>JANLCG010000002.1:78677-2500940 GCA_026119515.1 Ascochyta koolunga | reverse complement strand
GCATCCCACGAGCTGCGTCACGCGCCGGGCATTCCACACCAAGCCACACCACCCCCAACATGCGGTAGTAGCGCACACCATGGAGAGCGTGATACATGAAGACTCGCCCCTGGCCGAGTTCCTCGAGGGTATGCGCCATGCTCTGCCCAACCATGCGCCCGCTCATACTAATAGCCAGGCTAGGTGAGGGAAAAGGAGGCCTCTCTGCACCGCCGTCACCCGCACGATCCACCTCGTCTGCCTCAGACATCCATGGCTTTGCGCCGCGCGGGCCCTCGACGCTCCACTCGAGGATACGAGACAGGCTGCCCCAGCCGCTGCGCATCCGTGCAACCCGCCATGGCTCCGTCGCGCGCATCCACCTGGCCTGCTCGGTACGTACGACTGTCACCTGCTCATCCACAGCGCCTGACCGCGCCACAGAAAGCCGTCAACTCTCGACTCGGCCGCGCCGACAACGAACGCTTCCTCGAACACTTTCGCTACCTCGTGGTCGCCTCCCAGCTGCTCGGCGAACAGTCGAGCATACGGACCACGACATTCCCCAACCATGCGAGCGGTGCTGGTCCCGGCCCCGAGTTCAAGGTCGCGACCATCACCCCCAACGGCGCCGCCCTTAGCGCCGCCACCGCCTTCACCCTCGTCTGGCTCATCCACTGGTCGCGGCGCCGCTCAGGCTTCAGCAAAGCACGCTTCGTCGCCGTCTTCGTCGTCTTCACCGTCGTCGCGACAGCCTCGTACGCCTACATCCGCCGCCAATGGCTGCAGACCCTGAGGCAGCAAGCCGTCGAGAATGCCTCGGCCTTGGTCACCAACCTGCAGGCTTTCGAAGCTTCGACGTCCTCTGCGCTTGCCCTGATACAAGAGGTGGAGCTCGTCTCGAGGGGCTACCGACTGTGCGCACCCGTCTCTGTCAACACCTTGCGCACAAGCTAACCTCGCCCAGATCCATGCCCTTGCCGCCCATCTCCCGCATCGAAGAGAAGGGACAGGCTCGCCGCTGCCAACGACTACGCCGGAGCCTTCGCGCCGCCTTTGCTGCAGTCATGCCCGTCTTGTCAGAGCAGTGTCAGACACTGAAGCAACAGGTCCAGGAAGACGATATCGAAAAGTATCTCGACGTCTACGAAATCAGCAACCCCGATCTGCAGGAGGCTGCTCTGGGCTACACTGGCTCCGAGTTGGAGGAGGCCGAGTCTCTGAAGGCGCTGCGAACCTGGCAGTACCGGCTGTCGACCCTTCGTCGTGTCTATCTCTGCTCCTTGTTAGCCCTCGAGGCAGACGGCGACAAGGCAGACTTCTCAAGATGGGCGACTGTCGTTGACTCGATGATTGCGGTAGCCGCGCTAGCGGGGAATGGAGTGAGAGGTTCAACAACGTCCTGGCAGAAGAGGAACAGTTTGTGCTGCCGTCGCCGAACAAACTACAGCCTGCTCCAGGTCGCGAGAACCTGCGGAATTCCATGCGGAAGCTGTCAGGCCTCTCGCAGGGCATTCGTGGATTACAAGCGAAGATGCAGGTGCTGCGCGAAGAGACCAACAAGAGCCTGGAAGACACAGAAGACGCCACCGAGCTCGGCGGCCATCTCATGGTGCAGTACGACTCCATCGGCGCGGATCTGAGGAGTCTGATCCAAGCTTGGGAGACGGGCAGAAACGCCCTCGCGCTCAACATCGAGCGCCACGAGCGGCGCATATCGCAGGCGTCGAGCAGTGGGCTGCGCTCTCCTGTGCCCAGCCTCGGTGGGCTGACGGCTGTCGATGAAGGCAGTCCGTCTGACGCTCTGCGTGCTTTGAATGGAGAGACGCTGAGTCGGCAGCAGAGCGCAGCTCCGAGCGAGCAAGGCAGCAATTCGGACGAGGAAGTGTTCGAGGCCATTGCCATTCCCAAGACACGCATCACCATGTCGCGGGAGGAGCGCATGCAGAAGATGCAAGCGGACCGTGCTCGGCAGGCGTCGTTGCGCGAGCAGCGTGAAGCAAGCAATAACATGCTGCGAGAGCTCGAGAGTGTCATCAACCTCCGGCCGCACCGACATACGTTGCCGGCCGGACGGGTTACCAGTGTTTGAGGTGCTTTCATGTCAACAGCTCAAGCTGGCGTGTTGCTACCCGTTGTCGCGTGTTTTGGGTGCGAGGCGTTTGTTGCCGATTCTGGGTCATGTACGCTATACCACATAGCACATGGTATTGTATGGTCTCGTCTCACACGGGTTGTGTTGTCTCATTGCGCATGGGAGGCAGCATGTTGATGACGGTATTCTCCAGCCTGTTTCGTAGTCTCGCGCGTCTTGGGCCCAAGCTCTCACCAGCGCCGGTTGTGTTGCTGTTTGAGGAAGCTACCGTGGGGGCATGGAATGAACAAAGCAACGCAAAGCAATGGGGCTGGTCCTGGTGAAGTCAAGTAAAGGCTGATGCTGGCTGCACGCTACGCCGACACTGCCAAGCGTGGCTGGTCCAACACTTTACGCGAAGACGCGCAGTAACGCGCTTACATCAGCGACGCGTTCCTCTCTGTCCCACCTTGGCTCGCTCCCACAACACGACACGGCACCTGTACACGCACGCATTGCCCTATAGCCCTCTTCTTGTCCTCTTCTCCTCTTCTCCTCGTCTCCTCGTCTCCTCGTCTCCTCGTCTTCTCATCTCCTCATCTCCTCGTCTCCTCGTCTCTTCGTCTACGTACTACACAGCCAACAGTAGGTCGGTCACTGCCGGCTTGGGCGTCACAGCTAACCACGGGCAGTGCTCGAGGCACGCTTAGAACAGGCCAACCTTCTCAAAAAGGTATGCATCAGCTCTCGCCACACGCCCAACGCGCTCTAACGCGGCTCCAGGTCGTCGACGCCATCAAGGACCTCGTGCAGGACTGCAACTTCGACTGCAATGACTCGGGCATCGCGCTGCAGGCCATGGACAACTCGCACGTCGCCCTTGTGTCGATGCTGCTGAGGTCCGAGGCCTTCTCGCCCTTCCGCTGCGACCGCAACATCGCCCTCGGCATCAACCTCGGCTCCCTCACAAAGGTCCTGCGTGCCGCGCAGAGCGACGACATCCTCACCCTCAAGGCCGAAGACGCGCCCGACGTGGTCAACCTGGTGTTCGAGAACAGCGGGTCCGACCGGATCAGCGAGTATGACATCAAGCTCATGGACATTGACCAGGAGCACCTGGGCATCCCCGAGACCGAGTACGCCGCCACCGTCTCCATGCCCGCAGCCGAGTTCCAGCGCATCTGCAGGGACCTCACCGCCCTGTCCGAGTCGGGTACGCACAACAGCCCCCATGTAGCCAAGACTTGCACTGACACGCCCAGTCTCCATCGAGTGCACAAAGGAGGGCGTCAAGTTCAGCTGCCAGGGCGACATTGGCTCCGGCTCCGTCCAGCTGAGGCAACACACCAACGTCGACAAGCCCGGCGAGAACGTCGAAATCGACCTCAGCGAGCCCGTCTCGCTCACCTTCTCGCTCAAGTACCTGGTCAACTTCTGCAAGGCCAGCGGCCTGTCCGACACGGTCAAGCTGAGCCTGTCCAGCGAGGTGCCCCTGCTGGTCGAGTACGGCCTGGCCAACAACAGCTACCTGAGGTTTTACCTCGCGCCCAAGGTCCGTCTGCCGTCTCGACATGAATTCACCTGTGCTGACCCGGCCAGATCGGCGACGAGGAGTAAGCGATTGGTTGTTGTGAGCAATGTGTTTTGGCGGTTCAGGTGGGAATACAGCCGGCGTACTGTCTACGGCTTGCATACCGAGCCTTGTCGAGTTCACGTACAGCGCCTGAGATTGGGCGAATCGGCGACTCACGGTCATCCGCAAAGGTTTCCGAGGCTCTGCCCCACCCATCGCCCCACGTCATGGCGCGTGGAATTTCAGATAAGGAATCACATTACACTTGACACCCTCCCACTTGATATCTTGCTTGTCTTCCTCTCAAGCGCAACCGCGTCTGCCATCGAGATATGGCCTCCCACGCACTCGTGCCGGAAACGCGCGTGCTTGCGATTGCCAGCCATGTAAGAGTCACCCGCGCACCTGTACCGCGTTTCTAACGGAGCGCGACAGGTAGTCCATGGGTGCGTGTTTGCCTGTCCAAGGAGGGCTCAGCTAATCCTCCATGCAGCTATGTCGGCAATAAGATGGCGACATGTGTCATGCAGGCCATGGGCTGCGACGTATCTGCAATCAACACCGTCCATTACAGCAACCACACGGCATACAAGCAGGTAAAAGGCACAAAGACAACCGCGGCCGAACTCGAGCAGCTCTACGAAGGCCTCCGCCAGTCGAACCTGACCAACTTCGACATGCTCCTGACGGGCTACGTCCCTAGTGCGGATGCAGTCCGGGCAGTCGGCAAGATCGGTCGGGATATCAAGTTCAACGCTGCCACGAAGCCGGGCAGCTTCTTCTGGGGTGAGTGAGTGTGGGCGCGCATGTCGAAGCGCGTGTAGTGCTGATGGAACAGTACTCGATCCTGTCATGGGCGACAATGGCAAACTCTATATCCCCCAAGACGAGGTACCGGAATACAAGAGCCTTCTCCGGGAGGCCGATCTGATTCTCCCCAACCAGTTCGAGGCCGAGTGCGTTCGTCCCTCCTGGTCTATAGTACCCAGCTGATTGCGTTGGTGGATTAGAACACTCTCCGAAACGCCCATCCACGACCTCGACAGCCTGGCAGAAGCCATCCAGGTCCTGCACACCACCTACCGCGTCCCGCACGTCATCATCACCTCCCTGCGCCTCACGCGCGACAACCAAATCCCCTCAAGCCGGCCCGCCACACAGCCACACACACCCTCCACTGAGCCCTCCAACCCGCTCACCTCCACTGAACCCCAGCACGCAGAGCAAGAAGAAGAAATCGAAACCCTAACGATAATCGGCAGCACCGCCACCTCGGACTACAGACCGCGCTTATTCCGCATCGACACCCCCGCCCTGCCCCTTCTTCTTCTCCGGAACCGGCGACATGTTCGCCGCCCTCACAGTCCCGCGGTTAATCGAAGCCGTGCAGCAATCCCCTGCAGAGCAAAACCTGCTCACCACCCCCTCCTGGCGCTCCCCGACGCCGTAGCTGCCACCGACCTTCCGCTCGCTCGGGCGGCGCAAAAGTCCTGGCCAGCATGCAAGCCGTACTCGCCAAGACGGCAGAGTCGTGTGCGCAGAAGATGAGCGTTTATGATGCGCGGGTCCAGCGTGGTGGGAGTGGGGAGCTGGGGGAGGCGAAGAGGCATTTGGCGCTCATGGACGCGAGCGAGGTTGTCGTGCCACGCCATGTTGGCGCGCTGATTGATCCGCCGCATCTTGAGCGGTTTGAACCGCGGGCAGTGGGGGTTTGAGGTGCGAGGAGACGTGGGCCCGAGGGAGGGGGATCAGTTGGGGCGGTGCTGCATCTACGAGTTGGGGCGGTGCTGCATCTACGAGTTGGGGCGGTGCTGCATCTACGAGTTGGGGCGGTGCTGCATCTACGAGTTGGGGAGGTGCTGCATCTACGAGTTGAGGAGGTGCTGCATCTACGAGTTGGGGAGGTAGGGGGTGGTGCGGTACAGGTAGAAAGTACACACTAGTCATTCATCTCTCTACAAGTAGAGCGATCTAGACACGTTTCAAAAATATTTTGCCATGCCATGTTCTTACTACTCGCGTATTTATTACAACGCACAGCTTTCCTACTAGACAAACTCCTGAACTCCCAGAACCCCAAGAACAGCACAGGAACCCAAAGGCCACAAAGTACCACCTCAGCCATCAAAGCACGACATCATAAGGACTCGGCGTAGTAAAGTCGTTCCTTTCCGCGAGAAACCTAGACCAATACAGCACAAACATGGGGCGGCAGATGATGCTCAAGACGTGCTCCTTGGCAATGGGTTCCTCGGGGGCAAACTCGCCCAAGGAATGGGCCAGCAGCGGGCCAACTTCGCAGCGGCAGTAGCTAGCAAGCGCGTCGACGTGCAGGGGGAGAAGTGGACGCTTGTCCGCACGCACCGCAAGCACGCTCCCCACGTCGTTCTGCCAGCGCATGCCACTCCACCCCCAGCCTAGCGAGCCGGTGCGCGTGTCCCACTCCGCGGTCCGGTCGAGGCTCAGGTGCAGGAACGTCGCGTTTACATTCTCCCGTGTGAGGGTGGGCTCGCTCGCGCAGCGTTGGGTGAGCAGCGGGAGGCCAATGTGGGCGGCGATGTCGGAGGTGTCGTGGTGCGAGAAGATGGGATGGGTGGGTGGGAGGTCGATGGCTTCAAAGGGGGCGCTGGTGCTTCTTCATGTCGCCCACGCAGTTGATGCGCACGCCCTTTACGTGCTCTGTGGGCGCCTCGGCCTTGGGAGCGCTGTGTAAGTACGACAGGAAGTAGTCGGTTACGTGCCGGAAATCGACCATGTCAATGTCCTTGCATGCTGGTGGGTCTTGCTCCGGTCCATCTCTGGCGTACGCTACGATAGGGCCTCTCCAATCGTGATACTCGCCGGGTTGCGTGGCGGTGGTGGACGCTATGCTTCTGCTTGGCCGAGAGCCATCTACCAGGAACGTGTCACGGTACTTGAGGACTAGCGTGTTTGGAAGAGACTTTTTCAATCTGGAGTTGTACTGAATGGGCCAGGACTTTGCAAGGCTATCGCTGCCAATGATTGTGTCGAGTTCGGGCATCTGGTAACGGCTGCCGTCATCGTCGTCCCGATGCCACTTACAAAGAACCCAAGTGAATTCCGGTTTCGATTTGTCGGGTCGAACAGGACTGCGCGATAATGATTCGCAGTTGGTCGGTTCGAGGTAGCAAAGCCGTGAAACGAGGCGCACAGTAGCTTGTGGGTGCTCCAGTCCTGTTGCTGACATGCTTTAGAGCAGTATGAAGTGCACTTGCATCGTGAACAGAACTTTGCGTTTTCTTTATCGCAGACGGTGCACAATAGCACGGCAGGAGAGCTGGACATTGTAACGCCTGGAGCTGGAGCTGGAGCTGGAGGGGCTGCTGCGTGGTTATACATATCAAGTGCGGGGAAACACCAATCCAACAGGATCGTACGACTGTGGCAGAAGGACAGACAATTCCCTGCCTATTACAATCCATGTGGCTTTACAAAAAAAGCACACATTGCATACTTAGCCACCAGTACCGGGAAGGAGTAACAGTACCAAGGAAACGAAGAGTGTGGCTTACGCAGACAAACCTTCCAAACGTACTAGAACCGCTATTAAGAAGACTGGGGCGAAGCGGTGTTGTAACCTAAGCAGAGATAAGAGAGAGATGCTTTGATGGATTAAATAAATTGTGAAAGTTGGGAAGAATGTGGGAATCAAGAGAATAAAGTAAAGGCAAGGTGTGCAGAGATGGTGTACTACTTACTACGTGCATTCTAAACTGGTCTTTTACCACCTTGAGTTTTCTAGTCAACAAATCAAAGTAGGGTTGAAAACGAGAAGGATCGTGTAGGTGGTGTGATGGTATTGTGGTATTTATACAGATATTCTTTCCTCGTCTACATGCTCTCTGTGGAGCGTTTCCTGCGTGTCCTTTTTGGGTTTCTTGCCGTGGCTGTTGGGTTTTCGTGGTGGTGGACAGGACATGATTATGGTATATCCTGCAGTGGTCTCCTGCTAGATTAAAGAGTCTCAAGACCAGCTATCCGCCTACGCTGCGCCAGCACCAAAGCCCCCGTGCTGCCGAATCCACCGGCGCCGCGCACGCTCTCTTCGAGTTTCTGAACAACGACGACGTCAGGCATCGCGATCTGCGAGTGTTAGAATCACGGATACAACGACGAGGGCTCAGCCTACCTTCTCGACAATCAGCTGCGCAATGCGGTCGCCGACCTTGACTGCAAAGTCCGTGTCTGACAGGTTCGCGAGGATGACGCCCACGGGCCCCCGGTAGTCGGCGTCAATCACGCCGGCCATGGTGTCGATGCCGTGCTTGGCTGCGAGGCCGGAGCGCGGGGCCACGCGCCCGTCTGTGTGTGTCAGCGCGAGTGCCTCGGTAAGGGCGGAGAGCAGTACATGTTCCCACCGGCACAGAGATGGAGATGTCGGTGGCCACAATGGCGCGCCCGCGCGCGGGGATGACCGTGTCCTTGGCGCTGTACAGGTCGTGGCCGGCGGCGAAGGCACTGCCTTTTGTGGGTGCCGTGGCGTGCTCGCTCAGCAGCAGCACCTGCAGTGCCTGCTCGGCTGCGGCGGCTGCGGCGATGCTGGGGGCAATGGGGGCGGCCATGTGGGAGCTGGCGAGCGGTGTTGGGGTTGCGGTGCCCGAGTCGGTCGCGTGCGGCAGTGTCGAGGGCTGATGGAGCGATGCGGGGTCGATGACTTTGGTGCGCTTGGGGAGGGGCGAGCTGGGGAGAGACGGGGGCTCGTGGGCTGGGGCGGGCGTGCTGCTTCCGTCTGACATGGTTTGGGATGGTCGTTGTGGGCGGTGAGCAGGAGGTTCGGTGGGTGGGGCGGCGGGCAACGCGTGCGCGCACGACGGACGAACGCGTTGAATGCCAAGCCGTGTGGCTTGTCGCTTTTGTGGCTACAGCGACGACATGGCAGTGTGCTTGTAAACAAACAGCAGCCCGCTGTTGAGCCTGAGGCCTCCGTGGCGATGACGGACTATATTGTGGTACTCGTACTCACTGGGCTTGCGCGAGCTGTTTGATTGGCGGGACTGAGTTCGGTCGTAATCGACTGCTCTGCTCTTGACGCGAATGTCGTCATTTCTGTTATTGGATGAATGAGTGCGTCAAATGGGAGATAGCTTTGCTGCTACTTGTTGCAGTGGAAGCCTTTCTCGTCTGCCGCGCCTTGTGCCTGCCGCGTATCGTCTTCCTCTTTTCTCGGCGTGTCAAGCTTCCACTTTTCGCTGCTTCGCCGTCTTGGCCATCCCCACCGCTCGACGACGCTCGACATGGAGCGAGCGCATGGATTCAAGGCGCCCGACTTTGACGTTTCGAAAGTCCTTTGTTCGCAATCACTCCTGAGACATTGCGTCGTCACCTGTCCCGTGGTTGCATCGACATCCTGGGTCGAGTCCACTGCACAGCACGTCAGCACGTCGCCGCCCCATCTCTTTAAGCCAAATTGCCTTCATTTGCCATTCGTCGCGCAACCTGAAGACCTGACATGTGCGTATTGATCAATGCCCAGTCGTCACACCCCACGCTTGAGCGTCAAGACGGCCGTTAGCTGTGAGGGGTGCGTCGGTGGGACGATCGTTCCTGTCTGTGCCGTCTGTGATGCTCGGCGCTTAGCATTCCGTCTTGCCGCATTGGATCGAGTGATGTTCGTTTGGAAAAGGTTGGCACGGCTTGGTCAGTCAGGTCAAGTCAGGTCAAGTCAGGTCAAGCCAGGTCAAGCCAGGTCAGATCAGGCCAATTCGCCACGAAGCATGCGTCAAGCATGCATTCATGTAGGCGGCGACGCTGGACCTCCCCTCTTGTTATCATGACGATGCCAAGCAGGGCATCAGCAGCACATGTCAAGGTTCCATGGAGCCATATCGCACCCTGACGATCCCCGCGAGCTCTGTACCCCGCAGCGCCTGTCACGGTGTCACCACACAGATGGTGTCGCCGACTGCGGAGAAGACGCCTCCCCATGGCACACGGCACTGAGCAGACCTTCTCCAGGAGCCATTTCAGAAAGCGTCCCCACAAGTGGAGATGCAGCATGGAGTGCACTGCTGCACATGACCAACCATTTGCAACAAGCGCAGGGGCGCCCGAGAAAGCAGCGAAGCCGACACCTGCAGTATGCGCGAGTTGCACGCTGGACGTGATGACCGGTTGAGAGGGGTGACTAGTGAAAAAAATCCTCCCGTGAGTTGTTCCAAGAATCCAAGCGCATCGAGTCTGTCCAGTAGAGTTACCAAGGCCGCCCCACCCGTGCGGCGAGACTGCCCTACCCTGCCAAGCGTGCTACGCAGAGCTTGTTGAGCCTCCAAACACGAGAGGGAGCTAATGCACCCCGCCGTCCATCAGCTTCCACACAGCCAATCGACGGCCAGACGCAAAACTTGCTGCCAGCATCCCTCTTCCCACTCCACCGCGCTCCACTATCGTGACCCTGGGAATCGGCCAAAATCGAGCCGGCCTGCATCTGGAGCAGAGCCTCATCAGCACCAGCGACAGGCCCCACCACGCTTGTGCTATTCCAGCTCCCTTCCACGGCCATGCTCAAACGGGCTGCTGGGAGTCTTGCATGTCAGCATTGGGCACTTGTACTACGAGCACCACGCCGCTCCTCTCCGTGTGCGTGGAGCAGTCCTCTCCGTGTGGGTCCCACCGTGGCCGCCCACCTGGGCCTGCCATGCCCTTGGGAAGAGAAGAGCTTCGATTTGGATGACTGCAGCAATGCCTACTTCTGCTACATCAACGACCAACAAGACACGCCAAACTCATCATCGCCAAGATGAGGTCCGTGGCATTCCCACACGCAGGGACCTGCTTCAACGACCACGCACCCTAAACGCTCATTACCTGACTAGCCACCTATCATCATCTCCAGTCTTTACACCCTCGCCTCGGCCTGCCGTCTGACCCTCTGCGGTCGCGGCTGCATGGGAGAACCGCCACCTCGTGACCAGCTTCTCGACACTGAAAGCGTCACGACAGACTCCGCATTGGGAACACCGCCACCCACGTCGTGGCCAACGCCGTCTCTGGAGCCATGAGGAATGAGCCTCGACAGCTTCAAGTCGCAGCCCAGTGACTAGTTGGCCATGGTCCTGCTTGCAAATCGCAAATCTTACATGCGCGGCTGGCCCGTCTGGTGCGCTCCAGCTCCAAGCGCTAGAGCTTGTCGGAGCGGCGTACGATCAACTCCAGGTGCATTCGGACCATACTCCACCATCCAATAACCCGGCTAGCGCAAACTCCACGCTCCAGCCTCTACGCTAGCAGCTGCCCATGGGACTCCGCATATCGTGTAAACAGACAGCCGCACCACTACTTAAACTGCATCGCCTGCCGCCCCTGAATACTTTTCTTTACTCCTGTGAACTTCATCCACTCTACACCACCCTCTCAGACAGCTTTCTTCTACGAAGACATCTGCCATCATGGGTTTCATGCTCAGGGCCCCACCGGGCACGCCTGGTTCGGCTGCGCCTGCCATCATGATCGGTCTGTTCGTCGCCTTTGGCGGTGTTCTCTTCGGGTAGGTCTCTGCATGATCCCTGCTTCGAATCTTGGTCTGACGTCCACAGTTATGATACAGGTACCATTGGTGGTATTCTTGGAATGGCGCACTGGAGGGAGCTCTTCTCTACCGGATACCGCAACAAAGTAGACGGCTTGCCCGATATCACCTCTGAGCAGAAGTCTCTCATCGTCTCCATCCTGTCTGCGGGTACCTTCTTCGGTGCTCTCACCGCTGCCCCTACCGCCGACATCCTCGGTCGCGTCCTCGGTCTCGTCGCCTCCAACGTCGTCTTCTGTGTTGGTGTCATTCTCCAGACCGTTGCTACCGACATTCCCCTGTTCGTGGCTGGTCGTTTCTTCGCTGGCTACGGAGTCGGTATGATCTCTGCGACCATCCCCCTCTACCAGTCTGAGACATCGCCCAAGTGGATCCGTGGCGCCATTGTTGGTTGCTACCAGTTCGCCATCACCATTGGTCTTTTGATCGCTGCCATTGTTGACAACGCCACCAAGGACCGCCAGGACACTGGCTCGTACCGCATTCCCATTGCTGTGCAGTTCGCTTGGGCCATCATCATGTTTGTCGGCTGCATCTTCATCCCCGAGACTCCTCGTTGGTACATCAAGAAGGGCCGCCCAGAGAAGGCCGCCAAGTCTCTCTCCCAGCTTCGCAAGCTCGACCTGGAGCACCCTGCCCTCGTTGAGGAACTTGCTGAGATCACTGCCAACCACGAGTACGAGCTGTCTCTCGGCAAGGCCACCTACCTCGACTGCTTCAAGGGCAGCCTTGGCAAGCGTCTCGCGACTGGTTGCCTCCTCCAGGCTCTCCAGCAGCTCACAGGTATCAACTTCATCTTCTACTACGGTACCTCGTTCTTCCAGAACACCGGCATCAAGAACCCCTTCATCATCACCATGATCACGTCCTGCATCAATGTCGTGTCCACCATCCCCGGTCTTTGGCTTGTCGAGAAGTGGGGTCGCCGCCGTCTCTTGCTCTTCGGAGCCATCGGCATGGCTGTCTGCCAGTTCATCGTCGCCATCGCCGGTACCGTCGTCGGTACAGACAACCTCCCCGTTCAGCGTCTCCTGATCGCCTTTGTCTGCATCTACATCTTCTTCTTCGCCTGCTCCTGGGGCCCCGTCGCATGGGTTGTCACCGGCGAAATCTTCCCGCTCAAGGTGCGCGCTAAGTCCCTCTCAATGACAACCGCCACAAACTGGCTGCTCAACTTCGCAATCGGGTACGCAACACCCTACATGGTCGACTCAGGCCCGGGCAACGCCAACATGGGCGCCAAGGTCTTCTTCGTCTGGGGTGGCTGCTGCTTCATCTGCATCTTCTTCGTGTGGGCCATGATTTACGAGACGAAGGGCCTGTCCCTCGAGCAGGTCGACGAGCTCTACGGCAAGGTCTCCCATGCATGGCAGTCTGCCGGCTTCGTCCCGTCCGTCTCCTTCCAGGACGTGCAGGACGCCTCCGTCGACAACCGCCGCATGAGTCTGACCGACGCTGAGGCCCAGGCCACGCGCAAGCGGTCCGCGCAGTTCAACGAGTACACCGAGAAGCACGTCTAGGGCATTCATCTCACCCGACGTTCTCGGATATGATGCTGCGCAAGACGCGCTGCCTATTTTGCCGATACATGTGTTTTCACGAAAGCAAGGTGTTGGTGTGTTTGCTATTTTACTGCTATATCCATTTGGCTTTTACTCGGCAGCTGGCGTGGATTGCAGCTCGCTGACGGTATATATCTCAATCGCTATGAATCATGTTTAATCTATAACTTCATCCTCACATTCTGCTCTTTTCTTTCTTGTCTCTTTACCTCTTTACGACCTTACTAACCCACCCACATCCGTACCTCCTGGTCCATCCACATCCCATCCACAATGCGAAAGCCACAACCCCAACCCTCAGCCTTGCAAAGCACCTCTTCGCATTTTTGAGCGACTCCTCATCAGCAACCCCACGCTTAAGGCTTGAGCCGTGAGAAAGTATGGCTAACCTCTTAACTCCACCTCCTGCATCTAGGAGTAGGTGTCTTGTAAGTATACAGACCTATTACGCCTTGTTTTTGCAATAAGTAGAGTGCGTGGTGGAAGTAAAGCACATGGAAAAGCGTATAGTCAAGTCCATGGTAAAGCAGTTGTCGGTTTGTACGCTATGCGTGGGTGACGTGCTCTTACGGGTTTGTTTTGCGATCTTGTTTTAAGATCTTGTTTCGCTATTGGGGACATAATAGTCGGACCAAGTAGTTACTTACACGCACTCTAGCTGTACGGAGGTTGATCCTTGTAGAGATGGTGTTTGGTTCTGTTTCTATCTCTATTTCTATCTCTATCCTCACTGTCTAGTCTGCAGTATCTGTGTTCGCGCTGGACAAAGTTTGATAGGTTGACGATTGGGCTGTTTACCTCTGGATTTCTACGCACGTTAGTAGGTTGGGTTAGGGTAGGGTGGGTCACGTCGGGTTAGGTTAGGCCAGGTAAGGTTATGATAGGTCACGCGAAGAACAGAAATAATAGTGAATTCTGCAACCGGCGATGCAAAACTACGCACTCGCGATAAACCGGACGGGTTGGCGAGTCACGATTGAAGAGAATATGACGATTGACGATTAAGAATCCCCGCTTTCCACTGTCCCTGCCAGTGTCACTGTCGCTGCTACTGCCCGGCTGCGCTTCGCGGTGCGGCTACTACCCCGCGTTTAGCGACGAACGACTACAAAGACAACGAGTACAGCGCGCTATCGTGGTAGGATAGTGCGTGGCTTCGACCGATGTAGTTAGATCCTACTGATTCAATTCGATGGATTTAACCGCGTCAAACAAAGGAGTGGAACAGGCGCGGCGATCTGAGGGGCAAGCGCAAAAGTCAGGGCTACGAGCGGATACCGTGATGGTGTGGGAGGGAGGGGAAGGGAGGAGGAGTAGCATAGAGCGGTTGCGGCTGCGGTTGCGGCGTGGAGTAGAGGTGAAGTGAAGGGAGTACAGTATGGTACTGTATGCAAACGAACGCCAATGCCGGTGCCATTGTTCATACCCGTGATCATGTTCATGGTCATCTGATGGCGATACTATGTTAACGCCAATGGCTAATTGCAATACCGGCGCCAATAGCGCCAATCTCGCCAATCTCAATCACCTTGTACGAAGTCCGGGGTAGAGTGTTTGTTTGCAGCCAAACCCCACAGATCTGCACTGCGCCAGCGGGAGAAGAAAGTCGATAGTACTCCACCCACGATCAAGTGCAATACTAAATCCCCCGTTTGTAAACACTTGCCCCGTTCCGTTCCGTCCGCTGTGTTTCCACGCCGCTTTACTAAGCTCACGATGATCTTCCGTGTTAAACTTTCTTTAAGACATAAGTGATGTACCACGACGTGCATGTGGGCCCGGCAACCCCGATGCTCTCGCGCGATCTTCACATTGCGATACCGGCTACGAGAATGGCTAGCGGGTTGATCAGGCGTCTTAGTTGCAATTTAGGTTTGTAGACGTGGATACTCCGTTGGTCTGCTGTTGTGCTGGGTTTGCACCGTGGCGACGCAGTGGACGGATAGATGCGTCTCTCGAGGACTGCAGTGGTGAGATCTCTTGATGAGAAATCTATCAGGTGTACGATGTTTCGCATCACGATTCAGGACATCGGTGAGGTATGATGATGGGGCGCGTCATGGTGCGTGGCGGTTCGCAGGGCTGCGGCATGTGGGGCCCGCTTGCTCCACCCCCGCAAAGCCACGCCTTTGCCTGTCTTGGACGCAAGCGGACGTTGTCAGGGTACAGGATGAGCACCTGATGTGTGAGTTACATGGAGTGGTCGTTTTGAAAGAAACGCATTACCGCTTCTGGTCTAGTGCGCTTGGAAAGGTTTCTGCTTTTCTTGAGAGGCGATGATGAGTTCGCGGAGCAGGATGCAGTACAGATGTCTGGTGTACACAGCGGAAAGTGGATCTATAGTGCTGATCTCACCGCTAAGATTCCATCTCAGCACTGCCGATCTGGATGAGTTTGGCAATTATTGAACAAAAAGTACACTGACAGCGACTAGCTAGGCGAGCAGTACAAACGAAGAATAGGAGCAAGACAGAAGATGCAAGACCAATGAATGCTTCGAAGATATATCCTAGAAAAGAAGGGTAATAGCACATGCAAGACCTACGGCGTCACACTTCAGGATTCAAAAGGGAAAGTTATATCACCCAAACCGTTGGTGTGAGGAAGTAAAAGCCATCGAAAAAACTTACTTATAGTGACAAACTGGTGTCTCAACCAGTCCTTAGAGCACAAAACTCTCATACGGTGATGGGTAAAGCCAGTCCAGTGCCGACGCATTGTGCGTGCTAAGCCGTAATGGAACAAATGGTAAGCTCAGCTTCGCATAGTTCGCATTCGGAAGCCTGACAGCAAGACCTTGACCGCGGAAATTCGTGCAAAGATCCAGCGTACACGTTAGCCCAGCACGAGCGGCACGCGGAACAGATGAGGAGAATATAGTGGGCTGCGCAACCCCATATCTCAGCACTGCCACCACTTGCGTGGACATTTACTTCCGTAGCAGGATTCGAGACCGTCCTAAATCCATTCGCGCCACCTCACGGTGCCGGTACGCCATGAGTAGTGAGGGGAATGGCTTGAGTTTAATTCAACGACATCAACTAGAAACTTGAACAGATGATCTGAGAGGAAGTCCAGGAAACCCGTGATTATCTCGCAGTATTTTGTACGGAGAGGCGATTTGAATTTCTCGATGTTCGAAATACATTGTTTCTGTCGCCACTACATTTCTTCCTACTCACTCGATCTATTTGGTCAAGATTGAGTTTGCGCGGGATATAATTCCGGATTTGAGTTTTTCAGGTGTACCTTGCGCGCAGCACGATAAAAAAATCTTGCAGCTTAGATGCAGTGATTGACCATCTTTCATGCATGACAAGACCGTGGTATCAGCGATGAAATTTCCGGCTCGTTTCGGGACGCTGCTCTGCGGTCAAACCTTGCACATTTGATGGTCATTCGACTGCCGCTGACGGCATTCTCATTTCAGCCTGGCTGCTAACATGGCTGATGGGTCGAGAAGACACAGTGGGGCGGGTATACTGGCTCGAGCTTGACGGGAGCCCTGGACGCTGCGCATTCTGTATTACAGCATGTAGCGCATGGACTGGTCTAGAGCGAGACGTGTATCGTCGTACACGCGCTGATCCATCGGTTCTAGAGTTACCGAAAGCGAGGGTTCCAGCTATCTAATACACTTCAGTCTGATTGTTGAAGTCATATTTAAGCTGCTCCTTAAGTAATATAGCTCTAGGAAGTAATCTGATCACTTCTTTCCTGCCCTGTTAGGTTCTATACAACTCACTCAACTCCAATATGAGATACCCTTCGAGTTATATCATCACGGAATTGCCTACTGAGGTTACAGCTGATGACACGCCATGTTGAGGACGAACTACAAAAGCCAATGGAAAAAACCAGTGCACGATAGCAACTAAAAGGACGATACACGACAGCATTTCAGCAGCAAAGAGGCATTGTTTTTCCTTTATTTCATAGCAAACACCAATCAACACGATCATTACATCAGCACCTCCGTCCATCCAAGCCATCCTTCAAGCTTCCGTCTCCTGCTTGGTAACCTGCACATCTCGGTGTGCGTAGACGTCCTGCCTAGCATCCTCCACAATCCGGCACTGATACTCCGGGAATTTGCGAGCCGAGATCTTGGCTTCGAAGATCTCATCCAGCTCCTCCAGAGAGCGGCCCTTGGGCTCAGGGATGCAGAAGTAGAAGAAGATGACGCAGAGGAAGTTGGATGCGGCCCAAATGTAGGTATACTTCGGCCCCTATACGTTGTTGTCAGGCTTTGTCATATTTTGGTGGAGTGTTTTCACTTACCCAGTTGAGATCCTGGGGGTTGATGAAGTATGGCGAACAGAAGCCCACCAGCCAAGCAAGGAAGTAGCCCAGAGCGTTGCCGCTGCCTACGGTCCAAGCGCGTAGTCGAGAGCTTACAAGTTCGTTGGCGAGCGGGTAGGCTGCCACACCCACACACGCGTCGTAGAAGAACATGAAGAGCGCAGTGAACGCCACGAGGACATTGCCGGTGACGATTGAGTTGGAGCTCACGCTTGCAGCGATTCCGCAAGCAAGCATGCAGAGGCCGCATGTCAGCGCGCCGAAAATGATGAGGGGTCGTCGGCCGACCCAACGCTTCATGGCGTAGATACCGCAATGGACACCAATCCAGCCAATGCAAGCGTTCATGATCGAGTACTCGAAGGCGTTGGTAATGCCAGCGATGCTGAAGAAATACGTCTGGTATCCGATGAAGAACCAGACACCTGATGCTGTTTGAGAAGCCATCATACCGTACGACAACAGTGTTCGACGAAGGTCGTTGCCGCGGAACATGTCCATGAAAGGGGTTGATTTGGCGATGCGTTGCTCTTCCTCCACACCGCGGAGCATCTCGGACCATTCGAGTTCGAGCTCTTCGCCATGGTCTTGTCGCAGCCTCATCAGTGACTCGCGAGCCTCCTCATTCTGTCCGCGATGGAGCAACCAGCCTATAGAACGTTAGTTAACATGGAAGGAGGAATAAGGAGCGGAGCGTTTCGTACGGGGACTTTCGGGAACAAAGAAGAGACCTATAGTGAGTAGTGTGGGTACAATGTAGAGGCAGGCGAGTGGAATACGATAGCTTCGCTTATCCAAGTAGTGCTTGGTGTAGTTGTCGATCAGCGAGCCGATAATGGAGCCGAAGTTGACATAGTAAGCGAAGAGGGCGACAAGCACACTGTGTCAAGCTCGTCAGCTGCGAAACATATTGTCGATAGGGGCTGGTATTACCCTCGAAGATGGGCTGGAGCTGCCTCAGTTGAATACACTGTCGAGAATGTGGTAAGATAACCATTGGCAAGACCCAGGATGAGACGTCCGACGTAGAGTGCACTTGTAGATGTTGATCCCAGCTGAACAGCTACCGCAATAGCGTTCAAAACACAGGCAAACCAAAGGCCGGTCTTTCTTCCGAAGTATGTTGAGAAGATACCTGCTGAGATGGCGGATATAAAGCTACCCAGGTTCATCAGGGAGGTCATGAGTTGCTGAACAGTCGACTGGAAATCCCAGTAAGCATCTCATGCATATACAACATATATTGGTCACTCACATCAATACCATAGCCAAAAGGGCTGGTAGGGTCTTCGAAGCCAAAGACCATCAAGAAGCCTGGCATGGCTTGAAGTCCACCGACAGCTGCAGTGTCGATTCCATATTGCATGTTCGCAATCGAGACGATGGCGCACATGGCAAGGCATTTTCGGTTCGACCAGAGCGATGTTTCTTTGAGCGCCACCATTGTTAGCTGTAGAGAGGGCTCGCTGTTGGTTGTGGGTTTGAGAGAGGGAAGGAACGTTGTCGAGTTGAAGTAGCACCGAAGTCTTCTCAACGTGTACCGTGACACTGGAGAGCCGCAAGGATTGAACTGCGCCGTAGACTAGCATGCCTCGGAGAAAATGGACTTGAGGCGACTTGGGACTCTTGCAGGACCTCTGCGAAGGATGCACTAGTGACCCCGGGCGGTGGCAATGCGTGCATTTGCAGTAGCGCGCGCTCCGAAGGATCATGTCGGCACGGAAATTTGATTCGCTCATGCAATACTCTACTAATTGAGAGAAGTTGGACGATGGCTCATAGCCTCATAGATGAACGAGACCATCCACTTTCCACTTCAGGAAGCGATGTGCACATGCGCTTGGACGACAAATACCCCTGCAGTGCATATGTTCACTGCACCTAGGGTTGCACTTGGCATGCATTATCGCATGATACATCGGAGATAAAAATGGGTCAGGCTGCATGGCATGACCAATAGGCGAAGTTTGAACGCAACATTGTGATCCTGCGGGTTGCGGAAAGTTAGGCCGTTCCCAGGCTCCGGTGGCACCAAATTCTAAGCGTAGTATGTGCTGAACCTGAATCTGGTCTCTCCATCATATTTCCCTAGGTCCTTCAAGGCCTGCTTTCCTTCTCTAATCACCGTTTCCTTGATACGAGCATCTCGCGGCACAAATGCCACTTTGAACGGATTTGGTCGCCAGTTGGACCCGTTGCTGAGCGAACGGTTAGCTCTTATCGAAGCCTTTGCAGAAAAGGGTACACACGAATAGTCGAAGATATTGACTGGTATCTCCTGACCAGTCACTTTGTCAATAGCAGGTTCAATCCTGAAGGCCCATACCAAACGGCAGATGCTCAGATACACGCCTTGCTCTGCAAGGAACTGGAAGAATTGTCAGATGGTCAGATACAGCTGTGACGAGGTCAAAACACATACCTGCCCCGCGCATGACCTTCTGCCCCAGCCAAATGTCATGTAACCCTTTTCGCTCGGGAAAGGACGTGAATCGGGGGTATCTAGGTAGCGTTGAGGATTGAAGCGGTCCGGCTCAGGAAAATCTCGGTCGTTATGGTGAATGGCCCAGACGTTACCTTGAACCCAACAACCCTGAGGGATCAAAAAACCATTCCAGTAGTCGTCTTGAGTCGGTGCGTGCGGCATACCGCCTATGATGGCAACTGAGCGCCAACGCAGTACCTCTTTAACAAAAGCACGCATATACGGGAGATCGTCATTCGGCCCAGGACTGCGCGATGTACCCACCACACGGTCCAGCTCTTCCCACGCTGGGAGCATGGTTTCGGGGAAAGCCCGCATAGCAAGCACCGCAGTTATGAGTGTACTTGCAGAGGTGTCCGCGCCGGCTCCTAGGAGATTTGCGGCCAATCCCGAAAGCTCGAGAGGATGTAAGTTATACTTTGGTGCTTCGCGAAACAGCAACTTTGAATAGTTATCCTGCTCGCGTTCATTCCCTTCTTTAGCAAGAGCGTAGAAGAAGTCGACATTGGTGTGCTTGGGTGTCGCAGCTTGCCCCAGCCCGTGCTTCCATGGAGCCATCCAGTTGGGAAATTTTGCAAGCCCTGTTCCAGTGGTGTCAACAAGCATTCCTACTACAGTGAGGCTTAGGAAAGACGCACAGGGCAGTGTCTCCATGAGACGAGGAAAGTCTTTCGCTGGAACTGCCATCTCGGCAGCTCTGTGCATGATATCAATAACTTCGGTGATGAGCGGATCAGCGACATCGGCTACACGTCTACCAAAACCTATGATGGACACAACACTCGTGGCATATCGCTCAAAATGAGCGACGTAGTTGTCGGGCGAAGTCAAAATATCGCAAGTTGCGACTTTACTTTCATCGTCTTGCAGGCTCCGGTGTTGTTGTACCTGTTTATCGTAAGAATCGGATGATGTATGAAGAAAGTATCATGATATATACCTGCTGCACACCGACGCCAAGATGTGTCAACTTACGGTGATCTCGAAACCGTTCCCGCTGCTGTTTAGTGACTGTGTACATGTTCAACATGTTCCACTGGCCTGCCCCTAGTTCGGCAAATATGAGCATCTTCGGACGAGAGCAATAGACGCCCGCTCGTTTGACCAGAATTTCATGCGCTGCCCAAGCATCGTTGATCCAAACCGTAGGTCGCCTGGTCATTTTCAACGATAGTTCGGCACTTTTGAAGGGTTTCTGACCTTCCAATCCAAAAAGGTGATTACCGGGGAACCATATTGCTTCGATATCTGTTCCATAAGATACCATGGCTTGACCTCCGGTATGCTGAAAGTGTTCCCGACGATGGGCCATGGGAAGGGCCCTGGCGGCTGTGTTCGCATCAGCACTATTATTGTACATGTCATGTAACCGATTTTACCATCTTTTTTCGAATGTATAGCATCCGTGCATAGTCAACTACCGCCGTCGAGACGACGGCGAAAAGCAGATAGAGCGGCCATAGTTGGAGATTCAACATGGTGAAGTAGGACGCCATGTTGCCAGCTTGGGCACAGCACCTGGAGTTTGCAGTCAACCTCTGAGTGTAGAACGTGGGCTCGAGTATCTTGGACACTGCAGTTGACATGGGCACGCGCTACGACACGGTGCTACTAATTTGCTATTAGCAGTGCTCGGCTCAATCCTGCCTATTACGAAGAGCTGCACGTTCATGGCTAGGGGTCAGCACTTCCTTGCACAGAAGTCGGTGCCTGAAAGCGAGTCCGCAGAAGGATCTCGTACCCACCCACATGTTGCGGTGGCGGACGCAATTCGCGCAAAAGACCAAAAACTTGTTGCAGCAGCTGCTGTGCCGCACAAGTACATGTGGAGTGGAGCTCAGCGGCTTGGTGGGACGGAACGCTCCTGGTGGGGCTTTGCCCGTGGCAAGCCACACGATTGGTCGCGGCACCCAGAGGCGGATACTCGGCACTATTTAGCCTATTCGCCTGCACCACTCTCAGGCCCCAAACACTGCAGCACTGCCGGGCACCAGTGTCATGTCAGACCACTCGCCGTTGACAGACATGGATAGTACAAGAGGTCTTTTCCTTCCATGGCTTCACTTGGTGTTCGTTTCGGTCCATCGCCTGGAATCCTTCTGCATGGTCCGCAGTCGAGAAATCAGATATCGCACCAATGACAACTCTGCAGATACATAGAGGCATTGTGCACAGTCGCGGAGCGCACTTTCTCCCTGCCAAGATAACTTCCAAGTGCAGGGTGCTGAATCCCCGACCAAGTAAAAGGATTGATTGCCTCTCATTCATGACAAACGCCGAACATGACCAAAATCGGGTGGCCTTTTCCATCTGCAGACCGTCAAGTCTCGCAGATATCTTTGCTTAACCGAGCGCCTGTCTGAGGCATAATCAATGTGGATGACTCGAGCTGCCGACGCTGTCGCGTTGCAGGCACTATCACGGAGGTGCATCGTCCAGATTACACCATCATGAACAACTGCTGGTCAAGCGTAAGCCCCGATTAGTATGCAGCTGTTCCTTGGTGTGCTTCAGATCCATCGATCTACATTAGGACGGCCCAGCTCAGCCTCACTCGGCCCGCCACCCGCAAACAAGTGGTTTCTCAACCGTGCTGAGAGCGTGCTCTAGGTAGCAGAACCGATGAATGTCCGCAAGCTAATTTGACAACGTCCTCGGAGAAGGTCCTAGCCAATCAAGCTGTGGTAGAAGCATGGCTTCTGTCTTGCGCGCTCCAACGCATATGATTTGTGTCACTGCGTCGCAGGCGGTACTTGCCCAACTGCATCGCTTTTGGAGATGTGCACAGTTCAGGAAGAAAATCACTCTTTGATATATCGAGACTGCTCTCTCCCTGGATTTTTCCCAAGCTTTCCCAGAACCGGTCGTTTTATCATCACATCCTGAATTCACCCCCAGCAGATAACATGGCGGAAAGCAATGGTCCCAAGATCATCGTCACCCTGTGGGTGTTGACCATCGTCCCGCTGGCATTTATGCTTCTCCGGTTCTACTGTAAAGCCCGATATTCGAAACTCTTCGGCTGGGACGACATACTGCTTGTCTTGGCCTGGGTACGGCGCAATACCCCTGGTGCAAAACCTCCATCTAACAATGCAACAGGTACTCTCTCTCTGCTACACCATCTTCTCGCAGCTGTCGGTAGGCTACGGGATCGGGAAGCACATCATCGATATCGAGGACAAAACCCTGTTGCCCACCGGCGTCATGTTCATGTACATTGGTGAGATCTTTGGCATGATCTCCGTACCGTTGAGCAAAGCTTCTTTCTGCGTCACCCTGTTGCGTCTCACCGTCATTCCGTGGCAGAAGAAACTCCTCTGGTTCATTATTGTCTCGATTCAGCTCGCCTTCTACGCCGGCGCCATCATGACAATGCTGCAGTGCAATCCGCCGCAAAAGCTGTGGGACATGGCCCGCGAAGGCTCGTGTTGGGATAACCGAATTGTCATCTACTTCTGCATCTTTGTCGGTGGTAAGTCAAGCAAGCCCGCGAGGATGGAAACGGGGCGGTGAAGAAAAAAGAAGAAAAAAGCAAAAAAACAAAAAACAAAAAATTGTAACCTTTTGTTAACGCAAACAGCTTACTCGGCCCTGATGGACTTCCTCCTAGCCATCTGTCCCTGGCTCATCATCCACAAGCTACAGATGCGGCGCCGCGAGAAACTCAGCATCATCTTTGCAATGAGTCTAGGTTGCTTGTAAGCCAGCCACTTACTTACCTGTACCTATTTTCCCACCCGTGCGACTAATCCAACCGACAGGGCTGGCATAGCTTGCATCGTCAAGACGGCCTATCTACCTCTGATCGGCACATGGGCCGATTTCACATACAACATCGCCGACGTGCTTATCTGGGCCATGACCGAATCCGCAATCACCATCATAGCCGCCTCGATCCCCTTCATTCGCCTGATGATGAAAGACCTGTCGAGCCGCGGTGCAAGTCGAGGCCAGAGCGCTGGCAACACTGCGTCCTACGCATTGGGAGAGCGACCGGGAGCTGGGCGTAGTTTGGGCACCAAGACGAATATCAAGGCGCATGCGATCATGCAAGGCAAGCAGACCAGCAACATCAAGGGCGACGATGAAAGTGATCGGAGTATACTCAGGGATGTAAAGGAGAACGGGAGAATCACGCAGACGAACGAGGTTACGATTGCGTACAGCGAGAGTGGTGACGACGCTAGCCACGATAACCGTGTTAGAAAATCGCTTTAGCTGCTCTGATGCTATGTCTACGCAGTCCGCGTTACCTTAGATACCAAGCCTCATGAATTCTTCACTGTTTCCACCATGCATATCGTTCTGTCAAAGCCAGCCAACGCGCCGTCGTCCCTCGGAATGTGTGAATCGCCTATTCCACCACAAGCCTAAAAGTACTCTTACTACTGAAAGAACAAGCACGGTTTTTTTGTCAACTAGAGCACTATTAGAGATATAAATCGCACGCACGGAAACGGTACTCTTAGTAGTTAACCTTTTATATACTTATCTAGAGCCTCTTAGAGCCTAAGGAGGTGGTAATAGAAGAAGAAGAAGAAGAAGAAGAAGAAGAAGCATTGTAGCAAGATAATCCCCATATCTCTCCAAAGAATATTACAAAAACGGAGATTTGGACAGTTTGATAGTATCAGAAAGTAAATCCAAGCCGGTGAAGACGAAGGGCCGCGAATCCACCAGGCTCCCGAACCACGGCCTCAGGGCGGTCGAATGGAAAAAGCACACGACTCCCGCAGTTTCCTCTGGCGCACTGGTACGGGTGAAAATTCCATCTCTCCATCTTTTTGAGCCCACAATGTATTCCGCCCTACACAGTTCCCTCGGATAAAGAGAGCTCCGCCTACACGGCGCGCTCGGCGCAGATCAACGCTACTGCGTTCCGACGTTGGCTGGCACTCGTCGCCATTAAGCTTTTGAAGCGCTTGCGGAAACGCAATGGTATCGTACTGTTTCTTTCGAAGAAGATGTGCGTCGAGTATCGTGCTAGCGTTAACCTTAGTGAGGCTTCGTCTAGGTGTTCAATTCGTCGCCATGAACACCTCGATTCCAATCCCTCGTGCTTCCTGCGCTTTCGCGAAATCGAACAGCGTCTATATTGTGATGGAGAGAATACACGGAGATGCAGTAGGATGAGTGTGGTTGAAGCGTTCAGAGGAGAGTAGGGGAAAGATCCTAGACTAGCTCAAGCACACGGTTAGAGAGATGCGCCGCATACCCTCTCCAACAGGTATCAGCGTCGCTCATGTAGATGGCAGCCCCTTGTATAGCCCCCAGTTACTTGGTGCATCAAATCATTTTGGGTCCTTTAGGAACAGTTCAGGACTTTCACAGGCACCTGTGAGGTGGTTTAGAAGCGCACACCTTACATGAGCTAGAGGTTAGTAAGCTCATTTCACAGCAAGACAAACTCTAGTCCGCTCTGGTGTTCATTCATAAGGACTTGAGCAGCTTAAATGTCCTCGTTTCTAGAGATGAGATTGTTAGTATTATTGATTAGGAAACCGCTGGCTGGTACCCGTTGTACTAGAAGTACACAACTGCCTAGAATGTAAACCTGCAAAACCAATTTTAGCAAAATGAGGTAGATAAATTTCTCCAGCCTATGCACAAAGAATTGGAGACGGAAATAGCACGGCCCAAGTACTTGGGAGACGTTTCGTCTGTCCATTGTACACAAATCCGAACATTTACAAACCCTCCGATAGCAACATTCATGCAATTTTCTCCTTCCTCTTGACCAAGTCATACGTAGGCGCCTTTGTCGTATCGTATTTCCCTTGTCCATTGAAACGATGCTCGTCCTTCTTCCACTGGCAATATTCCATTGCCGCGTTCCTGACCTTCGTCCACTCAGTCACGCCTGTTCCCAGCGCTTTCCAGTCTGCTTCTAGACTCTGCAACGCTTCCTGTACCTAGCTAACGCAGTTCCATCCCGCTAGGCCTTGCCTGATCGGTGTGTTCCGAATTATGTACATGAATCGATCCCTATTCTCCACGCCTCGTCCGTCCATCGCCCGTCCATCGTTCGTCCATCCGTCCATCAGTCCATTACTCTACCACCAACCTAAAAGTCGCGACCTCGAAAGCACGAAGCTCAATCTTGACCCCCTTCGCCCCAGCACCGTGCGTATCCGCGCCCACCAAGCACGTGCTCAGATCCTCCTCGTCGTCTTCCAGCGCGTTCGTCTTGACCGCCTTCGTGACGTTGACGTCGCCCCAGCTGAGCACCGCTTTGGAGCGGCCGCCCATGGCGTCGTAGACGCGCACGATGACCGAGTGGCCCTTGCGGACGGGCAAGTCGCCACGCGAGACGTCGGCGTCGTCTTCGCCGCGCTTGATGGTGTCGAGGATGAGGTTGTCTGCGCCGAGGATCTTGAAGGCGCTGAGCACGCCTGGGTCACCTGATTCGACGCGCTGCCCGGCTAGGTCTGCGGCGGCGGTGGACTGCTTGTGGCCGACGACTCGCAGCGGGTTGTTAAGTTCAAAGGCTTTGCGAACAGTGGCGTGGGTGAGCGGGCCCGCGTGCGGAAAGATGGCATATTTGGTGCTGTGTCGTCCCATATCCGCGTGAGCGTCTGGTGCTTTGGGCGCGCGCAGCAAACTCAGCCGCATCACGTTTCCTGCGACGGCGAAGCCGTACTTGGAGTCGTTGAGGATGCTGACGCCGTATGTGGCCTCCGACAGGTCGGCCCACTTGTGCACGCAGACTTCGAACTTGGCCATGTCCCAGGTGGTGTTGTAGTGAGTTGGGCGGCGCACGATGCCGAACTGCGTTTCGTAGCTGGCTTCGGTGTTGGTGATGTCGACGGGGAACTCGACCTTTAGGAACTTCATCGTCTCATGCCATTCGATCTCGGCCTCGATCTCAATCGCTGAAGGCGAGCTGCCAATAGCTGCTGGTAGGGAGAGGGTGGTCTTGATCCACGACTTCTCTGATATCTTCGTCTCGACGGTCAGAGAGACCTTGGCAGTGGAGGAGGACGAGATGTAGACTTTCTGGGGTGATAGTTCCTGGCGGGAGCTCAGGTGGTACACTTCGACGTCCCAGGCCTGCCAGTAGAGAGGCTTGTCGTCGTAGATGACTAGTTGCGCGGCTTTCTTGCCCTTGGGTATCAGCTCCCGTTCGGCATTGATGTCGTAGAGCGAGGTGATGGCGCCGTCCGTGACTTTGACAATGAACTGCGAGTTGCGCAGCTCGAAGACGCCCTGGCTGGTTTCTGCGATTGACGCCTTTGCTGCCGAGTGAGCAGATGCTAGGGGTCGGATGGACATGGTGCTCAGCGCATCGCCGTGCGCAAGGCCATACTCGTGTGGGTGGGAGCTGGGGAGTTGCACGATCTCGCTACGCTTCCACGGGAGGGTGTTGAGGGTGCAGAGCTTGCTGTTCGCAGTGAGAGAGTTCTCATCGTCGAAGCCTAGCTCGGACAAGGCTTCAGAAAGCAGTTTTTCGCCAGTTGCGAAGACCTGAGCATAGATCTACAATGGTTAATATCCACCTTTCACACACACCCACACCAATCAACGTACCTTGTCAGAGTCGTCGTAGCACATCTCGATCGAGCTTCCTGGGAGGCAGTCGTGGAACTGACAAAGCAGCACGTTTTCCCACATGTCATCAATGTCCTTCTTCGGGTACCTGTACGCACTGCTCTTCCCGAATCCATTCTTAATCGTTGCCAGAGTAGCAAGGTACTCAATGTCCCTCAGCATAATCTCGCTCTTCCTGTTGTTGCGCTTGTTGTTGGACTGCGTCGTGTACGTGCCTCGGTGGAGCTCGAAGTACAGCTCGCCGTACCAGGTGACGAGCTCAGTACCGTCCTCGACCTTTTTCTCCAGCTTGTCGAAGAAGTCGTCTGCCGAGTCACCCAGCTTGATGCGCGGGAGGAGGCTGGTTTTCTCGCTGATGCCGCGGCAGCGACGGAGCTTCTCAAGGTGCTGCCACGTTGGCCCACCACCGCCATCGCCCTTGCCAAAGACGAGCAGGGACGTCTGGTCCTGGTCGAGGGATTTGTGCTGTGTGACGCTGCGCTTCACGTCGCCAAAGTTAGCCTCGGCAGTGTACGTCTCTGAGGGCGGCATGTGACAGATGACCTGGCTGTTGTCGAGGGCGACCCAGTTGAAGGTGGTGTGGGGGAAGTTGTTGATGTTGTTCCAGCTCAGCTTCTGGGTCAAGAACCTCGTCATGCCTGAGATGCGGCAGATCTGGGGAAGCTGGGTCGAGTAGCCAAAGGTGTCTGGAAGCCAGAAGGTCCTGCATCGC
Source organism: Ascochyta koolunga (assembly GCA_026119515.1). Lineage (NCBI taxonomy): Eukaryota > Fungi > Ascomycota > Dothideomycetes > Pleosporales > Didymellaceae > Ascochyta > Ascochyta koolunga. The sequence goes on along the minus strand of JANLCG010000002.1, from coordinate 2,473,156 downwards.
TGGCCAAACTTGCTCTCAAAGTACCGCTGTCCGTAGAGAAACTGCCTGATAAGGGACTCACCACCAGGCAGGTTGGTGTCGTGCTCGACCCAGCTGCCTCCAATGGGCTGGAAGCTGCCCTCCTTGACCTTCTTCTTGACGCGGTCGAAGGTGGAGGGGTAGTCCTGCTCCAGCCACTTGTACTGCTGTGCCTGCGAGCAGCAGAAGCGCAACTCGGGGTAGCGGTCGATGAGATCGCACTGGCTGGACCACGAGCGATTGACCTTGCGCTTGGTCTCGGCAAACGGCCACAGCCAGCACGTGTCGATGTGGCAGTACCCAATGCCCGTGACAAGCGGCTCCTTGTCGCCGTCATAGACCTTGTGCGAGTCAACGTCTCCCAGATACTCGCGGGCGACCTGCCGAGCTTTCTTGATGCTATCGCTGCTCCCGCCGCCGGCAATGAAGGTGTCGATGATGCGATTCGCGACCTGCTGCGCGCCGTGCGCCTCAATCGAGTCCTGCGGGAACTCCCTCGCGGCATCGCCAATCTCCCAGAAATCAAAGTACAGGGCGCGCGCCTCTAGGTTGACGGCGACGATGTCGGCGGTGTGGAGGGTGTAGTAGCGGTCCGGGGCGGGCGGCTGGATCGAGTCACCGCCCGGGGCGTTGCCAAACATGCCGTTGCAGGCCATCTCGATGTAGAAGGTGTGCTCCTTGCCATCGCGGAATGCATCGGGCAGGATCCACTCGACGCGCTCGCCGCCGCCTGTCAGGCCGTGGACCGTGTGTCCCTGCTCAGTCCAGATGAGGCCCTCGTTGTCGGCGTCCCAGTGGAACTCGAGGCGCTCCTTTTGCAGCAGGTCCTTGGGCACGGTGAGCTGCACCTTGAACCAGTGCGTCGACCAACTAGGCCCAAAGGAGGCGCCGACGCGTGTGGGGGTGAAGGGGTGGGACGTGGCTTCTTGGAAGAGCGGGCGGGACTGGTCAGGGGGCGAGTAGACGGAGAGCTTGACGTGGTTGGTGTCGGTGCCCTTGACGCGGGCCTCGTCGAGCTTGCTGCAAGCTGTCAGCCTGCCATACACTACGTCACGCTAGCTTGCACAATAGCTACCCTATCAAGCTCTGCTCTCGGTACTGCCCGCTGTCGGTGAACTGCCTCAGCCTCCCTGGTAGATGCTGTGGATCTGCTTGCCCACGGGCCCAGCGGCCAGCTGCGGGTAGTCGCCCGACGGTCGTGACATAGGCACAGTGCGACAACAATCACCACCCATGATGGTGATGGGGTCTGTTCGGGGGTTGGAGCCGTCTATGGGTAATGAGCAAGGGCCGTGTTATGGGCAGGTGCGGAGATGGTATGGGCAGGTGCGGAGATGGTATGGGCAGGTGCGGAGATGGTATGGGCAGGTGCGGAGATGGTATGGGCAGGTGTGGAGATGGTATGGGCAAGTGTTGGGATGGACGATGCTACCGAGGCCGTCACCTGCTCCCGTCTTGTACCTCGTACCTGCATCGAGCTTCCCCGCATTCCGCCTTGGTCCATGCGTCTTCCCGCTATCGATTGCTGGGGCTCCACATCCACCTCCCTCTCGAAGCACGGGGAAGCACGGCAGCAAACGTCTTCACTGCAGTGTTCCTGTTCAAAACCGCTACATCACGCCTCAGCGCGAGGCAAGCGAGCAAAGAGAGAAGAGAGAGAGAGAGAATGTGTGTGTGTATCCATGGACTGCCCATCTGACTATACTACGCTTTCTCTAGACGTGTCCCAAGCAACTGTTGCCGCAACACAAAAGCGAAAAAATACTCCAATATCGCACACCTTCCTTCCACAAGAATAACTACAGACAAATACAGCAGAAACGAGTGGCAGTCTTTGCACCCAAGCAGCGTTGCACCGAACGCAGCATCTGGGTATAGAGCAAAAACACAAAAGCGAATGTACACGTCCCCCACCCATGAACCCAGAAGGCGAAACACCCATTTCGCAAAAGCATATAACTATATCGACAAGAGAGAAGAGAGCTGCTGTCAAGAATCAGAATCGCTATCATCCGAACAACGTGAAACGCGAACGCTGACAGCCCTACAGTGTTTGCTTCGGTGCACTACCATTGAAACACCATCGACACCATGCTCAAAACAGAAAGTGAAAGAACAAAAAAAAAAAAAAAAAAAAAAAACACATCCTTTGCAGACCGTCATACGTCATTATAGCCACGAACGAACAGAAGAGTAACTCAGCGAGCGGTAAGGCCCCTGCTAAGAACCCGTCTCCGCCAAGCTGGCTCGTGGGGTGGGGTCCTCGTCAGGTGTGGCTGCACCGTCCTCCTGTTTAGGTGTGCCCATGTCGATATCTGCCACCTCTTTACCTGGAACCGCAGGGAACACTTCAGGCGGTGTGAGCGACATATGTGGCAAGTCGGGTGTCGCGATATTGGCCTCGCGTTCCTCGGCTGCCGTGTCCTCCGTAATCACAGGAGGCGGGGAAGAAGCCAGCGCTGAGTCGGAAGCGCCCATGTCTGTGTCGATGGAGATGACGCTGCCTCTGCTGTTGGTGCGCATCATCTCGATGCCCAGCTTCGACGACGACTTGGGTCGCGTCTTGGGGCTTCTTGACTTGGTCGCCGTCGTGTGACCCAATTCCTCATCCTCGTCATCACCAGACTCTGCAGATTCATGCTTGCGGGTTTCGAGGAGGCGTCGTTTGGCTCCCACCTGCTCGGCAGATCGTTGTCGGCGGATCGTTGCCGCTTCCAGGACGGCTGGTGCGGAGGCTTCGTGGGGTAGCTCAGGACACAGGTCAGGTGCACCGCCTCGCTTCTGCACAATCTGCTTAGGGTCCACGTTGGCTGCTGCATCTTCTGAAATGCCAAGTCCACTCATTGCATGAGCTATATCTCGCTCACGCCAATCATCTGTGCCATGGCGTGCGGTTCCCACCGGCGCGTCTTCGCTGGTGCGGCTGTCGTTGTCGCCAAAGAAACTCGAGCTGATGGAATCCTCGCAACTAGACCCACGATAGCTCCCCGAAGGTGCCTGGGAATAGCCTGACGAGTTCGTTATCGGGCTGTCTTCTTGTCGTGTAGACTCTTGTCGTAGGCCAGAAGGCATCATGGAAGGGTACATTTGCGTGGGCGCCCAGTTTGGTGGAGGTGGCTTCCACTGGCACAGTCTACCGAGGGTATCCGTGAGTTTGGCGATTGTGGGCGGCTTCTCGATCAATGCGTCAAAGTAATGTGGTGCCTGCAACTCCTTAAGATAGCCAGTCACTGCGACAATAGGCGTGGTCGTGTTTGCGTTCTTCGTGTCCCTAATCATGCGAGCCACATCCGCGCCGTTGACTTGTGGCAATCGGAACTCCATCATGATGATGTCGAACTTGACTTCGCCCATGGCGTAGCGGATGGCTTCGGATCCGTTGTTGACAGTCAATGTACGACAGCGCAGCTTCTCGAGAAGTTTTTCCATAACAAGTCTGGATACGGGGTGATCCTCGCAGATGAGAACGTCAAGAGGGCGAAAGAATGGCCCGTCACCAAAGCTGATCTGGGACAGCCTGCGAGAGCTCTGCCTTCGCCGTTGTACTCGCAAAAGTGCCTTAGCCCGCGAGTCTTCTGTGTCTGACGATGATGGCGAGACATCGAGTACCTGGCTTCGCCGTTTGTGGTGACCCGGTAGTAAGTCTTTCACCACGTCACCCTCCTGCGAACCGACTGTCTGTGACCTAGCACGTGACAAGGAGTTTGCCGGTCCGACCGAAGACTGACGTGGGCTCGTTCCTGTCTTCTCGGAAAAGGACGAGGACAAGCCTGGGCCGGTCTTTGACGGCTTGCCCGGTGAGACGGCCTCTGGCGAAGGTCTCAAGCCCGATAGACGCGAAGGATCGAAGAAGCTACCTGGTTGCAGAGACCCAGGATTGCTCGTAGAATGCGACAACGTAGAGGAACTACTTGATGTCTTGCGTCGTTCGTGATGCTGGCCCGTACTGAACTGCACAAGCAGAGGTGACGAAGGCTGCGAGCTTCGGCTAGGCGAAGAAGCAGGGCCGCTGACCGAAGGTGATGATGGCCTACCGCCAACCCTATTCGTTGACAGGGTACGCTTCAGCTGGCCAGGCAGCATTGGACTGATCTCGAGAGACGCAGAGGGCGAGGTGATTGTAGGAGACTGAAGAGCTGAGCCAGGCTTGTTCTGCGGTAGCATTGCCTCGGCGCGGAGCTTCTGAATCACGTCCTTGTTGGCCTTTTCGAGCACTGGCAGATTCTTGTAACTGAAATTGCCAAAATCATCCGTAGCCATGGGTTCGCTAAGCCTCCTAGACCGACCTTCGCGTACGTGAGCTGGAATATGCAATGGTATGAGGCCTCGCTTCATAGTTGAGACGCTGACCTGTGATCGCACTCGAGACAAGGCATCGTGTGGCCGATCTGGGTAATCTGTGCTGGGCGTGCCGGCTGCAGACGTTCCCTGGTCCTCGAACTCTGGTGAGAAGTTGGCCATGGCGGCTCCTCTGGTGTCGAAGTACTCGGTATCCTCGGGGTTCTCCGGGGCTGGAATGAAAGAAGCTTCGTCGTCGCGCAGAGTGTTCCAGTTTAGGTCAGCAAACCAGGGATGGCTTCGAATCTCTTCGCCACCGCTGGCATACTTCTCCTCTGCATTCGCACCCAAACGCTTCGCTGGGTCAGAGCACATGAGACGGTTCATGAGGTCTTTTGCATCGTTCGAGATGTCGTACACGTCATCCTCATCCGAAGGCCAGTCGATGCGCCGTGCAAGGATGTTCTGGAACACCTCATCTGGGGTGTCAGCGTGAAACGGCGGGTAGCCGTACAAGCACTCGAACAAGATGCATCCAAGCGACCACCAATCGCTGACTTCGTCCTGTCCGTTACCGGCGATTGTTTCGGGTGCTAGGTAGTCGGGAGTACCAACGAACTTCCTGTTGCTGTCATCGGGGTCGAAGAGGGCCATGTGTGGAGGAGGCATGTGCGACGTCACAGGTGGTGTTTGGTTTTGGGGGTGAGAGACGGCAGAGTTGCTCATCGAAGGTGGGAGGATGTCTGGGGATGCATTGTCGCTGAAGTCCTCTTCTTCAATCGGTGATCGTTGCCCATGGCTGAAGTTGGAATCTGCAATTGAGAAGCGGCGGAACATGGCCTGCAAGGCGTCACTATCCGCACTGTCACTACGGTTGCCAGATGTTCTTCTGGACTGCTCGCGGCTGTGAGGCGTCTCTCGACTGAGACTAAAGTAGGAGGGCTGACCGAGGTCGCCAGCAAGTGCCGGGGTCATGGACGGAGTCGTAGACGGCGATGGGTTCAGGTCGAAGGATGCAGACCGAGATACAGACGAGGCAGAAGCCGCGCGATGGAACGGCCCGGTTTTGAGTAGATCAGGAGCAGCCTCGTTCGGATCAGACTTGAGTGCACGCTTCTGTCGGCCGATCATACCCATTCGTGACAGACCAAAATCAGTCAGTTTCAAGTGGCCCTTTGCGTCGATCAAGAGATTGTCTGGCTTTAGATCGCGATGCACAATGCTGCGGCTATGTAGATGCTCGACACCCAGCACAACCTCAGCCAGGTATTTCTTCGCCCAGTCTTCAGGCAGGGCGCCGAGAACTTTGATGAGCGAAGCGCAGTCGCCCCCATTCAGGTACTCCATGACAAGGTACAAGTAATCCTTGCTTGAGAATGTCCAGTAAAGCTTTGCAACAAAGTCGCTCTCTCCTTGCCACATCATGATGGCTCGCTCAGCCTTCACGTTGGTGACCTGGTTCTTGGCGACCATGTCAGCCTTCTTGAGAACTTTGATGGCGTAGTATTCGCCGGTAGACTTCTTCTTGGCCAGATAGACACTGCCAAAGGCACCTTTGCTGATGGGCTTGACCACCTCGAAGTCTTTGATCGAGGGCGGGACAGCACGCGGCTGCGGTTGCGTGACAGGCAGGAGACGTGGCGACAAGGCTCGGGGGCCGTCTGAGCCTGCGGTAGATGACTGCCTGCGGTGATGGTTGATGGCCATGGCCATGGCGGGAGAGGAGAACTCGGTGGTGGTAAGTACAGGCGACGTGATGGGGGACTGCAAAGCGTCCAAGCCACTGGGCAGGCGGGGTTTGTTGGTTCGCAGTGGGGAGGCTGGCGGTGCCGGGTGCATTGTGCGGGCAGGGGATTGCTGTCGACTGGATAACACACTTGGGAGGATCAAGCTCTTGCGCTTCCGTTCTCGCGAGCTAGCCACCCTGCTCAGGCCGAGTTCAGAGTTGGCTGGTGAATCAGCGCGCCGAGGGCCCGAAAGCACCGAAGAGCGCATGCTAGTGTCGCTCTCCATACCCGCATCGCTCTCGAAATGCATGGATCGGCGGTTGTTCTGGCTCGCGATACTGATCGCACCGGCATGTGACTTTGGCGTTTGACAGCCTCCTTTGGGGCTACTGGAGCGTGTCGAATCCGCAACAGACGACTCTCGGCGACCAACACGCATGGGTAGCGAGGTGTCTGAAACGTTGCGCAGGGCGTGTGCGATGGCTGACGGGGCGTCGAAGGAGCCAGGAAGATACCTTCCTCGCCGGTGGGTATGTCGATTGCGTTTGATTGCGGCTCCTCGTCGGCCTGCTCATCGTCCGAAGAGCTGTCTTCGCCGGCAGCTATCCGTGCGGCCTTGATGATGGCGGCCTCTATGCATTCTTGAACCAGGATATCGAACTCGATGCGGAGTCGCTCCGAGTACTCGAGGATCTGGCGGTGTCTGAAGACAGCATCGATCTTGGCCTTGGCTAGCCGGTTGGTGTCGTCGCAAAGCATCTTGAGGCCCTCGCTGAAGTCTGACGAGCCTGATGTGGGTGACTGCCACTGCAGTACTTGGGAGATGCGGTTCTCCGACTGAGGCGACTGCGTACGGATCTCCGAGGCGGCACGAATGTTGTCCTTGATGGCGGGTGTGTTGACTTCAAGCGCGGTATCACACAGATCCAGCACCAGTTCCACGATGCGGGCCAGTGGCCGTCGGACAGCAAAAGAGCGTGCACGGTGGTGTCCAAAGCCCGAGCCGCCGGAGCGCTCGCGAGATCTCGAAGGTGGGGAGGCAGGTGAGTTGCGGCCGGATGGGGTTCCCGAGGACGGGTTGGACAGTGGTTGGATGAGGTGGCCATGGTACTCGGGTGGCTGAATCAGGGCTGTGGGGTCTGCAGAGGCCGCCCTCGAGGGCCGGGATTGTGCCTCGAGGATGTCGAGCACTTTGACAATGGCGTTGCGGTGTTCTGAGAGGGTCTCCTGGGCCATCTGCACGTCCATCTCGGCACGGTGTTCTTGCAAGCACAGCTCCGAGTGCTTTTCGAACCACCAAGGGGTGATGTGCCGCTCGCAGATGCGACACAGGACCGGGAGCGGCGGCGGGTGGTTTCGCGGGTCGTTGGCGCCTTGCTCGGCCAGTCCGGTGAGGTAGTGGGCCAGGACTTCTGCCCCTACGCCCAGAGACTCGACGAGCTCCCCGGGGAGGTCGATGGTGACCTCGCGCAGGACCGATGGGCGGACCATCCACATTGTCTATCACGGTTAGCATCCCACTCCAGACCAGGCCAGACGGCGTTGACGCACATGACTCTCGGCGCCCGTTGCCCGGTCGTAGACCATGATGCCCTGGGCCTCGAGGTTCAGTATCTGCTCCTCGTTGTTGTTGTCGTCGTCATCGTCGTTGTCGTCGTCGTCGTCATGACGGGTGGGTGAGGGTGGCTGTGGTGGCTGCTCGCCTTCGACGGCTGCCTTGGAGCGTTTGTGTCGCAGGATGGACTGTGGCCCCATGCGCACGGAGAAGCGGGCGATGTGGCTTCTTGAGTCGTACTTTCTGACCGACTCGATGGTCTCGGCGAAGCCTTCTTTGCCGGCGTATATCATGTCGAGCACGGGCTTGCCGACAAGGTCGTCTGGGGCGGTGCCGACAATCTGCCTCCACGAGGGGCTGACGTAGCGGACCCTGCCGGTGAGGTCCAGGTCCATGATGATGTTCAGGCTGTGCTCGGCGGCCTCCTTCAAGTCCTTCCTCTCCTCGTGCATGTCTTGGCTGACGGAGCGCTCCATGTGTACGCGTTGCTGGGCGGCAGAGCCGGTTGCCTCCTTCCTCAGCGCGGTGACGGCGGGCGGGGCCAGCATGGTGGGCTGCACTTCGTACATGATGGGCGGGGACGTGTCGGTATAGAGTGGTATGGACCGGGAACAGGGGCGTGCGCCCGAGGGCCGGTGGAATTGAGCTATGCGCACGCGGCTGCCAGGACCATTGTGGAAGGGGGGGAGGAGGAGGAGGTGGTGGTGGTGGTGACAGTAGTGTTGGCAGTAGCGGTGGTGGTGGCAGTAGTAGTAGTAGTAGTGGTGGTGGTGGTGGTGACAGTAGTGTTGGCAGTAGCGGTGGTGGTGGCAGTAGCAGTAGTAGTAGTGGTGGTGGTGGCAGTAGGTAATAGCCGTGGTGGCAGCAATGGCAGTGGCAGCAATGGCAGTCCGGGCTGTAGCGGCGTAGTGCAACTTCGCAGTGCTGACAGCGTGCTAGACGGGCAGCATGGCGGGGCCAGGCAAGCGATTGAGCATGCAGCAATGGGTCGAGGCGAAACGAGTGTTTGGGGGCAGGCGCGTGTGAGCAGCGACGGGCCCGTGTTTATTTTTTGGGCGTGGCACTGAGGGTCAGCGGCAGAGAGGGGCACAATAATGCAATAACGCAACAACGCTGCAGAGGCGGACAGACACAGTCTCAGCCATACATGGGCCGCGGGAGGAGAAACGATCCACGGCGCGAGCGTGACATGCGCGTCCGTGGGCTGCAGCTTGGGCGCACACAGACGGGCACGGCGCTATCCAGTTGGCATTCCCCACGCATGAGAAGAAAAGACGGCCCTGTCTGCTGAAGTCACACTGTCCCAGACAGCCAGTCCACGGCGCGCCAGCTGGCCCGTGCCCCGTGCGCGCTGCATCACCGTCCAGCGCCCCGCCTCTCCTTCTTTCGTGTTTCAGCGCGGTCGTCGAGCAACACAGTGGCGAAGCTCTCGAGGCACGAACCTTGGGGCATAGGGCCATGCCATGCCCGCCCGTGTGGTAGCTGACGTTGGACTGCGTGCTGCCATGCTGCTCAGCGCTCACCAAGGGGCCCCATTTAGCCGGGAGCCCTGGCACATGACGGCTGCTGGCTGCTTTGTCCTGCCTGTGTCCCTGCTGGCTGCCTCCAGCTCATCGCTGCTCGTAAGTCGCTGAGCCGCCAGAAGGGCACCTCCACAGCGAGCTTGACCAACACGGCCAATCCACAGCGAGCTTGACCACCACGGCCAATCCACACGGAGCTGGACCAGCACCAGCCAATCCACACGGAGCTAGCCCAGCACCCGCCAATCCACACTGGGTTGGACCAACACCAGACAACCCACACTGAGCTTGATCAACACCAGACAATCCATACTGAGCTTGACCAACACCAGACAACCCACACTGAGCTTGGCCAACACCAGACAACCCACACTGAGCTTGATCAACACCAGACAACCCACACTGAGCTTGGCCAACACCAGACAACCCACACTGAGCTTGACCAACACGAGACAAGACCGCCGCGGTGCGTCTTGACGCTCGAGGTGAGATTGGCAAACATGGTCAACCTCTCCCACCGACCTTGAACCTACCACCAAATGCCTGCAAATCACTCGCTGCACGGCAGCCAGCGGCATCATAGTGCACGTCGTGGCTGCAAGCGCTTGGCTTGGGCCTGTCACCGCCAGAGCCACTCGCTCACACCACCGTCACCCGACGCCAGACGTCACACGGCGTCTCCTTTGTTGTGGTCAATCTCTCGCCAAAACGACATGCGGCATGCCCTCGGCAACACCTGCGAGACCCTTCTTGGGGCGCACAACCTAAGCCTGCACATGGCCCTAGCAGCCCTCCAATCACAGCCGCTGCATCCCTTCACTTCTCCGCCAGACCCGCTCCGCCAGCGCTCAAGACGCTCTGTGTGCCGTCATCCCAATCATTCACCGTGAACACGGCCGAATTCGCTACGATATTTCCGCACAGATCCTTCCGCTTCCGCTGCCGAATCTGGGGAAGTGGCTTGTGGACCCGCCAAAGCTTATGGAAACGCCCGGTTCGGCCGTTTGCACGGCTGCCGAAGGAGTATTTCACCTCTGCGGTCCGAGAAGACGCATCGATGCCTGGGAGCAAAGGGGGTACGGCTTTCTAGCTCATGGGGTAGAATACACTGCATCATTCCAATGCAGCTACGCCGTTGTACCTGACCCTGAAACCCCCACCCAACGTTGACACTCAGCCACCATGTGCGAGCCAAGCACGTCCTTGGATGCGGGACTGACTGTTTCTCAAAACAGACGTCCTCCATCATGACCGCTCCTAATCAAAACAGACGTCCTCTGTCATAACCTCCCTAATCAAAATACACGTCCTCCGTCATAACCTCCCCTGCTCAAAACATACGTCCTCTGTCATAACCTCCCCTAATCAAAATACACATCCTCCGTCATAACCTCCCCTAATCAAAATACACGTCCTCCGGCTTGTGCACAGCGACCCTGCCCGACGAATCTGTCTTCACTACCAGCCTGGGGTCCTCTTGACTAGCCTCCGTCTTCTGGCCCTCAATCTCCTTCGCTGCGTACAGCACCTCGACAACCTCGCCCTGTGCGAATCCCTTTCCGCTCTTCCACTGCACGTGCTGTCCCTCGGCGGGCACTCTTGTCTTATCTCCCCGCGCCAGCTTCGCCGCATCACCCTCCCCACTCTCGCTCTTCGTCTTCTTGCGCCGGTTGCCCGCCTGGTTTGCGCCGCGCCCGCGCTTCATACCGCCAGGCACCTCGCCATGGTCGCCCGAGTTGGAGCCCGCCAACGCGCTGCCTCCTGAGGCGCTGCTGCCCGGGGAACTCGACTTGCGGTGATGCGCGCGGAACTCTCGGAAGTCCTTCTTGTTCTGCGCGAGGTGCTCCTCGTCTTCCCAGTGCTCCGTGCAGTCCTTCGCGGTGCTGCGGTGCGATTTCTCCACCGGCTTGGCCCCGGGAGCGTCCTTTGTCCGCGCCGCGCGACCTGTCGAGTCCTTTTTATCCTCATGTGTCGTGCTCGCCATAGTGCTTCGCGTTGTGCTGAAGGAAGAGCGCGGTTGCAGGTGTGATGAGACGTGTGGTCGCGTTACGGGTCTCGTGAAATGAGAACCAGGAAGCGAAAGCAAAGCGGAAGCTGGGAGCGAAACTGAACGTGAATGTGACAGCGAAACGGGAAGTGAAAGCCCTGATCTTATCCTAGCTACCGAAAACTAACGTGACACCAACTGACATGCCCCTCGGAAAACAAACATTGCAGTCCTACTTACCCACACACCCGTGCTGTTTCCTATGTACCGGTGCTGCCGACTGACGTCTACATTACCACACCCGCGCACTACACCACACTACGATACATACACTGCCTCGCCCGCCGTCCATCTACATCATCATCATCACCGCACCAATTCGTAGTGGGACTGGCATGGACCGGTACAGCCATAGACGGGTACAGCTTCAGACGGATACAGTTACCGACCAGGCTTAGCACCGATCAACGTCGTGGTGACGACAAGACGCCTCTAGCTCATTCACGACCCTTTGTGGAGTCATGAGTGCGCGGACCGGCTGCTGCGCTGTGGGCTGCTAGGCGTGGCTAGGGGTTTTTGCGCTGGACCCTGAGGCGTGGGACGGCGCGGCACGGCGTTTAGCAGAGTGCTGTCGCGCTGGGGGTTGAAGTTTAGGTTTGGGGTTGGGATTGGTTCGTCTTGGCTGTTAAATGCACAGGTACTCGGTACAAGTGTAAGCAACGCTTCTTAACGGCAGTGACTACAACGGGACAGGATAGAATAGAATAAGACAGAGGGAATAGGGAACAACAGAACAGAACAGAACAGAACAGAACAGAACAGAACAGAACAGAACAGAACAGAACAGAACAGAACAGAACAAGACAGGAGAAACTCCTTTTTTATTACCTACCTACTCATTCATGTAGCACGGCTTGTCTTATCCTGAACAGATAGCCCGACAGAACACCAATGCTTGCTTGGACAGCGAGCCTGTAGCTAGAACAGCACTTGACGAGAGTGAGAGGCAGCCATGCTGCAACCGCTGTATATTCCTCTGCAACCGCTGTATATGCCCCTGCAACCGCTGTATATGCCCCTGCAACCGCTGTATATGTCCCTGCAACCGCTGTATATGCCCCTGCAACTGCCGTATATGCCCCTGCGACCTGTTTATGGATTAGCATGCGTACGCACACACTTTTCCTCTCTCACCGGCACAGCCCAACGACTGAGACGGGCAGAGCTGGGAATAAAACATGCTGTCGAATCGTCATCCCGACCCTCCCCCATGCGGCCAAGATGCGGCGTAGCAGACCATATATCAAAAACGCGACCTGAGTAGCGTAGAGAGAGATGGCACGGACATCAGCATGTAGCGTATCGACCTACTCGAAGCACGGAGAATAGTCTCACATCACCACAAGAGCGAGAGGGCGGTGAACTGAGAGACAAACTTTCTTTTTGTCGATACCGTAATCAAGTAAAAATAAAACAAAATAGAAGCCCCAAACGCCATGTATGCCATCATCCCCCGAATAGATACTCATCGCCTGTATACGTACACAAGACCTACGACTTCTCAATGCGCTCCAGACGGGCCCTGTTCATGGCGATCTGGTCATCGACCTTGTCCGTCTTGCCGATGATGCGGTCAATGTGCTGGTTCTGCGTCTCGACTTCCTGGCCCATGGCGCGACCGAGGTGGTTGAGGCGGCGGGCGGCGCCATGCAGAGCGTCGAGGTTGCTATCGATTTCGTTCTCCATCTCGTCGTCGTCGCTGTCGGCCTCGAACTGGAACTTTGCACGCTCGGCGAGCGAGGCCTTGTTGTTGCCGCCCGACATGCCCTGCATGGCGCGGCTCTGGTTGTCCTGGCGGGCCGACGACTCCCAGGCGGCCTTGCGGGTGGCGTCGCGGGCGTCGCGGTCGCGGTGGTGGTTCTCCATGATCTTGTCGTCGCGGGCCTGGCGGCGCGACGAGGCAGTGAAGGGGTTGGAGACGTGCATGGCAAACATGGACTTGTTAAGGGCTGCGTGGGTTAGCCGCCGCCACGGTCAGGGGACGGGAGCGAGGCTTACTCTTCAGCTCGCGGGCCTTTTCCTCGGCGATGCGGTTCTGCGTTGAGGCCAGGTCGAGGTTGCGCTCGGTGCTGGAGTGGTCAGCCGTAGTTTGGAGAAGAAAGAGGCAGCACGCACTTGTGGATGCGCTCGCCCTGGGCTCCCAGCCTCGCCAGGGTGTCGCGACCCGTCTCCTCGGCCTGCTGGGCGAGACGCAGGGCGTTGCGGGTGCTGCTGACGTCCTGCTGCTTCATGAACTTGATTTCCTGCTTGGTGGCGCCAATGTCCTCCTCCTCCTGCTCTTCAGCCGTCAGCTCGCGGTCGCCGTAGGCCCGTAGCCGCCCGAGCTGGCACCGTAGGCCCCGGGGGCCGACTGTCCATAACCACCTGGCTGCGCGCCATATCCACCAGGCTGCTGGGGCTGCTGGGGCTGCTGCTGCTGGCGCTGGGCGGCGTTGCCAAAGAGGTCGGCCTTGTTGGCGTCCGTGTCGGTCGAGTTGGTGCGGCCCAGGCCTCCGTAGCCACCCGGCCCGCGCGCGCTCGGCTGGGGGCAGGTGAGCTACCGTAGCGCTCGTCTCCGTAGCCACTCTGCCCGCCGTAGCTGCCTCCCTGGGCGCCGTAGCCTCCTCCTCCACGACCGCCATACTGCTGGCCTGGCCCGGTCACTGCGGGCGTCTTGTCCTGGCGGAAGCCGTCGTTGGGGCCCGAGTACTGCGGCGGCGGCTGTGCGTAGGGGTCCTTGCCCGGTGCTGCGGCGTCTGCGGCGTGTCAGCTGGCCCTTCACCGTCTCCAGCGACAACATACAAGGGTTGCTCTGCGGGGGCGTCTTGTCGCTCTTCTTGCGGCTGCCGAAGAGGGCATTGCGGTTGCCGTCGTCGCCGTCGTCCTTTTTCTTGCTGAGGAAGCCCATGTCGGTGTTGGTGGTGGTGGTGGTGGTGTCAAGTCGTGTGGTGTCGTGTGGTGTCGTGTCGAGTATCAAATACCAAGTGTCGAATCAGGTATCGAATCAAGTATCGAATCAAGTATCGAATCAAGTATCGAGTGTCGAGTATCCTCCAAGTCGAGTGCCCGTGACCGTAACCGTAACGGTCCGTCTGTCTGCGGCTGAACAACGAAACGGATATGGGGTTGCCTAGTACTTAAACCACTAGCCACCACCCCTAGCCCTAACCACGAGCCGTCGATCACTTGGGCAGCAACCGCGCACCACAGCACAGCGCACCACAGCACAGCATAGCATGGCACAGCAACATAGCAACATCAAATACCAAATCACAATTCCCAAACGGTACACAACGACAGCGTACAATACCAACCTAGTACAGTACCAAACATGGCCAAGGGCGAATGCATTGCCATTAGATACCCGCCGAGCGACACGACGTTTGAAAAGCGCCGCAGTGTCGCACAATCCATGGCCATCCATGTTTCGAAAGCGCAAAACCGCAAAGCCCGACGATGCTGACGCTGAAGCTGACGCTGACGCTGCTACGGGGCTGGGGTGTGGCTGAGGCGTTGTGGGCGGCGGGCGGCGTTGGGCCTGGGCGCTGGCTGTGAGACCCAGTCGATAGGCAGGGTAGGTATGCGTTAAGACAGGGAGGGGATGCCGAATCAAGCCCAGCGTGCCGTGTACAGGCTGTCTGTACTTCATTGTGAACATTTCCAGTGACAAGACGGGCTGTCGTCGTTTCTGGCTGGACCCTGCATCTGGTATCGCTACGGCGGGCGGGTACTGCTTTCGTGCAAGACAGGACGGGCTCGAGGCGTGCCATCATCTCCGTTGCACGTCTATGCGAAGGCGAGTGCGAATGCGTAGGATATGGGTATCTCAAAGCCAATGCGGCCGTCTATGTAGTTTCCTCTCCACACCGTGTCACACCGATCCAGCAGACGCGTGCAAACCAGTCCGCGCGTGCTTTATCATGGCTGAATCCTCCTCGGCAGCGAACACGGCCTCGTCGTCCGACGAGGGCAGCTCGTCGTGCTCCTCCATGGTCCAGATCTCATTGCCGGTGATGACGGGGAACGGGGTGAGCACTCTGCTGATGTCGCCCCACCACACCTCGCCAAACCGCCGGTACCAGTCCACGGTGATCTTCAGGCCGTCGGCAAACTCCATCTTCGGCTGCCATCCCAGTGCAGTCAGTTTCGAGCCGTCGGTGGCGTACCGCTGGTCGTTGAATGGCCTGTCCGCCGTGTGCTGCACCCATTTCTCCCCGTCATCCGCGCTCTGACGTGCGATCCCAAACATGTCTAGCAGGCGGTGGCAGATGTCCGTGTTCGACAGCTCGTCCTTGGAGGCGATGTTGTACACCTGCCCAACCACGCCGCGGTGCAGGATGGTGTCGAGGGCGTCGACAATGTCCCCCGCGTACAGATAGCGACGTGTGGGCGAGCCGTCGCCGTGGACCTGCAGCTTCTGCTGTCGCAGCAGCAGCATGATGAACTTGGGTATGATTTCTGTGCGGTGTCAGCTAGGAAGGAGCTAGGAAGGAGCTGGGAAGGAGCTGGGAAGGAGCTGGGAAGGAGCTGGGAAGGAGCTGGGAAGGAGCTGGGAAGGAGCTGGGAAGGAGCAGAAGAGGGAAGGCGCATACTCTCAGGAAACTGATGCGGTCCATACACGTTGTTGGCGCGCACCGTCATGAGCGGCAGCTTGAAGCTACTCCGGTATGCGCTGACCATCATCTCCGCGGCCGCCTTGCTCGCTGCGTAGGGATTCGTAGGCGCGAGCAGGCTTGTCTCGCTCAAGTCTGCAGCACCAACCGGCACATCCCCATACACCTCGTCCGTGGAGATGTGTATGAAGCGCGTGATGCCATGCTGCCGCGCCCTCTCCAGCAGGACATGTGTGCCGTACACATTCGTATTGGTGAAGTGGTACGAGTTGCCAAAGCTGAGGTCGACGTGCGACTGCGCCGCAAAGTGGAAGATGGTGTCGATGTGGTGCTTGCGCAGCACCCGCTTGACCTGGCTCGGCGCTGTGATGTCGCCGTGCTCGAATGCAAAGTTCGGTCGTCCGTCGAGGACGCGCGTGTTGTTCAGCGTCGCGCAGTAGTCGAGCTTGTCGAACGACACGACATGGTAGTGCGGGTAGGACAGCACCAGGTGGCGCACAAACCAGCATGCTCTGCACTCGTATCAGCAAAGAAAACCCCTACATATGGACAGCAAAGAAAACCACTGCACATGGACAGCAAAGAAAACCACTGCACATGGACAGCAAAGAAAACCACTGCACATGGACCGCATGAACCACCTCAACCACATACATGAACCCAGCCCCGCCCGTGACGAGAATATTCTTCGCATCCCCCAGCGGTTCAAACCTCGTGCTCCCCGTAAAGACAGGCGCCTGCTTGGATACCTCTTCAGCGAGATACGACCGGGGGTTGAGGACGGTTGAGTTGCGGCGCGCTGCACGGCCGTCAGTGTCTGGGCGACGTGTGCGTGCAATGCAGTGTGGTGGGGAACGAACGCCTCTCGCCATGGAAACCCTGGTGCGGCCTGTCTACCGGCTCAGGGCTCTGCGCGACTTGCATACTGCACATGTGTCGTGTCGCAGCGATACATGGAGGAGACAAGATCCTGGGGCGTGTCGAGCCCGTCTCTGTGTCCCCCAGACGCGAGTACACGACGTCGTATGCTGCGAGACGGGTCGTGTGTGCTAGTACAAAAGGGTAAGTCTATCCGCCGCCTTCCTCTTTCCCATGTCCACCCACATGTCTCAAGAGGTTGCAGAACGTCCTAGATTGCAAACGCCATTTCAATCCTTCCATTGTATGCTACGGTAATGCTATCATACAACACAGCTCAAGCAACAGCCGTCAAAAGGGAACTTCACCCTCCTTCTTCACCGTCGCTGCTCTCTTGACCAAGTCGTCACCCACCGCTAACCTCAACTTCTCACACGTCGATGGCGAGTCAAAACTCCACTCTCCCGGCACGATAGTCGCACCGTTCATCTGTCGCGCCGCCTTGACTGCTTCTCTCAGCGCAAAGAACACGCTACTCCCCAAAAACAGCGGCGGTTCGCCGATCCCTTTGAGCTCTGCACGCTTCGCAGGTGGTGCCAGGACAGCGGTTTCCCGTCATTGTCGGTGCGCAGCATGGATGCATGGAAAGCCTGCGGTATGTCGCTGAATCCAGGGATCTTGTATGTGCCCGGGCCCTTTGTGAAGAGTTGTCCAGAGGCTGTGTGCCAGAGCGATTCTTCCATGGTGAACAGACCCTGGCCCTGCACGAAGGCACCTTCAATCTGTCCGTAATCGATGGCGGGATTGATCGAATTGCCCACGTCCTGTTCTCATGTTAGCAGTTGTAGTTGGTCTAGACACGCTGACGTACCATCATAATGTCGCTCCGCAGCACCGTGTGGTCTCCGGTCAGCAGATCAACCTCAACCTCACTGGTTGCCGCTCCCTGAGTCCAGTAATAGTACATGGGCTTCACCGTATCCCAGTTTGTATCGCCCCAATTGTATCCCACCCTCGGCATCTTCCAGAACCCGTTCGCAGCAAGGTTCACTCGGTCAATGTACGCAGCATGTGCAAGCGTCTTCAGCGGTGCATCAGTTCCGTACTTCTCTCTGTACGGCGTCAAGCGCTCGTTGATCTGATCACATGCATTCTTGACTGCCATCCCGTTCAGATCCGATCCTGAGGACGCAGCCGTGGGCGATGCATTGGCAATTTGATACGTCTGGGAATCTTGCGTGTAGATGGAGTCAAGTGGCGTACCCAGTTCCTGGGCTGCAATCTGGCACATCTTTGTGTACAGACCTTGGCCCATCTCTGTCCCACCATGGTGCAGCAAAACGCTACCGTCGGCATAGATCTTGACGTAAGCGGCCGCTTGATTGAGATGCAAAGCTGTGGCGAAGCTGAGACCGAATTTGCATGGAATAAGAGAGATACCACGTTTCTTCCAGCGGTTGGCTGCGTTGAAGGAATTGACTTCGGACTTTCTGTGTTCGTAGTCCGAGGATCGGGAGAGTTGATGTAGGAGCATGGGTACATGCCAGTCTTCGTCAATCTTCTGGAAGAAAGGTGTGTGTTGGCCGACGGTGTAAAGGTTCTTTTGGCGCAATACGTCGACATCTATTCCAAGACCTTCGGCAATGTTGTACATGAGCGTCTCGGCAATGTACATTCCTTGTGGTGCGCCGAACCCACGATAGGCTGTGTTGCTGTGAATGTTCGTTCGGCATACATTCCCACGCAGAAATACATGGGGGCATTCGTAAGAGTTGTCGAGGTGCGTAAGACATCGATCCATTACAGACCCACTCATGTCTTGCGAAAAACCACCGTTGTTGAAGATGTCAGCTTCCAGAGCAAGCAGTTTTCCTTCCTTCGAGACGCCGACCTTCCAGCGTGCCTGGAATGGGTGTCTTTGGCCGCTGAGCAGCATGTCTTCGTCGCGGTTCAGCATGATCCGCACTGGTCGCCTCTCTTTCCTTGCAGCAATAGCAGTGTAGACGGCGAAGGGGACACTACGAGACTCTTTGCCACCAAAACCGCCTCCCATGCGCTTCACGCGACAATTGATACGGTTACTTGGCACACCCAAGACCGAGCTGACAAACTCTTGAGTCTCCATGGTGTTTTGTGTAGACGACCAGACTTCCACTGCACCGTCCTCGCCAGAGGGGATAGAGAGCGCGGCATTCGTTTCGAGATAGAAATGCTCCTGTCCGCCCATCCTCGTGACGCCTTCAAAAATCCTATCGCATTGAGCAAAGGCATCTTCCATCTTGTCACAAATGGCAAGACCCTTCCTCAAGTTCTTGCCATGTGGGAAGAAGCTGTTTGCGGCAATGGCTTCGTCGATGGTCAAGATCGGCTTGAGCACTTCATACTCGACTTTGACCGCACGTGCAGCCGCTTGAGCTTCCAGTGCAGTATCTGCATACACCATGCCGATGACTTGCCCGTGACTGAGAACCTTGTCATTTGCAAAGAACAGCTCGTCCTTCTTAATGGAGCCCCAGACGTTGACATCGGCAGGAATACTGTTTTTGTCGATATAGCCAACAACACCTCGCATGACTAATGCAGGCTCCCAGTCCACACTGACGATGTTGGCATGAGCTTTTGCTGACAGTACCAGACCGCCAAAGAGCTCACGGTCGAGTCGTGGCATGTCGTCAATATATTCCGCTTCTCCTGTGCATTGCTTTAGAGCGGAGAGATGTGGGACCTGTCTGCCAACAACGCGTTGTTCGTAAGGGTTATAGTCATCTCTTGTACCGGTTGAAATAGAGCGATGTATTTCCTCAACGACCTGTTCGTCCACATTGCCCAGACCAAGCTCGCTGGCCGACTCGTGCCAGAAGCGGAAGAAGAGCGAAAGCGTGAGTGTCTTTCGGTAGTCAGCCATACCTCCCGGAACTCCATAGGGTAGATCATAATCTTCAAGTAAGGCGCTGAGGGCAGCGTCCAGGGTTTCTGAGTGGAACCATGACCTGCCCAGCAAAGCTTTCTGGGCTTTTGGCGACTCTTTTGTGGTCGGTGCCATGCCGCCATATACAATAGACACGTCTTCAACACGGTCTTGTGAATCGAGACGTACGCGGAAGGCGGCTGTCACGATGGCGATGTCGTCATCTTTCCGTTTGGCTTGCTTGTATGCTTTCAGTACTTCCCGAGTGCCTTTGGGAGGGATGGGAATACGAATGCGTGCAATGGTAGCATCAGGTGGCAAGGTCGTCGTTCGGTAAGCGAGGAAAAACTTGGACATCGGAAGGCTGACACAGCCATCTTTCTTGTTCACAGCCTCCAGCGTTGCGCCAGCTGCTATCAGTACTGGATTGGCGTCGGAGATTGGTGAGGCTGTTGCGATGTTTCCGGCAAGGGATGCAACGTTGCGAATCTGTCGGCCAGCAAAGTATCGAAGCTGCTTTCGCAGGGCTTCCAGTACCATGGCTTGTTGACCCAGATTTGCATATACTTCCTTGAAAATTGTCTCCAGCTCAGTCAATGGCGTATTCGCCGCTACGACGAGCTCTCTTACATTCTCCAATTCTGTGGCTGTGGGAAGTTTGGTGTGCTTCAACTCTGCAATGTCTGACACGTAGACAGACACAGCAAAGTCAGAGTTCTTGAAACGGACTTCGACCTGTACCTCACTAGCACCACCTACAAGCTTTGCAGACGGATAGACATCTTTCAGCTCGGTCAGATGCTTCAGCTGTGTAGGGCGGAACCAAATTTTCTTCTCGTTGCCGTAGCACAACGGTTGAGGCTCATGCTTCCACAATGATGGTGGGAAAATAATTTCTGTGTTCGGTATGTATTCTTGAAACTCAATTCGAGGAACACCTTTTTCCGACGGTGCGGCAGGAGCTGCTAGTGTCGTTGAAGCCTTGCTCTCAGTATGCGCACTAAGCTCTTTACTCTTCATGGGCTTCGCATAGTCTGCTCCACTCAGGTTGCGGTCTGCTTGTGGCTCATTCTTTGTGCCAACAATCGCAGGAATATTCTCATCATCTGATGTTGAATACGGTTCTGTCGGCGGTGATGACGTTCCAGACTTGCTATCGCACGAGCTGCTATCTGATATCGAAGGCCGGTCTCGACAGCAGCCTCCAGGCCGCCCACACGATGCCTTTGACTGTCCAGAAGTGCTGGTCTTAGTAAAGTCAATTACTTCTTTGGCAAATTTCTCGGCATCAGCAGTTGCTGGCTCGTCTTCCTCTGCAAGCTGTCCCTTCAAGTCTTCCGTCACGAACGTTTTTGCGGCATTCAAGATTGGCTTGTACCCTGTGCATCGGCAAAGGTTGCCGTCCAAATGGCCTTCCATCTCGATATCATGAGCGCTGAGATGAAACTTCTTCGTCTCGGGGTTGTACGAGTTTCTGACTACGGCGTACAAGCTCATGACAATCCCAGGTGTGCAAAATCCACACTGGCTGCCGTGAAGCTTCGCTATCCGCTCCTGCAGAGGATGAGGTCTGTCAACATTACCAATGCCTTCGACGGTGATGACATGTTTGCCATCAATGCCGACCAGTGGGAACAGACACGCATTCACTGCAAGATGCTGTATTCTCCTCTTATCATCGCGTCGGTCTCCCACCTGCAGCACTACTGTGCATGCTCCACATCCTCCTTCACCGCACCCTAGCTTGGTGCCCTTGAGGTTTGGCTGTGCACGGATATAGTCCAACAGCGTCCAGTGTGGGTTTGGATTGCTGATGATTGTTCTTCTCCCATTGATAAAGCAAGTAATGTCTGGCGAGGTGTATGTTGATTCGATGAGTGGTGACAATGCTTCAGCGGTGTTAAGCCCCATAGGAGGCTCCGAGGCGGCGCTCTTCGGCGGATTAGGGAGGGTCATGATGAAGGATTAAGCTCAATGATTTCCTCCCGAACAGTGCCCAAAGCAAACTTCAGAAGATATAGCGTCTCAGCGGCACTCAGACGGCATCATGACCCCTCAGTGCCAGCGGCGTTCACTCTGTTCCCACGTCATGCTATCGATGATTGGGTGCATGTCAGTTCACGACGACGTGGCTGCCGATTCGTGCACCCCACTTTCGCTGGCGAGGCGAGAACTCCACAACGGCAAGCGCTTTGCACCTGCTGCGACGTGTCGCGTGCGCGATTGTCCCTCCCCCATTTCTGCAACACCACTCACAAACATTCAAACATGGGATTTGCGACAGTGGAAGATTACAACAGCGGTATAGGCGGGGGTACAACCGATAGATGCAGGTACAGGAAATGCAAATATTGAACTTCTTGCGCTCCTCACCTCCCAGAATCACTTTCCTCTCTCCCCCTCTACAGTGTGCCCAGCAATATCACAAAACGAAATATGTCGAAACCGGATTCATCCACAGGCCTCAGGCCTCTCCAGGATACTGTGCTCTTCACACCCCTTAAACTTGGGCCTATTCAGCTTGAACACAGGATTGTACAAGCTCCTCTTACGCGTCTACGAGCAACAAAAGAGAGCGAAGGTGTAACCATCCCGAATGACTTGAACGTCGAATACTTCAGCCAGCGTGCAAGCAAAGGCGGTCTGCAGCTGACTGAGGCGACTGACATCGCGAAGTTTGTGAGTGATCGTGATGTTGATCGACGACTGTCACTTACAAATTACAGGCTGGTGGCTATCCCGGTGGGCCCGGCATCTTCTCAGACTCCCAGATTGCAGCATGGAAAAAGGTCACAGATGCCGTCCACGCAAAGGGTGGATACATTTTCTGCCAGCTGTGGCACACTGGACGTGCCTCGCCACCTGCGTTCCTTGGCGGACAGCAGCCTGTCAGCTCAAGTGACATTCCTATAGAGGGCAGCTGGGCGGATGGCACCGTGTGCGCAGAACACCCACCCCGTGCCCTGACCGTCGACGAAATCCAACATATCGTCCAGGACTTCGGTTCTGCAGCAAAGAAGGCTCGTGAGGCTGGCTTCGATGGCATTGAGATTCACGGCGCAAATGGATATCTACTTGATCAATTCTTGCACGACAACGTCAACAACAGGTCAGATCAGTATGGTGGCTCAATCGAGAACAGGATAAAACTGCCCCTGGAAGTCATCGCGGAATGCTCCAAGGCTATTGGCGCAGACCGTGTTGGCATTCGCCTCAGCCCTTTCAACTACTTTCAGTCGACCAAGGACAGCGACCCAAACAAGCACTGGGAGTATCTATGTGAGAAAATCGCAACACTACCTCAAGATGTCAGGCCTGTATACGTGCACATGTAAGTTTCGATTCGTCCCAGCATTTTGCCCACAACATGCTAACAGATGTAGGGTTGAGCCCCGTTTCGATGAAGTGCTTGATGAGCAGGCCAAGATGGACGCCCTTGCGGCGTATACCTCCAGCGGCGGAAAGGGTGTCGAGGCCGAGGCGACGGTCAAGGTCAAGGGCAACACTCTTGTCAACTTCCGCAACATCTTGAAGAAGGGCGACGTGAAGTTCATCGCAGCTGGTGGCTTCAACCGTGACAATGCAACCCCCAAACTTGAGTCTGGTGATGCAGATCTGATCATCTTCGGCCGCTGGTTTATCGCAAACCCCGACCTGCCGAAGAGGCTAGCTGAGGGCCTTGAGTTGAATCCGTATGACCGGAGTACCTTCTACGGCGGCAATGCCAAGGGTTATATAGACTACCCTTTCTATGGACAAGAGGTCATAGCTTGACTTGGTGCAAGGCTGCGAGCTATATTGCATTGCTGGCGTTGTTTTATAAAGACTGTGTGGGTCTGCACGCTTAGATAGAGTTGCAATTGCGAACAGCACAGTCAACGGCTCAATCATGTGCTGAATCACCAGATCTGAGACATGCGTTGCGCTGAATGCTCGTATGTAGCGGTTTAGCTATTGTGTAAAAGCAAAGTATGTCCAAGGTCGAAACATAGTCTATCCAGGTCCATTCTGAGGCTCGTTTCACAATAACCCTGTCATGTTTCCATAGTCACATCGTTCCATCTGTTGCCACAGTAGCAGTGGTGGGATAGTCATAAATGCCTGTCTCCGTTGATTTGGTGAATCGAGATAGGCGCAAGGTCACTTCCACGTTACCAATATCATCATAGCATAAGGCTACTCTTCCCATCAGGTGACACTCGAGATACCCAATTCAAACTTGTAGGCGAAGCAGAAGATCTAGAAGACGCATCTTGTGACTCCCAAAGCATCGCCGGAAGCCGGTACCTAGCAGATTCAACGACCGGATCGATAACACTATTGCAATGCTTTGCGGTTCCAAAGTTTACAATGGATAGGTATCAGTTCACAAGCTCAAAGAGCTCTCGGAGACAAAGCGAACTTGTGCTTGGTCACCGATCATTATGGCCTGATGGCAGATTACATCATCGGTGATGATGGAGATAGGAAACCGTATTTCGCCGATGAGTTCCGTATTCGGATGCCGCCTCATCGTTGGCCATCGCACTGGCGGATCCATCGTTTGCGCCTTACTCCTATCACCTATCTCTATGTATTGGACCCCTCCTTATCATTTACACACACCCTTTAGACGCGACTACCATCCTTTGATATTTAGGGCTTTGTGGTTTTGACTAAGACTCGAGCCGGAGGTGTGTCAACAGCCATGTCGGCCTTGGGCAGCATTTGCCACGTGCACCAGGGCGCCTTGAGCCGCCAAACCCCAGGCCCAATTCGCGCATCTTCAAGTATTCTATACCTTATGTGGAGTCGAGAATTGCCAATCATCCAGTTCATTACCCCCACTTTTGAGGTTGCGAGCCCAGAGAGTAGTAAGCGACGTTCACCCCGCCTTTTAGTGCAACGCCGTAGCCCTGAGCCTGACCATGACTTCGGCCTTGATAGCGGGTATGCTCTCCTGATAAGGTGTCATGAGCATATCGCTCCGGCCCAGAATTAGGTGGAGCAACAGTATCATGTCCTGGGTCCTTGAAACCCCCATTATACATCTCCAATCGCCCCCAACCTTCAATTGCGCACCGAGCGTCCTGATTTTGAACATCGTCCTGCGGATTGGCCATGGCTTCCGTCGCGTCTAGTCGTTCGATTACTATGCCACGAGGTCGCAAGAGAAGAGACGTCACAGGCAAAGTCGAGGGGAGGAAGTTTGCCTGTGACAATGCTGGATGTGGGAGAAGCTTCACCAGAGCCGAGCATCTCCAACGACACTTGCTGAACCACTCGACTGGAGAGCATACATGCGACAGGTGCCGAGCTCATTTCAAGAGGAGAGACTTGCTTGGTAAGCTTGACACTTCAAATTGTCTTGGGGGATGGTGCTTGGCTATTGGGCGTTACGCACATGTTGCACTCTACTGCCGGACAAGGGTGGAACTCATTGTCTACTTGGTTGGATTCCATATCTTATTTTTTTATACTGTTTCTTTGTTTCTTTCGAACTGGCTCAACGAGGGCCGTGCTATCTTCTACCAAGACGACACCAAAGTGTCTGTTCGGAGAAGTTGGTGCGCTACAATCTGCCCCCACTGTACGTTATCGAAGGACTTTTGCTGCCTCAAACATCTTCTTGCTTTACATGTGTAATGCAGTTTTACATAACATTCTCTTTGACCACTGTTATTGACAAAATGAGCAGAGAGGCATATGGCCCGTCACAAGCAGAAGGACGAAGAAGCTGGTGCTGATGGTTGCGGTATCCTAAACACTCGTAAGAAATCTCAAACAATTTTCGTTCACATGTATCTGACTAGTTCAAGGCAAGCGCATGTGGAAAGATGCCGAAGGAAAAATCGTGACCAAGAAGCCTGCTATAGCCACTCACGACGCTCAGAAGCCACAGCCGCTTTTACAGCCGCAACACGACGATCCGCTGCAGACTCTTGCAGACTTTGCTTTGTTTGCATCACACAGAGCCGGAGCACCGATATCGCCGCCTATATCACACAACGCGTCGCTCAGCAACTCACTAGACGACCACGACTCCGGTATTGCATCGGGTTATCCGCCTACGACCCTTGACCCTAGTGCATTGTCAGCATCACATACATTCTCACCTATCGATCAACGTTTCTGGTCGAATGATCTGGCACAACCTGAACCTAACACATTCGCTACAACTGCCTTTGACGATGCGCCGTTTGACGATATATTCAACCCAGATACGGCCAGCTCGTTCAACAATCCATTCACTACGATGAACAACTATAACTGGCTCTTTGACATGGACTTGACTCAAGCTACTCCAGTTCAGCAGCAGCCAGTCTTACACGACCCTTTCTCTAACTTTTCTTTCACTGGCAACAGTGTGTCTCAGCAAAGTCATGGGTTTGACCTCCAGCTTGACCACATGCACCTTGACAAACCACTCTCGACAGACGGCCAGTTTGGATCGCTTGCTTCACAGCGGACTGACTCGTTGATCCATCACTCTACCACCGGCCCTTCGATTACACCACCGCTGAGTGAAGAGCAGCAGCCTGAACGCAAAAGATCGACACAATTGCAGCAAACGAGCATTTCGGCTGTCCAGTCACCTACAAGGAATCACTCCCAAACGCAACCAGATACACTTTTGCCTGACATAGAGCAGCCGATGTCAATGCTCCAACCATCGAGAAGCTTGCCGATCATCGACGAGCTAGCACGTCAGCAGGTACTAGACCTCATCGATATCACACAACCTACAGCACCAGACGGCAGTATTGTCATGCGGAACCATCCTCTCTTGACATTGACATGCCTCCAAACATACTGCGACCTGTTCTGGACACGTTTCAACACTACCTACCCGCTGATGCATATGTCAACGTTCGAACCATCGCATGTCGACACTTTGCTGCTGATGACTGTGCTACTATTGGGAGCCACCTATGGAGAGAAAGACGCTCATCAGCTTGCAGTAAGTTCAGAACACTTCAACAGTTCGATAGGCCGCTGCTGACACATACCAGGTGTGCATCCATGATGTCCTTAGACCACAAATCTTTGCCAATGCTGGGTTTTCTGCAAAGCCCGACCTTTGGTTGCTACAAACTATCTTGCTTGTAGAGTGCTTTGGGAAGAGTAGAGCGGGACAAAAGCAACACGATATGTCCCATCTATTCCATGGCCTGCTAATTAACTTGATTCGGCGGAGTGACTGCCAGAGCATTCGACCGCCCACGCTGGAAGATGCCACTGATGATCTTGAGGATGACTGGCAGATGTGGGTGGATGCCGAACAGAAAAAGAGGTGCGCTACCTGATTAGATTTTGCGTTTAGGTACTAACCATGATAGACTTGCTTTTCTCTGCTTCATGTGGGACACCCAACACGCTGTGCTGTTCTGTCAGTCCCTGTGTATGTCAGCGTTCGAACTACGATCGAATCTGCCTTGCGACCAGTCACTCTGGGAGGCTGACTCGGCGGAGGCCTGGCATCAGCTACGGCAAAGGCAGCCCCCTAATCCGCTGTTCCTGTCTTGTCTGAAGATGTATCTGCACTCAAACACCACAGCAGTACCGAAGAACCTCAACAACCTCTCCCGCTCACTCCTTCTACACGGCCTCATGTCCGTGGCATGGGACATGCAGCGTCGTGATCAGACCTCCCTCGGTGATCCAATTGCCACCAATCCTCTCGGCAACTGGCAATCACGTCTCGCCACTTCATACACAGCATGGCACGCCGACTACGAAGCATTTTGCAGTACCTACGTCGCCCGACTCCCCTCGCAAGACCACTTTCTGGCCAAAGAATTCCACGTCATACGCTCCGCCACCCTCTCCCTCTACCACTCCGCACACATCCTTCTGCACACCCCCTTCCTAGACCTACAAATCTATGCCGGCGCACGCCACATTCTTGGCCGCCCAGTCGCACGCGTAGACTACGCACGCAGTCAGCGCATAGTGAAGAAGTGGGTCTCCGAAAACGCCAAAGAAGCCGGTAAAGCCGTATGGCACGCCGCAGCCCTCGTGAATCAGGGCATCGATGTTCTCGACGGTGAGCTCGACGTCGGTGCTGGACGCCTCTGGCACCACCCCTGGGCCGTGTATCTCGGCACCCTCGTCGTGTGGGGCGTGTGGTATGCGCGCCCCGTTCCCCCGACCACCTCTGCTGCGAATGATATGCCGCCATTAGTGATGCATGACGATGAAGACGAGATCATTTGGGACCCGACGATGGAGATGAGGAGTTTGCTAGACTCAATTGTTAAGGTGGAACCGGACATGCTGTTGCAGATTGGATATCGGGAAGGGATTTCCGGGCTGGTAGGGAAGAGGGGGACGAATGGGCTTGCGGCGTGTGTGAGTCGGTGCTTAAGTAAGGTTAGATGGGCAGTTGTTCACGATGGAATGATGGTACTCAGAGGTTTGGTGCAGTGGAGATTAGTAGGGGAAGTGGAGGGGGTATGTTTTCATAGTTGGGTGTGATGGATGTATGGATTGACAATACCAGGCTAGTGCAGCGCGGTATGATTGGACTTGTCATGTTACATGCTCCTGTCTAAATGGAAGCTCAACGCCAGGTACGCAAACACAGGTTGGTGCAGCCTTCAAACACCTACTTCAGAGATGACTGGTGAAAGAAGCAGTGTCCGAACAAGATCCCAAACAAGACTACGGCATTGAGATAAGCCTTGAAGGCAAGCTAACTCGCTTCTTTTTTTTCCTTCTTTGAAGTTCTTCCTCGTTTCGACAGACCATATTTACTCGCTATCATGATCAAGATTTCGCCAGTGCAGCATTTCTCGTGGGTTCTTTGCTAATGCGAATCGGTGCAGGCCTAGCAGACCTCTACTCAGTTTTACAAGGGGCCTCGGTCCCTGATTGATTAAGCCCGACAAATCGACAACATTCACTCGCTTCCTGAAGACCCAAAGACGAGCTTGCACATGGTAGTCGAAAAGAATTACAAAGCCCAGACGGCCTCGTTTGGAGTGACAGTGTTGAATTTGCTCTCTAATTGCCTGTCGTGTCAGAAATTTGAAAGGCAGCATGAATTGCTCGATGCGCCCGTATGGGCGTAGATGGGGTGGCCGAAAGTGTAGTAGGCGCAACATACGCATTACCGATTTTTGCGGGCACGTGAAACCGTGTCTATTCAAGTTTGACATGGCGACGGTGCTTAGCGGTACCTTGTCGAGGTTTGTAATGATGCGCCAGTACAGGCGTTGGCTGCTTTCTTGAGGCGATTGATTCGTTCTGTTTGGAATTTGCGCCATCTTGTCTTGCTTCTGTCGGTTGACTTGATGGGAAAAGGGCGCTCGGCATGTTTTAAAAAGGGCTCAGGTGGTCGGAATAGCAGCGGTGTGTCCAAAGTTGTAGATTTGATGCGCTGTAACGGGATCGTTTCTTGCACTGTGATATTACTGTGCTGTTCGGAGGTAGGGTATTGTTGGTCCCTCTTGTGCTCGGCCGGTTCTACTGAATGAAAAAGTCTTTGCTTTAGTCTTTGCCATGGAGTCGAAGTGTTTTCCATCGAGAAACATATATTTCCGTACTGATCATCTGGCGTCAAATGGCATTCACTGGATCCATACAGATGGTGAAGGTATTGGTGGCTCGCTGACAATGTGTCGCTAGGATAAACGGTTACCGGGCCGCTAGGCACACTGGGTTCGCTTCCTCTTTGGGGACCAGCTAGAGTGGAATTCCCTGTGGTCTCTTTGATTGTCTTCATTGCCAGGCTCTCTGGCAGCTCACGCTCAAACATGGCATAAATTTCTTGGAAACTAATGTTATCAGGATGTTGAGATGAGCTTCTGTCGTCTGGAGTTTTTTCAATGTGGCTTGCAACAAGCACATTGGTCGCCTCTGGACCGATGAAGTTCAGCAGACGCCGGATCTGAGATTCGCCTACAAAATGACGAAGCTTTCTCGCAGAGCGTATAGCGAGCAGACTTTCGGCCTTTCTCCACGATTTCTGGATCTGCTTAGCCTGACTAATTGCCTCTAAATCGACTGCACGCTCCGCAGCAGTGACAGCATGGACGTTGCCCGGTTCAAGAACGCCCTTGAGGTTTCTGATCTTTTTCGGGCCATTTTGTAAACTCTCTTGCTGTGATGCGTTTGGGTCGTTTTGTAATTTACCAAAAGGGTTCGGTATTTGCCCACTTTGGTCATTAGATCATGCGACTGTAGAAGTTTCGCGACAGAATAGAAGTCATCCATGACTCGAAAAAGCTCTTCGACGTGGGTGCCTTCCTGCCCATGCGCATAATTATTACGGAACAAGCGAAGCCGAGAGAAGGTTTCTTTATGGGTTTTGTGACGTTCAGCAAGCTCGGGATATAATGAGAATGAGAACAGAAAGATCGTCAGATCTATACTTTCTGGACAATTCCAATACTTCGTTTCCATCAGACTAGAGGCCTCCAGTTTTCCAAACACAAAACATGCTTGGTTGAGACTGTCGAGTAGATCACGAGCTAGCTGGTGGTGAACGCTATAGGGCAGTGACACTGGCTCAGGTGCAATGAACGCTGCCAGATCTTTCCATGTGGTCTTTAAGGGTTCATGATGTACGGTAGTACCATGACGAGCCGTCACGCTTCGCTGGGATGTGTCGGTCGAAACCTTCGACTGGAGCGCTTCGAGCCTCTCAGTTGCCTGGAGTATTGTCGCTTCTATCTGCTTTTTTCTGAAGCGATCGACGCCTGAAAGACGACGCTGCGTATGCAGCTCTCGGAGCCTCATTCGCTGGTAGGCCTGCCATTTCTGGGCAAGTTTGAGCTGATCTCTGATCGATTCTTCAGAAGAATCATTCAGTCGAGACGGATCAAATGTGACACGTGCACCGTTCTTGTCTACAAGACAGTCTCTGGTAGAAGCGCCCTCCTTTATGATGCTTCGAACAAGATCTGCATTCGCTAGTAAACCGCGTCGGTGCGCACGATGTCGCGCTGCTGTGCGGCTCTTATATCTAGGCTGATCAAGCTCGAATTCAATCAGCGATAGGACAGCTTCCCATTCCCCTCGCTCGACTTTTTGCTGGCGTCTGAAAGCAGGAAGACATTGTGGGTCGCTCAGCATCCGCATTCTTATCATATTCTGTAAACGTGGAGACAGTCGGGATAATGCATTGTTGCGGGATGCAAGAGACGTTTTAACACCAAATTTTTGCCTGTTGATCTCCGAAATGTTTTCTCCTGTCTTTAACAATTTACTGGCAATCGACTCGCCTGTGGTGTCGTTCCCCTGAGAAAGGCTTAATCTGCTATCAAAATGGTCCACTGTATGACGCCAGATAACATATTGAGGGAACGTTGTCCTGCCGCGATATCTTTGCATAGAATACCCGAACATGGGCCAGGTTATGTGCCAGAATCGTAGCCGGGATTTGACCATGTCAGGATCAATCAGTTCAGGAAATGAGTATTGCTTTACACTTTGCCATATGGATTGTCTACGCCAGCTCGGCACTGACCCAGCTGTCATTAAGAGACTACGGGCCAGAGGCGAAAGGAGGATGTATATCATAATACTCGTGATATCAAACCGCCTGTAACACCTATGGCTCCCGGATGGTAGTTGTAATCGGCCCGCGTAGACGGAGACAGGGTCTAAGACATGAAGGGAATTGGACCAGATAGCATTGAGAGCTTCGTCTAAAGTAGTGATGGCCAGGAGTTCCATTCGATAAAAGGATCGCTGAAGGACTGCCCCGGTAGTCGTCCATGTCAAGCTGCATTTAGTACTCGGAGGATCACTATCCGTACTCCTATTTCTGCTTTGCTGCAGCGCCACATTATCGTAAGCTGTCGCTGCATGCAATGAGCCGAAAGCGAGTCTTGTATCCGGCTTTGAATTGTGATTTTGGTGACTATCGGGCTTAGGTGATGTCCCATCATTCAGACCCGGCCGAACAGATGCTGATGGACCGATTCTCGCAGTCAGAGCTGGTAATTTGAAGTAATTATTACTTGCAATCTCCTTTTCATAGCATGCAAAAGGTGCGTACGATTCTCGGTCTGATGAAAGAGCTGTTGCTGTTGTTTCGGACCGTGTCCAGGCACAATCCGACACAGACAGTGAAGAAGCCACCGGTAGCTTTACAAAATCTTTTCTCTCGAGCCTAGGCGGATGTTTGCTTGTAACGCAATCGTGTGACCGAGAGTCGTATGGGTTGTGCTCAAAGCCGCCCCTCCTAAGAATTGATGTCCCGGTGTACGGATTCGCTTCGGTATTAAGTCCAGTTTGCCTGTACCTGAGACCCTGTCCCCATGCAAATCCATTAGTGCATTCCTTCTGGTTTTGACGGAAGCCTCCTCGCAAAGAGCTCGAATTTAGGCCAGACAAAGTGCATGTGGGTATGTACGGTTGATGGAGGAATGCAATGCCTCGCAGAGCAGAATTAAGAAACATACGGAAGGAGTTTGTACACAAACATTAAGGAAAGATGCTGGGGTGAGATTGATGTGTCATGGTAGACCGATGAAGCTCTCTGTCGAGGATGTTGGACGAACTGGTCCAAGTGCGCACTAGTTCCCAACTAGGACTAATGTATAAAAGGGCGATCTATCCCCAGCTCGCAAACTGCATGCGCAGATAGTACCTAGCTTCAAAATTTCAGGTATCAAAAAGCAAGCACAGATGCGCACCCGGTACAAATCCTATGAAGGGCGAAAGCCTTAGGTGAAGTATCTCCATGTCTCATTCCCTTCTCTGTCTCAAAGGTCACCCATTCTGACTTCCGCCTTGATGACATCATCCTGTTTTATCCTATGCGATTGTCTATTTTTATCCAACTGCTCATTCACAACGTAAACGCTATGTCACATTACAAGCTGCGGTCGTAGCTAACCTTTCAACATATTTTGGCGCGAACTTTTGCCCAAACACCGCAACCGATACTATACTGCCTAGGTTGCCCAGTCCGATTAACAGGCCTGTTGTAGGTGCCCAGGCGTTCTCGTTCTAGAAGTAGTCGCTGCAGTAAGTGACGCACAATAATACCACGAAGCCAACACCGTTGGACGGTATCCAAGTCTTTGCACAGTTTAAGTAGAAAACTGGAAGTCGTGCTCAAGGCCACTGGGTAGGTAAAAGC
Source organism: Ascochyta koolunga (assembly GCA_026119515.1). NCBI lineage: Eukaryota > Fungi > Ascomycota > Dothideomycetes > Pleosporales > Didymellaceae > Ascochyta > Ascochyta koolunga. The sequence goes on along the minus strand of JANLCG010000002.1, from coordinate 2,440,575 downwards.
GATAATGCACCATGTGATAATTTCCAATTTTTTACTCCTTGAAACAATCTCTCATGTTAAAGTCGCGACTAGCTAAGGAGGAAAGGTCGTGCAGTATACGACGCTCAGCCATAGAGCGCTCGACATTCAAAAAAACCATGCCGACAGAGGTGTTACAGGTTACCACGTGAAGGCAATAAGTGTGATCACAACAATCATCGCACCTAGTACTGGTCAGCTTTGACTCGCAACAATCCAAATCGTTGCCTACCTTCAATAATGAAAGGAATGGTAGCATGTAGAAGCTTAGTTTGCGGACTCGCAATGTTAGCGGGGCTCGGTGGAGAAGAGGTAGAGAAGGAAAGGTACCATATGCACGTTCAACAGGCTTGTCAATTATCGATGTTGCGGTGCCGATCCTGCGGTATTTTTCGAAGCTGGTGGTTGACATGTCGCGTTTCTTGTTTTTCCGTTAAAACCATTCGAGTCTGGTGTGTCGTCTTGAATACTATGTTACAGCATTGCTTAGCAATTGGAATGACGTGCGACTTAAAGTCAACTGGTCAAAATCTCAACGAAGCAGTTTGTTGATTGTGCCAACTGGACAGTCGAACGGGTTATCAATTCATCAGTTTAGCTAGACATGTCAGTGTATATGGCCGTTGTACTCCGTATTTAGTCTTCATACTCTCACCTATGTGGTGCAACCAGATCACAGAGCGTAGGCATGCAGGTTCGATCAATGTGGATGATTGAGAGTATCCTAAGAAGAACACGATCAGAGTGGGGGACCTCAGCCTGCATGCTGCGAGGTGGAACACGAGATAGACCAGACTGCGTCTCACGGTACGTGCTGCACTCCGCCCGAACTCCCTGAAGCGCGTATTAGGCTACTTAGAATTTCACATGGGGCACTTGCACAATCGAACTTTTTAGTCAAGAAAACCTTAAAGTTGTTCGTAAAGAGAAGTGAATCATTTCATACATGACAGAATGCCCTATGCAGCTATGTGTATCATATATATCGCCTTAGTTGTAATTTCAACGCCATAATTATGCCCTAACAAGCTTAGTTACTGGATAGTTTAGCTCTACTGATCCTTCATAAAGCCCCAATAGTAATCATCCATCCAGTTGACGGCGACCATGCCACTTTCCCTACTGCCACTTGCAAATCTGCGCACTGTACCGACATAGCCATCAGGACGTACGTTGAGCACCACAACCTCGTTCTCATCGAGTCCTTCAAGCCACTTATCCATTATTGTCTGCTTACGGGTGTCCTTGTGAGGCACGTCGTCCAGGTAGAATGACCAGGATGACTCACGCAATATGGGTGGCAGATCCTTGATCTCGATCTCATCACGATGTTGGTCTGTTACGAGAGCGTATGTGAAGATGCCACTGACGGGCGTATAGCGTTCTGGGATGACAAACTGGTCATGGGATGCGGCAAGTGGTGGCTGCATAGTATACGAAGCGTTACCTGCGGCGGTGATGCGGCCAACGTACGATCCCATACCGGAATGCTGGTGGCAGACTGTCTCCAGGAAGGGCATCGCTGCCTGGACGTTGTGGCAGAAGAAGTAGATGCGGAACTGACCGAGTGCAGGGATGTCGGTCTGGATATCAACAGGATTCGAGTCAATGAAGCGTGTGGCCTTGGCAGGAGGAAGGAGGAAACCTGGTGTGAGGTGACCTCGAGTGTATCCTTTGGCGGGGACGTTGAGAGCGTTTGGCGTGTAGCTGACGCCATATCCAGAAATGAAGGCAATGTTCTTGGTGAAGTTGGCAGCGAGAGCTGCTGGGTCACCCTCGTGAAAAGCATTGGCGTGTTCGTAATCGAAGTCGATGAGATCTTGGGCGATCTTCTTGCGTTCCTGCTCGTAACTTTCCAGCAGACTAGGCTTGGCAAGGCCACGAACAGCGAAGTTCATCTTCCATGCCAGGTTCCACGAGTCATGCATCGATGTGTTCATGCCCTGTGCAGCCTTGGGAGAATGTGTGTGGCTAGCGTCTCCAGCGATGAAGACTCTTCGCTCATCATCAGTGAACTTGGACGCTACCCTCTGTCCTATCTTGTAGCGTCCAAACCACTCGACACTTCTCCACTCCAACCTGTAAGGTTGTAAGATGGCTCGTGCACGACTCTGTACAAACTCCTGGGGAGTTTGTTCGCCTGCTGACACGGCCGCTTCTGAGCCTGGTCGAAGTTCGATGTATAGACGCGTCAACCCACGCTCACGTGGAATCATCAGGACCGAGCCCAATGTTTCTGACTGAACTACCACCTTACTCCAGATGTCCGGGAAATCTGTGTCTAGTACACCGTCAAGCACACCCCACACAGCATCGGAGGAGGCTCCAATAGGTATCGAACCCGGGATAGCCTTTCGCACCTTCGAGTGCGCACCGTCGCAACCGACAACATATCGAGTTGCAAACGACTTCTTGGCCTGATTCACGTCCTGTCTACAACTGACAGTCAACGGCCGAATCATCTGTGGTGTGTACTCGAGACTTTCGAAGGCTGTGTTGCGCAGGACGGTGGTGCCTCGTTCCCGCAGGTCGTCTTCGAAAACAGCTTCTACCATGCCCTGATGGACTAACAAGATGTATGGATCAAGCAGGTCAACTACAGGCGGGTAGTGAATCTCGCGTCTTGTTCGGTGCAGGGACTCATGGGTGGAGGATTTCCAGAAGGCTATGTCGTAGATCTTGACTCCCTTTCGCAGAAGAGGTTCGGCTACACGCATCTGGCGCAAAGTCTCGATGGTCTTGGGCTGGATACCATCGGCACGTCCTGTCGAGGTACGATTGGGGCGATCATCGATGATTCTTGCCTTGATGCCGTATCTCACGAGATTGTCGCTATCGCGGTTAGCTTCCCCTACATGAACCAGTGAACACACAATGCAGCCTACGCAAGCATGAGACCAGAAGGACCAGCACCAACAACCAGCACATCGCTCATGAAGCTTGCATAATCATCTTCCTTGGTGTATGAGAGCTGTGAGGCAGTGTCCAAACTGCTGCCCGATGAACGGGAGTCGATTGGGTTGACGGTAAGTCCGGGCGCCATCTTCTGGAGCTTGGAATGGCCAGTCGGCGATGTTCTTTGCGAAGGAGGCGGTGTCTGATCAGATCCTGAGCGCTTCATCAGGTTCCATAGTGAAGGAGACATGCTATAAGGCTGGCCGTTCCTATTGTCGGTCCGCTAAGGCTCGAAAATGGGGGTACTTGAGGGATTGGGGAGGGGCAAACGTTCGAGCATCTGCTCGAGGTCTACCCATTTTCAGCTGATGTAGGGCCGTCATGGCATGGTCCAAGGGCTCCGTCCCAGTGCAATTCTTTTCGTGAGACCCCGATCGATGAACTGACCCTCACAAGGGACTGGCGTTCGACGAAAGTACAAGTTGTTTTGGGCGCAACCGGAAGGTGCGCCTCACCCAGGCAAGACCCCACCTTTCATTTAGCAGGGTCCAGCCACCTCCACTGCGCTCCACCCTCATTCCCGTTGTTCTACATACGCGCACGTCCAGCCGATCATGGATTCACTGAGCTCTTATCTCGCGAATTTGATTACAAACGAGGGATGGTGCTAACACTACTAATGGTGAAATCAAAGTGTGCTGTCGATGATGCTCACGCTTCACAATCTGCACTTGGACCATCTCACCTCCCCCAACTTCACCATGACCGCCTCTGAGGTGCCACAATGGCTGCAGACCGTTCACCGGAAACGGCTCGCACGCGAGAATGCCATTGTCAGCTTTCTTGACTCACACAAAACTCTATCTGAAGTAGCTTTTGCCCCAGGGGAACCACCAACATGCAGTTGACGGCACACTAGGTACTGCAACTCGACGCTTCTGGAAGCACCAAAAGTACTTCGCACGAAGTTAGAGACATCGATGGCGTCGGCGACACTCTGCAAGCGATTGCTTCGGGCGCCGTGAGCGCATCAACGCTCTGCGCTGCCCATGTCTACCGGTAGGCTCCGTGCGCAACTTGATATCATCGTACCATTCTCACGCCACATCTGCACAGGGCGATTGATGCTCACAGACGTGTATTGTTCTCTCCCTCCAATTAAGATCCAGGCCACATCACTGACGGGCACAGACGAACTGGCACGTTTAGCTCCATGATTGTCCGAGAAATTTTGGCTGACGCAGGCAGCCTTACCGAGATTATGTTTGACAGCGCCACAAAACAGGCCTATGAGCTGGATAGGTATTTCGAAGAACATGGTAAACTCGTGGGACCCCTGCATGGCATTTGCATGACTCTCAAGGATCAGTTCGACGTTGAAGGATTCGACAGCACTCTCGGCTACGTTGGACGTGCTTTCAAACCAGCCATGCAAGACTGCGTTTTAGTCTCGCTTCTGAAGCAGATGGGAGCCATCATCATCGCAAAGTCAAATCTTCCTCAATCCATCATGGTAAGTCACCGGTACCAGGCCTCTTGTTCCGGAGCCGCGCATACACACTTGGTCGCAAGCTTATACTTTTTCTTCTCGCAGTGGTGTGAAACTGACAACCCGCTATGGGGACTGACCGTGCATCCGAACAATTCCGATTTTACCCCTGGAGGCTCTACGGGTGGGGAAGGCACACTTTTATCATTGCGAGGCACTGTAATTGGGTGGGGAACAGACATTGGTGGCAGCATTCGTGTACCGGCCCACATGAACGGCTTGTACGGGCTGAAGCCGAGTGTAAGCTAGACCACCCACGGCAAATTGCTTGGAGTTTTTTTCTGTGACCTGCTGATAGCAAAACCAGAGTACTCGTTTACCGTACCAGGGTGTATCAGTATCGACAGAGGGTCAGGAGCATGTGCCATCTGTGATTGGGCCGATGAGTCGATCAATCGACTCGCTCGTAGCTGTAACAAAAGCCGTTCTCGATGCGGTACCTTGGGATCATGATTCAAAGTGCTCTCCAATCCCCTGGCGGCAATACCCTTACGAAGACGCGCAATCTCGCCCGTTGCGTATTGCTGTTATGACAGATGACGGTGTAGTTCGACCGCATCCGCCTGTAGCGCGGGTATTGGAAAATGTCGTGGCAAAACTTACGCAAGCTGGGCATGACATAGTGTCTTGGAATCCAGGCAGACTGCATCAAGATTGCATCGAGATCATGGATCGATATTACACAGCCGATGGAGGTGAAGACATTCGGAGAGATGTCGAGGCCGGCGGTGAACCCTATATTCCCCATGTTGAAGCGCTGGTCAACAAGGGCAAGCCTATCTCGGTCTACTCGTATTGGCAATTGAACAAGCAGAAAGTCACGGCACAGAAGCGTTTCCTAGATCTTTGGAAGTCAACAAAAGGCACAAAAACTGGGGAGGAGATCGATATCCTCCTTACCCCTGTGATGCCTCACTCCGCAGTCCCACACCGCAAGTGTCGATGGGTTGGATACACCAAGGTTTTCAATTTTGTTGACTACCCTGCGGTTGTCATACCTGCTGGTCGGGTCTCAAAAGGGTTAGATGGTGAGGCATCGATGAGAATGGATGCTTACAAGCCCAGAAACTCATTGGACGAATGGAATTGGAACATGTTCGATCTGGATGCAATGGATGGCATGCCCGTTGGCGTGCAAGTTTTTGCGCGCCGACTCAACGAGGAGAAAGCGTTGGGCGCTGCAATGGCTATCGACCATGTGCTGAGGTGTTCTCAACTTCCTGCTATAATTGCGAACAGCTGTCCAACATGAGATCTTTACCGTCAGGCTTAAGCTCAAGCTCCAGCTCAGGCTCCACTACCATGCGCCGCCTCCACTATGAGTCAATGATTCAATGATAAACAATAGAATTTTATCCAGCACTTCTATACATGCACTTAATAAGCTCTTCTGTGCATAATCACTCGGGCATCAAACCACCATGACAACCACTTGCTGATAGCAGTCTCACTAGCGCCGGTCGGATGCAGGTGCCATGATGTACGGCACAATCGCCGACAGCGATTTCTAGAAACCCGTCAGAATGGGAGCTAGCATACGCGACACGCGAACGATAAGCATCCACCAGCTAGGGTTCGAGGATTCAAGGCCTGCCCCCACCTTACAACTGTCCACCCCTTTGGAAGAAGCAGCATAAGCGGGGTAGTTGTTTACTTCCCCAAACATTGCTTTAAGCTTGCCCTAGCGCTGTTTCCTACTGCCAGAACTCCTGCCTCAACTCAAGCCCAATCTCACCACTGAAACCAAGCTTTGATTCCAACAGAATGGGCAAGAAAAGGGTTCTTGTTAGCTATGGTGTTGATATTGATGCTGTAAGTATCGCCTGCATCTAAATCAGTCAATGCTTACAGTCCCATAGGTTGCAGGTTGGCTTGGGTCGTACGGGGGTGAAGACTCCACCAGTGATATCAGTAGAGGTCTCTGGGCCGGAACAGTAGGAACACAACGCTTGCTAAAGCTGTAAGTTTGGCCGGCCAGCTCTACCTTGGCGGAACTGATATCGTGTAGATTCGAAAGAAATAACATAAAAGCAACATGGTTCATTCCTGGTACGATGATTTCAGATTTTTTCGTGGCTCATTCCAAGATATTTAATGCTAATAAGTCAGGTCATTCCCTTGACACATTCCCCGAAGATTGCGCCGCTGTACGGGATGCAGGACATGAGATTGGTCTACATGGCTACTCACACGAGAATCCAGCGGACATGACATTCGAGCAGCAACGCGATGTCCTCGATAAGACCTACAAACAACTCACAGAGTTTTGCGGCAAGCCACCACGCGGCTCCGTCGCGCCATGGTGGGAAACGTCAGTAGAGGGCACTGACCTGCTTCTCTCCTACGGCATCGAGTACGATCACAGCATGTCTCACGAAGACCACAAGTGCTACTGGCTACGCACAGGTGACCAGTGGACTAAGATCGATTACTCGAAGAACGCAATTGACTGGATGAAGCCGCTCGTAAAAGGCAAGGAAACAGGGCTCGTAGAGATCCCAGGCTCATGGTACATCGATGACCTTCCACCGATGATGTTCATGAAGAAGAGTGCAAACTCACATGGCTGGGTAAATCCTCGGGACGTTGAACAGATTTGGATGGACCACTTCGACTATTTTTACAGGGAGTACGATGAGTTTGTTTTTCCAATGACGATCCATCCAGATGTCAGTGGTAGGCCACATGTTATTCTCATGCACGAGAGGATCATTGAACACATCAACAAGCACGAGGGTGTCGAGTGGGTTACAATGGAGCAGATGGCAGACGACTTCAAGAAGAACAATCCGTTACCGAAGAATGCGAAGGTACCTGCACCGCCTGGGGAAATTCTGAGACAACAGAAAGAGGGCAAGGCTTATTCCTTGGTCGAATATAATGGGCCGACAGAGTTTAGGTAGCACAGTATTTTGAAAGTACTAGAGATAAACTTTGACATCCACCAATATGCCATGTTTAGTTTGTATTTGCTTCGGAACACTCATGAGCCTGGTCGGTATGGTATCGCTCATTTTCTTTTCATGATCTTTATGCAATTGCCCCCATTGCGAAATTTGACGTCACCCAGGAGTTCATCAATATTTTCAAACAGGTACAGCCGATACAAATTGTGAGGTTAATAGTCTTTCGATACCTCCTCGGAATCATCGGAATGACACCTAGCTTGAGCACGTACCACCATGTCGTATACCCCTCCCCTCCCTAGAGCATCTGCATATTCACCTCCCCCACTCTTACACCTTGAGTATGTCCGGTCCACCGTAGCTGTATTGGCAACCACCACTTTGCAATCCCAAGTGCTTCCACCAATCTCTCGGTCCGCTGCTAGCCCGATAAGCTGTGTGCAGTTGCCGTCGATGAGAGGGGAACTGTCAGCGCGATGTCACGCGTCGTTGCCATCGATAGGTGGGTAGGATGGCGGTAAGACAGAGTGGGAGTGCAGCAATGATGGTTACATATGCGCAATGTCTTTTAATTTCACATCTGTGATCGAATATCCTATGCATGGTTGCCTATAGTTTTCGACGTGGGTTTAACGTTTGAAATGATAACATCTGTAACATCATGGCGCCGTCGAAACCAGAAGTCATTCAGCAGAAGCAAAGAGATGCAGCGAGCAAGCTTGATGTAGGCAATCTACCACAATAACAACCAACATCGAAAGCTAACCAATGTCCAAAGGTCATAATAGTGGGCGCTGGCCTCGGTGGCCTTGGGGCAGCCATCTCCATCCTATTAGAAGGCCACAACGTACAAATCCTCGAAGTTGCGTCAGAGATTGGTGAGATTGGAGCGGGAATCCAATGTCTCCCCAACTCCACGCGCGTTCTCATTTCCTGGGGGCTGGAAGATGCACTTTCGAAATTTGCCACTGCGCCAAGGCTGTGCAATATGATTGGATGGAAGGGCCAGAAGATCTCGGATATGGACTTCCACGAATATGAAGCACAGTGCGGGACACCATTCTGGGACTTTCATCGTGCAAATTTACATATGTCACTTCTCGAGCGGGCGGTTGAACTGGGTGCGAAGTTGACGACGAACTCGAGAGTCATAAATATTGAGTACGAGTCAAGCGGGGACTCAGCACGAGCTATCGCCGTTTGTGCAGACGGCAAGAGACATGGGGCAGATCTGGTAGTTGGGGCTGACGGTATCAATTCGAAATGCAGAGAGATATTGCTGGGCCATGAAGATCCACCACTGTTGACTGGCGATCTGGCCTACAGGTTGCTATTGGACACAGATCAGATGATCAAGGATGCTGAATTGAAGAGCTTTGTCGAAGATCCTCAGGTTAACTACTGGATTGGTCCTGACGCTCATGCTGGTATAGTCAACTCTCGTCATCACCTGCATCGCAAAGCTCACAAGATCCAGTCAACTACGTTCTCCGTGGCGGCAAACTTTTCAACATGGTCCTCCTTGTTCCTGACGACATGCCGGCCGGTGCCAACACACTCGCAGGCAATGTCGAAGAAATGCGCGCTATCTATGCTGACTGGGACCCGCGCATCCCCAAACTCCTCGCTCTTTGCAAAGATGTCTTCAAATGGCGTCTCATGATTCGTCCTGGGCTAGACCCAACATGGTCACACCACTCGGCTGCGTTCACTATTCTGGGTGATGCTGCGCATGCAACATTGCCATACCTTGCGTCTGGGGCGGGAATGAGTCTTGAGGATGGCCATGTGTTGGGTCTATGTCTTGGCGCGATCAAGAACAAAAGCACAATCGAAAAGAAGAAAGCACTAGATATCTACGAGCGCTGTCGTCGGGAGCGCACCGAGCGCGTTGTGTCAAGAGGCAACCGTCAACAGTACCTTTACCACGTGCATGATGGCAAGGAGCAGCAAGAGCGCGATCGTTTGCTCCGTGAATTCGCGAAATTCAACGGCAAGGGCAAGATCGAGAGGGAGCAGTATGAGGCTACTGGGCTCAAGGTTGAGATGGATCCACTAGCTTGGAGGTGGGGCGGTGTTGGAAGCTGGTTATTGACGTATGTTTGTGAGGAAGATGTCAAAAGGAGGACGGCAGAGGTTGAGGCTGAGGCAAAGCTCTCGAGTTCCAGAAGAGTGGGTGAAGAGAGAGTGAGAGCGGTATTGTAAGGGCACAAGAGCGTGTATGAATGAGTTCTTCGAGAATGAAGTTGCGATTAATAGACGACATTTAACACGTCAAGTTTTAAATTACATCAGCCATCCCTTCCCACATGGAAGCGTCACTTTCACAGCATCATGAGTCTAGCAGACTAGATGGTTTATGGGTCTGCAGCCAGGGCATCAGAACGCTTGACTAGTACTTGCCAATAGTCATGCCCGGGCCTGCCGATATTGTCGTGGTGTCTTTCGATCGGTTCATTCATGACAATGACGATGATAGGCGTGCAGTTGCGAGGCAACTGTACAGTGCATTCTCAACCGTCGGCTGGGTGTATCTCAAGGATCACGGTATCTCACAAGCATGGGTCAATGAGATCTTTCGTCTTGTGCGTTATGCAAAGTGTGCAACACCATGACGGCAATAAGCTGACGACTTTCAGGCAAAAATCTTTTTCGACCAGCCTTTGCAGGAAAAGCTCAGATGGCAACTTCAAGATGCCGAGCTGAATCAAGGCTATACAGCCGATGGCGATGAGACAAATGGCGGCATTGACCACAAGGAATGTTATGAGCATCGATGTTTTGCAAACCCATGCTGCCCGGCTGATGTTGACCTACCAGGCTTTCGCAAGACAGTCGACGAGTGCTATGCAAAATGCCTGTCGCTAGGTCTCAATTTTCTCAAGTGCCTTGCGATAGCGATGGACCTGGGTGACGGCTTCTTCGACGACATCACAAAGAAAGCGGACCCGCGATTGCGACTGCTGCACTATCCAGCTATCGAGAAGAAGATTTTTGAGCAGCAGGGCCATGCCCTTATCATTCCTCACACCGACTTTGGACTATGTACATGGCTCTTTCAGGACTCTGTCGGTGGCCTTGAAGTGGACACCTTCCATATTGGCGATTTTAAGCCTGCGCTACCTGTCTCTGGCACTGTCCTTATTAATATCACGGATCTCATGCAGCGACTGACAAACGACTGGTGTCGAAGTACCATGCACCGAGTCGTGAGCCCGCAGGTGTCGGGCGACATGCTGCCCTCGAGGTATTCGATACCGTTCTTCATTCACTCGGATCTAGATGTTACAATCAATCCCATCCTCAAAGAGAAGGGAGAGATCAAGAAATATGAGCCAGTCAATGCTGGGGAGTGGCGAACCTACAACACCGGAAAAAACTACACAAGCTTGCCTGCAGCTGCTACTTGAGGACTAATAACGAAACCTGGGAGATTGTGGCGCAGATATAGCGTCTGCCGTTCTTGAATTCACGATGTAAATTTAGGCACTACCAAGCCACCAGCCGCGCCCAGCGCATCCCTTGCGAGACCGCCAACATTACAATTCTTTGTTCACGCGTATAAATTCGTCTTACAACAGCCTTGCGCCACCTTGCCAGTTTTGATGCGTCGCGAACGCAATGGTTATGCTCGCTGTTTGCCTCGGAGTATTCGTCCTCTCTTCCCGTCTCATAAACCCGTAGTCCTCTGTACACATGTTCTCCATCATCACACAACCTTCAATCATAGAATGGGTCCTCAAAGGTTGCAGCGGGATTCTAGCTGCCCAAATGGCGGCATCTTCTACAGTTGCAACAAAGGCTTCGTTGGGTGCTGCTTGGTCGAGGCATGCAATCCTGGTGTCGGATGTCCAGCAGATAAGGACATGACACCCTACAAACGTAAGTAAGACCTAGTATGAGGTATTTAAAAGATTAGCAATCTGAACATGATCAGCTCTGAGTTTAGATGCGTCGACCTCAACGGCGATCTCAGCACCGACTTCGTCAACATCCGTAACAAGCACTGCATCGCCACCAACAGCAACAACATCAGAGCCGATTTTTACTTCTTCGATTGCAAGCCCAACAATCCAGGCAACCATTGTAGGGAGCTCAGCACCTACAGCAGCTTCAGACGATCAGAACCAGAACAACAGCGGAAATTCAGCTACCGCAGCTGCCATTGTTGGCGCAGTGCTCGGGGTATAATCCTCATCGCAATTCTTGTCGGCCTCTTCTGTTGTATCCGGCGCCGCAAATACACAAAAGTCTACAAAGCGGCAATCTATCCCTCGTTGCATGTTAGAAGTGACATGTCACCGCAGCTTCCCGGTAAGTGCCACAGCGCGTGTAGTGACATAGTGTCCGAATAATGACAGGCTTCAGAATACGAAGGGTCGAAAGTTTCGAGATTTGCCAGTTTAATGGAAACCAAGCCAAAGTTTGCGCATCATCTGACCAGTAGAGAAACCGTAATGGCGGCTGAGATGGGCGAGGCGCTACCAAGGCATCTTGTGTATGCTGAACTACCTGCTAACAATGGAAGTATACGTAATATTTGATTTAGGAGATGTAGACAATCATAGCGAAGGCAACAGTGTTGATAGGATGGTTGGAAGCAGGTGTTGTAGGTTGTGGACAAGTACGTACAAGACGTTAGCATCGACAGAAGACAGACATTTTAGTAGGAATCAGAATTAAACCACGCCAATCTGGGGTATTTTCCATACTCACACTTGCGGCAAGACGGGGACTCGGGGAAAGCGCAGTGAACGAAGTGCACGTGACCGTAGTCCACTGCTGCCCGATCGGCACATCGTAGCAGCCGCGCAAAGAGTTCTCTGCCACTATTCGCTCTAATGTACCCATACGGACTCGTAACAGCACACCTTCCATGCCTGCTGCATTCGACTTGCCACTGACCTGACCGCCTAGGCGCAGCTTGACAACGCCCCGCTGACGTCACGTTTGATCTTCGAAGCTGGGATCCCTATTGCTACTGAGCAGTTTTGCACTTGCCAAAGCCTTGATCGAATTACCGCAATCAGCCCAGAACGACGAAATTATATCACAGCAACATGTCTGGACAAGATGCGACAGCTGCAGGTGCGCAGCCCAAGAGCTTACCCCGCTACTTTCGCAACGATGCCCCGTTGAAACGACGAGACCCTCACAAACAGCTGTTAGCGTCGCTAGATCGACTGATAACCGAACATCCACCACACAAGATCCCACCCAGCGGTGGGCTATACTACGGACCCATCTCGGTGGCCTACCTGTTCTACGCACTTCATATCGAGTATCCGGATCTGAAGCTCGACGACTACCCACTGAACACATGGTCTGCAGCATACATCGAGCAGGCGCAAGCGAACATCAAAGAGTTTCCACCGCCCTCACCGGATAAATGCGGCATATCAAGCGACATCACATCTTTACTGGCTTTGTATGCCGTGACCGCGAAAGATAAAGACACCGTCCGGGAACTCTGCGATCATGCGGCAGTACTGATTGAGCCAGAAGCAGCCAACGAGTGGTTGTACGGCCGTGCTGGCTATCTGTATTTGCTTCGACTGGTCCGCGGAGCCTTCAAAGACAGCAAAGAGATTACAGAGCTCATCGAAGACACAGCTGACGAGGTGATTGCGAACATTATGGACAGTCCTCGGCCGTGGAAATGGCACGGTAAAGCGTATGTTGGGGCCGTGCATGGTGCCATTGGAATCATCACCCAAATCGTGCTCACGGACAAGTCATGGGCGCCCAAGCTACAGGCCGAATTGACCGTTCTTCTGAGCTATCAGTACGAAAGTGGCAACTTTCCGTCGTCACTCCCGCCGGGAAAGGACCGTCTTGTGCAAGTCTGCCACGGCGCGCCTGGAATCGTTTCCTCTCTCCTCTCCATTCGACCTTATTTCCCTGATCTTGTGGACCGCATCGACAAAGTCATATCAAAAGCCAGAGACTGTATATGGGAGCGAGGCCTGTTGACCAAAGAGCCTTGTTTGTGTCACGGCATCACCGGCAATGCTTTGGCTCTAGAAGATGAGAAATTCGAGCACTTCATGACTTACACTACAGGCCACGAGATCAAGTCGATGGCGAAGGACCGAATGCTGGAAGAATCGGATGACCCTTCGGCGCTATGGTGCGGTGAGGCTGGGCGTGCGTGGGCTTGGGCAGTGGCAGACAAGGGATTGGCGAAGAGGCTTCTCGGCTATAACGATATTTAAGTCAACATACCAGCGAGCATAGCAGGCCAAGACCTAGGTCCCGCTAATGTGATGATGTGAATGGTATGATTGATAATATGCGAGGTAATATTCTATCGGAAAGGTTCAGACTGTCCCACAAGTGTACCCTATTAGCATTTGTGGCTGATTGCATGGTGGTAGATGACATTTTTCATTGGAAACCTCAAACTACTACCTATTTTGCTATCTAGCCTCAGTGATGGGCTCTCTGTGCCATATTAACCTTGTCATGGCTTCATCTTGACCAACCGTTCCACATGATGAAGGACATCGGATCCAACTTGATGTTCAGGCCAGGGTTGTTCCTCGTCTAATAACCGTGCACGTTGCTGTGGGTGTTTGTCTGCAATTGAGCCGCCAGAGCCGTTTTCAAGCGTACAGAACCTTATTAACGCGATGCCGCTCGGTCGCACAGTACGCGAAGCCTCGCGCTGTGCGACATGATCTGTCAATCATTCAACCACAACCGCAGCTCAAGATATCACATTGTGCTTTAAATCAAAACGCACTCTTGAATTGACTTACACTGATGGAGTCAAAGATTGAAAGCAAGTAAACGTGCTCGCAAGAGGGACGATATCTCCATTGTGTGAAAGTCTCCTCCCGGGTCAGTGCATACGTTGCACAAGACGGCTGTTTGTGCAGTTATTTTGAGATGTACTCCGTACCACATGTAGAAGGAGACACAGAGCTACTATCGAGAAAAGCTCTACCTGTTCCACGTCAGCACTTTCCGTTTGATCGAACATTTTTCGATCGCGACTCAGTGCGTCTATCACACGCCTCACCAGTAGTGCTTCAACCACACTAAGTCAGTAAACCAATGGAATAATCACAATGAATGGCTCTGTGCATTGTCTCGCCACGTGCTAAGCAGATATAGGTCTTCATATTGAGTTTACGCATCCGACCCTTATCTTGACCTTGTCAACGACGACCAAACTAAACTCTGTCAACTTCAACTCTCGTTCATCGCTCGCATTACGCGACTCAACAATCAAAGATCTACAAGTAAGTCTCTCTCTTGAGCTGTAGTGTTCCATGGTTCAAGACACTTCGTCCAGGCAACGCATCGCTACCACTTCAACAACACCGTAGCGAGTGCGCGGTGCTAGCCCTCGTAATGTCTCCGCATCATTGACGACATCATTCACGCATAGAACGGCGGCTTTTTGCTGCAGGATAATCTTTGACACCAAATGACACCCCCGATATAGGGTCACACTCTGTGATGACCGTGGGATCCTCGCCCAGCTCCCCCTTCTTTTATTTTTTTTTTTTTTTTTGAATTTGCTGCATGGCATTCAAACCCTCAGCCATTGAGCAGTATTTTAAGTTATGGTGCAGGGTCTGACAGCCTTCCACCAGGTTCAGATCTACCCCTCATAGTTCCGGTTTCCCGAGTATGCCATTGTCATGGGTATCTCCGCTTCTTGTAGCCTTGGCTTTGACTTTTACTATTACTTGCACGCCCTCAGCACCTGTTTCGAAGAGACAATCAAGTGACGGCATTGTTTCAGGTGTCGACTCCAGAGATGAGAATGGTAAGAGCGCATCGTTTTTGGTTCAACACTGATTGACACGTCAAACAGGCAAACCCTTCCTCCGTCTGGACGTGCGTGACATGCAAGCCAACTACCCTGATCAGTGGAATCTCTATCTTCTGGGTCTTGATAAATTGCATGTTACTGACCAAGCAGAACCTTTTTCATACTACGGTCTTGCCGGTAAGTCGCGACTGCGCATTGGCTAGCATGCAAGCTGATATCCACGCCGCAGGTATTCATGGTAAGCCATATCAAGTATGGCTCAACGCACCAGGGCTCAGTCATAAGATCGAAACCTCTGGTTATTGTCCCCATAGTATGGCACTTTTCCTTGGATGGCACCGTCCATATCTAGCTCTTTTCGAGGTAAGTTAGTATCGACTTCAGAATTATCAGCAAGCGATGACCCTTTACAGCAAAAAGCTGCACGCGCAGGTGCAGAAGATTGCCGAGAATGCGCCTGCCGATCAAATTGATCGTTATCGATGGGCAGCATACTCCTTTCGGATCCCCTACTGGGATTGGGCTCAAGGCGAACAGAGCGGTAATGTGCCTGAATTTTTCTTGACACCGAAAACAGTGGTCACCACCCCTGAGGGCCGTAGTATTGAGATCCGGAACCCACTCTACAAGTATGACTTCAAGCCGGTACCGTCTGCAGGAGCCTTCAATGGCAAGGTGCGTTGTACGTATAAATGACCGATGAAAAAGCTCACGACAACGCTAGTGGTCCCAGATCAACCATACGATTCGATGGCCGGCATCAAACAGTCCTTGGGAAGAGTCTCGCACTTCTGAATTTGCAACGAGCTTTATTGGCCTAAGGCGTTCCATCCAAGACCAGACCGCAATAGCTTTCAGACGAGGCACTCTCAATGGCTTTTGGGAAGCTCTGGAGATGGTACATGGCTGGGTACATGGAGTAATCGGCGGCGGCTACTCCAGCGAATATGGTGGCGAAGGTCACATGTGGCCTCTGGAGTATTCCTCATACGAACCGCTGTTCTGGCTTCACCACACGTACGTCCTAATCATATAAGCTCTATTCTAGCAAGAAATCTGACATGGCCATGTAGAAACGTTGACCGCCTGTTCGCACTATATCAAGTACAAAACCCTGACACCCTCCTTCTGCCTTCCAATGTTGGCAGCAGCGGCAACGTGTTCGTAGAAGACAACGCCATGGTCGATGGAGACACACCACTCCTTCCTTTTCGACGCAGTCCAGGCAGCTTTTGGACAACAAACGAGGCTATGGATTGGAGGCTTTTCGGTTATGATTATCCCGAAACGCAGTCGGCCGACACTGCATCTGCACAAGCCACAGTTGCACAACTTTACAGTGGCAGTATTCGGAACAGAATAACAGTTGGACAAACCGGGGACGTTGGAAAACAATCCACGTCGGGTGCCGAAGAGGCTACCTACACTGACTGGGTCATCACTACAGCAGCAGCACCACTCGACCTGCCTCCCACTTTCGTTGTTCAGTTCTCCTTTGTAGGCGACTTCTCGTCGGATCCAGTGACGAACGTGGGTATGTGGTCTGTTCTGATGCCGATGGATCATAACAAGGCAAAGCGATCGCTCCGTGAGGCTGAGAAAACGAAGAAGCGTGCGACCGCGACGGACATGACAATGCGCGGTACGGTCAGTTTGACATCGAGTCTATTAGACCAGATCGATGCCGGGAAGCTCCAGAGTCTTGACGAGCAAGACGTTGTGCTGTTCCTAAAGGATAAGTTGACTTGGAAGGTCTATTCAGTAAGTTCTAACTGTG
The DNA here is from genome assembly GCA_026119515.1 of Ascochyta koolunga. Taxonomy (NCBI): domain Eukaryota; kingdom Fungi; phylum Ascomycota; class Dothideomycetes; order Pleosporales; family Didymellaceae; genus Ascochyta; species Ascochyta koolunga. The sequence goes on along the minus strand of JANLCG010000002.1, from coordinate 2,423,644 downwards.
ACGCGGTCCATCTCGTGGCTGACTACCTTAGGGTGACGGCACACAACTTCCAGCCTCAAGCCTGAATTCCATTAGCATTGGTGTGGCTAGCGAGGCTGCACATGTTCCGAGTGATCCCAATTCGCTGATTGAATATAGTAACATTACTGTGACGCATTCGGAGGTGACAGCGGGTAAGATGGGCGGTGCTGCCTGAGCGGTCTACTTCTCCATGTTTTCCTTCGAAAGTGGGATTGTTTCCCATTCCAAGCTTCCCTAGACCTTAACTTTTCTTCCTTTGGCGATTGTTTGTAATAATGTAATGTTCTTTTGCTTGATGAGGATGCAGTTGCGCGTTGCCGAGGCTGTGTAACGTTCGTGTTCTGGCGTCCTCGGCGCCGGAGTTTGAACTAACCCCGCAGCGACATCGCCCCACGCCAGCCTTTGTTGGCCTGCAGACCATTTCTATCAACTTTTACGACCTGCAGAACATCTACATTTCGTCTGAGTCACCAGCGCGTTCCCATTTGCGTGGCTCTTCTCCACACTTGGCCATGATAACCGCAAGTCAACCTGCAACCCGCGGCCGGTACTGTCAATTGGCCTCACGTCGCTCTACAGGTGGTCTATTCGGGACACCACGTGAGATGCCGCATATAAAATGCTCGTACCAGCAACTGTCGTCACGAGTATACAGTTCCAAATCATCTTCACGATTCTTCAGTGCCACAACATCTCTTTCGCTTACACAATTGAAGAAATCCCAAATTAGCTTCTCATGCCGATACGGTGAACCCTGTGAGAACGGCAACCCACTTTCCAAAATAAACTCCACGCGCAAGATGTCTTCAGCTCCTCCAAAGAAGGACTGGTCAGCGACTCAATATCTTAAGTTCAACAATGAGCGTACTCGTGCCGTCTACGACCTCGTTTCCCAGATAACGCCGCACATCACCACCTCGAACCCACGAGTCTACGATCTCGGCTGTGGACCAGGAAACTCGACCAAAGTACTCCTCGATACCTTCCCTAGTGCCACCATCACAGGAATGGATTCCTCGCCCGACATGTTATCCAAAGCCTCTGCCTCTCTTCCAGACGTCGAATTCATCACAGGCGACCTATCCACCTTTGCACCCAAAGAAGGGGAACACGTGGACCTCTTCTTCAGTAACGCCGTATTCCATTGGCTGCGCAGCCCCACACGCATCCCCACGCTGACACGTCTCTTCCAGACGCTCCGTCCCGGCGGCGTGCTCGCCATCCAAGTGCCGGACAACTACGACGAGCACAGCCACAAACTGATGCGGGAAGTCGCCCAGACACCAGGTTCAGCATGGTCCCGCTACTTTGCAAATGCGCAGGTCGGAGTCCAGCGTAACTCAGATAGACCGGATCTGGATCCCATCGAACCGCCGCATGCCTTCTACAATGCACTGATTCCTCATGCGGCTTCGGTCAATGTGTGGAGAACAAACTACCATCACGTGCTGAAGGATGCACATGCGATTGCCGAGTGGGTCAAGGGAACAGGACTGCAGCCATATTTGCAGAGGATTGAGGATGAGGCAACAAAGAATGCGTTTCTGGACGAGTATGAGAGGAGGCTGGCGAGCGTGTATACGGAGTTGGCTGATGGGAAGGTGCTGCTTGGATACCCGAGGCTGTTCATTATTGCCGTCAGGCAATGAGCATTCTTGCTCTGCCTCTGCGGTAGTATGTGTCGATGGCGTGTAGCTGTACGACGGTTTTCATGTGGCTGCATTGTCTGAATCACCACTCCGTATTTGCACCGTCTCTTTTTTTTTTTTTTTCTCTGTACTCGTTGTAATTGGTCTATATTTTGGCTTTCTTCGTCAGGTAAGAGCAATATTGTGACAGTGACTGGTGAGATGTCCAGCAGCTACCGTGCTTTAGTCAATCTGGGCATGATATCTCTTCTGGATAACTTTCTACAACAATATTGCAACTGGACTCAATAGCAACTCTGCTCTAAGCTCGCTGATAATCCGGCTTCATTCAACCCGAAGGGTTGTCTTCACCCTTCCTATCTGTATTCATAACTAACCTGGTGTTGAGCAAAAAAAAAAAAAAAAAACCCCAAAAAAACCCTAATATGACGGATGGTAGGAATGTGTCAAGGGGCCGGATCTACAATAACACGCAAAGGATGAATGATGCCTGGAATCGTACATCCGGAATCATGGTATAGGAAAGCCATTGCGCATAGACAAGGCGGTGGACCACTTCAAAAAGGTCATTGAGACTGACGAATCGTAAGGGTAACTCTCTAATTGTTGTGATGGATGCAATCTTCGCTTCGAGAAAAGATGAAAAGATGCAACTTGGCAGTCTCGCGAATCTCGTTTCGCTGCATGATGTTTTTACATAATCAATACCGATCTCAAACCTCAAACACCGCTTCGTTCCTTGTGTGCACGCTCAATCCAATTTTTGCACCTGCGCCCTGTCCCCGATGCTGACTTCTCTCCGCATAACGATCAGCTTGGTGTTAGCAGCGTCACAGAACTTCTCCTCCTCCTCTAGCACGGGTCCAGCAATGTCGCTGTGCATAAATGTTATGAACTGTTGGTAATGCAGCTCATCTACGAATGTCTGTACAGCACAATCAGCACATATGTTATCCCTCTCGTAGAATACGTGCGTACCATTTCTCCGAAACAGTCCCAATCCAAACCTTTGGCCGTGCCAATGATCAGTCTCGGAACACCCATAGGTCCTTCACCATCGCCGACATGGTACCGACGTGTCCATGTGAGAGGATGTGCTTTGCCTGCAGTCTTTTTGAGAAGCGGTGCGTAGATGGTTTCGTTGTGTTCCCGGAATTGATCGCGTGTGAAGCCCTCCTGCGGGTGGCTACCGTAGCAAGGACAAAGGGATAGTTGGAGATGACTGTTTCCAGCATATTGGTTCAAGTTTCGTTTCTGAGCGTCGAACTATGTTGATTCTGTTGTTGTGCTGATATGCGGCGGGTGGATTGAGGGAGCTAAGATGTGGGGAACCCGTTGTCAATGTCTCGGTCCCGTCAAGAGGTTGAGATGTCGATGAAAAAAACTGCAGTAGGAAGAGCACTGATTTTTGATATACAGAGTGGATTTGGGATCTCCACTGACGGGTGGGCCCGCTTTTGGAACCAGGATTTGCAATTAACCTCTGGTAGCGCACATCTGCTCAATAAGCAGAGTCGACAGTTGGACTCGACGCTAGACGTGACTCGAGAAATCTGCCCAATGTTTTCTGTTTGTTGCTGGTAACTCCTGTTGGGGAGCTTCACCTTTGCTGGCAAGACTGAGCCGTTTAGCCTCAATCGGGGGAGGTCCGGCCAGGTGCATGATGCAGAGTTGCTCGAGAACGGCATCGTCGATGTCAGAAATGAGGAAGCAGCAGTAGGTCGCATGAGTCGTGGTGCCCCAAATGGTGAGGTCGGGAAAGTCGGTCAGTTTAGCAGGGTGCACTGTGTTGCCTTGTTGTTCCCCCAGAACACTCGCATTGTGTGAGCGGTGTGGACATGATCAGTCCATGCTTGGGTCTGGTGTGTGACTTCGAGCCTCATGGAACTCCGACTTTCTGAATCGCGATCTCGGCGAAGCTTCAAGAGCCGAGTATGAGGTTCAAAAAAATGGGCAAAGGGCTCGAAAGGCCGAGGAGGAAGCTGTAAAAACCGTAGTCCATGCCCGTTCCGGTGGATACCGAGGCAGCATAGGTCCGTCCGCGGAGGTACGTTACAGGAGCGGGGCCGTGATCTCGTAAGCCAGAAGTCAGTAGAGCCACTCGAGCGGGAAACTAGTGATGGAGAGTGTTTGGGGGCGAAGAGGTGGAAGAGGAGTGAAGGAGAAAAAATCCGCGGAAAGCCGCCGTCGTGCCAAGGGCCGAACATACGGTCCTTTTTCCACCCTTCCGTCCAGCCTTATCAATAGCACAACTATCATGTTGTATTCTAGGTTGACACTACTCTGATAACTCGCACCACCGCTCCCTTGATCATTACCTGCAACCCTAGCTATCGAATTTGTACAATTTTCCATACGTTTTCCCCGTTCTCTTTCCTTTTCTAGCAACGAGTCTCGGCGCAGTGATAGACTAGTCCATGCAAGACTGAGCATCGCCAGAGCCAAGAAGTCTTTGCTCATACAAGAGAATAGCCCATGTCATTCTGCATACTTTGGTGCACGTTAAAGTTCCGTGGCACATCTTTGTTTTGTTTCACAATAGGACTGTCAGCTCGTGATGACGCCTGGCGTCAGGTTCTCTCTAGACAGCCAGTACAGGAGATGCTATGATGAGAATGTCATTAGTGTATCTGATCGGTCGAGATTCTTACTCTCAATAGCAAATGCACAAGCAATGCGAACCAATCTTTTGGGAGCATGTACGTGGTGGTTGCAGCACCTATTCTGGATCTATGCGTCAATTCAAAGCATCTTCGTAAGTCATTCCTAGCGTGTAGATACACTCATCCCTTCACCTTGCACCGCCTGGTCATCGTTTGCTAGGCCGACAAGAATCAACAGTTGTGCAGTGAAGGATACCTTCACTTGCTGTGCACGCACCTCTCTCAATATATAAGAAGCTGCTTCCCACACGCCAGTCCAAAAACCACCAATAACAGCACTCCGTCCATTCAACTTCTGAACTCTTCAAACATACACACACACACACACACACACACACACAAGCTCCAAAATGATGCTCTACATCATCCTCACCACCTTGTTCACCGCCATGGTTATGGCGTCGCCTACCTTCACCATCATGACGGTCGGGGATAGCGTCGCCGCCGATGTGGTCGCTTCCACTCATGTTCCTATCTGCACTTTCGACCCGGTCAAAGGCGAGTACGTGTGCCCCGGTGGCACGGTAACCGCGTCCATCGAGGCCGCCGCCCACGACGCCGACACTTCTTCTTCCCAAGACAGCACCACGGCTGCCCTCGGGGCTGCCGATTGTAACAAGTGCAGGGCAGACTGGGACGAGTGCATGAGGGTAAGCGCCTTTCCTTCCCTCTCCTTGAGGGTGGGTGTTGAGGTGACGAGGAACCATTGCTGACGCGAAGCTAGCACTGAGGCAGCTGGTTCTACAACTGCGACGGGCCTTGCAAGTGCGATGTGGGCCACAAGGACCCGAGCTGCACTGCTTGCGAGTTTGGCAAGTGCTAAACGGGTTTACGGTTGCCGGACTTGGGTCATCTGGACCCCCAAGGAGGTTGCGACCGAGGGTTCGCATACACTGGCGATTGCATCTATGATTGAATGGCGACACGGGTGGCTATACGTGGGTGGGTGGTCTCTGTGGGCTATACATTGGCTCTGCACAGGTTGATTTGTTCATGGCGGAAATGGAAAGAGAACACTCTGGACGTTTCGGGAGATTGTGAGCGACTTGGTGCAATGGTTGGCATGTTCATTAGGAGCTATGCGGACGTACCCTAAAAAGGCTTGCTCTCCGACTTTTGTTATTCGTGGCGTCGCAAGGGTAGCAGTGGGAAGGCCAGCATTTTCAAGAACTTGTTTGACTTGTTCCCGCTCGGTGACAGGATCGCGAGGAACATGAGGGAGGGCAGATTCCTAAGATGAGACACTTCTCCAATACCTAACCCTCGCACTCCCACCGTCGGTACCGCCATTATGAGCCTTGACAGCCTTGACTGCTTTCCTCTCCTTGATGCCACCCCACCATTCGCGTAGATCACGCCGATGTTCTTTATAAAGGTAGACTGAGGCGTTTGCGAGTCCAATATACTGAGTTGAGCTCTGCATAATAACGAGTGTGTGAACATTATGTCCCATGCCTTCTGCAATGCGGTTTGCGATACCCGGTAGCCACAAAATCAGGTAGGTGACGGGATACATATTGAGCAAGAGCATTTTCCAGATTTCGCGGTCGACTTTCATCTGGTTTTCTGGACGGGTGGCTGTGCGGTCGAGAGGCACCGCGGTGAAGACTGGCGGCGAATAGGCCGAGGGTATAGCCTTTTCGAGGTTGACAAGAGCATGAGTCTCCTCTGGGGAGGTGATGTCAATGTAAGGTTGTTTGAAGTTGAGGTCACCACGGACGGGTGGGGAATCGGTGTTGACTTCGATTCTGCAGACGAAGCTGAAGCTACTTGTTGCTCGATGGTGTTTCTTCTTGCCCTTGGGAGAAGGGCGGGAGCCTTGGACAGAAGTGTCTGAACCTTGGATAGAAGGGTGAGAAGCTGAAATCTCATCAAGACTGAGACGTGGTGTGGTGCCACAGCCAGCAAGTACAGCATTGTCTCGGGTCTTGCTGCTGAGCTTCTCGTAGTCGACGTCGTCTGGGATGGTCGAGCTAAGGTTCGAAAGGTTCTGGGGTCGGAGACGGCGACTCATGTAGATGAAAACGTAGACGTATGTGCATAGGGAAATAATGACAATGGCGAAGCGCCAACCGTGATTGAGGCTGTAGCGTTGCCGGCGGTACTGCCTCTCGATCCAGCACCAGTTACCGGATACTGGGCCGTAATAATTCCTTGTCCAGGCAAATACACCTAGTCGAAATTTAGTCGTTGCAGATGGGAGTTTGGCTGGGTGGGTGTATATACTGGTGCAGAGTGGGACAATCCATATGGAAAGGCATATGCACAGCTTAGTGGTGGTGGAGGCATAAATAATGAAAGAACGCAATTGGATCGTAAGCAGCGTGATGAGCGTGATAGCAAGAATAGAGAAGTCGACGGCCTGTAGAGAATTGAATTAGTCACGTGTCTAGCTGGAGATGATGTGCCGGAAGGCCGGAGCCAGGGGGATGCACACGAGTGCCGGCTTACCTGCACCGAGAACTGTCCAGCCCAGCCGTTAATTTCACATGCGACACCGGGTAACAGTGGTTTTCGTCTCACAACGGCAGCGATACCCGACACGGAGTTATTGAGAGTGTTCAGAAATTCTTGTGCGTGATTAGGTCGGGTTTAGGGTGGTGTGGAATGGGGAAGTAGCGTACCGGCGACGGTAAGATTTAAGATCAAAGCATAGCGAAAGTCGCGCCTTTTCTTCCCGCCGGCGAAGATCCAAAGCAGGATGACGGTGGCGGTTGCAAGGAGAGAAAGCAAGCTACCAACCAAGGTAGGAATCGAGCTTGCTGGATCCCAGGGAGGGACGTCTTCTGATTTGGACGTCGCCATCGCTGGCGCAGCATCACGCACAGCGTGGCTCATAGTGGAGAGGTCATAAAAGGTGAGGACGAGAGGTGGAAGTAAGAAGCCGAGTGGAGCTGAGGAACGGGTATGTATACGTTAGTGGAACCTCGGGTCTGGACTGAACATATCAACGGATCAGGCGGTCTGCCGGATTGCCTGGAGATGTGAGGGTCAGGCCAAGCTTCCTGGACCACAGAATGGGACCATGCATACGTCGGCAGGGGCCGACTGGGGTGTTCCAAGGTGATGGTTGCAGGCCCCTTGGTAGGGTGCAGGGCTAGTGGTGCGACCTTCCTATTGCCTCAGCGTGAGGCTTGCAGCCTTGTCAGTGATTGCGTTGAAAGGATTCGTTTGCGATTTGGATTCGTGACGACATGTAACTTTTCGAGTCTTGTACGCAGTCTAGCAAGGTTACGGCAGCGTCGTGAAACAACATCGGGCCTACTTTCACGATACAGACCAGGTGGTGTTCCGTCTCTAGTCTAGTACATGGGCTCGAGCACAGCTTCGGAGAAATGACAATCAGGGGGCTCCAGGCTATGCGGACCGATTGAACTATCAGGTGGCGCGGACGAAGCTGCACGCCAGACTTGGGGCTATCCGAGTGCGAGATTAGTATATGGGCAGGGCGAGGCGGTGGGCAGAAGGCAGCGGGTCAAAGAGGAAATAACAAGAAGACGTGGACAGCAGGTCAGAAGGGTGCTAGCGATGATTGGTGCTGTGTTGATTGCGAAGAATTTCAGCTGAAGCGTGGTGAAGCCGTCGGGCGCGCCGTGGAGTGGCTCCTGCGATGCATGCACGCATCGTGTGCACATGCGGCGCAGCTTCTCTACAGCGCCTCTCGGGCCCACACCAGCTGAGCGTTGCAGCAAGGCTGCCTGTGTAGTTCGTTTTGTTTGCGCCACATGGCGCCTTGGATCGGCAAGGCAGCTCGGGGGTGGGCAAGGGCCGAGGGCGGAGGGGTGAGGGCGGTGGCGGGGCTGGAGGGTCGGTGGCCCGCTCAGGCGGGGGCTTCTATCGCAGGCGGTCCTCTGGTGGACGTGTCAGTGGTGGGTGCGGGCAGCGGGCGGCGGGCAGAACGTACGCATCTTGGTGAGCTCGTCCAGGATGGCCTGGAGCGAGTCCGTGTCCATCTTGTCGGCCAGCGAGGGGATGAGGGTGGTGGCTTCATCGGCCGAGTCGGGGGTGAGGGTTCCTGGGTGCACGCGTTAGCCTGGTGGTGGGGGTTGGGGAGGGGGCAGGTGCCAGGCGCGCGCGTACCCAGCAGCGCCTTCTCGACCGTGGTCAGCTCCGGGTGGGTGTCGAACATGGCGTTGATGGCGTGCAGGCTCTCCTCCTCCTTGTAGCGGGCAAAGTTGTCAAAGTAGTCGAGGAAGTGGGTGATGGTGGGGTTGTCGTTGTGGATGCGGTCGCGCAGCGGGTTGCTCTCCGGGTCCTTGTTCTTGCGGCCCTTGTGCACGGCGGTGACGACGGCGCGGGCCTCGGACACGGACAGCGCGTGGACGTCCTCGAAGTCGCCCAGCTTGATCTCGTTGCCCATCTCCTCGTCCTGGGCGACGGCCGGCTTGGGGCGCGAGACGAGGCGCGGCGGCTTGGGGTAGTCGAGGGGGCAGGCCGCGCTGCATTGGGGTGGGTGCTCTCGCCGTAGTCCATGGTCCGTTGGGGCAGTGGGAATGTCGGCGGCCGGGTGTCGAGTGGAGCGTGTTGACCGTCGAGCGTCGAGCGTCGAGCGTCGAGCGTCGAGTGTCGAGTGTCGAGTGTCGAGTGTCGAGTGTCGAGCGTGTCGAGGATGGGGAGGCGCGCGTCAGTCCATGTCCAGGTCGACAAACGGGCGTGCCAAGCCAGGGCCGATGGAACGCGCTGCCACTCGGGCTCCCCGCTGGCGTCACTCGTCACTCGTCACTGCTCACTCGTCACTCGTCACTGCTCACTCGTCACTCGTCACTGCTCACTCGTCACTCGTCACTGCTCACTCGTCACTCGTCACTGCCCACTCCACTGCTCACTCCTCACTCGACGCCCGTCGCTGGCGTCATCCCCATCCAGGGCGGACTGCGCCTAGCTAGCCTCCGCATAGGATATGTATACAAGGTACATACACTATGCACTACCCACTTACCTACATGCTACAGTCCGGCCACTCGTCAGGCCAGCCGCGCACACCGTACAATGTCTCTGCCCTGCACACCGTATAGACTATGTCTCTGCACAGTACAGTCAGTCTCGGCCGCTGCGCTGCCTGGCCACGGCGAAATGCATGGTTACACGAGCACCGCAAATAGCACGCCTCGATCGCTGACGACGACCTTGAATACCTATGTAGTGACCAAGGGTGCACTGGCATTGGCAGAAGCCTGTCACCCTGTGCATCAGCGCCTAGGTACAGAGGGTACAGTGCAGTGAGTGTAGTGAATGCAGTAATTGTACTAAGTGTAGTAATTGTACCAAGTGTAGTAATTGTGCTAAGTGTAGTAAATGTACCAAGTGCAGTAATTGTACCAAGTGTAGTAATTGTACCAAGTGCAGTGAGTGCAGTGCAGTGAGTGCAGTGAGTGTAGTAATTGTACCAAGTGCGGCCAGCGCAGGACAGTGCAGTACACACAATGCAGCATACAATGCACTACACGGCACCCGGCGCTAGTCGTCTTCGGTCGACAACGTTCAGCGCCAGCCTCGACATGGCCTTCGCACGCTGACCTGCACCACCTCCCTTCACCACACCCGCCCGCCCTCTGCCTCCCCTCGCCCGCAGTCGCCGCTTGCCCCCGTCCGCTGCGCTGCCGTGCTGTCCCCCGTCTCGCCGCCTGCCCTGGCGGTGCTCGTTCGCCGCTCGGGGTCTCCAATTGCACCTCGCACTCGCCTCTCCCCACAACTGTCTGTGCCTGTCCGTGCCTGTGCCTGTCCGTGCCTGTGCTGTGCCTGCGCCTGCGCCCGCGCCTGCGAACGCATGTTGACGGCCCGGCCTTGACGCCACGCCAACGCCCACGCCCACACCCACACCCACGCCCACGCCCTCGTCCTCTGTACATAGCATCACCGCCCAACCCCGCGACCCTCGACTCCCCCTGCCTCTCGCCCCCGGTCCGCTCACCGCCCTCCGCCGCCACGCCTCACCACCAACACCATCCACACCACCCACACCCTCACCACCGCCACGCCTCACCACCAACACCACCCACACCACCCACACCCTCACCACCGCCCTGCGGCGTCCACACATCCCCTGCGCCCCTCGCCGCCGTCGCTTGACCGGCCCTGCCGTCCTGCCGCCCATGGACTCGACGGCACCGCCCTCGATGGAGGGACAGGGCGCGCCGCCACATCAACCACCACAGCAGCCGCACGCCTACGACCCGCGCAGCAACGGCCTCGCACGACAGCCCACCGATCCCCTCGATCTCCTCCCCACCCCCGCTCGCAGAGCCTCACCCCGCAGGACCGCGCAGACGCCCCCGTGCGCTCCATGACAGACCCCGCCCAGAATGAGCAGCCATTGCAGCCCCCAAGCCAAAGCGCACCGGCAAGATCTGCGGAAAGTGCGGCGACGGCCTGACGGGCCAGTTCGTCCGCGCATTGGGTGGCACGTTCCATCTCGAGTGCTTCACCTGCCATGTACGCACCCCTCCCTTGCCCCTTCTCTGCCTGCTGCTCTCGCCCCCGTCTCTGCCTGGTGCACACACCCTCGCTGACCACGTCTAGGACTGCGGCAAGATCGTAGCCTCCAAGTTCTTCCCCGTCCCCGAGAAGCCCCCGGGCCAGTATCCCCTCTGCGAGACCGACTACTTCCGCCGCCTCGATCTGCTGTGTCACGAATGCGGTCAGGCCCTCCGCGGCTCCTACATCACCGCCCTGGAGCGCAAATATCACATCGAGCACTTTACCTGCTCCGTCTGTCCCACCGTCTTCGGCGCCTCGGACAGCTACTACGAACACCAAGGCAGCGTCTACTGTCACTACCACTACTCTACCAAGTTTGCCCAGCGCTGCAATGGCTGCCAGACATCCATCCTCAAGCAGTTTGTCGAAATCTACCGCAATGGTCAGAACCAGCACTGGCATCCCGAATGCTACATGATCCACAAGTACTGGAACGTGCGCCTGCACTCGACTGGCCAGCCCGTCATCGAGAGCATGCATCCCGCCGAAGGCGAGGCTACCGACGCCGTACGCGAAAACGTGCGACAGCAAGAGGAGGAGATTGAGGCAAAGGTCAACTGGATTTGGAAGACACTGTCTGCCTTTGAAGAAAAGTCGGCCACGTGCATCTCGGACATGCTGCTGCACGTAAGCAACGGTGCTTATGTCGACGGCGTCATGGCAGCCAAAAAGTTCATCATCCACGTCGAGCTGTTGTTCAATGCTGCAGACGACCTCGACGCCCAATTGGTCGCAAAGACCCCCAAGGGTCTGACGTACTCCCGCGAGGCAAAGCTGCTCTGCAAAAAGGTCGTCGCCTTCTTCGCGCTCCTCACACAGTCGCAAGGTACAGGCGTGCGCCGCCTGGGCGTCACACAAGAACTCCTCTCGCTAGTTACTGGACTGGCTCACTACCTCAAGTTGTTGATTCGAATCTGCCTGCAAGGCGCCCTGAAGCTCGAGCGCGAAACAAGGAGCTCCAACGGGCTTACAAGCTTCTTGTCTCAGGTCAATTCACTCGATGCCAAACTGGAGGAGGAGGCCTCCAAGGACCAAACGGCTGAAGCAGCTATCCTCATTCCAAGATGGGCAGACGCATGTCCCATCTGCGATGTCCAGGTCGAAGACAAGTGTCTTCACCTCAACAACATGTCCTTCAACTACAGCTGCATGGTATGTTGTAGCTGCAATGCAGACCTACGTCACGACGTCAGACAAGCGTACTGGAGCCCCTCGTCGAAACGCGTCTTCTGCCCTGCATGCGCAGCAGCACAGCCAGACGCTGAGAACGGCTTCCGTCACATGACCAAGTTACGGCAATATGTCCACCTTCTCAAGGTAGCGCACGCCCGCCTCATGGCGACGCTGCGCTCTAGCGGTGCGCTGCCACACACTTCCGGTAAGCTACCCTTCCCACACCACTCTGGACCGATCAGCTTCCTCATCTTGACACCTTGCCCCAGAACTCGCACGTCGCTTCCAAGAGTACATTCGTCCAACTAATGACCTCTAGATGATCCTAACCTGACAGGCTATGATTCCTCGGTGGGGCACCGTATGGACAACAACGGTGCCACACTTGCAGCTCCTCACCTGCGAGCTGACACCAGATCGAAGTCGTACAATGGCTCGGACACAAACTCGACTGGCCAGGGTAGCTCCAATGCTGCCTACGAGCAGTCCATGTCGGACATCAAACGGTTGCGGTCCACACGCCTGGACAAGCACCTCTCCAATACCATGAAACGAGCCCGTGCATCAAGGATCATCGACGGCTCAGAAGGCTATGAAGCGGGAGCCAACACGGAGATGCGCGGCGGCATGCAGATTGTCAACGAACGCGACCAAGTCGACATGAACAGCGCCACGCTTGCCGTCAACTCGCTTGCGCTGGATGACATTGCCCGCATGGCCGCCATGGAACAGCAGCGAGAGCAAAGACCCAATGCCTTCCGCGCCGGTGGTACGGCACTCCTTGGCCAAGATCACGCAAAGGTGCGCCACGGCCACCGTCGCGACTTCTCCGGAGGCCAAGAACTGAACAATCTCGGGGATGGCCGCTCCCGCACTTTCTTTTCGGAATTGTCTCCACTGGAGTACTTTAAACTCAAGGGTCTTGCTGTACTGCAGCTAGGCCTGCTCCTCGACGAGAACCAATACAACCAAGAGGATCTGCTTGACCTGATCGAATCCAAGAAGAACAACTTCTGGGGCAAGATCGGCTTCGGCAAGGCCAAGGGCAAACCAAAAAAGCCTACAACGGTCGAGAAACCAGCTTTCGAGAACGCCACCTTTAAGCAGTCTCTGGAGTGGTTAGTTGAGAAGAAGGGCTGTGAGTGCACAGAAGGCGTAGGTCCAGGTGCATTGAAGGTCCCAGCATTGCTGCAAGATGCCATCACCGCGATGAGGAACATGGATATGTCGATTGAGGGTGTTTTCCGAAAGAATGGCAATCTCAAAGCATTGCGAGAACTCGAAGTTGAGGTAGACCAAAAGGGCGTAGAACAGGTCGACCTCAGCTCGAAAAACCCCGTCATCCTCGCCAATCTTCTGAAACGCTTCTTACGGGTCATGCCAGATCCCGTCTTGACATTGAAGCTGTATAAGCTGTTCATGACAGCCAATGGTAAGTACTTCCGTCACGGCATGCTTGAATCCAACTAAGACAGATAGACATTGAGGATGAAGAGCGGAGAAAAAAGGTTCTCCATCTGGTGCTGTGCTTGTTACCGAAAGCCCACCGCGATACAATGGAGGTTTTGTTCTGCTTCCTCAATTGGGTGTCCTCTTTCCACACTGTCGACGAAGAGTCGGGTAACAAGATGGACACGTGGAACATCGCAACTGTGATAGCTCCAAACATCCTTCGCGAGAGCAATGACAAGGAAGTCCGCAGCGTGGATCAAGGGGCGGTCAAGGTTGTCTTTGATCTCATTGAAAACAACGATGAATTTTCAGAGGTGCGTGCCCGGATTCACCTGCCCATAACTTCTGCTAATCCGACCAGGTGCCTCCTGAGATCATGGAACTCCTCAGCGACGACAGTGCAACCGATATGAGCGCCAAGGAGATTATGCGACGCTGGGAGCAGCGAGGCAAAGACCCCAACTCGGCTGCCCTGGCAACATCACCCAAGAACCAAGGTAGCATTGCAAAGCGCAAAGACGAGCGAAATGCTCCGCAGATCACAGACGCAGATAACAATCCCACTGCAATGGCAGGCGAGTCGTCGGTACGCCACGTTGCCAACGCTGGTGGGAACAAGAGCACATCACCATCGCGCCACCACGACATGGGCGCACCGATTCCCCCTATGGGCAGAACCCACAAGCTTCGGCGGAAAGCCATCGTACCGCGTCGCCGCATCGACATAGCTATCGCTCGCCGCAGTATCAGAAACAGCAGCAGATCAGCACCACAGGAGCAGGATGAGTGCATCAGATCAGCCTTTGCATTGGAGTGCTTGGCGTTTAGCGTATTTTGTTTTCTTCCTCTCGACATGGTATGGCATGGTGGAGGGCTTGCATCATGCACAGCGAGACGAAGTTCATGTCACATTTCCCCGGATCTACACGGTCCATGTTCTACTAACGAAAAACGGTTGATTTGGCCGATCGTCCTTCAAGACGGTTTCTGCATGTCGAGCAGCCGAATTCGGGCTGTTCAACGGCGTTTTGGTGGCATTTGACACACTACATTGACTTGACAGAGCGGAGGATGTTGCACGGAAGATGTGGATGGGTAGAGTGGGTGTCTGTATCTTGCGACTGACCAAATGGAATCACTTGGGTCCATGATGAAGACGACTGTGTTGGACGATGCTGTGGATAACGCGTGAACCGGATGTAAAAGATAGCAGAGAGCGGCTGTGAGCTGAATGAAAGGACAAAGTCTGACCTTACTTGGCTGTTTATAGTTGTGGCTTTTGCCTCCGCTGTCACGTTGAGCCCTCTTCTAATGCGCATTCACCTTCCTCGCACAATACAACCAACAATACAATCTTTGCGCTGCTCATCCATCCGCAGGCATCCCCCCGGTACTGCACAAGCGGCTCGAAAAACGGCTGGCCAGCAAGCCGAGTACATGGTTAGCAAGAGTGAGCCTCAACCAGCGACCATTTTGATGATGCTCGCAACCGTCCAAGCTCATCTTTTCAAGTGACCATTAGCTATCAGTGCGACAACTTACTGTCTAGGCAGCATCCGGTTCGCTTCTGGCTGTGATTCGTATCCATCTCAGCATGTATTCCTGCGTTGATCAGGATTATCGCCAATCAATTCTCGGTGTGAACCACGCAGGCACCGGTGCCTCCCGCACTTCAACATCTTCTCTAGCCCTTTCAATGCAGCCTATCGGTGCTTACAAGCAACAAGCTCGCACATCCGACGCGACCAACGTTGCTGCGTTCACCACGAGTGATGTGGCTGACGCATCAAGAGACTCAACATGCGATTGGCCAATCTATGCAGCCTCTGGCTATAATACTACCCTTTCTGGGAAACTCGGAACGAAGCTAAGCCATCCACAGCTCTCAAACCAAAGAGCATGACCATTTGGCGGGCTCAACCAGTCCTCGAGTGTCTCGAATACTGGTACTGTCTTATCCTTGTGTGAGCCGTGCGAGGTTTCGAACAACTGATCGAGTGCCGCCGACCCGACAGGCTATGGACACGGTGTGTGCCACCAAGCTCAAGTAGCATCGCGAGCTACCAGACTGCATGTGGCAAGTTATGACAAGTCTAACTCTATTCATGAGGGGTCAATGTGGGAATGATATGCTAGTCAGGTCTGATCAAGTCTCAATTGCGATACTATCAGCACTCGCCGCGAACTCGGGTCCGGTTGCCTCATAGCTTGAGATTATGAGCCAGTCGTGCGATGTTATCTTGATGAGCAGAACTGTAAACGCATGATAGTATAAGAGCGTTGAACACTCTGCGCTTCTGTAGAGCCTTATCACCCCACAGAAAGAGAACACACACTTGAACACCAAAAAGGTCACTTAACGCATCGACACTATATTAGTATCAACAGCATGTCTGTTCTGCTCGGTTACTTCAGCTGGGACAGGAAGAAGGCGGCTGAGCCTAAAAAGGAGGAGACACAGGTTCGGGAGAAGCAGCAGCAGCAGCAGCAGCCTGTCCGCGCTCTACCAGCATCATGGTACACATCACCAGAGATGTACGAGTTTGAGCGACGATCTGTCTTTTTCCAACCGATGGCTCTTTATGACTCCGACTCTGCGTGTTCCCAATGCCGGCGACTACATCCGATATCAGTTTGCAGGCTTCGATATGATCATCATCCGCAACCAGGGAATGGAGATCAAGGCTTTCCACAACATATCCAAGCAGTCTCACCAGGTACTGATCGACAACAAGAGCAAGGAAGGCTCGGGGCACATCGACCTGACTGCATTCTCGACCACTGCAGACAATGTCTTCTCTATTCACACCAGGATCGATCGGAACGGGTTCATATGGATCAATCTGGACGCTAAGGAAACCCCGAAATCACCTTCGATCAGTGTTTCGAGGACGTTGATGTGCAGGAACGTTATGCAGGCATTGACTTCGAGAACTACGACGTCAACCATGTTTACACACTCGAGGCCGAGTACAACTGGAAGATTGCATCCGACAACTTCAACGAGTGCTACCACTGCCCAACAACACACCCCGATATTCCCACATTCCTTAACCTCGATTCATTCGACAGTGCGCTCAAGGATGGTCACATCCAGCACGCCTGTGCTCCCACCCAGGAGCAAATAGATGCTGGTGTCAACGTCCATAGCACCTACTACTTTCCCAACGCCTCCATGACAGTCGGCAAGCACTTCCTCATGGTCCAGAAGTTCCTACCCCACTCTCCCAGCACATCAACCTCACACTACGAAATCTTCAAGTGTAAGGACTCGACAGAAGAAGAATTCCACCTAATCGCCGACATGTATGAGCGCGTTATGCGCGAAGACAAAGTGCTGTGCAACAACGCACAAGCCAACCTGAACCGCGGAATATTCAAGGCCGGCTTCCTTCACCCCAAGTACGAGAAAGCGCCCATATTCTTCCAGCAGAATGTTCGCGAGGTCGTTACAGAGCACTGGAAGAAGGAAAATAAAGAAGGCAGAGAGATCCACCCTGCTAAGCAGCCGGGTCTGAGCTTGGATGAACCGAGAGCGCTGTATTTTGAGATCGGAAAGGGTATTGAGCAGGGACAGCAAAAGGGGGTGCTTGCTTGGTAGGCTATCATTTTCTTTGCTCGTTATTGAAATTCTATTGAGCGACATGATACATCCACATGAGCCCAATGAATGCACTTAGAGAGGAAATCAACCGTTCACTACTATCATCACTTCCACCACATATTATTATACCTATTCGTCTGGTACAATCGTTTTTCCCCAGTCACGCTGTATATTCTCCGCCTACATGGCGATGTGGTATGAGTCAGTCGAATGTTGTGCTTCATTCTTGCCTTGGGCTGCCATTTGTCACACTTTCATAGCTTCACGAATACGCGCCACCTCCAATCTTGCACCATACGCAATGGATTTTTTTCAGAACAACTTGGACATATTTGGGCCCTACAGCACACAAAGCTCTAAAGATTGGTTTCTACATCAACTTCAATCCTATATCTTCAAGACCTTTCTCAACCTGCTTGACTGCATGTAGTTTCCTCAAATACTGTCCCAGAAAGTTCCTGCGCCTCCATCATATTCTGTATCTAGTGCCCCCAATCTGCTAGTGTGCGGTGCCTTCTTTTTCTGAGTTTATATATTGTTTTCAGCCCATACTCTCCTGTTGTCATCAAACAAGTGGAGACAATCCAAGAACGAGGAAGAGAACCAGGCTCTGATCGGGTGTCGATGAGTTAGTTTCTAGCGCTGTGCCCGGCGGGAGGTCTACTCGCTCCTGTTGAGCTAGCGACAGGGATGACACGAGGCAGGTAGGAATCTGCAGTTAGACATATTCTTTTACTGCCCTTGATACAATTCGAGAGGATCAGGTCTTGATAGATAGGTCTGTGCAGCGCGAGTACTTTGTGATTCTTCTGCCTTGCCATTTCGTACAAGACCGCAAATCAGATGATTGGCCAGAATCCGAGTATCAGGAAATCAGGGAGCAAAACGAAACAGAAGCAGCGTGGAAAGCCCAATTTGAAGTACAGAGTGCAGGTTATACCATGTCCGTTCGCGTGGTGCATGGAATCGCGTAATGCGCAGGTTTCCTCACAAGTGTACTCTTATTTCAGCATTCTTTAGAATAGCCTATTTCTTCCAATGTAAAAGATAGAGAGAAAAGCCTAATACTAAAGTTGAAGAAAATCAGAGTATTTTAGTGAAGAAACCTGCGCATCACGCGCACTGACTTGGTAAGATCAGACGGGCCTGGATCCAATGTTCCGCCATAATCATTTTCTTATTGTAATCAAGGGACGGCATTACTATGTACTCAGCGTGTCGAGGGTGTAAATATGCGCCTACTTTGCCAGTCCATCGGCTTGCTGTCGAAACTCTCATCTGGCGGCGAGATGGTCGTCATATGCCCCCACCATGGTCGTAATTCTCCATTTTATTGGAAAGGTAACTCCAAGCTTGGTCTTGAAACGACGCCGAGGAGGAACTGTCATATTATGCCCCCAACGGGGTCTGATGGCCTTTCAGTTGTCGACATCTCGCTCGACCTCGTTTTGTTTTCAACATCTCCACAATACCCTCTCTGAACAGTAGCATCGAATACCGTAGATGCAGCGTCTGCAAAATGTTGGGCCCAAGTGGTTTGTTTTCTTTGGGATTACACTCCGTATAAGCAATCCCGAACGTGACATTTTTTTCCTCCATCTGCGCCTATCATACCCTCAGATTCTAAGACCAAAAACTATAAACCCCAGAAATGAACGTAATCTTCAGCGCTGTAGGAAAAATTAAGAGAGCTACACCGCAGTTTCGGGTTCAAAGCGGAGGACATGGTAACGTCTGACACCTGAACAGAGTGAATGGGTGGCACCTTTCCATAGTCAAGTTCTACAGAGGACCAGATTTGCACCGACACAGGCACATCGCTCAGCTCTGATATATATATTTAGCACTCAATATGTTGCTGAGGAAAGTAAGAGCGCACTTGCCTTTGAACTCGACGAGCCGCTTCCCCAGTGTCGAAGCCTTCCGTTCCGGTGCGAACGCATAACTCCTAAAAAATCCTACAATGTCTCTTGCCAGTATCTTCTCATGAGATAGATCGGTCGGGACTGAGATTGTGATGGATCGCGTATCATTCACCGTGACATGGTGGTTTGGATTGACGACCAAGGTTGACGACGAATGCGCAAGTTGGCCAAAAATTGCACTAGAAACTATGACTTGCAAGCTCAGAGGTAGAGAGTTTCGAGACCTAACTCGAAGGGCACAAAAGATTGCGAACGCGGTTATACCGGTGAAAGCCGAAGAGATGGTTGCAGTGGGCCGAAGCAATTGCGTGAATTACGAAAGGATGGAGAAGATGGATGTTGGCAACGATCTTGAGCTCAAATGGGTGACAGATCTCATATAGTAGTAGTTGTATATAAGTTGGTTTATCATTGATCCCGGCTTCACCCACAGGCACTTGTATATATGCTTGGAAATCAGTCAACGGCGACAATTGTGCCGACGTGTAAAGTTCCGCGTGAAGTAGTTCAGGCACGCTTGAGGATCCAAGCTCCTATAATAATAAAAAAGGAATTTGGGGGTTAATGCGTAGCTCTCATGCTTTGGTCAATCCATCGAAACAATTATGAAAGCAACCAACACAACTACAGGTAGAATATCCGAACACTCTAGGCTTGGAAACCGTTAGTCTTGCTAATGAAAGCTCGAAGAGCTTCTGTTCTTTGACTACCAGGCATATTCGGAGGCTCCTTGTATAAACACTCCTAAGTATTATTGAGGCGTATTCGTCTCAAAGTTCATTGGTTTTAGGATGTTCTTCTTTCCTCCTCTTCAGCTTTCGTAGACTGTCCTGCCCAATGTGGCATCCGATTCAGCATATAAAGCTACTAGGAGAGGAAGAAACATTGTGATTCTATGAAGGAGGGTCAGTAGACTCTTTATCATATAACGCTGAGACCGAATCGGCGCATTTAAATTTGCGTGTGACCAAGCAATCAATGCATACACATATCGTATCACAAAGTTCTATTAGAAAAGAGGAAGTCTCAGACTAGGTAGGAAGAAAGGGTGAATCGCAGCACTGGCATGGGCATCAACTCTCCGGGAAGGAAGGCCGCCAGAATGTGAGAAACAGTAAATATCGAGGCTTCGGTATGTAGATGTCGCTGATTTGGACAAGTATGCACGTGCTTCAATTATAGAGACTTCTTGGCTTATGTCATACACAAAATTACGGTGAACATTACTGCCCATCAAGTGTTTGCTTGTCGTCATTGTGCTGCCGCATCACCGCCATTGTTTATAGGTAAGTGCCTGGAGTGGCTTGCTTGTGTCGACAAAACATGTAACGGAGGGTTCTTTGGGCCGCTGGCACGTTGTTTGACCTCACGTTAGTGCTAAGCTAATTTCATTGCGTCATTTGTCGGTGTTTCATTTGGCGCAAAAACACTGGTTCTTGGTGCCAAGGTACGATCGAAGATATTGTTATTCTATTTTGTCTACTTGGTATCATTATATACTCTCAGGATATCTAGACCTTGATGATGACATTGTGGGGAGCCTTCCTCTCCTCAGGCTCGTTGAAGATGTTTACGGGCCACCTGGGCTTGTTGGCTGTGTAGGGGATGTTAAAGCGGCGGGGCTCATCCTTGCCAATCTGCTCAATCTTCTTGAAGTCGTCGTCGGAGAGCTCGATCTCCTTGAAGTTGTCGCGGATACGGCTAGCGGTGACGGACTTGGGGATAACGGAGTGACCGCCAACTTGAGCCCACGCGAGGATGACCTGTGCGGGGATGCACCGACGCGGTCGGCGATCTCTTTGATGATCTTGTGCTGGATGAGCAGGGGCTCACCCACCATGTTGTTGCCGAAGGCAGAGTACTCGGTAATGTGAATGCCCTTTTCACCACACCACTTGATGAAGTCGGTCTGAAGGAGGCGAGGGTGGCGCTCGATTTGGTTAGCAGCAGGGGTGACGCCGGTGCCGTCGATCAGAGCTTGGAGGTGCTCCTGCGTGTGGTTAGAGACGCCGACAGCGCGGGCCTTCTTCTTGTCGAGCTTGGTCATGGCCTTCCATGTGTCAACAATGGAGACAGAGTCGAGCATCTTGATATCGCCATCGTCCTGAAGAGGGAAAAGGTTCTGGTGGACGTCTTTCTTCTCGTCGAAGGCAACAGGGAAGTGGACAAGGTACAGGTCAAGGTAGTCGAGACCAAGCTCAGCAAGACAGTCATCGAGCGCAGGGGCGACATCCTCAGGTTTGTGCTGCGAGTTCCAAAGTTTAGAAGTAATAAAAATGTCCTCGCGCTTGATGCCCTCGGCAAAGGCCTTCTTGAAGGCCTGTGCGATCTCCTTCTGGTTGCCGTAGACCTTGGCCAGATCGATGTGCTTGTAGCCAGCCTTGAGAGCCTCGTAGACAGCGGCCTCAACCTGACCGGGCTCGGCCTGCCATGTTCCAAAACCCAATTGCCTGAAGTGTGGTTGTCAGTGTTTGGTCACCATGGCATGTTGGTTGACACTGGGGTACTCACGGGATGGACGCGCCGGTGTTAAGCTTTACTGTGCGACCGAAAGACATAATGCGTGAAGGATAATGTGAAATGGGGTGAGGATGGAAGAGACGAAGGGGAAAGTTTATGTTGGTCAAGAAAGGTTGGAGGGGCGCGGGGCATAATGTCGGAGGTAGGGTGGTGGGGTCGGGTTCTTGACCGAGACCACGAGTAGTCCCTCGGCGCCATCTCCATCTTCGGCACTCTTTCCGCGAAAACATATTCAATGATGACTTCGCCCCCGAGAATTGCGGCCTTCTGGAGCGCTGATTGGTGGATGGATCCTTCCTCGTTTTCGTTCCGATGAATTAAGGCCATCGGCGTACTATGCGAAATACGTGCTACACATCCCAATAAAACTTCAAGCCTCTACAAATTGTGGTTTTTACCACAGAGAAGAAGCAATGGGAGGGATATACCTTTAATCAGTATGATAGTCAGCAACAATTAAGAAGAAAATCTATACCTAAAACTTATTACAAGTTGCTACGTCGCGATGAGAAAATCTGTATAGCTGAAACCTGAGGCATCATATCATCGGACCATGAGATTTGGGCGCCAGCCCATGCACTATACCCCATTTAGGAGACGCTGACGTATGGCTAATTCTATCAGCTAAGGGCTACAACAAGTTCTATTGAAACAATTACTTTAATACTACACTTGTTAGGTTTAAGGGTTTAAATATCTCAAGAGTGAATAAGTGTTAATGATGTATTGTGTTGTTCTGTTGTCTGAATCTAAGATCTGGTTTTAACAATAGTGGGGTAGTCCCTGCGTTGTCTCTTAGCAGGCGACCCCCTTATCTACCTCTTTCTTAGGCGCTTTTATGTCCTTATATCTGACACACCCCCTTAGCTTCAGCTCTGCGCAGCTCTAAAACTAGATTTTTCTGCTTTTAAGTTACTAACAGTGCCTGTCTGTGGTTTAGTAAGTCTATATAAATCTTAGCTAGGACTTTCTGCTCTGCAGGCTCTACTTGTCTAAGTTGTTTTAGAAAGGTGTCGCGTAACTAAGCGCGTAGAGTCACATACGCGGCTTGTTTTCTAATAGAGCGTGCTAATTTGGTTAAGCTGCTCTACCCCAGCAACGCTGGTTCTAAGCAGCCCTAATACTAACTAAACGCTTGTTAAGCGAGATTACATAACCTACACATTTTATTTGTATTTAAGCAACACGTTCTATATAGAAAAATAGATACTAATTAAATTAATTAATTACTTAAGTATAGTCCTGTAAGCTCTGTTACAGTTATAAGCCTAGCTTTCTAAGCATAGTAGATCTCCCTACGCACTTAGCAAACAAGCTTATTAGACTTAGCTTAACTGCTCTAATTACCTAATTATCTTTCTATCCCTACTAAACGCTACTATAGGCAAGCTTATTAACTATAATAAGCAAGCTCTCTTAGGTGTCCCTATAGGACCCTATTAGCTTAAAACAAGATCTAATTAGCCTAATTAGTATATCTAACTTACGTAGCATGCTAAGCTTTATAACATATAGGATATAGTAGATCTAGATGCTAAAGACGCCCTAGACATGCATAAAGGAGCGCCTAAACTACCTATTATAGGCTTACTCCCTACTTAACTACTAGCTTAATCTACCTAAAGCTAGAGCACCTAACCTAACAAGCCTCTAACAGGCTAAACAAGCGTTAAGAACTATAACAAGGAGCTCCTTAGATACAAGATTAGAGCAAGCAAGTAGGCTGCTAAGGCAGAGCGCCTTTAGAAGATCTAGAACTAGGTTAACATAATAGTATTGCTATTAATCCTCTTACTAGTAATAGTAAAGCTTGTTACTAATAATACTGTAACGCTGCAATTGCTTATGCAAGCACTAAAAGAGGAGCTTGCTCTAACAGATGTTAGCACCTAGAACTAGGTTAGGGTAGAGTACTAACAGCATCTTAGAGCAGCTAAATAGTTAAGAGCTGCTCTATAAGACTAATATAATAGGTAGTTATACCTCTATAGAAGAGCTAAGTTATACAAGCTTCTAGAGGTTAATAGGGCGCTTGCTGTGCAGGATTTCTTAGATGCCTTAAGTTATAGGATTGCCCTAGATTAGGCTTGTACCATAAACCAAAGGATTATCTAGGATAGTATCCTAGGGCTTAATTCACTTAATTTAGACAAAGTAAGTAGGGTCTTTAGTAGTTTAATGCATAAGCACACTATAAGAGCAGGAAAAGATAACCTAAGAGTATTTGCAACATTTAGAAGCTAAACAGATACTACTTAAGCTCCTGCTACTAACTCTAAGAGCTTAAGTAGGTACTCCTGCCCTTGTAAACAAAAAGGAGAGACTTATAAGTAGAAACTAACTAACTGCTAACGCCTAGAGATAGCAGTTAGAGGGAGCTCCTTACTACCTATCTACATAAGCGAAAGCTATTGCAAGGATACTCTCTAGAGGCTTAAGAGCTAAGAGTATATAGATACTAGGAAGGCAATTAAGCAGTTTAATTAGACTCTAAAAGCTCTATTAGCAATAACAGCTCTACTAGTAAAAGGTATCCTACCTAAAGTTAAGTTTCCTAGCAATATACAGGCTGCTCTAATTAATCTAAAAATAATGTAACTAAGCAACCTAGCTAAGAAACCTAGGATTTACAACCTTATAGATTTTAACGCTTATCTACTCTTAGAGAGTATAATTTTAGATAATAGAGTAGCTACACACTTAGTTAACAGCGCAGATTAGCTTATACCTAGGTTATTTCGCCTAGCTAACTCTACTAACACTGTAGAGGCAGGCACACAAGCGTTTCTAGTAGTAGGACAAGGAGCTTGTTTGTTTAAAAACGTGTTACACAGAAAGCGCAGCCTGTATATAGAAGACCTGCTCCTTAAGGATGTAGTAGTAGTAGAAGGTTTCTATATTAACATTATTTCTAAGGCACGCCTCTAAGAGAAAGGAGTTTAGTACTTAGGGCTAGACAGCTTACTCTAAGTAGGGTATATTAATAATCTAAATAGGAGCGTTGTATGTGCTACTCTTAAGCGCACTTATAACCTTACTTTCTTTAAATATAAGCTACTATCCTACTACCCTCTAACCCTTAACATAGTAATAAAACAATTGTATAAGTCTTACCTACAAAGCTCTACTAAACACCTCTAGCACGCTAGAGCAGGTTATCTAGGCCTAGAAGCTCTAAAAGCACTAGTATAACAAGTACGCAGCGTATACATTAATAGCACGCTCTAAAAAGATTATAAGGTCTGCTTAACAACCTACGCTAAGCAAGTTATATCTTAACAGAAACAGGAAAAACCTACTAAACGCTTTTAGAGAATTAGCTAGGATCTGTTTAATATGCCTATAGGAAGAAGTAGCAAATTATAGATACTTTTAATTAAGAAGTACTATAGTAGGAAGCTCTTTACGTACTTACTACTAGGGAAGACTTAAGTAGAGATACTGTAGGTACTTATGTAAAGTTATTAGAACTTCTCTAATAATCTTTATAAATGCAATTTCCTAATTAGGCTTAGTGGCTAGGCTTATGTAATCATTATTATATAATTGTATAAGACTAGAGGATTAAGATGCTGTGCTTACTAAGCACGTATCTAGTGCTAATCTAGAGATATCTAACTTTCTATTTTCTCTAAGAAAGTAAGATCTCTATAAAACTTAGATAACGTTACTCTTTTCTATAATTAGAGTAGATTACGCGTCTAGCTACGTAATCTACTGTACACGTAAGCTGTATACGTAGTCTTTACTATAAGATTACGTGTCTCTAAGAGATAGATTACTAATTAGTAATCTAAGAGATATCTAGAATGTTCTGCTTAATAATGTAAGAGAGAGAAGCAGAGTATAAGTATCTCTACTGTCCTCTCTCAAAGTTCTGTACCTAGCATTTAATATAATAACTTGTCTATATTATTATATTATCTTATCTTTACTCTATTAGGCTATACGCTTCCTTATTTAGAAATTACCTAGTCTAGTTAGTCTAGGTCTTCTAGATTAGGGAAGAAAGTAGCTTTGTCCTCCCCTACTTTCTTTACAATTAATACTGTAGTTATGTCTCTACTATCTTTATAAAGGCTAATTTAGTTATTATAAAGCAAGCAAAGTAAGTAAAGCAATCTACTACAGAAAGCTAAACTATAGAAAAACTTTAGGTATCTAATTTAGCAACTATCTTACCCCCTTTATACAAGATTTAAAGCTGCTTACCTCTTTTGTAAAACATAGGCTATCCTAACTACTATGCAGCTTGTGTGCAAGAACATTAAAATCTATTAGTATTCCTAGCTGTCTATTACTACCTCTACAACCCTTATTGTTAGCTTACAACTTATTGCTAACAATTTAATAATTTAACAATTAAACATTTTAACTAACAATTTAATAACTTAACAATTTAATAATATAATAGTTAGATAATTAGAAAGTTAAAAATTTAACTAACAATTTTATAATTTAACAATTTAACAATTTAACATTTTATAAATTTTAGAATTTAATAATTTAACAATTTCAGAATTAGACGTTTTAAATATTTTAAAATTAGACAATTTCCTTACTTACTGTTTAGGTACAATTGTTATTTTTAAGCTATTTTTGTATATTATCCTAAAAAGAAGCCTATTAGTAATAGGATTTTGCAGCCTGTAAACTTCTCTAAGAATTTGTCTAATATTAGTAGTGTTCTAGTATCCCTAATTAACACCTTATTTATATGTTCTGCGTTATTAATAAACTAGAAAGCGCTACTTTTTTATATAACAAGGTGCTATAGGTTTCTATATTAACTGTTTTACCTTTCTAGTTTTCCTCTCTCTAAACGTTCTAGAATTATCTTTACTAGCTCTCCTTCCTAGCTCCTTGCTACTAGGAGTGTTTTAACTTACAAGGCTTTGTAAGGTATAGTCTTAATCTTATAACAAGGTGTTACCTCCTTCTATATTTAGCCTAATTTAGAAAATATTAAGGTAATAGCTACCTCTCTATTTATAATTATTTTAATAAACAGTTTCTTTTTATAGGGAAGAAGAGCCTTACTAAACTTCTAGCTCTTTAGTCTTTCTAGATTAAGTCTTATACTCCTTAGGAATGCTATATACCTTTGTTAAATTAGGTAATTAAAAAGTTTAATATCTAGAGGTTGTAAGCTATAGAAAAGTTATTATTATTTAATTATAAGCTGCTTCTAGTCTTCTTAGCTAAGTTTAATTAGCACTGTTACCCTTAGCTTATTAACTAGCCTAACTTTTACCCTTACCCTTTTATATAAGGTATTAACCCCTCTGCTATCTTCTTTCTACTAGCTTACTAGCTATTAATCTATATACTCTTAACGTTTGTCTAAAAGGCTTAGCTCTACTATTAATATAGCAACGTCTTTGTTAAGATCTATCTAACCTTTATCTCCTCTAGAGGAAATCTACCTAACTGCATTTTATAAAGAAAGTAGGGGAGGACAAAGCTACTTTCTTCCCTAATCTAGAAGACCTAGACTAACTAGACTAGGTAATTTCTAAATAAGGAAGCGTATAGCCTAATAGAGTAAAGATAAGATAATATAATAATATAGATAAGTTATTATATTAAATGCTAGGTACAGAACTTTAAGAGAGGACAGTAGAGATACTTATACTCTGCTTCTCTCTCTTACATTATTAAGCAGAACATTCTAGATATCTCTTAGATTACTAATTAGTAATCTATCTCTTAGAGACACGTAATCTTATAGTAAAGACTACGTATACAGCTTACGTGTACAGTAGATTACGTAGCTAGACGCGTAATCTACTCTAATTATAGAAAAGAGTGACGTTATCTAAGTTTTATAGAGATCTTACTTTCTTAGAGAAAATAGAAAGTTAGATATCTCTAGATCAGCACTAGATACGTGCTTAGTAAGCACAGCATCTTAATCCTCTAGTCTTATACAATTATATAATAATGATTACATAAGCCTAGCCACTAAGCCTAATTAGGAAATTGCATTTATAAAGATTATTAGAGAAGTTCTAATAACTTTATATAACTTAGTAGTGTGTACTATAGTTAAGGTTTAAGCAAGTCTGCTATTTAATATTCTTGCAGGAGTTATTAACTACTAGTTGTATTATTACAATTATAGTAGGGTTATTTACTCTAGGGAAGTAAGGCTTTAAGCGTTTATCCTAGAGGTGTATATTATATAAGTTATCCTAACATAGGTACTACTATAGGCAGCAATTTAAGCGCTGTGTTAGAAACTAGTTTCTACCTAGCTTATTGCTGTAGTGTATCTAACACTAGTTAACAGTGCATGTAGTCTACGTAATAGAGGCGTGCGTTAGATTACAGATATCTAGGTTGTACTGTTATTAAGGGTTCTTTTCTGTAGTAGGCTTTTGTTTGTTTCTTAATATAAGAGTAGTAGTTTAGCTATCTTTGTAGGTATTAATATTTGCAATAGTTTCTTTGTTGTCTACTCTCTATTTGTTAAAGAAATTGTTCTACTAGTTGTTGTCTTTGCGTTGTGCATTTTCTAATTACAGATCTAGACTAACTCCTTTGCTTACTAGATTCTTACGCTAGTAGTAAGGCTATAACTTTTTATGCTGTGTTATCTAGTGTAGGTAGTCCTTTATATTAATTATAAGACGTAACATTTTTACCTTCTTGCTATTTATAATTGCTTGCTTACGCTCCTTGTCTGTTATTAAGTACGTTAAACGTAGCTGCGTGTAAGAAGTCTCTTAGTAAGGTGTAGGTGCCCTGTTATAGTAAGCACAGATTTTATCTACCTCTTAATACTCTACTTCTAAAGAGTCTTCCTTAGTACCTAACTCTAGGTCTTCTATAAGTTAGTCTACTGCATTAGTTATAACTTCCTATTTGTAATTAGCGTTAATACCTTCTATAACCTCTCCTTAGGTTACGTAGGCAAGTATATTTAACTGTTAAACTACTTTGTTAGTCTGTTAACAGTTCCTAGTAATATAGCCTAGTTTGCTATAGTTATAACAAGTACGTCCTAACTTATCTATAATGTTATTGTTTCCCTAGCTATAGGTGTTGTTCTGCTCTAGTTGTTAGGTAATGTTTAAGAGGTCTATAGCTTCTAGTCTAAAATAGCTGCTTTGCGTGTTACTATAGATACAACATCCTGTATTAGGATAGTAGCAGTTGTTTCCTTAGGCGCCTTAGTTAAGGCTATAATGCTATAGGCTATAGGATAGCATACGCAAAGGCTAAAGGCCTACTTAAGCACATAGATTATTTCTTAATTCTTATTAGAGTTTGTATAGTCTAACATTAATGTTAATTAATTTGTTAATAAGCTAGTCTAAAGTGTTAAGTAAGGCGCTAGTGCACATAAGCTCCTCTTTAACCTTAGGCTTAAGTCCTTGTTAGAATATAGTTATTAACGCATTATTATCCTAGTTAGTGTTAGTAGCTAGCTGCTAAAAATTAGCAGCGTAGTTAGCAGCAGCCTTGTCCTAATAGATGTGCTAGATGTTGCAATATGCAATTAAGGGTTTATTAGATACTCTAAAAATTAGCTTAACTTTTTCCTTAAATGCGTTAAAGTTAGACATCTATATATTAACTTTATTAGGGGCTTCCTCTATATTAAACTGTTAAAGGAATAGTTTAATCTACTTAAAAGCTTATCCTCTTATATAGCTAGCTAAAAGAACAACTTGCTAGTTCTTAGCTACCTAAGCTCCTTAGAATAAGAAGAATAAGTCCTACTAGATAAGCTAGTTTTTAAGTTTATTTCTCTTGCTAGAGTAGGTCTCTAGTTTAGATATATAAAGGGTGCTTAACATAGCATTATTAATTACCTAGTACAGGGGAGCAGGTTCTCCTTCTAAAGAGCTGGGCGTAGCGCAGGTTCCTAAAGTACTTATCTTTAGGGGTGTTTAAAATGTTAAAGTTGTGTTTTAGTTAAAGACTGTAAACACTACTTAGTTAGTTCTTAGGAGATAAGTACTAGAGCAGGGTATAAAACAAAGTAATTACCTAAGTAAAGCTTGTAATAATTAAAGGGTGCACTAAAGAGTATCTAGTATTAATCTGTATTAAGTGTAGGTTAAGTTCTAAATAACAAATGTATTGTTAGAGTTATAACTTAGATTAAGCACAAACTATAAGAGTTGCGTTCCTACTAGACTATATACTATAGGGAATCCTAGAGCTTACTTGTTAAAGCGTAAGCTTGTAATGCTAAGCTATAAATCTTATATAGCTTACTATAAGCTTTGTAAGCTAGTTATATATGTTAATTCTTCTTACAGCTAAGGCGTAAGCTTACAGATCTACTTGTAAGCTAGTTATATAATCTGTTCTATGTGTTATTTGTTACTAGCCTGTTGCAGGCTATGTTTAGGAGATTACTAGAATAATTAGTTGTAAAGATCTAGGATTGTAACAGCAACTTGCTAGTTAAATTATTTTGTTAGTAGGTTTTTAATAGACAATAAACCTCTATATTAATAAGTAGTTTACACTAGTGCGCACTTAAACATCTTAGCTGTTTTTGCCTCTAGAGGTACTAAACATATCTATAATACCCTAAAGGAGGTTTCTAGTAAATAGCTAGTCTAGACGTTAATTACAATAAATAAATAAACATACAATAAAGCTCTTCACTAATTAAGAAGCTAAAAATATTGTACTAGAGAGTGCTTAGGCGCGCAGAAAACAATTTAGTATACTAATAGGTATATTAATAGATATTACTAGTAAAATAGAGAAATTAAGCAGGTAGGACGCTTATATAGGGGAGTTGCCTAGGTTAGTAAAGGTAAAGTTGCTAGATAATAGTCCTTACGCTTACTCTTACTACCTTAAAATACTTAACCTAGGAAGTGCTTACCTTAACTATAACTAAGTAGCGTAGTAGCTAGCTATAGGCTTAAAAGATTTATCTATTAAAATAAGCGCCTAAACTAGCAACAAACTGCTTGCAATAGCAGCGTAAAATGTTAGAAAGGTCTCTTAAAAGGAAGAGTACCTAGAGTATGCTGTAGGCGCGTAGTAATCTTAGATATCTAAGGAAATATTAAAATCTAAGATTAGAGCTCTATAATTACTAAGGACACACTCTTAGTTTAGTTATTTCTGATATAGGATTAACTAGGGGGTATGTTATGTAACTAAGCACGTAAAGTTATATATACAGCTTATTTTCTAATAGAGCGTGCTAATTTAGTAAAGCTGCTCTAACCTAGCAACGCTAGTTCTAAGCAGCCCTAATATTAGCTAAACACATGTTAAGCAAGATTATATAACCTTTTATATTTCCTTTGTATTTAAGTAATACGTTTAATATAGAAAAGATAAATACTAATTAAATTAATTAATTACTTAAGTATAGTCCTGCAAGCTCTATTACGGCTTGCTATTAAATTATTGCTATAATAAAGATTGTAAGAAGGGAATTTTTTTACTTAAAATAAAAATAACAAAGGACAATAAGAAGCTAAGATTATGTTATTAGGGGTAAGTAAAAACCTCTATAGCTTAAATGCGTATTAGAGACAATCTACTTATAGAAGAGGGGGTAATATAAAGGACTAGCCTTAGTATATAGGACTTAGTTAGTATTTAGAACCTAAACTAAATACTAGAACACGTACTAACTAGCCTCTAATTTATAGCTACTACTTTACTAACTCCTTCTAGGCTTTCTAAGTAATTCTAGGATATAGAGTATAAAAGAGCTATTAGATCTATATATTAATAGATAGTTTTTAAATATCCTTTAAATAAGACCTATAGGAATAGAGAATCTTCTGTATTACCTATCCTAGTGCTTCTATACACCTTATAGTAGATATATACGCTTCTAAAGCCTCTATTATCCTATATTGTTATATTAGCTGCACCTTAGTTTACCCTAGGCTAAGCCTAGGGCACGTCTAAGATAAACACAAGTATGTATTCTATCTAAACCCCTAGGAGCTTACGTCTTAAGGATTTAGGTTAATTAGTGTAGTAGTTAAACACCTAGCTTAGCCTTTTTTAAATTTTTAAAAGGTTGTTAGTTTAAATTAAGCAGCAATTACTCCTGCATTTTATGTAGGAAACTACAAGACTTAGTCTTAGTAAGCAGTCTTAAGGGGGCTTACTAAGCATAGCTTTATACTCTAGAGACGTAGGACCTCTCTAGTTTACTAGCTATAACTTAACTTGCTAGGAAGGATTAGGTTACACTACTTGTTTAAGCTTCTAGATGTTTTTCCTATAGAGGTTTTACTCTAGAAGGTACAAGATTATCTATATTTACTTTAAAGTTTTATAGAGGGAAGAAAGTCTAGCTTATAAGAGCCTAGTATAGTATAACAAACATAATAGTCGCTTCTTAGAGAGAAGAAGGGTTATTAATAGTAGATTTTCTAATAGAAGGGAAAATCTATTATTGCTAAGGTAGTATACACTACTTATTTATACATTTCAGCTGCTTATACCTCTAGAGGTACTAAGCACGTCTATAATACCCTAAGGGAGGTTTCTAGCAGTAGCTAGTCTAGACGTTAATTTCTACAAACAAACAAACAAACAAGCCTTAAGGATTTGTCTACTTCTTATTTATTAATATATACCTTTTTGCCCCTAAGGGCAGCCTATCTATCCTACGTACATTTACCTACCTATAGTAACCTTACATCTTTTATGTTAATTGTTGCAACCTATTATATATATATTCCTCTAGCTATTATAGAGGTAGCTAGTTATTAATCCTTTAGAATATACTTACTACCTTTTCTAGGAGGGAATATAAAGGATTTAAATTGTAAGCTTACTATAGGCAGGCAGGCGTACATAGAAGAGATAGGCTACCTGTTAAGTTTTACACTTTAGACAAAGTCTATAAGTAATTATTCAATTAGGTCTTAGGGATAAGTACGTGCAGGGGTTCTTAAAGGGGTAGTTGTCTAGTTAAAGACTGTAGCGACTAGGGTTGCAAGGAAGAGTATAGAGTAGACTATCTGTTTTGCAAGCAGGGTTAAGATATTCTAATAACAAAGTTAATTAACAAAGTTAAACACAAACTATAAGGGTTGTGTTCCTACAAACTATATACTTTAATAATTGTAGTAGTAATATAGACTAATTAGTGTTGTGCATCCTCTAATCGCACTAAGCACTAATTATACTAATTACTAATTGTACTAATCGCGCTAAGCCCTAATTAGGTCACGTGTCCCCTTAGCCCTTAACTAAGTGCTAACACTGTAATTATTACTTACTTATAATTGTTACTTACTTATAGTTTGTTCTTATTGTTATAATTACTGTGCTGCAGCTACTGTAATTAGACAAATCCTTCCTATATTCTGTAGATTGTAACACTATCCCCCTTCTGTCTTAGCTTAGTCTCTTAAGCTTATTTATATAACGCAGGGCCCTTCCTTAATTGTTAGGCAGGTCTTAACAATACTAAAACAACTAACTATCTTAAGTTTAGCTTACTGTTATTGTCTATATAAATTTATTAAGTCCTTTAGAGAGATTATAGTGCAGAAATGCAAAACCTGTGTAAAGCACAACTAAGTGTGCAAGGTTTATATCTGGTCTAGGAAATGTAGCAAGTGTGTTCGCTTAGGGCAACGTTGTAACGTGAAGGTAACTTAATCTAAGTTTACCTAACTAGCGTCTAAGAAAGAGAAGTTGCGTGTGCGCATAAAAGAGAGTTGCAAGGCGTAAACTAAAGCGCTGCGTATATCTAAAAAAGCTATAGAGGACTTGCGTATAGCTTGTGCGCGCAAGGAGCAGTTGTAACAACAAATAGATTTGTTAGACTATTGTGCTAAGGAGGCTATTGTAGTAGAGGAGCGCAGTATTAAAGAGCAAGAGTAGTTAGAGGTAGGGACTATTAAGTTAGATCTGTCTAATAAGTTCTTGTTGCTGCCTAGTACCTAGAGCGCCTTTAAAGGCTAGCCCTTAGAGTACTAGGAGAGCAACGTAGCACTGCCTAATTAGTCTCTTTAAATTGCTTTAACAACTACTAGTAGTTTGTAAGGTGCGTAGTTAGTTCCTATATATTTTCTAAGTTAGGGTATCCTAACTACTTAACTAGATATTTATCCTAGCTACCTTCTTTCTAGTGTTGTATTATTTTTTTAACTTCCTATTAGTCTTTACTATTAGCTTAATAATAGAAGTTCTTCTAGATAGGCGTTCTAGAGTTAGCAGGTTCTAACAAGGAGATATAGAACACTAGGTAGATCTTTGCATCCTTTAGCAGATTAAGTCTATAGTTAACTAGGCTTATTTGCTTAGAAATAAAAAAGAGTCTAACTTTAACGTAGTCTAGTTTTTTTATTAGTCTTTGCATTTAAAGGTTTTTGTAAGGAGATAGACTTTATCCCCCTCTTTTAGCTAAGGTGCTGTTTTTCTTTTCTAGTTAATATAAGAGATTGCTTGTTCTTAAGCCTTGCTAATGTTTTCTAGCAATTTCTAGTGTACTTCCTTTAGTTTAGCTACTAAGGATATAGCTAATTTAGTCTAAACAGTTATTTCTAGACTTCTAGTAAAGAGATTTAGGTGTCTCCTGTAATTTGTAAAGAACAGCGTTGTGCCTGTTACTTCTAATAGTTTATTATTGTACGCAATCTGTGCTATAGGTAACAGCAAGACCTAGTTGTTTTGCTGCTGGTTGCTGTATATCTGTAGGTATGTTTCTATAGTCTAATTTATTCTTTTAGTCTGTCTATCTATCTGTAGATAATAGGCAGTTAATAGCTTCTTCTTAGTACCTATAGCTGCTAACAGTGTAGTCTAATAGTTTAACGTAAAGAGCTTATCTTAATTACTAATAATAGATTCTAGTATGCTGTAGTACCTAATTACTTAGTCTAAGAATACTTAAGCTAGTTGCTTAGCAGTATAATTGTAACAAAAAGGTATTATCTTAGCGTGCTTAGTAAATCTGTCTACTATAACAAAAATTAAGTTGTAGGCGTATCCTATAACAGGGTCCTTAGAGATAGGTAGCTGTGTAACAAAGTCTATTGTAATGTTTATCTAAGGCGCTGTTAGTAGTTCTATAGCCTGCATTTCTCTATATTTTGTGTGCGTACTATACTTGTTTTGTTAGCAATTAACATAGTTCTTAATGTATTTAGTAACTTTATCTTTTATGTTCTTAAACTTATAATGTCTCTTAATAAGTTCTATTGTGCGCGTGATTCTAGGGTGTCTATGTAGCAGGTTGTTGTAGTAACTAGCTATAATTTCTTCTTAAAGTTCCTCTAGTACTTATAATAGGATACGCTGTTCCTGCTTAACTTATATTATATTATTAAGCTACTACAATAGTCCTAAGGATCTATCCTTGTTAATTCTAAGTATAGCGTGCTTATTAATTGTTTTTGTTCCTGCAAGGTTGTGTTGTTAACTAAGTGCGTTAGCTCTGCTATTATCTTTCCCTAGGGTATACAGTATCTTAAACTTATATCTTCCTAGTAATTCTAACTATCTAACTTGTCTTCTGTTAAGAACCTTAGTTATTATAAAATAAACTAGGTTCTTGTAGTCTGTGTATATAGTAAGGTCTAAGCAGCTTTCCGCATAAATTCTCTAATGTTCTAGGGCTAATACAATTGCTATAAGCTCCTTGTTGTGCACATTATAGTTCTCCTCTAGTCCTATAAACTTTTGTAAATAATAGGCAATTAGGTGCTATAGGCTATCTTGTTCTTGCGTTGCGTAAGCTCCTAATACTAGGTCTAAGGCATTAGTTTTAATTTAAAGCAGCTTTCTACTCTTAAATATAATTATTGTAGGTAGTTCTACGCATACTTGCTTAAGTAACTAGAAGGAATCTTCTTATACTTGTTCCTATTTAAATAGAACATCCTTCCACGTTAGCTTAGTAAGCAGTAACGCTTTTGTAGAGTAGTCCTTAATAAAGCGTTAGTTAAAGTTAACAAAGCTAAGGAATTCTTAGATTCCCTTAACTGTTTTTAGCGTTAGCTAATCCTTTACTACCTAAATCTTCTTTAGGCTTATCTTTACTCTATATCTTCCTACAATATAGCTAAGGAATTCTACTTCTTCCTTATGCTATTTGCACTTCTCTAGCTTTAGGCAGAGGTCTGCTCTTCCTAGGCAGTCTAACACTTCCTTAACGTGGATTATGTGTTCCTCTAGTGTCTTACTGTACACTAGGATGTTATTAAGGTATGCTACTGTTATTCTGTCTAGGTGCGCTCTTAACACGTTGTTAATTAGAGCCTAGCACGTAGCTAGTGCATTAGTTAGCCTAAATAGCATAACTAGGTACTTATAATAACTATAATAGGTTCTAAACGCTATCTTCTATTCCTTACCTTCCTTTATGCGTATAAGGTTATACGCTCTGCGTAAGTTAAGTGTAGTAAAGTACTATACTCTGCTAAGTCTGTCTTGTAACTCCTTAATATTTAGTAGCAGGTATTAATTCTTAATTGTAATGTTGTTAAGCTTTTAGTAGTTAATACATAGGCGTAGTAAGCTGTCTTTCTTAGCTGCAAAGGTAATAGGGAATCCTACTAGGGATTCTAATTCTCTAATAAATCCTTTCTTAAGGTTTTCCTTAATGTACTTGCGTAGTACCTTAAGTTCTTTTTCTAAGAGTCTGTATATAGGTCTAAAGGGCAGTTCCTTCCCTTCCTAGAGCTTAATGTTGCAGTCCTATAGTTTGTGCTGCAGTAATACCTTTACAGTCTTCTTATGCTAGAAGAGTTCTATATAACTCTTGTATTTGTCTAGAATGTTAGGAGGTGCACTGTCCTTCTCCTTAACTACTAACTATTGTTTCTTTGCGTTATAGCTAACTGCTCTATCTTAGCGCGTCTTATGTGTTAAAGAGATGTTATTAATCTCCTTCTTATCTACTAACTACAGTGTGCGTTGCGTAGGTATTAGTGCAGCTATATAGTGCTTACATCTGTTAAATAAGATTTGTTGCTTCTTCTAGTTAATGTGTAGATTGTGCTCTTGCAACTATAGTAGTCCTAATATAATATTATAGGTAGCTGTCCTAAGAATATTAAGGTCTAACTTCTCTTTATAGTTGTATATCCTTAGGGGGCACCTTAAATTTTAAGTGTAATTCTTTCTTCCCCTAGCATTAGCTCTCTGTTAGCTACTTATAATAGGTACAGTTCTTCCTTATACTATAGTTAAAGTCTAGCTTCTTCTACTACCTTATAGGATATGTAGTTTCCCTAGGCTCCTAAGTCTAACAATGCTAATAGCTCTACTCTATTTAGTGTGATAGTAAGCTTAATAAGGCGATTAGTCCTAATAGAATTAATAGATTAATCCCTAGCGCTCTCTAGCGCTGTCCTAAAAAAGACTTGTCCTTAAATCTATTATGTTCCTTGTGTCCTTAGTAAACCTTACAGTCCTAATTTAGGCAGTTCTGCTAGTGCGCGTTGTAGCACTATCTATTAACTACTAGCTATATCTAAATAATTGCTTAAGGGTTGTCTGTTCTAGGAAAGTAGGTATAGTTGCGTTTGTTAATAAGGTGCATCTTGCATAGGTTATTTTTGCAGTTGTACTACTACGCGCAACAAGAGGTATATCCCTTAGGGAACTATCTATTATTAATCTTAGTGTTGTAGTGTACTTTATATAGGTTATTACTGTAAGCTGTCTACGTAAGGTCTCTATGCTAGGGATTCCTAATGTCTAGACTGTACTAGGGTTGTAGGCTGGCTAAAGGTAACTGCAGGTGCTGTTGCATCTATTTGCTGCTGCGCTGTAGTTCCTTCTTACACTATAGTTAGTCTTTAGCTTCTTTAAGGTCTTTTAAAGCGTTGTAGCAGTTAGTAATATCTTATTTAAGTTATCTAACAAGCCTATTAATAGTTAGGTTGTACTTGCTATGTTCTAAGTCTTCCTTGTAGCAGATAAGCTCCTTGCACTACTGCGCGTAAGCTGCTTTGTTCTGTTAACATGCGTGTTGCTCCCTACAACAGTTACGTCGCTAGCGTTAAGTGCTAGGTTCTTTAACTATTAAAGATTAAGGGCTATCTAAGAGGTTGTCTATCTTACGTTAGTAGTCCTTTGTCTCTTTATATAGTATTCTAACGTTATCTAGCATAGTTTACTCTGTAGCAATGTCTTCTAGTTTACGTTTAAGAACTATAAGCTCTTTGCCTTTAAGGCTAAAGTAGTAACTTCCCTACCTTTAAAATAGTCTGCTATGCCTTTTGCCTATCTTAATAACGTTTCTATCTATGTAGCATTCAATTGCTTTGTAGTAGCAATTGCTATTAGTAATTATTTCTCCTTTATCCTCTTTAGGGTTGTAGTAAGGAGTTGCCTTACAAATAGGAGGTTTAATGCATTTGTTATTGTCCTTAGGACTAGACTCTAGGTCTTCTATAAGCCATCCTATGTTATTAGTAACTACTTCCTAGTCACTAGCATCTGTAGTATTGTTATTGCAGGTAAGGACATTAAGCTGTTAAAGAACCTTATTCTTTATCTTACAGTCTCTTGCAAAGTAGCCTAGTTTGCTACAGTTGTAGCAATCCTTGCTACTGTCCTTGTAGGAGTAGTGTCCTCCTCTACCCTTTGCGTTCTACTGTCCTAGTAGCAATCCTTTGTTAAGGTTTAAGAGATCTATAGCCTCTAGTCCAAAGTATCTACTTTGCGTGTTACTGTAGATGCGTTAGCTAGTGTTAGGCTAATAACGTCCTCCTTTTTGTCCTTAGTTTAGGTTGTTGTGCTATTAGTTCCTTAGTAGGCAATTGCTAGTAATAGCAATAATGCGCGTTCTAGGATTGTTACAAAGCTCTTGCTAAAGTTTGTATAGTTATACATTAATATTAATAGAGGTATTAATAAGGTTGTTAAGGTTGTTGGTACTTGCGCTAGTGCGTATAAGTTCCTCCTTAACCTTAGGCTTTAGTCCTTATCTAAACATAGTTATTAGAGCAGTGTTGTCCTAGTTAGTGTTGGCAGTAAGCTGCTAAAACTCTATAGCGTAATTAGCAGCTAACTTATCCTACTTAATCTTTTAAATGTTGCGTTAAGCAATAGTAGGTTTATTAGAGACTCTAAAGATTAGCTTAATCTTTTCTTTAAAGTTATTAAAGTTATTTATCTATTTATCTACTTTAGCTAGTGCGTTGCTAGCTTGGAACTGTTACACAAAAGGTTTAATCTATTAGAAAGCTTTGCTACGCATGTAGCTAGTAACAAGGACTACTTGTTTGTCTATAGGAACCTTCTTACCCTAGAAGGTAAAGAAGAGGTCCTACTACATAAGCTAGTTGTTAAGCTTGTTGCGCTCTCTATAGTATTAATCTAGTTTATTAACTTTTATAACGCTTAAGGTGTAGACACTTCCTTCTATATCTACGTCTATGCTAGAGCTGCTAGGGGTAGCGCAAGATCCTGTAGTACTTATCTTAGGGGTGTTTAAAATGTTAAGTTTTACACTTTAGACAAAGTCTATAAGTAATTATTTAATTAGGTCTTAGGGATAAGTACGTGCAGGGGTTCTTAAAGGGGTAGTTGTCTAGTTAAAGACTGTAGCAACTAGGGTTGCAAGGAAGAGTATAGAGTAGACTATCTGTTTTACAAGTAGGGTTAAGATATTCTAATAACAAAGTTAATTAATAAAGTTGAACACAAACTATAAGGGTTGTGTTCCTACAAACTATATACTTTAATAATTGTAGTAGTAATATAGACTAATTAGTGTTGTGTATCCTCTGATCGCACTAAGCACTGATCACACTAATCACTGATCATACTGATCGCGCCAAGCCCTAATCAGGTCACGTGTCCCCTCGGCCCTTAACCAAGTGCTAACACTGTAATTGTTGCTTACTTGTAATTGTTGCTTACTCGTGGTTTGTTCTTGTTGTCATAATCACTGTGCTGCAGCCACTGTAATTGGACGAATCCTTCCCGTGTTCTGTGGATCGTA
This sequence comes from Ascochyta koolunga, assembly GCA_026119515.1. Taxonomy (NCBI): domain Eukaryota; kingdom Fungi; phylum Ascomycota; class Dothideomycetes; order Pleosporales; family Didymellaceae; genus Ascochyta; species Ascochyta koolunga. Next base: position 2,384,243 of record JANLCG010000002.1, on the reverse strand, counting down.
ACACTACCTTTAAGGGGAAAGAGGGGTATATATTAAAAGATAAGAGGTAGACAAATCCTTAAGGCATAAGCCCTAGGGGTTTAGATTGAATATATACGTGTGCTTATCTTAGGCGTGCCCGGCCTTGGCCTGGAGATGACCTGAGGTGCAACCAAGATAGTGTCTTAGAGAGGAGGAAGGGGAATTCCCTGTGACATATTACTCTAGGAGTTGTAAGAGTAGTTTGCAGATAACCTTTAAGATGGACTACTGTTTTATTAAGGAGATTAGATCTATCTAGCTATAAAGGCGTGCTTGAAAGGATAACGTGGTAGTTGGTTATCCTAAGCCCCTTTCACTCTACCAGATCTGCCGATCCTGTAGGTTTCCAGTTACCTTATCCTGGCTTTGTACGCGACACGTACTAATAATGCTCCTGCTGTAGATAAAGCACAGCAGGGTAACGGAGTAGGTAGCTATTTTATAGAGCCTATATTCAGCGAAGGTCATTGTCAACAACGACAATAAATGAAATATTAGGATGAAATAACTCTCTCAAAGTCTGTCTTCAGGCTTCTTCACCCACGCTTCCTGGGTCCAGTATCGGAGGAATTTCCCGACCAACTCCTCGCTGATGTCCACTCCGCCTGCCAAGCAAGGCGCCCACTTCCTCGCCTGAGCAGTGTCAAACTTTGGCTGCGGGGCTCCTGGGTGGATCCATATCTCGTCTTAAAGAATCCGAGCAGTTTGAAAGGCGGGTTGACTTGCACATCTTGCTCCGAGGCTTCTAGCCTGCGCACCCATTCTCTCTGCGGCACCGCCTCGAATTCCAGCCCATATTTCCTCAAGCACGGCAAGAACTGCGCATTCCAGAGGATACACGCCTCGTTGACAACATGCAGCACATGAAACCTCGCCCCGTTTTGCTCAGGCGCCAACGTCACCTGCACCAACGCCTCTGCCGCCACATCCACCGGCAACCAGCTCTCCTCCTCGTCGTCATGCTCACCCTCCACCACCGGCAACGCCCCAATCGTGCAGGCCGCCTGCACCGTCGACGGGAACGCCTCGGCCGGGTTCCACACCCCCCACTCAGTATCCCCACACACCTGCCCCAGCCTCACGACCCGAGCCGGAACTTGGGCCGTCTCAGCGGCGGCGGCGACCATGTGCTCCGCCACCCACTTGCTCTGCGCGTAGCCCATTCCGGCAACGGCGGGCCACGGGTGCAGGGTCTCGGGGATGGCGTGGGCAGAGTCGGCACACAAGGCAGCGGCGATGCTGGAGACGAAGGTCACGGTGGGTTTTGGGGAGCGGAGAGACGATGCGGCGAGGGTGAGGAGAAAGTGGGTGGAGCGAAAGGAGTGCGGTTCGAAGCTGCGGAGCGAGTGGTTGAAGTTGACGGGCCAGGCGTTGTGGATGATGTGTGTTAGGGTGGAGGAGAATTGTGCGAGGAGGGAGGCGGGAAGGCCGAGATTGGGCGCGGCGAAGTCGCAGGGGAGGGCGACGATTTTGGGGAGGTGGGTTGTGGGGTCGAGCTGGGGAGGAGGCGGGCGTGCTGGAGGGCGGAGTGGATGCGGGTGCGTGCTATGGACGAGTCTGGAGCGCGGACAGGACAGTAGATTTGGGCGACGGCGGGATTGAGGAGGAGGTGGCGGAGCAAGTGGGAGCCGACTGCGCCTGTGGCGCCGGTGAGCAGCAGGCAAGGAGGCCCCCAGTGACGGTGCCTGGGGGAGAGGGGGTGAAGTGGGAGTACTTGGCCAGCAGTGCCTGGGCGAGCGGCTCGGGGAGTCCGGTGGGGTAGAAAGCCCTCGTCGAAGGTCGAGCAGATGGCGGGCCAAGAGAGCGATGTTGGCGTGTTCGAAGACGGCGTTGGTGGCGAGCGTGGCACTGCGCAGGTTGATGCTCTTCACCAGACTGGACCGCACGTTAGAGGCCTGCAGCGAGTCCATGCCCAGCGCGAAGAAGTCGGCCTCATCATCCACCGCGGACAGGTTCAAGGCCGTGGCAACGACATGCCGCACGGTCGATGCAACCTGGTCGTCGGGCACCTCGGCCGCCTCGCTCGTTGCTCGTGCTCGTGCTTCATAGTATTCCTCGATGTCGGCGGCGAATGTCTTCAGGAACCGAGATTTGATGACCGTGGCCTTGTCGGTGCAAGGGAAAGGCGTGCCTGCGTCCTTGATGACGACCGCCTCGCGAGATATCCGCGCATACGCGGGCACGCGAGAGTTGCCCACGTCCAGATCGGCGGCGATGCAGTCCAGCACGCTCTGCTTACTCAGCCTCTTGGCAGCATCTGACGCGACCACGATCATGCCCAGCGAGTCCCGCTCCGCGCCAAACACAACCGCTGCGCGCACATTGGGGTTCCGCGCCACTGCCTCTTCCAACGGCGTGGGATCTGCCTTTTCCCCGTTCATCAGCACGATGATGTCGTCCTGCCTGGTCACGAACCTCCATATCCCTGACTCGGTCGGATGGGGCCGAAAGACATCTTTCGTGGCGTACGACCCATCCTCGCGGTTGGAATACACCTTGGCGGGAAGCCCAGGCATCACCACAAGGTGGAACCCATCTTCTCCGACAGGCTCGAATTTCAAAAATGGCGCTGCGTGCGCCAGTGGAGTGACCCACCGGAAATCTGTCGCCCATGCTTCCATTAGCGCTCCTGCCTCCGTCAAGCCGTAGAGATGATAGACGCGCGCTTTCTTGGACAGCAGCACTTCTGCTAGGTCGTTGGGAATCGCCGACCCAGCGGCGATGACTTGGGTGAGACTGGCCAGTCGCTCGACTCCGCCGGGAATCTCGATGAAGAATTTGAGAATGTCTACCAGTTTCTTTCTCAGTACATGGAAGCAGCCGGGCAAAGGGACAAATGTTTCTTACATGGAACAGTCACCAGAGCCTTGGACAATGTGCACTCAATCGATGAATTAATGATCGATGCGGTTATCGGCCGGTTGGCATTCAAGATCGCGAGCGTCGTGCCGTTGACGAGACAGCGGAGTAACGTGGCCAGGCCAAAACTGTGGAACAAGGGCAGTGTCGTCAACGTATCGGCGCGGGGCATGCGAGCGGCCACCGCAGCTGCTTGCGCCAACCATGTGATTGGAGAGAGCACGACTGGCTTTGGCAAGCCTGTCGTACCGCCGCTGTGGATGATGAACTCTTGCTTGCTGACAGCCGGTACAGGCAACAGTTGTTCATCCTCGGGCCCCAGATCGGAGAGCGACTTCATATCCAGGAGCGGTATAACAATTGTTGGCGAACCACTCGTCTCGCGAACTCGTTCAATTGTCTTCATAGACCCTCTCCGCCGCGATGACCACCTCGCATCCTGTGGCGGTCAAGAGATGCACATATCCTTGATCTGCGAGCCGTGGAGATATGAACATCGACGTCAAGCCCATGCGCTGCAATGCGAAGAATGCAATGTAATACTCCAAACTCGACACTCCTACCAGAGCGACCCTGAACAGCCCATCCTTCTCGGGAAGCGCTCTACGGTATGCCGTCGCTGCAGTTCTTGTCAATCGCTCCATGTCAGCTCCGGTGTAATTCTGAAAGGCGCCATTTTCATCCGCGTATGAGAGAATTGGCTCATCTGCATGTGTCTTAGCACGATCTCGTATCAATTGATCGATATTTGCATAGAGAAATTCCTGTGCGAGTCCCATGTCTCCTGGACCGAGTTAAAAAAACTAAAAAAACTTGAGAAGTGAAAGAGATATTTGGACGGATTAAACGACGACTTCAGCGATGCGTGGCGACGGGTATGAATGTGGTAAGACCGTAAAAATTGGATGAATATCCTCCGCCTCCATACGCTTCGGCGTACCTAATATCAGCGACATCGGAGCGTGTCCCAGACGCTTGTTCGCGAGGAACTATTTCCACCTGGACTATCCGAACCTACTCAAGACGAAACGTGCGCACCGAATCATCAGGCATCGCGGCAGCAACACACAGTATACGAGGGAGTCCATCCCCGTCATCGTGCCATCACTGCGCAATTAACCAATCAATCAAAACGGCTCGAGGGTCACCGCCGGCCTAGCATTTCACTTCAGCCCCTGTTAGCTTTGGTAGAATACGGCCGCGGTAGATAACAGAACAGGTTTCGTATTAGGTACAGCACGGCAGTTAGTGATGATAGAGCTAGTACAGCTTGCAGGACGCATAAGCACTAGCCTCCTAAAGATAAATATGCAATAGGTATAAAAAGATTCTGATCCCTACTGAATGAGCATTGATTGGCAAACATTTCATTAGAAAAGGGAAGGATGTGCATCATGGTTGTACTACTGCTGAGAGCCACTGCCGCACCGCAATCAAGCTGATAAACAACTGTTCTTTAGTATCTATAGCGTCAATCTATACCGTGTCCGTACGCGTAATGGACAGATTCGCGTAATGCACGCTTTTGTTACGATCCCTGGCACGTGCACGGACTGCCAGGACTCCACAACCAATGCGGCACAGTTATTACAAGTAGTACACTTGGAATATGCTAACACGTACCAGTACAGTAGCATAGGAAGGACTAATTGCACTTGAAATTACGTGATATAATTAGTACTTAGCAATAATTAGTACTATTAGTAATTAGTATAATTAGTGTAATTAGTACTAATTACTTTATAGGAATAAGGATATCTTATTAAGTATATAGTATAGTAGGAACATAACTTTTATAGTTTGTGTTTAACCTTAAGTTTTACCTAATTAATATATTTAATTATTTAGAACTCTTAACCTATACTTAGAATAGATAGTCTATTCTATACTTCTTAGTACACCTTAAATTATTACGAGCTTTACTTAGGTAATGTGAGGGCACTGTAGGCAGGCGATTAGAGATAGGACGAATAGTAGATAGATAGATAGATATGAGACGAATCCTTGGGGTGTAAGCCCTAAGGCGTTTAGGAGGGTTATATACATGTAGTCTGTAGGTCTCCTGCCTAGCCCTAAGGTTGTCCTAGGGTCTAGCTAGTAGCCCTTAGGAGGAATACCTGTAACAGAGCCTCCCCTTTCTTGCAGCTCGTCCTAAGCTACTAGATCCCTAGAAGAAAACAGGTTTCTGTTGTCTCTGCCTACAGGTATTATTAAACTCTAAAAAAACCTCTTCTTTTTAAGGAAAATTGCGTTAGGAGAAATGCTATATAAGGCTTATAATTGCCTACGTAGCTACTAGGTCCCTAGGTCTGCCTAAGCGTGCTCCTATAGGTTTCCCTGTACTAATTGTAGGTTAGGTATAACCTACTTGTTTGCTTATAGCCTTGTAGACAGGCTACAAACGTTAATATAGACGCTTAGCTGAGTAGGTGTTACTAGTTAACAGTTTGCTTGTCCTGCTAGATCCCTATAGGGATCCTAGTAGGTCTCTAGTAAGGGTTATGCTCCTGCGCAAGACTAACTAGAGCCTAGCGTGTGTAAGGTAAACGTTTCCTCTATAAGTATTAATATTAGTCTCTTAGACTAATATTAATAGTGCCTTTGTCTTATTAGTAACTACGTAGTATTACCTGTTTAATATTATAATATAGCAGGGAGGTAAGTAAATAATATTACTTTACTATTAACTAATTATAAGTAACTATTTACTAGTACACGTGTTTCCTTACTAGTATATAATAGTGTGCGTGTAGGCAGGTAAGAGCGTAGTAAATAGTTAGAGTGTAGTTAGTAGCTGCCTAAGGGCTTACGTATAAGTATATAAACAGCTATCCTAATATACTTTTCTAGCTATTAATATTATAATTTTCTCTACTATACTTCTACATTAAGTATTACTATAACCCTACCTCCTGTCTATATTACTAATAAGGCTCTACCTAACTTTATGTACTTACTACTAGATAATATAGCCCTACAGCCTTTGCTTACTAGGTTCTAGTGTTATAGCTACCTTACCTACCTTACAACTAAGATAGTAAAGGCGCCTATAGGAATAATTAAGTTGTTTATTATAGTCCTCTACTGTCCTAAGGGTTACTACACCTGCAAGAACAACTTTAGGGTATATAGTAGGTATATTAATATAAAGGAGGGTAGTTATATTAAGGTACGTTGTCTCTTAACTCTACCTAGTTTGCCTACTAACTATGCTAGATTAACGCTTATTTCTACTAGGCTATTAACATGCTTAACTTCCTTATTAACTATACTGCCTGTAAGACAAATAAAGAGACTGTTAGGCTTAGTAACAGTGCTAGTAACAATAAGGTCTTAGAGAACACTTAGTAGTACTAGCAGACTACCTTTAACTACGCCCTTAACTACTATACTAGGTTTATTAAGTATAATAGTGTAGAGCGCTGTAAGATTAAGGAGTCTAGCATAAGTAAGCTTAAGTACTATAAGGCCTACTAGATATCCTATAAGTATAACCTTAAGCACTTTAATATTGCTCTTAGTACTATTAGTATAAAGGCCCCTGCTAATGCTATTGTTAATAAGGTAGTTAAAGACTACTTTAAGAAGAATAGCGCAGCTGCAAATGCTAAGAAGCGTTAGTACTATTATAGTACTAACATCCCCTCTATAGTAGACGCCCCTGCAGCCCCCTTCTAGAGGTTGTTATCTTCGCCTACTAAGCTGTACACCCCCTCTAGGCGTAGTAGCTCCTGTCGCCTTAGTAACAAGTATAATAAGGATAATAGGACCTTCTAAGTAGTTTTTAGGTAGCCCTATAATCTAGCTATAAAGGTTAGTTATAGTAGGTAGTAATTTATAGTAGTTAATAAACTCTATTACTTTTCCTATAACTATTTCTATTGTAACTACTATCCTTAGACAGTGTCTAGTTTCCCTTTAGTTTAGGGTTAGAGAGGTATTAGGTCTGTTTGTAGTACACGCCTTATATTATTATAAGCGATTCTAGCTATGCCCCTATAGGTAGCTCCTGTAGAGTAGCCTAGGGTAGCCTACGTGTAATCTATGCCTTATATTATTATAAGCAATTCTAGCTATGTTCCTGTAGGTAGCTTCTATAGTCTTCCTCTCTTCTACCTTTGTAGGGGAGGTACCTAGCTTAGTAGAGTTATAGTGCTCTATTTAATACTCTTATAGTAGTCCTCTAGAATCTTGTTGTAATAATTAAGATTAGTAAGTAGTTCCTAGGTAGAGTTTGCATTTGTCTACCTAAGCTATTTTATAAGGTACTCTTGTCTACAGGCAGATGTATCGCAATAATTAAGGATACCTTTAACTTTGTACTAGTCTACAGCTAGTACTTTGCTATTTGCTATCCCTATAGGGCCTGGTTAGAACCTAGTGCTAGTAGGTAGTGTTATCTAAGGTTTAAGTAAAGATATATTAAACACTAGGTAGATCCTACTTATTAATAGTAGTAACTTTAATTTATATGCTAGTTTCCCTATTTTCCTTATAACTGTAAATAGTCCTAGGTACCTTATATTAAACTTCTTTAAAGGACAATTTGTAGCTAGGTTCTTTGCCTAGAGAATTACTTTATTGCCTATAGTAAAGTACTTCTCTATTTGCTTAGCGTTGTACTAGCGTGTTATACCTTTCTAAGCATACTCTAGGCTTTCCTTTGCTGCAGCCTATATCTTATACTACTGCTCTAGGCAGCTAGTAACTTGCTAGCGTAGCTCTAGGGCTGCTGCGTCCTTTCCCTATACCTACAGTAGTTGCCTTAGCTAGTACTTATTAGGTACTCTGTTAAATCCCTTTAGGTTAGTCCTATAGGCAACTTTAATAAGTAATTCCCTATATATAGAGTAACACTTAGAGTTGTAGGCATACTCTGCGTATAGTAATAGGTCTACCTAGTTATCCTAATTGTAGTTTATGTATATACGCAGGTATGTTTCTAACTCCTAGTTTAGGCGTTTAGTTTAGCTGTTATTTAGGGATAGAATGTAGTACTTAGCTAGTAGTCTATTTTAAGGTAGTAGTATATGTTAGACTAGAATTAGCTAGTAAATATAGATCCTCTGTCTAATAGTAGGATGTTAGGAGGACTATGTTTTAGGAAGCACTATTTTAAGAGTAGCTTAGCTACACACTAGGCTGTTATTATTTTAGTAACAGGTATATACTAGACATACTTACTAAATTAGTCTACTAACACTAGGATTAAGTTAAACTTGTTCCTATAATTATCTCTTAACTTAGGCAAGTCTGTTACAAAGTTAAGTAAGTAGTGCTGCTAGGCTATATTAGGTACTAGTAGTAGCATAAGTAGTCCCTATAGTTTATGCTAACAGATCTTGTTTAACTAACACGCTAGACACCTATAGATATACTTATATACGTCCTTAGTTAACTATAGCTAATAGTACTTTTATTTTAACACTTAAGTAGTTTTCTTAGTCCTATAATAGCCTCCTATAGGGTTATTATAGTTCTTTAACAGGATTGTTTAGCAAAGCGTTCTATTATTAGGAATCTACACTTTCCTACTCCTGCGCAGGACTCTATTTAGGTTAGATTCCTAGTGTAGTTAGCCCTTAGCTGCTCTGCCCTCCTTCTAACGTGTTAGTAACTTATAAGCAGTATAGGCCTTATTACGCTCCTAAGTCTGCCTAATATAATTAATAAGGCAGTCTAGGGTTACTAGTACGTATATAGTTTTATCTTGCGCAGCTTTGTTTGCAAGATATGCAGGAGAGCTAATTACTCTACCTAGGCTACAAAGGAGAGCCCTTAGGATGTTTCTCTTAGTCTTCCCTTAAGCTTTAGATTAATTAGTTTAACCCTAGCTATAGCTTGTAGAAGGGTAGTTAAGAGCTGTAGGAGACGTATCCCTATAACTAACGTATTAGTAGAATTCTATAGGGGTAGTCTTAGAGGTTCTTATAGCGCCTGTTATTACCTCCTTATAGTTACCTACACTATACACTGCCTGTTTAGTGTTATAAGCCCTAGACGCCTAGAGAGTCTAGATCTAAAGCTTCTATTAGAGGGTAGGTAGTATTACGTTATAGAGTGCTTAACCTTCCCTAATTATAAGTCCCTACGCGTAATCTAGACACCTTAATAGGCTATTAGCTATGTTCTTAGGTCCTGGCTTATATTTAACTTTAAAGTTAAACCTTGCTAACTCTTCTACCTAGTAAGCTTGCTTAGGTAAGAGTTCCTTTGTTATTATAAAGTACCTTAGGTTATTATAATTAGAGAGTACCTAGATTATTAATAGAGTGTGTTTAAGGTAGTGTTGCTACTACCTAAATGCTTTAATAATTACTAATAGTTCCTTATTATAAGTGTGCTATTAGGTAGATAGACCCTAAAACTTCTAACTCTAGAATGCTACTAGTTTCTAGTAGTATTCTATTGCTAGTTTAGTTGTCTAGGGCTGTAGTAAGATAGCAGCTATTACAAAGTCTAAGGCGTTAGTAACTACTATAATTAGTTTAGTTAGGTTAAAGTGTTAAAGTATAGGTACCTCTATAAACTTCTTCTAAATTATATAGAAGGCCTAGTGTACCTCTTTAGGCTAACTCTATAGTTTGTACTATTTTGTTAGTCCCTTACAGCTTTTTGCTAGTCTCTTCCCCCTTCTTTAGATTAGAACCCTTAGAGGCTAATGCTAGGTTCTAGGTAGCTGTTATATAGTCTACTAGCAGGCGTACAATACTAGAATAGTTATAGATAAACTGCTAGTAGAAGTTTGCAAAGCCTAGGAACTACTAGATATCCTTAAAACCTCTAGGTTTAGGCTACTCTTGTATAGTTTATACACGCGTTAGGTCTATAACAACGCCCCTAGGGGTTACTATAAAGCCTAGAAACTTAACTAATTTAGTTAAGAATTTATATTTGCTTACCTTGCAAAACAGACCCTATTTAATAAGGTAGTCTAAGACCTCCTTAATATAAGCATTGTAATCCTCCTTATGTTTAGAGTAGATTAGGATGTTGTCTAGGTAGACTACGCAAGTGCAGTCTAACAGGCTACTAAGGGCTCTGTAAATATAGGACTAGAATGTTGCTAGGGCGTTTGCTAGTCTAAATAGCATTACTAGGTACTTAAAGTGCCTATACTAGGTTTTAAATATAGTTTTCTACTTATTGCCTTCCTTAATCTAGAGCCTATAGTAGGCATCGCGTAGATCTAGCTTTAAGAAGATTACTATATTTAAGAGTTAATCTAATATCTTGCTAACAAGTAGGATAGGATAGTAGTTCTTAACTATAACTTTATTTAGGCCCTAGTAGTCTACGTAGAGCTGCAAGGTACTATCTGCTTTAGGTATAAATAGGATTAGTGCCCCTATAGGTAACTTACTAGAACAGATCTAGCCTTTCTCCTATGCTGTGTTAAGGTATTCCTAAAGGATATCTAGCTTACGTTGTAATAGGTTATAGATTAAGAGGTTTAGTATACGTGCCCCCTCCTTAATCTTAATTATGTAGTTGTACTCTCTATATAGGTAGAGTACGCTAGTCTAATATTTGCTAAAGGCAAGCTACTTATAGTGTAGTTTCTTAGAAACAAATTTTAGCTCTTCTAGATCTAGCTTGTCTTTATTAGGTAGTATACATAGGGCATCCTTGTCTAACTTGTAGTTAGGAGGATATAGGCAGTACCTAGAGGTAGTTTAGCCTAACTAGGGTTCCCTTTATGTATGCTTGCTACTATCTGTTAGCTAGCTTCCTAAGGTAGCTACGCTAGGTCTAGGTACTAAGACATATAGTACTTAAGATACTTAATTATATTAATTATCTTATTCCTTAGCTAGAGGATTCTATGTTTTGCAAAATATTCTTTATTAGCAACTATATTACTATTAGGACCTAAGGGCTAGTTATGCCTAGCCTTGTCCTAACGCAGTTCCTGTAGGAACGCGTCTTTAGTCCCCTAGAGTACTTAGTACGCTAGGTTTCCTAGGTAGAGCAAGTACGCTTACTTACCTAGTTGCATATCTTTAAAGAGGGTTTTAGCCTTATAGACCTACACTTATTCTGTATTATTATTAAACTAGCTGTACTTACCTATAGAGAATTAGATGTAGTAGTCTACTTCTATAAGCTATAGGTAACCTAGGACAAGGTTATAGCTAATAAAGTTAGTAGACTAGAAGACTTTAGGTCCTATAATTTTAATAGTGCTATTACTATCTAGGCAGTCTATAGTAAGATTGTAGGGTCTTTAAATATTTAGCTAGTTATTGTCTAGGAATAACGCTATAGGCTTCTAATAGAACAGTGCATATTCTAAATTTAGTTAGTTAACAACTACTTAACTTATAAGGTTAATTTTAGCCCTAGAGTTGTAGAGGCCTTAGAGCTGTACTAGGGCATTATTATGTCTATATAGGCCTACTATAACTACAATGCAGGTTTGTTTTCCCTAGGTTTCTAGCCCTAGCTATAGTTAGGAAAGGTTAGCAACTAGGGCTTTGCGTTTCCCTTGTCTAGCATTAGTTTAGACTTGTTATCCCCTTAGGTGCTATATAACTTATTACCCTAGGATTTCTAATAAGCATTCTAGTAGTCTTAGTCCTTAGGGTACTGCTAGTTGTTATAGCCCTTTAGTTAGTCTTCTACTAGGGCGCTCTTAGATTATTCCTAGGAGTAGAGTAGATCTTTATTACGCCTTTTTAGTTTGTTACGCAGTAGCAAATAGGTAGGGCGTTTTAGCCTATTAAGACTTTGTAGGTTTGCCTTAGTATTACTAGCTACTTCTGCGTTCTAGAGAGTCTGTTTAAAGTTAGGCTAAAGCTATATATGTTCTAGACTGCTACTACGCTAAATTTTGCGCTAGAAGGCTAGTAGAGTCTTTACCTATATAAATGTAATTTTAAACTTATAGTCTTTGCTGCTATTATTAAACTTAAAGAAGCTCTAAGGCAGGAGGGACTCCTAACAGTTAAGCTTTATTAGAAAGGCATTAATAGAGTCTCCCTCTTACTATTCTATATTAAATAGTTTAGAGAAGTTCTTGTATTTAGTTAGGATAGGGTCCTGTACTAGTTTCTCCTCCTCTGCGCAGAGGTTAGCCTAGGTTTAGATTAACCCCTTGTTAATACAGGACTAGATAAGTTCCTAATAGATGCTATACTAGATAGTTCCTATAGCCTAGTGTGTCCTAGTAATTAAGTTGTTAAGCACCTAGGCGTACTAAAAAGCAGTGTTAATATCCTTAGCCTACTAGTCTACCTGCTAGGGTGTTAGGGCATAGTTTTCTACACCTAGTTTAGGTTTTTGTTAGATGTTATTTAATACCCTTATAATTTTGCTAGCTTTGTTAAAAGCTAGGTAGTATATTACTAACATTTTTCTACTATGTGCTAGGGCTTGTACCTGTACAGCCTAATTAAATTGCTTTTATTAGATGCTAAGCTCTACTTCTAATGCCCTAGCGAGCTTGGCTGCGTTAAGGGCAAGAAGAGCTTGTTGTACTAGATTTTAGTACCTTATTATAGGAGTTAGTTCTCCTATAGGCACCTAGTTTGCTCCTGTAGCAGCTGCCTAAGTTGCTGTATCTGCTAGAGTTGCATTCTGCTGCAACAGGGTAGGCGTTACTGCAGATTCTACTAGAGTACTACCCTATAGGCTTAGGACTTCAGCAGGAGTGTAATAGAGCTAGCCTAGTTTAATACTAGGGCTTAGCTAACAAGAGTTTTCCTCTAGCTCTGTTGTTGTATTGCAGAGGACGCGTTTTCCTCTAGCTATTTTAGTAAGGTTGAAAAAATTCAACTACTACTCTTAATTAACTGTCTGTTCTAAGAAGGAGTATAAAGGATTTAAATTATAAGGGCACTATAGGCAGGCAATTAGAGATAGGACAAATAGTAGATAGATAGATAGATATAAGACGAATCCTTAGAGTGTAAGCCCTAAGACGTTTAGGAGGGTTATATACATGTAGTCTGTAGGTCTCCTGCCTAGCCCTAAGGTTGTCCTAGGGTCTGGCCAGTAGCCCTTAGGAGGAATACCTGTAACAGGTAATTACCTTGTTTTATTCCTGCTACTATACTTATCCTCTAAGAACTAACCTAGAAGTGTTTATAGTCTTTAACTAAAGCATAACTTTAACATCCTACTATATTAGAGACGTTAACGTTTACGTGCTTTCCTCTTATATATTACTACCTCTTACTCTTTAAGCTTTAAGATCTAGGTAGCTTAAAGCCTATTTAAGTATAATATAAATTCTCTACCTTTAATAAGCTAAGAGAAGCTAGACTAGGCTAAGACTAGTTTCTAAGTTAATTTGTTTCTTACTAGGTCTAACTAGGATATAAACTTATCTATTTTACTTAAATTCTTTTACTACTATAGAGTCTTCTATAGTACCTGTAAAGAACTAACCTTAGAAGTAAGCTTGTACTAACTTACCTCTAACTTTAGTCTGTTACTTACCTATATCCTTCTTGTAACAACCTAAAGCTTGCTAAGATAGGTAGTCTAAAACAACTACTAGATTTATCCTATAATATATACTTTTTAAGTATTTTTTAAAATAAAACCTATAGGAGTAAGAGAATCTTCTATGCACTATATTCTAGTGCTTCTATATACCTTGTAGTAGATACATACACTTCTAAAGCCTTCTATTATCCTGCGTTGTTATAGTAAAGATGCTAGTAGGTTACGTAGCTAGACTTTAATATTATCTAACACTATCTACGTGTAGATAAGGACTAGTTCTAATATCTTAAAGGTCTTTTAATTGTTTACCTTATCTAGTATGTTAAAGAATGCGTCTCTTAAGGCTAGTAGAAAGCCTTCCTTATAAATATAGAAGAAAAATTAACGTCTTAAGTCTCTAATATATTATTAGTTCTTATACTTAAATAGTAAGGGGCTAAGAATATTATTTAGCTTAAGAATACACTATTAGTAATGTTATACAAAGAGATTAAGAATCTTATATTTAGGATAGAAGTTCTAAAAATCCTTGTTAGCATAGCTCTAATAGCTATCTAAGGTAAGAAGTCTTTACCTTTCTAGTTTCTACCTAACACGCCTTTTTATACGTTTGTTTATTTGTTTATTAGTTTAAAGTAATAAACCTCTAGACTAGACAAGGCAAGGAACCTCTATTATAGTATTATAGACGTGTTTAGTATCTCTAGAGATATAAACAGCTAAAATAATTTACTTAGTAGTAAACAACACTTATAGATATAGGATTTTATCCCTAATTAAAACCTACTATTTAATAGCCCTTCTTCTATCTGTTAAGGAGGTAACTAATATATTGTTATACTTTACTAGGCTGTTATAAGCTTAATAATCTTCTTCTTACTTTACCTTAAAGTAAATATAGAAAATTTTATACCTTCTAGAGTAAACCTCAAATTAAAAAAACCTGTAGCAGCCTAAAGTAGTAGTATAATATAATTTATTTAAGTAGATTTATAGCTTATAAAGTTAATACGTTCTACGTCTCTAGAGTAAAACTTTGCAAAGTAAGCATCTCCTTTTTTATTCTATTTACTACAACTTAACTTTTGTAGTTTGTTAAGGAGAATATAATAGTAAATGCTGCTAGATTTAAACTTATAACTTTTTAAAAAGACTAGAGCTAGGTATTTTACTAAAACACAAAGTAGTTGCCTTTGTAGAAGTATTAAAGGACTTTAACTACTAATAACTAAGCGTCTTATTTATCTTAATGTTCTTAGAGACTAAGAGCCTCTTATTATATAGTATAATAATCTTATTATATAGAATTATAATCTAATTAACGTAATCTACTATCGAGTTAGCCACCCTATTAAGTTAGCTACTTAATGCCAAGACCTATTAAACTTCTTAACTACCTACAATGCAACTACAACTAGATATAGGATTACTTTCCTATAAAGAGAGGGTAATCCTTGCTATCTAATTACTTAAATCTAACGCGTTACTAAGCCTTAGGCACGTTGCTTTAGTGTATAGGGTGTCTTAGAGTACCCTAACAAACTAACGCATTAGAATGCATTCCTAATGCAATACCTACCCTAACTAATTAAATCTTACTAAGAGTAAAGAGGAGAGTCTTGTTGCACGTATAAGGGACCTATCTCTACATAGATTTGCCCCCTCTTACGCTAAAGTACGCAGTATAGCTGATTAATTATTAGCTGTACGCGCTGGCACCTATGTTAGCATTAACTAGGTAGAACGCTTTATCTTACGTTAACTACAAATTAAATCTTAGCTATTACAACCTAGGGACTACTGTAGGGTCCTATACAGCAACCCTACAATTATTAAGCTATAGTTTAAGCTAGTAGCTAGCGTAAAAGCTAAGTACAGTATCCTTAATAAAGATACCTACAACTTTAACAAGACTAGGTTCTAGATAGGCGTAGGGGGTCTATTAAGGTAGTTACTGCAGTAGAGATTTGTCTCAACCCTATTAGACGCTAACCTAGTAATTGTAAGTAGGTTACCCTAATTACTGCTGTTAGTGCAGGTAGCTAGCTTGTCCTACCTTTCTTTATCTTTAAAGGAAAGAACTATAACTAAGCCTAGTATTACAATAATCCTAAGGACTAGAGGATTGCTGTATCTAATAATAGCTAGACTACTAATAAAGTAGGGATTGCCTAGCTTTAGCACTTTATTAAGCATACTACTTAGCGTACAGTTAGTAGTTACTAGCTGCTTATCCTTAATAGCTATAAGTCCTATAACTTAATTAGATTCTAGGATATCTGCAAGGAGAATAATATTATTACCCTCTGTATGCCTGCGCACGCCTCCTATATCCTACAACCCCTAGATATTAGGTGCTTCTCTCCCCCTAAAGCATGCGTACAAGAAGAAAGTAGGAGCCCTAGCAAACAGCTACATTAACTATATTAACAAGCTAGCATTCCTAGCAGCGTTTCTAGCAGTATACTAAGGTGTTTTCTTGTTAGATAACATTAAAGCTGGATTTAGAGCTACTAGTTTAGTGCCCCTAGACCTAGGAGCAGTGCTATTAAAGCTAGAGATTAAGCCTTAAACGCTGTTACTACCACTGCCTACTACCCCCTAGGACCCTAGGACCCCTAGCAACGCCTTTAAATTACAGGCCTAATCTATGCTAATTAAGAACTGTATTTAAACCTACGCTAGGTCCTCTCTAACAGCGCTTGTAACTATAGTGTAGCAGATGCAGAAAGGTGCAGAAATGCTAGTGCACACTAGAACTATTTTAGCTAGTAAGATTGTTAAGCTTTAAGCTGCTAACGCTGCTGCAGCTAAGCGTAGAAGCTGAAAAAGGAAGCGTATACAGAGAGGGGGACCCTTACGCAGGAGGAAGCAGAGGATATAGTAGCTTAGAGAGACGCAGTAGTGCTGGCAGGGGAGGTGAGGCGTAAGGAGAGGCGTGCAGCTAGTGGTAGCAGCTAGGGTATTCCCTACTGCAGTACATGCAGCGAGCCAGGGCACAACAAAAGAACCTGCACAAAGGTGCAGCTGCATCAGGCAATTAATTCTATCTACTTTTTATTAAAATTGGTTGCGGTGGTGTTAAGATATTAGGGGTGGAGTAATAGGGAGGTGCATTAGGTGGCTAACTTAATAGGGTAGCTAACTTGATGGTGGATTACGTTATACTAAATAAAGATATTAAAAACCCCTTAATAAATATAAAAAGATATAGTAATATACCTAGTATTTTAGATACTCTAGATAACTTAAACCTACTTATAAATACCTAGCTAGGTAAACTTAGGTTAAGCAAATCTCTCTACGTCTATTATTATCTTAATTAAGCTATTTATACCTAATGCAGTCTATAAGCAAGCGGTCTACATTACTTATTAGCCTAGTTTCCCTATTTAAGCAACTGCGTAGCAACGTTGCTTAATACTACAGTAGTTTTTAGTAATCTATAGTAAGCTATAATACTATCTAGACTCTTTACTATGTTCTCTATTCTCTATTACTACCTTATAGGTGTAAGAGTTAAATATAGTCTTAATGTAAGTACTATAGTACCTATCTATAAACGCCCTCTTTATAGGCGTCTTATCCTTCTTATAATTGCTACCTAACTGCTTAGCTATTAAATCTAATACGTTACCTACTACTAGGGTCTTCTATACTTTTATATTATTTTATTTACAGACTATACGCTTTATTATTAATTCTACAACGTCTTAAAGGAAACCTATTTCCTATTATATTAACACTTTATTATGTACTATCTGCTTAGCCCCTTTACTTAGCTACTAAGTCTTTTTATCTATTAATTATGCTATAAAACCTAGGTATTGTTAAATTCTTTATTAAATTAGTATACATTTTACTTCTATTTTATAGTTTATACCTATTATCTTAACCTTCTAGGTAATATTGTTTTATTATTATAGAGTTAGCGTACGTAGCTATATTTTAAGCTTTAATAGCATTGTCTATAGATTATTTAGAACTAGTATAGCGCCTCTTAAGCCTACGTAAATTATCTCTAATATAAATACCTTCTCTAAGGCTAATTAAAAGGCTTAAAGGAACGTTTCCTTATTATAATAGGAGATGTTACTATATTATAAGGCTAAAACGCTGTTGCTATAAGCGCGTTTTAATAGTACAAAGTAGGTAATAGTAAGCAGCTATTGCAAGTATAAGGAGTAGAGAGGTATATAGAGTAAAATAATGTTCTTTTCTTTACAGCGCTTAAAAAATCTATAGAGTAGTAGCTCTTATAGCTATTAATAGACTAGTAGATAGGTAAAGTAAAGTAGGGTAGCCTTATATACCCTACCTAACATTTTTATACAGGGTAATATGTAACTAGGTATAGATTAGGTATAGATTATACTAATATAGGTAAGGTATAAGTAGGGTTGCTTAAGCTATAGATAGGGTATAGGTAGAGTTGCTTAAGCTATAGGTAGGGTATAGGTAGAGTAACACGTAACTAGGAATAGGTAGTGCTAGACAAGGTAACTTACTAATAGCTAGGCTAAGATATCTAGACTATCTAGGCTATCTAGGCTATCTAGGCTATCTAGCAGGTATCTTACCCTACGTGTACCCTACCTATAGCCTAAGCAACCCTACCTATAGCCTAAGTAACCCTACTAGTACCCTACCTATAGCTTAAGCAACTCTACCTATACCTTACCTTTATCTATACAACCTATACCTAATCTATACCCTACGCTAGGTAAAGGGTACCTATCTACTAGTCTAGCTTAAACTACAAGCTAAATATCTCTAGGTCCTCCTAGAGTATCCTCTAGTAGTCTCTTGCTAAATCTAATACTATCTTAAGCTTAAATAAATATCTTATAAATCTCTTAGCCTAGTGTTTGCTAATAGGCTGTATAATATATATACCTTGTAGTTTATTAGCTATATCTACTATCTTGTAAAACTATAGCATAAACTCTTGTAATTTCAGGCTTAGAATATATTTTGTTGTTATTTTCTTTTTTTTTTTTTTTACCTTCTATTAATAAAGTTTAATTTAAATTTAAGAGGTAATTCTGTAGAGTTTATTAGTAATCTTTTAGTATTTAATGTTAAAAGCTGCACTAGCATATTGTAGACTCTTGAATTAACATAATATATAGGCATTAATAGCAAGATTAACTATATAATTTTCTTAAAGGGTTATTTTATTATTTTATTAACATATTAGGTAATAAGGGCAAAATTAGCAATACTAAGGAAACGTAGCTTTCTTAGTAGATTAGCTAGCTTAGTAGCTAAATACGTTATAAAAAGAAACTAAGAAATTTATTTAAGTATAGATAAGTAATTTTAATATAGATAAGTTATTTTAGTATAGGTAAGTTATTTTAGTACTAAGGCTTACTAATACAAATTACTAAATAATATTTGTAAGCCTTATGCAAAAATAAAAAAAGTTATAAGATTTTTATTAGCTTTTTATCGCGCAACTAAGCGCGTAGAGTTATATACGCAGCTTGTTTTCTAATAGAGCGTGCTAATTTAGTTAAGCCGCTCTACCCTAGCAACGCTAGTTCTAAGCGGCCCTAATACTAGCCAAAACGCTTGTTAAGCGAGATTACGTAACCTACACATTTTACTTATATTTAAGCAACACATTCTATATAGAAAAATAGACACTAATTAAATTAATTAATTACTTAAGTATAGTCCTGTAAGCTCTATTACAGTTATAAGCCTAGCTTCCTAAGCACAGTAGATCTCCCTGCGCACTTAGCAAACAAGCTTGTTAGACTTAGCTTAACAGCTCTAATTACCTAATTATCTTTCTATCCCTACTAAACGCTACTATAGGCAAGCTTATTAACTATAATAAGCAAGCTCTCTTAGGTGTCCCTACAGGACCCTATTAGCTTAAAACAAGATCTAATTAGCCTAATTAGTAAATCTAACTTATGTAGCACGCTAGGCTTTGTAACGTATAAGATATAGTAGATCTAGACGCTAAAGACGCCCTAGGCATGCATAAAGGAGCGCCTAAACTACCTATTATAGGCTTACTCCCTACTTAACTACTAGCTTAATCTACCTAAAGCTAGAGCACCTAACCTAACAAGCCTCTAACAGGCTAAACAAGCGTTAAGAACTATAACAAGGAGCTCCTTAGATACAAGATTAGAGCAAGCAAGTAGGCTGCTAAGGCAGAGCGCCTTTAGAAGATCTAGAACTAGGTTAATATAACTGTATTGCTATTAATCCTCTTACTAGTAATAGTAAAGCTTGTTACTAATAACACTACAACGCTGTAATTGCTTATGCAAGCACTAAAAGAGGAGCTCGCTCTAATAGATGTTAGCACCTAGAACTAGGTTAGGGTAGAGTACTAACAGCATCTTAGAGCAGCTAAATAGTTAAGAGCTGCTCTACAAGACTAGTACAACAGGTAGTTATACCTCTATAGAAGAGCTAAGTTACACAAGCTTCTAGAGGTTAATAGGGCGCTTGCTGTGCAGGATTTCTTAGATGCCTTAAGTTATAAGATTGCCCTAGATTAGGCTTGTACTATAAACTAAAGGATTATCTAGGATAGTATCCTAGGGCTTAATTTACTTAATTTAGACAAAGTAAGTAGGGTCTTTAGTAGTTTAATGCATAAGCATACTATAAGAGCAGGAAAAGATAACATAGGAGTATTTGCAACGTTTAGAAGCTAAACAGATACTACTTAAGCTCCTGCTACTAACTCTAAGAGCTTAAGTAGGTACTCCTGCCCTTGTAAACAAAAAGGAGAGACTTATAAGTAGAAACTAACTAACTGCCAACGCCTAGAGACAGCAGTTAGAGGGAGCTCCTTACTGCCTATCTACATAAGCAAAAGCTATTGCAAGGATACTCTCTAGAGGCTTAAGAGCTAAGAGTATACAGATACTAGGAAGGCAATTAAGTAGCTTAATTAGACTCTAAAAGCTCTATTAGCAATAACAGCTCTACTAGCAAAAGGTATCCTACCTAAAGTTAAGTTTCCTAGCAATGTATAGGCTGCTCTAATTAATCTAAAAATAATACAACTAAGCAACCTAGCTAAGAAACCTAGGGTTTACAACCTTATAGATTTCAACGCTTATCTGCTCTTAGAGAGTATAATTTTAGATAATAGAGTAGCTATACACTTAGTTAACAGCGCAGATTAGCTTATACCTAGGTTATTTTTCCTAGCTAACTCTACTAACACTATAGAGGCAGGCACATAAGCGTTTCTAGTAGTAGGATAAGGAGCTTGTTTGTTTAAAAACGCGTTATACAGAAAGCGCAGCCTATATATAGAAGACCTGCTACTTAAGGATATAGTAGTAGTAGAAGGTTTCTATGTTAATATTATTTCTAAGGCACGCCTCTAAGAGAAAGGAGTTTAGTACTTAGGGCTAGACAGCTTACTCTAAGTAGGGTATATTAATAATCTAAATAGGAGTGTTGTATGTGCTACTCTTAAGCGCGCTTACAACCTTACTTTTATTAAATATAAGCTACTTTCCTACTACTCTTATCCTCTAATCCTTAACGTAGTAACAAAATAATTATATAAGTCTTACCTACAAAGCTCTGCTAAACACCTCTAGCACGCTAGAGTAGGTTATCTAGGCCTAGAAGCTCTAAAAGCACTAGTACAACAAGCGCGCAGCGTACACATTAACAGCACGCTCTAAAAAGATTATAAGGTCTGCTTAATAACCTACGCTAAGCAAGTTATATCTTAATAGAAATAGGAAAAACCTACTAAACTCTTTTAGAGAATTAGCTAGGATCTGTTTAATATGCCCCTAGGAAGGAGTAGCAAATTATAGATACTTTTAATTAAGGAGTACTATAGTAGGAAGCTCTTTACGTACTTACTACTAGGGAAGACTTAAGTAGAGATACTATAGGTACTTATAAGTTTCTTAAGCTAGGTACGTACCTAGTACAAGCTCTATATCTACAAGATAAGTTAAGATAATAATACTGCTACTCTCCTATAGCAAGGGAGCTCCTAATATAAGCGCTAGGCGATTAAAGAGGGAATAGATATTAAGCGTATACCTCTATATACCTATAAGCTAAATAGGGCAGCAGAAAGAGTAGGGCAGGAAATAATCACTAAATCTATTAAAATAAGGAGCGGTGCAAACCTACCTAAGAAGCTCTAGCTAGAGGTTGTAGCAGCAGCAATATAGCTCTATAATATAAGTCTAACTCACTTAAACAAGCTGCAGAGCCTAAATAAAGAGCTTAATTGCTAGTTTACTTACTATTTCTGCTAGTACAAACCTAAGCAGGTAAGAGCACTAACAGCTAATCTAAGACCTAATTAGAGCAGGATATACGCCTATAGCTGCAGAGCGTATCCCCTAAATAGGGAACAAGCAGCTAGGCGTAATTAGAGAAGCTTTAAAGTAACTCTAAGAGGTTATATTAGATACTTAGTAGGGTACTAAGCTTCTAACATATACTATATATAGGTCCCTAAACTAAACTAGGTAATTACAACACGCAACGTAACCTTTAATAAGGAGCTCTTTTATAATAAATTAGATAAGTTATTAGCCTTTATAGTCTAAGAAGTAGAAGTAGTTATAGAAATTCTACATAAACCTAATAAGATAATAGAGGTAGAAGAAGTAATAGAGCTCCCCCTTAAATAAAGAGACCTATTGCTTAGCTTGTCTACTAAGCACTAGCTTAGAGGTAACACTTAGGGAGAACCTTAATTGCTAGAAGGCTAGTCTAGTATAGAGGGAGCCCCTAGGATAGATACTGCACGCGCAGCAAGCTTAGCTAGCAAGCTGCTAGAGGTCTGTGCAGAACAACGCTAAGAAACAGGTTTACTTTCCCCTAACTAAACGCCTAAACTAGAGTAGTTAAGTATAGGCAAGGAAGCTCCTAATAAGGAGGATAATCTAACTAGTAGCTTACAGGAAGTACACTTAACTGTAGAAGAAGAGAGCGAGCTAGTAGATAGTAAGGATCTTAATAATCTACTAAGACCTGCTTTACTGCTTGTTCTAATACCTTCCTAAAGATTAATATAAGTAGATAAGGCAGGCAGGAGACGCGCGTATTAGTAGAGAATCTAGGGCCTGCCTACAAGATAGAGCTGCTAAATAGAGAACTATAAGCGCAATAAGTGTAATAAGCCTACTAACAACAATAATAGAGCAGGTTAGTACTCTATAATAAGCTCTATAAATAATTACAGATACGCCTAGCTTATCTACCTACTATTTAAATATACAAAAAAATATAGTATAGATAGAAGGGAGCTGATTACTACCTACGCAGTGATTATTGCCTTAACTCTAAAAAAGGAAAGACTAGTTACTTAAAACAAGCGCTAGTTACACAGGGACAAGCTCCCTCTACTGCTAAGCAAATAGAAAGATCTACTCTATTACCTACTAGGAGCTCTTTTTTTGCTAGGCCTACTAAAAAGAGATAGACACGCTTATTAAGAAGGAAACGTAGAGAGAAATTAACTAATTAAGCGCCTTATTAAGGCCCCTACTGCTTAAATAGGTCTTTACCTACAAATTTAACTAGGATAGCTACTTCCTTAAATGTAAGGTAAGGATCTGTGTACGTAGAGATCTACAGGCAAAGGATTTAATTGTCTTAACCTACGCTACAACGCTTGCTGCTTGCTTGTTTTGTACTATAGTAGCAATTGCAGCCTAGTTTAACCTAGAGCTCTATTAGTATAACGTAACTAGCGCGTTTCTAAACATAAGCTACTAGGACAAACCTTAGGTGCTCTATAAATTACTAGATAGATTTAAGAAACCTAAGTAAGTTATTCTACTACTACAAGCTCTATATAGGTTATGCAATTTGCTAGTCCTGTAGTATAGAGAGCTCTCTAGTACGCTCTAGAAGCTTAGTCTCTTAGCATTAAAAGAAGAGCTATACCTATTCTATAATTCTAAATAGAAAATAGTGCTACTCTTCTATGTTAATAATATCCTCCTTGCCTATTATAATAACAATTAAGCTGCTACTAAACAGCTAATAAGCTTATTAATAGAAAAGTATTAAATTAAAGATTATAGAGCTGCTAAATAGTTTCTAGGCGTTTAAATAATTAGAAATAGAGAGGCTTATACTATAACTCTTACACACAACTCCTATATTAATAAGCTTGCTACTAAATTTAAGATAGTAGAGAAGGTTTCCTTCCCTATAGTCCTATTTCCTATAGAAGAGCTACTTAAATATAGTAGAGAAGCTTTAAAACAAGAGGTTAAAGCGTTTTAAGAACAAGTTAGGTCTATACTCTATACAGTAATTATAATTTAACTAGATATAGTATACGCTGCCTCTTAGCTATCTTATTATTTAATAAATCTAGGAGCTACTTACTTTAAGGTAGCTGCTTAGGTTTTAGCTTATTTATATAGAATAAAGTATCTAGGTATAAGTTATAGCGCTTACAAAGGTAGTTATCTGCTTATATATAGAGACGCCTTATTTACTAACAATAGAGAGTCCTATTAATCTTCCTAGGGGTATATTGTGTAGCTCTTTAGTAGTCTAATTATCTAAAAGCTATACAGCAGTTAATAGTAACTACTTCTACTACTAAGGCTAAATTACTTGCTTTAGAGCATATAGCTAAAGAGTTAGTAGCTCTAAAACAATTCTTAGGAGAACTTTAGGTAGACTTAGGGGTGCTATAGGAGATTTTCTATAATAACTAATAAACTATTTAACTTATAGTTAAAGAGAGCAAGTAGCTTACTACCTAGCTGCGCTATATAGATATCTAAAATATATAGTTAAAACAAGAGTATACTAAGGGAAACCTCTAAGTAACCTACCTTAAAATAAGTAAGATGCTAGCTAACAGCCTTATAAAAGCGCTTCCTAGATAAGTATATAAGCGCTTTTTGTTACATTTAAACTTATAGAGTATTAGTTTAGAGGGGAAAGACTTAGTTATAGAAAAAGAGCAGGTTAATAGAGAAAGAGAAGATCTTTAAATTGCTAGGGAGGATAACCTCCTCCCTAAATAGGTATAAGTCTCCCTAGACTACTAGTAGCAGCTCTTTTAAGCGCACGCCTAGCAGCTAAGGAGCTTACAAAAACAAATTAACTATAGGTAGGGAGGATAACCCCCTCTCTATAGGTTTTATCTTAAAGAACCTACTTATAAATAGGTACTTTAAATTTATACCTATCTATAAGCAGGCCCTTTACTACCTAGATAGTAGTACGTAGGTTAGTAGCCTACTAAACGCTTATTAGCTACTATTATCTACTAAAAACTAAGTTACTTATTAAAGTTGTTACTCTACTAGAGGAAGCAAGCTCCTCTACTAGTTTAAGCCTAAGTAGCTTAAGGGTAGAGGAGCTATAAGCTGTTAGTCTACTACTTAACTACTCTTTTTTAAAATACCTATAGTAGGTAGTAGGAGTGCCTAAAGGCATAACGCTAGCAGCGCTTGCTACAGTAGCTAGTAGTAGCATTATTAACACACAGCGCAACTAAGCTGCTTGCTAGTAGTGCGTCTACGTAGTATGCGCAGGGTATTAACCTGCGCGCACTAGGCACTAGAGCGCCTAAGGCGGGGGTAGGTGGCGTGGGGGTAGGCAGCAGCAGCAGCGCGGCGGCGTAGGCAGCAGTAGTGGTAGCAGCCATAGCAGCAGTAGCAGCAGCAACTGCTGAAGGAGCAGGCAAAGCTGCAGCTACAGGCTTAGGCAAGGGCGAGAGAGCAGGCGTAGGCATAGAGGTAGGCGTAGGCAAGGGCGAGCAGGCAGCTGGCAGCCAGCCAGCTTAGGCAGCAGCTTAGGTAGTAGAGGTGGCAGTAGTGCGCGCGCAGCGCTAGGTTTTAGTTTATTTCTATACCTAAGTTAGTAAACCTCTAAAAAGAGCTAGGAAAACGTTAATAGTAAGATTAATTAGATAATGTCTAATAATAAAGCTATTAATAGATTAAGAAGCTAGAAATAATTAGCTAGAGGGTGCTTAGGCGCGTAGAAAATAATTTAGTATACTTATAGGTATATTAATAGATATAACTAGAGAAATAGAGAAATTAAGCAGGTAGGGCGCTTATATAGGGAAGTAACTAGGTTAGTAAAGGTAAAGCTGCTAGATTATAGTCCTTACACTTACTCTTACTACCTAGAAATACTTAACCTAGGAAGTGCTTACCTTAACTATAACTAAGCAGCTTAGTAGCTAGCTATAGGCTTTAAAAATTTAGCTATTAAAAATAAGTGCTAAAACTAGTAATAAACTACTTATAATAGTAGCCTAGAAGTTAGAGAGGTCTCTTAAAAGGAAGAGCACCTAGAGTACGCTGTAGGCGCGTAGTAATCTTAGATATCTAGGGAAATATAAAAATCTAAGATTAGAGCCCTATAATTACTAAGGACATGCTTCTAGTTTAGTTGTTCCTAATATAGGATTAACTAGGAGGTGTGTTGCGTAACTAAGCGCGTAGAGTTATATACGCAGCTTGTTTTCTAATAGAGCGTGCTAATTTAGTTAAGCTACTCTACCCTAGCAACGCTAGTTCTAAGCAGCCCTAATACTAGCTAAACGCTTATTAAGCAAGATTACGTAACCTATATATTTTATTTATATTTAAGCAACATATTCTATATAGAAAAATAGACACTAATTAAATTAATTAATTACTTAAGTATAGTCCTACAAGCTCTATTACACTTTTTTATATATAAAAGCTAACTCTAGAACTAGTATTTACGTAAATAAAGTAATTATTTTTGTTACGTTTTTATTGTTTTTAAAGAAACTTCACACAACTATAGCAGAGTTAGAGGTTTTACTAGTATTTACTAGTAAATACTATTTTACTATTTTGTAAATCCTAAATACAAAGGTGCAATAGTAAATACTAATTAGTAAATACTAAATAGTAAGAAGAGTAGTAAATACTACAGTAAATATTATATTTTAATAGCGTAATTTTTTTAAATTTTTTTCTATTTTCTTATTAAGTAGACAGTATAGACCTTTTCTCTTATATATCCTAAACTCTATTATTAGAAACTAGTATTTGCTTATAGATACTAGTAGATACTATTCTATTATTTTTACTTAAAAACATAGTATATTATTAGTAAGATAATATTTACTATTTACTAGTGTTACTAGTAAATACTAAATTAGTAAAACGGCCAACCCTGAACTAAAGTGTTGTGGATGCTTTTTTGACACAAGAAAACTTTTGCCTGACTCGACTACCACAGTGATGGAATGTAAAATACACTGAGATTGACTCAATCTTAAAGTACGGCAGAGACGCTGTGCACTGGCTGATCGATAAAGTTGAGCGGTATACATGGTCGTCCCGTGCTGAAAAACTCCTTCACGTTCGTCAAACATTCCTGCTCTGCTAGTTCGAATGAACCTTCCGTCAGTCCTCCCATGTGAGGAATTGGCACCACCTTGTCGCTCTTCAGAAAATACGGGTCGACGCCTGTCGGTTCATTCTCGAACACATCGAGTCCCGCTCCAGCAAGCTTGCCACTCTCCAAAGCTCTAATCAGTGCCTGGCTGTCGACGACACCACCCCGTGCAGTGTTGATAAGATACGAGTTATCTTTCATCAAGTGGAACTGTTTGTCACTCATCAAATGCCAAGTACCTTGATCTAGCGGGCAGTGAACTGAGACGACGTCCGAAGTCTGCAGGAGCTCGTCCAGAGTCGCACAATATACTAAACCGGCTGGAACTCTGTTCCCCGCGGCTTTGCCACTTTTTTTGTGATATCTGACCTGGATACCAAGGGCCACGGCCTTGTGTGCCAGACATGCTCCAATGTTGCCCATTCCTACGATCCCCAAAGTGATCGATTTCAGATCCCGTGACAGGGGCAGTCGGCCTCGCCACCATCCCGAGCGCAGACTCTGCTCTGCGCGACTTGTGTTGCGGATTACCGCCATGATAAGGAAAAGAGCCATTTCTGCGGTGGCATCGACCATAGCATGTCTGGTGTTGCAGAACCAGATGCCCTGCCTCGTCATCCAGTCCACGTGGAAATCGTCAAAGCCTCTCTGCGCTGATACCACGATGCGGAGATCTGGCAAGAGAGGGCCTAGAAGTTGAGAGTCAAATGGCTCATATGGTTGAGGCCCGAGCCGACAGACTAAGGATTGATACGGGCCCTGGGAGTCCACTATCTTAGTTATGCCCTCGAGTGCCTCTGCTCTGGTGGACACATCAAGAACCTGGGTACCACGGTAAGTGGAGGACTGACGAGCAAGAGTCTTCTCAACGTACATCGATGTCGAACAGTTCAGAATATTGGTCGCGAATTCTGCTAGACTGATGTTTGGGAACGCCAAGGTACAAGACCTTTGGTTTGATGGCGAAGCTCTTGGTCTGGTCGAACATTTTCTTGGAGCAGGTGAGTGTACAATATTCAATGGGACTATTGTGCACCGTAATCAATGCAAAGCTTCTGAGTCACAACTCATGGAATCTTTGCATTTATATAGCGCTTTTCTGCGCCGTTTCACCGTATCTGGCATGTTCTCAACATTCGATAGCATCGGGCGATTGTACAAGGAGAACACAAATGTGCTAGCTCTCTACAGGGGTGCTTTTATGATTTCATAAACTTATTTATCGCACAATCAGTTCGTTCAGTGCCAGCCGACATAGTGGCGTCTCTTCGGTACGAGGTCGGCCCGTTGTTATGAAGTTGATCACGCCACAGCAGCAACGGTACGGCACCTCGCACCAAGCAATTGCTTGTATTGACGGCCTGGGCTCCACAGACAACCATCACTTAGCTTTCTTACCGCAGAACGGCACGGCTTACCCGTGCCGCTCTACAAGGGAAGGTGTGTAAATATTCGAGTTTCTAGGCTCCGTGATACCACGCAATCTGCAAGAGGCATTGACGAGCCAGCAATCTAACTTTTCCGTATGACAAGTTCCGGGAAACCTATACCCCCACCTCCACCTCAACCTTTCCTTGCCTGGCCACATTTATTATCCTGACATCTGCTAGATATCATCTACGTGCGGGCAAACTTTGGCTGAATCACATGAATCTAGCATAAATAAGGCTGTGGTGCGGGTCGTCAGAGGGTGGGAGGGTAACCGTCAAGTGCTAAGATTGAAGGAGTATCCTCTAGGTGGCAAGAACACCAAAGTCGGACTTGGTAACCGGGTAGGAGCGGAAAAACTCAGCCTCGTTGTGCACCAAACACGTTCGGTGTCCCGGAAACCGACGTTACTCCATAGGGAGAGCCCGGGTACAGCAAGCTCGCTGGCCGTCGGACGGGCTCATCAACGCGGCAATTTCCTTGCATATCGATGGAAAGCGGCAGTTGGGCGAGGCACTCCAATTTCCGAGGTGAGCTGCTCTGTACCTTAAGTAGCGCGAATCCGCTGTTGAGGGATCGACAGTACGATCAAGTCATTTCCTATCCTCGTTCACAATGCAGTGGAAATTGCTTGCGTCCGCTTTGCTGGCTGTTCTCTCTGTTGCTGATGCTAAAACGGCATGGCAACAGAGACACTTCGACTCTGCTGTTCCGTCGACACAGAACACGACCTTCACCACTCGCAGCTTCGAGACCAAGGACGATGCCCTTGCAGCTCTTGCGGGCGCGTTGGGCGAAAGTGCTCCGGTCACGCGGTCAGGCGATATCAGATACGGCCAGTCCATCAGCAGAGTATGAACCTCCTCACATAACGTGGCGATCATGACTTTGGTATGCTGATCTTGGTTGACAGATATGGACGGAGCAAAACAAAATCTTTCCCGATGCAATCGTCTTCCCCTCCAGTGCCGAACACGTCAGCACGATTATGCAATTCTACTCTCACGCAAATACACTCTGGAAAGACGGTTTCGCTATTATCGGCGGTGGTCATGCAGATATGGGTGGTGCTCAGACACCCAGTGTAGTCATTGATCTCCGCTCCATTAACAAGACCGAGATCATTTCCAGCAAATTCAATCCTAATGAAACGGCTGTTCTGAAGGTCGGCGGTGGCTCAGAAGCTGGAACCGTCTACTCTGCGCTCGAAGGTACTGGTTGGGCTTTTCTAGGACCTCGCGCGGCATCTATCGGTGTCGGTGGCTTCTTGCTTGGAGGAGGGATTGCTTTCCAGACTGGCAAGTATGGCCTTGCTGCTGACAGCCTCCTGGGTCTTGAGGTGGTTCTTACCGACGGACGCATCGTATATGTCAACCCTTACAATGAATATAAGGACCTCTTTTGGGCAGCTACGGGCGGGGGCTGGCTTGGCTTTGGAGTCATCACCAACTTCTACATTCAAGCATACCCAGATCCAGGCATGGCATACATTGCGACCATCGCC
Source organism: Ascochyta koolunga (assembly GCA_026119515.1). Taxonomy (NCBI): domain Eukaryota; kingdom Fungi; phylum Ascomycota; class Dothideomycetes; order Pleosporales; family Didymellaceae; genus Ascochyta; species Ascochyta koolunga. The sequence goes on along the minus strand of JANLCG010000002.1, from coordinate 2,354,599 downwards.
TGGGGCGAGGACAAGGCGGAGGAGGTATTCTCATTGACCACCAACTTTTTCGAGACCAACACAGATCCTAACGCTTTCCCGGCGCTCTTGTATTACTATAAGGATCCCACGGCCATCAACAACTTGGTTCCCGTCACGTCTCGCCAATTTACCTTCCAGCTTAACGCCCTCCACTTTGGCGGCGGATGGGAGGCGCTGAACGCTAGCTTTGCCAAATTCTACCCCAATGCCGACACCGTCCAGCTGCAAAAGGTCACTCTTAAGGAACTGGACCAGTATCTTCTCTCTAACTACCCATACGGATACCACCGCGAATTTTACGGCAAGAGCCACACCAATTCGACTGTGGACTTTTACCGCAACACTTTTGCCATCTATAAGGAGACCATTTTCGGCATGCTCGAGCGTGGCGAGGATCCAGGTCATACCCTCTGGGTCGACGAGTGTAAGTTGATGACACATCCTCCTCCATGTCTCTTCTAATATCGTGGCAGATGTCTTCCCTGGCTGGGGAGGCACTGGTCCCGAGCACGACAGCGATACCGCCTGGCCACACTCGATTAGCGCTCACATTACGTTGACTTCGGGTGAATGGAGTTCGGACAACACGACGCAATACATGCACGAACGAGACCGTGACGGCATGATGGCATACCTGCGCGACTTCCAAAACGGCCTTGGCGTGGCTCCCATCTATGACTACCCCAATTACATGTGAGTTCCCCTGATCGTTTCCTTGAAATGCCCCTTTCGCTAACCATGAACCTATCAGTGCACCATTCAGCAAGCCTGAGGAAGTCTGGGGTGCAGACAACTTTCGCCGTCTGACCTCCATCAAGGAGAAGTACGATCCTTCGTGCCTGTTGAACAGGGGCCGTATCCCTCCTACCTCGGCATGTGTGCTGAAGGGCTTTGCGAACACTTTTCTCAAGTCGTAAGAAGGAGTTTGGGGCGGATAAGAAACCAGCTTGTGAAGCAGACAGAAGATTATATATTATCTTGTAGCTGTAGATATGTTAGTAATGTGTCGCAACAAAACAACCTGATTACGGGATCGTAACTTCGTACCGTAGTGATCTAGGGGATCGGAATCTTTAACTAGTAATAGCTAGCGTGATTTTGCCGCATTTAAACTAATCCTTAAGGTAGTTTTACTTTATAGATTAATGAGATTAAGCCCTAAATCTAAATGTATTAAAGCTGAATAAACTTTAATTAGATAAAATAGAGTAAATAAAGTTTAATAATAAATAATCTTCTTTTAATGAATTGTATAGGCTAATATTTAGATTATACTTAAGGCAAAGCTTATAAATACTTAAAAGTAAAGTTTATAATATAAGTTTTATAACAAGAGCATAAGAGAGTATTTATAAAGTTAAAGATCCTAGAAACTAAAGATTAACGTACTACACAGACAAATAGTCTATGTAGACAAGCGGTCTACTTTTGCCAAGACCACACTACACTTTGCTACATTATGCCCTAGAATGCTGCACTCTGCGTCTTTTTAGGTTGTAACGTGCTGTAATATTACTTAGAGACCTCTTCTACTTTGTTCTTGCACGTTTGCGCATTGTACCTACCCTTACTACACAGTCTACAGCGTTATTATAATAGCTTAACTCTTTTAGCATGCACTTTATTCTTTCTCTTGTTTCTATTACTACACGCGCTAAACTCCTCTAGAGTAGCTAACTACTAGCCCTCTTAAAGTAGAAGAGATTCTCTTGCTAAGATTTAATTCCTTTAATATAACTTTAACTCTATAGTAACTACTAGAACAGCTTAAAGCTTAGTATATTCTTATTTTAGGAAAGTTATCTTATATACAACACCTATTACTACCTTTATAAGTTAATTAAGCGCGCCTATAGTAAAATTTTATAAGCTACCTAGCTCTTTCTAATACTTGTCTTAAATTAGAGTTTATTACAAAATATATTTAGTAATAAAGCAGACAGCAAGCCTATATTAGGAAATAGATGTATCTAGTTTAGGTAATCTAAGCCTTGCGCACAGCTTTCGCGCTACGCCTAAACAAAGAATTAGCCTTAGCATCTACTATAAAAGAGGCCTTCTCTACTATTATCTTTTCTCTCTCTTTCTTCTATTACTCTTTACTTTTATTTCTTCTACCTGCTACCCCTTATCTGCGCTTAGCTGCCGCTCTCTGCCTATATAACCTAGCTATACTTTATAAGACATTTCCTTAAACCTAGCTGCCTGCTTAGAAAAGTTAGACTGCCTTACTATAGTGCCTAATTGTCTTTCCTTTAGTTATAATATAGATTAACTACTCTAGTCCTTGCATAGGCAATGTCCTCTAAAAGTTATACATTTTTAGACTTTTACCTACAACGTAACGCAACGTAACAGTAACAATTTTACAAATAGGACGCCTTATACGTTCCTTCTATCTAGGCTTAGTCTCTTATCTCTATACTAGTCTTATCTAGAACACATCTGCATTTAAAGGAGGGATACTTGCATGCTGCACAGTCTAGCCCTTTACAGTGCTAACTAATTAGCCTATTTCCCTTTACTTTTCTCTATTATAGACGCTTCTGCAAAGCACTGTCTTATATATAACTTAGTTAAGATAACCTTACTCCTTTAGCTAAACACACCTTCTAATCTACTCTATTAGTAGGCGCTACTTCTAGATAGTCTCTCTCTTAGACGTAGTTAGTTACTTACGTAAGGTGCTAGTTTTGCGCTTAGAGTCTTATAATACTTTATTACGCATAGTATACCTACAGTGCCTGTTACGTTGCAGTATTGCAGTGCAACAAGCAAGTGTTAGAGGTTAAGAGACAGGCAGCTAGCAGTTTAGCATTACTATTAGTATAGTAGGTAGGAGATAAATAGAACTATGCTTACATCTTGCTTATAGCTAGAAAAATATACTTTCTAGTTAATAGCACTTATGCTAGCTCTTGTTATCTAGTATTACTTCCTTCTACCTTTAGTCCTTCTCTATAATACGCTAGCTAATCTAGGCTTAGACATCTATATACTGCAGCTTAGTCTGTTAGTAATAACGTAGTTAACCTTTGTTGTCTTAGTTATAACACTGTAGTATAACTAGTAGGGGCTGTTTATATTAACGCTAGTAGCTAATAGCTTAGCTTTAGCGTTAGTATAATCTATAAGAGATAGGTAGAGCCTAATCTACTACTATTCTAGCTAAAATAAAAGCGCTCTTTTGTAAGTAGTGTTTAGGCTTGTATTTAGTCTAAGTTTTCTAGTGTTGTTATTATAACTACTTTAGTTAAGTAGATACTATAGCTACTTTCTCTAGTATTACTAGTTCTTCTAGGACTAGACCTAGCAGTATTACGCGCTAAAGCACTTATATACTGCTTAGACTTTATAACCTCTGTGCAGGGTACTTAGAATTATATAAGACGCTAGGAGTAGATCTTATGTAGCTTATACTACAGCTAATAATCTAATAATTAAAGAAATAGCTAGTAATTAAGGGCCCTTTCTTAGCAAGTCTAAAAGAACACTTAGGGAGCGCTTAGAGAGTTATATATACCCTTAGTAACTTCTATAGTAAGAGGCAAGTTAAGAGTAAGATATTATTAAATAAGAAGAGGAGCGTTAGAGATATTAAGGATAGGCACTATAATTAATTTAGCGTTATTATCTAGATATCTTCTTCTCTAGAGACGTTATTAGCTTAGTAAGTTATTTTCTACTTAAACTCCTAGATATAGCACTATTGCCTTAGCTAGAGTCTATTAGATCCTACTACAGTCTTATAATAGCTACTTTTACTTTAGTTCCTTAGACTACTTTATCTTAATTTAGATATTACAATCCTATGTTACTTAAACATACTAAATTAAAGGCTAAGGCTAATATTATAGGGAATAATCTTTATAGAGATTATATAGAGAAGGTAACTTTTAATCTAGGATTGCTACACTAAGGTATTGTTTACTCTTTAGTTATATAAGCAACTTAAACTAGGCTAACTTATATATAGATACTAACCTTTACACTATTACTTAATAGATATTACAATTCTAGCTAATAATGTGCTAGTGTATAGAGTAACTGCCTTAGCAGTTACTTAGGATGCTAAGGCTAGTAAGTAGCGCTAGTATATAAAGGGATAATAGAAAGTTTAGATAAAGCCTCTAGGACTATTATATACTACTATAAAGAAATAAAGTTTATATCTTATCTACGTAACCTATATCTATAGTTTCTTGTATAGTAATATAGCTCTTGTTTGTTTGTTTGTTTATTTGTTGTAATTAACGTCTAGACTAGCTATATACAAGAAACCTCCCTTAGGGTATTATAGACGTGTTTAGTACCTCTAGAGGCAAAAACAGCTAAGATGCTTATGTGTATAGTAGTATAAACTACTTGTAGATATAGAGGTTTTCTGTCTGTTAGAAGCCTACTACTAAAATATTTCAAGAACCTACTAGTAAGTAATAACTAGAAAATTATAACCTACTAGCAAGGTAGGTTAATTTAGCGTGTAATATAGATTAGAGGTATATAGTTTGTATAACGCTACGCAGCTCTCCCTAGATCCCTATATAAAAAACTAACCTCTAAGATTTTTTTCTACCGCACAAACCCTACAATGCAAAAATTATGCCTAAACCTATTTAGAGCTTATATAAGGGACTAGGGGAAGAGTATAGGTAAGCCTAGGGCGACTCTATACTACCCTATTTAATATTAATAATTTTAGGCTCTTGTTATTATAGGTAGGGATTTAGTAGGTAACTGCCTATATTTCTAGTAGGTTTAGCAGGTAACTGCCTGTATTCCTAGTAGGTTTAGCAGGTAACCGCCTATATTCCTAGTAGGTTTAGTAGGTGTCTGCCTGTAGTCCTAGGAGTTTAGCGGGTAACTACCTATCTTCTTAGGGTGTTTAGTAGGTAACTACCTAATAATCTAGCTCTTCTGTCCTCTACATACTAACAGGTTAAGCACAACTTACTAGAATAAAATAGTAACCTTACTAGGGGCAACAGTATAGTATGTAGGGGAACTAATTGTTAAAAGATATAGATAATACAGCTATTCTTATGCTACAGCACTCTAATAGACGCCTTAGGCATAAGAAACAAACAACAAAGATATAGATAATACAGCTATTCTTATACTACAGCACTCTAATAGACGCCTTAGGTATAAGTAATAAATAGTAGCTGTCTACACGTACCTCTAGTTAGAACACTAGTATTAACAGTAGGCATTATTTTTACTACAAAAGAAACTATACCTCTAGAAATGCTAGATAGGTATCTAGTAACATAAGATAACTACTTCTATCTTAAGATTGTATAGATATAGCTTCTACTATATTATTAGCTAAATATATTATTAGTAGATAGAGCTCTAGCCTAGGGCTTATGCGCCTAGGAATTAACGCTCTATTAGAGTATATAAAAACTTTAAGAACTAAGGAAAAATTAAATTACCTAAGAACTAATACTACTACTATATCTAAACTATGTCCTTATACATTCCTTTACTCTTAGGAATTAATACAACTCCTAGAGAGTCCTGCCTTAGTAACCTGTCTTAGGATAGTTAATTATAAGATAGGGTCCTAGTTCCTATAAGAGGAAGAGCTAATCACCTCCTATTTAAAAGAGAAGAGGTCTCTAAATTCCTAGATAACTTTAATTAAATAGTAAATAGTAGAGATCTTATAGACTAGCAAAAAGTTAGGGTCCTTCCTAACTACTATAAAAGTTACTGTTAGAGATTTATAAAGGGGTTAAAGCTATTCTTAGAAGGAGACTAGATTAAACTACAAATAGCTATAAAAGAATATTAAAGAGACTAAGACACCTCCTAGAAAATAGGTAACTAAGCTTTTATTAAGACATATATGCAAGAGACTGCTTAATCCTTTCTAGGACCCTCTAACTACTATACTAACTTTATAGTGTATAGTAATACCTGCTAGAAGAATAAACAAATCTAAACCCTTAAGGAGAGTTACTTCTTCTTCCTATGCCTTGCTAAGGAAGATAATAATCTAGTCCTATTTAATATGCTAGATTGCCTAGTAATAAAGGATTAATCTTTATTTAAGTTAGAATTAATATATTAATTTGTTAAAGGAGTCTAGAAATAACAATAGAGTCTCTAAGATTTGTTACTAATAAAGGGTAATAGCTAGACTAAGGAAGTAAGACGTATAATAAATAGCACTAAAAACCTAGTAGATTACTACAGCATAGTAGACTAGGCTAAGAGACATCTTGCAGAGGGTAAGACAGTATCTAGAAATTCCCTACCTCTAGAGGTAGATAAAAGTTTTAATAAACTTGTAAAGGCTATAGATAGCTAGAAACTATATCTTACTAAGGTTAGCTCTCTTATAAATTCTAATAATAGGATTAAGGAAATCTTATATAACCTAACTAACTATACCTACTTTATAGCATACGCTACTAAGGCATGTAAAGTCTTAGAACGTAATAATAGATTATTTGTCTCCTATTCCTAGAGAAATATAGATTCTAACAGACGTGTTTTATATTACTAATACTAGAAGTATAACAGTTCCTATACTATATATAATAAACTAAATTATAAATCTTAAGACTATAAGCTCTACTAGGCCCTAGTAAGAATAGGATAGTGTAGTTACTACTATAACTATAAAAGCAATAGGAGGATATACTACTATAGTCTAGTATATAAGTAGTTAGACACTATCCTAGGTTTAGTTCTACTAACTTATTAACTAAGCTAGCTAAAATAGAAAATCCTTAAGTATTTTAAAGTTTCCTAGGACGTCCTAGACTAGCTAGCTTTATTAGTTAAACCTAATAGATTTAGTAGAATAGACTCTAGACTAAGAGGGACAGCATATAGCTCTTAATAGGTAACGTTATCTATACAAAATAGAGGATAGCTAGATTAGGGTGCTAGCATTAGTATACTAACAGCAACTAGTAATAGCTAGTATTATCCTAACTCTATATCTTCTCTAAGAAACTTTAAACTCCTAGGACTAGACTATATAGAGGTGCTAAGCCTAGATTATATTAACAGCTAAGATATTATCCTTAGAGCTTATTCTACTAAGTCCTTAGTTAGCGCAGCTACTAGGTTATAAAAACTATTAGAGAGACTAGTTAACTACGTTCTTTACAAGACGTAAGGCAGAAACATATAGAAGTAATTATTAGGACCTCTTTTTATAGGAGTGGCACGATATTAAGCATTAGAAGGTAGAGGATAGTATTGCAGATTAAGGATAGACAAATTACTACTAAAGGAGTAGAGCAATTTACTTGTGTTATATAGTTACGCCACCCCTATTCCTTAATTAGGCTATACTAGCCTTATAGGGAACTATTAGAGTTACTAGTCCTAATAATATCCCCTTCTAGGTAGCTTGCCCTAAGCAACAGATATTACAGGTTTTTTAGGTAGAGTAGGTAATTATAGGCTGTTATAGACTAGATAGTAACAGAGTTATAGGAGAGTAGTACTTTAGTAGTTAGAGGTATTCCCTTAAGCCTATGCGTAGGCTTAGGCAGCTCTACCTTTACCTTCTCTTTTACCTTTACCTTTACCTAAGAGTTACGCTACTGCTTAGAAAATAAGTAGGGTAACACGCTGCTAGTACAGTGCCTAGATATACCTAACATTATCCCCTATTTTAGTCTATTATTCCTATACTCTACTCTAATTTTTAGTAAGTTAGTGCTTTTCTTTAGCTAGGATAGGTTCTCCTTTACTAATCTAGGATAACCCCTAATAGGTTATTATAGGTTATTATAACTCTACAGGTAGCTAACTAGATTCTCTAGGCTCTAATAATTTTAAAAGCATATCCCTTAGCCCCTAGGCCTGCTGCACTGCACCCTACTGCCCCTTACACGTCTAGACTACTTAAGATTATAGATCTAAACGCTATAGGCAATAATATAGCGCACAATCGCGTAAAGTTATTCTAGGTCTATATTTAGTGCGTCTATAGCTTTACTATAGGCTAGCATAAGCACTATAGCAGGACTAGTTATGTCTATGTCTAAATTACCCCTACTAATATTAACTTGTACAAGGTATAGCTATTATAGATAGACTTAGGTAAGTTAGAGCAGGTTATATGCTGCTTCTAGTGCTTCTCTTCTAACTAGGAGTGCATTACTGTGTGTATTCCCTCCTTTAGACTAATTATAACCTCTTATAGGTTATAACTAACTCTAACAGCTCTATTTAAAGTATAATAGCAACTTAGCTAAGATTTACAACATTCTTTAGGCCTTAGAGTTTAGCGTCTAGGACCTAGACTAGGATATAGTTAATAATAAGCTCCTATAGCGCCTATTAACTAAGATAGAGAAGAAAGTTTCTAAGTTTAAGCTTATATCCCTCTATTAGCCTATCCTCTAGGCCTATAGCTAGTAAGTTATCCTCTTAAGTGTTTTTAGTCTATTATAGGTTATTCTTATACCTCTAGTAGCACTTATATCCCTTTTGCTGCCTACCTTAACCTACATACTAGTACTATTACTAATAATAAGAACCCTTACTCTAAGTTCTGCCTAGACTAGCGTTAGCGTAGCAAGAAGGCTATGTTAGTACGTGCTAAGGCTAGTAAGCGCACCCTTAAGGCTGCTATTACTAATAGAGTTACTAAGAAGACTAATTTACTACGTAAGTAGGTATATATACTTATCTTATTTCTAGATAGACTATTCTAACTTATTATAGGCTAAGGTTTGTAATTATACTCTAAACCCTAGTTCTAAGTGTAGAAAACTAGGTAATGCCTTAGTTGTAGAGATAGCTATGCTTATAAGAGAGAAGGGCTTTGCTACTAGCGCTAAGAAGGGCTCCTTATCTAAGAAGATTAAGACTCTATAGAAGAGGCTAGATAAGTATAATAAGGTTTAAGAGTAGTAAGTGTTAAAGTTGTACTTTAAGCAAAGCTCGTAAGCACTAATTCTATTAGTTCTTAGGGATAAGTAATAGTTCTAGAACAGTAAGGGTAGACGCCTAGGTGAAACACCTAACAATAACTAGGGTAACAATAAGTAGTATAGAGGGGACTATCTAGCTTAAAGGTTAGGTTAAGATTCTGAAGACAAACTTAATTAACAAGGTTAAACACAAACTATAAGGGTTGTGTTCCTACTTGCTATATACTAAGGAGATATGCAATATACTTAGTAGAACTAATTAACTAATTAGACTAATTACTAATTACACTAAGCACTAATTATACTAATTATTGCTAAGCCTTCTAATTAGTTGTTATGTAACGTGCCCTAATTAAGGAGGAGGCATTGTCCTGCCTTCTGCGTGTAATTGTCCCTACTAGTAATTCCTGCTGTGCTGTACTAGGGTGTAATACTTATTGCAACCCTTTATATTCTGTAGATTATAACACTATCCCCCTTCTGTCTTAGCTTAGTCTCTTAAGCTAATTTATATAACGTTAGCCCTGCCTTATTTAACAGTAAGTTATTTAATAATACCTAAATAACTATCTAAGTTAAGTACAGTCTATTATTACTATCTATACAAATTTGTTAAGTCCTTTAGAGAAACTATAGTTTAAAAGTGTTTAACTTACGTTAAATATTAGCGCATATACAAGGTCTACGTTTGTTTAGGAAAGTGTAGTAAGTGCCTAAAGTGTAGCTAGCGTTGCAATGTGCGCGTAACTTAGTTAGAGTTTACGCAACTTATAATAGAGAAAGAGAAGTTGTAGGCGTAAATAAAAGAAAGTTATAAAGTGTAAAATAAAGCGCTTAAGGCCTTAGAAAAGGCGTTAGAAGAGTTGTAGGTTGCACACGCGCGCAAAGAGCAGTTACGTTAATAAATAGATTTGCTAGATTATTGTGCTAAGGAGGCAATATCTGTAGAAGAGAGGAGTATAGCAGAATAAGAGTTAGGTAAGGGGACTATTACGTTTAATAGTCTGTCTAAGGGTATTACGTTGTTGCCTAGTACCTAGGGCGCCTTTAAGGACCTGCTGCTAGACTACTAGCTTAACCTAAACGTAGCAGTGCCTAATTAGTCTGCTTAAATTCCTTTAACTTCTACTAGCAGTTTGTAAGGTATATAGCTAGTTCCTATGTGTTCTCTAAGTTAGGATATCCTAACTATTTAACTAGGTATTTAATGCTGCGTCCTTTCTTCTAATGTGTTATTATTTTTTTAACTTCCTACTTGTTCTAGCTGTCTGCCTAGTAGTAAAAGTCTTTCTAGATTAGTGTTCTAGGGTTAGCTAGTTCTAATAGCAAGATGTGGAACATAGGATAGATCTTTGCATCCTTAGGCAGCGCGAGTTAATAGTTAACTAGGCTAATCTGCTTAGAAATAAAAAATAGTCTAACCTTAACTTTGTCTAGTTTTTTTGTTAGTTGTTGTGTTTAAAGATTTTTAGTAAGGAGATAGACTTTATCCCCCTCTTTTAGCTAAGGTACTGTTTTTTGTTTCTAGTTAACATATAAGATTGCTTGTAACTAAGCTTTTGTAATATTTTTAAGCAACTTCTAGTGTACTTCCTTCAGCCTTTCTACTAAGGATATTGCTAATTCTATTTAAATATTAGTGTTAAATAACCTAGTAAATAGATTTAGGTGTCTCCTGTAATTTGCAAAGAATAGCGTTACGCCTATTACTTCTAATAACTTGTTGTTATAAGCAATTTGTGCTATAGGTAGCAGTAAAACCTAGTTGTCTTGTTGCTGGTTGCTGTATATCTGTAGGTATGTTTCTATAGTTTAGTTAGTTCTTTTAGTCTGTCTGTCTGTCTGTAGATAATAGGCTGTTAAAAGCTTCTTCTTGGTACTAATAGCTGCTAAGAGCGTAGTCTAGTAGTTTAACGTAAAGAGCTTGTCTTAATTGCTAATAATTAATTCTAGTATACTATAGTGTTAGATAACCTAGTCTAGGAACACTTGTGCGAGCTGCTCTGCAGTGTAGCTATAACAAAATAGTATTATCTTAGCAGCTTTTATAAATCTGTCTACTACAACAAAGATTAAGTTGTAGGCAAAGTTAGTAATAGGGTCCTTAGAGATTAGTAATTAGGTAACAAAATCTATTGCAATATTTGTCTATAGCGCTGTAGGCAGTTCTATAGCCTGCGCTTCTCTATACTTAGCGTGTGTGCTATACTTGTTCTGTTAGCACTGTACACAGTTCTTAATAAACTTAGTAACCTTGTCTTTTATATTACTAAACTTATAATATTGTTTAATAAGTTCTATTGTACGCGTTATTCTAGGGTGTCTGTGTAGCAGGTTGTTGTAGTAACTAGCTATTATTTCTTCTTAAAGTTCCTCTAGTACTTGCAACAGGATGCGTTATTCCTACTAAACTTGCATTATGTTATTAAGCTGTTGCAATAGTCCTAGAGATCTATTATTATTAACTCCTAACACTGCAAACTAGTTTATTGTTTTTCTCTAACAAGGTTGTGTTGTTAGCTAAGTGCGTTAGCTCTACTATTATCTTTACCTAGTGTATATAATATCTTAAATTTGTATTATCTTAGCATTTCTAACTAGCGTACTTGTTATTAATTTAGGACCTTAGTAGTAGTAAAGTATACTAGGTTCTTGTAGTTAGTGTAGATAGTAAGTTCTAAGCAACTTTCTGCATACGCTCTCTAATGTTCTAGGGCTAATACAATTGCAAGCAGTTCCTTATTGTGTACATTGTATTATTCCTCTAGTCCTAAGAACTTGCATAAGTAGTAAGTAATAGAGTGCTATAGTCTATCCTTTTCTTGTGTAATGCATGCGCCTAATGCAAGATCTAAGGCATTAGTTTCTATGCGTATTAGTTTGCTACTAGTAAACATAATTAACATAGGTAGTGTAATACAGGCTTACTTAAGTGCCTTAAATACATTATCCTATTCCTTTCCCTACTTAAATAGCGTGTCCTTCTACGTAAGCTTTGTTAGCAGAATTGCAATCTTAGAGTAGTCCTTAATAAAGCGTTAGTTAAAGTTAATAAATCCTAAGAATTCCTAGATCTGTTTAACTATCTTTAGCGTTAGCTATAATTTAACTACTTCTACCTTTATTAGACTAATCTTAACTCTATATTATCCTATAATATACCCTAAGAATTTAACATCTTTCTAGTGCTAGTTACACTTTTTAGGTTTTAGTTGTAGATCTGCCCTTCTTAGGCATTCTAGCACTTTAGTTACGTGTTAAACGTGCTCTTCTAGTATCTTTAAGTACACTAGGATGTTATCTAAATATGCTACTACTGTCCTGTTAAGGTGTGCCCTAAGGACGTTGTTAACTAACTCCTAGCACGTAGCTAGTGCGTTTATTAGACTAAACAGTATTACAAGGTACTTATATAGTCTATATCTTATTCTAAAGGCTGTTTTCTATTCTTCTCCTTCCTTTATGTAGATAAGGTTATACGCTCCTCTTAAGTCTAACGTAGTAAAGTATTAAGCTCCTGCTAGCTAATCCTATAACTCTATAATATTTAGGAGCAGGTAGCAGTTTTTAATAGTAATATTATTAAGCTTCCTAAAGTTAATACAAGGTTGTAGCTTACTATCCTTTTTTAGAACAAATATAATAGGGTACCCTATAGGTAATTCTAATTATCTAATAAATCCCTTTTTAAGGTTCTCCTAAATGTACTTGCGTAGTACTTTAAGTTCCTTCTCTAATAACTAATATAGCCTCTTAAAAGTTAGGTTCTTTCCTTCCTAGAGCTTAATCTTGTAATCCTAGGGTTTATGCTTTAGCAGGGCTTTTGCTGTAAGCTCTTCTTTAAACATCCTAGCGTACTATCTATACATATCTAGGATAGCAGGAGGTGCACTATTCTTATTCTCCTTAACTCTTACTTAGGGACCTATAGGGTATTTAGCGTCTATAGAGTTAACTACTCTAACTTAGCGCGTCTTATTTGTTAAAGAGATATTATTAATCTCCTTCTTATCTACTAGCTGCGGCGTGCGCTGCGTAGGCTACAATACCTTATTGCTACAGGTACATTACTTTAACAAGAGCTGTTCCTTCTTCTAGTTAATCTCTAGGTTATGCTTTTATAACTAGGGTAGCCCTAATATAACATTATGCGTAGCTATTGCAAAGACGTCTAAGGTTACTTCCTTGTAGTGTCTATAGATGCTAAGTAGGAAATTAGTTACTTTATGTGTAATCTCTAATTCCTCTAGTATAGGTTCTCTATTAGCTACTTAGAGTAGATAGGGTTTATCCTTACATTACAGACGTAGTCTAGCTAGTACTACTGCCTGCAAAGAGATATAGCTTAACTATGCTCCTAAGTCTAAGAGTGCCTACATCTTTACTCTACCTATTGTTATAGGGAGTTTAATTAGTTAGTAATTAGTCCTGATCTAATTAATAGATTAATCCCTGGCGCTCTTAAGCGCTGTCCTAAAAAAGGATTAGTCTGTCCTCTAAACCTATTAGCCTGCTTTACTCCTTTGTAAGTTATATAGCTAGGGTTAAGGTAGTGCTGCTATATCTAATTTATGCAGGTCCTATTAATTATTATTTGTTAGGCTCCTTTAGCTAACGACAAGCTGTTTCTAGGGAAGTAGCAGTTAACGCGTTTGTTAACAAGGTGTATCTTACAGGTGTTGTTTTTATAGCATGTCTAGGTTTTCTTGCATAGCTTCTTACACGTAGGAAAGAATGCGCTTCCTATTTTTTTCTAATAGATAGATAGTGCATCCTTTGTTATAACACGTAGTAAACAATAGCACTCTATAGTGTAGATTTCTTAAGTCTATGTTATACTGTAGTGTACAAAACCTATCTATACAGTATAGGTTTTCCTTAAATAACTGTTGTTTGTGCTAGCGTAGGAATTCCTAGTAGTCTTTAATAGGTGTTGCAAGGTATTATTCTTAATACTTACAGTAAGCCCTATTGCACTAGTTCTCTAGTTCCTTATTATCTTCTGTGCTAGGAATAATAAGATCTTGGCGCATTTATGCGTATACGTTATCTAGCGTAGGTTATAGGTTCTAGCAGTTAAAGCTAGCCTATTGTGCGTTCCTACGTTTCTTGCAGCGTGTTTATTGTTCCTTAGGTAAATCTTGTTTAAAGATCTTAGTATTATTTGTTATTATAAGGCTATCCTAACGTTACTTAGTAATCTAGTTAAGGTTATTTTCCTAACTCTTAACTTTACTATCTATTACTATTTATTAGTACAGTGTAGGTACGCGTAATTAGCGCTTATAACAAGACTTAATATAGTCCTTGTTCTTAGAACTAGACTCTAGGTCTTCTATAAGTTGTCTTATATCCTTAGTAATAATTTCCTATTTACTAGTATTAGCATCCTTAGTAGGCCTGCTAGTAAGCACGTTAAGCTATCTAAAGACCTTGTTCTTCTAATAAAAGTTGCGTAAAAAGTAGCCTAGTTTACTATAGTTATAGCAGTCCTTTAACTTGCTACTATTATTATGCTTTCTCTTGTTCTTGTTGTTCTAGCAAGCTAGGGGGCTCCTAGTCCTTTGTTTAGGTTAGAGAGATCTATAGCTGTAGGGCTATAGTAACTACTGCATGTGTTGTTATAGATACGTTATCCTAAGTTAGGGCAATATTAGTTTCTACAGTTAAAATTATTATACTATTAGTTGCGTAGTGTAGTAGGTTTAACGTTTACAACCTATACCTACAGATTATCTTATAGTTCCTGTTGTAACTTATAGATTTTAATATTAATTTTAATTAACGTGTTAATAAGGTTATTAAGGGTGTTAGTGCTTGCGCCTATATGCATAAGTTCTTCCTTAATTTTTAGTTTAAGACCTTGCTTAAACATTGTTATTAACACAGTGTTATCCTAGTTAGTATTAGCAGCTAATTGTTAGAATTTAGCTGCGTAGTTAGCAGCTAACTTAACTTGTTAGATGCATTAGATTTTGCGTTATATAATAGTAGGCTTGTTAGATACGCTAAACACTAGCTTAATCTTAAGTTTAAATTAGTTAAAATTGCTAACCTATTTATCTACTTTATCTAGGGCGTTGCCTGCGTTATACTATTAGATAAAGGGCTTAATCTACTTAAATGCGTTGCTTTGCATGTAGCTAGCTACTAGAGTAACTTGCTTATTCTTAGGTACTTTCTCTCCTTAGAAGAGGAAGAAGAGGTCCTATTGCATAAGCTAGTTGTTAAGCTTACTACAATCTCTATAATAGAGGTTAGGTTTATTAACGTTTATAACGCTAGACCCTATAGTGCTAACGTTGTTTATGTCTATGTCTCTAACACCTAAGTTGCTAGGGGTAGCACGTGTTCCTAAGGTATTACTTATCTTAGGGGTGTTTAAAATATTAAAGTTGTACTTTAAGCAAAGCTTGTAAGCACTAATTCTATTAGTTCTTAGGGATAAGTAATAGTTCTAGAACAGTAAGGGTAGACGCCTAGGTAAAACACCTAACAACAACTAGGGTAATAATAAGTAGTATAGAGGGGACTATCTAGCTTAAAGGTTAGGTTAAGATTCTAAAGACAAACTTAATTAACAAGGTTAAACACAAACTATAAGGGTTATGTTCCTACTTGCTATATACTAAGGAGATATGCAATATGCTTAGTAGAACTAATTAACTAATTAGACTAATTACTAATCACACTAAGCACTAATTATACTAATTATTGCTAAGCCTTCTAATTAGTTGTTATGTGACGTGCCCTAATTAAGGAGGAGGTGTTGTCCTGCCTTCTGCGTGTAATTGTCCCTACTGGTGATTCCTGCTGTGCTGTACTGGGGTGTAATACTCGTTGCGACCCTTTGTGTTCTGTAGATTGTAACAGTAAGAGCGTGTTATAATAGGTCCTAATAGACTATTATAGCTTATATAACAATATAACTATAAACAATTTCTATAATTAGATTTCTCTAGAAATCCTAGATATACCTAAGTCTTTAGCTTAAATTTAATAGAGTACTTACTTTTATATTCTATGTTTTCTTCTTGTAATATAATCTTATTAGGCGCGTAATAGGTTGTTATAACCCCTATTACTACTATTCTATTATAGATTAGACTATTATAATTTAGACTAGGTTCTTATAGTCTATAATAGATAATAATAGATCTTAAGAGATGCTTGTAAGTTAGGCTAAGGTAATCCTAGAGTATAACACTGTTAAACACCCTAAAAACCCTGTAAGAAAACTAGTAAAGGTACGTTGTCTCCTTAGGATCCTCTTATTGCCTTTGCTTATCCCCCTTCTTCTTTAGGGGTTGCCCTTAACTCCTATAAGGCTTTTCTTTTACATTCCTCTTAGGCTATATACCTTTAGATTTCTAAAATTGTTAAAGGATGTTACTAGAGATATTTTAACTAGGCTTCTAGGAGTTCTCTTTGTCTCTATAGCTAGTCTATTTAACTAGATATTCCTACTAGTTATATTCTCCTTTATATCTATCTAGTATAGTGTCTACTTTATAGATAGTATTACTATATTTACGTAGTGTTTCTATAATTAGGACCTCTAGGTGTAGAATAAGACCTTTTAGATTATAAGGCTCTAATAATAACGTATAGAAGACTAGATGTACGCTCTATAACCCTAGAAGGTTAACTTTAAATACTGTTAGACTATACTAGTCTACTATGTAACCTAGACCTAGGTATTTCTAGTTAAGCTTTTTCTTAGGTCTTATTAACCTAATATGCTAATTTAATACTATTACTTAATTACCTACTTTAAACGTATATGCTAAGCGTTTCTTATCTGTGTACAATTTCTAGTATTTGTTTATAGTAATAATTTTCTTCTTACACTCTTGTTGCAAAGCAATAACTTTGCTAGCTACTTGTTCCCCTAGAGGTAATTCTCTATTGCTATAAGGCATACTAGGCTAGTTAGGACTAATAGGATCTATACTATAGTATGCTCTAAACAGAGTAGTGCCTATAGTTATATATATGCTATTATTGTACGTAAACTCTGCAACTAATATCTATAGACTC
The DNA here is from genome assembly GCA_026119515.1 of Ascochyta koolunga. Lineage (NCBI taxonomy): Eukaryota > Fungi > Ascomycota > Dothideomycetes > Pleosporales > Didymellaceae > Ascochyta > Ascochyta koolunga. Next base: position 2,337,629 of record JANLCG010000002.1, on the reverse strand, counting down.
TAATTATCTTATTCTAGGTAATAGTAGCACTATAGGTACTGTTTAAGTGTCTAGTTCTGTCTTTTAGTCTACCTATCTGTCTATAGATAATAAGTAGAAGTTAACACCCTTCTTAAGTTTAGGTAGTGTTGCGTAACTAAGCGCGTAGAGTTATATACGCAGCTTGTTTTCTAATAGAGCGTGCTAATTTAGTTAAGCTGCTCTACTCTAGCAACGCTGGTTCTAAGCAGCCCTAATACTAGCTAAACGCTTGTTAAGCAAGATTACGTAACCTACATATTTTATTTATATTTAAGTAACACGTTCTATATAGAAAAATAGATACTAATTAAATTAATTAATTACTTAAGTATAGTCCTATAAGCTCTATTACAGTTATAAGCCTAGCTTCCTAAGCATAATAGATCTCCCTGCGCACTTAGCAAACAAGCTTATTAGACTTAGCTTAACTACTCTAATTACCTAATTATCTTTCTATCTCTACTAAACACTACTATAGGCGAGCTTATTAACTACAATAAGTAAGCTCTCTTAGGTGTCCCTATAGGACCCTATTAGCTTAAAACAAGATCTAATTAGCCTAATTAGTATATCTAACTTATATAGCACGCTAAGCTTTATAACGTATAGGATATAGTAGATCTAGACGCTAAAGACGCCCTAGGTATATATAAAGGAGCGCCTAAACTACCTATTATAGGCTTGCTCCCTACTTAACTACTAGCTTAATCTACCTAAAGCTAGAGCACCTAACCTAACAAGCCTCTAACAGGCTAAATAAGCGTTAAGAACTATAATAAGGAGCTCCTTAGATACAAGATTAGAGCAAGCAAGTAGGCTGCTAAGGCAGAGCGCCTTTAGAAGATCTAGAACTAGGTTAACACAATAGTATTACTATTAATCCTCTTACTAGTAATAGTAAAGCTTGTTACTAATAACACTACAACGCTGCAATTGCTTGTGCAAGCACTAAAAGAGGAGCTTGCTCTAATAGATGTTAGCACTAAGAACTAGGTGTTACAGGTATTCCTCCTAAGGGCTACCGGCTACACCCTGGGACAACCTTAGGGCTAGGCAGGAGACCTACGGACTACATGTATATAACCCTCCTGAACGCCTTAGGGCTTACACCCTAAGAATTCGTCTTATATCCATCTATCTACTACTATTTGTCCTATCTCTAGTTGCCTGTCTACAGTGCCCTTACACTAGGTTAGGACAGAGAACTAACAGCATCTTAAAGCAGCTAAATAGTTAAGAGCTGCTCTATAAGACTAGTACAATAGGTAGTTATACCTCTATAGAAGAGCTAAGTTATACAAGCTTCTAGAGGTTAATAAGGCGCTTACTGTGCAGGATTTCTTAGATGCCTTAAGTTATAGGATTGCCCTAGATTAGGCTTGTACTATAAACTAAAGGATTATCTAGAATAGTATCCTAGGGCTTAATTTACTTAATTTAGACAAAGTAAGTAGGGTCTTTAGTAGTTTAATGCATAAGCACACTATAAGAGCAGGAAAAGATAACCTAGGAGTATTTGCAACATTTAGAAGCTAAACAGATACTACTTAAGCTCCTGCTACTAACTCTAAGAGCTTAAGTAGGTACTCCTGCCCTTATAAACAAAAAGGAGAGGCTTATAAGTAGAAACTAACTAATTGCTAACGCCTAGAGACAGTAGTTAGAGGGAGCTCCTTACTGCCTATCTACATAAGCGAAAGCTATTGCAAGGATACTCTCTAGAGGCTTAAGAGCTAAGAGTATACAGATACTAGGAAGACAATTAAGCAGCTTAATTAGACCCTAAAAGCTCTATTAGCAATAACAGCTCTACTAGCAAAAGCACCTAAAGTTACGTTTCCTAACAATATATAAGCTGCTCTAATTAATCTAAAAATAATGCAACTAAGCAACCTAGCTAAGAAACCTAAGGTTTACAACCTTATAGATTTTAACGCTTATCTACTCTTAGAGAGTATAATTGTATAATAGAGCGGCTACACACTTAGTTAACAGCGTAGATTAGCTTGTACCTAGGTTATTTTGCCTAGCTAACTCTACTAACACTATAGAGGAAGGCATATAAGCGTTTCTAGTAGTAGGATAAGAAGCTTGTTTGTTTAAAAACGCGTTATATGGAAAGCGCAGCCTATATATAGAAGACCTACTCCTTAAGGATATAGTAGTAGTGTTCTATTAAGTTCTGCTTAACCTGTTAGTATATAGAGGACAGAGGAGCTACATTACTGTGTAATAAACTACAGATACAGGTTACGCAGATAAGATATAAACTTTATTTCTTTGTAGTAGTATATAATAGTCTAGGAGGCTTTGTCTAAACTTTCTATTATCCCTTTATATACTAGCGCCACTTACTAGCCTTAGCATCCTAAGTAACTACTAAGGCAGTTACTCTGTACACCAGCACAAACCTCCCCTACCTTAATAGCACAGCCCCTTTGTACTTATAGAGGAGAGGCTAGTAAGTAAAGTATTATATAGGAAAATAAGCAAGAGTAGAGTGTTAAATTAAAAGAGAAAAGGAATAAACAAAAAAGAAACAAACAAAAGAAATAACTTCCTCTACTCCTTTATCTGCCCCTTGCCCTTGTCCTTCTTTAGTTAACTACTTAACTAGGTAGTTAACTAAACACTAACATCTTAGCAAGTAGAACAAGTGTTATATTAGCTAACAGCAGCAGTTCCTGCTAAACTAGATAATCTAGCAATAACTATTAACCTTGTTGCCTTTAAGGTCTTTAGAGTTAGTAATAGATAGTGCTTATCTAATAATAAACTAGTGTCTACTCTAGCTACATCCTATCTAGTTAGAAAGTTAGGTTGTATATTTATCTTAGAGAACGTCTTAGACAGTGCTAAATCCCTACTGTATTCTCTATCTAACTTTTTAGCACTATCTAAGAACTTAGCTAGATGTAATAATCCTGTAAAATACAACTAGTTAGGGATATCTAAGTTAGCATCCTCCTTGTATGCTCTTATCTTAGCTGTCTTAACCTATTCCTAGTGCGTCTTAACTATAGAAATGTTACTAGCATAAGTCTGTTATATATAAGCTAGTAACTACTTTAAATCTATTTAGTTTAGTATTTTATCTATTTTGTCTAGTATAGGGACTAAGTTATATTAAGCCTAGTAGTAAATTACTTTTAAGATCTATAACGTAAACTCTAGTAGAATATCCCTAGGAAAGGCATATAGTACTCCTCTATATTAGTTAGCATGCCTAGAAGGAGATAACAGACCTGCTTATAGTGCCTAGTAAGATACAGCAATTTCTACATAGCTACCTATTTCTAGAATCTTTATAGTGCTGTAGTCTTCTATTACTAGTATAAACTAAGGAAGAGTAGTGCGTTGCTGTTTTATAGCTAGTCTAGTAGACCTATAAGGGAGCAACAGGTTAGAGATTTATACTTGCCCTGCCTTATATAGATACTTCTTCTATTCGCAACTAAGCTTGTCCTTAATTTCCTTAGGGTAGTCCTAGTTATCCTTCTAACTCTTAATGTATCTATTCCTCTTATCTATACCCCTCTTCTATTGCTATTTAAGGTATTTGCCTATATAGTTATAGAACCTAGCAAGAGCAATAGTGTAGTTCTCCTTATCTTTGTTATTAAAAGACACTAAGCCCTAGATTATTTGTACACCCCTGTTATTTATATAAGCATTAGCTAGGTTAAGGTCTATATATTTAAACGCTATTTAGTTACTAGGGCTAGTATACTTTGTATAGTAGGGGTATAAGATAAGGTTAGTCTAGTAATAAAGTAAGATATATAGAAGCTAGTAACCTACATCCCCTTAAATAAGTTGCTAGACTATTAAGTAGTATATTATCCTGCACTATCTAAGGTTACTATGTCTATTAATAGTATAGGTGTGCTAGTTATATATGTTAAAGTAATTATTTATAATTTCCTAAAGCTCCTTATCTCTAAACCTCTCTTAGAAGTAGTTAGCTACAATAGTTCCTTCTGCCTTAAACGTGTTTACTATTTGTTATAGAAAGAGAGTAGGATGTCTATTAATAAACGCGTCCTAGTCTACCTTAAGACTAGTGCTGTTTAGTTAATAGTAGTAGGATTAAAGGCTGTTAAGAGTGCCTAGGCCTCTAAGGTAATTCTAGAATAGTATACAGGTTTGTACGTTACTGTGCTACATTCCCTATTTGTAAGGGTATAGGTATAGTATTATAAGCATGTTAATAGCAGTATACCTTAGCATTAATTAGACTAGAAGGCCTAGTTGTCTAGCAATGTATTTTAAGTAAGAGAAGTATAACCTATGTTTACTAACCTTATAGTAAGCTATTATAGAACCCTTTATCCTTTAGCTCTTAGGTTCTAATTTAATACAACACTCTTAGACCTATATATAGAGCAGCTTTATCTTATCTGCGTCCTTAAGAGTTCCTCTGCTATACTTTTTACACAGTATAACAAGAGCTAACTTAGGGTTTGTATATAGATAGCTCTTATAGCCTTTAACCTCCTATATAGCCTTAGGACTAATAGACTTGTCCTCTTAAGTAGATTAAGCTTTATTATTAGTAGGGAAGACAGCTCTCTTACTACTAACATCCTTAAGAGAGCAGAATCTAGTGCTATAAATAGTTAATTGCTCCTAGTATTATTTGTTGTTAGGGATAGCTGTTATATTAGTAATAGAGATAGTTCCTTCTCTATAGCAAATAAGTTTACTAGCTACTTCTTCCTGCTAGCGTGTATGTCTAACTCTAAGCTCTAAGGCTAACCTGTTAACCTCTCTAGGGTTAAGGTTAGTAAGTAAGTTATCCTCTTCCTCTTAGGCACTCTTAAGAGTCCCTTTACTAGTTGTTCTAGTGTTTTAAATATAAGTAGTAACACCTAATTACACTCTTATTAGTCTTAATAGAGTAAGAGAGGACCCCTCTAGTAGTTAGCTAGAGCTGCTAGCAGTTTGCACTACAGATGCCCCTTCTACTAGTATTAATACTGCCCTAGTCCTAGGCTTAGGCTAATTATCCTAAGTCTAGAAGGTGTATCTCTAAAGATAGAGTTAATAGGCAGAAGTATTCTATTGCTGTGTTTTATAAGCCTACTAGCTGTAGTCTACTCCTATGTTATTTGTTCTATAACTAGATAGTAAGTTATTTTTCCTTCTAAGTTAAATATTCTTACTAGAGGTATAGTCTTCTAGTACTAAAGAGCAGCTTACTAGAACTTTTGTTAGTTGTTACTACTATCTATAAAGTAAACTGTGTATTTCTTTATATTAGTGTATAGGTTAGGTAAATCTAAAATGCCTCTAAGGAGCTTAAGGAGAGGGTAGCTATTGTTTTTAGAGTTACCTATAAAGGACTAAATATCTTGTTTAAACAGCTATATTCCTATATAAGCTCTGCCCTAGTCTAAGGAGTTAATATACTTATCTTGCTTGCAATAGGATGTGTAAAGTCTTTAGTATACAGTAGAGTTAATAAACATAGCTAGGTACATAGTACCTAGTCTTGCTGTGTAGTATGTAATGTTAGTTAAGCAACTATGCTGTATACTAGAGGCAGGGCTGTAAGGCGCAATAATGTTGCTTATAAGTGTCTTTCCTCTAGGCAGCAATTTAATGCGTGTTAATGCGCTACTTAACTCCTATATTTACTTTTAGTTGTAGTTTATAGCTGTAGCAATAGTAGGGTATTTACTCTTAAACTATACAGCCTCTCTGTATTATGCAATTAGGTTTAGTGTCTGCTCTATAACTAATAATATAAGGTGTATTATTATAGTAGCTTTGTTAAACTCTAATATAGCAGCTGCTATCTATAAGTTTAGTGCGTGTCTTTGTTAAACTAGGCTGCCCTAGGTTAGGTATGTAATAAACTTGCCTATTAAGATATTGTTAAGGTATAGTATACTAATACTATAGATAGATATTATGTTGTTAGAGGCAATAGCTTAAAGAGCAGCTAGCTATAACATATAGGCAGAGCCTAGTTACTCTTAGCTAGCTATTACTAGGGCTTAGGAGTCTAAGGCTATAGTGTAAGTGTAGTAATAGAGCTAGGTTACTTAATTAAATTAAATTTTTAAGTTTTGTTATGTGTAGTAGAGTAAAGGAGTAATAGAGTAGCAGAGTAAAAGTAGCAAGCTATTACTTGTAGCTATATTAAGCATCTATTCTTCTTACTACTATTTTGCTACTTAATTATAGTAGGATTACAGCAGTAGAGTAAAGTTCACGCTAGCGTTTTTTGCTTAATAGCTACGCAGCTAATAGGAAGCTGTTAGGTATAACTTGCTAGCTTCTAGTTAGTTAGATTTTTTACTAGCGCTACTGCTTGTTCTTTAATAGCTATATAGGCAAACTCTAGGGTTTTACTATTTCCCTACCTTATTAGTTGTCTTATTAAGATATTTTTATAGTTAGAGACTAAGTCTCCTCTCTCCCCCTGCTTTATTAAGCTAAGTAATGCAGTGCTTAGCTTATGTTAGAGTTTCTGCTAGAGTTACTATTGTATTGCTTATATTGCGCCTTCTTATATATTATAAGTTTCCTTAGTTCTATTATAACCTCTTAGTAACTGCTAATAGTGCAGTCTAGTATAGAGATATTATCTTTCCTAATATCCCTAACTAGGTCTATATATAATCTATTCTAGGCTTCCTTATCCTAGATCTTAATTAGACCTACGTGCTTCCTTGCAATATCTTCTAGTTATTGTTTAATAAATCTCTTAAGTCTCTAGCCTAGAATAGTGTAAGGTATCTTAGATCTATCTAAGTCTTCTAGTAGGAAGGTACTGCGCTCTATTGCTATTTTCTCTTCTAAGACTTTATATAGTCTAAGCTACCTATAGGTAAGCTTTCTATCTCTTAATATATTAATCTCCCTAACTAAATCCTATAATAAGATAAGGTTGCTAGTGCTAATACTTTCTTTCCTAATTTCCTAATTATTATCTTAGTATTCTTTCTTAGATGCTTACAGTTGTTTAGTAACACTAATAGCATCCTTTAGAAACTAGTCCTAGAGATCTAATTATATAGTATAAATTGCTAGTAACTAAGACCTATCTAAAACCTGCTAGTACAGCAATGTCTGCTAGGTAGGAATTGCTAAATCTGTAGTTAGAACTAGGTTCTGTCTAGTAACTAATTAATACGTAGAGTACCTATTAGATTAAATAGAGACCCTATCTACTAGTAGCACTATTAGGAGGTTATCTACCTATAGTCTTTAAAGTTTAGTAATGTAAAGAAAGTAGGGGAGGACAAAGCTACTTTCTTCCCTAATCTAGAAGACCTAGACTAACTAGACTAGGTAATTTCTAAATAAGGAAGCGTATAGCCTAATAGAGTAAAGATAAGATAATATAATAATATAGACAAGTTATTATATTAAATGCTAGGTACAGAACTTAGAGAGAGGACAGCAGGGATACTTATACTCTGCTTCTCTCTCTTACATTATTAAGCAGAACATTCTAGATGTCTCTTAGATTACTAATTAGTAATCTATCTCTTAGAGACACGTAATCTTATAGTAAAGACTACGTATACAGCTTACGTGTACAGTAGATTACGTAGCTAGACGCGTAATCTACTCTAATTATAGAAAAGAGTAACGTTATCTAAGTTTTATAGAGATCTTACTTTCTTAGAGAAAATAGAAAGTTAGATATCTCTAGATCGGCACTAGATACGTGCTTAGTAAGCACAGCATCTTAATCCTCTAGTCTTATACAATTATATAATAATAATTACATAAGCCTAGCCACTAAGCCCAATTAAGAAATTGCATTTATAAAGATTATTAGAGAAGTTCTAATAACTTTACAAGTAAGGGTATTAGTAATTAGTTTATGTTCTCCTTTAACCTTCTCTATTGCCTAAGGGTTATATGCTAAGGATTATATTTACTAAATCCTATATGTAACTATAAGCTTTTTTACTACATTAGCAAAGTCTAGTCCTCTATTAACTATAAGCCTTCTTATTATGCTCTATTAGTAAATAATATCCTTGTATAGGAATTTTGCAATAGTAGCAGATTTGTTATTGTAGAGTAGCTAGGCCTCTACCTATCTACTAAGATATTCTCTAGCAATAACTATATACTAATAGCCTTAGCATAGAGGCATGTAGACAACGTTAGCTACTATTAACTCTTAGAGTGTGTAGGAGTATGTTATAGTTAGCATATCCTTTAATTATTTACTAGTCCTAAACTAGTACTCTAGGCAAGAGGATAGGATAGTTTTAACCTTAGCATGTATATAATCCTAGTAATATCTTTAGGTAAGCATAGAGTATACTACGTTAACACCTCTATGTCTAATTGTTTAATATATTTCCTAAATTGCTATAGTTCTAATATTAGTATTGTCTACTACTCTCCTAATAGCAACATTGCGTAATGTCTTATAGAATAGATATCTATCTTAAACAAAGTAGTTAAGAGCTCTATTTTTCTATAAATGTAACTCCTTCCTAGACATTCCCTTAGGGATCTTTAGTGTCTAGAGGAATATAGCAATTTGTTTAGATAATTCTAAGTATTTGTCCCTAAGGATGCGGCTAGGGTGTCTCTATAGGAGTAGAGACAATAATTCTGCTATTGCTACTAGGTTGTTAATAAAATCCTTAATATCTAACTTAGGTTTGTCTAGAGCTGTCTATTCTTTAGGCTTAGGGTATCTAGATAGAGCGTCTGCAACTATATTTCTTTTTCTAGAAATATATTAAATTTTAAAGTCCTAGAGCAGGATAGCTGCTAGCTACCTATTTATTACTAAGCCTAAGATGTCTGTTAAAGAGTAATTAAGCTATACTATTAGTGTCTAGGTATCTATTTTAATAATAAAATGTACTCTATATAGCTATATCTAGAATTTCTTAAGAGCCTAGATAACTGCTTTAAACTCTAGTTTAGTTAAGTGCTAGTTAGATTTAGCTTTTAACTAGATTGTACTTTTAAATTAGCAAGGGTAACACTTACTATCTAGACCTATCTATTCTAGACAAGCGCTAGCTCCCTTATTACTAGCGTCTACTAATATAAAGATAGTTAACCTGCTAGTATATAATATAGCTATTAACGCTAGCGCGCTTGTAATATAAGTCTTTAGAGCAGTTATAGCTTAGTGTTCTACGTTTCCCTATTCCTATTCTATATCTTTCTTTTTAAGCATAAACAGAGGTTTAGCAAGAATAGTAAATAATAAGACCTAGATATAATAGTAAACACAAATACCTACAAATATTTAGACTTCTTTTAGGTTTTAGCACTCTAGCTAGGCAGTAATTTTTGCTACCTTGTCTTAGCTAGGGAAGTAGCTATCTGCGCTAACTTTGTAGCTAACTATAGTTAACCTATTATAATCCTAGTAGTATTTTATCCCTAATACTATTGCACTAGCTCTTTCTATATTAGCTAGGGCAGTATCTAGCTGCTGAATATGTTCTAGAATATAGCGTCTAACGCTAGGGAGCAACTCTTCTCTATTATAGTTAGTTTTTAGACCTCTACTAGTAATATTATCTAGAAAGGGTAGAGTATTTAGCTAGTAATCCTTTAGTATCTTAATTATTATCCTTTAAAATACTGCTACTAAATTAGTAGCTCTCTAGACTAAGGTACATAACTAAAGTAGACTAACTAGTTATTACACTAAAATAGAGCAAAAGTTACGCGCACTCTTACTCTAAGAATAGTGCTATATTTATAGGCATATCTGCTACAATACACCCCCTCACCTCTAGCCAGGAGGCAGGAGGTAGAGATATCGCAGTAAATGCTAGGGCTAAGTAGCTGTAGGGTAAGGTCTAAGAGCCCTTATGTAGTATTTTTGCTAACTAACTTTTATAGTAGGGACAGGCCTAACGCTCTGTCCAGCTGTTAGGACAACCCCCTACGGCTGCAGCACGACTTAGGCAAGTACTTAGGGAGAGAGCTAAGACTTAGCTCTAGTTACCTACCTAACTTAGAATCCTCACAGCACCTACTAGCGCAGCATCAGCGGACTAGGCTTATAACTATTGCACTAAAATAGAGCAAAAGGTACGCGCACTCTTACTCTAAGAATAGTACTATATTTATAGGCATATCTGCTGCAACACTAGTGTTATTACTGCTGTTATATCTCTACTATCTTTATAAAGGGTAATTTAGTTATATCCTAAGAAGAAGTCTATTAGTAATAGGATTTTGCAGCCTATAAACTTCTCTAAGAACTTGTCTACTATTAGTAGTGTTCTAGCATCTCTAATTAACACCTTGTTTATATACTGTACGTTATTAATAAATTAGAAAGAGCTAGCCTTCTTTGCTATAAGGTGCTATAGGTTTCTATATTAACTATTACATCTCTCTAGTGTTCCTCTCTCTAAACGTTCTAGAAGCATCTTTACTAGCTCTCCTTCCTAGCTCCTTGCTACTAGGAATACTTTAACCTACTAGGCTTTATAAGGTATAGTCTTAATCTTATAGAGAGGTATTACCTTCTTCTATATTTAGCCTAATTTAGAAAATGTAAAGGTAATAGCTATCTCTCTATTTATAATTATTTTAATAAACAGTTCCTTTTTACAGGGAAGAAGCACCTTACTAAACTTTTTGCTCTTTAGTCTTTCTAGATTAGGTCTTATACCTCTTAGGAATGCTATATGCCTTTGTTTAAATAGGTAATTAAAGGGTCTAGCATCTAGAGGTTGCAAGCTATAGAAAAGTTGTTATTATTTAATTATAAGCTGCTTCTAGTCTTCTTAGCTACGTTCTATTAGCTCTGTTACTCTTAGATTATTAACTAGCCTAACTTTTACCCCTATTCTTTTATATAAGGTATTAACCTCTCTACTATCTTCTTTCTACTAGCTTACTAGCTAATAATCTATATACTCTTGTAATTTGTCTAAAAGGCTTAGCTCTACTATTAACGTAGCAACGTCTTTGTTAAGATCTATCTAGCTTTTATCTCCTCCTAAGGAAATCTACCTAACTGCCTTATAATTGCTAGGGTTAAATATTCTTTAAGTAATATCTTTAATACTCTTGCTCTCCTTAGGATTGCTAGTATAGAGATAGCTGTATCCTACCTATGCTAAACAGTATAACTAGTTATTAGAATTAAGGTTTTCTACACTATAGGCGCCTCCTACCTTAGTTAAGAGAGCCTCCTATCTTTTCCTGTAGTAGATTCTACTAAAGTTAAGTAATAAGGAGCTAGATTAGACGTTATAAACGTGGCATTCCTTAAGCTATTATCTAATATAATATAATAGGTAGAGCGTCTAAATATATTATATTAAATAGCTACACAAGAAGACGCACACTATAAAGTGCTAAGTATTACTAACCTTATAAGGTTCTGTACTATCTAGAAGTAGGTAAGTATAAATACTTTACTAATCTTAACTAGGATGTTCTATACTATACTAATAAAGGAGTCTATACTCCTATTAGCTGTAATAACGCCCTACTCCTTACTAGGAACATAGCTTATTTCCTTATAGACTAACCTAAGTGCCTATAATGCACTAAATTAAAGTAAGTTTATCTAGGCGCCTGTATTAATAAGGTAGTTAATGCTGTAGTTTCTAATCTGCGCCTAGCTTGTTAGAAGGTCTAGGTAGATAACCCTCTCTAACCTAAGCTCTAATATTAACTTAGCAATATTGTTAGGTAGGTCCTTATTATACTAACTATCTCTATCTCCTTCTACTATATAACAAAGCTAGATAGCGTATTCTAATACTAGGTTACAAAATCTGCTGTTTACTAGGGCAGATAGTAGGGCTAGCCCTGCTACACAGTGCCTTGCGCTAGCGTAGACCCTAGAATTTTTAAACTAATTAGGAGTTAGTAGGTTTAACCTATTATCTTCTAATTAGCCCTAGTATAGGGTTTAGCTAGTAGCTATATTAACGCTTCTACCTATATCTAGCTCTAGTTATATCTTTCCTATATAGTTCTATAGGAGAGTCCTAACTAATTCTTAGGAGACTAAATCTCCTATAGTAATTCCTCTTACTTCTTATAGTAAGATAGCTAAAGAAATCTTTAACAGCTTTAGGCATAGAAGGCTAGCAAGCTCTTTGTTATTTAGGCTTCCCTCTTAGGTTTTCTTTCCTCTAGGGATAGTTATAGGTATGTCCTCTATAACTCTTTCTTGTAGTAGTAGTCTAATAACAGGGTATAAATTATTGTAGGGTTTGTGTAAAGCACTAGTCTCTAAAAAGTGTTACACCCTGATTTACCTCTGACTTAGCTCCTTTACGTTTCCGTTCCTGCCCGTAACTTAGTTATAGCATTCCAAACTTCCCTATATTCTAGCAGTATAAAGGCACGAGGAGAATCATCTGTAGATAGATAGTTTTTAAGTATTCTTTGTACAAGACCTATAGGAATAGAATTATCTCTGTGTTACCTATCCCAGTGCTCCTATACACCTTGTAGCAGATACACACGCATTCTAGAGCTTTCTATCATCCTGTGTCGTTACATTATACTCAAAAACTCGTCCCAGCCAGTAATAGCCTCTAAATAATATCGCAAGTTTGTTTAGTCATTGTGTACTAAGCAGATTCAGACCCCTTTTGGTTACAAACTATACAGGTCCCAATCATTATCCATCTAACAGTTAGGATTCTAGAGACCTCCTAACAACTAAAGCCTTTAGGTTTAGAACTTCCTGCAACTCACTGCTCTAGGATTACTTTAGAAAAGTTGCGTTAGATTGCGCTAAGATAAAGACTTAGAGATTATTAATAACCTACCTAAATTAGATCACTACTAATGTTAGGCACTACTAACCCTGGTTTAAAGGAACCTATTAGATAATCTACTTAAGGACAGGCGACCGCGCCTGCTAAGGGATCAACTAACACCTAGACGCTTAGCAAGAGCAATACTAAATTAGACTTAGAACAGGTAAATCTTTATAAGTTAGTTAACTGACTAAGGGCTAAAGTAGCCTAGCTTTAGGCCTAATCCCTTCCCTACAAAGATGTACCTGTGCCTACTACAGAGTCTCCCCTTATTCAATCTTAGCAACCTCCTAAAAGGTTCCAGTCTAAGACCCTAGTCTACTACCCTAGGCTTAGTAAACGCACACTAGCTATTAACAAATTAAGTAATAGAAAAGACCCTACTTTCAGACAGTAGCAAGCCTTGATTTAGGACTGACTTGACATTAATTCAGATTACTATCCTACAGAACGAGCTCGTATAGCTCTAGTATAGGGATATACTTCTAGGCTCGCTAAGGAATACCTAGAGCCCTAATACTTGTCTTGTGAAACAGACTAGTTCTAGAGCGCAGAGGAAATAATAACGCTTCTCTGCTCCTACTTTATTACAGGGAATAAGAGAGCTAAAAGTCAGGCTGTTTTTGATTGACTCTAAATAGGAAAAGATAACACGTTTCTACTTTTCAAAGCGCGCTTCCTAAGTGCTGCTATCTAGGGACAAGTACCTAAGTTAGAATGGTTTCACTACATGTAGACAAAGGTTACCCCTGCCCTCTAAAGTCCTAACCTAGGATTTAAGAGGCAGTAGGATAACTCGTTTAAACTTATAGTAGAGCATCTCACAGCGTATAACATAGAAAGAAAATAACATCCTGGTTATGCCCTACCTAATACCTTACTGCCTTAGACCTAACCCTAAACTGTTAACAATTAGCATTAGACTAACAACCTACCTCCAAATCAGCCTACACCTAGCATTTGGAAACCTCCTATATCTACTCCTACTCTAGCACCTAGGACTACACTGTCCCAAGCCACACCCGTAAGAGAGCCAACCCTAGGCAACTGCTATAACTGTGGCAAGACAGGTCACTTTGCAAAAGATTGCCCTAGTCCCTAGGTACAAGAAATCTAAGTAGATACAGAGGAATATGTTAACGCTAAAGAAGATTTTAAAGAGGAACTAATACCTAAGGGAAACAGCCCTGCCCAGGAGGACGACTTCACCTAGGCCTAAACTAATATAACCTATCTAACCTCTCTTTATCTTATTTGTTCAGTAGCCCCTATTTCCTTGCTTCTTCTATTCTATTAAACTAAGGGCTAGGCGTACAACTTAACTCCTTAGTCAATACTAGTGCCTAAGGATTTTTATTTTTAAATTCTAATATCGCTACTTTAGTGTCTGCTGCACTTAGGACTCCTATCTAAAGGTTGCCCTTTAAGGTCTAAGTTAAAGGATTCCAGGATTAGATTACGACCCTAGTGAACTAGTACATTTAGTTGCACTTAACTATTAATAGGCGTAAGATACGTAACTGCCCCTTTGTTATTGTTAATCTAGGATCCTAGGAATGCATTATTAGAATTAAATAGTTAAAACGTTTTAAACTCTAACTTAATACAGAGCGATCTTAGCTCATATAGCCAGTGAGGTACCCTAGGTTGTACGACCCCACCCCTCTATTAATAATAACCCTATATTAACCTTTGCTACAAGCCTACGTCCTACAAGACGTACAACAAAGGGACAACCTATAGGAAGCTGCAGAGTACTAACGTCGCCAAAGTCCAAATCACTTAATACATTATATAAGAGGTGTTATTTAATTGCTAAAATGCTGTTCCTTACTAACAATCCCAACCTAAAAGCCTCTAACTTGCCACCTCCTAGGGAGGCGCGCATTTCCTTACTTTCATTAAATGCTTTTTACTTTTCTATAAAAAAACCACAGAACGAATTTTTTACTACTAGTCTATACGAGATTAATCGCGTTATTAACTACTGTTGTACCTAAGACGACCCTAAGAACGCTCAGCTGCTTAACAAACAATTGCTAGACAAATATGTTTAATATACTAATGTGTTTAGCAAAACAGAAGCTGAAACCCTTCTAGAACACTGCCCCTACAACCACAAAATTATATTAGAGGGCTAATTGCTAAATTCCTACTTGCCCTTGTATAAACAAAATCTCAAGGAACTTAAAGCTACTAAAAAGTTTGTGCAAGACTAACTACAGCACAGCTGGATTAAACACAGTCAGAGCCCCTTTGCGTTGCCTATACTCTGTGTTCAAAAACCAAACAGGAATTTGCGCATTTATGTTAACTATTGTAAACTTAA
Source organism: Ascochyta koolunga (assembly GCA_026119515.1). Lineage (NCBI taxonomy): Eukaryota > Fungi > Ascomycota > Dothideomycetes > Pleosporales > Didymellaceae > Ascochyta > Ascochyta koolunga. Next base: position 2,322,533 of record JANLCG010000002.1, on the reverse strand, counting down.
CGCCCTTACAAGAAAGGACTCCTATCTAATACTGCGCATAGACGAATTGTTAGCACAACCATCTAAGGCTAAGGTATTTACTAAATTTAACATCTAGAATGCCTTTAATCAAATTTGTATAGATCCTGCCTCTAAGGAGTACACTACGTTCTGTACACGTTACAGTAGTTACAAGTGCAAGGTTCTACCCTTTAGGCTATGTAATGGACCAGCCACTTATTAACAATATATAAATAATGTTCTTATTAAATATCTAGACAACTTCTGTATCGCATATCTAGATGATATCCTTATCTACTCTAAAGACCTTGTGACCTATAAACAACATGTTAAGCTAGTACTTAATTAACTCTGTATTGCTGGATTATAAGTAGACATTAAGAAGAGCAAGTTCTACGTTACCTGTACTAAGTACTTAGGTTACATCCTGACTAACAAAGGAATTAAAGTGGACTCTAAGAAGGTACAAGCCCTTAGGAACTAGATCCCTCCTACTACTGTTACCAGTGTGAAATCGTTCCTAGGCTTCACTAGGTTTTACTAACAATTCGTACCTGAATTCTCTCGCGTAGCTAAGCCCCTTATCGCCTTACAAAGCCTAGCAAATCCATTTAAATAGACTGCTTAATGCTAATCTAGTTTTAAAAACCTAAAGGAAGCCTTATTGTCTATCCTAACTCTATGCTATTTTAATCCTAACTACAATACAAAGATTAAAACTAACGCCTCTAATAGAGTTGTTGCTAGGGTTTTGTCACAGCAGCACCCTAATAACAAGTAGTACCCTGTAGCATTCTACAGCTAAGTACTCTCTAGAGCCAAACTTAATTAGGAAATACATAATAAGGAGTTGTTTGCGATTTTACAAGCCTTTAATAAGTAGAGAGCTAAACTCACCTTAGTCACAAAACAGATCTAAGTCTACTCTAATTATTGATCCCTAGAGTACTTTATGACGACCAAAATCTTAAATGCTTAACAAGCACAATAGGCAGAAGCTCTAGCTCTGTTTAACTTTAAGATTGAATACACGCTAGGCAAGAACAACAAGCGTGCTAATATCCTAAGTTGCTAAGAACAGGATCTTGCAAATCTAAAGTCTGCTTAAGAAGACAATTAGTCCTAAGTCCTACTAGGTCCACAGCAGTTACACAACTAGATTAATTCCAATTTGGCTCAGACATATCTAGCTAAGACTAACCTAGTTGTGGCTACTATCTGCTCAGTACAGCCTATTATAAAACTAGATTCCTTGGAACTAATTAAGGCGTTGATACAAGAAAACTAGAAATCTTTTAGACAAGAACAACTGTTGTTGCCATCTCTGTATTAGATCTAAAACAGACTCCTTCTCTACTATAATTAACTCTGTGTCCCTGCTAACTTAACCCTATGCACACGCCTAATTAAGGAAGCCTATGACCAACTATTAACTGCTTACCCTAGTGCCAAGAAGACCTACTAACTGCTATCACAACAGTATCACTAGAAAGGTATAAGTGCTACATATAAAAGATATGTCTAAAACTGCATCCTATGTCGCTAAGGCCATCCAAGACAGACCTAACTCTGTAGGTACTTGCATCCCTTGCCAATACCTAACAAACTAATGCAACATTTGTGCATTAATTTTAAGGATTTTCCTAAGGACAAAGCTAGGTATAACTAGATCATAGTTATTATTAATTGCCTAACCAAACAAGCTATTACAATCCTATGCTATAAAACAATTACGGCATGTAGGATAGCAAACTTGTTTATACAATAGGTGTATTAGTTTAGACACACCCCTAAGTTAATAGTGAGCAACAGGGGCCCCTAGTTTATCTCTACTTTCTAGACGGAATTCTGTCAAATTATAGGTGTGAAAGTTAAGCTATCTACTGCCTATTACAAGGAAACTAACAGTTAAACAGAGATTATAAACAAGTATATAGACTAACAGCTCTGTCCCTTTGTCTCGTACTATTAGGATAACTAGTCTAAACTCCTACTAATTATAGATTGTGCCTAACTTACTCTGCTACATTCCTTAATTAGAATATTACCTTACTAAGTAATTTATAGTAGCTAACCTAAACAGAGCTGGAGTTAGAAAGGAGCTGATACGGCAGTGACCTCTGTGGAACAACTTAACTATAAGGAGGCCTTAGCATTAGCAACCTATATGCACAACGCCTAGAAGGTAGCTAAGGAGAATATAGAGAAAGCCTAAGACCGCATGCGCTCTGCAGTTAACGCTTATTGCAACCTAGTTAACTGGACTGTAGGTGACAAAGTGTACCTTTCTACTAAAAACTTAACAAGTAAGCAACTAAGCTAAAAGCTATCTGACAAGTAGGAAGGTCCCTTTAAGGTCCTAGAACAGGTTAGTTACTTATATCGCTTGAAACTTCCCCCTGGTTTAAAAATACATAATATATTTGCACCTGACGTTCTGTGTAAGGATCTAGATAACCTGTTGCCTAGTTAGGAAGCTCTAAAACCCGCAGGTATTCCTATTTAAGGAGTAGAGGAATAGGAGGTCTAAGAAATCCTGGCTAGTAGGTTGGTCTGCTGTAGTCTTAAGTACCGTGTGAGCTGGGTTGGCTATAACCTAGACCTAACTTAGTATCCTACAAAAAACTTTATAGGAGCACCCTATAAGCTGAAGGCGTATCACAACAAGTACCTAGAGCAGCCTAGTCTACCAAAGGCATTAAACGAATAGATTACAGCATAGGAAGAAGGTTAAGAATTGTAGGGCGAATAAAGACATTATAATTTAGAAAAGGACAAAGGAAATCTATTAACTCTAAAACGCCTCTAACCGCGTTTATACAATAGATAACAACAAAAGAAATCCTCCTTACTGTACAGCTAGAGAAACCCTTTCTTTTTTAAGGGTTCTTAATGTTACTTATCTCCTTAGAGCTACTGTTGTTGGTTTTGTCTAACAACCTAGGAGCACCCTTTTTTTTAGGTGCTGGAAGCAGAGCTGGCTTTACTAACTTACCTCTAACTCTAGAGCTATAAAGGGCCATTTCCTGTCGCAGCTTGATGACCTCCCTAGTTAACACTAACAAACCCTCTACTATCTCCTCTATTACCTGGCCCTGCGCTGTACTGGCGTGGTACTAATGCAGCAACACGTTATTAGCGGTGACTCCCTTGAGCTGCGCAGTTGCCACCTGCACCACACTTACTAGAGCTATCGCTGATGCTATAAGGCTACGCTATGCCTCTAGTGCTGCCTCTGTTACCTCCTCCGCCGCCTCTCCCGCTGCCTTACCCCTAGATTCCTCCTCCTACATAACAAGGTTGTTATAAAAAGTAGCATACTTAGGACTAACGTAAATTAGAACCTATAACTATTAGTATTAGTTAGAGAGTAGGAGTAAAGAAAAGTCTAGTTACTAGATAACACTTCTTATTTTAAAGTGTGTAATAAGCACACTTTAACAACAACGCCTTGTTAAAGGCGTAGTCTACCTTCCTCCCCTCGCAAAGGCCTGAATTAAACAAAGGCAAATAACCTAATAGGCTACCGCAAGAGCTCTAGGCAGGACTAGTATTAGCATAGTAACTAATTAACAAGCCTGGGAGCATTAGCATAGGAACAATTAAAAGAGCGTAGGGATACTTACAGCAAGAAATAGTGTCTGTTAGAGTTAGGAAAGGTGTAAGGATTAATTGTTTATATACCTACGCGACGCGTCCTAGAAATTAGATATAACAACAACAGCAAACCTGTTTCCCTCTAATTAAGTCACGATATAGCTTGTTGTTACGTTAGATTTAGGCAGCAGAGTTAACAAACAAAAAAAAGTTGTCTTTACTTTAGATAAAAACAACAACAAAACACTAAAATAACAACCTAAGTTAACTAAAAACCTAGAACAGACGCTGAATTAACGCACTAACGCTACAGGACAACAACTGTTATCACTTACGCGTATCTAGGACAATCTGCCTACACAGGAGGGGGTAGTGTAAAGCACCAGTCTCTAAAAAGTGTTACACCCTAATTTACCTCTAACTTAGCTCCTTTACGTTTCTGTTCCTGCCTGTAACTTAGTTATAGCATTCTAAACTTCCCTGTATTCTAGCAGTATAAAGGCACGAGGAGAATCATCTGTAGATAGATAGTTTTTAAGTATTCTTTGTATAAGACCTATAGGAATAGAATTGTCTCTGTGTTACCTATCCTAGTGCTCCTATACACCTCGTAGCGGATACACACGCATTCTAGAGCTTTCTATTATCCTGTGTCGTTACAGTTTGCTCTAGAACAGGATAGTAAAAGGGTCCTCTAGCACCTTAGTAATACTAGGCTAGAGGTCCCTTTAGACTTAATCTTCTCTTACTTAGCTATATAGCTGCTCTATTAATCCTTTACTTAGTAGAGGGTTAGAATTAGATAATTACTTTTGTACGTTTCTGCCTTACGTCTTATTAAGAACTTAGTTAACTAGTCTCTCTAATAGTTTTTATAACCTAGTAGCTGCGCTAACTAAGGACTTAGTAGAATAAGCTCTAAGGATAATATCTTAGCTATTAATATAATCTAGGCTTAGCACCTCTATATAGTCTATGTTAGGACTGCTAACTCTAATAGTTCCCTACAAGGCTAGTATAGCCTAATTAAGGAATAGGGGTGGCGTAACTATATAACACAAGTAAATTGCTCTACTCCTTTAGTAGTAATTTGTCTATCCTTAACCTGCAATACTATCCTCTACCTTCTAATGCTTAATAGCATGCCACCCCTATAAAAAGAGGTCCTAATATTTAAATTACTTACTATTACACGTTATTAAAATGCAGACTAGATAATAGAGCTAACAAGTAAGCTAGTCTAAAAGTAGTTAACCTCTAGGTACCCTAGTACGCTCTAGATTTATTGTTAAGGAAGACTCTGCTACTGCTTGCATCTAAAGCCTACCTTCCTTAGTAGAAAGAGACGCTGCAGAGAACTCTAGACTAGCTAAAGGTAGAGCGAACAAGCAGAGACTAGGAGGCTAGTTAACAACTCCTCCTAGGCTACAAACACCTACAATGGTCTAGAACGCTTTACTACGTTCTCTAACAGACTAGGAACTAGCAGACCTCTACGCCTAGTTAAAAAGAGCCTAGAGGCAAAGCAAGATTAATTAACTCTGTTAACTAAGGGCTAAATATAAGTTAGGAGACACCTTAGTGCTCCCTCTAACTTTAACTCTACTAAGGACCCTTAAAATAACATCCTTAGGCCTATTAGCTAACCTTCTAAAGCTAGACCTACCTTAAAGGTACAATAAGAAGTTAAGAGCTAAATATAACTACTAGGAATGTAACTATAAGTTATATTTCCTACGTTTGCCTATAAACTTTATAAAAGAATACTAAAAGATAGATTTTAGGGCAATATACCTTTCTAAGCTACTTAAGACTCTATAGAAATTATATTACATAATAGAACAGACAAGTTCTCTATCCTAGTAGCTAACCTAAGAGACACTTAAAACTATTATGTTAAACGCTCTAGGAACGCTATTAGAATAGAAACAGTAAGCCTATAAGACTCTTAAGAAAATCTAGTAAAAATTAAATTAGTTACCTATAGATCTGCTAGATGCCTTTTAACCCTTGTAGGAGGAAATAGGCTTAGCCTAAACTCTAGAGCTTTAAGTAATAGAGTACATTTTATCTCTGCGCGAAGACATCTAGAGAGACCTGTTCCTACTCCTAGTTAATAGGCGCAACACTCTGCTAATAGTAGAAGAACATGCCAACGTTATCTACTACAGAAGGAATCTAGACAAAGAGGCAAAAGCTACTCCTGCAAAGAGGTAGCTACTAAAAGGTAGTAATAAGAGTAATAAGACAGGGGGATATAAAAACCCCTAAAAAGACAAAAATAGGCTAAAAGGGGCTATAACAGACTATCCTTACATAAAACTATAGGTACCTAAGGCAAAGGTAGAGGTCTAACCTATTATAACTGTAGAAAGTTTAGTTATACTACAGCTAAGTGCTAAAGCCCTCTAAAGAATAAGGATGCTACAGCTAACTAGAAGGAAACTACTTTAGAATTAAAGGAAGGCTTAAACATTAGTTTAGGAAAAGGGAAAGAGCTAGAGGATTAATTCTATATCTTTCTGCCTACATAGCTTTAAACTAGGAAATATAGAACCTAGAGAAATTAAGGAAAGCCCTTTACCTCTATCTCTCTTAGTTATTAACTATATAGTGCACAGTTTAATCCTCTAAGCCTATAGAGGCTATAATTAATAGAGGTTCCTAGCTAAACTTAATGTTAGCTATACTAGCAAAGGAACATAATCTCTAAGTAGACCCCCTGCCTAAGCTGCTAGCTAAAGGCGTAGATAGGGGTAGATTAATAGTGTATAGTACTACAACAGTAGATATAACTATTACTAATTTACGTAGTTATAAAGAGACCTATTAAGTACTATTTGTAGTAACAGACCTTTAAAGATACTTAGTATACTTAGGTCTTCCCTAGATTAATATATTTTATCTAAAAATTAGCTACGCTACTAGACGTATGCTCTTTTAGAGGAATAAGGATAATAAGGTTATCTAGTTTATAAAGGTAGCTATAGAAGACGCTAAGCAGTTTAAGAGTAGTATAAGAGAACCTAATATAGACGTCTATGCGTGCCTTGTTAACTTTATAGGCTATAGAGGGTTAGAAGATAACCCTATAGGTTATTTACCCCTAGAATATGCAGAGTTTGCAGATGTAGGCTTAGAGGAGGACTCTAAGAGTCTTCTAGAGCATAGCTACTATAATCTATCTATAACTCTAACACCTAATAGTGTTCTACCTTACTAACTATTATACAACCTCTTAGTAACTAAGCTATAGATACTTTAAAACTATCTTTAGGAGTATATAGCAAGAGGATAGATACGTTAGTTAAAGTCTCTAGTAGGGGCACCTATACTCTTTGTTAAGAAGAAAGATAGTAGCCTAAGACTTTATATTAACTATTAGGGCCTTAATAAGGTTATAGTTAAGAACTAACACTTACTACCTCTAATTATAGAGTTACTAGAGAGGCTCTCTTAGGCAAAGTATTTTACTAAGCTTAATGTAAGAGAGGCCTACTATAGGATTTATATTACAGAGGGAGATAAGTAGAAGACTGCTTTCTATACTAGACATAGACACTATAAGTATACTATTATGCCTTTTAGCCTAACTAACGCCTCTGCCTAGTTTTAAGCATATATTAACTATGCTCTTACAGGATTAGTTAACATATATTGCATTATCTATTTAGATAATATCCTAATCTACTTAGATATAAAAGAAGATTATATATAGTATATAAAGGATATACTACAAAGACTATGTAAGTCTAAGCTATATATTAAACTTAGTAAGTGTAAGTAGCACACTTAACGCATAGAGTATCTTAGATATGTAATTAGCCCTAAAGGGGTTAGTATTAACCTAGAACAGGTAAAAATAATCTAAGAGTAGCTATAACTACAAATAGTCTATAATATTTAAGTGTTTATTAGCTTTCTAAATTACTATTAATAATTTATCTACATATTCTTTAAATTAGCCTTACTATAAACTAAAATAACCTATAAGACCCTAGAGTCTACTAGAGGGGGTCTAGCAATAAGAAGAGAGGAAAGCTAGAAAATAGACATTAGCAAAAAGATAGATCTACTTTCTAGAAGCTTAAAGACGCTTTTACCTAAGTTCCTATACTCTCCTACTTTAATCCTTATTAGAAAATAAGAGTAGAGGTAGACGTGTTAGGAGGCGTAATCTTAGGTATATTAAGTTAAAATGTGCTAGAAGAAGATAGAATAGGTTAATAGAGGCTAATTAGTTTCTTTTCTTATAAATTAATCTAAGTAGAATATAATTACAATACCTATAATAAGGAACTACTAGCTATTATTAAGAGTCTAGAACACTAGCGCTACTACCTTAAAGGTATACACTTTAAGGTCCTTACAGACTATAAGAACCTAAAATAGTTTATAGAAAATAAGACCCTTAACTATTGCTAGGTTTAGTCCTATCTAGCCTTAACTTAGTTTAATTTTATCCTTACCTACTAACTAGGGACTACTAATCCTGTAGATAGACCCTTAAGGCAACTAGACTATAAGGCAGAAATAAAGAAACCTTTACTAAAGTATAACAAAGCTTTTATATAACCCCTTTAAGATTTGTTCTCCTCTAAAGGAAAGAATGTAAAGTTATTAGAACTTCTCTAATAATCTTTATAAATGTAATTTCGTAATTGGGCTTAGTGGCTAGGCTTATGTAATTATTATTATATAATTGTATAAGACTAGAGGATTAAGATGCTGTGCTTACTAAGCACGTATCTAGTGCCAATCTAGAGATATCTAACTTTCTATTTTCTCTAAGAAAGTAAGATCTCTATTAAACTTAGATAACGTTACTCTTTTCTATAATTAGAGTAGATTACGCGTCTAGCTATGTAATCTACTGTACACGTAAGCTGTATACGTAGTCTTTACTATAAGATTACGTGTCTCTAAGAGATAGATTACTAATTAGTAATCTAAGAGACATCTAGAATGTTCTGCTTAATAATGTAAGAGAGAGAAGCAGAGTATAAGTATCTCTGCTGTCCTCTCTCAAAGTTCTGTACCTAGCATTTAATATAATAACTTGTCTATATTATTATATTATCTTATCTTTACTCTATTAGGCTATACGCTTCCTTATTTAGAAATTACCTAGTCTAGTTAGTCTAGGTCTTCTAGATTAGGGAAGAAAGTAGCTTTGTCCTCTCCCTACTTTCTTTACAAAGAATAACTTCCTAGTGTTAGCTGTTACAACATAGGCATCTCTAAGGTCTAAAGAACAATTAGAAATTGTTAAAGCCCTCTAAAAATTCTAAGTAAAGGAAAGTACTACAACTAGGGATCTGTATAACTATAAGGAAGAGTCTATAGTAGAACTAGCCTTAGATACAACCTCTAATTAATATAATACTAAAACAGACTATAATAACCTAAAATAATTAGTTACAGATAATAAGGTGTTAAAGCACTTAACTACTCTAGAAGAGAAGTCTAAGGCTCTCTAAGAATGCTATAATAACCTACTTAGAGGACATCTTAGGGGTAAGAAGACAATAGAAAAGCTTTAACAATACTATTGTGCTAGTGCACAGGGTACCTGCCTTAGCAGACACCTAGATGCTAGGTATATAAGATTAATCTATCTGCCTAACACTCCTTACTACTACCACTACCACTACTACTACCTACAACTACAATAACATACTAATCTACTACTTCTAATATATATACTTCCTTCCTCTTCCTACCCCCTATATGCTAACGGGTTGCTCTACCTCTCTTCTACACTATAAGTAGAAGGGAATAAGGAAGAATATAAAAGACTATTATAAAAGCTGCCTAGTATGCAAGAAGGTAACTCTAGCGCGTTATAAGCTATATAGTCTCCTAGCATCCTTACCTCTACTAAACGCAGCCTAAGAGGAAGTTACTATAGATTTTATTACAGAATTACCTCTAAGCTGCCTAAGCAACTAGGTATACAACACTATCTTAGTTATAGTGTGTAGACTTACTAAAATAGCTTATTATATCTTAGCTAGAGCTGATTAGGACAGTACAGACCTAGCCTAATCCTAGATAAGAGAAGTTATACGCCTATATAGTGTCCTAAAGAAGATAATCTCTAATAGAGGTCTACTTATAGCAGCTAAACACTAGGATACTTTCTAACATTACCTAAACTTAAGAAGGGTGTTAACTTCTACTTATTATCTACAGATAGATAGGCAGACTAAAAGACAGAACTAGACACTTAAACAGTACCTATAGTGCTACTATTGCCTAGAATAAGATAATTAGAGTCTATAGATATTAGTTGTAGAGTTTGCGTACAACAATAGCATATATACAACTATAGGCACTACTCTGTTTAGAGCATACTATAGTATAGATCCTATTAGTCCTAACTAGCCTAGTATGCCTTATAGCAATAGAGAATTACCTCTAGGGGAACAAGTAGCTAGCAAAGTTATTGCTTTGCAATAAGAGTGTAAGAAGAAAATTATTACTATAAACAAATACTAGAAATTATATGTAGATAAGAAACGCTTAGTATATATATTTAAAATAGGTAATTAAGTAATAGTGTTAAATTAGCATATTAGGTTAATAAGACCTAAGAAAAAGCTTAACTAGAAATACCTAGGTCTAGGTTGTATAGTAGACTAGTATAGTCTAACAGTATTTAAAGTTAACCTTCTAGGGTTATAGAGCATATATCTAGTCTTCTATACGTTATTGTTAGAGCCTTATAATCTAAAAGGTCTTATTCTACACCTAGAGGTCCTAATTGTAGACATACTGCGTAAATATAGTAATAATGTCTATAAAGTAGACACTATACTAGATAGACACAAAGGAGAATATAACTAGTAGGAATATCTAGTTAAATAGACTAGCTATAGAGACAAAGAGAACTTCTAGGAGCCTAGTTAAAATATCTCTAGTAACGTCCTTTAATAATTTTAGAAATCTAAAGGTATATAGCCTAAGAGGAATGTAAAAGAAAAGCCTTGTAGGAGTTAAGGGTAACCTCTAAAGAAGAAGGGGGATAAGTAAAGGTAATAAGAGGATCCTAAGGAGATAATATACCTTTATTAGTTTTCTTATAGGGTTTTTAGGGTGTTTAACAGCGTTATACTCTAGGATTACCTTAGCCTAATTTACAAGCATCTCTTAGGATGTATAATTATCTATTATAGACTATAAGAACCTAGTCTAAATTATAATAGTTTAATCTATAAGGGTATAAAGCTTCTAATATTATAAGAAGAAAACATAGGATATTAAAGCAAGTACTCTATTAAATTTAAGCTAAAGGCTTAGGTATATCTAGGATTTCTAGAGAAATCTAACTATAGAAATTGTTTATAGTTATACTATTATACTAGCTATAATAGTCTATTAGGACCTATTATAACACGCTCTTACTACTCTTAAACCTTATTATGCTTATCTAGCCTCTTCTGCAGAGTCTTAATCTTCTTAGACAAGGAGCCCTTCTTAGCGCTAGTAGCAAAGCCTTTCTCTCTTATAAGCACAGCTATCTCTACAACTAAGGCATTACCTAGTTTTCTGCGCTTAGAACTAGGGTTTAGAGCATAATTGCAAACCTTAGCCTATAATAAGTTAGAATAGTCTATCTAGAAATAAGATAAGTATATATACCTGCTTACGTAGTAAATTAGTCTTCTTAGCAACTCTATTAGTAATAGCAGCCTTAAGGGTGCGCTTGCTAGCCTTAGCATATACTAATACAGCCTTCTTGCTACGCTAACGCTAGTCTAGGCAGAACTTAGATTAAGGGTCCTTATTATTAGCAATAGCACTAGTGTGTAGGTAGAGGTAGGCAGCGTAAGGGATGTAAGTGCTACTAGAGGTGTAAGAATAACCTATAATAGACTAAAACTACTTAAGAGGATAACTTACTAACTATAGGCCTAGGAGATAGGCTAATAGAGGGATATAAGCTTAAACTTAGACGCTTTCTTCTCTATCTTAGTTAATAGGCGCTATAGGAGCTTATTATTAACTATATCCTAGTCTAGGTCCTAGACGCTAAACTCTAAGGCCTATAGAATATTGCAAATCTTAGCTAAGTTGCTGTTGTGTTTTAAATAGAGCTGCTAGAGTTAGTTATAACCTATAAGGGGTTATAATTAGGCTAAAGGAGGGGAATATATACAGTAATACACTCCTAGTTAGAAGAGAAGCACTAGAAGTAGCGTATAACCTACTCTAACTTACCTAAGTCTATCTATAATAGCTATGCCTTGTACAAGTTAATATTAGTAGGGGTAATTTAGATATAGATATAACTAGTCCTGCTATAGTGCTTATGCTAGCCTACAGCAAAGCTACAGACGCACTAAATATAGACCTAGAATAACTATACGCTATTATGCGCTATATTGTTGCCTACAGCGTTTAGATCTATAATCTTAAGTAGTCTAGACGTGTAGGGGGCAGTAGGGTGTAGTGCAGCAGGCTAGGGGGCTAGGGATATACTTTTAAAATTGTTAGAGCCTAGAGAATCTAGTTAGCTGCCTGTAGAGTTATAACAACCTATAATAACCTATTAGAGGTTATCCTAGATTAGCAAAGGGGAACCTATCCTAGCTAGAGAAAAGCACTAACTTACTAAAAATTAGAGTAGAGTATAGGAATAATAGACTAAAATAGGGGATAATGTTAGGTATATCTAGGCACTGTACTAGCAACGCGTTACTCTACTTATTTTCTAGGCAGTAGCGCAACTCTTAGGTAAAGGTAAAGGTAAAAGAGAAGGTAAAGGTAGAGCTGCCTAAACCCATGCATAAGCTTAAGGGAATACCTCTAACTACTAAAGCACTACTCTCCTATAACTCTGTTACTATCTAGTCTATAACAGCCTATAATTACCTACTCTACCTAAAAACCTATAATATCTGTTGCTTAGGGCGAGCTACCCTAGAAGGGGGATATTATTAGGACTGCTAACTCTAATAGTTCCCTACAAGGCTAGTATAGCCTAATTAAGGAATAGGGGTAGCGTAACTATATAACACAAGTAAATTGCTCTACTCCTTTAGTAGCAATTTGTCTATCCTTAACCTGCAATACTATTCTCTACCTTCTAATGCTTAATAGCGTGCTACCCCTATAAAAAGAAGTCTTAACAGTGTAGTCCTAGGAGTTTAAAGTTTCTTAGGAAGACATAGAGTTAGGATAATACTAGCTATTGCTAGTTGCTGTTAGTGTGCTAATGCTAGCACCTTAATTTAGCTGTTCTCTATTTTATATAGATAATGTTACCTGTTAAGAGCTGTATACTGTCCCTCTTAGTCTAGAGTCTATTCTGCTAAATCTATTAAGTTTAACTAATAAAGCTAGCTAGTCTAGGATGTTCTAGGAAACCTTAAAATACTAAAGGATTTTCTATTTTAACTAGCTTAGTTAATAAGTTAGTAGAACTAAACCTAGGATAGCGTCTAGCTGCTTATATACTAGACTAAAGTAGTACGTCCTCTTATTAGTTTTATAGTTATAGTAGTAACTACATTATCCTATCCTAACTAAGGCCTAGTAGAGCTTATAGTCTTAAGATTTATAATCTAGTTTATTGCATATAGTACAGGAACTATTATACTCCTAGCCTTAGTAGTATAGAACACCTCTATTAGGATCTACATTCCTCTAGGAATAGGAGATAAACAACCTGTTATTACGTTCTAAGACCTTGCCTGTAAAGAAAGTAGGGGAGGACAAAGCTACTTTCTTCCCTAATCTAGAAGACCTAGACTAACTAGACTAGGTAATTTCTAAATAAGGAAGCGTATAGCCTAATAGAGTAAAGATAAGATAATATAATAATATAGACAAGTTATTATATTAAATGCTAGGTACAGAACTTTAAGAGAGGACAGCAGAGATACTTATACTCTGCTTCTCTCTCTTACATTATTAAGCAGAACATTCTAGATGTCTCTTAGATTACTAATTAGTAATCTATCTCTTAGAGACACGTAATCTTATAGTAAAGACTACGTATACAGCTTACGTGTACAGTAGATTACGTAGCTAGACGCGTAATCTACTCTAATTATAGAAAAGAGTGACGTTATCTAAGTTTTATAGAGATCTTACTTTCTTAGAGAAAATAGAAAGTTAGATATCTCTAGATCAGCACTAGATACGTGCTTAGTAAGCACAGCATCTTAATCCTCTAGTCTTATACAATTATATAATAATAATTACATAAGCCTAGCCACTAAGCCCAATTAGGAAATTGCATTTATAAAGATTATTAGAGAAGTTCTAATAACTTTACACACCCCCTTAATCTTTATAATACTTAATTTAAGCAATCTAATTATATCTTAGAGAGTAAAACAATTTAAGCTCTCTTTTATATAGATATAAATTCTTTTTAGGCTTAGGTTATAGAGTATAACAATTTAGAAACTCTATAAAACAACCTAATTCTTTAACTAGTAGATTTTTATAATTCTACTAAGTTAATTCTACTAGTAAACTCTTTAAACTTAGTTATACTAGTAGCTTTAGTTAGATTATCTGCTAGTATAGTACTAGTATTTTCGTATACTAAGTCTATATTATTATTAAGCAGATTTTCTCTAACAAAGTAATAAGTTATATCTACATGCTTAGTTCTAGCGTGATAAATAGGGTTTTTCGCTAGTTCTATAGCACTAAGACTATCTGTTTTAATAGTATTAAGACTATTAAATATAAAGTAGTCTTTTAAAGAGTTATTAAACAGCTCTTTAATTATATTTTGTAGATATAAGCTTTCTTTAGTAGCTTCTTTTAGAGACATATATTCTGCCTCTGCAGAGCTAATTGCTACTGTTTTTTGTAGCTTAGAAATCCAGCTAATAGCTATAGATTTCTTATTAATATTCTCTAATAAGAATATATTGCCTATAGTAGATTTTCTAGAATCTAAATCGCCCCCCAATCTGCATCAGATACTCCTACTAACTTAATAGATTTAGTAGTAGTATTTGTAGATTGCAAAGTAGATTCTAAAGTTAAATCTAATCCTAGTTCTTTAGTTTTAACTAAGTAACTAAAGATATAATCTAGATACTTTAAGTGTTCTAGACTAGGATTAGACATAGATCTAGCAAGGTAGTTTACACTATAAACTAGATCAGGCCTAGTAAATATAGTAAGATAGATAAGACTACCTATTTGCTGTTGAAATTCTCTAGTAATAGAGCTTTCTTCTAAGTATTTACTTAGTTTTGAACCTATAGGCAAAGGTATAGAATTAGCGTAATCTTCTTCTATAATAGAAGTATAATTAGCTAATTCATCTTCAGAATCACTAAATAGCTCTATTTCTCTAGGCTTTTCTTTAATAGCACTAGATTTAGAAGATTTTATAGTAGTAGAATCTTTGTTAATAATTCTACTAGTACTACTAGGCTCTAGTCTAGTAAAAACACGTTGTATACTAGCACTGTTATTAGGCCTATAGTAGTAGCCTTCTATTATTTTGCAATCTCTAGCAGTTATAATCTTGTTACTACTAGGATTATAGAGTTTATAAATATTAGACCCTATAAAGCCTATTAAGTAATAAGGTGTTGCTTTAGAATCTAGTTTCTTAGTAAATAAACTAGGTTCTTTATAGTAGGTTAGAGAACTAAACACTCTTAAATTACTTAAATTAGGCATCTCTTTATATTTATAGTAATAAGGAGTCTTAAACTCTATAGAGCTATTAGGAGTTCTGTTATAGAGGTAAACAGCAGTTAATAGAGCTTTGCCCTAAATTAACTTAGGCAAATTACTAGTAAAAAGTAAGGCTCTTACTTTATTTAGTAATACTCTATTAATTATCTCTGCTGCACTGTTTTGTTCAGGAGTATAAGGAGCAGAATATCTAGTTTTAATACCTTTTTCACTTAGATAATTATCTAGTTCTCTAGATTTAAATTCATTATCTAATTGTAAGGCTTTAACCTTATTATTAAAGAAAGGTTTACTAGATTCTGTACTAGTACTAGAGTTATTAGAGCTATTATCTTTAGCTTCTAATTCTAACTCTGTAATAGTAGTCCTAATTATATCTATAATACTACTTCTAGATTTTAACAGCTTAACTACTAAGTATTTAGTAAAGCTATCTCTAAAAGTAATGTAGTACTTAAAGCCTTTAAGTGTTTTAGGCCTAATAGGACCTCCTATATCTATATAGATTAAATCTAGATAGGCATTTACTTTAGTACTAGCTTCTACTTTTCTATTCTTAGTAAGTTTAGATTGTATACAAATAGTACAATTATCTAAACTAGTAGATGCAGTGCCTATATCTTCTAGATTTATATATTCTACTCCTGAAGTAGATTTCTTTAAGTGCTTAATAGTATTAAGGTTTATATGCCCTAATCTACTATGTGCTAGCTCTATAGTATTTTTATTTAATACTATTTCTTCTTCTTCTACTTTTTCTTTAGTAGAAGTACTAGAAGTATTATCTTCTTCTAGATTAATAGCCTCTTCTATAGCAAGCCTATCTTCTACTTCTTCTTCTTCTAAATTATTAGAAGTATTAAGAGTAGTAAAAGTTTGTTATTTATAATAGACTTTATAGGCTTAGAGCTAGTAGCACTAAAGACACTTACACCTTCTTTATAGCTTCCTTTAGCTAATAAAGTATTCTTAGGTGTATTAATAAAACAGCTTTCTTTATTAAAAGATAAGCTATAATTCTTAGAAGTAATAAGACTTAAACTTAGTAAGTTTACTCCTAAGTTAGGGACAAATAGCACATTAGTTAGTTTAACTAATTGCTTAGTACTAGTAAATACTAGACTAATATCGCCTACACCTTGTGCTTTTAGAGCAGTACTAGTATTTCCCCACTTAATAGAAGTAGAACAGGGCTTTAAACTAGTAAATAACTCTTTAATATAGCACGTGTGTATAGTAGCACCAGAGTCTAAAATAAAATCTATAGTTTTATTACTATTAGATTTAATAGAAGAAGATAGGACTTGTTCTTCTTCTTCTTTAGTAGAGCTGTTATTAATAGATTTATCCTTATATAGACTAGGATTTTTCTTAAAACAGCTAGACTCTTTATGTCCCTTTTTATTACAATAATTACACTTTATAGTAGGTTTATTATCCTTACTTTTAGTGTTATTATTGTTTTTAGTTTGTAAAGACATCTCTATGTCGTTACTATAAGAAGAAGACTTATTATTATTACTATTCTTACTAGTATTAGAGTTACTAGTATTATTAGAATAGTTTTTATTCCCCTAATAGAGTTAAGTCTTCTAGATTTATCTAATAATTGTGAAATAATCTCTTCTATATTAATTTCACTATTAGATGTTCTAATAGATTGCGTTATAACTGTTACTATATATTTGTAATCTTTATTTAGATTATTTAGTAACAACGCAACTATAAACTTAGTAGGTAGAGTAATTCCTCTAGATTCTAGACTATTAATAACTCTCTTAAAGGAGTTAATATAGTTTTCTAGATTGCCTTTACAGCTATTAAGAGTAGTGTTTATTAATTCTTTAGATAGTAAGAATTCACTACTAAAGCCTTTAGCTTCGTATAGATTTTTTAAAGTATTCCACAATATAAAGGGATTACTAATAAATCTAGTTTGTAATAGAGGGCCGTCCTCTAAGGCTAATTTAATTAAGGCTGTAGCTTTATAGGCATTTTCTTCTAGAGTCTCTACATTATCTATAATAGTAGTAGGATTATTAAGTATATAACTTAAATAACCTTTTTCTACTATAATAGCTTCTAATCTTATAGCCTACAGATTATAGTTAATAGACCCTTTAAGCTTAGGAAGCTTAATAGAATCTAGCATCTTGTAAATAAGCTAATTAATCTTTTCTTTATAACGTCTTATAAATACTAAGTTATTAAATAGAGCTTATTTACTGCGGTTTAAGCTAGTATAGTTAATAAGATTTATTCTCTATCTAGCTTATGCCTCCACACAGATAGCAAGGGCTTAGAAGCTTTTAATAAATAGCTTAAGAGAGTAAAACAGATATATACTAGTCTCTTTTAGAGATTTAAACTAGTAATAAGCCTTATAATATACTAGAATGCCTATTTAACAGCTTATAATAGGTCTTATATCTATAAAAACACTAGTCTCTTTTTTAATAAGAGATTTAAACTAGTAATAAGCCTTTTATAAACAATTAGAATGCCTATTTAATACTTATAATAGGTCTTATATCTAAAAAACGTTATTTCTCTTAACGTTATAATAAATCTAGAGATTAATACTTTTATCTCTAGTAAAATTCTAGTTTTCTCCTAAAGTACTAGACTAAATAAGGCTTATATAATCGCTTAGAGATTTATACTTATATCTCTAAAGCAAAATATCTATCTAGCTTTCTACTAAGTACTAGTTTTCTACTATAGTACTAGTTTTCTACTAAGTGCTAGATAGAATAAGGCTTATATAATACTTATAACTATACTTTATAGTTATAAAACAGCTCTCTTAGCTTAATAATTACTAGCTTTTAATGCTAATAAATCTTTAATAAGATTAATTTAGTTACTGTCTCTACTAACCACGTAGGTTCTAAGAGAGACTCTGGCTAAAATAATCTTAGCAAGATTTAAGCTTAAAAATAAAGCTTAGTAATAGTAAAAGTAGTTATAATAAACTACTATAAATAAAGCAGTATATTTTTGCGATTATATACTACGTAATAGTAACTTCTAGAAGGTTGCCAAGCTTCTAGTAAGCGTTACTATAAGGTATACTATAAGTAGAGTCCTAAAAGTATCTCTTTTATAGTATAATATCCCTATAGCTTATACTATACTATAGTATAGCCGCTGCCTAGTTTGTTCTTAGTTCTAGAGTCTACCTAGAGCCGTGCTATAGTATTACTACTATAACTCCCCTCTGCAGTTTCTTAGAGGCCTAATAAATTGCTTATATAAGCAAGAATTACTAGACTTAAGATAGTCTTACGTAGGGGTTCGCTTGGTTAGGAATTATTGCTCTAGTTTCTTAAGTTATCTCTATTGCTAGAGGCTTAAGGAACAGGGACTAATAGCAGGATACTGCAAGTTGTATAGGCTAAAAATAGCACTAAAACAACTATAAATAACACTCTTACTAAGGCTTAAGAGCCTGTATTAATAGAGTGTAAATAGGAGAAGATATAAGCTTAAATAGCTTTCTCTTTCTTCTTCTCCTTCTTCCTCTTGCTTAGATAATCTGCTTATATAAGCAGTAGCTATAATAATAGCTAGAACTAAGTCTTATAGAGTATATAAAATTCTCTATAGGCTATAAAGAGCCGGGCTCATAACCTATAAAGAAAGTAGGGGAGGACAAAGCTACTTTCTTCCCTAATCTAGAAGACCTAGACTAACTAGACTAGGTAATTTCTAAATAAGGAAGCGTATAGCCTAATAGAGTAAAGATAAGATAATATAATAATATAGACAAGTTATTATATTAAATGCTAGGTACAGAACTTTAAGAGAGGACAGCAGGGATACTTATACTCTGCTTCTCTCTCTTACATTATTAAGCAGAACATTCTAGATGTCTCTTAGATTACTAATTAGTAATCTATCTCTTAGAGACACGTAATCTTATAGTAAAGACTACGTATACAGCTTACGTGTACAGTAGATTACGTAGCTAGACGCGTAATCTACTCTAATTATAGAAAAGAGTGACGTTATCTAAGTTTTATAGAGATCTTACTTTCTTAGAGAAAATAGAAAGTTAGATATCTCTAGATCGGCACTAGATACGTGCTTAGTAAGCACAGCATCTTAATCCTCTAGTCTTATACAATTATATAATAATAATTACATAAGCCTAGCCACTAAGCCTAATTAGGAAATTGCATTTATAAAGATTATTAGAGAAGTTCTAATAACTTTACATTGCCTACCTTAGTAGCATGTGCTATAAAGTAGGTATAGTTAGTTAGATTATGTAGGATTTCCTTAATCCTGTTATTAGAATTTATAAGAGAGCTAACCTTAGTAAGGGATAGTTTCTAACTATCTATAGCCTTTACAAGCTTATTAACACTTTTATCTACCCCTAGAGGCAGGGAATTTCTAGAAACTATCTTACCCTCTGTAAGATGTCTTTTAGCCTAGTCTACTATGCTGTAGTAATCTACTAGGTTTCTAGTGCTATTTATTATATGTCTTACTTCCTTAGTCTTGCTATTATCCTTTATTAGTAATTATCGCACTAAAATAGAGCAAAGGTACGCGCACTCTTACTCTAAGAATAGTGCGATATTTATAGGCATATCTACTGCAACACACCCCCTTACCTCTAGCTAGGAGGCAGGAGGTAGAGATATCGCAGTAAATGCTAGGGCTAAGTAGCTGCAGGGTAAGGTCTAAGAGCCCTTATGTAGTATTTTAGCTAACTAACTTTTATAGTAGGGACAGGCCTAACGCTCTGTCTAGCTGTTAGGACAACCCCCTGCGGCTGCGGCACAACTTAGGCAAGTACTTAGGGAGAGAGCTAAGACTTAGCTCTAGTCACCTACCTAACTTAGAATCCTCACAGCATCTACTAGCGCAGTATTAGCAGACTAGGCTTATAACTGTAACAGAGCTTGCAGGACTATACTTAAGTAATTAATTAATTTAATTAGTATCTATTTTTCTATATAGAACGTGTTGCTTAAATATAAATAAAATATGTAGGTTATATAATCTTGCTTAACAAGCGTTTAGCTAGTATTAGGGCTGCTTAGAACTAGCGTTGCTAGGGTAGAGCAGCTTAACTAAATTAGCACGCTCTATTAGAAAATAAGCTGCGTATATAACTCTACGCGCTTAGTTATATAATATACCCCCTAGTTAATCCTATATTAGGAATAACTAAACTAGGAGCGTGCCCTTAGTAATTGTAGGGCTCTAATCTTAGATTTTTATATTTCCCTAGATATCTAAGATTACTGCGCGCCTACAGCGTACTCTAGGTGCTCTTCCTTTTAAGAGACCTCTCTAATTTTTAGGCTACTTTTGTAAGCAGTTTGTTGCTAGTTTAGGGGCTTATTTTTGTTAGCTAAATTTCTAAGCCTATAGCTAGCTATTAAGCTACTTAGTTATAGTTAAGGTAAGCACTTCTTAGGTTAAGCACTTCTAGGTAGTAAGAGTAAGCATAAGGACTATAGTCTAGCAGCTTTACCTTTACTAACCTAGTTACTTCTCTATATAAGCGTCCTACCTACTTAATTTCTCTATTTCTCTAGTTATATCTATTAATATGCCTATAAGTATACTAAATTGTTTTCTGCGCACCTAAGCACTCTCTAGCTAATTATTTCTAGCTTCTTAATCTGTTAAGAGCTTTATTGTTAGACGTTATCTAACTAATCTTGCTATTAATGTTTTCCTAGCTCTTTTTAGAGGTTTGCTAACTTAGGTATAGAAATAAACTAAAACCTAGCGCTGCGCGCGCACTGCTGCTACCTCTACTACCTAAGCTGCTGCCTAAGCTGGCTAGCTGCTAGCTGCCTGCTTGCCCTTGCCTACGCCCGCCCCTATACCTGCGCCTACTCTCTTACCCTCGCCCTTGCCTAAGCCTATAGTTGCAGCTTTGCCTACTCCTTTAGCAGTTGCTGCTGCTACTGCTGCTATAGCTGCTGCTACTACCGCCGCCTATACTGCCGCGCTGCTACTGCCGCCTATGCCTGCGCCCGCACCCCCTGCCCCTGTCTTAGGCGCTCTGGTACCTAGTGCGCGCAGGTTAATTCCCTGCGCGTACTGCGTAGACGCGCTGCTAGCAAGCAGCTTAGTTGCGCTGTGCGTTAACAACGCTGCTGCTAGCTACTACAGCAAGCGCTGCTAGCGTTGTGCCTTTAGGCACTCCTGCTGCCTACTCCCCCTGCCCTTAAGCTGCTTAGGCTAGAACTAGTAGAGGAGCTTGCTTCCTCTAGTAGAGTAACAACTTTAGTAAGTAACTTAGTTTTTAGTAGATAACAGTAGCTAATAAGCGTTTAGCAGGCTACTAACCTACGCACTACTATCTAGGTAGTAAAGGGCCTACTTGCAGATAGGTACAAATTTTAAGTACCTATTTATAAGTAGGTTCTTTAAGATAAAACCTATAGGGAGGGGGTTATCCTCTCTACCTATAGTTAATTTGTTTTTGTAAGCTCCTTAGCTGCTAGGCGTGCGCTTAAAAGAGCTGCTACTAGCAGTCTAGGGAGACTTATACCTATTTAGGGAGGGGTTGTCCTCCCTAGCAATTTTAAGATCTTCTCTTTCTCTATTAACCTGCTTGTTTTCTGTAACTAAGTCTTTCCCCTCTTAACTAATGCTCTATAAGTTTAAATGCAACAAAAAGCGCTTATAAGCTTGTCTAGGAAGCGCTTTTATAAGGCTGTTAGCTAGCATCTTACTTATTTTAAGGTAGGTTACTTAGAGGTTTCCCTTAGCGTACTCTTGTTTTAACTATATATTTTAGATATCTATATAGCGCAGCTAGGTAGTAAGCTACTTGCTCTCTTTAACTACTAGTTAGATAGTTTGTTAGTTGTTATAGAAAATCTCCTATAGCACCCTTAAGTCTAGCTAAAGTTCTCCTAGGAATTGTTTTAGAGCTACTAACTCTTTAGCTACATGCTCTAAAGTAAGTAATTTAGCCTTAGTAGTAGAAGTAGTTACTGTTAACTGCTGTGCAGCTTTCTAGATAATTAGACTGCTAAAGAGCTGCATAATATACCCCTAGGAAGATTAACAGGACTCTCTATTGTTAGCAAATAAGGCGTCTCTATATATAAGCAGATAACTGCCTTTGTAAGCACTGTACCTTATACCTAGATGCTTTATTCTATACAAATAAGCTAAAACCTAAGCAGCTGCCTTAAAGTAAGCAGCTCCTAGATTTATTAAATAATAAGATAGCTAAGAGGCAGCGTATGCTATATCTAGTTAAATTATAATTACTGTATAGAGTATAGACCTAACTTATTCTTAAAACGCTTTAACCTCTTGTTTTAAAGCTTCTCTACTATATTTAAGTAGCTCCTCTGTAGGAAATAGGACTGTAGGGAGGGACCCCTTCTCTACTATCTTAAATTTAGTAGTAAGCTTGTTAATATAGGAGTTGTACGCAAGAGTTATAGTATAAGCCTCTTAGTTTCTAATTATTTAAATGCCTAGAAACTATTTAGCAGCTCTATAGTCTTTAATTTAATACTTTTCTATTAATAAGCTTATTAGCTGTTTAGCAGTAGCTTAATTATTATTGTAATAGGCTAGGAGAATATTATTAATATAGAAGAGTAGTACTATTTTCTATTTAGGATTATAGAACAGGTATAGCTCTTCTTTTAATGCTAAGAGACTAAGCTTCTAGAGCGTACTAGAGAGCTCTCTATACTACAGGACTAGCAAATTGCGTAACCTGTATAGAGCTTATAGTAGTAGAATAACTTGCTTAGGTTTCTTAAATCTATCTAGTAATTTATAGAGCACCTAAGGTTTGTCCTAGCAGCTTGCGTTTAGAAACACGCTAGTTACGTTATACTAACAGAGCTCTAGGTTAAACTAGGCTGCAATTGCTACTATAGTGCAAAACAAGTAAGTAGCAAGCGTTATAGCATAGGTTAAGACAATTAAATCCTTTGCCTGTAGATCTCTGCGTACGCAGATCCTTGCCTTACATTTAAGGAAGTAGCTATCCTAGTTAAATTTGTAGGTAAAGACCTATTTAAGCAGCAGGGGCCTTAATAAGGCGCTTAATTAGTTAATTTCTCTCTACGTTTCCTTCTTAATAAGCGTATCTATCTCTTTTTAGCAGGCCTAGCAAAAAGAGCTCCTAGTAGGTAATAGAGTAGATCTTTCCATTTGCTTAGTAGTAGAGGGAGCTTGTCCCTATGTAACTAGCGCTTGTTTTAAGCAACTAGTCTTTCCTTCTTTAGGGTTAAGGTAATAATTACTGCGTAGGCAGTAAGCAGCTCCCTTCTATCTATGCTATATTTGTTTACATGTTTAAACAGTAAGTAGATAAGCTAGGCGTATCTATATTTATTTATTAAGCTTATTATAGAGTACTAACCTGCTCTATTATTGTTATTAGTAGGCTTGTTACGCTTGTTGCGCTTACAGTTCTCTATTTAGCAGCTCTATCTTGTAGGCAGGCTCTAGATTCTCTGCTAATACGCGCGTCTCCTGCCTGCCTTATCTACTTACGTTAATCTTTAAGAAGGTATTAGAATAAGTAGCAAAGTAGGTCTTAGTAGATTATTAAGATCCTTACTATCTACTAGCTTGCTCCCTTCTTCTATAGTTAAGTGCACTTCCTATAAGCTACTAGTTAGATTATCCTCCTTATTAGGAGCTTCCCTACCTATACTTAACTGCTCTAGTTTAGGCGTTTAGTTAGGGGAAAGTAAACCTGTTTCTTAGCGTTATTCTGCACAGATCTCTAGCAGCTTGCTGGCTAAGCTTGCCGCGCGTGCAGTATCTATCCTAGGGGCTCCCTCTCTACTAGACTAGCCTTCTAGCAATTAAGGTTCTCCCTAAGTGTTACCCCTAAGCTAGTGCTTAGTAGACAAGCTAAGCAATAGGTCTCTTTGTTTAAGGAGGAGCTCTATTGCTTCTTCTACCTCTATTATCTTATTAGGTTTATGTAGAATTTCTACAACTACTTCTGCTTCTTAGACTATAAGGGCTAACAACTTATCTAATTTGTTATAAAAGAGCTCCTTATTAAAGGTTACGTTACGTGTTTTAATTACCTAATTTAGTTTAGGGACCTATATACAGTATATGTTAGAAGCTTAGTACCCTACTAAGTATCTAATATAACCCCTTAGAGTTACTTTAAAGCTTCTCTAATTACGCCTAGCTGCTTATTCCCTGTTTAGGGGATACGCTCTGCAGCTATAGGCGTATATCCCACTCTAATTAGGTCTTAGATCAGCTATTAGTGCTCTTACCTACTTAGGTTTGTACTAGCAGAAATAGTAAGTAAACTAGCAATTAAGCTCTTTGTTTAGGCTCTGCAGCTTATTTAAGTAAGTTAGACTTATGTTATAGAGCTATATTGCTGCTGCTACAACCTCTAGCTAGAGCTTCTTAGGTAGGTTTGCACTGCTCCTTATTTTAATAGATTTAGTAATTATTTCCTGCCCTACTCTTTCTGCTGCCCTGTTTAGCTTATAGGTATATAGAGGTATACGCTTAATATCTATTCCCTCTTTAATTGCCTAGCGCTTATATTAGGAGCTCCCTTGCTATAGGAGAGTAGCAGTATTATTATCTTAACTTATCTTATAGATATAGAGCTTGTACTAGGTACATACCTAGCTTAAGAAACTTATAAGTACCTATAGTATCTCTACTTAAGTCTTCCCTAGTAGTAAGTACGTAAAGAGCTTCCTACTATAGTACTCCTTAATTAAAAGTATCTATAATTTGCTACTCCTTCCTATAGGCATATTAAACAGATCCTAGCTAATTCTCTAAAAAGGTTTAGTAGGTTTTTCCTATTTCTGTTAAGATATAACTTGCTTAGCGTAGGTTATTAAGCAGACCTTATAATCTTTTTAGAGTGTGCTGTTAATATGTACGCTGCGCGCTTGTTATACTAGTGCTTTTAGAGCTTCTAGGCCTAGATAACCTGCTCTAGCGTGCTAGAGGTGTTTAGTAGAGCTTTATAGGTAAGACTTATACAATTATTTTATTACTATATTAAGGATTAGAGGATAAGAGTAGTAGGAAAGTAGCTTATATTTAATAAAAGTAAGGTTGTAAGCGCGCTTAAGAGTAGCATATACAACGCTCCTATTTAGATTATTAATATACCCTACTTAGAGCAAGCTGTCTAGCCCTAAGTACTAAACTCCTTTCTCTTAGAGGCGTGCCTTAGAAATAATATTAAGGTAGAAACCTTCTACTACTACTATATCCTTAAGGAGTAGGTCTTCTGTATACAGGCTGCGCTTTCTATGTAACGCGTTTTTAAACAAACAAGCTCCTTGTCCTACTACTAGAAACGCTTATGTGCCTGCCTCTACAGTGTTAGTAGAGTTAGCTGGGCAAAATAACCTAGGTACAAGCTAATCTACGCTGTTAACCAAGTGTGTAGCTGCTCTATTATCTAAAATTGTACTCTCTAAGAGCAGATAAGCGTTAAAATCTATAAGGTTATAAACCCTAGGTTTCTTAGCTAGGTTGCTTAGTTGCATTATTTTTAGATTAATTAGAGCAGCTTGTATATTGCTAGGAAACTTAACTTTAGGTGCTTTTGCTAGTAGAGCTGTTATAGCTAATAGAGCTTTTAGGGTCTAATTAAGCTGCTTAATCGCCTTCCTAGTATCTGTATACTCTTGGCTCTTAAGCCTCTAGAGAGTATCCTTGCAATAGCTTTCGCTTATGTAGATTAGCAGTAAGGAGCTCCCTCTAACTGCTGTCTCTAGGCGTTGGCAGTTAGTTAGTTTCTACTTATAAGTCTCTCCTTTTCGTTTACAAGGGCAGGAGTACCTACTTAAGCTCTTAGAGTTAGTAGCAGGAGCTTAAGTAGTATCTGTTTAGCTTCTAAATGTTGCAAATACTCCTATGTTATCTTTTCCTGCTCTTATAGTGTGCTTATGCATTAAACTACTAAAGACCCTACTTACTTTGTCTAAATTAAGTAAATTAAGCCCTAGGATACTATCCTAGATAATCCTTTAGTTTATAGTACAAGCCTAATCTAGGGTAATCCTATAACTTAAGGCATCTAAGAAATCCTGCACAGCAAGCGCCCTATTAACCTCTAGAAGCTTGTATAACTTAGCTCTTCTATAGAGGTATAACTACCTATTGTACTAGTATTATAGAGCAGCTCTTAACTGTTTAGCTGCTCTAAGATGCTGTTAGTACTCTGCCCTAACCTAGTTCTAGGTGCTAACATCTGTTAGAGCAAGCTCCTCTTTTAGTGCTTGCACGAGCGATTATAGTGTTGTAGTGTTATTAGTAACAAGCTTTACTATTACTAGTGAGAGGATTAATAGCAATACTGTTGTGTTAACCTAGTTCTAGATCTTCTAAAGGCGCTCTGCCTTAGTAGCCCACTCGCTCGCTCTAATCTTGTATCTAAGGAGCTCCTTGTTATAGTTCTTAACGCTTGTTTAGCCTGTTAGAGGCTTGTTAGGTTAGGTGCTCTAGCTTTAGGTAGATTAAGCTAGTAGTTAAGTAGGGAGCGAGCCTATAATAGGTAGTTTAGGCGCTCCTTTGTGCATGCCTAGGGCGTCTTTAGCGTCTAGATCTACTATATCCTATATGTTACGAAGCTTAGCATGCTACGTAAGTTAGATGTACTAATTAGGCTAATTAGATCTTGTTTTAAGCTAATAGGGTCCTGTAGGGACACCTAAGAGAGCTTGCTTATTGTAGTTAACAAGCTCGCCTATAGTAGCGTTTAGTAGGGGATAGAAAGATAATTAGGTAATTAGAGCGGTTAAGCTAAGTCCAACAAGCTCGTTTGCTAAGTGCGCAGGGAGATCTACTGTGCTTAGGAAGCCGGGCTTATAACTATCGCACTAAAATAGAGCAAAAGGTACGCGTACTCTTACTCTAAGAATAGTGCTATATTTATAGGCATATCTACTGCAACAGTAATAAATCTTAGAGACCCTATTATTATTCCTAGACTCTTTTAATAAATTAATATATTAGTTCTAACTTAAATAAAGATTAATCCTTTATTACTAGGCTGTTTAGCATGTTAAATAGGACTAGATCCTTATCTTCCTTAGGGAGGCCTAGGAAGAAGAAGTAACCCTCCTTAAGGGTTAAGATTTGTTTATCCTTCTAGTAGGTATTACTATACACTACAAAGTTAGTGTAGTAGTTAGAGAGTCCTAGAAAGGATTAAGCAGTCTCTTGCACTTATGTCTCTATAAAAGCTTAGGTACCTATTTTCTAGGAGGTGTCCTAGTCTCTCTAATGTTCTTTTATAGCTAGTTATAGTTTAATCTAGTCTCTCTCTAAGAACAGCTTTAACCTCTTTATAAATCTTTAATAGTAACTTTTATAGTAGTTAGGAAGGACTCTAACCTTTTGCTAGTCTATAAGACCCCTATTGTTTACTATTTAATTAAAGTAATCTAGGAATTTAGAAACCTCTTCTCTATTAAATAGAAGGTAATTAGCTCTTCCTCTTATAGGAACTAGGACCCTATCTTGTAATTAACTATCCTAAGATAGGTTACTAAGGTAGGACCTCTTGGAAGTTCTATTAATTTCTAAGAGCAAAGGGATATATGTAGACATAGTTTAAATATAGTAATAGTATTAGTTCTTAGAGTGCTTTTTCTTTTTCTTTCTTCTTTTTCCTTAGTTCTTAGAGTTTTATATGCTCTTATAGAGCGTTAATTCCTAGGCGCATAAGCCCTAGGCTAGGACCCTGTTAGCTAATAATATATTTAGCTAATAGTATAGCAGAAGAATTGTTTAGTATATCTATACAATCCTAAGATAGAAATAGCTATCTTGTATTGCTAGATAGCTATCTAGCAATTCTAGAGGTATAGTTTCTTTTAGGGTTAAAATAATGCCTAATATTAATATTTGTGTTCTAACTAGAGTAACCTGTAGACAGCTACTATTTGTTACTTATGCCTAAGGCGTCTATTAGAGTGCTATAGTATAAGAGTAGCTGCATTATCTATGTCTTTGTTATTTGTTACTTATGCCTAAGGCGTCTATTAGAGTGCTGTAGCATTAGAGTAGCTGTATTATCTATATTTTTTAAACAATTAGTTCCCCTACATACTATACTGTTGCCTCCTAGTTAGGTTACTATTTTGTTCCTGTGAGTAGTGCTTAACCTATTAGTATGTAGAGGACAGAGGAGCTACATTACTATATAAGAAACTACAGATACAGGTTACCTAGATAAGATATAAACTTTATTTCTTTATAGTAGTATATAATAGTCTAGGAGGCTTTATCTAAACTTTCTATTATCCCTTTATATACTAGCGCTACTTACTAGCCTTAGCATCCTAAGTAACTGCTAAGGCAGTTACTCTGTGCACTAGCACAGTACTAGCAGAAATAGTAAGTAAACTAGCAATTAAGCTCTTTGCTTAGGCTCTGTAGCTTGTTTAAGTAAGTTAGACTTATATTATAGAGCTATGTTGCTGCTGCTACAACCTCTAGCTAGAGCTTCTTAGGTAGGTTTGCACTGCTCCTTATTTTAATAGATTTAGTAATTATTTCCTGCCCTACTCTTTCTACTGACTTGTTTAGCTTGTAGGTATATAGAGGTATACGCTTAATATCTATTCCCTTATTAATTGCCTAGCGCTTATATTAGGAGCTCCTTGCTATAGGAGAGTAGTAGTATTATTATCTTAACTTATCTTATAGATACAGAGCTTATACTAGGTACGTACCTAGCTTAAGAAACTTATAAGTACCTATAGTATCTCTACTTAAGTCTTCTCTAGTAGTAAGTACGTAAAGAGCTTCCTACTATAGTACTCCTTAATTAAAAGTATCTATAATTTGCTACTCCTTCCTATAGGCATATTAAACAGATCCTAGCAAATTCTCTAAAAGGGTTTAGTAGGTTTTTTCTATTTCTGTTAAGATATAACTTGCTTAGCGTAGGTTGTTAAGCAGACCTTATAATCTTTTTAGAGTGTGCTATTAATATATACGCTGCGCACTTGTTATACTAGTGCTTTTAGAGCTTCTAGGCCTAGATAACCTGCTCTAGCGTGCTAGAGGTGTTTAGTAGAGCTTTGTAGGTAAGACTTATACAATTATTTTATTACTATGTTAAGGGTTAGAGGGTAGTAGGATAGTAGCTTATATTTAAAGAAAGTAAGGTTATAAGTGCGCTTAAGAGTAGTACATACAACACTCCTATTTAGATTATTAATATACCCTACTTAGAGTAAGCTGTCTAGCCCTAAGTACTAAACTCCTTTCTCTTAGAGGCGTGCCTTAGAAATAATGTTAATATAGAAACCTTCTACTACTACTACATCCTTAAGGAGCAGGTCTTCTATATACAGGCTGCGCTTTCTGTGTAACACGTTTTTAAACAAACAAGCTCCTTGTCCTACTACTAGAAACGCTTATGTGCCTGCCTCTACAGTGTTAGTAGAGTTAGATAGGCGAAATAACCTAGGTACAAGCTAATCTGCGCTGTTAACTAAGTGTGTAGCTACTCTATTATCTAAAATTATACTCTCTAAGAGCAGATAAGCGTTAAAATCTATAAGGTTGTAAACCCTAGGTTTCTTAGCTAGGTTGCTTAGTTGCATTATTTTTAGATTAATTAGAGCAGCCTGTATATTGCTAGGAAACTTAACTTTAGGTAGGATACCTTTTGCTAGTAGAGCTGTTATTGCTAATAGAGCTTTTAGAGTCTAATTAAGCTACTTAATTGCCTTCCTAGTATCTGTATACTCTTAGCTCTTAAGCCTCTAGAGTATCCTTGCAATAGCTTTTGCTTATGTAGATAGGTAGTAAGGAGCTCCCTCTAACTTGTAACGACACAGGATAATAGAAAGCTCTAGAATGCGTGTGTATCCGCTACAAGGTGTCTAGGAGCACTAGGATAGGTAACATAGAGACAATTCTATTCCTATAGGTCTTGTACAAAGAATACTTAAAAACTATCTATCTACAGATAATTCTCCTTGTGCCTTTATACTGCTAGAATACAGGGAAGTTTAGAATGCTATAACTAAGTTACAGGCAGGAATAGAAACGTAAAGGAGCTAAGTTAGAGGTAAATTAGGGTGTGATACTTTTTAGAGACTAGTGCTTTACACTACCCCCTCCTATGTAGGCAGATTGTCCTAGATACGCGTAAGTAATAACAGTTGTTGTTCTATAGTGTTAGTGCGTTAATTTAGCGTCTGTTCTAGGTTTTTAGTTAACTTAGGTTGTTATTTTAGTGTTTTGTTATTGTTTTCATCTAAAGTAAAGATAACTTTTTTTTTTTTTTTTTTTTTTGTTTGTTAACTCTGCTGCCTAAATCTAATGTGACAATAAGCTATATTGTAACTTAATTAGAGGGAAACAGGTTTGCTATTATTATTATATCTAATTTCTAGGACGCGTCGCGTAGGTATATAAACAATTAATCCCTACACCTTTCCTAACTCTAACAGACACTATTTCTTGCTGTAAGTATCCCTACGCTCTTTTAATTATTCCTATACTAATGCTCCTAGGTTTGTTAATTAGTTACTATGCTAATACTAGTCCTGCCTAGAGCTCTTGCAGTAGCCTATTAGGTTATCTGCCTTTGTTTAATTTAGGCCTTTGTAAGGGGGAGGAAGGTAGACTACGCCTTTAATAAGGCGTTGTTGTTAAAGTGTGCTTATTACACACTTTAAAATAAGAAGTGTTATCTAGTAACTAGACTTTTCTTTACTCCTACTCTCTAACTAATACTAATAGTTATAGGTTCTAATTTATGTTAGTCCTAAGTATGCTACTTTTTATAACAACCTTGTTATGTAGGAGGAGGAATCTAGGGGTAAGGTAGCAGGAGAGGCGGCAGAGGAGAAGGTAACAGAGGTAGCACTAGAGGCATAGCATAGCCTTATAGCATCAGCAATAGCTCTAGCGAGTGTAGTGCAGGTAGCAACTGTGCAGCTTAAGGGAGTCACCGCTAATAACGTGTTGCTGCACTAGTACTACACTAGTACAGCGCAGGGCCAGGTAATAGAGGAGATAGTAGAGAGTTTGTTAGTGTTAACTAGGGAGGTTATCAAGCTGCGACAGGAAATAGCCCCTTGTAGCTCTAGAGTTAGAGGTAAGTTAGTAAAGCTGGCTCCGCTTCCAGCACCTAAAAAAAAGGGTGCTCCTAGGTTGTTAGATAAAACTAACGCTAGTAGCTCTAAGGAGATAAGTAACATTAAGAACCCTTAAAAAAGAAAGGGTTTCTTAAGCTGTATAGTAAGGAGGATTTCTTTTATTTTTCTTTTCTTGTTATCTATTGTATAAACGCGGTTAGAGGCGTTTTAGAGTTAATAGATTTCCTTTGTCCTTTTCTAAATTATAATGTCTTTATTTGCCCTATAATTCTTAACCTTCTTCCTATACTATAATCTATTCGTTTAATGCCTTTAGTAGACTAGGCTGCTCTAGCTACTTGTTGTGATACGCCTTTAGCTTATAGGGTGCTCCTGTAAAGTTTTTTGCAGGATACTAAGTTAGGTCTAGGTTATAGCTAACCTAGCTTATATAGTACTTAAGACTACAGCAGACTAACCTACTAGCTAGGATTTCTTAGACCTCCTATTCCTCTACTCCTTAAATAGGAATACCTGCAGGTTTTAGAGCTTCCTAACTAGGCAATAGGTTATCTAGATTCTTATACAGAACGTTAGGTGTAAATACGTTGTGTATTTTTAAACTAGGGGGAAGTTTTAAGCAATATAAGTAACTAACCTGTTCTAGGACCTTAAAGGGACCTTCCTACTTGTTAGATAGCTTTTAGCTTAGTTGCTTACTTGTTAAGTTTTTAGTAGAAAGGTACACTTTGTTACCTACAGTCTAGTTAACTAGGTTGCAATAAGCGTTAACTGCAGAGCGCATGTAGTCTTAGGCTTTCTCTATATTCTCCTTAGCTACCTTCTAGGCGTTGTGCATACAGGTTGCTAATGCTAAGGCCTCCTTATAGTTAAGTTGTTCTATAGGGGTTACTACTGTATTAGCTCCTTTCTAACTCTAGCTCTGTTTAGGTTAGCTACTATAAATTACTTAGTAAGGTAATATTCTAATTAAGGAATGTAGCAGAGTAAGTTAGGCATAATCTATAATTAGTAGGAGTTTAGACTAGTTATCCTAATAGTACAAGACGAAGGGACAGAGCTGTTAGTCTATATACTTGTTTATAATCTCTGTTTAACTGTTAGTTTCCTTGTAATAGGCAGTAGATAGCTTAACTTTCACACCTATAATTTAACAGAATTCTATCTAGAAAGTTAAGATAAACTAGGGGCCCCTGTTGCTTACTATTAACTTAGGGGTGTGTCTAAACTAATACACCTATT
Source organism: Ascochyta koolunga (assembly GCA_026119515.1). Taxonomy (NCBI): domain Eukaryota; kingdom Fungi; phylum Ascomycota; class Dothideomycetes; order Pleosporales; family Didymellaceae; genus Ascochyta; species Ascochyta koolunga. The sequence goes on along the minus strand of JANLCG010000002.1, from coordinate 2,289,930 downwards.
GTATAAACAAGTTTGCTATCCTACATGCTGTAATTGTTTTATAGCATAGGATTGTAATAGCTTATTTAGTTAGGCGATTAATAATAACTATAATCTAGTTATACCTAGCTTTGTCCTTAGGAAAATCCTTAAAATTAATATATAAATGTTATATTAGTTTGTTAGGTATTAGCAAGGGATGCAAGTACCTACAGAGTTAGGTCTGTCTTAGATAGCCTTAGCAACATAGGATGCAGTTTTAGACATATCTTTTACATGTAGCACTTATACCTTTCTAGTAATACTGTTGTAATAACAGTTAGTAGGTCTTCTTAGCACTAGGGTAAGCAGTTAATAGTTGGTTATAGGCTTCCTTAATTAGGCGTGTGCATAGGGTTAAGTTAGCAGGGACATAGAGTTAATTATAGTAGAGAAGGAGTCTATTTTAGATCTAATATAGAGATAGCAATAACAGTTGTTCTTGTCTAAAAGATTTCTAGTTTTCTTGTATTAACGCCTTAATTAGTTCTAAGGAATCTAGTTTTATAATAGGCTGTACTAAGTAGATAGTAGCTACAACTAGGTTAGTCTTAGCTAGATATGTCTAAGCTAAATCAGAATTAATCTAGTTGTGTAACTGCTGTAGACCTAGTAGGACTTAGGACTAATTGTCTTCTTAGGCAGACTTTAGATTTGCAAGATCCTGTTCTTAGCAACTTAGGATATTAGCACGCTTGTTATTCTTGCCTAGCGTGTATTTAATCTTAAAGTTAAATAGAGCTAGAGCTTCTGCCTATTGTGCTTGTTAAGCATTTAAGATTTTAGTTGTTATAAAGTACTCTAGGGATTAATAATTAGAGTAGACTTAGATCTGTTTTGTAACTAAGGTAAGTTTAGCTCTCTACTTATTAAAGGCTTGTAAAATCGCAAACAACTCCTTATTATGTATTTCCTAATTAAGTTTAGCTCTAGAGAGTACTTAGCTATAGAATGCTATAGGGTACTACTTGTTGTTAGGGTGCTACTGTAACAAAACCCTAGCAACAACTCTATTAGAGGCGTTAGTTTTAATCTTTGTATTGTAGTTAGGATTAAAATAGCATAGAGTTAGGATAGACAACAAGGCTTCCTTTAGGTTTTTAAAACTAGATTAGCATTAAGTAGTCTATTTAAATAGATTTGCTAGGCTTTGTAAGGCGATAAGGGGCTTAGCTACGCGAGAGAATTTAGGTATAAATTATTAGTAAAACCTAGTAAAGCCTAGGAACAATTTCACACTAGTAACAGTGGTAGGAGGGATCTAGTTCCTAAGGGCTTGTACCTTCTTAGAGTCTACTTTAATTCCTTTGTTAGTTAGGATATAACCTAAGTACTTAGTATAGGTAATATAGAACTCGCTCTTCTTAATATCTACTTATAATCTAGCAATATAGAGTTAATTAAGTACTAGCTTAACATATTGTTTGTAGGTTACAAGGTCTTTAGAGTAGATAAGGATGTTATCTAGATATGCAATACAGAAGTCGTCTAGATATTTAATAAGAACATTATTTATATATTGTTAATAAGTAGCTGGTCCATTACATAGCCTAAAGGGTAGAACCTTGCACTTGTAACTACTATAACGTGTACAGAACGTAGTGTACTCCTTAGAGGCAGGATCTATACAAATTTAATTAAAGGCATTCTAGATGTTAAATTTAGTAAATACCTTAGCCTTAGATAGTTGTGCTAACAATTTGTCTATACGTAGTATTAGATAGGAGTTCTTTCTTGTAAGGGCGTTAAGTTTATAATAGTTAACACAAATACGCAAATTCCTATTTAGTTTTTAAACATAGAGTATAGGTAACGTAAAGGGGCTCTAACTATGTTTAATCTAGCTGTGCTGTAGTTAGTCTTGCACAAACTTCTTAGTAGCTTTAAGTTCCTTAAGATTTTGTTTATATAAGGGCGAGTAGGAATTTAGCAATTAGCCCTCTAATATAATTTTGTAGTTGTAGAGGTAGTGTTCTAGAAGGGTTTTAGCTTCTGTTTTACTAAACACATTAGCATATTAAACATATTTGTCTAGCAATTGTTTATTAAGTAGCTAAGCGTTCTTAGAGTTGTCTTAGGTATAACAGTAGTTAATAACGTAATTAATCTTGTATAGACTAGTAGTAAAAAATTTATTCTATGGTTTTTTTATAGAAAAGTAAAAAGCATTTAATAAAAGTAAGGAAATGCGCGCCTCCCTAGGAGGTAGCAAGTTAGAGGCTTTTAGGTTAGGATTGTTAGTAAGGAACAGCATTTTAGTAATTAAATAACACCTCTTATACAATGTATTAAGTGATTTAGACTTTGGCAACATTAGTACTCTGCAGCTTTCTATAGGTTGTCCCTTTGTTGTACGTCTTGTAGGACGTAGGCTTGTAGCAAAGGTTAATATAGGGTTATTATTAATAGAGGGGCAGGGTCGTACAACCTAGGGTACCTTACTAGCTATATAAGCTAAGATCACTCTATATTAAGTTAGAGTTTAAAACGTTTTAACTATTTAATTCTAATAATGCATTCCTAGGATCCTAGATTAATAATAACAAAGGGGTAGTTACGTATCTTACGCCTATTAATAGTTAAGTGTAACTAAATGTACTAGTTCACTAGGGTTGTAATCTAATCCTAGAATCCTTTAACTTAGACCTTAAAGGGCAACTTTTAGATAGGAGTCCTAAGTGTAGCAGACACTAAAGTAGCAATGTTAGAATTTAAAAATAAAAATCCTTAGGCACTAGTGTTAACTAAGGAGTTAAGTTATACGCCTAGCCCTTAGTTTAATAGAATAGAAGAAGCAAGGAAATAGGGGCTACTAAACAAATAAGATAAAGAGAGGTTAGATAGGTTATATTAGTTTAGGCCTAGGTAAAGTTGTCCTCCTAGGCAGGGCTGTTTCCCTTAGGTATTAGTTCCTCTTTAAAATCTTCTTTAGCGTTAATATATTCCTCTGTATCTACTTAGATTTCTTATACCTAGGAACTAGGGCAATCTTTTGCAAAGTAACCTGTCTTGCTATAGTTGTAGTAGTTGCCTAGGGTTAGCTCTCTTATAGGTGTGGCTTAGGACAGTGTAGTCCTAGGTGCTAGAGTAGGAGTAGATATAGGAGGTTTCTAAATGCTAGGTGTAGGCTAATTTAGAGGTAGGTTGTTAGTCTAATGCTAATTATTAACAGTTTAGGGTTAGGTCTAAGTTAGTAAGGTATTAGGTAGGGCATAAACAGGATGTTGTTTTCTTTCTATGTTATACGCTGTAAGATGCTCTACTATAAGTTTAAACAAGTTATCCCACTACCTCTTAAATCCTAGGTTAGGACTTTAGAGGGCAGGGGTAACCTTTGTCTATATGTAGTAAAACTATTCTAACTTAGGTACTTGTCCCTAGATAGCAGCACTTAGGAAGCGCGCTTTAAAAAAAGTAGAAACGTGTTATCTTTTCCTATTTAGAGTTAATTAAAAACAGCTTGACTTTTAGCTCTCTTATTCCCTATAATAAAGTAGGAGCAGAGAAGCGTTATTATTTCCTCTGTGCTCTAGAACTGGTCTGTTTCGCAAGACAAGTATTAGGGCTCTAGGTATTCCTTAGCAAGCCTAGAAGTATATCCCTATACTAGAGCTATACAAGCTTGTTCTGTAGGATAGTAATCTAAATTAATGTTAAGTTAGTCCTAAATTAAGGCTTGCTACTGTCTAAAAGTAGGGTCTTTTCTATTACTTAATTTGTTAATAGCTAGTGTGCGTTTACTAAGCCTAGGGTAGTAGACTAGGGTCTTAGACTAGAACCTTTTAGGAGGTTACTAAGATTAAACAAGGGGAGACTCTATAGTAGGCATAGGTACATCTTTATAGGGAAGGGATTAGGCCTAAAGCTAGGCTACTTCAGCCCTTAGTTAGTTAACTAACTTATAAAGATTTACCTATTCTAAGTCTAATTTAGTATTGCTCTTGCTAAGCGTCTAGGTGTTAGTTAATCCCTTAGCAGGCGCTGTTGCCTGTCCTTAAGTAGATTATCTAATAGGTTCCTTTAAACTAGGGTTAGTAGTGCCTAACATTAGTAGTAATCTAATTTAGGTAGGTTATTAATAATCTCTAAGTCTTTATCTTAGCGTAATCTAACACAACTTTTCTAAAGTAATCCTAGAGTAGTAAGTTGCAGGAAGTTCTAAACCTAAAGGCTTTAGTTATTAGGAGGTCTCTAGAATCCTAACTGTTAGATAGACAATAATTAGGACCTATATAGTTTGTAACTAAAAGGGGTCTAAATCTACTTAGTACATAATAACTAAACAAACTTACAATATTATTTAGAGGCTGTTACTAGCTAGGACGAGTTTTTAAGTATAATGTAACAACATAGGATAATAGAAAGCTCTAGAATGCGTGTGTATCTGCTACAAGGTGTCTAGGAGCACTAGGATAGGTAACACAGAGACAATTCTATTCCTATAGGTCTTATACGAAGAATACTTAAAAACTATCTATCTATAGATAATTCTCCTTATGCCTTTATACTGCTAGAATATAGGGAAGTTTAGAATGCTATAACTAAGTTACAGGCAGGAACAGAAACGTAAAGGAGCTAAGTTAGAGGTGAATTAGGGTGTGACACTTTTTAGAGACTGGTGCTTTACATAACTGCTATCTCTAGGCGTTAGTAGTTAGTTAGTTTCTACTTATAAGTCTCTCCTTTTTGTTTATAAGGGCAGGAGTACCTACTTAAGCTCTTAGAGTTAGTAGCAGGAGCTTAAGTAGTATCTGTTTAGCTTCTAAATGTTGCAAATACTCCTAGGTTATCTTTTCCTGCTCTTATAGTGTGCTTATGCATTAAACTACTAAAGACCCTACTTACTTTGTCTAAATTAAGTAAATTAAGCCCTAGGATACTATTCTAGATAATCCTTTAGTTTATAGTACAAGCCTAATCTAGGGCAATCCTATAACTTAAGGCATGTAAGAAATCCTACACAGTAAGCGCCTTATTAACCTCTAGAAGCTTGTATAACTTAGCTCTTCTATAGAGGTATAACTACCTATTGTACTAGTCTTATAGAGCAGCTCTTAACTATTTAGCTGCTCTAAGATGCTGTTAGTACACTGCTCTAACCTAGTTCTAGGTGCTAACATCTGTTAGAGTAAGCTCCTCTTTTAGTGCTTCTATAAGCAATTGCAGTATTATAGTGTTATTAGTAATAAGCTTTACTATTACTAGTAAGAGGATTAATAGTAATACTGTTATATTAACCTACTTCTAGATCTTCTAAAGGCGCTCTGCCTTAGCAGCCTACTTGCTTGCTCTAATCTTGTATCTAAGGAGCTCCTTATTATAGTTCTTAACGCTTATTTAGCCTATTAGAGGCTTGTTAGGTTAGGTGCTCTAGCTTTAGGTAGATTAAGCTAGTAGTTAAGTAGGGAGCAAGCCTATAATAGGTAGTTTAGGCGCTCCTTTGTGCATACCTAGGGCGTCTTTAGCATCTAGATCTACTATATCCTATATGTTATAAAGCTTAGCGTGCTATATAAGTTAGATATACTAATTAGGCTAATTAGATCTTGTTTTAAGCTAATAGGATCCTGTAGGGACACTTAAGAGAGCTTGCTTATTATAGTTAATAAGCTTGCCTATAGTAGCGTTTAGTAGGGATAGAAAGATAATTAGGTAATTAGAGCTGTTAAGCTAAGTCTAATAAGCTTGTTTGCTAAGTGCGCAGGGAGATCTACTATGCTTAGGAAGCTAGGCTTATAACTGTAATAGAGCTTATAAGACTATACTTAAGTAATTAATTAATTTAATTAGTATCTATTTTTCTATATAGAAGCTGTTGCTTAAATATAAATAAAATATGTAGGTTACGTAATCTTGCTTAACAAGCATTTAGCTAGTATTAGGGCTGCTTAGAACCAGCGTTGCTAGGGTAGAGCAGCTTAACTAAATTAGCACGCTCTATTAGAAAACAAGCTGCGTATATAACTCTACGCGCTTAGTTGCGTAATAACTATCTATTAGTGCTATATAGTTTTAAGTCTGTGTTATAAACCTGTTATAGTTGTTAATTTAGGCTACAAAAACATTCTTCTTATAATAACTAGAATAGTTAGGCTGTATATTGTCCTTCTTAGTAACTTAATATCTTCCTAGATCTCCTTCTACTTAAAAAAGCTACTATTATCTAGGACCCTTAAGCTATAGAGCCTAATAGTAAATATTTCCTTCTCTAGGTTTGTATATAACTACATAGAGGTTAGCTATCTTGTTATAATAGTTAGCATAATTAAGATAGTTAGGTAATATACTTACATTAATAATTAATGTAAATAATGCTAAAATTAAGTATAGAATTGTGTTGTGTAATGCATACTAGCGATGTTAAGCTACTATTTATGCTTTGTTAATGGGCCGTAGCCGTGTTAAACATAGAGTTTATCATCCATGCATCTAATTAATCTCCTACTGGCGTACGTTAAGATAGTGTGTAAAGACACCTCTATGGACACCACTCCTCCGCAATGCTGTATTAGACTCCTTGCAGCGTGCATGCAAGCCTCTTCTATTAGAGTTGCTTCATTATTGAGTAAAAAGCCTACACTACTGGATGCATACCAGGTACACTGTAGCAGGGTCTGATTAGTAAGCCACGTGAAAGGTTAGTAGTAAAGTGTGTAATGTAGTGGCATGCATGTCGCTCACGGGAGCATGTGAAATGCACGTGTTCTAACAAGGGGTCCGCGCACAATTTCGCCGTCCGCCAATCAGGTGCCCGTGATATGATGATATACCATGTCCGTGCGCGTGATGCGCGGATTCGCGTGATGCGCACCCCCACCATATTGCACTCAACTTCACACCCACACAACTCAACGCTACGATGTCAATAGACGCTGCCCTTGCAGAGCTAGATGCTCTAGAACCTAGGCAACAATTAAGCTATTTGGTAATTGCAAAAAGTATAGTGTTATGTAGTTAACGTTGACGCGTTAGCATAAGGCAAATGCTGCGTTAACAACCACTAAGAACGTTACCTAGCAATAATTAACACTACAACAGGAGATAGAGCTTGTTAAGTATATAGAAGAGCTTACTAGGCGTCACTTACTACCTATAAGAGAGATAATCTAGAATCTTGCGTTACTAATTGCCTAAAACCTAGTCTCTAAGAGCTAGGTTACCTGCTTTATTAACTGTTACTCTATCTATCTTATCTTGCGTTACTCTACTAGAATAGATTGCTAGCGTTGTAACGCTAATTCCTACAATAAATACAAGCTCTACTTTAATCTGCTATAGGACAAAATTACTAAGTATTTAATTAAGCCTTACTATATATACAATATAGATAAGAAGGGCTTTATAATTAGGATAACAGGTAGAATAAAACACGTGTTTAGTAAGCGTATGTAGATAAAGGAAGAGGTTACAGCATCTATCTAAGATAGTAACTAGGATTAGCAAACACTTATAGCGTGTGTATGTGCTAATAGATTAGTACTACTGCTAGGCTTTATCTACACGTCCTCTAACACTAGCATTAAATTAAACTAGGTAGCTGATATTAAACCTAGGGTACACTCTGTAATAGTTACGTTATCTGCTTTAGGGTAGTTAAACAGTAATGTTAGCCTTGCCTTGCTTAAACAGGTGTTTAATTACTATACAAAGGCTAAGGCACAACAGAAGTAGCAGCTTTTAATACTAGATAGCTATAGATCCTACGTAATAATAGATTTTATTAACTATTATAACTATTACAAGATACTCCTAGCTGTATTACTACCTTACTTAACTTAGACGCTTTAACTGCTTAATATAGTGCTGTTTAAACCTCTATTAACAGTGTACTTAAAAGCAGTTACAACATATATCTATAAGGCTTAAAACCAAGCACCTATTACTAGAGCAAACTTCTTCTAGCTCTTCTATAAGGCATAGATATGTAGCTTTACTAAAAGCTAATACTTAAGTTCTTTAAGGTAATAGGGATCTATCTACTTAATCCTAACGTTATCCTTAACTGCTTTATTAAAACACTAGAGAGCTTAGATTTAGATAGTACCTTATTGTCTGCTTATAGCAACAAAGATTAGCTTAAAATAGAGACGTTGTTACAGAGGATTACTAAAGATAAGAGGTGTTGCAACGCTAAAAAGATAAGATAATTAATCTACTACATCTTAGTTAAAACCTTACTACTACAACATGAGATAGATAGCCTTAAAAGTACACTTAAGAAGTAGAAGAAGCATAAAAAGAAGAACAAAGCCTTAGATCTGCAGCAATAGCAAGAGTACTATAGTAGTGCTGTTTTCTAGTTACCTTATAAGATTAATAAAGCACGCTTCTATAAAAGGATAAGAAAGCAAGAGGAGGGGGAGGAGGCGCTTAGAAAAGCAACTAATAAGGAAGTTGCAGCTGCTAAGAAGCTGGTTAAGGAGAAGGAGAAAGAGGAGAGGCGTGTAGCGCTAGAGACAGCGAAGGTAGTACGTAAGAAGGAGAAGGCTAATGTAGTAATTTAGAAGGCTAAACAGGAGGCTAAAAAGCAGCATTAAAAACAGGAGCGCAATACTGCAAAAGCTATACAATTACCCTAAAAGGGTAAGAGGAAAGCCTTAGAAGCAACCTAGCTAAAAAAGCGTTAAAAACGTGGTTGTACTGGTGGTGTTAGTAGTGGTCGTCCTCCATCGCCGCCTCTGGCTCCCTAACCAAAACCACATCACGTGGCCGCAACGTCAAACTACTAGCAAAATTTAAGTAGCATATCTTTTTCGCAAGCAATCAATTAGTACTACACTACAAGATCTCATGATAATAGCTATTGTGGGTGGCTCTATAGCCTCAATTGTCTATAGCTGGAAAAGTGGTTGGGTGCGCATCACGCGAATCCGCGCATCACGCGCACGGACATGGTAACCCTACGCTCAATCCTACGCTCAACCCTACGCTCAAACATAATGATGTATATCGAGATGCTGCAGACATCAGACACTGCTAGAATTCAGCGAGCTCGTATTGACAGCGCGTTGTATTCTCCTACTGTCCTATCATCTAACTTGGCCTCTTGTGACGAGTCGCACCGTCTGAGGCGACGTAACTTATCGTGTGAATTTCCATGGCAGCTCTCCCCGCTTTAGGGTGAGGGAATGCTGAAGGGCATCGTCCGGAAATGGCTTTTGAATAGAAAGTAATATCCTATCTGTCATTACATTTCTTCAGAATCGATACTGCATCGCCAAATACCTTAAATGTTAGTGATTATAATGTCTCTTTGAATTTTCAACCTTCCATAATTTTGAAGCTAACGAAGCCTTTACATGACATCTTCTCTGCCATTTCCACCACCTCATCCAATCTACGCGGCTCCAAATTAGCCAGCAAATTCGAAGTTTTGGTCATTTCAGACCAATCAAAGCCTCTGTTGAAGATAGAGGGCTCATTTTTCACATTGCCTCTGAGCCGACCCTAACTTCGCATTCGACAATCCAACCCCGCGAGAGATCAAACTGCCCATACACTCTACTAAATGCTGAATATAGCGAAGCGACATTTGACCGATTGCGTGGTCGACCCGCCCCACGTTGCCTCATCACGGAACATCTGAGAACCACTCATGTGCCAATGCCTCGTTAGCTGTGAGTCGCCGAGTGGGGTCGACATTCATCATCCGTACGATAAGATCTTTGAAGTCAGGGTCAATGTCCTGCCATAATGCAAACGGTCGCCTTGGATTGTCCGCATTGAAGTCCGCCGCTACCATTGCAATTAGTTGAGCCCAGGGACTATCGCCAAGGTACCGAATCAGACCATCTATACCCTCTAGGTCAGAGAAGTAAGAAAGCTGACGTTCGAGAACGATGTCTAAGAGTTCGATGCCCTCTGGAATCTCTTCTTCGTCTACTGCTAGTACCACGCGTTTCGTGATGGCATATATGCACTGTAGTGCTTCAGATTAGGGACTATCGCAGAGGGAAGAGGGACTTACCACAAGACCAAAAGAGAACATATCTGACGGTGTATGCACTTCAGCTGATGCGTGCGCCTCTGGACTTCGCCACATCCAATTTCCAACTTGTCTTCCCTTAATAACACAATCTTTTGGTACATAGGCCGCATCTTCAATGTCCGCAACCTGCACTTGCTCCACTGTTATCTCGCCACCCTGGTCCTTCCATTCTATCAAGATATTGTTTGCCTTGATATCGGTATGAACAATTCCTTTGCTATGCAGAGCAGCGATCCCACGCAGAGTATCTCGGAGAATTCGCTTGGTTATGGGAAGCGGAACTTCGTTTTGGACAAAAGACAGAAGGTGGTCTCGAAGGTACTTGTATACGAACACGGATTCGTCCGGGCAAGCATCGTCAGACACGCGTAGGTTGGGTGAGCTCCGAAGGTCGTCGAACATATCCTTAAAGTATAAGAAGTCGCGTGGAGCAACACTTTTCAAGACGTACTTGTGGTCTCCAGATCTATGAAATGTAATGTTAGTGTTTGTAGGTTTGTCTTTATCTGACTTGTGTCTGCTCACGTCGCGAGATACACACGTCCCTGGTTCCCAGGTTTGTCTTGAAGGATGCGTTCGACGAGGTAGCGACGACCTGACTGGCCCAAGACTCGCCTGAGTGCAGCCGTTCGTGTAAGTGTTTGGGCAGACATGTTTGTCAAGAGTCAATGACGATAAGAATAGGTCAAACGCAAGTTGAGTGGTTCGCACTGTTTATATATAACTGAGAAAGAAAGACAAAGGCTGAGTGAATTACAGTGGTCATAAAAAATGACAGTGGATAGGCGATTCTTAAGACCGCAACAGCGAGGCGTGCACCTTGGTTACTTTGTGGAGTTGCAAAGTCCAAGCTTTTTCTCCGCTGATTAGGTAAGTGGGGCGGTCGGGCCTTTATCTTATTAGGCGCGCGCCACACACCTGCAGTGGTTATTGGTTCGACAAAACGCTCATCTGAAGTGTTCCATCTTGTCGCGCAACCGAGCGCGTGGAGTCACATACGCGGCTTGTTTTCTAATAGAGCGTGCCAATTTGGTTGAGCTGCTCTACCCTAGCAACGCTGGTTCCGAGCGGCCCTAATACTAGCCAAACGCTTGTTAAGCGAGATCACGTAACCTACACATTTCCTTTGTATTTAAGCAACACGTTCTACATAGAAAAGATAGACACTAATTAAATTAATTAATTACTTAAGTATAGTCCTGCAAGCTCTGTCACACATCTTTAGTTCCATCTTTAGTTCCATCTTTTGAGCTGTTTCTGGTGATGAGAACCTGCTGTGTGAGTTTGGTGGGCTGCAGTACCCATACTGTGGCCATGTCCATAACAACTGGGTCCAATATGCGCGGGATCCAGCATCAAGTGAGTTGGCCTGACTTAGATTTCAGTCGTATGTATCGCAGAACGATCCTTCTCATCGCAAACTCCACTAGGCAAGGTATACTTCTAGTGCTGTCTCCACAATCACTGCGCTTCTGCAAGCGCTTGCTGTTCTAGCAAGTAGTCTGCATCAGGAATATGACCTCCAACTCACTTGAATTTCGTATTTGTTGGTCATTAGTCCATGCAAGGCTAACAAGGTGGTCACACAGAAGCGCCTCGGTCGCAGCAAAGGCCCAGGCAGTGCAGTGGCCGTCTCTCCTTTGCCGCTCAGCTGGTTGTATAAGAAGATGCTGTCTGGACATCATGTTTAGATTCTCACAGCACTCTAGAATTCTTGGATTATACAGTCTCTTACTATCACCTTGTCCCGATATCCATTACCCTCAAATTGTATGGTCTCATCTTCTATTCAACAAGAAATTCAGTGGCTTATTGCTCTCAGTATTTCAATTCATTATCATCATCGCACTATATCTCAAGGCCATTCCAAGACCTAAGCTAGTCTTCTTGACATACCAGTGACTTCTTTGAATCAAGATTGTACACAAGTCACTATGTCTTACGTACGCAGCGCTTTTCTCAAAAACATCACAAGTGGAACCAAAACTCTGGCGCTTGACTATGTCGACAAGACGACGACTTGGACTCGCCCAGGCGGATTTCCGTCCACTCAGGTCAAGGAAGACTTCTCCAAAGCGGTTGAACAGAACATCCACAAGCTGAATCCTCGTACAGTCAAGGTGGCTATGAAGTCAGTATTTTGATTCTTTTCGTGCAGACATATGCTTACAATTGAACACAGAGAATCTGCCCATCAATCTGAAGCAGATAAGAGAATGCATTACACAGCCTTCGAACTTGACGCTCAGAACAATGTTATCGCTACGACCCATCTTGTGCAAACCAAATAAGGCAGAAAGAAGGTTGATAATCTTATGAGCATTTATGTTATTACCTTGTGATTTTTTGTTATTTAGTGCGACTGACGCAATACATCGTTGTCTGTCTTACTTCTATTATGCTAATTATCTTATCAGCTTAAAAACGTGATTTGATACCTCTTTCATCACGTCTCAGCTGCGCCGCGACAAGTACATACAACGCTGGCACCTGCGCTGGAGCAATAGGGAAGCGTTAAAAGGTTGAGGCGCCTTTGGAATGAGTTAAGGTGAATGCAAAGCGGCCAAGGTACTAGTCCAATGGTAGTAATTAAGATGCCGGCACTAGAGCAAAAAGATGAGCCGAATCACGTGACGAATTTGAATTCAAGATCCGCCAAGCAACGACCAATCACAGGGGTTTGAGGCACCTATTCAGCGAGCTACATGCGGGACCATATCCAAGGATGCATTTTTGGGCATGCTAGAGAGAGGTTCTTTCTTAGACAGCGTGATTAGGGGGTGTTAAAGCCTTGCTGAATTTGATGCTTAGACGTTCGCACGATCCAGAAGTGTGTTTTGCTTATTGGCCTACATCTCTAGCAGTGCACGTTCCAGCCCTCGCATTGCTTCAACTCGCATTGCTTCCACTCGCATTACTTCAACTCGCCACATAACTGCAATCAATCCAACCAGATGCTAAAAGTAGAGCGATTAATAATTAATAGCCTCTTCCAACTTATAGAAAAATAGAAGGCATTATTTAGCAATTAATGTATTCTTTCTATAGATAAGACAGACACTGTTACAGGTATTCCTCCTAAGGGCTACTGGCTAGACCCCAGGACAGCCTTGGGGCTAGGCAGGAGATCTGCAGACCACATGTATATAACCCTCCTAAACGCCTTAGGGCTTACTGTGAGGACTTCAGCTCGAACCTACTGAGCCACACTGCTAAAAAGGTACAGTAATCCAATAGATGGATGGACTGAGGCTCGAATAGTATATACCTGTAACACTTACACCCTAAGAATTTATCTTATATCTATCTATCTACTACTATTTGTCCTATCTCTAATTACCTGCCTATAGTGCCCTTACAATTTAAATCCTTTATACTCCTTCTTAGAATAGATAGTTAATTTAAGAGTAGTAGTTAAATTTTACAACCTTACTAAAAATTACTAGAGGAAAACGTGTCCTCTATAACATAACAATAGAACTAGAGGAAAACCCTTGCTAGCTAAGCCCTAGCATTAAACTAGGCTAGCGCTGCTACACTCCTGCTAAAGTTCTAAGCCTATAGGATAGTACATTAGTAGAATGTATAGTAACACCTACACTGTTGTAGCAGAATACAACTCTAGTAGATATAACAACCTAGTTAGCTGCTACAAGAGCGAACTAGGTGCCTGTAGGAGAACTAACTCCTACAGCTAGGTACTAGAACCTAGTATAATAAGCTCTCCTTGCCCTTAACGCAGCTAAGCTCTTAGGGGCATTAGAAGCAGAGCTTAGTATCTAATAAAAGTAATTTAATTAGGCTATATAGGTATAAGCCCTAGTATATAGCAGAATAATATTAGTAATATACTACCTAGCTTTTAATAAAGCTAGTAAAATTATAAGGGTGTTAAATAACATCTAACTAAAACCTAAGCTAGGCGTAGAAAGCTATGCCCTAACGCCCTAGCAGGTAGACTAGTAGGCTAAGGATATTAACACTACCTTCTAGTACGCCTAGGTGCTTAATTACTTAATTACTAGAACATACTAGGTTATAGGAACTATCTAGTATAGCATCTATTAGGAACTTATCTAGTCCTGTATTAATAAGGGGTTAATCTAGACCTAGGCTAACCTCTATGCAGAGGAGGAGAAGCTAGTACAGGACCCTATCCTAACTAAATATAAGAACTTCTCTAAACTATTTAATATAGAATAGTAAGAGGGAGACTCTATTAACGCCTTCCTAATAAGGCTTAACTATTAAAAGTCTCTTCTTGTAAGGACTTTAGCTTAAACCTACTAAGCTACACTGTTTAAAAAGGTACAGTAATCTAATAGATAGATAGACTAAGGCTTAAATAGTATATACCTGTAACAGTATACTCCTCTCCCTTAAGGCTTAACCTAAGACTCTGCTTAGACAAGCTGTTGCCTCTAGGTACTGCCCTTAACAGGCTACTAATAGGTGTACTCTGCCCCTAGGCTATGCCCTTAACGCTAAGGCGCCCCTAGGCGCTTCCCCTTAATAAGGTAGCTAACTACTTAAGGGGGTACCTACTAGAGCGCGCACGCTCCTTAAGCCCTAAGTAGGGCAGCTAAGCTAGCAGCTAATTAGGGTATGCTATGTTACATACTAGACCTTCTAGCAGCAATAGCGTAGCGGCTAAAGAGCCTACCTTACGCTTTAGTTAAAATTAACTAGCTTAGCTGTCTAGGAGTAGGAACAGGTAAGGATTAAACCTACAACCTGCTACGCTCCTAGATCTATTAGATTACTCTATAAGGACTTCAGCTCAAACCTACTAAGCTAAACTGCCTAAAAAGGTACAATAATCTAATAGATAGATAGACTAAGGCTTAAATAGTATATACCTATAATACTTCTACCCTAGAGCTTCTTTAAGTTTAATAATAGCAGTAATAACTATGAGTTTAAAATTGCATTTATATAGGTAAAGACTTTACTAGCCCTCTAGTAGGAGATCTAGTGTAGTAGTAGCCTAGAGCATATACATCTCTAGCCTAACTTTAAGCAGGCCCTCTAGAACGCAGAAGCAGCTAGTAACACTAAGGCAAACTTATAGAGTCTTAATAGGCTAAAACGCCCTACCTAGTTGCTACTTTGTAATAAACTAAAAAGACGTAATAAAGATCTATCCTACTCCTAGGGTTAATCTAAGAGCGCCCTAGTAGAAGACTAGCTAAAGGGCTATAATAACTAGCAGTACCCTAAGAACTAAGACTACTAAAAACTTATTAGAAATCCTAGGGTAATAGGTTATATAGCACCTAAGGGGGTAATAAGCCTAAACTAATACTAGACAAGGGAAACGCAAAGCCTTAGTTGCTAATCTTTCTATAACTAGGGCTAGAAACCTAGGGAAAATAAACCTGTATTATAGTTATAGTAGGCCTATATAGACCTAACACTGCTCTAGTACAGCTCTAAGGCCTCTACAACTCTAGAGCTAAAATTAACCTTATAAACTAAGCAGTTATTAACTAATAAAATTTAGAATATATACTATTCTATTAGAAACCTACAGCATTGTTTCTAGATTATAACTAGCTAAACATTTAAAGATCCTACAATCTTATTATAGATTACCTAGATAGTAATAATATTATTAAAACTATAGGACTTAAAGTCTTCTAGTCTGCTAGCTTAATTAGCTATAGCCTTATCCTAGGTTACCTATAGCTTGTAGAAGTAGACCCCTATATCTAATTCTCTATAGGTAAGTACAGCTAGTTTAACAACAATACTAAATAGGTGTAGGTCTGTAAGGCTAAGACCCTCTTTAAAGATATATAACTAGGTAAATAAGCTTACTTAATCTACCTAGGAAACCTAGCGTACTAAGTACCCTAGAGGACTAAAGACGCGTTCCTACAGGAACTACGTTAGGACAAGGCTAGACACAACCCTCCCTTAGGTCCTAGTAGCAATATAGTTGCTAATAAAGAGTATTTTATAGAACGTAGAATCCTCTAGCTAAGGAATAAGATAATTAATATAATTAAGCATCTTAAGCACTGTGTGTCCTAGTACCTAGACCTAGCGTAGCTACCTTAGGAAGCTAGTTAACAGATAGTAGCAAACATACACAAAGGGAACCCTAGGCAGGCTAAACTACCTCTAGGTACTGCCTATATCCTCCCTAACTACAAGCTAGACAAGGACGCCCTATATATACTACCTAATAAAGACAAGCTAGATCTAGAAGGACAAAAATTTATTCCTAAGAAACTACACTATAAGTAGCTTGCCTTTAGTAAATATTAGACTAGCGTACTCTACCTATACAGGGAGTATAACTACGTAATTAAGATTAAAGAGGGAATATATATACTAAACTGCCTAATCTATAACCTGTTATGTTGTAAACTAGATATCCTTTAGGAATACCTTAATATAGTATAGGAGAAAGGCTAGATCTGTCCTAGTAAGTTACCTACAGGAGCACTAATCCTGTTTATACCTAAAGTAGACAGTACCTTACAGCTCTACGTAGACTACTAGGGCCGAAATAAAGTTATAGTTAAGAACTATTATCCTATCCTACTTGTTAGTAAGATGTTAGACTAACTTTTAAAAGTAGTAATTTTTTAAAGCTAGATCTACGCAATGCCTACTACAGGCTCTAGATTAAGGAAGGTAATAAGTAGAAAACTGCATTTAAAACCTAGTATAGGCACTTTAAGTACCTAGTAATGCTATTTAGACTAGCAAACGCTCTAGCAACGTTCTAGTTATATATTTATAGAGCCCTTAGAGGCCTGTTAGACTACACTTGTGTAGTTTACCTAGATAATATCCTAACCTACTCTAAATATAAGGAGGACTACAATGCCTACGTTAAGGAGGTTCTAGACAGCCTTATTATTGCAGTAAAGGTTAACCGTTACATAAGCGCTAGATTAGATTATTAGCTTAATTATAGATCTGCGCAGATTACAATCCTAGACTATAATCTCCTCTTACAGAACTGTTAGAGATTAATCCTAGAGTAGTATAGACTAAGCAGGTATATAGATGTAATCCTTTGCTATAATAATAAGACAAGGAACTTAATTACCTCCTTTACTTATTAATTACACTTTCTAGTTCTCTTAGCTCTAATAGTTATAAGCCTAGCGTTATAAAGACTACATAGTAGATTTTCCCTACGTACTTTGTATAGCTTAGAAGCTAGACAGGATTGATTATACACTTTTAAATACCTAATCCTCTCTAAATTCTAACATAGAATCTAATCCTTAACTCTAAACTAGCTAGGTTCTCCTTAAGAACTAATCTAATTAGCTCTACTAGTTTGCCTAGCTTAAGCTCTATGCAAGAGACAAAGCAGTATAGGACTAAATTAATCTAGATAACAAAACTATCGCAACAATTAACAAACAGGAACTAGAATATCCTAATCTTCTCCTAAAACTATTAAAACTATCTAAACTAACTTCTTCTAATAATACTCTAGGAAGCAGCAACAAATCTAATTAAAACGTTGTTAGCACACTAGATTAACTCTCTAAGGATTAAGAGAAATATAATCTAGAGATTTAGAAATATAACCTAAAAATAGAGGTATACAAACTTGCTATTAAGGATTATCCTAAGGATATCTAGAAATATAAGATTGCTACCTCTAAGTAGGTTAGAATAGCAGCAAAACTTAGTAACATCTAAGATTAGATTAATAAAACTGTTTTAGCTAATCTAATAGCTCTAGTATTAATTAAGATGCTTAATTCTTAAGAATTAACTCTACAAGCCTTAATCTAAATCCTTAAGAATAATCTTGCACTAACTAATAGTAACACAATGCATTTAGTTAGGCAGCAATATTAGGCTTATCTAGAGAAGGCCTAATTAGGTTAGATATTACTAGATAAGTAGTTTAATAAATAGCAAGTGCTCTATAGCAAAGCCTAAGTATTTAGGATTACTAAGATTAAAGGTGTTACAGGTATATACTATTCGAGCCTCAGTCCATCCATCTATTGGATCACTGTACCTTTTTGGGCAGTGTGGCTCAGTAGGTTCGAGCTGAAGTCCTTACAGAGTGATCCAATAGATCTAGGAGCGTGGCAGGTTGTAGGTTCGATCCTCACCTGCTCCTACTCCTAGACAGCTAAGCCAGTTAATTTTAACTGAAGCGTGAGGCAGGCTCTTTAGTCGCCACGCTGTTGCTGCTGGGAGGTCTAGTATGTAACGTGGCGTACCCTAATTGGCTGCTGGCTTAGCTACCCTACTTAGGGCCCAAGGAGCGTGCGCGCTCTAGTAGGTACCCCCTTGAGTGGTTAGCTACCTTGTCAAGGGGAAGCGCCTAGGGGCAGAGGCCACCTATTGGTGGCCTGTCAAGGGCATGGCCTAGGGGCAGTGTACACCTATTGGTGGCCTGTCAAGGGCAGTACCTGGAGGCAACAGCTTGTCTAAGCAGAGTCTCAGGTCGAGCCTTGAGGGAGAGGAGTATACTGTTACAGGTATATACTATTCGAGCCTCAGTCCATCTATCTATTGGATCACTGTACCTTTTTAGGCAGTGTGGCTCAGTGGGTTCGAGCTGAAGTCCTTACAAAAGGACAACTTGCTCTTACAGATTTCCTTAATGCAATTGCTCCTAAGATTGCTCCTAAGTAGTCTTGTATAATAAAATAACAAGTAATTATAGATTTAGCATTTAATTAACTACTAATAAGTATAGATAATCTCTTAAAGGTTTTTACCTTAATGCTCTAAGAATATATAATTAGCATAATTAGAAGCAAAGGGTACGCATCTTTTGTAACCCTAGGAGGAAACTCTAATTAGGATAAAGACAAGGGAAAAACTAGATTTAATAAAAAAAAGTTGCCCTTATAAACCTAAGGGACTTTATACTTAGGACCTAATTAACTACTAAAGGCTCTAGACTGTAGTTACTAGATCTACTCCTACTAGATTACTAAAGATCTCCCTATTAAACTTTAACAAAACAAAGATTAAGGAAAGACTTAATAGTGTAGAGTAGAATAAGCTAAAAGAATAAATTTAAGAAGCTAGTTAGAAGACTAGAACAACTAGATTAACTAGAGAAGCATTAACTGCAGCTAAATTTCCTAGATTAATCTTAGCAGCTGTTATTAATCTATCCTAGTTCTAACTAGAGGTAGACAGAGTCTACTCTATAATTAAGTATAAACACCCTTTGTTAATAAGCACTATACTTAATAGAGGAGGCGCAGTCTATCTAGTTAATAACTAATTACTGCTTGTTCTAGGATTATTTAAGCAATCTAATCTAAATAATACTATTAATGCAGGTACTTAATCCTTACTAGTTTTAGGATTAGGAAACTAAATTCTAAAAAGAGTACTTAATAGAAACAATAGACTAAAAACTAAGGATCTTATACTTAAGAATATTAAAGTAGTTATAGGTTTTTATGTTAATATTGTATCTAAAGCACGTCTTAAATAATTAGGGATCTAGTACCTTAGCTTAGACAACACTCTTAGGCACAGAATAATTAAAAACAACGTAATTATAGCTAAACTACACACTGCTTATAATCATGCGTTTATTAAATACAATAAGATTGCCTTTTACTCTCCTCCTAGCGTATACGCTACAGCAAGGTTATCTAAGCTAATAAAAAGATAAGACAGTAAAGACCTATAGCATTAAAGATTAGGTTATCTAGGATAAAGAGCACATTAATTACTAGCATAAGCTGCTTAAAACGTCTAGATTAACAGAACAAAGAGGGTAGAATATTAGGATTATGTAATTACTTACTTAATACAAGTTATATTAAGACAACCTAGAGAATAATTACTAAGACCTTTCTACAGGATCTTATAAGATCTGTTTAACATGCTAACTAGATAGGTAAATAAAGAATAGACTATAATTATTAAAGAGGATTACTTAGGTAAACTCTTAAATTACAATCTATAATCTAAAAGCTTAGATAAGATTATAAGAGTTGTTAAGCTATTTAAGGAATAGATTAAATAAAAGTATTAACTGAATATTGTTAAAATCTATTAGGATAACAATACAGCTACTAGACTATAGAGAGGTTAATTACGCTTTAAAGAATAGGCAGATTAGAAGGAAATAAAAATACTTACTCCTCTACCTTACACTTACAAACTAAACAGATTAGCTAAGAGGGCAGGAAAAGAGTTAATTACTAAGTCTATAAAGATAAGGATTAGAGTGAATCTCCTAGCTAAACTATAGCTAGAGATTATAGATACTGCAGCCTATCTACATAGAATAAGTCTAACAGCAATCTATTAATTTTAATCTCCTAACAAAGTGCTTAACAACTAGTTTAGACAGTACTTTAGATAGTATAAACTAGCTTAGGTTAGGCACAAAACAGCTAATCTACAACTAAATTAGAGTAGCATCTACGCCTATAGCTGCAGAGCATATACTCTTAATAGGGATAGAGCAGTAGGGCGAGATAGACGTAGATTTAAAATCAATCTACAAGGACATATAGGATATTTAGTAGGCTACAAAGCCTCTAACATCTATAAGATATAGGTCCTATTAATTAATTAAGTAATTATTATAAGGAACGTAACTTTTAATAAATCTCTGTTCTATAAAGGAAAGAAAGATTATAAAATGTCTAAAGATTAGGTAATTTAAATTACTAATATCCTTTACAACAGAGAACTAGATAACCTAGGCTAGGATATTAATATCCTAGACCTTAGAGATTAAACTTAATCTAACATAGTTAGATTAACTACTAAGCAAGAGCTTAGGGGTAAAGTAGCTCTACTAACTAATTCTAGAACTAGCCTAGTTCTAGATTAAGACATACAAGTTACAGATACTAAGTAGGGTGCTTATAAGGCTAGTAATTACCTAGAAATCTGCCTAGATTAATCTAATAACATTCAATTGCTAACACTAGAGCAAACTCCTAAACTAACTAATCTAGGAATAGGAGTACTAGCGTTACACAATTAGAATAATTAATTAGGAATAAATAGTTAACAGGAAGTAAACACACCTGTAAGAGCTAACCTGTTACATCCTAGTAATTAGATAGGATTACGTAAGTTAAGGCAGGAGCGCCTAACTAATTTTAATACCAGCTCTGCTAGCACTACTTCTACTGCTCTAGATAGGATAAGGAATACATAAACACAATAAACAAGTTAAAGGATTAGAGGCTAATAGCTAGAAACAAATTAACTAACTAACATTTATCTACTACTCTAACAAAGAAAAGATTATAATAATTAACTAGGGGTAGTAGTTAAAGGAGTGTTAATGCATTAATTATAGATCTAACAATAAACAATCTAATAGATAACTTTAAAAACACGTTCCTTACAGGAATAAACTAGTTCTAGGATAAACAATCTAGTTATAAGATACTAAACTTAGTAGTTATTAGATACTAAACTTAGTAGTTATAGCAGCTACGCTAAACAATTAACCTAATCTATTAATAAAACCTTTACAATCCTATTAAGACAATCTCCTGCTACTACTAAGTACTTAGAAACAGCTCTTGCAATATCCTATAAAAGCGTTACTTATAGACGCTTTAAGAAAAGAGATTAATTAGATAATTAAGAAAGGAACGTAGACAGAGATGCTAATATTAGACACAAATAATTAGCTATTACTACTAAAATAGGTATAGACTTACAAGTTTAATTAGGATAGCTACTTTGTTAAGTGCAAAGCCTGTATTATTATAAGAGGCATTCTGTAAGAAACAGACTCTCTATAATCTACTTATGCTGCAACCCTAGCAGTAAAATTGTTCTAAGCTATAATAGCAATTGCAACTTAGTTTAATCTAGAAATTATACAGTATAACGTTATAGGAGCGTTCCTTAACACTATAATTACTGTAGAAAATCTTGTATTATATAATATGCCTAAAGGATTCTAAAAGAATAGATACTGTATTAGACTTAACTAAGCACTATATAGATTAAGAGAATTACTACTCCTTTAGTATAAGGAATTCTCTAGTTTACTTTAATTAATTAGTCTAGAGTTAAGTAAAGAAGAGCCTTGCCTATTCTTTAATAAGGGTAGGAGGATTATTATACTCTTCTACGTTGATAACACACTCTTGCTCTACCCTAAGTCCTATAAAAAAGAAGCTTAGCTTCTATAGAAGAAGATTATAGATAAATACAAAATCTAAGATTAAGGACCTGTAAAATAGTTTCTAGGGATTAGAGTAATCTAAGACAGAAACCTTAGGACTATTACTCTTCTACACAATACCTATATTAACAAGATTACTAAGAAGTTTAATCTTAACGCAGGATCCTTTCTACTAACCCTGCTACTATCTAAGGATTTGATTAAAAACACTAGAGAAGTATCTGAGAAAGAGATTAAAGAATATTTAGAGAAGGTTAGATTAGTTCTATACACAGCAATTATGCTTTAACTAGACGTTGCATTCTCTATATCTAAGTTGTTCTACTTCCTTACTAATCTAAGTAATTAGTATTAAAAAGCTATAGATAGAGTAATTATATACCTTTATAGGATAAGATTTAAAGGGATATAATATAGGAATTATAATAGATTAGAACTAATAATCTATAGAGATGCTTTATTTGCTAATAATCTAAAAACTTAGAGATTATCTTATAGATACCTAATTATGCTGTTTAGAGGACCTGTACTATAGAAAGCTATAAGGCAGAGCACTATTACTACATTAACAATAGAAGCTAAATTATTAGCCCTAGAGCAAGTTTTAAAAGAAACAATTGCAATTAAACGCTTCTTTAACAAGCTACATATAGAGATTAGAAATGCCTAGACTATATAGTATAACAACCTACAAACTATCTAATTAGTAGTAGGTGCAAATAGGAGGATTACAACTAGACTCTGCTATATAGATATATAAAATATATAGTTAAGGCAAGAATATATAATAGGGATAACCTAGATTAGTTATCTAGATACTAACAGCATACCAGCTAATAAATTAACAAAATTGCTTACTTATTAGCAGTTTAATAAGTTTAAGAAACTAATTAAACTGTATAAGGGAAGCAAACAGTTAGTAGTTAAGGCTATAGATTAAGCATTTTAGGTTATTAGAGTAGATTAATCTAAAATTACAATAACCTACACACTAAAAACACTAGGCAGAATCTACTTCTATTTATAAGCTAATTAAGTAAGATTAATTAAGCTTAGGTATGCTATAAAGATAAAATAATTACTAAACCCTAATTAGTATAACGTATCTATAAGAGAAGTAATCTCTTTAAAGAGGAGGTATACACGTTCTAATTAGTTAAGAATAGCGTCTTAGGTAGAAGTATTAGATTAAGGGGGATTATTATATTAATTATCCTAACTATAAGACTAATTATAAGTATAGTAGAGGTTATAAACGCAAGTAGTAGAGTAAAAGGGGCAACTATCTAGACAAGGATTAGGTCTAACATACAATCCTAATTAAGGTATTATATGCTAACCTAGAGGATAGCTGCTATTGCCCTAAACCTAATTATAGACACTAACTAACAAACCCTAGTGCTAATCTAGATTACTGTAAGCAAGCCTAGAGCAGTAAAGGATGTTCCTTAATAATCCCTCCCTACTACGCGTGTATACATTAGGATAAGATAGAGTTACTAGATTATAGCTCTAGGGAACATTTGTAATAAACAGATTACTACTAGAATAATTAGGTTAATTACTCTACATAACAGCAACTAGGGTATATAGAGGTAGAGTAGTAGCAGGCAGAGCAATTAGAGTATAAGAAGGCGTATAAGTTAACGCAATTAGAGTATAAAAAGGCAAAGGAATTATTAGGATTAGAGCAAGAAAAGGTAGAGTAGTAAGTAGGATTAACGCAGGAGACAACGCAAACGTCTAGAAACCTATACTAGGAGCAGCTGCAGTAATATAATCTATAATAGGAAGACCTCTAGACATGCTGTAGCAATTAGTTAAGCTAGAATAAAGCAAGTTAGCAGTAGGATTAACTACAACCTAGTTATTATTAATCTCCTAATCCTGTTTTATATCCTTACTCTTCTTTTTAGAAGTAACATCTTCTATGCCCTTAAATAACTCTTAAAAGGTGCGCTTTAGTAAGGACTAAGATTAGTTAGATATAAATAACAAATTTAAGATTAATGCTTACTACAGGATTGCTGTTAGCAAGAGAATTAACTGCTACTTTAGCAAGAGGTTAAAGAGAAGAACAGCTACTATAGTATTAGTAATAGGAAAAATTACAGATTAAAGCTTTAGATTACTTATATTAGCTTGTAAGTATAAGTGTTACACTCTACACACCTCTTACTACTACAATTAGAATTAACAGAATGCAAATAATTATAACATTTACTATTGCTAAGGTTGTTAATTATACGCTAAATATATAGAAGGTACAGAAACTTGTAAAGTAGACTAATTGTAATACTATTTAGCTTACGTAGGACTTTACTCTCTACCTTATTATAAAAGACCTTAAAATCTTTACGTAGATTAAATAGTTCTTAATTATTACTCTTATAATTATTACTCTTTAAATTATCTAACACCTTAATAATCTCCTATAAAGATTAAGTAGTTTAGGCAGTAGAAGAAGGGGCTAGATTAGTAGCACTAGGGTCTTTCTTAATCTTCTTAGGAGTACCCTCCTTAAGAACGCTTAAAGCGCTTAATTAGCGCTTTGCTAGAGTAGACTTTGCTAGAATAGATGTTGTAGATTAATTACTGTAACAGAGCTTGCAGGACTATACTTAAGTAATTAATTAATTTAATTAGTATCTATTTTTCTATGTAGAACGTGTTGCTTAAATATAAATAAAATGTGTAGGTTATGTAATCTTGCTTAACAAGCGTTTAGTTAGTATTAGGGCTGCTTAGAACTAGCGTTGCTAGGGTAGAGCAGCTTAACTAAATTAGCAAGCTCTATTAGAAAATAAGCTGCATATATAACTCTACGCGCTTAGTTACGCAATATACCCCCTAGTTAATCCTATATTAGGAATAACTAAACTAGAAGCATGTCCTTAGTAATTATAGGGCTCTAATCTTAGATTTTTATATTTCTCTAGATATCTAAGATTACTGTACGCCTGCAGCGTACTCTAGGTACTCTTCCTTTTAAGAGACCTCTCTAACTTTTAGGCTGCTGTTATAAGCAGTTTATTGCTAGTTTAGGTACTTATTTTTAATAGCTAAATTTTCTAAGCCTATAGCTAGCTATTAAGCTGCTTAGTTATAGTTAAGGTAAGCACTTCCTAGGTTAAGCATTTCTAGGTAGTAAGAGTAAGCGTAAGGACTATAATCTAGCAGCTTTACCTTTACTAACCTAGTTACTTCCCTATATAAGTGTCCTACCTACTTAATTTCTTTATTTCTCTAGTTATATATATTAATATGCCTATAAGTATACTAAATTATTTTCTACGCGCCTAAGCACTCTCTAGCTAATTATTTCTAGCTTCTTAATCTGTTAAGAGCTTTATTATTAGACGTTGTCTAACTAATCTTACTATTAATATTTTCCTAGCTCTTTTCTAGAGGTTTTGCTAACTTAGGTATAGAAATAGACTAAAACCTAGCACTGCGCACGCACTACTGCCGCCTCTACTGCCTAAGCTGCTGCCTAAGCTGGCTAGCTGCCAGCTGCCTGCTTGCCCTTACCTACGCCCGCCCTAATGCCTGCGCCTGCTCCCTTACCCTTACCTAAGCCTATAGCTGCAGCTTTGCCTGCTCCTTTAGCAGTTGCTGCTGCTACTACTACTATAGCTGCCACTACTACTGCTGCCTACGCTGCTACGCTGCTGCCGCCGCCTGCCCCTACGCTACCTGCCCCTACCTTAGGCGCTCTAGTGCCTAGTGCGCGCAGGTTAATACCCTGCGCATACTACGTGGACGCGCTACTAGCAAGCAGCTTAGTTGCGCTATGCGTTAATAACGCTGCTACTAGCTACTGCAGCAAGCGCTGCTAGCGTTGTGCCTTTAGGCACTCCTACTGCCTACTATAGCTATTTTAAAAAAAGAGTAGTTAAGTAGTAGACTAACAGCTTATAGCCCCCTGCCCTTAAGCTGCTTAGGCTTAAACTAGTAGAGGAGCTTACTTCCTCTAGCAGAGTAACAACTTTAGTAAGTAACTTAGTTTTTAGTAGATAATAGTAGCTAATAAGTGTTTAGTAGGCTACTAACCTACGTACTGCTATCTAGGTAGTAAAGGGCCTGCTTGCAGATAGGTACAAATTTTAAGTACCTATTTGTAAGTAGGTTCTTTAAGGCCTATAGGGAGGGGGTTATCCTCTCTACCTATAGTTAATTTGTTTTTGTAAGCTCCTTAGCTATTAGGCGTGCGCTTAAAAGAGCTGCTACTAGCAGTCTAGGGAGACTTATACCTATTTAGGGAGGGGTTATCCTCCCTAGCAATTTAAAGATCTTCTCTTTCTCTATTAACCTGCTCGTTTTCTGTAACTAAGTCTTTCCCCTCTTAACTAATGCTCTGTAAGTTTAAATGCAACAAAAAGCGCTTATAAGCTTGTCTAGGAAGCGCTTTTATAAGGCTGTTAGCTAGCATCTTACTTATTTTAAGGTAGGTTACTTAGAGGTTTCCCTTAGCGTACTCTTGTTTTAACTATATATTTTAGATATCTATATAGCGCAGCTAGGTAGTAAGCTACTTGCTCTCTTTAACTACTAGTTAGATAGTTTGTTAGTTATTATAGAAAATCTCCTATAGCATCCTTAAGTCTAGCTAAAGTTCTCCTAGGAATTGTTTTAGAGCTACTAACTCTTTAGCTATATACTCTAAAGCGAATAATTTAGCCTTAGTAGTAGAAGTAGTTACTGTTAACTGCTGTGCAGCTTTCTAGATAATTAGACTGCTAAAGAGCTGCATAATATACCCCTAGGAAGATTAATAGGACTCTCTATTGTTAGTAAATAAGGCGTCTCTATATATAAGTAGATAACTACCTTTATAAGTGCTGTACCTTATACCTAGATGCTTTATTCTATACAAATAAGCTAAAACCTAAGCAGCTACCTTAAAGTAAGTAGCTCCTTAATTTGTTAAATAATAAGATAGCTAAGAGGCAGCGTATGCTATATCTAGTTAAATTATAATTACTATATAGAGTATAGACCTAACCTATTCTTAAAACGCTTTAACCTCTTATTTTAAAGCTTCTCTACTATATTTAAGCAGCTCTTCTATAGGAAATAGGACAATAGGGAAGGACCCCTTCTCTACTATTATAAATTTAGTAGCAAGCTTATTAATATAGGAGTTGTGTGCAAGAGTTATAGTATAAGCCTCTCTGTTTCTAATTATTTAAACGCCTAGAAACTATTTAGCAGCTCTATAGTCTTGAATTTAATACTTTTCTATTAACGCGCTTATTAGCTGTTTAGTAGCAGCTTAATTATTATTATAATAGGCAAGGAGGATATTATTAACATAGAAGAGTAGCACTATTTTCTATTTAGGATTATAGAACAGGCACAGCTCTTCTTTTAATTCTAAGAGACTAAGCTTCTAGAGCGTACTAGAGAGCTCTCTATACTATAGGACTAGCAAATTATATAACCTATATAGAGCTTATAGTAGTAGAACAACTTGCTTAGGTTTCTTAAATCTATCTAGTAATTTATAGAGCACCTAAGGTTTGTCCTAGCAGCTTGTGTTTAGAAACGCACTAGTTACGTTATACTAACAGAGCTCTAGGTTAAACTAGGCTGCAATTGCTACTATAGTGCAAAACAAGTAAGTAGCAAGCGTTGTAGCATAGGTTAAGACAATTAAATCCTTTGCCTGTAGATCTCTACGTACGCAGATCCTTACCTTACATTTAAGGAAGTAGCTATCCTAGTTAAATTTGTAGGTAAAGACCTATTTAAGCAGTAGGGGCCTTAATAAGGCGCTTAATTAGTTAATTTCTCTCTATATTTCCTTCTTAATAAGCGTGTCTATCTCTTTTTAGTAGGCCTAGCAAAAAAAGAGCTCCTAGTAGGTAATAGAGTAGATCTTTCTATTTGCTTAGCAGTAGAGGGAGCTTGTCCCTATGTAACTAGCGCTTGTTTTAAGCAACTAGTCTTTCCTTTTTTAGAGTTAAGGCAATAATTACTGCGTAGGTAGTAAGCAGCTCCTTCTATCTATACTATATTTGTTTGCATGTTTAAACAGTAGGTAGATAAGCTAGGCGTATCTATAATTATTTATAGAGCTTATTATAGAGTACTAACTTACTCTATTATTGTAATTAGTAGGCTTGTTACGCTTGTTGTGCTTATAGTTCTCTATTTAGAAGCTCTGTCTTGTAGGCAGGCTCTAGATTCTCTACTAATACGTGTGTCTTCTGCCTGCCTAATCCGCTTGTGTTAATCTTTAAGAAGGTATTAGAATAAGTAGTAAAGCAGGTCTTAGTAGATTATTAAGATCCTTACTATCTACTAGCTTGCTCCCTTCTTCTATAGTTATGTGCACTTCCTATAAGCTACTAGTTAGATTATCCTCCTTATTAGGAGCTTCCCTGCCTATACTTAACTACTCTAGTTTAGGCGTTTAGTTAGGGAAAGTAAACCTGTTTCTTAGCGTTATTCTGCACAGATTACTAGCAGCTTGCTAGCTAAGCTTGCCGCGCGTGCAGTATCTATCCTAGGGGCTCCCTCTATACTAGACTAGCCTTCTAGCAAATAAGGTTCTCTCTAAGTGTTACCCCTAAGCTAGTGCTTAGTAGACAAGCTAAGCAATAGGTCTCTTTATTTAAGGGGGAGCTCTATTACTTCTCCTACCTCTATTATCTTATTAGGTTTATACAGAATTTCTATAACTACTTCTACTTCTTAGACTGTAAGGGCTAACAACTTATCTAATTTATTATTAAAGAGCTCCTTATTAAAGGTTACGTTACGCGTTATAATTACCTAGTTTAGTTTAGGGACCTATATCTAGTATATGTTAGAAGCTTAGTACCCTACTAAGTATGTAATATAACCCCTTACAGTTACTTTAAAGCTTCTCTAATTACCCCTAGCTGCTTGTTCCCTATTTAGGGGATACGCTCTATAGCTATAGGCGTATATCTTACTCTAATTAGGTCTTAGATTAGCTGTTAGTGCTCTTACCTGCTTAGGTTTGTACTAGCAAAAATAGTAAGTAAACTAGTAATTAAGCTCTTTATTTAGGCTCTGTAGCTTATTTAAGTAAGTTAGACTTATGTTATAGAGCTATATTGCTGCTGCTACAACTTCTAGCTAGAGCTTCTTAGGTAGGTTTACACTGCTCCTTATTTTAATAGATTTAGTAATTATTTCCTACCCTACTCTTTCTACTACCCTGTTTAGCTTATAGGTATATAGAGGTATATGCTTAATGTCTATTCCCTTATTAATCGCCTAGCGCTTATATTAGGAGCTCCTTGCTATAGGAGAGTAGCAGTATTATTATCTTAACTTATCTTACAGATACAGAGCTTGTACTAGGTATGTACCTAGCTTAAGAAAGTTGTAAGTACCTACAGTATCTCTACTTAAGTCTTCCCTAGCAGTAAGTACGTAAAGAGCTTCCTACTATAGTACTCCTTAATTAAAAGTATCTATAATTTACTACTCCTTCCTATAGGCATATTAAATAGATCCTAGCTAATTCTCTAAAAGGGTTTAGCAGGTTTTTCCTATTTCTATTAAGATATAACTTGCTTAGCGTAGGTTATTAAGCAGACCTTATAATCTTTTTAGAGCGTGCTGTTAATATGTACGCTGCGCGCTTATTATACTAGTGCTTTTAGAGCTTCTAGGCCTAGATAACCTACTCTAGCGTGCTAGAGGTGTTTAGCAGAGCTTTATAGGTAAGACTTATATAATTATTTTATTACTGCGTTAAGGATTAGAGGATAAGAGTAGTAGTAAAGTAGCTTATATTTAATAAAAGTAAGGTTGTAAGCGCGCTTAAAAGTAGCACATATAACGCTCCTATTTAGATTATTAATGTACCCTACTTAGAGCAAGCTGTCTAGCCCTAAGTACTAAACTCCTTTCTCTTAGAGGCGTGCCTTAGAAATAATGTTAACGTAGAAACCTTCTACTACTACTATATCCTTAAGGAGCAGGTCTTCTATATACAGGCTGCACTTTCTATATAACGCATTTTTAAACAAACAAGCTCCTTGTCCTACTACTAGAAACGCTTATGTGCCTGCCTCTACAGTGTTAGTAGAGTTAGCTAGGCGAAATAACCTAGGTACAAGCTAATCTGCGCTGTTAACTAAGTGTGTAGCTGCTCTATTATCTAAAATTATACTCTTTAAGAGCAGATAAGCGTTAAAATCTATAAGGTTATAAACCCTAGGTTTCTTAGCTAGGTTGCTTAGTTGCATTATTTTTAGATTAATTAGAGCAGCCTGTATATTGCTAGGAAACTTAACTTTAGGTAGGATACCTTTTACTAGTAGAGCTGTTATTGCTAATAGAGCTTTTAGGGTCTAATTAAGCTGCTTAATCGCCTTCCTGGTATCTATTTACTCTTAGCTCTTAAGCCTCTAGAGAGTATCCTTGAAATAGCTTTTGCTTATGTAGATAGGTAGTAAGGAGCTCCCTCTAACTAATGTCTCTAGGCGTTAGCAATTAGTTAGTTTCTACTTATAAGTCTCTCCTTTTTGTTTACAAGGGCAGGAGTACCTACTTAAGCTCTTAGAGTTAGTAGCAGGAGCTTAAGTAGTATCTGTTTAGCTTCTAAACGTTGCAAATACTCCTAGGTTATCTTTTCCTGCTCTTATAGTGTGCTTATACATTAAACTACTAAAGACCCTACTTACTTTGTCTAAATTAAGTAAATTAAGCCCTAGGATACTATTCTAGATAATCCTTTAGTTTATAGTACAAGCCTAATCTAGGGCAATCCTATAACTTAAGGCATCTAAGAAATCCTGCACAGCAAGCGCCCTATTAACCTCTAGAAGCTTGTATAACTTAGCTCTTCTATAGAGGTATAACTACCTGTTATACTTGTCTTATAGAGCAGCTCTTAACTATTTAGCTGCTCTAAGATGCTGTTAGTACTCTACCCTAACCTAGTTCTAGGTGCTAACATCTGTTAGAGCGAGCTCCTCTTTTAGTGCTTGCATAAGCAATTGCAGCATTATAGTGTTATTAGTAATAAGCTTTACTATTACTAGTAAGAGGATTAATAGTAATACTATTATGTTAACCTAGTTCTAGATCTTCTAAAGGCGCTCTACCTTAGCAGCCTACTTGCTTGCTCTAATCTTGTATCTAAGGAGCTCTGTGTTATAGTTCTTAACGCTTGTTGTTAAGCCTGTTAGAGGCTTGTTAGGTTAGGTACTCTAGCTTTAGGTAGATTAAGCTAGTAGTTAAGTAGGGAGCAAGCCTATAATAGGTAGTTTAGGCGCTTCTTTGTGTATGCCTAGGGCGTCTTTAGCGTCTAGATCTACTATATCCTATACGTTACAAAGCTTAGCGTGCTACGTAAGTTAGATATACTAATTAGGCTAATTAGATCTTGTTTTAAGCTAATAGGGTCCTGTAGGGACACCTAAGAGAGCTTGCTTATTGTAGTTAATAAGCTTGCCTATAGTAGCGTTTAGTAGGGATAGAAAGATAATTAGGTAATTAGAGCAGTTAAGCTAAGTCTAACAAGCTTGTTTGCTGAGTGCGTAGGGAGATCTACTGTGCTTAGGAAGCTAGGCTTATAACTGTAATAGAGCTTACAGGACTATACTTAAGTAATTAATTAATTTAATTAGTATCTATTTTTCTATATAGAACGTGTTACTTAAATATAAATAAAATATGTAGGTTACGTAATCTTGCTTAATAAGCGTTTAGTTAGTATTAGGGCTACTTAGAACTAGCGTTGCTAGGGTAGAGCAGCTTAACTAATTTAGCACGCTCTATTAGAAAACGAGCCGTGTATGTAACTCTACGCGCTTGGTTACGCAATAATTACCCTTCTTACCTTTCTATAGGGCGCCTTTAGGAGGTATTATATTGTTAATTACGCTGTACGCGTATTAATTAAGAGCCTAGGATTAGAAGTTAGTAATTGCGTAATAAAATATAAGGATTAATTATATATAGTAAGAAGATTACTATTAGGTAATTAACTTGCTAAAGGGGAGTATAAGGATAAGGATTTAGAGGATAACAAAAATTTGTGTTATTTTATGCATAGCTGTTTAGTTATTAACCTAATTAGGCAACTACCTCTAGACCCTAATTATTAAGGCGCAGCACGCATAGCAATTAGATTAAAACACACAATAAGAAAAACTTAACTAATAACAAACCTGCAAGGTAAGGAACACTAATAAATAACTAGCGCTCCTAGGGGGTGTGTTGTAGTAAAGGTTAACTATCACATAAGCGCTAGATTAGATTATTAGCTTAATTACAGATCTGCGCAGATTATAATCCTAGACTACAATCTCCTCTTACAGAACTGTTAGAGATTAATCCTAGATTAGTATAGACTAAGCAGGTATATAGATGTAATCCTTTGCTATAATAATAAGACAAGGAACTTAATTACCTCCTTTACTTATTAATTACACTTTCTAGTTCTCTTAGCTCTAATACTTATTAAATAGGGTTTGTTTTACAAAGTAAGGAAGTGCAAGTTCTTAACTAAATTAGTTAAATTTCTAGGCTTTATAGTAACCCCTAGGGGCGTTGTTATAGACCTAACGCATGTACAAACTACATAAGAGTAGCCTAAACCTAAGGGGTTTAAAGATATCTAGCAGTTCCTAGGCTTTATAAACTTCTACTAGTAGTTTATCTATAACTATTCTAGTATTGTATAGCTGCTAGTAGACTATATAACAGCTGCCTAGAACCTAATATTAGGCCCTAAAGGCCCTAATCTAAATAAATAGGGGAAGAAACTAGCAAAAGGCTGTAAGGGACTAACAAGATAGTATAAACTATAGAGTTAGCCTAAAGAGGTACGCTAGGCCTTTCTTATAATTTAGAAGAAGTTTATAGAAGCATCTATACTTTAACACTTTAACCTAATAAAACTAATTATAGTAGTTACTAACGCCTTAGATTTTGCTATAGCTGCTATCTTGCTACAACCTTAGACAACTTAACTAGCAATAGAATACTACTAGAAACTAGTAGCGTTCTAGAGTTAAAGGTTTTAGGGTCTATCTATCTAATAGCACACTTATAATAAGGAACTATCTGCAATTATTAAAGCGTTTAGGCAGTAGCAATACTACCTTAAGCACGCTCTATTAATAACCTAGGTACTCTCTAATTATAACAACCTAAGATACTTTATAATAATAAAGGAACTCTTACCTAAGTAAGCTTACTAGGTAGAGTAGTTAGCAAGGTTTAACTTTAAAGTTAAATATAAGCTAGGACCTAAGAACGTAGCTAACAGCCTATTAAGGTATCTAGATTACGCGTAGGGACTTATAATTAGAGAAGAATAAGCACTCTGCAACGTAATGCTACCTACCCTCTAATAGAAGCTATAGATCTAGACTCTCTAGGCGTCTAGGGCTTATAACACTAAACAGGCAGTGTATAGTGTAGGCAACTATAAGGAGGCAATAATAGACACTATAATAACCTCTAAGACTGCCCCTATAGAATTCTACTAATATATTAGTTATAGGGATACCTCTCCTACAGCTCTTAATTACCCTTCTACAAGCTATAGCTAGAGTTAAACTAATTAATCTAAAGCTTAGGAGAAGACTAAGAGAAACGTCCTAAGGGCTCTCCTTTATAGCCTAGGTAGAGTAATTAGCTCCCCTATATACCTTGCGAACGTAGCTGTGTAAGATAATACTACATACGCACTAGTAACTCTAGATTGCCTTATTAATTATATTAGACAGGCTTAGGGGTGTAATAAGGCCTATACTGCTTATAAGTTGCTAACACGTTAGAAGGAGGGCAGAGTAGCTAAGGGCTAACTATACTAGGAATCTAACCTAAGTAGAGTCCTACGCAGGAGTAGCAAAGTGTAGATTCCTAATAATATAACGCTCTACTAAACAATCCTATTAAAGAATTATAATAACCCTATAGGAGGCTATTATAGAACTAAGAAATCTACCTAGGTCTTAAAACAAAAGTACTATTAGCTATAGTTAACTAAGGACGTATATAAGTATATCTACAGGTTCCTAGCGTACTAGTTAAATAAGATTTGTTAGCACAAACTATAGGAACTACTCTTACTACTACTAGTACCTAATATAGCCTAGTAGCACTACTTACTTAATTTTATAATAGACTTACCTAAGTTAGGAGATAATTATAGGAATAAGTTTAACTTAATTCTAGTACTAGTAGACTAATTTAGTAAGTACGTCTAGTATATACCTATTACTAAAACAATAATAGCCTTACGCGTAGCTAAGCTACTTTTAAAATAGTACTTTCTAAAACATAGCCTCTCTAACACTCTACTATTAGACAGAGGGTCTGTGTTTACTAGCTAGTTCTAGTCTAACATATGCTACTATCTTAAAATAGACTACTAGCTAAGTACTATATTCTATCCCTAAACTAATAGCTAAACTAAACGCCTAAACTAAGAGTAAGAAATATACCTATGTATATACATAAACTATAATTAGGATAACTAGGTAGACTTATTACTATACGTATAGTACGCCTATAACTCTAAGTATTACTCTATATATAGGGAATTACCTATTAAAGTTACTTATAGGACAGACCTAAAGGATTTAACAGAGTACCTAATAAGCACTAGCTAAGGCAACTGCTATAGGTATAGGGGAAGGACGTAGCAGCCCTAGAGCTACGCTAGCAAGTTGCTAGCTGCCTAGAGTAGTAGTATAAGATGTAGGCAATAGCAAAGGAAAGCCTAGAATATGCTTAGAAAGGTATAACGCGCTAGTATAACGCTAAGCAAATAGAGAAGCACTTTGCTATAGGTAACAAAATAATTCTCTAGGCAAAGAACCTAACAATAAATTATCCTTTAAAGAAGTTTAATATAAGGTACTTAGGGCTGTTTATAGTTATAAAGAAAATAGGGAAGCTAGCATATAAATTAAAGCTACTACTATTAATAAGTAGGATCTACCTAGTGTTTAGTATATTGTTACTTAAACCTTAGATAACACTGCCTACTAGCACTAGGTTCTAACTAGGCCCTGTAGGGATATTAGACAGCAAAGTACTAGCAATAGACTAGTACAAAGTTAAAGGCATCCTTAATTATCGCAATATATCTACCTATAGGCAAGAGTACCTAATAAAATAGCTTAGGTAGACAAATATAAACTCTACCTAGGAACTACTTACTAATCTTAATTACTGCAATAAGATTCTAGAGGACTACTATAAGAGTATTAAACAGAGCACTATAACTTTACTAAGCTAGGTACCTTCTCTACAAAAGTAGAAAAGAGGGAGATTATTAAAGCTACCTACAAGGACGTAGCTAGAATTGCTTATAATAATATAAGGCGCGTACTATAAGAGAAGTAATACCTAGGTAATACTAGAATTGCTTATAATAATATAAGGCATACACTAGAAGAAAAATAGTCCTAGGATATAGCTAAAATTACTTATAATAATATAAAGCGTGTACTATAAACAGACCTAAGGCCTCTCTAACTCCTAACTAGAGGGAGGCTAGACACTATCTAATAGTAGCAGTTATAATAGAAAAGGTTATAAGAAGAATACTAAAGTTCTATTACCTACTAAAAATTACTACCTACTACAACTAACCTTTATAGCTAGATTGCAGAGTTACCTAAAAACTACTTAGAAGGTCCTATTATTCTTATTATGCTTGTTACTAAGGTAATAAGAGTTACTACGCCTTAAGAGGGTGTACAGCTTAGTAGGCAAAGATAATAACCTTTAGAAGGGGACTGTAGGAATGTCTACTATAGAGGGGATGTTAGTACTATAGTAGTACTAACGCTTCTTAGCATTTGTAGCTGCGCTATTCTTCTTAAAGTAGTCTTTAACTACCTTATAAACAACAGCGTTACTAGGGGCCTTTATATAAATAGTACTAAGAGTAATATTAAAGCGCTTAAGGTTATGCTTGTAGGACGTCTAGCAGGCCTTGTAGTACTTAAGCTTACTTATTCTAGACTCCTTAATCTTGCAACTCTCTATACTATTATACTTAATAAATCTAGTATAGTAGTTAAGAGTGTAGTTAAAGGCAGTCTGCTAGTACTACTAAGTTTTCTCTAAGACCTTATTATTCCTAGCGCTATTACTAAGCCTAATAGTTACTTTGTTTATCTTATAGGCAGTACAGTTAATAAGGAAGTTAAGCATGTAGACAGCCTAGTAGAAATAAGCATTAATCTAGCATATAGTTAGTAGGCAAACTAGGTAGAGTTAAGGGATAACGTACCTTAATATAGCTACCCTCCTTTGCGTTAACATAATGTTACGCAACTAAGGGCGTGGAGTTATATACGCGGCTTGTTTTCTAATAGAGCGTGCTAATTTAGTTAAGCTGCTCTACACTAGCAACGCTGGTTCTAAGCAGCCCTAATACTAGCTAAATGCTTGTTAAGCAAGATCACGTAACCTACACATTTCCTTTGTATTTAATCAACACGTTCTACATAGAAAAATAGACATTTATTAAATTAATTAGATACTTTAGTATAGTCCTGTAAGCTCTAATACAGTTATAAGCCTAGCTTTCTAAGCATAGTAGATCTCCCTACGCACTTAGCAAACAAGCTTATTAGACTTAGCTTAACTACTTTAATTACCTAATTATCTTTCTATCTCTACTATCTAAACGCTACTATAGGCAAGCTTGTTAACTACAATAAGCAAGCTCTCTTAGGTGTCTCTACAGGACCCTATTAGCTTAAAACAAGATCTAATTAGCCTAATTAGTACATCTAACTTATGTAGCATGCTAAGGTTTGTAACGTATAGGATATAGTAGATCTAGACGCTAGAAACGCTCTAGGCTTGCTCCCTACTTAACTACTAGCTTAATCTACCTAAAGCTAGAGCACCTAACCTAACAAGCCTCTAATAGGCTAAACAAGCGTTAAGAACTATAATAAGGAGCTCCTTAGATACAAGATTAGAGCAAGCAAGTAGGCTGCTAAGGCAGAGCGCCTTTAGAAGATCTAGAACTAGGTTAATACAACAGTATTACTATTAATCCTCTTACTAGTAATAGTAAAGCTTGTTACTAATAATACTACAAAGCTATAATTGCTTATGCAAGCCCTAAAAGAGGAGCTCGCTCTAACAGATGTTAGCACCTAAAACTAGTTTAGGGCAGAGTACTAACAGTATCTTAGAGCAGCTAAACAGTTAGGAGCTACTCTATAAGACTGGTACAACAGGTAGTTATACCTCTATAGAAGAGCTAAGTTACACAAGCTTCTAGAGGTTAATAGGACAATTGTTGTGCAGGATTTCTTAGATACCTTAAGTTATAGGATTGCCCTAGATTAGGCTTATACTATAAACTAAAGGATTATCTAGGATAGTATCCTAGGGCTTAATTTGTTTAATTTAGACAAAGTAAGTAGGGTCTTTAGTAGTTTAATGCATAAGCACACTATAAGAGTAGAGAAAGATAACCTTAGAGTATTTGCAATATTTAGAAGCTAATTAGACATTACTTAAGCTCCTGCTACTAACTCTAAGAGCTTAAGTAGGTACCCCTGCCCTTGCAAAAAAAAAAAAGGAGAGACTTATAAGTAGAAACTAACTAATTGCTAACGCCTAGAGATAGTAGTTAGAGGGAGCTCCTTACTGCCTATCTACATAAGCAAAAGCTATTACAAGGATACTCTCTAGAGGCTTAAGAGCTAAGAGTATACAGATACTAGGAAGGTAATTAAGCAGCTTAATTAGACCCTAAAAGCTCTATTAGCTTTAACAGCTCTACTAGCAAAAGCACCTAAAGTTAAGATTCCTAGCAATATACAAGCTGCTCTAATTAATCTAAAAATAATGTACCTAAGCAACCTAGCTAAGAAACCTAGGGTTTATAACCTTATAGATTTTAACACTTATCTACTCTTAGAGAGTATAATTTTAGATAATAGAGTAGCTACACACTTAGTTAACAGCGCAGATTAGCTTTTACCTAGGTTATTTTGCCTAGCTAACTCTACTAACACTATAGAGGCAGGCACACAAGCGTTTCTAGTAGTAGGACAAGGAGCTTATTTGTTTAAAAACGCGTTACACAGAAAGCGCAGCCTATATATAGAAGACCTGCTCCTTAAGGATATAGTAGTAGTAGAAGGTTTCTACGTTAACATTATTTCTAAGGCACGCCTCTAAGAGAAAGGAGTTTAGTACTTAGGGCTAGATAGCTCGCTCTAAGTAGGGTATATTAATAATCTAAATAGGAGCGTTGTATATACTACTCTTAAGCGCGCTTATAACCTTACTTTCTTTAAATACAAGCTACTATCCTACTACCCTCTAATCCTTAACGTAGTAACAAAATAATTATATAAGTCTTACCTACAAAGCTCTGCTAAACACCTCTAGCACGCTAGAGTAGGTTATCTAGGCCTAGAAGCTCTAAAGGCACTAGTATAACAAGCGTATAGCGTACATATTAACAGCACACTCTAAAAAAGATTATAAGGTCTACTTAATAACCTATGCTAAGCAAGTTATATCTTAATAGAAATAGGAAAAACCTACTAAACTCTTTTAGAGAATTAGCTAGGACCTGTTTAATATGCCTATAGGAAGGAGTAGCAAATTATAGATACTTTTAATTAAGTAGTACTATAGTAGGAAGCTCCTTATATACTTACTTCTAGGGAAGACTTAAGTAGAGATACTGCAGGTACTTATAAGTTTCTTACGCTAGGTACGTACCTAGTACAAGCTCTATATCTATAAGATAAGTTAAGATAATAATACTACTACTCTCCTATAGCAAGGAGCTCCTAATATAAGCGCTAGGCAATTAATAAAGGAATAGATAGTAAGCGTATACCTCTATATACCTACAAGCAAAACAGGGTAGTAGAAAGAGTAGGGTAGGAAATAATTACTAAATCTATTAAAATAAGGAGCAGTGTAAACCTACCTAAGAAGCTCTAGCTAGAAGTTGTAGCAGCAGCAACATAGCTCTATAACATAAGTCTAACTTACTTAAATAAGCTATAGAGCCTAAATAAAGAACTTAATTACTAGTTTACTTACTATTTTTGCTAGTACAAACCTAAGTAGGTAAGAGCACTAATAGCTAATCTAAGACCTAATTAGAGTAGGATATACGCCTATAGCTGCAGAGCGTATCCCCTAAACAGGGAACAAGTAACTAGGGGTAATTAGAGAAGCTTTAAAGTAACTCTAAGGGGTTATATTAGATACTTAGTAGGGTACTAAGCTTCTAACATATAC
The DNA here is from genome assembly GCA_026119515.1 of Ascochyta koolunga. NCBI lineage: Eukaryota > Fungi > Ascomycota > Dothideomycetes > Pleosporales > Didymellaceae > Ascochyta > Ascochyta koolunga. The sequence continues at coordinate 2,250,550 of JANLCG010000002.1, read as the reverse complement.
TGTATATAGATCCCTAAACTAAACTAGGTAATTACAACGCGTAACATAACCTTTAATAAGGAGCTCTTTTATAACAAATAAGATAAGTTATTAGCCCTTACAGTCTAAGAAGCAGAAGTAGTTGTAGAAATTCTACATAAACCTAATAAGATAATAGAAGTAGGAGAAGCAATAGAGCTCCTATCCCTTAAACAAAGAGACCTATTACTTAGCTTGTCTACTAAGCACTAGCTTAGGGGTAACACTTAGGGAGAACCTTAATTGCTAGAAGGCTAGTCTAGTAGAGAGAGAGCCTCTAGGATAGATACTGCACGCGCAGCAAGCTTAGCTAGCAAGCTGCTAGAGATCTGTACAGAACAACGCTAAGAAACAGGTTTACTTTCCCCCTAACTAAACGCCTAAACTAGAGCAGTTAAGTATAGGCAGGGAAGCTCCTAATAAGGAGGATAATCTAACTAGTAGCTTATAGGAAGTATACTTAGCTGTAGAAGAAGGGAGCAAGCTAGTAGATAGTAAGGATCTTAATAATCTACTAAGACCTGCTTTGCTAGTTGTTCTAATACCTTCTTAAAGATTAACACGAGCGGATATAGCAGGTAGGAGACGCGCGTATCAGTAGAGAGTTTAAGGCCTGCCTACAAGATAGAGCTACTAGATAGAGAACCGCAAGCGCAACAAGCCTACTACTAACAATAATAGAGCAGGTTAGTACTCTGTAATAAGCTTAATAAATAATTACAGATACGCCTAGCTTATCTACCTACTATTTAAACATGCGAACAAATATAGCATAGATAGAAGGGAGCTGCTTACTGCCTACGCAGTGATTATTACCTTAATCCTAAAGAAGGAAAGACTAGTTGCTTAAAACAAGCGCTAGTTATACAGGGACAAGCTCCCTCTACTACTAAGCAAATGGAAAGATCTACTCTATTACCTACTAGGAGCTCTTTTTCGCTAGGCCTGCTAAAAAGAGATAGACACGCTTATTAAGAAGGAAACGTAGAGAGAAATTAACTAATTAAGCGCCTTATTAAGGCCCCTACTGCTTAAATAGGTCTTTACCTACAAATTTAACTAGGATAGCTACTTCCTTAAATGTAAAGTAAGGATCTGCGTACGCAGAGATCTATAGGCAAAGGATTTAATTATCTTAACCTATGCTATAACGCTTGCTGCTTGCTTGTTTTGCACTATAGTAGTAATTATAGCCTAGTTTAACCTAGAGCTCTATTAGTATAACGTAACTAGCACGTTTCTAAACACAAGCTACTAGGATAAACCTTAGGTACTCTGTAAATTACTAGATAGATTTAAGAAACCTAAGTAAGTTATTCTACTACTACAAGCTCTATATAGGTTACGCAATTCGCTAGTCCTATAGTATAGAGAGCTCTCTAGTACACTCTAGAAGCTTAGTCTCTTAGTATTAAAAGAAGAGCTATACCTATTCTATAATCCTAAATAGAAAATAGTGCTACTCCTCTATGTTAACAATATCCTCCTTGCCTATTATAACAATAATTAAGCTACTACTAAATAGCTAATAAGCTTGTTAATAGTAAAGTATTAAATTAAAGACTATAGAGCTACTAAATAGTTTCTAGGCGTTTAAATAATTAGAAATAGAGAGGCTTAACTATAACTCTTGCGTATAAATCCTATATTAATAAGCTTGCTACTAAATTTAAGATAGTAGAGAAGAGGTTCTTCCCTACAGTCCTATTTCCTATAGAGGAGCTGCTTAAATATAGTAGAGAAGCTTTAAAATAAGAGGTTAAAGCGTTTTAAGAACAAGTTAGGTCTATACTCTATACAGCAATTATAATTTAACTAGATGTAGCATATACTACCTCTTAGCTATCTTATTATTTAATAAATCTAGGAGCAGCTTACTTTAAAGCAGCTGCTTAGGTTTTAGCTTATTTGTATAGAATAAAGCATCTAGGTATAAGGTATAGCGCTTACAAAGGCAGTTATCTACTTATATATAGAGACGCCTTATTTGCTAATAATAGAGAGTCCTGTTAATCTTCCTAGGGGTATATTATATAGCTCTTTAGTAGTCTAATTATCTAGAAAGCTGCACAGCAGTTAATAGTAACTACTTCTACTACTAAGGCTAAATTACTCGCTTTAGAGCATGTAGCTAAAGAGTTAGTAGCTCTAAAATAATTCCTAGGAGAACTTTAGCTAGACTTAGAGGTGCTGTAGGAGATTTTCTATAATAACTAACAAACTATCTAACTAGTAGTTAAAGAGAGTAAGTAGCTTACTACCTAGCTACGCTATATAGATATCTAAAATATATAGTTAAAACAAGAGTACGCTAAGGAAAACCTCTAAGTTACCTACCTTAAAATAAGTAAGATGCTAGCTAATAGCCTTATAAAAGCACTTCCTAGATAAGCTTATAAGCGCTTTTTGTTGCATTTAAACTTACAGAGCATTAGTTAAGAGGGGAAAGACTTAGTTACAGAAAAAGAGCAGGTTAATAGAGAAAGAGAAGATCTTTAAATTGCTAGGAAGGACAACGCCCTCCCTAAATAGGTAGGAGTCTCTCTAGACTGCTAGTGGCAGCTCTTTTAAGCGCACGCCTAGCAGCTAAGGAGCTTACAAAAACAAATTAACTATAGGTAGGGAGGATAACCCCCTCTCTATAGGTTTTATCTTAAAGAACCTACTTATAAATAGGTACTTAAAATTTATACCTATCTGTAAGTAGGCCCTTTACTACCTAGATAGTAGTACGTAGGTTAGTAGCCTACTAAACACTTATTAGCTACTATTATCTACTAAAAACTAAGTTACTTACTAAAGTTGTTACTCTGCTAGAGGAAGCAAGCTCCTCTACTAGTTTAAGCCTAAGCAGCTTAAGGGTAGGGGGCTATAAGCTATTAGTCTACTACTTAACTACTCTTTTTAAAAATACCTATAGTAGGTAGTAGGAGTGCCTAAAGGCATAATGCTAGCAGCGCTTTCTGCAGCAGGTAGTAGCAGTGTTGTTAACGTATAGCGTAACTAAGCTGCTTGCTAGCAGCGCGTCTACATAGTACACGCAGGGTATTAACCTGCGCGCACTAGGCACTAGAGCGCCTAAGGTAGGGATAGGCAGCGTAGGGGCAGGCAGCAGCAGCAGCGCAGTAGCGTACGCAGTAGCAGTAGCAGCAGCAACTGCTAAAGGAGCGGGCAAAGCTGCAGCTACAGGCTTAGGCTTAGGCAAGGGAGTGTTACAATCCACAGAACACGAAGGGTCACAACGAGTTTTACACCCCAGTACGGCACAGCATTAATTACTAGTAGGGACAATTACACGCAGAAGGCAGGACAACGCCTCCTCTAGGGCACGTCACGTAACAACTAATCAGAAGGCTTAGCAATAATTAGTGTAATTAGTGCTTAGTATAATTAGTGCTTAAGTGTAATTAGTAATTAGTCTAATTAGTTAATTAGTTTTACTAAGCATATTGCATATCTCCTTAGTATATAGTTAGTAGGAACATAACCCTTATAGTTTGTGTTTAACCTTGTTAATTAAGTTTGTCTTTAGAATCTTAACCTAACCTTTAAGCTAGATAGTCCCCTCTATACTACTTATTATTACCCCAGCTGTTATTAGGTGTTTCACCTAGGCGTCTACCCTTACTGTTCTAGAACTATTACTTATCCCTAAGAACTAATAGAATCTGTGCTTACAAGCTTTGCTTAAAGTACAACTTTAACATTTTAAACACCCCTAAGATAAGTAATACCTTAGGAACATGTGCTACCCCTAGCAACTTAGGTGTTAGAGACATAGACATAAATAACGTTAGCACTACAGGGTCTAGCGTTATAAACGTTAACAAACCTAACATCTATTATAGAGATTGTAGTAAGCTTAACAACTAGCTCATGCAATAGGACCTTTTCTTCCTCTTCTAAGGAGAGAAAGTACCTAAGAACAAGCAAGTTACTCTAGTAGCTAGCTACATGCAAAGCAACGCATTTAAGTAGATTAAGCCCTTTGTCTAACAGTACAACACAGGCAACGCCCTGGACAAAGTAGACAAATAGATTAGCAACTTTAACTAATTTAAACTTAAGATTAAGCTAGTGTTTAGCGTATCTAATAAGCCTACTATCGCACAACGCAAAATCTAACGCATCTAACAAGTTAAGTTAGCTGCTAACTACGTAGCTGAATTCTAACAATTAGCTGCTAACACTAACTAGAACAACACTGCGTTAATAACAATATTTAAGCAAGGTCTTAAACTAAAAATTAAGGAAGAACTTATGCGCACAGGCGCAAGCACTAACACCCTTAACAACCTTATTAACACGTTAATTAAAATTAATATTAAACTCTACAAGTTGCAACAGGAACTGCAAGATAATCTACAGGTATAGGTTATAAATAATAAAACTACTATACTACGCAACTAATAGTACAATAATCTTAACTATAGAAACTAATATCGCCCTAACTTAGGACAACGCATCTACAAGAACACACGCAGTAGTTACTATAGCCCTGCAGCTATAGATCTCTTAAACCTAAACAAAGGACCAGGAGCCCTACTAGCTTGCTAGAACAATAAGAACAAGGGAAAGCATAACTATAGTAGCAAGTTAAAGGACTGCTACAACTGTAGTAAACTAGGCCACTTTGCACGTAACTGTTATTAGAAGAATAAGGTCTTTAGACAGCTTAACGTGCTTACTAGCAGGCCTACTAAGGATGCTAATACTAGTAAATAGGAAGTTATTACTAAGGATATAGGATAACTTATAGAAGACCTAGAGTCTAGTTCTAAGGACAAGGACTATATTAAGTCTTATTATAAGCGCTAATTACGCGCACCTACGCTGTACTAATAAACAGTAACAGACAGTAAAGTTAAGAGTTAGGAGAATAACCTTAACTAGATTACTAAACAACGTTAGGATAGCCTTACAATAATAAACAACACTAAGATCTTTAAACAAGATTTACCTAAGGAACAACAAACACGCTGTAAGAAACGTAGGAACGCACAATAGGCTAGCTTTAACTGCTAGAACCTACAACCTACGCTAGATAACGCATATACACAAATATGCTAAGATCTTATTATTCCTAGCATAGAAGATAATAAGGAACTAGAGAACTAGTGTGACAAGGCTTATTACAAGTATTAAGAATAATGCTTTGCAACACCTATTAAAGACTACTAGGAATTCCTACGCTAGCACAAACAACAGTTATTTAAGGAAAACCTACACTGTATAGACAGGTTTCGCACACTATAGTACAACATAGATCTAAGAAATCTAAACTATAGAGTATTATTGTTTACTACGTGTTACAACAATAGATATACTATCTATCTATTAGAAAAAATAGGAAGCGCATTCTTTCCTAAGTAGAAGAAGCTATGTAAGAAAACCTAGACACGTTGCAAAAACAACACCTACAAGATATACCTTATTAACAAACGCGTTAACTACTATTTTCCTAGAAATAGCTTGTTGTTAGCTAAAGGAGCCTAACAAATAATAATTAATAGGACCTGTATAAATTAGATATAGCAACACTGCCTTAACCCTAGCTGCATAACTTATAAAGGAGTAAAGCAGGCTAATAGGTTTAGAGGACAACCTAATCCTTTTTTAGGACAGCGCTTAAGAGCGCTAGGGATTAATCTATTAATTAGATTAGGACTAATTACTAACTAATTAAACTCCTTATAATAATAGGTAGAGTAAAGATGTAGGCACTCTTAGACTTAGGAGCATAGTTAAGTTATATCTCTTTATAGGCAGTAGTACTAGCTAGACTACGTATGCAACGTAAGGATAAACCCTATCTACTCTAAGTAGCTAATAGAGAACCTATGCTAGAGGAATTAGAGATTACACACAAAGTAACTAATGTCCTACTTAGCATCTATAGACACTATAAGGAAGTAACCTTAGACGTCTTTGCAATAGCTACGCACAATGTTATATTAGGGCTACCCTAGTTACAAAAGCATAACCTAGAGATTAACTAGAAGAAGGAACAGCTTTTGTTAAAGCAATGTACCTGTAGTAATAAGGTATTACAGCCTACGCAGCGCACGCCGCAGCTAGTAGATAAGAAGGAGATTAACAATATCTCTTTAACAAATAAGACATGCTAAGTTAGAGCAGTTAACTCTACAGACGCTAAATGCCCTATAGGTCCTTAAGTGAGAGTTAAGGAGGATAAGGATAGTACACCTCCTGCTATCCTAGATGTGTATAGACAGTACGCTAGGATGTTTAAAGAAGAGCTTACAGCAAAAGCCCTACTAAAGCATAAACCCTAGGATTACAAGATTAAGCTCTAGGAAGGAAAGAACCTAACTTTTAAGAGGCTATATTAGTTATTAGAGAAGGAACTTAAAGTACTGCGCGAGTACATTTAGGAGAACCTTAAAAGGGATTTATTAGACAATTAGAATTACCTATAGGGTACCCTATTATATTCATTCTAAAGAAGGATAGTAAGCTATAACCTTGCATTAACTTTAGGAAGCTTAATAATATTACTATTAAAAACTGCTACCTGCTCCTAAACATTATAGAGTTGCAGGATTAGCTAGCAGGAGCTTAGTACTTTACTGCGTTAGACTTAAGAGAAGCGTACAACCTTATCTGCATAAAGGAAGGAGAAGAATAGAAAACAGCTTTTAGGACAAGATATAGACTCTACAAGTACCTTATTATGCTGTTTAGTCTAATAAACGCACTAGCTATGTGTTAGGAGTTAGTTAACAACGTCCTTAGGGCACACCTTGACAGGACAGTAGTAGCATACTTAGACAACATCCTAGTGTACTTAAAGACACTAGAAGAGCACGTTCAACACGTGACTAAAGTGCTAGAATGCCTAAGAAGGGTAGATCTACAACTAAAACCTAAAAAGTGCAACTAGCACTAAAAAGAAGTTAAATTCTTAGGGTATATTGTAGGATAATACAGAGTTAAGATTAGTCTAATAAAGGTAGAAGTAGTTAAATTATAGCTAACACTAAAGACAGTTAAACAGATCTAGGAATTCTTAGGATTTATTAACTTTAACTAACGCTTTATTAAGGACTACTCTAAGATTACAATTCTGCTAACAAAGCTTACGCAGAAGGACATGCTATTTAAGTAGGGAAAGGAACAAGATAATGCATTTAAGGCACTTAAGCAAGCCTGTATTACACTACCTACGTTAATTATGTTTACTAGTAGTAAACTAATACGCATAGAGACTAATGCCTTAGATCTTATATTAGGCGCATGTATTACATAAGAAAAAGATAGGCTATAGCACTCTATTGCGTACTACTTACGCAAGTTCTTAGGACTAGAGGAATAATACAACGTACACAACAAGGAACTACTTGCAATTGTATTAGCCCTAGAACATTAGAGAGCGTATGCAGAAAGTTGCTTAGAACTTACTATCTACACTAACTATAAGAACCTAGTATACTTTACTACTACTAAGGTTCTAAATTAACAACAAGTACGCTAGTTAGAAATGCTAGGATAATACAAATTTAAGATGTTATATACACTAGGCAAAGACAATAGTAGAGCTAACGCACTTAGCTAACAACACAACCTTGTTAGAGAAAAAATAATAAACTAGTTTGTAGTGTTAGGAGTTAACAATAATAGATCTCTAGGACTATTGTAATAACTTAACAACATAATACAAGTTTAGCAGGAACAACATATTCTAACGCAAGTACTAGAGGAACTTTAAAAAGAAATAATAGCTAGTTACTATAATAACCTGCTACACAGACACCCTAGAATAACGCGTACAATAGAACTTATTAAACAACATTATAAGTTTAGTAATATAAAAGACAAGGTTACTAAGTTTATTAAGAACTGTGTATAGTGCTAATAGAACAAGCATAGCACACACGCTAAGTATAGAGAAGCGCAGGCTATAGAACTGCCTACAGCGCCCTAGACAAACATTACAATAGATTTTGTTACCTAATTACTAATCTCTAAAGACCCTGTTATAGAATACGCCTATAACTTAATCTTTGTTGTAGTAGACAGATTTATAAAAGCTGCTAAGATAATACTATTTTGTTACAGCTACACTGCAGAGCAGCTCGCACAAGTGTTCCTAGACTAGGTTATCTAACACTACAGCATACTAGAATTAATTATTAGCAATTAAGACAAGCTCTTTACGTTAAATTATTAGACTACGCTCTTAGCAGCTATTAGTACTAAGAAGAAGCTTTTAACAGCCTATTATCTATAGACAGACAGATAGACTAAAAGAACAAATTAGACTATAGAAACATACCTATAGATTTACAGCAACTAGCAACAAAACAACTAGGTTTCGCTGTTACCTATAGCTTAGATTACGTACAACAACAAATTATTAAAAGTAATAGGCACAACGCTGTTCTTTGCGAATCACAGGAGACACCTAAATCTCTTTACTAGAAGTTTAGATACAACTATTTAGACTAAATTAGCAATTGCCTTAGTAGCAAAACTAAAGAAAGTACATTAGAAATTGCTAGAAAACATTAGCTAAGCTTAAGAATAAGCAATTTCTTATATTAACTAGAAATAAAAAACAGTACCTTAGCTAAAAGAGGGGGATAAAGTCTATCTCCTTACTAAAAATCTTTAAACGCAAAGACCTACAAAAAAACTAGACAAAGTTAAGGTTAGACTATTTTTTTATTTTAAAGCAGATAAGCCTAGTTAACTATAGACTTAATCTGCTAAAGGATGCAAAGATCTATCTAGTGTTCTACATAAGCTTGTTAGAACTAGCTAACCCTAGAACGCTAATCTAGAAAGACTTTTACTACTAGGCAGACAGCTAGGACAAGTAGGAAGTTAAAAAAATAATAGCACATTAGAAGAAAGGACGCGGCATCAAATACCTAGTTAAATAGTTAGGATATCCTAACTTAGAAAATACATAGGAACTAGACATACACCTTACAAACTGCTAGCAAAGGCTAAAGGAATTTAAGTAGACTAATTAGGCACTGCTACGTTTAGGTCAAGCTAGTAATCCAGCAGCAGGTCCTTAAAGGCACCCTAGGTACTAGGCGACAACGTAATACCCTTAGACAGACTATTAAATATAATAGTCCCCTTGCCTAACTCTTGTTCTGCTATACTTCTCTCTTCTATAGATATTACCTCCTTAGCATAATAATCTAGCAAACCTATTTGTTAACGTAACTGCTCTTTGCGCGTGCGTGTAACCTGCAACTCTTCTAACACCTTTTCTAAGGCCTTAAGCGCTTTGTTTTGCGCTTTATAACTTTCTTTTATTTACGCCTGCAACTTCTCTTTCTCTGTTATAAGTTGCAAGAACTTTAACTAAGTTACGCGCACATTGCAACGCTAGCTACACTTTAGGCACTTACTACACTTTCCTAAACAAATATAGACTTTGTATACGCGCTAATATGTAACGTAAGTTAAACACTTTCTAACTATAGTTTCTCTAAAGGACTTAACAAATTTGTATAGACAGTAACAATAGGCTGTACTTAACTTAGAGGGTTGTTTAGGCATTGTTAAACAACTTACTGTTAAATAAGGTAGGCTAACGTTATATAAATCAGCTTAAGAGACTAAGCTAAGACAGAAGGGGGATAGTGTTATAATCTATAGAACACGAAGGGTTACAATAAGTTTTACACCCTAGTACAGCACAGTATTAATTACTAGTAGGGACAATTACACGCAGAAGGCAGGACAACGCCTCCTCTAGGGCACGTTACGTAACAACTAATTAGAAGGCTTAGCAATAATTAGTGTAATTAGTGCTTAGTATAATTAGTGCTTAAGTGTAATTAGTAATTAGTCTAATTAGTTAATTAGTTTTACTAAGCATATTGCATATCTCCTTAGTATATAGTTAGTAGGAACACAACCCTTATAGTTTGTGTTTAACCTTATTAATTAAGTTTGTCTTTGGAATCTTAACCTAACCTTTAAGCTAGATAGTCCCCTCTATACTACTTATTATTACCCCAGCTGTTGTTAGGTATTTCACCCAGGCGTCTACCCTTACTGTTCTAGAACTATTACTTATCCCTAAGAACTAATAGAATCTGTGCTTACGAGCTTTGCTTAAAGTACAACTTTAACAGGGAGCAGTTATAGGCATAGGGGCAGGCACAGGTAAGGGCAAGCAGGCAGCTGGCAGCTAGCCAGCTTAGGCAGCAGCTTAGGCAGTAGAGGCAGCAGCAGTGCGCGCGCAGCTAGGTTTTAGTCTATTTCTATACCTAAGTTAGCAAAACCTCTAAAAAGAGCTAGGAAAATGTTAATAGCAAGATTAGTTAGATAATGTCTAACAATAAAGCTCTTAACAGGTTAAGAAGCTAGAAATAATTAGCTAGAGAGTGCTTAGGCGTGTAGAAAACAATTTAGTATACTTATAGGCATATTAATAGATATAACTAGAGAAATAGAGAAATTAAGCAGGTAGGACGCTTATATAGGGAAGTAACTAGGTTAGTAAAGGTAAAGCTGCTAGATTATAGTCCTTACGCTTACTCTTACTACCTAGAAATGCTTAACCTAGGAAGTATATATCTTAACTATAACTAAGTAGCTTAGTAGCTAGCTATAGGCTTTAAAAATTTAGCTATTAAAATAAGTGCTAAAACTAATAATAAACTACTTATAATAGTAGCCTAAAAATCAGAGAGGTCTCTTAAAAGGAAGACTATCTAGAGTACGCTGTAGGCGCGTAGTAATCTTAGATATCTAAGGAAATATAAAAATCTAAGATTAGAGCCCTATAATTACTAAGGACACGCTTCTAGTTTAGTTGTTCCTAATATAGGATTAACTAGGGGGTATATTATATAACTAAGCACGTAGAGTTACATACGCAGCTTGTTTTCTAATAGAGCGTGCTAATTTAGTTAAGCTACTCTACCCTAGCAACGCTAGTTCTAAGCAGCCTTAATACTAGCCTAACGCTTGTTAAGCAAGATTACGTAACCTATACATTTTATTTGTATTTAAGCAACACGTTCTACATAGAAAAATAGACACTAATTAACTTAATTAATTACTTAAGTATAGTCCTGCAAGCTCTGTTACAGTAGTTAAACAAATACTTTATTATGCTTTAGTAAGGGTTTATCTATTTCTGCCTTATAGTCTAGGCGCCTTAATAGCCTATCTGCAGGGTTTATAGTCCCTAGTTAATAGGTAAGAAAAAAATTAAAGCAACTTAAGGCTAGATAGGATTAAACCTAGCAGTAGTTAAGAGTCTTATTATCTATAAACTATTTTAGGTTCTTATAGTTAGTAAGAATCTTAAAATGTATACCTTTAGGTAATAGTGCTAGTGTTCTAGACTTTTAACTATTACTAGTAGTTCTTTGTTATAAGTGTTGTAATTGTATTCTACTTAGATTAATTTACAAGAATAGAAGCTAATACGCTTCTATTATCCTGTTTTAGCATCTTCTAGGACGTATTAGCTTAGAATGCTAGAGATTACGCCTCTTAACTGTAAAGAAAGTAGGGGAGAACAAAGCTACTTTCTTCCCTAATCTAGAAGACCTAGACTAACTAGACTAGGTAATTTCTAAATAAGGAAGCGTATAGCCTAATAGAGTAAAGATAAGATAATACAATAATATAGACAAGTTATTATATTAAATGCTAGGTACAGAACTTTGAGAGAGGACAGCAGGGATACTTATACTCTACTTCTCTCTCTTACATTATTAAGCAGAACATTCTAGATGTCTCTTAGATTACTAATTAGTAATCTATCTCTTAGAGACACGTAATCTTATAGTAAAGACTACGTATACAGCTTACGTGTACAGTAGATTACGTAGCTAGACGCGTAATCTACTCTAATTATAGAAAAGAGTAACGTTATCTAAGTTTTATAGAGATCTTACTTTCTTAGAGAAAATAGAAAGTTAGATATCTCTAGATCGGCACTAGATACGTGCTTAGTAAGCACAGCATCTTAATCCTCTAGTCTTATACAATTATATAATAATAATTACATAAGCCTAGCCACTAAGCCTAATTAGGAAATTGCATTTATAAAGATTATTAGAGAAGTTCTAATAACTTTACACTTCCTTTAGTTTTGCTACTAAGGCAATTGCTAATTTAGTCTAAATAGTTGTATCTAAACTTCTAGTAAAGAGATTTAGGTGTCTCCTGTGATTCGCGAAGAACAGCGTTGTGCCTATTACTTCTAATAATTTGTTGTTGTACGCAATCTAAGCTATAGGTAACAGCGAAACCTAGTTGTTTTGTTGCTAGTTGCTGTAAATCTGTAGGTATGTTTCTATAGTCTAATTTATTCTTTTAGTCTGTCTATCTGTCTGCAGATAATAGGCTGTTAAAAGCTTCTTCTTGGTACTAATAGCTGCTAAGAGTGTAGTCTAGTAGTTTAACATAAAGAGCTTGTCTTAATTACTAATAATTAATTCTAGTATGCTGTAATGCCTTATGTGTTAATCTAGAAATACTTATACAAGCTGCTCTGCAGTGTAACTATGTTAAAATAGTATTATCTTAGTGTACTTTGTAAATCTGTTAACTATAATAAAGATTAAGTTGTAGTTATATCTAGTAACAGGGTCTCTTAAGATAGGTAGCTGTGTAATAAAATCTATTGTAATGTTTGTCTATAGGGCTATAGGTAGCTCTATAGCCTGCATTTCTCTATATTTTGTGTGTGTGCTGTGCTTATTTTGTTAACAGTTAACACAGTTTTTATGTACTTAGTAACCTTGTCTTTTATATTTTTAAACTTATAATATCTCTTAATAAGTTCTATTGTACGCGTTATTCTAGGGTGTCTGTGTAGCAGGTTATTATAGTAACTAGCTATTATATTGTCTTAAAGTTCCTCTAGTACTTGCAATAGTATGCGTTGTTTAGCCTTAATTTGTATTATGTTATTAAGCTGTTGTAATAGTCCTAAGGACCTATCCTTATTTACAGCTAGTATTGCAAATTTGTTAATTATCTTTTCTCCTGCAAGGTTGTAGCGTTGACTAAGCGCATTAGCTCTGCTATTGTCTTTTCCTAGAGTATACAGTATTTTAAACTTGTACTAACTAAGTATTTTAGACTATTGTACTTGGCGCCTATTTAATGCCTTAGTAGTAGTAAAGTATACTAGGTTCTTGTAGTTAGTATAAATAGTAAGCTCTAAACAGCTTTTAGCGTATAGTCTCTAGTGTTTTAGGGCTAAGACAATTACAAATAATTCCTTGTTGTGCATGTTGTATTGTTCTTCTAGTCCTAAGAACTTGCGTAAGTAGTACGCAATAGGGTGCTATAGTCTATCCTTTTCCTGTATAATACATGCGCCTAATACAAGATCTAAGGCGTTAGTCTCTATGCGTATTAGTTTACTGCTAGTAAACATAATTAACGTAGGTAGTGCAATACAGGCTTGCTTAAGTGCCTTAAACGTATTGTCTTATTCTTGTCCCTACTTAAATAGTGTATCCTTCTACGTGAGTTTTGTTAGCAGGATTGCAATCTTAGAGTAGTCCTTAATAAAGTGTTAGTTAAAGTTAACAACTCCTAAGAATTCCTAGATTTGTTTAACTGTTTTTAGCGTTAGCTATAATTTAACTACTTCTACCTTTATTAGACTAATTTTAACTCTGTATTATCCTATAATATACCCTAGAAATTTAACTTCCTTTTAGTGCTAATTACACTTTTTAGGTTTTAGTTATAGTTCTACCCTTCTTAGGCATTCTAGCACTTTAGTTACGTGTTGAATGTGCTCTTCTAGTGTCTTTAAGTACACTAGGATGTTGTCTAAATATACTACTACTGTTCTGTTAAGGTGTGCCCTAAGGACGTTGTTTACTAATTCCTAGCACGTAGCTAGTGCATTTGTTAGACTAAACAGCATAATAAGGTACTTGTAGAGTCTATATCTTATTCTAAAGGCTATTTTCTATTCTTCTTCTTCCTTTATGCGGATAAGGTTGTACGCTCCTCTTAAGTCTAACATAGTAAAGTACTAAGCTCCTGCTAGCTAATCCTGCAATTCTGTAATGTTTAGGAGCAGGTAGTAGTTCTTAATAGTAATATTATTAAGCTTCCTAAAGTTAATGCAAGGTTGTAGCTTGCTATCCTTTTAGGAACAAATATAATTAGGTACCCTACAGGCAATTCTAATCTTCTAATAAATCCCTTTTTAAGGTTCTCTATAATATACTTACGAAGTATTTTAAGTTCCTTCTCTAATAGTTAATATAGCCTCTTGAAAGTTAGGTTCTTTCCTTCCTAGAGTTTAATCTTGTAATCCTAGGGTTAGTGCTTTAGTAGGGCTTTTACTATAAGCTCTTCTTTAAACATTGCTGCGTACTGTTAGTATACGTTAGGGATAGTAGGAGGTGCACTCTCTTTCTCCTTAACTCTTGCTTTGTAATCTATTAGGCTCCTAGCATCTGCAGAGTTAACTGCTCTATCTTAGCGCGTCTTGTGTGTTAAAGAAACATTATTAATCTCCTTCTTATCTACTAGCTGCAGCGTGCGCTGCGTAGGCATAGATGTATTAGTGCTACATTTACATCCTTTTAACAAAAGCTTCTCTTATGCCTAGTCTATCTGTAGGTTATGCTTTTGTAACTAGGGAAGTCCTAATATAACATTATGCGTGGCCTTTACAAAAACGTCTAGGTTTATTTCCTTATAGTGCCCCTGTATCTCTAGGGGTGCTAAGCTTACTTTGTATATAATAAATAGCTTGTCTAGCATTAATTCTCTATTAGCTACTTAGAGTAAGTAGGCTTGTTCTTTTAAACATAGGGTGAGACCTGCTTAATATAACGCTTCTTAGGATACATAGCTTGCTTAGGCTCCTAAGTCTAAGAGTGCTAATAGTACTACTCTATTTAGTTTAATAGAGAGTTTGATAAGGTAATTAGTCCTAATAGTATTAATAGATTAATTCCTGGCGCTCTTAGGCGCTGTCCTAAAAAAGTCTCCTTAGTAAATCTGTTATATTCCTTGTGTCCTTAGTAGGCCTTGCAATCTAGGTTTAGGCAGTTCTGCTAGTGCGCGTTATAGCACTGTCTATTAACTACTAACTACATCTAAATTACTAATTGTAGGTTGTCTGTTCTAGGAAAGTAGGCATAGCTGCGTTTGTTAATAAGGTGCCTTTCGCATAGGTTGTTTTTGCAGTTGTACTACTAAACACAGCAAGAGAAGTGTCCCTAAGGGAACTATCTGTTGTTTAGCTTAGAGTCTTAGTGTATACTATATTAGTTATTGCTGTAGGCTGTCTATAACAAGTCTCTGTGTTGTAGATTCCTAGGGTCTAGTTTGTACTAGGGTTGTGGGCTAAGTAGTAGTAGATTTAACAGCAGTAAGGGTTATTATTCCCTTATGCGTTGTAGGCTGCGCTGCGTTTCTATTTCTACCTAATATTAGTCCTTAGCTTCTTCTATGTTGCTTAATGCTTATTAGTAGTTGTTAGTCTATTGTTTAACCTGCTAGATAGGCTAGTTAAACTCTAGGCTAAGCTCTTCTTCTTTGGATCCTACTATAGGTTAGACAAGTTCTTAATATATCCTTGCGTATGCTTTTTCCTTAGCATAGCGCGTATGCTGCTAGCGTTAGTGTTAGCAACGCGTAGTGTCTTATTTAGAAGTATCTAAGAGGTTACCTATCTTGCGTTAGTAGTCTTTTGTTGCTTTATAGGGTTTTCTAATATTGTTAAGCATAGCTTGCTCTTTTGCAACATCTTCTAGCTTGCGTTTAATAACCTAAAGCTCCTTGCCTTTAAGACTAAAGTAGCTTGTTCTACATTGTTAGAACAGGCCTTTGTACTTTTACTAACCTTAAGGCTCCCTCCTTCTACACAACATTCTACTACGTAATAGCGTTAGTCGCTGTTAGTAAATATTACTCCTTTGCTATCTACGTTTTTGTAGTAGGGAGTAGCTGCACAAATAGGAGGTTTAATACATTTAGTATTGTCCTTAGGACTAGACTCTAGGTCTTCTATAAGTTGTCCTATGTTATTAGTAATTACTTCCTAATTACTAGCATCTGCAGTGTTGTTAGCGCAGGTTAGGACATTAAGCTATTAAAGAACCTTGTTCTTTATCTTACAGTCTCTTGTAAAGTAGCCTAGTTTGCTACAGTTGTAGCAGTCTTTGCTACCTGCGTTGTTAGAGTAGTTTCCTCCTCTACCCTTCTTTTTATTCTAACAGAGCAGTAGCGGTCCCTTGTTAAGGTTAGAGAGGTCTATTGCTTTAGGTCTAAAGTATCTACTCTAAGTGTTGTTGTAGATACGTTGTCTAGTATTAGGTTAATAACGTCCTTCTTACTGTCCTCTGTTTAGGTTGTTTCGCTATTAGTTCTATAGTTACAGGTGTTTGTTTACGTTATTTGTAGCTTACACACGTAAATCTTTTTCTAATTCTAGGTAAAGCTTATAGAGACAAGTGTTAATGTTAATTACCTTATTTTCTAGGTCCTTAAGGGTGTTGATTACTGCGCTAGTGCGTATAAGTTCTTCTTTAACCTTAGGCTTTAGACCTTGTCTAAACATAGTTATTAGAGTAGTGTTGTCCTAGTTAGTATTACAAGCGATAGCTTAGAAGTTAGCAGCGTAGTCTGTAACTAACGTAGTCTGTCTAATTGTCTAGATGTTGCGTCTAGCTATAATAGGTTTATTAGTAACCCTAAAGATCTATTAGATCTTAGTCTTGAATTTGTTAAAGCTATTAAGCTAGATATTGTCTTCTACTGTAGTAGTGTTAATTATCTTGTTCTAAATAAAGGGCTTAATCTATTTAAAGGCTTTACTGCGCATGTAGGATGTAATAAGCTTAACCTTATCTTTGTCTTTAATAGATGCGCCTTAGAAGGTAAAGAATAGATTAAATTAAAGTAGCTAATCCTTAAGTTTAGAACAGGTTCTATTATAGAGGTCTAGTTTAGCAACTTTAAGGCCTAACGTGTTACGCATATTAGAACTACTAGAGGTAGTTTAATCTTCTAAGATATTGCTTATATTAGGGGTGTTCAAAATGTTAAAGTTGTACTTTAGTTAAAGACTATAAGTATAGATTCTATTAGTTCTTAGGTATAAACAAGGCATAGGAGATTAGGGGTTATTAACTAAGCAAAGCTTGTGATAATAGGGTGTAATAAATAGTACAGAGTATACTATCTAGTTTAAGAGCGGGTTAAGATTCTGTTAGAGCTGAGATAACTAGACAAGATAATCAGAGTGTGAAAGAGTTGATCAAGTTCCTTATCTTATTATTTGAGCAAAAGATCAGGTCTATATACCTTACTGGCTATGCCCTAGTCTAGAAATAGGATCGATCTTCTAGGTGGATTTAATTAATGTGATCTGATCTGGTATAGTCTGTGATTGCTCACATTGGCTCACATAACCACCATCCTTCACTGCAACACACCCCCTAGGAACACTAGTATTTAATTAGTGTTCCTGCTCTAGCAGGTTTGTTATCGCACCTTATGTAATCTTTTTATAAAAATTTTCTAATTGCTGCGCGCGCTGCGCCTTTGTAATCAGGGTCTAGCAATTGTTACCTAATCTGCTCTGCACGCAAACGCGCTTACAACAACAACAAAAAACAAACTATAACTGCTCCCTTACCCTTACAATCTTTCTTACCTTATTCCTTGTCTACTAACTAATTACTAAACACTATTCTTATTAACATAAGTAATCTGATCCTTATTTCCTAGTCTAATGCTTACTCTAATATTAGAACCTTAATCGCTACACCTTTAGTGTCCTTAAGATTAAGATGCCTCCTAAGAGCTCTAAGAGCACTCCTAAGTGTTGCACAAGCGCTCTAAGCGTGCTTAAGGGCACTCCTACTAAGAAGATTAAGTCTAAGCCTCTAATTATTCCTAAACGCTAATCTACTTAATCTTCTAATACTTAACCTGTTGTAGTCTCTAATAATAAGGATAATAAGGATGAGCTAATTAATCCGCAGGCTCTCTTTAAGGAGTTTCGTAAGCAGACACAGACCCCTTATTAGCCTATAGTTAAGGATTAATATAAGGATAAGGATAATAATCCTTAGTTTAGTGCTCCCTGTAAGTATCCTTACTCTTGCTATCTTAAGCGCTTTTTAGATAGCAAGGGAACAGGTGTCTGCTACAACCGTATCCGCAATCCTAACGCCTGCGGCTAAGGCAGTAATCGCTGTGTCAATTGTACCACTTATTAGTGCAGTCCTATGTAAGTAATCTAATCCTAATTTCGTTATAATCTTCTAATGTTTTAATTAGCTTCCACACTCTTCGTAAGCCTACTAAGGCTGCGATCTTTGCTGTTTAGCAGAAAGTTTCCTTAGTAAGTAGTTAATCTTAATCCTAATAATTATGCCTAATGTTTCTAGGCAATCTCTAAACCTCTATTTAACGCCTTGTTTAAGGCTGTTATTAATATAGAGGGTTAACTTAAGACTTAGGTTTTAGACAAGGATGTAGTAAGCAATCCTAACGCTAATAACTTTGATTACATTAAGGATAATTAATACGCTATAAGTAGTAGTAGTTATGCTATAGATCAGATTGCTAATGCCGCCGCTCTTGCTCCCTGCTAGGCTACTCCAGCTCTGCCAGCTCCTAGATCGGCCCGCAAGCCTCTAAGGAGGATACTTAATCAGATTAAGGTCCAGGATCCTCTATACTCCTAGGGTCAGGTTATCGCTCAAGGACGTTAGGAGTAGGGTTAGGGTGGTCCTCCTTATAATTAAGGAGTCTAGGATTAGGGTGGTTATTCTTAGGGTCCTGCCTTCCCTAGTAATCCTCGTCTTAAGAATCGCCCCTTCTACCCAGCTGCTCGCCCTTATAACCTTTGTTATGTTTATTATTAGTCTGTTCCTAAGGTCCCTGTTTGTTAATCTGTTCCTGCAATCTACGCTAATATTGTCTCTGCTATCTAATCTGTTTGCAGCAATCTCTAAAACATTAAGATGTTAATCTTAGAGATCTTTAATTAATTAAGCATGCGCTAATTGTCTTGTCTCTTAACACCCTTTAGCTCAATTAATTACAGAGATTAATTAGTCTTGTCTAGAAGTAGATTCTGCCTAGTGGGTTAGTGTGTAGGATACTGTAGTTTTTAGATCAATCTACTCTATTAACCCTAACTTCCTTAATAATATCCTGCATGTTTTCTACCTCCTCTAACTTATGTAGATTAATTAGTTGCTTGAACTTATTAAACTGCTAATAAGTAAGTAATTTAGTTAATCTATCTGCAGGCATGCTATTAGTTTCTAGATAGCTAATCTAGATTAATCCCTTGGTGTACTCTTGCCTAAGCCACATGTTTTAGATATCTATATGTTAGAGGCAAGTAGTGATCTGCTTATTTGCTCCTACTACTAACCTAATTGTTTAGAGGTTATCACACTATATATTCTACGTATTGCTTATCTCAAGATCAAGCTTATTAAAGAATTATCTAATTGCAATTATCTCTTTTGTAACATGTTTAAGAGCTAGAAGCTCTACTTTAGTTGTAGACGTGGTTACAGTGCTTTGTCGTGTAGCTTTCCACAGGATTAGTCCTCTAAAAAGCATAACTAGGTACCTATGAGATGATTGTTGAGTTTCTAGATCATCTGCAAAGGAGGCGTCTCCACAGATTGTTAGTTCTGCTCTGTTGTAGTTGCTGTATTTAATGCCTTCTAATCTTGTTTAGTAGAGGTACATAATCACCCTATCCACAGCTTTCTAGTGCTAATTACTTAGATTAGTAAGAAAGTGTAATAATTTAGATACTGTAAACGCAATGTCTAGTTAGAGCATAATTGCTGTATAGAGCACTGATCCTACTTTCTCTTAATATGTTTTAATCTCTTTCTTTTCTGCCTCTCTAGTATTCTTGATTAGATCCTCTGATGGTAACAGCGTTAGTAGATAAGATCCTGTGTTTAGGTTAAACTTCTTTGTAATCTTGTTAATGTAAGTATCATGTAGAAGTGTAATTGTTCTAAGCTTTCTGTTACGGATTACTCTGATCCCTAGGAACCATTTAACAGGTCCCTGGTCCTAGATCTTGTATTTCTCTATAATTCTGCTCTAGAGGCGTTTTGCTTCTTGTTTATTAACCTTAGAATAGATTAGGAGTATATTGTCCACGTAGAAGAGTATAATAATCTTTTTATTCTTATTGTAGAAGAGACAGGGCTCTTCCTTGCTTAATTATAGACTAATTGATTAAAGAGTATTAGAGAACTCTTTATACTAGAGAAGTAGAGACTCTCTTAATCTATATAGTGCTTGGTTAAGCCTAACACAGTATCTATTCTTTCTAAATCCTTCTGGCATCTAGCATAGTACTAGATTAGCTGCTGTAATTAACGCGTTAAGGAACGCTCCTACAACATTGTATTGTATAACTTCTAGATTAAATTAAGCTGCGATCGCTATTATAGCTCTAAACAACTTTGCTGCTAGCGTTGCTGCATAGGTAGATTAAAGAGAGTTTGTTTCTTGCAAATCTCCTCTAACAACAATCTAAGCCTTGCACTTGATAAAGTAGCTATCTTAATCAAACTTGTAGGTCTACACCTACTTTAGTAGTAACAGTTAATCTTTAGTTTTAATCTCAGATACACAGATTTCTAACCAGGTGCCTTTCTTAATCATCTAATTAATCTCCTTGCTTAAGGCGTCTATAAACAAGACCTTTATTAGATAATTTAGGAGTTGTTTCTATATGCCTGGTAGAGGTAGGAGATCATCTCGATAGAAGCGTGGATAATTAGGTTAGCTTTTTAGAGTAGCTGCTATAACTACTAAGTTTAGCGTTTTATAGCTAGATTGCTCGTCCTAGAACCAGTTTGTTCCTAGGAGATATGTGTGTTTAAAGTTGTCTATTAGATTAGTCTTTTGTAGATCTGCGATTAATGTATTAACGCTCCCTTAACTCTTACCCCTAGTTAATTGTTGTAATCTTTCTTTCTGCGGAGTAGTAGATATATGTTTGTTAGTTAATCTATCTTAGGCGCTGTACCTCTAATTCTTTGACTTGTTCTTTGTGTTAAAGTATCCCTTACTATATCTAGAGCAATAGAAGCAGTGCTAGCAGATCTTGTATTAGGATTAGTTAGGCGCTCCTGCCTCAACTCCTGTAATCCTATCCAATCACTAGGATGCGACAGGTTAGCTCTCACAGGTGTGTTCACGTCCTGTTAACTGTCTATCCCTATACAATTGTTCTAATCGTGTGTGCCTAGAACTCCTGTCCCTAGATCAGTTAGTTCAGAAGTTTGTTCTAGGGTTGCTAGTCTAATGTTTTTAGGTTAATCTAAGCAGATTTCTAGGTGATTACTGGCCTTGTGAATACCCCACTTAGTCTCTGTGTCTCTTATCTCCTAATCCTAAACTAGGCCAGTTCTTAAATTGTTTAATAGAGTTACTTTACCCCTAAGTTGTTGCTTAGTAGTTAATCTAATTGTGTTAGATAGCGTTTAATCTCTAAGGTCTAGGACATTAATATCCTAACCTAGATTATCTAGTTCCCCTTTATAAAGCATATCTGTAAGCTTAATTGCCTAATCTTTAGGCATTTTGTTGTTCTTCTTTCCTTTATAGAACAGGGATTTGTTAAACGTAACGTTCCTAGTAACAATTACTTAATTAATTGCTAGGACCTATATCTTGTAGATATTAGAGGCTATATAGCTAACTAGGTACCTAATATAACCTTGTGGATTGACCTTATATCTACGTCAATCTCGCCCTGCTGCTTGATCCTGTTCTAGGGGTATGCTCAGCAGCTATAGGCGTATATACCACTCCAGTCTAGTTGTAGATCAGCTAATCAGTGTCTAATCTAAGCAGGCTCGTACCATCTAAAGTACTGCCTAAACCAGTTGTCTAGAACTTCGTTAGGTGACCTAAAATAATAGATTGCAGTAGGACTGATCCTATGTAGGTGTGCTGCAGCATCTATAATCTTAGGCCATAGCTTAGGTAGGAGGTTAGCGCCTATTCTTATCTTGATTGATTTTGTAATTAGCTCCTTTCCTACTCTTTCTGCTAATCTATTTAGTTCATGAGTATAAGAAGGTAGAGCAATAATCTTAATCCCCTTTTCTTCTGCCTAAACCTTATAGCGTAATTAACCTCTCTATAGCTTAGTAGCTGTATTGTTATCCTAGTAGATTTTAACAATATTTAGTTAATACTTTCTCTTAACCTATTCTTTAAACAGTTCTATAATCCTTATAATATTATCTAAGGATTTTAACTGCACGTTGTAATTAAAGAACTTTCCTAAGTAATCTTCTTTAATAATTAAAGCCTATTCTTTGTTGATCTAACCTGTTAGCATGTCAAACAGATCCTAAGATACTCTGTAGAAAGGTCTTAGTAATTGTTCCCTTAGTCTTCTAGATATAACTTGTGTTAAGTAGGTTATTGCGCAATCTTAGCAGTCTATCCTTTTTGTTCCATTTATCTAAACGTTCCAAGCAGCCTGTACTAGTGATTAGAGTGCTCTCTGCCTAAGATGTCCTGATCTTCTATGCCATAGGTCCTCACTATCTAATCTTACTGTAGGTTTTAATAATCGTATTGTTATGTACACATTAGGAATAGAATAAGAGGCAATCTTATATTTAATAAAGGCCAGATTATAAGTAGTGTGAAGTTTCGCCATAATTACGTTTTCTTTAATTGTTCTATGCCTAAGTGTGTTGTCTAATCTAAGGTACTAGATACCTGCCTGTTTGAGACGAGCTTTAGATACAATATTTACATAGAATCCCTTAACAACCTTAACGTTCTTAAGTATAAGATCCTTAGTCTTTAGTCTATTGTTCCTGTTTAGGATCTTTTTCAGCACTTAATTACCTGTTCCTAAAACTAGGAGTAATTAAGTTCCTACATTAATCGTCTTATTAGGAGAGGATTGCTTAAATAAACTAGGTATTAGGAAGGATTAATCATTAACTAAGTAGACAGCTCCTCTACTATCTAGGATTGTACTTAAAAATAGAGGGTGTTTTAAGTCAATAGTAGAGTAGACTCTACCCTTGTCTAATTAGAAATGTGATAGATTAATCATAGCTGCTGAAATTAATCTAGGATATTTAGCTAAAGAAGATTTGTCTAAGGAAGATTTGTCTATAGTAGATCTAGTCTTCTATCTAGCATCCTTGATCTGTTCTCTAAGCTTAGTCCATTCTGCAGTATCTAGCCTCTCCTTAATCTTTGATTTATTAAGACTTAACAGAGATATCTTAGGTGCTCTAGATAGGGTTAATCCTGTGATAGCAGCTTGTAGTCTTTAGCAGTTAATTAGTTCCTAGGTGTGTAATCCTCTTAGTTTGCATAGGCAATTCTTCTAGTTTAATCCTAAGCTGTTCTTATCTTAATCTAACCTTCCTCCTAGGGTTGCAAAGGCAGAGATTCCTTTTCCTTTAATTAAGGTAGCTGCTTGTTCCTAGAGCATAAGGGTAAAGACTTTAGATAGATTGCTTATATCTATTAATTGTTGTCTAAAGGCTGTATCTATAATAATTTGTTGCCTTATTAAGCGGGACTATTCTAGAGTAATCCTAGGAGCAATTGTGTTAAGAAAATTAGTAAGAGCAAGTTAACCCTTAATCTTAGTAATCCCAAACGCCTAAGCTTTTCTATAGAGTATTTGCTACTTATTAAACTACTTATCTAGCGAGATCTAACCTAATTAGCCCTTTTTAAGGTAAGCACAATATTGCTGCCTGACTAGATGTATAGTGTTGCTGTTAGTTAGTGCCAGATTGTTCTTTAAAATTCAGATCAGCGCTTGTAGGGTTAATTCTTAGGCGTTAAGCATCTTAATTAATACTAGGGCTATAAGATTAGCTAATACAGTTTTATTAATCTAGTCTTAGATATTGCTAAGTTTTGCAGCCATCCTTACCTATTTTAAGGTTGCAATCTTATATTTCTATACCTCTTTAGGGTGATCCTTAATTGCCAGCTTGTATGCCTCTATTCTAAGGGTGTGCTGCTCTTTATTAGTAGCAGCGCTCCGCTTATCTTAGTCACTAGTCTCTAAGATGCTCCTAGGGACTGGCTTTAGAGGAAGAGTTAGATATTCTAGTTCTTGTTTGTTGATTGCTGCAACTGTTTCGCCTTCTAGATTAATCTAATCCTATACTGCCTTGTCTCTTGCATGAAGTTTAAGCTAAGCAAACTAGTAGGGCCAATCTAATCTAGTCTTAAGGAGTATTTAACTAGTTAAGAGTTAGGAGTTGCTTTCTATTATTTAGGTGTTAAGAGAAGTAGATAATATTTGTGATTGATTGTGTCTAGCTTCTTAGCTATACAAAGTACGCAGGGAGAATCTACTGTGTAGTCTTTATAACGCTAGGCTTATAACTATTAGAGCTAAGATAACTAGACAAGATAATTAGAGTGTGAAAGAGTTGATTAAGTTCCTTGTCTTATTATTTAAGCAAAAGATTAGGTCTATATACCTTACTAGCTATGCCCTAGTCCAGAAATAGGATCGATCTTCCGGGTAGATTTAATCGATGTGATCTGATCTGGTATGGTCCGTGATTGCTCACATCAGCTCACATAACTACCATCCTTCACTGCAACAGATTCTAAAGACAAACTTAATTAACAAAGTTAAACACGAACTATAAGAGTTGTGTTCCTACTAACTATATACTTAAGTTATCCTATACTGTCTTATAGTTTCTTACAAAGTCCTATAGAGGGCCTTATAAGAACTGTAGGACTTCTGTAGGAATTGTAGGACATTACGTGACTCTGTCTTATAGTCTTGGCTTAGACCTATGTATAAGCTATTGTAGGACATCACGTGATAGCTAAGCGTTGCGCTAATCCTAGTCGTGTTATTAGTGATAAAGGTCCGCCTCGCGGTCCTTTCTTAGGATTGTAACAGAGGATTAATAGTAATACTATTGTGTTAACCTAGTTCTAGATCTTCTAAAGACGCTCTGCCTTAGCAGCCTACTTGCTTACTCTAATCTTATATCTAAGGAGCTCCTTATTATAGTTCTTAACACTTATTCAGCCTGTTAGAGGCTTGTTAGGTTAGGTGCTCTAGCTTTAGGTAGATTAAGCTAGTAGTTAAGTAGGGAGCGAGCTTATAATAGGTAGTTTAGGCGCTTATTTATGTATGCCTAGGGCGTCTTTAGCGTC
Organism: Ascochyta koolunga; assembly: GCA_026119515.1. Lineage (NCBI taxonomy): Eukaryota > Fungi > Ascomycota > Dothideomycetes > Pleosporales > Didymellaceae > Ascochyta > Ascochyta koolunga. The sequence continues at coordinate 2,225,362 of JANLCG010000002.1, read as the reverse complement.
TAGATCTACTATATCCTATACGTTACAAAGCTTAGCATGCTACATAAGTTAGATGTACTAATTAGGCTAATTAGATCTTGTTTTAAGCTAATAGGGTCCTATAGGGACACCTAAGAGAGCTTGCTTATTATAGTTAATAAGCTCGCCTATAGTAGCGTTTAGTAGGAATAGAAAGATAATTAGGTAATTAGAGTAGTTAAGCTAAGTCTAATAAGCTTGTTTGCTAAGTGCGTAGAGAGATGTACTGTGCTTAGGAAGCTAGGCTTATAACTGTAACAGAGCTTTTAGGACTATACTTAAGTAATTAATTAATTTAATTAGTATCTATTTTTCTAAATAGAACGTGTTGCTTAAATACAAATAAAATGTGTAGGTTACGTGATCTTGCTTAACAAGCGTTTAGCTAGTATTAGGGCTGTCTAGAACCAGCGTTGCTAGTGTAGAGTAGCTTAACTAAATTAGCACGCTCTATTAGAAAATAAGCTGCGTATATAACTCTACGCGCTTAGTTATGCAACAGTAATTTATAAAACTAATAAATACTTAAATATTACAGACAGTTTGTAGTACTAGCTACTCCTAGATTGTTTTTACCTATTCTAGGTTAATAGTAACTCCTTCTAGGCTAATTATGTAAGGTTCTAGTTATAGGCAATAGTACTTGCTTTACACTAGGGATATATAGTATAGGGATAGCTAGAGGTATATTTAATAATAAGAATAATACTTGTCTCTTCTAAAGATAGTAAGCAGCGCAGGTCTTGCGCAGCTTTGCTAAGGGCAAGACTAATACCAACTAAGGATAGCTCTAGAACACTACAACACTAAACAATTCTATTGCAGGTTGTTACAGAACCTCCCCCTCTAGCTACTGTCCCTAGCAGCAACCTTATATAGCCTTAATAAAAACCTTACCTTAAAGAGAGGAAAAAGAGTGTCTATAGGTAGGTAGTTAGGGCTTCCTATAGGCGTGCTTTGTGCGTAGTGCCTACGTGTTATAATTATTGTAGATACACCTTATATTTGTTATAATTTAAGGTAAAAGCATTACTATGCGCACTATTGCCTAATTTTTTAGCTTAGCAGCCTAGTAGGTAGTAAAACCTCTTCCCTTTGCTCTTTCTTAACACTATAACAATAATACTTTTACGCGTGTTTCTTACACGCTCCTTGCTCCTACTATAGTTTACTATCCTAACTCTAAGTTTATTAAGAAGTCTTACCTTTAAAACTAATAGCTATTTACATTCCCTAATGCTAATAAGCGTGCAGACTACGTTGCTATAGTAGAGACTTACCTACGCTGCGCACAGAACATTGCAAAGCAGAAGAAGGACTGTAAGAAGCCTAAGCACTACTACTATAAGCATTATATAAAGGGAAATTAAGGTAGCTACACTAAGGTAAGTTTAATAGTAGCATACTACAAGTACGCTTTAGCTAATTTATGTAGGTGCCTACTGCGCTTAACAGCTGCGTAAATTACCTTTATACTTTACGCTGCTAATATAATACTACTATTACTACTACTACTACTACTACTCCTTGCACTAATGCTACTATAATTGCGTAAGGCGTTTAACTTGCGCGTTACTAGCGCTAATTTAACTTAGAGCTATCTAGCTGCTACTACATTACAGCCTACACTAGCACACCTATAGGTGTTACTACCTAGGTGCTAACAACTTCTCTCTAGTTCCTAGGTCTAATCCTAGTAGAGCAGCGCTGTATTACGTCTGCCCTTAAGCAGCTTATAGGGCACGTAGCCTATATAGTAAGTTTGCTCCTTTAGCGCGTCTAGAGCGCATGCTAACCTCTTCTAGGGTGGTAGTAGTAGTAGCAGTAATAAGTTAGAGTTAGAGTTAGAGTTAGAGGAGGGTAGTGCTAGTAGTAAGGGTAGTGCTAGTGTTCTAGTGAGATGTGCTCAACCTGTTGGTATATAGAGGATAGAGGAGCTACATTGCTAGGCAAGAAACTACAGATACAGGTTACGCAGATAAGATATAAACTTTATTTCTTTATAGTAGTATATAATAGTCTAGGAGGCTTTGTCTAAACTTCCTGTTATCCCTTTATATACTAGCGCTACTTACCAGCCTTAGCATCCTAAGTAACTACTAAGGCAGTTACTCTGTGCACTGGCACAAACCTCCCCTACCTTAATAGCACAGCCCCCTTATACATACAGAGGAGAGGCTAGTAAGTAAAGTGTTACATAGGAAAATAAGCGAGAGTAGGGTATAAAATTAAAAGAGAAAAGGAATAAACAAAAGAAATAAACAAAAGAAACAACTTCCTCTATTCCTTTATCTGTCCTTTGCCCTTATCCTTCTTTAGTAAACTACTAAACTAGGTAGTTAAATAAACACTAATATCTTAGCAAGTAGAACAAGTGTTATATTAGCTAACAGCAGCAGTTTCTGCTAAACTAGATAATCTAGCAACAGCTATTAACCTTATTGCCTTTAAAGTCTTTAGAGTTAGTAATAGATAATGCTTATCTAATAATAAACTAGCGTCTACTCTAGCTACATCCTATCTAGTTAGAGAGTTAGGTTGCACCTTTATCTTAGAGAATATCTTAGACAGTGCTAAATCCCTGCTATGTTCTCTATCCTACTTTTCAGCACTATCTAAGAACTTAGCTAGATGTAATAATCCTATAAAATACAACTAGTTAGGGATATCTAAGTTAGCATCCTCCTTGTATGCTCTTATCTCAGCTGTCTTAACCTATTCCTAGTGCTTCTTAACTATAGAAATGTTACTAGCACAAGTCTGTTATATATAAGCTAGTAACTACTTTAAATCTATTTAGTTTAGTATTTTACCTATTTTATCTAGTATAGGGACTAAGTTATAGCGAGCCTAGCAGTAAATTGCTTTTAAGATCTATAACGTAAACTCTAGTAGAATATCCCTAGGAAAGGCATATAGCACTCCTCTATATTAGTTAGCATGTCTAGAAGGAGATAACAGACCTGCTTGTAGTGCCTAGTAAGATGTAGCAATTTCTGCATAGCTACCTATCTCTAGAACCTCTATAGTGCTGTAGTCTTCTATTACTAGCATAAACTAAGGAAGAGCAGTACGTTACTGTTTTGTAGCTAGTCTAGTAGACCTATAAGGGAGTAACAGGTTAGAGATTTATACTTACCCTGCCCTATATAGATACTTCTTCTATTTGCAACTAAGCTTGTCTTTAATTTCCTTTAGGTAGTCCTAGTTATCCTTCTAACCCTTAATGTATCTATTCCTCTTATCTATACCCCTCTTCTGTTGCTATTTAAGGTATTTGCCTATATAGTTATAGAACCTAGCAAGAGCAATAGTGTAGTTCTCCTTATCTTTGTTATTAAAAGACACTAAGCCCTAGATTATTTGTACACCCCTGTTATTTATATAAGCATTAGCTAGGTTAAGGTCTATGTGTTTAAACGCTATTTAGTTACTAGGGCTAGTGTACTTTATATAGTAAGGGTAAGAGATAAGGTTAGTCTAGCGACGAAGTAAGATATACAGAAGCTAGTAACCTATATCCCCTTAAATAAGTTGCTAGACTACTAAGTAGTATATTGTCCTGCACTATCTAAGGTTACTATGTCTATTAATAGTATAGGTGTGCTAGTTATATATATTAAAGCAATTATTTATAATTTCCTAAAGCTCTTTATCTCTAAACCCCTCTTAGAAGTAGTTAGCAACAACAGTTCCTTCTGCCTTAAACGTGTTTACTGTTTGTTGTAGGAAGAGAGTAGGATATCTATTAATAAACGCGTCCTAGTCTACCTTAAGACTAGTGCTGTTTAGTTAATAGTAGTAGGATTAAAGGCTGTTAAGAGTGCCTAGGCCTCTAAGGTAATTCTAGAACAGTATGCGGGTTTGTACATTGCTGTACTATATTCCCTATATTTAGGGGTATAGGTACAGTATTATAAGCATGTTAACAGCAGTATGCCTTAGCATTAATTAGACTAGAAGGCCTAGTTGTCTAGCAATATATTTTAAGTAAGAGAAGCATACTCTGTGTTTACTAACCTCATAGTAAGCTATTATAGAACCCTTTATCCTTTAGTTCTTAGGTTCTAATTTAATACAACACTCTTAGACCTATATATAGAGCAGCTTTATCTTATCTACGTCCTTAAGAGTTCCTCTACTATACTTTTTACACAGTATAACAAGAGCTAACTTAGGGTTTGTATATAGATAGCTCTTATAGCCTTTAACCTCCTATATAGCCTTAGAACTAATAGACTTGTCCTCTTAAGCAGATTAAGCTTTATTATTAGTAGGGAAGACAGCTCTCTTACTACTAACATCCTTAAGAGAGCAGAATCTAGTACTATAAATAGTTAATTACTCCTAGTATTGTTTGTTATTAGGGATAGCTGTTACATTAGTAATAGAGACAGTTTCTTCTCTGTAACAAATAAGTTTGCTAGCTACTTCTTCCTGCTAGCGTATGTGTCTAACTCTAAGCTCTAAGGCTAACCTGTTAACCTCTCTAGGGTTAAGGTTAGTAAGTAAGTTATCCTCTTCCTCTTAAGCACTCTTAAGGGTCCCTTTGCTAGTTATTCTAGTGTTTTAAATATAAGTAGTAACACCTAATTACACTATTATTAGTCTTAATAGAGTAAGAGAGGACCCTTCTAGTAGTTAGCTAGAGCTGCTAGTAGTTTGCACTGCAGATGCCTCTTCTGCTAGTATTAATGCTTGCCCTAGTCCTAGGCTTAAGCTGATTGTCCTAAGTCTAGAAGGTGTATCTCTAAAGATAGAGTTAACAGGCAGAAGCATTCTATTACTCTGTTTTGTAAGCCTACTAGCTATAGTCTACTCCTGTGTTATTTATTCTGTAACTAGATAGTAAGTTAGTTTTCCTTCTAAGTTATATATTCTTGCTAGGGGTATAGTCTTCTAGTGCTAAAGAGCAGCTTGCTAGAACTTTTATTAGCTGTTACTACTATCTATAAGGTAAACTGTGTATTTCTTTATATTAGTGTATAGGTTAGCTAAATCTAAAATGCCTCTAAGGAGATTAAGGAGAGAGTAGCTGTTGTTTTTAGAGTTACCTATAAAGGACTAAATGTCTTGTTTAAACAGCTATATTCCTTTACAAGCTATGCCCTAGTCTAAGGAGTTAATGTACTTATCTTGCTTGTAATAGGGTGTGTAAAGTCTTTAGTACATAGCAGAGTTAATAAACTTAGCTAGGTACATAGTACCTAGTCTTACTATGTAGTATGCGATGTTAGTTAAGCAACTATGCTCTATGCTAGAGGTAGGGCTGTAAGGCGCAATAATATTACTTATAAGTGTCTTTCCTCTAGGTAGCAATTTAATGCGTGTTAACACGCTACTTAACTCCTATATTCTCTTTTAGTTATAGTTTGTAGCTGTAGCAATAGTAGGGTATTTGCTCTTAAACTATGCAGCCCCTCTATATTATGTAATTAGGTTTAGTATCTACTCTACAACTAATAATACAAGGTGTATTATTATAGCAGCTTTGTTAAACTCTAATATAGCAGCTGCTATCTAAGAGTCTAGTGCGTGTCTTTGTTAAACTAGGTCGCCTTAGGTTAGCTATGTAATAAACTTGCCTGTTAAGATGTTATTAAGGTATAGTATACTAATACTATAGACAGACGTTATATTGTTAGAGGCAATAGCTTAAAGAGCAGCTGGCTATAACATATAGGCAGAGCCTAGTTACTCTTAGCTGGCTATTACTAGGGCTTAGGAGTCTAAGGCCATAGTGTAAGTGTGGTAACAGAGCTAGGTTGCTTAATTAAATTAAATTTTTAAGTTTTGTTGTGTGTAGCAGGGTAAAGGAGTAACAGAGTAGCAGAGTGAAAGTAGCAAGCTATTACTTGTAGCTATATTAAGCATCTGTTCTTCTTACTGCTGTTTTGCTACTTAATTGTAGTAGGATTGCAGTAGCAGGGTAAAGTTTGCGCTAGCGTTTTTTGCTTAACAGCTGCGCAGCTAATAGGAAGCTGTTAGGTGTAACTTGCTAGCTTCTAGTTAGTTAGATTTTTACTAGCGCTGCCGCTTGTTCTTTAATAGCTATGTAGGCAAACTCTAGGGTTTTACTATTTTCCTACCTTATTAGTTGTCTTATTAAGACATTTTTATAGTTAGAGAATAAGTCTCCTCTCCCCCTGCTTTGTTAAGCTAAGTAATGCAGTGCTTAGCTTATATTAGAGTCTCTACTAGAGTTACTGTTGTATTATTTATATTACGCCTTCTTATATGTTATAAGTTTCCTTGGTTGTATTACAACCTCTTAGTAACTGCTAATAGTGTAGTCTAGTACAGAGATATTATCTTTCCTAATATCCCTAACTAGGTCTATATACAATCTGTTCTAGGCTTCCTTATCCTAGATATTAATTAGACCTGCGTGCTCCTCTACAATATCTTCTAGTTCTTGTTTAATAAATCTCTTAAGTCTCTAGCCTGGAACAGTATAAGGCATCTTAGATCTATCTAAGTCTTCTAGTAGGAAGGTGCTGCGTTCTATTGCTGTTTTCTCTTCTAAGACTTTGTATAGTCTAAGCTACCTGCAGGCAAGCTTTCTGTCTCTTAATATATTAATCTCCCTAACTAAATCCTATAATAAGACTAGGTTGCTAGTGCTAATACTTTCTTTTCTAATTTCCTAATTATTGTCCTAGTATTCTTTCTTAGATGCTTGCAGTTGTTTAGTAACACTAATAGCGTCCTTTAGAAACTAGTCCTAGAGGTCTATTTACATAGCATAGATTGCTAGTAACTAAGACCTATCTAAAACCTGCTAGTACAGCAATGTCTGCTAGGTAGGAATTGCTAAATCTGTAGGTAGAACTAGGTTCTGTCTAGTAACTAATTAATACGCAGAGTACCTATTAGATTAAATAGAGACTCTATCTACTAGCAGCACTATTAGAAGGTTGTCTACCTATAGTCTATAAAGTTTAGTAAGGGTATTAATAATTAGTTTATATCCTCCTTTAACCTTCTCTATTGCCTAAGGGTTATATACTAAGGATTGTATTTGCTAAATCCTATATATAACTATAAGCTTTTTCACTACATTAGCAAAGTCTAGTCCTCTGTTAACTATAAGCCTCCTTGTTATACTCTATTAGCAAATAATATCCTTATATAGGAATTTTGCAACAGTAGCAGATTTGTTATTATAGAGTGGCTAGGCCTCTACCTATCTACTAAGATATTCTCTAGCAATAACTATATACTAATAGCCTCTGCATAGAGGCATGTAGACAACGTTAGCTGCTACTAACTCCTAGAGTGCGTAGGAGTATATTATAGTTAGCATATCCTTTAATTATTTACTAGTCCTAAACTAGCACTCTAGGCAAGAGGATAGTGTAGTTTTAACCTTAGTATGCATATAATCCTAGTAATATCTTTAGGCAAGTATAGAGTATACTACGTTAACACCTCTATGCCTAATTATTTAATATATTTCCTAAATTGCTGTAGTCCTAATGTTAGTATTATCTACTACTCTCCTAATAGCAACATTGCGTAACATCTTATAGAATAGATATCTATCTTAAATAAAGTAGTTAAGGGCTCTCTTCTTCTATAAACGTGACTCCTTCCTAGACATTCCCTTAGGGATCTTTAGTGTCTAGAGGAATATAGCAATTTATTTAGATAATTCTAAGTATTTGTCCCTAAGGATGCGGCTAGAGTGTCTCTGTAGGAGTAGAGACAATAATTCTGCTGTTGCTACTAGGTTGTTAATAAAATCCTTAACATCTAACTTAGGTTTGTCTAGAGCTGTCTATTCTTTAGGCTTAGGGTATCTAAATAGAGCGTCTGCAACTATATTTCTTTTTCTAGGAATATGTTAAATTTTAAAGTCCTAAAGTAGGATAGCTGCTAGCTACCTATTTATTACTAAGCCTAGGATGTCTGTTAAAGAGCAATTAAGCTATGCTATTAGTGTCTAGGCATCTGTTTTAATAATAGAATGTACTCTATATAGCTATATCTAGAATTTCTTAAGAGCCTAGACAACTGCTTTACACTCTAGTTTAGTTAAGTGCTAGTTAGATTTAGCTTTTAACTAGAGTGTACTTTTAAATTAGCAAGGGTAACACTTGCTATCTAGACCTATCTATTCTAGACAAGCGCTAGCTCTCTTACTACTAGCATCTACTAATATAAAGATAGTTAACCTACTAGTATATAATATAGCTATTAGCGCTAGCGCGCTTATAATATAAGTCTTTAGAGCAGCTATAGCTTAGTGTTCTGCGTTTCCCTATTCCTATTCTATATTTTTCTTTATAAGCTTAAATAGGGGTTTAGCAAGAATAGTAAATAACAGGACCTAGATATAATAGTAAACATAAATGCCTATAAACATTTAGACTTCTTTTAGGTTTTAGTACTCTAGCTAGGTAGTAATTTTTGCTACCTTGTCTTAGCTAGGGAAGCAGCTATCTGCGCTAACTTTGTAGCTAACTACAGTTAACCTGTTGTAACCCTAGTAGCATTTTATCCCTAATACTATAGCACTAGCTCTTTCTATGTTAGCTAGGCAGCATCTAGCTGCTGAATATGCTCTAGAATATAGCGTCTAACGCTAGGGAGCAACTCCTCTCTATTATAGTTAGTTTTTAGACCTCTACTAGTAACAATATCTAGAAAGGGTAGAGTGTTTAGCTAGTAATCCTTTAGTATCTTAATTATTATCCTTTAAAATACTGCTACTAAATTAGTAGCTCTCTAGACTAAGGTATATAACTAAAGTAGACTAACTAGTATTATTACTACTGTTATATCTCTACTGTCTTTATAGAGAGTAATTTAGTTATATCCTAAGAAGAAGTCTATTAGTAACAGGATTTTGCAGCCTGCGAACTTCTCTAAGAACTTGTCTACTATTAGTAGTATTCTAGCATCCCTAATTAACACCTTATTTATGTGCTATATGTTATTAATAAACTAGAAAGAGCTAGCCTTCTTTGCTACAAGGTGCTATAGGTTTCTATATTAACTGTTGCATCTCTCTAGTGTTCCTCTTTCTAAACGTTCTAGAAGCATCCTTACTAGCTCTCCTTCCTAGCTCCTTGCTACTAGGAATGCTTTAACCTGCTAGGCTTTGTAAGGTATAGTCTTAATCTTATAGGGAGGTGTTACCTCCTTCTATATTTAGCCTAATTTAGAAAATGTAAAGGCGATAGCTACCTCTCTATTTATAATTATTTTAATAAATAGTTCCTTTTTGTAGGGAAGAAGCGCCTTACTAAACTTCTAGCTCTTTAGTATTTCTAGATTAAGTCTTATACCTCTTAGGAATGCTGCATACCTTTGTTTAAATAGGTAATTAAAGGGTCTAATATCTAGAGGTTGCAAGCTATAGAAAAGTTACTGTTATTTAATTATTAGCTGCTTCTAGTCTTCTAAGCTAAGTTCTATTAGCTCTGTTACCCTTAGCTTATTAACTAGCCTAACTTTCACCCCTACTCTTTTATATAAGGTATTAACCTCTCTGCTATCTTCTTTCTACTAGCTTACTAGCTAACAATCTATATACTCTTATTATTTGTCTAAAAGGCTTAGCTCTACTATTAACGTAGCAACGTCTTTATTAAGATCTATCTAGCTTTTATCTCCTCCTAAGGAAATCTACCTAACTACCTTATAATTACTAGGGTTAAATATTCTTTAAGTAATATCTTTAATACTCTTACTCTCCTTAGGATTGCTAGCATAGAGGTAGCTATATCCTACCTATGCTAAGCAGCATAACTAGTTGTTAGAATTAAGGTTTTCTACACTATAGGCGCCTCCTGCCTTAATTAAGAGAGCCTCCTGTCTTTTCCTATAGTAGATTCTACTAAAGTTAAGTAATAAGGAGCTAGATTAGACGCTATAAACGCAGCATTCCTTAAGCTATTATCTAATATAATATAATAGGTAGAGCATCTAAACACATTGTATTAAATAGCTATGCAAGAAGACGCACACTATAGAGTGCTAAGTATTACTAACCTTGTAAGGTTCTGCACTATCTAGAAGTAGGTAAGTGTAACTACTTTGCTAATCTTAACTAGGACGTTCTATGCTGTGCTAACAAAGGAGTTAATACTCCTGTTAGCTATAACAACGCCCTGCTCCTTGCTAGGAATATAGATTATTTCCTTATAGACTAACCTAAGTGCCTGTAACATACTAAATTAAAGCAAGTTTATCTAGGCGCCTATATTAATAAGGCAGTTAACTCTGTAATTTCTAATCTGCGCCTAGCACGTTAGAAGGTCTAGGTAGATAACCCTCTCTAACCTAAGCTCTAATATTAACTTAGCAACATTATTAGGTAGGTCCTTATTATACTAACTATCTCTATCTCCTTCTACTATATAACAAAGCTAGACAGCGCATTCTAATACTAGGTTGCAAAATCTGCTGTTTACTAGGGCAGATAGTAGGGCTAGCCCTGCTGTACAGTGCCTTGCGCTAGTATAGACCCTAGAATTTTTAAACTAATTAGGAGTTTGTAGGTTTAACCTGTTGTCTTCTAATTGGCCCTAGTATAGGGTTTAGCTAGTAGCTATATTAACGCTTCTGCCTATATCTAGCTCTAGTTATATCTTTCCTATAAGGTTCTATAGGAGAGTCCTAACTAATTCTTAGGATACTAAATCTCCTATAGTAATTCCTCTTACTTCTTATAGTAAGATAGCTAAAGGAATCTTTAACAGCTTTAGGCGCAGGAGGCTAGCAAGCTCTTTGTTATTTAAGCTTCCCCCTAGGTTTTCTTTCCTCTAGGGATAGTTATAGGTATGTCCTCTATAACTCTTCCTTGCAGTAGTAGTCTAACAATAAGGTATAGATTATTGTAGGGTCTACTCTAGAACAGGATAGTAAAAGGGTCCTCTAGCACCTTAGTAATACTAGGCTAGAGGTCCCTTTAGACTTAATCTTCCCTTACTTAGCTATATAGCTGCTCTATTAATCCTTTGCTTAGTAGAGGGTTAGTATTAGATAATTGCTTTTGTACGTTTCTGCCTTACGTCTTGTTAAGAACTTAGTTAACTAGTCTCTCTAACAGTTTTTGTAACCTAGTAGCTGCGCTAACTAAGGACTTAGTAGAATAAGCTCTAAGGACAATATCTTAGCTGTTAATATAATCTAGGCTTAGCACCTCTGTGTAGTCTAGTTCTAGGAGTTTAAAGTTTCTTAGAGAAGATATAGAGTTAGGATAATACTAGCTGTTCCTAGTTACTATTAGTGTGCTAATACTAGCACCTTAATTTAGCTATCCTCTATTTTATGTAGATAACGTTACCTATTAAGAGCTGTATGCTGTCTCTCTTAGTCTAGAGTCTACTCTGCTAAATCTATTAGGTTTAACTAATAAAACTAGCTAGTCTAGGACATCCTAGGAAACCTTAAAATACTTAAGGATTTTCTATTTTAACTAGCTTAGTTAATAAGTTAGTAGAACTAAACCTAGGATAGCGTCTAGCTGCTTGTATACTAGACTAAAGTAGTACGTCCTCCTGTTGCTTTTATAGTTGTAGTAGTAACTACACTATCCTATCCTAACTAAAGCCTAGTAGAGCTTACAGTCTTAAGATTTGTAATTTAGTTTGTTGTATATAGTATAGGAACTGTTGTACTCCTAGCCTTAGTAGTATAAAACACCTCTACTAGGATCTACATTCCTCTAGGAACAGGAGATAAACAACCTGTTATTATGTTCTAAGACCTTACCTGCATTAGTAGCGTGTGCTACAAAGTAGGCATAGTTAGTTAGGTTACGTAGGATTTCCTTAATCCTGTTATTAGGATTTATAAGAGAGCTAACCTTAGTAAGGGATAGTTTCTAACTATCTATAGCCTTTACGAGCTTATTAACACTTTTATCTACTCCTAGAGGCAGGGAATTTCTAGATACTATCTTACCCTCTGTGAGATATCTTTTAGCCTAGTCTACTATGCTGTAGTAATCTACTAGGTTTCTAGTGCTATTTATTATGCGTCTTACTTCCTTAGTCTAGCTATTATCCTTTATTAGTAATAAATCTTAGAGACCCTATTATTATTCCTAGACTCTTTTAACAAATTAATATATTAGTTCTAACTTAAATAAAGATTACTCCTTTATTACTAGGCTGCTTAGCATGTTAAATAGGACTAGATCCTTGTCTTTCTTAGGGAGGCCTAGGAAGAAGAAGTAACCCTCCTTAAGAGTTAAGATTTGTTTATTCTTCTAGTAGGCATTACTATACACTACAAAGTTAGTGTAGTAGTTTAAGAGTCCTAGAAAGGATTAAGCAGTCTCTTGCACATATGTCTCTATAAAAGCTTAGGTACCTATTTTCTAGGAGGTGTCCTAGTCTCTCTAATGTTCTTTTATAGCTAGTTGTAGTTTAATCTAGTCTCTCTCTAAGAACAGCTTTAACCTCTTTATAAATCTTTAATAGTAACTTTTATAGTAGTTAGGAAGAACCCTAACCTTTTACTAGTCTATAAGGCCTCTATTATTTACTATTTAATTAAAGTTATCTAGGAATTTAGAGACCTCTTCTCTATTAAATAGGAGGTGATTAGCTCTTCCTCTTATAGGAACTAGGACCCTATCTTGTGATTAACTATCCTAAGATAGGTTACTAAGGCAGGACCCCTTAGCAGTTCTGTTAATTCCTAAGAGTAAAGGGATATATATAGACATAGTTTAAATATAGTAATAGTATTAGTTCTAAGGGTGCTTTTTCTCTTTCTTTCTTCCTTTTCCTTAGTTCTTAGAGTTTTGTATGCTCTTATAGAGCGTTAATTCCTAGGCGCATAAGCCCTAGGCTAGGACCCTATTAGCTAATAATATATTTAGCTAATAGTATAGTAGAAGAATTGTTTAGTATATCTGTACAATCCTAAGATAGAAATAGCTATCTTGTATTGTTAGATAGCTATCTAGCAATTCTAGAGGTATAGTTTCTTTTAGAGTTAAAATAATGCCTACTGTTAATACTAGTGTTCTAACTAGAGTAACCTATAGATAGCTGCTGTTTGTTACTTATGCCTAAGGCGTCTATTAGAGTGCTGTAGCATAAGAATAGCTGTATTATCTGTATCTTTGTTTAACAATTAGTTCCCCTACATACTATACTATTGCCCCCTAGTTAGGTTACTATTTTTGTTCTAGTAAGATGTGCTTAACCTGTTGGTATGTAGAGGACAGAGGAGCTATATTGCTAGGCAAGAAACCACAGATATAGGTTACATAGATAAGATATAAACTTTATTTCTTTGTAGTAGTATATAATAGTCTAGGAGGCTTTGTCTAAACTTCCTGTTATCCCTTTATATACTAGCGCTACTTACTAGCCTTAGCATCCTAAGTAACTGCTAAGCCAGTTAATCTATGCACTGGCACACTAGTAGTAAGGGTAGTGCTAGTAGTAAGGGTGGTGCTAGTAGTAAGGAGGATAAAGATAATAATAGTAGTAGTAGTAGGGGTAGTAAGGAGGATAAAGATAACTAGGTTATTGTTAACAGTTAGGGCGCGGACAACGTAGGGCTAAGGCGCACGTAGTACGCAGCTTTAAAAAGGATTTTTTCTTATATAATAGTAGGCCTAAGGCTAGTAAATTAGATTGCTCCTTACGTGTAATAATAGCGCGCTTAAGATAATCTTAATATTCTTTTTATACATAAGGATCTCTAACCTAATTTATACTTCTAGATAGCATTATCTATGTTTTCAAAGTCTAATGCTAGAGTCTATATGTCCTAGGTCTTATTATAGCCTTTCTAGCAGAGTAGGTACTCTAGTTAGCCTCTCTTTGTTTGTTTCCCTAGGATCTTTTCTACCTCCTACACTTCTTTACCTTCTAGGGTCACCTCTAGTAGATAGGTGTTGTCTTCCCCTTTAGCCCTAGGTTTCTATTATTCTAATAGAGATATGTAGAAGACGTTATAAATATAGTATAAAGGTAGTAGGAGTAGGTAGTATGCCTGCGTTCTAATTGCGTCCTAGATTTAGAATAGGCTAATAAACTTGCTAGAAAGTTTCTTACTTAGTTAGTAGTCTAGGTTAATATTCTTAGTGCTAAGTAACACTAGATTGCCTAGGTAGAAGACTTTATTCTTATATTTCTTATTATAATACTAGCTTTAATACTTACGTGCTTTCTCTAAGTGCTGTATAAGCATTGCACGTGCGTTATGCAGTTACTTTACTCTTTAGACTGTATCTAGTACCTCCCCTTAGGCCTACTGTCTACAGGAGGCTTAGTAAGTAGTAGGTGTTTACTATATACAGCATAGAAGGGAGTTATTTTAGTAGATTTGTGCACTAAGTTGTTATAAGCAAACTGTGCAGTTAATAGTTGCTTTACCTAGTTCTTTTAGGACTCTAAGATAAACATCTAAAGATACTACTTAAGCGTTTAATTCTAGCGTTTAGTTTGCCTATTAGTTTGCAGATAGAAGGCTGTGCTAAGCCTACGCTTTACCTATAGTTAGTAGCAGATTTCTATCTAAAATATAGAGGTAAAGATAGTTCCTGTTGCGCAACTAAGCGCGTAGAGTCACATACGCAGCTTGTTTTTTAACAGAGCGTGCTAATTTGGTTAAGCTGCTCTACCCCAGCAACGCTGGTTCTGAGCGGTCCTAATACTAGCCAAACGCTTGTTAAGCAAGATCACGTAACCTACACATTTTATTTATATTTAAGCAACACGTTCTACATAGAAAAAAAGACACTAATTAAATTAATTAATTACTTAAATATAGTCCTGTAAGCTCTGTTACAGTTATAAGCCTAGCTTCCTAAGCATAGTAGATCTTATTGCGCACTCAGCAAACAAGCTTGTTAGACTTAGCTTAACTGCTCTAATTACCTAATTATCTTTCTATCCCTACTAAACGCTACTATAGGCAAGCTTGTTAACTATAATAAGCAAGCTCTCTTAGGTGTCCCTACAGGACCCTATTAGCTTAAAATAAGATCTAATTAGCCTAATTAGTACATCTAACTTACGTAGCACGCTAAGCTTTGTAACGTATAAGATATAGTAGATCTAGACGCTAAAGACGCCCTAGGCATGCACAAAGAAGCGCCTAAACTACCTATTATAGACTTGCTCCCTACTTAAATACCAGCTTAATCTACCTAAAGCTAGAGCACCTAACCTAATAAGCCTCTAACAGGCTAAACAAGCGTTAATAACTATAACAAGGAGCTCCTTAGATACAAGATTAGAGCAAGCAAGTAGGCTGCTAAGGCAGAGCGCCTTTAGAAGATCTAGAACTAGGTTAACACAACAGTATTGCTATTAATCCTCTCACTAGTAATAGTGAAGCTTGTTACTAATAACACTACAACGCTACAATCGCTTGTGCAAGCACTAAAAGAGGAGCTTGCTCTAACAGATGTTAGCACCTAGAACTAGGTTAGGGCAGAGTACTAACAGCATCTTAGAGCGGCTAAACAGTTAAGAGCTGCTCTACAAGACTGGTACAACAGGTAGTTATACCTCTATAGAAGAGCTAAGTTATACAAGCTTCTAGAGGTTAATAGGGCGCTTGCTATGCAGGATTTCTTAGATGCCTTAAGTTATAGGATTGCCCTAGATTAGGCTTGTACTATAAACTAAAGGATTATCTAGGATAGTATCCTAGGGCTTAATTTACTTAATTTAGATAAAGTAAGTAGGGTCTTTAGTAGTTTAATGCATAAGCAAACTATAAGAGCAGGAAAAGATAACCTAGGAGTATTTACAACGTTTAGAAGCTAAACAGATACTACTTAAGCTCCTGCTACTAACTCTAAGAGCTTAAGTAGGTACTCCTGCCCTTGTAAACAAAAAGGAGAGACTTATAAGTAGAAACTAACTAACTGCTAACGCCTAGAGACAGCAGTTAGAGGGAGCTCCTTACTGCCTATCTACATAAGCAAAAGCTATTGCAAGGATACTCTCTAGAGGCTTAAGAGCCAAGAGTATACAGATACTAGGAAGGCGATTAAGCAGCTTAATTAGACCCTAAAAGCTCTATTAGCTATAACAGCTCTACTAGCAAAAGCACCTAAAGTTAAGTTTCCTAGCAATGTACAAGCTGCTCTAATTAATCTAAAAATAATGCAACTAAGCGACCTAGCTAAGAAACCTAGGGTTTACAACCTTATAGATTTTAACACTTATCTGCTCTTAGAGAGTACAATTTTAGATAATAGAGCGGCTACACACTTGGTTAACAGCGCAGATTAGCTTATACCTAGGTTATTTCGCCTAGCTAACTCTACTAACACTATAGAGGCAGGCACACAAGCGTTTCTAGTAGTAGGGCAAGGAGCTTGTTTGTTTAAAAGGCGTTACATAGAAAGCGCAGCCTGTATACAGAAGACCTACTCCTTAAGGATATAGTAGTAGTAGAAGGTTTCTACGTTAACATTATTTCTAAGGCACGCCTCTAAGAGAAAGGAGTTTAGTACTTAGGGCTAGATAGCTTGCTCTAAGTAGGGTATATTAATAATCTAAATAGGAGCGTTATATGTGCTACTTTTAAGCGCGCTTACAACCTTACTTTTATTAAATATAAGCTACTTTCCTACTACTCTTATCCTCTAATCCTTAACGTAGTAATAAAACAATTGTATAAGTCTTACCTACAAAGCTCTGCTAAACACCTCTAGCATGCCAGAGCAGGTTATCTAGGCCTAGAAGCTCTAAAAGCACTAGTATAACAAGCGCGCAGCGTACACATTAACAGCACACTCTAAAAAGATTATAAGGTCTACTTAACAACCTACGCCAAGCAAGTTATATCTTAACAGAAATAGGAAAAACCTACTAAACCCTTTTAGAGAATTAGCTAGGATCTGTTTAATATGCCTATAGGAAGGAGTAGTAAATTATAGATACTTTTAATTAAGGAGTACTATAGTAGGAAGCTCTTTACGTACTTACTACTAGGAAGACTTAAGTAGAGATACTGTAGGTACTTATAAGTTTCTTAAGCTAGGTACATACCTAGTACAAGCTCTATATCTGCAAGATAAGTTAAGACAACAATACTGCTACTCTCCTATAGCAAGGGCTCCTAATATAAGCGCTAGGCGATTAATAAGGGAATAGATATTAAGCGTATACCTCTATATACCCACAAGCTAAATAGGGCAGCAGAAAGAGTAGGGCAGGAAATAATTACTAAATCTATTAAAATAAGGAGCAGTGCAAACCTACCTAAAAAGCTCTAGCTAGAAGTTGTAGTAGCAGCAACATAGCTCTATAACATAAGTCTAACTTACTTAAATAAGCTATAGAGCCTAAACAAAGAGCTTAATTGCTAGTTTACTTACTATTTCTGCTAGTACAAACCTAAGCAGGTAAGAGCACTAACAGCCAATCTAAGACCTAATTAGAGCAGGATATACGCCTATAGCTACAGAGCGTATCCCCTAAATAGGGAACAAGCAGCTAGGCGTTATTAGAGAAGCTTTAAAGTGACTCTAAGGGGTTATATTAGATACTTAGTAGGGTACTAAGCTTCTAACATATACTAGATATAGGTCCCTAAACTAAACTAGGTAATTATAACACGCAACGTGACCTTTAATAAGGAGCTCTTTTACAACAAATTAGATAAGTTGTTAGCCCTTATAGTCTAAGAAGTAGAAGTAGTTGTAGAAATTCTACATAAACCTAATAAGATAATAGAGGTAGGAGAAGCAGTAGAGCTCCTATCCCTTGAACAAAGAGACCTATCGCTTAGCTTGTCTACTAAGCACCAGCTTAGGGGTAACACTTAGGGAGAACCTTAATTGCTAGAAGGCTAGTCTAGTAGAGAGGGAGCCCCTAGGATAGATACTGCACGCGCAGCAAGCTTAGCTAGCAAGCTGCTAGAGATCTGTGCAGAACAACGCTAAGAAACAGGTTTACTTTCCCCTAACCAAACGCCTAAACTAGAGCAGTTAAGTATAGGTAGAGAAGCTCCTAATAAGGAGGATAATCTAACTAGTAGCTTACAGGAAGTGCACTTAACTATAGAAGAAGGGAGCGAGCTAGTAGATAGTAAAGATCTTAATAATCTACTAAGACCTACTTTGCTGCTTATTCTAATACCTTCTTAAAGATTAACGTAAGTAGATAAGGCAGGCAGGAGACGCGCGTATCAGCGTAGAATCTAGGGCCTGCCTACAAGATAGAGCTGCTAAATAGAGAACTATAAGCGCAATAAGCGTAACAAGCCTACTAACAACAATAATAGAGCAGGTTAGTACTCTATAATAAGCTTTATAAATAATTACAGATACGCCTAGCTTATCTACCTACTGTTTAAACATGCGAACAAATATAGCATAGATAGAAGGGAGCTGCTTACTGCCTACGTAGTAATTATTGCCTTAACTCTAAAAAAGGAAAGACTAGTTGCTTAAAACAAGCGCTAGTTACACAGGGACAAGCTCCCTCTACTGCTAAGCAAATAGAAAGATCTACTCTATTACCTACTAGGAGCTCTTTTTTTGCTAGGCCTGCTAAAAAGAGATAGACACGCTTATTAAGAAGGAAACGTAGAGAGAAATTAACTAATTAAGCACCTTATTAAGGCCCCTGCTACTTAAATAGGTCTTTACCTACAAACTTAACTAGGATAGCTACTTCCTTAAATGTAAGGCAAGGATCTACGTACACAGAGATCTACAGGCAAAGGATTTAATTGTCTTAACCTACACTACAACGCTTACTGCTTGCTTGTTTTGCACTATAGTAGCAATTGCAGCCTAGTTTAACCTAGAGCTCTATTAGTATAACGTAACTAGCGCGTTTCTTAACACAAGCTACTAGGACAAACCTTAGGTGCTCTATAAATTACTAGATAGATTTAAGAAACCTAAGCAAGTTATTTTACTACTATAAGCTCTATACAGGTTACGTAATTTGCTAGTCCTATAGTATAAAGAGCTCTCTAGTACACTCTAGAAGCTTAGTCTCTTAGTATTAAAAGAAGAGCTGTGCCTATTCTATAATCCTAAATAGAAAATAGTGCTACTCTTCTATGTTAACAATATTCTCCTTGCCTATTACAGCGACAATTAAGCTGCTGCTAAACAGCTAATAAGCTTATTAATAGAAAAGTATTAAATTAAAGACTATAGAGCTGCTAAATAGTTTCTAGGCATTTAAATAATTAGAAACTAAGAGGCCTATACTATAACTCTCGCATATAACTCCTATATTAACAAGCTTGCTACTAAATTTAAGATAGTAGAGAAGGGTTCCTTCCCTACAGTCCTATTTCCTATAGAAGAGCTACTTAAATATAGTAGAGAAGCTTTAAAACAAGAGGTTAAAGTGTTTTAAGAACAAGTTAGGTCTATACTCTATACAGCAATTATAATTTAACTAGATGTAGCATACGCTGCCTCTTAGCTATCTTATTATTTAATAAATCTAGGAGCTACTTACTTTAAGGCAGCTGCTTAGGTTTTAGCTTATTTGTATAGAATAAAGCATCTAGGTATAAGGTATAGCGCTTATAAAGGCAGTTATCTGCTTATATGTAGAGACGCCTTATTTGCTAATAATAGAGAGTCCTATTAATCTTCCTAGGGGTATATTATGCAGCTCTTTAGTAGTCTAATTATCTAGAAAGCTACACAGCAGTTAACAGTAACTACTTCTACTACTAAGGCTAAATTACTTGCTTTAGAGCATGTAGCTAAAGAGTTAGTAGCTCTAAAACAATTCCTAGGAGAACTTTAGCTAGACTTAAAGGTACTGTAGGAGATTTTCTGTAACAACTAACAAACTATCTAACTAGTAGTTAATAAGAGTAAGCAGCTTACTACCTAGCTGCGCTATGTAGATATCTAAAATATATAGTTAAAACAAGAGTACGCTAAGGGAAACCTCTAAGTAACCTACCTTAAAACAAGTAAGATGCTAGCTAACAGCCTTATAAAAGCGCTTCCTAGACAAGCTTACAAGCGCTTTCTATTACATTTAAACTTACAGAGTATTAGTTAAGAGAGAAAAGACTTAGTTACAGAAAAAGAGCAGGTTAATAGAGAAAGAGAAGATCTTTAAATTGCTAGGGAGGACAACCCTCTCCCTAAATAGGTATAAGTCTCTCTAGACTACTAGTAGCAGCTCTTTTAAGCGCACGCCTAACAGCTAAGGAGCTTACAAAAACAAATTAACTATAGGTAGGGAGGATAACCCCTCCCTATAGGTTTTATCTTAAAGAACCTACTTACAAATAGGTACTTAAAATTTATACCTATCTACAAGCAGGCCCTTTACTACCTAGATAGCAGTGCGTAGGTTAGTAGCCTGCTAAACGCTTGTTAGCTACTATTATTAACTAAAAACTAAGTTACTTACTAAAGTTGTTACTCTACTAGAGGAAGCAAGCTTCTCTACTAGTTTAAGCCTAAGCAGCTTAAGGGTAGAGAGGCTACAAGCTATTAGTCTACTACTTAACTACTTTTTTTTAAAGAAAATATATATAGTAGGCAGCAGGAGTGCCTAAAGGCATAATACTAGCAGCGCTTGCTACAGTAGCTAGCAGCAGCGTTGTTAACGCATAGCGCAACTAAGCTGCTTGCTAGTAGCGCGTCTACGCAGTACGCGCAGGGTATTAACCTACGCGCACTAGGCACTAGAGCGCCTAAGGCAGGGGCAGGCAGCGTAGGGGTAGGCAGCAGCGGCAGCGCAGTAGTGTAGGCAGCAGTAGTAGCAGCGGCTATAGCAGCAGTAGCAGCAGCAATTGCTAAAGGAGTAGGCGAAGCCGCAACTATAGGCTTAGGCTTAGGCTTAGGCGAGGGAGCAGGTGTGGGCATAGGGGCAGGCGTAGGCAAGGGCAAGCAGGCAGCTAGCAGCTGGCCAGCTTAGGCAGCAGCTTTGGCGGCGGAGGCAGCAGCAGTACGCGCGCAGCGCTAGGTTTTAGTCTATTTCTATACCTAAGTTAGTAAAACCTCTAGAAAAGAGCTAGGAAAACATTAATAGTAAGATTAGTTAGACAACGTCTAATAATAAAGCTCTTAACAGATTAAGAAGCTAGAAACAATTAGCTAGAGAGTACTTAGGCGCGTAGAAAACAATTTAGTATACTTATAGGCATATTAATAGATATAACTAGAGAAATAGAGAAATTAAGCAGGTAGGACGCTTATATAGGGAAGTAACTAGGTTAGTAAAGGTAAAGCTGCTAGACTATAGTCCTTACGCTTACTCTTACTACCTAGAAGTACTTAACCTAAGAAGTACTTACCTTAACTATAACTAAGCAGCTTAATAGCTAGCTATAGGCTTAGAAATTTAGCTAACAAAAATAAGTGCCTAAACTAGTAACAAACTGCTTACAAAAGTAGCCTAAAAATTAGAGAAGTCTCTTAAAAGGAAGAGTACCTAGAGTACGCTGTAGGCGCGTAGTAATCTTAGATATCTAGGGAAATATAAAAATCTAAGATTAGAGCCCTATAATTACTAAGGGCACGCTCCTAGTTTAGTTGTTCCTAATATAGGATTAACTAGGGGGTGTGTTGTGTAACTAAGCGCGTAGAGTTATACACGCAGCTTGTTTTCTAATAGAGCGTGCTAATTTAGTTAAGCTGCTCTACTCTAGCAACGCTAGTTCTAAGCAGCTCTAATACTAGCTAAACGCTTGTTAAGCAAGATTACGTAACCTACATATTTTATTTATATTTAAGCAACACGTTCTATATAGAAAAATAGACACTAATTAAATTAATTAATTACTTAAGTATAGTCCTGCAAGCTCTGTTACAGTTCCCCTATCTAATATAATACCTTTTTATATTCTATACTTAAGTATAACATGTGTAAAGTAGGCTTCTATAAACTGCTTTGCATCCTATATCTTTAATGTAGGTAGATAGAGTACTATCTTAGAGAAGCAGTATATAATTACAAGGATTGCATTAAAGGCGCAACCTAAGGAATCCTTAGCTAGGGGTAAGCTAGTAATAAAGTCTAGTGTAACTTCTTTAAAGATTTCCTTTAGTGTAGGCAATAGTAATAGTATTCTATACTTGCTATGCCTTAGAGCTTTGCTCCTTTAGTAGATAGCATAAGTTCTTACGTATTCCTAGACGTCTTAACTAAGGGTTAGCTAGTAGTAGGTTCTCCTAATTAGCTTAAGCGTCCTACGTGCGCTAAAATAGCCTACTATACATATGTTATAGTTCTAGAACAAAATCTCTTGCCTAATAGCTAGTTCCTCTAGAACATATATTCTACTATTGTATCTTAGGACTTTATTTTTGTCTAAGCGCTATACCTACGCTCTACTATGTCTTTAAGTACTGTCCTTACTTATTAAACATAATCTAACCCTAAGTAAAGGCGTCCCTTTGTTATAGTTAGTACAAGGTTTTAACAAGTAATTAAGACTCTACTATTGTAGGTTTGCTACTAACTAGTACCCTAGCTAGTAAGCGTGGTATATATAGCATATATTCTATAGCGCTAGTAGTAAGGACCTTCCTAGTTCTATAAACTGTAGTAACGTGCGTCTTACATATACCTAATAAGCTTAGCTTATTTATAGATCTGCTTACCCTACTAGTGTGCCGGTGCACAGGGTAGCTGCCTTGGCAGACACCTAGATGCTAGGTATATAAGATCGATCCATCTGCCCAACACTCCTTACCACCACCACCACCACTACTAATCTACTACTTACTACTATATATACTTCCTTCCTCTTCCTACTCCCTACATGCTAACGGGTTGCTCTACCTCTCTTCCACAAAATGGTGACCTAACCAGGGGGCAACGGTATAGCATGTAGGGGGTCACTCCTCAGTTCTAGTACCAGTACTACTACCAGACAGAGGTATTTGTTACTGCTATCAGTATCACCTCAATACCTCACCTTAGTCCTGCTGGATGGCCTAGATAGCCCGGATAGCCCGGATAGCCCAGATAGCCTGGATACCTCAACCCTACCGGATAGTCCGGATAGCCTAGATACCTCAACCCTACCGGATAGTCCGGATAGCCTGGATACCTCAGGCTCAAATAAGCCAGGGGAGGGGGGCTTAGCACCCCTATTAGTCTCTGATAGTGACCATCTGTGGGTCACTCTCAGTCTCCATATCGATAGGTGACCATCCGTGGGTCACCTCCTCTATCACTCTCAGTCTCAGTATCAATGGGTGGCCATCTGTGGGCCACTCTCAGTCTCAATATCGATAGGTGACCATCCGTGGGTCACCTCCTTCATCACTCTCAGTTAGTATCGATAGGTGACCATCTGTTACCTCCTCCAGCACTCAGTCTCAGTATCAATGGGTGGCCATCTGTGGGAGCGGAGACGATGACTCTGCTGTTGCTACCAGGTTGTCGATAAAATCCTCAACGTCTGACTCAGGTTCGTCTGGAGCCGTCCATCCTTCAGGCTTAGGGTATCTAGATAGAGCGTCTGCAACCATATTTCTTTTTCTAGGAATGTGTTGAATTTCAAAGTCCTAGAGCAGGATAGCTGCCAGCCACCTGTTTATTACTAAGCCTAGGATGTCCGTCAAAGAGCGATTAAGCTGTGCTATTAGTGTCTAGGCATCTATTTTAATAATAAAATATACTCTGTATAGCTATATCTAGAATTTCTTAAGAGCCTAGATAACTGCTTTACACTCTAGTTTAGTTAAGTGCTAGTTAGATTTAGCTTTTAACTAGAGTGCACTTTTAAATTAGTAAGGGTAACGCTTGCTATCTAGACCTATCTGTTCTAGACAAGCGCTAGCTCCCTTACTGCTAGCGTCTACTAACACAAAGATAGTTAACCTGCTAGTGTATAATATAGCTATTAGCGCTAGCGCGCTTATAATATAAGTCTTTAGAGCAGCTATAGCTTAGTGTTCTGCGTTTCCCTATTCCTATTCTATATTTTTCTTTATAAGCTTAAACAGGGGTTTAGCAAGAATAGTAAATAACAGGACCTAGATACGATAGTAAACACAAATACCTACAAACATTTAGACTTCTTTTAGGTTTCAGCACTCTAGCTAGGCAGTAATTTTTGCCACCTTGTCTTAGCTAGGGAACTAGCTATCTGCGCTAACTTTGTAGCTAACTACAGTTAACCTGTTGTAACCCTAGTAGCATTTTATCCCTAACACTATAGCACTAGCCCTTTCTATATTAGCTAGGGCGGCATCTAGCTGCTAAATGTGCTCTAGAATATAGCGTCTAATGCTAGGGAGCGACTCCTCTCTATTATAGTTAGTTTTTAGACCTCTACTAGTAACATTATCTAGAAAGGGTAGAGTGTTTAGCCAGTAATCCTTTAGTATCTTAATTATTATCCTTTAAAATACTGCTACTAAATTAGTAGCTCTCTAGACTAAGGTACATAACTAAAGTAGACTAACTAGTGTTATTACTGCTGTTATGTCTCTGCTGTCTTTGTAAAGGGTGATTTAGTTATATCCTAAGAAGAAGTCTATTAGTAACAGGATTTTGTAGCCTACAAACTTCTCTAAGAACTCGTCTACTGTTAGTAGTGTTCTAGCATCCCTAATTAACACCTTGTTTATGTGCTGTGCGTTGTTAATAAACTAGAAAGAGCTAGCCTTCTTTGCTATAAGGTGCTATAGGTTTCTATATTAACTGTTGCATCTCTCTAGTATTCCTCTCTCTAAACGTTCTAGAAGCATCTTTACTAGCTCTCCTTCCTAGCTCCTTGCTACTAGGAATGCTTTAACCTACTAGGCTTTGTAAGGTATAGTCTTAATCTTATAGGGAGGTGTTACCTCCTTCTATATTTAGCCTAATTTAGAAAATGTAAAGGCAATAGCTACCTCTCTATTTATAATTATTTTAATAAATAGTTCCTTTTTGTAGGGAAGAAGCGCCTTACTAAACTTCTAGCTCTTTAGTATTTCTAGATTAAGTCTTATACCTCTTAGGAATGCTGCATGCCTTTGTTTAAATAGGTAATTAAAGGGTCTAATATCTAGAGGTTGCAAGCTATAGAAAAGTTACTGTTATTTAATTATAAGCTGCTTCTAGTCTTCTAAGCTAAGTTCTATTAGCTCTGTTACCCTTAGCTTATTAACTAGCCTAACTTTCACCCCTACTCTTTTTATATAAGGTATTAACCTCTCTGCTATCTTCTTTCTACTAGCTTACTAGCTAACAATCTATATACTCTTATTATTTGTCTAAAAGGCTTAGCTCTACTATTAACGTAGCAACGTCTTTATTAAGATCTATCTAGCTTTTATCTCCTCCTAAGGAAATCTACCTAACTGCCTTATAATTGCTAGGGTTAAATATTCTTTAAGTAATATCTTTAATACTCTTGCTCTCCTTAGGATTGCTAGTATAGAGGTAGCTGTATCCTACTTGTGCTAAGCAGTATAACTAGTTGTTAGAATTAAGGTTTTCTACACTATAGGCGCCTCCTGCCTTAATTAAGAGGGCCTCCTGTCTTTTCCTATAGTAGATTCTACTAAAATTAAGTAATAAGGAGCTAGATTAGACGCTATAAACGCAGCATTCCTTAAGCTATTATCTAACATAATATAACAGGTAGAGCATCTAAATATATTGTATTAAATAGCTATACAAGAAGACGTACACTATAGAGTGCTAAATATTACTAACCTTATAAGGTTCTGCACTATCTAGAAGTAGGTAAGTGTAACTACTTTGCTAATCT
The DNA here is from genome assembly GCA_026119515.1 of Ascochyta koolunga. NCBI lineage: Eukaryota > Fungi > Ascomycota > Dothideomycetes > Pleosporales > Didymellaceae > Ascochyta > Ascochyta koolunga. The sequence goes on along the minus strand of JANLCG010000002.1, from coordinate 2,199,700 downwards.
TAACTAGGACGTTCTATGCTATACTAACAAAGGAGTTAATACTCCTGTTAGCTGTAACAACGCCCTACTCCTTACTAGGAATATAGCTTATTTCCTTATAGACTAACCTAAGTGCCTATAACATGCTAAATTAAAGCAAGTTTATCTAGGCGCCTGTATTAATAAGGTAGTTAACGCTATAATTTCTAATCTGCGCCTAGTATGTTAGAAGGTCTAGGTAGACAACCCTCTCTAACCTAAGCTCTAACATTAACTTAGCAACATTGTTAGGTAGGTCTTTATTATACTAACTATCTCTATCTCCTTCTACTATATAACAAAGCTAGACAGCGCATTCTAATACTAGGTTGTAAAATCTGCTATTTGCTAGGGTAGATAGTAGGGCTAGCCCTGCTGCACAGTGCCTTACGCTAGCATAGACCCTAGACTTTTTAAACTAATTAGGAGTTAGTAGGTTTAACCTATTATCTTCTAATTAGCCCTAGCATAGGGTTTAGCTAGTAGCTATATTAACGCTTCTACCTATGTCTAGCTCTAGTTGTGTCTTTCCTATAAGGTTCTATAGGAGAGTCCTAACTAATTCTTAGGAGACTAAATCTCCTATAGTAATTCCTCTTACTTCTTATAGTAAGATAGCTAAAGAAATCTTTAACAGCTTTAGGCATAGGAGGCTAGCAAGCTCTTTGTTATTTAAGCTTCCCCTTAGGTTTTCTTTCCTTTAGGGATAGTTATAGGTATGTCCTCTATAACTCTTCCTTGCAGTAGTAGTCTAATAACAGGGTATAGATTATTATAGGGTCTACTCTAGAACAGGATAGTAAAAGAGTCCTCTAGCACCTTAGTAACACTAGGCTAGAGGTCCCTTTAGACTTAATCTTCCCTTACTTAGCTATATAGCTACTCTGTTAATCCTTTGCTTAGCAGAGGGTTAGTATTAGATAATTGCTTTTGTACGTTTCTGCCTTACGTCTTATTAAGAACTTAGTTAACTAGTCTCTCTAACAGTTTTTGTGACCTAGTAGCTGCGCTAACTAAGGACTTAGTAGAATAAGCTCTAAGGATAATATCTTAGCTATTAATGTAATCTAGGCTTAGCACCTCTGCGTAGTCTAGTCCTAGGAGTTTAAAATTTCTTAGAGAAGACATAGAGTTAGGATAATACTAGCTATTGCTAGTTACTGTTAGTGTGCTAATACTAGCACCTTAATTTAGCTATCCTCTATTTTGTGTAGATAACGTTACCTGTTAAGAGCTATATGCTGTCCCTCTTAGTCTAGAGTCTACTCTGCTAAATCTGTTAGGTTTAACTAATAAAGCTAGCTAGTCTAGGACGTCCTAGGAAACTTTAAAATACTTAAGGATTTTCTATTTTAACTAGCTTAGTTAATAAGTTAGCAGAACTAAACCTAGGATAGCGTCTAGCTGCTTGTGTACTAGACTAAAGTAGTACGTCTGTTACAAACCCTATGCCTAGCTAGTTGCTGTCTAGATAGTCAGCGTACGCAAACGTACTAGGCTAGTAATTACAGACCTGCTTCTCTGCAGCACAGTTAAAGGCACAGTAATTACTGCGGTTACGTAAGGAGCTTACCCTTGGCATTGCAAGCTAGGTAGATCCTACGTAATAGCTTACGCAGCTTACGTTAAGCCTAGCTTACGCAGCTTACAGTAAGCTTAGTAAGCTCTTGCATTTCCTATAGTATATAGCAAGTAGGAACACAACCCTTATAGTTTGTGTTTAACCTTGTTAATTAAGTTTATCTTTAGAATCTTAACCTAACCTTTAAGCTAGATAGTCCCCTCTATACTACTTATTATTACCCTAGTTGTTATTAGGTGTTTCACCTAGGCGTCTACCCTTACTGTTCCAGAACTATTACTTATCCCTAAGAACTAATAGAATTAGTGCTTATAAGCTTTGCTTAAAGTACAACTTTAACATTTTAAACACCCCTAAGATAAGTAATACCTTAGGAACACATGCTACCCCTAGCAACTTAAGTGTTAGAGACACAGACATAAACAACGTTAGCACTACAGGGTCTAGCGTTATAAACGTTAACAAACCTAACCTCTATTATAGAGATTATAGTAAGCTTAACAACTAGCTTATATAATAGGACCTCTTCTTCCTCTTCTAAGGAGAGAAAGTACCTAAGAACAAGCAAGTTACTCTAGTAGCTAGCTACATGCAAAGCAACGCATTTAAGTAGATTAAGCTCTTTATCTAATATTACAACGCAGGCAACGCCCTAGATAAAGTAGACAAATAGGTTAGCAACTTTAACTAATTTAAACTTAAGATTAAGCTAGTATTTAGTGTATCTAACAAGCCTACTATTATATAACGCAAAATTTAACGCATCTAATAAGTTAAGTTAGCTGCTAATTACGCAGCTAAATTCTAATAAGTAGCTGCTAACACTAACTAGGACAATACTGTGTTAATAACAATGTTTAAGTAAGGTCTTAAACTAAAAATTAAGGAAGAACTTATACGCACAGGCGCAAGCACTAACACTCTTAATAACCTTATTAACACGTTAATTAAAATTAATATTAAAATCTATAAGTTGCAATAGGAACTGCAAGATAATCTATAGGTATAGGTTATAAACGTTAAACCTACTACACTACGCAACTAATAGCACAATAATCTTAACTATAGAAACTAATATTGCCCTAACTTAGGACAACGCATCTATAACAACACACGCAGCAGTTACTATAGCCCTACAGCTATAGATCTCTAACCTAAACAAAGAACCAGGAGCCCTGCTAGCTCGCTAGAACAACAAGAACAAGGGAAAGCATAACAATAGTAGCAAGTTAAAGGACTGCTACAACTGTAGCAAACTAGGCTACTTTGCGCGTAACTATTATTAGAAGAACAAGGTCTTTAGACAGCTTAACGTGCTTACTAGCAGGTCTGCTAAGGATGCTAATGCTAGTAAATAGGAAATTATTACTAAGGATATAGGATAACTTATAGAAGACCTAGAGTCTAGTTCTAAGGACAAGGACTATATTAAGTCTTGTTATAAGCGCTAATTACGCGCACCTACGCTATACTAACAAATAGTAACAGATAGTAAAGTTAAGAGTTAGGAGAACAACCTTAACTAGATTACTAAGCAACGTTAGGATAGCCTTATAACAACAAATAACACTAAGATCTTTAAATAAGATTTACCTAAGAAACAACAAATACGCTGCAAGAAACGTAGGAACACACAATAGGCTAGCTTTAACTGCTAGAATCTACAACCTACGCTAGATAACGTATACGCACAAATGCGCTAAGATCTTGTTATTCCTAGCATAGAAGATAATAAGGAACTAGAGAACTAGTGCAATAAGGCTTACTATAAGTATTAAGAACAATACCTCGCAACACCTATTAAAGACTACTAGGAATTCCTACGCTAGCACAAACAATAGTTATTTAAGGAAAATCTATACTATACAGATAGGTTCTATACACTGCAGTACAACATAGACTTAAGAAATCTACACTATAGAGTGCTATTGTTTACTGCGTGTTACAACAAAGGATACACTATCTATCTATTAGAAAAAATAGGAAGCGTATTCTTTCCTACGTAGAAAAAAACTATGTAAGAAAACCTAGTTATGCTGCAAAAACAACACTAGTAAGATGCACCTTATTAACAAACGCGTTAACTACTACTTCCCTAGAAATAGCTTGTTATTAGCTAAAGGAGCCTAACAAATAATAATTAATAGGACCTGCATAAATTAGATATAGCAGCACTACCTTAACCCTAGCTGTATAACTTACAAAGGAGTAAAGCAGGCTAATAGGTTTAGAGGACAGCCTAATCCTTTTTTAGGACAGCGCTTAAGGGCGCTAGGGATTAATCTATTAATTAGATTAGGACTAATTACTAACTAATTAAACTCCCTATAACAATAGGTAGAGTAAAGATACAGGCACTCTTAGACTTAGGAGCACAGTTAAGCTACATCTCTTTGCAGGTAGTAGTACTAGCTAGACTACGTCTACAACGCAAGGATAAACCCTATCTGCTCTAAGTAGCTAATAGAGAACCTATGCTAGAGGAATTAGAGATTACACACAAAGTAACTAATGTCCTACTTAGCATCTATAGACACTATAAGGAAGTAACCTTAGACATCTTTGCAATAGCTACGCATAATGTTATATTAGAGCTACCCTAGTTATAAAAGCATAACCTAGAGATTAACTAGAAGAAGGAACAGCTCTTGTTAAAGCAATATACCTATAGCAATAAGGTATTGCAGCCTACGCAGCGCCTACCGCAGCTAGTAGATAAGAAGGAGATTAATAATATCTCTTTAATAAATAAGACGCGCTAAGTTAGAGTAGTTAACTCTATAGACGCTAAATACCTTATAGGTCCCTAAGTAAGAGTTAAGGAGAATAAGAATAGTGCACCTCCTACTATCCTAGATATATATAGATAGTACGCTAGGATGTTTAAAGAAGAGCTTATAGTAAAAGCCCTACTAAAGCATAAACCCTAGGATTATAAGATTAAGCTCTAGGAAGGAAAGAACCTAACTTTTAAGAGGCTATATTAGTTATTAGAGAAGGAACTTAAAGTACTGCGCAAGTACATTTAGGAGAACCTTAAAAAGAGATTTATTAGACAATTAGAATTACCTATAGGGTACCCTATTATGTTTGTTCTAAAGAAGGATAGTAAGCTATAACCTTGCATTAACTTTAGGAAGCTTAATAATATTACTATTAAAAACTACTACCTGCTCCTAAACATTATAGAGTTATAGGATTAGCTAGCAGGAGCTTAATACTTTACTGTGTTAGACTTAAGAGAAGTATACAACCTTATCTGTATAAAGGAAGGAGAAGAATAGAAAACAGCCTTTAGAACAAGATATAGACTATATAAGTACCTTATAATGCTATTTAGTCTAACAAACGCACTAGCTACGTGCTAGGAGTTAGTTAACAACGTCCTTAGGGCACACCTTAACAGGACAGTAGTAGCATATTTAGACAACATCCTAGTGTACTTAAAGATACTAGAAGAGCACATTTAACACGTAACTAAAGTGCTAGAATGCCTAAGAAGAGCAGATCTACAACTAAAACCTAAAAAGTGTAACTAGCACTAAAAAGAAGTTAAATTCTTAGGGTATATTGTAGGACGATACAGAGTTAAGATTAGTCTAATAAAGGTAGAAGTAGTTAAATTATAGTTAATGCTAAAGACAGTTAAACAAATCTAGGAATTCTTAGAATTTATTAACTTTAACTAACGCTTTATTAAGGACTACTCTAAGATTGTAATTCTACTAATAAAGCTTATGCAGAAGGACACACTATTTAAGTAGGGAAAAGAATAAGATAATATATTTAAGGCACTTAAGTAAGCCTATATTACACTACCTACGTTAATTATATTTACTAGTAGTAAACTAATGCGCATAGAAACTAATGCCTTAGATCTTACATTAGGCGCATGTATTATATAAGAAAAGAATAGACTATAGTACCCTATTGCGTACTACTCACGCAAGTTCTTAGGACTAGAGGAATAATATAACATACACAACAAGGAACTACTTGCAATTGTATTAGCCTTAGAACATTAGAGAGCGTATGCAGAAAGTTGCTTAGAACTTACTATCTACACTAACTATAAGAACCTAGTATACTTTACTACTACTAAGGTCCTAAATTAACAACAAGTACGCTAGTTAGAAATGCTAGGACAATACAAATTTAAGATATTGTATACACTAGGCAAAGACAACAGTAGAGCTAACGCACTTAGCTGTTAACACAACCTTATTAGAGAAAAAACAATAAACTAGTTTGCAGTGTTAGGAGTTAATAATAATAGATCTCTAGGACTATTGCAACAACTTAATAATATAATATAAGTTTAGTAGGAACAACGCATCCTATTACAAGTACTAGAGGAACTTAAAGAAGAAATAATAGCTAGTTACTACAACAACCTGCTACACAGACACCCTAGAATAACGCATACAATAGAACTTATTAAATAACATTACAAGTTTAGTAATATAAAAGACAAGGTTACTAAGTTTATTAAGAACTGTGTACAGTGCTAACAGAACAAGCATAGCACACACGCTAAGTATAGAGAAGCGCAGGCTATAGAACTGCCTACAGCGCCCTAGATAAACATTATAATAGATTTTGTTACCTAATTACTAATCTCTAAGGACCCTGTTACTAACTACGCCTACAACTTAATCTTTGTTGTAGTAGACAGATTTACAAAAGCTACTAAAATAATACTATTTTGTTACAGCTACACTGCAGAGCAGCTCGCATAAGTGTTCCTAGACTAGGTTATCTAACACTACAGTATACTAGAATTAATCATTAGCAATTAAGACAAGCTCTTTACGTTAAATTATTAGACTACACTATTAGCGTACATAGGTACTAAGAAGAAGCTGTTAACTACTTATTATCTGCAGACAGATAGATAGACTAAAAGAACTAACTAAACTATAGAAACATACCTACAAATATACAGCAACTAGCAATAAGATAACTAGGTTTTGCTGCTACCTATAGCACAAATTGCTTACAACAACAAGTTATTAGAAGTAATAGGCGTAATGCTGTTCTTTGCAAATTACAGGAGACACCTAAATCTATTTACTAGGTTATTTAACACTAATATTTAAACAGAATTAGCAATATCCTTAGTAGAAAGGCTAAAGGAAATACACTAGAAATTGCTTAAAAACATTGCAAAAGCTTAGTTATAAGCAATCTTATATATTAACTAGAAATAAAAAACAGTACCTTAGCTAAAAGAGGGGGATAAAGTCTATCTCCTTACTAAAAATCTTTAAACGCAAAGACCTACAAAAAAACTAGACAAAGTTAAGGTTAGACTATTTTTTATTTTAAAGTAGATAAGCCTAGTTAACTATAGACTTAACCTACCTAAGGATGCAAAGGTCTATCTAGTGTTCTACATAAGCTTATTAGAACTAGCTAACCCTAGAACTCTAATCTAGAAAGACTTCTACTATTAGGCTAATAGTAACAACAAGTAGAACGTTAAGAAAATAATACAACACTATAATATAGGCAAAGGCAACAAGTACCTAGTTAAATAGTTAGGATACCTAGAATTAGAAAACATATAGGAACTAGTAACATACCTTATAAACTGCTAATAACTACTAAACTAGTTTTAAAGTTTGCAGCAGTATCTAAGAAGTTAAGCGTAGACTATATTATAGGAGAATAAGCTACTAAGGCGTTAGTAGCAGGACAGTTAATTTCCTTAGCCTAAACGTCTTTACCCTCCTCTACTAACTTATTTATAAGGTATACAGCCTTCTTTAAAGCCCTATCTTTTACTTACACTAGAATTTTCTTATTTTATAGTAGACGCGCAATTACGTCTAATAGTAACTTTTATCTTCTTCTACCTTCTTTTTATATTCTGCCCTTATCTTATCTAAGGATTCCTAGGATAAGTTTACGTATAGATAGCTGGCGCGCACGCACTCTAAATACTTTAAATAAGAATTTGTAGAAGGTATAATGTAACAATTATAGCTAGATGCAAAGCAATAATTGTAGGAGATAGGAGCAATAGTATTATAGCAACAGATTTTAATACTAAGACGCAGTTGCTTTTAGGATGCAGAGGACATAGTGATGCTATAGGCACTAGGCAGTAGCAGGGCATGCTTATAAAGAACAGCTAACAGAATTTAGGACAAATCTTAGGAAGGAGGGGGATAGTGTTACAAACCCTATGCCTAGCTAGTTGCTGTCTAGATAGTTAGCGTACGTAAACGTACTAGGCTAGTAATTACAGACCTGCTTCTCTGTAGCACAGTTAAAGGCATAGTAATTACTATAGTTACGTAAGGAGCTTACCCTTAGTATTGCAAGCTAGGTAGATCCTACGTAATAGCTTACGCAGCTTATGTTAAGCCTAGCTTACGCAGCTTACAGTAAGCTTAGTAAGCTCTTGCATTTCCTATAGTATATAGCAAGTAGGAACACAACCCTTATAGTTTGTGTTTAACCTTGTTAATTAAGTTTGTCTTTAGAATCTTAACCTAACCTTTAAGCTAGATAGTCCCCTCTATACTACTTATTATTACCCTAGTTGTTGTTAGGTGTTTCACCTAGGCGTCTACCCTTACTGTTCTAGAACTATTACTTATCCCTAAGAACTAATAGAATTAGTGCTTACGAGCTTTGCTTAAAGTACAACTTTAACAACGTCCTCCTATTGCTTTTATAGTTATAGTAGTAACTACACTATCCTATCCTAACTAAGGCCTAGTAGAGCTTATAGTCTTAAGATTTATAATTTAGTTTGTTGCATATAGTACAGGAACTGTTGTACTCCTGGCCTTAGTAGTATAAAACCCCTCTGCTAGGATCTACATTCCTCTAGGAACAGGAGACAAACGACCTGTTATTACGTTCTAAGACCTTACCTGCCTTAGTAGCGTGTGCTACAAAGTAGGTATAGTTAGTTAGGTTACGTAGGATTTCCTTAATCCTGTTATTAGAATTTATAAGAGAGCTAACCTTAGCAAGGGATAGTTTCTAACTATCTATAGCCTTTACAAGCTTATTAACACTTTTATCTACCCCTAGAGGCAGGGAATTTCTAGACACTGTCTTATCCTCTGCAAGATGTCTTTTAGCCTAGTCTACTATGCTGTAGTAATCTACTAGGTTTCTAGTGCTATTTATTATGCGTCTTACTTCCTTAGTCTAGCTATTATCCTTTGTTAGTAACAAATCTTAGAGACCCTATTATTATTCCTAGACTCTTTTAACAAATTAATATATTAGTTCTAACTTAAATAAAGATTAATCCTTTATTGCTAGCCTGTTTAGCATGTTAAATAGGACTAGATCCTTGTCTTCCTTAGGGAGGCCTAAGAAGAAGAAGTAACCCTCCTTAAGGGTTAAGATTTGTTTATTCTTCTAGTAGGCATTACTGTACACTACAAAGTTAGTGTAGTAGTCTAAGAGTCCTAGAAAGGATTAAGCAGTCTCTTGCACATATGTCTCTATAAAAGCTTAGGTACCTATTTTCTAGGAGGTGTCCTAGTCTCTCTAATGTTCTTTTATAGCTAGTTGTAGTTTAATCTAGTCTCTCTCTAAGAACAGCTTTAACCTCTTTTTAAATCTTTAATAGTAACTTTTATAGTAGTTAGGAAGGACTCTAACCTTTTACTAGTCTATAAGGCCCCTATTATTTGCTGTTTAATTAAAGTTATCTAGGAATTTAGAGACCTCTTCTCTATTAAATAGGAGGTGATTAGCTCTTCCTCTTATAGGAACTAGGACCCTATCTTGTAATTAACTATCCTAAGACAGGTTACTAAGGCAGGACCCCTTAGGATTTCTATTAATTCCTAATAGTAAAGGGATATATGTAGACATAGTTTAAATATAGTAATAGTATTAGTTCTAAGGGTGCTTTTTCTCTTTCTTTCTTCTTTTTTTTTTCTTAGTTCTTTAGAGTTTTATATACTCTTATAGAGCGTTAATTCCTAGTCGCATAAGCCCTAGGCTAGGACCCTTATTAGCTAATAATATATTTAGCTAATAGTATAGTAGAAGAATTGTTTAGTATATCTGTACAATCCTAAGATAGAAATAGCTATCTTGTATTGTTAGATAGCTATCTAGTAATTCTAGAGATATAGTTTCTTTTAGGGTTAAAATAATGCCTACTGTTAATACTGGTGTTCTGACCAGAGTGACCTGTAGATAGCTACTGTTTGTTACTTATGCCTAAGGCGTCTATTAGAGTGCCGTAGCATAAGAATAGCTGTATTATCTGCATCTTTGTTGTTTGTTACTTATGCCTAAGGCGTCTATTAGAGTGCTATAGCATAAGAGTAGCTGTATTATCTATATCTTTGTTTAACAATTAGTTCCCCTACATACTATACTGTTGCCCCCTAGTTAGGTTACTATTTTTGTTCTAGCAAGAGGTGCTTAACCTGTTAGTATGTAGAGGACAGAGGAGCTACATTACTAGGCAAGAAACCATAGATACAGGTTACGCAGATAAGATATAAACTTTATTTCTTTGTAGTAGTATATAATAGTCTAGGAGGCTTTGTCTAAACTTCCTGTTATCCCTTTATATACTAGCGCTACTTACCAGCCTTAGCATCCTAAGTAACTGCCGAGGCAGTTACTCTGTGCACTAGCACACTAGCTATATCTATTACTAACAATTTGTTCTATAAGGTAGATAATAATTAGGTTAGTAATAGGTTCTCCTGTTTGTAATCTACCCTTCTAGAGGGGCTATCTACAGGGTTTGTTTTGCCTAGACAGTGTTCTACCTTAAAATTAAAAGCCTCTAGGTATATAGCCTATCTAGCTTGCTGTAGGTTTAGCTTTTGTGCAGCGCGTATACTGCGTAGGTTATTATAGTTACTTAGCACCTATATAGTGTGCTGTGTGCCTTTAAGATAATGCCTCTACTGCTTAAAGCTACATACTATAGCAAGTAGCTCTAGGTTATAGACCTTATAATTTAGCTTAGCAGCTTGTAGCTTTTAAGAGGTAAAGGCAACTAGGTGCTACTACTTATCTTTAAAGAGTTAGGAGAGTATGCCTAATATAGCAAATATAGACGCATCTGTCTCTACTTAGATTAGGAGGGCTATATTAAAATAGCGCAGGATAGGTGCACTTAAGAAGCAGGTCTTTAGCCCTTTAAATAAGCAGTTTGTAGCTTTATTCTATTAGAAGTCTTAGTTCTTCTTTAATAAATCTGTAAGAGGAGCTGTCTCTCTAGCGTATCCCTTAACAAAGCGTTAATAGAAGTTTATAAAGCCTAGGAAGGATTACAGCTCCTTAATGTTAGTAGGCTATAGCTATTTAGTAATAGTGCTTACCTAAGCTAGATTAGCGCATACACTACGCGTATTAATAATAAAACTAAGGAAGTGTACTATATCTAATGTAAATATGTATTTCTGTAAGTTAATATATAGTTCTGCCTTACGTAGGGACTAAAGTACTAAGCGTATAGCGCACTAGTAGAGCGTAATATTATTGCTCCCTATATAGATAAGGATATTATCTAGGTAAACTACATAGATATAGTCTAAGTGTTTAATTAGGGCCTTATTAATATAGGCCTAGAAGCTTATAGAAGCATTAGTTAGCCTAAATAGCATTACTAAGTACTTAAAGTAACTGTATTAGGTCCTAAAGGCAGTTTTCTACTTATCCCCTACTTTAATCCTTAGCTAATAATAGGTGTTATAAAGGTCTAGAGTTATATAGTAACGTGCGCCTAATAGGCAATCTAGTATCTCTCTAATAAGTAGGAGTAGGCAACAATCTTTTATAGTAATAGCGTTTAGGCCTTAATAGTCTACATAGAGGTAGAGTGTCCTATCTTTCTTAGGGACAAATAGTATAGGTGCTCCTATAGGGCTAGTGCTATGTTAAATCTATCTATTACTTAGCGCTTGCTCTAAGTATTTGCGTAGCAGCTTTAGCTTACATATAGAAAGGTTATAGAGTAGTCTATAGGGGGTTCCTTTCCTTCTATAAGTAGAATTACGTAATCTAAGGATTTAAAGCTAGGTAGAGTAGTAGTAGCTTCTTTACTAAATATATTAGTGTAATCTCCTAAAGCGTCTAGGATGTAAGGCTTCTACGCTATATATGCTTTATAGATAAAAGTATTACATTCTAAATTAATACTAGTAGCTTAGAGGATCCCTAAAAGTAGGGGTTAGGGTTAGCTTTATTAAGTTTAGTAGAAGTAATAAGCTAAATATTAGCTTCTGTGTACCTCTAACGCTAGGATTGTAATCTACAATCTAGATAGATATGTTCTTATTAGAGGAAGGGGTTTCTAAGGAGTAGGGGGACCCCTTTCTTATTAACTCTATATATAGTAGTGCGTACGCAATGCTCTACTCCTATATTATTAGTTAAGCGTACCTATAGCGCATATGCAGCATATGTGCTTTATTGCTGTGTACTAATCTATCTTAGGCGTAGGAGTTCTACCTCCTTAATAGGTAGCAGGTCTATTTCTATAGTAATCCTTTAGCTAATTAAGCTTACATCTACCTAAAGATTAAGAATAACCTATAATTGTTGTTCTAGCGTAGCCTCCTAGATACGTTACACGTGCGCTTTATACCTAGTAAAATATATACTAGGATATGCCTTACTGTCCCTAGGTAGCTAGTAAGGCTTAGCCTTTTCTTGTCTAGTTAATTTAAACTAGGATCTAGTTAGGGTTAGAGTTAGAGTTAGAGTTGCTGCTTTAACATTTGTTAGTATAGTAGCTAGTCTTATTACACTTAAAGCAGGTAACGTTACTCTTGTTATATAGACCTTTGTTAGTAGAGGTATTATCTCCTTGCTTTTGCCCCTTGTGCCTCTAGGTACCCTTGTAGCGTGTGCTAGGTGTGTAAGTTAGTAATAAACAGCGTAGGTTACGCTTAAGTGTAGAGCCTAACGCTACTAGGTCTTTGCGTGTAGCTAGTACCTAATAGTAATTAGTAATTACCCTTTATAATTCTAGCTAAAGCTTAGAGAATAAGTGTTAGACCCTCTGTTCTTTAGTATAGGGGTAAGTTAATCCTCTAAGACCTCTAAGTAGGTTGCAAAAGCATAGACTATTTAGTCCTTCTGCTGCATAGCATAAGCGTAAGCTGTAGCTAATTCTAAGGTGTAGTTTATAGGATTAGAGAGTAAGTCTAGTAAGTACTGTTTAAAGTACCTCTAGCTAGGTGTCTCTTCTTATGCTCTAAACATGCGCTTAAAGTGCGTGTACTAAAGCTCTCTTTAGTCCCCTAACAGGTACTATATTGCCTAGAGTATCCTATCTTTAGGGTTGCTAAACTCTTATAGTAACAGTTAGAAGGCTATCTTGCAGGAGTAGAAGAACTTATAATATTCTTTAAGATTCTTTCCCCTATATTTAGCTAGGTCTTTAGGTTTAAGCGCGCGCTTTGTAGGTTAAGGTGTAAGCGTTATAGATATGTCCTGCTTATACGTACTAGCCCTTAAGGTCTCCTTAATAGTCTCTACTATACTTAGAGTAGTGTAGTTCCTTACGCCCTCTAGCTGTGCAATCTTAGCTTTAAGTAAGTGTAGGCGCTGCAGGGCCTAGAGCTTATTATATTAGCGTTTAGCAGCTTAAATACGCTCTTAAAGCGTTAGAGGTGCACTTATTATAGGGGTTAAAATCTCTTTGTTAATAAAAGAAATACTACTAGAGTTATCCTCCTGCTAGGTTTAAGATAAGGGTGGTTAGGTCTCTCTTGTAGGTGCCCCCTAACTGTTTATTTAAGTAGTTAGAGCTATCCCTAGACTACTAGATTAATAAAGTATTATTATATAAGGTTCTAGTTATAGGCAATAGTACTTGCTTTACACTAGGGATAGATAGTAGAGGGATAGCTATAGGTATATTTAATAATAAGAATAATACTTGTCTCTTCTAAAGATAGTAAGCAGCGTGGGTTTTGCGCAGCTTTGCTAAGGGCGAGACTAATACTAACTAAGAATAGCTCTAGAACACTACAACACTAAACAATTCTATTGCAGGTCGTTACAAATTACGTCTCCTAGGTACTTAGGGCGTTATGTGTGCTACTTACACTTACTAAGTTTAATATATAACTTAGACTTACATAGTCTTTATAGTATATCCTTTATATACTATATATAATCTTCTTTTATACCTAAATAGATTAGGATATTATCTAAATAGACAATGCAATATATGTTAACTAGTCCTATAAGAGCATAGTTAATATATGCTTAAAACTAGGCAGGGGCATTTATTAAGCTAAAAGGCATAACAGTATACTTAAAGTGTCTATATCTTATACAAAAAGCAGTCTTCTACTTATCTCCCTATATAATATAAATCCTATAGTAGGCTTCTCTTACGTTAAGCTTAGTAAAGTACATAGCCTAAGAGAGCCTCTCTAGTAACTCTATAATTAGGAGTAGTAGGTGTTAGTTTTTTACTATTACCTTATTAAGGCTTTAGTAATCTACATAAAGCCTTAGGCTGCTATCTTTCTTCTTAATAAAGAGTATAGGTGCCCCTACTAGAGACTTTAACTAACGTATCTATTCTCTTACTATATACTCTTATAGATAGTTTTAAAGTATCTTAAGCTTAGTAAGTAAGAGATTATATAATAGTTAATAAGGTAGAACACTATTAGGTGTTAGAGTAATAGCTAGATTGTAGTTGCTATGCTTAGGAGACTCCTAGAGTCTTCTTCTAAGCCTACGTCTACAAACTCTAAGTATTCTAGAGGTAAATAGCCTATAATGCTACCTTCTAACCCTCCTTAGCCTATAAAGTTAATAAGGCACGTGTAGACGTCTGCTATAGAGTCTCTTATACTTTTCTTAAACTATTTAGCGTCTTCTATAGCTACTTTAGTAAACAAGACAACCTTATTACCTTTGTTCTTCTAGAAGAGTATACGTCTAGTAGCGTAGCTAATCCTAGGATTGTACATATTAATCTAGGGTAGACCTAGGTACACTTTGTACCTTTGTAGGTTAGTTACTATAAATAGTATCCCTTAGGTCTCTTATTAACTACGTAAGTTAGTAATAGTTAGGTCTACTGTTGTAGTACTATATACTGTTAACTTGCCCTTATCTACGCCTTTAGCTAGCAGCTTTAGCAGGGGGTCTATATAGAGATTATATTCCTTTACTAGCGTAGCTAACATTAAGTTTAACTAGGAACCTCTATTAATTATAGCCTCTATAGGCTTAGAGGATTAAACTATACACTATATAGTTAATAACTAAGAGAGATAAGGATAAAAGGCTTCCCTTAATTTCCCTAGGTCCTATATTTCCTAGTTTAAAGCTATGTAGGCAGAAAGATATAGAATTAATCCTCCTGCTCTTTCTCTTTTCCTAAACTAATGTTTAAGCCTTCCTTTAATTCTAAAGTAGTTTCCTTCTAGTTAGCTATAGCATCCTTATTCTTTAGAGGGCTTTAGCACTTAGCTACAGTGTAACTAAACTTTCTATAGTTGTAACAGGTTAGACCTTTACCTTTGTCTTAGGTACCTATAGTTTTATATAAGGATAGTCTGTTATAGCCCCTATTAGCCTATTTTTGTCTTTTTTTTTAGAGTTTCTTAGATCTCCCTATCTTGTTACTCTTGTTACTACCTTTTAGTAGCTACCTCTTTGCAGGAGTAGCTTTTGCCTCCTTATCTAGATTCTTTCTGCAGTAGATAACGTTAGTATGTTCTTCTACTATTAGTAGAGTGTTACGCCTATTAACTAGGAGTAGGAATAGGTCTCTTTAGATGTCTTTGCGCAGAGATAAAATGTACTCTATTACTTAAAGCTCTAGAGTTTAGGCTAAGCCTAGTTCCTCCTACAAGGGTTAAAGAGTATCTAGCAGATCTATAGGTAACTAATTTAGCTTTTGCTAGATTTGCTTAAGAGTCTTATAGGCTTACTATTTCTATTCTAACAGCGTTCCTAGAGCGTTTAACATAATAATTTTAAGTATCTCTAAGGTTAGCTGCTAGGATAGAGAACTTATCTATTCTATTATGTAATATAATTTCTATAGAGTTATAAGTAGCTTAGTGTTAGATATAAGGATAATACCTAGCTAAGGTAAAAGGTAGAAAAGGAGTTATGCGCCAAGAGATAGCGCAGTAACTACTCTACTATTATTAAAATTAGACCTTATAGCTAGACAGACGCAACATAAACAATTAATAATATATATAATTATTATCTTAACCTATTAAAAACCTAATAATTAAGAGTCTTACTGCTAATACTAATTATTATAAGCAATTACTAGCAAAGAAGATAGCGCTACTAGGCTAGTACAACATGTAGAAGGGTACAATCCTTATAGACTACTACTCCTTCTTAGTATAGTATTAGGCCTTTAAAGCCTAATACATCTTACTAAACATATAGGATATTATTAACCTAGACAGCACTGCAACGCTAGCAGAGAAACTAGTACTTCTAAGACTCCTGCAAATCGCTGCATACAAACTAGCACTTAGTGTTATCTTATCTAAACAAACAAGGCAAGGCACGCTATTAACTAGCTACACACAGGCATTACTACCTATCTAAAAATAAGACCTATTAGCCTTAGGCTTATAATCTTACAACAAAGATATTAAGCTATATAAGCTTATGCTAGAAGAATATAAAATCTATAAAAGAACCTATAAAAAGGAATAGAAGAACCTTAACACTATTATATCTCTTATATAGAGTATAGTGTTACTATATCTATAAAAGACATGTTGCTTGCTATAGATATCTCTCTACAAATAGGTAACTAGCCTCTAATAGAGAATAGGCACAAGTTTAGATAAGGAGAGAGCAATAGCTTACAAATAATACTACAACGTACTTAAACTAATAAGAGCAGTAGGAAGCTAGGATACCTAGCTCTTTAAATATAACTACGCAGCTACTAATATAGAAGTAGAAGGAGTCCCTAAAGGCTACTAATCTAAACGCTGTAATAAGAGATTTTCTTAAGGCAGTAAGGAAGGTAGTGCCTAACTAGGCAGACAATTTCAAAGAAAACTAATTAAACCTTACTAGAATAAACTAGAAGGAGATAATAAAACGCTACTAAGAACGCATAAGCAAAAACTACCTAAGAAGCAAACCCTATAAGGGCATAGCCTTTGTAGTAGATTACTTTAACTCTGCCCTTGCTGTAGGTAGTGTATCTACTGCAAGCACTAAGAGGGACGCCTTATACAGTAAGAACTGCGCGCTATCTACCCTAGTCTATAAGACTAAGGGAAGACCTACAGGTTAGTAATTAAGAATACCTAGCTAAAGAGCTAAATCTAAGCGCCTAGGAGGCTTAGTAGAAACTAATAGTACTATATGCCTAGCTTGTAAACAATCTTATAAGCTAGTTAACTGTTACTATATCTTTAAAGAAAAGGCGCCTAAGTAGTAGACACCCTACCTAGGGACAGAGAGACTAGTAAGTGTCCTGCTTAAATATAATATTAACTTTTAAGAATAGGTAAGAGCAAGCAAACGCTCTAGAACATAGACACCTATAATTAAGATATTACACACACTAGAATAGTTACTTAAGTAACTATAAGGTTAGTAAATCTCTATAATTAATACGTCTTTTTAGATAGGGCTATTAAATTACCCCCTAAAAGACTGCTATATCCTAGATTCTAGTTTAACTATATATATTAGTAATAACTAGAAGTAGATCTATAATCTTTATCCTCTACCTGTAAATAATTACCTATAGGCTAGAAACTTATAAGTATAGATATAAGGGTATAGAACAATCTAGCTCTGTCTAGCTAGCTATAAAGGGGCAGCAATACTAGAGCTATAGAATGTAGCCTAGTGCCTAGATATCCTTTGCAATCTTGTCTTATTCTAACAGCTACGTTAGCAAGGAATCTAGTAGGACATAAAGAGCAAACTAACCTAACTTAAACAACTAGATAATAGCATAATTATAGTGTTAATAGAGTAGTTTAGTTAATAGATTCTAGAGGAAGAGCTAACTAAGGCAGCTTTTGCAGCATAAATTAATAGATAAAAGTAATCTAGCTTAAAAGCAGATACACTATTATAGCATAAGCAAATAGAACACCTAGGGGCAGCAGCTATTAAGCACCTTATCTACTAATCTAAGAAGGTAAAGATTAAGGGTATTATAACTGTCTAGTGCAATGTATGCAGCTAAGCTAAGACAAAGAGGCAGATAAGCTAAAGGCTACAACAAAACAACAAGGGTCCTAGTAAGAGAATAGCTATAGACTTCTTCTTATATAAAGAGAGAAGCTATACAAAGAAGAAGAGCTAACTCCTTGTTACTAATAGGTATTCTAGCTTCCTATAGGACTTCTACTTTAAGGATAATTATCTTAGGAAGTTAATTATATACTTCTTCTAAACACTTATCTAATTTCTCTATTATTAATATTAAATTAAAATTAAGGTAATTAAGTATAATAGAGAAGTTATAATAACTAAGCTAGAGGTTGCACGTTAGTGCACTACCTAGTTAATCTAATTAGAGCCTTTAGCACCTAACGCACAAGCTTAGAATAGAGGTGCAGAACGCTTAGGGGGTGTAATTAAGGATAAGGCACGTACTATAAGACTAGATGTAAACCTACTATAGGAAATATAGCTAGAGATTATAAGAGTAGTAGTCTACCTACATAACTAAATACTAAAATTATCTAATAACTAGAGATTACTATATAACGTATTCTTTACGTTTATAGTATAGCAGTCTAGAATTGCTACAACAAGAAGGAAGCTAAACTAGGCATACCTAAAGGCATATAGCTGTAAGGCCTTTGCCCTTATAAGCAACATCCTGTAAGGAAAGGCACGTCTACAACGCCTAGACCCTAGAGTATAGGTAGGATACCTAGTAGGATACTAGTCCTCTAACATCTACTAAGTATAGATTCTATCTATAGCTAAGGTAGTTAGCACAAGAGATGTTACCTTTAATAAAAACAAAATCTTTAGTAGTAGAATAGAGGAGCTTATAGACAGCCTTATGCACAGCACTCTAGATAAGATTACAGCATAGATTAAGAGCGTTAAGTTACTAGAGCTAACTTACCTAGAACTAGAAATATAATCCTTCTATAAGAATAACATAGTTGTAGATTCTAAGATAATACTAGAACCTATTAACTAACTAGGGTACTACTAAGGGAGAAAGATTAGAAACAATTATCTATATCTAACTCTACTATTAACTCCTCTACTAGTAGTGCTGCTTACAAGCTGCCTGCTATTAGATTAAACGCGTTAGAGCGCTAACTAATTAGGAGCTGCTAGGTGTTACCTAGCAAGTGCTAATTAGCTAGAATTAACACTAGCGTAAAACTAAAGAACTTTATAAATAATTCTATAGAAGGCAGCCTTTATAGCTAGCACATAAGGCAGGACTATTAGTACCTACTAGGGAAAGATATTAGATAAGGCCTAGTTAAACTAGCTGCTCTTGCAGGGACTAAACCTTTACTAGAGTTAGCTCCTACTATTACTAAGCGCGCTCTAAACTAGTAGACTATCTAATATATAAGTAATTTAAGATTGCTAAACAAGAGTAACTACAGAGCTACTACTAAATAAAATCCTAGTTAGAAGCTCTACTTAATAAAGTCTAGGTATTAGGACATTAGATCTTAAGCTGTATGTAGATGTACACATATAAGCTAGATAAGAACTACTACCTACTAAAATACAAAGCAAGACTAGTAGTCTAAGGCAATTAATAAAGGAATATAACATTAGAGGACACTTACGTAGCAACGCTAGCTAGTAGGTCCTTCTAAATGCTAATAGCAATTGCAGCTGCCTATAACATAGAGCTAAAACAGTATAATATTGCAAATGCCTTTGTTTATGCTGTAATAGACTAAGAAACATACATAAAGATGCCTAATAGCTATTAGAAACTAGGTATAGTTTTATAGCTAAACAAGACACTGTATAGACTGTAAATCTTACTACTCCTATAGTAGAGAGAATTTATATTAACACTTATTTAATAAGACTTTAAAGTAGTTCTACATAAGCTCTACTATCTTACTAAGAGTAGAGTTATTATATTCTTCTATATAGACAATATTATTATAGCCTACAGACAGGCAAATAAATAAGAAGCTGCCTAGGCATTAAAGATCCTCTAAAATAAGTATAAAATAACTAGAGGATATAATCTCTAATAGTTCCTAGGAATTAAAGTTACAAGAAACTAATAGAATTATAGGATTCTCTTATTACAGGCATTATATACTAATAAGATTAGCTAGCTAGTAAAGAGAACTAACCTTTGTTACAATACTCTAATATTAAACATTAAGCTAACACCCTATAATAGAATTGCAACAGCATCTAAGATTGACAAGTATTAATAAAAGATTAGATTACTACTCTTTGTAGCAGTTACTATAACACTAGATGTTGCGTTTACTACATCTAGGCTTGCTAGATTCCTTACTAATCCTAGACTACTGTATTATAATGCTGTAGATTAAGTCCTTCTCTACCTATAGAGCACCTAACAACTATTACTACAAATTAGAGGTAGTACAGGTCTTAAGGTTGCGAGCGACGTATTATTTACAGATAATATAATAGATAGGAAGAGCTCCTAAGGATATGCTATAAAGCTATATAGGGGACTTATTACCTAGAAAGCTAATAAACAAGATATAGTTACAACGTTAACAACAGAAGCTAAATTACTAGCTCTATTATAGGTTACTAAGGAAGCTATCTTCCTCTCTTAACTGTTAACTAAGCTTAGCATACAACTTCTAGAATTAACTATTACTATTTAGTATAACAATACGCAGACTATCTAATTAATAAACAAGGAGGTATTAAAGCTCTAGACTAAACTTTAACATATAGACATCTACAATTACTAGCTTTAATAAGAAGCAGCTAAGAAGACTATTACTGTTACTTACGTACTATTAGCGCATATACTAGCAGATAGACTAACTAAAGCACTACTACAGAATAGGTAGAGGACCTTCCTATTACAACTTAGACTAGTAGAGCCTACAGAACAGAGGATCCTAGCTAAGATTTAGATAGACTTACTAAACTATAGGCAGGCACTAGTAGTAAACTAAAAGTAGACAAATCTAGCTTTAGAGCTGTATAGGGCTGAAGCTAAGAGGGTGTGTTAGATATAAAGACAATACCTAGCTAAGGTAAAAGGTAGAAAAGGAGTTACGTGCTAAGAGATAGCATAGTAACTACTTTACTATTATTAAAATTAGACCTTATAGTTAGACAGACACAATATAAACAATTAATAATACACACAATTATTATCTTAACCTATTAAAAACCTAACACTTAGAAAGGTACATTGCCCTAAAATCTACCTTTTAGTTCTTCTTTGTAAAGTTAATTAGTAAACGTAGGAAATATAACTTACAGTTACGTTCCTAGCAGTTATATTCTGCTCTTAACTTCTTGTTATACCTTTAGGGTAGGTCTAGCTTTAGAAGGTTAGCTAATAGGCCTAAGGATATTGTTATAAGGATCCTTAGTAGAGTTAAAGTTAGAGGGAGCACTAAGGTGTCTCCTAACTTATATTTAGCCCTTAGTTAACAGAGTTAATTAATCTCGCTTTGCCTCTAGGCTCTTTTTAACTAGGCGTAGAGGTCTGCTAGTTCCTAGTCTATTAGAGATTGTAGTGAAGCGTTCTAGACTATTGTAGGTGTTTGTAGCCTAGGAGGAGTTATTAACTAGCCTCCTAGTCTCTGCTTGTTTGCTCTACCTTTAGCTAGTCTAGAGTTCTCTGCAGCGTCCCTTTCTACTAAGGAAGGTAGGCTTTAGATGCAAGCAGTAGCAGAGTCTTCCTTAACAATAAATCTAGGGGTACTAGTGTACCTAAGGGTTAACTGCTTTTAGACTAGCTTACTTATTAGCTCTATTATCTAGTCTACATTTTAATAACGTGTAATAGTAAGCAATTTAAATGTTAGGACCTCTTTTTAGAGGAGTAGCACGTTATTAAGCACTAGAAGGTAGAGGATAATATTATAGGTTAAGAATAGACAAATTCTACTAAAGGAGTAGAGTAATTTACTTGTGTTATATAGTTAGGCTATCCCTATTCCTTAATTAGGCTATACTAGCCTTGTAGGGAACCTTTAGAGTTAGTAGTCCTAACACCTCTTAGCTATCTTATTATTTAAAAAATCTAGAAGCAGCTTACTTTAAAGCAGCTACTTAGGTTTTAGCTTATTTATATAGAACAAAGCATCTAGGTAAAAGTTACAGCGCTTATAAAGGCAGTTATCTACTTAGATATAGAGATGCCTTATTTGCTAATAATAGAGAGTTGTATTAATCTTCCTAGGGGTATATTATGTAGCTCTTTAGCAGTCTAATTATCTAGAAAGCTGCACAGCAGTTAATAGTAACTACTTCTACTACTAAGGCTAAATTACTTACTTTAGAGCATGTAGCTAAAGAGTTAGTAGCTCTAAAACAATTCCTAGGAGAACTTTAGCTAGACTTAGGGGTGCTATAGAAGATTTTCTATAATAACTAATAAACTATCTAACTAGTAGTTAAAGAGAGCAAGAAGCTTACTACCTAGCTGCGCTATATAGATATCTAAAATATATAGTTAAAACAAGAGTACGCTAAGGGAAATCTCTAAGTAACCTACCTTAAAACAAGTAAGATGCTAGCTAACAGCCTTATAAAAGCGCTTTCTAGACAAGCTTATAAGCACTTTTTGTTACATTTAAACTTACAGAGTATTAGTTAAGAGAGGAAAGACTTAGTTATAGAAAAAGAGCAGATTAATAGAGAAAGAGAAGATTTTTAAATTATAGGGGAGGATAACCCTCTCCCTAAAATAGGTATAAGTCTCTCTAGACTGCTAGTAGCAGCTCTTTAAAGCGCACGCCTAGCAGCTAAGGAGCTTACAATAACAAATTAACTATAGGTAGGGAGGATAACCCTCCCTATAGGTCTTAAAGAACCTACTTATAAATAGGTGCTTAAAATTTATACCTATCTATAAGTAGGCTCTTTACTACCTAGATAGTAGTACGTAGGTTAGTAGCCTACTAAACACTTATTAGCTACTATTATTAACTAAAAATAAGTTACTTATTAAGTTGTTACTCTGCTAGAGGAAGCAAGCTCCTCTACTAGCTTAAGCCTAAGCAGCTTAAGAGCAGGGAGGCTATAAGCTATTAGTCTACTACTTAACTACTCTTTTTTAAAGAAAATATATATAGTAGGTAGCAGGAGTGCCTAAAGGCACAGCGCTAGCAGCGTTTGCTATAGCAGCTAGTAGCAGCGTTATTAACACATAGTGTAACTAAGCTGCTTGCTAGCAGCGCGTCTACGTAGTACGCATAGGGTATTAACCTGCACGCACTAGGCACTAGAGCGCCTAAGATAGGGGCAGGCGGCGCAGGGAGAGTGGGCGTAGGCATAGGTAGCAGAGGCAGCGCAGCGGTGTAGGCGGCGGTAGTAGTAGCAGCTATAGCAGCAGTAGTAGCAGTAACTGCTAAAGGAGCAGGCGAAGCTGTAGCTATAGGCTTAGGTAAGGGCGCAGGCAAGGATAAGGGCGCAGGCAAGGGCATAGGGGCAGGCAAGCGGGCGGCTGGCAGCTGGCTAGCTTAGGCAGCAGCTTAGGCAGTAGAGGCAGCAGTAGTGCGCGCGCAGCGCTAGGTTTTAGTCTATTTCTATACCTAAGTTAGCAAAACCTCTAATAAAGAGCTAGGAAAATGTTAATAATAAGATTAGTTAGACAACGTCTAATAATAAAGCTCTTTACTAATTAAGAAGTTGTAACAGAGCTTGCAGGACTATACTTAAGTAATTAATTAATTTAATTAGTATCTATTTTTCTATATAGAACGTGTTGCTTAAATATAAATAAAATGTGTAGGTTACATAATCTTGCTTAACAAGCGTTTAGTTAGTATTAGGGCTGCTTAGAACTAGCGTTGCTAGGGTAGAGCGGCTTAACTAAATTAGCACGCTCTATTAGAAAATAAGCTACGTATGTGACTCTATGCGCTTAGTTATGTAATACACCCCTTAGTTAATCCTATATTAGGAACAACTAAACTAGGAGCGTATCCTTAGTAATTATAGGGCTCTAATCTTAGATTTTTATATTTCCCTAGATATCTAAGATTACTACGCGCCTACAGCGTACTCTAGGTGCTCTTCCTTTTAAGAGACCTCTCTAACTTTTAGGCTGCTGTTATAAGCAGTTTATTGCTAGTTTTAGCACTTATTTTTAAAAGCTAAATTTTTAAAGCCTATAGCTAGCTACTAAGCTGCTTAGTTATAGTTAAGGTAAGCACTTCCTAGGTTAAGCATTTCTAGGTAGTAAGAGTAAGCGTAAGGACTATAATCTAGCAGCTTTACCTTTACTAACCTAGTTACTTCCCTATATAAGCGTTCTACCTACTTAATTTCTCTATTTCTCTAGTTATATCTATTAATATGCCTATAAGTATACTAAATTGTTTTCTACGCGCCTAAGCACTCTCTAGCTAATTATTTCTAGCTTCTTAATCTGTTAATAGCTTTATTATTAGACGTTATCTAACTAATCTTGCTATTAACGTTTTCCTAGCTCTTTTCTAGAGGTTTACTAACTTAGGTATAGAAATAAACTAAAACCTAGCGCTGCGCGCGCACTGCTGCTACCTCTACTACCTAAGCTGCTACCTAAGCTAGCTAGCTGCCAGCTGCCTACTCGCCCTTGCCTGCACCTGCCCCTATGCCTACGCCTGCTCCCTTGCCTAAGCCTAAGCCTGTGGCTGCGGCTTCGCCTGCTCCTTTAGCAGTTGCTGCTGCCACTACTGCTATAGCTACTGCCACTACTGCTGCCTACGCCACTACGCTACCGCCACCACCCGCCCCTACGCTGCCTGCCCCTACCTTAGGCGCTCTAGTGCCTAGTGCGCGCAGGTTAATACCCTACGTGTACTATGTAGACGCGCTGCTAGCAAGCAGCTTAGTTGCGCTGTGCGTTAACAACGCTGCTACTAGCTACTACAGCAAGCGCTGCTAGCGTTGTACCTTTAGGCACTCCTGCTGCCTACTATAGGTATTTTAAAAAAAGAGTAGTTAAGTAGTAGACTAATAGCTTATAGCCCCCTGCCCTTAAGCTGCTTAGGCTTAAACTAGTAGAGGAGCTTGCTTCCTTTAGCAGAGTAATAACTTTAGTAAGTAACTTAGTTTTTAGTAGATAACAGTAGCTAATAAGTGTTTAGTAGGCTACTAACCTACGCACTGCTATCTAGGTAGTAAAGGGCCTACTTACAGATAGGTATAAATTTTAAGTACCTATTTATAAGTAGGTTCTTTAAGATAAAACCTATAGGGAGGGGGTTATCCTCCCTACCTATAGTTAATTTGTTTTTGTAAGCCCCTTAGCTGCTAGGCGTGCGCTTAAAAGAGCTGCTACTAGTAGTCTAGAGAGACTCCTACCTATTTAGGGAGGGCGTTGTCCTTCCTAGCAATTTAAAGATCTTCTCTTTCTCTATTAACCTACTCTTTTTCTGTAACTAAGTCTTTCCCCTCTTAACTAATACTCTGTAAGTTTAAATGCAATAGAAAGCGCTTATAAGCTTGTCTAGGAAGCGCTTTTATAAGGCTGTTAGCTAGCATCTTACTTGTTTTAAGGTAGGTTACTTAGAGGTTTCCCTTAGCGTACTCTTGTTTTAACTATATATTTTAGATATCTACATAGCGCAGCTACGTAGTAAGCTACTTACTCTCTTTAACTACTAGTTAGATAGTTTGTTAGTTATTATAGAAAATCTCCTATAGCACCCCTAAGTCTAGCTAAAGTTCTCCTAGGAATTGTTTTAGAGCTACTAACTCTTTAGCTACATGCTCTAAAGCAAGTAATTCAGCCTTAGTAGTAGAAGTAGTTACTGTTAACTGCTGTGCAGCTTTCTAGATAATTAGACTGCTAAAGAGCTGCACAATATACCCCTAGGAAGATTAACAGGACTCTCTATTATTAGCAAATAAGGCGTCTCTATATATAAGCAGATAACTACCTTTATAAGCGCTGTACCTTATACCTAGATGCTTTATTCTATACAAATAAGCTAAAACCTAAGTAGCTGCCTTAAAGTAAGTAGCTCCTAGATTTGTTAAATAATAAGATAGCTAAGAGGCAGTATATGCTACATCTAGTTAAATTAAAATTGCTGTATAGAGTATAGACCTAACTTATTCTTAAAACGCTTTAACCTCTTGTTTTAAAGCTTCTCTACTATATTTAAGTAGCTCCTCTGTAGGAAATAGGACTGTAGGGAAGGACCCCTTCTCTACTATCTTAAATTTAGTAGCAAGCTTATTAATATAGGAGTTGTGTGCAAGAGTTATAGTATAAGCCTCTCTGTTTCTAATTATTTAAACGCCTAGAAACTATTTAGCAGCTCTATAGTCTTGAATTTAATACTTTTCTATTAACGCGCTTATTAGCTGTTTAGTAGTAGCTTAATTGTTGTTGTAATAGGCAAGGAGGATATTATTAATATAGAAGAGTAGTACTATTTTCTATTTAGGATTATAGAACAGGCATAGCTCTTCTTTTAATTCTAAGAGACTAAGCTTCTAGAGCGTACTAGAGAGCTCTCTGTTCTATAGGACTAGCAAATTATATAACCTATATAGAGCTTATAGTAGTAGAACAACTTGCTTAGGTTTCTTAAATCTATCTAGTAATTTATAGAGCACCTAAGGTTTGTCCTAGCAGCTTGTGTTTAGAAACGCGCTAGTTACGTTATACTAATAGAGCTCTAGGTTAAACTAGGCTACAATTGCTACTATAGTGCAAAATAAGTAAGTAGCAAGCGTTGTAGCGTAGGTTAAGACAATTAAATCCTTTACCTATAGATCTCTGCATACGCAGATCCTTGCCTTACATTTAAGGAAGTAGCTATCCTAGTTAAATTTGTAGGTAAAGACCTATTTTAGCAGTAGGGGCCTTAATAAGGCGCTTAATTAGTTAATTTCTCTCTATGTTTCCTTCTTAATAAGCGTGTCTATCTCTTTTTAGCAGGCCTAGCAAAAAAAGCTCCTAGTAGGTAATAGAGTAGATCTTTCTATTTGCTTAGTAGTAGAGGGAGCTTGTCCCTATGTAACTAGCGCTTGTTTTAAGTAACTAGTCTTTCCTTCTTTAGGGTTAAGGCAACAATTACTGCGTAGGCAGTAAGCAGCTTCCTTCTATCTATGCTATATTTGTTTGCATATTTAAACAGTAGGTAGATAAGCTAGGCGTATCTGTGATTATTTATAGAGCTTATTACAGAGTACTAACCTGCTCTATTATTAGCAGGCTTGTCGCGCTTATAGTTCTCTATCTAGCAGCTCTGTCTTATAGGCAGGCTCTAGACTCTCTACTAATACGCGCGTCTCCTGCCTGCCTTATCTACTTACGTTAATCTTTAAGAAGGTATTAGAACAAGTAGTAAAGCAGGTCTTAGTAGATTATTAAGATCCTTACTATCTACTAGCTTGCTCCCTTCTTCTACAGTTAAGTGCACTTCCTGTAAGCTACTAGTTAGATTATCCTCCTTATTAGGAGCTTCCCTACCTATACGTAACTGCTCTAGTTTAGGCATTTAGTTAGGGGAAAGTAAACCTGTTTCTTAGCGTTATTCTGTATAGATCTCTAGTAGCTTGCTGGCTAAGCTTGCCGCGCGTGCAGTATCTATCCTAGGGGCTCCCTCTATACTAGACTAGCCTTCTAGCAATTAAGGTTCTCCCTAAGTGTTACCCCTAAGCTAGTGCTTAGTAGACAAGCTAAGTAATAGGTCTCTTTGTTTAAGGGGGAGCTCTATTGCTTCTCCTACCTCTATTATCTTATTAGGTTTATGTAGAATTTCTATAACTACTTCTGCTTCTTAGACTGTAAGGGCTAACAACTTATCTAATTTGTTATAAAAGAGCTCTTTATTAAAGGTTATGTTACGCGTTATAATTACCTAGTTTAGTTTAGGGACCTATATATAGTATATGTTAGAAGCTTAGTACCCTACTAAGTATCTAATATAACCCCTTAGAGTTACTTTAAAGCTTCTCTAATTACGCCTAGCTGCTTGTTCCCTGTTTAGGGGATACGCTCTGCAGCTATAGGCGTATATCCTACTCTAATTAGGTCTTAGATTAGCTGTTAGTGCTCTTACCTGCTTAGGTTTGTACTAGTAGAAATATTAAGTAAACTAGTAATTAAGCTCTTTATTTAGGCTCTATAGCTTGTTTAAGTAAGTTAGACTTATGTTATAGAGCTATGTTGCTGCTGCTACAACCTCTAGCTAGAGCTTCTTAGGTAGGTTTGCACTGCTCCTTATTTTAATAGATTTAGTAATTATTTCCTGCCCTACTCTTTCTGCTGCCCTGTTTAGCTTGTAGGTATATAGAGGTATACGCTTAATATCTATTCCCTTATTAATTGCCTAGCGCTTATATTAGGAGCTCTCTTGCTATAGGAGAGTAGCAGTATTATTGTCTTAACTTATCTTGTAGATATAGAGCTTGTACTAGGTACGTACCTAGCTTAAGAAACTTATAAGTACCTACAGTATCTCTACTTAAGTCTTCTCTAGCAGTAAGTACGTAAAGAGCTTCCTACTATAGTACTCCTTAATTAAAAGTATCTATAATTTGCTACTCCTTCCTATAGGCATATTAAACAGATCCTAGCTAATTCTCTAAAAGGGTTTAGCAGGTTTTTCCTATTTCTGTTAAGATATAACTTACTTAGTGTAGGTTATTAAGTAGACCTTATAATCGTTTTAGAGTGTGCTGTTAATGTGTACGCTGCGCGCTTGTTATACTAGTGCTTTTAGAGCTTCTAGGCCTAGATAACCTGCTCTAGCGTGCTAGAGGTGTTTAGCAGAGCTTTATAGGTAAGACTTATACAATTATTTTATTACTGTGTTAAGGATTAGAGGGTAGTAGGATAGTAGCTTATATTTAAAGAAAGTGAGGTTGTAAGCGCGCTTAAGAGTAGCACATACAACGCTCCTATTTAGATTATTAATATACCCTACTTAGAGCAAGCTGTCCAGCCCTAAGTACTAAACTCCTTTCTCTTAGAGGCGTGCCTTAGAAATAATGTTAACGTAGAAACCTTCTACTACTACTACATCCTTTAGGAGTAGGTCTTCTATATACAGGCTGCACTTTCTATGTAACGCGTTTTTAAACAAACAAGCTCCTTATCCTACTACTAGAAACGCTTGTGTGCCTGCCTCTATAGTGTTAGTAGAGTTAGCTAGGCGAAATAACCTAGGTATAAGCTAACCTGCGCTGTTAACTAAGTGTGTAGCTGCTCTATTATCTAAAATTGTACTCTCTAAGAGCAGATAAGCGTTAAAATCTATAAGGTTATAAACTCTAGGTTTCTTAGCTAGGTTGCTTAGTTACATTATTTTTAGATAAATTAGAGTAGCCTGTATATTACTAGGAAACTTAACTTTAGGTAGGATACCTTTTGCTAGTAGAGCTGTTATTGCTAATAGAGCTTTTAGGGTCTAATTAAGCTGCTTAATTGCCTTCCTAGTATCTGTATACTCTTAGCTCTTAAGCCTCTAGAGAGTATCCTTGCAATAGCTTTCGCTTATATAGATAGGTAGTAAGGAGCTCCCTCTAACTGCTGTCTCTAGGTGTTAGTAGTTAGTTAGTTTCTACTTATAAGTCTCTCCTTTTTGTTTACAAGGGCAGGAGTACCTACTTAAGCTCTTAGAGTTAGTAGCAGGAGCTTAAGTAGTATCTGTTTAGTTTCTAAATGTTGCAAATACTCCTAGGTTATCTTTTCCTACTCTTATAGTGTGCTTATGCATTAAACTACTAAAGACCCTACTTACTTTGTCTAAATTAAGTAAATTAAGCCCTAGGATACTATCCTAGATAATCCTTTAGTTTATAGTACAAGCCTAATCTAGGGCAATCCTATAACTTAAGGCATCTAAGAAATCCTGCACAGCAAGCGCCCTATTAACCTCTAGAAGCTTATATAACTTAGCTCTTCTATAGAGGTATAACTACCTATTGTACTAGTCTTATAGAGCAGCTCTTAACTGTTTAGCTACTCTAAGATACTATTAGTACTCTGCTCTAACCTAGTTCTAGGTGCTAACATCTATTAGTGCGAGCTCCTCTTTTAGTGCTTGCACAAGCAATTGCAGCATTATAGTGTTATTAGTAACAAGCTTTACTATTACTAGTAAGAGGATTAATAGCAATACTGTTGTGTTAACCTAGTTCTAGATCTTCTAAAGGCGCTCTGCCTTAGCAGCCTACTTACTTGCTCTAATCTTGTATCTAAGAAGCTCCTTGTTATAGTTCTTAACGCTTGTTGTTTAGCCTGTTAGAGGCTTGTTAGGTTAGGTGCTCTAGCTTTAGGTAGATTAAGCTAGTAGTTAAGTAGAGAGCGAGCCTATAATAGGTAGTTTAGGCGCTCCTTTGTGCATACCTAGGGCGTCTTTAGCGTCTAGATCTACTATATCCTATATGTTACAAAGCTTAGCGTGCTACGTAAGTTAGATGTACTAATTAGGCTAATTAGATCTTGTTTTAAGCTAATAGGGTCCTGTAGGGATACCTAAGAGAGCTTACTTATTATAGTTAACAAGCTCGCCTATAGTAGTGTTTAGTAGGGATAGAAAGATAATTAGGTAATTAGAGTAGTTAAGCTAAGTCTAACAAGCTTATTTGCTAAGTGCGTAGGGAGATCTACTGTGCTTAGGAAGCTAGGCTTATAACTATAACAGAGCTTACAGGACTATACTTAAGTAATTAATTAATTTAATTAGTATCTATTTTTCTATATAGAACGTGTTGCTTAAATATAAATAAAATGTGTAGGTTACATAATCTTGCTTAACAAGCGTTTGGTTAGTATTAGGGCCGCTTGGAACTAGCGTTGCTGGGGTAGAGCGGCTTAACTAAATTAGCACGCTCTATTAGAAAATAAGCCGCGTATGTAACTCTACGCGCTTAGTTGCGCAATAGAAGTTAAAAATAATTAGCTAAAGAGTACTTAGGCGCGTAGAAAATAATTTAGTATACTTATAGGCATCTTAATAGATATAACTAGAGAAATAGAGAAATTAAGTAGGTAGGACGCTTATTTAAGGAAGTAACTAAGTTAGTAAAGGTAACGCTACTAGATTATAGTCCTTACGCTTACTCTTACTACCTAGAAATGCTTAACCTAGGAAGTGCTTACCTTAACTATAACTAAGCAGCTTAGTAGCTAGCTATAGGCTTAGAAAATTTAGCTATAAAAAATAAGCACTAAAACTAGCAATAAACTACTTGTAACAGTAGCCTAAAAGTTAGAGAGGTCTCTTAAAAGGAAGAGCACCTAGAGTACGCTGTAGGCGCGCAGTAATCTTAGATATCTAGAGAAATATAAAAATCTAAGATTAGAGCTCTATAATTACTAAGGGTATACTCCTAGTTTAGTTATTCCTAATTTAGGATTAACTAGGGGGTATATTGCGTAACTAAGCGCGTAGAGTTACATACATAGCTTATTTTCTAATAGAGCGTGCTAATTTAGTTAAGCCGCTCTACCCTAGCAACGCTAGTACTAAGCAGCCCTAATACTAGCTAAACGCTTATTAAGCAAGATTATATAACCTATATATTTCCTTTATATTTAAGCAATACGTTCTATATAGAAAAATAGAGACTAATTAAATTAATTAATTACTTAAGTATAGTCCTGCAAGCTCTATTATATATACCTACTATATGCTCTAAAGTTATTCTTGCAGGTATAGTAACCTTTAGGACAGTAGAGGACTGTAATAAACAACTTAATTATTCCTAAAGGCGCCTTTACTAACTTAGTTGTAAGGTAGGTAAGGCAGCTATAGCACTAGAACCTAGTAAGCAAAGGCTATAGAGCTATGTTATCTAGCAGCAAGTATATAAAGTTAGGCAGAGCCTTATTAGTAATATAGGCAGGAGGTAGGGTTATAGTAATACTTAATGTAGAGGTGTAGTAGAGAAAATTATAATATTAATAGCTAGAAAGTATATTAGAATAGCTGTTTATATGCTTATATATAAGCCCTTAGGCAGCTACTAACTACGCTCTAACTATTTACTATACTCTTACCTGCCTACACCTATACTATTATATACTAGTAAGGAAACATATGTACTAGTAAATAGTTACTTATAATTAGTTAATAGTAAAGCAATATTATTTACTTACCCCTGCTATATTATAATATTAAATAGGTAATACTACAAAGTTACTAATAAGACAAAGGCACTATTAATACTAGTCTAAGAGACTAATGTTAATACTTATAGAGGAAACGTTTACTCTATACATGCTAGGCTCTAGTTAGTCTTGTGCAGGAGCATAACCCTTACTAGAGACCTACTAGGATCCCTATAGGGATCTAGCAGGACACGTAAACTGTTAACTAGTAACACCTACTTAGCTAAGCGTCTATATTAACATTAGTAGCCTACCTATAAGGCTATAAGCAAATAAGTAGGTTATACCTAACCTATAATTAGTATAGGGAAACCTATAGGAGCATGCTAGGGCAGACCTAGGGACCTAGTAGCTATATAGGCGATTATAAGCCTTATATAGCATTTCTCCTAACGCAATTTTCCTTAAAAAGAAGAGGTTTTTTTAGAGTTTAATAATACCTGTAGGCAGGGATAATAGAAACCTGTTTTCTTCTAGGGATCTAGCAGCTTAGGACGAGCTGTAAGAAAGGGGGAGGCTCTGTTACAGGTATTCCTCCTAAGGGCTACTGGCTAGACCCTAGGACAACCTTAGGGCTAGGCAGGAGACCTACAGACCACATGTATATAACCCTCCTAAACGCCTTAGGGCTTACACCCTAAGGATTCGTCTTATATCTATCTATCTACTACTATTCGTCCTATCTCTAATTACCTGCCTACAGTGCCCTTACAGACACTCTTTAAAAATGCGTAGAGATCGTCGCACTTAAACTAGAGACCTTTTCCTAGAATACAAACAAGCTGCAGACACACAAGATGTTAACTGCCTTATAGGCGCGCTGCCTAGCTCTTTATGTTCTAGTTGCGCTTTTAACACACCCCTTAAGGTTAGGCTGTTACAGGGAATTCCCCCTTCTCCTTCTTAAGGCACTACCTTAGCCGCACCTTAGGCTACCCCTAGGCTAAGGCTAGGGCACGTCTAAGATAACTAAGTATATATTCTATCTAAACCCCTAAGGCTTACGCCTTAAGGATTTGTCTACCTCTTATCCCTTAATATATACCTTTTTGCCCCTAAAGGCAGCCTATCTATCCTATATACCTCTACCTACCTATAGTAACCTTATAATTTAAATCCTTTATACTCCCTCTTAGAAAAGGCAGTTAGTGTATACATAGAATTAATAACTAGCTACCCCTATAATAGCTAGAGGAATACGTACCTAATAGGTTGTAACTATTAACGTTAAAGGGTACCCTATCTGCAACAACCCTAGGGAGGAACTAGAGACACACTAGGACAACATAGGCAACATTATAACCCCCTAGAGGGTAATATTAGAAGATATATTAACCTCTACTAAGATAAATACCTTAACGCTACCTCTATAGTAGAAGTAAAAGGATAGTAAAGAGCTCTACAACGTCCTACAGCTAGTAGTTAACTAATTACTAACTGCTCTTAACAAAGCTAAACTAGCAGGAGCCCTAATTGTTACAGGTATATACTATTTAAGCCTTAGTCTATCTATCTATTAGATTACTATACCTTTTTAGGCAGTGTAGCTTAGTAGGTTTAAGCTAAAGTCCTTACACTAACTACTAAAATTAGAATCTACTAACGCTAGTTTAACTAAGTAGTAGAGGCCTTACAACAGACACAAACTAGAGATACCCTAGGCTAGAGCTGCCTAGCGTTTAACATAGCTAGCTAATTAGTCTAAGTGCTAAACAGCATCTAACCTAAGCCCTGCCTAGGCATAGATACCTATCCCCTAACTACACAATAAGTACACTAATAGGTTAAGAATATAGACACTGTCTTTTAGTATACCTAAATATTAGAGAACTCTATTACCTACACCTACTAGATTATAGGGACTATTTAATTTAGTATACACTAAGAACTAATTTAATAACCTATTAATAAAGGGAGTATCTAAACGTAGGCAGACCTCTAAGTAGAGGAAGAATACTTAGTACAAGACCTAGTCTTTACCTGCTATAATAACTACCTTAAGTTCTTTAACTACACCTAGCTAGAAACTAAGTTAGTAAATACCTTCTTAATATAGTTAAATAAATAAGAGGCTCTACTCCTACGTAACTTCTTAAAGTTTAATAATAGCTCTAATAACTACAAATTTAAGATAGCTTTTGTCTAGAGTTGTTGCCCCTAACTGTTACGTAGAGAAATTTAACAAAATAGGAGCCTAGAGCATACTTATAAGTAGCTAGAGTTTAAGAGAGCTCTCTGTAATGTAGAAATAGTAGTAGATTTTAGCTCTTAGCTAGCTTATAAAGCGTTGTTATAGAAACCTAATAGTAGACGCTATAAGTATAGACTAACGTTACTACCTAGGACTAACCTAAAAGATACTATAACTAGTTAGGCAACCTCTACACTAAGTCTAGGAAAGTATTAGGTAAATACTAGTTAATAGGCTACTGCCTAGCGTCTAACTACGCGCCTAGGAATAATACTTAGGACAAAATAGGCAATACTAGCTAAAAACCTAGTAATAAGCGCTACTACCCTTACTAGAAGAACTAAGAGTACTAAGGCTCTAGTTAACACTAGTTGCAGCAGGGAAATAGGAAATCCTAGTTGCTAACCTCTCCTGCCTGCAGCTAGAGCTAGATACTAAAGGGAAATAAACCTATATAGTAGTTACTATTACCCTACAGTTACCTAACAGACACCTAAAGCCCCTCTAGGCTCTATACAACTCTAGCGCAGAACTAAACCTAGTTAATAAATCCTTACTAGAGGATACTAGAATCCTACTAGGCAGTGCTTAGTACAAACCTACAGCAATGTCCCTAGACAAGGACGTCCTAGAGATAGGCAACCTATACTAACTAGCGCTAGACTATATTAATAATAAAAGAGTAACTAAATAGGTAGGTCCTTAAACCTTCTAGTTAGCTAACTTTATAGGATACAACCTAGTACTAGGGTACCTATAGCTAGTAGAAGCTAACCTCTATATATAGTTCTTTACAGGCACGTATAAGTAGTACTTAGATAACATAGACTAAGTTTATTAGTCTACTATAGAAGAACTCTTTAGTAATATACAACTAGGGGAATATGCTTACATCCTACACCTTAAACTAGGGATAGAATCCTAGGAACCTCCTAGACTAACCCTAGAATAACAGAGCCCTAAGAGATACCTATAGCAGGTAGCCTTTGTATTATTAGAATCTTTTCTAAAAACTCTAAGCCTAATAATAACTAGCTAGACCTAGAGGAACTAGCATTTGTCCCTATTAAACTCTACTATAAGTAGCAGGCGTTTAGCAAAAGCTAGGTTAGGGCTCTCCTGCTGCATAGGGAATATAACTACCCTATAGAAATTAAGCTAGAAATAAGGGTACTAAATCTCCCTATCTATAACCTGTTCTAGAAAGAATTAGAGATCCTTTAGGAATACCTTAACTCTATAATAGCTAAGGGGTAGATATGCCCTAGTAAGTTACTAGCAGGAGCTTCTATTCTCTTTATACTAAAAGCTAATAGTATATTATAACTTTGCGTTAATTACTAAGGCCTAAATAAAGTAATAATAATAAATTATTACCTAATCCTACTAGTAAGCAAGATGCTTAACTAACTGTTAAAAGCAAAGATATTTACTAAGCTAGATCTACGTAACGCCTACTATAGGCTCTAGATTAAGGAAGGTAATAAGTAGAAAACAGCGTTTAAGACTAGATATAGGCATTTTAAATACCTAGTAATGTCTTTTAGCCTAGCTAACGCGCTAGCAACGTTTTAATCCTATATCTACAGAGCTCTAAGAGGCCTGTTAGATAGAATCTGTATAGTATACCTAGATAACATCCTTATTTACTTAGAAGATAAAGAGAAGCATAACTCTTACGTTAAGGAAATACTAGATAGACTAGTAGAATAGGGACTATATATTAAGGTAAGCAAATACTTATTCTTAACTAAATCTATTAAGTTCCTAGGCTTTATTGTTACGCTAGAAGGAGTAGTAATAAACCTAGTTAGAGTAGAAACTATTACAGAGTAGCTAGAGCTAGAGAATTATAAGAATATCTAAGTGTTCCTAAGATTTGTAAACTTCTACTAACAGTTTATATACAACTACTTAGGTATTATCTGCCTACTAGTAGAGTATATAATAACTGCCTAGAACCTAATACTAGACCTAGAGGGACATAGTCCTTAGAAAGGGGGATAAGACCTAAGAAAAACTATAAGAGACTAACTAAGTAGTACTAACTATAGTCTTAGCTAGAAAACGTTTACAAGGCGTTCTTTAATATTAGGAAAAAGTTTACTAAAGCACTAGTGCTCTAGCACTTTAACACTATAAAACTAATTATAATCCTTATAGATGTATTAGACTTTACTATAGTAGTAATACTACTGCAACTACAGTTAACTAACTAACTATTAGAAAAGCACTAGAAACTAGTAGCCTTCTAGAGCTAGAAGTTCTAGGGACCCTTAATAAGATAGCACACCTATAATAAGGAACTATTAGTAATTATTAAGTTATTTAGGTAGTAGAGACACTATCTTAAGTACGCCCTAACTATAATCTAGGTACTCTCTAATTATAATAATCTAAGGTACTTTATAATAATAAAAGAGCTCTTTCCTAAACAAGCCTACTAGGCAGAGGAACTAGCAAGATATAACTTTAAAGTTAAATATAAACTAGGCCTAGAAAATATAGTAGACAGCCCCTTAAGGTGCTTTAACTATCTATAAGGCCTTATAGTTAAGGAATAGTAAGCGCTAAGAGACGTAATACTCCTAACTCTATAATAAAAGCTTTAGATATAGGCACTCTAGATATCTATAGCTTAAAACGCTAAATAGGCAGTAATAGGTAATAACTACCCTAGGGAAGTCCTAACAGGGACCTGTTACCCCCTAAAACAGTCCCTTAGGAATTCTGCTAACATAGGCTTACTTTTAGAGATATATCTCCCTTAGCTCTTAACTGTCTATCTATAGGTTATAATAGCTAGGGTTTACCTAACTCCCCTAAAGCTAGTAGGGAAGTCCTAGATATCTTATTAGCTCCTTGCAGCTAGGACAATTAAGTTAGAGCTTTTATTAATCCTAGTAGTAGAGCAGTCCTAGACGTCCTAACAGCTCTCCTGCAGAGCATAGACAATTAAGTTAGAGCCTCTACTAACCTTGCAAACAAAGCTGCGCAAGAGGAATCTATATACGCCTTAGAGATACTAGAACGCCTTACTAATTTTATTAGGCAGGTCTAGAAGTAGGATAAGGCCTATCCTGCCTATAAGTTACTAGTACATTAGGAAGCAGGCAGAGCAAAGAAGGGCTAGCTACACTAGGAGGTTAACCCTAGTAGCACCCTACAACAGAGTAGGAAAGTATAGATTTCTAATAATATAACTCTACGTAAAACTATCCTATTAAGGAACTATAATAACTCTATAGGAGGTTATTATAGTATTAAGAAGACTATAGAGCTACTAAAATAAAAGTACTATTAGCCTAAACTAGGTAAGGACGTCTATAAGTATATCTATAGGTGCCTAGCTTATTAATTAAATAAGATCTAGAGACATAAACCCTAGGGGCTACTTATCTTACTTCTAGTACTAGACACAGCATAGCAGTACTACTCTCTTAACTTTGTTACAGACTTACTAGTGTTAAAAGATACTAGAGAGAATAAGTATAACACTATCCTAGTCCTTATAGACAGGTTTAGCAAGTACGTTTGCTACCTACTAGTAATAAAGACAATAACAGCATAATAGTTAACTAATCTACTTATAGAGTAGTGCTTTTTAAAGCAAGGTCTACTAGATACACTATTATTAGATTGTAGTTTAGTGTTTACTAGCTAATTTTAGTCTAATATCTACTACTACCTTAAGATAAAACATCTACTTAGTATAGCCTTTTACCTACAAACTAACAGGTAGATAGAGAGATAGAACTAGGAGTTAGAAACGTATCTCTATATATATATAAACTATAACTAGGACAACTAGGTAGACCTCTTCCTATATATAGAGTACGTATATAACTTAAAAGCTTACTTAGTATATAGTTAGTCCTCTATTAAAGTAGTTTTTAGTCTAGATCTAAAAGGGTTTAATAGGGTGCTAGATAAGCACTAGCTATATTATCCTCCTAAAGTCTAGGACAGAGACGCAAAGATGCTAGAACTACGTTAGCAGGTAACTAGGCGTCTAACTAGATAGTATAAGATATAGTCTACAGCTAAGGAGGCTTTAGAGTATACCTAGTAGAGTAATGCCTAGTAGTATAACACTAAGCACTCTAAGAGACACTTTACAGAAGGAGATAAAGTACTCCTTTATACTAAGAACTTAGTTACTAGCTGTTCTTTAAAGAAGTTTAACGTACGCTATCTAGGACTATTTATAGTTACCTAGAAGGTAGGGAAACTAGCGTACTAACTAGAGTTACTACCCTCTATAGATAGAGTGCACCTAGTGTTTAATATGTTACTACTTAAACCCTAGAGGGAACCTCTTATAAGTAAGAGGTTCTAGCTAGGTCTAATCTAGATACCTAGTAATAGTAACGTTGCTCTAGCTAACTGTTATAAGGTTAAAGGTATCTTAGAATATTAGGATACTGCATCTTATAGGCGCAAGTACTAAATTAAGTAGCTAGGTTAGGGTGTAGAACACTTAACCTAGGAACTACTAGATAACCTTAATTGATATAATTAACTCTTAGAGAAATACTGTAAGTACGTTAAAAGCGCGCCTTTAAGCAGACGTAAGACGTAGATAGGACCTTACCTACTCTAGTAAAGGAGAGGACAATTAAAGAAATCCTCTATAGACTAATAAGTGTTAAAATCTATTTAGTTAATAATGTGTAGAACTATTAACCTAGGGAGCTTACGCCCTAAGGCTATTAATAGCCTAGCAACGTTCTAAGATCTACTTATAGTTACTAATTAATTAACTAAATCTAGGTAACTATTGTTATTAAATCTATAGAACTATAAAAACTAGGGAGCTGTTATAGTAACTCTGCCCCCTTACTTAGGATAGTAGCTAGGACTAAGGTTAAGCTTAGGACTACTAGTCTCCTAGCAACGTTTAGGAGCGCGTTTCTTAGAAGACTTACTTAGAGAAAGACGCTAGAATAAAGTAGCAGGAGCCTAGGTTACGCTTGGGATATTAGTCCTATAGTAGTACTAACGCTTCTCTATATTAGTAGCAAGACTAGTCTTCTTAAAGTAATCCTTAATTATAGTATTAATAACTACGTTTAAGGGGGCCTTCTTACTAATAGTACTAATTACAGCCTAACTAAATTAGATACCTTTATTAAATATAAAAGAGCTAAAACTTACTATATACTACGTAAGGTTATGCTTATAGGAGACCTACTAAGCCTTCTTATACTCTCCCTTAGTTAGTCTAGACTTCTCTATCCTATAACGCACTATAGTATTATAGTTAATAAAGGTAGTGTAACACGCCTTAGCATAGTTAAGTATAGTCTAGAAATAGTGCGTAGTTACCTTAAAGATATTGTTATAGGTTATATTGCTACTACGCCTAGTAGTCTCTTTATTGTACTTTTGCAGCGCTTACTTAACTAGAAAGTTAAGCAGGTTAACAGCATAGTAGAAATAAGGCTTAACCTACCTTAGGTTAGTTCTAGAACTATACTAGGCAGGTAAAGTATATACCTTAATATAACTACTCTCCTTAGCATTAGAGCAGCCCTAACAGATACTAACGTTGTTCCTCTAAACCCTATATCTATTAGAGTAACAGAACACCTTAGCAAATAACTTAACTATACTGTTAGGAGCGTTCTTTAACTAAGTTATAAGCTATATAACACTAGTATAGCACTAAAACTAAGTAAGAGATAGCTGTAGCTTTATATTGTTAGGGAGCGTGTAGACAAAGTTAAGAAGGTCCTTGTTTAAGATATAGGCTAGGGGAGAGTTATAATAAAGAGTTACTAGGGGGTTAAGGAGCTAGTATAGAAGTATTAATGCTTAAATAATAAGTAAAGTAGAGTATTGTAGGAATAGAGTAAAGTTGCTAATAAGCTGTTTATATGCTATCCTAGCACCTCTCTAGCAACATCCTAGGACGTTACTACTCTATTACCTCTAGGCAACTGCGCAAATTTAATTACCTAGAAGTAAAATAATTAAAGCTCCCCTACGCAGGATGTAGACTAGGAACCTTACTTCTTAGCCTCTTACAAGACATAAGGTATAAGTTAGCTAATAATTAGAATCCTAATAACGTAATATAGTTAGGTAGACAGTAAAAAGGTAAATAGTATAACTATAAAACTAGCCTAACTAAAAGCTACTCCTATAGGTAACACAAAACTCTAGTTAATAAGGCTAATCCTAGATTACTATGCTATTACAAACAAATAATATATAACCTAATAGAAAGAAATATCCTAGATAATAGAGGTCTGCTGTATTAGTAACTCTATAAAATGCTATAGGTTATAACTAGTAAGCTATATAGTTACTAGAGGATAGGTTCCTAATAACCTAAAACCTACTAGCTAGAAGGTAGTAGAAGACTAAAGTAATATTATATCCTACTTTAGGTGTTAGTTAGTTTATAGGTAGGCCTACCCTATCCTAGGACGTACCTAGATAGAGCTAGCAACTCTACAGGAGAGACTACGTTACTAGGAAGAGTATACAGCTAGTAACCTAGAACTAATAGGCTAATTTATTAACTATACTAGTCTCTAGACCTAATAGCCTAATACAACAAGTAGATTGCTCTAGTCTAGGATACACCCTAGAGGGACAGCAGTATTAGCTTAGGTCTTAATAAGAATACCTCTTAAACCTATCTATAATAAAGGCTTAACAACTTCTTCTAATAAGGTTTCTCCCTATAGGTATAGGGTTTTCTAGAGTCTAGCTGTCTAGCTGCCCTGTTATAACCTCTACCTTAACAGTTTAGGACAAACTGCAAAGGAGGGGGCTATTATTATAGAGAATTCCCCTTCTCCTTCTTAAGGCACTACCCTAGCTGCACCTTAGGTTACCCCTAGACTAAGACTAGGGCACGTCTAAGTATATATCCTATCTAAGCCCCTAAGGCTTATGCCTTAAGGATTTGTCTACCTCTTATCTATTAATATATATACCTTTTGCCTCCTAAGGCAGCCTATCTACCCTGTGTACCTCTGCCTGCCTATAGTAACCTTACATATATAAAATCCTAGAGCTTACTTATTAAATAGTAAGCTTTGCTATACTAAGCTGTATATCTTATAAAGCTTATTATAAGCTACGTAAGCTAGTTATATACTTTAATCCTTCTTACGCGCTAAGGCGTAAGCTTACAGATCTACTTATAAGCTAAGTCACGTGATCCGCGTTGTGTGTTATTCGTTACCGGCTTGCAGAGAGCCGTGTCCAGTTTGTACTAAAATGATTGGCTGTGGTGGTCCGAGATCGTAACAGCTGCTGCTGTAGCTACTATTAGTAGGCCTGACCTCTACGCTAATTGTAACTAACTTAGCAAAGTTTTAAGGCTTTGCCTGTTGTAGTT
Source organism: Ascochyta koolunga (assembly GCA_026119515.1). Lineage (NCBI taxonomy): Eukaryota > Fungi > Ascomycota > Dothideomycetes > Pleosporales > Didymellaceae > Ascochyta > Ascochyta koolunga. The sequence continues at coordinate 2,158,329 of JANLCG010000002.1, read as the reverse complement.
GTACTGGACTATGCTATTGTACAAAGAGTCCTTTCTTTCTATAGTCGCCTGCCTAGGTTTAGCCATAATCTGCACTTTAAATCTCATGGTCCGATGACACGCTTCCTGTGCTTCATTAGTTGTTCCCTATAGTGACGTCATCACCCTCGTTAGATCACGAAAGATACTTATTGGTTTAACACACCTGAATTCGCGCTCTTTACTAATCCTTTAAGCACTCTTTCTAAAACTGCTTCTAACATAAAACGATACAAAAGCATCCAAGTCGAAACGCGGTGATATCTGGATAACTCGAAAAGAAAATCGCGCTCGACGCGTACGCTGAGACATCTAGAAGAGATCAGTGCATTTCAATGAAGCGTGGCGCTCTCGATACGTTCTTCAAGCCTACAACACCAAAAAGGTTCAAATATGAGTCCACTCTCGCGAGTTCCAACCATTCATCTTACCCGTTTCCAATCCCACATCTTCCTCTCTCGTTCAAGCAGCCACTAGGTTTTGCACCAGCGCAAGAGGGCGTTTTGATGAACGACAAGCTTGACCTGGACCTTGTATACTACCAGCCGTATATACCGCCGAATATCACCGCAGGTTTGTTCGAATTCCTGCGCCAGGAGCTGCCTTTTTATCGTGTACAATACACAATCACCCGCTTTGGAAAGAAGACGGACATCAACACACCACGCTTCACCACTGTCTTCGGGCTCGATCAGACATGTCGATTCGACCCAAGCGGCAGCATCATAGATGCCCAGACGGGCAAGACAGTGGAAGCCTCTAAATTCAAATGCCACCCGCGTCCCATTCCACAGTGCTTGGACGAGTTACGCAAGATTACCGAAGATACCACAGGCGGTACCTTCAACTTTTGTCTAGTCAACTACTATGCGAATGGTAAAGATAGCATCTCTTATCACTCCGACGACGAGCGCTTCCTTGGTCCAGACCCAGTCATTGCGTCCTTCACGCTCGGTGCAAAACGGGACTTTCTCATGAAGCATAAGCCTATCGCGTCCAGAGAAGGCGAGACAACGTTGGATCCTGGACAGATCAAGCTACCTCTGGGCTCGGGGGACATGTTACTAATGAGAGGAAAAACGCAGTCGATGTGGTTGCACAGCATACCCAAGAGGGCTGGTGTAGACGCGAACAAGGGGAGAATAAACATCACGTTTCGAAAAGTGCTTGTGAAGGGAGGTACGGAGAACTATTACCAATACAATGTCGGGGAGGGCAGTGTGTACCGATGGGATGCAAGGCAGGAGAAGATGGTTCTCAGTGAGGTAGAAGGGATTGCGAAGAGTGTAGAAACAGGTTTCCTTGGATAAGAATCGAAACGGTTGGAAGCTCCAGACTTGGTGCATATATAGTTGCAACTTGCTTGTGCACGCTACGATTTTGCTATGCTCTGCGTGCGAGAAGGAAAATATGCTTGCATCGGTACAGTTTTGCTAACATGTCTGAGAAGTAAATCAAGTCTTCACTTAAGAATGCAAGCGCTGAAACAGATGTGGCGATGGTGTTGAGAAGTCGAACAGTTCGTGAGCTCAGTGACGGTCAGCCAAGAAAGGCTAGAGCAGGTGGTGGGCAACGGTGACGTATGGAGGCAGAGGTATGAAGGCGTTAAGCCTTGCAGTCCACGCACCGTGTACTTTAGAGATATCGCGCACGTGTGAGTCAGACCTGCATAGATTAGTCAGGTCAACGATGCCTTAAGTGGCGGCACGAAGGAACAAAACGCCAAGCCGTCTTCCATCGGAGTTAATAGTCGCGCCTCGATCTTACCTCCCTCCAAAAGACCTCCACTACCGAAAACAATATCGTCCCTTTGCTGGCGGTTCTTCTGTGTCGCGAGCTTTGGCGCAATACAAATTCAGCGTTGTTGACCGGCCGGCTCTGGTGCACATGCGTGTGTTCGATGCTGCCTGCCTGAAGATTGCGAGGATAGCAAGGAAAGAAATGTACGGCCCCCGGCCCATGGCCCCTTCTTCTGGCGTTGGCTCCAACACTGACATGTTAGCGCAGCTTCAGTCGCGGCCCTTACGAATCGCACAAAGTCGTCCTCGAGCTCGCGCTTGCTGCCTGCAACGTGACCGAGAGTCTGCGCATGCACTGCCCAGGTCACACCACTCTCCTACGTTTGACGACGACTACGCGGGATCCACGTCGTCTGTACGGCGGCCGAGGCAAATCCTCTGTCACCCTCATACGCGTACAAACAAAGGCAGCAGCACGACAGACTTACAGAGTCGCAGATTGGAGCGCCAGTTTTGCCGTCATAAGCAGTTGATAGGCGGAGCACGCAGACACTGCAGCGCTTACACTGCAAGGGTGGTGTTAGGCTTTCAATCGCGTAACAGAAGGCAGCTGCTGGAGATAGGTGCAGGGCCGAGAGACCAGAAGTCGTGACATTCCCCATCGTTGCGCAATCTTCCCTGCAAATCTAGTCTACACACCGAATGCGAGCCTGCAGCATCTGTGTAGACAGCTGATACAGCCGTAGCACCCTTGTTACTAGTTCAGCAATCCTGGGATGCGGAGAGGCAGTACCGGCAGCATCACTAGCACGGACTTACGCGTTAACTCCTTCAGCACAAGAAGACAACATCCTCGGACGGCACGACGCCAGCATGCCGCCACAACATACACCACCCTCTACAACCTCGTCCAGCGCGGGCCAGTCGCCACCAGACCCTCAATTCAGAGTTGTTCGCAAGAGAAACCGAGTGCCATTGTCATGTGGACTCTGTCGACATAGAAAGTAGGTTGCTGTCATACTCGATACCAGTTCCGTGCTTACAATTATAGGTTGAAATGCAATCGTGCCCAGCCTTGCGACAATTGTACGAAGCGCGGAGACACACCATCATGTACATATGCCTCTCCGGGCAATCGGAAGAAGAGTGTGGTCGGCACTGGCACGGCGACATCTCCTGATGACATGCAGAATCGCATCGACCGACTCGAGGGGCTCGTTCTCTCCCTGATGACCAACGGCGCTCAAAGCGCTGGTCCCGCGGCTGCACAGGCGGCTATTGCCAACAGCCTTAACAGTTCATCTACAGACCAGCAATTTGATATGAGCAACATGGGCAGTGGCATAAGCAACGGACAGCCGGAGTCGATACCAGAGGAGGATGCCGACGAGGAAAGCGAAATGGAGACGGTCACAAAGTCGATTGGAGTAATGAAAGTCAACAACAACCAGACTATTTTTGCATCTGAAGCACATTGGTATGCCATTCTTGGTGAGGTACGTATCCACTTTGCGCATCTTGAAAATTCGATTTGACAAGGAGTAGCTCTCAGAAGTCAAGAACTACTTTGCCGAGCATAAAAAGCAGTACGACGACCAGTTGAAGCGATACAAAGCTAGTCATAGCGAAGAGAGTCCGCCAGGTACAGGCTTCCTGTACGGCCAAATGAAGCCTATGTCGAAAATCGAAATTCTCTCCCGATTCCCACCAAAACCCACAGCTGATATCCTCGTGTCACGCTTCTTCAATACATATGATCCAGGTATCCATATCATACACGGGCCGACATTCCAAAAGGAGTACGACCGACATTGGCTGAGTTCAGATGAGACACCTATCATCTGGCTGGGCTTGGTCTATGCCATGATGTGTATAGCGCTGCAATCGTACACAAGGGCGGGTGATGAGCCTCCAGAGTACAACGGCAAGTCTTGGGCAATGTCGAAAGAGTATGGAGATTTGACTGCGCAATGTCTTGTAATGGCCGACATCACACAACCCACCCAGGGCATGCTCGAGACCTTGATACTGCATGTCCATGCTGAGTATTCACGCAGTAGGGACGCGGAAGTAGGCATTTTCATCAGCACCGGAATCATTATGCGACTGGCGATGCGACAGGGCATGCATCGAGATCCGGGCCCTTATCCTGGCATTTCAGTATTTCAGGGTGAAATGCGGCGAAGAGTCTGGGCGTGTATCCGTTCTTTCGACCTCCTTTTTCTGCGCAAGCTGGATTGCCTCCCATCATGCGACCGCGAGACACTAATACCGATGTGCCACGCAACCTCTACGACGATGAGCTGTTTGAGGACATGAAAGTTCTACCATCGTCTAGACCCGAGACCGAAGCAACGCCTACACTGTTTCTTATCAACCGGACGCGACTGATCTATAAGCTAGGTGAGGCCGTCGAGCTGACTGATACTTTAACGTGCTCGTCCTACGAAGACGTCATGAAGCTCGATGCCGAAGCCCGGGAGCTACATGGTAACATCTCACCACATCTGAGACTACGTTCCATGGATGAGTCTGCTCGAGATACATCGACACTGATCATGCAACGATTCACCCTGGACCTCCTTTACCTCAAGATGATATGTGTATTGCATCGGAAGTACCTCGCCTATGCTCGGGTTCATGCAAGGTTTAGCTACTCTAGAACGGCTGTCATCGACGCATCAATGACTATGCTGCAGCATCAGGCAACGCTACATCGAGAGTGCCAAACGGGTGGTCGGTTACGGAGTGTGAAGTGGTTCAGCTCTTCACTGACAACAGTTGATTTCCTCCTCGCAGCGATGATTATCTCATCTGATCTATATCACACCATCAAATCCGAGCGTCAGGGCCGTTCTCCTTTGGGAGACATGTACACATGGAACTCTGACCGTGTGGATGAGATGCTTGACGCTATCGAGACAGCAGTGGGCATCTGGGAGGGCTTAAAGGACCACTCTATGGAAGCTTACAAAGCATACACAACACTGAGCGTCACGTTGAGCCAACTGAAGAAGGATCGTACAATCAGCCCGGCACAAGGAAGTTTCTCTTCTGCATCCACATTCCCAACAAACGCGTCGATAGACGAAGCAAACGTAGCGCCAGAGCACTCTGCGGCTATGACTTTGGGCATGCTTAGCACAGGTGGTATGACGCCAAACTCGGCCAACATGTTCGATCAGCGGTATCCGGCTTCCATGGCAAACCTGTTAAACGACCCAATACCACAGCAAACAACTGGCCTGATGCCAAATTACGGTGGAAATGCAGCAACTGGACCAGGAGTCGCCGAGAAGACATCCGTCCCCTTTTCGAATCTGTTCGGCGCTAACCTATTCCAAAGTCTGGATCTACCTCCAACTGACAGTATTAACTGGGTATGTGTATGAGGTTGTAAATCGTTTCGCGTCGCAAGCTGACAAACGTAGGATGCGTGGGACTCATACATCCAAGGTCCGGGCATAGATGCCCAAAATAATTTCTTCCCCATGGACCTGAGCGGGATGCCTATACAGGCCGAGGCGAACGTTTTACACGACCCATCCGTGCCTAATAGCCAGCCCCAGCAACAACGGACCAATAATTTTGGGCAGAATGTATTCATGGTGGTGAGTAATCTCCCGGAATACAGCTGTATGGCAATCCCCTGACATTATGTAGGCTGACCCGAAGACAAGTAACAGCGAAAGCTACGCAATGGGCTTCATGATGAACACTAAGCACGAGTAGGTACGAGAGTAACCTGGTGGCTGTCATTAGTGTTCCATGACGGGTAATAGAAAGAGTATCAGAGCATCTCTCGTACGCATGTTTACCACTATATACCAGCCAGTGTTTTATTGTAACGCGATTGGGGCTGCCAATTACGAAGCACAGTCCATGATCAGACCCTCTGTTAGAAATGAAAATGACCTCAATTCACGACCTTTGATCATCTATGATACCGAATTTCCATTGTCACGAGCTAATCAGATCGTTTTCCAGCCGAAAGACACTGTTGGCTACCTAATCTAATCTAGCTCGAGCCCTGTGCCCCGCCACATTGGACCCTGGACCAGATGTCACGGTCGCACCTCGACAGCTTACGAGGCAGTCGGCTTTTTGTTTGGCCGTACAAGGCTTAGAGTACAGCCTTCCGTCTTCTTGGAGACTTGATTGCTAGACATGGGTTCGAGCATCTCTTAGCCGTGCATACCAAAATACGTTTTGTTTCCCGTCCACAGTCGCAGGCATGACGGACCCCACACCGGTCCCTCCACCAAATCAGACGCCTGTCTCCCCTATTTCACGAACCGCTACCTTTCCCCACAAAACCTCTCCTGCGGTTGCAACACAAACACCACTCATAAACACTTCAGTACCGGCGATCAACGCGCAGCCGGTGGAGCTAGATGGCCTCCCCATAAGTCCTCAGGAGCAGGCGCTAAAGCGTCGTGAGACAGGTCAAAGTAGGGTCAGCCTGGCAATTGATGGGGACACCGGTGCAGAGTCCTTGCACGAAGATGGAAGAGGAGCGGAGCAGCTAGAGAGAGAGGTAAGCGGGTACACGCGATAGTTTCGAAAGATCGAGAGTTTTGATTTCAGCGTAGAAAAGGGCTGCCATGCTAGTAACGAGGTCGAAAGACCCTGGTATCATTGTCGATGTGCCGAGTGAGCCCACCGCAGAGGAAGTCGAAGTTGCGGATGGTAAGGGCAGAAAGGGTCTGGAAGTAAAGACGTAAACTTGACAAGGTAAGTGATGCGCATGTAGGACTGCTATGAAGTTTACCTTAGCAGCACTTGTTCTTTCCTCTTGATTCAGCGTTGAACGTGATTCCTCAGTCAAACGTGGGTGAAGTCAAGGTCTCATCAGCCGCATATATGAACACGTGCATAGTTCAGTACCCTTGCCCAAAAGCTGGTACCCAAGCAGTAGTATGCTTGCGACAGAGAATTTTATGGGAAAGGCATGGAAAGGAAGTAGTGGAGATAATGCCCATTAACACCGCACAGCGACTGAGCAGCATCGGCTGATATGTGTTGAAGGATCAGCCTGTTTGGATATATGAAAGCATGGAAGTACACGCTTCCGTCTTGCCTTTACCAAGTTTCTCACCGTGTTCACCCTGCCTACCTGCGGGGACGGGTAAGACCTCGTTCCGTATAGCAAGGCTGTTCCATACCAAGCACTTGCCATGCATACTCGCGTCCCGCAATCTCCCCAATCCCATTTCTTCACTCCATGCAGCTGTCAGATTCAACCGGAACGACCGTACAACATGGCCTGCCGCATTCGCCCACGACTCTATCGAGGCAGTGTACATGATAGAGCCCCAAGTCACCCAGCCTTGGGTCTCTTTGATTGAGTTTCTAGATTTTTCAATCGACCAGGGCTCCAAGAGATTCGTACTGTACGCCGGTATGACGGCGAGGGGTCAGGATGGCATGGGATGGGTGTGGGATGTCTTCATCGAGTGCAAGGTGGAGTTTTGTGTGTTGAGACCAAGTTGGTTCATGGGTACATTTGCGAACCTGGAGGCTATTGCACGCATCTGGATGATTGCAGCTACTGACTTTTACTCCGTAGAGAACCTGCTGAGCGCGGGTTTGGTGTATATGATCACCAAAATGAATAGATCTTTACTGCTTGTCAGGACAGAAAGATACCGTTTGTCAGTGCGGACAATATCGCCGAGGCCGCTTTCTATGCTTTGACCAATGCACAATCATACAATTGCTATCGAAGGGTTCTGGGGCCGGAGCTGCTCACATATGAGAAGGTGCGCTTATGGCATTTATGCTCTATTTGGATCAACAATGACCTGACCGTTTCAGGTTTGCGCAAAGTTACCAAAAACGCTTGGAAAGTACATGGAACATATCAAACTTGGCGAGTAGGAATGGTATGAGACTCTGGTCCAGGCTGGGCTGTCTGCATATTATGTGTGGGTTTTCACCAGCGTTGAAATCAAAGCCTCCGAAGGTGTTGAAGCAGCCCTGAATGGCGTAGTTGAGGAAGTCACTGGCCATTCCGCAAAGAGTCTGGATTTATTCATTGAAGAGAACAAGGCTGAGTGGGTTTCTTTTTAGATTATGCACCGGTCCCAGATCGGTATGTGTTTGTAAAGCGTGCGATGGTCGCGAAATGGTAATAAGTGCACGAAAAACAAAACCCCTAGAGTCAAATAGCTTCAGCCACACCAAAATAACAATATTGAAGGCTCTCTTGCAATGACGAATCGTGGACATGGGGTTGAAATAATGTATAGTCGTAGCTCGTCAATTCCAACACTCTAAGCCTGTCCCTGATGCAGTCTGCACAAAGAAGAAACGTCAAGCTGTCCAGCTTCGCCATCATCGCCATCCAGATCGAAGGCTTGTGATGGGTTCTTCTTTTCAAATAGAGACTCGTGCGAGGCCACAATGCAATCCTCGCTGTTGTCTCGGTCTTTGTGAGCATCTGCTAACCGAGACTCTACGCAGTCAATCTCTGGACAAGTAGCGAACCAACTAAGCAGGCTTAGGCGCGTTGACAGAATATTGAGCCAGAAACTCGGGGTCATTCTCAAACTCTTCTTTGACCTGGTATGTGTTAGCTATGATGCAGGGATTTGATAGAGATTCTTACAATGTCCAAACCCCCAACAAGCTCGCCATCGACCCAGACTTGCGGGAATGTAGGCCAGTCGGCAAACTCCTTAAGGCCTTGTCTGACTTCGTCGTCTGCCAAAATATTGAAGAAACCGTATCTTATGCCCTTCTCTCGCAGGACGCTGACTGTCTGCCTAGAGAAGCCGCACTGTGGAGCGCTCGGCGTACCCTTCATGAACAACATGACGGGTGCAGCCTTGACGAGTTCAGACAAGCGCTTATGCAGTTCCTCCTTGTTTGTCTCGTGCTCGCCGGCGCTGTAGTCTGGTGCTGTCTTGGGGTCGTTGGCGGCAGGTGCATAGGCGGCCAGGTTCTTTGCGCTGTCTCCGTTCGCGCCGTTCTCGACAGCCGGCCGTGTGACTGTCTGAGCAGGCGGGAGACTCGATGTGGAGGCGCCGGAGCCAGCGCCGGCGTATCTTTCTACCGCAGCGCGGACTTTGGCGGCGTCGGAGCCGGAGACGGTGTCGAGGGTCTTGCCGTCCTTCTGAACGACGACGTAGGGCACGGCGGTGACATCGTACTGCTCCGAGACATCGGGGAGCTCTTCGGCATTGAGGGAGAGGAAGGCGATGGGGGCGTCGGCGGGGTATGTGCTGGCCAGGGTCTTCAGGATGACGGACATGTGCTCGCACGGCTTGGCCCAAGGCGCGTGGAAGTAGATGACGGCGAGCGTGGCCGGTGGGAGCGAGTCGATGGTGGACTGGAAGGCCGACTCGTCGGGGACTTCGCGCACAGAGGCCATGGCGCGTGGAGTGTGGGTGTGGGTGTGTGCGTGGGTGTTTGTGCGTGGGTGTTTGTGCGTGGGTGTTTGTGCGTGGGTGTTTGTGCGTGGGTGTTTGTGCGTGGGTATGGGTGTGTGGGTGAAGGAAGAGCGAGAAAGAAGGAAAATGTCAATGAAAGACTACGCGCAGAAGAAGCCTGGCAATGGCACGATGCATGTCATCTGATAAACCACCAGGTGCCGCCGCTCTGACGTGCTCTCGGCTCTTGGTCCACGCCCCACCAACAGAGGGCGACGTCGGAATTCCATCCGCAGCCTCGACCCCGCCGCTGTCTGGCTGGCGGGCTTATCAGATGGCAGATGCAGGCGAAGAGACAGATGCAGTCCGTGCGTCGTGCCTTCCAAAAAAAGTAGCGCCAAGATTTCACTGCTGCACCAACCCAGACTCCTCCCAAACAGCCAGCCACCATGTTGAAGGCAGTGTGCGTGCAAGCCCAAGGCAACCGTCATGCTGTGCTCGGCAGCTAACTCTGTGCCCAGCAAACCCAAGAATGCCCGTGCGGCGCGCGCCATGAAGGCCCGCGAGCCCCAGCAGACGGAGAACCCCAAGACGACGCTCTTCGTCACGGGCCAGAAGACGTCGCAGATTCTCAAGCTCGCCGTCGCTGACCTTGCCACCCTCAAGCGCCCCTTTGTCGAGCGCTTCACCAAGAAAAACGACATCCACCCCTTCGACGACGCCTCGTCGCTCGAGTTCTTCTCCCTCAAGAACGACACCTCCCTCCTTGCCCTCTCCCTGCACTCCAAGAAGCGCCCGCATTGCCTGACCCTTGTCCGCACCTTTGACCACAAGCTGCTCGACATGCTCGAGCTGTACATCAACCCAGACACCTTCCGCACCCTGCAGCAGTTCAAGAACAAGAAGCCGAGCATTGGCCTCAAGCCCCTCATCTCCTTCCACGGCACCGTCTTCGAGGACCCCAACGAGACAAAGTACACACTCGCCAAGAGTCTCCTCGTCGATCTCTTCCGCGGCCAGGACACCGACGAGGTCGACGTCGAGGGCCTGCAGTACCTCCTCAGCATCAGCGCCGAAGAGCCCACCGACGCACAACCCACCCCGGACATCAAGCTGCGTTTCTACCTGATCAAGACTAAGCGCTCGGGCCAGAAGTTGCCGCGCGTCGAGGTCGAGGAGATGGGCCCGCGCATTGATTTCGCGCTCGGTCGCGAGCAGTTCCCAGATGCCGATATGCTCAAGGAGGCCATGAAGAAGCCCAAGGGCATGGAGGCTAGGACCAAGAAGAACATCTCTACCGATGGCATGGGTGACAAGGTCGCCAAGATCCACCCGGGCAAGCAGGACTTCAACACGCTGCAGACGAGGAAGATGAAGGGTCTGAAGCGAAGTCGCGACGACGACATCGAGGGCGACACGCACATGGCCGAGGCCGAGGCCGAGGCCGACTCGGACGACGAGCAAGACGAAGCTACAGTGAAGAAGGCGAGGGTCTAAGAGGAAACGCGAGGAAGAAAAAGAGATTTGCATGGCTGGCGTTACGGCATTTTGGGAGTTCACTCGGGTTTATACCACCTTCGCGGCAAAGGGCACGTCAAAAGTCCATGTTCTATGTTGAGTGAGCCACGAACAACGGTAGCAGTTGTATGGTGGGTTATATTCGAATCTACCTGTTCATCTTTCCAACCGTGGCACTGTATGACAATCCATCTAATCATCATCATCTCCAGCTTCGTCAATCTCTAACCACTTGGCCCGGCATTTGACCGCAGCGCTTCTAACCTCTCGCTTCTTGTCGTCCAGCGCTGCCGTCAACTTCTTGACCACCTGTCTCCGGTACGGCAGTAACGTCTCTTGTCTAAACTTCTCCGATACCAGTGTCAAGCACCGCAGCGCTGCTACACGAACCTTGGGCGGCGGTCCCGACTGCCTGCTCACAGTAGCATTAGCAAGTAGCCGCCCGATCAAGCTGCCACTGTGCTCTTCCAGCACCTTTGCTTTTTCCACCAGCGTGGAGCAAAGCGTTTCAATCGTTGCCTCCTTGACCACGTCAATGCCCTTTAGATCGAGTGATTGCAGCAGTAAAGTGACGAGCTTGTCAACCTCTTCGACAACAATGTCAAAGGGCATCCACCTCAGTACCCCACTCAATGCAACGAGGTAGTTTGGTTTCGTCTCAGCGGACGCTTCACGGAATGATTGTGTAATGTTGGGCATCAGTAGTGCGAAGCTCTTCTGCTTGTGCAAGCCTGAGATCTGACAGTGGTTCTGCTTCGTCAACAGGTCGTCAGGCTGGAGCAGTGTTGTGAACCCATGCGCCACTGTGCCGCCGTACTGTGGGTGTGAGAGCAATGAGAGGACTGTGGGATATAGAGTGTTGAGCACAGGGCTGCTCCTCAAGACAACACCTTTGAGACATGCAAAAATAATGCGTATCCGTTGGGCATCAAGCCTCTCGCTGTTGAACAGGTCGAATTTGGATGCCAAAGCGTCCATACATCTCTTGAGGGCAGAAGCAGAGTGATATTTGTTGATGACGAGAGAGAGCTGGCGCAGAGATGCGGAACGAACGGGAATTGAGAGCTGTGGTTTTTGTGCATAGATGGCCAGTGATTCGATGAGGAGCTGCAGCTCACAGGGGAGCGTGATCTCTTTCCTGAATGAGGCCAGAAGGTGAGTGCTGATCACCATGGTTTTGTCGTTCTCTGCTGCTGCACTGAGACTAAAGGGAGGTAGATCAGATTGCCCAGTGCCACGGAAAAGCGTATACAATTCGGTGGCAATCACATTTTGTGACTCAACGGATCGCGACCTGATTATGAGGCCGCATATTCGACCGACCAGATCAAGTGTGCTCTCATCATTGAACGCAATAGGGTGTGATGAATCGGAGCTTGATGCTCTTTGCAGTAGCGGTAATGCAATGTCGTTGTAGTATGTTGAGGATTCGGGGTTGGATGACAGCTTTGCCTCGCCCTTTTTGAGCGCATATAGCATTGCTGATAATAATGCAACGAGATATGTCGACGAAGCATCCTGTTGCACCGCTGTACCGAACTTGTTCTTTAGCCGTAGCAGGACAGTGTCGAAAACTTTCTCCTCGCTTGCAAGCTTCGCAAATGCCTCTAACGAGGACGAGTAGCTTCTGGAACCATCAGCATCTTTGTCCGGCAGTTGTGCCAAGAAGGCAGGAAAGGCCCTATCGACCACGACTTGAGGTTTCTGGTGCGCAATGTCCACGATGCCATTGATCGCCGCTTCTTTCACTTCGTCCTTGCCGTATGAATCCTCATGAATGACAATGGTCTGTAAAGCCTGAATCACTTTGCCAACGTCTTCGTCGCTCAAAAGTTGTCGTACTTTGGCTAGCTGAAGTAGTCCATCAAGGCACACTAGTCGAAAAGAAACCTCCTTCGTTGGGGCCGACTCTAGGCCATTGAGTAGAGCCTCCAGTGATTGTTCCCGGAACTCTTTCAGCCCATTGGTATCCACCTTTTCTCCGATAGCGCTTGGCGAGCGCCAGTCGCCGTACACGGCAACATTGGCGCGTACCAGTTGGATCAAAACCTCGAGTAATCCTCTTCGTTTTGCCATGGTGTCGGCATTTTGGAATAGTAAAAACAGAGTGGGTAGCACTCCTGCCAATAAGACATTGCTGACCTCAGCAGAGACTTGTGCGATCTTGTGCAATATGCGTGCAGAGGCTTGTGATTGTTTCGTTGGGGCATCTTCAAGGTGCTCGTTGCATTCCTTGATGATAGGTCGTAGATATGCGTTGAGCGGTCCACTGGTCCCTTGAGATAAGGATCTCGCGACGGCAGCTAGACCATTCAGCGCTTCTTCGGCCAAATCCCCCTCTTGCACATTCAGGATTTCGAATTTCAGGGCATCCCAGAGTGTAATAGAGTAGAGCGAAATCGTTCGAGACCCGTATTCGTGGACCGATGCGGTGATGGTCTGGAGCACATCGCGTTTTGTGTTCATTGATGTGGAATCGAGCTTGTCCAGTAATGCTGGAAACGCATAAGGAGCAAAATCCGATGCCGAAGATATGCAGTCTCTCAGCCGGTCCTTAAGATCCTGCGCGGTGATGCCGTAGGGGTCGTCTGGCGGGGGCCGAAATGTGATGGGGAAATAATTGAAGACAGCATCGAAGAGATCCTGAGCATCTGCACCGATGTTCCACTCGGTCATAGGCACTCTGAGTATGGAGAAGACGACCATGAGGTTGCGTGGATCCTTTTCGCCGTCAAAATAGGATATGAAGCGAGGCAGAAAGTCGCCCGTCTCTGTATGATGCGCTCGCAGAGGTTCGCGGTACTTGGCCATGAGGGTATCGATGAGTTGAAGCACGGGGTATCGTTCGGTCTGCTGCTTGTACTGGTGCAGAGGATGGGTGTTGCTGAGCAGTGCTTCCACGATACTGACCACTCTGCCATCGTCCCATCTGCCTAGCTCTTCCAGTGCCAGCAGCGCCTTCGCACATGACCCCAGCCCCTCACTGTCTTCTGTCCGCGACAAGACAAAATCGCATATAAGGTTGCGTTGCTGGAGGGACAGCACTTTCTGGGGCGTCGCTGCTAGAACTTCGGCGAGGTAGGATATCGCCTTGGATCGAATGGCGCCATCCTCGCTGTTGAAGTACTCCCCAAGGTCTCCCACGAGCTTCAAAAGCTTCAATTGGCCACTCCGAAGTTCTATGCACAATCAGCATCCGTCCCGCCGTGCCCCTCCGGATCCTCACACATACGATTTGCGCTCCGCTGCGCAGTGACAGTGGCCTCGCTCTTGTCTCGGTCATAGTCCAACAGGTACTGCTGGATGTCGGACATAGTCGCGACGCGTCTCGAGTATTGTTTGGATGTGTCGAAGGGAGCAGCGACCTGTAGCGGTGCTTCACTCGACTGGTTTATGACGCACTACGCCGATGAGCTGATTGGCCGCGGGGGTTGGTGGGGCAGGAAAAAGTTAGAACACCACGAACGGCGCCGCACTTTCACCAACGGAAGTTTTAGGATGACACAGACCCAAAGTCTTCTTCTCTTTCGCGCAGGGAAACGCGTAAAGTAGCCAACTGCCTCTGCGGTCCGCTCTTGCCAGTCTTGCATTCCACTGTCTTCCCTGCACAAACCCCACCACCCCGCCATGGCCGCCGAGAAGCCCAATTGCAAGGTGATTCTTGCGAATAACATTGCAAAAGGACTCCTTGGGGAAATCCGGGAGGGCCTCAAAACAGTCGAGCGCAAGCCGCTTCTTGTAGGCTTCCTCTCCAGCACCGATCCCGCTGCGAGGGTGTATGCAGAATGGACTGGCAAAACATGCAGTGAAAAGTAAGCTTACGAATTGCTTTGCTACTCCTGTGTGCATTTGGACAGTAGGTCATGAAACTTATGCATTACAGTGGCTTTGCCTACGAGCTGCGCGAAGTCGACCGCGAGGAGCTCGAAGACGCTCTCATCGACGCCAACAACGACTCCAAGGTCGACGGTATCATGGTCTACTATCCAATATTTGGCAACCGGCAAGACCAGTACCTGCAGCAGATCGTTTCCACCACCAAGGACGTCGAAGGTCTGTCCCACCAGTACATCTTCAACATGTACCAGAACATCCGCTTCCTTGATCCCGCCGGCACCAAGAAAAGCATCCTTCCCTGCACGCCCCTCGCCGTCATCAAGATCCTCGAATACCTGAGAATATACAACACCATTCTGTCTTACGGAAACAGACTACATGGGCGTACCATCACCGTTATCAACAGAAGTGAGGTCGTGGGTCGACCTTTGGCGGCTCTGCTGGCTAATGATGGGGCAACTGTATACAGTGTTGACATTGCCGACGTGCAAGAGTTCACGCGAGGTGAGGGCATCAGGAAAAAGAAACACGACGTTGTCGAGAAGCCTGGCTGGGAGCTCAAGGACTGTCTTCCCATCAGTGATGTAGTCATCAGTGGTGTGCCTGGAGACAAGTACAAGGTGCCAGCGCACCTCCTGAAGGACGGCGCTGTGTGCATCAACTTCTCCAGTGAGCGCAACTTTAATCCGGATGTGAAAGAGAAGGCTTCCATCTATGTGCCTGCCATTGGCAAGGTAACTATCGCGGTTTTGCTGCGAAACCTGCTTGTACGTGTTTATTTAGTGTATTTGGCATGTCCCGGCTGACCATGACACAGCGTCTTGCGCAGAACAAAGTTGAGGCAACCGCACAGGCTACACAGTCTGCGAGGGATGAGAAGAAGCCCGCCGAAGAGAGTACCGTCCCCGTGTTAGCCTCGTGAACAACTCATCGTTGATAGAATTCTCAACTCGCGTTCTTGATACCCTATAGAAGGTTCCACAGCCGCACAAAATCAACTTGTCCGTCGCAACTGGTACTGGCAACATTCCACGAGCATGCACCTGTTATCTGTAGACGTAGGGATCTGCATTGACCCAACTCGTACGGCTTCAGGTTGGCCCGATCAAAGGATGTGATACATATAGCTGTTTGTCTCTGGCATGCACTAGCATTCACTCTGCTTAACCGTGCAAACCAAAGTAGATGCAAATATTGAATTGCGGTATTCGAAGACCACTCGAGTCACCACTTCCTTCTTTGTGAAGGAGTTTGACATGGCTCTTTCACTGACTCGACGCAGCAGATACGACATCGCACGGTGGCCTAGTACCCTCAAGGGTGAACGCTTGGATTGCACAAGATTTGGCAACGAAAATTCCTCTTCTTGAAGCAGCATCCACCTTATTTCAACTTCAAACTAAATTTGTTTAGGTCCCAAATTTCATCAATTCAAGAATATAGTGTCATCTGCACCTACTAAGACTTCTGCTGCCATGCTTAATGCATTCAGCAAGCTGTTCGTTGCAATACCACTAACGGCCAATGTCGCTGGCATTACACTTAAACACGAGTAAACCGCCCAGCTCTTTTAGACATGCTCCACACTCAGGCAAACACTGGATAGCCAACTTCACACAATCCGTGATATTCCCACGGTGTAATACTCGCGAACAAAGTCTAAAATACGGTTCATCCAAACGAAACATGTCGACAAACAGACGCATCTCTGTTCTGTTGTCCTCAAAACCCAGGACTCAGTTCACTCATGGATTCATGAATTTTTCGACGCCGAAAAAGCTCTTGAAAATAAGATCGTGTCCATCAACCGATGCTCGTGCAATACGGTTGTTATAGCTACGGCGCTGCAGTCCTGGCCTGTTATTGTGGAAACGTAAATGTGGCTTTTGCCCACGTTCATCCGGCTGCAAAGTGAGTTGGGGACGGTGTTAGAGGGGAAAGAAGGACAGATGGCAAGCGCTCCCCTCCAGGTACGTGATGAATTAGAATTGACGACAGACCAGAAGCAGCAAGAACCAGAGGCACTTTACATGGACGGTCCTCATGTATTATTTGGCCCAGCAGTAACAGTGCGAGAGTATCGGCTTGGAGAAGCAATTGGCGGGGAGGGCATATTGGGTAACGCTGACGAACGATAGGAAGAGAACCGTGGGAAGTTTCAAGAGTGAGAAAGCGAATTATGTGTGAGCAGCTGAACCCTATGTATGGGCTCTGGGTTTGTTTTTTCTTAAAGTATATAGCACATCTGGTACAATTCTCAGACCGATAGCTGTTTACGTTGGGCCAATTCAATGGGCGTGAATAAGCAAATTGGCAACATGGTCTCGGAGTGTGCTCTTTCTAGCTATTCGAATGGAAAGACAACCTCTCGCCCTACAGCACATCGCTGGCTTGGCCACCGCAATAGTAAATCGTTTGAACGGTCCAGTATGCAAAGCTCTAACCAGGACTAAATTCGGAATTCCAGGCAGAATCCATTCATTCTTCAACTTTTCCGTCACGGCGTACATCACTTGGTGGTACCTTCGGGATCCTCAAGTCTTCTGTCTTTGACCGAGCTTTGAGAGGAAGTTGCAATGAGAGAAGATACCCATAATACGATACCTTTGGAGATGTTCTCTTCTTGAGCAAGAACGAATACGCAAGCATAGGTCGATGCTGCATGAGGGAGGGAGACTTGATCATCGTGCCATGCCAGGTGATTTGTTACAGGTTGCGACCTGGCTGACGAGAAGCTGAGAATATTCTAACTGTTGGGTGATTGTTGTTCTGATGAGATCATATAATGGGAAATGATCGAACAGAGAAAATGATAAGATTCTTTTTTATGTAGAGCCATGTAGCTTGACACTGTCGGGGTGGTGCTCAATCGGCTCGCCTTTTGATAGCGTGAATGTTTGGTTTCTGTAAACGTTTGAGCTACAATCGCCTAGTCAAGATGGGGATATGCGTGTAGATCTAGAAGTAGCCAACTTACGAGAACGAATGACAATGACTGGAGCATCGACGCATCGATAAATCAGTCCATGTATTTTGCTGCAGCCATCCTATGGAACTTTGATCCTTTCTTACTGATCAGCCCATTGAAGCCAAAAGCCTCGTGTTCTGTCATCACTCGTTGCAGCGTCTTCGCTGCCCTGTGCATCTTTCGCTGTTCGATGCTAATCTTGGTATCCACACCAATTTGAGTGCTAGCCTGAAGGCTTGGATCATAAAAGGGAGACTTTGTATCCGTTGAGTTGAGCGAGTATGCTGAAGGTGGAGGTACACAGAGCGTGTTTGTTACAGGTAAAGCACCGGTCTGGAAGTACTCCTTGATCCTGTCATAAGCACACAAGTTCGTAGCCGAAAACGAGCAATGCCCAGATTGATCATTGATAAGCAGCGCACTGTTAGGAAATTTGGATTGCATGAGCCTACCGCTTCGTAGCGGTGTGACGGGGTCCGCGGTGTTGCTGATGAAGAGAATAGGGTTGCTTGTGTTAGCACCACCAAACCCGCCCTCGAACTTATGGCTTGCGCGAATCTTCCACGCCGCACATTTCATCTTGAGCATCGCCCATAAATCGCCTGCAGTCGTAGACATGCTTCGGAGTAGATTCCAATACTCGACAAATTCATCAATGCCAACGTCTTGTTGGTCGATGCCGTCGGCACATAGGATAGCGAAGGTGGGAACGTCACCGGTGTAAGATGTAGGACCAGTGACCGATCCATTGATACCGCATGTGAGAGTGTGAGAATCTCGGAAGGATCCTTGGAGAATATCGATCAAGTCGCCACTACCAGCCTCGATCTGCGGAAGTAGGTTGCCAAGGGCTGGGAAACTGAGCTGTGGCTGATAGATTGTGCTAAAAACAATGGCTTTGAGATCGGAGTATGTAATCACCTCTGGGCCTTCTGCTGAGCTTAAAGTGAAAGGATTATGGTACAAGGACATCATGATCTTCTCGGTCCGGTCCTTGATCTCGGAAAAAGTGGTGGCATTTCCAGCTAGTGGACAGAGTTCGACTCCAGAGAGCAAGCAATACGAATAGAAAGACTCCATCGCTTTTCTGCTGTCTATCAGACTACCGTTGCCCAGAGAATGATTGTAGTCGTAGTCATTAACGACACCATCCAAAACGACGCGTCCAACGCGGTTAGGGAACATAGACGCGAACGTTGAACCGAGAAAGGTGCCGTAGGAGAAACCCCAGTACTGCAGTTTAGCCTTCCCAGGGTCGTAGTTTGTATGTCCAGCATTACGACAACAGGATCGTTTTCCGTTGTTATGTACGGCTTGAGCGGCTTGTTGCGCAACATACTCAGCGTGCCTTTCGACAATCTCCAGCATATCTCGAGCAACAAAGGCGGTAGTCATGTATTGCTTGATGTTTGGACCGTCCTCGGCATCCAAAGCTTTTTTACAAGAAGTGCCAAAAGCGTGGGTCATGGACCACAGTCGACCGAGCGCAGCATCTGAGCTGCCTAGTATGCCTTCTTCTGTCTCTCTCAGTTTCCAAGACCATGCTGAAGCAGGGTCAGATATGCATGTGGCGGCTGGCTCAGTCTCACCAATCCCGCGAGGATCGAAACCAATAATATCAAAGAACTGCGCATCTTTTCCTGATAGGCTAGGATCAGAAGCCCCATCAACAACGAGCTGTAGGGAGTTTGCTATCAAGAGTGCGAACAGAGCCCCCGGGCCTCCGGGGCCTCCTGGGTTGAGCAATATCGGACCCCCGTAACGAGGATCGTCAACTGGCACCTTAGCGGGCAATTTTGCGATGGCAATATTGACAGTGTCATCCGGATAGGTGCCATTGAAGTAGTCTATGGGCAGACTCAACTTCGCACACTCGAACCCGTCAAAGCACTCGTGGAATTCGAGATATGTCTGAGGTATTACCTAATTGGCGGTCAGTATGCTGCATGTTCTGCTCCTGATGAAACGCAACCAAGATCGGAGTTGCCGGTTAGCGAGGTGATACAACTGCATGGCGTAGCTTCCAAGGTCGAAAGTAGGCCATCGTAGCCGTCAGGCCTCCAATTCCTGTTAAGTTTCTTAGGGGTCTATCAAACGGAACGCAAGTAGGATATGTCACGGGTTTTCGCTCACCTCTCAACCTTGCGCTACCGACCCCCGTTGTGTTTGGAGATGAGAGTCGATCTGATGAGATGGTATTGCTGCTGATGCTTGAGGAATGCCCAACACGTACCTGCGACCATTGAAACGACTTGGCGGCGAGGCCAGGCTCTAATAGTGGCTGGCTGTCCTGCTCTGGAATGAGTTGACGTTTGAGGCTGGGAAAGACTGTGTCCAATCCAGCAACCATGATACAGGCAGCAAAGGCGGCTGTCAGGAATCGAGTGCCCGTGGGAGCCCGCTGAGGGGTCACAAGTGCGTCACTGAGCCCATTCCAACTCTTCATGATGTCCTTGACTCCTCGAGTCCAACTGAAGACGCATGTGTTGATGTTCTAGGGATTCGAGAGTGGAGTGGTTCCCTGTTCTCTGCAAGCCAGGCAGCAGCAATTGCGGGCCCTCGGGCCATGTGGCTGTTGCAAGTGGAGCGCCTGACTCATGACGATCACTTGCATCCACGGTTTCCGCATGCACTCAACTGCAGCCGGGCTTCGAGCTCACGGCGGCTATGTACGTTTTATGCGGGCTTGTCACAATGTGTTGGCCAAGCTGAGGATGTTTTGTTTGCAGTTCCCGTCACACGATGCGAGCTGTCATACTGAAGAGCTTTACACTGATGTGATGCTGTGACCACCGGTTGTATAACGGCGGATTTGTTACCCATTGCTTGAAAAAACTGAAATCCTGTGGCACAAGCAATAGTCTGTTCAGCTTGAGCTTAGCTGCCAGTGCTATGCCCCGTTACAGAAGGTGAGCGTATCGCAAAGCCTCATTCCGGGAACCTGTCTGATGAATACGATAGCTAGGGAGCAGGTTGGGTGGCATATGTCTAACAGATTTGAGTCGTAGCATTGTATCGATGCTGTACGGGGTATCACCATGAGGAAAAGTGTGTCAATGCAGGCAGTAGCATCTTTTTAAGCGTGAATCCCGACCGTAAATATGAAGAAACCGTAACCAAGGTTGAGTAAAGCAACCAGAACCGTGACCCGAGAGAAGCAAGTCCTGATTCAATGGGTATCAATCATCTCGTCAGTGCGACCCAATTGCAACCTCTACACTTCCGAATAAGAAGCGCGAGGAGCACATTAGGTCACCAGCACCCATCCTAGTCAGAAACGGTGTCTACCAGAGCTCGAACGATCACTTCCATGAAAGACCAGACGCAGCAGACTCTCTGCTGGGAACCCCCACATGAAGTCCAAACATCGCACTATGTTGTGACACATATCGCTGAGAGTCGTGAAGGGGGTTCGTGAGGACATTTACCACTGGCCGCCACCACCGCCCTGCTGCTGCTGCTGCTGCTGATCGCCGTAGCCTTGACGCTGACCGCCGTAGCCACCTTGTCCTTGGTAGCCACCACCCTGTCCACCAGAGGGTCCCCATTGGCCTCCGCCTTGGCCGCCGTAACCTATGCATAGTCAGTACATGATAAGCTCAGGTCGCTGTTTTATGAAAACGAACCACGACCGCCACCGCCACCATAGCCTATGAAGGTTAGGGACGGGGACGATCAGTAGTTCACTGCAGACTTACCACCGCCGCCGCTGTAGCCACCGCCGCCTCCACGACCGTAGCCACCGCCGAAGCCACCACGTCCTCCGCCGCCGCCGCCACCGCCAGCGCGGTCAGAGGCCTTGTCGACGCGGACAGTACGTCCATCGAACCTAGTAGGATCAGGATCTTCATGTGAGGACGATAGACGGGAGCACCAACTCAACGTTGTTCATGTTCTGCATAGCAGTGTCGGCCTCAGCATCGCTGGCGAAACGGACGAAACCGAAGCCCCTGCTGCGACCAGTGTCGCGGTCCTTGACGACCACCTGTGGAGATGTGAGCATTCGCGTGCGCCTGGGCGAGTAAGCCATTCCCTTGAGCTCATCACTTACAGCCTCTTCGACTTGACCGAATTCCTCAAACTTCTGGCGCAGAGTCGCGTCATCGGTATGCCACGCAAGACCTCTGGAACGATGTCAGTGATAGTCTCGAGGAGCGAGGCGCGATGCGCGAGGTGGGGGTGGGAGGTGGGAGGTGAGGATTTACTTACCCTACGAAGAGCTTCGACATGGTGATCTGGAGGAGCACTAAACGGTCTCAATACTAACTCTCGAGCAGGAAAGACAGGCGCGCGATACAAATAGCCTCACAACAGGTAGATGAGAAGAGTGCTAGAAAGATGAAAGTCGGGGAGGACACATGCGCGGGAGAGCCATGGCGGCACCCTCTGCAGGTCATAACAAGCAACGTGACGGAACGAACATTTAGTCTTAAGCACCAGGCTGTTTCGGTATCGATGGCACAAGCAATCGATGATGTGTGTGGTTGAAGGAAGAAGTCGGCTGCAGGGTGGTGATGGTGAGGCAGAGAAAGCGAGATGGAGGGCTTGGGTTGGCGGGGCAGGTAGAACTAAGACCCCTCTAGGTGAACGAGCGCTAGCTGTGTTGGTGTAGGGTTGGCGCTCACGCAAGAGCAGGAACTTGGATCAGTGGTGAGCGCGGGACAGGCAGAGGGAATCGGGTCTCGATCGGCGGACCGACTGTTGAGCGCTTTGAACCATGTGGGCTGGACTGGGCTATGGCTGTTGCAGGCAGGAGAGCAGCGCTGCAGCGCTCACTCGTGAATTCACTCTGCTGGGCCCAACGCCTGAGGGCAGAACACCAGCTCACCCACACAACACAGCCTCTCGCGCCCCTCGGCGCCAGCTAGGCTAGCCTGTTCCCATGTGCGTTTCCTCACGCCGGAATTATGCAGTCCATGGCTAGTTTAGGGCTAGTGAAGTCCAATAACGACGCGGCAGGTCAGCAAAAAAGACAGATCGAATTGTCTGATTCGACTTCTCGAGCGGCCGGCACAGGCGCAGGCGCGCTATTGGATGGCCGCCACTGGCATACAGTCGACGGCCTCTGGCCCTGCAGAGTGCGGCTTGCGTGCTCGGAAGAGGACTCGGAGGAGCGACGTTCGGATGCAGCCAAACCAGAGACATGACGGTGGATGGCGTGTAGCTCCTGGGATTGGTCCATTGACAGGTGGGTCGTAGCCGCTTATCAGGGTCATGGTCACGATCCATACAGCTTGGAGGGGCTGAACGAATACCGGTAGGCCTGGCATGATCAGGTTGAAGAGAATGGTCCGTGCATCTCTGCTGGCATTCACTCCTTTGCACCTCTGCGACGCACCGAGTCTACGCGAGCAGCTGTGCTGTACCTCCGTGCCCAGGAGCGCATTTCCGCGACACGCTCAACAGGCTCAACAGGCCCAACAGGCCCAACAGGCCCAACAGGCCAGCTACTGACTCCCCTCCGGGACATGCGTACAGTAAAGCGGCGTCCACAGCTCCCTGGCTTCATCAGCACTACAGGAGGCGATCCATCTCCGATCGCAGGGATCCAGGCTGCGTACTGAGGACACGCGCCTGCTGGCTCCAACTTGGCCGTCTCGGATGTGGGACATCGTTCAGCATCGCAAAAGCTAGGGCTAGGTTACACTGAAGCTACAGAACTGGCAAGGCTCTTTACGTCCCTCATTTACCTGTACACGCTTAATCAAAGCCGGCAATGTAGCGTAGCATATTCGATCTGATGAAGCATAGACATGGACAAACATTTGCCTTGTTACAGGTATGGTGTGTGATAATCAAAGTACTCACCATCATTCAAACCAACCAATACGAGAGCATTAGGCATGCCTCTAAACGCCTCTGCAAGTCCTGATGGCCTCCTCGCAGACGTCTGCAGTTGTAGACCACGACAGCTGTAGTCTCCGGAACAAGAACAGCTCATCTTTGAGCAAGTGCTAGAACTCGACATGACGCGTGTCGACCGTAGTGCCTTCTCTGAGCAGAACGCCGGTAGTAGCAATTTCTTCACCGTACCTTCCCCCAAAGTGCATCATACCAACATTCAGTTGGCAGAACGGCACAGTGTCTTTCTTCTCCTCTTGTCGTTACCTAACCCCGACCCTCGTAGGGCTTGGTATTAGGTCATCGCAGTTGCCAACAGCGTGCTACAGTGCAAAGCGTGCCGTTCACCCCCAGTCAAATATATCCACAACACGGCTGGCTCAAGGCTGCGCGGACACTGGAATGCAACAACCGGGCCTTATCATGGACATTCGGAAGTGGCTTGCTGAGATAGAACACCCAGTCCCCTCGGAGCGGCCGGTCGTCAAGCCTTTCCTCTTCCCGAGGCAGCCCGACTCTGTCCCCGACGCGAGGCGAAGAAGAAAGCGCAGCTTGACAGATAGTTCGTTGCTGAAATCTCCCTCACCCCAGCCGCTAGGTAAGGGCGAACCAGACCTTCGCCATGTACGAGATGCAGCTTATAGCAACATATCTCATTCCATGCACAGCGAGCTTGCGAGCAATAGGACCACAGGCCAATGCTATACACGGAGACCTCGTTACAAGACGCGCCCAGATCGATATGAGGCTGAGACGCAGAAGAGCAAGGGACGGGATGGCAATCTCCACCCCAGTCGAAAAAGCGAGTCGAGAAAGTCGAG
The DNA here is from genome assembly GCA_026119515.1 of Ascochyta koolunga. Lineage (NCBI taxonomy): Eukaryota > Fungi > Ascomycota > Dothideomycetes > Pleosporales > Didymellaceae > Ascochyta > Ascochyta koolunga. The sequence goes on along the minus strand of JANLCG010000002.1, from coordinate 2,134,214 downwards.
ACGCAGATCTAGACGCAGGAAAGCCGAGAAGACGCACAGCGGGATGAGGCACGAGTTCCACGCCAATAACGTCTCCAAGGATCGTTTGACTGTATGAGCATTACACATATTTGTAGCACAATTGCTGTACTAACGATTGGTCAGTTGAAGCCTCCGGGGAAGATGGGACTCTTCAGCAAGGGCGTAGCCTCCACGACAGCCCAGGGTCGCGGTTGTAAGCTTTCGCTTCCGTTTCGTTCAAGGTAGTGCAGGTCGTAGCTAACGTTTGCGCAGTGCCAGATCTTGTCTTCTCCGAGATGATGTTTCTCCGAAACGGCCATGTCGAGAAGAAACGCAGCGCGCAAGCTCCAGATGCCAAAAAGAAGCGCAAGAAAGACCATGCACAAACAAAAGAGGAAGACATCTCTGCATTCTTTACGTGTGTGCGACCGGCACTAGCAGACATGGCTGCCAACCAGCTGGCGAGTAGTGGGCGTCCGACAATGAATACCCCTGCCGCCGAGACCTATCGTCATGAGCGAATGAGAGAATTATCATCCGTACAAGGCTCTGCCGTTCGCACAATTTACTTAGAAGACCGGGCATCATACTTGGAGTCTGACAGCAGAGGACCATATCGTGAGAGCACCAGCTACTTTTCCGGGTCAGAATCCTCTTTCGCGCCCAGCACGAGGCCAGGCCACCGCAAGTGTATATCTGCTATCCATGGGGAGCAGTTTGGTTCTTCGTACTATGAAAAGAAAGATGGATCCCATAGACATGCATTAGTTCGGCGACAAGAAACCTCTTCAGCTGTTCGTGAGCCGATCGTTGCTGTCACAGAACAAGCCAGGGAGTCTTCGATAGCTCCAGTGCATTCTGGATTCTTCAGGTTGCCATCATTACTCCAACGCTCCTCTTCACCCAGGCAATCGATTTCCATCGACCAAGTCTTGAATCGTGGTCCGACTAAAGATGAACCTCCGGCCTCATCAATGTCACCGATGTTACGGTCCTCTGGCAACATTGACTCTCCGGAGCACCCCGTCATCAGTGGTTCGAGAAGGGTCGGATCCATCGCGACATGTTACGAAAGCGAGGGCACGGTATTGGATCAGAAGCAGGTATCCAAAGATGCCTCCAGGACGTTGGTCTATTGTCAAAATCCGCAAGGGTCGTCAAGCTTGAGTGGAATATTGCAACATTGCAATGATGCGTCTCAAGCGGAACGTCCGCGCACAGCACTGTGCAGGAACCATAATGCTGACATGCGTTCCTCTCGTGATCCCCGTGACACAGTAGGACAGTCTCGACAGAGAGCGTATCAGAGAAGTATGCACGTACCCACGGTACAGTTCCTAGCTCCGGACACGCAGCCACGACAGCTAGCAAGATTTTCTGATCCTAGCTTTTACGCGCAACAAGAGCAACGGCAGCATCTGCGAATACCCTTTGGTGTCGAAGAAGAAGACCATGTCCAGCACACGGACAATTTTGGTCAAGGTCACGCAGATGAGATGAGATTCTCAATCCAGGAGGATGTCGAAGGCCTTTCTGAAGAGCCAGTACCGTACGCAATGATGGAGGAGTTTGATGATGAGGATGATGATGAGGATGAGGATGAGGATGATGATGAGGATGATGACGACGACGACGATGATATTGCAGGATTGAATGTTGCAGCGGATGACGTCGAACAAGGTCGAGGGCAAGGATGTGCAAAGGATATGGCATGCAGTTTCTGGCAACCAAATAAGCTATACTAAACATTGCCCGTAGACTGTCGTCGCACCTAGAGCCTAGAGACGCAGCTTCCCCACGCACGTTAGTGAGGCAAGGCTCGAGCCGTCCGTGCGGGATGCGCGTGGAAAACATCCGGCCGTAGCTCTCACACCTCGGTTTGGACAAGAAGCGCGCTGCGGGCCATCGATCTAGCCGATTGCCTGATAAATACCATCTATATGCACTGTTCTCGAACGCTGTTGAGGCCCAACATAGCCAAGCGAGTAGATCTCCAAGCGCAATTGTCCCTCTTCAGTCCTGGGTCTGCCCCATGCAGACATTCTTTCGTCACACTGGCTAACCAACACCGCCCGCTTGCGCCTGCGCCTGCCAGCCCCACTAGACCCCTCCAGCGCCTCGACAAAATCCAGCAGCACCTCTCCTTCTCCTCCACCACCACCACCACCACCACCACCAAGTCAGGACTCACCACCATGGCTTACACCACCCGCAAGGTCGCTGCGGCGAACACGCTCGAGCACCGTGTCTACATTGAGAAGGATGGCAAGCCCATCTCGGCATGGCACGACATCCCGCTGTACGCCAACGAGCAACAGACCATCCTCAACATGGTCGTCGAGGTCCCCGCTGGACCAACGCAAAGATGGAGGTGCGTGCCCATGAATTGGGAGCAACAGAGCGCAGGTTTGGCTTCTCGACGCTCGGCGCTCCACTACCCCACCACGGCACATGTCACTGACGGCACCAACAGATCTCCAAGGAGGAGACGCTGAACCCCATCAAGCAGGACACCAAAAGGGCAAGCTCCGCTTCGTCCGCAACTGCTTCCCCCACAAGGGTTACCTGTGGAACTACGGCGCCTTCCCTCAGGTACGCTGACGCCCGCCCGCCCGATATCGGACAAGACATTCGAGTACTGACGGCCCTTGTAGACATGGGAGGACCCCAACGTCACACACCCTGAGACCAAGGCCAATGGTGACAACGACCCGCTCGACGTATGCGAGATCGGTGAGCTTGTCAATAAGCCTGGTGATGTTATCCAGGTCAAGGTCCTTGGTGTCATGGCTCTGCTTGACGAGGGCGAGACGGACTGGAAGATCATTGTCGTCAACGTAAATGATCCCTTGGCCCCCAAGCTCAACGATGTTGAGGATGTCGAGCGCCATCTGCCCGGCCTTTTGCGTGCCACCAACGAGTGGTTCCGTATCTACAAGATCCCTGACGGCAAGCCTGAGAACCAGTTCGCCTTCTCCGGCGAGTGCAAGAACAAGAAGTACGCCATGGACATTGTTCGTGAGTGTGCCGAGGCTTGGGAGAAGCTCGTCACTGGTAAGACTGCCAAGAACGACATCGCTCTGGCCAACACCACCGTTGCCAACTCGGCCGACAAGACAGATGCCAGCTCGCTCAACATCCCCTCGGGCGAGGACAAGTCTCCTGCTCCCATCGATCCCAGCATCGACAAGTGGTTCTACATCTCTGGTGCTCCTTCCAGCTAGACGTCTGGCACTAGTGTCGACGAGAATGATGAAGGACGGCTTATGTGGATGGCGGTACAGTATCACATGGCCAACGCCTAGACCACAGTTGGGGAAAAAAGCCTCGTGTTGGCCAAACTACATAGATTGATCCAAAAGCGATAAGTCAAGTTCTGATGCATGTGCCAACCTGTGCCGTGAGGCCGTGTGACGGCTCTGATATACATGTTCGTACAGGGGTATGTGGTATTTAGAAAAACGCGGCGAGTGCCTCAGTTGCCGGTCAATTCCTCCTTTCGCGCCAGCTGACGTGAGTGCCTGTCTACCTGCTCCATGACTTCTGTTATGCGCATGTTGCTCAGGTCGAGGTTCATCTCCTTGCCATCCTCTGAGAGCCACAGGTCAGCGTTGTGTGCAAAGAAGCCAACGACGCTATGAGAAGCGCGAAGAGCGAAGAGCGAAGTGGGAGTGCTTCCAGGCGGGCGATGTCCTGACACGGGTGTGGGAGATGGCGGGACGTACTGAACTTGACGCCTAGCGTGGCTTTCTCCTTGCTGGTGCGGGGCAGCAGCTTCGACTGGACGGTCATGCCATTGGCGCGAGCGTCGGCAGGAATGAGCGATAGGAACAGCCTGGCGGGCTTCGATCGCGGGCTGAAGGGGTTGAAGGCAACGCGGACTTCGGTGAGGAAACGGGTGATCATGGTGGCGGATGTGAGGTGGCAGCGCAGGAAGATGGAGGAGTCTGCAGACGGTCAGCCGAAGAGAGCCGTGTTTTGTTCGACGCACACCCATACACACACACACACTGGGACTGCGACAACAACCCCTCGAAAGACGGTTGCGCTGATGGATGCTCACTTCCAGACGAACAAGTCCGTGCGCCGCGGCTTTTCGACTGGCGCTGTGGGTCTGAACGGCCAGCTGGACCGCTCCCCTCCGTCATAGCATTCGCATTCGAACACCTATTGTGATAGACCATGGCGCCCCTACCTCCCACCACGCAGACGCTCTCCGCCCGTCTGACCGCGCTGACAGAGTCCAACAAGGCAGTCGGCCAGCTCACACAGCGACTTGCCAAACTAGACTTCCAGCCCGGGTCTCAGCCACTGAACGCCGAAGAGGGGGATGTGCGCCTGGAGCTGAGTGCTGAGATACACGAGAACCTGAAGAGCATTGAGGAGGAGCTTGAGCTGCTGAGACAGGAGGTTGAAGACGTCCTGCAGCAGCGCTCTGCACTGGCTGGAAAGCGAAAGGACAGTGCAAAAGAGAGTGAGCGATCCAGGCTTGCTGTCCTACTCGCACGCTTGACAGAGGACTTGAAGTTGTGAGTGACATGTACCGTTCTCACCGAAGCCGGCGCCAAGCACTAACTATGCTCGTGTCCAACAGGTCAAGGTCGCAGTACCGCAAAGCCCAGCTGACTGCCAAACACAACGCCGAACGCGCAAAGCTCAAGGAACGAGAGCTCCTCTTCTCGAACCTCCAATCCGGCGCCTCGACACCGTCATCCACCTACCGCCAACGCAAGCAAAACAAAGGCCTTGCTGAAGAAGAGATCGTCGCTCAAGCCTCCTCAGACGTCACCGCTGCCCTACGACGAACACACCAGTTGATGCAAAACGAGCTGTCGCGCTCTCGATTTGCCCAGGAAACCCTCGAACAATCCACCGCCGCACTCGCCGACCTAGGGGAGAAATACTCTGACCTCAACACCCTCCTTGCAAACAGCAAAACCCTCGTCGCCACCTTGCTGAAGAGTACAAAAAGCGACACTTGGTACCTCGAAACTACTTTCTACATCCTCATCACGACCATCATCTGGCTAATCTTCCGCCGCTGGTTATACGGTCCGCTGACCTGGTTCCTCATTTGGCCACTCAAGCTGGTCTTCCGTGTCGTCTTCGGCGTCGTTGGTTTCAGCACTGCAGCAGCCGCAACATCATCCAGTCTCGCAGTCCCCTCGGAACCAAGCACAAGTCTCATCGTCAAACCCAGCGCTACAGGCGGCGCGCCCAGACGGAACAGCGACCCCAACGCTCCACCACCGCAGAACTACATACGTGTTGGCGGCGGAGGCAGAGGCTATCACCAGGGAGATCCGAGTCCACCCGATTCCTTATCACACCAAGTGGGCAAGATGACAGAGCACACGCAACAGCAGCAGCAGGACGAGGTGCCGGACCACCCCCAATTAAGGGCTAACAGGCAGCAGCCAGACGAAGAGGGCCCTGTGGTTAGAGGCGATGGGACGGTGTTGAAAGAAAGCGACAAGCCGAGGAATCCGAAGAAGAGAATGTGGGAGGAGAATGTAGAGAGCGCGAAGCATGAGCGGACGCAGCAGAAACAGCAGCAGCAGGAGCAACCGCAAGGAGAAGGGCAGAGGAGAAAGCGGGATGAGTTGTAGATGGTATGCGACATGACAATGCGAACAAAGTGCACATTGTGATTCAATTCATGTCCAAATAGGAGAGTAGCAGCTAAGGTGAACTATGAACAAGATGCATAGCGCTGGAATGATGCTAGGGGTATCAAAAAAAAAAAAAGCCAACGCATGCAACATGAGAAAGGAAACATGACCAACGCTAACGCCTCTCGCTGCACACGTCTCTTGATGAAAAGGTGGAGTCTAAAGTTGGGCAAATAATAGATGATGATGATGATGAGTATCCAACCATCAATGATGATACTCATTCTCACCCTCACTCTCCTCTGCCGGACCCTCGGCCACATCGACACGATCCTCAATCTCCTCGTTGAGTAGCACGCCCATATCAAAGGTGCGCTCCCTGCGCTCTTCAGCGGCTTCCCAGTCGCAGCGACAGTCCTCCATGATGAGTCGAATAGCCACCTCGGGCACCAGGACGGCTTGGACAAAAGTGGCAGGGCCCGACGTCTGCACGACGGGATCGCTGCACCGTTTGATCTCTTTGCTCAGGAGGTTCATGACGGATTCGGTGATGAGCCGGCGGCCGCGCGGGCCATAGTAGCCCGGGTACACGGCGTTGTCGTCGAGGGCGTACGAGGCGAGTTGGGCCTGTTTCGAGGAGGATAGGTCGTTGCGTTTCGAGGGCACCGCGGCGGCTTTTCCCGTTAGCGCGAGCGGTTCGTAGCGCGTGCGGTAGGTACTGGCGAGCTCGCCCGTGAGGATGCCGTGGAGTGACATGCGGTGTTTCTTGATGCGTCTGGGCAGGTCGTCCCAGTGGATGGGTTGGAGGCCTTCGGCGTCGTACTCTCGCTGCGCCGTCGCCTTCTTGTGTCTATGGCAGAACGCAGCCTGGTTCTTCACCGTCTTCTTCCGCCCCTTCCAGAAGTCCCAGTAGTCGTCTTGGGTGACGGGTTCATTGCAGATGGCACATTCGGTGCCTTCCTCTGCTTGAGCGGGCAGTTCGCGCATGTACGAGTCGATGTGGTCCATTTCTTCCCGGGAAGCGCTCGAGTCGGGTAATGAAGAATTTAGCATGTCTGATTTCCATTGAAGATGGTCGCGCAGTGTCGGTTTCAGGAGATCATCGAGCTCTGCCTTGTTCATTGCTGACGACTCGGCGGCACCACCCTCTGTACGCGGGGGTTTCTTCTTGTTCTTTGAGTCGACCATCCGTAGCTCTGGATCTAGCGGCGCTTCTGGCTTTGCATCTTCCACGTCGGCGGTTATGGCAAGATGCTGCTGTTCATCATTGTCTGCCATGGACAAGTCAGAATCGCTGGCTTCGTTCGGTGGTGGGGCGGCCTTCTTGTTGGACTTTGAGCCGAACTTGATTGGCTTGCTGCTTTTCTTCTTGGTGGATAGTGGCGGTGCATGTATGTTCTTGGTTTTGTTCGCGCCGGCAAACGTCACCTTTGGGCCCTTCTGCTCCGGTTGGCTTGATAAGCCAAAGTGCCAGACATCGAGGAATGCTGGCGGCGTAGGCTCGGCTGTGGTCTTGTCGCTGTCGCCCTTGAGCACCTCCTTGGCTGCTCGACTCTGCTCGAAGTGGCCAGTCTTTGGGACCCGCAAGGCAGCGTCCCGAGCAGCAGCACTGCGGGGGTTGTTCGGGCTGGGGTTTTCAGCCCTAGCCCTGGGTCTCGCTCTGGTAGCTGACCATCTGCTTTTCGCTTTCGAGTAGAGCCCGGGGTTGTCGCAGGACGTTTGAGTCGGGCGCTGGCTTGGAGGACTCGGGTGGGATGCGTAAGCGCTCGTCGTCTGAAGACTCTGGCTCCTTATTCCACTCTAGCTCGTGCCGTTCCTCGGGCCTCAGCCCCTCCTGGCACGTGTGTTCCTTGTGCTGTGCTTCGTCGTGATCCCGGGCTGTGGCATGCGGCTTCCCGCCGACTGTCTTCAGCAAGCGTGACGCTCCACCCCGTGTCTGGCCAACACGGACTGCCATTGGCGGACAGTGGGGAGCACGCTATGCTCGTGGCAACGGGTGGGAACAAGGAAAGAAGAAGAAGCGGAGGCAGCAGCCAAGAAGAAGAAGCGGAAGCAGCAGCCAAGAAGAAGAAGCGGAAGCAGCAGCCAAGAAGAAGAAAAGAAGAGCGGCGGCGGCAAAGCAAAGCAAAGCAAAGCAAAGCAAAGCTAAACAACGGCGCGACACGGTCGAAGCAACCAACGCGACTGCAGAGCCCGCGCTAGCACCGCCTAGCGTTCTTTCTTATCGATTGGCAACTTTTCCCTTTCACCTTCCCCTTCGCTTGGACGCGCACTCATCAACGGCACGCTCCCATCTGGCACGGCACGAGACGACTCTCGCCCACCACCTCCGCCCCGCCATGGCCGTCGACGAAGCGCTGCAGCAGCCCCTCCACTTCACCGGCCACCGCCACCTCATCTCGCGCCTGCTCCTCGCCACCCTCACCGGCCGCCCTGTGCGCATCTCGCAGATCCGCTCGTCGTCGACCAACCCAGGCCTCACCCGCTATGAGACCAACTTTGTGCGCCTCCTCGACGCCGTCACCAATGGCGGCCAGGTCCAGTTCAGCATGACGGGCACCACCCTCGTCTACCGTCCCGGCCTCATCACCGGCTCCGCAGAAGGCCCTCGGCGCCCACGGCGGCGTCCTGCGCCACGAGATCCCCCGCGAATGTGCCCGCCGTGGCGTCTCGTGGTGGCTGGTCCCGCTTTGTCTGCTCTCGCCCTTCAGCAAGGCCAATGTCAACGTCATCTTGCACGGTGAGGGCTGCGTCACCTCGTCCACCACCGCCGGCGACATGTCTGCAGACACCGTGCGCACCGCCATTCTGCCGCTCTACAAGTCGTTTGGCATCGAGCGCAACATCGAACTGCGCATCCTGAAGCGCTCCTGCGCCCCCGCCACTGGCAAGAGTGCAGGCGGCGAGGTCCAGCTCGTCTTCAACCACCAGGTCCGCCTGCCCAAGACCCTGCACCTGCTCAACCCCGGCCGCGTCAAGAAGATACGCGGCGTCGCCTACTGCATCGAAGTGCCCAAGTCCAATAACGAGCGCATGATCCACCAAGCCCGCGGCATCCTCAACAAATTCGTCCCCGACACATACATCTTCTCCGACGCCTCGCCCGCCCCCTTGATACCCACCACCCAAAAGGGCCACGGGAGCGGCAAAGTCAAGGGCGCCGTGGGCTTTGGCCTCTCGCTGGTCGCAGAGAGCAGCACGGGGTCCATGTACAGCGCCGACGTGTCTTCACCCCCGAGGGAGGCGTCCCCGCCGATGAGATTGGCAAGCAGTGTGCGTACCAGCTGTTGGAAAAAATCAGCCAGGGCGGCGCCGTAGAGAATGTGGCGGCGCCAACCGTATTGATGCTCATGGCCATGGGCTCTGCAGACGTCGGCAGGGTAGCGCTGGGCAGGGACGTGCTAGCAAGCGAGGACATCATCTCGCTGGCCCGGGATTCCAAAGTCTTTGGCGGCAGCGGATGGGGCTTCCGTGAGAACCGCGGCGACGAGGACCGCGGCGAGATTGTCGTCAGCGTTGTAGGGCGGGGCGTAGGCAATGTGGGGCGCAAGGTTGCCTAGGCCGCTGGCTGCTTTTGGCTCAGGAAAAGGCGTTCACGGTCGGAAAAGCATGCTTGTAACATCAACGATACCCATTTCAATGCTATACGCATACTGTTCATGTTCTCTCCTAATGAGTGAGCTGCTTTTATGCAGAGGGAACCGCGAGTGCGAGTGCAAATCCAAGTACGAATGCAGGCACGAATGCAGGCACGAATGTAGGCACGAATGCAGACACGAATGTAGGCACGAATGCAGGCACGAATGTAGGCACGAATGCAGGCACGAATGTAGGCACGTATGCAAATACCAATGCAAATACGAATGCAAATACCAATGCAAACACGAATGCAAATACGAATGCGATTCAAAAGCAACGCCGCCCAATGCTCATCTCTACCCACGCACGCAAGGACCAAAACTTGAATCTTTCTCTACTCCTTTCCCCTGCCATCCTAGCTCCCGCTCAACTCACTCCCCTCATCGTCATCCATCTTGCCGTACTTTTCATTGTATCGTTCCTGGTCGCGATACGGTCCTTCATCACCCTCGTCACTATCGCTCAACAGATCCTCATCCGACTCGCCTGCAAACGCATCATACAGTTCGCCACCCCGTCTCGCCCGACCCGCCCGACCCTTCTTCGTAGCACCTGCGCCAGACAACATGCTCGTCTCCTCACGATCTTCCACATCGTCCAGCACCTCAAACTCATACGCGTCGCGTGACGACTTCTGCTGCTTGCGCCGCGCAATGTAAAGGTACGCTCCCAGCCCCGCTACAAACACAATGATGAGCGAGAGCGATCCGTAGATCCAAATTTGCGTCCGCCGCGACACACCAAACGTGGGGAAGATGGACGGCAAGAAGTTCTCGTTCCCATTCCCGGTCTCTGGGGTTGTCGATGCTGAGGGTGCCGTCATGGCTGTCGTTGCTGTTGTTATCGTTGTGGCCGTCGAGCTTGCCGCCCCGTTGGTCCCTGTCGGCTTCTGGTTGACAGGGCGGTCAGGGTGATCAGTCGGATTGACGGTGACAGTCGGTTTACTGCTAGGTAGTGTGACCGAGGTCGTGTGTGCAGGGTGGTCGTCGATCTTGTCGTGGTCGGCGTCGTCGTTCTCGCTGGGGATCGGGAGGAGCTTGGCCTTGGATGAGTCAATGCACTCGCCCCAGAGGCGCAGCTTCCAGTCGGTGAAAGTGCCGGTTTTCTTGTTGCCGGGCTTGGTGTCTTTGACAATGACGGTCCAGTTGCCTACCCCAACCTCTCCCCAGTGTGCTACGGACATGAAGGTCCAGTCCACGTAACCGTACATATCTTCGTCGTCTCGGCGGGCGGTAGAGAGGTGGGAGCTCATGCCGGCGGGAGAAATAAGCTCAACACTCAGGTCACCACGGCGCTGATGTTCAACGTTCATGGTAAGTGTGATGTGTTCGACTCGCTCAAAGTTGGCTTTCTTCAGCATGTTTGCGGTAACCTCGAACATGCTTGCTAGGCCTTCTTTGCCTTCTGGGATTCTCTTCTTGACATGCATCCAAGGAGACCAGAACCAGGCCTGAGGCTTGACAAGTTTCCAGTCCTTTGCCTTCTCAACGATTGCCCATGCATCGAGTTTACCGTATCCAAACTGGTGGCTGTACAAGCGGCCGAGGGTCGTCTTGATCCAGTCACTCGGTTCGTCAAAGGCACAGCCGTCAGGACGGTAAGCCACTGTACATCGCGCCAAGTGAGATCTGGACGAGCTTGGAGCAGCAGAGCATAGACTCCAACACCAATGGGGCCTGCAGCCGATGTTCCTCCGTGTTGGCCTGTGCATTTATTTGCACCCACGTCTGTAGTGTGGATTGCATCACCACCTCCACTGCTATAGGTCACGACCAGCTGTGCAGAGCAGGCTTCGGAGTAGTATGGGTGCTTGTTGTTCAAGTCGATGGCACCTACCGTAATGCTGTAAATGCTGTTGGTGTAGCCGTCAAAATTACAGTTGTCGTCGCTTGCAGCACCGTTGCCAGCAGCGAAGACGTAGATGGAGCCCTTGCCACCACGTCCTTTTGCACAGCCGTCACCATGGCCTTTTCAATGAGGATGCCGGGCGCCTGCATGGTCTTGCCATCGTCTGGGGGCCCCCACGAGCAGGAGTAGATGTCGTTTTTCTGCATCTCGTAGTTGATGGCTAGGGCTTCGTCTAGGTCGGTGATCTTTCCAGAGAGAATGCGCACGCCTGAGATTTTTGCGTCGTAGGCCAGACCCACGCCACAGACGTTGTTCTTTCCCGCGGCAATCTCTCCAGCGCAGCGTGTGCCGTGTCTGTCGTCGGAAAGCTTGGGCGTGGGTAGATCATCGTGATCGTTGAAGTCGTAGGAGCCCTCAGCGAAGAAGTTGGCCTTGAAGTCGGCGCTGTTGTAGTCGAGACCGTCGTCGACTACGCAGGCGGTAACGTCTTTGCCGGTAATGCCCTGCATCCACACGCCGGTCACGTTGATGTCGTTGCCGGGGGCCTGGACGTTGAAGAGGTGCCATTGGTCGGCGAAGATGGGATCTTGGATTTTGAGAGACTTGGCGACCTCCCTCTGTGTGTTGATGGCATCGTTGATGTCTTGGCGTGGGGGTATGACACTGCGCTTCCAATGCCTGGGCTTGAGCTTTTGTTTCTGGGTGAAGTAGACGCTGTCGAGTGGGTGGTACTCTAGGCCAGGTTCCCTCTTGCGCCGTCTGCGCTTCAGCTCCTGCCTGGCGTCGGCGACAATGTCGTTGTCGTGTTTGGGGGCTCTGAAGACGTAGTGGTCGTCAAGAGAGCCGAAGGGGCCTTCGAGTGTCAGGCCGAGATGCGTGGCGAGTTCGGCGGGCGAGGTGGAGGGGGAGAGGTGGATGGCGTAGTAGTCGTGGGTGGTGTAGTTGCGCTTGGGCAGGTGGTGGCCTCCTGCTGCAGCCAGCGTCGCCGCCGACGACAGCAGGGTGAAGATGTCGAGGAGGCGCATGGCGCAGACGGCTTAAAAATATTGGATGCGCGGCTGGGCGCCGTCTGGTACTGGTGAGGGTGGTAGGACGGTATCCAAGATCAGCGGCGGCAAGGGGGTTGGGCGGTCGCGTGCGCGTGGATATATGTATGAGGGAAGGAGTGGACAAGTGAAAGGTGTCGTGTATGGCCGGCCTACTGAGGAAGAACGGGCCTACGATAGCGACTAGGACGAGAGTAGGGCGAGGGTAGTAATGGGGAATGCTAGTGTATGGGCGGTGTGTGGCTGAGTAGGAGCAGGAGTAGGAGTGGGAGTGGGAGTGGGAGTGGGAGTGGGAGTGGGAGTGGGAGTGTGGGGAGGCTGCAGAAGTCAAGGGCAAAGTCAAGGGCAAAGTCGAGGCCAAAGTCGAAGCCGGCGAAAGGCAGTGAAACGCTCCACGCAGGTGAAGCACGCCCGTTCGATCCCAGGGAACAGCCACGCTGCCACATCACCGAAGAGGTGCCCGTCGCCGCTAGGTCCGTAGGCGGTTAGATGCTCGAGCGGGAGGGCAGCAGAGCCTTGGACGGATACGGCAGGCGGTAGGGCGTTGCCGCTGCCTCTCTAACACGGAACGGAGGGGTCGGCCGTCTGTCGTCTACCGTCTACCGTCCACCGTCTCCCGTCTACCGTCTCCCAGCCACTTCAGCTTGGCCTGCCAGCCATCACTCACATCGAGTGACGGTGAGCTGGCGCCGCAACTAACTCCAGCAACTCCCTGCACCCCTTCTTCGTCCCTCCTTGTCCCTCCTTGTCCCTCTTGTCCTCGCCCCGTCTTCCCTGTACATAGCCGTCTTTTTCTGCTGCGTCTTGCGCTTGCTTCCCGCCGCCGTCCCTTTCCACGTCCCAGGCGATCCCAGCACAAGGCTTCCTACAGCACATGCTCCGCAGCCTCTCCGCACCGCCGTATCCCTAGGTAGCTATTATGCAAGCCGTGCCAATGGAAACTGCTCCTAAGTGACGTGCGGTGACAGTGTACCTCGGGCTGCCCCTCGACCTGCCACAAAGCATCTGCATCTGCCTCTGCATCTGCCTCTGCTTCTGCTTCTGCCTCTGCCTCTGCTTCTGCTTCTGCTTCTGCTTCTGACTCTGCCTTTGCCTCTACATCACTTCAACACCCTGCGCAGAGCCAGGAGCAAATCGCCGGCCCCATGATCTTGCTGCACCATGGAAAACAGTAGAGCCAGCGGCACCTATGCCACGCGCGTCTCGAGTCCTCCTACAGCACACCAGCATCACGAGTCCTTTCCTCAGAAGCGCAATTCCTATCGTCGCCCAGCAGACGCGCGCCCGCAGCCCAAGGACTCCAACATGGCCACCCTCGTTCCTAGCAACACAGCCCGGCCAGTCGCCCCGCCAGCTTCCAATCGACTCTCTCAAGGCCCCTCTCAAGGCCCCTCTCACAGGCGCCGGCAAAGTCAACAGATTCCCCCAACAACAGGCGCCATGGTCGAGCCAATGCCTGCTGCCCCAGACGTCCCTCGAGCACCACCCATGTCTTACAAAAATCCGTATGCGCCCAAGTCGAGCGCCAACGGGCCTCCTCGCTCATCGCGCGACCCCACCATCCAGCTCAATACGAGCAGACAGCTGCCGACCATCCAGACAGCTGCCGGCAGACTATACGAGCTGCGCTCGCCGCCCTACGCCCCAGCCGAGCCACTCTCGGCCTCCGTCCAACGGCGCAACTCTCACCGAAACCCCTCCGTGCCGGATCGGTCGCCGCTGCAGAAGCTAGAGGGCAAGCTTGATGACATCAGCAAAGAAGAGCGCCGCGCGCGAATACTCGAGGCAGAGTTGGCAGCCCAAGAACGCGTCGAAGCCGAGATGCGTGCTCGTCGCACACGTGACGCTGCTGAGAAGGAGAAACGCATCGTATCACAGCCTGTGCCAAAGTACGAGTTGATTCCCGACAACACCCAGCACGTCGGAAGCAACCAGCGTCATGTCTCAGCACCGCTCCAAAGCAACCCTAAATCACCCGACATGAGTGACCTGGAATCAGAGGATGCCTATGCGTATGATCTAACCGAACCATGGAATCCCTCTGCAGCGCAAGCTGTCGCCGTTCCAGCCCCTCACCGCATACCATCGCAGAAGCAGCCACGCCTCACGTCCATACAGAAAGCTTCTCCAGCAGAGGCCGCCATTGCGCGCAACGCTAGCCTCAAGGGTAAAGAACCAGCTGGCATCTCGAGGGGGCAGACAGCTTCAAGGACCGCATAGCTGCCCCGACCACGCAGCCTATCCACCGAAAACCAGTTGAGCAGCCGATCGGAAGTCTGACCCCACTCTCTGGGCTCGGCCTCGAGGATGCAGGCATCCAAGATACCCTAGGAGGTGCTGAAGTCATCCGCTCTGATAGCAGAAGAAGGCCAACAAAGGACCCATATGCAGTCCAAGAGCCCGTCCGATGGGGGAGTCAAAGAGACAGCAGGGGTATCATGACTGCCCGGATGGAAATGCAGCAACAACAAAACGAACAAAAGCGCCTTCCTGAAAGCAAACGACAACCCCAAGTCCATCCGTACGACTCGCCTGTACCCCCAGTAGCTCGTAAGAGCGTTGGCTTCTCTGATATCGATTCCGAGATTTACCCACAGGCATCCCATGATGCTCACCACCACTTCTCGCGTCACCAGGGGCCTGAGCGAACCTACATCAAGTCGCCCATGTTGGAAGAGTGGAGACAGGCGCCAGTGGCTACGCTTGTTTCTGAAGACTTGGACTTGAATGCGCCTGCGAGAACACCCAGTGCTACCAATAAGACTTGGTGGGAAGATAGCCATCGACGCCGGCGATCAGGTACCTATGTGGAGCCTACATATGACGGCTACGCCGATGAACCTACTTCTCAGACGAGCTTCAACCCCCCACTGTACCTCAAGTGCGGGCCGCTTCTTCGATACACAGGCCTTCGAACAGACCAGACCAGACCAGGCAAAGAAAGGGAAATTTGGAGAGGTAGTGTAATGATCGTCACCACCGATGCAGAGTCGTCCTATCAAAGACCGCCGACCCTGCGCTTGTTCAAGCAAGCAATGGACCTCCTTCCGCCATCTCCGCAGGAGCCTGATGGCGACCGTACTTACGTTGAGCCTATCGAAGGACAGTTCAAGGTTTCGAGAACCGGGCAGACTATGTACGTCAAGGCTGTGGACGACATTGCGGAGAACGAGGATTTGTCTCGGGTCGAGGATGATACTGGCCTGTTCTCTTTCGTTCGCGGCGCAGGCGCCAAGTCGACACGCATTCACAAGAAGGATGGCGAAAAGCTCGGCAAAACACGCGAGATCTCCGGTGTTCGTCTACATGCTGAGCGTGGGGTCACGTTCTGGCGCTTCAATCTTGAAATCGAACTGGGAAACACACAAACGCGGGTTGCATACAGAATCAACCATGGCCCAGCTCTCGGTTTTGGGTACCAGCCAAGGGCGACTCGATGAACATCATGTTTCACAGCTGCAACGGCTTCTCACTTAGCGTGGACTCGAAAGAGTTCTGTGGTCCAGACCCCATGTGGCGCGACGTCCTGAACTCGCATCAGAGCAGACCCTTTCATGTCATGCTTGGTGGTGGTGACCAGATTTACAACGATGCAGCAATGAAGCAGACAACACTGTTCAGGCAGTGGACTGAGAACAGAAACCCAATGGACAAACACCACACTCCATTCTCGGAAGGAATGCAGAATGAGCTGGAGCAGTTCTACCTGGACCGGTACTCCATGTGGTTCTCGCAAGGTCTGTTCGGGATGGCCAATTCTCAGATTCCAATGGTCAACATTTGGGACGACCATGACATCATTGACGTACATTCACCTTTCTACCTACTTCGACCCTTGCTTTGCTAACGATGACAGGGTTACGGGTCTTACCCTCATCATTTTATGCAAACACCAGTCTTCACCGGCATTGGAGCTGTTGCCTTCAAGTACTACATGCTCTTTCAGCACCAGTCTGTTCCCGCCGAAACAGAGCAGACTGAACCATCGTGGCTGCTCGGGAAAAGCCCCGGTCCATACATCAAGGAACGATCCCGAAGTGTCTTCATGCATCTTGGCCAACAGCTGGCTTTCCTTGGACTGGACTGTCGCACTGAACGACAACGTGACGAGATCTTAACTGAAGACTCGTATGACATCATTTTTGATCGTCTCGAGGACGAAATTATCAAGGGCAAGACTAAGCATCTGATTGTGCTCCTCGGTGTGCCAATTGCTTATCCAAGACTCAACTTCCTAGAGAACATCCTGACAAGCAGATTAATGGACCCCATAAAGGCTATGGGTCGCGCTGGCCTGCTTGGTGGCTTTGTCAACAGATTCGACGGCGGCGTTGAGATACTTGACGATCTTGACGACCACTGGACAGCCAAGCACCATAAAGAGGAACGGAATTGGTTCATCAAGGAACTGCAGCACATTGCAGAGACCAAGTCTGTTCGCGTCACCATCCTCGGAGGTGATGTGCACCTCGGTGCTGTAGGTCAGTTCTATTCTAACAAGAAGCTCAAGATTCCAAAGGACAAAGATGCCAGGTATATGCCCAATGTTATCTCGTCGGCAATAGTAAACACGCCCCCACCAGACATGATGGCCGATGTCCTCAACAAACGCAACAAGGTGCACCATCTTGACGCCAACACAGACGAGGACATGATACCAATATTTACGCATGATGTAGATGGTAAAAAGAGGAACAATAACCATTTACTTCCTCATCGAAACTGGTGTAGCATTCGCGAGTACAAACCGGGATTCTCGCCGCCTGGATCGCCTGAGCCGGAGGTACGACCCCAACCGGGCAGGAGGCTTTCAGAAACTTTCAATCCTCGTCAAATGGTCAGAAGATTCAGTAGTGATCAAGCGCAGCGACCTAGTGCACGAGGGCGTGGCCCTCCTCTATCGTATTATAACAACCCTCAGAACGCTACTGCCGACGAGTTACAGACTGGCGTTATCAATCAGCCGCAATCATCGTTCTCGCCTGACCGATCGGAGAGTGAACGACCCGCACGGTCTCGCCGCAACTCGCTGACCTCTCTTTTCCGGCGTCGCCTTTCAGTGGACAGTGTTGGCCATCGTGAATCCACACAGAGCCTGCCGCCTGGAGCCCACGATAATCTCTCGCTTGAGCGTCCATCCCAATTCCGCCGTAGACCTAGCGTCTTGACAAAGAAAGGGTTGCAACAGAAGCAGGAGGGAGGTTTCATTGACCTTGAAGGCGGTCTTGATATCTGTTTGAATATGGAAGTTTCGCAGCACGACCCAGCTGGCATCACAATGCCTTATCGCCTCTTGGTGCCTGCACTCAGCTATGCAGCCCCCGAGCCTGGCATAGTCGGGAAGCAGCCACGCAAGGGCAGTTTCCTGGGCTTGTTCGGTGGACACAAGCGCAAGAAGACCATCAACGATGACGGCTACTCTCACAGTGGTAGTGAGAGTAGAAGTGGGAGCGATATTGGGGAGATGTCCGAGGATGATGAAGAAGAAGAAGAAGAAGAACGAGCTGAGCAAAGGTACAAAGTCGGACCCAGGATACTGATTCCCGGTTTTGGATCCCGAAACAAGCGTACTGAGCCTGCGAACCAAGGCCATCCACCTGACAACCGGTTGAGCTCAGGGTTCCATGCTAATGAGGCGTTGGCAAGCCCCGCTCATGCGGACGGCTCACGCGATGGTGCAACCGACCGAAGACAAAGCGTGGATATTGGACCCATAGACCATGGCCGTGGAGTCTCAGCATGGGAGTCCGTTGGAGGGAGAAGACATAGTAGCGCTCCTCAGCCTCAGCCTCAGCCCGTACCTCAGACTGTGGCGCTCTCGCCGATACGTTCCAACTCTCTACGCAAAGCGCCTACGCACAACTCATCACACAAGTCGCAGCTTCCCAACCTAGAGTCTCCTGAGGTGCACAGAAGGTCCATGGGTGGCACCATGAACCAACACGGTAATGACAAGTTTGAACCTGCTGCACATGTCCTTGCGCACACTCCATCGGACGCGAAACATGATAGCTATAAACGCGATTCCTACCCACCACACCCCGCCATCGTAGGTGCGGGGCCAGGCTCCCATACAACGCTCGAGGCAGCATGCAAGCCCGAGATGAAACCTCAGGAGGCGACTACTTTAGCAGCGGTGGTCGCCAGCCTCGACCCACCAGCCAATCTCGTGGCGTCTCTAAGGGGCACTATGCACCTCCTGCACCTGAAAGAGCCGCACCAGTACCCGCAACTGCACCCGAGAGGGCCGTGTATCCTGAGCGAGGCGGGTACAACCGTACCTCATACCCTGCGTACCCCAGCCGCAACGGCAATGCTGGTGTTGGAGCGAGATACCTTGGTGATGGGCGATATGAAGACGATGAATATGATAGCCTTGACGAAGATGGAAGAAGTCTAAGCCGCGGTGAACAGGCGATGAGCCAGGACAGCTTTGTGCTGCCGAAGCCGAAGAAGAAGTGGCAGATTTGGCGATAGCGCGATGGTTTGCATCGTGGTAACAAGATGGAGCGGTGGTGATGAGGGAAGGCTCGTTTCTATCCTTACGATTAATGACTGCATGATGACCGAAAGATTCGAAAGCTGGAACAATGGCAGTACATAATAGTGTTTTAACGTCCTATCCATTACGCACTCTTCACTCCTTAGCGCATATTTGCATTCCTTCCAAGCAAAGCTCGGAGCAGTTCTCTGCAAAATATTAACATGCCTCCCCCTTCAATAGAAGTATGGTTCGTGTGACAGCCTGGAAGGACTTGAAATTACCAGACGCACCTGCTTGAGGTCACAATAGTGCTTTCCCGTGTTGGCAAAGGTTGACCCAGATGTGATGAAAACACGGGCAACAAGCGGCCTTACCGTACTTGACCTTTTGCGGAAAGCAGGCCCGCAATTCTTCCATTAACACACACAGCCATACCGCCAACTCGCAACTCGCAGATCGCATCCGAAACAGATCTGCTCTGGCGTCCTTCTGCACCGCCGTTCGAGAGCCTCGATCGCTATTTAGCCAAGCCAAGGTTAAGTTCTAGAGGAATACGGACGCCATGTCTGCCACGACATGCCAATAGGAGCAGAGAGCAACGGTCTCCGCTAGGGAGTTATCGATGCTGCAGCGGAACTTCTCCACGATTACCGGTTAAAAGGGAGTGCTCGACTCACCAAGCGAGAGACATTAGCGACATGTGCCCCAGGCCCCTACACACCCTTCACGTGCCGTCACCCATGATAGATCGATCACCCTTGCGATCAACAGCGTCCAGTGTACATCCAAGGCCATATGGGCCTATTGGAAGGGCTATCATTAAGAACCTCAACAAGATGTAATCTCGTGACCATCCCCAAGTTGGTATACAGCTCGCAGGATGTAGCGATGCATCATCCAACCAATAGTTGGTGGAAGAGTGGATTCGGGGTGCACAACAGTACTGACCGACTCGACCAGACGCACCTATTCTCGTCGCAGGGTGGATTTCTCACCACCATTCTCGTACCAATGAGTATACACTTGTCCAGATGCGGTTCGTTTGTCTCGTGGCAGTGCATGCTTACAAGCTGATATTCTCGGTAAAGCTCCCCTGTTTCCCCAGCTTTTGCCATGGGGCTGCAATTTGCGGACGCAAACCATAAGTCTGATTAGCCTCAGTAACCAGCTACAAAGATTCCAACATGTAAAACCAGTGGTAAGGTTGCTCTTGGCCCGGAGTTCTCGGTCCTCTTGCCTTCGGGTGGCTTAAGAGGAACAGTCTTGGTATCAACTCATTGGTGACTTCGCATCTCGTCTGACATCCCTCACACGCCTCCCCAGCAACCTTACATAGCGGATAATCCATGACAATGAACCTATCACGCTCAAGCAGTGCTCTAGGGTCACTTCCCGATCTAGGTATACTGAGCATGACTACTACATAAAGGACGCAGGCCCACCTTGATCCAAGTGAACACGCTCTGGGGGTATCTCTTTCAAATACGACTCTCAATCAAACGGTGCTATTTTCTAACAGTATGCCTACCTTCGCTTTCGGTGCCAAAGCGCCCAACAGCAACGCTGTTGCGGCTCGCGAAGAAGCACCCCAGTTCGAGAAAGTCAACTGGCGCAAAGAGCCCAACTTGCGCAAGCTATATTTCTATGCGGCCATTCTTTGCGTTGCTTCGGCTACGACGGGTTATGATGGGTGAGTTTTGGTTGCGTTGATTATGGAAACGCTGACTGATTCTGGTCAGCATGATGATGAACTCCTCACAGCAGATAGACAGATGGGACAAATACTTCGGCGAGCCTGACGATAACCGCTTGGGTATCATGAATAATGCGTACAATATCGGTTCAATTGTCAGCTTTTTCGTCGTGTATGGCTTCTTCAATAAATTGACCACCTTCGTACGCCACTAACCTTCTCACAGACCCTACGCCGCTGAATACTGGGGCCGCAAGATTCCCATCGCCATCGGCTGTGTAATTATGGTCGCCGGTGCCCTTGTCTCGACCTTCTCTACAAACTGGGAGATCTACATGGCTGGTCGGCTTGTCCTCGGTTTCGGCAACAGTTTTGCGCAGATGTGCTCACCTATTCTCCTCACTGAGATCTGCCACCCGCAGCACCGCGCCAAGCTCACTGCCGTTTACAATACACTATGGCATCTTGGGGCTTTCCTTGTCGCCTGGATCGCTTGGGGCACTTCACAAGCCGACAACGAGTGGTCCTGGAGGTCGATCACCCTTCTTCAGGGCCTGCCTTCTGTCGTCCAGCTTGCATTCATCTACTGGGTACCGGAAAGTATGCTCTCCCGTTCGCTTGATGAAAACAGTATAAAGTGCTAACTTCCAACAGGTCCAAGGCTAGTTTCAGCTCACTGTCACAGAGAACCTACACTAACTTGAACAGATGGCTCATCTCCAAGGAACGCTATGAAGAAGCTCTGAGCATGCTTGCATACTACCATGCCAACGGCAACGAGAATGATGCAACCGTACAATTTGAATATCAGGAGATGAAAGAGACTATCAGAATGGAAGTTGACGCGTCCACAAACTCTAGCTACATGGACTTTTTCAAGACTCGCGGCAACCGCTGGAGGTTGGCTATCTTGATTTCTCTCGGTCTCATCTCGCAATACAGCGGCAACGCCTTGTTCTCCAACTACATGAACCTTATCTACGAGGGTGCTGGCATCAACAGTCAGAACCAGAAGATGGCTGTAGGTACTGGAGATTTCCGAACGGATTGTGCGCTAACATGCATTAGCTATCTGGTGCCGAAAGAGTCCTATACCTTGGTGTCGCCCTTTATGCGGCTACTCTGATCGACAAGGTCGGTCGCCGAAAGCTTTTCTTGATTGCAACGAGTGGTAAGCGGCTCTCTCTCTCTCTCTCTCCTCCAAGACATCTCGGCAGACTAACATTGAACAGGTATGGTTGTCTCCTTCATCTGCTGGACCATCACCTGTGCTGTCTACGAAAATTCAGGTGAGAAAAACTCAGCTGCCGGTTACACACAGATCCCGTTCATCTGGATCTTTGGTATATTCTACGCGCTTGCCTGGTCTGGCCTGCTTGTCGCCTACGCGCTTGAAATCCTGCCTTACCGCCTCCGTGGAAAGGGCCTCGTTATCATGAACATAACCGTGCAAGCTACTCTCGCCGTCAGTGGCCAGACGAACCCTGTCGCCTGGAAGCGTCTCCCCAACCATTGGAATCTGACCCTCTTCTACACGGTAATTATCTCACTCTCCGCTCAAGAATGTCCCGCTCACATGGCTAGATATGGATCTGCGTCGAACTTGTCTGGGTCTACTTCGTATATCCCGAGACAAAGGGCCCTACTCTGGAGGAAATTGGCCGCATCTTCGACGGCCCTGGTGCCGTTGCACAGATCAGCATGGCAGAGGTCGAGAAGGAGATTGATGAGCGTAATGTAATTGACGAGAAGGTTCCGCAGGTACAGACCAGTCGTGTCTAACTGGTCGTGTGCACGCTGGGTCTTAATGAACAACGTGGGAGGGTGGCTGGGGTGATGAATCGGTCACGTGCGAGGTGACGGGGGTTGACATCTGTCGTTACTGGTCATTGGAATATAACATGTCTGCCAGTCATGGCTGAGCCCGCTCTTTCCTTCTGAACTATTTCACTCCGAGCTCAATTGTATGATCTGAGCAGCCGTTCGGGATGACTGTAACACAAGCGTTGTAACAGTGAGTCCAAGGACATTTCCTCACCTATCCACGCATAATTGAGTACACAACAGCGACCTAGCCTTGAAACAGAACAAAAAAATATAAAGCCCGCCAACAGCCAAAACATGGTAATACCTCACCTTCAGCCTTTCCCACTCCACATCCACATCAACGCACCCACAGCCTAGCAGTCTGTCACTTTAGCATCGAATCGCGGGTACTTACGTTCATCAAACTTTGCTCCGACTGCCTCTTCACCCTCCTTCCCCGAATATACCGATTTCATTGAAGCGAGAGAGCCTGTGGTTCTGTACCGCACACCTTGGTGCAATGGAATGCAGGTTTGCTCTTAGTTATACAGTTTCTTTGCCCAGTAGACGTATCTTGACTATGCTCGTTGCTTTTGTTTTGAGCGGATCGACTACTCGTCGTAGTGGCTAAATTGTGCAAGTGTGTGGCTTGACTTTTCGGGAGGGGGGCTGGTCTTGGGGTCTGAGAGCCGTTGCGGTCAGGTACATTGTCAGTGAGAGATGTGGAGGTTTTAGACCATGCGGTTAGTGTAGTTGGTGGCGCGGTACGTTTCAATATATGCTTAGCATTTTTGAGTTGATATTGTAGCTTTATTGCCATGTCGAGTCTATCCAGCTGCGGTGGTATATCGTGTGCATGCCTTACAGGTGCCGCGAGTGTATTCCTCCCCTGCTTACTGACATGATAATGCACCGTGATCTCAGTGCTATATCTAGCTTTCGCGAAGTTGTGCGTTCTCTTCATGCCTCATTTGTTGTGCCATAGCAATGTCCGTAAGGAGTCCCAGTGATCCGACTGCACGTAACTGCGTTTCCCATTAGCACCTTGTCTATAATATCGGCTTTTAGGGAATACCCACATGTAGCTCATACTACTCCTCAGACTGCTCTGTACAGTCTCGGGATGCCACCTGAACAGATACATGACCATGGCCCAACTGAGACTCGCAAAAGCCGGCCATCCATTCCGAATTAGACTCCTCCTCATCTCCCCATCCCCAAACAATTCCCACCCACCTCCGCCCCCGGCGTCCCAGCAACATGTTTAGGCTGTACGGCAAGCTTCGCAAGCGCTAGACACACGCGCGCAAACACGTATATGACGATCTGCTGCGAGACCGAGTTGTGAATTGTGCGGCCGAAGACCGTGTAGCCGCCGAGCAGGCCGGCGAGGAAGGAGTCGTAGTGACGCTCTTTGCCGGTAGGGGAGGTGTGCCGGAGGAACAGCATCGAGGATTTATAGACGAGGGCGAAGAGGCCGAGGTTGCGGGCATGCTGGCGCGTGGCTTTGTAGACGAGTGTGCATTTAGAGCGTAATCTGACAGTGTTAGTTGCCGTGGTTGAGAAAATAAGCGTGATGTAGTGTCAGGGGGAGTGGGCGACGTACGTTCCGGAGCGGAAGAGGAAGATCATGCTAAATCGATTTCAGCTATAGTTTCTTGAGAGCGAGGAGCATGAAAGCGTACACAAGTGCGTGCGGGAAGCGCACTTTGGCCCCATATACGATGCCACTTCTCACACCTTTTACCAGTGTAAGGATGTCATGGTATTTTGGATCGAGCACAATCTTCTCCAGCGCAGCCTATCCAAGTTTAGCAAGCACACTCAAGGTGTATGAAGCGCATCCCTACCTCGAGCGCTTGTAATCTGTCCATGTCGACAAACTCCGCTGTGCCTCGGTACGCGCGTAGATGACGCACGTTTGTTCCCTCGCACCTCGAAACAGTAGCAACAGGGGATTCAGGAAAGGAAGGAGCGAAGTGAGAAGGAAAGATATCAACGTGAAGTGTGGTGCATTGGAGCGAGTCGCGAGTCTGAGCGACACAGCCGGCTATCGAGCTGGGTGCGGTCAACTAGCAGTTGGCCTCGGCATAGCGTCACATTATCGGCGAGAGCTTTCCTTCCCCACATTGGCTGCTCTCCAGGTCTCGTTAAAGTGACAGGGGTGGTTGGCATGTGAGAAGACGCATCGTCACATGCTAGCGCTTGCACAGTGTTAATAGTTGGAACTTGATATCCGGTATGTTGCATTGTAGATTTAGAAGTAGCTACATCGTGTCGCTTCATAATGTGATATTGCAAACTCCACCCAACGCCGTTTGTCTCTAGGGTATCGCGCAACAATGAACAACTCGTTACGCCCAAGACGAAATCGCATCATGTCTTAATCAACACGTCTCTCTGGCCAGTGCTTCTTCAACTCCTCATACACCGTGAAGATAAAAGCGGAACTGGGTATTGATCGAGCCACGGTGATACCGCATCCACGGTACATGCCCTTGATACCGTGGTCTCTCCAGAGCGCTCTGCCAACGGCGCCAAATGTAGACCGGCCGCCAGTCAACTTTCCCACATCTTCTGTCTGCATGCGCGATTTGATAGTGTCCGCAGGGTAGAAGGCGAAGTTGTAGGCTGCACCAGCGGTAGATCCAGCTGCCATGCGCTGCCAGATGGGTAGGTCCTCGGTATTTGATGCATTTGCTTTCTTGAACATGATCTTCATGCCTTCGTAGCCACCAAACCACGCTGCACCGCCGCCAGTCTCTCGAATAAAGGTTCCGAGTTGACCGTGCCAGTAGCCCAAGATACCCTGGTGACGGTACACTGAGACAATACTACTAAAGACGGTCGGGCGAGCAATGATGCCGTTGGGGGTCTCTACAGGAACCTGTACTTTGCACTTGACAAGCTCGATCGGTGTGAGGAAGAGTGAAGTGATGGCTCCTGCGACCATGCCACAACCGAGCATAGCTGTGTAAGGGAGATCTTGCTCAGGGTTCGTCCTCAGTTCTGGGTAGACACCAGAAGCTTTCAATGCATCTCCAGTGACGCGATACTGGGTAGATGTCAACTCAGCGCCTCCGACACCGGAGGATAAACGGGAGCACTTACACTGAAGAATAAAGTGCTCGTCTCAACAGCAGCACCCACTAAAGGTGCGCTTATGCCTCTGTATATTCCAAGGAAACCATCCCGCTGTAGCGACTTCTTGAAGCAGTCCAACGGCCCATTATAGCGCAGTGGTAGCGTGTCTGGTTGTGACTGCAGGCGGACCTTGACGGTATCGAACGGGTATTCGATGTATTTGCCGACAATACCGGCAACTGATCCGCATAAGACGTCCTTCAGGGCTTCTTCTCCTTGCCCACCGGCGTTTGTGATGGCTGTAGAACGTACTTCGTCCTTGATGACTGTGTTGGACAATCCACCTCCTGCCCCCACCATCGACACCGGACTCTCGTGTAGTTCCATATATGTGCCGGTACAATCGTTTTGGTGCTTATGTCTGTGTACAGAGTGTAATAGTCAGAGCTGTGTTATGAATCAATGAGCATGGTACAGTGTTTAGGGCAGCGATCGTAGGCGGTGAGAAGGGTGAGAGGTGGCTGTTCAAGCTGTCGGACCCATGGGCGCGAGCACGATATTATACGATTTCGTGAGTGGAGAAGGAGTCGGGGGTACGACGTAGCACAGGGCGTTTAAGGCCACGAATGCGCAACGGGCCGCGGGTTGGGTTCTGTAACGGGGTGGTGGTGAATGCACTCCAGGCAAGCGGCGCCCAATCGTGCGAATGTGCAGAGGCGTAACGAAATTTTCAATTAGTCTTAGGAGAACCCTGCATGCACAACAAGCTGCAAAGAGCGGAAACAGCGCACAGCGCGTGGAGAGCTGTGATATGCAGTGCCCAAGACTGGATTGTTGATGAGCAAATGGCTCATCCCGAATCCCAACCACAAAATCGCGCCCTCATAATATAATCTTATCAGATCTGATCCTTCCATCGATGTCGCGACCTCAGATCCAAGGAATGGCCCACTGAAGCGGAGGGGGTACAAAGGAGGCTTAGCGCACAGCTAGGGTCCTTCCCTATCGGTATCGGCTCAGGGCTCAGATTATTTTCGCTGGGGGCGCGTTCGAGACTTGGGGATCGTGAACTCTGAGCCAACACCACCAACAACAGTGCCAAAATGTCTGAAGCAGTAGCAAAAGAGGTACCTGCCGCATTGGTCCCAGTTTCCGTCAAAGGGATGAAAAAGAATGGTACATTACCTTGCGTGCGTGTTTGAAGAAAACATAAAACTAATCCAACATTCAGGCAAGCATTGGCACGACACCAAGAGCGCCTTCAGGCCTCGCGCAAACCAGACATCATTCGAAAAGCGTACAGCAGAGAGGAAGGCGCTTGCCGCTGTCAAGGCGAAGGAGAAAGAGCTGAAGGACGAGAAAGCGGCGGCAAAGCAGCAACAGGTTGATAGGATTCGTGAGAAGCGCGCAGCCAAGGAAGAGAAGGAGCGATTCCAGAAGATGGAGGAGAAGATGCACAAGAAGCGTGTTGAGCGACTGAAGAGGAGGGAGAAGCGCAACGCCATGCTGAAATCGTGAGGAGAGTTTGCAACGTGCGGAGAGTTGACATGAGTGGTGCAGCCTCTTCAGGAAGAGCAGCCAGGCCAACGTGGAAGTACTGTCTGTCTAACCGCAGTCTTCCACTCGGCAAAACGGCAACAGCGGAGGCGCACATATACCAAACCCACGGCTCTCGAGAGCGGGAACGTTTTGCGTGCATAGTCTACGGCGTCAGGGCAGAAGGGCAATCATATTGCCGAATGCTTGCTGGCTCAAGGTGGAACAACCTTCTGCAGGACACATAAGCATAATCCTAGCAAAGAGCCGCGCAATGAAAATGATTCAATACAGTTTCAGGCTGTGCATATACGAACGTCCAAAAGCGTGCAGTGCTGGTTTGTACAGCATTTGATGTGTGATCAGATGCCACTCTCTTGTTGCAGAAAAGCCGGATAAACAGGCAATTTCCTTAACCCATGAAATAGAGACAGTCGAATCATAACTGGCCTGGTTTGTTAGCTCATGAGCAGCTGTAAAACGGCAAATAATTTCAGGCCAAGACGACAGCCGCAATAACTACCTGGACTGTCCATTGTCCACGAGAATCCGTCACTCCCTTCTCTGTATTCGCTTAGCGCAGATCCAGGGTGCAATGACGACGGGCGCTCAAGCCGCGGCCCATGTACCCAGCACCTCTCAAGCTCGCATCAGTCCTCACCATCATCATGTCCACATGGACTCGCTTTACCTGCATTCAGGCTACTCCCGGCCCCTCCGCCCCAACGTGTATGAACGCGAATCACGTCCGTCCATTCGTGTAAGCTCAGAGCCGGACTCCAGCAGCAGAAGAGCGCATCTCCACAAGCACAAGTCGTCACGCCGACACCACCACCGCCACCACCATGACGATGAGCACCGCCGCCGTAGCTCAACACGGCACCACGCCAAAGAAGTCGTTCAATCGGCACTGCAGCCACCGACGAGCTTTGGCGATCTCTTGAAGCAGGCGAGAGGCAGCAAGGACAGCTCGCCGAGCCACAGTCGCAGCCACAGCCGTCGCAGAAGCCCCACAACGAGAGGAAACAGGGAGCAACAGAAGACCAGCGATGTTATAGCACTCACGGTTCCTCCGCCGCGACCACTGCGACCAGAAGAGGTAGAGCGAGAAGCTAAGAGGGTCGAAGCCAGGGAACGGTGCGCGTCCAGCTCAGCCTAGTTAGCTACAACTGCTGACATGGTATACAGAGACCTCCGCGCCGTACTAAAATCCCTGTCCGACCAGTCGCTGAAGACATCACGCCAGCTGGACGACACGTACTATTCAATCCTTGAAAAGAGCTCGATTTTGCGACAGACCATCGGCACACTGCAGGAGCTCTCCGGTCTGACGAAAGAGCTACACAAGAACTTTAAGACTGATGCACAGGAATTGCTTGATGATGTTCAGGGCCAATTCGAGAGTTCAAGCAGCTTCGATACGCAACAGAAGCAGCTTGCTGCTCTAGAGGAGAGGATCAAAGTGGGCAAAGAGAAAGCAGATACTTTGACCGCACGGCTTGCGGCAGCGAAAGAGCGTGTCGATGCAAGGGCGAAGAGCGAGGCGCAGTGGGAATCCAGTACGAATCGTATGTTACCCCAAAATCTGTTGGGAGCTGTATGTGCTAACAATGCTCGTAGGCTGGTGGCAGTACTTCGGCGGTATACTGATTTCCATCGTCTCGCTCATCCTGTTGCTGGTAGTCTTCCACCACCTCAGACCCACTCACGTTGAAATGAACCCCAAGCCTGCACTCGACTCCACTATGGAAGCTAAGATTCGGGGAGCCCCCATACCAGATATGGCGAAGAAGGACATTTTGGAGTTGGCAACATCAGTACCAACCATTCAGCTGAAGACGTCACCCGTCCAGTCGTCTGCCGAAGCTGGTGATCGGGTCTTTCGTGCGTTTGATGAGCTGTAGTTTCGTTTCGTTTGGCTTCAGAGATACCCATAGACAATACCACTTACTCTTGATCATTGCAAAGATAAAGTGATGGTACATCATCTACCGATCAATCTACCGCTCGTCAGGTGGACAGGAAGGTGACTACGGACAATTGGGACAACGGTCTGTTTACGGCGAACACGATATTCGCACCAAGATCGAATCAAATGAAATGAGGCATCCAATTGCGATAGATTCGTCAAGCCGAGGCAGAACGGGAGATACCCAAAACAGTTTGCCCTGCGCAGGAGGGTAGCCTGTCAAGCTCGTGGGGGAATATTGACTGGAAACATTTGCCTGCGGTTCATTCCTGGTATTCTTCGCCCTACCGGTGACCTGGATCTAGGCTGTTGCGCCGCGCTCTGCTGTTCAGTGAGCGCCGACGGCGGGGATGCTGTGGTGTTGATGTGTTGACTGACGTGTGGGGGCACGATAGGGCGCTGGACTGAACGTCGCGCGCGCCAATGGGCTGAAGCTTTCATGACAACCTATTTGATATGCCTATGTCATATGTGTAAGCGGCTCGAGGCATGAGTATCGTAGGAATGACGACAGATTGCGACAGCTGTATCTCTTGTTTGCTTTTGGCGGATAGACGAGGCTCAGGGCGTATACAATGGCCGATATCGGTGGGCTACAAGGTTCGAAGACCGCCCAAACAGAACCTGAGGCAGGATTCACAATCATTTTGTAGGCGTAGGACATGGCCTGAGTCGATCGGCATAGCCAATGGCCACTCATTGCAGAGTTGTTGGTGGATGGGATCATGTCCACATAGATAACTTGAGCTGTCTCTTACTGCCTTTCAGGGCCCCGGTCACAGGTTTTCATGCGCAGTGTTGCGCCTTGGACCCCTTTTTCTGAAAGACATAAAGTCGTTGTAACATAGTTGCTACCGTTGTTATTCTCCTCCTAAATATCTTTCATCGTCTTCTCAATTGTCTTGCCTCGTTATGCACAATTAGCGTTGCATCAGGTCGGCAGTAACAACGCTGTATTGGCTGCGCAGCTTACTCTTAGCAGCACCTACATAATTTAGCAAGACCTAGCGGCTTTCAAGAAGTCCCCAATATCCGTTGACCTTCAGGCATGAAGTACGCTGGTATTTTTATTATTTGTTTTAATCGGCTGTAAGACTGTAGAGCTTGACCTAAACCTCTGGTTTATAGACATACTACGATGGATCGTAGTTATGAGACCCTACTGTCCGCGAGCGAGTTCAGATCCATAATTGTGTCGCCCAACATATCACCACAGTTGAATGAGACCATCTGCAGTTGCCGCTACGGCTGTGGATATGGTTGCGCTGGACACGGCAATGGCGACATTTGTGACCAGGTGATCGATGGAGAGAGCGGGACAGCGGTCGAGTCGAGCAGCTCTAGTGATGACGAGGGCCTTTCATCTGGCCCTGAGGCACACGACAACCGCCTTGATAGCCATGCCACTGACCACTCAATTCTATCTCCCCGGGTTTTTTTTCGCACAGAACGATCGCGTGGTTAACTGACGGAGCTGAGAGCCTTGACCATAGCGAGTTATCAAAGGGCAGGACACAGCTGACCCGACCAATACTGAGAGCTCGGCTATCCCTTGGCGGACCCACCCGACTGTCTCAATTCTGAACATGTTCTAAACAATAAGAATATAACATAAACAAGTTTACAATTAAACCTAGGGTTGGAGTTATTTTAAGGTTAGGATTAGCTTAAGATTAGAGTTATTCTAAGGTTAGGGTTTCCTAGAATCTATTTTATTCTATTGCTGTAAAGTGTAGCAGCTGCAAAGACATTAGAGTTGTTGTTCTCAAGTTGCTTCGGCGAAAATATATGGTGGGCCGAGCACTAGCATTGGTCGGCACAACTATATCCTCATCGAAGGGCTGGGACCAGGTCTCCGCTCGATCGCCACTACACGACAGCTGCGAGAATCTCCCAGAAAGCCTCAGTAACTAACCATGCAGCACTGGACCCCGCAACAACGAAGCTTCTGACCATGGAAGTGTGTAGAGAATATCGCCAGGTCCGGGCATTGGTGGATGGTTTATTCCGGATGAGTTGTCCTTCCAGGGTAGGATGGAAGAATGGTCCATATAACAAGGGAGTTTGGTCTTTGTAGGGCGTTTGTACCTCTAGCTACCATCGTTTGGCTTCAGCGGTATTTGTTTGAAATTGGGCGATTTGATTGTATTGTAGCGTAGTCTCGCAAACTGTACCTTTCATTGGGGATTTTACTTCATCTATGTCGTGATGAGCACAAATTAGCTCGATGTCTGGTCACCACCTAGCATACGTTGACACAAAGATGTACTCAGTCTTGTCCACAAACATTACGCCGTGATCTTATCCACAGCTGGTTGGATGTACAGCTGTACAAGCGGAGGTGCATGCGTCCAGAAGCTACCGCACATTTTGGTAACTTTGACTGCTCTAAGCTGATTAGGTATGTTGGGTGGCAGAGGAGCAATGCTGCCCCCACACGTGAGGAACGTGAGGAACATGAGGAACACCACAACGCAGCCAAGAACGGATACTTTCTCTTACAGCACTTTGCTGATATGTGCTCTTGTTCTACAAGTGGGTGCGTTAGATTCTCCTTCTTAAGAACTTGAATGTAAACCCTGCAAAGTCCCTGTCACCACCAAAAGCTGCGAAGTCTCCTAATTGGCCTAGGGCAGTCAAACGTCACTGGAAGAAATGCGGTATACGCGCACTGCTTCGCCCTAAGAACTGTTGCGTGACTCGACGGCATTTTTACGGGGAATCAGAAACTTGTTGTCAGGTAAAGGAATGAAATTGAGGCGGATGATCTTTGTGTTGTTGTTGGCTCGTCGCTCCCGCGGGAAGGAACAGCCGCGGGCGCACTTGCATGTGGCAGCGGATCAACAACCCTATTTCACCCGCTGCCTTTGAGTACAGTGTCACGGCGTTCCCTAGTGTGGAAGTTGGGCGCTGCGGCTTTATTCGAGGTTTGGAATGTGGGGCCCTGTGCTGGCTCCTGCTGCTAGACGTTGCGTGTCTTTCAATATCGAAAACACATCAGCTGGTGGTTGTATCAGCATCGAAAGGGGAAAGAGGTTTCAGATGGCAGGCAATGTCTAGGAGAATTGCACATGAAGAGTCAGTCGATGTGCAGATGCGCAGATCCCCCAACGATGTTGTCTCCAACATTTGAGTCTCCAGCAGTCATTGAACTGGAGTCATTGCCACAGACCCACAAGACCGTTCTCCACTCCTGCGAGCGAGGCGCTAGTCCATTCGATGTTTGCTGACTGGGGCGTTTGTGAGGTCGTGGAGTGAATGTTGCCCCTTGTCCAAGCTGGGTGATTCTTCAGAATTGGATGCATGCGGCTCCAAGTTTGGCGCTTTTCGATTACCCCCTTCCCCTCGGCAATTTCAATCGATGCAGATAGATCGATCGCAGTTGCGGTGTGAGAAAAGCATTGATGGTCCAATCTTAGCCCATTGGCCTCACTGGGCCCGCCTGGAAGCAGGCCCGCGGATCGTTCGAGATCTGATCCCAGCGCAGCCCTTGGCTCAACAGGAAACACCACCAGCCCGTTGATATACTCGGCGCAACAGCCACAACCCTCAAAATAACCACCCTCCCCGAACCCAGCTACCAAAATCGACAGTCCTCCTTCACGCGGCTGCCACCCTCGACCTGGCTTTCACAAGACCGTGGTCCGCTCCGAGGCTCTCCAAGTTCGCTCCCCACCTGCTACGTCATTCTGTCGGTGCATGTCAAAACCATAGCTCGACGTCGTTCGATCTCACATGTGTCCGGTAAGCAGCTCGTTTGAAGGTCTTCCGAAGTACGAGTTCGACAAGTCTTTGGCCGTGCGGTTATTTGTTTTTGAAGGCTGGTGAGTCAGGATCCAACTAGCATATGAATGCGCTTTAACACTCTCACAGAGCCCTCCATTAATTCCCGAACCACCCAAAAACACCTACTTTGACCATCGAACACGCGACCCAACAACCATCGGTACATTCGCAGAGTGCGGGAACGGGTACCTGCTGCGGTAATATCCAGATTCGGCTCAGCACAAGACACTGCCGAAACTAATTTTGAAGACGGCAGCATTCAAGCCGGGATTGACTGCGCTTTGCGATTAACAATTGCATGCTCCCGTAAAGTTCCGATTTTTTTGGGCGTCCCCGCATTGAGAGTGCGCACCCGCACATCAAACCTGCAGCTCTGGCGTGGCACTAGTCTACCCGCGCGACCGACGGCATCGCAGCGATTAGGAACACCACTCGCGTCAGTGGGCCTGGGCTAAAGAACGTATAAAGTTTGCATACCTTTCAAGTGTCTGGACTGTCTATTACTATGGCGTCTGCAGCACCCCCAGACGTTTTAAGGTAGAACCTATTGAGACCAGCACCTCAAGTTCCAAAGAACGAAAAGTAGAGGCAGAAGCAGGAACAGCACAACCCCGAGGAGGTTCGCTCCTGAGCAAATCGAGACTACGACTAAAAGCAACCGCAAGTTTGCTCCCGTACCTACTGAAACCACGCAAAGAACCAATCGCAAATTTGCCCCGGAGCCGATAGAAACTACAACGAAAACGAATCATAGATTTGCCCCAGAGCCGACAGAGACGACAGAGACGACCCAGAGTTCAAATCAAAAATTTGAACCCGAACCTGTAGAAACTACAACGAAGACGAATCGCGGGTTTGCCCCGGAGCCATCTGAGACGACGCAAAGGACGAGTCGAAGATTTACGCCTCAGCCAATCGAGACTACACAATCGACTAATCGCAAATTCGCACCTGAGCCTATCGAGACGTCACAGAAGAAAGTTCGCCGTTTTGCACCAGAGCCTGTAGAGACAAGCACAAGCACAAGCAAGAGTCGGCGGAAGTTCGCTGAAGAGTGGGATGAGAAAACATCACCAAGAAGGTTCAAGCCTGAACCATTGGAAATAACAGCAAGAGGCAACCGAAGGCAGCCGCCTAGCCCAAGGAAATTTGCACCACAACTGATAGAGACTGCGCAGAGATCACGCAGAACAGGTGATGCAACTCCAGCACTTCTCCCCTCTGACAAGACGGAAGCAACACCTGAGAGCAATGCTATTAGTGCTAGGAAAGCACGAATCTTAGGCATCGTGCCCACACCGCCTAACAACACACCAACTCTCAATTACTCGCAAAACCCGCTGTTCTTGGAGATTCAGCGTGCAGAGCTGCCCCCATCTCGACGGAGATCCTGGTTCTCCTGTTCACAGCATTCGTTCCGTGTCCCGGATTTAGAGCCCATTGAGTCTTCTGAATCAGAAGCATCGAGCCCTCCATCTCCCACTACTTCCCCTTCCTTAGTTGCAGATCACTCCTTTATGTACAAGGAAGCTACACGAAGAAGAGAAAGCGTTGACGATAGTTCTTCCGGCTACCTGCTTGCGCTCGCTGCCAAAGCTGCTGAAAGTCAACTACGCGAACAGGCCATGGCGGCCTTCCCCAACGACGACTTCCATGAGCCTGTTGATCACTTCATAGATCATGAGACAGAAGATTCAGAGATGCAAGATAGAAAAGGCTCCTCTTATAGCGAGGTCAATTGGGACTTGAAGGACATGCGGGAATACCAGGACTTGCAAGATTACGAGAAACGAAAGGCAGAGAGGCAAGCAGCTCAGTTCAAGCAGGCAACAGAAAGCTCGAAACCTGCATTCAACCCCTTCGGTAACCCAGCCGGCTTCCTTGACGCTTCAACTGCGAAGAAGATGGCTCTAGATCGCGAAGTGGAGCCTATGCGGAAGGGCGCGCGACCTCCCATGCTTGGGAAAAGTATCGTATTTCCAAGGTGCGCATCACCCGAGCCCGCACGCTTTGATCCTACCCAAGGATGTGATGCAGTGCGCACAGCGATGTGCTATTTATCCGAGCAAAGTAAGGCTGCAGAAGATGGAAAAGAGAGCCTGTGGTGTGGGAAAGGCAACGGCAAGCAAACGAGCACGACACCATCTCTTTGGTCCACTGCAAACAGTCGTGCGTCTAGTACTCATGGACTGTGGGGTGGGATGTGCGTCAATGAGGGAGAAAAGTCACCGAGAGGACCTACTGGCATCCTGACACCCAGGCACGAAAAGGCGAATCCCATGTCGCCGAACCCGTCACCAGCTATGAGCATGAGCCTTTTGCCACCCACACCTCCAGCCTCATCGACCGATTTTGGCAATATCGATGAGAAGCTTGCCATTGAACAGACCATCGAAGAAGAATTTGGTGACAACTTCGTCACTCAGGTTTATAACTACCTTTCGTTAGGATACCCATCTATGGCACAACCTTTTGACCCAGAGCTGTCCAAGATTTCCGGCATCTCTGTCGCCGAGCTAAGACAAGATGATCACCTGGCGAAGTCACGAGGCTACATTCGTCTAGGGAAGGATGGCAACCTTAAAGACGCCGAGATCACCGAAGAGACATGCACGCGCTGGCGAGCTCTCCGTACCTACATCCAGGAGTGGGCTAGACAGCATCCCAAGATGAGCGATGCACCCCCTTAGAAGGCCATGGAGTCGCCGTTAGGAAGGGAAGTTGGGGACTTTAGAAGATGTGCTGATGCACCTCGTCATTTGCATTTGCATTTGCGTATTTTGAGCGACTTAGCGCGTATAAAGCGATATGGAATTTTTACAAATCTAATATCTATCAAGACTCAATGTTCTCGATCTTGTATCACCTACGTATCAGGCATCAACCAATGACGTGCAATCTGCATGTATGTAACGTAGCGGCACAGTTTTATAATTTATTTGAGACGTATCTTACAGTTGTAGCTACACTGTCTGCTGACATGGTGCCAATTTCTTTACTTTTTGCGCGTTCGAAACGCGTTAGGTCTATGGTTGCTTTTCAACTTGTGTGAAGGTCTGCCAACAATTGCTGGTAAGTTGCATTTCGGATCGTTTTGAAAATTGACTTTGACTGGCGGAGCAAGAACGAAGGCTCGTCTTAGACCCACTTCTTTCAACTCCCACGTCGACCCATGGCTCTGGATCCCGTGAAGTGACATAAACGGCATAACACGCGAGGCGCTTAGACGTACTCTGTTGTTCCTTATCATTGACAATGATTTTTATTCATGCATGACCACACTTGCTTCATACTATGGTATCTGGCATAAGTTTTGTGAGTTGAGCAGGGCGACAGGGATGATCACGAATCCTCACTAATCGTGTAATTACGTTAAGAATAGCAGCAGGTTGCTCACTAACAGCAACATCTAGCTAATCAGACATTTAGATAGTTTTGTAACGCGTTGCAAAGCAAAATCAACTTTGTTAACCATAGATAGATAGTAAGCACCCTTGTTATCCTTTCCCACTCACAAAACGTATACTGGATATCTTAGTGTGCTGATGATGCCCACTCTTTGACATCCGCATCCCCAACTGATAAGTATTGCTTCTGACTAGGTGCGACCTTCCCTCATGTCAACGGCATTGTTCCTTTCGTGTCTCTTTCAATTCTGCGACTCTTGCTTTCTTCTCGCGGTAAGTTCCGAACTTTGATATGGCCCGATTTCTGAGCTGCGCGGCACGGAGGTAGCTCCGCTGCAGCAATTGACAAGTTGCGGAAGACCTATTCTTTCGAGCAGGCACTTCAGCGATCATCATAATGCTGCGTTAGTTTTATCCTTGTAAATGGACTTTGTGATCCAATAGGCTCGCCATGTCCCGCACCCAGAGCCAATAGTATCTAGTTGCTATGCCCCGAGTACATTCTTATCTCCACCAGTCACTACCCCCATGTTCCATTACAGTGCTTGTATGCAGGGACTCTCAAGAAGAGACGCAGGGTTTGCTGGATGCTTTTGTCGACCCACTGTCGTTAGGGTCACTGTCAACGTGTTGCTTTTTTACTTTCGCTCGGCTGCGCAGCCCTAAACGATGACCGTTTGCATTTCAACGGTATCCACCAAGCTGCCGTTTACGGCTCAAGGCGTGCGGGTGGAGACAAGACTCCCGTCCCACGCTGGCAATCCGGCGGACATCACCCCGCGTCCACAGCGTCTCAGGGTTCTTTTTTCACTCCACTAAGCTAGTCGGCACGGCCCTGAGGCTCGACCAGATGTTGTTCTGGCCGTAATCACTTCTCCTAGGCTGCACGAGATCGTCTTCGGTCTTATCCTTGCACGATGTCATGCACGGATGTGTACGGTGGATAAATGCCGAACGAAGTTATCTGAGGTTCCGGGGACTAACAAGGCATCTATTGGACGGCTTACTAGATCAGCGGAAGGACTGCTTGGGTCGTCTACTCCAAGATAGTTAACCACCTGGTAGACACCTAATGTTCAGTCTTTGTTTTACCAATGTACTTTTCAGACCTGAATTTGTCTAAGACTTCGAAATTCGTTTTATAGAAATACATTGACCTTACTCACCCTCTATCCGTTATTCTAAGTCTTGATATCCAGAGCATGGTCTTTGCTCTGTGTCTTTGAACCTGTGCATGATCGGCGCTCGAGCTTACTTCATACTTCAGCTCCTTTCCCCCTTGAAGGACAGCCAGCACCGCTCTCTCTTGCTAGCAATGGCGGGCCAAGGCTTCGATAAATCTTTCCAACGAAATCTGGCGAGTTTGTCATGGACACACTACGGTATTGGAATGGCCACGATAGCCATTCGAACGTGAGTGAGGTTATTCTGGTGGCCCATACAGTCACTAACACCACACTTTCAGTATTGCACGATGGCGGCGAGTTCGGAGTCCCTCCCAATTCGCAGTAGACGACTGGCTGATGCTAACGGCCGTGCCACTCTTCTACACGGGACTGATTGTTTGCTTGAATACAATCGCACAAGGTGGAGGCAGCAACCTCTTCCCCGGAACAGTTCTCGACATTCTCACAACAAGATATCGCTGAGCGTATCAAAGGGTCTAAAGTTGTGATAATCTCAGAGCAAGTGAGTTTGAATCCCTTGATACTACTACCGCTCACGACTGAACATATGGCAGTGCATGTTGAATGTGATCTGGGTTCTCAAGGCCTGCATGTTGTTCATGTTCGCCCGAATGACATCAGGGACAAGATACATGAAATGGATTAGACTCGTGGCCATATACGTCGCTGTTGGCTGGGTAGCTGTACAGATCGCTTTTTCACTGCCTGCATACCATTCCGCGGTTATTGGAGTGTCCCACCTTCGAGTCCTCAGTGCACCACGCTCCAGCACTACGCGATCGTTCAAGCAACGTTCAACCTCAGCAGCGACGTCTTGGTCATCGCCGTTCCTATACCCATGATCCTTTCCTTGTCTCTGCCAACTAAACAGAAGATTGGCTTAAGCGTGCTGTTCAGTATGGGAATATTCGTGGTATGTTTTAAATTTAATGCTGTTCATCATTACCATCTACTGATACAGAGTATAGATCATTGCTGCCATCCTAACTAAGATATACAACCTTTCCAACGTCTACGATACGGCATACATGTTCTGGTATACTCGAGAAGCCTCAGTTGCTGTATATGTAGCCAATTTACCCGGTATCTGGCCGCTGCTGCGCGAACACATACGCTTCCTACGCGACCATACGGACTCATACATCACGGGGCAGACTCGCATACCACGATATGGCTACGGATCCCGATATGGCAACCTGTCGAAGCATCAGCATAGCAATATGCGAACAACAGTCACTCAGGTCGAGTCCGACGAGATGGAACTAAAGGACTCGTGCAACCAGTTTGGCGCACGGTCACTCCACGCCTCACCTCGACTGCATGGTGGTGATCTGGGAGTCATTTTGGGGAAGACAAGTCTTCACAGTGACAAGACATCGATCAATAATTTGAGCAGCTGGACAGGATTGAATGCCATGGAAGTACAGGTGAATACCAAGGTTGAGATACAGCGAGGCAGTTGGGACGGGAAGATGATGCAAGGTCTACAGAGTACTACCCAGATCAAGGGTGGGAGGAAATGATTATTTTCTAGTTTCAAACATTTTACCAGAATATAGCGGTGGCCTTTTCTTGAACTTGACTATTTTGTAAAATTGTTCCAACCTTATTCCTCATTGTAGGTCACTGTCATGCTGGACCAACAGGATAAACGTCCCCTCTCAGACTTGATATTCAATTTTATTGCATAAAACTACTACCATAAATTATTTGAGGCAATTCACCAGGCCAACGCAGGAACATGTGGAGCCTCCAAATGAAGCTCTTCACAGTATGGATGTGGCTTAGCGCTCCCGTGACCGCGCGAGTGGAAGTCGCGTTTCTCAAGCTCAAGGCGGCGAACCAGTCAACATGGCTTCTCTACAACGATGGCGTTAAACCCGCACAGTCCTTCAAGGCACAACCAAATGATCACGCAGTTCATAAGACATCCCAAATCCACAAACTTCGACGGCAAAAACGATTCGTCTCCTAAACGCCGGCGGATCGGTGACGTAACCAAGTCGCCGCCCACACCACGCAAGAAGCGCAACCATGCAGATGAAATCGCCTATACAGATGCCAAAAGTGAAGATTTGGTTGAAAAAGAAGAGGAAATAGATACAAAGACGGACCTAGAGAGTGCA
This sequence comes from Ascochyta koolunga, assembly GCA_026119515.1. NCBI lineage: Eukaryota > Fungi > Ascomycota > Dothideomycetes > Pleosporales > Didymellaceae > Ascochyta > Ascochyta koolunga. The sequence continues at coordinate 2,094,991 of JANLCG010000002.1, read as the reverse complement.
TTGCCGCCTATCGGAACCGGCACGGAAGCTATCGAGGCATATGAGGCGTTCAAGGCATCTCAGGAGGAGAAACCGGAAGGGGCTGAAGATCGCCTGAAAGATCGGTCATGGGTCAGAAGGAAGAATACACTATACGTTGATGCATTCAACCTGGCGCTGGATACAGTGCTCGAAGAAGAACACCACCTCTTCGATGAGGCTGAGACTGAGGTGTTCAGGATATGGAGGGATCTGAACTATGAAGCGCAGTACCTCTACGTTCGACTGTTTCTCCGCAAAACATCTGCATGGCACCGCATAAAAACCTCGGCTACAATAGCGACCTTTCGGACATGAACACAGCTGTTGAAACTTTACAACGCACGTTCGAGTTGCCAGCATCTTCGGCTAAAGTTGAAACACATCCTGGCGAGAAGGAAACGCGGACTGACACAACGCTGGCACAGACCTTGACGTTTGCAGATCGTTCGGAACACGAGATCACAACATTGGACGAAGCGTCTTCATTGCTGCGGCTAGACGAGCTCAGGGCTCTTGCGAAGGAAGCGAAAGTGCAAGGAAAAAACAAAAAGAGCTATTGACAGCACTTCGAAGGGTGAGCAAGAAACAAGCCGGTCTGGGACATGTGGGCCTAAAGCGGTCTAATACAGAGAGCTCTAGGCAATCGAGGCAGTCGAGGCAGTCATCTATTTCAGGCACAGCGACACCAGAGGTTGAGGAGATGGAAGAAGGAGACCTGTCCGATCTATCTGATCATGGAAACCGGGATATCCACTTCACTCGCAAGATCATGAGCGAAACTGGGTCTTGTATACGGCTTTCAGCGGCGACGAGGAAGCTATTCGAGCGTGTTCATCTTGTTTTCTACCGCTCGACAGAATGGACAGAAAAGTCGCTGACGACGATTATTCTGGCGAAGATTGCTCGACGCAACTTTCCAGAGTATATTGTCTCCCGTTCTGCGAACATTTTCGCTTCACGCTCCCTATTACTGGAATATGAAGCATCAATACGAATGCAATACCGTATAGATAGCGTTCTGGAGTTTAACGGAAGACCAACGGAGAAAGATTACCAAGAAATTGTCGATGTATTTGAGGGGGTCTATCCACGATGGCGGTCATTTGTCGAGGAGGAACAACAAAAGAGGACAGCCTTTACCACAGCGGTGAAGGATCCTACTTACGCCGTTTGTCACCCGCCTGGGTGTATACTCGCATCATCCACAAGACCATGTATGTCATCGCCCGCCGCAAGGAGTACAGGCGCGAATACGATATCATATCCACCCTTCTCCAGCAGCGCCTCTTTCACCACTCCCGTCGCGGTGCTTGGTACCAGCGCAAAGCGCTCCTTGAAGAACACTACATGGCCGCCCTCACTCCTTTAGAGGAGCGTAATGAGGAACAGCAGAAAAAGCACTGGAAGCGCACTGCCTTGGAAACCTGCGAACATGGTCTACAAGACAACCTTGTCCATGTAATTCATCACTACGATCTACAAAAACGTGTCATGAAGCTTGAGAAGTCCCTCAATATCCCCAAACGAGCCCAGCATGACTTTACACACGTGCGTCTCACTAAACCTCTCGAAATTACCATAGAAGGAACCCAGATCTTGCGCGCACATTCACTTAACCGACGAAATACCAGCCCATACCCTCAGAATCCCAACCGCCGCGGTGGTAAAACAATATGGGTCGATCTGCGCGAGACGGGCGAATGCTCTGTCGAGGCAATGTGTCTCTCGCACTACCGCAATCTCGGGTGGAAAGGGTTCCATAGCGAAGGTGGGATCGTGCGGACCCTGTTCGCCTATCTTTTCTATGATGTGCTCTTCACATACGTGCCGAATGTGTTCCAAACACAATACCAGACTTGTCCACTCGATTTACACACAGATGCGTTCTACCCAAGCCGCATAAGTGAGATCAACGCGAGGCTAAATGAAATAAGTAATGGTGACGCACCGGGAATCATAAGGAGAATATATGCTGAGCATCATGAGAGGCGGACGTGCGTCGTGGGACTGGATTGGACGTACGACGTCAACGACCTGTTAGAAATAGCACACTGTTTCGACGGCGAAGCGCTGGCGACTGTGTGCAAAGTCATGGCGCAGGAATATGGACAGCGAGGAGGCGGTGTACCTGACCTCTTCCTGTGGAGGGTTGCAGAAGAGGGCGCAAGTAGGGAGGCAGGCGGAAGCGAAAGGAAGAAGGGAGAAGTCAAGTTTGCAGAGGTTAAGAGCGAGAACGATCGCTTGAGTGATACGCAGAGGCTTTGGATACATGTTCTCAGTGGGGCGGGCATACAGGTTGAGCTTTGCGCCGCTGTGGCCAAGGAGGTTATCCAGAAGTGAGAAGTCTCATATCTGCAGGCTCAAAGCAGAGGTTGATCCTAAATTATTGTCCATGGCTGGACGACCATCTTAAAATGCTGCCACTTTACACACTTCACATTGAACGGCAAGATAGTCTGAGACAACCCATTGACAAGTTCCAGAGAGGCAAAACATTGCTCATTGGTGTCTCACAAGCATATTGCTTGATATATCAACAAGATAGCTACAATCACGAGGCAAACAAAACAACGCCCCGTATGTTGTGCGCTATTACATATCCTCACTCCTATCATAAAATCTATTGGAATAGCCCTGAAAAGAAGCCTGTACATGTCAATAGTTCTGTTCCAGTTTTTCGATCCAATTATACTATCCTATAAACTGCTCATGGTGGAGACGATATGCTGCGTAGTAAAAAGCGGGTCACTTGCACTGCTATTTACCAGTCACCCCTGACCAGGGTTCACTCGGAGGAATGCATCCTGACCGTGGATGTTACTTATATCGATTCCAAAGTCCACTTTAGCTTGATACAAGGAAACGGTATGTCAGAGCAGGACATGCCAATGCTAACGAACAGGGCGTTCTTTGCAAGGACCATTACGAAGATACTTGTTAAAGGTGTGTGACCAAACGGAGAGATGCTGTCCCAGTTGGACGGCAAAGTGATGAAGATACTCGTAATGCAGTATCATCGCTACCCTAACGACATGAACAGAACCTTGGCACTTGGTCGAAATTGGCACAAGTATTTTGTGACAAAGGCTGCAAGGGATTTTCGCGAACATAGCAGTGGAGAGGGATAATTTGATCATCTAATTAGCGAAGCACATGGTCGACATGCGCAGATAACATCATTTTGGGCAGGTCCGTTACTGAGGTCTGACCAGACTAGGATAACCGAATCATATGGATCGGAGGACAATTGAGATGACTAGCAGTCTGCACAATCAATCTGTGACAATGAAGACACGAGTGCCTGAAACGCACTTTGAACAGGGGTGTGAGATGGTGTTACACTGTTAGCAGTGAGAGCAACGGCACGCAAGACTTACAGCATTATGGGATAAATAGATGGTCAGCAGCAAGTCACGGCGATCTAGATTCAATCAGCTTGTGAATGGATTACAGATTGTATTTCGTTACCATAAGGGTGGGCTCCAGTGTGGATCTCATCCGTCGATAGTATCTGCTCGCAGGACCGCCAGACTCAAGCTTTACACAAGGTTAACAACGCCCGAAACTCCATCTACGCGCCACAAATGATAAACATGATGGGCGACATTACTAAAGAAAAGATTGAAAGCTCTCACTTTTAGATGAAAATGTCCAATTCGTGTCTCCTCATGTTCTCGTCTTCGAATGTCGGGTACGCAGGCACCATGGCGTCGGCTGACTGCACATATGCGTCGTTGTATATACGCCAGTATGGTTGTCGGACCTTGCGAGCAGGATGAAAGAGGCCTGCCCATACGTAGTTCATGACCAGCGGTGTACCAACAGCGTTGCGAATACCCTCGATAGCTTCAACGATGCGATCAATGACATGGGGACTGGTCTCAAACAGGTTGGGCCATAGAAGGTTGAGCAAGTGAATCATTGCATCTTCGCAGTCCAAACCAACGCAGCCAAGAGCTACGTGCTTGACGACCGATGCTGCGGTCTGACGATGGACTTGGTCTCGGTCGATCAGGGCGTCTTCGAGTAAAGGCGTGATAGCGTAAACGTAGTCCTTAGCCATCTCACCGATGTACTCAAACATGAATGACAATGACTTGAGGACACCGTTTTGAACATTGAGCTCTGGCACACGGTACTCATTCATAAGGGCGGGCAAGACCGTGAAGGGAGCACAGGTTTCGGCGACGATACCTATAGCGACAGCGGTACAGACACGAGATTGACGTTCCTGGACACGAAGGTTACCAAGAAGAGTCGCCAATACATCTTGAGGACCGATGGCTTTGGCGATGTAACCGAATGTGTTGTTGGCAGCACGGCGAATGCCCTTCTTGTGTGCCTTAAGCATATCAAGCAGCTCGAAGCAGATTCGCATCCATTCACGAGGGTTAACATAGTTGGCGCCACGATCGGCGATGCGGCCTACGAGATCGATTGTGTTCTCTTGAACCTTCTCGTGTCGGTTACGAAGAATGGGTGTGAGCCGAGGCAGGAGATCCTTGATGGGTGGCTGCATAGCATGGAGCCCGACAACCGTAACGATAGCACGGAGCGCACCTAGGATGGAACCTAGAACCTCTGGGTACTCTTCACCAAGGTATTCGTACAGAGCCTGGGCGAGCTTGATCAGCTGCGGATCTTCGTCGCACTTCTGCATAACAAACGTGATGCGAGAAATCAGGTCTGCTGCTTGCTGTCGCACAGTGGCAGACTTGTTGTTCAAACGAGCAAGGACAGTAGCAACAATCTGTGGCAGGTATGTCTTCGTGCGCTCGCCTAACGCGTTCACAACTGTGGCGAAACCATCAATGACGATGGGATCTTCGATGGTTTGATCCTGGAATGCAACGAGGACACCGTCGATCAGCTGCTCCTCCAAGCGCTGGTCAACATCGTGGGCACCGAGTGTGCTGATAACCTTGTCGACAGTCTCGACCGTCATCTTGCGGTATGCTTCGTTCTCGTCCTTCATGTTGTTGACGATGCGACCAACAATCTCGGCAACACCAGCCTTCTGAGCAAGGTCAACGGTGGTATCCACAACTTGGCGGTAGTTTCGCTTGTCGAGAGCCATACGTCGTACCCAGAAGTGCTTGAAAAACTCTGGCAGTACGTTGTCCTTCAGGTAGACCGGTGTGACACCCGCCGTGTTCGAACATTGGGAGACAACCTTCAAAACTACCTTTTTCATCTCCTCATCTGGCGACTGAAACTCCCGAATGACAATTTCCATGATTTGGCTGGTGTAGTAGTTGGAGTATTCTTCATCCATAAGCGGGATGACATAGCCAACGGCTTTCAGGAAGGACGCGAGAGCCTTGCCGCGCTGTCGTCGAGCACCTGTCCAGAGAGGGTTGAGAATGTCGTCGAAAGACTCGATACCGTAGGGGCTAGCAGCTTCGGCGAGAGCAGCAAGAGCGAGGGCTGTGACCATGCGGACCTTTGGCTGCTCATCGTTCAAGTTCTCTCCAATACATTCAACGAGACCTTTCAGGTGGGGCAAGATAGCGCAACCCATCAGAATAGGGATCTGCTGCACTATCTTCACACCGGTATGACGAGCGTGCCATGACTTCTTTGACCTGCACACGGCGCGGAGGAAGGGAAGAAGAGCTGGAATGCCAAGAGCAGACGCAACAACAGCAAAAGCTCGAGCAGTTGTGTTTCGTACGTACTCATCCTGGTGATCCAAATCTGGACGCATGGTACTAATCATGTGTGCAAGACCAGCAGCCTTTGCAAGGTTCGAGATAATCTCTCGACCTTCCACTCGTGCATAGTAGTCCTGGTCAATGAGCAAAGGCTCAATGACTACCAGGATCTTGTGCACATATGGTCGTACAAGATCGTCGAGCTTGTATAGGACACGGTCAATAACCTTGACCAGCAAATGACGTTCTTGGTCTTCTAGTGTACGCTCCATCAACAGGGGCAAGATCTGGTTGAATAGAGCCCCAGCACCGAACTGGCGAGCATTGTCTGTGAGCTGTCGTAACGCTGTCTTTCGCATGGGCGGTGTTCCGTTCTTGACCTTTAGGAGCAGTCGCATGATCTTACGCTCTTTCAGTTCCTCCACGGTCATTTCGTTCTCATCAGCTCCGTCGGTGAGCTTGCCAAAGTACTTCATGTCCTCATTCTTGAAGAACTGCAGGTCACCAACACCCGGAATCTCGGTTGGTAACTGCTTGCCCATGGCTGCTAAGCTGTTGTCTGCTTCTGGAATCAAGAAGCCCTGGTATCCTGTAGGTAGCTGTGGTACGCCTACTGGACGACGTACTGGCTCGTGACCTGGCGGTGGCTCGAGCACCTTGTAACCCTCAGACTCACCAGGCAGCATCATGTCGAGCTGTTCGTCGGAGAGCGGGGCATTACGGTTGGAGATATCTGTGCCAAATGCGTAGGCAGGCATTGCAGGACGCGCACCGTTCGCGCCTGTAGCTGGTGCTGGTGTTGCGCCACCCGAGGGTGCAACTGCTGTGGTGTCCCATCGTGATCGTGCTGGTGCTTTCTGTTCCTCGGGGCCCGTCTCCCATCTTGACTTCTTGACTTCTGGCTCTCGTTCTTTGGCCTCCTCCTTAACAGCCAGAGCTTCATCGGCAGCACCCTCATCCCACCTTCTCCTCTTGCGCTTCTTCTCCACGGGAGGGGTCTTGTCGCCGTTGACCGGGGCTGGCGCATCGTCCTTTAGAGTAGGCTTGTGATCCAGCACCTCGTTGCCCCCTGACTTTTCCTTGTCCTCGATGGCTCTCTTGACACGTTCCTCCTCGCGCTCGAGCTGCCGCTCCGCCATGATCTCCTTGTACGTCATGCCGTCCCCTTGTCCATCTTTCGCAAAAGCATCGGCACGCTCTGGTGACAGTCTTCTATCGAACCTTCTTCGTTGGTAGTCGGTCTCGCGAGATGCGATCTGTGCCTGCTTCTCGCGGCTGTCGAGAATGTCCACCTCCGCTGTGTCGCCGCGCGCAAATTCGTTCAGCATGTCGCTCGTCGCCGTGTATTGTCCGACCAGCGACCTTCCGTTAAGTCCAACATCCTCCATATCATCGTCATCATCTGCAGCAGCGATGGAAAGGTTGTAGCCAGACATATCGTCGCCATTGCCGTACAGTTCTGATTCCTGTGCCTCGCTCAGGGACTGCTTGCCAGATGAGCCCCCATCAGAGGGTCCGATAGCCCTAGAGCTCTTTCCTGCGCGCGGACCGGCCATTGTGTTGCGCGTAAGTTGACGGTGTGGGGTAGATTGAAGTGGAGGCTATCGTCTGCCTGTGACTTTTCCTCTGAGCTTCGATGACCTTCTTGGCGGGAAAGCGCGCTAGTGTGGTCGCGATCCTTAGTCATCTTTCACGTGCTCCCTCATGCACCCACGTCCTCATTTTGAAAACAAGTACAATGGCATTCAATGGCTCTCTGGCTGTCTTTGAGTTCCATTGTACTACTGACTGGCAACTGTAGTCTGTCATTGTAATGACAGAATTTTGTATTGACGGTGATGCTCAGCATATATCCATCTTCCGTAAACCCAGCGTGCAATCATCGTCCATTTCTCACAAGAAGTATTTAGTATTTGCAAAAGTTCATTCGCTCTTGAGTGGTTGAACGCGAAGCTCGCTGATACAGCTGTCAAGTTGCCTGTGCCACGTTGGCGGCCCCTAACACTAAGGAGACGCTAAGATCATAGACGCTGCGATGGTCACGAGTTCGATCATCACTTTTCAACCAAGGAGCTATCGGTCAACGCTATCGGCCGTGGCTTCCGCTCATTACCATAAGACGCGGCCAGCGTACGACAATCGCTTCCGCTGTGCGAGGCCTATCCTTGGACCAGCCACGTCCAACTCCGTCTCTAGGGCATTCCTTATCGCCTTGGAGACGACATGGGTGCAATGCTCAACCCGCAACCAGGACGACAGTACAACGTAGAAATGCGGCAATGAATCGTTGTGCTACGATTTTACCTTCTCGGTGCGAGAAGTGGATGCGCCGTGGCTCAAATTTGGATCGCCGGCAAAGCCAGCCGCTTCATCAGCGTACTCGTAACCTATCCACGCAAATCCCACCGCTCGTAGCTCTGACCAGCTCTCAAAATATCCATTGCCACAAGCGTCACGGCGCTCGCATGTTCCCTGCGGCTATTTTTAATCCCCAGCTATCACCTTTTGCGGGGCAAAGCCGTTGACCGCCGAGAAGACAACCTTCAGAACACCCGCAGTAGCGAATGAGCAAGCACGCCTGTTGTGGAAGACGAGCTAACGTTGATTTGCACGGTCTGCATCTTTGAAACGATTCCGTCAAGTCTCGTGTAACTGCGATAATGTTGCGAGCTGGGGTCGGTCGCACGGCCAGCCATCATTTTTAGGGTAGCCCTAACGATGCAACACGAATGCAGATAATCACGATGTTGTCCCATGCCGTCGCAAGGTAGTAACTCTTGTGCGCCGCCCTATTGTTTTGCTCGTGCCTACGCTCGCTTTTGCCTTCTAATCACTCGTTTTTTTCTTTTTGATATCGCTGGTTGGCGACGTACCAAACGGTGATCCACATAGCCATGTTAGCGCCGCCGAATTGCATCCACCCTGCTCTCCGGCACCCTCGACCAGTCACAGGAGACTTCGCAAAAGCACAGCGCATGCTGGGCTTGATTGCAGACTCAGAAGCAGCCAAATTACAGCGTGAGAAGTCAGTCACCACAAGATGGCTAGAGAGGCCACTCTACGCGCATCTAGATGTTTCAGATGTGGAGTCTGGAAAAGAGAGCGATGACGACGATTCTTCTCGAGCCCACGACGCACCCAAGACCCACAGACGCCAGTAAGTCCGCTTCTGCCACAACCTAGTCCCTACCTTCTCCGCTTTTCACTCGACACCTTCGATATGGAATGGAGGCATTCAGCTTTCGACTTTGAAGAGTCGTCGAGGCTCTCGATCTTCGAGGACCTCGAGCCACCAGTCACGCGTCAGACATGTGCTGACCCAGCCTCCTCCAATAGAGACAGTCATACCACCAAGGAATATGGTATCTCACCTGAGGTATCACAGAGGCACTGGTACAAGCCAGATCGACCGTCGCCGGCATCCTTCGACTCAGCAGAAGCGTTACAAAGGCTTGCTGAGCCTAAGGTCAACAAGCTTGAGAAGTCTTTCGACATCAAGGGAGTAGACGCAACAGACTGGATGCCACCATCTTATAATCCGGAAGAGATCCAGTCGATAGCTTCGTATTCATCGTCACCAGAATGGGCTGCTCTATCAAACACGCTCAAGCAGAACGCCCGTCAGCAGCGTCCGGTATCCCTGCCGCTCGACAATTCTAACCTCCTAGCAAAGCCTAGCTTCTCTTCGATACCTAGCTTTTCGTCGTTCGACAAGGTCGAACCTCCTCAAACATGGGATGCCCCGCCGGCACATCCAGCACATCATCAGCGCTCTGGATCGAGCGACTCTGGACGAGAAAGCTTCGAGTCTATCAGCAAGCCATGGCTAGAGGGCAGGCCGCGTCCCATGTCATTCGCAGCATCTCACTCGCGCAACCGATCGAAGACGAAGATTGCATCGTCGAGAAGCTCCAGGCTGAACAGCTACCCAAATTTCTCACGCAAGATGTCTGATGAAAACCCAGATATCTTGGTCAACGAACACATCGATCAGGACACCACACATGACGCACAGGAGAGAGGGTTGAGAAGGACAGTCTAGTAGAACCACATGTGCCTTTATCAGTGCCGCCCTTTACACGCAAGAACACGTTCGAGCGCCTTGGGGGCAGGATGTTAAGCGACGAAGAGAAAGAGGTCGAGAAAGAGAAGGCAGCCAGAGAAGAGAAGGGAAACAAGACCAAGAATCGATGGTCTGCCATACCGAGCCTACTCAAATTCGCAAAGCCAGCGAAACGTCGTGCGTCCAACGCCAATGACCTCGACCGACTCAGTGTTGCTGAGGAGTTCCGTCGTGTAAGCCAGAACGCACACGAGCAACAAAACCAAGCCCCCATAATCACCCACCGCTATTCATCATACAACGAGCCCGCTCGAATTGAAGCTGAATCTACACCGTCGCCACGCCCACAGTCGCAGCTCAAGCCCCTCGACCTTCTTCCTACACCACAGCACTCACCGCTCGCCATGTCGTTCGACAAGTCGCCCCGCAACTCCGCTGTCCTTCCCCGCCCTTCGCACCATGGGCAGGTGCGAGGGACTCGAGCGCTGCTGCGCCACCTAGTCCACCATCTTCTATCTCCAACCCGCTCAACAATCCTCAGCAACGAAAGAGCAGTAACCCCCTGCATCCTTCAAGTCAGGGCTATCCCTCACCACTCAGCCCCAACTCGCCGCATGAGACCTTCGACAGCCGCCCCATGTCACTTCACTCGCACCGCAGCAGCACATTTTCTTCGCAAATGGCCACAAGCCTAACCTCACCAACAAGCGCTTCCAGCACCGCCCATTCGCGTCTAAGTTTCATCTCGCCCACGGCCATGACCCCTCCTCAGCCGGCTTTTGCAAGCTCATCCACCTCGACACCACGTCGCGGCACCCCGATGCTCGAGCGCCCATGTCTACTCTGTCGAGTCTCAAAGCCTATGGACGACTTCAGCGCGCGCAGGATAACGGGGAACTGCTGGCACGAGACGTCAACGTGCATGTCTTGTATGCAGGCGTGGATTGAAAACAGTATGGACAAGAGGGAGAGATGTATGTGTCCAGAGTGTGGAGAGAGCATGGGGTATGAGGATATCAGCGCTTTCACTATCGATGCTCTAGGCGGAAAGGCAAATGGCAGACATTGGATATAAAACTGTTTGGAAATATTTCGTATTGTTAATCATAATGAGATCGTATGATGTGTTCTTCACACTACGACAATTCTTCTGCTTCAATGGCATTCCCGTGTGTGATGTCTCCCTGTATGGTTTTCTCAGCCACTCTGTACTTTGGAGGATAGAGCTAATCGTTCTCTACACGCTTAGTAACCAGTGCAGACTAATGTACGGGAGAGCTTGACGGAGGTTCTGCTGTGAGTGCAATATGGTCTATACGTCCTCCTATTCAGAACGCAGTTTGATAACGTTGCCCAAAGTATAAAAGACTGCTGTGAGTTGGGCTGAGTCTTACTAAGGTCTTGTGATATGGAGAGAAAATGTATTGTAAGTTAGATGTGTTATTAGCCTGTGCACTCGCCCAGTTGAATGTGACACTGCTCGAAAGGCTTATGGATATGGGTGGCCGCAAAGGTTGTTGCTACATCTTGGTGGTTCTGAAACATATTGTTTTGTCCTTCGTGGGCAAACCTGAGACGCAAGCCGAAGGTGTTTTGCCTTTGTTTAAAAAGAGGTTAAGAGAGCCAAAATGAAAAGGAAAATAGTAATAAGATGAATTTTGGATATCGAACTTGATAGATACGTAGAAAACGTGAAGGCATGACAATACTCCCTGCTCCGTCGCTCCCATAACAGTATGCTCTTCATCATCATGAAAATACAAACCCTGAGTGGAACCCCTCCGATTCTCATCTATCCAAGGATGACCGCCTTTGCGGCAACCCACGGGGTATCGCGAGCCTCGTCTAGAGTGGTACCAACACACACTGTTAAGAAGTTGTGCCACCCTTCAACAGTCTCGGCAGCCACACCAGCCTTGACGTCCGCTGAACACTGGGTGCTGTAGAACCAGGCTGCGCTTCCAAAGCTCTTCTCGTCATCACTGTTGACAAGAGCCAGAACAGCAACCGCACCGGCGTCAGCCCCAGCAGCGGTCGCTTGAGTGACAGCGTCCGCGCCAGCAATGGCAGTGGCATACTTTGAGACGAAAGGAGGCATAGCCATCATGCGGGTTCCCTGTCCTGGGCGACCGGGGAAGTGGTTCTTGCTGTACTTGTAGTTGCCTGACTCGAACAAAGTGTAGGCGATGAGCGCTGCCTTCTCTCCCGCAGTCTTGATGCCATATGTGTCGAAGGACTTGTTGAGAGCAGTGGCTGCTGCTGTGGCATCTGCGCACTCATCCGGGAAAGGTGCGCCAGAGCAAGATGCAGTCTCCGGGGCGATTTTGGTAAGCTGGGCTGCGGTCAATGAGCCGACAGCAGCCTTGTTGTTGCTTGCAGGAGCAGTGTTGCTGTTCTCCATGTGAACATCAGGGCAGTCGGCGGGAATAGGTACGGCGAGGGCACCAAGTGCAAGAGCACCAGTCAAGAAAACGGAGGCTTTGCAGAGCATTTTGATGATTTTGATGACTCAAAGGCGTGTTGGAAGACTGGTCAATGTGATGGCGAATTTGAGAAGAGGAAGAGACTCGTAGAGACTGTTTGAAAATGAACGACTGTGAATGAAAGTATGAATTCCTAGTCCAGCAAAGGAGATTCTGTTTGTACAAGGTGACTGAGCGAGTAGGCGACGAGTACTGAGAGGAGGCAAAGCAAACATTTAAATAAGAGATGATAACTTTCATTCCACAGCGTGAGCCATTAAGGCTCACAAGTCCTGCACTGAGCAAGCGAATACCAGCCAGTCCCTGCGGTGACGGTGATTATAGATGGTCAAGTGCTAGAGCGTCCTGGGCTGTGATTCGCTACACCGCTCGCACTTGTCATCCCTTTATGCCACACTTGTGTTTCGAAACAAATCCGATGGTCAAGCTTTGCCAACCAAGTCCTGCCAACTCTAATCAGTCTAATCACAGGTGCCTCAGCTTCGAGGTCCTCGCATCCTCTAGGCAATGTGGCTGACCATGCTTGTTCGCATCCCCGACACACGTAAGCAGGTGTGACGGCAACTGCCACCATCATGTCCATCTTGCACTGCGGGCCGGGCCTTGATGTCATTTAGGTATTGCGAGCCGCGCTGAACACCCAGTGATGACGAGGTTGAAATGCGCTTTCGAGCAGTGAAGCGTGCTGCTTCGGCTTTCGACTTGCTGCGGCCGAATGGCGGGGTTGCTCGAAATCAGTGGGGGCAAACACTGACAATGTCATTATCTATAACTCCGCCCACGGACAATTACTCTATCAAGTCCGGCTGCCTTGTCCTAGCAACTGAAACCTCTCAATCACCGATACCCAACTCCACAAGTACACAGTATTCACAATGCCTGCCGTCGAGTCAAAATTCGATCCTAAGGACATGGAGGTAAGCTTGCTCTTAGCTCTACGCCGGACAGTTCACTAACAATGCGTGCAGTTCCGTCGCCTTGGACCCGCCGGGCTCACGGTCTCGGTTTTCTCCCTTGGAGGAGGCTGGTTGACATATGGAGGAACAGGAAGGAGCCTGTCGGTCTCCATATGATGTGACGAGGCTGACATCGTCTAGCAAAATGGAGATTTCGTAAAAGAGTGTATGGAGGCTGCGTGGCAGCACGGCATCAATTTCTTCGATACTGCTGAGGTCTACTCTGCCGGACAGTGTGAGATTGAGATGGGCAACGCCTTCAAGTGTTCTTCGGCACGTCGAGGAAGGAGCCCAACACCCGTGATCTGAGCAAGAAGCACATCATTGAGGACCTGAAGAGCTCCCTGAAGCACCTGCAGCATGAATACGTTGATGTTGTCTTCGCTCAGCGCCACGACCCTGAGTATGTTGTAGAGAACTGCAACACTGTCCAGTGCTAACACATCGTCAGCGTGCCCATGAAGGAGAATGTCGAGGCCTTCACACAGGCAATTCACATGAACTTCGAATACTACTGGGGCACATCGGAGTCGTCTGCTGCCCAGATCCAGGAGGCGACCGAGATTGCCGAGAAGTACCATTTGATTGCTCCCATCGTCAAGCAGCCTCAGTACAACGCCTTTCACCGCGAGCGATTCGAGGAGGAGTACGCTCCCCTGTAAGAGAAGTTCCAGTACGGGACCACCATCTGGTCGCCGCTGGCGTCCGGTCTGTTGACGGGGAAATACAATGAGGGCATCCCTGAGGACTCTCGCTTCGCCACCAACAAGGACTTCTTCAAGAAGACGGTTGGGGAGCTGAAGAGCGATGAGGGGCAGGCAAAGATCGAGAAGGTCAAGAAGCTGACCAAGGTTGCCGAGAAGCTCAGAGCTTCTACTAACCAGCTCGCTCTTGCCTGGGCCGCGAAGAACCCCCACGTATCAACTGTTATCCTGGGCGCCAGTAAGGTGCAGCAGGTTCATGACAACTGCGCTGCTCTTAAGCTTCTTCCCAAGCTGACACCGGCAGTCATGGAGGAGACTGAGGGGATCCTTGGCAACAAGCCCTGACTGCTGTCGAAGTTCTGAGCCAGTCTGGGGTTAATGACCTCGTAAGTAGTAGACACCGGCCTCAAGCCGAGTGGAAATGAAAGATGAACAATGAACAAAACATCTTAAGCACGGTCATGCTATGAAACCAGAGCATTTGCAACTTCAGAAACATGAGGTCCTGTATAACCCCAGTGCAGGATGGGTTCGTCTCCGAACAGTAGGGCCGCAAGGAAGGGAAGGTGCCGATCGTTGCTCGAAGTGGATATGAATGGGGTAGGGGTACCACCTTTTTGGACAGGCCTGGCGTGGGACGGGTAATGCTCCTTGCAGCGCGAGCTCGTCGAAAATCCGGGGAGAACGCCCAGTTGATAGGGAATTATTGTTCATCTGGTTCCGAGGAGCTTCGAAGCTTGGCACCGTCATTCCAACGAGTAGACGTCGAGGGGCGAGATCGTCGTGACGCGCGAGGTTTGTTCTGAATGCGGCAGGGCCAGACCGTTCGTCAGCGACGCATCAGCCCCCAGCCCTCAGCATCAGAAGAACTCATTGTCTTGAGTGTCCTCAGCTCAACTGCTCTCTCCTCTGAATCTCAGCTGCTCCTATTGTCAAATCCTTGCTTCAAGCCGCGTGTTGCGCTTAGCTCGAGACGGTTGCTGTCTAAGTCAGCGACCGCCTCTAGACCTCCACAGAGCCGCAAGTCGACCGCAAGTCGACCACGGGACGCAGCGCTCTTGCCTCCGACACGCTCGCATTGATCAATCAGATTGATCCAGTGCCTGCCGGCTCGTTCCGCACGTACTCAGACCTCGAAATCCAATTCCAAATCCTTAGCTCGGGCTGTGCTCCTTGCGCCGATAAACTCTTGTGTTGCGCATTGAGCCCATTAGGTCGCGTTAAAGACCGTACTGTAAGTGTAAGAGTTCCTTCCGAGGCTTCTCTCTCCTATTTTGTGCTGGTGCCTTATTTGATCCCCCATCTGCGACGCAAACAGCGCCATCCTTCGTTTCGATACACTTCAGCCACCACCCAACCGTGCCACTTCCGGTCTTTCCACTTTCCAGACTTCGCAGCTTGCATGCTAGACGCTCTTTCTACAGCGGTTCTGATTACGTTGTCGCACCTTTCCCATTAACCTCGTCAGGTTTCTGACTGTCGACCTCAAAAGTGCAGTAGCAACTGTTCTGTGTATGTTTTGGATTGCCGCAGGGGTTGAACGTTGACTGACAGCCTCTAGTACCACTACGTGTCAATACACACCCATATCCACACTCGGAGCTTTCTATACGAGCAGCATCAGTAAAACAGCCGTCAGATCTCGGCGTGTACCCTCTGATCTTTGCAGCACTCAAGGCATGGCAACAACCATCAAGACCGATCCCGGGATGGGAGAATACAACAGTGGTGAGTGCACCTTCAGGTTGTATTATGCGTTACATCCTTTCACGTTTGAAGTCAAGCTTATTTTGGCTGCGCTTCGTGCCTCATACAGTCTCCCTCGACTCATGCCCCAGCCCACTTTTCCTTCGTCCTCTGCCTATGCACCTGTTCGCCCTCCCTCTCGATCAC
Source organism: Ascochyta koolunga (assembly GCA_026119515.1). Lineage (NCBI taxonomy): Eukaryota > Fungi > Ascomycota > Dothideomycetes > Pleosporales > Didymellaceae > Ascochyta > Ascochyta koolunga. The sequence goes on along the minus strand of JANLCG010000002.1, from coordinate 2,079,217 downwards.
GTTCGCAGATACGCTGTAGAGACAAGTCAAGTCTCGCCAAGGCTGCACCTACAGAAAGCATAATATTTGCCCATATGCCCCACGGCTACCGCTCCACCGGGCGTCAGCATACATGCCTTCCTTCGGTGTATCATGTCTACGCGGGGCTACATATACGCGCTTCTGCCTCTGTCATCGCACTCCGAACCCTAATACACACTCTTATCGTAATTTTTATTATCGCTTGACATCAACTTCCTGCCCATGTCAAACGCTCAATACACATCCTGGTCAGCCTCGCTAATCATGCTGCCCGCTTACTCTCCATGCGACACTACCGTCGAGTACCCCTCTCCTGCATCCCGTCAACCTTTGCTATGTCCATCAGATAGCGGCAGGAGAGATAGCTCGATCGGATTCGTGCCTGCAATGGAGAGCGAAGGGCAGTGGTCATCAATAGGCAGTGAATCAAGAAGTTCACTTGCGCAATTTGGATTTTTCAAAAGTTTGTCTGAAAAGAAGACAACACGAGGTTGGTCTGTCGCTTGGAGGATACCAGAAGTTGGCTGATAGATTGCAGATGGACAAACACCTAAAAGGAGAGGTCCCAAGCCGGACAGCAAACCGGCCCTAACCAGGCGGCAAGAACTCAACCGCCAGGCACAGAGGTATGTCGGCCAGTCTTTGCTGATGAATATGTTCTCACTGGTGTCTCAGGACACATCGTGAAAGGAAGGAGATGTACATCAAAGCCCTTGAACAAGAAGTCCTCCGCTTGAAAGAGACCTTCGGCACCACAAGTCGAGAACGGGATCACTACGCTGAAGAGAACCGTCGGTTGAAGGAGTTGCTCATGGCCCATGGCATCGCCTTTGACAGCCTTGTGAGTTCTCCTATTGGTCTTCCTCAGGTAGGGAGCTCGACATACAGCTCGAGCGGCAGTGTGTCTGGGTATGGACCAGGGTCAGCGTCAACTGGCTACACCTCGCCGCCGAGTGTTCATCCCCGCAATGGCTCGATGTCGCACGACATGATGATGCAACAACCATCGATCCAATCGCAGACTCTACATCCGAGCCCCCAAGTCAACGGCCTGGACTATGACCAGATTGGAGTTGACTTCGTCTTAACGTACGACCGAACGCCCTATCTTTCTCCTCCACCCCAGCAATAATTTATCACGCCCACTAAAGTACCTCTCTTATTTCGTTATTATGCTTCGTACGTCATATTTCTTTATCGTGTTTTGCTCTTTATCTGACTGCTGCGCCTTCCAGCCTTGAGCGTCCTTGCATGGACCATATGCAGTACCTGATGGTACGTGCCCACGACGCCGAAGAAACGATTAGCGGTCACGCACTCATGGCAACCGCGCCGCCCGACTCGCATATTGCGAATTGCCCAGAGGAGAAATACCCTCACCAGATGCCGGACGTTGCGATGCCGGACCTGATGAAGCTGCTCGACCTCAGTGCCAGACTGCCTCTGGACGGCGAGATTACACCCATTATGGCATGGGTTATGATTTTGAAGGATCAGCACTTCAAGACGCTCACAAAGGAGGGGATTGGTGCCATAAAGGGGGAGCTGCTCGCCAAAGTGCGATGCTATGGGCGAGTCTACACAAAATCTTCACAACGAGCACACGCTAACATGTATCAGCTTCGGCGCAGTTCTCGAGGAGTTCGAAGTGCGTGATGCGCTGATGAATGCTCTCGCACGAACAGAAGCTACATGATTGGCGCATAGCAATTCTCAAACTTACATGATTTGTTTGAGTACCGTTTAGCCGCAGCTCGGTATTATTTAATGTCCGCTTCAATTCTGCAATGCAATATTACTGCAACTCTACTGTTCCCCGTATGCAAGTCTGTGGATCATTCTGACAGGGGTCTTGCTGGACCCTGCGCGGGGTCGAGCGCCAATTGTCGCAATGGCCTCATGCTAAACACTGATCTGGCGTTTCTCATCTTGACACCCCTTGTTCTGACTTGTATGATAAGAGCTCCCTCTAATCTCTTTGAACTTGACTCTACCACAACTTCCATAAACTAACGAAGCTTCCTTCCCCTCCCACCAGCTGCCCCGCCATCCGTCAACGCCTCCCACACCGCCCACCATGGCTGAGCTCGCAGTCTTCGACAAAGACCCAAACATCTACCTCTTTACCTCGTTAACCGCCGGCTCCTCGCATATCATCACAGCCACGTCGCGAATCGAAACCATCTTGAAGGCGAACAAAATCCCTTTCATTGGTCTCGACACAGCTACGCACGAGTTGGGCAGGAAGTTGTTCCAACGGCGCGCGTCCGGCAAGAAGCTTCCACTGCTGGTCAAGGAGGGCTACGTACTAGGCGTAGGTACGCCGAAATTCAAGGCAGACACAGAACACTGATTGGATCACACAGGGCATCGAGGAAATCGAAGAATGGAACGAGTACGATGAGCTGCGCGAGGCACTCGGCGTCGACATCCAATTCACAGCCAACCCTCCCAAGCCCACATCGCTGTTCGAACCATCGCCAAGCAAGACACCGCCACCACTTGCCGGTGCACTGCCGGGTGGCTTTTCGTTCAGTTCTTTCGGAGGAAGCAGTGCGAAGGAGAACACACCTGTTGCGAGTTCGGAGCAGAACCTCGCGATAAGACAGATGGGCGCTGAAGCAGCGAAGCTTGCTGCAAGCAAGAAACCCGCACCTGTCAAGATCTCGACAACAAATCCGCTGTTGACCGAGAAGACAAATGCGAAGAGCCCAGCCGACATCCTGAGCCCGAAATCGACACTGCTGTCCAAGTCGCCGAACACCACCACTACAGAGAAGGGTGAAGGTGATGCCAAAAAGCTGCCACCGGTCGAGCTCCCTGGTCTCCTCTCTCCGCGCTCCATACCGCTTCCGCAGACACCTGGAGCGGCGCCGAAGCTGGAACAGCAGAAGCCCGTACATGCACCACCGTCGATGCACGACGATGCAGCGAATCCAGCTCTTTCGGCTGGTCCGATAAAGACCACACAGAAGACAGAGGAAAGTTCTGAGGAAGAAGAGGACAGCGACGACGATGAGGAGAGCAGCGAGATAGACACCACAGCGAAGAAGGTGGAGAAGACCCAGGACCAGGACCCCAAGGATGCTAGCAAGGCGTGTGCGAGTGTGAAAGAGGGCGGGCAAGAAGAGCAGGGCAGTAAAGACGAGAGTTCGAGCTCGGCTGAGACTGGTGCAGAAGGGAAGGTGGAGTCTGAGACTCCCGAAGCCAAGGAACCAGCGCAGAAGCCGCAGCCAAAGCAGAGTAGCAGCGAAGAGACAAGCGAGGACGACGAAGAGGAGAGCGAGGAGGAAGCCAAAAAGGAAGCATCAACAACATCCGAGGTCAAGAAGACACAGAACCAGGATCCAAAGGATGCCGCCAAAGTTGGCGAGAGCGTCCTGGACTGAAGATTGAGTTATCTCAGCATCAAAGAGCGCCAATACGTGCTCTTTACTCACATTGATTTTCAGCGAGCATGTACTGCATAGTACCAATACACCACCTATACACTCTGCCCAATACCAGATTTGCATTCTCCCGACCAAATCACCAACCATTGGCATGCTCCACTCCAAACGCACGAAGCGTCCTTAGCACACACGTAGCAGGCTTTTTATTTATTTTTATTATTTTTTTATTTTTTTATTTTTTTTTGCAGACATGTTGCTCAAACACCCAACGAGATGACTATCTCTCAGCTGTAGTATTTGTTTCCGTTTCCACAGCTAACATAGTACAGAGATGTGTCGTGGAGTGTTTTGTGCTGGATTGGGTGTTTTCTAAGGGTGAGGGTGAGGGTGAGGATGGGGGTGGATGATGTGGCTAGATGGCTGTCAGGGAAGGAGAAGAGAGTTGTGGATATTTGTCGGATGATAGGATAGGAAAGGGAGGGAAGTACATGTGAGCAGCAGTGAAGTTTCAGGAAGAAGACTATGTATAAGCTTGAGCCGAGACTATGAGCCATGTCAAGCCGTCTTTCTCAGTTGGACCTCTCCACTAAGTACCCTGGTATCATCATACAAACGCCCGAACGCCAGATAGTGCTCCTTTGCATGATGCCGCTGAAAGTAGGAAAAGCACGCTACGCTCAAATCCCGTGTACGCCAGTGATGCATTTCCTTGCCAGTTCGTTGTTGGTTCGTTGCCAGTTCCTTGTCGAGACGCTGGACCGTGTCGTGCGCTCGTCCGTCTAGGGCCCGCCTTTCGGCGCCTGTCGATGCGACGACTGATTCCATATGTGAACGTTGAGCGAAACATAGCGGCTCATCTTGGGATCGTAGAGTGCGAGCACGTTCAGTGTCACGCGCGCTTTGCTGCCGTATACTTCAACCAGGGCATGCACTCCGAATACGCCACGTGGTGCAGCTCGGTAGCTGGGCTTGCTCGCCTTGTGGAAGTCTTGTCGAAAATCTCCAAGGTCGAGCGTTAGCGCTTTCGGGTCTGGAAGAGCCAATCCAATGTGATTTTCAGAGCCGGCTACGGGTGGAGAGGATTGCGCTGCAGACTGCTGGGGGCTGCTGGCAGCGAGGTGCCAAACGACGCGGGGGAGCAGCCGTTGCTGGAGGTGCAGCAGGGCTTGTGGGCGATGGAGGGTTTGATGTTTGCTGCCCCCTCTGCTGGAGTGGGCGAGGCTCCGTCTCCTCAGCCCAACCCATGTACGCAGTCAAGTCGTGCCATGAACGCTTCGCTTTTCGTTTCATGTCTTGGTACAGAACGCCAGCAGCAATATTCGGGTAGAGGAGTTTAGCCAATCGATGGTGATGGGCAGGCTCGACTGGTCGTGTCGCTTTGCGCCACTCGAGATCTTCTGTCAGCTCGTAGCCAGGGCGTTCGTATTCTGGCGGTGGGCCATCCGGAAACTTGAACTCTATCCATACGTTGCCCTTGTTGTGGTCGACCTGCCCAATCTTCGCGGTATGTGCTGGTGTACTGAATGCGGTGCGGACCAGATCGACTAGTTCTTGCCGTATCCTTTGTACCCTCTTTTTGTCTTGGGTGAGTTTCTTGAATTCCTGCCACTCTGGGTCTGAGCCTTTGTAGAAGGTCTTGGGCTTCATTCGCGAGAAGCCTGTGGGGAGAAACAAGATTACATCGTCGTAGCCGTCGGCTTCCTCGTCATGGCCGTCTTCCTCCCCCTCACGCTCCTCGTTTGCCTCTTTGTCGTCGACCTCCTCGAGAATGCCGTGCTCGTTTCGAACCAGCTTTTTCCAGCGCCCTGGCTTTTGTTTCTGTTCCTCTTCTTCTGTCTCGATTTCCAGGCCGAGGTATTGTCCTAGTGCATATGTGGCTGCTGTAATGGCGACTGCGCCAACGAGCCGCTGTCTGCTGAAGAAGGGTTTTCGGATGCGCACGCGGTGTATGGTTATGGATTCGTGGCCATGGCGTGCGGCCGACTGGACTATCGTCGAGGTGGGCACTCGGTGGAAGAGGGAGAAGGCCCGTCGCAGCACTTGGGCGTGGAACATGATGGCGAGCTGCGGGGAGGCAGCGAGGGTGGTGAGCGAGGGCTATGAGGGGTCGAGGGCGATGTGGTGAGACATGGGGCGTGCAGGCGAGCAGCAATCGTGGCCGGGTGCGCGTCGTGGGCCTAGCAATGTTGCTTCAATCAGCCATGCGGCGTGGGTCGGTAGGGTTGGTGAGGGTCACGGGTGAACGTCTCCCGTGCACGTGCCAGCTGGGGAGCTGCGACTGACGTTTCCACCGGCTTGGACATGCCAACGCCCGACCCCCAACCCATCGCTCGCCGCCACCATGAAGCTTTCCTGGGGCCTCGCCGCCTCTGCGCTGTCCTGCGCCGCCGCCGCCGCATCCAAGACGGGCCGTGTCTTCACGTTCGACGGCACCGACCACCACGCCGCCCCGGCGTCATCGCCCCTCGGGCCTGAAACCGCTCGACTGATCCTCGCGCAGCGCCTTGGGCTGTCGCGCTTCCATTCCGTCGACGACGCCGACGCCGAAGCAATCAAGAACATCAACGCCTTCGGAGGGAGACCGCCGAAGCTCTTTGGGGACCACGCCGACACCTCGAGGGCCCATCTGCTCGTATGGCTGGAAGACGCCGACGAGCGCCTCGTCGCAGGTGGGCACCCACTCCATTCGGTGTGCCATGCAATCCAAGACTAACCGCCTGCCAGAACTCGGCCCCCTTTCCACGGCCTCGTTTGACATGGCCAGCCCTCCCTCTTCGACAGACAACGACCGCCTCATCGACGACTTCACAACACAGGCCGACTCGTTACCAAAGCATGCCGACCCCAGCGCACACACGTACTCGGCCAGCATCGACGCCGACGCTGCTCTCTCCGCCCTCAAGAAGGTGACCCTCCACAACGACTACCTGACCGTCTTCCGTGCGGATAGGAGCGATGGCATCGACCGCCTAGGCCTTCAGCACGCCCTCTCCCGTCTTGCTGCGCGCCGTCTTACTGTCACCGTTGTCGCCATGCCCTCTTCCTCTGGCAACGCGAAGCGCCGTGTCCAGCCCTACGGCACCTACAAGATGCCACCCGTCATCCAAGGCCGCCGCGACCGCCAGAACCCCGAAGCGCTCCTCTCCTTCACCCCCGAGCCTTCCACCTCCCCAAGGCTGACGCCTCCGACCTCGAGCACTTGGGCTCGTCCCAGCAGACCAACGGCACCGTCCGCGGGATCCTACCCCCTTCTTCAACTCGCTCGTCTCGTGCCAGAGGACAACGCTCAACTGCTCCGGCCATGGCGAATGCAAGCTCCTGCACAAGGCCCAGGACAAGACACAGCAGAGCCGCTACGGCTGCGCTTGCTCGCCGACAACGGTCGGCGAGGGCGACGCCCGTCAGGTCACCACCTGGGCCGGCCCAGCATGCCAGAAGAAGGACATTTCGGTCCCCTTCTGGCTGTTTGTCAGCACGGGCGTTATGCTGGCCTTCCTCATCTCGACCATCATTGGCATGATGTACTCGATTGGAAGCGAGGAGCTGCCGAGTGTCATTGGTGCGGGCGTCAGTGGACCTGTGAGGAAGTAGATGGTGGGTTGGACATGAGAGAGAGAGAGAGAGAGAGAGAGAGAGAGTGTGTGTGTGTGTGTGTGTGTATGTGTGTGTGGGGGGAGGAACGAGCAGGGGTTGCACAGAAGCAACGAACTGTATATCTGGTGCTTGACACCGCCATTTCATTAGACAGCAAAGGCAGCTTGTACGATGAGATGGGCCGAGTTTGGGTTCAATAGGGGTACGGCGTTGTAGCATTGCAATTGATTACATGAATAAAAGTACAAGCTCCTTCTCTAACTCGTGATTCAAAGGCAGAGTTTGTTCCATGAAGCTTGCATTGTGTCGAGAAGACTGTACATGTCTTGCCTGTCTCTATTCAATGCTATCCATGAGTATCGTACCGGCCAACCAACACCTCAACGCCAGCTATGCAATGCGCGGAATAAAACCCCTACTTCAGCCGTCCTAGTACATGACTGAACCAGGCACATACGCCCTCAGATTCGAGTGCACTTCGTCGCCGCTCATTTCTTGCCCTTGCTCTTCTTCTTCTTCCCACTCGGGCTCTCCACCATGATGGCATCATCCCCCATGACGCTCCCGGCCACGCTAGCCGCCGGAGTGCCCACTATGCTTCCTGTCCCTGCAACACTGCCCTCGCGACTCCGGGTCTTCTCCTCGTCCAGCTCCTTCATGAAGTCGCCCTGAATGGCGGTCCGGCGGCTGTTCCACCACTGCGACTCCTCGGGTGCTTTGGCGAGGATTTCGTGGAGGCGCTCACGGATGTGGTTGTTTTGGGCCATTTCCGAGGCCGACTGGAAGATGGACTGGCCCCAGTTGGGGGCGAATGCGTTGGCCTTGTCGTCTTGTTAGCAGCGCTTCTTGAGTCGACAAGATGTGGAGCAACGACGGTGGGTCAAAGACATACCTCCTGTACAACGTCTCTCAGCTCCTCCTCAATCTCCTTCTCCGCGCGCTCGAATCGCTTCCACAGGTCATCGCCGACGCTGCCCCGCTGCAGCAGAACCTGGAGGGCTTGCTTCGCGTTCCGGATCTGCACAATGCGGTGGATGTCCTCTGTAGCGCGGCGCAGGAGCGCAGCCTTCAAAATGCTGTCCGGTACCTTTGGGTCTTCTTGGTGCAGGAGCGACAGGTAGATGTTGCGCTGGAGGTGTGGCGGGAACCAGGGCTCGAGGGAGGAGGCGGCGGCTGCTTTGCGCTTGCGGTAGAGCGACGAGAAGACTGCGAGGGAGCCGAGCAGGATGAAGAGGTAGGCCACGGGGATCAGCAGCATGAGCCAGTCGACGGCGTCAAAGGGCCACATTTTGTACGGGGGCTGCTGTGCAGACGGGCTTCACAGATATGGGTGTGTTGACAGGCTGGCCCTGGAGGGTGAACAGTGATCCGAGGCGGCTGGGCAGAGGTAAAAGAGCGACTGTACGAAAGGTGTGTGCGGTGCGTGTGCGTGTGCGTGTGCGTGTGCGTGTGAAAGCCAGACTGGACACTTTTAGTGAATGATGCCAGATGTTCGTTCACAAGGCGCGCTAGCTTCGCAGCGGGACACCCCTGTCGGTCGGTCGTGCCTGCCGATGACGATTCAGTTCCGCGAGCTTCGCGCGCCTGATAGCGAACACTGTGCACCTGTTTCTCTCCACCCCACCCGCCTCGTCCCCCAGCTGTGCTCTTGTGGTCAGCGTCTCTCCCTCCCTTCGACTGCATCTGCACCTTCATCTACGCCTACACCTACACCTACACCTACACCTACACCTACGCCTACACCTACAACCACACCTACACCTACAACCACACCTACACCTATACCTACACCTACACCTACACCTACAACCACACCTACACCTACAACCACACCTACACCTACAACCACACCTACACCTACAACCACACCTACACCTACAACCACACCTACACCTACAACCACACCTACACCTACACCTACCACCATACCTACGCGCAACGCACCATGATACTCCGGTTCGTGAGCAAAGAGGGCCAGTTCCGCCTCACTGTCGAGCCCACGACCACCTTCCAAGACATCCTGCCCCAGGTGGCGGAGAAACTGCCCAAGACTGTCGACCTTGCGAGCATCGCCGTCAGCAACAAGCCCCATGGAGGGGATGCTCGGAAGTTTACCTCGCTGAAGGGTGTGACTTTCCAGCAGGTCGGACTGTCGTAGGTAGTTTGCCTCATGACGCCCTCACAGCTAACTTGGCCCCAGCCACGGCGCCCAGCTCTTCCTCGTCTTTGACGAGCACTCGACCACGTCCAATGGCACATCGGCAGCTCCAACCGGCGCAGCTCGTCTGAATGGCAAAGCCATCGAACAGTCCGACATGCCCTCCGTGCCTCTCGGCGGCCCCACACAGCTGATCAAGAAGCCATGGGAGGTGGTCAAGCAATCACCGCTCGACGATCGTCTCGACAAGCTGGACGGCAAAATCCCACGCAAGCGTGACGCCAGAATGTGCACACACGGTCCCAAGGGCATGTGCGACTATTGCATGCCCCTGGAGCCCTACTCCGCAGACTATCTAGCCGAGAAGAAGATCAAGCACCTGTCCTTCCACTCGTACCTACGAAAAGTAAACTCGGCAAAGAACAGGCCGGAACTCGGAAGCTCCTACATCCCTCCGCTCAACGAACCCTACTACCGCGTACGGCCAGACTGTCCTTCCGGCCACAAGCCGTTCCCAGAGGGCATCTGTACAAAGTGCCAGCCCGGGGCCATCTCGCTCAAGCCGCAAGAATACCGCATGGTCGATCACGTCGAGTTCGCGTCCATACAGGTCGTGGACGATTTGATCAACTTCTGGAGAAACACGGGTTGCCAGCGATTGGGCTTTCTGTACGGCAGATACGACGAGTACACCGAGGTGCCGCTGGGGACCAAGGCTGTTGTAGAGACCATCTACGAGCCGCCACAGATCAACGAGCTGGACGGCATATCACTGAGCGATTGGGACAACGAGAAGGAAATCGACGACATTGCTGCACAGTGCGGACTCCAGAGGATCGGTGTCATCTTCACAGATCTGTTGGATGCAGACAAGGGCGATGGCTCCGTCATCTGCAAGCGACACGCTGACTCATACTTCCTCTCCTCTCTGGAAATCACTTTCGCAGCGCGGTACCAAGCGAGATATCCACGACCATCCAAGTGGAGCGAGACGGGCCAATTCGGGTCGAATTTTGTAACCTGCGTCATCAGTGGTGATGCCGAGGGGCAAATTGGTATCTCATCATACCAGGTATCAAACTCAGCAGTAGAGATGGTGCGCGCAGACATTATCGAGCCCTCAGCCGAGCCTGCAGTCATGCTGGTGCAGGATGAGGCAGAGAACGACACGCTGAACCGGCCGAAATACATCCCCGAAGTCTTCTACAGACGTATCAACGAACATGGCGCAAACGTGCAGGAGAACGCAAAGCCAGACTTTCCTGTCGAATACCTGCTGCTCACACTCACACACGGTTTCCCCACACAGCCAAATCCCCTCTTCACAGGAGGCAAGTTCCCAATCGAGAATCGGGAAATCATGGGCGAGATGGCCGATGTGTCGGCGCTGAGCAAGTCTCTCAATGCAAAGGCCAATGGTCTTGCGCTCAACACTACGAGTGGCCTCAACGCCATCTCGAATTTCCACCTTCTTTGCTTCGTCCACAACCTGGGTATACTGTCCAAGGTAAGCCACCTGTCCTTACTAACCCAAGCGTGTACTAATGCACGTTGCAGGACGAGGAATCACTTCTCTTCAAGGTCGCATCGACACACGACACATCAGAAGGCTCGGCACTCCAGCATACGGGAGGCTGGGCGACGTTATTAACGATTCTCAAAGAAAGTGGTGAGCGCCCCCTAAACGATCTCATTACACCTCGCATTCGTCTTCTTCTGCTCCGCAATCTGCCTACAGGGGGCGGCTCATCGCGACGTTGCGCGACAGCCCTCCAACGGCTCCGACTCTGATTCTGTTCAGCTGGCTAAGAGGTTGAAGGCTAGCCACTTGAAGGGAAACTAGAAGCTCCCTGATGGTGAGGCCTTTGGTGTCTAGGTCCGATCAATCGAAAGCGTGCATGGTTTGCGGGCGATGGACGGGCATGGGATGGATAGGTGCATGGGATGGATAGGTGCATGGGATGGATAGGTGCATGGGATGGATAGGTGCATGGGGATGAATAGGTGCATAGGATGGCGTCGTGTGGGGAACAGCTCTTACAGCTGATGATGTTGCAAGCTAGATAAATCCCACACAACTCAAGCATGGCTTCAACGCCTTCGACTATGCTGAATCTACCTACATTCGTCGTTGCTGAGTCTGCACCTCCTTTCCTGATTTTGCTGGACATTATTCATACATGACAACCACTGCCCTTTCCTCGATCACGCTCCGCACAAAACCCCCGCAACCCTAACACCCAAATCCAGCACAGCCAGATGCTCATCCCCGCCATCCACAAGCCTCTTATCCGTCTCGCTGAAGACAGCCGCTAACCGCACTTTCTTCACATCCTCGACCCTTTCGTCGAACATGACCTGCTCGTACAGCTGGCCCATGGTCTGCGTCGCGCTCCAGCCCTCGGCAATCATGTTTTGTACCACTTTGGCGATTTCGTTGTAACGTATGCTGCGGGCTAAGGAGGTGGGGAACAGCGAGTCGGACAAGGAGGTGAGTGTTGTGGCGGGGATGACGCCGGCGATCTCGGCGATGGATTGGAGGGAGACGGTGGGTGTGGTGTGTGGTGGTGTGTCGAGGTCCATGTCTGGCTCGGTGTCGGCTGTGTCTGCGATGTGTTTTCTGTCGTGGTCGGCGTCGTGGTCGTTGCTCTCCCCGGCGCGCTTTCGCTTCTCGTCGCCCGCAGCGTCCACGGCCGGTTTTCTCTTCCGACTCGTCTCTTTGGGCGTCTGCATGGCGCCGACTAGCCGCGCGGCAGATTGCAGGAATGTGATTGCTTTGCGCAGATCGCCGTCTGCGACGCGGACCAGCTCTTCGCTGACGCCTGTGTCGAGCGCCACGCCCTCTAGGCGCGCGATGTCGTCGACGCGCTTCACGGCATTGCCCTGGTCAAGGCTCTTGAAGCGGAACTTGCTGCATCGCGAGGCGAGCGGGTCGATGATGCGCGTGACGTAGTTGCACACGAGGCAGAATCTCGTCATCTTGCTGTACGTTTCCATGGTGCGTCTGAGGGCCGACTGCGCGTCCTGCGTCATGCTGTCCGCCTCGTCCAGCACGATGATCTTGAAGGGCGGACACGGGTACTTGTCTCTATAGCGCACCATCTTGGTGCCCTCGGGGCTGTCCCTGTCTTCCGTCATGAGGCTGTGTGTGGGTGGCGAACTGAGCTGCTGGCGCGCAAAGTCCTTTACTTTCTGGCGCACGATGCTGATGCCGCGCTCGTCCGAGGCGTTGAGTTCGAGGACGCGCGATTTCATCAGTTCGGGCCCGTAGAGCTGTTTGGCGAGGGCGAGAATGGTCGATGTTTTGCCGGTGCCTGGAGGCCCGTAGAAGAGCATGTGCGGGAGGTTGGACGACTGGAGGGTGCGCGAGAGGATCTGGATCGTGTTGTCCTGTGCCGTGACTTCGGAGAGCGTCTTGGGACGGCTAGCTCGCATGGTCAGCTGGCTGTGGTGCGCGGTGGTGGGGAGCTTCGTCATGTTATTACTATTTCTCAACCCATGGCTGCAGGCCGTCCGGTTGTTGCTTGGTACTGGCTGTTTTGGATGAACTGGCCAGGGCGGCAGCCTGTTGCCGGGCCTTGAGATTGAAGAAGTCGGCCATTGTGTGTGTGTGCGATGGTCGTGGGTTGTGTCGGGAGCAAAGTGCTAAAGGGCAACGCGCGACGCGCCTGACGAGCGCGTGTTCACGTTCAGCCGGGCCAAGAACCACAAACATCACCACTCGTATCTTTGTACATCTACCTGGCTACAGGCCTTGCCTATCGCCGTATATCCTACTATAAAATACGAGTGTCACCGACGACGCATCGATGATCGCTCGCATAAACACCGTCGTCAAACACATTTGGCAAAACCGAGTACCCGTCAACCTTCCACAGACCTTGTGATACTCCGTCCGCAGCATCTTCGCATACGCTATCTTTTGGGCCGAGCCAGATGAAGTCAATCCTTCCCTGTTCCTCTCTATCTTTCTCTGGCTGGAACCCAGTGAAGCTGTTCTCCTCGCCATACCTACGCTTGGGAGGCACGTAGTCATACAGATCGTACGTGAAGTCGCTCTGAGCCATACCGAGGTAGGCTTCCTGGTCGGTGAACGAATTGAAGTCGCCAGCAAGGACGATGGGCAGTGCAGAATCGTTGGACCATTGTTTATGGACTCTTTTCAGTGTCTCCAGGATGATCGTGACGCTGTTCTCTCGGCTCTTGGACCCTTCGTTGTCGAGATGCGTCGCAGATGCCAGTATCCTTTGCTTGCTGGACTTGTGCTCGAGGACAGCGACAGTCAGTATGCGAATGCTGCCAGCGTCCCATCCTTTGCTGGGCTTCTCTGGCGTGGGACTGAGCCATACCGTCTCGGAATGAACAAGGCTGAATACGTTGACTGGGTAGATAACAGGACTGTATTCGCCCTTGGTACCGCCGTCATCGCGACCCACGCCGACATGTGCCCATGTAGGACCATTTGATGGTATCTGCTTTCCATCTTTCGAAGGGGCGAGTTCATTCAGACCTCCCATGATATCGACAAGCTGGTTGTGGAGGACCTCTTGCAGGCAAATAAGGGAAGCAGCAAAGTTATCCGCAGATTCTAGATTAGCAAGTGCAGCTTGAGAGCCATCAAGATAGCGGGTCTCGTGCTGCAACTGATTCAACACCAGAGGGAAACGCTCGGCCCATGGCTTTTCGTTTGTACACGGAGCAGACGTTGCATAGCGGATGTTGAACGACAAGACACGAAGCTGGGATGAAGGGCGCGAGATAGCAGTCGAACCAACGGGCGACTGAAGCGTTGGGGCTTGCTTGAAGAATGGCCAAAACTGCATCGTGAGAAGAGGTTGTGCTGGAAGGAAAGTGAGGGACCTGAGATGAAGTGTATGGCGTGCTGCTTATCGTTACTGTTACGGCTCTTAGGTGCACAAAACATGTGGGCTTTGATCATGGGAGGAACAGCTCTCGCCATTACAGTCGCTGGACTCTGTGGGTCGTTGTTGTGTACAGCCAGTTGTCGTAGGCGTCTAAGCGGACAGGAAATTGGATCAATAGTATACGTACCAGTGTCGCTCGGTTGCTCAAGTGGTACAAGGCAGCCCACGTTCTTCAGAAACTGTACCGGGCCTGTATCCGACAACGACTAGCCTCCCAAAGACACACTCGAGTGGCTGAGGAGGGTGTCCGGCTTGTCACCTGCGCCAGGCTACGTCGCCAACAACGGCGCCTTCCCATCCCGTGCCCCGCACCGAGTAGAGCGTCATCTTCTGTCCAATGGCCTCAACCACAGCCCAATGGATTCCTCGGCCCCCAAGATGAGCAAAGCCACATTCATGGCATCATTTGCAAACCGTTGATGTTCTACCAGGATGGGGTTGATGCCCGTGGGGTACATGGCCAGTGCAGGGCGTTCCTACGGAAGGGCTAGCCTCATGGAGAAGATACCTAGGCATCTCGTCTGGCCTGACACGCACATGCAGGTACGAGACAATGTGCCATGTGAAGGAAGGCATGGCATGAGGGGTTTAGAGCTGGGCAAGACATGGGGGAGATACTTAAGACGCCTGCATACCGGGTACCAGGCGGCTTCGGATCGACGCAGTCTGCAAATTCAACGTCAATTGCTCGACTGAGTACCCCACCAAAGTCAAGTCGCATTGCATCACACCACATCCTCACCTCGAGCATCATAGACAAGAGACGAGCAAGCAAAACGACACCATAGTTACAATGGCTGCTCCAGCATCTGTCAAGGTTAAGAACCTCCAAGGAAAATGGGTCATGGTACATCACGTCTACTATCCTCCCATGGGCCCCTACTCATGCTTCATTCCAGAACAAAAGCCTCTCTGATGCCTTCGACCCCGTCCTCTCCCTCCAAGGTATCGGCTGGCTCACCCGAAAAGCGCTCGGCGCGGCCACTGTAACCCAGCACCTGAAGCACCACACCGCCGAGGACGGCACCTCCGCACAGATCGACATCGAACAGCTTATCTCCGGCGGTCTGAAAGGCAGCTCCGAGAAGCGCACACTCGACTGGCAGTGGCGTGAACACTCCGACTGGCTCTTTGGCACCCTCAAGGGTCACACGCGATACACCACACTCGCTGCCGTGCTCGAAGAAGCCAAGGGTACGGCTGCTACCGAAGACGATGCAAAGTACCTTACGGAAGGCTGGCTGAGGGAGACAGAGGAAGAGGGTGTCATTGAGAGCTTTGTGAATAACGAGGGGAACAAGTGGACTGGGTGGCAGATCTGGGGGTTCGCGGAGATTGCCGGAGAGAGGAAATTTGTGCGCAGGGTTGTGGTGAGGAAGACGGACAAGAACGAGGCGCAGAGGGTGAGGCTGGTGTACGACTATGCTGGAGAGTTGGCGTAGGTGCAACTATGTCCCCTCTTTCCTGCCTCCTATCCAAGTCTCAATTGCAGTTTCTTGTACGTATCAATTGTTCGCGAGCTCCTCTGATCTCCTCTGAATGAAGTTGCACGTTAGGTTTTGGTTTGAAACAGGAAATAAGTTGGCCTTGTCACGGAACGCAAGACTCGGTGTAGCGCGAAACATCTACACAACGAACCTCAACATCAGGGGCAAACTCGAACACCAACCTCACAAACATGGCTTCAAGTCCTCTGCCTTGACACCTAGCTCAAATGAAAGGTCTGCCGATTCTGAGAAAAGTCGGATGTAATTCATCGCAGCTCTGAGTAGATATGTCTCTTTTCTTCTCAAGCACCTTCACTTCCGTTCTGTCCTGTTGTCCACCCATTTTCGTCACAGTGCAGTGCGCTGACAGTCTCTCTTCGGTCTTTTGTGTGTAACCTCGTCAAACCTCTTGCGCCTGTCAGTCTGTGGTTGTACGATCGTTCATCAAACGCCCCACAAGCACTGGTCGAAACAACGCACTTGTACCATCAACCTCCCCAGCGGGCGCTTCGCGACAGGTGCCACCAGCCATATAGCCTGTCCAGGCACGCAGGAACTCGGGCTAGACATCCAACAATTTCTTTGCCATCGTCCTACTGCTGCATTCACTTCCACAAGGATCCTCGTGCGGCTCTTTTAGGAAATTGCAAATTCAGCTGCCTTTACAAACCCTGTTCGCTTTGTGGGACAAACGGCTATCTACAGTTCATCTTCACATTCATCGTCTCCACTTTTTGCGAGCACCTACCTACACAAGTCGTGCTCGCCGTGTTTGTCAACAAGAAGAAGAACAACGACTGCATGCACTTCTACGCGCGGTCTTAAACATACCACGATAACACCGCTCTACACACAGCACAACATCTATTATCGCAAAAATGAGGTCAAACACTATCCTTTCTGTCGGCGCCATCACCGCCAGTGCCCTTGCCTCCACCGCGCACCCCAACGTCCACGTTATCGCCGAGCTCATTGTGCGCGCCATGAATCCAGCAACCATGGACCCAACTAAGCTCTCCGTCCTCTCTGTTCTGAAGACTGCAATGCCCACAGCTACCGGTACCGACGCCGTCGTGCCCACAGGCGACGCAACCCCGCAGTGGTACAAAGACCTCCCCGCCGACGTTATGGTCTTGCTTGCGCAGATGTATCCCGTGACTCAGGCCGCAGCTGTGAGTGAGCCGTCCAACATTGTGGCGAATTCATCCTCATCTTTCGCCCAGGAGACACTCGTCGCTTCCCAGACAACTATGACCAGGTCGCTGGGGCTTATGCCTACGGCAACGGGCAACGCGACTAGTCCTTCTACCGGCTCATCAAGCAATGCTGCCGCGAACGGCACGTTGTCTACTGCCTCGCCTAGCCCATCACAGTCCGCGTTCTCCACAGGTGTTAAGAACACGGTGGGAAAGGAGGGTTGGTCGTTCGTCCTAGCATTGGGTGTTACGGCGTCTTTCTTCGCTCTTGCTTAGTGCGCTGTCGGAGGACTTGTGGTGTTTGGAGTGAGGGATGCGCAGGCGCATAATCTGTTTAGACAGATGAAGAGAGTCGATGACTGATACGAGCAGTCGCTGCGCTGTGCGTGGGGTGTTTACCCTTTTTTCTCGAGGCTGATGACTTTTACGATTACACGATTGTCACAGGAGGGGCGTCATGGGTGTATTTTGTTTTCTGAGGGACATGAAGGATGCTTCCTCCCTAGCTTTTCAATGGCTGCAATTGCAGTTAATGGCGCCGCGGGAGGAAAGGCTGGATGAGGCGCAGGTAGTTTTCCTTTGAGATATCCCAATTTTCACTTCTTTCTTTCAGTCAGCCTCATTTGTTGAACCCATTCTTAATTGGGGTAATCATTCCCCAACCTTCAGTGTAGTGCAAGGCTGCCGTCCGTATCACTGTGCGGATACAATCCTGCAGCCAATGTTCCACGCAAAAGTCACACTTCACATACTGCACGAGGCCGTGTGCACAGAATCCAGCTATTTGCTCGCTACAGAAGCACGCCACTTAAGCTACTGAATTCTTAAACAGCAAACAACCGACCTCACATACCTTCCAAGTGTATTCAAAAACACTCTCGCCTTCCACGATAGAATCACCGCCACCAACCCACAAAACCATGCCATCCACCCCCTAATACTCACCCTGACCGCCCTAACCGCCACTATCCTCGCACTCCTCATTCTCTGGGTCCTGATGCGCTACACGCATGAGCGACGTAGTCGGCACTTCCAGCGACGCACCCAACTCCAACACGATGCCGTCTTCGCGACCGATGACACCGATAGCAGCATCCCGCTACACTGCACGGACCAGTCGTCTGGGACGCCGCGGAGGGGTGCACTGGAGGAGGTGCAGTTAAAGAGTTTTTCTGCGCCGAGTGAGGGGTTGAGGGGAGATGGTGGGAAGGATGGGGAGGGAGGGAGAGGGGCGTGTTGGGGAAGAGGACGGTGAGGGAGTGATGATAACGAGGGGGCGTTCGAGGTGGTTTTGAGGATATGGGATGTGGGCGATAATCATAATCATGGACGGTGTAGTTGGATGGAATAGGTGGAGGTGGAGAGGGCTACGATTTGCTGTACCAAGCGTTTCAGACTGAGATAGAGAGTAGGAGGCCGTTGGATTGTTCTTTCTTATTAGTAATATGTGAGAGGCCATTACAATTTGCGGTATGGTGCTTGGAACAAGTTAGTCTGCCTCTGGGTGCAATCTCCCCTTACATCCCACCCTACCCGTTTTTCTAATCCAACCGTTCAATACCTCCTCGCAGCTATGGAGCCGATTTTCGATCGCGATGATATTGTCGCCGCGGTCAGTGGTTTTTACCACTTCCTCGCTGAGATATTCATGGAGTAGTGACCCCACCGAGTGAATCTACTGTAGTCAGGTGCGTAACCATTTTCTTCAAAGGACTTGTAACACTATATTGAAGCAAGAGTAACGAAAATACAGATGAATGCAGTCTCGGTGTACAAAAGACATTCAAAATGACACCTTGCCCTCATCATATATTCCCCTCAGTGTACAAACGCTACACCGCTTAAACTATTGTGAGAACTTCAGTCTCCTGAAGCAGGCCTGCTTGCACAAATGTCTTTTTTACGCCCCCATCATATGTTTGCAGCATGCCGCAACGTCGAAGTCGTTTCTCTTTTCAGCCCACCACCCGAGGTTCGACCTGGCACAATATCAAGAAAAGCATGTCCGTTCTCCATGGATTCCACTTGCGTCGACTCAGAGAAAACGAAGTCCAAGCCATTGAATGAAGATTACAGGTTCTTGGGATGTTCTAGACAGATCTGAAATTGGTATGTTTGTTTTGTGTTGGTTCTGGTTACTGGCTGTCGCCTTTAGGGCGCAACCAGTCGGTCCCCAGCAATGTGAGAGGCAAATGTACTCTCCGATTTGGTCGACATCAGACTCATACAGTCGAATATTCTGGTCCTTCTTTTCAGTATCTCCAAAGTCCAAGATGCGAGTTGGGTGCCACTTTGGCGTCTCAGTACCACAAGACGGTACTTGATTCTTACGATATTCAGCTAACTATCGATGAGCGTGAGACCTCGACTCCGTAAGAAACCGACTCTCGTTCAAGCGTGTTGCTCTTTAAATCTCCAGGTTTCCGAGCCAGTAGTCAATGTCTTCGGCGCTAAGACGTTCAGCGCTGGACTCGCATTTACTCTGTCACCCGAGCCTACCTGGGATACAGCAGGCCCGAGGAGGATACGTGAAATTTAGTTTGGCGTATTTTCCTGTGTAGCTATCGTCCGAAGAGGCTTCTATTATTCCACAGCCCAGTTCATGATAGTTCTTTAGAGAGTAGTGTGCAACCTGCCATAAGATGTCACAATCCTCGCAACCATCGTTTGAATGGTCAAGTAAGGCCTGAAAGGCATGATTGGTCTCTGTCTACCGTTCTGAGTCTTCATGATTAAATTGCCGACCGCAGCAAACTTTGCAATCGGGAATTGTCCTGTATTAACCCCAGTCTCTGCGTACGATGGCTTACTGGCTAATACCTTTTGCCATGTTGTGTTTCCAGTCCTGGGTTTCGATGGAAGAGCCTGGCTTGCCAAATTCAAACCAGGTAGAGGATATGCAACCCATGACCGAAAGATAGGGCAATGTATTTCTGGACGTACGCTCTATTGCTGATGTTGTGAAGGAAGTACGGTCATTATCCAGCTATGGAAGTCAGGTCAGCAATATTTTGCAAGCGAGAGAAAACTGCCTGGCACGTGAGATTCAGAGAGTCATCCTGGCTCGCTTGAGGCGCATGACCGGTGAATGAGGTATGGTCGTGAAAGGAACGTGGCAGTCGCGGTGGAGCCGGTAAGCTACCTTAGCGCGTTAGCGCGGGTGGTCGGTGCGCGCGAGATCCATCCAATTTTGTGACCACTGTAAACAAGTGTTTGTTGTTCTCGCGCGCTCGAACCTTTCTCTTTTTCTACCAGCTCCGAGTACCGCCATCGTCACACAAACACAACACTACGAGTCGCGCCACCTTCGCGCCTCCTTGCCAATCGAAGCGCCGCCGCCTGCCCCACTACATTCACGCTCGGCAATTCTACTGCACGAGCAAACGAGCTTCTCCCTCGTCGCAGTCAGACCCCCGAAATGCCCGCCGATATGGATATCGATTTCACGCGCCGCAACAAGGAACCTCGTCCATTGTCTGAGCACGAGAAGGAAAAGCTAGACGAGTTTGTTGACGCGATCCACTACTCGGCAAGGTGCGTTGTTTACTCGGGACCCTGCGGGCGCGCCCGCTAACATCGCCAACAGATACTCGGATGACGAATATGAATACCGTCATGTGCAACTGCCCAAGCAGATGCTGAAAATCATCCCCAAGGACTACTTCGATGGTGCTAGAGGCACACTGAAGCTGCTGTGGGAAGAGGAATGGAGAGCTCTGGGCATCACCCAGGTACGAGGATTCTGCCGGCAGACCTGTATCACATGCTAACTCATGCGCAGAGTCTAGGGTGGGAACACTACGAAGTACACGAGCCTGAGCCACACATTCTTCTCTTCAAGTATGTTCCCTTTGCACAAGAGATAGCAGAACGGATGCTAACTTCTAGCGCTAGGCGACCAATCAACTACCAGCCTCCTATGCACTAAATCAATGTGTACCTCGTCCATTCGAAGGGAGAGCTTGCCGTGCCGATTTAGCCGTTGCGACCATTGCGTCCATCGACCTAAGATGGGGCATAGCACGTTGCAGCGACACAGTCCAGCTTCTTTGTCTATTTTGAGCGCGACGTGTTAGATATAATGACGACATGATAATGGCGGAACGAACGATGTGCTGGAGTTAGAGGCATACATGTCACTTGAACACCTGCGGCAACAGTGCCTTTGGGCCCTAGAGGAAAGGCCCAGCATTGTACATACGGCTGATTAACAAGCTCGATGAGGCATCTAGCCACGAAAAAGTATGTCTTAGACTCATTGCTCCACCTATTAGCAGAGACATACATATTAGCTACCGCCAATTCTTAGGGAAAATCAAATTACCAACTCCATCAGAGCGCTTCAGAACCGTGAGGGACGAGTACCTGGGAAGATTATCGAGCCAGAATCGCAATTTAGGATGCTGTTTGATACCAAAGGTTACGGCATTCCTGGAGCCGACAACTGTATACCACGTTGGTCACATGATATAGGAGAATGCAAAGACCGCTGTCGACTTCGGCATCTTACTCTGACGGGGATTTTAGACCCACGTACATCTGGGACCCTGGTGCAGTTCGTCCCTCGTCTCTTGGTCGATCTGCGCAATCGGCCCATCTACCACATTCGTCCTTTCCAAGGTTACCAAAAACAGCAGCACGGATATTTACCACCATACTGTGCTAATAAGGATTTGTCAAGGGACACAGCGGCTGTAAAGGCGGTCGGCCTGGCAGGGGCAATCTGGAGGCGTAGACCGCATTGTGATACCGTATATATTATGAAAATGCTTTGGTCTCGTAACATGTTTCTGCATGAACTTTAACATGATTCTAGAGAAAGCCGCTCTACAGCATGCACAGTGCGACTTGTTGTACTAATATGCACCATGACGTGACAATACTCGACTCCCAACTCGAATCGAGCTTTATTCAAGAGCATCCCACCAACGTACCCCGGACAGAGTCGGCCCGGAGTCGCCTCAAAGCTGGGGCTGAGATGTTGACCAGTCGCCATCGCACGCACCCTCCATCGTCACATGCAGATCTCAGCAAAGCTCTCTCGTAACAACATCGGCGACAATGGTTCTCCAACGGTCCAGGGGCAAATCTTAAACCTGTTATAGAAGGCGCAGCGACGAGTGTACCAGCCAGTACCTTTGCCATACACAAGTACTGGTACCGAGCCAAGATAGCACAAATTACACATACCGCTCAGGAAAGGCGCAGCAAAAACGTTAGGCTGCGGACACTGTATTCTGCTCATGCTCTTGCTGCATGCGGCCTCTGGCAGCAAGTTTGCGAGTTGCTAACTCTCAAAGGCTAGTCCGGTAGTTTACGTACAGGTATCGATTTTGCCAGATCTCATTTCTTGGAAGGTTGGGCAACGCCTAACCTGTCACGGGAGGCTTGAAGCCGTAACATGGCGTTGCACAATGACAGGCGGGTGTATGACACAGGGTGAGCCTTTGGAAAGCACACGACTGAGATTGGCGAAGAGCGTCTCGGACACTTGACGGCCGGTCTCGGAGCGGTGGAAGCTTTGCCGAAAGCGTGAGCGGTGAGGGCTGGGGCGGAGTGGAGAGTGTCCAGACACGTGCGGTGGATTTGACTGCAAGGCTGCAGATTCGAGAACTGCCAACACGGTCATGTTTCGAGCATTCCAGAGGAGTCCCGAGTACACGCAAAGGCTCAGCATAGCATCACTGTGTATGACCTACCTACGGAGATACACTCGTTGCAGCAACAAACACCGACATTACGAGTCAAACGGCTGCGGTCTGACGAGTTCCTTCCCAAACGGTCCGCGCAGAGTGATAGGCGGTAGATTACGATGCGTCAGGGTACTGTACTTGAGAAGGGCAACGTTGTCGCTCGAACCGCGGGTGACGTGCAGATGCCAATACCGAGTACCTAACAGCAATTCACTGCTTGGCTGGTGTTGCTGGGAACTAGGTTAGAAGCCGGGGACGGTCTAGAGATAGCCTCCAAAAGTTGGCATAATAATTTTACGCGCAACAAAGCATCAGCGGGACACACATGCGCTCATTGGCCCTGTATATTCTTATCTCTTTGGTGCTCGGATGGCTGCTGCCCTGCAGACGGTTGCTCGTCTGCCACCTAGCCGCTTTCGGTTTGCTATCACGTAACAGGCAGAAGCACAAGCCATCCAGGCACATGTTCGCAGATGCGTGAAGCGTAAACCTCAAAAGACATTGACAACGCTCTCGACACTGACCTTCTCGCGACTCCCACCGAATTATGAGTCTGTTCTTCCCCCGCATAGGGCCCTAGATCTTCAGCATCCGCACACCCCCAGGCTTTGCCCGCCATTGCCACTCGTGTCCGATCGAATACTTCCAAAGTGTATCCGCAAACATTCAATGACGGCACGCACCGCCAAACATCTCATACTTCTCGCAGCCGTTACCGGCAACCTAGGCCCCTGATCACGCTGTCTCTTGAGGATTCACGGAAATCAGAAAATTACTCATTTCTCTTTGCTTTCCCGCCTACTGGCAGGATATAGCCTGTGGGCCATCTACCCTACTCCCACGCGATAAGCCCCAGCAATTACCCGATCTGGACCCTATCTATACAAGCATTGTGTGACTGGTGCACTGCGGCACTAGGAATTGCTCCCTGCCTTCCTTCCCGGCTTCTTTTCTCCGGCACCCAGCCAACGGCCCGCCATCTATCAGCAGCATATACCTTGTCTGCTTGTTGTACCTAGGCCTACGCCGACCCTCTTACGATATCCGCCCTTATCTCCAGTGCACGACTTGTGCCATCTGATAGCGATATGACGACCGTACTCGCTATACAGCCTGCTATGCCTCGCCCAACGCCGGTGCCTATCGCTGCCGCCCGTCCACGCAAGCAACAGAAGCTCTCACCAAGCAAAGAGAACTTTGTTGCCGGCAAACCTACCTCGACTAACGGTCCTGTCTCTAACATACGCTCACGGAGGGAACGCCCCTGCGACGCGTGCAGGAGGAGGAAGAGTCGGTGCGTGATACACGAGGGTGCTGCGCTGTGCGTCCTATGCGACTTTCACAAACAGGAGTGCACATTTGTACAGAGCCCCTTGCCCAGAAAGAGGAAGGTCGTCGACGGTGACAAAAAGGACTCGCCCAACGTATCGAAAAAGAGGTGTGTTCATAACCTTTCCATTACTGCGCCTGTGCCTGTTCGTCTCCAGTATCGATCACTTTACCGTACGGAGGTCACGTGCACGCGCGAAAGCGTACGTCTTGCCCATTCTGTCCTACAGAATATTAACAAAGAGTTTTGCACCCCTGATGATCTTTGGAGTGTGTCGTACATATTGTCGCACAAGAGTCTGCAGTTAACATTGTCGGCAGATCCGTTGATGCAGAGCCACCCCCACTAGTGCTCACAACGCCCACCATCACTGCAACAGCGCCAAGTCCCCCACCACCTCAGCCGTTGTTGGCGGCAGGTATCCACCTGCCTCAATTGGGTGAGACTTTGGGCCTGCAGCGTCGCCAGCACAGCAGATACATTGGGCTGAGCTCTCCTTTTGATCCTACACTAATTGGATTATCGCATTTTGATATTCGCAACGAGTCCACATTCGATCTCGGAACCCTACGACGAGTTAATGACCATGAATGTTTCATCATGCTTCCTGACGAACACACACAAGATCATGCTGAAGAGGCCAATTACCTAAGCCATGTCGAGCAGCTTGTTCACCCGCATGGCCCCGCCCTCCTTGACATTTATTTCCAGGTAGTTCACCCGAATTATCCCATCATCCAAAAGCACCTCTTTATCGAACGTTATCGAACTGGTGACAGGAGTTTCTCACCCGCACTGCTTGCCGGCATGTACATTCTAGCTCTTAACTGGTGGTCATTCGATTCAAAACTTGCGAACTATTCGAAGCCAGATGCCGCTCGATTGGAGGCCGTTGCAATGAGGTCGCTGACATTAGCGATGGAGAGGCCTAAGTTATCCACGGTGCAGGCAGGACTATTGCTACTGCAACGCCCTGAGTCCGACTCGTGGAGTCTAACTACGCAGCTGGTAGCCATTGGTCAAGAGCTGGGTCTCCACCTCGACTGCACATCATGGTCCGTACCGCATTGGGAACGAGGGCTGAGGAAGCGCATCGCGTGGGCGCTCTATATGCAGGACAAATGGAGCTCGCTGATCCACGGACGACCATCGCATATCTTCAACGCAAATTGGGCGGTGAAGCCGATTACAGAAGATGATTTTAACGAAGAAGGAGATGGATACGAAACGCGGCAGGAAGAGACCGAAGAAGAGCAAGAGGAAAGCCACAGGAGCCGGGTACTGTTCGCTCAAATGATCAGTCTTACTCAAATCATGGCTGAGGTTATGGACACGTTCTACACACAGACAGCGATCCAGGACTTCGCTAATGCCGGACGAAAATCGACAGAGTTAATACTGGCAAGAGCGAAGCCGGTCCAGATCAAGCTGCGCCAGTGGCATGAGAGGCTGCCTGCAGAAGTTAAGATGCATACGCCGAGCAAAAGCAAGCTTATCTCGACCGGGTACCTGCATCTGGCATACTTTGCAACTGAGATTACCCTCCACCGCCGCATTGTGCAGTCCCTCGACACCAAGGAACCGGATAACTACGGTCTCTTCATGTGCCGCAACGCAGCGAAGACCCGTCTCATTTCTGCCATGGACTTCGTTAATCGCCTGAAGCCCGAACACCTCCAAGCTTTTTGGTTTTTTGCTTCCAAGGTAAACTTCACTCTTATCGGCACCTTTGGGTCGCTCCTCTGGGCCACCGCACCAGCACGCGAAGAAGCCGAGTTCTACAAGCTCAGGCTGCGCGAGTACCGCTGGACACTCTCCGTCTCTTCCAAGCGCGCCGACTTCCTCGAGTATGCAGTTTCAATGCTCGATGCGAGTCGTGCGATGCTCAACAACTTAGCCGAGAAGCCGAGCCTGGCAGAGCAGATCAGCAAGGCTGGTGTTCCGCCTCCAGCACCACCTACGATGTATCCAGTTATGAGGCAGCCGCAGTACGATGAAGGCGAAGACATTCACATGGGCGACGACGGCGATAGTTTCCAGGGCTTTGATGATGATTCGCCGTATGGGAGTCGACCGGGCAGCGGGGCACAATCGCCGCGGTCCCAGTGAACACTGCACTTAGCGGTGCTGCATTGCGTATTATCGAGCGTTTCAGCGAAGGGAATTCATAGTGATCAAATATGGCACAACATGGGTTTGCAAGACTCTTCTACGGCGTTATATATGGGAAAGCGGGCACTGGCTGGCGTAATGATCGCGCGATATGGCGCCACGACCACGACTTCAGCCACGACTTTGATACGCTTTGCGCGCACTTTAGTGGCGCTTCACGATATGATGCGATTTGTAGCGATGATATCTTAGACAAATTATTGGAATAGATACAAGGTGTGCAAATGGCACGATGTTTCCATAATCTTGTCATGTTGCGTACGTTGGTATGCAGCATGTCAGGCACGTGATAGCTACGGTCAATCTCTTCTGGCATAAGAACATGTACCCCTCCCTGTCTCCACGACACCTCACACATCTGCATTTCTACATTTCGAAAATCGATACACTACACAATGATGCACGCATGGTATGGTGTGATGTCCTCAAACTCTCCGTCAAACATATGCATCTCTGTTGCCTCCCTTTTCTAAATCAAGAACGACTGGAGCAGCTTCTCTACTCTGACTCGTCTTCCAAACCCTTTCAGTCTTTTTAAAATGTCATAAGGCCAGGTTCATGCGTTTATACTGCGTGGGTTGCCAAACTCATCCTGATTTCAGGCCATGTTCTCTGTGGGGTTTGGATACTTCGTTTCGAGCGAGGTTATTGGCATATTCTATGCTCTGACACCTGGTTGTCTTTCTTGAAATCCTGTGTCTTCCATTGCATGCATGCTTCGATCTTACCGCGATATGGAACGTGGGTCTTTTTGTCTGCTAGGGCAGTTTTTTGGTTGCACAGGCATGCTCGCTCTCATAGCACTGCACCATATCAACGCAGAACCTGCCTCGGGCGAAGGATCTCGAAACAAAATGGTTTCTTACAACTGATTTTGAGAGTTTGTTTGTCACTCGAACGAAAACGTCTGTTTTCGAAACGACAGATCTGTACGCCTGGTTGATTGAGGAAAAACAAAAAGGTACGACAACAGATATATGTGCACTCCTCTCCTTTGGTCTCTCATATGCTGTATCAGGTTTTCTTTGTGTGCTTGGCTGGGTCAAACTTTCAACTGCTGTACGTGTGCGCAAAAGTGTCCATGTGCACCCAGGAGAAAAAATAACGACAGGCGGTGCAGGCAATGTATTGTGGAGTGAGAATCAGAACCAAGCAGCCGTTTTCAAAACTTATGAAACCCCTTTGCACCCAAAATGATGCTGGGGGAGTACCAAGGTGTTTAAATCCATGATGAGATATATATAAAACTTTTCTGAATGCTTTTGTCACTCAAAAGCTTCTTTAAGAATATTGCTTCAAAGGTATCAAAACTCGCTCTCCACAGCTTGAGGACACGTGCGCATGACCTTCGTCTGTCATTGCGTTGCCAACGCTCGTTCTTACTTCTTCGCGTGTCTGAAAGGGTCAGGAGTTCATCCTTTGGAGCAAAAGCTGCTGTTGGAACACCCTATGTTTGTTCGCAACGTATGTGCATGTGTATTCGAGCTTTGCGTCAGAACTAAGAGAGGAAATTTTCCGGTCTTGCTTCCTCCAAATCGGTGGTATATTGGCATTTCTTCTCCAAAGCCGAAAATTAGACAAAATCTGAACATATGGTTTTAATAGAACTAAGAAAACCTTGAGTGTGATTGTTTTCTAATAGCTAAGAGCGCTCAGAATTCCATGGTTATCTCCTGTTCATACCAGTACCGACCACTTCGAACACAGCAGGTGGTGCGAATATCTCGACTCGAACGTTCTCTCCAACACCATGCGCTAATTCATGTGGCTTTGGTGACGCATACACCTCTGGGATAGGATTCTGGGTACCATCAAGCTCGGCATTCACATGGGCTGCCAGTTCACCCGGCCCTATCCTGCTATGTCCCTGTAGTACATGAAACTTTCCTGGGTACTTGTTTTCTTTCTCTTCTCGTCGCTTGCACTGACAGAGCCACAAGCCAAGTGCAATGCCTACTACTAGTAGACCGGTTCCGATGGCTACACCTGCTATTGCTCCGGTCGATAACATGAATTCACTCTGTTCAGATCCAGGATCAGGTGTTTTGGACGGCTTAGGTTGTACAGTGATGATGTTTGGTTCTGGCATTGGGTCGCTGAACACAGCCTGACTAAGTTCGAACTCATCGCGCTCCCAATCCACAACGAGGTAAGCCTCTTGTAAGAACACTCTGCCAAGTGCATATTCAGTTCGGTTTGCTGTCTTTCTCAGTGGAAAGTATCTCGTTGTGGTATTGAAAATAGGCCACGATGCTTCTAGGTCGAATGCCTTGTAGGGTATCTCGATAGTGATCACCGGACCAGTATGTAAACCAGCTCCGATTCTGAATTTAACGAACCGTTAATTGATTGGAGGGCATTATGTGCAGCAGTAGTAAGGGTGTAGCGCCCCGAATTCTCGTGATAAGTGAGGTTAAGGACTGACGCGATCTGGTCGCAAACATTGAATGGGAGCCAGAGTTCAGGGACTGCGGTATCGAGGACAGCAAAGACAGCAGTGTTGAGTACCGTTATCGTCCCATCCTGCAAAGATGCAGTAACACTTTGGATGCCAACCATCATGTCCGTTGCCGAAGGTATGATGAGGCTCTCGTTGGATCTGCGAGACTGATCGTAGCCACCGAGTATAAGACTGCCTGGTACCTTGTCATAGTCTGAAAGCCGCTTAGTTATAGGGAGTACGAATTGGATGGGTATCTTACGGTATGCAGCTCCAGCCTGATAGCCGAACGACAAACTGGGGATGTACCCATGATCCTTCAACCCACGAAGGAATGATACTGAATGCTCCATTTTGCTCATATTAATGGCAAGCTGAGAAAGACCAAGCCGCCCCAGCCAAAGTCGGGATAGTCCGAGTTTGCTCGGTGTCGAGTATGCTCCCACGGCTTGCTGGTCAAGGGTAAGATTGTCATTCGCCTCACCGACAAAAGAGATCCCTGCTTTCTCATAACCGTATAGACTGTTTCCCTCGAGTTTGAACTTAGTACCAGGTTCCAGATCGTAGAGACCCAACTCACGCCATGTGGATGACGCGTTGACGTTAAAGCCAGAGCTGGAATTTGACGCGAACAGTCCTGTGCCGCGCGAGGCACCGCAATCAGCACGAGGTATGGTCTGACAGTCAATCGCTCTAGGTACGTAGACTGTTTGGCTGTTCAACGAGGGCAGAACGTGGAAATGCTGTGGTGGTGTACCAACGTGTACGTAGAAGCTAGTGCCAGCTTTAGTGACATGTCTGACCCTGCTTCAATCAGACTCCTTACGTAGACCATTGACCGTCGTTTCCTAGCCATTTCGCCGAGTTCTGGACCACGATGGGTGCTGCTAGATCCGATATATTACTCATACTGTGTTACATTTGACCAAGATTCGCCTGTGATTGTTGTTACATCTTTTAAATGTCCAATGACCCAGTGCTTCATGTAGCCTGAGGTTTTAGGGACTCAAGGCCTGGCCATGCAGTTCGAAAAGATGAAACAGAAGTAGACATTTAAATGTGTTCGAAAGCGTCCAAGACAAGGAAAAAGCTGCAGGATCCGAAAATATAAAGAGACACAGATAATAGTCTCAGCATAATGCTATTTTGAGCATATGGGTGCATGGAACGGAATATCAGTGGACTCGGCGTTGCTCTTTCTGGCCATGGCTCGACTCGCAGGGCTAGACATTGAACAACATCTAGCGGATGCGGACGTTCGCTGTGCCCCAGCCCTGCATGCTCGATATCATAATATCCAGATAAAGTCAATCGAAACATCTCCAAGGATCTGTAAGTACCCAATCACATGGGTCGCCCTATACCGATTCTGACATGCCTTGCAGTGGCAGATGAGAGATTGAGAGCATCCTGCATGATGTCGTATATGCTTCTGGAATACTTCATATTTCGATTCTAAAAAACATAGCCGTATAGCTGAGCTTACCTGCGATTATTCTTGGCTCATCCTGTGCATATTACATGGTGTTGGTGGCTTCACCGCCTGCTATAGCGACTCTTATGGCAGGCTTCGATACCTTGAGGCGTTCAAACCCACTGCCGAGGACACTGCCATGCCAATAAAGAATTTCAGTTTCTAAGCGGTTTTGCTGCTTGTGGTGCAGCACTGCAAATATTTGTGCCTAGCATTGGCAGTGGTAGTACGCAGTTCGCCTTTACAACAAAATCTGCGACAGGATCTGTTATCAAGATCGAGATATTATTTGAAATATCCGCATCCATATCCTACTCACAGCTGCCCCCGCTGCATTTTCTTGAACAACACACGACAGCGACATTAAGAGCTCTTCGGATGGTTGTCGAGATGCAAAGCACAGTGCAGCCCTTGCTGGAATAACGGCTTTTCCTACGAACCAAGAAATATTGCGAGACGGGCGTTCTCTTTTGGACTCGGCGCGTTGGTGGCGGTGCTGGTGTGATGTAATTCGAGAAGAAGGAGGGTCTAGAGTCGGTGAAGGACGATGACGTCAACTCGATTGAAAGTGAATGAGCTGCTTTCAATGAGCATTGGTCTCATGAACGCAACTGATATCCCAGCGATACCTTTTCAAAAACCAAGGAAACGTGGCTATGTCTCGGGTGCATTTATTTGCTTGGCCGCCAAGGGCCATACAAGTTCAATTCACTTTGACCTGGCCTAGTGGCCCATCTACACCTTTAAACAGTACGAAGATGCTATAATTATGTCGGAATTTTGGTCCATTTATCTAGCAAAACGATTATGTATTGCTTGCAGCGACCACAATTGAAGTAACCAGGCTCTTCATATTAGAGTTACACCCCAAAAAAAAACCCCGTGAAGAAAAGATTATTCCCAAAAGCAAAACCATTTCCGGGATTTTCCAACTGTATATACAATAATATCTATCAGTACTGCATAATTCTAAAAGCCTTGGCATCTTCTTTCATTTCATGTGCAAGATTTTCAAAAGGAAGACTCACTGGTTCACGAATCGTGCCTTTCTCTGGAGTCTCATAACGATGGTGTAGTGCCGTGTTCAACAACGATACAAAAGTTATCCCAGCATTAGACATGGCTGAACAGGTTATGACTATTAGCTACACTACTCTCAAAGTCCCATTACAGCGCTTGCCTTACAAACTCCAGCGCTTTTTCTATCCAAAAACTATTGCGAGACTACCTCATGTGCATTTATTACCTGTTTTTTTTTCTAAAAATCATTGGGGTTCAATACTTACGCCCTTTCCGCTCGCATTCGAATTCATTAGCTGCAGGTCAGGTCTACAGAAGAGTATATCGAGAGCCTTACAGTTCACTTGTGAAGTTTTCGATATGATCTCATTCAATGCGTTTCATAGCTCACTGGCGCCTTCAAATCTACATCCACAGATCTCCTGTAAGGCTAAAACCTCCAAGTCGATCTATGTTCTCAGAGACCAGAGTGATATCTCCACTTCAGCTCGAAAAAGACTATGACCTACGTCTGCTCTCCCGCCCCTGAATACTCTTTAGAAATTTGCACTGTATAACTTCAAATTCATCAACACTGCTCAGCACCGGGAGATCAGAAGCGCCGGTAGTCTGTAAATCTCTTTGTTTCAAACCCTTCCATCCACCACCAAGACTGTATCAATAACTATTCCATATCAAGCAGTGTCATGAAACGCCGACTTTTATCCCAAAGGATTGTAAAGAGACACAGTAATGTCTTTCGGATCTGCCCTTTCCTAGTCAAAGGAAACATGTATACATCGAGCGAGATCGTGGTTGTGTAGCAATGACGCAGCAAGAGCCCAACTTGGTACTGAACATAGTCTTTTTGTCCTGATATACTCGCGCCCACTCCATGCGACCCCCGAAGATTCAAAAAGCTGTAATACTTGTTCCATACAAAGAGCCTGTAGGTACCATATCGAAAAAAGAAAAAGAAAGTCTACCTCCACATGTCACCTACCTCGTCCTCGAAACCAAACCAAACAAGGACCAAAACAGAAAAAGTACGTTTTGTCCTCTCATGCCCCCCATGGAACCATTATAAGCTTTCACTGCCTGATACGTGAATTATTTCATCTTTTGCCGGAACATAGATAGCTATCCGCTCACCATCCACCTAGCTATAGCGGCATCACAGAAGACAGGAAATGTATGGCGGGATGTACGTGCACCTGGGCGACGGATTTTAACAAGTACCGTATTCGACACTCCAGAAACCTTACAGCAAGACAAGCAAGTTTTGCTCCTTGCTTGCCCTGGGATGTTTATGATGCGGGCTTCGCTTTGTCTCCATGTCGATATGGGAGGTTTACGGGCGTGGGTGTTGTTTCATATGCTGGCGACTTCACCACACCTCTGGCCCAACATTGAGAAGCGAAGGAAAAGAAAAGAAAAGAAAAGAAAAGATCAGAACAGAACAAAACAGAACAGAACAGAAAAAGGAATGGGAGGAAATTGTTGCCATGCACAACACCCACCCTCTCACATCCGTCACAAAATGGCCTACGTCACCATCACGGCGCTTCTACGAAGACAAACATGCATAGCGTGTATGTAACGGCGAATGAAGCCATTGTACACGCGGCGAAAAGAAAAATTGCTAGATATAGGGTTTTGAGCTTAGCGTGCGTGCTGAAGCGGGAGGGATGCGCCTGTGTACGGGTGGGGTATGTGTACGAGGTGGGGTATGTGCGAATCTGAAGAGCGCTGCCGAAAACGCCGATGGGGAGGTTTTGTGGGAGGCGTAGATTGGGATTGCACTGTGAAGACGCGTGGGAGAGGGCGGTGCAGGAATGAGAGTGTGCAACCAAGTCTGCTGAGGTATTAGGATACAGAATGGCCCGGATTATGAAGTGGTGTTGATAGGACAAGACGGTCAGACAATAGAGTTGGAGATCATGGCAAGAACATGCAGGCGAACAAATCTGATTCTATAAACGGGTATTTTGCGAAGAAGAAAACGAAGCGCCGCTTCGCCAAGCGCCAACCCACATATACGCGCGCGCGACCACACTCGACCAGCCGTCTACGACGCGAATGCCGTACCGACGTCGTTGAGCGTGGTACCTGCCTCGTTGAGCAGGAACTTGAGGCCGCCCTCGTTGGTGGTCGGCGCAGCCATGTGCCAAGCATAGCGCTCGATCCAGCTCTGCTGGTCCATCCAGGGCAGGATTTCCTTGAGGAAGGCGGGCGCGTTGCCCTCGGTGACGCCGAACTCAGTGATCCAGACGGGCTTGTTGAAGGTCTTGTGGAAGTTTGTCATGTACGCCTTGAAGTCCTCGGCCTTGTCCCAGGCGTAGTAGTGCGCAACGACGAAGTCGATCTTGCAGTCTGAGCACCCGCTCATGAATGACTTGAGCCAGTTGATACCCTTGTCGGCCCCGTCGCCATTGGTGACGGCGGGCGATCCGATCCTCAGGGATCCAGCGAGCGGCTGAACGTACTTCTTGTGCGCTGTCAGGGCGTCCGAGACGGACATGCAGGAGCCGCCACCACTGTTGTATGTTAGGACATGATCGACATGTGAGTGTGAAAGGGAACACTTACCCGCACTGGTCAGGCTCGTTGAAGGAGAGCACGTGCGAGACCTTGTAGTTCTTCTGTGCATTGGCGACGTTGTTGGCCCAGCCGGCCGTGCACCAGTCCTGGTTGGAGTGGAGGAGGGGAACGTATTCGAGACCGCTGACAGGCGTGCCGTCAATGACAGCCTCCCAATCGTACATCCATGTGATCTGGTCATAGTTCTTGAACAAATGAGTGTAAGTCGATCCAGCGACACCGTTGTTTTGCTTGGGGAAAGCGAGACCACGCTTGCCAGCTGAGGCGCGCTTGGTGGGTGCAGCCTCAGTCATGGCAGAGAGGGCAGCAAGGCCCAGAAAGAGAGTGGACTTGATAGACATTGTGGATAGAGAGTGACTAGTGCTGAAAAGAGTGAAGCACTGGTAATTTCAAAATGGGAATGAATGTAGTGACAAAAGAGTGCCTTGCTGTAATCAGAAAAGAAAAAAGAACTTCCGAGTAGCTCTATAGCAGCTATATAGTCGAAATGAATCGGAGATGAAAGCACGGCCCGCAGGTCCAGCTCCTGCATGTTGTCCGCGCGGAGTGTTGGCGTGGATTGGCGTCAGCCATCGGCGGCTTTTTTCGTGTTTCAAAGGCAAACGTGCAAACTCCGGCTATGCATGCCGCTCAACTGCAGTTCATGAGTGAATCTTGATGCAGTCATGTTTGCAGTAGCACGAGGGATTTGTTGTTCCTCGACGTTGGATTCGCCGAGTTCCTGTCTCTTGCATGCAGGAACAAGGCCGAGTTTTTCTTCAGGAACCGGCCGGCTTGCCATCAACGGCCTTTTGCATGACATCTCAGTTGTGGTATCTCATTTATCGGACTGCTTGCACTGCGCACACCAGCCCGGTCATGTGCGCTATCACAGCAAGACACGGCACTCCGAGCTGTGCTACAGCGCACTGCTGCCCTACCTTCTTGTGCAGATACCGATGCAAACTTTGGGTCGAGTTGTAAAGCAGTATCGTGTGGGGCTACTCAGGCGTGGAAGCTTGTCAGTGGAGATCCGCCCGGTAGCTAGCGAGTTCTGGGCTTTGCGGCAGTCAGGAACCCAACGGCCGTTGGCTGCCTTCACAAGCGTCGTCACCTCCTGCAATTTGCAAATGCGAGCCAAGGAAGACAAGATTCAACACACTTGACGTGGCCTCTGGTATTTTTTTGCTTTAGCGTCTGCAGGTCTCGCTGGTTCAGACGCTGCCGACTGTGCCCAGATCGGTGGGGGACGGCGATGGTCTGTGGAGCAGTCGAGGAAGTGCAGTGTCAGCGCAGTGTCTTCGCCGTGTCTCTGCTATGACTTCTGTCCGTGCGACTGTGGCAGCAGCATGGCACGTGCGTGGCTTCGGCCAAGCCGGACGTGAAGAGGGGCTCCTTCCCTCGATTGCCACGCAGCGAACATTGCTCAAGGCGAGCACATAAGGCCCGCGTCACCGAGCGCCCATGCTGGACATCCTTCTCGTATCGAAGAATAAGAAAGAATATTTTCTATACGACATCAGGGGTATACAACAGGCCGATTCCCTCTACATATAATATGAACGCGAGATGATGTTGCATGCTGAGACAGAGCATATCAGCTGACTACAATGTTCAGTGTGCGCCCAAGGCTTGCAGCGCAATGCGCAGCTCTTTGACGGCGGTCGCCGAATCGTCAAAGTTCAGCGCCGAGATGGCCCACTTGGCATGTTTCTGTGCCTGTCTAATCGACTCCTCGTCGTCTCTGAAGGGCCCCTGCGATGAAGCGGCTGGTGGCGGTGGTGCTGCTGGCTGAGCATAGGGATTCTGACGTGGCGCAGACACGTATTGCTGCGAAGGGGCAGTGGTCTGTGGCATGTGGTACGGCTGCGGGGGAGGTTGAGGCGAGGGCGCAGAGAAGTGCTGATGTGGTTGCCGCGGCTGCTGGGACTGCTGAGCAGGTGGATATGCATAAGGGTTCAGCGGAGAAGGTTGCTGGGGCGGCTGTGCAACTGGAGGAGGCGACGCCTGACTCTGGTAAAAGCTGGAAGGGTCCGAGGCTCCAGAAGCTTGCGGTGTCACCCCCGGTGCGTCTCCCAGCCCCGCCAGGGAGGAGGTCAAGGGATCGTCTTCGTTCAAAGGTGCCGTCGGTAGGCTAGGGGCGGTGTTGTCTGATGTGAAGGTCGGGGGTGCTTCTGTCCTGGGAAAGTATCCACCACCCACAGACACGACAGAGCCCTGGCGAGACGGGGCTGGCTGGGAGATGGGAGACACGTCGTCATGCGCGTGTGATGTGTACCCAGTGGGCACCGTTGGTAGGGCAGGCGGTGGCGACACGGCCGGTCCAGAGAGAGTGGGCGAGGGCTGTGCGTCTGTGTTGGGTGCTGTCTCGACGTATGGCTGGTATGGGTTGGAAGACGGTGGCTGCGGTGGCTGCGGCGTGCTCTGGTTGATGCGCTGCACCTCGGGGTCGGTTGGGTCCAGCAGCGGCGGCTCGGGCGGGTCTTGCTCCTGCTCGTGGACGGGGTTGGTGGCGTTGGGGTCTTGGCCGGCCCTAATGGCTTTGAGTATGCGCAGAGCATGGTACTTTGCGTACTTTGTCTTGGAGGCCAGCTCGGGGTCGTCCTTCTTCCAGATGGTGAGCATGTCGAGGAAGGTCGAGGCGGCCGTCAGCGTGTCTGCCGTCGTGGCCGTGGCCTTGTTCTCAGTCATGTCCCTGTCGCCCTTGGCAAACGTCTGCAGCGCAAACTGCTCGCAATATGCGCCGGCTGCCACATCGTCCAGCAGGGCGTCTTCGCCAGGCATGTCGGCCTTGGTCTGCTCGAGCTTCTCCATCAGGTCGGTCGTGTAGGCGGTGCATGCTGCGTCGGCCGAGTGCAGCCCGGCGCCGATGATCTTTTTGCACCATGTGGAAGCGTACTGCGATGCGTGTCAGTGTTGCTGTTGCTTTTGCTGTTGCTGTTGCTGTTGCTGTTGCGGTTGCTGTCAACTGCTGGGCACTGGATACGCACGCCAGTAGCTCACAATGGGCTTGAAGCGCTCGAGCTGCGCCGCGCGTTTGGCAAAGGGTGCCAGCTGCAGCGGCTTGAGCTGTGCAGGTAGTGCGTCGGCCATGCTTCCTGGAGGCTACGGTCTTCGTGGTGTGCGTGGTGTGCGTGGTTGGGTGAAGTGGCTGGCCCTGTCGTGGGGCGAGGCCCTCGATGCGCATGTAGTCATCCACAGGCAGCCAGCGGGAAGCACCCCTGCGCGCCCCGCACTCGCACTCGAGCTATGGGCAGCTGTTCCCGAGCTTCAGTTACAGCACGCGTCTTGAGGACAAGTTGCCTTTCGCGCGCCCTCCCGCCACGTTATGTGAGTTCCGCTATACAAGTACTGGCTGTTGACACGCACTTCACTTCCATCCACCCACAGCCCATTCATCGCCATGGTCCGCCTGTCCACATACCTCGCCGCCACGGCCGCCCTGGCCCTCGATGCACAGGCCGAGAGCATGTACAGCAAGAAGTCGGGCGTCGTCAACCTCTCCGGCACCGACTACGACCGCCTCGTTGCCAAATCCAACTACACCTCGGCATGTCGCCCAATGCCCGCCGCAAGCCTGTAGCTAATCGTCGCCCAGATTGTCGAGTTCTACGCGCCGTGGTGCGGCCACTGCAAGAACCTCAAGCCCGCCTACGAAAAGGCCGCTCAGTCCCTCGCCGGCATTGCCAAGGTTGCCGCCGTCAACTGCGATGAAGAGATGAACAAGCCCTTCTGTGGCCAGATGGGCGTCCAGGGCTTCCCCACCCTCAAGATCGTACGACCGGGCAAGAAGCCAGGCAAGCCCACTGTTGAGGACTACCAGGGCCCGCGCTCTGCCAAGGGCATTGTAGACGCCGTCAAGGACAAGGTGCCCAACATCGTCAAGAGGGTACAAGACAAGAACCTCGACGAATGGCTACAGGAGAACAAGGAGACCGCCAAGGCCATCCTGTTCAGCGACAAGGGTATAGTCAGCGCTACACTCAGAGCCCTGGCCATTGATTTCGCCGGCCTCGTCTCAGTCGCTCAGATCAAGAAGACCGAGAAAGCCGCCGTCGACAAGTACGGCATCACCGACTTCCCCTCTTTGATCCTCTTGCCATCTGGCTCAGACGAGCCCATCAAGCACGAGGGCAAGGTCGAGAAGGACGCTATGGTCAAGTTCCTATCACAGGTCGCGCCACCAAACCCAGACTGCCCTGGCCCCAAGGAGAAGAAGCCCAAGAAGGACAGCAAGAAGGAATCAAAGTCCTCGAGCAAATTCGCCAAGGCTTCCGCTTCTCACAAGTCTGCAGATGCATCTTCGGCTGCTGCTTCTGCCACAGACGAGACTGTCCAAGAGCCTATCGCAGCCACCGAGTCTCCAGACCCGAACGCCAAGGACGAAGACACACCAGACCCTGTTGTTCTGCCTGTTGAAGACGCCAAGCCTGTCGTTCCCTCTATTGCCGATGCTGCTGAGCTCCAGTCACTGTGTCTGAACGACCGAGCCAAGACCTGCATCCTGGCTATCCTACCTCCAGACAATGCCTCGGATGCCGCCATGTCTGCCATGTCTGTCATTATTTCGCTAAGTGCTATCCACAAGAAGCACGGTAGCAAGCTCTTCCCCTTTGTCACCGTCCCACCATCGAACCCTCTTGCTGACACACTCCGATCTGAGTTGGGCCTCGGAACCGATGACACTCTGCACCTCGTTGCGACCCATGGTAAACGTGCGTGGTACAAAAAGTACCCCAGTACTACCTATAGTGCTCAAGAGGTTGAGCAGTGGGTCGATGCCATTCGCATGGGTGAAGGCAAGAAGGAGAAGCTCTCGGAGACCCTGATCGCGTCTGGAGCACAGGAGGCAGCCAAGGAGAAGGTTGCAGAGCAGGAGCCTGTCCAGATCAATGTCGAGGAGATCCTTAAAGATGCGCCCGAGCACAGTGAGCTCTGAACATATTTCCAAGCACGAACGTGGATATTCTAGTGGTATAGCAACAGCGAATCTCATTTACTACTGTCACTAAAATATTGCATTCTTCGAACGCGATTGACGGGCTCGTAAGCTTCCGTCCCAACTTTTTGTAGTGTCGCAAGCTTAGATTTGCAAGACGACGCATCATGTCCAATAATCTAGTCGTACAATGCTCAATTCTCTAGACGTGTTATCCCCATCGATCATCTCAACATGTGTAGATACCGCCAAGCCCGTCTAGCTCCAGCGCACGTGCAAATCCCAACCTCGCATGACCATCAATCTTGAACATCAACACTAAACTTCTCATCACGATGTCCATAGGGTAGTCTAGACGACTAGTGTAATTCCTCGCACAGTCCACCAAAATATGGCGCCCGCCACGCCCTTCAATGCCGCCGAGATCACGGAGAAGGCGCGGCGCGACCTGCTTCTTCTGCTCGAAGGTGTAAGGCAGCCAACGATGCCACAGAAACAGCCACATGAACTAACAGCACATGCGTGTAGATAAGAGGAAAGAAAAATTTGGTCTTGGAGAAGGCGCTTGCAGGTCCGTTGAACTTGCTGGTCAAGTTCTCTACGCTCCAGGAATATGGCGTGGATAAGCCGTTCTTCCTCGAGAATGACAACGTCGATGCGAGTCAGAGGAATGTGGTGTTCCTTGTGAGGGGGAGAAGGCGAAGACGGTCATGAAGGTTGCTGGTATGTGCATTATTCCTGTGATGAGAATTGAAAGGATGCTGTACTGTACGACCATGTGTTGGCAGCATCTATACTCTCTAGTACATGGAAGCTAACACCAAGCAGACCAAATCAAACGCATAAGAAGAGAAAGTGATATTGAGCATGAGTTCTCTATATTCTGGGTACCAAGGCGCACACTCGTCTCAGACCAACTGCTCGAAGAAGCCGGCGTGCTTGGTGAGGCCAGTGTCAGCGAGTGGCCTCTCTTCTTTGTTCCTCTGGCCGATGATGTGCTGTCTCTCGAACTTGACGATACAGTGTCGGACCTGTACCTTGTAGGTTCGTGCGTTTCGTCTCCGGTCGCTTGTGACTAACCCTCTTCAGCGTAAAGATCCTACATCGATTTACCTGGCAGCAAAGGCACTCATGCTGCAACAACACAAGTATGGTCTCTTCCCGCGAATCATTGGTAAGGGTGACAACGGCAAGCGCCTCGCCGACCTTCTCATCCGGATGCGCACCGAAGTCGCGGCAGGCGAATCTCCAGGCAATACCGGCCCATCATTCCTTGGTCTAGCTCCCAGTACCAACATCGATAGTCTGATCATTATCGACCGGGAAGTCGACTTCCCCACCGTGCTGCTCACTCAACTAACCTACGAGGGACTCATTGATGAGGTCTTCAATATCTCTGCCAACCAGACTGAAGTCGACTCGTCCGTTGTTGGCGGCGCAGCACCACAGCCCGGTCAGACAGGTTCAGCATCCACCACCATGAAGCGCAAGATCATGATCGACCCCAAGGACAACCTCTATAGCGAGTTAGGTGACGCCAACTTCGCCATCGTGGGATCCCTACTCAATAAAGTAGCGCGCCGCCTGCAGTCGAGTACGGAGCGTAACAGCCTGGCCGCAAAAACGACCTCCGAGTTACGCGACTTCGTTGCCCGCCTCCCAGGATATCAAGCCGAGCAGGCCAGCTTGAAGTTGCACACCTCCCTCGCGGAGGAGATAATAAAACATACTCGCACAGACACATTCACGCGCTGTCTCGAAGTGCAGCAAAACCTCATGTCCGGCGCCGACCCCAGCACACAGCACGACCTTATCACCGAGCTGATTGACCGCGGCACGCCGCTCCCTACCATCTTGCGACTCCTCTGTCTCGAAAGCACAACGAACGCCGGCATCCGTCCCAAAGATCTGGACCTTTTCAAGCGCGCCATCATCCAAGCTTTCGGGCCCCAGCACCTGCTCACCCTCCAGTCTCTCGAGAACATGTCGCTACTCACCCCGCGCGGCGGCGCAACCCTAGCCGGCGGAACAGGCAGCTCCGTGAAACCAGGGAGCGTGACAAACTACACGCCTCTGCGCAAGACGCTGCGGCTGTGGGATGACGAAGTCAACGAAGCCAGTCCCAATGACATCAGCTACACCTTCTCTGGTTACGCGCCGTTGAGCGTCCGAATCGTGCAGTCCATCGTCCAGAAGCAGACGCTGGCCCACGCCATCAAACCGCCCACCATCCCTGGTGCCCCACTGAGCTCCAACCCCCAGCCCAGGGCTGGAGGATGTTTGATGATTCCAGCAAGTACGTCCGCGGCGCTACCTTCAACGAGGTGCAGACGGGCGACGTGAGCCAAAAGGCGCTGAAGGCGAGGCAGATGCTGAGCGGGCATGGCGAGGGGGCAAGACGATCGTCGTGTTCTTCCTGGGCGGTGTGACGAGGGCGGAGATTGCGGCGCTGAGGTGGGTGGGGAGGAAATTGGGGGAGAGTGGGGGAGGGTAGGGGCAGCAGGATCGTGGTTGCGAGTACGAATGTTTTGACGGGCGACGTGCTTGTGGATGGGGCGACGGAGAAGGGCATGTTCAGGGCGTAGAAGGAAGGGGTTGTATATAGTAATGATCGAAACGTGTGCAATGTATCAATCAGGAGCAGGATTTGCACGCATGGATATCGCAGAGCAACGTGAGTCCTTGCGCCTCAGGCATGACATTCACACATCACAGCATGGTACTGGTACACAAGATGGTTGTAACATCGAACGTTCATTCAATTTTCCTTTCCTCCTGCTCTCGACTGTATCTTTCCGTCAGGCGTGCATCATTGCAAGACATGCGTTAGTCGTCAGGGCATCTTCATGACAAGTACATGAAATACTTTTCTTTTGCGTCCCCCCCACCACCCATAAATGCCGAAGAGAACTGTAGGAA
Organism: Ascochyta koolunga; assembly: GCA_026119515.1. Taxonomy (NCBI): domain Eukaryota; kingdom Fungi; phylum Ascomycota; class Dothideomycetes; order Pleosporales; family Didymellaceae; genus Ascochyta; species Ascochyta koolunga. The sequence continues at coordinate 2,037,898 of JANLCG010000002.1, read as the reverse complement.
AGGGAAAGGAGGCAGAACCAAACACACCAAGTCTATCGTTAAATGCCGCAGAAACATTGAAACTCCGTTCGCAGCGCTAGGACACGAGGCAGCGAGCAGTCTGGGTATATGCCCGCTTGTACCTTGCGGCCAGTCTTGCGCGACATCCCTGTCATTAAAGCGTCCACGCTTATCGGGTGGAGAAGGCCTTGGTGACGACGCGCTTCAGCGCAAGCTCCTTCTTCTTGAGGTCCTCGGCGGTCGAGTCCTCGATCTCGAGCTGGGCCATGGCGTCGGAGAGAGCAGACTCGATCTTCTCCTTCTGGCCGCGCTTGAGGCGGATGGCAGTGGTGGGGTCCGAGACCATCTCCTCGACGCGGGAGATGTACGACTCAAGCTGTTGCCTGCCCTCGAACTTCTTGGAGAAAGCCTCGTCGGAGCTCTTGAACTTGGCCGCGTCGTTGATCATGTTCTCAATGTCGGTCGATGAGAGCTTACCAACGGCGTTGGAAATGGTGATGTTGGCACTGCGGCCGGACGTCTTCTCGGTGGCGGTGACCTTGAGGATACCGTTGACGTCGACCTCGAAGACAACCTCGAGAACGGCATCACCAGCCTTCATGGGAGGGATGGGAGCAAGGGTGAACTCTCCAAGGGAGGTGTTGTCCTCGCAGTTGACACGCTCACCCTGGAAGACGGGGAACTGGACAGTTTGCTGGGATCATGTCAGGAAAGTTTCTGGTTTGATACGTCTGACCGCTTACCTGGTTATCTTGAACTGTCGTGAATGTTCTCTGTGATCTCGTTAGCAATGGTTTGTCTGAAGGAAGTTGGGGAGATGCGGTGGTCACAAATCGCAATTCTCCATCTTTGGAAATCGCAAAACAGGACCCTGGAGGCATGCAGGACACCAATCGAGATCCAAAATGAGAGGATCTCAAATCCCAATTCAGGAAACAAGATGATCCCATGAGGGACCCTAGAGGTACTCATGATGCCAGACCAAAGTCCAGAATGCAAAGATTGAAAATCGCGATTTTGCTCAACGGTGAACCCGAAGGGAGACTCAGGAGGAGGTCAGGGTACTGGGGGAACTCACCTTCTTGATGGTAGGGACTGTGTTACCACGAGGAACGACGGGAGCGAAAATGTTACCCTCCATGGCGACACCAAGGGAGAGGGGAACGACATCGAGAAGCAGGAGGTCGGCAGTCTCGGCAGAGGTGGCCTTTCCGGAGAGGATACCGGCCTGGACAGCGGCACCATAGGCAACAGCCTCGTCGGGGTTGATGCTCTTCTCGAGCTTCTTGCCACCGAAGAAGTCGCTGAGGAGCTTCTGGATCTTGGGAATACGGGTAGAACCACCAACAAGGACGATCTCGTCGACCTTGCTCTTCTCGATGGCGGCATCCTTAAGAACCTGGGCAACAGGCTCAAGAGTTCCAGCGAAAGCCTTCTGGTTCAAGTCCTCGAAACGAGCGCGGGTGATGTTGGCGTTGAAGTCCTCACCGTCGAACAGCGAGTCGATCTCAACAGTAGTCTGGGTGGCGTTGGAGAGAGTACGCTTGGCACGCTCGCAAGCAGTTCGGAGACGGCGGAGAGCGCGGGCATCACCAGAGATGTCCTTTTTGTTTTCCTGGTGAACTCCTTCTTGAAGTGATCAAGAAGAGCACCATCAAAGTCAGATCCACCCAAGTGAGTATCACCAGCGGTGGCCTTGACAGTGAAGACACCACCCTGGATGTGGAGAAGGGAGACATCGAAAGTACCGCCACCGAGATCGTAGATGAGGACGTTCCTCTCTTTCTCGGACTTTCCGGAGCCGAGACCGTAGGCGATAGCGGCGGCAGTAGGCTCGTTGATGATACGGAGAACGTTGAGACCGGCAATGGCACCGGCGTCCTTGGTGGCCTGACGCTGGTTGTCGTTGAAGTAGGCGGGGACGGTGATGACGGCCTTCTCAACCTTCTTGCCAAGCTTGGTCTCAGCAACCTCCTTCATCTGTTGGGTGTGTTAGTGGGGGCCCCTCCGAACTCGTTTGCGCGTAGATTTTACCTTAACAAGAACCATGGCAGAGATCTCCTGGGGGAGAACTGCTTGGTCTCACCCAGGTACTCGACCTGGACCATGGGGGAGTCACCAGCGGCGATGACCTTGAAGGGCCATGACTGGACATCCTTCTTGACGGTCTCGTCGTCGAAACGGCGACCAATGAGACGCCTGCAAAGGTCAGGAACTGAGCTCGAGTAACGGTTTGCGGGCGAAAAACTCACTTGACGTCGAAGACAGTGTTCTCAGGGTTCATAGCAGCCTGGTTCTTGGCTGCCTCACCGATGAGACGCTCCTCGCTGGTGAACGAGACGAACGAGGGAGTGGTGAAACTACCCTGCTCGTTGGCAACTATAGGCAAAGTCGTTAGACGGTAGTCATGGTGGGCTCAGACAGGTGGGCGCATACTGATCTCGACATTGGTGCCCTCGTAGTTGGCAACGCAAGAGTAGGTTGTGCCTTCAGAAAAGTTAGCATGCCATTGTGGGGTAATATTCGATATTGTGAGTGTGCGCACCAAGATCGATGCCAATGGCACCCTCGTAGACTTCGTCGCTCATATTGGATATATTTTACAGGAACGACCTGAAAAACTTTTGGGAGAGAGGAGTGGTGGAGGGAGGTGGGAGGCGGTGGGAGCTTTTCACACACGCTTATAGACTGAAAAATTGTGGTGCTCGACCGGGGCTTTTCCCGTGAAGCACGCCAAGACTTCAAGCGCGCAAAACCGCAAAATTGATTTGCCGATTTTAGGCCTATCGATAGGATACAAAAGCAACCGAGGCGAAATGCGGCCCATTGCTCTTGGGACGGCTGTTGGAGAGGTCACCCGTATACCTGAGAGACTGACATAGTCGTTTTGGCAGTGTTCGTACGGAATTGTAGCTGTCGGTATGGATCTTTCTACTTCGCAGTTGACCCACTCAGAATCCTGGTGCTTCACGTTGACATGTGAGCTTGACGTGTGGACAGCGATCATTGAGATTGTCAGAGATTGAATTGCTCGTTTCTGGGTATAGTATTGGAGCTCTAAGCTCCTGTAGCTGTAGAAATAACGCCGTGGTCTCCATGACCTCAAATCAAACGAACGCCATCCACTGAGTCATGACATGCCTTCTACCATTACAGAGCCCTTAAACCTGGTTATCATGGAAAACAAAGCTCAGGTCCCTCGGTCGCTGCGTGTTGTACCTGACGAAGTTGTCGTCTCCCGGCGGCCTTTCCTTTTTCGTGTTACTTGTGAGCATGCTCTGCAGACTAACGCATACGCTTTCGACATTGTGTACAGGGCTCCAACCTTGTTTGTCGAGCAAATCGAGGCAGATGATGCCGTTGGTATAGATGTGTGGGTGCCAGGGTATTGGGTGCGTCTCGTCTTTTACGAAGACTACTTCGGGCGCCTGAGTCAGGATTAGCTACTGTATGAGACCAGCTGTTGGGAGCTAGTAGAGCTCTAGGAGAAGTGAAGGATGAGAGCGCACCTCGATTGGGTAGTTCTGGCTGAAGGTGAACTTGAGTCTGTATGTCTCACCCGCATAGATGGGATTCGCGTCAAGCACCTGGAGGTCCACGAGCCAGCTCTCGAGATTGTCTGCCTTTATGAGCGTTATCCCGGGCGGGAGCTGCCCTTGCATCTAGAGCAAGCGGTCAGCATATGAAATGATTGCGGCCGTATGACTCGTGACTGGGAGGTTGCAGGGCGACTGCCTAGGTCGGCGTACCTTTGTCAACTCCTGTGTACTTGTCAGCCATGAACTATAGGTCGAGCAAGCTCAAGCCTCGAAGCGTCTATAGATTGCGAATCTTACCTTGCCTAACCGCCTGGATGCAAACATTGTGGTAGTGTTGTAGATGCCCTGGGAAGCGAGAAGAGACTCTGGCTCAGTCGCGGTCCGAAGAGAGTCGACGATGGCTAGGGCTGCTTTTGAGTGGTTGCGATTGGTCGCTTGCCGTATACAAGGCAGCTGTCGCTGGCTAAGGTGGGGTAGATGTTTTCTGAGCGGACGCAGAAGTGCAACTTGTTCGGGTTGGGTTCTTCTAGGAACGAGTTTGAAGAGAGCGAAGGATGCAAAGTAGTCTTTGTGCTTGATTAGTTTGTAACGTGTTGCGGAAGCTTGAGCTCGACCCACGCGTACGGGACCACCGCCCTAGCCGTTCATACATAAGCCGCCTTGGCCAGTATGTCATATCATTGTAATAATTTGGATAGAAGAAGTCTTGCATTCTTTTACGTGAAGTGATATCTCTAATCGACCCAAGAACCATACGCCTTGCGTTGCTTTTTTCAGCCAATGATGTATACCTAAGATGATTAATCTCAATATGAGCTACATGCGCTGTATTTGCGCGTAAACGTTGCAATGTACAAAGGACGCAATTCTGGACAAAATAATACTAAAACAACTACGAGTAGAAAGCTCCTTTTTGGAAGCTCTCTACCCCCATATCGCCGGCCTTGCCCTCGATCTTTGGCCCCTCGACTGGTTTCCCGGTCATAGTAGCAGTCTGGCTCGGGGCGCTGCTGCTTGTCATGGTTTGTGATCTGCTGCCAGCTGGGCTGCCGCTCTGACTCCTGCTCGTGATCTGAGCCGGCTGCTTACGCTGAATCGTCTCTAGGTAGATGCCGGGAAGGTATCCCATCCTTCCGTCTCTTGAGCGGCATCTCCACCACTCTGATGCGTTACCCATAGGGTCGCTCTTGCTCAATACCGCAACCATGTCGCCCTTCTTGATTGACAAGTCCATGCCCGACATGTTCGAGTCCGGTGTAAAGTCGTACAGCGCACGGCAGAATTCGAGCTTGTTCGGATCGATAGACTCTCCAGCCTGTGGGTTCTCTAGCATGCGTCGCTTCTCCGCCTCCTCTTGCGACCGTGCGAGGGCCTTGATCAGCTTGCCCATCAAGTACGGCAGACCGAAGACAGCAGCGAGAAAGAAGAAGAAGGGTTTCTTGGAGGGTTTCGGGGGCGCTGGCGAGCCGTCAGGCAGCTTTCCTGTGAATGCAGCGAAGCCTGCAGGTGTCAGCCCCATCGCATCCGCTGGTAGCGGCCGCCCTGTGAGTTTCGCGATCGCTGTCCGTATCCACCTCATGACGGTGTAGATTCCCAGTACGGAGCCGAGTGTTTGCCGTAGGTTGCCAAATTGCTCGGCGACCGAGACCATGGCTATACCGATGTTAGTTCTGCTTAGTCGTGGCTGTAGGTCTGTACTTACCAAAAAACGAAGAATGTGTTGCCATATACGTGCTCTGCAGCATCTGCGCAAAGCCTCCGAATGCGCCAACGATGTTCTCAATCAGCTGAAAGGTCGCCTGTGTGCTCTGGCTGAACGACTGTGTGAGACTCTGCGGGTTATTGGGGTCGCCGGGCATCCCCATGCCGCCGTACATGCCGCCCATCCCCATCCCGCTCATGCCACCATACATGCCACCGTATCCACCGCCGTACATGGAGCCCATGGAGCCCATGGAGCCCATGGAGCCCATTCCGCCGAAACTCGAGTACGGCGAGTTGTAGCCGCCGCCATAGCTGCTGTAGGGCGACGTGCCGTAGCCCCTGTTCATGTTGGAGTAGGTCGAGGCGTTTCTGTTTGCGACCGTGCCAAGCGAATCTGGCACTGATGGTAGTGGTGGAGGTGCGCCCGCCGATGGTGCGGCTGGTGTTGTGGTGCTGCTACTCGACCCTGTGAGGCCTGCCGCTCTGTTAGACGCGGTCGGCGCATACGGAACCTCCGGTAACGTACCAACCGAGGCACTTGTTGCGCCTCCACTCGTTTCCCAGGGCTTTGGCGGTGACGGAGCAGACATATCCAAGAAGATATCCTCACGACACGATCGTGCACAGGTCGATTGTCGCTCTGGATTGCGCTGCTGATACTGTCGAGGTCGGGTGTCGTGCTGACGTGAAAGGCTAGGAAATGCGGCTCCGGCCTGTCGAAGCGGGTTTGCGGGGTTCTCTGGAAGTCTGGAAGGCGCTGTGGTTGGTAATGTGGTTCGGCAAACACTGCGAACGGAATCGCGCGCTCCAGGAAGAAAAAACTCAACGGGTATCAAAAAGTGAATGGAGCGTCGGTGCCGTGAGGAAGCGTGTGATGATGGGGTCGTGATCGCGCGGGATGCGGCAAGTCTTTCACAGCGGCAATCTTGCCTCGGTCTCTGGCACTGTCTTAGGCAAGCACATGCTGCGCGAGTCATCGCCACTCAACGCTCACACCACCCGCTTGCATGAACGCTCCATGACTCGGAGTATTTGTACAAATTCGGCGTTCCATACAGCACGATAACGAATCAAAACTAGTCTCTGCTGTCCAACGTCCGCCTCCCTACGAAGGCCAAACATCACCTTGGATTCACGACGCACTCAACAGCAGACAAGCAATCGTTCTCGAGCCCAGATGCAACTATATTATTATGCTACTTGACGAAGATGTGACAGCTGCCGCTGATGTAATTATTTCCTCAATCGCCTACAGGAAACAACGAGTGCACCCAACTGTCCGGATCATATGCTACGAGGCTATTTATCTCTTCTTCGGTCAATGCCTTTGGGAAATCGTAGTCTTCATCTAACACCGTCGCAGTGATGTGTGGGTAATGCCACACCACCGCGAACTTCAACGTTTTCCCAACAGGTCTCTTGAAGTAGTTCGAATCCCCCTTCCAAGTTTCCTTGCCGGTGCAGGGTGCTCTTGGCCCTTTCTTCTCCATTGCCGAGGACCTCAAAGGCATCGAACTCTCCGCAGCCTGTTGACCAGCAAGAGCAGGGTAGGTTCTTGCGATCGTTGCCGTACTGGAGGATGCGGGGAATGGCGGCATTGAGAAACCACCATGCCGGTGCATCAGAGATCAGACCTTGGTCGCTACCATGGTTTTGATAGTGGTCCATTTGAAACTCAATGAAGAAGGCTTTAGAAGAGCCAGACCAGCCGTCTACGAGCTTGTCAGCACATCTGAATTTGCAAGGAAAGTTGCGAGACTGATACATACAATGCGATGTAGCATTCGGTCTCCAGTATGGACAATTGAAGTCGCACTCTTTGTCGGAGAAGACTGCGATTTCGTACTCGGACGTATCGAGCGTGCCATCAAAAGGCTCACTCTCGGACGCGACCCTGTTACCAGCGGGAGTAACAAAGCTGAGTGAGTTGCCAAATGCACTATAGCCTGTCAGTGTAATACCAAGGCATCGATAGAGGTGCATACTAGTCAAAGGTACCAGACTTCTGCGGATCTCCCAAATTAGCAAGAAACGAGAACCCAGTTGCTTGAGCTGGCGCTGCCGACGCGTAGTATGCAATACGGTCCCATGCTGCAGCTCTTTTGTGAACTTCAGCCTTGTCTGCGATCGTGATTGAGGAGTGTGTTGGCCTGGGACTCGGCGTAGCCATAGGATGACGCTCGAGATCTTTGGTGATTGTTGTGGGTCTGTGACATATACAATTGGGACTTGATAACGTGGCGGTCGGTGCGTTTAAGGCTTCGGTAGTAGTAGGTTGCATCTCTGGCGTAGGTAGACACAGTAATGGGGGTGCAACATAGGTGGTGTTCGATAATGGTGTTGGGTTACTGCTTGGAGTATTTCTTCCGCAGTTCGCCAAGAATACAGTTGATGTAACAGTGGACAAAGAGCTGCAGTTGGTGGTAGTTGACCATGTCAGCTTGTCAAGTGGCACTGTTTGGTTCGAAGACTCCGTCGTTTCAGGGTCCCGTTGCTTCAGTGCTCGCTGACGATTGTAGAAGGGTACAGTGTTTCGTTTTCGCATTTTAAATGCTTCACTAGGTAATTGGTACACTGCAAGCTGAGAGACATTCATGGGACCGCGAAGATGCATCGACACCTATAGTCTGTCAACGGGGTGCTTCGACGTGCATGATGCATACACCGACCTCTCCAAACAACGGCGTTAGTGGCCCGGTGGCTGGATACCGGACTGTCTCGTGGCCGCAAATTCCGGTATTAGGGTCCACGTAGGTAGTGCGGTTGTATGCGCCTGGCTGACTGATGTTGTAGTATGTGATGGCCAAGACTTCAGAACAGTACCAATTCCCATCCGGAGCACGCTCAGCCGTACCGCTACAGAGCTGACCGGTGGTCTTCCCGTGTGCAAAAGGTATAAGAGTTGCGAAGTATTTGAGATGCTTCATAGTCGATGTGTGTGCTAATCGTACTCGTAAAGTAATGCGATGCGGGAGATAGTGTGCAAGGTGTTGCTATGTAAAGGCTTTTCATTGCTGATAACGCGAACTATGTTGTTGAGCCGTTGTGTGACACTCGTATGACGTGCACGCGGGCTTGGGGAAGTCGCAGGGAAAGACAAAGCGTTGCTGTACGTTGTCGAGTACATGGCGCCTGCCATTGAAACCTACAACGCACCGAGCGAAGACCGAATACACCTCGAGACTACAGTTTTCTGCTTCGTGAATTTTGACAGCAAGATGCACGACGCAAAGAACAGTGACAGAGAATCAATAGTCCGGTGTTGCCGAGCCTATCAAGCAATTAGCGATTGTTCATCCTTCGATTGGAAGGCAAGAATATGTGCGGTTGCAAGAGTATCAGAATTGTCGAGTTGAATGCATCGTCCTTAAAGGGACTGATATAAGAGGTGCCAGAAAGAGCATCGAGAAATCATCATTGTGAGCAAGAAATGGGTGTGGTCTAACGTACCTTGTGGTTTATTGGGGCTTTTGCAGCCGGTGCATCAAGTATGCCGTCAGGTCAAAAACGACATTCTCAGAGCACGGAGAGACATGTTAGGAGTAGAGGACAGCCAATGTGTTGTGGTGTTCGAGATGCGCGGTCGGAAGAGTTTGTTCAAGTGCACGGCGCCGAACGTCCGGGCATCCGTGCGCCTCGCCCTGTGGTCAACTGCACCCCCGTCAACGCTAGCTTAAGCGAATTTTCTCCGCCCACTCGACATCGCAACGAACTCGCCCTCATCTCGACTTGCAGTACTAACTCCAGCTCTTCGTACATATCCTCGAAAATGGGTCGTCTTCACAGCAACGGAAAGGGAATATCGGCCTCCGCCGTCCCCTACTCTCGCAACCCCCGCTTGGTTGAAGACCACACCCGAGCAGGTCGTTGAGCAGATCGGCAAGCTCGCAAAGAAGGGTGCCACTCCCTCCCAGATTGGCGAGATCCTTCGTGACTCTCACGGCATTGCCCAGGTCAAGGGTAATTTTTGCGCATTCCAAGAACAGCTGCGCCAGTGCTAATTCTTCACAGTTGTCACTGGTAACAAGATCCTCCGTATCTTGAAGTCAAACGGTACGGTTGCCTGCCCATGTTGAAGCGCAAGTCAACAACAGCTCTGCCCGCGTGCATCTGTTGCGCTATATAAAACTGCCTCTGTTTAGTGCAAAGCTGACAGGGAGCCATTAGGCCTCGCCCCCGAGATCCCCGAGGACCTCTACATGCTCATCAAGAAGGCTGTTGCTGTCCGCAAGCACCTTTCCACCAACCGCAAGGACAAGGACTCCAAGTTGTATGTCGGCAATATCTATATGGAAAATGCATTGGACTAACACAGCGCAGCCGCCTCATTCTCATCGAGTCCCGTATCCACCGTCTCTCCCGCTACTACAAGACCGTCGGTGCCCTCCCCCTACCTGGAGGTACGAGAGCGCCACCGCCTCCACCCTTGTCGCATAAGCGCATGTGGATGTAGTTCGAGTGGGCGTGGAAGTAGAAAATATCCAAACGGAGTTTCACGGGCATGGATGCTTTACGGACTACCCATAAAAGGGAGCCTGGTCATGATCTGGAATGAATGAAAAGCATTACCTCAATTCAAACACATTCTCGTGCAATTTATCTATTTTTTGAACGTGATAATGCTCATGTTGGGTATCTGTCTCGCGAGCCCTTGACCCTTGGGCCTTCGGCCTTGGGCCTTGGCTTTTGGTATGTGTACAATGCTTGTTGCATTGTGCAACCTATTACCGTCTTGGACATCCTTCTGTACTGCGGTATAATCTCAGTGATGTTCTGGGATTTCCTCTGTGCAGTGACGAGCCATTGCCGTCTCAAGTACGTATGCGCCATCGTTATGCCTTTTATCTGCTGCTTCTCCTGCCAAAGCCCTCACCCCTCAATCTCAGCGCTCTTCATAGCTAGGAATTCACTCAAGAACTTCAGCGGCTTCTCCGGCTCATTCATAGCCAGATGTTTCATCGCCTCCAACAAGTGTGGTGTAACATGCTGGTTCAGATATACGCGTGTCGGGCTGCCGTGCGGTACCGGTTGCGTCGGCGCTTGCTGTGGTGCACTCGGGTGCGGTGAATTACGCGACGAGGCTGGCGCTGCGGGTGCAGGTGTAGGTGTAGGTGCTGAGACGGGTGCTGGGGTAGGTACTGGTTGCGCTTCTGCTAGAGGTGTTGTTTCGGGTTGTGGCTTTTGGCGAGTCAGTAGTGAGAACTGATGGGAGCTGGACGAAATACTTCTGGGATAGCTGGAGTCTCTGTAGAGTCTGTCATTGTAACGTCTACTGCCTCAGCGGTAGATGTGCCATTCGTGATCGGCGTAGGCTCTGCTTCTGTGACTTGCGGCACCGCGTCGGGTGTTGGCTCGGACATGTTGTGTTGCAACTGGAAAAGATTTGGCTGTGTTCGGCGAGTCAGTCGCGTGGTAGAAAGGTATTCGGACTGCTTTCTGTGATTAGATGCCAATTTGTTGTTTGCACTGTGTTGGACTGGGGAGGCTGATACAGTTCGCGCTAGTGGGTGGACGTGAACCCCACGGAGTCTTTCAACCGCTCAGTCACGAATACGCGCATGATGAGAATCAGATTTGTGGTCTGCAACGTACTACTATGCACTGGTCAGATACGGATTTCGCTTGTGGCATCACTCGATCAATCATCCTAGCGGACCAGCTGTGAGCCATCAGCAAGCATCAGCTACCACCGCTCACTTCTCACACCCCTGCTGACCTCCGTGTGACTCTCATGGCATCAAAATATACGGAGTCGTGGTTTGCTCGTCTTTGTTCACTATAGATAGAGCATCGCCTTGATGTACGAGAAAGATAAACAAAAACAAAGGACTCTCAAGTAGCGCACTTCGACATTTTATGGGATGGTTCTCATCTAAAGATTCACACACAAGTTGGAACCCACACTTACAGCTCTTGGAATAACATGTGCTACTATCGACTTTACATCTTCTTACACTGTGGGCATTCCACATCTTCGGACACACCTGTCGGATTTTGCAAAGGAGCGAAGGACAGCCACATGGGGAAACAAAGCCCGAGGAGCCAAAGGATGTCGACGATGTCGGTGAAATCAACTACTTCCAGCGTTTACTCAAGAGCAGACAGCATGGAGGCTAAGAAAGAAGAAACAACCCAGACGTTGGCTGCTGAAGGAGAGATGCACCCTTGTACTGAAGGTCGAATACATCCATTGCAGACTAGGCGACTAGAGCGACTGTGTGCCATCTGCCGAAATGACAGGGACAGCAGGCTGAGGGCCCTCGAACATCTTAACGATGAGATTCATTTCGAACCATGGCGCTGGCAATTCAAATACCAAGGTGGGGGCACCTCGGTACGACAAGATGCACTGTCGAAGCAAGCAACTTCCACTGGCAAAGTAGTTGCAGAGACCGGATGGGACGTGGCGACCACACTGAACGGATTTCTTACCGGTAGCTCAGGCTGGATGAAGGATTGGAAACGTCAAGGAGATAGCGTGGATTGAAGCTGATGTTCGGTATAGGCCAATCGACATGAACCTGATGATTACGATCACGTGCATCTAATTAGCGCACTTCGGCTTGCGGATCTGGAAGCTCAACTTCACAGCAAGCGCGACAACACCCAGCTACTGTCGCCGCCAATTGACTGCTTCAATCCCCACAAATCTCCTCGGAGCCCCTCGAACACCTTCAGACCGACGCCGCACCGTGCCGCACCGCCGCAATGCCTACGCCGGAGTCCGCAATGTTCCTGGCCAAGAAGCCAAAGGTTGCGCCCACATTCGAGGGTGTTGACTACGACGACAACGTTGCCCTGAAGGGTGCACAGGACGCCATTATTCGCGAGCAGTGGGTCCAGAGTATGATGGCGAGGCTAGTCAGGGAAGAGATGGGCAAGTGCTACCGGAGGGAGGGAGTCAACCACCTGGAGAAGTGTGGGCATCTGCGAGGTATGACATGACGCCTTTGAACATCTGAGTACTTCTTTTGTTTCTCTGCTGCTCTTACAGATGGCGGTGGCAGAATTTTGAATTTAGAGATGTACTGGTGAAGTGCACCGCGGCTAACGAAGGCTTTACAGAGCGTTACTTTGAGCTCCTTAAGAATGCAAAGGTCAAGGGATACCTTTTTGCACAGCAGAACTACAATGATATGCCTGCGTCGAAGCCGGCTGCCTAAATGATCAGAACAGTGGCACCTGGAGATCTGAAAACGAGACAAGGGGGAAGTGGAGAAAGAGACATATGCCAAAACCAACCACGGCGAGAGCAAGTGTGACGATACGAATCTAGGTATAGGACAAGCAGTATTACCGGAGGGCCGCTCATGTCAATCTGCAGAAGCAGACATGTACATATACCTGGCAGACAAAGAGAGGATGAACATGCATGATTTGATTTGGGTTGAGACCAGTTACACCAAAAACTCAGCCCAGACACCGTGTACCAGCTGTCAGAAGAACCTGCTATAAAACCTCTGCTAATGGTGCAAAGGGGTGAGTGCGCGACTTTCGATGATCCCAAGCCAACATGATGCAGGCCAAGACTAGCGTCTCTGAACCCCACCAATGTTGGGGTACCTGCATCAGTCCATAACAACATCCCACGCTTCAAAGATGCCTTTCCCTTTACGTTACCGACTACGTCAAGCATATCATTCACAGATTACTTCAACAGCAGCACGCATCCTTCGTTACCGAACTGCGCAACAACAGCACGAGGCGTACTTCGCGATGTCCTGAAGCGGCACAAGCGCATCCCTCCCTCCTCGCAAGCCTCGAACCTGTCGACCGTCCTATCCGCTCTCAATGACTACATTCCCTACTTGTTCGCCTTAGATGCTGGGCTAAGTGGTGCGCCTTGCGCTGGAGAGGAGGTCGACTTAGTCTTGGTGAAAGAGCTGGAAGTTGAATGGCGCTCAACCCTTAGTACTTCGATACCTGGTCGCGAGTCAGCGCGAGTCAAGCTTAAAAGTCTTGAGAGCGAGTTCTGCTTTACCTTGTCGACACTGGCATACGTCTACAGCCTGCAAGCTCGAGCGCAACTACACACTCTCTACAATGCTACGCTTCCGAGCCCGGAACAGCGCTCAACGGCGATTGGAGCTGCCATGAAGCACTTCCTCGATGCGAACTCGGTTCACACATACTTGGTAAACAGGACTGGACAATGGCATTCTCAGCCCGTAGCGGTAGACATCTCAGCAGCTGTGATGGGTGCGCTGGCTGAACTCACTATGGCAGAAGCTACACTGATTACAGTGCTGAAGGATGATCCATACCCAGCTGTTGTGATTGAGGACAGAAACAAGGATAGTAAGGACTGGATGTTCAGAAGTGTTGAGATACCCAAAGTGCGCGCACACCTTTTCGCCCGCTTGTGCCTCGCTTCTTCTGAACACGCAGCGAAAGCCCAGGCCATGCTTGGTCGGTCTTCGAAGGTCAGCGATGAGCTTGTGAAGTACGTTGACGACCTGCGAAGGACTGCGAAAGGCAAGGCATGTCGTTTCTTAGCCTGTGACTCTGAAGCCGGTGGAAAGACGGGTGAAGGTATTGCTTGGTTACGCGGCGCGAAGAAAGAGCTAGGGTTTGCATTTCAAGGTACAGATCAGGAGAAGAAGTCATTTGGTTTCTCGAAACTCAAGAAGGACTTTCAAGAGAAAAAAGAAGACCGCAAAATCGAGAAAGGTGAGGGTTGGGGTACCGACGCGGGGAAGTTCGAGGAGGGTCGCATTGTGGACATGCTGCTAAAGAAATGGGAGAAGATGAATGATACAGTGAGCACACTCGCCATAATAGCCAGGTTTGCAGCTGACCCGTGACAAAAGGTTGGCGTACAGCTTGTTCCACCATCGGAGCCGCTACTGGCAAGCATGCCTTCCGGCCGAGAGTATCATACAACGAAGATGTGGGTCGTGCCAGCTCTCGATGAAGACTCTCTTATTCGCATGAGGGCACCTCCTGATCCCAGTGAAACATTCGAGGGCGAGGAGGACGACAGCGCGGATGAAGACCAGAGAACAGCTCCAGGAGCTTTCCCTGCGCATCATGCTAGCACCAGCTACTATTGAGACATTCTTCAAACTTGTCAACTGCCATGTTCCTGCGTTCAAATACCAAGGCACGTTACTTATTTGTCGCGGTTTGCAAGACGCACCTGCTGTCGGACGAGAGGTTGTTGATCTCTAAGGGCACAGCTACGATACGACCCTGCGACTGATTGACGCCCCTCACGCTGTCACCTCAAGTGATGGACGAGTGACACAATACTCGACACACTTTACACTGCCATGCAGGTAGGTTATCGCATACGAAGGCACGAACAGGATGGTCGCAGCAGAGACATCTATTCCCCATTGGGCAGGTCCAGCCGTATGGAATGAGACCAGCCTGGTCAAATGTGCTTAGCTTGTAGATGCCGGAAGAGTTCCGTATCAAGATAGCAACAGTGTACACGAGCGAAGTAATAGACAACTGGGATCGAACAGCTTCTCATTACTGCAACACCTTCCCTTTGGACAAAGTTTATGTATTCTATTGCGGCTCCAGGACTGCCGAGGGATCGCGTCTATGCATCTGCATTTGCATCGATGGATTCAAGCTCCCTGTCGATCCTCCCCACACCTCGCCCAGCGACGCTAGCCTAAGCAACCCCAATCACACTCTGATAAAGAGATAGGCACTCAAGCCGTCTGCGCTTGTCATTCGCTGCCCAAACACTAATGCAGCAAGTTCATGCTGTACCCGCACCATGGATAGATAGGCGTGCACGCGTACGGCTGCACTTACGCTCTGCTATGCGCCTGTTGCGAGAAACGGCCGTTTATGTTCCCCGCTCGAGGCTTGTATCACAAACCAGGGTCAAGATTGACATCGGATATGGACTTGATATAATGCCAACGTCCCTCGGTGTATAACGTGCAAATCCTAACTACTATTATTCCATACCTAGCGGCCGTTTTAGCTCCCACGTTGTGTTTAGCCAGCTACTGACATCGTTAACTAAGCGGATGCACAGCTATGTCATCGACAGACAAGCGTACCGTCGCCGACGTTCCAGTCACGAGCGTCTTGCCCGGCGGTGATGTGCCGTATGACGCATCCCATGAGTTTAACGCGGATGATGAAGCACTTGCGGCATTGGGATACAAGGGCGAGTTCAAAAGAGAGTTCAGCCTGTTTACGACGTTTTGTGTGAGTTTTGCGGTGCTTGGGCTGCTGCCGAGTTTTGCGAGTACACTGTACTATGGCATGGGGTATGCCGGGACTGCTGGTACGTAAAACCACCTCCTCTGTCTGAGGCGGTGTAGATGGAGGCATCGAGCTGACTTGACTAGGCATGACCTGGGGATGGATTATAGCCATGATCGGGATCCAATGCGTTGCGTGCAGTATGGCAGAACTGTGTAGCTCCATGCCAACAAGTGGAGGACTGTACTATGCATCAGCGGTCCTTGCGCCTCCGGGCTGGGGACCGTTCGCTGCGTGGATTACAGGCTGGAGTAACTGGTTCGCTCAGATAAGTGGAGCACCATCCGGTCAGTAGATACTCCAAATGGTAGTTAGATAAAGGCTGCAAACTGACGATGAGACAGTCAATTACGGTGTCTCTGCCATGATCCTCGCTGCAGCCTCCATCCGCGACCCGACCTACATCCCCACAAACTACCAGACCTTCCTTCTCACGGTCTTCATCATGATCCTGCACTCCATCATATCCTCTCTTCCAACTCGCTGGCTCGCAAAGATCAACTCCGGCGGCTCTACCTTCAACTTCATTGCTCTCATCGTCGTCATCATCTTGATTCCGGCTGGCACAAACCGCGAAGACCGCGGCCTCCCCAAATTTGCACCCTCGCGTGAAGTCTGGGGCACTATCTACAAAGGCACATCTTTCCCACCGGGTATTTCCGTGCTAATGAGTTTCATCGGTGTCATCTGGACCATGAGCGGTTACGACAGCCCATTCCACCTCGCAGAGGAATGCTCGAACGCGAATATCGCCGCACCGCGTGCCATCGTACTCACATCCGCAACCGGTGGGATATTTGGCTGGTTTCTACAGCTGGTGGTCGCGTACACGGTCGTTGACATTGATAGTGTTTTGGACTCGGATCTAGGACAGCCATTTGCTGCATATCTGATGCAGTGCATGACGGAGAAGATGACGCTTGCCATCCTAGCCTTGACCATCATTGCGGGATTTTCCATGGGCCAGGGATGTATGATTGCTGCTAGCCGAGTCACATTCGCATATGCGCGAGACGACTGTTTCCCGTTCAGCATCTTGTGGAAACAGGTCAACAAGCACACACAGACACCGGTCAATGCCGTGTGGCTCAACTGCACGGTCGGCATTGCTTGCCTGCTGCTCATCTTTGGGGGAGAGCTCGCGATTGGCGCGTTATTCAGCATCGGAGCGATTGCGGCATTCGTGTAAGTTCTGTCCCGTCATGCCATTCCATCAGACACAGCTATGCTGACGCGGCCAGTGCATTCACAACCCCCATCTTCATTCGCGTCTTCTTCGTCGGCAACCGTTTCCGCCCGGGGCCCTGGAACCTCGGACGCTTCTCGATCCCCACGGGCACCGTGGCCTCGGCGTTTGTCATCCTCATGGTGCCTATCCTATGCTTCCCCAGTACGACAGGCGCAGATCTGACGGCCGATGTGATGAACTGGACAGTCGTCGTGTACGGAGTGCCCATGCTGTTGGTGTGCATATGGTGGGTTGTGTCAGCGCGGAAGTGGTTCAAGGGCCCGAAGGTCAATGTCGCACACATGATGCACGGTGACGAGCAAGAGATTCTCGAAGGCCAGAATGTGCAGACGTCCATTACTTCCGACTCGGCCAATGGAGTGCCGGAGAAGTTGCAAAAGGTCGCATCCCCTTCATCGTGACATGACTTGTCTCGATAAACACGACTTAGGTAGATTGTAGCTGTAAAAGAGCGAGTTTCTGGCGAATACGTACTTGAGTCGGCGACACCTGATTGACAGAAAGTGGATTATGCTCGGCCGACATGTTAGGCGGGCCGCTGCCAAGCGATAAGAACGGAATTAATGAAGAACATTACAACGCTGCTACCATGAGCTATAGCAGATATTTTATGTATCGTACTATATATAATTGTAATCCATCATTTCACCTACAGATCACATCTCTTCCCAGCTCAAAGCTGGATATCTTCGATAGTATAGTGGTCAGTATTTCTGCTTGTCATCCACAGGACAGCTCGCAGGAGGCCGGGGTTCGATTCCCCGTCGGAGAGATAAGATTCTTTTGCCCTTTCGACAGCCCGCCAGCATCGTATCGAGCACCAGTCCGGGTGGAGAGGTTCAGGTGATTTTTATTTTTATTTATTTTTTGCTCGGCCATGCGTAGCCGACCGACGTTCGTTACGAATCGATCTTCAGGGCTGACTACTACGCGGCTCTTGTACAATGCTTATGACGATGAGGCATACGGATTCCTGGTATGGAGAGTGAGAAAAAAACGTATCGCAGTAGCTACTAATCCGTGCTCTAACTGCCCAAGCCATGTCTTCAGCGGTCCTAGGCAATTAGCTTCCATGACCGAACCGGCTTTTAGTCTTCACATTCTCACCACGCGTGAGAGAGCAGAGGGATTCGGTAATGGCGAAGCGTGCGAAGTGCGGAATGTGACAACGACGGCTAATTTGTTGGCTATTATGGTCTACGAAAAGAAACGAAACGGAACGAAACGGAACAAAACGCCGTCGCTATGCATAACGCTGTTTGGTATGTATGTGTGTATGTAGCAGAGTTGTCAACAAACAAAATCGATCGCCTGTTTGATACCATTTTGGGTGTGCACGTTGCACATTGTTAGCCGTGAGGCAGTGCAAGTCCCCACTCTTGGTCTGTTCACGAATCAAAATGTCGATCAATTTTGTTTGTTGACAACTCTGGTATGTAGGTATGTCTGTATGCATGTGTACATCATCTCTTCAGCGTGGCGCGGTGCAGATTCTAGCCAACGCAGCGTGATAGCGGTAGTGAATCCATCCAACGCGGACTACGCGGCGCTCAAATCCAAGCCCGCCTTCTCCAAGCCGTTTCTAAATGCGTCCTTGGCGTCCGTGGTTTCTCCTGCCGTCTTCATCTGCTGCAGCAACATGGCTTCGACGGCGTTGATGCCCGCCTCCTCGGCTTTGCTGATAGCTGGTGTTACAGTACCCGTGTCTGTACCTTTGTTCTTCTTTGTCTTGTTGGTCCCCGCGTCGTCCTGCTCTTCGCCCTGCACCATCTTGTCCAACTCGAGTTTGCTGACGCCCAGGGCGTAGATCTGCTCTTCCACTGTGTCCTTTGTGACTAGGCGGACAACTTCTACCTCCCTCGTCTGCCCGACGCGGTGCGCGCGGTTCTCAGCCTGGATGTCGTCTTGCGGGTTGAAGCTGCTGTCGAAGATGACGACCTTGTTGGCACAGGCGAGGTTGATACCCGCGCCGCCAGACTTGGTCGACAGCATGAACACGGGAATGCTGGTGTCTGAGTGGAAGACGTCCATCAGCCCCTGGCGTTCGGCAATCGGGGTCGAGCCGTCCATGCGCATGAAGGGAATATCGTGGTCATCGAAGACCCACCCCAGGATGTCCATGACGCTCGTGAACTGCGAGAACACCAGTGCCCGGTCGCCGTTGGCTTTGTATTTCTTCAGCAGCTCAAGCAGAACCTGGACCTTGCCGCTGTCCATCCACTCGCGGTCTTTCAGTTCGAACTTCTTCAGCGCAGAGGGGTATTTGAGAGCCAGGTGATGGCACTGGTAGTCCTGGTAGAGTTCCAGCTCCTCGAAAATGATATCTGGATTGGACTCTGCAAACTGCTCTTCACGCAAGCAAGCCCTTGACATCTTGCGAATCTTGTCGTCGGTGTACCGGTGGCGGAAGAGGAGCGGGTGAATAGCTGCTTGTCGGAGCTTCATCATGACGTTTGCATGGTCTTTGACCGGGAGACCGGCGGCGCGGTCGAGGAGTATCTTGCGCTGCTTCTGCAATTGCTTGTTGTAGAGTGTCTTCTGCGTATCTGTGAGATCGCAGTATTCGACGCGGCAAGTCTTCTTTGGCAGATGCTTTAGCACCTGAGCCTTCTTGCGGCGGAGGATGAAGGGCGTCAGCATGGTTCGAGCACGCTGGACACGCTGTGCCGAAAGCAGGGTGCTGTGAGAATCGCTCTCGGTGACCTTGGCCTTGTGCTTGAACAAGATCTGCAGCATCTCCTGCACACTGTCGTCCTGCTTGTCGTAGAAGACGTCCGGCATCAGGAATCCCAGAATAGACATCAGCTCCTGCAAACTGTTCTGCAGTGGCGTGCCCGTGAGAAGAATCCTGCACTTCGGTGTTATCCTCATCAGACTCTTGTAACGCGCAGTGTTGGCGTTCTTCAAGACGTGACCCTCGTCGAAAATGCATATTTGTGGCTTGCATTTGCGCAAGAAAGCATTGTCTTCTTTCCGATAGGCCAGATCGTACGTGGTGATGATGACATCGCAATTCCCAGTCTCGATGTTGTCACGGATTGTGTCCTGAGACTCGAATCGCTCAGCTTGAGAGCCGTAGTATGGAGTGAAGTTGACCTTGCTCGAGAAGCGCTCAAACTCACGACACCAGTTCTCTAACGTCGATCCAGGTACGATGATGAGCGTCGGTCGCCCTTCTCCTTGCTCTTTGAGGTGTGACAAGAATGCGATGACCTGACAGGTCTTGCCCAGACCCATGTCGTCAGCTAGTATACCAGAGATGCCGTTCTGCCAGAGCAGGTTCAGCCAGTTCAGGCCGACAACCTGATAGTCCTTCAATTCTATGTCATTATTCATGATGGCCGGCTGCTTCAGAAGCTTCATCTTGGTGCTGTTCTTACGAAGATTGCCGCTCTCGGTGTCGCTGCCATGTCCGCTCTTCGGTGTGTGGTATCCTGAATCACGGGTTGAGCTGGTGTCACTGCTGTCATCCAGGGTAACTGCGTCCACCTCACCATCTGTCGAGGCACCGAAGATGTTGATGCCCCAGCGAGCCATGCCAGCCACCATTGGCTTTCCAAGACCCTCGCACTGCTTCACAACCGAGTCGATGGTTGAGTACGCATCCCACATGTCTTCAGCGGACTCGACAAGTCGGGCACCGAATGTAATCCTTGGTTTGCGTGCCTTCTTCTTGCCCTTCTCTTGCTCTTGCGCCGCTTTCGCATCGACATGGATATTGCGAATTGTATCGAGCGACTTGAAAGGCCGCTCTTCCAGCAGCTTGCTGATGTCTTCTTCTTTATGACCGGACAGATCGACCATTGCTTCGACAGAGCAGGTGTTGAAGAAGTCGACTAGACTCGATTCACTGAACTTGTGGTCCTTTTCTGAGTTAGGCCCAGCATCCGAGTCGTTATCTGAGATAGCAACGATCCCTTCGTCCTCATCATCTGACACCACAACAGGTGCTGTCGCTGGCGGCTTCGTCTCCTTGGCCTGCGGTCGCGGCGGTGTCATGGCATCTTCATCGCTCTCGGGATCAGGCTTGCGTCTCCCACGAATGAGCCTCCGCTTCTTGGGCTGTTCAGCGTCTGTCGTCGCCGGGCTCGCAGTCGCACTCGGTGTGCTGTAAGACGGTGCCTGCTTCGAGTACTTGTCCATGAGCGACTTGACCGGAGCCTTCAGCCCACGCTGTGCCGTCTTTTTCGGCTCCGCGATGCTCGTGCTGCGCTTAGCCACCCCAACCTGCGGCGACTTGAGCAGCTCATCGTCCGAGTCCTGATCTGCAAGATACGCACAAGCGTCCTCGAAGTTGCCCCTCTTTTCAACAATAGCCTTGTATAGCACGCTTATTGGTTTGTTAGAGAAGACGACCTGGAGCCGCTGGGTCTTCCTTCTGAAGTCAAAGTCCGGTATGTCTTTCAACTGCAGATCGTCGTTGCCGGTCAGATCCACATCCACCGGCATAGCACGGCTCGGCCCACCCTGTCGAGGCATAGGCTTCGCCTTCTTGGACGGTGGACTCTGGCCCTGCGTGACTTCATCAACACCGCGCTTTCGCGACGCCTGCTGCACGACCTTGTATGCATAGCCCGAAAGGTCCCAGCTCGGCTTTGGCGGCGTCTCCTCCACTTTCGACGCGCGACTGCCCATCTCAACCTTACTGAGCGGGATGTTGGATCTGAACGACGACTCATCCTCGTCTGGGTCGCGTTCAACAGGCGCGTCGTCTGAAGTCAGATCGAACACGGGTTTGCGAACGGCTTGCGGAGGGAAGAAGCCGGTGCCTGGTGGAGCCATTGGGTTGAAGCCGTATGGAGGTTGTGTCTGTGTTTGCGTCTGCGAGTGCGAGTGTGCGGCGGGCGAAGAGAGGCGTTCTAGACCGGGCGATGAACGCGGAACTTGCAGCTGTGGCGACGTTCCGAGTTCGATTGGCAGCGTGCGGTTGGCTTTTGGAGTGAGCAATTGCGTGGGCTGCGTGACATCAGACATGAAGTATGGCGAGCGGGCGGGCATGGGCTGTGTGGGCTGCGTGACGTAGGCGCCCTGCTTGTCCGGACTGCTCGAGCGCGTTCGGTGCGCGGGGGCGGGGAGAGGAAGACATGATAGGGTCGTCGGGGTACATTCTGGTTGGGGGTCGAGAAGGGTAGCGTTGGGGTTGGGAGAGTTCGCCGCTGGAAACAGTGACAAAGGTCACCAGGAGGGTACGTAGCGAGTAAACAAAGCGCCAGGCGTGCCAGCCATGCAGTTTGGGAAAGGAACCGGGTATAGGGCGCGAAAGAAGCACGACGCAGAAACCCTGCGACCCCAGACGCGCTTTTCGACGGGGCGCGTTAAGTGGTGGTCAGTGCGCCCATTACGTTGATGGCTCCAGAGCGTTCAAGGCCTGGAGGTGAAGTCCAACACCACCGAACCAACACCACACACGCAGTATGACGACGCGAAGAATTGTAAACGACGAGAAGACAAGCCTGGACTATGATGGCACGGGCGCGCCAGGGCCGTCCAACACCTCGCCTGCCGTCCCTTCGTGAGTGCCTGCCTTTTCCGTCTCAGTGTAGTCCTGGTCACTCACTGTCCATATTCTTGAGCTTGTATGCACGTGCAAAAGAATGAGATGCTTCGTTTCACATGGTAGCTGTTCTGAGTCGTCGCGTAGTGTTCCTGACTTCCCCAGCTCCGTCATCTTCAAGCTGATGTCCTTCACATTCGCCATGATCACATTACCTATTGGCACCTACTTCTTCACAAACGCCTACGTCTTCAAAGGTATTTTAGATGGATCTTTCCTGTCAGGCTCATCGAGGGGTTCTAGGACTGACGACGACAGGCAATGCAACGTACGCCGGAGGCCTGGCAGCATTGATGGCGAATGTCGTCCTGATTGGCTATGTGGTGATAGCCTTCATGGACGATCAAGCAGAGCAAGCGGAAGAAGCGGAGAAGGCGAAGAAGACATCCTAGTCCATTGATGCTCGGGGAGGTGGTTGTACAGCAGCAATATGTAAAAGGCCAGCCATGCATGCCATACACTTGACGAAGAACGATGCAGACATATATTGAACGAGGAGATTTCATCCATACTCGAAGAAAATTCAAACACGATTGAACGAGAAGATTTCATCCATCCATCCCAAGAAGAAGATCCAAACACGATTGAACAAGAACATTCCCTCTCCACACTCAACGAACAACGAGTTCAGAAATGGGGAAACCAGAATAACTCAGGCCAAAACAACACGCACGCGGCATTATAAATTACTACATAGCCTTTGCAATGCCAAATCAATGCAAGAATCTCCTGTAGCACACGCATACGCTCAAGGAGTGACTGGATCCCCCCTTTCCTCATCCCAAATGTGCGCCCAGACTCCCTCATGTAGCTATACCCAATACTGCACCCGTGGCTAAGAATGCTTTTGATTCTAGCTGTGACGTATGTTGGAAGGTGCTTTAATACCCCCTCCCTCCACAAAAAAAAAAAAAAAAGAAGAGACGTGGTATATGGTCATAAGGATCGTCCACCACATACTCGCTCACGCCGTCTTCTCCTCGTCGGTTCGCTGCGCTCGTGCAAAACTTAGTCCTTGCTAAAGCGCCTCTTGAACCAGCTCCTCCTCTTGTCCTCACCCCCTGCACTCTCCTTTCGCAGGACGCCCGGTCTACCCGCTGGTTCCGCACCGCCCTCTCCACCGCCGAGCTTGATCGGTACTCTGGGTGGCGCAGTCTTCGCAGCGTGTGGGGGTGGGGGTGGTGGACTGCCGAATTGCTGTTGTGGCTGGTTCGGGAATTGCCCTCCTTGTTGCTGTCCGTGTGCGTCTTTTATGGAACCACCGTATCCATTCGCGCCATACTGCTCCATGTCGCCCTGGGGCGGACGGACGGGCATAGAGCGCTCGATGGATGAGTTGTCGCTGGTGGGATCGGTACCGTAGGCGCCGTCGCTGTGGCTGCCGTTGGAGCCGTTGGTGTGCACCGTGTCGCGGCTCTGGTGGTAGCCGTTTACCGGGGTGTGGCCATATATGTTCTGTCCGTTGCTCACGCGGCCGGCCTGACTTGCCCACGCGGGGTCGGACTGCATGCGGTTTCCGTAGCGAACGCGTGGAGGGCCGCCGACGGGACCGCCCTGGCCGTAGCCGTTGTCGTACGAGTCGCGGGGAGGACGGGGGTACTGCTGGTTGGAGTAGTGGCCGTTGGAGGAGTAGCGCTGGGCGTCTGGTCCGCCGCCATAGTACGAGGATCTGCGTGAGGCGCCGCCGTAGTTGGACATGACGTCAGTCTGGTCGGAGCGCATCTGCGAGGCGCGCCGGCGGTACTCGCCATCGATGGCGGCTTCAAAAGAGCGGATGGTGTCGAGCGGGCGCTCCCAGCGTGAACGGGTGGGGTTGGAGAGGTCGGGTTCGGCTGGTGTTGTCAGAGGTGGGGTTGGATGGGTTGGATGGGTGGGATGACTGCGTGGACTCACCGATTAGGTTGCCGTCGGCGTCGCTGTGCTGGAAGGAGCGGAGGGACTGGAGGGTGGGCTTCTCGAGAGCAGCGGCAACTGGCAGACATGATCAGCATACGGGTCGCGTCGTCGCGGCAGGCAGGGCACGTACTGGGCTGGGCCTCGTTCATGGCGGCGTTGGGGTTCGCCTTGGTGCTGGGGTCGTAGTGGGTCTTGCGGCGTTCGCTCTCGCTCTCTTTGCGCGAGTGCTTGGTCTTGGGGCTGGCGTTGTTGTGCGAGTGGTCCTCTGAGCCCTGGCTGCGAAAACTAAAGGCACCCGACTTTGCGCGCGCACGCCCTTGCTGAGGCTTGCCCGGCTGCGAATCCATCGTGGCCGACATGTCCCCGTTTTCCTGGCCCAGCTACGGCTGCAAGGAGGCTGGTGAGCGGGTAGAGCGGAGCCAAGCAGCAATCGTCTGCAATCGGGTGGAGCAGTGCGTGGTGTTGGGGTGCGACGTGGGCTGTGCGTGGGGATCCGCTGAAATAATAACAGGTGGAGGCAGATAGCGTGGTAGGATGGCAGATAGCGTGGTGCGACGGCTGTGTTTTGCGCAGAGAAAAGGGCAATGGCAATGGCAATGGCAATGGCAATGGCGGTGGCGGTAGCGATGAAAGCGAGTGCAGGGACACAGACGAGGACCAGAGCGCGAGCGAGCGACGGCGGCGGTATTATCAACCTCGCCAGAGGCCGCGCAATGGTGAATGTTGAGCCCGGCTGGGCTGCGTAATGGGGAGCGGTGCGACGGAATGGTGGAGCGCCCGGGGCCAATGGCAGGCTGGAGAATCGCCCGCGAGCTTCTGAAACGCCGTGTACGCCGGGGGCAAAACGTGCAAGACGCTGCTCACACCTCCACGATGGATCAGACAGTGGTGGAACTGCGCAAACCAACCTGGCTCCATCTCTGACAGCGCCGACTCCAGACGCCAGAAACCCTTCACAAAGCAGCCCTCGTGATGCAAGAGCATCCACCGTCGTTGTGCACGCAAACATGGCTCCATTCCTCGCCACTGCCCGCTGACCGCTGCCCATGGCTGGCGCATCCGCTTGCATCCTAAAAATGGCCCTCGTGCCCAGCCACAATCTACTTGATTGTTGTCGACCATCCAGCCCCCATGGCAACCACTCACTGCCACTGCCGCACTACGCATCTAGGGGAGTACTTCCCAGACAACCTGTCGTGGTTCCACGCACCTCCCTCTACAATGCACAATCCATGTCCAAGCACCATGTCCATAGATGAAGAAGAGAGGAAGAGCCCGTGCACGGTATATCCCCTCCCACACACAGCCATCCACCGCCAAGCCACACCCGTTGCCAAGTCCCCATGTCGAACATGCCCATCAGCCCACGTCAACGCTGTGGACCTGCTGCGCGTGGCACTCTGCTTCAGAATCGTGCCTGGCTTCGAGGCTGCCGGAACATCTGCTCATGCCGTGATGCACGTACCCACGCATTCACGCTCTCGTCATCATGGCCGTGCTGCTTATCGTGTTATCTTGGTCCCTGCGTTTGCGACTTGCTCGTCCGTCTCACCGTACGATAACCGACTGCATAGGCTAGATAACGAGCGCACTCACACTCCCACAACGGACATGGTTCACTACACACGGTGGCTGAGTTGAAGTGCATCGCTTTTGACTATCTCCAGCGCACAACGCCAACAGCTGGTGTGGTATATACAAAGCATGTCCATCTCAATTTCACCTCATCCAATCGGATTTTCCAGCACCGTCGCGCCCACGCCTAAGAATGTGTAGGCATGGCAACGTCGGCTTTGGTCGCAATTGCGTCCTCGCTCCTCCACAGGCTCGTCACCGTCTTCTGTTGCGTGTAGAACTGCAGACCGGGCTTGCCATAGAATGTGCTTGCGCCGCCGCCGGCAATCGACTTCTTGTTGCCGGTGAAGGAGAACATGGGCAACTGCGCGCGATTAGCAACATGCCTCTTACTACATCACGCTGGCTGCACTTACAGGTACCGGAATGGGGACATTGATACCAACCTGGCCGGCCTCGATCTCGCGCTGGAACTTTCCAGCTGTTGCACCAGAGCGTGTGAAGATGGCTGTACCGTTACCGTACTCGTTTGCGTTGATCATCTCAATCGCCTCGTCAATCGTCTCAACATTCAAGCAGACGAGCACCGGTCCGAAGATCTCCTCAGTGTAGCACTTCATGTGCGGTTGGACGTTCGCAATGATGGTGGGTCCGACCCAGTTGCCGTTGGGATACTTGCCCGACTCAGGCTTCTGGCCGCGACCGTCGAGGAGGATCGTGGCACCCTCCTCTTCAGCGCTAGCGATTAGCTCTTCAATCCGCTTCTTCGACTCGGGGCTGATGACGGGGCCAAGGTCCGTGTCCTTCTCAAAGCCACCGTCCATCTTGAGAGCCTTTGCGCGCTCGGCGATGTCCGAAACCCACTCCTTGGTCTCGCCGACCAGGACAAGGGTGCTGAGGGCCATGCATCGCTGGCCGGCAGCGCCAAAGGCAGCTCCAGCAATCGCATTGAGGGCATGGTTCTTGTTGCAGTCGGGGAGGACAGCAGCGTGGTTCTTAGCACCCAAGTTGGCCTGGACACGCTTGCCGTTGGCAGAAGCGCGCGAGTAGATGTACTCTCCGGCCTTGTTGGAGCCAACGAAGCTGATGGCCTTGATACGTGGCTCGTCAAGGATGAAGTCAACGGTCCTAGCCGAGCCGTGAACAATGTTGATGACACCGGCAGGGAAGCCGGCCTTCTCGGCCAGCTCTGCGAGGATCATGCACGCACCAGGATCGCGCTCAGAGGGCTTGATAACAACCGTATTACCAGTGACGGCGGCGATGGGGATGGTCCAGAGGGGAATCATGGCAGGGAAGTCTGGCCAAAGGGTTAGCCTGCACGGCTGGCGAGCTCAATGTGCACTTACTGAAGGGGCAGATGGCAGCCACAACACCCAATGGCTCCCTGTAGCTGCGAGTCTCCATATCCTTGGCAACCTCAAGCACCTCGCCAGTCATCTGGGTAGTGATACCGCAGGATGTCTCGGCGACCTGCAGGCCACGGAGGACATCACCCTTCGCATCAGCAAAGGTCTTGCCCTGCTCGAGTGTGATGCTGGCAGCCAGTCTGTCCCAGTTCTCACGAATGAGATGTGTGTACTTGAACATGATCTGCTGCCTGTGGAGCAAGCTGGTCGCTTTCCAGGCCGGGAACGCCTTCTCAGCGCTGTCGACAGCGGCCTTGAGCTCCTCATCGGTGCTCTGGGGCACTCTGGTCACCAGGTTGTTGGTGGCAGGGTCGTGCAGGTCAATCCATGTAGTGGCTTGGGAAGCCACAAACTTGTTGTCGAGGAAGTTGGGTGTATCCTCGGGCGACTTGATCTGCTCGTGGGTCATTGGGTAGCTTTCCGCTGCAGCAACGCCCGCAGGCTTCAGGTGCTGCGCCGTGGCATGCAGCCGCCTGGCCGCAACCTGGTTGGAGCTCACTGGCGACGACATTCTGGTGCACAGAGGTGCTGCGCGGTGGAGGGAGGAGCGAGCGGCCAGCGCCGGTATGCGTGCGATAGCACGACGGGATGCCATGTTTCCGCTAAACCGACAAAGGACGGAGGGCAACGAGGATAAGTGGGAGCTCAAGTCTCCGCCAGCAAAAGGGCCCAGCTACTTTTAGAAGGTTCGGAGCAGACGAGTGACCACGAAAGCAAAAGGCTGTTCGCGGCTTGGAAAGGCAGGACACTCCGGCTTGCCCTTGTAGACCGACGGTTGATGTGGAGCGCTCCCCGCTTCCGAGGTTCAATCCGAGCTCCCACCCGCACCTTGCTTCGGGGGTCGGCATAGAGATAGGTAGAGTTACACGCTTTAGACGCCATACTTGATTGGGGAGACCATTCCGATCACGGGGCTCAATTGTTTCCTACAGCAAATACACATCATGGACACGGTAGCAAACCATCTTTTTGCAAATACGGTGTTCAAAGCTGATTGGTTATCTCATTTGCAACACAGCGGCTATAATACACTGCGACTTTTCGCCCAAACGATATATAACTTTGTCGAATCAAACACCATCGCTATTCCGATATCAATTGCAATGGCCTCCTAGACGCTCGTGTCTGGGGCTGAACGCTACAAATCAAAGTCTTTTTCGCTTCTTCATGCAACCTGCTGACAGCTTCAAATCGTCGACTCCCTCTACTGGGCAGATGAGCGTGTCTGGCGCTTGTTGACCTCGGCCTGTGCCTTCTCGGAGCCAGTCGCAATTGCCTCAGCGGCCTTGTCCTTGGCGTCAACAGCGGTCTTCTTAGCCTTGTCGGCCTGGGCCTTGAGCTGCTCCTTGGAAGGAGCGGCACTGGAGCCAGCGAAGAGAGAAACGAGGAGAACAAGGAAAGTGACGGCAAGAGCGGCAATACCACCGGCGACCTCAGGGACAAACTTGACAGCCTCAACGGGGTCGCGCTTGGCGATCTCGATGAAAAGGTTGAGCTTCTCCTTGATGTACAGGGCCGGGTCGTCCTTGAAGACGAGGTCAGAGGGCGACTTGGGCGACTCCTTGGGCTTGGGGGCGGTGGCCTCCTCCTCAGCCTTCTCGGCGGCGTGCTTGGGGACAAACGTCTCCTCCTCAAGCTTCTTGGCATCCTCAATCGAGTGACCAATGTAAATGTTGTCAAAGAGAATGTCGTTCTGCATGGACCACAGCTCAATACCAACAGCGCCAATGGGCTCGAAGTTGGCAGGGGTCTTGTCCTCGAAGTAGTTGGGGTTGGCAATCTTGCGAGGAGCCCAGACACCCTTGTAGAGCGGGTTGTCGATGAAAGGAGCAGTCCACTTGCCCTTGTAGGCGGGGTTCTTGATCATCGGAGGCTCCCATTTGCCGCAGCCAGAGACCTCGTCGCACTTAGGGTTGGGGACGGTAGGGGCGACCCAGTCACCATCCTCCTCGTCATCCCAGTCCTCAGGCTTCTGGGCCTCGGGGTCAGGAATGGTGGTGGGCTCATCTTCGAGCCAGTCCTCGGGCTTCTCAGCTGTCTCGTCGACGATCTCGAAAGGCGCATCCTCATCCCAGTCCTCGGGCTTGGTGGCCTCGGGGTCAGCGATACGGGCCTCGTCAACCCAGTCCTCGGGCTTCTTGTCCTCAGCGTCGTCAATCTCGGCCTCGGGGTTCACCGCAGGGGTGAAGTCCTCGAGGAGGGTACCGTTACGGGTGGACTCGCCGTCGATCTTGATCTCGAAGCTCTGGTCGGGCTTGACAATCAGAGTGTAGAGGGTGGAGGTCTTGACGATGCGGGCCATCGGGGGTTCTTGAGGTGCTTCTCCTCATACTCGCCCGTCTTGGGGTTCTTGTGCTTGAAGATGAAGTGGACCTGCGATTGTTAGCTCGGAGAGGTGCGGATGGAGTGGAGGGGCCGTACCTTGTTGGTGGCACCGCACTTGTCGGGGCCGAACATGATCACGTAGGGGAGGCATTGGAGAACTCGTCAGCGTGGAGAGCTGCGTTGTCCTGGAGGAGCTTCAGGTAAGCACCACCGCACTCGAGGCCATCTGTAGACTTGTTAGTGGAGCTCTGTCCCGCGGACTGGGACCATGGACGTACTCTGGAGCTTGACTTCATACTGGACAACAAGCGTGTTGTCTGTGTTGTCGACAGCCTTGGGGAACTTGGCGGAGATGGCGTGGTGGGCAGCCTTGTCCTTGACAACAAGACCCTTGTCGCCCTCAACGCCCTTCAGGACGGTGGGCTCCTCGACAGACCAGGTGCCAACGTACGCCCACTCTTCGTCGTCGGCCTTGACGTCCTTCTTTGCGTGCGAGGGCTTCCATCGGCTCTCCCAATCGTCTGTGAACTGCTCCAGGAAAGGGGCCTTGAGCGCGGTAGGCTGTCACGGCCGTTAGTACACAAGGTCACCAGCGAGCCCAGCGAGTGACATACGGTGAAGGTAGGCTTCGCAACCAAAGTAGACGACGACGACTCGGCGGCGGGTTCTTCGGCACGCACAACGGCGGCGGCGAGCGCAGCGGTAGCTCCAATTGAGAAACGCATGGTTGGATTGCCTGCTGTCGGGGAAGGGCAGAGGTCTTAGGAGGAGAGTTTGGAGGTTGGGTAGGGGAAAGAGGCGCACTCTGGGGCGCGGCGATTGATAAATAGTCGCGGACGGGAGCCGCGAACGTGAACGTGTCAACTTTGAGATGGGGCTCTCGCCTCTCATTGGCTGCTACCCCTGCGCTCCAGCTTTGCGGACACTTCGAGAAGAGCGAACACTTGGCCTCTCCTTCCCACCATGGTTTCGGGCGAATCAAGTGCGAAATATACAATATACAACGATAGCTTCACCCATCCACTGTCTCCAGAGCCGCGCTGTTTCTCTCAGACTGTATCGCACGCACTCCGCTCGCAGCCTCCTTGCAGCGACGCCCCACCACGAGCTCTCTGACACTAGTGTTCGCTAGGCTGGAGGCACGCAGCACGCCTTTTGTCAACCCAGGTCCGTAGGTAACACTTCCTTGGATGCGAGACAAACAGCTCCCATCCACGCCTGTCTGCGACTCGCAACCGCCAACACTTCACGTGATACAGCATGCTTGTGGCACTCTCCGCGCGGCGCATCTCCACATACGGCGGAGCTGGGGTAGTGTGTCAACAAACAGGAATGTAATGCCGTGGCTGTAAGTTCGAATACATCGTGTAAGGTGCCGCGACCGACCGAGTCCGACCACACGCTGATACACTCCGCACGCGGCGCTTTGTCAGCTGTCGTCCCATTGAACCAGTCCACATGACGCTCCCAGCCCATTGGGTCAGCACACCGCTCCCATCGTGTATAATCCATAGTTTGTGACGTTTTCTTGAACAAATCACGTGTTTGGTAACGTACGTATTAGCAGGCGGGCTATGTGCTATGTTCATAGTCCCCGCCAATGCAGTGATGCTGGCTCTACAAATCAATACAACCGCCATTGCTAGCCCCAAGCCTTTCACCCAGACTTTGTATATGAGTACCCTTACAAGAAAGCCCAGCCATGACCATGTTACAGTGAAGGAAACCAGTAACGCCAGTCGCTAGTGATGACATGCCCGTCCCCACCCAGCCTTTCCTAATTCTTCCATCCCACGTTCCAAATCACATGCGCAATATCCCTGGCGGTGTTCACAGTGTCCACGACGCTGCCTAATATGCCCCCACGCTGGGGCTCGTCGTCCGTGTCTTCAAAAGGGGCAATCATGCCCGACGCGGTCCTTCGTAGGCCTCCGGATTCCGAGAGAACTTCGAGGTGCCTGCTTCGTTGAGAGAAGGGATCCGAGGCCGTAGGAGTGGCCGGTCGCTGGACTCCGAAAGCGCCTGAAGGATTGAAGTACTCATCTTCCTCGTCCTCATCTGAGGGTAGGAGGAAGTTGGACGATGGGTGGGAAGGTCTCAAGGTTTCTTGAGAGGGCGAGGGGGACAGTCTGCTTGACCGCCAGAAGCCTAGGGAGTGTGACTGCTGTTGTTCGTTGACGTCCGGTGAGTCGGTCCTATACTTCAGCGTTGTGGACGGCAGCTTCTCGATCGTCTTGTTGCCGGCTTTTCTGCTGCTGCTGCTACTACTACTACTGCTACTGCTGCTGTTGCTGTTGCTGCTGATGCTGGTCTTTGAGGTGGTCCTCGATAAGGGTCGCTTCTTGTTCTTGCGTGAACGCTTCATCATGACTACACCTTCGTCGGAGGATGAATCCTCGTCGTTCTGAGAGGCCCAAGGATTGTGGTTGAAGTCGTCCTCATCATCGTCTCCGTCCTTTGTTTCTATTGCGATGCACTGCTCAACTTTGTCATCGAATCGAATGTGCTTTTTCTCGCCCTCGAATGGGGTATGCAGGCCCGACGTCGATCTCGAGGTGAAGTAATCTGTCGGTTCTCTACTTGTCGTACTCGACATCAACGACGATGCTGTGGGGAGATCGGAAGTCTTCCTTCCAATGATTGGTCGAGGCTTCCGGCGCTCCAATGTCACCGTGGGTGTTTGCTGTGCTTGCGCCATCTCTGCGGCTTCTGCTACCAAGGATGAGGAGGATAGCGACTTCTGCAGCATCGCCTCGGACATGCTGCGCTTCTTCAAGATGGGCTTCTTCACGCAGCCGAGGAAAGAGCCGCTCTTGGACAGTCGGCTGGTGGGCTCCGAGTTCTGCTGCGAGGCGAACCTGTTGCAGGCAGGCTGCATGGGACCGTACAGCCAGGTAACGTCTACGTCTTTGAGCCTGCATTGCTCGTTAGCCTTGGATCGCGATGCGAAACTTGAGCAGCCGTGCACGGATGGGGATGATCGACGCTAAAGACAGGGGTGGCGATCAGAAAGCTTGGAACTCACCAATTGAGGGTTTCGGGCGAGACGGTCTTCAATTTGAATTGCGCCTTGGCCCACGTCCGCCACGAGGCATTTTCGAGCCTGGATCGCTCTCCGTAGACGCTCCTGTGCTCGACGATGTGGCGCCAGGAAGACCAAATGTCCTCTTCCCTCCACTCGTACGAGAGGTAGTCCACGTGATGTGAAGGCTCCTTTCGTACGGCTGAGTCGTCCTCGGAGATGGGCACTGGGTCGGGCGTTGTCAGGGGCGTGTCGGTGTATGGTGTGGCCTCGGCGACGGTGTGTGGGTCCAAGGGCGACCGTGGGTGGCTGGTCATGTTGATGCCGGGGGCGTCGGTGTGGTGGTAGGCGCCTGTCGCCTTGTTGTATGCGCTCTGGTTCCTGCCGTAATCGGGGAATGTGAGGCCGTCGTCTTCGCTGCTCGACTCGTCGAGTCTGGTGTCGAGCGACAGGCTGCTGGAGGATGTGGAATGCAGCGACGAGGCGCGGGACGACTCGGAGGGCTCGGGATGGGCGCGCAGGTCGTTCAGCGAGAAGTGGTTCCTTCGCGGCGAGGCCAGGGCGCTGTAGAGGTTGGAGGACGAGACGGTGCGGGCCATGGGAGAGCCGCCAAACGGCGAGCCCTCGCGCGGCGTGTGCAGGACTTGGGCCATGACGGATAGTGGTGGTGGCGGTGGTGGCGGTGGTAGTAGTGGTAGTGGTGGTAGTAGTAGTGGTAGTGGTGGTAGTAGTAGTGGTAGTGGTGGTAGTAGTGGTGGTGGTGGTGGTAGTAGTAGTAGTAGCAGTAGTAGTAGTAGTAGTAGTAGTAGTAGTAGTAGTGGTGGTGGTGGTGGTGGTGGTGGTGGTGGTGCGCAGTTGCGCTGGCTCAATGCCTCAGTAGCCGTCACAGCGAGTGCGAGGTGGTGATGTCGGGTTCCAGGACGCCCTCGGCGGTGTTCCTTCGGCTGGCCGGTGTCGACATGCGTATGCGTGGTGTGCGATGCTGGGCAAGGTCAAGCAGCGGCGGGGGCGTGGCGGTGGTGGACATGCAAAGATGGGCGGGCAATGCAAGGGCAGGCGTTGGTCGAGGTCCAGGTGCAGTGCAGCGGCGCGTGGGGGTGGCAGCAAAAACAGAAGGAGAATGAGTTTGCATGGGGAGACAGTCGAAGGCGGACGGCCGAGACCAGGGTTAGTGCGAAAATGCCAAAATGCCTCCTCCCTCCCCGGGCCCTAGCCACAGCCGCGGGTCTCAGGTTTCAAGACGCTGCCACTGCCGACGACATGCTTTCGGCCAACTCTGCGCGGGCCTTGGTCCGTGTCCATGCCGGCAACCCAATGGCCCTTGGAACGCAGCGGGGGCGTGATAAGCGACCCACTGTTGTCCTGTGCTGCCAGAAGACAAACCGCCTCCCAAGACGGCCCTGTTCTGTTGGTTGCTGGCTGTGCGGCATCAACAGCGCTGCTGCACTGCTCGCCCTGCATTGGTTCCTTCAGGGCTCGCCTCGGCCGCTGGGCTGCAGCAGAGCCCTGTCTCGGATGATCGGCTGTGCATTGTCTGGACCGTCCCATCATCGGCGGTCCCATCGTGTAGAGTCGTAGACCATACTGTCCCTGTTGAGTGGTGCCGAGAGAGCGCCGTGAGAGCCTCGCGCCAAAACGTCGCAAACGCCCAGCGCCGCCCGGCTTGTAGGCGGGGAAACGGAGGGGCTGCTGCAATCAGACAATCCTCTGCCACGCCTCCAGGAGGCTGATAACGTTTCCAGAGCATCGTGCAACGCTGGAACGGGGAAGCCCTGCAGGCATCGCCTTGCTCTGGATGCTACTCGCTGGCACTCTGCGAGATAGTTTAGCCTTGCAGCTTAGCCCCTCAACACCATCCCCCATGACGAGCGCTCAAAGCCACACTCGCCGCTCCCAGCTATCGGTCCTGGCACGGCGCTGCCTCTCCTCCACAACCGCGTGAATCCTCGAGAACATGTGGAGACGTTGGACTCGCTCCATCTCCCTCAGCCTGCCACATGACGAAAACGGTGCATTTCACATGGTCCAAACACACTCGCCAACACTACATCGACACTTCGACGCTTCGACACTTCGACACACACCCATACATGGGCATGCCCCGGCGGACTGGCCAGTCGTTTGCGACTTTACCTTCATACCATGCCCAACTCTCTTCCAACCGCCCCACTAGAAGCACCACTAGAAAAGGCTATGCATAGTACAGTGGGGTGGGAGGGTTCAACAGCTCCAAAGCGTTCCCCTTCCGCATGCGCCTCAGCTCCTTCAATAGTTGGCAATCGCACAATACACACGTAGATGCACACGCTGACACCATATGACTCCTGTGCGTGGTTGCGCCGCCTCTCGTATCTCCATCTCCGCGGATGCTGTCATTGTGGTTGAGGAAATCGATGGTTCTCGGTACTGACCGACACACACATGACGTTGCAGGGCAGCACGTTACCATCTATGCGCCTCTACAGGAGAGGGCTTGGCATGGTATTGAGGGCCAAAACAGGCATCCCGATATGCCGCGCATGGCACTCTCCATCGCAATCCTGTATGCTCATAGCTGTCCTAGGTCTTCGCTGGTAGATAAACGGGCTTTGTCACCGACAAATGACGGGTTTCTGACGGCCATCGAGAGTCACTGTGGATTGGACAGCAATCTGACGGGGCCCGCCCACGCTTGCTTGCCAAGTGGGATGCGCCAACAAACACTATCAACAACCATTCAACCTTGCACAAGTACTTGTAGTTTCCATCGGATGGTAAGACGTTGTCGACATGGAAGTGGTATACCATGAGGCATGCCCTCACTATCCGGAAATAAGCGTTCTTAGATCCCGCGATCGCTCAATACGATCACTCTGCGACATGTAGACGCGCGCATCTCGGTCCCGGTCCTATGCAAGCTCCGACCGCAAAGCGCGATGGCAATTAGGCAGTCCACAACGCAACTATGGTTCGACAACTTGTAAATTCTGCAGTACAGCATGCTGCGCCTCTCCTCTCTCAACCCGTACACTTTGCCCTGCAGATCTGATACTACATAATGCATCTGTCTACAGACACTGACAAGCCTGGGCGAGAGACCCAAGCGCCTGCAGCCTCCATTACGCGCCGTGACATCAATGTCGATACCCCGTTGTCCTCACAGAGCAATCGCACAATGGCAGAAAGAGACGCAGCGCAAACGCTCAGCGAAAACAAGGAAGATTTTTTTGTCCAAGGAAGGAGCCAACAAGCATGTCGCCACCGAAGCACCTCCTGCGGTGCCTGCAGCGCAAGAGGAGGAGCGACCGAAACGCAGCAAGCTGAAGGTCAGCCTGATCATGTTCTCCTTAGCCGTCGCTGTACTACTCGCCGCACTGGACGTCACCATTGTCACGACTGCGCTGCCTACCATCGCCGAAGAATTCAACTCTGCATCTGGATACACATGGGTCGGTTCAGCGTATTTGATCGCCAACTCGGCTGCAACGCCAATATGGGGCAAGGTGTCGGACATCTTTGGTCGCAAGCCATGTCTGTTGATCACAAACGCCATCTTCTTCGTCGGCTCACTGATGGCTGCGTTGTCGGTCAACATGAACATGCTGATCGGTGCTCGCGTCATCCAGGGCATGGGTGGTGGCGGACTGATCGTTCTGGTCAACATTGCTATTTCGGATCTCTTCGCTATGCGCGATCGCGGCGCATACTTTGGTATCATCGGTGGCGTATGGGCGCTGGCCAGCAGCCTCGGGCCGATCATGGGTGGGCTGTTGACGCAAAAGGTCAGCTGGCGATTTTGCTTCTATATCAACCTGCCTTTCGACGGCCTGGCCTTCATCATCCTGATCTTCTGTCTCGACATCCACACTCCAAAAACACCTCTACGCAAGGGGCTGAAAGCCGTTGACTGGCTCGGTTCCTTGACTATGGTTTCTGGAACCATCATGGTCCTGCTCGGCCTCGAGTATGGTGGCATTGCGCATCCATGGGACTCAGCCATTGTCCTCTGCTTGATTATCTTCGGTGTGGTCACCATTGGCCTGTTCTTTGTGGTGGAATCGCGACTGGCGCCTTATCCACTCATGCCCTTGAGCATTTTCTCGAAACGTTCAAACGTCGCTGCTCTCGGCACTTGCTTCTGTCACGCATTCGTTTTCATTCCGGGCAGCTATTTCTTGCCCCTCTACTTCCAGGCTGTCCTTGGTGCTACACCCATCCTTTCTGGCGTCTATGTGCTTCCTACTGCTGTCGCTCTCTCAATATTTTCGGTTTTCACTGGTATCACGATAAGGAAGACCGGTCAGTATCGTCCCATCATCTGGTTTGGCATGTTCATGATGACCCTCGGCACTGGTCTGTTCATCGACCTTGGAACGCACTCGTCATGGGCAAAGATCATCATCTACCAGGCCATTGCTGGTATCGGTGTAGGGCCAAACTTCCAAGCTCCTCTCATCGCGATGCAGAGTCTTGTCCCTGTAAGTACCCTCTCCTGTCATAACTATGTATTTTCCGATTTCATCAGAATTCTACTAACAAGCCTCTAGAAGCGCGACATTGCAACTGCCACTGCAACATTCGGTTTCGTCCGCAACCTCGGCTCTGCCATCTCTGTCGTGGTCGGCTCTGTCATCTTCCAAAACCAAATGAAATCTCAACAGTCATTTCTCCGTGCCTCCCTTGGCGAACAAACAGCCTCCTCGTTTGGTGGCGGCGCCGCGGGCGCAAACGTCGGTCTGATCAACTCACTCCCCGGTCCCCAAAAGCTCATAGCTCGGGAGGCATTCGCACGGAGCTTGAGT
Source organism: Ascochyta koolunga (assembly GCA_026119515.1). Taxonomy (NCBI): domain Eukaryota; kingdom Fungi; phylum Ascomycota; class Dothideomycetes; order Pleosporales; family Didymellaceae; genus Ascochyta; species Ascochyta koolunga. The sequence continues at coordinate 2,000,611 of JANLCG010000002.1, read as the reverse complement.
ACGATGTGGATCCTGTACGCTGTGTTTGGCGCAGCCGGGCTGTTAATATCGATGTTGATCGGAGCGAATGTGTTGGATAAGCAACATGAGGAGACGAAGACGGGGTTGAATGTTGAGAAGGAGAGGAGGGCGGAGAGAGAGGCGGAGAAGGCGGAGAAGAAGCTCAAGAGGGCCAACAAGGGGCAGAATAAGGCCAGTCTGCTATTAGACACCGAGAAGGGGGATATGCCAGCTGTTGCCGACGGTGGGAAGGAAATCAAGGGTTGAGAGTGTATTTCAGCATCGAAGGGTGCTTTTTAAATCGTCTTGCATCGTTGCATCGTTTGCGCTCAGCACAGATACCATGTCGTATGACAGAAGCTTTTAACTGAGACTAGAACACGTGCTTACATTACACAAGAATAACGATCTGCTCGATTCTATTCTTAACAATCTCGAAATAAAAGAAGAATCAGCGTTAGAGAAACCTCTCACAGAATCTGCGGCTATCCGGTTAATTCCATAACTCGGGTTGGACACTTTCTGGCTACTGTCGTTGTTCTTATATCGAGGTCGAGGATGTACTATGCAGAGAAGCTGGTGTCTCGACTAGCCCCCTTCTCACTAGCGATTCGTGACGTAGTATAGCACCGGCTAATCCTGCGGCATTCGCTACCCCGTCTTTGAACTTATCAACTCTTGCAAAGCAATTCGATTGATTGAAGTACCAAAATATGCACACACCTGACCATGTCCTATTTCGGACTGCCTCTGGAGCTGTTCCTCAACGTGCTTGACCAGCTTGTTGGATTTCCCGACGGTCGCCAACCTATCTTCGATGCCTCAAATCCAATCACCAAAACTCTGCGAGCACTCACATCCACTTCACGCACTATTTACCCAATCGCGTCGAGATATCTCTATAGCCACTGTCTGTACCTCGGTGACTGTGTCGGCTATGCATGCCTGCGAAGAACACTGGGCCTGGACCTTAGGAATCACTCCCAGTCATTGCCCTATGGCCAAACTGGACGAAATGACAAGTTATGGCATGACGCCAAAATACATCGATACCTCACATCAATCTTCATATCACCAAAGACACTCACGTGTAGCAATTCGCCGCCTATGGTCCCACTACCACAGATCCTAGACCTATGCAACACAATTGGATCAAGGCTAAAACGCCTAGTATTAGACATGCAGCCCGTCCATACTCTACACAGCGAGACAGATCACATGAAGCCCTACTGGGCCGAGAAGAATATGTTTATTCAAATGCTGAACCTGGAAGAGCTAGTCGCAAACTACGACGTGGTGGACTACTTTCCCTTGCCGCCACCAAATCTAAGGCGACTCGCACTCACAATACAAGACCTCCACCATGCAGCAATGACATTCTGCTTCTTCATCTCCACACTACAGACCCTGATATTTCTCCGGCCGATAGATTTGAGCGCCGCAAACATCGACTATCTGTTTGCCGCGTACAAGGGCCAGCACTTAGACGTCGTCCTAGTAGACGTCAACTCAAACCACCGGACCCCAAAGAACACCAGGGACTGGACCAAGGGCGATAAAGTCAGCATCTGGGAAGCCGACGTACCCACCAGTTTCTACGGTGACGACGAAGACGTCGTATTGTGCGATAATTGGATCTGGACGCATGCGGTTGAGGGAACGCTATGGACCCAGCGTTATAGACGCATGGCTTCGTGGTCCGAGGTGCAGAGGAGACTTGCTGGGCCTGTTCATAATGTCGTACATGGTACCTCAACGTGAATGAAACCTTTTATCGGAATGACGAAGCAATATCTATCTTCAAAGTAATATTCTTTTAGCCAGCAAGCTCTGGATCAACTCTTATTCCGGTTAATGTACCAAAACGCCTTTGTCGGACACGCACCCCTTCCTCGCTATCGTGGTACGAATCCGAAGCAAGGAAAGTCAATCATTTCCCCCTCAAGGACAAGGGTCGAGTTGGAATTCCTCACGTACGCATACAGAGAAGAGGATCATCTACTGTAATGCGCGTTATTTAATCTACAGATTGCTCGGTCGTACTTGGTCATCCCTACAACAGGATCAAGGCTGTTCTAGCCCAGGGGACAAGGATTATGCAGAATGTAATACAAAACCAATAGTGATATTTTTGAGCGTCGTTACACGGGTAGTGGCTGCCGTAGAAACAGCAGCCCTAGATGGTATCGAGAAAGGGTGGTAGGAATGGAATAATACATGTATATATATATATATATATATATATATATACGTAGGTATGCGGCTTATATTTGAGAAGTCACGGAACAGCAACCTGCTGCCCCGGGCTAACCAACATCTCCCCCGCCGCCTTGGCTGCTGCTTCTTTCTTGTATCTCTCCGCCCTGCCATACGAGACTGCATACCCGTTCTTGATGGTCTGCTCGACGGTGATGGGCGGCCACTTTGGCTCTTCGCCGTTTTTCCTGCAGTTGGGCAGGCACTTGACTTGGTAGTCCGGATTGCTGGAAAAGAAGACGGGGATGCTGTAACGTTCTCCGCCACTCTTGTTGATGACGCGGTGCAGGTTGGATACGTATTTGTCGTTGGACCAGCACATCATCAGGTTGCCAAGGTTGACGACAAAGGCGCCGGGTGTCGGCGTCACGTCTAGCCATTCTTTGGTTGAGTAGTCGTACACCTGCAGCCCGGCTACGTCGCCTTGCAGCAGGATGGTTACGCAGCCGAAATCTGTGTGTGCCCCGATTCCGCGTGTTAGTTTCGACGGGCTGTCGGCTGGTTGCGATTGGTAGTGCAGAAGCCGCATTGTCGCGACGGCGTCGCGGCTGAAGTCGTCGAACCAGCTCTCTTCTAAATCTAGTGTCAGGGCTAGGACTTTGAGGATGTCTTTGGCGAGTTCGAAGACTGGGTTGCAGTAGTCCAGTGCTGTGCTCTTGAAGTCGTCAACACTGGGGAGTATCTCTTCTGATGGCCACATGTTGGGACCGGAATTGAGTTTCTTATTGACAAAGTACGGTTTGTCTTTCGTGATCTCCTCGTCAATGTAGAAACCTTCTTTAAGTTCTGGTAGTGTACCCTCCTCGAGAATCTGCGACTTCATCAACTCGTATCCACGGTTCCATGTGTTTGTTGTGTCCTTGTTCACTGTGTTCTTCTGTTCCAGCTTGAGGTCCAAGAACTTATTGTTCCAGGCCATGATTTTGCTCTATAGCTCGAGGGGTACGTTGTACCCTGTTATCTGGAAAAAGCCATTGTGAAAGCAACAGTCCTGAACTTCTTCTACAGGCTTCTTCTTTGCAGTGGGATCATTCTTGTAGAAGCCTAGATCTAGTTAGAAGATATCAACTTCGATAAGAGGAGCACATGCGCACTCGAAAAGTCGAGAATTGGTGGTACGTCACCTGCATTTGGCATCTTGACTGGTGTTTCGACTATTGATAGGCTTGGTGAGTGAGTAGTCACGTACAAGGAGGATCGACGACTATGCAGCTGAAGGTTAGTGTGATTTTGTTGTGATTTACCAACAACAGCACTCTCTACACCGTTTATATCAACCCATCCTTTACTGCTCCTAGTCTATCTTCGCACAACTACCCTTCACGCGCCGCGTATCGATAACAGCAGAGCATGTTCGAAGATGGGGTGGTGAGGTTTCCGCAACGCCGACAACGCCTCCGAGCGGCGTTCACCCCACTCTTGATTTCTGCCTCAAACATGCTAGTACTTGTTGTGCGGGACATGGTGAAATGGCAGAAGATGGTCTTGTTATGGGGTCAGTTCTCAGATCGTCATGCTCGTGTCCGAATAGGCTTGTGACGTAAGCGAGCTGGCGTGTCCCTTCCGCGTCGCACCTCTGACCTTAAGTAGGTCTGATAATATTTCACATTCGTCGTCAAACCATGTGTGAGCCAACTCTCACCAGACCCTCATACCAGCAGCATCCCTTTGTTGCCAAGACTGGCTTTCAGAGAACAGGGCCTTTCCTTTCTACCTTTACCCGTGACGGTCAATAGCTGGACGGATTCGCCAAGTACACCATGTTTTCACAGAATGCTGGCCTATTACTTTCTTGCACTGGAGTACGGTTGAGCTGCAAGCGGACATTGGAAAGCCATCACATGGTGTATGAAATTAGCGAATCTGCAGGAATGCACTTCAATCCAGACGCTGAAAGCAGAACATGCTCAGCCTCAACCTAGGGGTAATTTGCGAGATTGTTTTTGCAACTGCAACCCGTACGCACATACAAAACAAGACACGTCTGTTCTAGGCGTCGTCATGGCTAGGCCGAGTCCCGAAAGACAAGCAATGCCACGACTTATCACGCGTCTACCCCAGATTCACCACGCGCTTAGTGCCCGCACTACCAACTTCCTGCATCCGGTCGGATCACGGCTATGGTTGGTCATCGGTCGGTCCGCATGTTCCCTAGGCCTCCTGTTATCTTTCCTAGAGTATGATCTTCACTTGGTCACGCCACTGGGCTCGTTGTTAGTGCATGGCTGCACTTGCCACTACCTCATCCCCAGCTTTGACTAGCCCTTGGCTTCCGTACTGACACCTCTTCTGATGCTCGGCTTCATTGAATGCGCATCCGGTGATCCTGTCGAAGTATATTGGTCTTCGTTATTGGAGGTGGCAGGCCAGACAGTCTACTCTCGGATCTAGCTTGCAAGGACGCTGCAACCGTCTATAGGCTGAGCTCAAAAATTGGCTTTCATATGTGGCAAGAACCTGATTTCTGTGAGATACTCAAGCATATAATCAGTGCTGCGTCCAGCGTTGCAGTGCTTCGATTCTAAACAAGTTGTGTTTGTACGCCTGAACCTCAACCCTACGAAAACCATGTCCGAAGAAGGAAAACCGAAATCGGCAGCGGCCGCTTCTGACCATACTGATGATGGCACTGCTCGTGTGAATGCTGATGCTATCCGGCGTCTCACTGGTGTCCGCACCAGTATTGGACAGCAGCATGAGGATGCCCGGCTTGCAACCGCAGCTGAGAAGACAATGACTGTCCGACAAGCAATCCGCTTATACAAGTGGGCAATCATCTACTCAATGGCTATGAGCTTAGCTGTTGTTATGGAAGGGTAAGCCGGGAGGGTATGCACACGAAGGCCTTGCTGACCATCTCAAAGTTATGATCTTGCGGCCATGGGCTCTTTCCTCGGCTATGACCAATTTCGCCAGCGCTTCGGCACAGAGCTCGACCCAGCTGGTAACCCTAGGATTTCGCCTGCCTGGCAAGCTGGAATCCAGAACGGCGTACAAGCAGGTTCTATTATTGGTCTTTGGGCCAACGGATACATTTCAGAATGGTATGGCTACAAAAAGACCATGTACGGCGCTCTGCTTGCATCCATCATTTTCAACTTTCTCCATTTCTTTGCCCAGGGTATTGGCATGGTCGTAGCTGGCTCCGTTCTGCTCGGTCTACCATGGGGAGTTTTCCAAACGCTCACCGTCACGTACGCCTCGGACATTACTCCCTCGACTATCCGCCCTTATCTGACCACCTACATCAATTTGTGCTGGGTCATGGGCCAACTTGTCGCTGCGGGCGCACTTCGCGGCTGTCAAACCCTTGGCAACGACTGGGGCTGGAGGATCCCCGTCTCTATCCAATGGGTCTGGGTCCCTTTCATCTTCCTCGGCGCCTATATGGCCCCTGAGTCGCCCTGGTGGCTCGTCCGCAAAGGCCGGTACGAAGAAGCACGGCAGTCGCTTGTAAAGGCTACGACACCACAGCCAGACGTTCACTTCGACCCAGACCAGGCACTGGCGCTGATCAGGCACACTAATGATCTTGAAGAAGCGATGAGCGGGGGTGTTAACTATCTCGACTGTTTCAAGGGCGTTGAGAAACGCCGTACAATCATTGCTTGTGTTGTCTGGCTTACGCAGGCGCTGTGTGGTGCTGCAATGATGAGCTACTCAGTACAGACCTACCGCGAGTCTGGTCTCGACGAGGAGGGCGCGCTCAATCTTAATATCGGCCAGTACTGCCTCGGGGTTATCGGCACCATAGGCTCTTGGTTCCTCATGCGTCGTTTGGGACGCCGGAAGCTGTATGTCTATGGTCTGATCATCCTTTTCATCTTCCTTATGGTTATCGGTGGCCTTGGAGTGATCTCCCGTGACAACACAGGGGCGGCGTGGGCGTTAGGAAGCGTTCTGCTGGTGTACACGCTCTTTTACAACTTCACCGTTGGTCCTGTGTGCTATGCCATCGTTGCGGAAGTTTCGTCCACTCGGCTGAAGATCAAGACTGTCGTTCTTGCACGCAATGTCTACAATATCGTAAGTCTTCCCACTCGATGCTATCAGTGTTGAGACTTGCACGCTGACTCTCGAACAGGGAAGTATCTTCAACAACATCGTCGTCCCACGCATGCTGTCTCCTACAGAGTGGAATTGGGCTGGCATGACGGGCTTCTTCTACGCCGGGCTTACGGCTCTGCTCATCACGTTCATGTGGTTCATGCTGCCAGAGACTAAAGGTCGGACGTTCGGCGAACTCGACGTCCTCTTCGAGAACAAGGTGGCTGCTAGGAGGTTTTCGAAGACTGATGTTGATCAGTTTTCGAGAGACAGCACGGTCGTCAAGATTGATAGCAACGATGGAAATAGCAGCGATGGCGAGAAATCTGGTGCGCGCAGACGGGAGGAGGTCTGATCTTGTTGTAGATACGGTGTGATTTTCGGTCGCTTTACGATAATTTGAGGTAGACACAGAGCCAGCAATACTGTATTAGCAATTGCAAATGCTCAGCTTTTCTTGATGAGCAGTGCGTAACACCTCAACGCCCATTGGCCGATGCCGGAAGCTGCACCCTCCGCGGCAGCCCCACCTCGTGGATTAGATCTGCTTTGCTCAGCTTGACAAAGCAGAAAGCACGCCAAGCCCTGTCGCCCTGATGCGCCGCTTTGCTAAACATTTACCAAGCACTGGTCACCGTCACCATGGTTAGATGCTACTCGAAACCCTCGAGCGCCCTCTTCGAACATTCTCGAGCATCTCAAGACAGCTATATAGCTCGCCCGTCCGACTGATGAAGACTATTTCTTCCATCTTGATCGCCATCATCGCAATTGCAGCAGCATTCTATAACAACGAGTACATGCTCTCACGCCTCCCACGCTTCACAAAGCACTTCACCACACACCCAAGCCTCACGAACACAACAAGAGACATGTCTACCAACACCATGTTCCGCGGGCTGCCCGTCATCCCCGACCAGCCATTCACCACCACATCGCCTCGCAAGATCGCCAAGTCTTTCCTTGCAGTCGAGCAATCCGAAGGCGCAGGCGCTCGCGTCCGCCGCTCCGTTGGCACCCCCAAACTGCGCAACTTCTCGCCCTTCCTCATGCTCGATCACTTCGCAATTCCCCCGGCGCTGGTTTTCCCGACCACCCCCACCGCGGCCAGGAGACGATCACATACCTGCTCTCAGGCGCTGTGGACCACGAAGACTTTGCAGGAAACAAGGGTACAATCGAAACCGGAGATCTACAGTTCATGACTGCGGGGCGCGGTATTGTGCATGCGGAGATGCCACAGCAAAACGAGAATGGCGAGGCGAACGTGGGCATGCAGCTCTGGGTAGATTTGCCCAAGGAGCTGAAATCCTGTGAACCGAGGTACCGCGACTTGAGAGCGAAGGAGATTCCCGAGGCTACGTCAGAAGACGGCAAGGTCAAGGTCAAGGTCATCAGCGGTCTGGCGTACGGCACAGAGAGTCTGAAGGAGTTGGCATACACACCAGTCTGGCTCCTGGATTTCACAGTTCAGCCAGGTGGTACTGTCAAGCAGTCGCTACCCAAGGGCTGGAACGCATTCGCCTACCTCCTCAACGGCACCACCATCTTCTCTACCGGGGGCGAGTCGCGACCAGTTGAGCAATACCACAACGTCGTCTTCGAAAAGGAGGGCGACAGCATCGAGGCTTCAGTGGAGGAGGGTGCAGAGAAGGAGTCAAGATTCATCTTGGTTGCCGGACTCCCGCTCGATCAGCCTATTGTTCAGTATGGACCATTTGTCGTCACCAGCAGGGACGAAGTCATGCAGGCCATGTCGGATTACCAGACGCATTCCAACGGATTTGAGCGGGCGTACAATTGGGAAAGCGAGATTGGAAAGAGCATGGTACACTAACTGCTCGTTCTGATTCTTAGTAAAGTCGTCATGATCAGATGACCATGTATATAGCTTTTCTGTTCTTCAACGTTGACTTACTATTTCTATTTCTATCTATCAAAAATTCCCCCTCGACGTCACTGCCTTTCAAGCATATGTATACTCAAGTATGTGCCATCGAGCCCTATCTGAAGAAGCCTATCCTTGGACTCTCCCTCTCATACACCAAATATCTACTTTCAAAGTCGACATATTGAACTTATATGGGATTCTTGCTCTGTGCCTTTCTAGAATCCAGAGAACAGTAGCAAATGTTGTCCTGGTAAAATAAACTCTCATGTTGCAGCAAAGACTAGGTGTGCAGGCAGATCTCAATGAGCTAACTTTGTTGAGCAAATGAGCTTTACCCATATCACAACATTTTCTAGAGTACTATATTGTGGATTGACTCTCCCACCTTCCCCTTTCGGCAACGGCATGTCGATCCGCTATCCAGCCGACTATGTCGCGATATGCAACATGATGGCACTATTCGCAGGGAACTTGGAGCATAGAATGACCATATATAACGCGCAATACTCACACAAACGAGGTTGATACCAACCTTCATCATGCTCCTCACCACTCTTCTTGGCGCTGCCTTTGCAGCAGCAACGACATTGGCACAACCCATCAATGGCACCAACACCACCTACGTCGGCCCCGAAAACGGACACCTCGTGATTGTGGGCGGCAACTTGCAGAGTGACAGCATCTGGCAACGCATCATCACGCTCGCAGGCGGCGTCGACGCCCCCATTGTCGTCATCCCCACTGCGGGGGCGAGCCAACATATGACGACAATTTCTCGTCGGCAGTCTCCTTCCGGCGTTTGGGCGCCAAAAAGTCACTGTATTGCACACCTACGATCCAGTCGTAGCAGACACGGACGAGTTTGTAGCGCCGCTGCTTGAGGCCAAAGGTGTATTTTACGGAGGTGGGCGGCAGTGGAGACTCGTGGATGCATACGCAGGCACCAAGACGGAGAGAGCAGTCCAGGCGGTGCTGGATAGAGGCGGAGTGGTGTCTGGATCGAGTGCGGGAGCAAGTATCCAGGGCAGTTTTCTGGCGAGAGGGGATACGGCAAACAACCAAGTGATGATTGGGGATCACACTGTTGGCTTCGGATATCTAAAGAATGCGGCTATTGACCAGCACTTCTTGGTTAGAAACCGACAGTTTGACCTGTTCGATATCCTGAAGGTGTACCCGGAATTGCTGGGTATTGCCATTGACGAGGATACGGCGCTGATTGTCAACAAGAATGACGCGGAGGTGTTTGGTAGTACGTATGCTGCTTTCTATGATGGAGGTTTCTGGTCGAGAGAAGGGAGCGAGTTGAAGAACCTCCCACCACCTGACTCTCGCTTCTACTTTCTCAAAGCCGGCGACCGGTACGATCTGGGTGCAAGGAAGGTTGTCGAGGCTGAAAGCATAGTCGACAGGAGTGAGTTGTAGCACATAATGAGTAGAACATGCACTGGTGAATTTTATGCTTGGATTTGAGAAAATACTTTCTGAAAATGGTTAATAGAGTCGAGACATTGAACATCAACCTCAACGTGTATAAAGAGCTTAGCAGTAATATTCCCGAAATTCGGTCCAGCTCATTCCAGTCCATCAAGGCTCAATAATTATAGGGCTCTCAACCGCCACAACACGAAACTTGCTCGCATCAGCAAACACAACCTGATCTTCGTCAACCTCTTTCTTGCGCGGACTGCTAGCAAACTTCTCGTTGAATGCCTGGAAATGGGCTTCGTCCCTCAGCTCAATCGTGGTAATGCAGTCGAAGTCGATGGCAGCTGCGTCACCGAAGAAGACAAGGGGTGGGGGACGTCGTTTCCCTTTGCAGCGGCAGGGTTGCGCTTCACATAGTAACGGGTATGGCGGACAGGAGCTTGTTCACCAATGACTTCAAGAACAAGAGGAACGTGTATGTTTTCGTAGTGATCCACGAAGGCTTCGAGTGTCATGCCCGGCTTGCGGGTGATGAACATAAAGACTGTGTATGACATGATAGCGGTTCGAATTGTCTGATGTGTGTTTTGAAGAGATGGGTGCGATGCCGGGAAGACTAATGCTGTGCCAGCAGCCTTCTTATACCTTTATTTATACTGTTTATCAGTTGATTCTGGACTTGTCTCTGTGCATGGTGCATCATTATTAAGATAATACCTATAGGAGACTAGTGCTCTCATATTAGCCGTTATGGTCTTACATGCATTGTAAGCTTACTCCTCTCCTTCTTTCGACTGCAGAATTTCGATAATTGATGCCAGTGTGCGCATTCTATCCTGGAAAGTCAGGATTCCACTAACACAATATGTTGAGTAGTCTCACTCGGCCGCAGTGGGAGGGAGACAAGAGTTTGGTCAATCAATATCTTTTCTGTAGATAATGTGTATATTTGCAATATTCCAGCATTACCACATAGACATAAAGGGAAGTTGTACACCTCACGGCATACTTATATAAAGCTGTAGAATACAACAATGGCACAGTATTGTTGTGTTGGAGAAGTGGTCGCGACGGATCACGCTAGTTGTCATCAGTCTCAACGTGCCTCGGCATCTCTCGGCTCTAACCACTAAAGGAGGAGCGGAGAACTGATTATCTACCACGACTCGATTGAATCAGCATCTTTGCTTGGGTGCTCAGCACCTTCTTCACAATTTTCAGATCTTAGACATATCAATCAGCATCCAAAATGACCATCGACATCGTAGCCTTGATCACACCCAAAGCGGGCAAAGCGGACCGAGTAAATACGAAGTCCCTCGAAGCCGCAAGGGCAAGTGATTAACGTTCCCCCAGGTCGAAGAGCTGCTCGTCGAAGCAGCAAAAGCAGTCAAAGCCAACGAGCCCGGAACACTCAAATACCACCTGCAGCGCGAAGTAAAGGGCGATGCGCCCGTCTTCGTCATGCTGGAAACCTACAAGGACCAGGCGGCAATTGCTGCACATGCAAAGACGGATTACTTCATAACCCTTGGACAAACGATAAAGAAGGAGGATTTGTTGGCAGAACCAACGAAAATCATCTTTACGAAAAAGGCGGGCGGTTACGCGAGTAGGCTGTGAGCGGTTACTGGTGACCAATGAAATTGAGATGTGAAATAGCGCGAGGTGGACTTGGTGGAATCCTTGTGGGGTCGTGCAATCAGCTGCCTGATCCTTGGATGTTATACGCACTCGATGCAATTAGCCATTTGCCAACGAATACCGCGTTATGTGGCGTTTCACATGTCTCTCGTCTGTATTGAGAGCGTTGCTAGTTACGCAGGCCATACAAGTATCAGCCCGAACCCCGGCTTAAGGCCCACCATCACTACTGACAGTATTTTCTTTCTTGCCCGAACAACTATCAATCTTGAGAGGCTGAAGACAGCTACTTGTGTTGTATCTAAGCTTTACTGTTCTACCAACACTGCTGACGAAAACTCGTCATTCTCCAGTATGAACACAACCTATGGTTCAGCTACGGAGGCGAGTACACGGCCATCGTGGTCGATACTCGTGGTGACCAGTATTATTTCGGTACTATCTTACTTTTTAGTGAAGCTAGTCCAGCGACGGCGCTTCTTCAATGATCTGGTATGCTCTTAGCCTATATTAAAGCATCATTCCTTCCACATCTAGGGAGCCTTGCGCCGTCCCAGTTACAATGCTTCAGTCTGCTAATCCCCCTAGCCCAAACCACCCCACTCCTTCCTCTGGGGCCACCTCAAACTCGTCGGCGAAATCATGACCCTCTTCCCGAAAAACTCGCACTATCAAGTCCCCATAACAACCATCAGTCAAAGGTATAACCTGCCTGGACTTTGGTATATGGACCTATGGCCCGTTGGCCCCAGCCAAGTGATTGTAACAGATCCAGACGTCGCGCTCCATATGACCGTTACACAGAACCATGAGAAGCATATTGTTGAGTCATGGGCAATCGACCCCATGATGGGAAAGGGCAACATCGTTACCGCTGAAGGGGCAAGGTGGAAGAAGATGCACAAGATGCTCGCGCCCGCGTTCGCCATAACACACGTCACAAACATGAGGCCTATGATTGCCGAGAACGTGATGGATTTTCGCGCCATCGTGAACAAGTTAACCGAAACGGAAGAGACTTTCGAGTTCGAGAAGTACGTGGAGCGCCTGACACTAGACATTATCGGCACAGCGACATTTGGTCACTCGCTGGGCGCGCAAACGAAGGGAAATTCCGTATTGAGGCATTGGGAGGACATGAGCCGGGCGAACATGCAGGAGCGTGACACATGGCAGATTGATTTTGTAAGAAAATATTTTGCTAAGCGGAAACGGGAGGCGGCGATGAACAAGCTCAATGCCATATTGACCGAGCTCGTCAAGAAGCGCTTCGATTACGTTCAGGAAAACGACGTTTGCCTGGAGAAACGGAATGCCAGCATCATAATAGATCTAATCCTGCGGGAGCATCTGCAAGAGAAGCCTCATGATATTCAGAAATCCATAGACCTGGAATTCCTGGAGAACGTGTTGACTCAGGTGCGAACGCTTCTTATAGCAGGCACAGGAACAACGTCGGATACGCTCTGCTTTGCTTACATGATCCTCTCAGTCCATCCGGCAGTCGTCCAAAAGCTGAGAGAGGAGCATGATCGAGTATTTGCACCTGGTATCGACGTTTCATACAATGTCCTGTGCTCTGAGCCATACAAGCTCAACAGTTTGGTTTACACCACCAACGTAATTAAGGAGACACTGCGCCTGTATCCGATAGGTAGCACGGCTCGTAAAGAGCACAGTGAAGGCTATCTTTCGTACAAAGGTCGGCAATGGTCAACGAAAGGCTTCATGATATTGCCGATGCACCATACGATGCATATGGATCCAGATATCTTCCCAAACCCGAAGACATTTGATCCAGAACGTTATAACCGCGAGGACTTCGTGCGCCATGCTTGGCGACCGTTTGAGAGAGGACCACGAGCTTGTCTGGGACAATCTCTAGCCATGGATGAGATGAAGATCATATTGCTGCTGACAGTCAGGGACTTTGACTTCACATGCGTAGGTTTGAAGCCAAATAAGACGCCTCGCGTGCCATGGACAGATATGGATTTGTTATTCGGGGATCGCGCTTTCCAAGAGTTTGTTTTCGAGGCGAAGCCCAGGGATGGCATGCCGATGAGTGTGAGGAAGTCAGACTGGGCCTAGCTGCCATTCGCGATAAGGCGAAGATGTGATATAGCTACACACCATAGCCGTCAACCAATGGATCAAGAACTTTAGCGACTCTGAATTCCGCTTTTCTCAGCCGTCGTCGTGATCAGGGCCGTTAAACTCAGTCAGGTCATCGCTCATAATGTGCAGAATTTGGGAGAAAGTCCTGCTCTTCCAGCGCCCCATACCCTCCATGAGGTCAGCACAATGCAACAAGGTCTTGCGGGCTGCAGCATAACCTCCTTCTAAGGTAATGTTAGCCATGCTGAGCGAACCTCCGCCCTCGATGAACTGCGCGGCTGCTGATTCTGTGCCGCTTACACGAGACGGTTGTCCGGAGTTGGTCAGACCCAGTTCACCGATAGCTGTCCATTCTACTGGATCTAATAGCTCGTAGCTGGTGTTGTTGGTGGGGTCGCTATTAGTGGAAGGCCTAACGGTAAAGATGTAAAGCCCGAGGACAAGTGCAGCGTGGAACAGCGCAACTATGCTATGCGGATGGACGATATCAGAAGCCTTCCGGTCTGATAGCAGCTTATAGATGTGCGCCGCGTGAAGAATGGAACGCCGTGCTGTTGAGGAATGTGACCATGTCGAGATCTGATCCAGAGCGGTAGCTGCAGGCCCAGCCCCAGCTCGCCCTGCCGCAAGCTCAAAGTGTTGCACACTGGCGCCAAGTTTCATGCACAGTTTGTGCCATAGAACGATGGAATTCAGATCAGTGATAGACCCGAAGCTCACCATGAGCGGTACGATGCCACGGCTGCGCTCGTCTTCCATAAAAAGGCGCCATGGCTCGAGATATTGATGATCAGTCTTGACAGCTAGCCTGTCGCTAGCCTCGCACATCCGAAGCGAGATCAGAGTGAGCTGGTTACACGCCACAACTACAGCCTGTGGACTCGGTGAAGGAGCTAGACCTGGACATGGCGTAATAGCGTTGATGTGTACCGAATTGCCGCCTTCCGCTAGTTGGGACCATGTTCTCACAGAACCGGCCTGATACAGGCTCTGGTTTGTCACAGGATACACCTGCACGAGTTCCGGACGGATGATTGGCGAGCTCCACAAATGTCCTGCCCACCAACAGTCCGCCTGTATTAGACCGTAAGTGATTCTTTTGACACATTCGATATTGATCCAGGCCTTCCACTTTTCCTCGGCATCGCCTAGTGAACTCAGTAATATATCTACATTCGTACCATCGTTAACAGAGAAGAGACCTTGATTCTGAGATACTGTCAGCAGCTCGATATACAACTCCTCCGCCTGAGCGATACGGTTTTTCCTTCCTGTAATCGAAGCGAGGTTGAGGGCTAAAAGACCTGTGGCGATGGTGCGCATATGTCGTTGCGGTGGATCCTCGCTGGAGCGCAAGGATCGCAGATCGGAAAGGACAACTTGGAGTAAACTAGGGAAGCTTTGTGTGACAAATCTAACTGCCCCTGCCGTGCCAAGGATGCTCAACCCGATAAGACACATTGATAGCAGGAGCGGCCGTGAAGCTTGTCTAGTTGAGAAGGTCGGTACATGGATAATTGGAAGTGTTGGATGAAAATAGTTCTGGTACATCTCCAAAGCAATGTCCAATATCTCAGTGGGCGGAAATTGCAAGCTGTTGGGATTTGCCCCGGTTGCGGCTACGCTGTTGGCACCGACGTAGCTTTCACAATGTTCTAGCTTTGAATTGTCGATCGGTGGCGCCCGAAATAATATATCTTGAAGACACCTCCTGACGGAGCTGTCAAGACACCATCGTGGGGTTCTTCGCTCTTCTTGAGTGGAGTATTGTTCGACCGGAGGTGCTGCTTCGTCGCAAAAGATATTTGGACATCCACGCGATGCCAGACCTTGCCACAGGATTGGCATCATACGTGTCGTTCTTGAGATCTGTGACGGCCAACATTCTGCAACTCGTGCAAATCGCTCTTGAGGGATTTTCGATGCTATTGACATAGCATCAGATGGGCTGTCATGATTGTTGGTGGCCTGCGCTGCAGAATCGTCATGGATCATTCCGTCGAGATCCAGACGATGAGACCCATTTGGTGTATCCGCGTTGCTGTCTGGTGGGTATAGCCAGGACCGCAACGAGTTTGATGGCGTTTGACTAAGTACGGATTGATGGCTCTGCATCAGATCGAACGTCCATGAATCAAAGGTGCCAACGTTTCCAGCAGGTGTGAAAGATAGTGATTCCATAGAAGGATCGATTGGGGGCCCAGGTTGGTGTCATGGTGTGATGTCAACTGGTAGTTGTCGGGATGTATTGAGTTTGGCGATTGCCATGACGTGTATGCAGCGGGATCAAGATGCTGCGCTGCGTTGATGAGGGCTTCCATACGGTGTCCGCTATTTATATGCATGACTGGGGCGCTCACGCCTTCCGGCAAAGGTACTTCTCCACCTTGCAAGGAAGGCGCAGGGGTAAGGTGGAATTGCGAATTATGGCTTGCGCCGTCCACGGCTGGAAGGCTTCCATGACCATGCTCCTCATGCTCTTTTCTGCGGTTCAGGGCCACTTGATTGTGGCCTTTGCAGTGCCGAAAGAGGACATCGCTGTGTTGCTGCATTAGATGATGAAGAGTACAGTCTGTGAACGACGTTACCTTCTCGAGAAGCTCTTATTACACGTCGGGCACTCATAAGGGCGCTCTTTGGTATCTGTCATGCAATGTTAGTTGTTTAAATTGATGTGAGGCTCGTTCAATGCTGGCATACGAGATCTTTCGTGTCTCTTAAGATGCTCGAGTTTGGTGAATGTGCGATCGCACATGCTGCATTGTTTCAGCGCCATAGCCTAGCTCTTTCTCGGCTCTGTGAGCGACCCGTTGATTGAATGGCATGAATGGCGCGTAGTGACACGGTTTGATCGAGTAAGACAGTGCGGGTCTGCTCTGGAAACAAGGGTGTTGTACGTGTTCTGCAGGACAGTTCATGGGCTGATCCGGGTGCGGGGGAAGCGCGATCAATAAGGCTGGCTGACTAGGCCTGATTTGGACACGATGCGCTCATCTTTCTGCCAGACTGCATTCTCAAACTTTTGATGAACATCGATCACAATGAAGAAAGAGATCGCTAGTGCTCATAGACTCACAGAGACAAAATGTAGGAATTTCAAGGGAGGAAAGTCATGTAATAATGCATATCAAATCTACAATTCATCTTTGTACACTTCCTCGCTGCCCTCGTGCACATCTTCATCTTTCTTCACAGGTAGAGCTGGCTCTTGCTTGCCGGAACTCATTCCCTTCCCAGTGCTTTTATCTTCTTTTCCTTCCTGTGCTGCCTTTCCATCGTTCCTGTCCTTTCCATCGTTCCTGTCCTTTACACCTTCCTTTCCCTTCCGCGTGTCCTCATCTTGGTCCTCAGCCTCAATGATTCCTCTGAACTCTCTTCCCCTCGGGGTATCGACGAGGTCCAGTTTCCAGCCTTTCTTCCCAGCTAGCTTTCTTAGGTTTGTTTTTAGCTTCTCAACATCTTTGGGGTCAGGAATGTTCAGTCTTTTCATCTCCTCCTTAGACATTTGTGTGCCATCGCTACTCGCAACTGTGCCAATGTACATTTCCTTGCCACCACCAACGACAACCGTCTTTTCAATCACTTTTCCCTCGCTGCCTACAAGAGCTTGCGCGCCGACTTCGATATCTCCAATGATAGGTCCGCGTTTCGTGGAACCTTCGAGGCCTTCGGCGATGTCGCGTAAAGGGTTCCTGTTTGCGGTGTCTTCAGACTCGGCGAGTGCGAGAAGGCGCTCGGTTTCACGAATCTTAGCTTCGAGAGCTGCGGCAGTCCATTCATCAGCGTCTGCTGCCGGGATAACGGCCTGACAGGTAATGGGGTGCGCAAGGTTCTTCTGCGGTGGCAGGAAGGCAACATCGTGGCAAAGACGAGGCGTATCCACAACCATTAGGTAGGAGCAGGTGGTTGTCTCCTTGATCATGGCGATTTTGTCGGCAGACTGGGGGTTGCAGTGGAACTAGACCAATATTAGCAATTGTCTTGGAGTAGGACATATGAGCAGCTCACCTGCACGTCAATCTTGCGCGGTTTCCCAGTGAGGTCGCACTCGGTACCGTCTGATAGACGCTGAACCATATACCGGCTCGAGCCTTTGGACTCCAGGCGCGGGATCTCCAGCGCCTTCTCCTCTTCGTCTGGCGCATTGCCCTCATCATCGAAGGCGTCCTTGCTGCCATGCTCATTGCCCAGTGTCTTGCGTGCATCGTCTTTCTTGCGCTTATCTTCTTTGGAGAATCGCCCAAGCACGAAGCTGTGGACGCTTGTGTCCTCAACAGGTGGGTAGATGGGCACGCCGCGACTGGGAGGCAGCTGGTGGAACTGCTTGACCTCGTCCTTGTAGCAGAAGCTATAGCTCCACCATCCACTCAAGTAGTAGATGCAGCTTCCACGCATGCCCTCCAGCAGCTCCCACCCACGGTCCGTTGCGCGCACCAGCTCCTTTTCCTCCTCGGCCTTTGCCTCTTCGGCCGTAGTTGTGTCGTTCTGCGGTACCTCGTCCGGTATCATAGGAATGCTGCACAGGTACCGCTGTCCCTGCAGAACCACGGCCTCGTATGTGTGTGGTAGCGCATCGTCGGCGGTCGGGCTAGCCGTAAAGGGCTGCTTGTGCTTGGAGAGCTCCTGTGTCTGCTGCGAGTTGGGTGTTGCTGTGCTGGAGCTGCTGAGCAGTGTGGGTACCTGTTGGGCCAGGAGCGCTGTCGCATCATCTTCCAGTATGAACGTGTCTGGCCATGCAACCTCGTACTGCTCTTTGTAAGCTCGTGCACTTGGATCGACTTGGGGCGTATGCCGTCATACCTGTGGAAAGGCAAGGAGATCGTCAAACACGCTGAAAGCATGCTGGTTAGCCAGCGCGAGGCGCAGGACCGCTGGTAGCGCCCAGAAATTCCTCATGACGAAATTCTGGAGTCAAGATATAGAAGCGTGGGGAACAGCTCAAGCTTAGCTGGGATGGAGACAGATGTCACTTCCGGATGCTGACCGCGCGCTAGCCTCAAATCGGTCAGGATAGCAAACAACTTGATATGATTTCGTTGTAACTCCGCTACATGTCCTGTTCTCCGTGAACAGTGGGGTTTTAAGAGTTTCTTCTTTAAGGATCGAACTGCTGCACCATGCGGCCACGAAATGATGATAACCTTGCCTCGTCTTTAGACCTCAACGCTGTGCATACTATGTAGCAACAAGATGGCATACATACAACTATCAGACCGCCAACACCCGCTAAGAAGGTCAGATGGATATCGCATACAATGAAAAATGTCAGCAGCTAAAGTTGCTCATGTTGAGCATGATGCAACATGTCTGTTGCCTACTGCTTGAGAACCTGGAAGCTGTTGTTGGCCGGCCGCGGGTCTTTACCAGATCCCAGATAGAACTCGCAGCGGAACTTGAGACATTCTGTCCCACGTGCATCTTGGTACACTTGAACAATGTCTCCAGTATGTAGGTGTCCAAACAGTGCTCTGCCTTTCTCGTCTTTCTGCCGAAGGTGCTTGCCATTGATCGAGATGCCG
This sequence comes from Ascochyta koolunga, assembly GCA_026119515.1. NCBI lineage: Eukaryota > Fungi > Ascomycota > Dothideomycetes > Pleosporales > Didymellaceae > Ascochyta > Ascochyta koolunga. The sequence continues at coordinate 1,981,708 of JANLCG010000002.1, read as the reverse complement.
TGGGTGGCACACGTCCAGATACCCACGTTCAGCTTCTCCAGACTGGTCCAGTCTTTGTTCTTCTGAGACAACTCCTGAACTGTCTCGACACTGTCTCCACCAGATGAGTACCAAAAGATGATGAAAGCTGTTTTCGGTATGCGCGTATCGCGGCTTTGGTCGTATACAATCGTGTTGTTTGCGAGTCGGCCCCAAGACGTCTTGCTTTTATCGATATTGAGTACGAGATTAGGTACGAATGAATCTGCGGTAGCCACCAGCTTACCCAACCGCCTGGGTGGAGGTCTAATATCGAGCTCGGCTGGTACAGAAGGCACCTCTGCCGAGGGCGATGGTGCCTCGCCCGTTTGCGATGTACTTGCAACACTGCTACTTCCATCGGAGCCCCTCGTTGTATCTTCGTAGGCAGAAGCACCAGCTGTTGCCTCTTTTTGAGCCCCAACAAAGTCGAAGCCGCTCACTCGTGAAGCGTACTCCAAGTTGTGGGTGTTGGGATCAAGAGGATCGTAGTAGTAAGATGCTGTTACAGGAAGACTGATCTGACGATTTGATGTAGATGGTCGTGCTTTCGGCGTTGGCTCACTGATCTGACTAGCAAACTTTGAGGATTGCTCAAATGAATTACGTTGGGGCACATCTGGCGTTCGAGGTGTGGCTGGCTCGTTCGGACTGTATACTCCAGATCCAGGTGACGTTGGGGAAGTCATGTTCATCTCTCTTACCAAAGACTCGGTTCCTAGAAGGCTTGACGAAGAGAAGCCTCCATCAAGATGGGGAGGGGCGCTAAACGGGACCTCGCGCTCTGCTCCACCTACAGTATGACTGAAGATGGCCATACTATCACGATAGTCTGAGTCGCCGGTATCAGGCTGAGACAATGCTTCTTGTGCGTGATTGTGGAGAATGCCCGAACTTTGCAAGGCAGACTGACCGATCTCACCAAAGAGACGCAGTCGTCGTGGCGTAGGCATGGCCTTGAAACTTTCTTCCTCGTCGATAACGTGTTCAGATTGAAAAGAGGCATCGACACTGGACTCCTCGTCATGGTCGCGCACCTGGTTCCGAGGATATAGAGGGTCGGCACGTATACGCTTTGTTTGCCTGCTTTCACCAACAAGCTCGATCAGCTCGTCGTCTATGTCGGCTTCGTTGTCAGACTCGGGTATCTCTTCTTCTTCTTCGAGATCACCTCCGATGCTCAATTGCGACAGTTGTTGTTCAGCTTCCTCCTCCTCCTCTTCCTCTTCGACAATAGACTGGAGTATTGGGTCAGGTGGTATGGCGACGCCATCCTTCAGCCAGGGGTGATTAAGACAAGCGCGAGCCTCGGGTCTTAGCGAAGGGTCCGTCTGAAGCATGTTCATGAGAAGATCAATGCATGAGGCAGATACCCCGACTCGCTCAAGTGGTGTAGACGTAAGGGGGTGGTTGTGATGTTGTTGTACATTGCCTGACCGGTAGCATCGGCGATACCCTTGAAAGGCGGCTCGCCACAGAGTGCGTACCATAGAACGCCACCAAAAGACCAGATGTCTACAGATGAGCTGTACGAGTGATACTGCTTTGCTCCTCGTCGACGCTTGGTGCCCTTGGATTCCCCATAGTCGGGAAACACTTCCGGAGCACAGTACAACAAAGTACCACAAAACGTTTTGAGGAACGTCTCTTCGTGTTTGACAACCTTGGACAAACCAAAATCGGACAGCTTGACCTTTAACGGATCGACATCAGCGATGAGAATGTTATCAGGCTTGATGTCGCGATGTGTGATCTGGGAGCGATGCAGGTAGGCGAGGGCGCTCAAGATCTGTTGGCCAACAATTCGTGCCAACGACTCGCTCATTGGGCCGTTTTGGTTGAGATAGGCCTGAAGATCGCCATGACGCACGTATTCCATGATAATGTATAGGTAGTCGCCTTGGTCGTGATATTCTACAAACTCGACAATGTTTGGATGTCGGAGACTTTGCATGATTCTCATCTCATTGTCGATCTTCTTGTCGAGCTGGCCATTCTTCATGAAGCGGCGCTTCTCCAGCTCTTTCGCTGCAAGAAGCTTACCCTCCATCTTCGTAGCTAGCTGGTGGACGGTTGCGAATGCTCCTTTGCCAAGGAGACCTTATACAAGTGAGTTCCTCGCTCAGAGCAAGAATATTTGGTCACGTACCAACAATGTTATAATTCGCCCCACCATCCCACTTCATCGTATGACCACCATAGTTCTTTCCAATGCGCTGCACAGCTTCATGGTATTAGCTCTCCGCAGTGGCGAAGCAGTTATAGGCTCACCTTTGGTCTTGTCGTCGCCTTTGGCACAGTCTGCTATAAAATTTCGTAGATTGTCCCGGAAGCGATCAATATGTGACACGCGTGATGGCACGCGGACGACGAACTTGATCATTTCAGCATCGTTGGAACTCTGAATGCAGATGATGGATCCTGAGCCTATCATCCGGATCCTGCTGAAACGCTTGTCCTTGTTCTTCAGCAGCTGATCGTCGACTATTGTGCCGTTAGTCGACAGATCTTCTATCATTAATATGCCGTCTAGATTGAGATAGACGCGAAAATGCTGGTTGCTGATGCGCTTGCCAGAGTCTTGCCCAAAGACAATGTCGGCACTGTTTGGGTTTCGCCCAAAAATGAAGCCTAGGTCCTTAAAGCGTAGTGTCCGCGCTGAGGACATGCGCAGCGCCAGATCAGCACCCGCCCTCGAACTCTGACCTACCCTATCTCCAGTGCCATTTATGATGATTGTCTCCTGCTCCTCGATGTCGATGAGAGAGGCGTTCATCGAGTCGGGATCTAGAGAGTTGCGGAAGAGTACATGCTGCGGCCGAGACTCGGCTGTGTTTTCGACAATTTTGATCGCAGTAGGTGTAGCCGGGTGGAGTATTACGAGCACGTCAGCGATATCGCCATCGTTGAGCCCCGAGTTATTCCTTCCCAGTCGGCGTGGGTCAAGCACCTGCTGTGTGGACGGCTGTGTCTGCGACATAGCGTAAACGAAGGAACGGTGGCTGAGGAGCAACGAGATCGGTCAAGAAGTGCGGGCGGCAGATGCTTATATAGACAAAGCGTTGTGATTGAGGGCTGTGAGTCGGGGTAGGGCTGGCCCAAGTGTAACAAGTCTGAGCAAGTGTCCGACCTGCGCAAGGGCGGCTTTGAAACGCGTGTTGAAAGGCAGTGAAAAGCTGCGGCAGACCTTATCTGTCTCTGTGCAGCCAAGATCTGTCAATGTTGCTCTGACCAATGTTTTCACGCTGTATCTTCCAAGCTAATGGGACATAACACGATCGCCAACAGCTGCAGCACCGTATCGAGGTCTTGTCCACGAGCTTCCTGTATAGCGCAATAGCTGGCAGCCTGATGCGCCCGTTTCCACTCCACGGAAGCCTTGGCTCAACCAATTCTCTACAATTGAATGACGTATTCCTCCTTGTTGCTTTGAATTGTGTCTTCACAGTTGGTACGATTGCGTGAAATCCGTCTCGTCGCCGGTAAGGCAGCTATGCGCAATAGTAACGAGGAACCCTCAAGACATCGACCGAAGACGGAAAGCGGATATAGCGCAGGCTTTATGTAGACGAGTATTGTAAGGCAGACGTTTGCCTTGTCTGAGGGAACGTGTGGGGGATTCGGCGCGGAGGGTTGCCCTGGGAACAAGAATGTCGCTACGCCTTCAATTGTTAGCAGGAGCGATCCGAGTGGGGTGTTTCAGCTAAGGAAGCTGCGATTGCTACAGAAGCTATGACGTACGATACAAAAGAGAGCACTGAGTACACCACGGCAGCCGTGGAGGGTGAAAGAGAACAATCCTCGAGTGTACGCGCGCGTGAGACATTCATGGCCTGTTGACGCTGATTGGTCAGCTATTGTTATGCAAGGACCACGACAGGCAGCACCCATTGCCACGCCATCACGTTTCTGCACTGACTCGCGGCTTTTCAACGCGTCGCGTCAGATTGTTGCACACGTCACTGACAGGCCCAAGGGCCAACATCTGGCATAGCTTGAACGAACTACAGCACGGCACGCGAATGATCCCTTGCAGCAATCGGCCTGAACAGTTGTAAGGAGGCATTGAATGACTCAAAAGTACGCATCGCCATCTCATTCATCTTCATGTCCAGCGATCCGCGCATGCAGTTTGGTTCTAATGGGTTATTACAGTTCATCTTTCTCCTGCGCAACTCCAAACGTTGCTCCGCCGTCAGACATGAACTTGATCTCTTCTTCAGTGCTCTTCCGCCCCAAGGCGCCATTGCGATGTGGATACCTCCCAAATTTGTTTATGATTTCCCTGTGCTCCCTCTCCGCCTTCAACTGGCCTTCCAGCAGTGTTTTTGAGCCTTCACATCCTGGGTGTTTCTCTAGATCTCGCTGCAAATCCTCCAACAAGCCATCTACCTGTTTGTGCACCTCAACATCTTCCGAGTGACACATGACCATGTAGAACCACATTCTGTGCGCCGCAGAGTTGCGCCACTGCGGATGCTGATCTGGTCGCGATATAGCCGAGCTCGAGGAAAAGAGGTTGCGTATGAAGGCTTCTGAGATCTTATCATAGTGGGTGTACACCTTGACCAGGCCTTCGTTGGTGCGGAAGATGTTACGCGGCATTTGATCAAGGAGGATGGCTATGCTCAGTGCTGCGGAGGCTGCTTCTGCACCGTCGCCGTTTTTGTCTTTTTGCGCAATCTCTTTCAAATGGTCAAGGAATGGCTCAGCGATCGGTGTGGTGAGTTTTGCAGGTCCCACTGCTTCGAGTGCTGTTAAGAAGTTGTCACTGCACTCTTTGTCGAGAGCTAGTCGCTCTTCTGGTGTGCCCATGAACCACCTTCTCACACTATCCATGTTAACTTTCTCGCCACTGGGGTCCACGCCTCCGAGCCAAACATCCTGAACCTTTTGGTAGAGTGCTGGGGTGAAGATGGTCCTGTCGAGAGTGAACGAAGACACGGTGCGTACTTGGATCGATGTCATGCTGAAGGCAAAGCAACGCGTTGCTACGCGAAAAAGAGGGCGAGTGAGCATCTGTTAGACAGTGACGAAGAAGCACAGCGTGGTATCCGCTACCTGCGTAGCGTGAAGAAATGAAATCAACCTCGCGGTTTATGGTTTCCGGCGATTGCTCAGCAACCTATTGTTGCCTGGCCATAGCTTGTCAGACAAATGCCTACCGGTGTTCCTTTGATGGAGGGGAAATGACTAATAGATTTATTCACAGTGCTCGTTACTTGAAGGTTAATTGTGTTTTTGAGGGCTCCGGCGGATGTAATGGATGCGCGTTGAAGATGACGTACCGCTGAAATCTTTCGCCGCCGGCCGCGCTCTGCGCCCTGTTGGTCTACGAAGTTGCTTTGGACATTGCAGTACTCAGATGTTCCATCTTCAACGTTAACACTTCTTCGACTATCGAATATGCACTCAATACGTCCAGCAGCCGCCAGAGGGCTTCGAGCAGCTATGCCTTTCAACCCTCATGTTCGTACACAGCGAACTGCAACGCCATGTCTCTTCTGCGCGCATCGCGCTTCGCCGCAGACATCATCGCGCCGCCACCATTCGACAGCAAATGCTCGTGAAGAGCCCTTCAAGGCCTTGGCTTCCGCACAGCAATCGCAAACGCATTACTCGTTCTTTCCCAAGTCCTTGTCGGCCGGCCCACCACCGGAGGGACCGTTCGGCATCGACCTGAATGCCCTGAAACGAGAGTTCCTGCAACTTCAGGCTAAAGCACATCCTGATCTGCACCCCCAAGAAGACAAGAAGAGGGCCGAGGCAACCTCTGCACGGATCAACGAAGCCTACAAGACGCTTCAATCGCCGCTACACCGCGCGCAATACCTTCTCTCACAGCGTGGCATCGAAACCGCCGAAGACGAGACAGCGAAGGTGGATGATCCAGAGTTGCTTATGGAAGTCCTGGAAGCTAGGGAGAGAATAGAAGAGGCAGAACAAGAGGAAGATCTTGTGGAGATGAAGGATGAAAATGAGGCCAGGATACAGGCTAGTATCAAAGCGCTCGAACGAGCATTCGCTGAAGACGACATGGAATCGGCAAAGGAAGAAACAGTCAAGCTGCGGTACTGGATGAACATCAGCGAGAGTATTGCAAATTGGGAGAAGGGCAAGCCGGTTGTGCTCGAGCATTAGACCCGGGATTCCACACACGACCTCGAATCTACCCTACATGACTTATTCGAGGACTTCTGAACATATACCAACGCTATTTCGAACATCGTGATACCTTCAGCATAGTGCCAGTATCTGGGTCCGGCGTCCTCCGACCTGCCAACCAACAAAGGAAGCCCCCGCGGGCAAGCCTCGGCCGGGCCCCACCAACGCCATCATCGATAAAGCTGCGCGCGTCGCGTTGATTCTCGCTTTCCTTCCCTTCCCTTCACGATGTCCACGACGTCCTTCAAGCCCATCGCTGCGGAGCCTGTCAAAGAAGAAAATGGGTTGATTCATGGTGTATCCGCAGAGGAACTGCAGGTAATAGGCGAGCAATGTATTGGCGCAAAGTCTAAGGCATACTGTATGTCCGATTTTTGAGTATAAAAAGCGTGCGACACTTACTTTGCGCAGGCCCATACTCCCTCTTTCGAGTCGGCGCATCTCTCCTCCTGAACCAATCCACCGCATCGGAGCCATCCATCATCGTTGGCGCAAACGTCGAGAACGCCGCCTACCCTGTTGGTACTTGCGCTGAGCGCGTTGCCTTCGGAACCGCCGTGGTTCAGGGCCACAAGCTAGGCTCATTCAAAGCCGTTGGCGTTGCTACAGACATCGACGACTTCTGCTCACCCTGTGGAATGTGCAGACAGTTCTTGAGGGAGTTCCTTAGCCTGGAGACGCCAATCTTCATGTTCAATAAGAAGGGCAAGTACATTGTAAGGACGATGGGGGAGCTGTTGCCGTTGAGCTTCGGGCCGGACGTGCTGCCACCGAGGGAGCAGTTGAAGAAAGAGAGGGATGACGACAAGGCGAAGGCTGCGTGAGCATCGTCACTTGATCAAGGGCTGCGTGCGCACACCCTGAACTCCATCAAGGGACTACATTCTTAGAGCTACGTATGAAAAACCTATGAAAACAATATTCAATCGGGGCTTCGAAACTCAAAACCTGTTCATTAACGTTGATGCTTATCGAGCTTGACGCATGTAGCATCCCCGCGGCAAGACGAACAGCCGACTAGGGTGCAGCCTTATCGTGCCTTATCTTACTGCACGACCTCGACCAACAATTGCTCACACATTATGCATCTCCGCGCTCCGGAGATGTGTGGAACGACATGATTACATCTGAGCTGCTCGTATGCAACTAGAAACTAATTAACAAAGGTGACAGACTCCCCTCATCATGCCGTGCCTTCTCTATATACGCCCAGATTGAGGGGTTGAAGCTACGATATGGCGGCAAACAACGGAACAAGCGACTCAGAACACTTCTCGCCGTATAGGCCAGATGGAAAGCTTGTAAGTGATAAGGACTGCTCAATGTTGGTAGCTTTGAAGACGTGTATGTGTTCTAATAGCCTGCGGTATAGTATGGCTTCGTCTGTGTGGTGACGGGTGCAACTCATCCTGTGGGGATGGCAATCGTCGCTGAACTTGCTGGTAAGTCATGCCCTCAAACGATGCAGTCGTGGTTTTGTTGCTTCTTCTTGGAAGTTGCGTATGTTTTGAGATCAAAGCAGCTGCTTCATTCATCCCATTTGGGTTCAAATTGGGCATGTTTCAAGTCACATTCCAGTGATTCACAGCCATTAAGAGCAGTACCAAGCACTGACAATCCACAGCCCATGGCGCAGCATGCATATACGCTTGCTCTTCTCTCCCTGAAGAGCCTTTTGTTGAGCTCGCTTTTTCTATCAACTCTCAGTATCCCAATACCAAGGTGATTGGCTACCCTTACAAGATTACCTCCGAAGAAGACACCCTCGCGCTCATCGACGATGTGCTCAACTCCTGGGGCCGGTTGGACATCTGGACGTCTTCGACTGGTCTCCTTGGCCCCCATCCATCACAACCACTGGTCCGAAAGATCTCTACGCTGCGTTCGAAACAAACGCCATGCCCGCATTCTTCGCGCTCAAGTACGCGCCGGCTGCGATGCAGAAGACGACACCGAAGGGCAGCTACCCCAACGCCGCACCAAAAGATGCCCCGTACGGATCGATCATCGTAGTCACCTCGGTAGCCGGCACGTACGGTGGGTGCTGGGCGCCTGCGTTCACCATGGCATCGCACGCCGCGCTGGGCGTAGTCAAGTCTGGCGTAGCGGTTCTCAAAGGCACGGGTGTGCGTATCAATGCTATCACAGCAGGGCAGATTGACGTCGGTGTGGATCTGAAGGGGAGCGGATTGAAGGAGATGGAGGGAGGACAGTTTCCACCTGCTGCGTTGCAAGATAAGGAAGTCCAGAGGAGAACTATTGGGCTCGAGAGGGCGGGCAGGCCGGAGGAAGTCGCACGCGTAGCTGGCTTCTTAGCGAGTGGGTTCAGTAGCTACATTACTGGGGCAGAGATGAGGGTCGATGGAGGTGCGGGGGTGATGAATCCGCTGACAGTACCCGTGTAGGCAAAAACTACGTGGCGAGACCAGAGTCTAGAGAAAATGATGAATATCAGTCTTCGTCGTTTGTTAAAACATGATGGAGCCCGATTACACTTGCGGCCTCTCCTATGATGCATAGGTTGAAGTTCGCTGGATGTTCGATGCTAATAATTAGAATTAAACAATCCAACATGCGTATAGTAGAAAAGAGCTTCGCATATAGGCAGGTACTTCAGGTCACTTTCAGGCACTCTGTACAAGAACACATGGATATCACACAGTAAGCAAAAAAAGACAATCAAGGCACAGTAAGAGTGCTTCCAAGAGAGAACGACAGGGCAAAACAAAAGGGTCTTGCCGCGACTCGAACGCGGGGCCTCTCGCACGTTTACTTAGGTACCCTAAGCGAGAATCATACCACTAGACCACAAGACCGTGCTATTGTAGCTGTTGATGGAAGTTTGGCGGTGTTACTGCTATATATCCCAAATAAATAAGCATTGTGTAGAGCTCGCCCATCTAGTTTGCGCTCGTTCCTGTGCCCGCCCCGCAAGACATGGCCCGTGCCGTGCCAGTCAAGTTAACAAAAGGTGGTAGATAAGTCGTATGTTCCTGTTTGAGTGCAAGATGTGATATCATGTCTGCCACTTTTGAGAGGTAATGCATGCATTTAATAAGGTTAAATTGCCACAAGCTAGACGCTGACAGTGCGCGATGAAGATGGCAGGTGCGCTAAAATGTAGAACCCAGATCCTCTACGTCAACGCGTCGAGCTCCGTGCGCGCTTCGGAGTCCTTGCTCCAACCTGCCGTAACGGTTTTTGAGTGTCTGCCGTTGCATTGTTCGCTTTTGGAGATAGTAAAGGGTCAACATGGTCCGCTTGTGTGTGCCTGCTGGTGAGCATAAATGTCGTGCGACGTGTGCATGCAAGTAGCTAACAGCAAGCAGGCGACGACCAGCATGCCCTCACTCGCAGACCACGCCTCGGGCTCTCCGCCGCGGAACCTTCTCTCATCGAGTCTCCCTCCCGCGCCTGCCTCCTTGCCGCTGTTACAACCGCTTTCCGTTCCGTCCTTGGTTTCGCACGTCCTGGCACTTTCGTCAGATCCGCCGCACTTTTTGGGTTAATTGATGGGTCGATCACAGCATGTGATATTTACGGGAGGCAAGAGCTGAACAGGGCGGTGTTCAAATTGGACGGCCTGGACAGCCCTAAGCCCTGGAAGTTGTGGGAACGTACAAAACAGTGGACACTTGAAGATGCGACCTTGTATGGAGGTGCAACAGGACTTCTCCTTGCTTCAAACCCCCGGCTTTTTCCAGGTGCAACGGGCTGGACACGGTTCTTTGGTATTACTATCGCGGGATGCGCCATCGGCGCGAAGACAGGAGAATGGGTGTTTGGCAGAGGCCCGCCACACCAGGCAAAGCGTGTGGAATGGGTACTTGCAGCGCAACGGCGCGCAATGTATCAACGACTCTCAGAGGACGAGCAAGCAAAGGCGTCACTATCCCGGTTTGGGCGGTCACTTCTCATGGCCTACACTGGAGACAATCCCCTCATGCGGACACTGAGCAGGCCGTTTCAAGGACTCAGCGGCACGGCAAATCCCGGCACTGACGCAGCACACAGTCATGCTCCTCACGATGCACAAACAGAGGCTATACGGCAGATAAAGTTGCAGCAAGCTCATGCAAAACCATCTATCTTCCTGCTGACGGAGTTCGAGAAGGAAGAGCTGGCGGTCCCTGATTACGACGGTGGTCATCGACAGTATCTTATGGACCCACTGGACGTTGACATAGAGACATTACAAGAGCACTTGGAGCATCTGAACAAGCTCCGTGCTTCCGATATCAAGGAGTTGGCGTACATATGGCAGGGATTGGCAAAGAAAGAGCAACGCCTGCACCAGTTGTCGCAGGATGAACCTGAGAAGGACCTACTGCGACGCGAATTACAGTTGCAAAACAGCCTGGCCACCCACTTCAACACTCGAATTGCTATACTCGCTTACGCGCAAGCTGATACGCGCAAGCGAATTGATCAAATACGAAACGAAGACCAAGCTTCTGCTGGTATGGTGCCTCCGCCTGTAGCAGAGGCGGCTTCTTTCGATGGTGATTGGAGAAAGCCATAGCCCTCAAAAGTCCGCCGAACGTATCCGAAAACGCTGGGAAAGTGCCAGGTCGGAGCTGGCACAGGTGGAGCACGTCCTTTCTCAGTTCGACACACTGAAGGCTCAAGGTAGTACAAATAGTCACGCCAATGAGCAGGCTGAGCTGCTCCGTAGCGATGCAAACCAGATGAAACAGAACGTAGTGGCTACAGAGAGACTGTTGAAAGAATACGAGGACCAGATCTACAAGGTCGATGTCCGTGCTGGCAGTTAGTAGTAAACTTCCCATCGAGGACTGTCCGAAGCGCCATTGGCTACAAAGGGCCTTCACCATCTTATCAGAGTGTTCGTATACTCTCGTGCTGAGGCGTTGGCTAGTCGTCCGTCTTGCTACCGTTCCTGACATCCCAACATCGTCCCCTAGGGACTCATGCTGTCTGAATCGAGTATGATCACTCTGTCGCGCTGTTGTTCGAGCACCGTAGATGAACAGACCGTTTAGAAAGACAGTCGATCAGGCGAGGAAGGGAATTTACGTCTGCATAAGAGCCACGTGCAACAGCTGAGGTGAAGTAAAAGCTACCTGCGGCCGAATGTAGGTCTTGTTACGTAGGTGACTGGAGGAACAAGGCTAAAACATGGAGGATCTTGCAATCACGCTTTTCACTTTCACTTTTCGTTTTCCGGCTTTGTGACGTGATGGTTCCCGCAATCGTGCTGTTTGTTTATCTGTTTGCTTGCTCCTTCCCGGATCTGGGCCCGTTCGCGCCTACTTCAACTCTACTTCCCCCTCCTCAACATCTTCTCGTTTGTTTAACACAATCATCATGGCTAAACTGAGCCACCCAGCCGACTCATCGGATGCTACGCCTACAGCAGGCCGTATTTCCAACGCTGTCACAGGCTCCACTCCCGCCATGGCTTCCCCTGTACTTCAGCCAATTTCTCAAGAAGCCAGTCTTCAATCGCACGGCAAAGACAATTTGTTACCTTCACCACCGCACCAAGACTCTGGGCCATCATTGTTCTCGCCCGCCGACTGCCGTGCTCTCAAAAAGATTCTACACGACGTGGGCAACAGTTCTTCTCCCTCTACCCCACGCCGACTCGAGCTGAGCGAACCGCTATCTGCGAACACTGAGCGCACTAGCAGCACTTTTGACAGTGGCACAGTAGACGAAAACTATCATCTTGTTGGCAATGAAGCTACTGACACCGGATACGAGGACGAGGACGAGAGCATGGAGTTGAGTGACGGTGAGGAGCGCATCACAGCTGGAGATACCATGAACGTACCCGGAAACTATGTGTCACGAAGTGTTTCCTACTCCAACCGCCGGCTGCGAGACAGCGTTTCAACGCATGATGAGAAGGAGAAGCTGCGGTACAGTGATCGCCGCTCATTGAGTGCGAAGCATTCCGGGGCCAAGTGGCAAGAGCAGGAGCATACTGTATTGCCGGAGGCAAACGGACAAAATACCATCAAAGAAATCATGAGCCTACTCGGCAAGCGTGCGCTGCCAGCACGTCCGCAGGACCTTGGCCGCAACGACTCAGATCGCCAGCCGATACCTGATGACATCAAGCAGCTGAACCGGATGCGCCTCTCGATGGAGAAGGTATTGGAAGATGAACTTGTCGAGCAAGAGCGTGCAACACGCGAACAAGAGCCAGGCTGTTTTGTTCCTAGTCGTGCTGGTTCGCGCCACAGCGCAACTGCGGCTATGAAGCAACAGTCTATCCATGAGGCGTCAGATGCTGATAACGAAGACAATGACGCCACAGATGATGTAGCTGAGGCAAATCAGGAGGAAGTAAGCAAATACCAATCAGACCAACCACTGTCTGCCTGCCCATACTGACAATATCAATCAGAATTCACAGATCGCCGTTGCCAATCTCAAAGTCCACACTATGCATGCTGCTACGTCGTCCAGGACACGAGACGGATCGATGCTGCTAGTCCCAAACACTCCGGTCATCACTGCACAGGCTCCAGATCAAAGCCACATCCGGCTTCCTACCGATCAAAACGTTCCTGAGACACCATTCACCAAGACGCTGAGTTACTTCAGGCAGTACAAGGGTGCTGGGAACTATCTTTCCACCCGCCATCAAGATTCTGCTCTGCCACAAGAGATCGCCGCGGTAGCAGGAATTGCCATCGATACTGAAGACAAGCCAGGCCCAGAGGAGCAGGAAGAGTCGCGGCGCATAGCACCGAACACCAGCCACACCAGCGCTTTGCCTACAAGGTCTGCTCTAGCTGACCTAGAATGCATGGCCCTACCTCAGGCTAGCAAAGACTCAGAGAAGGCCTCAGGCACCCTTGATAAAGCAGACGAATCTCACCAAGCACATGCATCCTCTAAAGCCGCCCCAGAGGATACTTTTAAACAGGGTGGGACTTGCATGCGGTCAGACCCAGATGACACTCAAAAGCAACTCATCCTTTATCCACAGCATCCCGCCTTCGTAAACGCCATTGGAATGATCCCAGCTACCGTTTTCTGGATGACTGCGGCTACCATTGTCAGGTACACTAACATTGGTGTTGACTTGCTCATCGAGAAGCTCAGGGATACTTACCTCTAGGTCACATATTTGGACCATCGATGAACATACAAGCGTTACGAAAAGGGTACTGATGAGATGTTGGCTCCTTTCAAGCGGAATGGTTATTGCGCGATCATCAGATATCGGGATGCTACTTCAGTGGTTGAAAATGCTGAAGAAACTCTAAATCTACATAAAAGCCAGAACGCCAATGCTATCCATGATACAATATACTGTACTTTTCCAGCCCATCTCATATGTTCATCTCCTTCAGATCCTCGGAAACCTTGAACGGCGCCTCAGTCTTCGCCTTGATCTCGTCAACCGTGACACCCTTGGCATATTCTCTAAGTGTCAAGCCCTCGACTCGGTCAACATCAAAGACCGCGAGATCTGTGATGATGGTCGAAACGCACTTGGGCCCGGTGAGGGGGAATGAGCATTGGTTGAGGATCTTGGGGTTGCCCTTCTTGTCGACGTGCTCCATTGTGACGATGACCTTTGTTTGTGTAGGGTTCGCGACGAGGTCCATGGCGCCGCCAATGCCCTTGACCTTACCGGGAAGCATAAAGTTTGCAAGGTCTAAAGAGTGTTAGTTGCGTGACTTCAGCAGGTAGAAGAGCGAGTAAACATACCTCCGTACTGGTTGACCTGCATAGCACCCAGCATAGCAACATCAATCCTTCCCGACCTAATCATGCCAAAGCTCTCGTGGCTGCCGAACGTGGACGCGCCGCTGTTGAGTGTGACGGTCTCCTTTCCAGCGTTGATGAGATCTGGATCTTCCTCACCAGGCTTCGGGTAGCGACCCATACCCAAGATGCCGTTCTCGGACTCCAGGATGATCTCGGTACCCTCGGGAAGGAACGCTGGTGCAGCAAGAGGCATGCCAATACCAAGATTGACGTACATGCCGTCCTTGAGCTCCTGCGCTGCACGCTTGATGATGCGCTCACGCTTCTGGCTTGCTTCTGAGCTGCCATCGGAGATGGCCTTCTTTTTTGTTCCTCGGGGCTCTTGTAGAACACGGTTCTCTCAATCTGCTTGCCTTGGGTACTCTTGATCACCCTCTTTACATAGATACCCTGGAGGTGGATGTCCTCTGGCGCGATTTGCCCGTCCTCGACAATCTCGTCGGCTTCGACGATGGTGATCTTCGCGTTCTTGCCCATGGCTTCGTTGAAGTTGTTTTGCGCTTTGCGGAACTGGCAGTTGCCGAGGCGGTCGGCTTTCGCGACCTTGACAAAGGCGTAGTCGCCGAAGATGGCTTCTTCAAGACATAGGGTTTGCCGTTGAATTCGCGCGTCTCTTTGGGTGGGGCCATTTTGGCAATGGTGCCATCTGTGTTGTAGCGGACGGGGGAGCTCGCCAGTTTGCACTGAGATTATTAGTTGACATGTAGACTGTGGACATCGTGGTCTTGCATACCTATTGTGCCGTATGCTGCCGGTGTGTAGAAAGCTGGGACACCTGCGGCGCCAGCAGCGCACTTCTCTGCAATGGTACCTTGGGGCGTCAACTCAAGGCTCAGCTGTCCCTTCAAGTACATCTGCTCGAAAACCTTGTTGTCTCCGATGTAACTTGCAACCATGGTACCAATTTGCTTTGTCTCCAGAAGCTGGCCAAGACCGACACCCGGCATGCCTGCATTGTTACTGACGACTGTGAGGTTTTGGATGTCGGAACGATCTCGTAGCTCGTTGATCAATGTGTTCGGTACGCCTGAGAAGCCGAAGCCGCCGACCAGTAATGTGGAATCAGACTTTAGATCTTTGATGGCTTCTTGCGCGGATGGGAAGATCTTGTTGATCACAGATCGTGCTGCTGTGGTGGAGAAGAACCGCATAACCTTGCCATTCCGGCGACCGGCAAAGTGGAATGTGCGTTGCATCGTGAAGATTGTAGGCTGTAAATGATCGAGGGTTTAGAGCTACCGATGCGCAATTTGGTACTGTTTGGATGTCGTATGGTGCGTTGAATTGATAAAGAATTGAGATTACGGGTATGCTAAATGCGCTATTTCGAGCTTCAGCTCTACGACAAACTGCAAAACAGGGTATCTGGGGATGCAACGCGACAGTGGGCGATTCCATCTTTTTGTTTCGCGATCTGGAGCTCCCCACACAAGCTATCGGAGTTGCAACAGTGCTAACTGTATCTGGACCACCGACACACTTGCCGTGCCGGCGCCGGTGGAGTTCTGTAACTCGGAAAAGGGTCGACATTTGGCATGGATAAGTATTTAACCGCATAACGCACGGAAATGTATCAGCACATGGGTGTGATTAGCTGCTTGTCAAGTCGGATGGAGACACCGGATGCGGATAAGGACATATTTTTCCAAGCTGCCGAAAATATCCGTACGAATTGGCCATGTGACACTGTGTTCTACTTCGCGTTCCATTCCGCAGGGTTGTCAACAATCAAATAGATTCAATAATATTGTTTTGATTTTGTTTAATTACTTTAAAATAATTAAACAAATAGCTACTACTCCTAATAATCAAACAAAATTAATACTCTAGCTTCCAATTATTGAATCTGTTTGAATTTGTTTAAAAAATCGTCACGTGTGAGGTTGTTGGGATACCTAGGATAGCAGCTGACGATCAATTTCCTAGGGTTGTTACCCCCTCCTTTATTAACACTATAGCAATTGTATAGTTGCTAGTAGAGCAAAAAGATAGCTATAGTTACTAGGAATTAAACCTGCAAGCTTAAAAAAAAGCCCTAGATTTAGTCCTAACTAATAGACGCCTATAAGTGTATGTAAATTCAGTTGCAGACGTCTACTAGCCTAAACTAAACCCCTTCTCTTCCTCCTCTTTTAGATAGAAGATCTACAAGACTATTAATATATATATAATATGCTAAATAGGGTAATATTATAGTGTTATAGTGTTGTAGCAGAGTAAGATTCTAGTAATAGCTTACGCCTAGCATATAAGCATAAGTATTAATTTGTGAGGACTTCAGCTTGAACCCACTGAGCCACACTGCCTAAAAAGGTACAGTAATCCATTAGATGGATTGACTGGGGTTCGAACAGTATAAATACCCGTGACATAATTATTATATATAACTATTAAAAAATTACTAGCTATAACTATATAGTAAATTAATAAATTAAGCTTAGTAATAACTAAAGTAATACTGCTAAATTGTTTCTACTTATTAGATTTACTCTATCTCTATTATAGCAAATTGTATAGCGTTTTTGCATTAATCCTTAGTAGAGGCAGTAATGTTAATAGGCTGGCTGCTGTAAAGCACTGGTCTCTAAAAAGTGTTACACCCTAATTCACCTCTAACTTAGCTCCTTTACGTTTCTGTTCCTGCCTGTAACTTAGTTATAGCATTCTAAACTTCCCTGTATTCTAGCAGTATAAAGGCACAAGGAGAATTATCTATAGATAGATAGTTTTTAAGTATTCTTTGTACAAGACCTATAGGAATAGAATTGTCTCTATGTTACCTATCCTAGTGCTCCTAGATACCTTGTAGCAGATACACACGCATTCTAGAGCTTTCTATTATCCTATATTGTTACATTATACTTAAAAACTTATCCTAGCTAGTAATAGCCTCTAAATAATATTATAAGTTTGTTTAGTTATTGTGTACTAAGTAGATTTAGACCCCTTTTAGTTACAAACTATACAGGTCCTAATTATTGTCTATCTAATAGTTAGGATTCTAGAGACCTCCTAACAACTAAAGCCTTTAGGTTTAGAACTTCCTATAACTTACTGCTCTAGGATTACTTTAGAAAAGTCGCGTTAGATTACGCTAAGATAAAGACTTAGAGATTATTAATAACCTACCTAAATTAGATTACTACTAATGTTAGGTACTACTAACCCTAGTTTAAAGGAACCTATTAGATAATCTACTTAAGGACAGGTGATAGCGCCTGCTAAGGGATTAACTAACACCTAGACGCTTAGCAAGAGCAATACTAAATTAGACTTAGAATAGGTAAATCTTTATAAGTTAGTTAACTAACTAAGGGCTAAAGTAGCCTAGCTTTAGGCCTAATCCCTTCCCTATAAAGATGTACCTGTGCCTACTATAGAGTCTCCCCTTATTTAATCTTAGCAACCTCCTAAAAGGTTCTAGTCTAAGACCCTAGTCTACTACCCTAGGCTTAGTAAACGCACACTAGCTATTAACAAATTAAGTAATAGAAAAGACCCTACTTTTAGACAGTAGCAAGCCTTAATTTAGGACTAACTTAACATTAATTTAGATTACTATCCTATAGAACAAGCTTGTATAGCTCTAGTATAGGGATATACTTCTAGGCTTGCTAAGGAATACCTAGAGCCCTAATACTTATCTTACAAAACAGACTAGTTCTAGAGCGCAGAGGAAATAATAACGCTTCTCTACTCCTACTTTATTATAGGGAATAAGAGAGCTAAAAGTTAAGCTATTTTTAATTAACTCTAAATAGGAAAAGATAACACGTTTCTACTTTTTAAAGCGCGCTTCCTAAGTGCTGCTATCTAGGGACAAGTACCTAAGTTAGAATAGTTTTACTACATGTAGATAAAGGTTACCCCTGCCCTCTAAAGTCCTAACCTAGGATTTAAGAGGTAGTAGGATAACTTGTTTAAACTTATAGTAGAGTATCTTACAGCGTATAACATAGAAAGAAAACAACATCCTGTTTATGCCCTACCTAATACCTTACTAACTTAGACCTAACCCTAAACTATTAACAATTAGCATTAGACTAACAACCTACCTCTAAATTAGCCTACACCTAGCATTTAGAAACCTCCTATATCTACTCCTACTCTAGCACCTAGGACTACACTATCCTAAGCCATACCTATAAGAGAGCTAACCCTAGGCAACTGCTACAACTATAGCAAGACAGGTTACTTTGCAAAAGATTGCCCTAGTCCCTAGGTACAAGAAATCTAAGTAGATATAGAGGAATATATTAACGCTAAAGAAGATTTTAAAGAGGAACTAATACCTAAGGGAAACAGCCCCGCCTAGGAGGACAACTTTACCTAGGCCTAAACTAATATAACCTATCTAATCTCTCTTTATCTTATTTGTTTAGTAGCCCCTATTTCCTTACTTCTTCTATTCTATTAAACTAAGGGCTAGGCGTACAACTTAACTCCTTAGTTAACACTAGTGCCTAAGGATTTTTATTTTTAAATTCTAATATTGCTACTTTAGTGTCTGCTACACTTAGGACTCCTATCTAAAAGTTGCCCTTTAAGGTCTAAGTTAAAGGATTCTAGGATTAGATTACAACTCTAGTAAACTAGTACATTTAGTTACACTTAACTATTAATAGGCGTAAGATATGTAACTGCCTCTCTATTATTGTTAATCTAGGATCCTAGGAATGTATTATTAGAATTAAATAGTTAAAACGTTTTAAACTCTAACTTAATATAGAGCGATCTTAGCTTATATAGCTAGTAAGGTACCCTAGGTTGTACAACCCTACCCCTCTATTAATAATAACCCTATATTAACCTTTGCTATAAGCCTACGTCCTATAAGACGTATAACAAAGGGACAACCTATAGGAAGCTGTAGAGTACTAACGTCGCTAAAGTCTAAATTACTTAATATATTGTATAAGAGGTATTATTTAATTACTAAAATGCTGTTCCTTACTAACAATCCTAACCTAAAAAGCCTCTAACTCGCCACCTCCTAGGGAGGCGCGTATTTCCTTACTTTTATTAAATGCTTTTTACTTTTCTATAAAAAAACTATAGAATAAATTTTTTACTACTAGTCTATATAAGATTAATTGCGTTATTAACTACTGTTATACTTAAGACAACCCTAAGAACGCTTAGCTACTTAACAAACAATTGCTAGATAAATATATTTAATATGCTAATATATTTAGTAAAACAGAAGCTAAAACCCTTCTAGAACACTGCCCCTATAACTACAAAATTATATTAGAGGGCTAATTGCTAAATTCCTACTTGCCCTTATATAAACAAAATCTTAAGGAACTTAAAGCTACTAAGAAGTTTGTATAAGACTAACTACAGCACAGCTAGATTAAATATAGTTAGAGCCCCTTTGCGTTGCCTATACTCTATATTTAAAAACTAAATAGGAATTTGCGTATTTGTGTTAACTATTATAAACTTAACGCCCTTATAAGAAAGGACTCCTATCTAATACTGCGCATAGACAAATTGTTAGCACAACTGTCTAAGGCTAAGGTATTTACTAAATTTAACATCTAGAATGCCTTTAATTAAATTTGTATAGATCCTGCCTCTAAGGAGTACACTACATTCTGTACACGTTACAGTAGTTATAAGTGCAAGGTTCTACCCTTTAGGCTATATAATAGACCAGCTACTTATTAATAATATATAAATAATATTCTTATTAAATATCTAGACAACTTCTGTATTGCATATCTAGATAACATCCTTATCTACTCTAAAGACCTTGTAACCTACAAACAATATATTAAGCTAGTACTTAATTAACTCTATATTGCTAGATTATAAGTAGACATTAAGAAGAGCAAGTTCTACGTTACCTGTACTAAGTACTTAGGTTACATCCTAACTAATAAAGGAATTAAAGTAGACTCTAAGAAGGTACAAGCCCTTAGGAACTAGATCCCTCCTACCACTGTTACTAGTGTGAAATTATTCCTAGGCTTTACTAGGTTTTACTAACAATTTGTACCTAAATTCTCTTGCGTAGCTAAGCCCCTTATCGCCTTATAAAGCCTAGCAAACCTATTTAAATAGACTACTTAATGCTAATCTAGTTTTAAAAACCTAAAGGAAGCCTTATTATCTATCCTAACTCTATGCTATTTTAATCCTAACTACAATACAAAGATTAAAACTAACGCCTTTAATAGAGTTGTCGCTAGGGTTTTGTTACAGTAGCACCCTAACAACAAGTAGTACCCTATAGCATTCTACAGCTAAGTACTCTCTAGAGCTAAACTTAATTAGGAAATACATAATAAGGAGTTGTTTGCGATTTTATAAGCCTTTAATAAGTAGAGAGCTAAACTTACCTTAGTTACAAAACAGATCTAAGTCTACTCTAATTATTAATCCCTAGAGTACTTTATAACAACTAAAATCTTAAATGCTTAACAAGTATAATAGGCAGAAGCTCTAGCTCTGTTTAACTTTAAGATTAAATACACGCTAGGCAAGAATAATAAGCGTGCTAATATCCTAAGTTGCTAAGAACAGGATCTTACAAATCTAAAGTCTACCTAAGAAGACAATTAGTCCTAAGTTCTACTAGGTCTACAGTAGTTACACAACTAGATTAATTCTAATTTAGCTTAGATATATCTAGCTAAGACTAACCTAGTTGTAGCTACTATCTGCTTAGTATAGCCTATTATAAAACTAGATTCCTTAGAACTAATTAAGGCGTTAATACAAGAAAACTAGAAATCTTTTAGATAAGAACAACTATTGTTGCTATCTCTGTATTAGATCTAAAACAGACTCCTTCTCTACTATAATTAACTCTATGTCCCTGCTAACTTAACTCTATGTATACGCCTAATTAAGGAAGCCTATAACTAACTATTAACTGCTTACCCTAGTGCTAAGAAGACCTACTAACTGCTATTACAATAGTATTACTAGAAAGGTATAAGTGCTACATGTAAAAGATATATCTAAAACTGCATCCTATGTCGCCAAGGCCATCTAAGACAGACCTAACTCTGTAGGTACTTACATCCCTTGCTAATACCTAACAAACTAATATAACATTTGTGTATTAATTTTAAGGATTTTCCTAAGGATAAAGCTAGGTATAACTAGATTATAGTTATTATTAATTGCCTAACTAAATAAGCTATTACAATCCTATGCTATAAAACAATTACAGCACGCAGGATAGCAAACTTGTTTATACAATAGGTGTATTAGTTTAGACACACCCCTAAGTTAATAGTAAGTAACAGGGGCCTCTAGTTTATCTTAACTTTCTAGATAGAATTCTGTTAAATTATAGGTATGAAAGTTAAGCTATCTACTACCTATTATAAGGAAACTAACAGTTAAACAGAGATTATAAACAAGTATATAGACTAATAGCTCTATCCCTTTATCTTGTACTATTAGGATAACTAGTCTAAACTCCTACTAATTATAGATTGTGCCTAACTTACTCTGCTACATTCCTTAATTAGAATATCACCTTACTAAGTAATTTATAGTAGCTAACCTAAACAGAGCTAGAGTTAGAAAGGAGCTGATATAGCAGTAACCCCTATAGAACAACTTAACTACAAGGAGGCCTTAGCATTAGCAACCTATATACACAACGCCTAGAAGGTAGCTAAGGAGAATATAGAGAAAGCCTAAGACTATATGCGCTCTATAGTTAACGCTTATTGCAACCTAGTTAACTAGACTATAGGTAACAAAGTGTACCTTTCTACTAAAAACTTAATAAGTAAGCAACTAAGCTAAAAGCTATCTAACAAGTAGGAAGGTCCCTTTAAGGTCCTAGAACAGGTTAGTTACTTATATTGCTTAAAACTTCCCCTAGTTTAAAAATACACAACGTATTTGCACCTAACGTTCTGTATAAGGATCTAGATAACCTGTTGCCTAGTTAGGAAGCTCTAAAACCTGCAGGTATTCCTATTTAAGGAGTAGAGGAATAGGAGGTCTAAGAAATCCTGGCTAGTAGGTTAGTCTGCTGTAGTCTTAAGTACTGTGTAAGCTAGGTTAGCTATAACCTAGACCTAACTTAGTATCCTGCAAAAACTTTACAGGAGCACCCTATAAGCTAAAGGCGTATTACAATAAGTACCTAGAGCAGCCTAGTCTACTAAAGGCATTAAACAAATAGATTACAGTATAGGAAGAAGGTTAAGAATTATAGGGCAAATAAAGACATTATAATTTAGAAAAGGACAAAGGAAATCTATTAACTCTAAAACGCCTCTAACTGCGTTTATACAATAGATAACAAGAAAAGAAAAATAAAAGAAATCCTCCTTACTATACAGCTTAAGAAACCCTTTCTTTTTTAAGGGTTCTTAATGTTACTTATCTCCTTAGAGCTACTAGCGTTAGTTTTATCTAACAACCTAGGAGCACCCTTTTTTTTTAGGTGCTAGAAGCAGAGCTAGCTTTACTAACTTACCTCTAACTCTAGAGCTATAAGGGGCTATTTCCTATTGCAGCTTAATAACCTCCCTAGTTAACACTAACAAACTCTCTACTATCTCCTCTATTACCTAGCCCTACGCTGTACTAGCGTAGTACTAGTGCAGCAACACGTTATTAGCAGTAACTCCCTTAAGCTGCGCAGTCGCCACCTGCACTACACTCGCTAGAGCTATTACTAATGCTATAAGGCTACGCTATGCCTCTAGTGCTACCTCTATTACCTCCTCCTCTACCGCCTCTCCTGCTGCCTTACCCCTAGATTCCTCCTCCTACATAATAAGGTTGTTATAAAAAGTAGTATACTTAGGACTAACGTAAATTAGAACCTATAACTATTAGTATTAGTTAGAGAGCAGGAGTAAAGAAAAGTCTAGTTACTAGATAACACTTCTTATTTTAAAGTGTGTAATAAGCATACTTTAACAACAACGCCTTGTTAAAGGCGTAGTCTACCTTCCTCCCCCTTACAAAGGCCTAAATTAAACAAAGGCAGATAACCTAATAGGCTACTGCAAGAGCTCTAGGTGGGACTAGTATTAGTATAGTAACTAATTAATAAACCTAGGAGCATTAGCATAGGAACAATTAAAAGAGCGTAGGGATACTTACAGTAAGAAATAGTGTCTGTTAGAGTTAGGAAAGGTGTAGGGATTAATTGTTTATATACCTACGCAATGCGTCCTAGAAATTAGATATAATAATAATAGCAAACCTATTTCCCTCTAATTAAGTTATAATATAGCTTGTTGTCACGTTAGATTTAGGCAGCAGAGTTAACAAACAAAAAAAAAAAAAAAAAGTTGTCTTTACTTTAGATAAAAACAATAATAAAACACTAAAACAACAACCTAAGTTAACTAAAAACCTATAATAGACGCTAAATTAACGCACTAACGCTATAGAACAACAACTATTATTACTTACGTGTATCTAGGACAATCTGCCTATATAGGAGGGGGTAGTGTAAAGCACTAGTCTCTAAAAAGTGTTACACCCTAATTTACCTCTAACTTAGCTCCTTTACGTTTCTGTTCCTGCCTATAACTTAGTTATAGCATTCTAAACTTCCCTGTATTCTAGCAGTATAAAGGCATAAGGAGAATTATCTATAGATAGATAGTTTTTAAGTATTCTTTGTACAAGACCTATAGGAATAGAATTGTCTCTGTGTTACCTATCCTAGTGCTCCTAGACACCTTGTAGCGGATACACACGCATTCCGGAGCTTTCTATCATCCTGTGTCGTTACAGCTGCGTCCTTTTTGCACGCACAACGCGTTAATAGCTACACCCCCTATCTATCTTACTACATCTATAGCTTATTTACTATCTATTATGCCTCTAAAACGTACACTTAAGTCTGCTAACGCAGCTAAATTAGCTACTAAATACCTAAAACGTACGCTAAAGCCCTTGTTAAAAAAGCGTAAAGGAGATAGTAGCTAGTCTATCTATTATACTACACTAGAGCCTCTATCTACAGAGCCCCTAAATACACCTTTAACCTAGTTAAATAAGCCTATACTTGTAGATGCCTTACCCTAACGTATATCCCTGCGCTAAGACCTATAGTTAGCTACTCTAGAGGCCTTACAAATTACTAATAATAATACCTAGGAGTTACAATTAATGCTTAATAAGCCTAAGGTAGTAATTATATAACTGCTGGCTGGCTCTAACACAGTAATAGAGGCTATAATTAATAATAATAATAATAATAATAGTAATAGGTAGATTAGCAACTATAACAGCGTTAACTTTAGTTAATTATAAGGTATAGCAAAGCTACTAGCAGGTCTAAAAGGTAACACTAGTTAGATCTATAAACATAGCTAGCAGGTATAGAAAGAGCACTTATTTAACCTAGAGTTACTCTATTTTGTATGTAAATACTGCTACACATATAAGCTATCTAGAGTAGTACACTAGACTACTAGATTAACAAGCGCTGCTATATAATACCTTACTCTTAATAAACCTAGTTATTAACTAAGTAAGATAGGTCTAATTGCTCTAAAGCCTTAATAGCAACCTAGTTAATAATTGCTACAATTTGCTAGTTAGCGCAGCCTTTAGGTCTCTACATCTGCCTACAATAAACTAGGTAACTTTAACGTATATAGATTTTAGCAGGCTACTATGTTATAGCTAGTTAAGAATAATTAACCTCTCTAAGAGTTTAAGACGCTAGCGTTTTGTAGCATAATATAGTTTGCTAACCTAGAGGCAGAGACAGTATTATAGAGATCCTATAATAGTGTCTTATAATTTGTAATAAAGCTATATAGCTATATGCAACTATAGGTTATACACGCGTTAGTAGAGGTAGAGAGTTAGATACATATAAGCTTTAATAGATAGACGTCTAAAGGTAGTAAATATAGCTTCTTTGCTATAGTTGCTTACTACACTAATAAAGGACGCTAAGATAGTTAACCTACCTATTGCGCTGCTATAGGTTGTTAGCGCCTACACTAGCAAGGCTATAGCTAACACTATAGCAGCTATCTTATAGTACTTTAATATTAGTTGTAGCAAGCTTAGGTACTTTGTACTTAATAACGTAGCTAATAATAATACTACTATTAACAAGCTTGCTGTAATGTACAACTTTAATAGCATAAATTGCTGTCTCTGCTATGCCTGCTATATACTTAACCTTATTAGCTAAATAATTATATTTAGTTGTAACACTAACGCGTATAATAATAAGCCTAAGAATATAAAGGAAGAAGAGTACTATATAAGAGAGTAGTAGAAGGATAGACTATTAGGCGTCTTTTTTAGCGTTATTAACTATATTAACATACTAAGCTAGTACATGTTATTTATAAGCTATTAACGCTAGGCTTTAAAGGAGATAGCTACTAGCTCTGCTATAACTACTATCTACAAGCCTATTAAGCCTGTTATTACACGCTAGAATAGCTTCTATAGCTTACTTAAGCGTAGTGTTAAGCTTTAATAAGCTATTACGTTATACGCTAATTATTATATAATAGAGACTAAAGCTACTAACTCTACTGCGCAGACTTGCAATAACAAGCTCCTAATAGTACTATCCTAGATAAGGTTAACTAGGCTTACTACTACTAACTAGGCAGTAATTAACAATTATATTACTATCCTACAACCTCTTAAGTTTGCTACTAATTATCTATAAGGTTATAGTAAGAGTAGACGTTACAGCGCGCTATATAAGGTTATCCCTATATTAGAGTCTATAATTAATAAGTTAGATAGCTGCCTTAAGCTATACTAAAGCGTTAATTATATGCTATCTAAGGCGCCTAAAGACTACCTACTAATTAACCTACAAGCTGCAAGGTAGAAAGCAACTTAATACTTTAACAAACTGCTAGAGTTACCTATCTACTACACTGCTACAATACTCTATCTGCGCTACAAGACCTACTGCTAGCAACTCTATGTGAGGGCACTATAGGCAGGCGTTTAGAGATAGGACGAATAGTAGATAGATAGATAGATATGAGACAAATCCTTGGGGTGTAAGCCCTAAGGCGTTTAGGAGGGTTATATACATGTAGTCTGTAGGTCTCCTACCTAGCCCTAAGGTTGTCCCAGGGTCTGGCTAGTAGCCTTTAGGAGGAATACCTGTAACAGAGCCTCCCCCTTTCTTGCAGCTCGTCCTAAGCTGCTAGATCCCTAGAAGAAAATAGGTTTCTATTATCCCTGCCTACAGATATTATTAAACTCTAAAAAAACCTCTTCTTTTTAAGGAAAATTGCGTTAGGAGAAATGCTATATAAGGCTTATAATTGCCTACGTAGCTACTAGGTCCCTAGGTCCACCTAAGCGTGCTCCTATAGGTTTCCCTGTACTAATTATAGGTTAGGTGTAACCTACTTGTTTGCTTATAGCCTTATAGGCAGGCTACTAACGTCTATATAGGCGCTTAGCTAAGTAGATGTCACTAGTTAACAGTTTGCTCGTCCTGCTAGATCCCTATAGGGATCCTAGTAGGTTTCTAGTAAGGGTTATGCTCCTGCGCAAGACTAACTAGAGCCTAGCATGTATAGGGCAAACGTTTCCTCTATAAGTATTAATATTAGTCTCTTAGACTAATATTAATAGTGCCTTTATCTTATTAGTAACTACGTAGTGTTACCTGTTTAATATTATAATATAGTAGGGAGGTAAGTAAATAATATTGCTTTACTATTAACTAATTGTAAGTAACTATTTACTAGTACGCGTGTTTCCTTACTAGTATATAATAGTATACGTGTAGGCAGGTAAGAGTGTAGTAAATAGTTAGAGTGTAGTTAGTAGCTGCCTAGGGGCTTACGTATAAGCATATAAATAGCTATCCTAATATACTTTTCTAGCTATTAATATTACAATTTTCTCTACTATACTTCTATATTAAGCATTACTATAACCCTGCCTCCTGCCTACATTACTAATAAGGCTCTGCCTAACTTTGTATACTTGCTGCTAGATAATATAGCCCTGCAGCCTTTGCTTACTAGGTTCTAGTGTTATAGCTACCTTACCTACCTTACAACTAAGTTAGTAAAGGCGCCTACAGGAATAATTAAGTTGTTTATTGCAGTTCTCTACTATCCTAAGGGTTACTACACCTGCAAGAACAACTTTAGGGTGTGTAGTAGGTATATTAATACAAAGGAGGGTAGTTGTATTAAGGTATATTGTCTCTTAACTCTACCTAGTTTGCCTACTAACTATGCTAGATTAACGCTTATTTCTACTAGGCTATTAACATGCTTAACTTCTTTATTAACTATACTGCCTATAAGACAAACAAAGAGACTATTAGGCTTAGTAACAGCGCTAGCAATAATAAGATCTTAGAGAACACTTAGTAGTACTAGCAGACTACCTTTAACTACGCCC
This sequence comes from Ascochyta koolunga, assembly GCA_026119515.1. Classification (NCBI taxonomy): domain Eukaryota; kingdom Fungi; phylum Ascomycota; class Dothideomycetes; order Pleosporales; family Didymellaceae; genus Ascochyta; species Ascochyta koolunga. Next base: position 1,954,414 of record JANLCG010000002.1, on the reverse strand, counting down.
TTAACTACTATACTAGGTTTATTAAGTATAATAGTATAGAGCGCTATAAGATTAAGGAGTCTAGTATAAGTAAGCTTAAGTACTATAAGGCCTGCTAGACGTCCTATAAGTATAACCTTAAGCGCTTTAACGTTACTCTTAGTACTATTAGTATAAAGGCCCCTACTAACGCTGTTATTAATAAGGTAGTTAAAGACTACTTTAAGAAGAATAGCGCAGCTACAAATACTAAGAAGTATTAGTACTATTATAGTACTAATATCCCCTCTGTAGTAGACGCCCCTACAGCCCCCTTCTAGAGGTTGTTATCTTTGCCTACTAAGCTATACACCCCCTCTAGGCGTAGTAGCTCCTGTTGCCTTAGTAACAAGTATAACAAGGATAATAGGACCTTCTAAGTAGTTTTTAGGTGGCCCTATAATCTAGCTATAAAGGTTAGTTGCAGTAGGTAGTAATTTATAGTAGTTAATAAACTCTATTACTTTTCCTATAACTATTTCTATTGTAACTGCTATCCTTAGACAGTATCTAGCTTCCCTTTAGTTTAGGGTTAGAGAGGCATTAGGTCTGTTTGCAGTACACGCCTTATATTGTTATAAGCGATTCTGGCTATGCCCCTATAGGTAGCTCCTGTAGAGTAGCCTAAGGTAGCCTACGTGTAATCTATGCCTTATATTATTATAAGCGATTCTAGCTATGTTCCTATAGGTAGCTTCTATAGTCTTCCTCTCTTCTGCCTTTGTAGGAGAGGTACCTAGCTTAGTAGAGTTGTAGTGCTCTGTTTAATGCTCTTATAGTAGTCCTCTAGAATCTTATTGCAATAATTAAGATTAGTAAGTAGTTCCTAGGTAGAGTTTGCATTTGTCTACCTAAGCTATTTTATAAGGTACTCTTGTCTATAGGTAGATATATTACAATAATTAAGGATACCTTTAACTTTATACTAGTCTGCAGCTAGTACTTTGCTATTTACTATCCCTATAGGGCCTAGTTAGAACCTAGTGCTAGCAGGTAGTGTTATCTAAGGTTTAAGTAAAGATACATTAAACACTAGGTAGATCCTGCTTATTAATAGTAGTAACTTTAATTTATACGCTAGTTTCCCTATTTTCCTTATAACTATAAACAGTCCTAGGTACCTTATATTAAACTTCTTTAAAGGATAATTTATAGCTAGGTTCTTTGCCTAAAGAATTACTTTGTTGCCTACAGTAAAGTACTTCTCTATTTACTTAGCGTTGTACTAGCGCGTTATGCCTTTCTAAGCATACTCTAGGCTTTCCTTTGCTATAGCCTACATCTTATGCTACTACTCTAGGTAGCTAGCAACTTGCTGGCGTAGCTCTAGGGCTGCTGCGTCCTTTCTCTATACCTATAGTAGTTGCCTTAGCTAGTGCTTATTAGGTACTCTATTAAATCCCTTTAGGTTAGTCCTATAGGCAACTTTAATAGGTAATTCCCTATATATAGAGTAACACTTAGAGTTATAGGTATACTCTGCGTATAGTAATAGGTCTACCTAGTTATCCTAATTGTAGTTTATGTATATACGTAGGTATGTTTCTAACTCCTAGTTTAGGCGTTTAGTTTAGCTGTTAGTTTAGGGATAGAATGTAGTACTTAGCTAGTAGTCTATTTTAAGGTAGTAGTATATGTTAGACTAGAATTAGCTAGTAAACACAGATCCCCTATCTAATAGTAGGGTGTTAGGAGGACTGTGTTTTAGGAAGCACTGTTTTAAAAGTAGCTTAGCTACGCGCTAGGCTGTTATTATTTTAGTAACAGGTATATACTAGACATACTTACTAAATTAGTCTACTAACACTAGGATTAAGTTAAACTTGTTCCTATAATTATCCTTTAACTTAGGTAAGTCTGTTACAAAGTTAAGTAAGTAGTGCTACTAGGCTGTATTAGGTACTAGTAGTAGCATAAGTAGTCCCTATAGTTTATACTAACAGATCTTGTTTAACTAACACGCTAGGCACCTATAGATGTACTTATTTACATCCTTAGTTAACTATAGCTAATAGTACTTCTATTTTAATACCTAAACAGTTTTCTTAGTCCTATAATAGCCTCCTATAGGGTTATTATAGTTCTTTAATAGGATTGTTTAGTAGAGCGTTCTATTATTAGGAATCTACACTTTCCTACTCCTGCGTAAGACTCTATTTAGGTTAGATTCCTAGTGTAGTTAGCCCTTAGCTGCTCTGCCCTCCTTCTAACACATTAGTAACTTATAAGTAGTATAGGCCTTATTACGCTCCTAAGTCTACCTAATGTAATTAATAAGGCAGTCTAGGGTTACTAGTACGTATGTAGTTTTATCTTATGCAGCTTTGTTTATAAGATATATAGGAGAGCTAATTACTCTACCTAGGCTACAAAGAAGAGCCCTTAGGACGTTTCTCTTAGTCTTCCTCTAAGCTTTAGATTAATTAGTTTAACCCTAGCTATAGCTTATAGAAGGGTAGTTAAGAGCTGTAGGAGATATATCCCTATAACTAACGTATTAGCAGAATTCTATAAGGGTAGTCTTAGAGGTTATTATAGCGTCTGTTGTTGCCTCCTTATAGTCGCCTACACTATACACTACCTATTTAGTATTATAAGCCCTAGACACCTAGAGAGTCTAGATCTAAAGCTTCTATTAGAGGGTAGGTAGCATTACGTTGCAGAGTGCTTATCCTTCCCTAATTATAAGTCCCTACGCATAATCTAGACGCCTTAATAGGCTGTTAGCTGCATTCTTAGGTTCTAGCTTGTACTTAACTTTAAAGTTAAACCTTACTAACTCCTCTGCCTAGCAAGCTTGCTTAGGTAAGAGTTCCTTTATTATTATAAAGTATCTTAGGTTGTTATAATTAGAGAGTACCTAGATTATTAACAGAGCGTGCTTAAGGTAGTGTTACTACTACCTAAACGCTTTAATAATTATAGATAGTTCCTTATTATAAGTGTGCTATTAGATAGATAGACCCTAAAACTTTTAACTCTAGAACGCTACTAGTTTCTAGTAATATTCTGTTGCTAGTTTAGTTGTCTAAGGTTGTAGCAAGATAGCAGCTATAGCAAAGTCTAAGGCGTTAGTAACTACTATAATTAGTTTAGTTAGGTTAAAGTGTTAAAGCATAGGTACCTCTATAAACTTCTTCTAAATTATATAGAAGGCCTAGCGTACCTCTTTAGGCTAACTCTATAGTTTATACTATTTTGTTAGTCCCTTATAGCTTTTTGCTAGTCTCTTCCCCCTTCTTTAGATTAGAACCCTTAGGGGCTAATGCTAGGTTCTAGGCAGCTGTTATGTAGTCTACTAGCAGGCGTATAATACTAGAATAGTTATAGATAAACTGCTAGTAGAAGTTTGCAAAGCCTAGGAACTGCTAGATATCCTTAAAACCTCTAGGTTTAGGCTACTCTTGTATAGTTTATACACGCGTTAGGTCTATAACAACGCCCCTAGGGGTTACTATAAAGCCTAGAAACTTAACTAATTTAGTTAAGAATTTGTATTTACTTGCCTTACAAAACAGACTCTATTTAATAAGGTAGTCTAAGACCTCCTTAATATAAGCATTGTAATCCTCCTTATATTTAGAGTAGATTAGGATATTATCTAGGTAGACTACGCAAGTGTAGTCTAATAGGCTACTAAGGGCTCTGTAAATATAGGACTAGAATGTTGCTAGGGCGTTTACTAGTCTAAACAGCATTACTAGGTACTTAAAGTGCCTGTACTAGGTTTTAAATATAGTTTTCTACTTATTACCTTCCTTAATCTAGAGCCTGTAGTAGGCATTGCGTAGATCTAGCTTTAAGAAGATTGCTACATTTAAGAGTTAATCTAATATCTTACTAACAAGTAGGATAGGATAGTAGTTCTTAACTATAACTTTATTTAGGCCCTAGTAGTCTACATAGAGCTATAAGGTACTATCTACTTTAGGTACAAACAGGATTAGTGCCCCTGCAGGTAACTTACTAGGATAGATCTAGCCTTTCTCCTATACTATGTTAAGGTATTCCTAAAGGATGTCTAGCTTACGTTATAACAGGTTGTAGATTAGGAGGTTTAGTATACGTGCCCCCTCCTTAATCTTAATTGCATAGTTATACTCCCTATATAGGTAGAGTACGCTAGTCTAATATTTGCTAAAGGCAAGCTACTTATAGTGTAGTTTCTTAGGAATAAATTTTAGCTCTTCTAGATCTAGCTTGTCTTTATTAGGTAGTATACATAGGGCATCCTTGTCTAACTTATAGTTAGGGAGGATACAGGTAGTACCTAGAGGTAGTTTAGCCTAACTAGGGTTCCCTTTATATATGCTTGCTACTATCTATTAACTAGCTTCTTAAGGTAGCTACGCTAGATCTAGGTACTAAGACACATAGTGCTTAAGATGCTTAATTATATTAATTATCTTATTCCTTAGCTAGAGGATTCTATATTTTGTAAAATATTCTTTATTAGCAACTATATTGCTATTAGGACCTAAGGGCTAGTTGTGCCTAGCCTTGTCCTAACGCAGTTCCTGTAGGAATGCGTCTTTAGTCCCCTAGAGTACTTAGTACGCTAGGTTTCCTAGGTAGAGCAAGTATACTTACTTACCTAGTGTGCCAGTGCACAGAGTGACTGCCTCAGCAGTCACTTAGGATGCTAAGGCTGGTAAGTAGCGCTAGTATATAAAGGGATAACAGGAAGTTTAGACAAAGCCTCCTAGACTATTATATACTACTACAAAGAAATAAAGTTTATATTATATCTACGTAACCTATATCTGTAGTTTCTTGCCTAGCAATATAGCTCCTCTGTCCTCTATATACTAACAGGTTAAGCACTTCTCTCTAGAACAAAATAGTAACCTAACTAGGGGCAACAGTATAGTATGTAGGGGAACTAATTGTTAAACAAAGATATAGATAATACAGCTACTCTTATGCTATAGCACTCTAATAGACGCCTTAGGCATAAGTAACAAACAACAAAGATATAGATAATACAGCTATTCTTATGCTACAGCACTCTAATAGATGCCTTAGGCATAAGTAACAAATAACAAAGATATAGATAATACAGCTATTCTTATGCTACAGCACTCTAATAGACGCCTTAGGCATAAGTAACAAATAGCAGCTGTCTACAGGTCACTCTAGTTAGAACACTAGTATTAACAGTAGGCATTATTTTAACCCTAAAAGAAACTATACCTCTAGAATTGCTAGATAGCTATCTAACAATACAAGATAGCTATTTCTATCTTAGGATTGTATAGGTATACTAAACAATTCTTCTACTATACTATTAGCTAAATATATTATTAGCTAATAGGGTCCTAGCCTAGGGCTTATGCGCCTAAGAATTAACGCTCTATAAGAGTATATAAAAACTCTAAGAACTAAGGAAAAAGAAGAAAGAAAAAGAAAAAGCACTCTTAGAACTAATACTATTACTATATTTAAACTATGTCTATATATATCCCTTTGCTCTTAGGAATTAACAGAACTCCTAAAGGGTCCTGCCTTAGTAACCTGTCTTAGGATAGTTAATTATAAGATAGGGTCCTAGTTCCTATAAGAGGAAGAGCTAATTACCTCCTATTTAATAGAGAAGAAGTCTCTAAATTCCTAGATAACTTTAATTAAATAGCAAATAATAGGGGCCTTACAGACTAGCAAAAGGTTAGGGTCCTTCCTAACTACTATAAAAGTTACTATTAAAGATTTATAAAGAGGTTAAAGCTGTTCTTAGGGGAGACTAGATTAAACTACAACTAGCTATAAAAGAACATTAGAGAGACTAGGACACCTCCTAGAAAATAGGTACCTAAGCTTTTATAGAGACATATATATAAGAGACTGCTTAATCCTTTCTAGGACTCTTAGACTACTACACTAACTTTATAGTGTACAGTAATGCCTGCTAGAAGAATAAACAAATCTTAACCCTTAAGGGGTTTACTTCTTCTTCCTAGGCCTCCCTAAGGAAGATAAGGATCTAGTCCTATTTAACATGCTAAACAGCCTAGTAATAAAGGATTAATCTTTATTTAAGTTAGAACTAATATATTAATTTGTTAAAAGAGTCTAGGAACAATAATAGGGTCTCTAAGATTTGTTACTAACAAAGGATAATAGCTAGACTAAGGAAGTAAGACGCATAATAAATAGCACTAGAAACCTAGTAGATTACTACAGCATAGTAGACTAGGCTAAAAGACATCTTGCAGAGGATAAGACAGTGTCTAGAAATTCCCTGCCTCTAGGGATAGATAAAAGTGTTAATAAGCTTGTAAAGGCTATAGATAGTTAGAAACTATCCCTTACTAAGGTTAGCTCTCTTATAAATTCTAATAACAGGATTAAGGAAATCCTATGTAACCTAACTAACTATGCCTACTTTGTAGCACACGCTACTAAGGCAGGCGAGGTCTTAGAATGTAATAACAGGTTGTTTGTCTCCTATTCCTAGAGGAATGTAGATCCTAGTAGAGGTATTTTATACTATTAAGGCTAGGAGTATAATAGTTCCTGTACTATATACAACAAACTAAATTATAAATCTTAAGACTATAAGCTCTACTAGGTCTTAGTTAGGATAGGATAGTATAGTTACTACTACAACTATAAAAGCAACAGGAGGACGTACTACTTTAGTCTAGTATATAAGCAGCTAGACGCTATCCTAGGTTTAGTTCTACTAACTTATTAACTAAGCTAGTTAAAGCAGAAAATCCTTAAGTATTTTAAAGTTTCCTAGGACATCCTAGACTAGCTAGCTTTATTAGTTAAACCTAACAGATTTAGCAGAGTAGACTCTAGACTAAGAGGGACAGCGTACAGCTCTTAATAAGTAACATTATCTACACAAAGTAGAGGACAGCTAAATTAAGGTGCTAGTATTAGCACACTAACAGCAACTAGCAATAGCTAGTATTATCCTAACTCTATATCTTCCCTAAGAAACTTTAAACTCCTAGGACTAGACTATATAGAGGTGCTAAGCCTAGATTACATTAACAGCTAAGATATTATCCTTAGAGCTTATTCTACTAAGTCCTTAGTTAGCGCAGCTACTAGGTTATAAAAACTATTAGAGAGACTAGTTAACTAAGTTCTTAACAAGACGTAAGGCAGAAATATACAAAAGCAATTATCTAATACTAACCCTCTGCTAAGCAAAGGATTAATAGAGTAGCTATATAGCTAAGTAAGGAAGATTAAGTCTAAAGGGACCTCTAGCCTAGTGTTACTAAGGTGCTAGAGGACCCTTTTACTATCCTGTTCTAGAGCAGACCCTACAATAATCTATACCCTATTGTTAGACTACTACTGCAAGGAAGAGTTATAGAGGACATACCTATAACTGTCCCTAGAGGAAAGAAAACCTAGGGGGAAGCCTAAATAACAAAGAGCTTGCTAGCCTCCTGCGCCTAAAGCTGTCAAAGATTCCTTTAGCTATCTTACTATAAGAAGTAAGAGGAATTACTATAGGAGATTTAGTCTCCTAAGAATTAGTTAGGACTCTCCTATAGAACCTTATAGGAAAGATATAACTAGAGCTAGACATAGGCAGAAGCGTTAATATAGCTATTAGCTAAACCCTATACTAGGGCTAATTAGAAGATAACAGGTTAAACCTACTAACTCCTAATTAGTTTAAAAATTCTAGGGTCTACGCTAGCGCAAGGCACTATGCAGCAGGGCCAGCCCTGCTATCTACCCTAGCAAATAGCAGATTTTGCAACCTAGTATTAGAATGCGCTGTCTAGCTTTATTATGTAGTAGAAGGAGATAGAGATAGTTAGCATAATAAGGATCTGCCTAACAATGTTGCTAAGTTAATGTTAGAGCTTAGGTTAGAGAGGGTTGTCTACCTAGACCTTCTAACGTGCTAGGCGCAGATTAGAAATTACAGCGTTAACTACCTTATTAATATAGGCGCCTAGATAAACTTGCTTTAATTTAGTGCGTTACAGGCACTTAGGTTAGTCTATAAGGAAATAAGCTATGTTCCTAGCAAGGAGTAGGGCGTTGTTACAGCTAATAGGAGTATAGACTCCTTTGTTAGTACAGCATAGAACGTCCTAGTTAAGATTAGTAAAGTAGTTACACTTACCTACTTCTAGATAGTGCAGAACCTTATAAGGTTAGTAATACTTAGCACTCTATAGTGTGCATCTTCTTGCATAACTATTTAATATAATATGTTTAGACGCTCTACCTATTATATTATGTTAGATAATAGCTTAAGGAATGCTGCGTTTATAGCGTCTAATCTAGCTCCTTATTACTTAACTTTAGTAGAATCTACTACAGGAAAAGATAGGAGGCCCTCTTAATTAAGGCAGGAGGCGCCTATAGTGTAGAAAACCTTAATTCTAACAACTAGTTATGCTGCTTAGCATAGGTAGGATACAGCTACTTCTATGCTAGTAATCCTAAGGAGAGCAGGAGTATTAAGGATATTACTTAAAGAATATTTAACCCTAGCAATTATAAGGTAGTTAGGTAGATTTCCTTAGGAGGAGATAAAAGCTAGATAGATCTTAACAAAGACGTTGCTACGTTAATAGTAGAGCTAAGCCTTTTAGACAAATAACAAGAGCATATAGATTATTAGCTAGTAAGCTAGTAGAAAGAAGATAGCAGAGAGGTTAATACCTTATATAAAAGAGTAGGGGTAAAAGTTAGGCTAGTTAATAAGCTAAGGGTAACAGAGCTAATAGAACTTAGCTAAGAAGACTAGAAGTAGCTTACAATTAAACAGTAATAACTTTTCTACAGCTTGCAACCTCTAGATATTAGACCCTTTAATTACCTATTTAAACAAAGGCATGTAGCATTCCTAAGAGGTATAAGACTTAATCTAGAAAGACTAAAGAGCTAGAAGTTTAGTAAGGCGCTTCTTCCCTGCAAAAAGGAACTGTTTATTAAAATAATTATAAATAGAGAGGCAGCTATTGCCTTTACATTTTCTAAATTAGGCTAAATACAGAAGGAGGTTACACCTCCCTATAAGATTAAGACTATACCTTACAAAGCCTAGCAGGTTAAAGCATTCCTAGTAGCAAGGAGCTAGGAAGGAGAGCTAGTAAAGATGCTTCTAGAACGTTTAGAGAGAGGAATACTAGAGAGATGTAACAGTTAATATAGAAACCTATAGCACCTTATAGTAAAGAAGGCTAGCTCTTTCTAGTTTATTAATAACGTACAGCATATAAACAAGGTGTTAATTAGGGATACTAGAACACTACTAACAGTAGACGAGTTCTTAGAGAAGTTTGCAGGCTACAAAATCCTGTTACTAATAGACTTCTTCTTAGGATATAACTAAATCACCCTTTACAAAGATAGTAGAGACATAACAGCAGTAATAATACTAGTTAGTCTACTTTAGTTATGTACCTTAGTCTAGGGAGCTACTAATTTAGTAGCAGTATTTTAAAGGACAATAATTAAGATACTAAAGGATTACTAGCTAAACACTCTACCCTTTCTAGATAATGTTACTAGTAGAGGTCTAAAAACCAACTATAATAGAGAAGAGTCACTCCCTAGCGTTAGACGCTATGTTCTAGAACATATTCAGCAGCTAGATGCTGTCCTAGCTAATATAGAAAGGGCTAGTGCTATAGTGTTAGGGATAAAATGCTACTAGGGTTACAATAGGTTAACTGTAGTTAGTTATAAAGTTAGCGCAGATAGCTGCTTCCCTAGCTAAGATAAGGTAGCAAAAATTACTGCCTAGCTAGAGTGCTAAAACCTAAAAGAAGTCTAAATGTTTGTAGGCATTTGTGTTTACTATTATATCTAGGTCCTGTTATTTACTATTCTTGCTAAACCCTTATTTAAGCTTATAAAGAAAGATATAGAATAGGAATAGGGAAACGCAGAACACTAAGCTATAACTGCTCTAAAGACTTATATTATAAGCGCGCTAGTGCTAATAGCTATATTATACACTAGCAGGTTAACTATCTTTATGTTAGTAGACGCTAGCAATAAGAGAGCTAGCGCTTGTCTAGAACAGATAGGTCTAGATAGCAAGCGTTACCCTTGCTAATTTAAAAGTACACTCTAGTTAAAAGATAAATCTAACTAGCACTTAACTAAACTAGAGTGTAAAGTAGTTATCTAGGCTCTTAAGAAATTCTAGATATAGCTATATAGAGTACATTTTATTATTAAAACAGATGCCTAGACACTAATAGCACAGCTTAATTACTCTTTAACAGAAATCCTAGGCTTAGTAATAAATAGGTGGCTAGTAGCTATCCTGCTCTAGGACTTTAAAATTCAACATATTCCTAGAAAAAGAAATGTGGTTACAGACGCTCTATCTAGATACCCTAAGCCTAAAGGATAGACAGCTCTAGACAAACCTAAGTTAGACGTTAAGGATTTTATTAACAACCTAGTAGCAATAGTAGAATTATTGTCTCTACTCCTACAGAGACACCCTAGCCGCATCCTTAGGGACAAATACTTAGAATTATCTAAATAAATTACTACATTCCTCTAGACACTAAAGATCCCTAGGGAATATCTAGGAAAGAGTCACGTTTATAGAAAAAGAGAGCTCTTAACTACTTTATTTAAGACAGATATCTATTCTATAAGACGTTACGCAATATTGCTATTAGGAGAGTAGTAGATAATACTAATATTAGGACTGCGGCAATTTAGGAAATATATTAAATAATTAGATATAGAGGTGTTAACGTAGTATACTCTATGCTCACCTAAAGATATTACTAGGACTACATACATGCTAAGGTTAAAACTGCACTATCCTCTTGCCTAGAGTGCTAGTTTAGGACTAGTAAATAATTAAAGGATATACTAACTACAACATACTCCTACGCACTCTAAGAGTTAGTAGCAGCTAACGTTGTCTACATGCCTCTATACAGAGGCTATTAGTATATAGTCATTGCTAGAGAATATCTTAGCAGATAGGTAGAGGCCTAGCTACTCTACAATAACAAATCTGCTACTATTGCAAAATTCCTATATAAGGATATTATTTACTAATAGAGTATAACAAGGAGGCTTATAGTTAACAGAAGACTAGACTTTGCTAATATAGTAAAAGCTTATAGTTACATACAGGATTTAGCAAATACAATCCTTAGTATATAACCCTTAGGTAATAGAGAAGGTTAAAGGAGGACACAAACTAATTATTAATGCCCTTACTAAACTTTATAGACTATAGGTAGACAACCTTCTAACAGTGCTACTAGCAGACAGGGTCTCTATTTAATCTAACAGGTACTCTATGTATTAATTAGTTACTAGACAGAACCTAGTTCTACCTACAGATTTAGCAATTCCTACCTAGCAGACATTGCTGTACTAGCAGGTTTTAGATAGGTCTTAGTTACTAGTAATCTATGCTATGTAATTAGACCTCTAGGACTAGTTTCTAAAGGACGCTATTAGTGTTACTAAACAACTATAAGCATCTAAGAAAGAATACTAGGACAATAATTAGGAAATTAGGAAAGAAAGTATTAATACTAGCAACCTAGTCTTATTATAGGATTTAGTTAGGGAAATTAATATGTTAAGAGACAGAAAGCTTGCCTGTAGGTAGCTTAGACTATACAAAGTCTTAGAAGAGAAAACAGTAATAGAGCGCGGCACCTTCCTACTAGAAGACTTAGATAGATCTAAGATACCTTATACTGTTCTAGGCTAGAGACTTAAGAGATTTATTAAACAATAACTAGAAGATATTACAGAGGAGCACGTAGGTCTAATAAAGATCTAGGATAAGGAAGCCTAGAACAGATTGTACATAGACCTAGACAGGGATATTAGAAAAGATAATAGCTCTATACTAGACTGCACTATTAGCAGTTATTAAGAGGTTGTAATACAACTAAAGAAACTTACAATATATAAGAAGGCGCAATATAAGCAATACAACAGTAACTCTAGCAGAGACTCTAATATAAGCTAAGCACTACATTACTTAGCTTAACAAAGTAGGGGAGAGGGGAGACTTAGTCTCTAACTATAAAAATGTCTTAATAAGACAACTAACAAGGTAGGGAAATAGTAAAACCCTAGAGTTTGCCTACATAGCTATTAAAGAACAAGCGGTAGCGCTAGTAAAAAATCTAACTAACTAGAAGCTGGCAAGTTATACCTAACAGCTTCCTATTAGCTGCACAGCTGTTAAGCGAAAAACGCTAGCGCAAACTTTACCCTACTGCTACAATCCTACTATAATTAAGTAGCAAAACAGTAGTAAGAAGAACAGATGCTTAATATAGCTACAAGTAATAGCTTGCTACTTTTACTCTGCTACTCTATTACTCCTTTACCTAGCTACACACAACAAAACTTAAAAATTTAATTTAATTAAGTAACCTAGCTCTATTACTACACTTACACTATAGCCTTAGACTCCTAAGCCCTAGTAATAGCCAGCTAAGAGCAACTAGGCTCTGCCTATATGTTATAGCCAGCTGCTCTTTAAGCTATTACCTCTAACAATATAACGTCTGTCTATAGTATTAGTATGCTATACCTTAACAACATCTTAACAGGCAAGTTTATTACACAGCTAACCTAAGGCGACCTAGTTTAATAAAGACACGTACTAGACTCTTAGATAGTAGCTGTTATATTAGAGTTTAACAAAGCTACTACAATAATACACCTTCTATTATTAGTTATAGAGCAGACACTAAACCTAATTACATAATACAGAGGGGCTATACAGTTTAAGAGCAAATACCCTGCTATTACTACAGCTACAAACTATAACTAAAAGAGAATATAGGAGTTAAGCAGCGCGTTAACACGTATTAAATTGCTGCCTAGAGGAAAGACACTTATAAGCAACATTATTGCGCCTTACAGCCCTACCTCTAGCATAGAGCATAGTTGCTTAACTAATATTGCATACTGCACAGTAAGACTAGGTACTATATACCTAGCTAAGTTTATTAACTCTGCTATATACTAAAGACTTTACACACCCTATTGCAAGCAAGATAAGTATATTAACTCCTTAGACTAGGGCATAGCTTACAAGGGAATATAGCTATTTAAACAAGACATTTAGTCCTTTATAGGTAACTCTAAAAACAATAGCTACCCTCTCCTTAATCTCCTTAGAGGCATTTTAGATTTACCTAACCTATACACTAATACAAAGAAATACATAGTTTACCTTATAGATAGTAGTAATAGCTAACAAAAGTTCTAGCGAGCTGCTCTTTAGCACTAGAAGACTATACCCCTAGCAAGAATATTTAACTTAGAAGGAAAACTAACTTACTATCTAGTTACAGAATAAATAACACAGGAGTAGACTACAGCTAGTAGGCTTACAAAATACAGCAATAGAATGCTTCTACCTATTAACTCTATCTTTAGAGATACTGTTAAAGTTATACTTTAAGCAAAGCTCGTAAGCACTAATTCTATTAGTTCTTAGGGATAAGTAATAGTTCTAGAACAGTAAGGATAGACGCCTAGGTGAAACACCTAACAACAACTAGGGTAACAATAAGTAGTATAGAGGGGACTATCTAGCTTAAAGGTTAGGTTAAGATTCTAAAGACAAACTTAATTAATAAGGTTAAATACAAACTATAAGGGTTGTGTTCCTATATGCTTATATACTAAGGAGATATGCAATATGCTTAGTAGAACTAATTAACTAATTAGACTAATTACTAATTACACTAAGCACTAATTATACTAATTATTGCTAAGCCTTCTAATTAGTTGTTACATAACGTGCCCTAATTAAGGAGGAGGCGTTGCCCTGCCTTCTACGTGTAATTGTCCCTACTAGTAATTCCTGCTGTGCTGTACTAGGGTGTAATACTTGTTGCAACCCTTTGTGTTCTATAGATCGTAACACTATCCCCCTTCTGTCTTAGCTTAGTCTCTTAAGCTAATTTATATAACATTAGCTCTACCTTGTTTAATAGTAAGTTGTTTAACAATGCCTAAATAACTATCTAAGTTAAGTACAGTCTATTGTTACTATCTATACAAATTTGTTAAGTCCTTTAGAGAAACTATAGTTTAAAAGTGTTTAACTTATATTAAATATTAGCGCGTGTGCAAGGTCTATATTTGTTTAGGAAAGTGTAGTAAGTGCCTAAAGTGTAGCTAGCGTTGCAATATGTGCGTAACTTAGTTAGAGTTTACGCAACTTATAATAGAGAAAGAGAAGTTGTAAGCGTAAATAAAAGAAAGTTATAAAGCGCAAAACAAAGCGCTTAAGGCCTTAGAAAAGGTGTTAGAAGAGTTGTAGGTTGCACGCGTGCGCAAAGAGTAGTTACGTTAATAAATAGATTTGCTAGATTATTGTGCTAAGGAGGTAATATCTGTAGAAGAGAGGAGTATAGCAGAACAAGAGTTAGGCAAGGGGACTATTACGTTTAATAGTCTGTCTAAGGGTATTACGTTGTTGCCTAGTACCTAGAGTGCCTTCAAGGACCTGCTGCTAGACTACTAGCTTGACCTAAATATAGCAGTGCCTAATTAGTCTGCTTAAATTCCTTTAACTTCTGCTAGCAGTTTGTAAGGTGTGTAGCTAGTTCCTATGTGTTCTCTAAGTTAGAATATCCTAACTATTTAACTAGGTATTTAATGCTGCGTCCTTTCTTCTAATGTGTTATTATTTTTTTAACTTCCTACTTGTCCTAGCTGTCTGCCTAGTAGTAAAAGTCTTTCTAGATTAGTGTTCTAGGGTTAGCTAGTTCTAACAGCAAGATGTAGAACATAGGATAGATCTTTACATTCTTAGGCAGCGCAAGTTAATAGTTAACTAGGCTAATCTGCTTAGAAATAAAAAATAGTCTAACCTTAACTTTGTCTAGTTTTTTTATTAGTTGTTATGTTTAAAGATTTTTAGTAAGGAGATAGACTTTATCCCCCTTTTTAGCTAAGGTGCTGTTTTTTGTTTCTAGTTAACATATAAGATTGCTTATAACTAAGCTTTTGTAATATTTTTAAGCAATTTCTAGTATACTTCCTTTAGCCTTTCTACTAAGGATATTACTAATTCTGTTTAAATATTAGTGTTAAATAACCTAGTAAATAGATTTAGGTGTCTCCTGTAATTTGCAAAGAACAGCGTTACGCCTATTACTTCTAATAACTTATTGTTGTAAGCAATTTGTGCTATAGGTAGCAGCAAAACCTAGTTGTCTTGTTGCTAGTTGCTGTACATCTGTAGGTATGTTTCTATAGTTTAGTTAGTTCTTTTAGTCTATCTATCTATCTACAGATAGTAAGCAGTTAACAGCTTCTTCTTAGTACCTATGTACGCTAATAGTATAGTCTAATAATTTAACGTAAAGAGCTTGTCTTAATTGCTAATAATTAATTCTAGTATGCTGTAGTGTTAGATAACCTAGTCTAGGAACACTTGTGCGAGCTGCTCTGCAGTGTAGCTGTAATAAAATAGTATTATCTTAGTAGCTTTTGTAAATCTGTCTACTACAATAAAGATTAAGTTGTAGGCGTAGTTAGTAATAGGGTCCTTAGAGATTAGTAATTAGGTAATAAAATCTATTTTAATGTTTGTCTAGGGCGCTGTAGGTAGTTCTATAGCCTGCGCTTCTCTATACTTAGCGTATGTGCTGTGCTTGTTCTATTAGCACTATACACAGTTCTTAATAAACTTAGTAACCTTATCTTTTATATTACTAAACTTATAATATTGTTTAATAAGTTCTATTATACGCGTTATTCTAGGGTGTCTGTGTAGCAGGTTGTTATAGTAACTAGCTATTATTTCTTCTTAAAGTTCCTCTAGTACTTGCAATAGGATGCGTTGTTCCTACTAAACTTGTATTATATTATTAAGTTATTGTAATAGTCCTAGAGATCTATTATTGTTAACTCCTAACACTGCAAACTAGTTTATTATTTTTCTCTAACAAGGTTGTGTTAACAGCTAAGCGCGTTAGCTCTACTATTGTCTTTGCCTAGTATATACAATATCTTAAATTTGTATTGTCCTAGCATTTCTAACTAGCGTACTTGTTGTTAATTTAGGACCTTAGTAGTAGTAAAGTATACTAGGTTCTTGTAGTTAGTGTAGATAGTAAGTTCTAAGCAACTCTCTGTATACGCTCTCTAATGTTCTAGGGCTAATACAATTGCAAGCAGTTCCTTGTTGTGTATGTTGTATTATTCCTCTAGTCCTAAGAACTTGCGTAAGTAGTACGCAATAGAGTACTATAGTCTATCCTTTTCTTATATAATACATGCGCCTAATGCAAGATCTAAGGCATTAGTCTCTATGCGCATTAGTTTACTACTAGTAAATGTAATTAATATAGGTAGTGTAATATAGGCTTGCTTAAGTGCCTTAAATGCATTATCTTGTTCTTTTCCCTACTTAAATAGCGTGTCCTTCTACATAAGCTTTGTTAGCAGAATTGTAATCTTAGAGTAGTCCTTAATAAAGCATTAGTTAAAGTTAACAAATCCTAAGAATTCCTAGATCTGTTTAACTGTTTTTAGCGTTAGCTATAATTTAACTACTTCTACCTTTATTAGACTAATCTTAACTCTATATTATCCTATAATATACCCTAAGAATTTAACTTCTTTTTAGTGCTAGTTGCACTTTTTAGGTTTTAGTTGTAGATCTGCCCTTTTTAGGCATTCTAGCACTTTAGTTACGTGTTAAATGTGCTCTTCTAGTATCTTTAAGTACACTAGGATGTTGTCTAAATATACTACTACTGTTCTGTTAAGGTATACCCTAAGGATATTATTAACTAACTCCTAGCACGTAGCTAGTGCGTTTGTTAGACTAAACAGCATTATAAGGTACTTATATAGTCTATATCTTATTCTAAAGGCTGTTTTCTATTCCTCTCCTTCCTTTATATAGATAAGGTTGTACGCTCCTCTTAAGTCTAACACAGTAAAGTATTAAGCTCCTACTAGCTAGTCCTGTAACTCTGTAATGTTTAGGAGCAGGTAGTAGTTTTTAATAGTAATATTATTAAGCTTCCTAAAGTTAATGCAAGGTTGTAGCTTGCTATCCTTCTTTAGAATAAATATAATAGGGTACCCTACAGGTAATTCTAATTGTCTAATAAATCTCTTTTTAAGGTTCTCCTAAATATACTTGCGCAGTACTTTAAGTTCCTTCTCTAATAACTAATATAGCCTCTTAAAAGTTAGGTTCTTTCCTTCCTAGAGCTTAATCTTGTAATCCTAGGGTTTGTGCTTTAGCAGGGCTTTTGCTGTAAGCTCTTCTTTAAACATCCTAGCGTACTGTCTATACATATCTAGGATAGCAAGAGGTGCACTATTCTTATTCTCCTTAACTCTTACTTAGGGACCTATAGGGCATTTAGCGTCTGTAGAGTTAACTACTCTAACTTAGCACGTCTTATTTGTTAAAGAGATATTATTAATCTCCTTCTTATCTACTAGCTGCGGCGTGCGCTGCGTAGGCTGCAATACCTTATTGCTACAGGTATATTGCTTTAACAAGAGCTATTCCTTCTTCTAGTTAATCTCTAGGTTATGCTTTTGTAACTAGGGTAGCCCTAATATAACATTGTGCGTAGCTATTACAAAGACGTCTAAGGTTACTTCCTTATAGTGTCTATAGATGCTAAGTAGGACATTAGTTACTTTGTGTGTAATCTCTAATTCCTCTAGCATAGGTTCTCTATTAGCTACTTAGAGCAGATAGGGTTTATCCTTACGTTACAGACGTAGTCTAGCTAGTACTACTACCTGCAAAGAGATATAGCTTAACTGTGCTCCTAAGTCTAAGAGTGCCTACATCTTTACTCTACCTATTGTTATAGGAAGTTTAATTAGTTAGTGATTAGTCCTAATCTAATTAATAGATTAATCCCTAGCGCTCTTAAGCGCTGTCCTAAAAAAGGATTAGGCTGTCCTCTAAACCTATTAGCCTGCTTTACTCCTTTGTAAGTTATGCAGCTAGGGTTAAGGCAGTGCTGCTATATCTAATTCATGCAGGTCCTATTAATTATTATTTGTTAAGCTCCTTTAGCTAACAACAAGCTATTTCTAGGGAAGTAGTAGTTAGCGCGTTTGTTAACGAGGTGCATCTTGCAGGTGTTGTTTGTTATTGTAAGGCTATCCTAACGTTGCTTAGCAATCTAGTTAAGGTTATTCTCCTAACTCTTAACTTCACTATCTATTACTGTTTGTTAGTACAGCGTAGGTGCGCGTAATTAGCGCTTATAACAAGAATTAATACAGTCCTTGTCCTTAGAACTAGACTCTAGGTCTTCTATAAGTTATTCTATATCCTTAGTAATAATTTCCTATTTACTAGTATTAGTATCCTTAGCAGTTCTGCTAGTAAGCACGTTAAGCTATCTAAAGACCTTGTTCTTCTAATTATAGTTGCGCGCAAAGTAGCCTAGTTTGCTACAGTTATAGCAGTCCTTTAACTTGCTACTATTGTTATACTTTCCCTTATTCTTGTTGTTCTAGCAAGCTAGTAGGGCTCCTAGTCCTTTGTTTAGGTTAGAGAGATCTATAGCTGTAGGGCTATAGTAACTGCTGCGTGTGTTGTTATAGATACGTTATCCTAAGTTAGGGCAATATTAGTTTCTATAGTTAAGATTATTGTGCTAATAGTTGCGTAGTGCAGTAGGTTTAACGTTTACAACCTGTACCTACAGATTATCTTACAGTTCCTGTTGCAACTTATAGATTTTAACATTAATTTTAATTAACGTGTTAATAAGGTTATTAAGAGTGTTAGTGCTTGCGCCTATACGCATAAGTTCTTCCTTAATTTTTAGTTTAAGACCTTACTTAAATATTGTTATTAACGTAGTGTTGTCCTAGTTAGTGTTAGCAGCTAATTATTAGAATTTAGCTACGTAGTTAGCAGCTAACTTAACTTATTAGATGCGTTAGATTTTGCGTTATGTAATAGTAGGCTTATTAGATACGCTAAACACTAGCTTAATCTTAAGTTTAAATTAGTTAAAGTTGCTAACCTATTTGTCTACTTTATCTAGGGCGTTGCCTGCGTTATACTATTAGATAAAGGGCTTAATCTACTTAAATGCGTTGCTTTGCATGTAGCTAGCTACTAGAGTAACTTGCTTATTCTTAGGTACTTTCTCTCCTTAGAAGAGGAAGAAGAGGTCCTATTGCATAAGCTAGTTGTTAAGCTTACTACAATCTCTATAATAGAGGTTAGGTTTATTAACGTTTATAGCGCTAGACCCTATAGTGCTAACGTTATTTATATCTGTGTCTCTAACACTTAGGTTGCTAGGGGTAGCACGTGTTCCTAAGGTATTACTTATCTTAGGGGTGTTTAAAATGTTAAAGTTGTACTTTAAGCAAAGCTTATAAGCACTAATTCTATTAGTTCTTAGGGATAAGTAATAGTTCTAGAACAGTAAGGGTAGACGCCTAGGTGAAACACCTAACAACAACTAGGGTAATAATAAGTAGTATAGAGGGGACTATCTAGCTTAAAGGTTAGGTTAAGATTCTAAAGACAAACTTAATTAACAAGGTTAAACACAAACTATAAGGGTTGTGTTCCTATATGCTTATATACTAAGGAGATATGCAATGTGCTTAGTAGAACTAATTGACTAATTAGACTAATTACTGATTACACTAAGCACTGATTATACTAATTATTGCCAAGCCTTCTGATCAGTTGTCACGTGACGTGCCCTGATCAAGGAGGAGGCGTTGCCTGCCTTCTGCGTGTAATTGTCCCTACTAGTGATTCCTGCTGTGCTGTACTGGGGTGTAATACTCGTTGCGACCCTTCGTGTTCTGTGGATCGTAACAGATACACCTTCTAGACTTAGGACAATCAGCCTAAGCCTAGGACTAGGGCGAGCATTAATACTAGCAGAAGGGGCATCTGCAGTGCAGACTGCTAGCAGCTCCAGCCAACTACTAGAGGGGTCCTCCCTTACTCTATCAAGACTAATAAGAGTGCAATTAGGTGTTACTACTTACATTTAAAACACTAGAACAACTAGTAAAGGGACCCTTAAGAGTGCCTAAGAGGAAGAGGACAACTTACTTACTAACCTTAACCCTAGAGAGGTTAACAGGTTAGCCTTAGAGCTTAGAGTTAGATATACACGTTAGTAGGAAGAAGTAGCTAGTAAACTTGTTTGTTACAGAGAAGGAACTGTCTCTATTACTAATGTAACAGCTGTCCCTAATAACAAACAATACTAGGAGCAATTAACTATTTGTAGCACTAGATTCTGCTCTCTTAAGGATGTTAGCAGTAAGAGAGCTGTCTTCCCTACTAATAATAAAGCCTAATCTGCTTAAGAGGATAAGTCTATTAGTCCTAAGGCTATGTAGGAGGTTAAGGGATCTAAGGGCTATCTATGTGCAAACCCTAAGTTAGCTCTTATTATGCTTTGCAATAAGTATTGCAGAGGAACTCTTAAGGACGTAGATAAGATAAAGCTACTCTATACATAGGTCTAAGAGTATTATATTAAATTAGAACCTAAGAGCTAAAGGATAAAGGGTTCTATAATAGCTTACTATAAGGTTAGTAAATATAGGGTATGCTTCTCTTACTTAAAATACATTGCTAGACAACTAGGCCTTCTAGTCTAATTAATGCTAAGGTATACCGCTGTTAACATGCTTATAATACTATACCTATACCCTTACAAATAGGGAATGTAGCACAGCAACGTACGAACCTGTATACTGTTCTAGAATTACCTTAGAGGCCTAGGCACTCTTAACAGCCTTTAATCCTACTACTATTAACTAAATAGCACTAGTCTTAAGGTAGACTAGGACGCGTTTATTAACAGACATCCTACTCTCTTTCTATAACAAATAGTAAACACGTTTAAGGCAGAAGGAACTGTTATAGCTAACTGCTTCTAAGAGGGGTTTAGAGATAAAGAGCTTTAGGAAATTATAAATAATTGCTTTAACATGTACAACTAGCACACCTATACTATTAATAGACATAGTAACCTTAGATAGTACAGGACAATGTACTACTTAGTAGTCTAGTAACTTATTTAAGGGGATGTAGGTTACTAGCTTCTATATGTCCTACTTTGTTGCTAGACTAACCTTATCTCTTACCCCTACTATATAAAGTACACTAGCCCTAGTAACTAAACAGCGTTTAAACACATAGACCTTAACCTAGCTAATGCTTACGCAAATAGTAGGGGTGTACAAATAATCTAAGGCTTAGTATCTTTTAATAATAAAGATAAGGAGAACTACACTATTACTCTTGCTAGGTTCTATAACTATATAGGAGAATACCTTAAATAGCAATAGAAGAGGGGTATAGATAAGAGGAATAGATACATTAAGGGTTAGAAGGATAACTAGGACTACCTAAAGGAAATTAAAGACAAGCTTTGTTGCGAATGGAAGAAGTATCTATGTAAGGCAGGGCAAGTACAAATCTCTAACCTGCTGCTCCCTTATAGATCTACTAGACTAGCCATAAAACAGCAACGTACTACTCTTCCTTAGTTTATGCTAGTAACAGAAGACTACAGCACTATAGAGGTTCTAGAGATAGGTAGCTATGCAGAAATTGCTGCATCTTACTAGGCACTACAAGCAGGTCTGTTATCTCCTTCTAGACACGCTAACTAATATAGAGGAGTGCTGTATACCTTTCTTAGGGATATTCTACTAGAGTTTACGTTATAGATCTTAAAAGCAATTTACTACTAGGCTCGCTATAACTTAGTCCCTATGCTAGACAAAATAGATAAAATACTAAACTAAATAGATTTAAAGTAGTTACTAGCTTATATATAATAGACTTGTGCTAGTAACATTTCTATAGTTAAGAAGCACTAGGAATAGGTTAAGACAGCTAAGATAAGAGCATACAAGGAGGATGTTAACTTAGATATCCCTAACTAGTTATATTTTACAGGATTATTACATCTAGCTAAGTTCTTAGATAGTGCTAAAAAGTAGGATAGAGAACACAGCAGGGATTTAGCACTGTCTAAGATATTTTCTAAGATAAATGTGCGACCTAACTCTCTAACTAGATAGGATGTAGCTAGGGTAGACGCTAGTTTATTGTTAGATAAGCACTATCTATTACTAACTCTAAAGACTTTAAAGGCAACAAGGTTAATAGTTATTACTAGATTATCTAGTTTAGTAGGAGCTGCTGCTATTAGCTGATACAACACTTGTTCTACTTGCTAAGATGTTAGTACTTAGTTAACTACCTAGTTAAGTAATTAACTAAAGAAGGACAAGGGCAAGGGACAGATAAAGGAGTAGAGGAAGTTGTTTCTTTTGTTTATTTCTTTTGTTTATTCCTTTTCTCTTTTAATTTAACACTCTACTCTTACTTATTTTCCTATATAACACTTTACTTACCAGCCTCTCCTCTATAAGCATAAGGGGGCCGTGCTATTAAGGTAGGGGAGGTTTGTGCCAGTGCACAGAGTGACTGCCTCAGCAGTTACTTGGGATGCTAAGGCTGGTAAGTGGCGCTAGTATATAAAGGGATAACAGGAAGTTTAGACAAAGCCTCCTAGACTATTATATACTACTACAAAGAAATAAAGTTTATATTATATCTGCGTAACCTGTATCTGTGGTTTCTTGCCTAGCAATGTAGCTCCTCTGTCCTCTACATACCAACGGGTTAAGCACTTCTCTCTAGAACACTAGTTGCATATCTTTAAAGAGGGTTTTAGCCTTATAGACCTGCACTTATTCTATATTATTGTTAAACTAGCTATACTTACCTGTAGAGAATTAGATATAGAGGTCTGCTTCTGCAAGCTATAGGTAACCTAGGATAAGGTTATAGCTAATAAAGTTAGCAGACTAGAAGACTTTAGGTCCTATAGTTTTAGTAGTGCTATTACTATCTAGGTAGTCTATAGTAAGATTGTAGGGTCTTTAAATGTTTAGCTAGTTATTGTCTAGGAATAACGCTATAGGCTTCTAATAGAATAGTGCATGTTCTAACTTTAGTTAGTTAACAACTGCTTAACTTATAAGGTTAATTTTAGCCCTAGAGTTATAGAGGCCTTAGAGCTATACTAGGGCATTGTTGTGTCTATATAGGCCTACTATAACTGCAATATAGGTTTGTTTACCCTAGGTTTCTAGCCCTAGCTATAGTTAGGAAAGGTTAGTAACTAGGGCTTTGCGTTTCCCTTATCTAGCATTAGTTTAGACTTATTACCCCCTTAGGTGCTATATAACTTATTACCCTAGGATTTCTAATAAGCGTTCTAGTAGTCTTAGTTCTTAGGGTACTGCTAGTTGTTATAGCCCTTTAGTTAGTCTTCTACTAGAGCGCTCTTAGATTAGTCCTAGGAGTAGGGTAGATCTTTATTACGCCTTTTTAGTTTGTTATATAGTAGCAAATAGGTAGGGCGTTTTAGCCTATTAAGACTTTGTAGGTTTGCCTTAGTGTTGCTAGCTACTTCTACGTTCTAGAGGGTCTATTTAAAGTTAGGCTAAAGCTGTATATGTTCTAGACTGCTACTACACTAGATTTTGCGCTAGAAGGCTAGCAGAGTCTTTACCTATACAAATGTAATTTTAAACTTATAGTCTTTACTACTATTGTTAAACTTAAAGAAGCTCTAAGGCAGGAGGGACTCCTAACAGTTAAGCTTTATTAGAAAGGCATTAATAGAGTCTCTCTCTTACTATTCTATATTAAACAGTTTAGAGAAGTTGTCGCAGTGAAGGATGGTGGTCATGTGAGCCGATGTGAGCAATCACGGACCATACCGGATCAGATCACATCGATCAAATCCACCCGGAAGATCGATCCTATTTCTGGACTAGGGCATAGCCAGTAAGGTATATAGACCTGATCTTTTGCTCAAATAATAAGACAAGGAACTTGATCAACTCTTTCACACTCTGATCATCTTGTCTAGTTATCTCAGCTCCCACAGTTATGAGCCCGGCGTTATAAAGACTACACAGTAGATTCTCCCTGCGTACTTTGTATAGCTAAGAAGCTAGACACGATCGATCACAAATATTATCTACTTCTCTTAACACCTAAATAATGGAAAGCGACTCCCAACTCTCAACCGGTCAAATACTCCTCAAGACCAGATCAGATTGGCCCTACTGGTTTGCTCAGCTTGAACTTCATGCAAGAGACAAGGCAGTATGGGATCAGATCAATCCAGAAGGCGAAACGGTTGCAGCAATCGACGAACAAGAACCAGAATATCCAACTCTTCCTCCAAAGCCAGTCCCCAGGAGCATCTCAGAGACCAGTGACCAAGATGAGCGGAGCGCTGCTACCGATAAAGAGCAGCACACCCTCAGAATGGAGGCATACGAGCTGGCGATCAAGGATCACCCTGAAGAGGTACAGAAATATAAGATTGCAACCTCAAAATGGGTAAGGATGGCCGCAAAACTCAGCAATATCCGAGACTGGATCAATAAAACTGTATCAGCTGATCTTATGGCCCCGGTATCAATTAAGATGCTTAACGCCCGAGAATCGACCCCACAAGCGCTGATCCGAATTTTAAAGAACGATCTGGCACCAACTGACAGCAACACTATGCATCTGGTCAGGCAGCAATATCGTGCTCACCTTGAAAAGGGCCGATCAGGTCGGATCTCGCCGGATAAGTGGTTTAATGAGTGGCAAATACTCTATGGAAAAGCTCAGGCGTTTGGGATCACTGAGATTGAGGGTCAACTTGCTCTCACCGATTTTCTTGACGCGATTGCTCCTAGGATTGCTCCAGAATGGTCCCGCTTAATGAGGCAACAAATCATCATGGATGCAGCCTTTGGACGACAATCAATGGATATGAGCGATCTATCCAAAGTCTTTACCCTTATGCTCCAGGAACAAGCAGCTACCTCAATCAAAGGAAAAGGAATCTCTGCCTTTGCAACCCTAGGAGGAAGGTCAGATCAAGATAAGAACAGCTTAGGATCAAACCGGAAGAATTGCCCATGCAAACCGAGAGGATCACACACCTGGGAACCAATTAACTGCCGAAGACTACAAGCTGCTATCACAGGATCAACCCCATCTGGAGCACCTAAGATATCTCTGTCAAGTCTTGATAAATCAAAGATCAAGGAGAGGCTAGATACTGCAGAATGGACCAAGCTTAGAGAACAGATCAAGGATGCTGGATGGAAGACCGGATCTACTACGGACAAATCTTCCTTAGACAAATCTTCTTCGGCCAAATATCCCGGATCAATTTCAGCGGCCGTGATTGATCCATCACATTTCCAATCAGACGAGGGTGGAGTCTACTCTACTATTGACTCAAAACACCCTCTATCTTTGAGCACGATCCTAGATGGTGGAGGAGCTGTCCACTTAGTCAATGATCGATCCTTCCTAATACCTGGTTCATTCAAGCAATCCTCTCCTAATGAGACGATTGATGCAGGAACTCAATCACTCCCAGTTTCAGGAACAGGCAATCGAGTGCTGAAAAAGATCCTAAACGGGAACAATGGACCAAAGACTGAGGATCTTATGCTCAAGAACGTTAAGGTTGTTGAGGGATTCCATGTGAACATTGTATCTGAAGCTCGTCTCAAACAGGCAGGTATCTGGTACCTTGGATTGGACAACACACTCAGGCATGGAACGATCAAAGAAAACGTGATCATGGCGAAACTTCACACTGCTCATAATCTGGCCTTTATCGAATACAAGATTGCCTCTTATTCTATTCCCAATGTGTACACAACGATACGATCATCAAAACCTACAGTAAGATCGGATAGTGAGGACCTATGGCATAGAAGATCAGGACATCTCGGGCAGAGAGCACTCCAATCACTGGTACAGGCTGCTCGGAACGTTCAGATAAATGGAACAAAAAGGATAGACTGCCAAGATTGCGCAATGACCCACTCAACACAAGTTATATCCAGAAGACCAAGGGAACGATCACCAAGACCTTTCTACAGAGTATCTTGGGATCTGTTCGACATGCCAACAGGTCGGATCAACGAAGAATGGGCTTTGATTATTAAAGAAGATCACTCAGGAAAGTTCTTCAATCACAACGTGCAGTCAAAATCCTTAGACGATATTATGAGGATCATAGAACCGTTTGAAGAATGGGTTAAGAGAAAGTATCAACTAAATATCGTTGAAATCCACCAGGATAACGATACAGCCACTAAGCCATGGAGAGGTCGATCACGCTATGAGGTTTGGGCAGAAGAAAAGGGGATCAAGATCATTGCTCCACCTTCTTATACTCATGAACCAAATGGATCAGCGGAAAGAGCAGGAAAGGAGCTGATTACAAAATCAATCAAGATGAGAATAGGCGCTAACCTCCCACCTAAGCTATGGCCTGAGATTATGGATGCTGCAGCACACCTACATGGGATCAGTCCTACTGCAATCCATTATTTTAGGTCACCTAACGAAGTTCTAGACAACTGGTTTAGGCAGTACTTTAGATGGTACGAGCCTGCTCAGATTAGACACCGATTAGCCGATCTACGACCAGACTGGAGTGGTATATACGCCTATGGCTGCCGAGCATACCCCTAGAACGGGATCGAGCAGCAGGGCGAGATCGACGTGGATATAAGGTCAATCCACGAGGTCATATTGGGTACCTAGTTGGCTATATAGCCTCTAATATCTACAAGATATGGGTCCCAGCAATCGATCAAGTGATCGTTACCAGGAACGTTACGTTTAACGAATCCCTGTTCTATGAAGGAAAGAAGAACGACGAAATGCCTAAAGATCAGGCAATTGAGCTCACAGATATGCTTCATGAAGGGGAACTGGATGATCCAGGTCAGGATATTAATGTCCCAGACCTTGGAGATCGAACGCTATCCAACACAATCAGATCGACCACTGAGCAACAACTTGGGGGTGAAGTGACTCCATCAAACGATTCAAGAACTGGCCTGGTTCAGGATCAGGAGATAAGAGACACGGAGACTGAGCGGGGTATTCACAAGGCCAGTGATCACCCGGAAATCCGCTCAGATCGACCTGAAAACATTGGACTAGCAACCCCAGAACAAACTCCTGAACCGACTGATCTAGGGACAGGAGTTCTGGGCACACACGATCAGAACGATCGTATGGGGATGGACAGTCGACAGGACGTGAACACACCTGTGAGAGCCGACCCGTCGCATCCCAGTGATCGGATAGGATCACAGGAGTTGAGGCAGGAGCGCCCAACTAATCCCAATACAAGATCTGCTAGCACTGCTTCTGTTGCTCCAGACATGGTAAGGGATACTTTAACACAAAGAACAAGTCGAAGAATCAGAGGTACAGCGCCTGAGATAGATCGACCAACAAACATATATCTACCACTCCGCAGAAAGAAAGATCACGACGATCAACTGGGGGTGAGAGTCAAGGGAGCGTCAATACATTGATCGCGGATCCACAAAAGACTGATCTAATAGACGACTTCAAACACACATATCTCCTAGGAACAAACTGGTCCTGGGACGAGCAATCTAGCTATAAAACGCTAAACTCAGTAGTTATGGCAGCTACTCTAAAAGCCAACCTGATCATCCACGCTTCCATCGAGATGATCTCCCACCTCCACCAGGCACATGGAAACAACTCCTAAATCATCCAATGAAGGTCTTGTTCATGGACGCCTCAAGCAAGGAGATTGATCAGATGATCAAGAAAGGCACCTGGTCAGAAATCCGTGTATCTGAGATTGAAACCAAAGATCGACCGTTACCACTAAAGTGGGTGTGGACCTACAAGTTTGATCAAGATGGCTACTTTATCAAGTGCAAGGCTCGGATCGTTGTTAGAGGAGATTTGCAAGAAACAAACTCTCTTCAATCTACCTATGCAGCAACGCTAGCAGCAAAGTCGTTCAGAGCTATGATGGCGATCGCAGCTCAATTTGATCTGGAAGTTATACAATACGATGTTGTAGGAGCGTTCCTTAACGCGTTGATCACGGCAGCCAATCCAGTACTATGCCAGATGCCAGAAGGATTCAGAAAGAATGGATACTGCGTTAGGCTCAACCGAGCACTATATGGATTAAGAGAGTCTCCACTTCTCTGGTATGAAGAGTTCTCTAATACTCTTCGATCAATTGGTCTACGATCAAGCAAGGAAGAGCCCTGTCTCTTCTACGATGAGAATAAAAAGATCATTATACTCTTCTACGTGGACGATATACTCCTAATCTATTCTAAGGTCAATGAACAAGAAGCAAAACGCCTCTGGAGCAGAATTATGGAGAAATACGAGATCCAGGACCAGGGACCTGTTGAATGGTTCCTGGGGATCAGAGTAATCCGTGACAGAAAGCTCAGAACAATCACACTTCTACACGATACTTACATCGACAAGATCACAAAGAAGTTTGACCTAAACACAGGATCTTATCCACCAACGCCGTTACCATCAGAGGATCTAATCAAGAATACTGGAGAGGCAGAAAAGAAAGAGATCAAAACATATCAAGAGAAAGTAGGATCAGTGCTCTATACAGCAATTATGCTCCGACCAGACATTGCGTTTGCAGTATCTAAATTATCACACTTTCTCACTAATCCAAGTGATCAGCACCAGAAAGCTGTGGATAGGGTGATCATGTACCTCTACCGAACAAGATTGGAAGGCATTAAATACGGCAACTACAACGGAGCAGAACTAACAATCTGTGGAGACGCCTCCTTTGCAGATGATCCAGAAACTCGACGATCATCTCATGGGTACCTGGTCATGCTTTTTGGAGGACCAATCCTGTGGAAAGCTACACGACAAAGCACTGTGACCACGTCTACAACTGAAGCAGAGCTTCTAGCTCTTGAACATGTTACAAAAGAGACAATTGCGATCAGACGATTCTTTAACGAGCTTGATCTTGAGATAAGCGATACGTGGAATATATGGTGTGATAACCTCCAAACAATCAGGTTGGTAGTAGGAGCAAATGAGCGGATCACCACTCGCCTCCGACATGTGGATATCCAAAACATGTGGCTTAGGCAAGAGTACACCAAGGGATCAATCCAGATTAGCTATCTGGAAACCAATAGCATGCCTGCGGATGGATTAACCAAATCACTCACTTATCAGCAGTTCGATAAGTTCAAGCAACTGATCAATCTACATAAGTCAGAGGAGGTAGAAAACATGCAGGATATCATTAAGGAAGTTGGGGTCAATGGAGTGGATTGATCTAAAAACTACAGTATCCTACACACCAACCCACCAGGCAGAATCCACTTCCAGACAAGACTGATCAATCTCCGTGATTGATCGAGCCAAAGGGTGTCAAGAGACAAGACGATCAGCGCATGCTTGATCAATCAAAGATCTCCGAGATCAACATCTCGATGTTTTGGAGATCGCCGCGAACGGATCGGATAGCGGAGACAATGTCAGCGCGGATTGCGGGAACAGATCGACGAACAGGGACCTCAGGAACAGACTGATGATGAACATGACGAAGGTCATGAGGGCGAGCAGCTGGGTGGAAGGGGCGATTCTCAAGACGAGGATCACCGGGGAAGGCAGGACCCTGAGAATAACCACCCTGATCCTGGACCCCTTGATCATGAGGAGGACCACCCTGACCCTGCTCCTGACGTCCTTGAGCGATAACCTGACCCTGGGAGTATGGAGGATCCTGGACCTTGATCTGATCAAGTATCCTCCTCAGAGGCTTGCGGGCCGATCCAGGAGCTGGCGGAGCTGGAGTGGCCTGGCGGGGAGCAAGAGCGGCGGCATCAGCGATCT
The DNA here is from genome assembly GCA_026119515.1 of Ascochyta koolunga. Lineage (NCBI taxonomy): Eukaryota > Fungi > Ascomycota > Dothideomycetes > Pleosporales > Didymellaceae > Ascochyta > Ascochyta koolunga. The sequence continues at coordinate 1,924,671 of JANLCG010000002.1, read as the reverse complement.
GATCCATGGCATAACCACCACCACTCATGGCGTATTGATCATCCTCGATGTGATCGAAGTTATCGGCGTTAGGATCGCTCACCACATCCTCGTCTGAAACCTGAGTCTCGAGTTGACCCTCCATGTCAATGACAGCCTTGAACAAGGCGTCGAATAGAGGTTTGGAGATTGCCTGGAAACATTAGGCATGATCATCAGGATCGAGATCGACTACTCACTGAGGAAACTTTCTGCTGAACAGCAAAGATCGCAGCCTTGGCAGGCTCACGAAGAGTGTGGAAGCTGATCAAAACATTAGAAGATCATGACGAAATCGGGATCGGATTACTCACATAGGACTGCACTGATGAGTGGTACAATTGACACAGCGATCACTGCCTCGGCCGCGGGCGTTGGGATTGCGGATACGGTTGTAGCAGACACCTGTTCCCTTGCCATCCAAAAAGCGCTTGAGACAGCGAGAGCAAGGATACTCGCGGGGAGCACCAAACTGAGGATCATCATCCTCATCCTCGTATTGATCCTCGACTGTGGGCTGACGAGGGTCTGTGTCTGCTTACGAAACTCCTTGAAGAGAGCCTGCGGATTGATCGGCTCATCCTCATCATCCTTATCATCGGAGACCACGACAGGTTGAGTATCGGAAGATCGAGTGGATCGGCGTTTGGGAACGATTGGAGGCTTGGACTTGATCTTCTTGGTGGGAGTGCCCTCGAGCACGCTCAGAGCGCTCGTGCGACGCTTGGGAGTGCTCTTGGAGCTCTTGGGAGGCATCTTGATCTTGAGGACACCGAAGGTGTAGCGATCAAGGTTCTGATATTGGAGTAAGCATTGGACTGGGAAATAAGGATCAGATCACTCACGTCGATGAGAATGGTGTTTGGTGATCGGTTGGTGGACAAGGAACGAGGTGAGAAAGATCGTGAGGGTGAGGGAGCAGTCATGGTTTGTTTTTTGTTGTTGTTGTGAGCGCGTTTGCGTGCGGAGCGGATCAGGCAACAATTGCTGGACCCTGATTACAAAGGCGCAGCGCGCGCAGCGATCGGAAAATTTTCACAAAAAGATCACACAAGGTGCGATAACGAACCTGCTGGAGCAGGAACACTGATCAAAATACCAGTGTCCCTGGGGGTGTGTCGCAGTGAAGGATGGTGGTCATGTGAGCCGATGTGAGCAATCACGGACCATACCGGATCAGATCACATCGATCAAATCCACCCGGAAGATCGATCCTATTTCTGGACTAGGGCATAGCCAGTAAGGTATATAGACCTGATCTTTTGCTCAAATAATAAGACAAGGAACTTGATCAACTCTTTCACACTCTGATCATCTTGTCTAGTTATCTCAGCTCCCACAGAAGTTCTTATATTTAGTTAGGATAGGGTCCTGTACTAGTTTCTCCTCCTCTGCGCAGAGGTTAGCCTAGGTTTAGATTAACCCCTTGTTAATACAGGACTAGATAAGTTCCTAATAGATACTATACTAGATAGTTCCTATAGCCTAGTACGTCCTAGTAATTAAGTTATTAAGCACCTAGGCGTACTAAAAAGTAGTGTTAATGTCCTTAGCCTACTAGTCTACCTACTAGGATGTTAGGGCACAGTTTTCTACACCTAGTTTAGGTTTTAGTTAGATATTGTTTAACACCCTTATAATTTTACTAGCTTTGTTAAAAGCTAGGTAGTATGTTACTAATATTGTTCTGCTATGTGCTAGGGCTTATACCTATACAGCCTAATTAAATTACTTTTGTTAGATGCTAAGCTCTACTTCTAATACCCTAGTAAGCTTAGCTGCGTTAAGGGCGAGGAGAGCTTGTTATACTAGATTTTAGTACCTAATTGTAGGAGTTAGTTCTCCTACAGGCACCTAGTTTGCTCCTATAGCAGCTGCCTAAGTTGCTGTATCTACTAGAGTTGCATTCTGCTGCAATAGGGTAGGCGTTACTGCAGATTCTACTAGAGTACTGCCCTATGTGCTTAGGACTTTAGCAGGAGTGTAACAGAGCTAGCCTAGTTTAATACTAGGGCTTAGCTAATAAGAGTTTTCCTCTAGCTCTATTGTTATGTTGCAGAGGACGCGTTTTCCTCTAGCTATTTTAGTAGGGTTAAAAAAATTTAACTACTACTCTAAATTAACTATCTATTCTAAGAAGGAGTATAAAGGATTTAAATTGTAAGGGCACTGTAGGCAGGCGTTTAGAGATAGGACAAATAGTAGATAGATAGATAGATATAAGACAAATCCTTAGGGTGTAAGCCCTAAGGCGTTTAGGAGGGTTATATACATGTAGTCTATAGGTCTCCTGCCTAGCCCTAAGGTTGTCCCGGGGTCTAGCCAGTAGCCTTCAGGAGGAATACCTGTAACACTCTAGCGTAGCAAACCTAACCTTCTCTACACTGCGTATACAGGCTTCCTACAGCTCTAGGCACTGTATAAGCTAACAGACGCAACTACAACCTTACTAATCTCCCTACTAAAGTATATAATAAGTAGCTTTAACAACACAATTAATTCTATACTTAATACTAGTAATAACAATTGCAATATAATAGAGAAGAATAAATACAAGGAGTAGCTGTCAGGACCTGGTTCTGGCCCACCTGGCTAAGACAATCTAAAAGGTATGAATGATCACTCTGATAGTGATCACAAGGCCAGAACAGTACAAGTACTTATTGTTATCCTAGGGCCACACATCTAGGATCCGGTCAGAGGTGGGTCTGCCACCCATATGCCTTCTGGACTCATCAGCTACGCTGTGCCTGACAGTAGCTAGAAGAGCCTGCGTAGATAGCTTAACAACACAAGGAGGGCGTAACAGCTATATAATACTAGTTATTATTAAAAGTAAAGTACCCTAACCTTGCGCAGCTTGCAATTAACGTACTTATAATCCCTACCTCTAAGAGTAACTGTAAGAGAGTCTTTAGTGCTACTAGCAAAATCTTAGATCTATAGAGGCAAAAAATAAGCCTATAGTTACTATCTGCGCTTATTTGTACATAACAGTAGATACATGCTAGCTTTAAACTACCTAGCGCAACAGCAGCAGTAAAGTACTGTAAAGAGACGCTTGTAAAGGAGTTTAAGATTAAGGATTAGGAGGAGCAACCTTAGTAATTACTATACTAGTTACCTTATAGAGCCTTATAATTCTTAATAATCAAATAATTAAACAAATAAAATAGCTCCTATAGTCTATCAAAACCAATCAAACAAAGTACAACACTAGGAAATTGTCAAACAAATCAAAACTAGGCTTCAAATATTGTTTGTTTTGTTTGTTGACAAGCCTGCCATTCCGTGCATGTCCGCCGTGCATGATTCTCACTAACATGATTTGAAAGGTGATTAGTACAGGCCCTGGATGATCTGTTTCACTGAGAGACAGGTCAGTCGCCAAAAGTGAGAGCAATCGATCATAGGCTTCTTACAGTTCATGAACTCTTTATGGTCTTTGTTGCCATGCAGAGCTCGAGATGCGATAGCGTTTTCCTCCTCTTCCCCAGTGGGCACATTATACTGTACTATGTCAGTTCTCTTGAGCGTCATCAATTAAACAAAACGTACAGCCGTCAACGTAGTCTTGAGATCTAGTTGCTCAATCAAGTCGGCAATTGCGTCCGCGACCACCTGAGCATCCTTGCTGCTGTCACCTGTACTCTGCTTGTTGATATAGGGAACAATCCGTGCAATTTGCATCGCTTCGCTGGGATTGTTCGCTTTCAAGCGCACGACTGGCGCGAGACTCAGACAGCTTGTAATACCGTGCGGGATAGCGTAAGTGGCTCCAATCGCATGGCCTATGCTATGGCTGAGACCCACGCCACCGCTAAACAAGAAGGGAAAGAGTGAGGCGTAGCATGCGAGGAAGAGCTTTGTACGGACCTCCGCATCGTCCGGGTTGGCTTTTGATTGCGGGAGATACGTGAATAAGTCTTTGATGGCTTCGAGACACAGCCGCTTTGTTGGTACCTCGGACGCAAGGGGATGGTACATCAGCTCGACAGCATGATCCAATGCTCGCATCTGTGATAAAATTAGCGTTGTCGCCAGTAACATAATTGCTGCTTACTCCTGTGCTCAGCCACAGCTTCATCGGCGTGTGCAGAGCGTTCTCACCATCGTAGATAACAGCTTGAGGGGGATCCAGGATTAGCTGTCGTCTTGAATTATGTAGATCTCAGATGCCTACCTTTCGGTACTTGTTCTGGGTCGCTCACTGCTACTTTATGACCTTCATCAGTGGTATATCCGGCGTTTTGAGTTGTTTCTGCTACACTGAGGGTTGTCGGGACAGCAATGGTGGGTATCCACTTTCCAGTATCGTTGTGGATGTTGTGGGCAATGGCTTTCGCCGAATCAATTGGAGATCCACCCCCAACGGAAACGAGTATGTCACAACCTGACTCCGACACCATGGCAGTTGCTTCTCGAATAATTTGCATTGGTCCGCAAGTGATCAGCTTCAGATCATTCAAATCCACCTTGGTAAACTCACGCATGTTGTCCAATTCTGTAGAAGGTACCTCCGTGCATGCCATCCAACTGGGTCTCGACGTTCTTGATTACGGGTGTCTTCTCGTAAAGTGATCGACCAGTAACGACAAATGCCTTCGTACATCCGAGCTGTTTAATCAAATCTTTCAATTGACTGGTAGTACCTAGATTAAACCATCAATGATGTTTGCTGCATACAAAAGAGGATACCGACCGTTCCCATATACCATCAATTTGGTAGGCGAAGCTCGATATACGCCCATAGCTGAGGTGTCGCAGCCGGGCCCTCGGGAGTGGTCTGGTAGTGCCATCTCGTGAATAACGAGCTCGTGAAGATGATAAGTTCAAGACTTCGGATGGCCTGGAATTGTTTGTTTCGGTGTTGGTCGGCAATGACGTTCTAGACAGGCACGCGGGGCAGATTGTGGAGGGGCATGAACGCCCCGCCCCACTTTCATCCTCATCTACCGGTACCCGCTTACACGAAGGCCGGTTTTGTGGTACACGACAGAACAGCTTCAATTGGCTTCACGGCATGACCTGGAGACCGAGATTTGAATACCCCGGTTCAGAGAACGATCGGTACCAAATACGGCAGAGACGACGATTTCATACTTAAAAACGCCCAACCTGCTACATGCACCAAAAGTTTGACCGCCCCAACGCTACGCCATCAGCATATATTTCCCTTTATGAGAGCTCTCACACCTTGTACCGAGGTCCTCACAAAGCTACAATAACAATCTATACTATGTTCTGATTGAGGTTTCTTAACATGAATAGTCCGGCTGTTGATACTGCTCTCGGCATCGTAAAAAGTGCACAGCAGGGTCCGGAGATGCAAGTCTAGTATTAGACGGTCATAGCTTGGATCCACCGTGCTAGCAACCATGAGTAGAGCGGGAAAGATTTAGAAAGCTTCAGCTTCTCTAACCCTACCCGCCGGACCTCGAAACCGGATCCACGAATATGTATTTGGAGGCTGGATTATGGTAATTAGCCCAAATCTTCGACTAAATTCTATCCACTTAATACAAATCCTCACCGGATCATTAGGGGAAAGGCCATGTGTCAGGTCCGCAAACCATCCAATCTGCTTGGCGTACTATACACTTGTAGATAGATTCATGCTCAAGCGAGGATTTCATCTTCATCTTGAATACATCCCTCTGGAGAAAAGCTGTTTCCTCACGATATGACATCACCGCCACCACGTTCACATTTTAACGCAATCACATTAACACCAACACCAACCTCGTTAACACGACAATGGCTATAGTACAGTAAAGTACAGTAAGGTGTGCAGAGATTGGTTAGAGGTAGGCTTCCTTCCTAGGGTAGTCTCCGTAAGAGTTGGTGGCTATTACAATTGCTAAAACTATCACGACTGCAGGGCCTTACAATAGCTGCGGCATCACGACTTCCTCCGCATTCGCTATAATCGAAACAGCGCAACTTCCATCCTGTAGGTAGTTGTCTTAGGTTGGGACTGACGAACTTGAACAATTGCGCGCCCTGTTGCTTGCAGTTCCATCCACAGGCTTTTGAGGTGCGACTCGGAACGCGAGAAGCGATATTGTGATCAGTTCGGATGAAAAGTAACTCGACATTTGAAGCGATGAAACCCTCCAAGTTCTCTCACCGCTTGACGTATACCGTACAAGAGGCGTGAAGATACATGGATCGGAAAATCACAAAGCCTGCATGCATCAAGGACCCCATGGGAGCTTGACAGGTAGTAACAACGATCGTCTGTGATGCTGGCAGCATGCAGCTAAATGACACGTGGGCGATCCGGGACCAGCGACATGTCGTAGATAGATCTTGTCGCGGTGAACAAATATCGAGCAAGGCTGCTCCCTAGTGCGCGATCGGCGAGACGTCAGCCTCATCAGCCGCAAGCCATGCACGAGGCTGGAGTGTGAAAAGACCTGCGTTCGCCGCACACGGTTGCTCAAAACCGAACCTGTTAAGAGGGTGCGAGAATCTTTCGCTTCCAGAGCTTGACTTGATCTTGACAATGTTGAAAAATATCAAGAGCATCGGTAGATTGCTAGCAGCGATGAAGTTTCGGCCCTGAAAATCCTTTGTGCACTTGCGGCTAAAGGTGGGGCACATACGTTACCATCACTCCACTTAGTGTTGAGAGGCAACGGCGCCACCGACATTCCATCATCATCGTCATATCGTTCGATCAAAGCTAGGAAGAAGCCGGAATGGATTTTGCTTGCGAAGATTTATCGCCAAGTGTGATACTTTGGTTATATCATAAGAGAAAAGGGAGGCGAGCATCTGTATAAGAAGGACATCTGCGTAGCTTGCATCTAGTCACTCTACAACATCTGAGATCCTATCAAGTCTTCCAAGCAAACCCATAAACTTTACCTCCCGCTACCAACTACGCCACCATGCCTTCTTTCAAGGGTAAGCCTCAGCCAGGTTATCGTGTCCCCAGATCTTATACTAAGGACTATTGTAGACTCTATCTCGTCTACTCCTGCGGGCCCATCGTCGGCACCTACCCCTGCCTCGACTACCCCCGCCCATTCTATTCGCGAAACCCTTCACGGAGCTACCGCAGCTTTGACCGCTCAGGGACTCAACCTCTGCCCTCATTGCTTCCGCGAAATGTCTCACTGCAACGAGCGCTTCGAGTTCGCGTAAAAGCAAATTGGAACAGACAACTTAGCTTGGAACAAACACATTGCATTCCGGCTAGAACACAACCCTTCGGTTGCTCTGAAAATGGTTACACCATTTGAAACGAAACACTGGGGCTACGATTTTCTTTGGACATGAATAGGATATGGGATCAAGGCATTTATACGGCGTTCAACTGGGACGAAAGGATATTTTTGACCGCATTAACTGAGGATGCAAGTGCGCTCCCTATTTGGAATATATATGCATTCATAGCATCAAAACATCACATCTCACTCTTACGTTAGGCTTTTACATAACTTTCACCTACCGTGTCATCTGCGCTTATCGTCATCGAGGGATACAAAATTCTACGATCTAACAGAATTTACCTGCTTGTTTGTACCGTTAATTCCGGCTGTACCGTCTCCTTTTTTCTTTTTTTTTTTTTTTTCGAAATCAGTGGCAGTAACATCTTTCTTTGCTAATAGTGTTAGACAAAAACGAATTGATCCCAGGCAGGAGCAGCCCAATTTCGGTGTAAGTCTTGCCTACATATCTGGAAAACACTCGAACGCCACCAAATCTTCAAAATGCTTATAGTCCACTGCACCCTAAGCCGCACTTTCGAGCCTGGAAAAGTAAGATAGAACAGCTCGTCGCAATCGCCGCAAAAATTGCAATGCAGAAAATACAGCTATCTGAGGAGGACGCATAACAATAAAGCATTCCTTCTTGTTTTGAGTATTCCATTATCGATGAAGTTGGATAGGGTTGGCAAGAAGCATGAGCGGAACGATGTATGTTGACACGACACAAAGTGAGAGCGAGATAATATAGCTGAAGCATAATAAGAGTAGTGATATGCGAGATTTTTGGCCTTGGAGTGCATGCACACATAGAACATGGACGGTGGAGATGGCTTTCAAAGGCGTAAAAGGCTGATAGGAAATACTTCGGTATTATAAGGATAATCAAAGTTCAGCAGTAACCTACTTTACGTCAATTTTTGCGTCACCAACTGAATGTGGCAATAGGAATGCATTTTGGTAATTGTTCGAGTCTTGAGGTATCTCAAGCGGTGTGGTGATGGTAGGGAATAGGGATTGCTTCGAGACCAGCGAAGCCCTTGCCGCTAAAATAAAGGCTGAGACGAAACCGCGCAAGCGGATTCCCTTATCAATCTTATCACGATCGATATGTGACGCGAGGTTGTGTTAATAGTGATGTGACAAAAGGCCTCAATATTTTCCAGTCATATACCCTAGGGTGGTTCCTGAAGAAACCCAGCTTTTTTAAATCAACATCTCACCGTTATGTGCGGCATCAGCTGCACCGTCAGCCTTGATCGCGCCCAGGGGCACGCTATTGACTATCTCAACGTCTCAGAGACATTGGTGAAGTAGCTGGACAACAGCCTTGAGTTGATTAAGCATCGTGGCCCTGATTTGAGGCGCCAATGGACCAGTCCTGACAACAAAGTTGGTACTCTCTCCTTGAAACTTCCTCAGATAACAATGTCCATGAAGTTATGAATGGCGAGCCCTACAACCATGAGTTTCTACGTGCATTTTTGATTGAGAAGACAGACTACAAATTCAAGAGTCGCAGTGACTGTGAGATTGTGATCGCACTGTACAAGCACTACAGGTTGTCCTTTCTAAGCAAAATCCGCGGAGAGTTCGCGTTATGTATCTATGATGCACGCACTCAACTGTTCATCGCAGCAAGAGACCGCTATGGGATTAAGCCGTTATCTTACACCTTTGTTGACAATAAGCTTTTAGTCGCTACTGAAGCTAAGGCTTTCTTACCACTCGGGTGGAGACCAGAGTGGGACTTTGCAAGTTTGAAAGAGGCAGGATGGAACTATGACGCTCGCACTATCTTCAAGGGCGTCAGAAAAGTAAAAAAAAATGGCAGTGTGTGGATGAATGGTGGCACCAACCACTTTAGGTCCGTCCAGGTCATTACATCACTTGTCAGTCTTTCGATAACCTCAAGCCATGACCATACTGGGACATCGAATACCCCCTGAAGGTAAACAATTCATCTCTGCCTGGCAGAACAGAACATTAACCCGTTCCAGACTTTGAAAGAGCAACGGTCCGATCAAGAGATAATTGAAGGCGTCAGGGAAAATATGGTTGAAGCGATTCATGTGCGTCTCCGAGCTGATGTTCCAGTGGGTGTCTACTTGAGTGGCGGCATATATTCATCCGTCATTGCTGGCATGGTCACTCATCTCGTGAAAGAGCAAGGTGAGCGTATGGACAACGGCAAGGAAATTGAGCACGTCAGCTGCTTCAGTATTGCCTTTGACGAAGACAGTGGCTTCTATGAATCTGCAATTGCGAACAGGACCACTGACCATCTCGGCGTCAAGTACTACAAGAAACATATGAATGAGGCGGGGCTTGCTACCCGCTTTGAAGACGCCACTTGGCATTGCAAGCACCATAATCCTGACCTCAACTATTTCGGGAAATACGCATTATCTGAAGTGTCCCAAGAGCTTGGCTTCAAGATAGTCTTGACTGGCGAAGGCGCAGATGAACAATCTGGCGGGTACCCTATGTACCTGCCCGACTACCTCCGCGAACCAGATCTCGTGTATCCATCAAACCCACTTCCGGAGCACATACTAGAAGCACAATGCATACAAACAGAGGAGGATGCTAGGGTATACTATGAGTCTGTCGGCGCAGATGGTGCCAACCGCAGCCCATCACTACCTCGGCGTATGCTCAATGACATTACTACAGTGTCCTCGATGACAGCTTTCTCCGCCAACACGCTGTTCGTTGACTAAACTGATTGTTATGGTGTGTGCGACCCGCAGCTCACCATTCCGAACTCAGTTGACAGCCGCACCAAGGACACAATAATGGAAAAGTGGCATCCACACCATTCAGCGCTGTATGTGTGGCAGAAATCACATCTCTCTAATATCTTCTTGTCGTGTCTGGGTGATAGAACGGAGATGGCGCATTCGATCGAAGCCCGGATGCCGTTTCTCGACCACCATCTGACTGAGTACGTCAATGGACTACCACCGAGCGTTAAGATCAGATGGAATTCATAAGATGAAAGATTCGTAGAGAAGTGGATCTTGCGAGAAGCGAGTAGGCCCTTCATCACTGATGAGCTGTACAAGAGAAAAAGCATGTATGTCAACTCATGTATTCCAAAGTGTAGACGCTCCAAATAAGCTGACATGATATAGCCGTACTTAGCGCCGATGACATATCCAGAAGATGGCCCTCTGCAGAAGCTGCTCGCTAATCTACTCACAAAGAATCGAGTCAAACAACTTGGTTTTATTGCATAGAATAAGGTCCAAGACCTCGGGGAAAAGGGGTTCAAGCAAAAGGATTCGAATGCAATATGCTTTGCGTTCATTGTCGCCCAGTGGGCTATCATTGGAGAACGCTTTACAATGAAGAAGGCTGGGCTGCAGCCAGCAGAGCAACTTTGATCATTGCGAGAAACAAGAACAGATAAATATTGCCTTATCAGTAAGTTTTCATTAAATTTCAATCAGCTTTTGAACTTGCAGTCTTCCATTCCGGCTAGAAAATTTACAATTTTACTGCCGTTCTTTCACCATATTTTATGTCTAAATTTCTTACTGGGAAGAGGTTCGTTTTCGGTAGTCGTAGTCATTAGAAAATTTCACACAACATACTGAGTTACAATTGATCTATATTTTCTTCAGAATGAAGCCGCCCTCAATCCCAAATGTTTTGCGAGGCGGACAACCGTTGTTCTTCGCTCAACATACCTAAGCAAACAGTATTCCAAATCTTTCGTCCGATCTTAGCCTCCATGGAAAAGGCATACTTGATATACTCCACTGATGCGGTCCTCTTGAAAGTATCAACCAGGTCAGATGTACAAATCTCAATGGCGTTTTCTTCGTCATGACCCCACAGGTCTAGAGGGGCTTTATACGCACAGAACTTTGGTGCAAAGCAAGCAAAATCCCAGTCGACAATTCCGGTGATTCTAATCGAAGACTCATTCACAATCTTGGCCAAAATATTGCGAGGCGCTAAATCGCCATGCGAGAGATGGAAATTCTCACTCAGTAGATGATAGCGATGCAGTGAGTGCAGTATGGCATTGATTCTATTCCAATGAGCAAGGTTGTCTTCATTGGGGTAGTACTCCTGTTTGTACTCTAGCCAAAGATCGATTAACGCGAGCATAAATGTCAACGGTGTTTGGTCAGGCAGCGATGTAAGGGATGATGCTTCGAAAGGGAAATCGAAAAGCTTAATCGGTATACCGCTCGAGCAAAGGCCCTTCCCGATAGCGTCGTCAAACTCCTCGATAATCGAACCAGCATACGGCGCAGTGATCTTTGTCAGACCCTCCACTAGATGGACGACTTGCTGCAAAGTAGATTCGCTCTGTTCATTGAAGCTGTCAGCTCTTACCAAACTTTGTAACGAACGACCCCGCAAACAAGTCTCCAGCCTATACTGTGAACCTAGAACATTATCTTTACTCGCATCGAAAGCAACACGCGCGGAATCGGTACATCGAGGTGCCCTTCTAGCCCTGTTAGAACCGCAACATCGCGCAGCATATCTATATTGTCCCGCGGCATGCGGATAACGTAATCTTCTTCTTTCATCACAAACCGGCATTTGTCTGCTGCACAGTCTGAATCACAATCTGCAGGCTTCAGTCGTGGCACTGTAAACCCAACAACTTGATGGAACGAGCCGTTGCTCACGTACTCAACTTGCAGAGCATCCAAAGACCCGGCTTCTGGAAACAATTCAGCGGCGAGCATGAGAACCTTTTGGCAGAGGATGTTTTGCACGCGCTCCTCCAGCATGGTGGCGATGGGATCAAGGGTTGCGACGAAGGGCTGTGATGAGAAGGGAGTTCGAGGAAGAGCGGCATACCATGACTGCAAGGAGACTTGGTATTGTGTTTGATTCTGAGTGGGAGGATTTGTGGATGTCTCGCTTGAGGAAGAGGCGTTGGATGAGATGGTACCGAGTTTGTCAGATGAAGCGGCATTTTTCACTCGTATACCATCCGAGGGAACTAGTCTCAGAATTCCCTACGAAGCTCTTCAGGAAACGAAGAATCTCTCCACATTCGAAGGTACATGATTGCCTAAACTAGGTTGGGACCTCTGACTTGTGTCGGCGTATCGGATGGCAGTCGTTGAACCAATCAGGTGCGGATACTCTAGGGTCCCGGTCTCAATCTTGGTAGAAACCCGTGAAGGGACCAAAAAGTTCTCGTCTCCGCGGCCACAGAGATTACAAGCGCCGATATCCTGCGTTGGGGAGCAGGTATATGGATGCCCCGAGGTCCCCTACTACACTCGCTGTGCCACAAATCTTTGTACGCTCAACAACTCGACTTTCTGATCCCAATTCAATCACATAAATTCTCTTTGTATTCCAACGCACATTCCCCGACAATGCTGATCCTACTGTTTCGTTACGTCAGGCCTGCCACAGCCTTGGGCGGTCTCGTAGTTGGCGGCGCCAGCTATGCTTCCACACGAACCATCCACGCCGAGCCAGAATCACCAGCTGCAGCATGAGTATTCAGACAAGAACCGATGATGGTATCGCTCGCACTTGAAAGTAGCGAGCAAATCAACGACAACACCAAGCTCCTGCGATTTAAATTACCAACCAATACAGACGTCAGCGGACTATCGTTAACATGTTCGTACCTCATCCCCCAAAGTACTTGAACTTGAGTTTGACAGCGATTGAACGTCCAAAAGCAGCTGTGCTCACCGCGTCCTGGCCAAAAGGCCGCTGGCTACCCGTTGCACGCCTCTACACTCCCGTATCTGCGAGCGACGAGGCAGGGAACCTGGTCAAACAGTACCCAAACGGCAAGTAAAGCATACACCTACACTTGCTACAGCCGGGGGTCACTCCTCTTTGCGGCCGCACTGCCAGGGTACAAGTGGAAGGCCAACACAGTGCCGCACGTGATGCTAATAGTGGGCGGTTCGGGCATCACGCCCGTGTACCTGCTCGCGCGGGGGATATTGAGGAACCCTGAGGATGCAACGCGTGTTACGCTTGTTTATGCCGCTAATACCGAGGGGGATGTTTCCCTGAGAAAAGAGTTTGATGCTTTCCAAAGGGACTTTCCGAATAGGTTTAAAGCTGTCAACGTAGTGAGTCAACCTGCTGCCGCATCGGGGTCGCGTAAGGGACGCGTGACAAAGCAACTGCTAGAGGAGGTTGCGCAGTCGACCCCGGGCGATGGGAAGGTGTTCATGTGTGGGCCGCCGGCTATGGAGAAGGCGCTAGTTGGGGATTGGAAGGCAGGTGGCAGTTTGGGGGAGCTTGGGTATAGAAAAGATCAGGTCCATATGTTTTAGTTGTACTGTTGCTAAATTTTGGCTTGTTGGAGAATGACATGTGCTGTATGATGGATAGAGATATATTACCATTGGGGACATCACGGCAGAAACCCTTTCTCTTCCCAAAACTGCCGTACTTCTCCACTGATATCCCTCTGCACTTTATCCTCCTCCCAAATGTCTTTCGCATTCTCAAGCATATCCGCCCAACTATTCAGCGCCTCATCTTTCCGTTCGTTCCCCGCGAAATGGATTAGCCAGTCTCCCCTCCTAGCGTGCATGTCTTCTAACCCTTCTTCTTTAGTGTTGTTCCTGTTGACGTATTCCTTAGGTCCGCCGTGCGAGTATGCATTAAACCAATATTGTGGTACGAGCTGAACCTGATCTTTGAAGCGATCGTCACGCATCACAAGCTCCATAGCTGACTGTTCGGTGAACTTCAGTTTAACGGTGGGGTTGTAGTGCCGGTAGGCGAGAATGGCGGCGAAGAGGGATATGCTCCAGGGGGAGACACGGAGGAAGAAGATGCCATTATTGAGGCCGTTCATGTCGTTTGTTACGATCAAGTTCAACTCTGGGGGCGGTTTGTTGGAGTCTTCGCTGCGCGTTGGGTCGCCCGATTGCGTTTTTGATCGCGGCTTCTCGTTTCGACGCCACCAATTTGCGAGTAGAGCGTCTGGTATACCTGTAGGAAGGAACGAGGTTGCTGGTCGGCATTGATCGAGAATCAGGGTGTCGCGGTCTACCCAGACTAACCACTCTAGACGCTTGCTCTCGGACTTTGCCATCTCCCTGAGCAACAGGTCTAGAATAAAAGCAGGTTTGTTCCATAGATCGTCGACCATCTTGTCACACAGGACGTGCACCTCTGTTCCGTGCACGAGTGCATGTTCGAGGTGAGTAATGAATGCCTTAGTGTAGTGTTGATTTCCTTCAAGGCCACCAAAATGCGCAGTCACCGTCGCTATGCGAGTTCGTGGGCTGAAGAAGGGCGAGTACTTCGAGCATTTAGCGTGCTTCTCCACTGACTTGCTAAGAAGGTCATGAGAGACTGGGGGAAGGCATTGTGCGCTGCCGTAGGAGTTGAATTGGGGGACAGGTAATGGACGTGGGCGCGGAAACGGGACTGACAAAGATTGGAAGCGGTCTCCAGGTTGGAATGATGAATGAGTGAAACTGGCGAATTGAACGATAAGAACAAAGATGAATGTTATTAGGAAGATTTTGATATATATTGATCGGAGGATATTAGATGGGAGAGGAAGCATTGTCGGAGAGGAAAGAGGATAAGAAGAATGAAATGACAAAGGAAAGGGCAATGTTTCGCTGTGTAGACTGGGAACAAGTATGGAGCTCTTGGATGTTTCCTCATGCAAGGCCGTTAGCTGCTTTTAGCTCTTACTTCGTCGTCAGTGCGAGCCTTGTTCATGGTAGTTAGTATACGCGTCTGGCTTATCGTATTGAGCTTATTCATGAGCTGAACTCTTGTCGGTACTTCTTCATCGAACGTGGTACTGGCTGTGGGGCATGTAATTGCACTGCGACCACTTTTGCACTCCAGCTCAATGCACGTTGAGCCCTTCACCGTGACAGTAGCTAGGTATTAATAACCTGGCCTCTGTGTTTAATTCATCAGCTCAAACCTTCGCTCCAGGCTTCTGTTGTACTGCATATTTTGTTAGGTTCTATAGTGATATCCGTGTTTGCAGACTGCCTGGGGAGAATCGAGAGATCTTGGGGTACTTGGCATTGGCAATGCTCCGCGTCATGCCGAGAGCTCCGATATGTTGACGTTTTCGCGCATGACCTAGGCCAACATGTCTGCGTTTCATAGTCAGAAGCAACCGTGTAGTCAGGGATATTCTAGGGAAGCTGGACACTGGGCCACCCTCAAGTGCCATTACCACATGACTGGCCGAAACAGGTTGTGGTAGATATTATTACTATTACTATGTTGTGAGAACGCCTCGGCGAAGGCTTTAGCCTCGGTGCAGAATGGTGTCCAGAGGGTTCTTCTTCTTTTCGCCAATCTCTCTTCGCATCTGCTTCTTCTTCTCTTTGGTGGGCAGGCCCCTAGCCTTGAGCCCACGTTCCTTCCTCAACTTCTTCAAAGCCTCTTCTGTAAGACCTTGTCGCATCATTTGCTCCACCACAAGTGTCTTGCGACTGCGCTTGTCGCCAATACCGATGAGAATACCAGAGATGATGTTGCATGTAAGACTGCATGCAAGGATGACAGCCGTGAGAGCCTTGGGTCGGACTTTGTAGTAGATACCCCAGGTTGTGCCACCGAGCGCGATCTGGAACATGGAATGACAGTCCAGTAGGACGACGACAGTAATGAGAAGGCGGATGGAGAACGCGTGGTGGGTGTAGGTTTCGTGTGGTCGATAGAATGTGTGCGACTTGGCCAGCTTGCCCTGATGGTACTCAAGCTTTCTTTGCTCTTCGTCGTTAAGAACAGGTGCCTCGATGCGCACCTCCTCTTCAATCTCCTCTGCCGTGTCGTATGGAGTGGACTGTGGAGGCATAGCGGGCAGCTCGTTGTGATCTTTCAAGTCCTTCAGTCCACGCTCTTTTCGCAAGCGCCAGGTTTTGTGAGCAAAATAAGCGACGAAAGACATGTGGTAAGTGTCGTATAGTCGGAAGGGGAACATGGTGATACCAACAACGCAGAACAGCGCAGTCAAGATTTGATCACAAATCTCGACAAAGTAGGCCTGTCGGCCACCAACGGAGATCCATCCGATGAGGAAGAGAACCCACGCAGCTCCCCAGAAAGTAATTAGAAAGAAGTAGATAGTGACGATGAGACCCAAGGGGTTGCGGCAGTAGCGGCCAAACCCGCGCATAGACCGCTTGAACTTGGCTCGGCGTGAGTGTAGCAGATGGCGCACGTGGTCGTCCAAAGCATCTTTCTCCTCGTCAGTCCATCCGGGGAGTGATGTTCCGTGAGGTAGGACGGCAAAGTGGTGGCCCGGTCCTTCTTCGAGTGTCGAGAGTGTCGAGTCGAGGGTGTCGGTCCGCTCAAGCTCCCTACGAGAGGCTCGTTCGTGCTCTCCTGGTTGCGTCATGTCGGTTAACCCGTCACTGCGACTTTCCCCGCGCGTTGGCACGGTGCCCATCTCTTCGTCAGAAGAATCTGATGCTGACTGCATGAGGTCGTACGTCGGCTGGCGATTGTAGAGCCAGGGCAGGTTGGGCAGAAACAGCGAGTTCTGAACATTATTCAAAGTTGTTAGAGCAGATACCTCGGGATCTGTGGGGCAAAGTCAGCATAAATATTAGGGAGGCGGTACGTGTGCTTACCGATGACATCGAGCATGTCGACCATGTCGTTGTCGATGTCGTGATCATTGCGCATGTGATCTCTACGACGAATGTTGATAGCCGAGCCCATCCTGCTCATGCCCGGTCTCCTCTTACTGCCAACTCGCGAGGGCGGCGATCGTGCGCCGACATTGGGCCGGGACTGGGACGCGTTTTCATACAGTGGCTGCAGCGGTGTGGTGGCTGTGGGATGGTGTCTCAACGCGTGCTCGGCTTCCAGTAGCGCCAGAGAAGGACGGTGGGGCTCGGAGCTGCTTCTCCTGCGGTTGCCCTGTCCCATCCAGCTGTTGTCTGTCGCTGGCTGAGGCTGCGGTGTTATTGGTGGAAGCTGTGCTTGTGGTATCGACTGCAATGGGCGTGCAGCCGGTGCAGGCTGCGCAAGAGAGAGATCCTGCGCCGAGGAGGGTCTCCGTATGCGGATAGAGCCAGTGCGCGTTCTGGTAATGGGCGCAGGAGTGGGTGTAGCTGTGGGTGTAGCCGTGGGTGCAGTAGTAGGTGCAGTGGTGGGTGCAGTGGTGGGTGCAGTGGTGGGCGCAGTGGTGGGTGCAGTGGTGGGTGCAGTAGTGGGTGCAGCAGTGGGCGCCGGCACCGGTGGGGAGATATTTGGGTCTGTGTCTGGGGTATCTGAGACGGGGATGGGGGTAGCTGGGTGGTGGTGGTGATGGTGGGGTGGGTAATGGTAGTCGAGTTGGGCCCATGAGACGTCACAGTTGCCCCTGGCCCAGCTGAAGAGCTGGTCGTGGTGGTGGTATGAGGGCCAGAGGTGGTGGTAGTTGACGTTGTTGACGAGGCTAGCGGGCGGCCATAATCGGAGGGTTGGTCGGCCATGGTGCCTCAAGAAACAAACACGGTGAGCTGGTGTTGTTAGAATACGATCCCGCTGAAAACCCGTCTTTTGGCGAAATGAACAGCGCTGAGCTTGGGGCGCGCGGGATGATGTAGTGCGCTCCAAAAGCACGTTCCGGCCGCGACCGGGAAGTTCCTAAGTTCCTTAGCTCGTTGGTCAGTCGGCGGTACGCCTGTCACCCGTCGATCAACTTGAGACGGCAAGAGAGCGGCAACCCTGGCGACAAGGACAAAGGAAGAGGAAAAGGAAAAGGGTATGATGTGCTTGCGATTGCCCAGCGCAAATGGAGAGTCAAAGTGGCTGTGATGCTCGGTAAGCTGTCCTCCACAGACCCACGTCATACCTCCAGTCCATCGCACAGGCCAAAACTTTGCAAGTGATCTACCGGATCCCGGCTCTGGGGGAGCTTAGGACAGGGCGCCGCATGCATCCTCCAGCCTCGATGCTTAAGCAGCTTGCCGAAAGGGAGGCCTTCGGATTTGCTTCGTAGCCGTATCCGGATGCTTAACCAAATGCATAGGTAGATGAGAACCGTCGTGCTTGCAGAAAGTCCCGCGAGGCGTTCATGAACCGTCGCCCAAGTATGCACGGTTGAGGACAACGACCCCAATTTGGAGAGCACGACGGATGTTTTTGCTGCCAGCAGGGAGCAAGTGGCTATCTTCCAATAAAGCCTTTTCCAAGATTCCAAGCCTCGCAGCCTGCAAGCAACATTGCCTTTGGCCCCACCGTTTCAGGGTACAATGGATGGCCTAGCAAAGGCTTGGCCTGCGTAGGGGCTTGCGTCAATGCTCATCGGACCTGTCTCGACTTCGAATGCGCCCACGACTCCTCAACGTCCACTATTCTCACTCCTCCACCTGTGCGAAAATGAGGCTGTCGCTCGCGCTCCCCACTTTTTGGTCACCAGCCATGTTGCTGCTATGCCTCAGCTTCGTGCACACTCTCAAGAAACTCTCAAGCCTCCCCCAAAACATATCGGTGTCGGTCATTTTAGCGAATGGAGCCGCGCAACAAAAAAAGCTTTCCTGATGGACTGGCAGGCTGGGAAGTCTTCAGATTGGACATTTGTTATGGGAAATGAAGGAGGAGACTTGGACTCTATGACGGCCGCAATCACCTGGGCATACCATCTTGACCACTCCACCGAGAACGACACGCACCCAGTCAAGGCCATTGCGCTGCTCCAGACGCCTTCCCACGCGTTGGACCTTCGGCCTGAGAATAAGCTTGCCCTTGACAACTCGCAGATGACAATAGGGCACGAGGACCTCTTGACCTCAGACGAAGTTCCTGAAGATCCGGAGACGCTCGCCTCGAAACTCAAGGGCATCATCCTCGTCGACCATGGTGAGCCTCTCCGCAAATGGCGCGACGCAAAGATTCTAAGCATCTTCGATCACCACAAGGACCGTGGCACTGCGCCGGAAGCCTCGCCACGCATCTTCGAGAAGGTTGCGTCTTGCACAACCATCGTTGCCCGTGAACTACTCAACGAGCTCGAGAAACTACCCCAGGAATACCACCTTAATCACGAGTTCCTCGAACTTATCCTCTCTGCCATCGCCATCGATTCCGGAGGCTTGACCAGCGACAAGACAACTGACGCAGACATCAAAGTCTCGAAGCGCATCCTTGCACGTTCAAACTGGGCCGGCGACAAACTCTACAAAGTCATGGAAGAATTGGACGACGAGCTCTCGTCAGCACAAAAGGACATTTCTGACCTCAACCTGCGCGACCTGCTGCGCCGCGACTGGAAAGGCGATCTAATCGACACGCCCTCTCCACACACACCCACAGTATCGCTGGGCTTCGCCAGCATCCCCTACTCGATGGACGACCAAATCAAGAAGACGGATTTCGCCGAGCTCTTCGACTGGTTTGCTGTGCACGCCGCCTGGACAGCCGAAGCCGGCGTCGACATCAGCATCTGCCTGAACAAGTACAAGACCAAGAACAAGGAGACGGGCGAGAAGGAGAAGATCCGTGAAGTCGTCCTCACGGTGCGCGATGACGTGCGCGTCAATCAGGAGCAGGCCGACGCGCTGTTCAAGGTTGTCAAGGATGCGCTGGAGAATAATGATGAGGGCATCGAATTGCACCCGTGGCATCGCGCTGATGAACTGAGTCCCAGGCAGATGGTGTGGACGCACAAGTCGAGCGCGGGCCGGAAGGTGTTTCGCCCGATTGTTGAAGAGGCTGTGCTTGGCTGGGATAAGATGACCATGGAGCTCTAGCGTGCAGGCGATGTTGTGATAGTGTAAGTATGTATATATCGTGTTATTGAATACTGGCCCTGGAGGTCTTGAGCTTCTTCGCTCACTGGAGTAAACTCGAGAATTGCATTTCAAATCGACTCCTGGACGTCTTCAACACGTTCAACTGCCCTGCCAGATCGAGAACTGGAAAATCAACGTCTTCGAGAGCAGCCTCGAAACCACCATTCATGCAAGCGTCACAATGCCATTGCGAAGGGTCCAACATAGAGACCTTGAGTCATTTCGCTATCTGAAACCCATCCTCCACCAGGCGAGATCACCCCCAGGAGCAAGCCCTTACGGACAGGCTCAACCGGGAGAATCTCAAACCCAGGGAACGCGGGGATGGCTTGAGGACTACAATATGCGCATGAAGAACCAAAAACATAACTCGCCAGAAAACGCCTTTGCATCCATCATGCTAACACCCTGGGTATATAACGACCAACCAAACGCCCAAAAAAACATACTTTGAAAGACTCAGTCATCAAATCAATAAATCTATCGTGGCTTGACGCTGCGAGTTGCTGGCTTCGCGCGCGAGTTATTGTTTTTGGCGACAGGACCTCAGCTGGGGCCGTCTTTCGCGATGCAGCACGTGTCGATCTTGCGGCCGGGACAGCTGGCTTGGAGACTGTAGGCTGTTTTGAGGTGGTGGTGGCGGCTCGGACTCGCTTCTTGGGTACTGCGAGCTCGGCGGAGTCATTCTCCTTGTCTTCACTCGCGATGTCGTCACTGCTGCGCTTCTTGCCGCGCGTCATTGTGGAGGCTTTCGGGGCAGATTTGGAGTACGCATGTTTGGACGCAGGCTTGGGTGCTGGCTTCGGCGCCTCTTTGGCAGTTCCTGGCCTTGATGTGGTGGTGGCAGGAGCAGCTCGAGTCTTACGAGCTGGCGCAGGAAAGAGTGCGGGTGCGGCCGCCTTCTTGGCGGGTGCTGCCTTGACCGGTACGGGCGCAGCCTTTGCAGGTGGTGGAGGTGCGAGAAGTTCAATGAGTGGCATCTGGCGTTTCGTGGCTGGGACGCGATTCACGCGTCGCTCGAGACGCGACCGGAGACTGGCACACTGTGCTTCGCACATAGCGCGCAGTTTCTCTGTGCGCGCGCTGACTATTGAACGTTAGAAGAAACCTAGTATGTGTAGAAGGAGCAACTCACTCTCGAGATCGAAATTAGCAAGCATGGCAGCTTTGGCTTCTTCAGTGAGGGGCGCGACCATGGTGAATGCGACAACGTAAACAACGCGTAAACAAGGATGATCTGGCTGCTGAAGAGAGGAATTGATCGCCAGGGATGGGTTTGAAGCGTGTATGGAGCGGTATTGGGGGTGTGGGAGAATCTGAGAGTGGTCTTGAGTGTGGTCGCTGCTTCCTGTGTTTGTGGTGTTGTGAGAAGGAACGTTGGAGGCAGAGGGGCCTTTATGTTCGCGCTAAACCTCCCACTGGCGGCGCAACGTCACGGCAGGAAAGGAACACTACGCAATATAGAACATAGGCACATATCAAAAACCTGCTGCTGACTCCCGTAAGCATAATTCAAGTCACCAGCAACTCAAATTAAGCCTACATCAGTCAAGTCAACCTAGGCTTCACCAGACAGCCGCGCGCTCACGTGCCCACTTAGCTCCCGTATTCCCTGGCGCGGTGGCATAGCTGTAACCTCCGAGACTCCGCCGCCTTTCATCATCAACACCACCCACCTTGCCGCTTCACCAAACAGCTACCCCCAAACAGCCGCCAAGATGGTATTAGAAGCTACTATGATCGTGTATGTACACCCCACACCCTTTCTCGTCAGTATACTAATCCAAGTAGTGTGGACAACAGTGAAGCCAGCCGAAATGGCGACTATGTCCCCTCACGATGGGAAGCCCAATCCGACGCCGTCAACCTCATCTTCTCCTCGAAAACAAACGCGAACCCGGAATCATCAGTCGGTCTCATGAGCATGGGAGGCAGCACACCGGAGATCCTCACGACCCTCACCACAGACATCGGCAAGGTCCTGGACGGTTTGCACAGGACCAAGATAAAGGGCAGCTCGCATTTCGTGACTGGTATCAACGTGGCAGCAGTATGTCAGCCCATACGTCTGACCCTCTATAAAGCTAACAAAGACACCTAGTTGGCTCTCAAACACAGACAGAACAAGTCGCAGAAGCAACGGATAATCATCTTCAACTGCAGCCCTGTTGAGGAGGATGAGAAGAACCTGATCAAGCTGGCGAAGAAGATGAAAAAGACAAACATCAGCATCGACATTGTCGCATTCGGCGAGCTCAGCGACGATACACTGAAGAAGCTCCGTGCGTTCAACGAGAACTCGCAGAGCGCCGAGGGCTCTCACCTCGAGGCAGTACAACCGAGCGGCAACCTCCTCAGCGACGCGCTTATTACAACACCCATCCTTGGTGGTGACGGTAGCTCTGGCGGTGCAGGTGCAGCGTCTTCTGGAGGCGAGGCCGGTGGCTCAGGTGGAAACGACTTCGAGTTCGGCGTGGACCCGTCAGTGGATCCGGAACTGGCGTTGGCACTGAGAATGAGCTTCGAGGAGGAGAAGGCACGACAAGAGAAGGACAAGAAGGTGAAGGAGACTGCAGAGGGCAAGACCGAGCTTGAGGGTATTGCAGAAGGTGACGAGAAACAGCCTCTGCTGGGCGATCAGGGAGAGGGCAGCGGTAGCAAAGACAAGAAGGACGACGACGACAAGATGGACACAGCATGAACAAGTGATTGAGCATGTGCATCAAGGGCGGATAGGGTCAGGCTGATAAAGCCGTATCGAACGAGCATCCACGGTGTCAACTATCTAGACAAGGTTGGCGCACACCATAGCAGCTTGCATGGTTGAATGAGATTACGATAAACGCTAAGCTATACACTTTCTACACTGTACCTGGCCTACAACGGCCGATGGCAGGCGCGAACTTCTGCACTTTTACCCTTTTGAGTCGAGTTCGGCGCTCCTATAGGGTCCTGGTGGTTGTGCACCCACTGAATCGATCGCCTGCCACCTGCGATGCGTGAACGGTGCCGACGGCTCTGTGAGTAGAAGCACCCTTGAACAATGCGCTGACGATACTGTTCTCTTGCGATACCACTCCTCGTAGGGCTGCGCAGGTGCATCTCTTGGTGCAGACATCCGTGGCTGCCGTGATGGACGTTCTGCCACCGTAGTTATGATGTTTGTGGTTCCCGTAGCTCTACATGGTCTCATCCTCTAACCTTGATAAACCCATCTAACCCCCTATCAAACTTCTCGCACCTAATCGGCATTTCGACCGTATAGAAGGGATTCTTCATGACAAAATCCGCATACAGCTCATACACCTTTTTCATCATGGTATCCACATTTGGCTGCTGCGGCTCCGTGACCAGCAGAAACTTGGTCCCTGTCTGCGTCTGGAAGCACTGCAGCCTGAAATGGCTCGACTCCATGACCTCGATGCCTGTTGGGCGGTTCGGGAACGGGCTGGGTGCAAGCATGTTGTTCTGTGGTGTGATGTGGGGAATGCGAGGCGCGGGCGAGAGTTGCGAGGTGATGGCGTGCATGCCGTGGAAGGAGCCGGCGAGGATGAGGTAGTCGTTTGAGGTCAGTTTGGACAGGCCCGTGTGGAACTCGCGGTTGTAGATTAGGCCACCAGATTTGGAGACGATCATGAGGGCGAACACAACCCTGGGATGTGTTAGCCGGGGAAGGGGCAGCTGTTCATCTAAGGGCGCGTACATGATGATGACGGCGATTTAATTAGCTAGCTCTGGTAGGTTGGCTGGTTTCTGGGAGGTCGACCCGAGTTTTAATCAAGGACTTGGGGGTACGAGGAGGCTCAAATGTGAGTACCGGTCATGGGGTGTCTGCTGTTGGTGGTGAAGGTGACGTGTGTCGCGACGTTCTGGTTGCGGGGAGACATGGTAACGCGCGCCCCACACTGTGTTTGCTCAACACTCCGCTTCCACGGTCACTCATACTTTGACAGCTCGACTAATTATTCACTCGCACACACACACACATTCTCTCGGGCGCCGTGAACTTGCCATCCCGGCGTCCCTTCCTCGGCCGCAACGCCGCAGTCCCCATCCATCCCACGGCTGCATCACATCCGCCCTTCCCCTCAAACCGTACTGTGTAAAGGCTCGCAGCCTAAAGCTGCCATCATGTCGAACCAGTCGATCCTCCGGATTACCCGCGAACTCCACGAAATCCAGAAAGGCTCTGATCTCTCCCTTGCAGTCGCCTGCCGCGACGTCGACGTACGCCATGTTCGCGCACTCATCATCGGCCCACCAGACACGCCCTACGAGTTTGGCTTCTTTGAGTTCACCGTCAAGTTCGGTAGAGATTACCCCACGAAGGCACCGAACGTGTTGTCAATCACTACAAATGGAGGGCGGACACGCTTCAACCCGAACATATACGCCGCCGGCAAGGTGTGCTTGTCGATCCTGGGGTGAGTGCAGTTCCATAGAACTGTGCAGATGAGGACTGACTGTTGTAGCACGTGGCGTGGTGAGCGAGGCGAGGAGTGGTCGTCTGCCCAGGGACTTGAGTCGATCCTCATTTCTATACAGAGCTTAATGTCCAGCAACCCGTACGAGAACGAACCCGGCTTCGAAGACGCAAATTCAGAGTACGACAAGAAGAACCAGGAGGCGTACGTGGATAAGATTCGCCACGAGTCACTGCGTGTATCTGTCATTGAGCGGCTGGAGGAGTACCTGAACATCAACCGAGAGAGACCTGCTGTCACTGTCTACAACGCAGAGGAAGATTACCAGTCAGGCCGAGAAGACGCTCCTTTCGAGCCATTCAAGGATCTGTGCAAGCGCCGTTTCCTCTGGTACTACCATTCATACCTGACCACCATTGACGAGGCTGCTACAAAGCACAAGGACGGCGATCGCTTTGAGAAGATGCCGTTTGAGGGCCCAGGCAATACCATGGAGGGTACCTACCAGTACACGGCGCTCAAGATGCGCCTTAACAATATCTTTGCGGCGCTGAATCAAGAAACGGAAAGTTGGGCCTCGGAGGGCTTAGCGGCTGTTCAGAAAGAAGCGAGCATTGCCAGCAACCTGCAGCGCCAGTTCGAGCAAATTGTGGAGAAGTATAAGAAGAATGATTCTGTCACGCTTGACCTCGACCTTGTGGATAAGAACCCTTTTGTGTGGCAGCTGGTTCTCTTCGGTCGACCCATGACGAACCTAGATGGCGGTATGTTCAGGATCATGCTGTACATCAGCCCTAGATGGCCAGACGTACTGCCTCGTGTGCGCTTCGAGACTCCGATCTTTCACCACCGCGTCTCTCCTGACGGGATCCTATGCTACGACGCAGCGAACAAGAACGATATGTGCTCTCATATTGAGGCTATCATTGGAGCCGTTGAGGAGGAATCACCAGCCTATGACCCACGCACGCTCGTCAACCCAGAAGCTGCTAAGCTCTTCTGGGGCACCTCCGAGGAGAAGAAGCTGTACAATCGCCGTCTGAGGCGTACGGTACAGGATAGTGCTGAGTGAGTACTTCTGGTGCTGACGAAACACTACAAAGATCCGCTTCCTGATACGACTTAGGAACTGCTTCTAATCCAAGGGTTTACAACGGGCGCATTAGGCTGCCAAAAGTTACGATATTACGGCCGATCATACGGAAAATTGATTATACAGTACATTGATACCCACGCCTGGCCTCTTCTGAGGTTCTGCGGCTTGCATACTCGGCGCTCATAATGGGACTGGCGCATAGCATACTCGAATACCATAGCATGGGCGTTGTTGGTCATTGCCGTATTCCGGATGGTGAACTTGGAATTTGATTAGCTTTGAAGAGCGCTTGAAGCCCTCCAGACTGTACAAGACTAGCCATGATGTGATACCTAAGCTTGATTGCGCTCGCGTTTTCGGAAAGATGCCTTCCAAGCCCGTGAAAGAGCGAGACCAAGACCCTTGTCAGTTTGCGGGGGCTAGCTCTGCGCGACATCTCTCCACCGAACTCCACAAAACATCCTCTCTCTCCCCTGCATTACCTCCAATTGAACGCCAGATGACATGTCAGCCTCGAAGTTTCAAACACTGGGCACGGTGGTAGTCGTTGGTGGTTGTGGATTCCTAGGTAGCCACATCGTCAGCTACATCGTTAAGCGCCATCCCCAGACCCAGATTGCCGTACTCGACTTGCGCACAAACTCGAACCGCCATGCGAGCAGCACAGTCTCCTACCACGATGGTGACATCACCGACCTGGCTGCTATGCAGAAGTTCTTCGCTCAAATTAAGCCGGACGCTGTTATCCACACAGCTTCTCCCCACTTCAACCTGCCGCCTGCGATCCACGACAAGGTCAATGTTGAGGGCACCAAGAACCTGCTGACGGCTTCGCAAGATGCCGGAGTCAAGGCTTTTGTGTACACCAGCTCTGCTAGCGTCATTTTTGGTGGAAGTACCGAGCTTGTCAATGCGGACGAGAAGTGGCCGCTGGTTACTGGAGCCGCGCAACCAGAGCACTACACCACCACCAAGGCAGGAGCCCAACCCAACAATCATGGAGCTCTATGCTAACCTCATTCCCAGGCTTATGCTGAGACATACGTGCTCGAAGCCAACCGCAAGCCAGAGGGCTTCCTTACCGCCGCCATTCGCCCCGCAGGCATCTTTGGAGAGGGAGACGTACAATTACTCCCCAAGATGGTCACAGCTTACAAGGATGGGAAGACCAAGTACCAGGTTGGCGACAACGACAACCTCTTCGACTTCACGTACGTTGAGAACGTAGCGCATGGCCACGTTCTTGCGGTACTGGCTCTTCTCAGCACACACAAGTTCCTGCCTACCGTCCCGATTGACACAGAGCGCGTCGACGGCGAGGCTTTCTTCATCACGAACGGTGAGCCAGTCTTCTTCTGGGACTTTGCGCGCGCAGTATGGCATGAGGCTGGCGACCGCCTGCCACTGAAGTCTGTATGGCATCTGGATGCCGGTTTCGCCAGTTTGATCGGCTTCTTCTCAGAATGGGCTATGTGGGCAATGGGCAAGACGCCCAACTTGACAAGGGCGCAAGTCCGATATAGTACGTTGAAGAAGTACCACAGCATTGCGAAGGCAAGGAACAGGCTCGGCTATTCGCCCATCGTCAGTCTGGATGAAGGTGTCCGGAGGGGCGTGAGGTACATCGTTGAGCAGGATGAGAAGGCAGGTCAGAAAAAGGGACAGTAAACGAGACAAATGGGAGGTCACGACTCAATGCAGCAGCTCGCATTGTAGATATTGATAATTTAATATACCCTTTGTATTGAGTACGACATGCTCAGAATTATCATCTACCCTACGAATACTGTTGCACCCAGCTACCCAGCTACCCAGCCAGATCCAGATCGGAGCATCTCCGGCCTCCCGTCCCTTAACAGTCGCTCGCGTCTTCCATCTCTCCTGCAACCCCGCGCGCAAACCGTACCATGGCCGTCAACAACCAACATGAAGTATGTCGCACCACCCGGCGCTGCCCAAGTCAGCATACTCCGCCCTTGGGCTGCCCCCAGTGTTGTCAGAATCCTGATGAACCCCAAGCCACCACCGCCCACCACGGCAGCTCCAGAGCTCCACCAGAATGCAACCGACTTCACTGAGCGGCTGCCGGAAAATGAATCACACATTATGCTGTATGCGGAACTTTTGCTGCATATCCGCACAATAACGCTGTTTGCTAGCTTGAGAAGTCATCACACACGGGAAACAAAGGCGCGACTCGATGCGGACGGCAACCTTATTACTGTGTCGCATGAGGGGTACAAGGCAGCAATACGGCTTCCCATCCAGGTCGAAGGGAAAGGCGACGCCGCGCTTGAATTGCCAGCGCAGCCACCAAGCAAGGAGCTGACGCTGCGCCTGCAAATGGAAGAGCAGGAGGATAGCGACATGCTAGGCTTGATGGCCGAGGCGCGCAAGGCGAACAGTGTGCCTTGGGATGGCGTGACGCTGAGTAAACAAGAGGGGGTAGAACTCAGGTGCAAGAACTGCGAGGGCGTGGTGCTGAAGAGCCAGGCAGTGAAAGAGTGGAAAGACTTGCCAAACGAGAATTGGGCCGAAATGATGGATTTCTGGCATTGCCATAAGCCAGACGAGCATCATCTGCACGACCACACGCATCAAGTTGGGGGCAGAAGGGCTATGCCGCAGGAAATCGCTTGAAGGCGGCAGACGGCGTGGGATTTGTAGATCTCACGGGTTTTCTTCTGAGAGAAAAGGATTGTGAGGGCGCAAAGGTACGGCAGACTTCCTTTGCCCCCTCATTTTGCACACCTGGGCGCAAAGAAGGCAGACTCGCCGATACCCGTGGCATTCTCGTCGATACAACCGCCCCAGATTGATAGGCTCAACAAATACCCACAGCGCTGCAGACCCTCTTCCCCTGGTCGATGGGTCGCCAGCGTTGCTGGGTGAGCAGTCTGACACTTCGTTGCTTTTATGCCCTAGGATTCTTGGGACTGGCAGAATAAGCTCAGACGACATCTTTCTACGCCGCTCATATTTGTATATACAAGACACTAACATAGTGTAGATTTCGCCAGACGCAGATGGATCAGATGCAGCAGTCGTTTGCAGGCACTGTGGCCATACACTTGGCACACAAGACACAGCAGCAGATGGCTGGCGGATACGGAAATGGTGCCTCAGCATCTCCTCTGGGCCAACGTCATCCCCCTTGTACAGCACATACAGCGTTCAGAAATGGATATCGGCGCGTCTCTTGTACCTCGTCGAAAACGTCGGCGTCCGCAAATTCCACATCCATCCTCCGCCCTCCCCACCAGCACCTTCCACGCCAGCGTCAGCACCCATACCGATTTCAACAGCTTCCATTCTCCTCTGGGTCTTTACCCCAGACCTCATGTTCTCCTCTTCCATCTCGCGCCCGCACCGCAGCGACCCAACACGCGCTGTCAAGGGCTTCTTCAAGAAGCAGACATGGGCACCGCTGCAGCCGGGCGAGCCAGAGAGGGCGACGATTGAGGATGTCGAGTTTCCGAGGGAGTTGTACGAGGAGCTTGAGAAGAGCCTGGATGAGAGCCAAGCAGTGCTCCCGGTCACGGCGAGGAAGTTTCAAGGGTGGGACGTGGGGTTGCTAGAGAGGTTTGATGTTGGGGAGGAGATGCTTGGAGACGTGGACACTGCAGGGGAGGGGGAGGGAGGGAGGAGAGGGGCAGGGTCTCGGCGGTGAGACGGACGAGAGGAGAGGGAGACGGACGAAGAGGTGACGATGCTAGGTTTATCGAGGTTGCATAACGCACTTGTTCTGCGCCATTCATGGTAGGACGTGCTAACGACAGACGTATGCGAGAGGCAACAGATGCAAGATTGAGTCTTGTATGGACGTGCATGTAAATATAGCTTCACCTACTCAAAGACATGATACCATGCTGCCCCTTTGGTCGTGGCCGGGCGAGTGAAGGCCTGCTCGTGATGGTGATGGTGATGGTGGTGGCGATGGCGATGGCGATGGTGATGGCGATGGTAACGGCGATGGCGATGGCGATGGCGGGGCTCAGTGTGCGCTAACGCCACGCCAAAAATCGCCAAATTTCGACATTGTCGAAATCGAACACTGGCTCGACCCCACACTCACGCAATCAACATGGCGCCCGCATCACTTCTGGACCTCGTGTCCGCGCTCCCCTCGACCGAGGGCTGGGGCCCGTCCGTGTCTGAGGAGACGATGCTCGATGGCATTCCGTTCGCGCCCTACTCCAAGGCCGACAAGCTGGGTCGCATGGCCGACTGGACCGACGGCAAGGACCGCGACCGGGGCGGTCGCCAGCAGTACGGCAACCGCAACTATCGAGGTAGGCACCAGGCATTGGAGCATGTAGGGAGACGAGCAGGAGCGTGCACGACTGACAAGAGCGGCAGACCAGCAGGTGTACGGCGCCAACTCAGCCGGCAACCCGTTCGCCGTCCAGGTGGCCGAGGAGGAGGCCACCTTCTCCGTCGTCGACAACACACGCACATCAGCTCGCACCCGCGGATTCGGGAGAGGCGGCGGCACCGTCTTCCGTGGGCGTGGCGGTGCGCGCGGCGGACAGGCACAGCGCGGCGGGCGCGGCACCTTCCAGCGCGTGGGCGGCCGTGGAGGCCAGGGCGGGTACAACGACCGCGGTGGGCGTGGCGGCGGGCGCGGAGGACGTCGCTTTGGCCGGTGGGACGACAAGCCCCAGCGCAACCGCGACCCCTCGGTCCAGGTCAAGCCCGACTGGGCCGTCAAGGAGGAGATCGACTTCTCGCGGCTCGCCAAGCTCAACCTCGACACGGGCGAGGGCGAGGACCTCGACAACTACGGCTTCCTCTACTACTACGACCGCAGCTACGACAAGCAGCCCGGCGCCAAGACGTCGGAACGCAAGCTCAAGGTCCTCGAGCGCGCCGCCTACAATGTCACCACCTCGAGCGACCCCATCATGCAGGAGCTCGCCGAGAGGGACGAGGCCACCGTCTTCGCCACCGACAACGTCCTCTCCATGCTCATGTGCGCCACCAAGTCGGTCTACTCGTGGGATCTGGTCTTCACAAAGAGGGGCAGCCAGGTCTTCATCGACAAGCGCGACCAGTCCAACCTGGACATGGTCACCGTCAACGAGAACGCTGCGGATGCGCCGCTCGAGATCTCCGAGGGCAACAAGGACTCGATCAACAGCCCCGGCGCCCTCATGCTCGAGGCCACCCACATCAACAACGTCTTCCCTCTGCAGGTCGTCGTCGAGTCGGAGAACCAGAAGGTCAGCATGGCCCACGAGCACCCCTTCTACAACGAGGAAGTCGAGAGCGACCCCGCTGCTTCCAAGGCATACAGGTACCGCCGCTTCGATCTCTCGCTCGAGAAGGACGAGGAGCCCCTGCACCTGGTCGTGCGAACCGAGCTTGACGCCGTTGTCAAGAACAACATCAACGGCGAGGACCAGTACTTGACCATCAAGGCCCTCAACGAGTTCGACAACAAGGCCCAGGGTGCCGGCGGTGCTCTGGACTGGAGGTCCAAGCTCGCCAGCCAGCGTGGTGCCGTTCTCGCTACCGAGATGAAGAATAACTCTTGCAAGCTTGCTCGCTGGACCGTTCAGAGTATTCTGGCCAAGGCCGATACCATGAAGCTTGGGTATGTATTCCTCAATGACTCCCGCAACATGACTAGCATGCTAACATGGATCAGTTTCGTATCCCGTACCAACCCCAAGAACAACAACGACCACGTCATCCTCGGCGTGCTCACCAACAAGCCCCGCGAGTTCGCCTCCCAGATGGCGCTCAACCTCAACAACGGATGGGGTATCGTGCGCACCATTGTCGACATGGTTCTGCGCATGGACGAGGGCAAGTACGTGCTTGTCAAGGACCCCAACAAGGCCGTTCTGCGCCTATACAACGTGCCGCTGCACACATTTGAGGACGACGACGAGGTCGAGTTGGGTCAGGTCGAGGAGGACGAGGAGTAGACGGGTGCTTCGCAGTGCGAGTATAGTTCGTGATGATACCATGTTAATGGCTCGCATGATTTGGCGCCGATGGACAAAATACTACGATTGATGCTACCACAAACTACACACCTCAGGTGGTATTCTCACGTGCGCATCCCTGTTGTTTCCCTTTTTTTTCCTTCATGCGCAAAACAGGGTTAGACCGGTCAGGTAACGGTTTTCGACTCTGTTGGAGCACGCGATACAGCACCATCTCCTCCAGCCACTCACTCCACAAGCAGTGGAACAACTTTTAGAACACGCCACCACCGCCCTCTCGTCGATGGCCGCAGCCCTTACATGGCTACTGGTTGATTACTAGTTCAAGTCCACAGTAAAGGACATACTAGTGGACCGTAAGTCAACCTGGTGTTGTAAACTCAACAAGAAGAAGTAACTAGATCTGCTGCAAGAGGCGGTCAGGTCGGTAAGGCAAGCCAACGATTGCATCTCACGCGGTGAAGGAATACTCCACAGAGACCTTTTTGTAGCGTCGCCCGTGATTGCAGCTGTGTGGCTACCCGTACTGACTCGAGATGGGCTTTTAGCATCGTAAGGCATCCAGCCCTGTGGTTGACAAGGCTCGCGTCCGAGCACCCGCTGTGCGCCTTCCTGCTGTCGCAGACCACGTCGCGGCTACTCTAGCCGAGCAGAAGCAGGCGCATGCGCACTGCATTGCATCCGTCATCTTAGAATTCCGTTCGGTTGGCCACGAGAGATGTTCCTTCCATCACTCTCGCTGGCCTGTTTGGCTCATGTCAGTTCTCCGAGAAGGCTTCCAGAAACCAGGTGTACGTCTTCGTATGTCCACGACTCAGCTTGCCCTCATGACCTCAGTAAGTGGTTTACATTGGACATCCGTGCGCTCTGCCGCATGTCCACTCTCAACAACGACATCTGTGAGGTTAGACTAGAGTATGCTGCCCCTGAGCATATCGCCTGCACCGTCCGCTATTCCTGGAACATCTACTTGGCACCGTTGAAAGATGCAATCCGCAACAGGGGTACTGGAAGTCCAGCTAATAAGGTACTCTGAGACTCCACCTTCACGCAAAAATCTGGATGCCGAACTGTCGCGCAACCGAGCGCGTGGAGTCACATACGCGGCTCTTTTTCTAATAGAGCGTGCCAATTTGGTTGAGCCGCTCTACCCCAGCAACGCTGGTTCCGAGCGGCCCTAATACTAGCCAAACGCTTGTTAAGCAAGATCACGTAACCCACACATTTCATTTGTATTTAAGCAACATGTTCTACATAGAAAAATAGACACTAATTAAATCAATTAATTACTTAAGTATAGTCCTGTAAGCTCCGTCACAGTTATAAGCCTAGTCCGCTAATGCTGCGCTGGCAGGTGCTGTGAGGATTCTAAGTTAGGTGGGTGACTAGAGCCAAGTCTTAGCTCTCTCCCTAAGTACTTGCCTAAGTCGTGCCGCAGCCGCAGGGGGTTGTCCTGACAGCTGGACAGAGCGTCAGGCCTGTCCCTACCATAAAAGTCAGTTAGCAAAAATACCACATAAGGGCTCTTAGACCTTACCCTGCAGCCACTCAGCCCTAGCATTTACTGCGATATCTCCACCTCCTGCCTCCTGGCTAGAGGTGAGGGGGTGTCGCAGCAGATATGCCTATAAATATAGCACTATTCTCAGAGTAAGAGTGCGCGTACCTTTGCTCTATTTTGGTGCGATACGAACAAATAGGAAAGAGTCTCTGACAAGGAAAGGGGCTTGCATTGGCTCGCCCTGCTCGGTGCTTCATCTTGCTAAGTCGCTCATCGTGGATTATCGAGCGCAGGGCTGATCTTACTGAGAGTGATTTGGCGTCGCCGGCTCGCTCTGCAACGGTTTGGCGAAATGTGCGCGATACGACCGAAAGAAACAGATTCATCATCACATATTAATTGAGAGGTGTCTGAAGTCATTCTCTACAAACACGTGCCGTTAGAGATAGACGTAGCCTTGGACCGAACCATGGCTTAGACCAGCCCTGAGTCTTTCCTTTCGGCCCATCTATTCACAAGGTTGAACTGCGAACTACTATCTATTTCGATATTCACACGTGTCGACTCGCAATCGCTGCATGCGGCAGAGAGATAGCGCTACATTGCCTGTCAGTCTTCGACACGGCCCGATTCCCGCCTTCAGTACTGCCGCAAGTGGCGGCGAGAGACTCTTGATTTGCTCTACTGCGAATCTTGAGGCTTGCAGGTCACAGTTTGTAATTCAACTCTCTTTAGCGGGGTTTCCGACATCTCCTTGCATGGTGTCCTCGAGTCAGCTTGCGACACAGAGCACCCCAGACGGCGGCTGTCAGCGAATTGCTCCCCACGACTACAGAGACGCCAGCAATTCTAGCGCTCCCCGAAGCTTCCTCAGTTCAAGGTTCCCCGTCTGCACACTATGCCTAACAATTCAGGTCTCGGCACCTCGTCGCTTCTCTATGAAGCCCAACTTCTTTATATCCTGACAGGCAATCATCAGCCCTGTTTCACGTTATCGGCGGCCGCCTGGCAACCAGCCAGATTTAACAAACGACTGTTCCACCGATGGACTGTCACTTGTCTTGAATACTCGATTCACTGTAACCTGCCACAACGTCGGGTCAAGAGCCGCGAGTTTGGTGCATCATGTCAATACTACAACCAGAAGTAGGTTCTTTAGGCCCGATTGCAGCTGGCACAACTAACAACAACAGGCTGGTATCTCTTATGGGGTGTGCTGGCTCGTAGTGATTGTACGATTGATATCACAACGTCTTCATCGTGGAGCATGGAAACGCTTGCAGTGGGATGATTATCTCATTGTCTGCGCCATGGTACAGTGACTGTAATGTATAGCCAAGCATCAGCTGATCCAGTCTCTAGGTGACGGACACTATCCTACTTGTTTGCATGTCCAGGGTGGTAACCACATCATCCAACCTCATTCCGCCCGATGAGGATGTTTTGCAATTTTCTCAAGCCGAGATCAACAATCGAATTCTCGGATCCAAGTTTGTCCTCGTGGTAGAGCAGATGCAAATCGCAACCATCTGGCTAGTCAAAGCATGTCTCCTCATCATGTACTTCCGTATGACTGCTGTACTGCCGCAACGGAAATTTGTCAAGGCCGCATCGATATATGTTGTCGTCGCATTTATCGTCATGGAGATCCTTTACTTCGGCGTATGGTGCCGTCCGTTCAACCAGTACTTTGCTGTACCGCCGAACTCGAGTGAGTGCGTTGAGTAGAGTTGCCAGCATAATACTGACTTACTTAGCGCAATGCTCTGCAGCAACGCACCATCTGATCACCAACGCTGTCTTTAACATCAGCTCTGACTTTATCATCATCAGCATACCGATGCCACTCCTACTCAAAGTCCGCCTGCCGATGAAGAACAAACTTGTTCTCATCGGCATATTCCTGATTGGAGCTTTCACAGTCAGTAGCCAAACGTTTCGGCGATCTATGCTAACAGATCTAGGTTTTTGCTGCTGTGCTCAACAAGTACTACTCCTTTTCGAACCCGTTCGGTACAGATTGGGTACTATGGTACCTCCGAGAGTCGTACACCGCCTTACTGTGTGCAAACCTTCCCCTCACTTATCCCCTTATCCAGCGGGTGTTCAATCTGCGCAACTGGAACTCGTCTTCTGGCATCACAGAACCGGTGAGAGGGCTGAGCACACGAGAAACAGCCACCTTTGGCACCACTAATAGTCATAGCCACTGGGTGAGTCAAAGCAAACGTTCTTGGTCAAAGCATCTCCATGATGATGTGCGGGCTGCCGAGAGTGAGGAAGACATCCACGGCCTCTTTCGTCATTCAACTGCAGATACAGGGCCCCAATTCGTTACCAATGCGATTGAAATGGATGTTCTGAAGTCGTGCGAGAAGTCATCAACAGACCCAAGTATAGACAGTACGATGGGTTGGCGAACAGAGCAAGACCGCAAGAAGGACATCAGCTACAAGCATGCGACATGAGCAGCAACAAAACATTCTCGAGTCGTGTTCAGCAGCCCATTTGCAGCGTTACAGGGCAACCACAAGACGTTCGCTGAACTCCCAATGCAGTTTTCCCAAGCGATCATCAGCCACCAGCGCTTCAGAATATCCCCCAAACGAAGTTGACGGGACTTGTGTATGAGGTGTCTCAGATAAGATGCCTATACAAGCCTATCGGACACAGTGTTGAAGTTCATGCGGAGTTTGAGCTTGCCAGTACATTACACTACCGGGAACAGATCCAGTCCGAATTAGAACGGAAGCAAGCCAACAAATTCTTGCGAAGATCAAAGGGAGTATGAAAATCACGAGTCGCGTCATGTTGTCCTATGGATTACCTCTCCAGTCTGACGTATGCAAGTACTCACGTCCCCGAGTACCATGATGGCCGTACCATGATGGTCATACCGATCCGGTAACGAGCCATCAAGGTGCATGGAGCATGGCTGCATCATCAGACCTCAGTGCAGCCTCGCATACATATCTCAAGCTGCTCTGTAATGACACATTCTTTGCAAAACTCACAGATATCGCTACAATGCATGTTCACGACGTCCTCATCATCGGCGCTGGTCCTGCTGGACTTGCCGCTGCAGCTCGGCTTAGAGAAAACACACCTTCTGCAACTTTCACAGACGACGAACACCAGCGCTATCACTGGATCCGGAAGCATGGTCGTAAGATGAACGTTAAGAACTACAAGACCAACGAAGATTCGCTCTCCACATTTCGCCCTGGGTCCGAAACGTCCGGCTGCGGTTGCAACTGCGATGCAGCACCAAGGGCCAGCTCAATAGACATGCTCGTTCTCGACGCGGATGGTGCAGATTGGATGAGCAAATGGAATCGGTTGTTCAAGACCTTTGGTATCAATCATCTGCGTAGCCCAATGTTCTTCCAAATCGATCCGGCCGACCGCGACGCATTGCTCGGTTACGCATATGAGAAAGGGCGAGAAAAGGAGTTGCAAGCTCTTCCGGGCTGTGCAGGCAAAGAAATCAGCAAGCACAGAAAGAAGAAGAAGATGAACTCGAGGGGCAGGTTTCCAGGATCTGGGCCGGACGTTGATGAGCGAGATCGAAAAGACTACTTTACGCCAAGCACGAGCCTCTTCACATCTCACTGCGAGGAAGTCATTAGGCGGTACAGGCTGGGTCCGGATATGCTTCGACAGGAACGCGTCGTGGATATAAGCTACGATGATGCAAGCTGCTTCGGTGACGTTGAGCAGGATAGTGTCATTTCTGACGACGCGTCAAACGAAGATAAAAAGATCTTTTGCGTCAAGACAGACAAAGGCAATCGGTATGCGAACATTGTCATCTTGGCTGTGGGGCCTGGAAATGCTCCATCGATACCGTCAATTCCGAATCTTCCAAAGCCGTCGCCTCACGAAGGCTACACACATGCAATGCAAGTGAAACAATTCCCACCACCACATGTTGCCGCCAACATCAAGGCTCGGCGTTCGACGAACATGCTCATTGTTGGCGGCGGCCTCACAAGCGTACAGCTGGCTGACCTTGCCATCAAACGCGGTGTGAGCAAGGTGCATCTGCTGATGCGAGGACCGCTAAAAGTGAAATACTTCGACGTGGATTTGGACTGGGTTGGGAAGTTCCGCAACTTCAATCAAGCAGCGTTCTGGAGTGCAGACACAGACGAAGAGCGATTCGAAATGATTACGCAAGCCCGCAACGGTGGTAGCATAACACCACGCTACCGCAAGATCCTCGATGCACATGTAGCAAGCGGCAAGATTGCTCTACATACACATACTACCCTTCGTTCTGTATCATGGAATGCAGAATCAAAATTATGGATCAACGTCAAGGTCTCGACTGACACCGCTATTCCCCCAATCGACTATATTGTCTTCGCAACTGGCATCCAATCCGATATCCGCACCGTCCCGTTTCTCCAGACACTCCAGCAACAGTACCCCATTGACTACGTCGGCGGCCTGCCCTGTCTCAACGATGATCTGATGTGGGACGACAACGTACCGCTGTTCGTGACCGGCCGCCTGGCAGGCTTGAGACTAGGTCCGGGGGCGCCGAATCTGGTCGGCGCGAGGATTGGTGCGGAGAGGATTGCGTGGAACGTTGAGGAGGAGTTGAAGAAGATGGGAAAGCTGAAGAAGGGGATAGACAGGAGGGACTCGGGGTATGAGGGGAACAGCGCGGATGAGGAGTATGAGAGTTATGCGAGTGCGAGGGAGAATCGGTTTGCGGGGCTGGCGGGTATGTGGGAGTGATTGATCAAAACCATAAACATCTTGACACTACGTGCCGCTTCCTGAACATAAATGTGAGGCATGAAAGATCATCTGCACAGTACCATTGCCCCTACAATGACTTTGGCGTGTCAACTCCGATCCAAGTATTGGCACAAGTTCCATGGATTGAATCTACTTGTGACCAAGCTCGTCTTGGTAGCGATTCACACTTGCACGACTGCAAGAAAGAACCTAACATAACGAAGCCATGTCCACAACCTGAACTAACAAATGCGATAATCTGCAAGAAGCCCGAAAACCGAATCGGTAGACCTGGAGTGCCCATCAAGTTCCCTAAGCTTCCAGTCAAGAAAAGTCACACGATGAACTCACCCCCAAAGAGCAGCAATGCCGGTCCCCGCTTTTATTTGGCACATTCCCTACTGATCGAGTCCTGCGCCTTCGCGCCTCTTGTCTTCATACACTGTATCGAATGCCGGGTTGCTCGAAATCCCCCGAGAATCCAAAGAAAACCCACATCTGAGATCCACTACCTACCTGTAGTAACCGGCGTTGCTTGCACTCGAAGCCTTCTGTTCTCTGTCCTTCTGGACCACCGCACCGGCGGGTTCGCCTCGATATGTCCTAGACGCGGCACTTGTGGCATCCGTGCTATGCTGTTCCCGTGCACATGCATTGGCTGGCCGCAGGGTGCTGGCATTGATGAGTGGACCATAGCCTGTGGGTATGCCGGGTGGTGGCATTGTGGTGATCGGCTGCGTCGAGGTCGGACGATTGACAGCATCCGCGTGAGAAGTCGTCCGCACTCCTAATGTTCTTTTGCTGAACGAAAGCCGTATCCCGCCCTTTGTGCTGCTTTTCAACATGTGGCTGTACAGTTCGTTGCGTGTCTTGGTTGCGGAAGACGTGTCTTCGAATTCCACCAGGCACATGGGGCCATTCTGCTTTGTGCGGAAACAGAGCCTTTTATATCCGGGTTGTTTTGCAAACAATTCTTTCAGTTCATCTTCATCTGCATCGCGGGGTAAATTCCCCACGTAGAGAGTGTTGCAGGGCGGGTTATGATACGCGGGGTTGATGGCTGGATGCGTTGGTCGAGCAAAGGAGGATGAAGGCAGCTGGAAATCCGTGTTTGCAGGAACAGGTGCTGGCTTTGCGGTTGGTTTCGATGCGGTTGCTTCATTCTTAGGCTCACTTGTCTTTGCACTCATCTCAGTGGATTCGGTCATAGATCCAAGTGCAAACTGAAGAGGATTATCTGTATGGGCAGTACCCATGTGTGCATCGAGCTCGGTCTGTGTTTTGAACTCTAGGGCAGAGTTGTGACAGGTAGTATCCTTGCACTTGAACGTATTATACACGCAAGTTTTCCCGTTATTCGCCGCGAGAATAGTCGGCGCCGATTGGAAATCATCATCCGGTGCCTCTGGCGTTTCAAAAGAGGTCTGACAGTCCTGAAATGCGCAGTCTCGTTTGAGCCGTCCATGATTTCTGCATTGAATTCTATCTTCATCCTTTTCAAGGCTCCCCGATTGGTTTGGAGCACTTGTTCCTGGAATACAAGGCAGAGGTACCGGCGGGCCGGTGCGTGTTTGTTGATTCTGGTGATATTCCACAGCATCGCCATATAGATCGGAGTAATTCAGGTGCATGGTTGTTTCTGGTGATGAATTCGTGTACTCATGCTCCAGTTGGAAAACTCCAAGCGAAGATGATACATCCACAGGAGCTGTACAAGTGGACCCGTGAGGTATTAGTGGGCCATTATTGGGGATGCCACCGAGCCCCTCTGGGCCAGTCATATGGGCATCCATCCGCTTCTCTATAGCCTGAATGTCTTCCATGTAGGGGAACAAACTCACCGTATCTTCATACGTAGGAGTCGCACCAAGAGTTTGTAGATCGTCGCGGAGTTGCACGTCAAGTAGAGAATTATCTCCACTCATGTGGAAGCTCCATGCATCTGGAAAACCAACATCGAGATCTATCTGGAAACCATCGGTCTCAAATATATCAGACTGTCGCGTTGAAGGTGTGTCATTAGATGTGGATAACCCAGGTGTGTCATTGGATATAGATAACCCAGGTGTGTCATTAGATGTGGATAACCCAGGTGTGTCATTGGATATAGATAACACAGGTGTTGCGAGCCGGGAGCGAGTAGCCCATGTGCTGTCTAAGTCTTTGAGATCCAGTACTGTAAAGGGGCCGTTGGCGTCCAAGGCGGCAAATGTCTCTTCGTAAGAGTAATCAAAAATAGATCTATGACTTATAGTCTGCAGACTGTTAGACTTCTTCGATACTGGTACAGCGGGCTGTACAAGTGTTTGTTGATTTTCCGCGACTTTCAGCTCTGCAGTATCGACAGGGATGGGTGCTTCCGTGACAGTATGCCGAGTGCTAGATGGGGTTGCGTTCTGAGGGCTACCGTCCACCAGCCTCGTCGTGGATTCGACCCTGGCATCTTTGACATGTGTATGTTCCTCGGTGGCCACTTGGCTTTCATAAAGCGCAATCGGCTCAGTTTCCACGTTGTGCTCATGATACAGGGCTGAAGACCCCAGAGCCATCCCCAGGTCGGTCAAGCAGCTTGTGTACAGAAGAACATCTGCCACAAACGACGTGAACGAGAAAAGCGTACTCTGATCCCCAAACCTGATCCCTTCCTCGTCATCATCGGTACCGCTATCTTCATCGGTGTCGCTGTCGTTCATACTGTTGCTGTCGCTCGTTTTCTTGTATTTCTTCTGCTTTGTGTGCTCAAGAACTCTTGTAGTCTCGTCATATAAGCCCCGGCATGCGGCACGCAGAGCTAAGGCTTCGGAACTTTCAGATTGACCTGGGAGAATATTGGTCAGTGCTAGCATACGTCAGTCCCATACCAATCCAGGGTACGTGAATCGCTTACCGTATGGTAGGGTTGCGCACAATGAGCGGAAAAGTGATAATGTTGTGCGATGTAGATGTTTTGAGTGCTTAAGCTTGTTTTCTAAAGCTCCTGTTTGTACTCCATAGCCATCTCCCCAGAGCAGCAAGGTACTGACACTTCGTCTGAGAGCGTTGAGGTCGCGCTTCGACAACGACGCTGAATCGGCATGTTGCACAACACATTGTAGCGATTGTAGACACGCAACAAAAAGCCTTGAGACAATTCCATGCTCTTGCTGATGAATTGTCCACGTCTTTGCCTCGCGCTTGCGTTGATGATTTCTGTCCGGCCTAGCATCGTCTAAGCGCCCTGCTTCTGACGCGTGAGGAGAAGCGAGCCGCCCGTGTGATATCCGATGATCCGAAGAGGCCGAATCCATTGTAAGCGATGAACTATATGAACCGAGAGAATTGAGATGACAAGCTCTGTCCACAATCTTAGTACTGGAGACCCAAAAGCTTAAGGCTAACACTGTCAGGTTTCAGCCTTGTGTAGCTATGCCGCTTTTCTCTTTGGGTTGCAGTAGATCACTCAATGTGTTGACGAGGTATGCTTAATGAACTGTCTGTGGCGGGTCATCCAAAGGAAAAAAATCAGAAAAGATCTCAGGCTTTATGTTGGATTTGAGGTCTAGACATAGCATTGAGTGGGAGCAAGTAGTATAAGCTGCAACAGAGGGGCTGGCGCGGGGCTGAGCGTGCAGCTGGGCTGAGCAAGGCATCTTCCATGCGGGAATGGCCACGGGTATATTTTCAGCTTGCTGCACCCTACTGGCCATGTGTTGGTTCCTATACTCTCATTATGTCTGGCATTGAGATCGCTGGTCTCGCTTTCGGCATTCTGCCGCTGCTGGTTGAAGTTGTGAAGTCATATTCCACAATCCTGCGAAAAGCGCGTACATTCCGCCACTACGGGAAGGTAGTCAAATCCATTTCGACTCAACTGGACACTCAAAATGGAATTTTCCTGAATGAAGTTCGTCTCTTGTTGCGCTCTGTTGAGGAAGAAAAAACGATTGAAGCCATGTTGGAGAACGAGGACGATCGACGTTGGGCAAGCAGGGCATTGGGCGATAGACTGCACCTAGTCCTTCGTGATAATTTCATCGTCTGTCGCGGCATAATAGAGGAGATCAGAGACTTGATTGAAGAGTTAAGGGAAGACCTGAAACGATTCGATGTTTTCTGGGAGCGAAAGCCCAAGGTTAGTGCTCGATTCGTACCGGCCACCGACCCAAGCGAAGCCGGGGTAGGCGTGCAGGCTTCCTGACCGATGGCGCCTTCTTTGCTCTTTTTTCAGCCAACTAATTTCTTAAGGGCGAGTCCATCAAATCAGCCATCAAACGCTTGAAGGGGGCTGTTGAGATCACACTTGACGAAACGCGTCA
The DNA here is from genome assembly GCA_026119515.1 of Ascochyta koolunga. Lineage (NCBI taxonomy): Eukaryota > Fungi > Ascomycota > Dothideomycetes > Pleosporales > Didymellaceae > Ascochyta > Ascochyta koolunga. The sequence goes on along the minus strand of JANLCG010000002.1, from coordinate 1,882,689 downwards.
CAAGAACTGCCTGGCTTCTCTGAGAGATAGAAATGGTGACCTAGGCACGCTTCGATCTCAGATCAGTGCATTCCAGGAATGCCCTGAAATTGGACAGCGAGCTATACTGCCAGCAGGCTACGGTGCTATACAGACGGCAGCTACAAAACTCCACGAAGCCCTCTGTGAAGCTTGGTGTTGCGATGATGCTGCACATCGCGGGCACTATGCCAAACTGTGCCTTGACGCCCACATGCAAGCTGAAGTTCGGCTTGACCTTGCGATATCCTGTCACGAACCAGAAGTCAATTGCAGAGATAGGTGAGATTACAGTTAGCAGGATTATGCCGATTGGCTAACCATTCGTGTAGTTTGGCTTGTCCGCCGCCAATTTGGCTACATGTTCAATCAATGAGTACATCAAGCCCGGGTAACAAAGTTTCATATCAACCAAAGCCCGTTGATGACCTACAGTCATCGTTGTCATTCGAGATCCTCGCATCATGTGCCGTAAACACGCTCAAAAAGAAGGCCTCGTCCGAACTCAAGCGATCCTCTACTTCTTGCAAGAAAATCAAGCGGATACGAGCCATTGATGCATCGGCAATCGGTAGTGTCCCTCCAACCGGCACAGCAGCGACAATGCCAACGAAGATTATCGAAGTCAACTTCAGCCAGACAAAGAACATGTGTCGTTATATCCGAAGTCATCATCAAGCAATGAGAGCGGCAGCCAGCGCCAAACGTTGCATTGGGTTTCTCGAGAGCCCGCAGATGTACAAGCATCTCTTCTACTTTCAGGAAGATGACCAACGCATCAATTGCCATGCCAGCAAATTACACTCAATCTTTGATGTGATGCGGTACGACGCAGAGGAAGTGCTGAGTATTGAAGATCAACTCAAGCTAGCGCACAGGACCTCGCGAGCCATCTTGCAATACAATAACACGCCCTGGTTGAATACACGTTGGCGCTTACAAGATATCAAGTACTTCGGTCCGAACGACTGCCTTGACGAGGACGCTCTGAAGACATTGCATGTTTCATCGCAGCTATCATCACCGACGCAAAAGCCAGCTGTGACATGTCAAATGGAGGATGTGCAGGACACTCAGAGCTCAGTCAGCGACGAGATACGCTACGGAATCAATAACGTAACGTTGTTCTTTCTTGGTATTGCTCTTCTGGAAATTGCCCACTGGAAGCCGATAGAAGACCAGATGACAGCCCGAGATCTCAATGATGAGGTCTTTGCTGCACGCCGAATTGTTTCTCAGCCAACACAACTGGGTCCAATATACCAAAAAATCGCACGAAAGTGCCTGCAGTGCAACTTCGGGGCTGAGCCAGATTTGAGTAAGAAGAATTTGCAGACAGCAGTATATAACGATGTGATCTGCGAATTGGAGAGCATGATCGAGAAATTGGAGATATGAATTCGGCCCCTCTGAATACATATGTTATATGTTCGACCTCTTGTACCGAGCAGCACAAGAGATCTCATTTGGCCTCTTCGTCTTCCCTGGGCGTGAGTTCTTGTCTCAAGGCTGATTCGCTGTGACTAATCTAGGTGGAGTTTGGTGAGCCTGAGACCTGGGTCGCATATACAGTGATGGGCACGCAGAATTTCATCCCACGAAACAACTGAAATACCTTGCAACCCGCAGATACAAAACAATATTTGAGTAGCTCTTTTTGGACCTTTTAAGAGTTCATGATGGCTGTACATTGCACTGCAGGAACAACATGGTTTTCTATAACACATTACCACAGAAGCATCCCAAACAATGCTATGTTTCGTCCTGCTCCAGAACTGGCAGTCGCAGTCGCTCCGACAGTGCTCGTCCTTGATGCAGACCCACTAGACGCAGTAACAGCAGTACTGGCACTTAAAGGTCTTTCGCCGTTGTCCACAGCCCCAAAAATGTTCATGCGCTGAGTACCTCCACATATGGCTTTCGCATCACCACCACACGGAATGTTACACTCGTTCTGATCCTCCGCCAACGTCCCATTATTTCTTTCACCGCACCAGCACTCATTTCCGAGCTTGAGGCCGGCAACCTTCCACTGCATTTTGTGGCATTTCTCTTTGCACTTGTCCACCGTCTCTTCCGGATCTCTTGGGATCCAACGAAAGTCGAGAATCCACGTCATGATACCGTTCTCTCCGTCATTCCAATTGTCAATGTAACATCCGATCTCTTTCCACATACTAGGAGACGGGATTGGTGCCATCGTACTGGTTGTTCGAGGGGTGACGTCACTTTTGGTGACCGGTATTGTCCAACCCTCACTATCTGTCGTCATACTCGCCAACGGTAAGCCTGGAGAGTAGTCTGATATAGAGAGCGTGGAGTAGTACACAATGTCTTCGAGAGTTTCGTTGGTCATGACGCAGTAGCTCGTCGAGTCGAACCAGGGGGTGCAGTCTAATCCCACGGATGGGTTCCAGGCGTGGAAGCGCTTAGGCTCTAAACCCCACTCTCGCAACGTGCTCTCGCAAGTATCCACGGAGCTATTAGAGATGTCGGTCCACCCAACGCAGTCTTTTGTAGTACGTATATCGTATTGCAGATTTTGGGTGAGGACGTGGTGCGTAAGTGCTGCGAGGCTTAATAGTGTGGGAGTCCTCATAGTGGCGGTTGGCGAGGGAAAAAGAGTTACAAAGACAACCAAATGCCTCCGCTGTATATTTCAGTGGAAGCACCGGTGCGATGAAGCGATAAAGCGATGAAACTCCCTTAGGTGGAGCAGAGAGGGAGATGTAGGGAACAAGAAATTTTGGACAAGATGGAAGCTCGTGAGTTTCTGTTCCGGTCAGCCCTTTTCGTAAAATCCAATTTCGTGTATGACGGCCCAGATCAGGGCACAACATTGTAATGCTCAGTTAGGAAGGTGAATAACGGGGCGCTGTAGACTCATTAGAGGGTCCCTAGCCTCTCGTGGCTAGCGCACGCATGGGAGTCGTCAGAGCTACATTCACTAGCATTCCACTTTAGCAAGTTCCTTGAATGAGCTTGATAATATTCATTGAGCAGTTGCCTCCTTCTTCCAGCAGAGCGGCGCCAGAAGCAATAAAATCATGATCTGAAGCGTAACTTCTTCAGCGAGATTCTGCCCCAAACCTTTGTCATATACAAAGTATCTGCTAGAGACAAGACCCTGCAAATTCTCGGCTAACCGAGATACAAATCGATCCAGTATCAGCGACATGGCCACTGCGGTTCCCGGGTTCCCTCTCCTGCTCTGAATACTTCATGCCAGTACATCAACTTATCAGGCTGCTTAAATACGCGCGCAAGGAGTCTGATGAGCGATTGTTGTGTGGTCACAGTTTTCAAGTCAAGAAATCAGTCAGTATTGAAGAGATACGTGTCGTTTGTATGGATAGATTACCAACGTGGATTAAAGGTATGTGTTGCTATAGTTAGTTTTGTGATCTCGGCAACATGTATTTCACAGAATCGTTATGCAAGGAAGAGATGCGGGGGAAAAAGAACATTTGGAGCATATCTTTGATGAAGTGGAGGTGAATAAATATTGCACACAAATACGGAGGGGTATACTGGCGTTTACCTTCTGTAGGAAACGAAGTATAAGGATGTCTTTGAGCGAGACAGGCGGAAGTACTCTAAAACACAAGCTAGGGATAGTTACATGACGGCAAAATCGTAGCTGTTTTCTACCGATTGATTTTCTCTTTCATGTCCATGAGATAGAGATCCGTAGATTTTGAGAAAGTTATGCTGACGACATGGTCCCGCAAGCATCACCATTTAACGACTCCTAGCCTCATACCTGATCCAAGGTCGCTAGTCTATATGAAGGTTTACTTTTCTGCTTACTTCTTGAACCTATATACATCACTCAGCAGTGAAATAGAGTACGTTATCGACCCCTAGCCACGCCGGTTTTTGTGCTACATGGATTTTCAATCCAAGCCTTTCTTCCAAATACGACCATAGGACGTTGAAGCAAGTTCTCCTGTACAACTCGCCATCTGCTGTGATACAGTTTGAAGGAATTCGTTGTGCGCCTTCCTATTCTTAGTGAACACGCCTCACAGTGCACTACGGTGTAACAACGCGTCCATCATTCCATATCGCGCTTCAGCCCCTTATATCCAGTAGCAGCCATGTGCGTGGCATAATATAGCTAATGCCCACTCGAGTGGTCCGCTCGCCCGTGTAACTAGACACCATCCACACCCAAGTACGGCCATCTGAGTCAAATTCATTCTCAAGGGGTGAATGCTCGTCATTCAGCTTGTCTAAGCTTTGTTTTTCGATCATGATACACCCAAGCATTCTAGGTCCGCCATTGCTTTGGGGGAAGTGCAATTTTGTCCACGCACTGAATTCTCTACGCACTCAAAATCAGAACAGAAGGAATAGGAGAGCAACTTGAAGCTCACTTTTTGACGAGAGCTAGGCTCGCTCCATCCCACGGCGAGTTCTCTTGGACTGCCCAGTCGATGCGAGGGAACAAGTCGACTGCATCGTGGCATATGAGGTTCTCTCGTGATTGTATCCTTAGCCTGTTCATCATACGTTCCCAAGATTCCTCGTCGCCATATGTGCAACGGTAGACGACAAATCCTCACTTCTTATCCTGGTTCTTGCGAAGATCCTCTTTGAATTTGTCAAAATGTGGGGACGACATTTTTAGGGCCGAGCTCCCCATCCAAAGCCTGCCCCTGTGAAGCCTGTTCCCGCGAAGCCAAGCCCCGCCCAAACGCCAAAAACGATGACCTTATGCTTGACGGCAACTAAAAATCCCATATTCCACTTAGGCAGCAGACACTTGCATAAACCTTAACATCTGTGAGGAGTAAGAGGAGACGCCTGATGAGATAGTAGCCCTCCATGATCGACAAGGTAGGGTGCCTCTGGAGAAGCGCAGAGAAGATATAAAGGCGTTCAATGGCCAGCTTTTGATGAAATCAGCTACTTACTATCTGCCTTTCGAAATGTATGCCAACCCTAGGAACAATGACCTAAGGCAGTTTATGCATTCGCCAACCAGGATGTCAGGATCCATGCCTTCCCCCACAGCAACGCTGCACCAGTCGCTACCGTTGATTTAGTGACTGAGCATATCATAGAAGTAATTCCAGAAGTTCTACTTCTCAGCAACACTGGACTGACCTCTACAGCTGCAAACCATGGCCTTATTCGTTGACCACATATCTAAAACAGATCCGACCTTGAAGACCAATCTGATTGCCCATTGGAAGGCAGCCGTTCCTCTCGACAAAGCTAAGAAGCTCAATGTGCCTTGGGCGAGCGAGATCAAATCGGCAACTATCTTCAGCGATCTGGTCTTCCACGCATTGGGCTCCAAAATCAATCCAAAGGTCAACACGCTTTTTGTGACAAGAAAGTGAATGGGTTTAAAGCAGATATTTAGGTGGGCGACGGACCTGTGGAAAAGAAGAAGTACGAAAATCTTGTTACGGCCGTGCTGAATGGCAAGACCAATTCCGCAAAGATACACATTGTTCATCGAAATGCAAGTCTTCCTGGGTCCAGGAACCTAATGTCTCCAACGAAGCTAATCATTGACAGATCTTTGACTTGTTCGATTATCTTAATGATCAGCCTGTGACGAGCAGGATGCAAACAATCGTCGATCAGATTACCGAGGTCATGAAGAGTTACAAAACACTAACCAGAATAGATATAAATGATGGCAGTGGTAAAGCTGTGAAATTCGATGAGCTGTTTCAGAAGTTCATAAAGGCACACTTCAAGAGACCGAAGCCCATGGAGAGAACTAGATGAAACAAAGCATCGTGCATACTGAAACGGAGTACTTGATAGAGATCAAGAAACTAAAGGCGACGGCGACAGAGCTTAGTCGTCAGGAGAGTCAGAAAGATGTAACCAAAGGAAAAAGTTTACATCAAGCAAGTCAAGGGCAAACGCCAGGTTCTCGAAAAAGCCGCTCAGCCTATCAAAACCAAGCTCAACACGATCCGCACGCAGCTGGAGAAACTCGAAGCTGATGTCCTGGCCACCGAGAAGAAAGTTGCCGTAGCAGCGACTGTAAGCGCAAATCCCAAGGTCCGAAAAGCTGCTAAATGCAATACGATCAAAGATGCACTCCTAGACAATAGAAAAGAACTGATTGATCAGCAGGAACTTCTCAACGTGCATCAGAGGAAGATTGATCTCTTAATCGGGGCGAGAGTTGCACAAATTTGTCAAAACTTGGAAGCGGACCTAAAGGTGATCAGAGGTAGAAAACAAAAGGTCGCTACAATCATTAAAATGCCAGCGCTTCGTTGAGTGTGTCGAGACGCTCAGCTGGCTCTGGCTCCCAGCCGAGGACGGGAATTGACAGCCTGCTTCAACGCTGCTTTGACAGCTGCTGCTATCAATACAGAAAAAGGCAAGAAACGAGTTCAGTCTTACTATGGTATCTGGCAAAAGTTTTGTTGGTAGGTAATAGCGGCCAGGGGTGTGGAATGAACACGAAAACTTTGTTATCTATTATTCTAACCAATAAAACAATCCTCAGAGCCTACTGGTCTGTTCATTGTTTCGCCTTTAAGAACATGCAAATATATTTCGATACGTTAGCATTTACCACCAGCACCTCCAGGCTTACTCACAAATTCCACGCTAGATACCATAGTAGGGCTACACGATCGACCAAGGCCGCTGTCAGGATCTGTGTTTGTTGAGTCCCCAGGATATTATTAATGTAGCTTTCAGTTTCTCCTGTGCCCCAATACAGTGTCAAAAGCCTGATGCGGCCTTGTCATCATCAAATACTCGTTTCGGGAATCTTATAGGCTGATCGCAGATTCTCGCTTCCAGTAGCGGGGCTTCCATCTGCCGTTGCAGGAAAATTAAGGATGATTCGGCTAGTTGCACGGGAGAAAATAAGTTCTCCTGTCTGATCCGCCGTCTGTCAAGTAACCGTTTTGAGGAAACGGATACGCGCATTCACGTTTTTGATAATTGTGAACCCACCAACCTCATTACAGCCTGCTAAACATTGAATGGTCTGTTTAGGTACCTGATTAAAACAAAACAGAAGCCAATCCTGCATAGTTACGAACGCCTCCATGCGTTTGTGTCTTTTTCACAGCCTCCAGGGATGCGCGGCTCTAGGGAGCTCCCGTCACCAGCACTCCACAAACATTTGCACTTCTTCTCCTCTAACACTCCCTGCCATCACGATCCTAGCTAAGGCTTTATTATGCCTTGTAACTTTCATGCTGTGCGCCTGGGTAGTAACAAGAGGGAAAGGCACTCAGTCAGTTAACCCTCTAGAAAGTGGGCCTCAGCCTGAACTTCGGTTGTGAGTTTCCTGGACTAAATCTACTGTATTTAACATGCTTCTCCTTGGGACGCCGAAAGAGATCCGTCAGAACCAATACATTTGGCAGAAACACAACACCAATGCCAGTCAAATCTATATCCCTCGACGACCGTGTCTTCATACAATTGTCAGTTCCTTTGTGGGTACAGACTCCCAATAATCCAATAACTGCTCTATGTTCTTTTTTGCTCCGCCTTGGATGAATTTACCCTGAGTGCGCATCAACACCACCCGCTCGAAAGCGCCAGGCACATGAGAGGATTCGACCAGAACCAAAAAGAGACGACTCTCATATACTTCAAAAGTACAGATTCTGAGACAAACGGTGTGAACACAGCTTGGAAGATTATCGGCTGCCTCTCTCAGCCGCTGGATACTTTGCTGCAAACCGATGTCGTTTTGCGCCTGGATATCTATTCTCCAGAAATAGTTAGGTCCGGTAGGTTTGTCTAGAAAGAAGCCAACCTCTAAACGAGCCCTATTCCATAAAACGTTTCCTGGCCAACGAAAAAGGGCTCTTGATCGCAGATACGTAAATTTAAATCAGAGTAATTCTGCGCGGCAGCTGAGTCCACTAGGGCACACGCATCTGGCCGTACAATTAAAAACTTAGAAGGAAAATTTAGTAAGGCACTTTTCTTATATAAGAAGGATAGAAGCGAAATTACTGCGAAAATACCGATCTCTATCGCTGGCCACTGCAGTACACAAGCGCGTCTAAAACAGCTGTTCTTCAATGTTGTAAGACTGCCATGTTCATGAAGTTGCCATTATTGCCATTCTGCTTGCGATTACTAATATTGACAGTACATACCCATGCATACTTAGCACTATTTTTGAGGGATAGATCACGGCCCAGGTCGATTTCGCGGCGAAGCAACAGCCAAATTGAGGAGCTGCTTCAAGAGGTCATGCGAAAAGAAATGGTTAAAACAAGTCGCCAGAGGAAATTCGAAACATTTGGCCGTATCGGGAACGTTCACAGACTCGGACATAGTCAGATTGGATGGTGGCACGCATCATTGACCATAAATAGCTTCGTCCGAATGGCATTCCTATCCACCAAAGACGCTCAAAGTAGCAAGGGTATACCTCGCCAAGGTGGCCTTGTTCAGTAACGCATCGAATTGAAGTGCTCGCCTTCGCTGTGATACAGCGCTTCCAAGGTTGGGTCTGCAGGTACTCAAATGAGCTCCTTCCTTCTACAGCAAGGTTTCCTACTCGTTTCAAAGCATACATCTAAGTACCTGCCGTATCTGCACGGTTATTCGTGCATGCGAATCATCCAATTCCCGCGGTCGACTTGGCGTTCCTACAAACTTCCTATTCAGGACTAGCACCGGCGGCTTCGCTGTCATGTCAAACAGTCCAGGGCTCCTAGCCCTCGAAATCTCGGCAGAGAACAGCTCGAATGCAAAATTAGGTTGTCGTTATCGACCTGCCAAGTCCTTTCATGGGCAATCAACATACCGATGGATTATGCTTTGCTTGAGACATATGCACATCGTTGCTGCTTTCGGTAAGACGTACATCGGAGGATACGACAGCCTCATCCGACAAGCTTTATACCCTGGTCAGCGCGACTGACGCGAAATCCAAGCTTCACTGCTCTCGCAACTTGTTTGTCTTGAGCATGTCCTGCCAAATGCCCATTAATCACAGCTCCCACTTACAATACGAGCAGCTGTAAAGGGTGGCAAACGCAGCAGTGGTAAGGCTGTAGTCCTCGCTCCAGCTATGCAATTGGTATACGCTGTTACTACTCGGCTCAGACTACAAACTATCTCATAGAAAGTGGATCGTAAACGTTACCTTCCCGTTTCGCTAAGCAGCGGAGCTTCTACGGAATCATGTTAGAGTAGATCGTTACCCTATCTGCAACCATGAAGCTATAACATGATTTCACCAAGCCTTGGACATCCTCAACTGGAAGGACGTCTTGCCAGGTCAATGGTCGGAAATCGTATCTTTAATATCAACAAGATCGGAGAGCGGCGACAACACCTGGAACCCACTTTCAGGATGTCGTGACGCCCTATAAGTATCGCAGGTCAACATCACTCTAGAGCATCAGCACTCGCAGCTCTTCAGTCCTACCAGCCTCCAGCCTCCAGCTTCATTCCAGCAGACCCAGCCCAATCATCCACCATGAGCACCAAGTCCTTCATCATCGGCCTCGCAGCTCTGTCTGTTGTCTCCGCTGCACCTACCGCACAGTGGGATGAGACCAACATCCCTGAGATTGTTGGTGGTACCGCTGCCGTAGCTGGCGACTTTCCCTTCATCGTCAGTCTGCAGAAGAACGGTGCCCACTTCTGCGGTGGCTCCCTTTTGGACTCAACGACTGTTTTGACTGCCGCTCACTGCGCTGACGGCCAGACTACTTCTGGCCTGACTGTTCGCGCCGGCTCTCTGGTAAGCGCTTTCTGAGTGTTCAGAAAAAACTCGGCTGACAATTTATCAGAACCGCAACTCTGGTGGTGTCACTTCTCCAGTCAGCTCCCTCAACATCCACCCTGGATACGACGCCGACACAATCGACAATGACGTTGCGATCTTGAAGCTCCGCACCGCCATCCCCGAGAGCTCGACTATCAAGTACGTCGCTCTGGCAGCTGCAGGCTCTGACCCTGCCGCTGGCACCGTCGCCAGGGTCGCTGGTTGGTACGTATCCCCATTCTTGTTCCCATCACCACAGCTAATGTCTCCCAGGGGCACAACCCAGAACTCGGCACAGTCCACCGTCACCCTCCGCAAGGTCGACGTCCCCATCGTCAGCCGCGCTGAATGCATCGCCAACTACCTTGAGGACTCCCCACCCAAGGATGTCACTACCAACATGATCTGCGCCGGTCTTGCTGCTGGTGGCAAGGACTCCTGCCAGGGTGACAGCGGTGGCCCTATCGTTGACTCGAGGACTGGCACCCTCATTGGTGCTGTCAGCTGGGGCACTGGGTGTGCCCTTGCTGGTTTCCCCGGTGTGTACGCACGCATTGGTGCCCTGAGGAGCTTCATCGACCAGTTCTAAGTGGAGATGGTTTTGGTTTTGGATCTTTGCTGGATTGGGCTGCGCCGGCATTGGAAAAGGACACTTCGTTGCTTCTAGGATGAGTGAATTTTCCTGCTCAGATGTATTGAATAGTCTTTTCTTAGATAAAATGACGGCGCATTGTACATATTGCTCATTTCTAAGCGCTTTAGAGAGCAGAAGGAATTAATACAATACGAGAAGTTGCACATTCCATCATTCATACCGCCAGACTCTGCTGGCATGAGATAATATCATGAACCTACGAATCAGCAATGAAGTCTACCTTGACAAGAAAGATTTTACAGCTCGACAAGTGATCGTCGTCGGTAATACATACGACTTCGATTTCTTGTCCATATTCGGCTGGTTAGCGTAACGCTCAAGTGACGTTGACAACTAGGGCTGAAGTACAGCCCACCAGGCTGTGGACCTGTTACACTCAAGATGATCAGCAGATGCCGGCAGTGAACGATGAAAAATAGCAGTTTCGCATAAAGATGGAACCAAGACATGTCTACAACCTTCAGATCACCGGGTCTGCACCACTCCACCCATCACCAGACCCAGCTGACAGATGTTCTAGCAGCAAGCTAGAAATTCACATCGCCTTCCTCTCCGTCGACACCATGGGAAAACTAGTTATCCTGCCTCCACCGCCTCGCACAAGTATACACCAGCCTTTCCCGCAGCCGAACAAACGCCACATACGCCCCTCTCCCCGTCTCCTCGTCCATTTCAGTCCCCACTAGAATCATTCTAACCCCTTCATGGCCCCAGCGGCAAAGTTATGTTCCAGCTTCAAGTTTCCACCGAGACCGAGGTCCAGGGTCTCAGCTCCGTCATTCTCTATGATAACTGGGATGTCGCCGTTGAGGGCAGGTAGGCGTTTCTCCGGTATAAGGGACTGGTAGAGCTACGGTGGAGGGTTATGAAGGTTATGTTATGGTAGATGTTGAGGCTAGGAAGGTGGGAGGGAGAGGTAGAGAGAGCTGTGAGCTCATGGAGAAGCTTCGTTTTCCATTGAATTTGGCCTTGATCAAATCTCCTGAAATTGAGTCTCTGCAGATCTATCTGCACGTCATCGAGGTTGTCAGTCAATACTTTCTCTGTTCCTAAAACTACGACATGCTAGTTTCGCCTCGGAATCCTGATCCAAGAGGAACTGTACATGTGTGGTGCAAAGACGAGCGACAAGACTTGCAACTTTATGCCTTTGAGTACCACTAGTAGCGACGAGTATCTAAAGTAGAACAGCTTTCTAATCTTGCTTATTCACAACTGTCACGCGTGCGCTGTCGAACCATGTGCGGTTAAGAGCCGCCGTGTACAACATGGCCAACATAGTTCCTGCTGGCAGAGCAGAAGCTGGATGCGCAATACTCAACGGATATTGATCTAGGTATTGCAAGTGCAGAGCTTCTGCCTTGAGCTTATAGCGATACGAACGGCGTTGCCTTGGTGTAAGCGAAACGCATGCTTTTGAGGTAATGTTGTGCGAACGATTCTTCCCTCCAATGATGTGTTTGTGCCGAGCACATGCTGTCCACTCAGTGCATGCAAACAAATGTCCTGATAGCAAGACCCGCGTGGATACATGAAATAAAAGCTTTCATGGGCGTCGTGTCCCAGGCCACGGATATATCGATCAAGAAGATCTCAACAATGAGTCGATTGTGACGTCTTCAAATGCTTTACGCTCGCTGCCTTTTGCTCCTCCGTGTAGCCTCCTTTTTGACTTGGAGGATTGGATGTTGGTTCTCGTCTGGTTCCTTCTTTATACGCTTACGCTTTGTCGTTTCTTGCTTGACAACGGCCTCGGTCAACATGTCATCGTCTTCCGTCTTGATAGTGATTTCTTCCTGCTTGACTTCTGTCTTTACGACAGTCCTCTCGGAAAAGGCTTTCAAGTCGGCCGTAAACAAGACTGAATGGGCCCAGCCTGCCTCCTTTCCCCAAAGCTTGCGGAAAAGATTGCCAATCGCCATGTACGTCGCGGCCGTCAGACTGCTATGTTTACCCTTCCCAAACTTGTAGTCACGCTGGGCAATTTGCCAGACGTGTGTGTCGACGGGCACAGACTCGAGCCAGCCGAGACCAAAGAGGCATACACAGTCAGCAACTTTGGGACCAACACCCTGGAGCACCAGCAACTCTTCATGTGCCTTGCGATAGCCTTCCCGACCAGCTTCCAGAAGCTCGCCAGCTGGTTCCGGTTCAAGGCGGAACTGTGGATATTCTGGGTTGCTTAATGCTTCGAGCCAGGCTAGACCTCCTTTCTCTTCGGCTACAATACGGGCAGTTTTTGCAATGTACTTTGCTCGGTATCCAAAGCCTAGCTTCCTGAGGTGCTCCTCGACTCCTGGTTTGCAAAGAGATTGCGGTGTTGGGAAGTCGTGGTAGGGGACGTGGTCGATATGGCCTATCAGCGGACCGTAGTGTAGACAGAGGTTATGCACCATGGCTGATATCCGGCTGATGTTATTGTTGCTGCTGCATATGAAGGCTATCAGCGCCTCCCAGGCATCCTGCCGCAGGATTCGTATGCCGGTGAACGTGGGTGCTCGTCTTTTGAAGTTGGCGTCTGCGGCTGCCCACTGTCCGTATAGCTGGCGCAGATTGGGGGCTAGGTTGAAGTAGTGGTTTATGAGAGCGAGGGTGTCGTCCTGTTCCGAGGCAGCCGATGGCGTGGTGGAGGGAGATGGGCTAGGCAGAGCGGCAGGCGTGCATGGAAAGACGGCACGATAGTGGAGGGCTTCAGCGTCCTGGCGGAGGGAGGGATGCGGCCATGCATGGCGCACGACCATACATTGTCGGCAGATTTCCGCCATCTACCGCAAGAGCATTAGAGGCGGTCGAGGCTATGCAAACGAAGCACGGGGTACCTGAAAGACTGGCCACAGCGCAGCGTCGTGGCGATGCACAGCTCGGTCAGGCTTGTGGGCAGTGTGCACCACTCTGCAGCCCGCCGTGCCATGGTGGTGTGGTGGCTACGAGGCCATGCAGTGCGGCGCGCAGCGAATGTGGATGCAGGCTTGGGCAGGGGTAGGGGCACGCGCCAAGCACGCTAACAAGACGGGCGACGGAGAAAGACTGACGGGAGCCGTTTCTCAGCGACGACAACATCTCCCGCCGTGCAAGCATCGTGTCCCCGTATCCGGCCTCGATTACACTGCTTGACTTGGGCGTACTACCTGCAGCCGTCCCACCGCTCCATCACGCGGCAGCCTACAGCACCCGGCTGATTTCCACCCGGGCGCCAACACAGCTCCAGCCAGCGCTCCCGCTGTCAAGATGAACGGTGACAGCTACTCCCGAGGTAAGCCGAGGCCTCAGTACACGTACTGACTGGTGTGCAGTGTCCCGCAATGGCATCGTACTGACATAAGCAGACGGCGGCCGCTCAGGTGGAGGTTCGAGGAACTACGTAGGTGCAGCTCCAGCGCGCACCACGCATGGCCGGCTGACCAGCTCGCAGTCATCGAGAGACGACCATCGTGACCGCGAAAGGGGCGCTGACAGGGGCGCTGACAGGGGCGCTGACAGGGGCGCTGACAGACGCCGCCGCCGTTCACGCTCCCCCGACACGCCTCTCGCCGCGACTACGAGGTCGACACGTACTCGTCCAGCCGCGACTACCGCGAGCGCGAGCGCGAAGACACATATGCCCGCCGCGAGAGGCGCGATGACCGTGGCGCCGATCGTCCTGAAGCCGCGCCCCGTGAAGGAGGCGGCCGAGAGGGAGGTGGCCGCCGCGACTGGGCCGATTCGTACTCGAGGCGCGACCGCCCCAGAGACCGCGCCGACCGCGCCGACCGTGACGGCGACGAACGTGGCCATGCACGACGCGACAGGGGAGACCGCACCGACCGGTTTGGCGGAGATGACCGCGGTGCGAGGGGCCGACGAGATGGGGGATTCGGTGGAAACAGAGGCGGCGGCCAGCGCCAAAAGTCGCCTTCGCCCGTCGCCAAGCAGCGCGAGCCTACCCCCGATCTGACGCCCTTTAGCAACATCCAGAACCGCCAGCGCCGCATGACCCAGTGGGACATCAAGCCAGCCGGCTACGAGAACATCACTGCTGAGCAGGCCAAGCTTTCGGGCATGTTCCCTCTACCTGGCGCTCCCCGCGCTGCGCCCATGGATCCCTCCAAGTTGGCTGCTTTCATGAGCCCATCGGCTGGCACCGCCTCCTCTGCCGCGCTCCAGACTGTCAACGCAAAGCAGGCGAAGCGTCTCTACGTCCACAATCTGCCCTCGCCTGTCACCTCCGACGACATGATTGACTTCTTCAATCTGCAACTCAATGGTCTGAACGTCGTTTCTGGCCCAGACCCGTGCACGTCCGCCCACGTCGCAAGCAACAACGACTATGCACTCCTTGAGTTCAAGACCGCCGAAGACGCAACCATTGCGCTTGCCATGAATGGTATCGCCATGCGCGACAATGCCGGTGGCCCTGACCAAACCGGCCTGTCCATCCGTCGACCCAAGGACTACATCACACCTACCCGCGACGAAAACGCCTACTCGGGCGACGAAGTTTCGACCGATGTCAAGGACAGCCCCAATAAGCTCAGTATCGTCAACATCCCGCAATACATCGAGGAGGAGCAGGTCCGTGAGCTTGTTGAGACTATGGGCAAGCTCAATGCTTTCGTCCTGGTCAAGGACACCAGCACCGATCAGCACCGCGGTATTGCTTTCTGCGAGTATGCCGATAATGAGATTGTCGAAGCAGTCATCGAAGGATTGAACGATATTCCACTTGGTGATGGTCACCTCAAGGTCTCCCGCGCCACAGTCGGTCTGCAACAGACAACAGGCCTCGATGGCGGCGTTGGCGCCATCTCCATGTTGGCCGGTGCTGAGGCTTCCAAAGACCACGAGCACAGCCGTGTCATCTGCCTCATGAACATGGTCACATCTGACGAACTGATTAATGACGACGAGTACGACGGTGCGTCCATCTACTCCCACGCCTGACTTTTTTTTTTTTTTTTTTTTTTTTTTTTTTTTTTTGCTAACAAAGCCCTAGAAATCAAGGAGGACATCGAGGAAGAGTGCGGCAAGTACGGTCCCATTGTCGAGACCAAGATCCCTCGCCCCGCTGGAGCCCGCATCAACCTCGGCGTTGGAAAAATCTACATCAAGTACCAGGACACCGATTCTGCACAGAAAGCCATCAAGGCACTCGCCGGCCGCCAGTTCTCACGGAGAACTGTTGTCGCTACCGAGTTCTCGGAAGAGGGCTTCGACGTGGAGGCGTGGTAGACGCAGGTTCCGAAGCAAGAGGGAGTGCACATGGTTGCGGCGCGGCGTTTTCTTGGGATTCAAAGTTCTTGGGTGCAGCTTGGCACAGGTACTTCAGACTGCCGTGTACACTAATTTGATCATACGCAAAAGCGAGCATGGTGATTGAGGGTGAAAAGGGCATGGTGGCTGGGGGTGAAAAGGGCATGGTGGCTGGGGGTGAAAAGGGCATGGCGACTGAGGGTGAAAAAGTGCAAAGTAGGAGGAGCGTGCTTGGGGGTTTGAATATTTTGATGATCGAGGCCCAAGTATAGAGGAGCAGAGCAGAGCAGGCCCGGTCTTTGTCCAAGATAGATATACTCGATATTTACATCTACAACGCATTCCTTCCACTCATCATGACACCTCTCTCTTCCTCAACCGCTCCTCAACCATGCTCTTGCTATACCGCGCCTCATTCGCACTACCGCCAAACAAGCCCTCGACCTTCTCGAACACCAAATCAGTGTACTCGATGCTCGGCGCATCGAAATCCATCATAAACACACTGACACTAACGCCGGCCGCAGCCACGACCCACGTTTCGCCAGGCGGGCTCGTGTCGCCGTTATACGCAGCGTTGATAGCGGCAGTGACGGGGCCGAGATTCTCCCAGCCGAACAGCCCCGTCATGGCGTTGTACATGGCGACATGCGTGTTCATGGTGGCTATCAGCCGCGTCTTTAGCATGGGCAGCAGGACGGCCTGGCCGCTGTCTGCTGCCGCTCCGGGTAGCACGGAGTCGAGCGCGACGAAGATGCATGCGGCAGGGGTGGCGTCGTAGGAAAACATGTCATGTGCTCGTCATCGGGGTCGCGGCCGACAGATGGAGATCCAGCAGGGAGCATGTCGTAATGTGACGCAACGGTGAGGATTGCAGATTCAGCCCAGATGAGAGTGCGGCCTTGCGAGTACGAGGACTGAGCCGTGTTAGGTGAGTGATGGTGTCAGTGCATGAGGCGGCGTGGTACGCTCGCGCAGGTTCCCGCTTCCGAGCCCATTGTCATTGCCCGTGAGGATCTTCAAAGCACCGCTCGAGGACGCGAGGCCCAGGGCGGTGCTAAGCACGGTGGTGAGGGAAATGCGCATCTTGGCCATCGCACTGTCGACCTCAAACACCACAAACACCAGATACCCGGGAAAACAAACTGCAACAGCTGCCTGGTATTTCATACGGCCAGTTATATCTTCTTATATCGGCCATTTTAGTACACGCTACTCCATTTTTGTTCCTCCCAGTGGGCGCCATTACGATGGCTGAAGATGATCGCTGCAGGAACAGCCGAATTCTCTGGACCCGAGATTATGGGGAAGCTTTCACCTGTGGTTGACTACTTGACATGATTCGATGACGACAACGGGACCTGTTGATGAGGCTTGACGCCTGATCTCATGCTAGTGCGAGATAGGATGTGGTGCGGATAAGCACTTCCATCGGAGCTCGGCGGTGTATGAGGCGGTTGATATCAGACGCGAGGGTCTGTGATAAATTTGTTGGCGTCCAGATAGTCGAGGAATACAGCGGGTATCCAGCGGAAACCAGTCAATTATTGATATCAAAGCCTTGTCGAAACGAGGCCATGTTACCCAACGGCTTTTATATGTCTGATAGCAAGGTATTCGTGTTTGAACTGGGTAATGCAGCCCCTTGGTGGCATCTTAAGCGTTCGGTGGTGTGTCAACAGGAGAGATTCCAGCGGCAGAGCCAAGGGCCACTGGGGTAAGACGTATAGAACACAGAGTCGCAAGCCGATCTGGACTTCGTTTCGATACCTCAATAGGCCACTCGAGCCACTTCATGAGCTCTGGTGTTGGTGCCAGCAGCTTCTCACAGGCGTGTATAAGTCGCTCCAGCCAGCCTTTTAACCACCAAGCAGCCGTCTTTCGCGCCAATAACACAGCCCAGTAGACTATGATAAGGGCACTGACAAGGTTGCCAGCATGACATAGATCTAGAAACTCGGTACTCAGTGTTGCTGACCTGTGTTCAGTCACTTAGTATTGTTCATGCTTTGTCCATGAACATGGAAATTCCCTCACCAAGTCATAATGATAGTGTGCGCTTGCTTTTCTGTGGAACACAGCATCGTCTTGACAAACGTCTTATGGAGGTTTTCGACGGCCTCGATGCATACGTCCTTCTGTGGCGTGTCCAGTTGATCGGCGAGTTGTTTCAATTCGAGGAGAGGAGTGCACTGTGCCTCCTCAGGCAATGAAAACTGATCAATGCAGCGCGTTGGAGCGAGCATCTGCCCAACCGTTTCGTCTTGCTCAAGTTGTTGCCAGTGTCGACCGATGACAAGCCTCACCCCGCGAAGCAAACGGAAGCAATGCAACATGGCACTGATGGGCTCCTCAGGCTCCTCAACTTGGGCTGTAGCAAGGTTGTATGCAAAATAGATGGAAGAGAGAAGGAAACAAGGAACTACCGTCTCCAGGGCCGACTCCTCAAGCAGCCTTATGTATGTTCCGAGGGAAGCCGACATGTGTACATCAGCTTGCGCAAGGAGGCTAGCACGATTTCCTTGCGAGTCGACCAATGTCTTATGCAGTGCTGAAATTGCAAGGAGTCCATGGAGTAAAAAGGGATGCTGGAAGGCGATTCTGACAACGTCTTCGCCCCATTTCAGTTTCTCGTCGTCAGCAGAAGGATCGTGGAAGAGGTGAACTCTCGTTGTCCAGTGCTGTAGCAGTTGCATATCTTCGAGAGTGAAAACTGGACGCGCCTCTATTGTTGGTGTTTGCAGAGGGCTGTCGGTATAAGCATTCTGCTGAGGCGTAGTGCTTTGCTCACCACTGGCAGATGGCGGTGAAGCTTGTTGAGCCCTTGCTCGCGGAGGCGGCCACTCGCATGTGATCCCCAGCCGAATGCAGTTTGCACATTGCGGGTGCTCCTCATTGCACTGAATGGTTTGATCAGTCTGTATGTTTGAAGAGCAAAGTGAGTCTCTGTAGTGCAATCCTGAGTGTCGAGGCTCCTCATTGGTTGAGGTTTCAGGCAACACCGAGATTCGAGCGTATTGCTTACCTTAGTGTGTCTTTTCTTACATTGCAAGCAGCCCTTTCGCGATTTCGAGTGTGTTTTGCGCCTTATTGGGACAACTGGCATTGGCTGAGATTGGCTGATACGGTCGTTGCGGAGTTGTCAGGGGTGTAAGAGCACAAGAAGCACAAAATGCTCGGATTTACCGTTTCGGCTACACCAGCCTCAATACGAGTTGGCAGCCAGGACACAGCTGACCCGACCAATACTAAGAGCTCTTGGTGGACCCACCCAACTGTCTCAATTCTGAACATGTTCTAAACATAATAAAATATAAACAAGTTTACAATTAGACCTTAGGGTTAGAGTTATTTAAAGGTTAGGATTAGCTTAAGGTCAGATTTATTCTAAGGTTAGGGTTCTCTATAATTTAGTTATTCTATTGTTGTAAAGTGCAGCAGTTGCAAAGACATTAGATTGGTCGGCTCAACTATATCCTCGTTGGCAGCCGAGATGCATCCACGAATCAGTCTCGCGTCGGAAGAAGTGAACCCAGAATCTTTATCTGCAGTATTTTTTATATTCAAAGTTTTGCGCGATTCTCTTCATCTACATTGACAAGCACATATCTGTACCGCGCCTTTCCATCCTCCATATCCACCACGCTCTTGTTTGCATCTCTCATATTGCGCTGCTCAACCCATGACTCCACACCCTTTTCCGCAGCAAATTGCAGCATCTCTTCAATGTCCTTTGGGCTGCCGATATTGCTGCCACCAATCTTAATACCCTTCTGGATAAGGCTGTAAGCACCGAACCTCGGCAGCTTGTCCTCTGGTGCGCCGACTTGAATGAAGGTGCCGTTGGTTCTCAGCAACCGAAGGTACGACTCCAAAGGCATTTCCGGAGAGCTCACAGTCGAGATGATGAGGTCGAGCGACTGCGAGTGTTTACGAGCCCATTTCTCGTCCTCGGATGTTGCGATGTAATCTGTTGCGCCCATCGCTCTCGCATCCTTCTCCTTGTTCTTCCGTCTTGAGATAGCTACTACCTTCTCACAGCCCAAGGCTTTGGCGAACAACACACCAAAATGACCAAGGCCACCGAGCCCTACGATTCCTACTCGCTTGCCCGGACCTGCGCCGTTCTTCTTCAAGGGCGAGTACACCGTGATGCCGCCACACATCATTGGCGCAGCGTGCTCGCTCTTCAGGTCAGCAGGAATCTTGATGGTAAAGTGAGCGGGAACGCGTGCATAATCTGCGTATCCGCCCATGCTGAAACTGCCATCTGGGTACTTCCCGTTGTACGTGCCGACCATCCTGCCGCAATGCTGCTCGAGTCCAGCCTTGCAATCCTCGCACTTCAAGCAGGAGAAGGCCTGCGCACCCACTCCGACTCTGTCCCCGAGCTTCAGATGCTTCACTTGGTCTCCAACGCGGACAATGGATCCAACAATCTCGTGGCCGACGCACACCGGATAACGCGTGCTACCCCATCCGGAGCGCAAGGTGTGGATGTCTGATCCACAGATGCCGCAGTGGGAGATCTTGATGTCAACGTCGATTGGATTGAAGGGCTTTGGTTCGAACGATGACCAAGTCATATTGCCTTCGGCAGCCTTGTTGTCGCGGCCCAGCCATCCGTGGAATTCAGTTAGAGAGCTCATTGTTGGTCGAATCCTAGCAGGTCTTGATATTTGTGGCAATGAGCAGATCCTAGAGACAATCGTTGATGATATGGGTATTTAGGGGATTGGGACTCGACAGCAATTAACGCGAAAGTTGGCCGAGCTCCATGGTGTCGACGTTGATGGGACCGAGGCATCTTTCTAGTCTTCCCCGCGAGTTCGGGCCTAAGCAAAGCTTATCACCGTGGAATATTTTTACTATCACAATAGAGACAAACTTTAGAGAGAAGACGCTCAAGCAGACACAGGAGTTTCGGTAGACCAGACATGTCTTCCGGACACTTGCTAAACATGACAAGGAATTGAAGCCACGTTAGAAAAGCACAAGAAGCGGCAGAGGTTGGAGGTATTCGTGTCATTTGAAACTAGCTTTCGCCATGCTTTTGTACACAAAAGCACCGTGAGCATTCCAGCACCACAGCAATCCCAATGAAGAAACATCCTCCAAGTCTGCCTCGTACAGCAGAATTACCACCAAGCCGCTGCGGACGCCTTGTGCAGTCCGCGCGCTTCCAGCCAACACATTATGTGTTGAGATTAAATTACAGGTCAAAGGAAAACCCAGCTCGTCGTCAACGCTCAAGAGAGATAAGAAAGTAACCGCTGGTAGACAAAAGAAAGTATAGTCAAAGATGAAAAGAAAATGGTGTCGATGTGTCTCGA
Source organism: Ascochyta koolunga (assembly GCA_026119515.1). Lineage (NCBI taxonomy): Eukaryota > Fungi > Ascomycota > Dothideomycetes > Pleosporales > Didymellaceae > Ascochyta > Ascochyta koolunga. The sequence goes on along the minus strand of JANLCG010000002.1, from coordinate 1,861,718 downwards.
AATGAAAGCAAATTTTGGCCCAAGAAGTGAAGCAGTGCCGTGCACCGGGCAGGTATCAAAAACGATCAGTACAAATGAAAGTAAGGAAACTGGTACAAGCAAGCAGAGGAATAATGGCAGGTACAGAGATGGCTCTGCGGACCTGCTAGCTTCCCTGAAGGCATATGCAAAACGAACAGGCAGCCGCTAATCCGAGGACGCCGTCGCCAGATAGGTAAAAGCCAAATCGTGGGTCTCATATACAAGGTTGAGCAAAGCTCAGGTGGAGGAAGCGGTGTGGCTCTTCTTGCGGCTGAAGATGGTACGTGTGCGACTCTTATCGCGGGACTTCTTGTCAGAGTTGTCTTTCTTTGAGGATCGCCCCGAACGAACAGATCGAGAGTCGGAAGTGCTGGTGTTGTCGTCGTTGTACTTGTCCTTGTAGATCCTATCGTGCGTTAGTATATGCCACGAGCGGAGCATGTTCATGGTAAGACTTACCAGCTGTTGCCCACCATGCTCACTCCCTTGGCTTCAGCTGCGCGGTAGAACTTGGCAGCCTTCTTCATGTCCTTCTTACAGCCAACACCTTCGGCATAGCAGTAACCCGCTTCGACCAGAGCGTCAGGATCGCCCCAATTTCCAGCGATTTCATAGCAGCGGAGAGCAAGTGCCTTGTCCTGTGCAGCGCCCCAACCGTTCATGTAGCACTTGCCGAGCTCGTAAATTGCCACGGCATATTGAGCCCGGTGTTGCTTCTTCTTCATGGCGTCAGTGGACTGGCCCTGCTTAGATTGAACCTCATCGTCGGCAATCTCAAGGTGACCAGAATCAACAGCACGGCGCAGCCACTGCAGTGCTTCAGCCTTGTTTTCGCGCATACCCCAGCCGTGACGACAGGCGAGACCGTACCACAGCATGGCTTCGGGGAGCCCTCCACGAGCTGCCAAGCGTAGGTGGTAGGTGGATTTCAGAAGCTCACCCTTCTCATGCAGCTCGATACCCATGTCGCAATGCTCCTGGGCAGTGACTTCTGCATTGCCGGCAATGGCAGCACGGATGGTGCTGTTGCTCGAAGTAAGCGACGGGGCCTGGGGGATCGTTTCTGGTCGAATGAGCGGGGTGGTGATTCGGGTGAAGGTGGCCGTTGCTGGTTCTTTGCATGAGACTGATCCCAGGTAATCTCTCTTTTGAAGAAGTCGTTGATGCCGACAGAAGAATGATCAAGCTTCCTGCCGCGGGGCAGGTCGAATGTAGTGTATGTGTAAGATGGGACCGGATTGTTGGAGTAGTCGCCCGATCGACGGAAGTCCTCACTGACCATACTGACAGGGGTGTGTACTGTCTCTAGGGCATAGTTGGAAGTGGGTTCGTCGGTGGAATCCAGGCGCTTAAGGTTGCTGTCACAAGGCCTCGTGGAAGCAGACTCGTCTGAAGGCTGTTGCGAGGGCATGTCGAGGGAAGACCTGACGCAATCTATGGAAGGGCGGGTGCTCTGGCGACTGATTGGCCGGGAGAAGTTGAAAGCTGGACGAGGCAGGTAGCCGTTCACCGAGTGTTCCGAAGCGGCAGAAGGAGAGCGTGGGATGCTTGTGGTGAGTGTAAAAGGCGAGTGAGCTCGAGAGAAACTAGAGCTTGGAGACAAGACCCTGTTGCGCGGTAGAGAATCGTACGAGGCACTCAGTGGCAGGTCATCAACATCGTCCGAGCTGTCATGGACAGACTTGATGCTGGGTGACAGTCCCGGGGAGCGTTGGGAGTGTTGAGAGCGTTGAGAGTGTTGAGAGTGTTGAGAGTGTTGAGAGTGTTGAGAGTGTTGAGAGTGTTGAGAGTGTTGAGAGTGTTGAGAGTGTTGAGAGTGTTGAGAGTGTTGAGAGTGTTGAGAGTGTTGAGAGTGTTGAGAGTGTTGAGAGTGTTGAGAGTGTTGAGAGTGTTGAGAGTGTTGAGAGTGTTGAGAGTGTTGAGAGCGTTGAGAGCGCTGAGAGTGGGTGCTTGCTTTCCTGGGCGGGAGCAGGTTGGGGCGCGGGTGCGAACGGGGCATGGAATCGGTGGATGGTTTGCGCTGGGGGCTCAAGAAGAATTGAGAAGTCGAGGTTGGGCCCGAGGGGCTGACAGGCGTAGCCTCTCGGACACCGATGTGAGGTTCCACGGAGTCGGGCGAGTGCGACCTGGGGAGATCGAAGTAGCCATTAGGCGGACTGGCGGGACTTGTCTCCCCAATGGGAGCGAGGTTAGTGCGTGCAGGCAGCGACTGGGCCGACTGAGGGTCTTCGTTGCTGATCTGCGGGTAGAGCGACATGTGCCTCTCTGACATGTGTTGACGCGGGGACGTGTCGGGGGCGGTGCGACGCCGATGGGGCCAAGGTCGTCATTCGGAGAGCTGACGGCCGACGAGAGGAAGAAAAGTAGCCTGAGCGGTTGCCGAACTCGTTTTGGATGGTCAGCGGTGCCAGTCTGCTGAGGCGGCGGCCGGTCTTGTCGGCCTGCTCGAAGCGCTTGGCCAGCAGGCGTCCCTGCAGAGCGAGGGCGTCCAGAGGGGAGAGTGCCGGCGGTGCATCGCCGGCGCGCGGGCTGGGGAGGTCGGCGAGAGAGAGGTTGCTCATGCTGGCGCTGGCGAGACTGGCGACGCTGGCGTTGGTGGGAGGCTCGTGAGAATGGGAGCGCAGGCCCAGGGCATAGGGGCGCTCCGGGCGGTCCTCCATGGCAGGGGCAAATGGACGGGCGGTGGTGGTGGTGGTGGTGTTCAGCAGGCGCAAGGATATCTCGTCGAGTCGAGCGGGCGGTGACGCTGGGTCGTCATGCGAGCAGTGAAACAGCGAAGGCGGAGTCGGGGAGAGGTGGATGTTAGGGCGGCGGGCGCCAACGCCGTGTGTTGCGCTGTCTGGAACCAGGAGCCGGGGTGCGAGGGTGGCGGGTGGTCGAGGGCGAGGGCGAGGGCGAGGGTTGGGGCGGTGCAGAGAGGGGGTGTTGTCGTCGGTGGGAGAGGGTGTCGATCAATCGACATGGAAGGGTGGCTAGCCACTGCAAACTAAAAACTGCAAAGGTGGACGGGTATTTGGGCAGGTGGAGGGGGAAGGAGCGAATACGACACACACGGTCGAAGCGAGAGCAGCCAGGGGAGACGGGCACGGAGAGACGCTGGAGACGTGAGGCCTCGCGACAGTCTGCCTGAGGCGTGAGGAGGCGAGCCCCGTGGTCAGCGTGGGCGTGCGCAAGTTTTGACCTCCTGAGATTCGCTTGGCAGGAGCATCAAACCAGCTTTGTCTGGGGAGCCCTCCTTGCGCACCAGCCGCGCACCAATCGGGCAGGAAAGGGACCAGGCCCTGCATCGAAGAGAGGCGTCGATGCGTCGATGCGTCCATGGCTGCAAGCTGTCCAGGCTAAGCGTCGAAAGCCCGTTGCAGCGGCTAGGCAGTCTTGAGTAGCAGACAGGCAGGCTAGCAGCTATCCCCAATTTCGAGCGCGCGCCCTGGGGAAGGCCGTAGCGAGCCTTGTCTGGTCTTGTCTTGTCTTGTTTGTCTTGTCCTGTTTGTCTTGTCTTGTTTGTCTTATCTTGTTTGTCTTATCTTGTTTGTCTTATCTTGTTTGTCTTGTTTGTCTTGTCTCCTCTCGTCTTGCAAGAGCTCTTGCAGCACAATGCACCATGTCGAGACGCATTGGCGCGCAGCAGCATGCAGGCACCTTCCGGGCTCCAGCGTCCGCTATCGTGTTTCACCACGCTGGATTCGCCCAGCGGCCGCCTGCCATTTTCGGTCCATACCCGTCGCTGGTGGCACCCGCTGCGCGTCAACCAAGAACCTTCAATCAGCGGGAGTGGAGCCACGGCGGGTCCCCATTGCGTCTGCAACACCTGCACCTCATCAAACAGAACGACTGTTCATCTCGCCAGCACGCTGCAACCTGCCTGTTTTTCTCCTTCGTTTGCACACCCAGCCACGCCACTGGCCGGGCACTCAACAACGTAGTGGCTAGCTTCTTCCATTCAATAAACTTCGTATTCTTGCTGCTCGTACCAACACCGCTTCTAGTCGTTTGCGGACCGCCCCAATAAGCCTCGCCGCCCGCATGTAACGTGACCCATCGTTAGTCGTGCATAGTCGCGTCACCCTACACACTTTTTCACCCATCTGCACTGCATCAATTCCCGGGTCGCTGCCAAGACCCAAAGAACCCATGCCAACCTACTTTCTCTCTCCCTGTAGGCGGCACGTGAGATGGCTTTGCAGATGCCCAGTGGGCTTGCCATTCTTTCTGGTTATCCAACAAGGCAGCTCAAACACCACCTCCTGAGTAGAGCCAGTCGAGGGCAATCTACCTGCTCACGCAACAGCCTCGACCCTCTCCCATGACTGCACGCTGTCCTCCAACTTTGGCTTGGAGGTTGTGTCGAGCGATACCCGTCTTAACCCCATCATCCACCCTACCAAGCCCGCAGGCACCCAATCTCCAACAAGCCCATACGTCACACTACCTCGGCCCACGCGCCACACCTTGCGTGGCCGCTTCTGCGTTACTGCGTCGAAAACGGCGTTGTGCAACTCGCGCAAACACGTGCCATGGCTGTTCTGACTGAAGACGCCTCTACTTTGCCCTACCTGCGTTTGGCTGACAAAATTACTGGCATACAGCTGCCGTGTCGTGGATGGCCAAGCATCTGGGCTGGGAGCTGCCTGTGTTTGCAGGTGGTGTTTCGGCCCGACGTTGGAGTAGTCAAACGTCCCAAGATGGAATTGAATGACATCAATCCCCACCGTACCCAGCTCGCCTCGCAACGTCGCAAGGAAACCCTCGAGCGCCGACACGACCGTAGTCTCGACACCGTGGAACGGCGGCTGCAATGACGCGACAATGCTCGGGGTAAGCATGAGTACCCTTGACTTGAACTGGCAGATGAGGGGAGCAGCGCTTGCGTCACCGCTATTGTGTTCAGTACTTTGGCGTTGAAGGCATCGGCCCACAGCTCTGGATGAAGCGTCTCTATCGGGCCTGAAGGAAATATCAAATCTGGCACAAGCACAACGCCGCGCAGGTTCAGATTGTGCGGACTCGCGCCTGGGAATGCGACATGTGGCCTGGTGAGCATGGTGTGGAAGCGCTCCATAGCCTCTTGCGTGCCCATGGTGTCTGCGACATCCAGGTGCAGCGGTCTGACATCTGCCCTCGACTCGCTCAACACCTGCTGTTCCTCGTCCATGCTCGCGCACACAATATACACAATGAAGCCGCGGCGCTCGAGGTCTAGTGACAGCGACCGTGTGATGGGCGAGTTGGGTGGACCAGCAATAACCACAACCTCTCTCCTAGCGCCATTACTGGCTCTCCGCGCCCTCCTCTTGCGGTTGTGTGACCTGTTCTGCCGCCAGAGCATGTAACTCCCTGTGCCCAAGAATGCGACAATCGCTGCCGTGAGCGCGCGATTCCTGGACACCCAGTCCTGGACTCGCTCTAGGTACGCACCCGTCACGCGCTGTGGCGGCGGCGGCGGCGGAGGCGGTCGCGCATATTCAGGCAGCCAGTGCTCGGGCACGTGTCGCTTCACATAACCGGCCACGTTCGCAAAGTGTCGGTCGCTGGCGTCCCAAATTGAGCCCGTGAAGCTGCGGACATTTTGGCTGTAATCGGAGAGCTGCATGTCCGTGTCAGCGACGTCGACGGCGGCCGACCCGGAAACTCACCACCTCCAGAATGTGCGAATCGTCAGTAGCCATGATCAAAAGCAGAGTGTAATGTAGACTTCAGAGGCGCAAAACACAGGAAAAGAACACGGGAGCAGAAGATGGTCGTGCAAGTGATGAGAGCGCCTCAAGCTTCTACTACGTCAGGCCCGGGCGCGGCCTTTTCGTGTTGCACAAAAGCTCGGACGCAGCAGCTCTCAGTTCTTTCATGCCTGTTCCCCAGCAGGATCCCAGCAAGGCTATCACATAGCATAAGGACTTAAAGTCATCTTAGCTTTTAAAGTGTCCGGTGCTTCTGCAAAGCTGCCTACTAAAATCTACCAAGAACCCACCATGGCTTCCGTTCTTGCAACGTGAGGGGGCACCTTGCGCGTTGGCACGTGAGCCTACACTTTGCTCGACGCCACTGCACATCGCTGCGTTGGACACCTGAATCCTTTCGCTCGTGAAGCCGCAGGCTGCTGACTGCAGCAGATCATCAATATCCCGCCTGCACTGCAATCTATGTACACCCCCGCGGAGGTCCTTTGTTGAGCACACCAGAACTTCATCGCACTTGTGCGCTCTCATCCTATGTCACCCACCAGCGACGCGTGAACCTCTACGTGACAGCTTACGTGGCCGACCTCTGCTGCATTGCCTCTTCACCTTGGCTACTCTTCTCTGCTTTGCTTCTGCTTTGCTTCTGCAGGCTTCCTTGTTCCTCTCTGCTCATGTCTTTTTTTCACATTGGCCGTGCCTTTCAGCTTCTGCTTTTACCTAAATAGCCGGACAACGCGCAGCTCCACATCCAACACCACAATATCAACCTCAACCCTACCCTTCTCCACATAAAATCCCCAAGAAGACGACATGAGGGAAATAGACGCCCACTTCGATGCGTATGAGCATCTCAAGCACCTACCGAGAGATGGAGAGGCACTGCACATGCTCCGCAAGGCTGCGTCCATGGTCAAGCCAATGATGCGAAAACGCGGCTGGAAAGTCGGTACACTGGCTGAGTTCTTGCCAGATGAGCCGCAGCTGTTGGGTAAGTCGCCCATAAGGCGTGAGGACTCGCGACTAAGCACGCTATAGGTCTCAATATCAATCGCACAGAAAGGATCCTTATCCGTTTGAGGTACCATCATGATTCCAGGCAGTTCCTTTCTATGGAGCAGGTTGCAGACACGCTGCTGCACGAACTCTCGCATATCGTCTTCGGGCCTCACAATGCAGACTTCAACAACCTCTGGAACGAGCTCCGCGACGAGCATCAATCACTACTCATGAAAGGATACACGGGCGAAGGCTTCCTCTCGCAGGGCCAAAAGCTTGGCGGTAGGCGTATACCGGTCGATGAGATGCGTCGTCAAGCTAGATTGGCCGCTGAGAAGCGCAAAGCCACAACCAACCAGAATGCTGGCGGTCATCGACTAGGTGGTGCGCCCGTAAGAAGAGACGTCGACATGCGCAAGGTCATCTCGGATGCAGCTACACGGCGAACCAGTATCACTGAGGGGTGCGCAAGTGGCAGTGCTCAAGCTGGGAATCTGCTTCATCAACAAGAACAGGATGGGTTCCGAACGGCAGCTGAACAGAACGATGGCAACGACGAGGCAATCGCACGAGCCCTGCAGGATCTCCTGTATGAGGAGGAGATGCAGCGACTTGAGCAACTCGGTGCGCCAACCGGAGGGGGCGGTCTTGCGTGGGATCGACAGAACGGCCTCCAGTTTGATAGCAATCCACCATCTCGAAAAATCTCACCAGCACCAAGGCCATCATCAGGGTTGGTTTGGAGTAAAGAGCAGGGACTGTTTTCGATTCCAGCACCAGGCACGTCTCAACGCCCGTTGCCCCCAATCGCATCGTCGAACCCTACACAAGGGCGCCCTCTCTCACGCCTTGTGATAGAGACGCCGCGAGCATCGTCTTCATCATACACAAATCAACCGCAGCCGAGTCTCATCACGCAGGATGAGCAAACCCGTCGTAGCAAACAACTCCCCTCCACACCGCCACTCACCTCGCCACACATCCCTACCAACCCCAACGAATGGGCATGTCCGCAGTGCACGCTTCACAACCCTCTGGACTTCCTTCAATGTGGCGTGTGTGGATTGGAGCAGCCTCCGCAACCGATCCCAAAGCACAAACTTTTTGGACCTTCGCGCACAACAACTAGTTTGCCAGCGCCACCGCCTCAATCAGGGCTAAGAGGGCCTGGTGCAACCCCATTCGAGCCAGCAAAGGGCAGAATTGGCTGGAATTGTCTGCAATGTGGCACATTCATGGAAAACGAGTGGTGGACATGCTCGCTCTGCGGTACAATGAAGCTGGAGTCTTGATTTTGTACAGAACCACAGAAGGTGCCTGTATGGTTTTTCGAGAGCTAGTACATTGCGCTGCCTGATTGTGTGTCTGCACTCAGCTTCGACATGAGCCATCCAGGCTGTGTCAAAACAAGACTTCGGTGTCGGAATGCGAACACATACATATCTTGCCCCGCTGGCATACATATTCAGCATGATACAGGAGTCCCACTCATATATTCTGGATAATAAGGAGTGCTCCAAATAAGGCAAGCCCCATTTTTATTTTTTTGTTCATATACACTCATACTTCATCCGTAGCTCCTTTGTGCAGATAGCGCGGAAGCATGCGGCCTCATGGGCCATTTCCTTTTTCGCTTTCCTTCTTTGCATTGATCTCCCGCTCCCATCAAAAACTGCGAGACACGATACCAATATACGATGACATAAGCCCACAAACGCAGCACTACCTCCACTTCACGTGGAGAGCAATACCTGCCAGCAGAGCGGTAGCCACGCACTTCTCGATGACTGGCCATTTTGTTTGATCCTGTCAAAGCGATCTGTGAAGAAAATTCCTCTGGTGCTGCGAACGATGTCGGCAGTTAGATAATGGATGTGTGAAAGCCAGGCGTTCGGCCAGGAAGGCAACGCTGCCTCTGGCGCTCAGATTCGATTTCTTGTATATGAGCCGCCCTTCACCTGCTCGTAAGGCATGGCAAGCAACATCCTAGTTGCTGAGAAATACTTGAGTGATTCAGTAAGTTTTGGCCAACTTTTCCAGCACGCCAAGTCCTGCTAAGCACCGTGGCCTTCACCTTTCCAGCTTGCCTTCTGTCACCTGGCAAGCAGTCTCTCGACTTTGTCCCGCAGAATCAAAACGACGCACTGCTATTATGCCTTCTCTCAAAGATCTGAGCTGCTCGATCGAGCTCTCGGGCGATCAAGGGCCGTTGCAAGAGTACGGAACCGTATATGGAGACGCCGTCGTTGAGACCTTTCTCCTTGTACCTAAAAAGCAGCAGACGTTCACCATACACCTTTCTTCCCAGAACTTCATTGCTCCGGGCATTGCAATGTTCGTCTTCATCGACGGCGTTTACCAGTGCAACCGCAATAGGCAGAACTTGAAGTTTCGACAGCCACCAGACCGGCGCTCGCTTGTCGACTTCAGAGTTAGACAGAAGGAGGAGAAACAGAAAGACGGATTGATGATTGCAAGCGAGTGGACATTCGAGAAACCCAATCACGGTATATATTCCCGTCCTTCACATCATGAAGAGACTGACAATGCATAGCATCAGCAGATGGCGCACCCACATCGTGCTCACCAAACCTCCTTGACAACGCTGACTGTATCGAAGTCATTGTTCTACGCTGTGCTGGGCCTCGCAACGACAAAATGGCTGCAAACATGAACCTTGATGGTGCAACTGACTGGCCCGACTACCGACTCGACCGCGACAGCCGGTCTCGATCGACGGCATGGGATGACCGAGACCCTTTCATCAGTACCGGTAGCAACAAACACGGCCTACCACCACCCCCGCCAGTGCCATCTTACCGCTCGCCCTACGCCGAGACAGTGCAAAGCCGTCAAGGAACCGCGATGCAACATCAGCGCGGCTCGATCTATAGTCGAGCACCATCCCCATTTGCTGCGAAGAAAGCCTACTCTCGATTCTCTGAGCCTGTCAGTCCGGGCACGCGTCCTCGCCGTGACATTCCAACCCCGGGGTTTCAGTATGGTAGTGGACCGCTCCCACCACATTCAAGGGTGGGGATGCACAGAGAGCTCGTCCACGAAGCCATCCCGGGCGCATCGTTGGGTGGGGCGCCCACTGTTGACCCTACGCTACTTGAGAAGATCGTCAGGGAAGCCGTCAGGCATGGAGTAGAAAAGTCGAGGAACGGCAGTTGGCAGTACGAACACGATATTGAGAACTCCAGCCATGTCCCAGGGGCGTGGTCAACATCACCAACCCGCCCAGAATATCGCCAATCGCAACCGCCAGCGTTTTCTGCACACTGCAATCGCGACCACGACCACAACGAGCGTGAGTCGACTTGGGAGCAGCATTCGAGCGATCGGAAACACTGCCCGGCTCGCAGCAGAGCAGGAACACGCGTTGCCTGGGGTGAAGAGCTTGCATGGGACAAGCAGTCCAGAGTAGACGGATGGAGCCCACCAGACAAGAGCCCCACAGATTCCTGGGAAGTGGGAGAGACGTGGTCAAAGAAGCCTTCAGATAAGTGGGAGGAAGTCCGCCGCAGATCCAGGTCTAGAGGACGCATCACTCGAAGCCCATCTCCTTTTCGCCGGACTTCCCACGCCTCGAATAGCCAACAATCAAGCCATAGCCGCTCTCAGAGGACTCGAACCAGGTCTCGCGCGCCAAAATCTCACTGGCTGGATGATATGAGGTCGTCCTCAGAGGACAACGATGGATGGGCTCATGTCAACGCAGCCTCGGATTCCACCACCTCCATCGAGCGCTCGGACTCCACACTCCAGCCCTCGCATTCCCGCAGCCAAGCGCAGTCGTCGAGAAGCAAATGGGCAAAACGCTCCTCACAGCGAGGAACAGCCCACCTCACCAGCGCCCCACACTGGCATCCCGAAAGCGCGCATCCTGCCCGTCCCGCTTCCTTGCTTGTCACAAACGCACCCACCCTCCCCTCGAACCCTCCCCCAAATCACCCAACCGTCGTCCCATCACGCAAGCAGAGTACTTACACCCAGCCCCCCACGCCACTCGCGGCACCCCCACCTACGTGGGGTTGTGCGTCTGAAACAGGACCCAAGGACACCGCTGCGGCCGCAATGTATCCGCCTCCAGCGCCATTCAGCACTGCCGGCAAGAAGCATGGTGGGAGTCAGCGATCCACTGGATCGTCGTCGTGGGGGTTACCGTGAAGGCAGCCTCGGGCTCGTCAGGGCGGGTGTCATGGGGCGGGAAAGAGAAGACGAGAAAAGCGTGGAGCAGTTGGAGCGATGCAAAGAAAGCATTTGCTCAGGACGAGGAGCAACCGGGCGGCAGGGCCAGTAGCAGCAGAGAGTTTGACAGCGATAGATGGAGCACAAGCAGCAGCGAGGAGAAATGGAGTCTAGCGACCTCGACGCCAGCGCCGACGCAGAAGAAGAAGAAGAAGAAGAAGAAGAAGAAGAAAGAAGCGCGTGCTGATACCGCGAGCAAACACAAACAAACTAATGTCTGCGCCCATGGCTACGCATCGAAAGCAGACAAGCAACAAAGCCAGCCCGCAGCCAAGAACCACGCCGACGCTGCACAACACCACCTACACAACGCAGCTGCTGCCTGCAACACCGACTCTGCCTCTGCATTGCACGCGCAGAAAAACAAAGTGTCGCATGTACTCTGCGGGGCAGGAACGCGCTATGGCCACGCGGTGAATCGGCCGCTGTATCTCGATGACTTGAAGGAGCCGTACGCTTTGTTCCGGTTCAAGTACGGGGGAGTTGGGGAGGTGGATATGGGGGAAGGGGTGGACGGAGGAGTGGATGGAGCGGTATATGTAAGAAGGATGGATGGATGGATGGATGGATGGATGGATGGATGGATGGATGGATGGATGGGTGGATGGATGGATGGATGGGTGGATGGATGGGTGGATGGATGGGTGGATGGATGGGTGGATGGATGGATGGATGAGGTACAGGACCGCGCCCTGCAATAGAAGCCATATCGCGCGCTCTGGAAGCAGTAATTCTACTTGTTTTATGGATGGGTGGTATCATCATCTACGTCTGCTTCTTTTCTCTGCCCTTCTCGCCTGCAGTGGTCGTGTGCATCGAGGATACAGAGAGGGAAAGAGACTGCATGTATCCCCACTTTTCCGGCCAGACCCAACCCAACCCAACCCAACCAAAGAATCGTTTCTTCGCCCTGATGGGCGGGTCCCTGAACGCCGTCTGAACTGAACTAGACTTGGCTTCAGCGCCCAGATGAGAACAAGATAACGCCGGGAAATGCTACATGAACCGTGTGGGTGCGCTCAGACGAGCAGGACGGCGTTCAGACAGCCGTCGTTTTCGGGGTTGTTTGTGACTTCTGCAGCACGGTTAGAGAGAGGGGGTGTGTGTTCATGGTGGGTGAAAGAGAAACGTACGAGCATAGCGACCCCAGACGACCTTGCCGCCGGCGGTGACGAGACCCAGCTCGGAGACGTTGACTTCGATGATGGTGCCCTTTGTCAGGACGCCGAGCTGGGTGTAGAGGGGGTTCTGGGGGTTCTTCTTGACGGAAATAATAGGCAGCTGGACGGTGACGCTGAGCTCCGGGTGTGTGACGTTTGCCTTCTTGTAGCGCAGACCCATGGGGCGGATGAAGCGCTCGTACTTGACGGGGCGGCGGGTGAAGCCCGGACCGACAAAGGTGGGCTTTGTGATCATGCGCTTCCAGCTCTTCTTGGCCGTCTTCTTGCCCGTCTTGACGACGCTGAACATCTCCTCCTCGCTGATGCCCTTGACCTTGGGCAGGGGCACGGAGAAGCGGGCGGCCTTTTCGTTGCGCTTCTGCTTGATGGCGCTCGACAGGGCCTTTGCATTCTTCTCGTTGCTGCGGTCCAGCAGGTACTGCGGCAGGGCCTCGGTCGAGGGCTCGGCGGGCTCGGACGTCTTGAGGTTGCGCTCCTCGTGGGCGCGGATCGTCTTCTTCATCTGGATCTTCTCCTTGCGCCGCTTCTCGGCGTGCAGCTTGGCCCGCAGGCCCCGGTAGTTCTGCGCCTTCTTGCTGCCATCGTGGCCCTCACGCGCGATCCGCTTGCGCTTGCGCTCGTCGTGGTCGAAGCGCTTGCCGTGCCTGGCGGGGTTAGCATGGCCGGAGGGGGCGGGGGGCGTGGACAGGGGGACGCACTGCTTGGTCCAGCGCTCGATGTACTCGTTCTGCGGCATGGCGGCTGGTTCTGGCGCTGGCCGTGGTGGTGGGCGTGGCGGCGGTGGTGGTGTTGTGGGGAACTCGGCTGAGCCAGGCCCGCGAACCTGAACTTTTTCCAACCCAAATCCAAGTGCCTGGCCCGTGCGAGCTCCCCGACCTCCGCTCCGCCCGGCGCGAGAAATGCATCCCATCGCGCGCACATCCACCATGGCCCGCCCATCCACCATGGCCCGCCCATCCACCATGGCTCTCCTCGCCCGCACCGCACGGAGCGCTCTGCCCGAGACACGCACCGCGGCCACCGCCCTGCCCCCGGCCTTCCGCCTCCCCCGCGCACACATGACGACGCAAGCACGCTCGCTCGACACAGGCAGCGCCCCCAGCCCCTCGTCCAGTCCGGCCAGCGCATCTCGCCAGACTTCAGGGACAAGGTCGCCTCGCCCTCTCTCTCGCCCAGCGCCTCGCCCTCTCTCTCGCCCAGCGCCTCGCCCTCTCTCTCGCCCAGCGCCTCGCCCTCTCTCTCGCCCAGCGCCTCGCCCTCTCTCTCGCCCAGCGCCTCGCCCTCTCTCTCGCCCAGCGCCTCGCCCTCTCTCTCGCCCAGCGCCTCGCCCTCTCTCTCGCCCAGCGCCTCCCGCCCCACCCCCGGAGCGCCAGCCCACGCCCCACGCCCGCACCGACGTCGTCGCCAAGCACCTGACGCCCTCGATACGGCACCTGCTGCCCTCCTGCACGCGCAGCCTTCGCACTACATGACGCTGCACATCCACGGCCGCCCGTACCTCGTAACCAAGGGCGACACGCTGCGTCTGCCCTTCCTGATGCCCCACGTCAAGCCCGGCGACGTGCTGCGCCTGAACCGCGCCACCCACATTGGCTCGCGCGACTACACCCTCAAGGCCCCCGAGCCCCTCAAGGGCACCGCCGACCACGGCAAAAACGTCTTCTACCTCGACGACCGCCTCTTCACCGCCCGCGCCCGCGTCGTCGGCATCGACACGGAGCCCATGCGCGTCGAGGAGAAGACGAAGAGAAGGCAGAGGCACACCAAGCACGTCTTCAGCAAGATGCGCTTCACCGTCCTCAAGATTAGCCACTTGGACGTCACGAGCCTGCACGACTATGAGCACCTCTTGACCCAGAAGCATGGGGACGCTTGAGGCTGGCCACAAGGAAGCCGTACCACAGTGGAAGCCGAGTTTGGGTCGCTGCGCGCATGGCATGGGGTGCATTATATCTGTAGATATCACGGCATACCGGGTGCGAGCATAGCACGTGTACAACAATGTTTGAGAGCACTTGATTGCACACTGCACGTGGAGTCGTGGTCATGTCTTGGTTCTTTGTCGTGCCTCGTTTCCCTGCATGCTTCTTCGTCTGCTCACTGTGAGCGGACCGAGTGTGGCCGCCCTGGCAATTCCCATACACTGCCAGCTGGGTCCATGTCAACGACCGTCATCCAACTCCCAGGTCCGCCCTGTTCGCCCCGGCTAAGCCACCGCCTGCGACGCGTAAAAGTCGGGATACTGCTTCTGTATCATCGTCGTCACCTTCTCCACCTCCTCGGCAAGCCCCGTGACGTTGGCATCCCACTTCCTCAGCTCCTTACCCACCACGCGCTCTGCGTGCCCCGTCTTGCGCTCCCCGCTGGCCTCGCCCTCGAAGAAGATCAGTCGGTCCATCTGGTCAATGTGGCCCGAAAGACGGCCCTGCTCCAGCATCTTGGCCGCATAGTCTTCAGCCTTCTCCGCCTCGATGCCCAGCAGCTCTCCCAGCTGGTCGAACCCAATGTTGTTGTACAGCTTCGAGGCACCCAGCAAGTTGTGCTCGAGGACAGCCTTGTCGAGCACCGTCGACCCGTCTGCCGTCTTGGCGAGCTGGTGCGGTGCCAGTTTGGTGGCAAAGGCCTTGATCTCCGCAGGCGAGAGCAGGCGGTCCAGGAAGATCTTCTCGAGAATGGGGTAGTCGTCGAGCGAGCTCGCCCGCTCGTCCTTGTACAGCTTGGCCAGCATCCGTCCGCGTTGTGGGCCGGCTGGTGCCAGGACTGTGCAGATGATGGCCGCCCCCAATGCCTGCACACGGTCATCCTCCTCCACCATCGACTCCTGGCTCATGGCATAGTATGCGCCCGCCGCGTCGAGGAAAGATCGCTGGGCGTCGTAGATGCGGGCCTGACTGAGCTGAAAATGCATCCGTGTCTCTTTGTCTTGGACGCTGAAGAGGATGTTCTTGACCTTGTTCAAGTGCGAGAAGGCACTGGTTGGGTCGTCCTCTTCCAGGTAGCAGCGCACGATCCGAACCCACACCCTCGCCTTGTCGTCTGCGGTGATTGACTTCTGTGTCGACTCCAGGTTGATCGACGCGAGTGTCTGCGCTGACTTCCTATAGTCCTCGTTCTGCTCATACGCGTCGGCCAGCGCCTCCTTGATCGATGTGTCCTGCTCCTCATACTGCCCAGCGCCCTTTGACTGCAGCAGCGAGACGACCTGCTCGCCCACCTCGATCTTGACATCCGGGTCCTTTACATTCCGGAAAGCGTCGACAAAGGCAGCAAGCAGCGGCCGCAGTTGGACTATGCCTATCGAGTCGTCGAGGAGGGTGCGGGCGTATGCGTTGAGGTTCTCGGTAAGATGCTCCGAGGATGCCGTGATCTGCTGCAGGGTCGATGTGTACTGGGCCGGCTTGTTGCTCGTCGGGGCGGACTGCATGTCCTGAAGCGCAGAGGCGACTGCCTGGGAAGCCATGTCCGCGGGAGTGAGCACAGCCCCGGCTGGAAACAGTCTGTTACGATTTGATCCTGGACTGGGGGTTGGATACGGCCGGGTAGACCGGTAGAAGACGAGAATCTGGGGGTTGATACGGCCGGGTAGACCGGTAGAAGACGAGAACCTACGGCTATACGGAAGGAATCAAGATGGTGCCTGGGACGCAGCGGTGAATGCAGGTGCAAGGCAACCTTGGTGTGGGGGCGGGGTGGAGCTATGACCTCCTTGCTTGGCAGTCGCGCTCCCGCCGGCGATGCGTGAATGCGGCTCTTCGCCGTGTTTCTCAGCATGGTTTCATTCCTTTACACGCTCACCCGACTCCATCGACGCCTCTCGCTACCCAAGACAACGACTACGCATCACACACCACCTCCCCCTGCCGTTGTAGACCGAACCAAAGACGTACCCTGATTGCGCAGCAGGCGCCAGCCCGTCCTCGACTGCACCAAGATGAACGGAATCAAGCAGGACCCAGATGCGGGCACGCCGGTCCAGTACATGGACGACGAGTTCTTCGAGGACACGGGCGAGATGACGATGCCACAGCCGGACACCAAGAACGACGTCTGGTTAACGCGCATCCCCGACTGGCTGTATGACGCCGTGTCCAAGTGGGACGACATTGCTGAAGGCAACGACAACGATCAGGTACAAATTGGCGAGGTGCTCGCCTTCAGGACAACGTCGGGCATCGACCAGAACAAGCCCATGCGGCTCTTCTTCAACGACCGGTGGCGCGCCAAGTCGAACCTGCCGACCTCGTTCGAGATACAGCCAACACAGACATCAGACACTGTGCTCGGGAACACGTACGTCTTCACCGAAAAAGACCTCCCAGGCTACAAACCCAACGGCTTTGGCCACGGCTATCGAGGCGGGCCAGGAAGCTACGGCACCCAAGACCCCAAGGCCCGCATACAGAAGCGCGGCAAGTACAGGAAGGCCATTCCAAAGCAGACCGCTCTGATCGGCCACGCGACTCGCCAGTACAACGCAAACCCACTGCAGACACAAGAGTACCGAGACTTCGATGCGCAGCGCATCAAGCAGGCCATCCAGGGCTCCTACACGGAGACGGTCATTATCAAGGACCCCGGCGTCGCCAACTACAACAACGTCCAGAGCAAATTCACATCCTTCATCAAGCCCACGACAAAGGCCAAGCCACAACAGAACAAGGCCGCACGTATCTCCCACCGCGAGCTGCTGGATATGCTACACAGCCTGTTCGACGAGTACGAATACTGGTCGATGAAAGCGCTCAAGACGCGGACAAAGCAGCCAGAGCAGTTTCTCAAAGAGGTGCTTCCCGAGCTGGCCCATCTCGTCAAGTCGGGCTCTTTTGCCAGCCACTGGCAGCGACAGCAGCATTTCAACGTAGGTAGGACCCTCGTGAACCAGCAGTCGTCGTTGGCGCCAGATGTGGGCGGCGACGATTCCGACGACGACGAGATGGAGGATGTAGTCTAGTTCCTTTTCTCTCTCACCGCTTAGCCCTTTTCATGCTTCCAGCAGCATGGCAAGAATGAGTAGCGCTGGGGTGGAAGCATTACTGGCACAGCCAAGTCAGCGTTGTGCGTTGCATGCAGGTTCGTAGACGGCGCTTGGCTCGCTCTTCGTATACCCATCAATAATACCGACCACCATGGGAATGTTTGCATTGCCCGTGTACCACCATCCAAAAGACGTCGTTTCAGCAAGATTTCTATATATAACTATCCTCAAGCAAGTGATTTGGCCGCAAGTCCTCATCCACGCCGCAGCCAGCCGGCTCAGAAAAGCCCCAACACCCACCCTACGAACCGCTAGCAGTACCACCGCGCATAGTTTGTATTCTGCATGTCTCTGAGCACCCCTCTAAGGCTCCCAGTCCACGACAAGAGGGTGCTTCGTACTTTTTATCCCACGCCGCGGCACAGACCCTGGCGCCACCCGTATCTACCTAGCGGCGGTCAAAAAAACTGCACGACTCGAGCAACATTACCACGATGAGTTTAGTGTCGGCAACGCGCTGCGCTCTCGCCATCGCTTCACTGCGACGACGTCTCTTGATGGCTCTGACTCTGGCTCCGGCTCTGGCTCGTCAGATTTCATCGCTGCTGGATTGCTTCGTGGCGAGAGTGGGCGGACAGCGGTGAGCGATTCATTTGCTTTGCTTTGATTCCGTTTCCCGACCATTTCGAGTTCTGTGCACGGGGCTTTGGCTTTGGTTTCTTCCGCCATCGCGCCCGGAGATAGTTTACCACAGCAAGTGGTGGTTCAAAAGCATGCCACGACGACGACCTGTGCAGCCAACGGAGCAGCAACCCCACTGGCTCG
Organism: Ascochyta koolunga; assembly: GCA_026119515.1. NCBI lineage: Eukaryota > Fungi > Ascomycota > Dothideomycetes > Pleosporales > Didymellaceae > Ascochyta > Ascochyta koolunga. Next base: position 1,843,791 of record JANLCG010000002.1, on the reverse strand, counting down.
AGCGCTACGCAAGCGCATTCCACGCGTGGACGTCGTCTGTCGACGGCCATGGCCGCACGTCGTTCCAGCGCCCGCTCGGGCTGGTGGAGACGTCGTTCGACACCGACGGCGCCTACTTTGGCGGCCGCGCAGACATGACGGCCACGCTGAGCTGCGAGGTGCGCCATGCTCTCTCGCAGGCGCAGCTGCGGCGGAGAGTGGCGCTCGCGTGGACGTGTCTGCGGCTCCAGCACGTGCTGCTTCTGAGCCGGCGCAGCGACGACGCAAACTCGTCGCTGCGCGTGTTCCGGATCGAGGTGCCGCGCAGCATCGAGGAAGCCGTGCGCGACGCCGAGGCGAGCATGGTGTGGGTCGAAGATAGCTATGCGGACGTCGACGAGCGGGCATTCCACGAACACGCGCTGAACGTGGCGCGCATCATCGAGCCGGAGAGATGCCTGTCTCAAGTCCAGGTCCTCCCGCTGCGCAGACTGCCCGCGGGCACGTATGTGCTGCGCTTCCTGGTCGTCATGGCGCACCAGATTTCCGACGGGCTGAGTGCGTATGGCTGGTTTGCGGATTTCATACGCATCCTCAACCTGCCTGGTCCTGCCATGGAAGCCGAGATCAAGGCGTGTCTGCACGCCGACGCTGTGCGTGCGAGACTGCCTCCAGCACAGGAAGATCTGTATCCGCCCATCAGGGGGAACAAGGCGCGTCAGCGCTGGGTATGGGCGATTATCCGCGTGCTGCGACACGTCAAGAAGCCGCTTCCGCCGGCATTCGCGAACCCTCTGTTTCGCGCGGAGAGACTGCCAAGGCCACCTGCTCTGGAGCCGACGTTCGCCAAGCTGTTCTCGTATGCGGGAGATGCTGTCCCGCCGCTGTCGACGGGGCATCTGACTGCGATGCTCTCCCCGCTGCCTCGGCGCGGCTGATGGCCCTCTGCAGAAGCGCACGTCTCAGCATAGGAGCAGGGTGCTTCGCGCTGGCCGGGCTGGCCATGATGGAAACCTACGCACAACTCCACTCTTCCACCCCAGCCTCGCAGATGCCCGCCATGACGGCCTCATTCCCCCTCAACCCGCGCGGATTCTTCACCCACCCCCACAGCCCGAAAGCTGCATGCTCGCCTTCTCCGATGGCATCGTGCTGCCCTTCCTGCCCGCCTCCCTCCCGCTGGAACCGCGTTTCCGCCTCGCGGCCCGCACCGCAAACCGCGAGCTACGCGCGTACCAGAAACGCCTGCGCACCCCAGGAGCCGGGACCGTGAGCGCCGCACTCGACCGCCACAGCCCCGCGCGCCTGCTGGCCGCCGGGTACGTGAGCCAGATTGAGCGCGTGGAAAGCAAACTGCCGGCGGGGCCAAGTCTGGGCTTCGCGAGTCCGCAAGGCGAGTTGCAAGCTAGTGGCGGGCTGGCTGCGACGTGTGGCGTCAGTTCGGTGGGGAGCCTGAAGGGGTACTTTAGGCCTGGGGAGTATGATTTGCAGGATGAGAGCAAGGATTTGGTGGTCGATTATAGGGATCTGAGGATGGGTGTTAGAGCGCGAGACAATGAGTTCTTGGTTGGCAGTTGGACGGATGCAGAGGGGCGTGTGGGGTTTGGTGTTAGCTATGATCTGAATGCGATTGACCGAGACGCGGCAGAGAAGTGGGCGGGGACGATTACGGGGTTGTTGGAGAAGCGTGGTGCGGCGAAGCTGTAGAGCGTGCATTCCCTTTCCCGTTGCTCGGAAAGTGGCACGACTGGCTCTTGATGGTAGGATGTCATAGGTGATACGTGGTAGGAATACAAGCTGCGTAAGCATTGTCAGTGTCCTGAAGACTGCGGAAGGTGTTGCAGACGTTATCGTGGGGCAAGGAGAGGCCGCGCTCTGGGCAACAGGAGACTACATCACTGCAATCAAGTGAGACGAGGAAAAACCAATGGATTCGGCTGTTCTCCAAGCCTAGGGTAGTCTTATTGAACGAGGTTGACTATTGCACAGATTTATGTAACATGGACTTGTCCTAGGTGGGTCGCTTATGCCTTTTGGGAAACGATGCCTGGGTTTTGTCAGTAGTGCGGGGCGAATGGGGGTGGGTGGTTCATACGCTCCACGTCAGCCACGGACTGGTCGAGGATGGACTTGAGCGTCTTGGGGCTCTCGAGCTCCTTCTCGATCTTGGCGATGATGGACTCGGCGAGCTCGCGCTGCTGCCTCTGCTTGACCTGGCCCTCGTAGCGGACCCACGAGTCGAGGACGGTCTTGGCCTCGTGCGCAATGGCCGTCTTCTGCTCGAGCTCGAACGCCTGGGCCTCGAGCTTGGCGGTCTCCTGGGTGGTGTTAGCCAGGCGATTCGCGATTCACGATTCACAGCACAAGGGATGTCGTCGACAGGTGCAGTCCACGCGACGACTCGGCTCGCTGGCTAGGGCGTACCTTGGAAACCTCAAAGAGGGTCTTGGTGATGTCGATGACGCCGCCGAGGTCCTGGACGCTCTCGATGCGCTGCTGGACGGCCTTGGTGTGGTCGGCGCGGGCCGAGTTGAGGATGCCCGAGATCTTGTCGACCTGCTGCTGGGCGTAGTCGGACCAGGCGGGGCCGGCGTACTTGCCGACGGCCCAGAAGATGGTGAGCAGCGACAGGGCGACGATGGACTCCTCGTTGACGACGTAGAGCTCGTTGCTGATGGCGGCGACGGACAGCCCAGCGCCGGCGGACAGGACGGCGGCCTTGGTGAGGGGGCTGTTGCCGGGGACGGGGATGGCCTCCATGATGCTCTGGGCCTTCTTCTTGGGGTCCTCCTGCGAGGACTGGAAGCGGGCCTGGACGTGGGCGCCGAGCGATGGGACGGTGCGGAGAGGAAGGGCAGGGCGAAGACGGGCGGCGCCTGTGCGGAGTGAGTATGGGGTGCGAGAGAGTGCTAGGGGGCCAATGGCATCAGCGTCGCATCGGCGGGCTGCCACGTACCGACCGCGCTCCTTGCGAGACGAGAAGCCATTGCTGCGGATGAAGAGGGGGAGGGCGAGGGTCGAGGTGGTGAGGGTCGACTGCAAGCTTCTTCGGATGCACGTTGAGGTCGCGAGGCCCGGGCTAGCCGCTTTGGGGCGGGCAGTACTTTTTGGCCCACCACCAGACGGCAGCAGCCAGCAGCAGCCAGCACCCGACAACACCAGCCAGCAGCAGCCAGCACCCGCCAGCACCCTACACCACCCGCCAGCACCCGCCAGCACCAGCCAGCACCCGCCAGCACCCTACACCACCAGCCAGCACCCGTCACCACCACGACCCACCACCGCACACCCACGTCAGCCACGCCATGCCCGCTCCGGGCGTCAAGCGCAAGAGGGCCCCCGCCCCAGCCGAGCGCCGCGAAGCCAGGGCGAAGAAGCGCCAGAAGTCGCCCTCCACCGCCGCCGCCGCCGCCGACGACGTCCAGGCCGAGATCCTGCGCCTCGAAGCCCAGATCCTCGAGTCGCGCTGCCACTACAACAACATCGCCTCCCTGTTGCAGCGCGCCAAGACTCCACACGGCCATGCCCCCGTCCTCGCCGCCGTCGCCCTCTGCAGGGTCTTCTCGCGCCTGCTGGCCGCCGGCGACATGGTCAAGACCAAGGGCATGGCCGAGGCAGAGGCCCTGGTCGTCGCCTGGCTGAAGGAGCGCTACCGTGACTTCCACGACACCCTCCTCCAGTCCTTCCTGCCCACCGACAACCCAGCCAAGCAGTCCGTCGCCCTCACCCTGCTCATGCGCCTCGTCAAGGAAGAGTCCAAGGCGACCCACGACTACAGCCTCAAGAACAGCCCCCTCTCGCGCCTCATCAACGCCCTCCTGTTCCTCCCCGACGGCGACGCCAACCGCCAAGAGTTCGCCGACAAGTACTTCAAGCACTTCGATGACCTGCGCTTCCACACCTTCAAGACCATCAAGGACCTCCTCGCCACCGACCTCGACGACGCAGAGAAGCAGCTCGTGGCCTCCAACAGCTTGTCCCTGCTGCTCTCCCTCGACACCGTGCCGCAATCCAAAGACGACATCAAGCACTACTACACCGAGTCGCAGTCCAAGAGCTCCACACCGACGCTGCAGCTGTACAAGGTCCAGGCACAAGAAGCCTGGCTGGCAACCATGCGCGTTTCGCTCAACAAAGACCAACGAAAGGCCATTCTGTCCACCTTCTCCTACCAGATCGCCCCGTGGTTCCAGCAGCCCGAAATGCTCATGGACTTCTTGACCGACTCGTACAACGTCGGTGGCGCCACCTCGCTACTCGCCTTATCAGGACTCTACTACCTCATCTCGGAGAAGAACCTCGACTACCCGTCATTCTACCTGAAGCTCTACTCTCTGCTCGACGAGGGCCTCCTTCACTCCAAACACCGATCACGCTTCTTCAGGCTGCTGGATACCTTCATGTCCTCGACACATTTGCCAGCCGCGCTTGTCGCCAGTTTCATCAAACGTCTCTCACGCTTAGCGCTGCACGCTCCGCCTGCGGGTATTGTCATCGTCATCCCCTGGGTCTACAACATGTTCAAGCGTCATCCCGCCTGCACATTTATGATGCACCGCGAGCTCCGTGACGATGCGCTGAAGGAGAAGCTCGAAGACGAAGGCATGGACGATCCGTTCGACATGAGCGAGCTGGACCCCATGGAGACGAACGCCATCGACAGCAGCGTCTGGGAGCTCGAAGCACTGCAATCACACTACCACCCCAACGTTGCAACATTAGCAAAGATCATTTCCGAGCAATTCACAAAACGCTCGTACAACCTCGAGGACTTCCTAGATCATTCCTACACAGCTGTAAGCAGTCCCAGCCCCCGCCTGCCATCACACACACTAACATGCATAGCTTCTCGATACCGAGTTGGACAGAGACCTCAAGAAAGATCCAGAAGTCGAATTCGAGATACCCAAGCGCATTTTCACCGCCGAAGAAGGCCTGAATCCACTAGGCCAGCTACTCACACAAGTGGTAGAAGCGAGATAGACACTAAATAGTATTTGCAAGCCGCACATTCCCATCTATCAACGCTTCCAGCTCCATAACCAAAAGCAACTCCTTCCACCTTACTTGTCAAACGGCTTTATTGCATATGTTATCCAATACTACACATACGTATCAACATTCGGATTCCTGACTTCCCTCTTTGCATCCGCAAGCGTGATCTGCAGGTCCTCTGGCCTGCCACCAAGCACCTGCATGTACCCCCTCAACATGGGCCCAGATGCCCGTCCCTGTGCCGAGGTCAAGGATCCGGCTGTTCCCGGTGCTCAGCTGGTCTTCTGGGATGGGAGCGACAAAGAGGCGTTTTTGAGTAGGAGACGGTAACCTGTGTCAGTCGAGGCTTCGTCTGTATCAGTCTGAGTCTGAGTAACGTGATGCGCGTCATCCTCTTGGTCATAGTTGTGCCATTCGTCGACCCCAGAATCGAATCCCGACGGACTGGTCCCAGCCTCGTGTTGCACCTGCAGTTCTGCAGCAGGAAGGTGCCGAAGCTTCTACCTATTATTCCCGCAGCCTCCTTGTCACACCTTACGAATCCTTCGCTGGTGACCAGGCATTGCGTCAGCTTGTCTCCGTGCGCACTATCGACTCTTGCGGGTTAGATGGCGATCCTGCGAGGCCTGCCATGGGGGTCAACCCACATCCTAACCCGCAACGTCGCGGGTTGCCGGCTCTAGGGCTTGAATCGCGCAAGGCCATTACAGGATCCGTTGCAGCATGCATTTAAATGCAAGGGAACGCACTATTTTGAGTATTTCGACAAGTTTGATCGCGAGATGGGGCGGCGGTTTGCGAGTATGATGGATGTGTGGAGCATGGGGCGACAGCGTTGGTTCGACGCCGACTACTATCCCGTTGCCAAGCGACTGATTGCAGGTGCGAGCAGACCAGGCGGCGGCGACAGCAAGGGCACGGTATTCCTGGTGGACGTAGGCGGCGGAACAGGCCACGACGTCAAGGGACTTGGCGCAGCATTCGGAGCCAAGCTCCCGGAAAACTGGTCTTACAAGACCGACCCGAGATCATCGAGCACGCGCAGGTATCCCCAGGCGACGAGAAAATGGCACACGACTTCCTCACGGAGCAGCCCGTAAAAGGTAAGAACTCCCGCCTCCCCTTCTCCCCTCATTTAGAATGGAGTAGGGAAAAAAAAAAGTTATGGGTTAGGGAGAGGGTGGTGTATTGGTTAGTGAGCGAGTTAGTATGCTAGTGGTCTACTGGGTAGGTGAAAGAATGTTGCAGCCTGGTCTTGGATAGTGGTGGAATAGAGAAGAAGAAGGAGGAGAAGAAGAAGATAGCGTGGCAGTACCGGGTGGAGAGAGAGAGGGATGGTATGGTATGGTATGTGCAAAGGCTAGAGTGTGTGTAGATAACATACTATGCATGGCACGTCCCCTCTATGCAAGCTTCCTACGCAAGCTCCAACTCAATCAGCGCATCTACACCCAACGCAGGCCTCCAAATCCCACTCATCCTCAGCCAGGCCTGCAAGTTGGTGCTGTCGGCCCAGTCTTGGATTATGCTGTGTAGGAAGTAGGCACGTGCGGCTGGGTGGTGTTAGCACCAGAATCCAGGATTTGGATAGCTAGGAATCATAGCTTATCATCTCGACAAGCGAATCATCGTCGCAAAAAGCCAACTATCATCGCAATAAGTCAGGACTTCTAGGCGTACACAGTCCATGCAAGCTATGCGCTATTCTCTAGCGGGGGTTGGCAACAAGGCTTACTTTACCGGTAGTTCGTTGTGGTAGGTACGCGCGTTCCTTTTGTTTTGTTTGGGCCGCCAATGCAAGCCCTCGTGCAGGCGTCCCGGACGTTGGGAAGAGCGGGTGAGGAGGAGAAAATCAATGATCAAGAACACGACGTGACTTGATAGAATGAAATCAAATTTAGTGTGTATTGGAACAGACTTCATCACTGATACAATGCAAAGTAACCGCAGTGCAGATGTCAAATTAAGCACCTTTCGGCGTTAGTCTGTATTTGTTCAAGACTGTCTATACACGACTGCCAGGGCATCCGTAGACGTAAGCGCATTAGCGGATCCATGTAGTCATTACCGCCCCCATCCAGCGCCCATGCGCTTAAAACCAAAGCCAATTATCCGCCATGCAATCCATACTCCAGCTTTTCGAGTACAGCCGACCATGCAACAAGCTGTTGAAGGAGATTATGTGCCGAAGAGTGTGTTCGTTAAAGGGCAGTGTGACGCCAGCAAAGCGCCGGCACGTCGCATACCATTGCATCATGAGAATGGAGGAAGAGTCGCGTCCATGGTGTCATCCATTTATGCGAAGAAGGCAGCGCCGACAGCGAGGACGAGACCGCCGAAGGAGGCCATGTTGGCGGATGCAGCGCCCGAGGACTCGGGAATACTGGCAGAGGAGGTACCACTGGCGCCTCCAGACGAGGCAGTGGATGCAGGGCCAGAGGCAGTGCCGGAAGCTGAGCCGTTGCTGGGCTTAGCAGAGCTGGCCACGGGAACGCTGGTGTTGCCAGCAGGAGCGACTGAAGAGACGAGCGTGGGAATGACAACAGGCACAGAGCTGGCGACAGCAGGTATAGAGCTGGTAACAGCGGGTACAGAGCTGGCAACAGCAGGTGCCGAAGACGGGACGACTGGTGTCATGTTAGAGAGAGGTCATGGTGAATGACTGCTATGATTCCACTTACCAACAGCGGGCGTAGAGACGGCAGGAGCCGAAGTCTCAGCAGCGGGCGTGGAGATGGCGGGGGCAGACGAGGCTACAGGAGCCGTGGCGGTGCCAGGAGGTGCCTGGATCTGACCGTCACTGATCTGGGAGATGGGCTGGATCTGGGCGGCGACGGCAGCAGCCAGGGCAATGATGGAGACGCCGAAACGCATGTTGGCGGGCGAAGTGTGTGGTGTGGTGGTGGTGGTGGTGGTGATGGTGATGGTGGAGTGAGATAGAGATGACACCGGTCGGCTTGAGCGAGATGCTGTGGATTCGCAGAAGATGAATTGAATGGATGGACTGGGTGAGGAGAAAAGAAGCAGGCAGGTGGGAAGGAATGCACTCTATTTATTGACTGGCAGCGCTGGCTGGTGAGCTGGTTTCACTGCCTCCCTTCCCGGCCCAGCGAATGAATGCACGCACGTCCCCGTTGTCAAGACAGGGAAGCGACAAGCATCCAGCCAAGGAACAGCGGCACTATGCTGGAAGGAGGCGGTATCGAGCACATCACCACAGAGCGAACCTGTCCAGAGCCCGGCTACCAGCCTCCAGCCGTGGAAAGGGAAGCGCGTCGCACTCGCCGTGCCACCATGACCTGCAGCCCCAGACGCCGTGTGCAATCGCGAGCAGCCTCGACACTGCTTGTACCACGGGAGCCGTGAGCAATCATGAACATGGAACAGAGAAGAGCGTTGGCAAGCGAGGCGACACCAACGCCAGCGCCAGACGGGCCCAACCGAAGGCTGCTGCCCGGGCCAGGAACCGCCCAATGAGGCGCGCGAGCACCACCAGCCGCGCAAGACGCTCTCCACGTCCGCCACCTGCAGCCATTGCTTGCTTGCTTGCTTGCTTGCTTGCCTGCGTGCTGCTGGCTGTGCTATGAATAGTAGCCTCAACACGGATCGACGTCGATGTTCGTTTCAGGCGCACACGCGTCACCTCATCAGCCTCGTTTGCACTGTCCCTCCCCAACAACAAGGGCCCAGCCAGCCATCACATCACGCCCTTACTGGCAGGAATGCAGGCGACCGATCGACCGAGCAACCGAGTAGATGGCAGCCTTTGTGTGTTGGGGTATAAAAACACTTCAAAATCCCTTGGCGACTGCATGCGGTCCGATACCTGCCCTATCCTTACTCATGTCGAGTATCCTAGCCCAGCCACTTCATCTGTGTGTGTGTAGCCAACTCTTACACTGCCGTGCTACCTCTCACAACGCTAAACCCTGCCCTGCCACTTCCCTCGCATCACCGTCCCCGCCCCCGCCCTACTGTCTGCCCGTCTAGTCCAGCATCAGATACACAGTACGCAACACGCAGTACGCAACACGCAATCCCTCCCCGGCTCCCATGATGTGCGATGCTGCTCTGATTTCCTTTCCCTGCCTCCACGCCACCAATCCAACCATCTAGACCATGCAGTGCTGGGCCGGGGGCTAGGCGCTGCCGTGATGCGTTGCAAGGTAGGCAGATGGCTCGCAGCTGGGGTGCCGTCCGTGTGTGGCGGCGCCGCGTGTTGCAGGTTGATGAGACTGCGTCTGGCTTTGCTGAGGCGGGTCTCTTTTTCACTTTTTTTTCTTCACCATTTTCTTTCATTTGAAATCAACATCACTGAATTGGTTAGCACTTCAACGACTGTACCACTCACTGCATGTCAGACAGGACGAGTGCAAGTAAGCAATCTCATTACATTAGCCATGTGGTATCTTTTCCTAGTACGCCGGCCCCAACCGCAAATGCTGCAAACAAAGCGCTCTACTTCTCGCGCGTAATCTCGTCGCTGACGCCCGAATCGCTACCATCGGCGCGTTTCTCCGACGGCTGCAACAACCCGGAGCTCGTCTGGCCATTGCCATCTGTGGTGCGCTTGAAGTAGTTGTGGATCTCCGAGTCAAAGTGCTCGTCGTGCTCGGCCTCCTCCCAGCCCTTCTTCTCCGAGAAGTTGTGCTGCTGGCGCTCGGTCCACTCAGCGCGCATCTCCTTGATCTTCTCGTCATAGTCCAGCTTAGCGTCGTAGCCCTTGTGCTGGCCGCGCATGCGCTCCCACCAGGAGAGGTGCTTCCAGTGGATGGCGATGCCGTGATAGTCGTGCTCACGGCCCGCTCGGATGCATGTCCAGCGGCGTTCCTGCTCCTTGAGGTCGAGACCGGTTGTGTCGGGCAGGAATACCCAGGTCAGGAGAGCACCGACGAGTCCAAACCAGGGCACAAAATAGAATTTAGTCTGCGTGTCGATGTAGTTGTAAAGGATCGAGGCGAGCAGAGCTCCAGCCTTACCAGCGGCAGCTGAGAATCCGTGGGCGGTGGCACGCACAGGCGTGGGGAACACCTCGGCGGCGACCAGGAAGGACACAGAGTTGGGTCCGAACTGGTTGAAAAAGGACGACAGGAAGTACATGGCCTGGAATGCGTGGATGTTTTCCGAACGGGTGAAAAACTCAAAGTTGAAGGCGGGGACGATGAAGAGGATGAAGTCGGCCATGAAACCGATAATCATCATCCACTTGCGTCCGTACAGCTTGTTGTCAATCATCAACGACGCAAGGTAGTACCCGGCCAGCGAGACTCCAACGTTGATCAGGTTGTAGAGCCAACCGACCATGACCGAGTTGTTACCGGGAGTGATGACCTTGATGAACTCGTGCTGGAAGAGCTTGTTACCGTAGAAAAAAACATCATTGGCGAACCAGGTACCGGCAGTGGCGACCAGACGGGGACCGAAGTAGCTGAAGGTCAGCTTCAGCGAAGCAACGTCGTATCCGGTAACGTGTGCCTTCTTCTTAGCGAGCTGTAGCTGCTTGGATGCAGACTTCATCTTATAGTAACGGAAGTAGACAAGCCAAAGAGTGCCCACGGCGGGGATAGCGAAAGAGACGCGGTAAGTCCACTGAGTGACCGTCTTCGAGTAAGGGGTGCGGATCCAGAATGGAAAATCAGGAGCAACACAATGAGGATGACCTGGTTGAAAAACTGACCCCAGCCCTGCATCAGAAAAGCACCAGTGACCTTGCGACCACGGTGCAGACGATCCTCTTTTGTCGAGACCTTGCCGGAGCCAACAGCGTTCTCCATACCGGCGGTGGCAGTCATGGGGTACTCACCACCAACACCGATACCGTAGAAGAACAGCGACCAAACGTAGCAGATAACCCAGCCGTTCTGGGTGACACCCCAGGCGGCAGTGAGCATGAGAAGACCAACGAACATGATGACGGCATCCTGGATGAGACCATGGCGGCGACCCAGCCAGTCACCAAGGATACCAACGAGGATTTGACCGACGATGATACCACAAATCTCGAGGTAGTCAACAGCTTGCGTCCAGATTTCATTGCAAATATCGAACGTCGACCAGCATGCGGGGAAGGCAGCTTGTAACAAAGGCCTGATGTTGCCAATCGAGAAGAGAACGTAACTAGGGTACGTCAGCACAGGGGTAGGCGTGAGGGCATGGATCATGACTGGTACTCACCCTTCAAGACCAAGACCGGCACCAGGGATCACGTAGTTGCGGAAATAGGCGCTAAAAGGGCTAAGAGGATCCTTTTTGAACATTTGCCAGAGTTCACCGAGCTCTCTCTTGTACTCTTCCTTGTCAACATTGGTCACAAACTTGATGCGCTGGCCAAGGGGCATGTCGGCCCAGTAGGTGCCGTTTGCATCGTAGAGATCGTCAGGGTGGAGGAGAGCGTGGAAAATGTCGGCCTCGTTGGAAGTCATGTCGGCTCGGATGTCGACGTCTTGGGTAGCGGCATGGTGTCCGGTCATGTTCGGCCCATGCGGTGCGGCGACCCCATAGTCGCGGATCGAGTTTTCCTCGCTGTGTGTAGTAGCCATTGTGGCTGTTGGCAGCTGCGGTGCAGATGCTGTGGTGTAAAAATGCTAGCCAAGACAGAGGGAAGTTTGACAGAGTGGTGTCAGGATCCTCAATTGCTCTTATATGCTCAAATCCTGCCTTCGTCGAGGCCGTCGAAGTGGTGAGCTAATCGGGCCTTGGTTGGGGACCGAGCTTAGTGTGGGTAATGACGTTGGCTGTCAAGATGCTCAGATATCAACGACGAGGTCCGTGGCACAAAGTGCTTGAGTAGTATCCCAGGCACTGTGTTGCGTTGCAGCACGTTGTTCGTGATTGCTTCCGACTGGCTGCGATATCCGCCGTGGCCGAAGACAGATGCTAGCAATAAGGCCGGGAGTTCCGTTGGTTCGTCGAAACGACAGACTCAGGGTATAATAGTGCAGAGAACTGGCGTCCAATCTCGAGTATGGACATTAGAGTGTAGCGTGGATGAACCAGGACGCTAAAATGCAGGCAATGAAAGGCTGCTGTAAAGCCACGAAGAATGTCAAAGGCGCAGATGCACAACAGGTGCGAACGCTCGGTGCGAGGAGGCTGAAAAGCGGGAGCAGCTCCCTTGATAGCTTATATATGAATGCATAGCAGTCTGTCGAGAAAATTTCTAGTGTCCCCACGGTCGCGCCCGGCGGGCTCTTTCGATTCGAAAAGTCCAGCAACCCCGGCGCGGCCAACACGGCAACTGCTCGCGTGCCCCATCAAAATGACCGCTTCAGGCAGCCGTCTGTGATCTGACAGGATGAAATTAGTGTAGTTGGATGCATCTGGCTCTGGCACTATCCACTTGCCAGTTCAAGCGTGCGCGAGCTTCTTCTGAAGCCTTGCTTCCCCAGGAACGCGTGCTCGCAGTGCTTCACCATCCAACGTCAGCTCTTGCCGGCCAAGACTGCGCCCAGCAGAAGCAAGCACGCCCAAGCCGAAGCTTCGCAGGGCGTGGCGCACCCGCGCTGCTCGGCACAAGACTTTGAGAACTGCCGCTGTCACTTGTTGTGCCCGAAAGGATGAATCGGACACAGGCCAATCACAGCACGGTACACAAAAACGTGCTGTGTTCGCTCGCTGAGAGGCCAGAGCCAAGACCTGCATGGGAGCCGCATCCTGGTCCGCGCGCATCGATCTTCGCTTTGGGCGCGGAGACGTCCACACTGACCCCCATCGTCGAGCTCAACATGCACCTCCGAAACGCCGTGAACTGACATGGCTCGGCCTGTCTCTCCCTCAGAAGTCGCATGGCGGTTGTGGTTGCAGCGATATTAATCACATGGAATGCCTCTGCATGTGAAGATGTGCACACCAAGCCCGTCGACAATAGAGTGCAGCAATGTACCAGTATCTGCGACTCAATGGACCCTGGACTCCACTTCCTTTTGCTGCAGGCGTTCTGACAAGCCCTAGGGGCAGGCAGCGGAGGCGGGAATAAGGAGGTGGGTCGCTGGAGGGGCAAGAGTCGGAACAAGCCGTGAGGGCCGCATGCCGGGCACAGCGAGAATGGGCTTCTAGCAGCTGGGTCTTCCGTTGTCTGTTCGAATAGGTCGAAGGCTCCAAGGGTACCTCTCCGTTGAGCTCTATATTTCTTGTTGCTCGTCCACGGCGTCACCCTAGCTCAGTTGCGGGCAATATGATATTGCAGTACATGTGATGTTGATATTAGGTATGTGTTCTATGGTAACACTATCTTACAGGGACCTATCAGCGGTCTTCATCGCGCTACGCGCGTAGTATTGAGCCGCGTCCATTCATCGATACGACGCAAATAAGCAAAGACAAGCAATGCCATACAGTGTCAGACTGCACGCCACCAATTGGCAGCCGTGGATCCAACGCTACGCAGAACCCCCACCAAATGCAGGGTAAAATGTTCAAGAAGAAAACAGTCTCCAGTCTGGGCGCCTCAGTCCAGCCAGTTTTGATACTTGCACGAGCACCCTCCGGACCCCCATCTATAGGTCCGCTCACATTCGGTCGGCCTTGGGTACCGTTCACAAGGTTACCTCCGAACGCGCGGTCTTCAAACTGGAAAGAGCGCTTTGAAGCGTCATTTTGATGCTACCGTCGCTTTCCATCTGGTAGCAGTAGAGGTTCTTTTTGCAGCGTTACCACCATGACGGTCAATGGTGACAGTGACCGGGTATGGAAACGTTCCTGGGCGCTTGACATCGCTAGAGTCGCTCTGCCTCGAGCTCTGTAGAAGTAGCTTGCTCGATTGGCTGCGCGTCCAGATCTGAACAAGGAAACGCGTCTCGGAGAACGTGCATCGGAGCGTGGCAGCCTCTTCCGTACTACCGCCGTCGGTATCCGCAGGATTGCCACCACGGTTGGTTCCGTTGATTTGTTTCAGGAAGATCGATCGGTCGTAATACGTGTAGAAGCCGTAGTGCTCATTTTCCTTCCCACGATTGTACAACCGGAGCGGTTGCGCGGACGGAAAAGTAAGTAAATTAGCCGCCGCTGCAGTTCCATCTGGATTGAGTATCGGTGCAGGGATGGCTGCAGTGATGTTTGTGGGATCACTGGCAGCTCGCTTTGTAAGACGAGACGCGGCAGCTTTCGGGTCTGTGAATGTCACGAACAAGGGCGTGTCTTCGCCGTCAAAAGGGGCACTGTTTGCGTCTGTCGTCTTTCCCAGGAACACCATATCATCACTACTCGGCGGCGCAGGAGATGGCAAGGGCACTGAGCGAGCGCTTAGGAAGCGTGAGCGAATGAACGCGCCAGCTGAGACTGCATTCGCTGCACGCTTTCTGTTCTGCGTTGTCGAAGGCGCTGCTGTGCTGTTGTCGAACGTAATCTCAATCTCAAAGTTGGGTTGGTCTGGCTTGTTGGGCTTCACAGACTCTTGCATCTCTTTGGGAAGCGCGCAGCTCCATAGAGTGGTAGGCGCAACACATCCGCTCTGCTCCTCCACTGCCTCAGGTTGAGTAATGGTCAAGACGCCTGTAGGAATGGGAGGATAGTTCGTCAAAGTCAACCACTCAGAAGTCAACGAAGTTGGTCCACCCCCTGGCTGGGTTGTGATGGGTGTGGTGTGGATTGCATTGTCCTTCTTCTTCGAGAAGACAACAATGATAGGAATGAGAATCGCAAGCAGGATGACCAAGATGAGGCAGCAACCGCAGCACCAGAAGAAACAACCACGCTTTTTCTTCTTCCTTTCCTCGGGCTTTTCTTGTTGCTTCCGCTTCAGACACGGCAACACAGTCTTCATGTCGAAAACCCTTCGATGTTTCTTCTGTCGTTTCAAGTCGGGTGTAGAGACTGCTGAGCTTGACCGGCTTCCGTTGTCGTAGCTGAAATGAGATGCCTTCTGAGTGGAGGTTGGAGGTGGTGCGAACGTAGGCAAATTTGGGGAAGGGCTGTTGGACCTGGATGCATATGATCCTACACCCTGCAAACGCGGTGCTGGCCAGGATGTGTGGCTCTGTTGCATCACTGGCTGTGGGTTTGCATTCAAAAGTTGGACGTTCACATCTGGTCGTCGATCTTGCAGCTCGATGTTGATGTTGATAGGTCGTGGTGGCTCTTCTACTTGACGAGGCATCAGAACTGTTGCTATAGCTGCTGTACTAACAACTGGGGTTGCAGACATTGTTGATAATGGCGAGGTCACGCTGCGATCGGGACTCGCTGCTGTTTGCTGATACTGATTCTGCGCGACAGCTGGATGAGTTGTTTGTAGTGGAACCTCAGTCGTTGCCATGTTCGGAGGCGTGTATCGAGACGTCGTAGAATCTTCGGCTGGCACAGGTACTGTTGTAGATAGCAAATCTTGGAAAGACAGGCTACTATCCTTGGACAGAGGCTTCTGCATTGTCGTCCAGCTATCAGTAGGCAAAGGTGCAGACGACCCTTTATTCAGGCTATACTGGGCAGGCAGAGTTGGTACGTCCGGTGTCTTTGGGGCAAATTGATCATCCCTGGGCCATGTGGCAGTCAACGGTGTTGTGACAAACGGTGTCGTAATGAAATTCCACCATCCTTGCGATCGTCGTGGTGTTGGCAATAGAGATGTATCGACAACCAAAGACGTCTCAATCGTCCTTTCGCGCAAGGGTGTCTCATCCTCCTCGAAAAATGTGTCACTTGACATAACACGATCTTTGCGTTGCGTATCGTCATCATACTCCTCAAAAGCTGTCCCGTTAGAGTCAAGCGTACCGTTCCTGTTGCGCGTTGGTGATTCTGGGGCAGGCTGGACGTTCGTGGGCGCGCTTGACGATCCAACTATACCAAGAGGAAGAGCAGGAACAGGGGGTATGTTGCGATCCATAAAATGAGTGTTGAATGTGTTGCGAGAATAGACGCTTGGTGTGTAGTCGGATTCGGTGTAAGGTGTGTCCGGCGACCAGATTGATTGCATTGGCATTGCAGGAGTAATGATGATGCTAGGTGTGGCCAAGGTGGTGTCGCTTCCTGATCGCTGGCGGATGCCTTGATATGGACTGAAGTCAGAGACACTGTCTGTGGGGACAGTAATACCAATGGGTATGGGTCGGTCCCAAGGAGAAATCTCATTCCATGTACCAGTGCCTGGAGCTGGAGCTAGTGAGTCCGCAGTCTGAGGCTCATTGTCCACGCTCGAAAGTCTTTGATGTGAGAAATCGGGCTGAGGAGTGCCTTTCGTTATCCCCAGACCTTTGAATTTAGTCGATGAGTGTCTGACGCTGAACCAACTTTGTTTTCTTGCCAGTCTGTTGCCGTGCGGCTCATGCTCAGGAAACACCTGATGTGGCGCATCACCCTTGTGCCTTGTAAAACTCGTGTCTAGTTTCGCTTGTCTTCCCAGAAGCTCTCGCCTCCTACTCTTCTGTCGAGATAAACGTGATGTAAACGACCGGGAGCTCCTTTTGCTGGTAGCCCTTCCGAAAGATGCCGGGGTATCGCTATTCCGCCCTTCCATCTCTTGAGTCGCTCTAGGTAAAGCGATTGAACCGTCGAAATGTCCGTTGAGGTGTATCACTATTTGGTCGTCGCGGTCATTGCCTCGTATGGAAAAATCGGGATCTGAGCCTGCGGGTCTTTCTATCTTTCCGAACGATTGTGAAGAAGGCTTTGCGCTGAAGTTTGTTGTGTTCATAATGGTGGAAAGCTGATTTCGTAAAATTGGAATCGAGATAATGGATTATGAACAAAGCATTGCAGTCGCTGTGATTCTAACGATAAGACAAGTCTCCTGTGAAGCTGAGCTTTTGTTTTTCTGCGAGGATGGTACGCGAGGCCAGAATTGGAACAATGGCGACAATAGGTAGAGAAGGTGAAGGTGAAGACAAGAGACGACGGTAGGAAGGCCCCCAGACAACAAAGACAGAAGAAAAAAAGGAAGCTCGCCTACAGATACGACATCCAGGCCCCCAGATCTTCTTGAATTACCCTGAGCGTGCAGGCTCTTCTATTGCATGTCAGTCGTATCCTTACACAGTTCTCTGCATCGTCCTCTTATTTGTCAGAAGCGCCAGGTACGCTGACTTGGACAAGCCCCAGTTCGTCCCAGCAACAGTCGACAGTGAGCAGCGAGTGAATGTGATTGGACGTAGCCACCCAAATCGATCTCGCGGGGGCGCCATCTTCCAGGCGTGAGGCTCAATAACCGCCCAAGATTCGCTGGACGTGGAAATGTACCACACGGGGTGAGATCTGAGACGCTCCAGAGGCAGACTTGGACGCTGTGGCAGGCAAAATGAGGGGGAGCCAGTGAGGTGTGAGAACGACTTTGCTGTAAGCGCCCGCCATCGCAGAGCCGCCAACGGTTGGATGGCGCCCCACTCAAGCGTGTAACCCCTTCAAGCCATTGACTTTCTGTCTGCGACATGCAGTTCCGATACATCGAGATCGCGTGCTTGCCATGAAAAGTTATAAGACAGTGTCATGTCATAGCATAGTGCGTCTCGAGTGACAACGGTTGTGCTTGAGACAATCTGCATCGAAGACTCCACTGGCAGCATTGCCCATCTGGAAGAGGAGCAGAGCTGAACGAGGGGTGCATAGTGCACAATACACGTAAACATTGCTTATTCTGGCAGATACGAAAGTGGTGGTGGTCATGGCTGATCGTCGAAGCGGTTGAGGATGGTCAAACGTGTTAAGTTGAAGCCGGTGATCGTTCGGCTGCCACATGTGCAGGTGGTGCATTAACAGCCGGGACGCACAAATGTGCGAGCGAGGTATGGCAAGGTGACCTACAGATTGTTGAGAATACCTCAAGGGATGGAAGTACAGCGACTCCTGCAGACCACCCGCAGCTCCCTGGTCAGATGGTTCGTCTACTGTATCATTGCCAGGCTATGAGGTCATTGAGAGCAGCTGCAGCTGAGCAGCATGCGCAGCTGATAGAAAAGCTCCCAACACATATTGCCGCAGGCCATCTTCTTCTGCTTATCGGCCCTGGACGGTTTGTTCATTTCGAGATGGCAGATCGGCCATGCTGATGATGGTGATGCTGCTAGGGGCAGGTGTGCGGTGGAGCCGGCGTGCTAGTCAGGGCCTTCTAATGATTAGAAGCTTGGCAAGCTCGACTCTAGACGGTAATTTCATCTATGGCAAGGTGCTCCTTTTCGACTGCAGGCGTTTGCTCTTTGCATGCAGCTGTTCCGTGCTCTTGTACCTTTGCCTCCTAATTGCCTGCGAGGAGAGCCGTCTTCCCACGTTGCACTGCAGATCTCCCTTCCCGCTGAAGGTGCGACAGCCTCGCCTTGCCGTTCGGAAAGGTTCAATTCACAGCCAGCTGTCCTCATCACGATTAATGCGCCTTGCTTTTTGCCGCGCATTGCTTATCGCTCCGCATTGATTACAGCTCGAGAGCACTGCTGTTAGAGGCCACGCGCGACCGGTCCCTGTGCATTCCGCGCACTTTACAAACCCGATAAAGTCACCCTGGCTTCTCAATCGTCCTTCTCCAGTAACGCTGGCCAACGCCGACGGCGCTCATCAGCCGCCAAAACACAACCACCAAACCTGAATCTAGGTCTTCCCACCAGGCTAGGGACGACAAGTGGTATCTCGGGCGGCTCACTGGGCGACGCCCTGCCCACCATCCCCGGCACACCAGCTGCTCTCGACATGTCAAGATCACCTTCACCCAGACCTGGGGGCTGGTCAAGCCCCGGCTTGAACACTCCGTACGACTCAGGCGGGGCGAATGGGTCCTCACATAACGTAACTTGGGCTTCGGCCCAGGCGAGGAGTGCCGAAGTAAAAGGATACCCGGGTTTCACTCCCAGAAACCAGGGCTTCTTTTCGAAACACTTTCGCAAAATATCCACTAGCTTACCAATCAGCTATGGTGAGAAGGAGAAACTAGGTCGTGGGCGGTACCAGGGCAACAAATTCATGCAGATGGTGAACCGCATCGGCTGGAATCTCTGGCGCTTGAGGAGGTCACTTGGAGTAGTGTTGCTCGTCATACTTAGCATCATCACCTTCTACGCAACACGTAAGTGAGAGCAGCCTTCGAAAAATAAACACGACTGACGACAGCAGCCTTGCATCGAATGTACAGGCGATCGGCCCTTTTCGGCGGCGGAAACAAGTACGTTATTATTCTTGCGGCGAACCAAGGTGGAGGCGTCATGGAATGGAAGGGTCCCCGCGAGTGGGCCATTGAGCGCGACAGCGTGAAGAACAAGAAGAAGTACACAAAGAAGTGGGGTTACGATCTCGAGATTGTGGACATGAGCACGAAGAAGCGCTACGCACATGAGTGGAGAGAAAGCTGGGAGAAGGTGGACACTATTCGCAATGCCATGCGCAAATACCCCCAGGCTGAATGGTGAGTACAAAAACAACACGCACCATAGCAACCAACACTGACATTTGACAGGTTTTGGTGGCTTGACACCAACACCTTCATCATGGAACCGACCTACTCCCTGCAGAAGCACATTTTCAAGAACCTACAAGATATCACTTACCGCGATATCAACGTTTACAACCCTCTTAATATCTCGCACCCTCTGACCGATGAATACCTGGACGCCGAGACTCGATCGCCCGTTGGTGATGGGAGAGTAGAGTCGATCAACATGCTGGTGCCCCAGGACTGTGGTGGCTTCAACTTGGGCTCCTTCATGTTGCGAAGGAGCGTCTGGACAGACCGGCTGCTGGACATCTGGTGGGATCCCGTTGGATACGAGCAGAAACACATGGAGTGGGAGCACAAAGAGCAGGATGCATTCGAGTACATGTATCAGAACCAGCCCTGGATCCGGCCCCACGTCGCTTTCCTTCAGCAACGTAAGATCAACAGTTTTCCACCTGGCGCATGTGGTGATGCCGGCGACGATGTCAACATCCACTACCAAGAGAGGGAACGCGATTTCCTGGTCAACATGGCTGGCTGTGAGTGGGGCCGCGATTGTTGGGCTGAGATGTACAACTACCGCCAGCTCAGCAACCGCTTGAACCGAAACCCTTGGGAAAAGTTCAAGGACGGGATTAGTGATTTCTTTAAGAAGCCAGCAAAGAAGGACGAGAAGAAGAAAGAAGAAAAAAGAACTAGGTACCAAGAAGAATTGCGTGTGCCTTCGGCCTCGGAATCGTCGACATAACCTACGCAAATGGTAAACCACGCCCCGTCCGATCAATTCACTGGCTGCTTGATCCCCGCGTACAACAACCTTCGTGGTATGTAGACCAGCGTCGCAGTTTGCCGCATGTCTGTACCATACCTCAGCCAGAGAGGAAGTTGACTGAGTCTGTTCGCTTTCTCTGGCAGCTCACTCACTTGGAGCATTATATTTTTACTCTGACGAACGCCCACGAAATTGTCCTGGCATTAGAGCTGCGTATCTTTCCATTTCTTCTTTATAACGAGATCCGTTCGATCTTGAATCTCACTTTTTCTCGAGGATAACACCTGTCGATGACTAATCCTTATATTCGCATACGGCGGGCGTTGAATTGTTCTGTTTCACTGTGCACGCAGGAAGGCTTTATCTGCCAGTCACTCTCGAGTTGGAGGACTGCGCTACGATGAAACAGCTATCAGCGTAGCAAATATAAGCCAGACCTACGTGCAACTTCGTTGTTTGCCAATACCAACTGCGATGACGTGTTAGGTGCCCGTGCATGGTCATCCACGGCAGCGCAAGCGCAAGGTCAGGGCTAGAAGTCGACCTCCACGATTACAGTTGCGAGAAGGCGAAAAGGTTGCGCAACAGTATATTGAAACTATGGTATGCAAGGCAGAAGACCCGGGTTTGCGCAGCTCCGTCTTGTGCCAAAGCCAAATGAGCACCCAAAGCAGTTAGGCTGCCAGCAAAGGTGTGCGGGATTGTAACGTGATTCGTTCATGCGAACACCCACCGCCATTTGTCTACGTGACCCTACCAAAGGCTGGCCAGCACACGGGGCCAGGAACGCAGGTCATACACATTGCCTTAAACTTCCATCCTCATCCTTTCCTTTGTTGTCCTTCTCCCTCCCTCAACCCTTGATCTGTCAGACCCCAGCGCCCCGCTAACACGTACCCCGCCGGATCGTCGAGCCAACCTCTGGCATAGCGTCAGACCGCGGCTTTGATCTGCTCTCTCCAAGTGCATCGCATCTACAGCCACACGCATCCTGAGCCGCACATCGTTGGGTTGCATGCAGTTCTTGAAAGTCCAGCACTGCTGTCCCCGCGCGACACATCTTCCTCTCCTCTGCTCCAGTCCACTCTCCGCCGAGAACGCGCCTGGAGATAAAGAACCGAGATCGGAACTGGCCTTGGTAGATCCACCTGCGCGCATATTTCTCCACCCCCAGCTACGTGACGCGTGAAACGGTGAGGCAGTTTAGGCTACCGATCTCGCAAGAGTAGTTGCTGGTAGTTGGCTATCAGACCATCCGCGACGAGTACAATGCACGACCACCACCCGTCACGATCAGCTCGGCAGACTATACACTCTGAAGAAGCATATCCACGTAACCCGGCTATGGCTCCTTCTCACTCGAGATCATCACCATCTAGGGAGCACTCAGAAGGTGTGTTACCTGTTTGTTACTCTTTGTCTCTTCCGCCTGCCCTACAGCTACGCTCCAGATAATCCTAAACTCAAGTCATGTGTGAGATATAAGCTAACATTGATGTTCTCAGAGTCTTGGATCGACATCAGCTCGAGACCCTCCTCATCCTCACTATCTTCCACCGCCGACGAGATCATCACAACGGGCCTCACAGTTCAACATGACTCGAACTTTCACAGAAGAGGCCGACGCCCACGCGGCGGTCACTTCCAGGTAGGCACTGGTCATCGTGTAACGAGTACCGGCGGAGGAAGCAGTAGTCAAGAAGAGTACGATGAGAGTGAAAGCGAATCGGATAGGGTTATGACGTCCTCCAACGAGCATGTCGGGCCTTCTCCCTTGCGGCAGGAGGTGCACCACAGCTCTCGAGGGCCTCACTCGGTTGCTTCTCCCGACACCATGTCAGAGAGGGAAGAGGAGGATGAGGATGATGGTGACGAGAATGCGACCGCGGTCAACTACCCGAGATCAACCGCTCGCCAGTTCCAACCACGGCCCAACGCATTCTCACACCCGAGTACCGAACATGTGGTTCGTTCGCAATCAGGAACAGTATACACGCCGCGCAGGTCTACAACAAGACCGGGATCTCAACGGCAGCACTCATATCCCCAACATTCACCCTACAACATCATATCACCTAGCCACCAAGCCGATCATGACGAGGCACTACGAGCCAGTCTCTCCACACTTCTCTCCGCAGCAGCTGCAGTCAGAGGCTTACCTAAGCCCGGTCAACCTCGTGCTGCGCCGGCCGCAACCTCAAGTCGGATACAGCCAGCATCTCTTCGCATGGTTCCGGAGTCAGTGGCATTGGGCGAAATAACAGAGAAAACGAGTAACGGCTCATCGTCCCGCGCCACCAGCAGCAGTCCCTCCGACAAATGCAAACGGAAGTCGAGTCCAGCTGTCGCAGGCGCACGAAGCAGCAGCAGAGATCGTCATGCAGCCAAGAAGGCACGCAAGCAGAGCGCCCTGATTGAGGAGATCAGCCCAACACTATTCACATGGGTCGTCAGCGCCGGTGTTGTTGTGCTCGTGAGCGCCCTCAGCTTTTCTGCTGGCTACGTGGTTGGCAATGAAGCCGGCTACGCTGAAGCCATGGGCCACATAGGTGTTGTCGGTAGCGAAGCTGGCAGCTGTGGTAAGGAGACTGTGAGAGGCACTGGCCTGGGCCTCCGCCGGCTTCGATGGACTGGAGGCGCCGTCGTCCGCGTCTGAAGACCATCACGATCCATTCCTTCTGATGAGATACAAACAATTGCGAACACGAAACGAAGCTGCTGATTTGCATTATTTTCGGAGCAAGCATATGCGGGCGATATTTCTTTTTATTTGTTTCCAACCTCCATTCGACGGCGTCTGCATTCCACTCATTCGAAGCGTGCATTCTTTTTCTTGCGTTACCGGTACTGGCGCTCGCATGGCGTTTTGATTCAAAATTAGCATGCAGCCAGAGCAACAGCATTGCCCTGGCTGCATAGATGATGCTTGGAGAGTAGCGAGCGAAATCTGACTAGCGATCAAACATAAAACATTTGCTACGCACATGATCTAATTTTGTTCTTGTTGTAATCTCCACATACGACCATAGGACGTTGAAAACAAGGCTTCCCGTTCGCTCAGCCCTATTTAAGCAACGTACCGGCGGATTAGTAGTTAGGTGGGTGACCACTAGCGAATACCCGCTGTTGTATGTTTTGAAGATTTTTGTTTCCTAACGTCCTGTACTGTATTCCTAGCTACCTTCGCAATACTAATTACTAACTTATTCTACTCCTGTTTGTTATTATACAGCCCTGCTTTTAGTTAGCAACATACCTTACTTTAAGGTAGTAGACTTTAGTACACTAATATTTATCCCTTTATCTACCTTAGATTAAGCTATAGGATAATAGACTCTTTATATAGCTATTCTTAAATTTATCTATTTATTACTATCTTAAACAATCTAACGGCGATTAAGCTCCTGATTCTAGTAGCTTGTAACGCTGTTTTATAATGCTGACTTGCCGCAAAACTGTCACGGGTATATACTATTCGAGCCTCAGTCCATCCATCTATTGGATCACTGTACCTTTTTAGGCAGTGTGGCTCAGTAGGTTCGAGCTGAAGTCCTCACAGAGTGATCCAATAGATCTAGGAGCGTGGCAGGTTGTAGGTTCGATCCTCACCTGCTCCTACTCCTAGACAGCTAAGCCAGTCAATTTTAACTAAAGTGTGAGGCAGGCTCTTTAGTCGCCACGCTGTTGCTGCTAGGAGGTCTAGTATGTAACGTGGCGTACCCTAATTAGCTGCTGGCTTAGCTACCCTACTTAGGGCTTAAGGAGCGTGCGCGCTCTAGTAGGTACCCCCTTAAGTAGTTAGCTACCTTGTTAAGGGGAAGCGCCTAGGGGCAGAGTACACCTATTAGTGGCCTGTTAAGGGCATGACCTAGGGGCGCCTTAGCTGCGTCAAGGGCATGGCCTAGTAGCAGAGTACACCTATTAGTGGCCTGTCAAGGGCAGTACCTAGAGGCAACGGCTTGTCTAAGCAGAGTCTTAGGTTAAGCCTTAAGGGAGAGAGGAGTATACTGTTACAGGTATATACTATTCAAGCCTCAGTCTATCCATCTATTGGATTACTGTACCTTTTTAGGCAGTGTGGCTCAGTAGGTTCGAGCTGAAGTCCTCACAAAAACCCCCTAATTGTGCAGGCTGTGGCCTAAGCAAAAATGTCTTTGGCTTTCCTACCTTAGCTAGCGTAGGCGTTAAACAGGTCTAAGGGCTAATTCAATTTCCTCTTAGAAACGCTGCAGCTTTTAAACACTACAAGTAAGCGCTAATTAAGTCTAAGGTCGCCCTGCTAGCAGAGTACTAAAGGCTCCTTCCTCGCTGTCTAGAGCAACACAAACCAGGAAGTTGTCCTCCTTTTCTTAGTATTGTTGTTTAAACTCAGAATCTTGTTATGTTGCTCTCTCCTCTCTTTACGCCTTGCCTCAGACGCATAGCCATAGGCCTATACTCTACCTCTACTTGCTCTACCTCTACCCGCTCTGCCTGTACTGCGCGCTATGCGACAACGCGCACTAGTTAAGAGTTCCTCTAACAACAGCAATTATACTAGGTCTAACACAGACAATAGTATAGATTAGGATACAGATTAAACAGACATTAACTAATTTACTAATAATAATAATAAGAATAATAAGGATAAAGCATAGCTCTTCCCTAACAAGGATTATCTGCCTAAGTACTATCTTTAACAGCTAGAGATCTTTAATAAACAAGAGTATATAAAAGAGGACTATAAGGACAGCAGTACTTATTTACTTAATTATATAGAAGATTAGTAGAATTAGTATATCTTCTATTGTAAGGTTCTAGTTATAGGCAATAGTACTTGCTTTACACTAGGGATAGATAGTAGAGGGATGGCTATAGGTATATTTAATAACAAGAATAATACTTGTCTCCCTAAAGATAGCAAGCAGCGCAGGTTTTGTGCAGCTTTGCTAAGGGCGAGACTAATACCAACTAAGGATAGCTCTAGAACACTACAACACCAAACAATTCTATTGCAGGTTGTTACAGAACCTCCCCCTCTAGCTGCTGTCCCTAGCAGCAACCTTATATAGCCTTAATAAAAACCTTACCTTAAAGGGAGGAAAAAGAGTGTCTATAGGTAGGTAGTTAGGGCTTCCTATAGGCGTGCTTTGTGCGTAGTGCCTGCGTGTTGTAATTATTGCAGATACGCCTTATGTTTGTTATAATTTTAAGGTAAAAGTATTACTATGCACACTGTTGCCTAATTTTTAGCTTAGCAGCCTAGCAGGTAGTAAAACCTCTTCCCTTCGCTCTTCCTTAATACTACAATAATAATACTTTTACGCGCGTTTTTGCACGCTCCTTGCTCCTAGCATAGTTTACTACCCTAACCCTAAGTTTATTAAGAAGTCCTACCTTTAAAACTAATAGCTGTTTACGTTCCCTAATGCTAACAAGCGTGCAGACCACATTACTATAGTAGAGACTTACCTACGCTGCGCGCAGAATATTTTAAAGCAGAAGAAGGACTGTAAGAAGCCTAAGCACTGCTGCTGTAAGTATTATATAAAGGGAAATTAAGGTAGCTGCACTAAGGTAAGGTAGATAGAAGCACGCTGTAGGTACGCCTTAGCTAATCTATACAGGTGCCTGCTGCGCTTAATAGCTACTTAAATTGCCTTATCTATTTGCGCTACTGCTACAATGCTGCTATTACTACTACTACTATCTCTTGCACTAATGCAGCTATAATTAACTAAGGCACCTAGCTTGCGCGTTGCCAGCGCTAGTTTAACTTAGAGCTTACTAACTACTGCTATATTACAGCCTACACTAGCACACCTATAGGTGTTGCTACCTAGGTGCTAACAACTTCTCCTTAATTCCTAGGTCTAATCCTAGTAGAGCAGCGCTGCATTGTGTCTGCTCTTAAGCAGCTTATAGGGCACATAGCTTACATAGTAAGTTCACTCCTTTAACGCGTCTAGGGCGCATACTAACCTCTTCTTAGGGTAGTAGTAGTGGTAATAATAATAATAATGCTAATAATAATTCTATAGCTAGTAATAGTAGTGCTAGTAGTAATAGTAGTAGTAAGGATAGTAGAGATAGTAGTAAAGATAGTAAGGATAATAAAGATAGTAAGGATAATAAAGATAGTAGAGATAAGTAGGCAGTTGTTAGTAGTTAAGGCGCAGCTAGCGTAGGGTTAAGGTGCGTGTAGTGCGCAGCATTAAAAAAGGGTTTTCTTTTTGTATAATAGTAGGCCTAAGGCTAGTAAATTAGATTGCTCCTTGCGTGCAATAATAGCGCGCTTAAGATAATCTTAATGTTCTTTTTGTGCGTAAGGATCTCTAACCTAATTTATACTCCTAGATAGCATTATCTATGTTTTTAAAGTCTAATGCTAGGGTCTATGTGTCCTAGGTCTTATTATAGCCTTTCTAGCAGAGTAGGTACTCTAGTTAGCCTCTCCTTGTTCGTTTCCCTAGGATCTTTTCTACCTCCTATACTTCTTTACCTTCTAGGGTCACCTCTAGTAGGTAGGTATTGTCTTCCCCTCTAGTCCTAGGTTTCTATTGTTCTAGTAGTGATACGTAGAAGACGTTATAAATACAATATAACAGTAGGAGGAATAGGCAGTATGCCTGCGTTCTAATTACTTCCTAGATTTAGAATAGGCTAATAAACTTGCTAGAGAGTTTCTTGCTTAGTTAGTAGGCTAGGTTAATGTTCTTAGTACTAAGTAACACTAAATTGCCTAGGTAGAAGACTTTATTCTTATGTTTCTTATTATAGTACTAGGTCTAGTACTCTCGTGCTTTTTCTAAGTGCTCTACTAGCGTTGCTTGTGCGCTATGCAGTTACTTCACCCTTTAAACTGCATCTAGTACCTCCCCCTTAGGCCTACTATCTACAGGAGGCTTAGTAAGTAGTAGGTGTTTACTATATACAGCATAGAAGGGAGTTATTTTAGTAGATTTGTGCACTAAGTTGTTATAAGCAAACTATGCAGTTAGCAGTAGCTTTGCCTAGTTCTCTTAGGAATCTAAGATAAACATCTAAAGATACTGCTTAAGTGTTTAATTCTAGCGTTTAGTTTACCTATTAGTTTATAGATAGAAGGCTGTGCTAAGCCTGCGCTTTACCTGTAGTTAGTAGCAGATTTCTGTCTAAAATGCAGAGGTAAAGATAGTTCCCCTATCTAATACAATACCCTTTTGTATCCTATACTTAAGTATAATATGTGTAAAGTAGGCTTCTGTAAACTGCTTTGCATCCTATGTCTTTAACGCAGGTAGATAGAGTGCTATCTTAGAGAAGCAGTATACAATTATAAGAATTACATTAAAGGCGCAACCTAAGGAATCCTTAGCTAGGGGTAAGCTAGTAATAAAGTCTAGTGTAACTTCTTTAAAGATTTCCTTTAGTGTAGGTAATAGTAATAGCGTCCTATACTTGCTATGCCTTAGAGCTTTACTCCTTTAGTAGATAGCATAAGTTCTTACGTATTCCTAGATGTCTTAACTAAGGGTTAGCTAGTAGTAGGCTCTCTTAATTAGCTTAAGTGTCCTACGTGCGCTAAAATAGCCTACTATGCGCATGTTATAGTTCTAGAACAAAATCTCTTGCCTAATAGCTAGTTCCTCTAGAATATACATTCTGCTATTATATCTTAGGACTTTGTTTTTGTCTAAGCGCTATACCTGCGCTCTACTGCATCTTTAAGTACTATCCTTACTTATTAAACTTACAATCTAACCCTAAGCAAAGGCGTCCCTTTGTTATAGTTAGTGCAAGGTTTCAACAAGCAATTAAGACTCTACTATTGCAGGTTCGCTACTAACTAGTACCTTAGCTAGTAAGCGTGGCATGTATAGTATACATTCTATAGCGCTAGCAGTAGGGACCTTCCTAGTTCTGCAAACTGTAGCAACGTGTGTCTTACACGTGCCTAACAAGCTTAGCTTGTTTGTAGATCTGCTTGCTCTACTAGCTATATCTATTACTAACAATTTGTTCTGTAAGGTAGGTAATAATTAGGTTAGTAATAGGTTCTCCTGTTTGTAATCTGCCCTTCTAGAGGGGCTATCTACAGGGTTTGTTTTGCCTAGACAGTGTTCTACCTTAAAATTAAAAGCCCCTAGGTACATAGCCTATCTAGCTTGCTGCAGGTTTAGCTTTTGTACAGCGCGTATACTGCGTAGGTTGTTATAGTTACTTAGCACCTATATAGTGTGCTGTGTGCCTTTAAGGTAATGCCTCTACTACTTAAAGCTATATACTATAGCAAGTAGCTCTAGGTTATAGACCTTATAATTTAGCTTAGCAGCTTGTAGCTTTTAAGAGGTAAAGGCAACTAGGTACTACTACTTATCTTTAAAGAGTTAGGAGAGTATACCTAATATAGTAAATGTAGACGCATCTATCTCTACTTAGATAGGGAGCGCAGCGTTAAAATAGCGCAAGATAGGCGCGCTTAAGAAGTAGGTCTTTAGCCCTTTAAATAAGTAGTTTGCAGCTTTATTCTATTACTAGTCTTAGTTTTTCTTTAATAATTCTGTAAGAGGAGCTGTTTCTCTAGCGTATCCTTTAACAAAACACTAATAGAAGTTAGTAAACCCTAGAAAGGATTGCAACTCTTTAATATTAGTAGGCTGCAGCTATTAGGTAATAGTGCTTACCTAAGCTAGATTAGCGCATACACTGCGCATGTTAATAATAAAACTAAGGAAGTGTACTGTGTCTAATACAAATATACATTTCTATAAGTTAACAAATAGTTCTGCCTTGTATAGGGACTAAAGTACTAAGCGTACAGCGCGCTAGTAAAGCGTAATGTTATTGCTCTCTATGTAGATAAGGATATTATCTAGGTAAACTACACAGATATAGTCTAAGTGCTTAATTAAGGCCTTATTAATATAGGCCTAGAAACTTGCAGGAGTATTAGTTAGCCTAAATAGCATTACTAGGTACTTAAAGTGACTGTATTAGGTCCTAAAGGCAGTTTTCTACTTATCCCCTGCTTTAATCCTTAGCTAATAATAGGCGTTGCGAAGGTCTAGGGTTATGTAATAACGTACGCCTAATAGGCAGTCTAGTGTCTCTCTAATTAGTAGGAGTAGGTAATAATCTTTTATAGTAACAGTATTAAGACCTCTATAATCTATACAGAGGCAGAGTATCCTATCTTTCTTAGGAATAAAAAGTATAGGTACTCCTGCAGGACTTGTGCTGTGCCTAATCTACCTATTACTTAGCGCTTGTTCTAAGTATTTACGTAGCAGCTTTAGCTTGCGTAAAGAGAGGTTGTAGAGCAGTCTATATAGGGGTTCTTTCCCTTCTATAAGTAGGATTGCATAGTCTAAAGATTTAAAGCTAGGTAGAGTAGCAGCAGCTTCCTTACTAAATACATTAATATAATCTACTAAAGTATCTAGGATGTAAAGTTCCTGCGCTATGTGTGCTTTGTAGATATAGGCATTGCATTCTAAATTAACGCTAGTAGCTTGCAATACTCCTAAAAGGAGGGGATTAGAGTTAGCTTCTTTAAACTCTATAGAGGTAACTAGCTAGATGCTAGCTGTAGTGTATCCCTAATGCCAGGATTGTAATCTACAATCTAGATAGATGTGTTCTTGTTAGAGGAAAGGATTCCCTAATAGTAAGGGAGTTCCTTCCTTGTTAACTCTATACACAGTAGTAGACACACAACGCTTAACGCCTATGTTATTAGTTAATTGTATCTATAGCGTATATGCAGCGTATATGCTTTAGCGCTGCGTGCTAATCTATCTTAGGCGCAGGAGTTCTGCCTCCTTAATAGGTAGCAGGTCTATTTCTACAGCAATCCTTTAGCTAATTAAGCTTACATCTGCCTAAGGGTTAAGAATAACCTATAATTGTTGTTCTAGCGTTACCTCCTAGATGCGTTACACGTGCGCTTTATGCCTAGTAAAATATATACTAGGGTGCGCCTTACTGTCCCTAGGTAGCTAGTAAGGCTTAGCCTTTTCCTGTCTAGTTAATTTAAACTAGGATCTAGTTAGGGTTAGAGTTAGGGTTAGAGTTGCTGCTTTAACATTTATTAGCATAGTAGCTAGTCTTGTTACACTTAAAGTAGGTAACGCTACTCTTGTTATGTAGGCCTTTGTTAGTAGAGGCATTATCTCCTTGCTTTTGCCCCTTATGCCTCTAGGTACTCTTGTGGCGTGTGCTAGGTATGTAAGTTAGTAATAAACAGCGCAGGTTACGCTTAAGTGTAGAGCCTAACGCTACTAGGTCTTTGCGTGTAGCTAGTACCTAATAGTAATTAGTAATCGCCCTTTATAATTCTAGCTAAAGCTTAGAGAATAAGTGTTAGACCCTCTGTTCTTTAGTATAGAGGGTAAGTTAATCCTCTAAGACCTCTAAGTAGGTTGCAAAAGCGTAGACTGTTTAGTCCTTCTGCTGCATAGCTTAAGCGTAAGCTGTAGCTAATTCTAAGGTGCAGTTTATAGGATTAGAGAGTAAGTCTAGTAAGTACTGTTTAAAGTACCCCTAGCTAGGTGTCTCTTCTTGTGCTCTAAACGTGCGCTTAAAGTGCGTGTACTAAAGCTCCCTTAGGTCCCCTAATAGGTACTGCATTGCCTAGAGTATCCTATCTTTAGGGTTGCTAAACTCTTATAGTAACAGTTAGAAGGCTATCTTATAGGAGCAGAAGAACTTGCAATGTTCTTTAAGATTCTTTCCCCTATATTTAGCTAGGTCTTTAGGTTTAAGCGCGCTTTGCAGGTTAAGGTGTAAGCGTTGTAGATGCGTCCTACTTATGCGTACTAGCCCTTAAGGTCCCCTTAACAGTCTCTACTATGCTTAGAGTAGTGTAGTTCCCTATACCCTCTAGTTGTGCAATCTTAGCTTTAAGTAAGCGTAGGCGCTGCAAGGCCTAAAGCTTATTGCGTTAGCGTTTAGCAGCTTAAATGCGCTCTTAAAGCGTTAGAGGTGCGCTTATTATAGGAGTTAGGATCTCTTTGTTAATTAAAGAAATCCTACTAGAGTTGTCCTCCTGCTAGGTTTAAGATAAGGGTAGTTAGATCTCTCTTGTAGGTGCCCCTAACTGTTCGTTTAAGTAGTTAGAGCTATCCCTAGACTATTAGATTAACAAAGTATTATTATGTAAGGTTCTAGTTATAGGCAATAGTACTTGCTTTACACTAGGGATAGATAGTAGAGGGATAGCTATAGGTATATTTAATAACAAGAATAATACTTGTCTCCCCTAAAGATAGCAAGCAGCGCAGGTTTTGTGCAGCTTTGCTAAGGGTAAGACTAATACCAACTAAGGATAGCTCTAGAACACTACAACACTAAACAATTCTATTGCAGGTCGTTACATCTATTCCCTTTATAGCTTGCGCTGGAACGTATAGACTAACCCTAGTATAGATACTAGATATACCTTAAGAAAGATTACTATTATACCTACGCAACTGTATCTATTGCTACTCTATACACGTTCTTTAACTAGCTACTTAGCTAGCGTTAGGAAAAAGATAGAAGAAAACGCTAAGGAACTAAGCTTGCTAGCTTCCTAGAGACGTATTAGAAGGTTTTCTGCCTAGTATATAAAAGAGCAGCTAGTGTAAAACTAGATAGGAAAATAAACTAAAGCATGCATAAGGTATAAAGAGCTAGCCTAGTTTTAGTCTTATATAAGTATTTATGTCTAATGTAAGCAATAGGTACTAAGGAAGCTAGCAAAGAAGTATAGTCTAAAGAAAATAGGTAGAGATAAGGCCTGTATATATATTAAGGATCTAGCTAGAGTACTGCAAACAAATCTAGTAATAACTAAAAAGAGATATCCCTACAGACGCTATAGGATATAAGCCTAGCTTTATTTATAACTAGGTAGATTTATAGTAAATTAGCCCTAGGCTCTTCTTAGGCTTTGCTACTAGTTGTTAGGCGCTAGCATGTAGCTTAGTCCCCTACCTCTAACTAGGCTGGCAATAAGTACTGTTCTAGCCACGTGTTTACTATTAAAGTAAGCATTAATACCTTTTAGCATGCATGGCATAGTAGGCAGAGCTGTGTCCTAACACTAGTATATTAAAGTTACGCTGCTACAGGATCCTAAGGGTAGCCCTTATTAAGTATTACTTAAGTTTACCTTTAAATTTATAAAGAAATTCCTTAGTATTAAAGACTTGTATATAGTTAACCTCTACTAAAATTTATGCGCTTACTAACTTTTCTCTAAGGAATACCTTCCCTCTCTCTAAGATAATATATAATAAGACGCTCCTCTTTAGTCTGTATGTCTTCCTCCTTAGCCTGCTCTTCTATAATTAGGCGTTTGCAGCCTATAATCTAACCTCTCTAGAGGAACTAAGTAGACTAACTATTCTGTAAGGCTGCAATAAGCTGTTATTAGGTTTAAATCTAATATTAGATAATATTCCTATGTTTTAGAAAGTAGTACAGACCCTATATAGTTAGGACATCTCTTACAACAAGCCTCTTCTATACTCTACTCTGCTACTATAGATCTAGACTTTAGGTAAGGTTATAGGGTTTACTTAAGTTACCTGTCCTTATTTACTAAGATATACTAGAGGAAGGCGTTTAATAAGAATAGTAAGTCCTGCAATCTATTCTATGCAAAGCGTATAACGTAGGATAGAGAATTAACGTAGTACGTAGGCAATGTTAGTAAGGCTATATAGAACCTAATAATAGGCTATACTAGTATAGTAATATTCTTAAAGTATTACCTCTTGTAATGTATTATAGTTAACACGTAGGCTGTTATATAAGGCATCTAACCCTAGACAGCCCTTATGCAAGCAGCTTGTACTATAAGCTATTTAATTAATTATTATTAACTATAATAACTTATAAAGGAACAGTCTATATCTATAGATAATAATCTATCTATTTATTTCCTGCTTAACTAATAAGAGTAACTTAGATGTTTAGTTCCTAATATAACAAAACATTTAAAGTATAAAGCGCTTGCCTCTAAGATTAACTAGGAGAGGCAGCGTTAATAGCATGCCCTTCTTTAGGATATTAAGGAACGCTAGGAGTTTAAATAGCCTATATGTAATATTAAGCAGCAGCTTACTAGCTTAGAAAGTAAGGATAATCTAGAGCTAATTTATAATATTATGCTTCTAGCTTAAGGCGAGCTAGCTAACTTAATCCTGTTAAAACTAGGGACTAACCTAGGAGAAGAGATAGATAGATATAATAGGGCTATCTATACAGTTACCCTATATTATAGCATTAAAGAGGGGGAATAAACCCTATCTAAACAGGAGGGCAGAGCAGGAACGCTGCCCTACCTGTTAAAAGCTAACTAGAATATAAGGAAGAAGCATTAGAAGCAGCTAAGGTCTTAGTGTATAAGGAGAAAAGGCTAAAGGTATGTTTCCTTTGCCTAGGTAACAAAAGACTACTGCTAGCACAGCGTATACGTCTCTTTAGTACGCTAGGTAATCTTAGCAAGCATTTTAGACGCAAGCACCTAAAACACATTAAGAGTAGGAAAGGTTCTAGCTGCAATCTCTGTAAGGTGTTCCTGTTAGACAAGATGTATATGCAACAACATGCTTAAGAGATTCACAGAACTATGTCCCCTAGGCATTCCTATAATTTCTGCTAGCACCTAGAATGTTGTATTAGAATATAAAGATGTAATACTTATAAGTTTAGCTATAGGAACCTTTACAAGATTTCTCTAAGGTTCTGCCAAGGCTCTAAAGGCCCTACTAAGGAACATTACAGATAGCCTACTAGTAATAGCTGTATTGTCAGCCCTACACCTTTGTTTCTTACTAATATTACTTTGTTAATACATGTCTTTTAACTATTAATTATTAGCACCTTACTAACTTGCCTTTAAAACCATTTACTCTAATCTTGTTCTACTCTCTATCCTCTTAACTCTAAAATACTAGCAATAGAGGAGATCCTTAAGAGCAAGTCCGCAAAATATTATAAAACCTAATGCTGCCTAACTTATAAAGAAAAGAAGAATAAACTAAGAGAGTTAGCAAAAGTTATGCTAGAGAACAAAAGATTAGATTAATTCTCTTAAATGCTAGGTTTAGAATCAACTATTTAACAGTAGACTATCCTATTAACAGCTTTAGAACAGAGAACTTAAGAAAGATAATAAGTTGCTACAGGAGCGTCTAGTACAAGCATTAACAGCTATAGAAATATTAGAAAAGGGTGTAAGTTTATAATAAGTTTATATCTTTAAGTAGAGAGTGCACGTCTAACCTCTATTATAGCTTAGTTTCTAAACAAGGCAATAACAGCAGCTCTAGTAGATGCCTACTTTCGCTTGCTACCTACTTTAAGCGTATTTTATTATAAATTATTAAACCTTGTGCAACTATTACTAGCATCGCAGGTAGACTACAATTTGTTAACTAAGTATTCCTTGCTACCTTAGACTCTGTTGCACAACTCCTCTAACATAAGTAGCAGTCTAGATATAGACAGTAACTATAGAAGCAAGATTAAATTAGGAAACAGTTAGGAGTTCCTACGTTTGTCACTAGACGTAACCAGGACAGCAGACACCCTGTTTAAAGAGTTTAACACGTAGGAGACACAATAAACAAGAAGAACAAGCTTAACAAATTAGATAACCCATTTTTAGGATTACTAGCGTCTCTGTCTGTAATAGCATTGCTAAGTTAATACACTAATTTAACTATCTATAATTTATTTAATTCTATTGCACTATATACTATAATAATGTTTCTTATAAAGTCCTTATCTTCTAATCCTATCTACCTTTATGTGCTCTTTTCTTAGGGCGGTGTATATTGTCATTAGGAACCGTAGGTATTAGCACTATCTACCTATCTAACAAGTTAGCTGTCTTTGCGCAAGCTCCTATAAGTAGATTTTTTAAGTAATTCTTAGGGACGAGACACTATATTATTTACCTTTCTTAAGAAGTGTTTCTGCTACTCTACTAGGTTATTTAGTTCAGCTAAAAGATTTACAACTTTGGTACTATTCTTCTTAGGCTATTAGCCTACATAACTCTTAGTACTAGTTAATGCGTAAGGAGGAGAGCCTTACTAGCGTTAATGTGTAAGGCTGTCCCTCTTGTCTCGCGCGAAGCGCATTTGTCAGGCTGCTTATCCTATTAATTATTACTAGACCGCTTGCTTGCAGGTGCTAGTTTTGTTAGTTCTAAGGCCAGATAAACAGTACTATCCCTGACTACTAGACAGTTTTAAAACATTAGGATGATTACTGTTATTATTTTTAACTAACATTGCTCTTCCTCCCTTCCTTATCTGTGCCTGTTATCCTTACTGCCTGTTCTCCTTATGCGTTTATGCTTTGCATTAGGCTTGTTAGTTCACAAGGTAAAGACTATTTGTAAAGCTTTAGGGGTTCTAAAGTTAACTTTAAGCTTATGCAACTGCTAGTTAGCAAGAATAAATACAATATCTCCTAGGCACACACAGAGCTAGTAACTAGTTTTAGGAAATCTTAGCAGGCTGCTAATGCCCTAGATTTCTGCTATCTTTTGCTTCTCTCCTTCTAATATCTTACTAATACTTTCCCTTTAAGGAGTGCTTTTGTTGTATTCTAGCTGCTTGTTAGTACATCTTATAGTCTCCTAACTATTGCACCCTCCTTTAACTTTGCTTAGGCCTTTCTCTAACTAGTCTATATTGCCTCCACGTTAAGCTAGATTTAGTTATTCTCTTTAAGTATAAACTCCTACAGTTTTAACAATTACTCCTAGGTATCTCTACTATAAACTTGCCTGCTTAACTAAATTTATTGCTTAACTTACACCTACATTTATCTTAAGCTTTAGCACTTAACTAAAGCCGCAAATTGTAGCTGCACTAGCCTACGCCACTAGCTACATTATAAGGATGCGCTACGCTAACATGCCCCTTACAGGAGTAGCAATTATGTTTTCTTCCTTTACACTTATTAAGGCTGCTACATTTCTACAGACTGCTAACAAAACCATAGCATCTTCAGCTGCGACGGGTTACAACGTCACTTACTTTGTTAACTAGGTCTGTTTTGCTTAAAGAAGATATCCAAGATCTACTTTGCTAACGATAGATACAGGCCATCTACGGTCATAACTTTAACCCTCAAGATCTTCTAGGCTAAGAACTTACTTGTATTCTCTACGCCTTTGCCAATATTCGACCAGAGACCAGCGAAGTCTACCTAACAGCAGGCTTGTTAACAAACAAAACAAACAATATTTAAAGCCTGGTTTTAATTTGTTTAACAATTTCCTAGTGTTGTACTTTGTTTAATTAGTTTTAATAGACTATAGGAGCTATTTTATTTATTTAATTATTTAATTATTAAGAATTGTAAGGCTCTATAAGGCAACTAGTATAGTAATTACTAAGGTTGCTCCTCCTAATCCTTAATCTTAAACTCCTTTACAAGCGTCTCTTTATAGTACTTTACTACTACTGTCGCGCTAGGTAGTTTAAAGCTAGCATATATCTACTATTATGTACAAATAAGCGCAGATAGTAACTATAGGCTTATTTTTTACCTCTATAGATCTAAGATTTTACTAGTAGCACTAAAGACTCTCTTATAGT
This sequence comes from Ascochyta koolunga, assembly GCA_026119515.1. Classification (NCBI taxonomy): domain Eukaryota; kingdom Fungi; phylum Ascomycota; class Dothideomycetes; order Pleosporales; family Didymellaceae; genus Ascochyta; species Ascochyta koolunga. The sequence goes on along the minus strand of JANLCG010000002.1, from coordinate 1,807,130 downwards.
TGCTCTTAGAGGTAGGGATTGTAAGTACGTTAATTGCAAGCCACGCAAGGTTAGGGTACTTTACTTTTAATAATAACTAGTATTATATAGCTGTTACGCCCTCCTTATATTGTTAAGCTATCTACGCAGGCTCTTCTAGCTACTCCTTGTATTTATCCTTCTCTGTTACGTTATAATTATTATTACTAGCATTAAGTATAGAATTAATTGCGTTGTTAAAGCTACTTATTATATGCTTTAGTAGGGAGATTAGTAAGGTTGTAGTTGCGTCTGTTAGCTTGTACAGTGCCTAGAGCTGTAGGAAGCCTGTATGCGCAGTGTAGAGAAGGTTAGGTTTACTACGCTAGAGTTGCTAGCAGTAGGTCTTGTAGTGCAGATAGAGTATTATAGCAGTGTAGTAGATAGGTAACTCTAGCAGTTTGTTAAAGTATTAAGTTGCTTTCTACCTTACAGCTTATAGGTTAATTAGCAGGTAGTCTTTAGGCGCCTTAGATAGTATATAATTAACGCTTTAGTATAGCTTAAGGTAGCTATCTAACTTATTAATTATAGACTCTAACATAGGGATAACCTTATATAGCGCGCTGTAACGTCTACTCTTACTACAACCTTATAGACAATTAGTAGCAAACTTAAGAGGTTGTAAGATAGTAATATAATTGTTAATTACTGCCTAGTTAGTAGTAGTAAGCCTAGTTAACCTTATCTAGGATAGTACTATTAGGAGCTTGTTGTTGCAAGTCTGCGTAGTAGAGTTAGCAGCTTTAGTCTCTGTTATGTAATAATTAACGTATAATATAATAGCTTATTAAAGCTTAATACTACGCTTAAGTAAGCTATAGAAGCTATTCTAGCGTGTAATAACAGGCTTAATAGGCTTGCAGATAGTAGTTATAGCAGAGCTAGTAGCTATCTCCTTTAAAGCCTAGCGTTAATAGCTTATAAATTACATATACTAGCTTAGTATATTAATATAGTTAATAACACTAAAAAAGACGCCTAATAGTCTATCCTTCTACTACTCTCTTATATAGTACTCTTCTTCCTTTATATTCTTAGGCTTATTGTTGTACGCGTTAGCGTTACAACTAAATATAATTATTTAGCTAATAAGGTTAAGTATATAGTAGGCGTAGTAGAGATAGTAATTTATGCTATTAAAGTTATATATTATAGCAAGCTTGTTAACAGTAGTATTATTATTAGCTGCGTTGTTAAGTACAAAGTACCTAAGCTTGCTACAACTAATATTAAAGTACTATAAGATAGCTGCTACAGCGTTAGCTATAGCCTTGCTAGTGTAGGCGCTAATAACCTATAGTAGCGCGATAGGTAGGTTAACTATCTTAGCGTCCTTATTAGTGTAGTAAGCAACTATAGCAAAGAAGCTATGTTTGCTACCTTTAGATGTCTATCTATTAAAGCTTATGTGTATCTAACTCTCTGCCTCTACTAACGCGTGTGTAACCTATAGTTACATATAGCTGTATAGCTTTATTACAAATTATAAGACGCTATTATAGGATCTCTATAATGCTATATCTGCCTCTAGGTTAGCAAACTATATTATGCTACAAAACGCTAGCGTCTTAAACTCTTAGAGAGGTTAATTGTTCTTAACTAGCTATAACATAGTAGCTTACTAAAATCTATGTATGTTAAAGTTACCTAGTTTATTATAGGTAGATGTAGAGACCTAAAGGCCGTGCTAACTAGCAAATTGTAGCAATTATTAACTAGGTTACTATTAAGGCTTTAGAGCAATTAGACCTATCTTACTTAGTTAATAACTAGGTTTATTAAGAGTAAGGTGTTGTATAGCAGCGCTTATTAATCTAGTAGTCTAGTGTACTACTCTAGATAGCTTATATATATAGCAGTATTTACACACAAAATAGAGCAACTCTAGGTTAAACAAGTGCTCTTTCTACACCCGCTAGCCGTGTTTATAGATCTAACTAGTGTTACCTTTTAGACCTGCTAGTAGCTTTACTATACCTTATAATTAACTAAAGTTAACGCTGTTATAGTTGCTAATCTACCTATTGCTATTATTATTATTATTAATTATAGCCTCTGTTGCTGCGTTAGAGCTAGCTAGTAGTTGTATAATTACTACCTTAGGCTTATTAAGCATTAATTGTAACTCCTAGGTATTATTATTAGTAATTTATAAGGCCTCTAGAGTAGCTAACTATAGGTCTTAGTGTAGGGATGTACGTTAGGGTAAGGCATCTATAAGTATAGGCTTATTTAACTAGGTTAAAGGTGTATTTAGGGGCTCTATAGATAGAGGCTCTAGTGTAGTGTAATAGATAGACTAGCTACTGTCTCCTTTACGCTTCTTTAACAAGGGCTTTAGCATATGTTTTAGGTATTTAGCAGCTAATTTAGCTGCGTTAGCAGACTTAAGTATACATTTTAGAGGCATAATAGATAGTAAATAAGCTGTAGATGTAGTAAGATAGATAGGGGGTGTGGCTATTAACGCGTTATGCGTGCAAAAGGACGCAGCTAGCCTATTAATATTACTGCCTCTGCTAAGGATTAATATAAAAACGCTATACAATTTGCTACAATAGAGATAGAGTAAATCTAATAAGTAGAAACAATTTAGCAGCATTACTTTAGTTATTACTAAGCTTAATTTTTTAATTTACTATATAGTTGTAGCTAGTGATTTTTTAATAGTTATATATAATAATTAATACTTGTGCTTATATGCTAGGCGTAAGCTATTACTAGAATCTTACTCTACTACAATACTATAACACTATAATATTACCCTATTTAGCATATTGTATATATATTAATAGTCTTGTAGATCTTCTATCTAAAAGAGGAGGAAGAGAAGGGGTTTAGTTTAGGCTAGCAGATATCTGCAACTGAATTTACACACGCTTATAGGCGTCTGTTAGTTAGGACTAAATCTAGGGCCTTTTTTTAAGCTTGCAGGTTTAATTCCTAGTAACTATAGCTATCTTTTTGCTCTACTAGCAACTATACAATTGCTATAGTGTTAATAAAGGAGGGGGGTAACAACCCTAGGAAATCGATCGTCGGCTGCTATCCTAGGTATCCCAACAACCTCACACGTAACGATTTTTCAAACAAATTTAAACGGATTTAATAATTAGAAGCTGGAGTATTGATTTTGTTTGATTATTGGGAGCAGTAGCCATTTGTTTGATTGTTTTGAAGTAATCAAACAAAATCAAAACAATATTATTAAATCTATTTGATTGTTGACAACCCTGCCTAACAGACATTTAGTCCGATACTGACAAGCACTACCACGCTGACTCCTGGAACGATATCGGCACTAACGTCTTTGGATGCGCTAAGTAGCTGTTTCTGCTTAAGAAGCAGAACCGCAAGCTTAAGATGCTCTTGTCAATTAGCAGGTGGACCTAATCTGCCAACTTTTCAGCACTAGCGTTAACACCCAAGGGTTAGGAAACCTTTGCGAGCAGTGCGATTAAGATCCTTGCGGACCTCAGTTTTGATAGTCTTAATGTTGGCTGGGAGTATTCCACTAACAAAGCTCAGGCTAATGCAACAACTCAATAACTATTCAGCCTAGTACGCCAACAACTAGCATTTACTTCTTACTGTTGCGTCGCCTGCTAAGCCTACTAACTAAAACAAGATAAAACTTAACGCTATAGACAAGTACCTTAACTTCTAGAACTTTGTAAGTGTTAATTTCTTGTGATTTCTGTATCTTCCGTCTATGTTAACGCACGTGCAGATAGCGTACAACTACTCCAGCTCCTTGGACACCAACGCCAGCCACAACGCCAACTTCTGCCCCTCCCCTCAAACTCCTTATCTACGCCCTTTAGCATAAAGAAGGCGCTAGACAACTACGTCTCCGCTAGTATGCCTGCCAACAAAATCGTGCTTAGTATGCCGCTCTACAGCCGCTCTTTCACCCAGACTGATGGCCTAGGGAAGGCGTTCCAGGCTGTGGGGCAGGGGACGTAGGAAGCGGGTGTCTATGATTATAAAGTGGTGCCTCAGGCTGGTGCAAAGGTTACTAAGGATTTGGACCTAGTAGCGAGCTGGAGCTATGATGCTGCGAAGCGCAGGATGATCAGCTATAACACGCCTGCCATCATCGCTAAGAAAGCCTAACTAGTCTGCTAGCAGGGGTTGGGAGGTGCTATGTAGTAGGAGAGCTTAAGTAACAAGGGTGCTAATGGTCTAATTTCTACAGTGCGTGTTTTTTTTTCCTTACTGGTTGATATAGGGAGACAGGATAAGAGGAGAACAATGCTAACGATATAAGTAGTTTGTTAAAAATGTTAGTAGTATTAGTGCGTTAGAGCAGAATGCTGATTTGCTAAGCTTTCTACAGAGCAAGTATAAGAATCTAAGGGAAGGGTTTCCTTAGAACTAGAGCCCACTTCTTGGAAGCATGTGTTTCTTAACTAGAGATAACGCTTTTACGTGCCTTAATCTTCAAAGAACATTGCATGTGGGTGCTTAGCAATATTAATAATTACCCTGCTCCTCGACACGCTCTGCTCCTAAAAACGCTCTGCTCCTAGAACGCTCTGCTGCTAGAAACGCTCTGCTGCTAGAAACGCTCTGCTGCTAGAAACGCTCTGCTGCTAGAAACGCTCTGCTCCTATAAACGCTCTGCTACTAGAAACGCTCTGCTGCTAGAAACGCTCTGCTCCTAGAAACGCTCCTAAAAACGCTCTCTGCTGTCAGCTTAAGGAGGTCGCTAAGCTCGCTGAACATGCACTCTCACTCGCAGCTTGGAGTACATCTGTGAGAGCATTTTGAGGTACTCTGGTACGAAGGTCAACAGAATACTGCGCTGAGTTGCTGTCTAGCTACGAGGGTTCCATAAGTACAGGCCATAAAACACATACTAACCGAGATGGTCACACCAGTAAAGAGAGTGTCAGATAGGGCCTACTAATACCGCAACAACATCAATAGCAAGCTAGGCAAGGTTAGGATAACAACCGTGAAAGCCTATCCAGTATTTAATAGGGTAACTATCCTTGTTGCCCTTTAACTCGCGCGTCTTATACTCATCTATATCGCCCTCAAATTACTAGAGTATAAGGAAATTGCTACCTGCAACTCTCCTGCAATATCATTTTATCTATATACGCTTAATAGCTAGATTAGATTAATTAAAATCTATTCTGTGTATCTTACAAAATTTAGTAAAACTTATTATGCACTTCTACCTGTAACTACTCCTTACAAAGATTAGTGTTGTTACTTTCGCTCTCTTAATTATAGGAGCTAAGAATGTTTAAATATGCTTTTGTTAGCTATAAGGGCGGCAAAACTCCTTAGATTATTAAGCAAAGGAAAGGATTAAGTTCCTAGCTTAGCTTACTTCCTCTAGGATATACATTAAATATGTAGGTAAGAAGAGCTAGAAACCTTTGCTTAGGAAAGTTGTAATTATTGCTAGATATGTTAGATAAAAATTTATTTAGAAGCTTATAGAAATCCTACACTTTAGCCTCTAATTTAGGGCTGTAAGTTAAGAGAATACTAAGGCTAAAGTGTAATACTATAATAGACTATCTTCTGCTAATTACCTTATGTTTTTAAAAGCTCTCTTGCTACTAATCTTCTGTTTGTGTAAGGACACCCTCCCTGTAAGCCTTACTAAGCCTATTAATAAATTTATCTATAGCAATAGTAGTTGCATCCTAGCTATAAGAAAGAGGTCTATATTTCTCTAAATTATTCTGTATATTAATGCAGAGTTCCTTAAAATTATAGTAAAGTAAGATCCTTAAGAATTAAAATTTAAGACAATCTATACCTAAATAACGCCTAAAGGTTTTAGCGTAGTAATAACGTCTAAATAAGCTTTATATTCTAGAATTATTGCTAGCAAAGCTGTTTAGGAAGGGGTAATAGCTAAGGTCTGTCTAACTCTACCTATAGCAAAACAATCTTAAGAACTTCCCTACGTTTTCTAGAAGAAAGTAGTTGCTAAGCTAAATAATGCTTGCTATGTGCTTCTGAATTTTAGAATAAAGATAATCTAGTTGCTGCATGCGTTGAGCGTAAAGAGACTATAGAGATTCCTCTTGCTATATAGGCTTATAATCCTGTAGTAGGCTAGGGGTAAAGGCAGGTAGTAAAAGTAATATTAAAGCAGAACTTATATAGGAAGGGAACAAGGACAGGTTTAAAATGCATATAGAAGCGCCTGCTTAGTTATCTAAATTGTAGGCTACAGAAACGTTTAGCATCTTATTCCTGTCTATTTCTACTTAGAAGCTGCTAGTAGGAGGGAAACTAGTAGATAATTAGATATCTATAATAGCTAGATGTAACAGGCGCTTAGACTATGCATCTTGTGTAGAGTCCTAGCTGTAATTAAAAGATAGCCTGTGTAGTAGGAGCTTTAGCTGTATATACTCTAGATATTTAGGTTCCGCCCTTGCAAGTAGGCCTAGAAAAGCTTTTGCTATTAAGATAAACTACTAAGAGTTAGCAGGATCTTAGTAGGACTAGTTATCTTGCCTCTTCTTCTCTTATCCTAGCCTAGGTCTAATCTAGAAGCGGCTTATTGTAAGCAGACTCCTATTTCTTATTAGAGGTAGTATTGCTATTACTACTTAACGTACAAGATATATAGATTGCACAATTTTTTAGAGTAGCAAATTTTAAATTTATAGTATAAACGTAAGATAATAGCACAAAGCTCCTTATATAGATTAGTAAGCTTACACTAGCGTTATATTCTTATCTCTACTAGATTAATTTGTAATACTATACTAAGCTAGGCACATGTAATAGCAGCCCTAGAAATTCTTATTTGCTGTAATACTAAGATAGCTAGAAGTAAGCATTATATTATAGCATAATACTAGGAACATATAGTAGCTCTTATAGTCTAATATAACGCTAAGACAACTACAATTTATTAGCAGTTTATTGTGTTTTAGCAGGTATATAGGGCTATTCTTAGTTTATAATGCTACGCCTAGTTGTTTATTAACACCTAGCTTGTTAGTATCCTGTTCTAGTCCTTACCTAGAGTCTGTTATAGATAGATTATCTTCTCCTGCTCCTTAATTTTAAAAGTATAAGCAAATAGTAAGATAGTAACTATATTAGGATACCTATGTGTGCTAGAAGTAAGTACGCAAGCAGAGCAGAAGAATGTTTACAGGGCGCAGCATAAGAGGATATACAATAGCAGGAGCACTACTGCGTAAATTATAAAGAGACAGGCAGTAAATTGCTAGGTGTAAAGAAGAGAGACAGTTGTAATCTAGAACTAATTGTTGTTAAAAAACATGCCTAGCTGCTTTAGCACTACTTACTACTATAATTTTAAGTATTTATAACTAGCCTGCAATTATCTAACTACACGTCTCTAAATATGCCTGTAGAGTAGAGACCTAATATACCTCTCCGAGATTATGTTAAACACAGTAGCTTTTCTTGCTAGATAAAGCAGCACAAGAGTTATTAAGGCAGAGTATTTAATAATAAAGGTTATATTAGAGAACAGGCTAGTAGGAACAATTACTGTGATATATACAAAATAGAGGGAAGCTTAGAAGTGCAAAGACAGCTGTTATTAAAACTAGCAGAGCAAGAAAATTGTATAATAGAAAAGCCTAAATGCGGGAGGACATTGTCTGTTAATGTTGCGTAACTAAGCGCGTGGAGTTATATACGCGGCTTGTTTTCTAATAGAGCGTGCTAATTTAGTTAAGCTGCTCTACCCCAGCAACGCTGGTTCCAAGCAGCCCTAATACTAACTAAACGCTTGTTAAGCAAGATTACGTAACCTACACATTTTATTTGTATTTAAGCAACATGTTCTATATAGAAAAATAGAGACTAATTAAATTAATTAATTACTTAAGTATAGTCCTGCAAGCTCTGTTATAGTTATAAGCCTAGCTTCCTAAGTATAGTAGATCTCCCTACGCACTTAGTAAACAAGCTTATTAGACTTAGCTTAACTACTCTAATTACCTAATTATCTTTCTATCCCTACTAAACGCTACTATAGGCGAGCTTATTAACTATAATAAGCAAGCTCTCTTAGGTGTCCCTATAGGACCCTATTAGCTTAAAACAAGATCTAATTAGCCTAATTAGTACATCTAACTTACGTAGCACACTAAGCTTTGTAATATATAGGATATAGTAGATCTAGACGCTAAAGACGCCCTAGGCATGCACAAAGGAGCGCCTAAACTACCTATTATAGGCTTGCTCCCTACTTAACTACTAGCTTAATCTACCTAAAGCTAGAGCACCTAACCTAACAAGCCTCTAACAGGCTAAATAACAAGCGTTAACAACTATAACAAGGAGCTCCTTAGATACAAGATTAGAGCAAGCAAGTAGGCTGCTAAAGCAGAGCGCCTTTAGAAGATCTAGAACTAGGTTAACATAACAGTATTACTATTAATCCTCTTACTAGTAATAGTAAAGCTTGTTACTAATAATACTACAACGCTGCAATTGCTTATACAAGCACTAAAAGAGGAGCTTGCTCTAACAGATGTTAGCACCTAGAACTAGGTTAGGGCAGAGTACTAACAGCATCTTAGAGCAGCTAAACAGTTAAGAGCTGCTCTACAAGACTAGTATAATAGGTAGTTATACCTCTATAGAAGAGCTAAGTTATACAAGCTTCTAGAGGTTAATAGGGCGCTTACTGTGTAGGATTTCTTAGATGCCTTAAGTTATAGGATTGCCCTAGATTAGGCTTGTACTATAAACTAAAGGATTATCTAGGATAGTATCCTAGGGCTTAATTTACTTAATTTAGATAAAGTAAGTAGGGTCTTTAGTAGTTTAATGCATAAGCACACTATAAGAGCAGGAAAAGATAACCTAGGAGTATTTGCAACGTTTAGAAACTAAACAGATACTACTTAAGCTCCTGCTACTAACTCTAAGAGCTTAAGTAGGTACTTGTGAGGACTTCAGCTCGAACCCACTAAGCTACACTGCCCAAAAAGGTACAGTGATCCAATAGATGGATGGACTAAGGCTTAAATAGTATATACCTGTAACAGTATACTCCTCTCCCTTAAGGCTCAACCTGAGACTCTGCTTAGACAAGCCGTTGCCTCTAGGTACTGCCCTTAACAGGCCACCAATAGGTGTACTCTGCTACCAGGCCATGCCCTTAACGCAGCTAAGGCGCCCCTAGGTCATGCCCTTAACAGGCCACCAATAGGTGTACTCTGCCCCTAGGCGCTTCCCCTTAACAAGGTAGCTAACTACTTAAGGGGGTACCCACTAGAGCGCGCACGCTCCTTAAGCCCTAAGTAGGGTAGCTAAGCTAGTAGCTAATTAGGGTACGCCACGTTATATACTAGACCTCCTAGCAGCAACAGCGTGGCGACTAAAGAGCCTGCCTTACACTTTAGTTAAAATTAACTAGCTTAGCTGTCTAGGAGTAGGAGCAGGTAAGGATTGAACCTACAACCTGCCACGCTCCTAGATCTATTGGATCACTCTGTGAGGACTTCAGCTCGAACCCACTGAGCTACACTGCCCAAAAAGGTACAGTGATCCAATAGATGGATGGACTGAGGCTCGAATAGTATATACCCGTGACAGTACTCCTGCCCTTATAAACAAAAAAGGAGAGACTTATAAGTAGAAACTAACTAACTGCTAACGCCTAGAGACAGTAGTTAGAGGGAGCTCCTTACTGCCTATCTACATAAGCAAAAGCTATTACAAGGATACTCTCTAGAGGCTTAAGAGCCAAGAGTATATAGATACTAGGAAGGCAATTAAGCAGCTTAATTAGACCCTAAAAGCTCTATTAGTAATAACAGCTCTACTAGCAAAAGGTATCCTACCTAAAGTTAAGTTTCCTAGCAATATACAGGCTGCTCTAATTAATCTAAAAATAATGCAACTAAGCAACCTAGCTAAGAAACCTAAGGTTTACAACCTTATAGATTTTAACGCTTATCTGCTCTTAGAGAGTACAATTTTAGATAATAGAGTAGCTACACACTTAGTTAACAGCGCAGATTAGCTTGTACCTAGGTTATTTCGCCCAGCTAACTCTACTAATACTATAGAGGTAGGCATACAAGCGTTTCTAGTAGTAGGATAAGGAGCTTGTTGTTAAAGTTGTACTTTAAGCAAAGCTCGTAAGCACTAATTCTATTAGTTCTTAGGGATAAGTAATAGTTCTAGAACAGTAAGGGTAGACGCCTAGGTAAAACACCTAACAACAACTAGGGTAATAATAAGTAGTATAGAGGAGACTATCTAGCTTAAAGGTTAGGTTAAGATTCTAAAGATAAACTTAATTAACAAGGTTAAACACAAACTATAAGGGTTATGTTCCTACTTGCTATATACTATAGGAAATGCAAGAGCTTACTAAGCTTACTATAAGCTGCGTAAGCTAGGCTTAATATAAGCTACGTAAGCTATTATATAGGATCTACCTAGCTTGCAATGCTAAGGGTAAGCTCCTTACGTAACTGCAGTAATTACTATGCCTTTAACTATGCTGCAGAGAAGCAGGTCTATAATTACTAGCCTAGTACGTTTGCGTACGCTAACTACCTAGACAGTAACTAGCTAGGTATAGGGTTTGTAACACTATCCCCCTCCTTCCTAGGATTTGTCCTAAATTCTGTTAGCTGTTCTTTATAAGCATGCCCTGCTACTGCCTAGTGCCTGTAGCATTACTATGTCCTCTGCATCCTAAAAGTAACTACGTCTTAGCATTAAAATCTGTTGCTATAATACTATTACTTCTATCTCCTATAATTATTACTTTACATCTAGCTATAATTATTATATTATACCTTCTACAAATTCTTATTTAAAGTGTTTAGAGTGTGTGCGCGCTAGCTGTCTATACATTAACTTATCCTAGGAATCCTTAGATAAGACAAGGGCAGAATATAAAAAGAAGGTAGAAGAAGATAAAAAGTACTATTAGACATAATTGCGCGTCTGCTACAAAATAAGAAAATTCTAGTATAAGCAAAAGATAGGGCTTTAAAGAAGGCTGTATGCCTTATAAACAAGTTAGTAGAGAAGGGCAAAGACGTTTAGGCTAAGGAAATTAACTATCCTGCTACTAACGCCTTAGTAGCTTATTCTCCTGCAATATAGTCTACGCTTAACTTCTTAGATACTACTACAAACTTTAGAACTAGTTTAGCAGTTGTTAGCAGTTTATAAGGTACGTTACTAGTTCCTATGTGTTTTCTAATTCTAGGTATTCTAACTATTTAACTAGGTACTTGTTGCCTTTGCCTATATTGCAGTGTTGTATTATTTTCTTAACATCCTACTTATTGTTGCTGTTAGCCTAATAGTAGAAGTCTTTCTAGATTAGAGTTCTAGGGTTAGCTGGTTCTAATAAGCTTATATAGAACACTAGATAGACCTTTGTATCCTTAGGCAGGTTAAGTCTATAGTTAACTAGGCTTATCTGCTTTAAAATAAAAAATAGTCTAACCTTAACTTTGTCTAGTTTTTTTATAGGTCTTTGCGTTTAAAGATTTTTAGTAAGGAGATAGACTTTATCCCCCTCTTTTAGCTAAGGTGCTGTTTTTGTTTCTAGTTAATATATAAGATTACTTGTAACTAAGCTTTTATAATGTTTTTAAGCAATTTCTAGTGTACTTCCTTTAGCCTTTCTACTAAGGATATTACTAATTCTATTTAAATATTAGTGTTAAATAACCTAGTAAATAGATTTAGGTGTCTCCTATAATTCGCAAAGAACAGCGTTACGCCTATTACTTCTAATAACTTGTTGTTGTAAGCAATTTGTGCTATAGGTAGCAGCAAAACCTAGTTATCTTGTTGCTAGTTACTGTACATCTGTAGGTATGTTTCTATAGTTTAGTTAGTTCTTTTAGTTTGTCTATCTATCTATAGATAGTAAGCAGTTAACAGCTTCTTCTTAGTACCTATGTACGCTAACAGTGTAGTCTAATAATTTAACGTAAAGAGCTTGTCTTAATTACTAATAATTAATTCTAGTATGCTGTAGTGTTAGATAACCTAGTCTAGGAACACTTGTGCAAGCTGCTCTGCAGTGTAGCTGTAACAAAATAGTATTATCTTAGTAGCTTTTGTAAATCTGTCTACTATAACAAAGATTAAGTTGTAGGCGTAGTTAGTAATAGGGTCCTTAGAGATTAGTAATTAGGTAATAAAATCTATTATAATGTTTGTCTAGGGCGCTGTAGGTAGTTCTATAGCCTGCGCTTCTCTATACTTAGCGTATATGCTGTGCTTATTCTATTAGCACTATACACAGTTCTTAATAAACTTAGTAACCTTATCTTTTATATTACTAAACTTATAATATTATTTAATAAGTTCTATTATACGCGTTATTCTAGGGTATCTATGTAGCAGGTTGTTATAGTAACTAGCTATTATTTCTTCTTAAAGTTCCTCTAGTACTTGCAATAAGATGTGTTATTCCTACTAAACTTGCATTATATTATTAAGTTATTGCAATAGTCCTAGAGATCTATTATTGTTAACTCCTAACACTACAAACTAGTTTATTATTTTTCTCTAATAAGGTTGTGTTAACAGCTAAGTGCGTTAGCTCTACTATTGTCTTTGCCTAGTGTATACAATATCTTAAATTTGTATTATCCTAGCATTTCTTACTAGCGTACTTGTTATTAATTTAGGACCTTAGTAGTAGTAAAGTATACTAGGTTCTTATAGTTAGTGTAGATAGTAAGTTCTAAGCAACTTTCTGCATACGCTCTCTAATATTCTAGGGCTAATATAATTGTAAGCAGTTCCTTATTATATATATTATATTATTCCTCTAGTCCTAAGAACTTACGTAAGTAGTACGTAATAGGGTGCTATAGTCTATCCTTTTCTTGTGTAATATATGCGCCTAATGCAAGATCTAAGGTATTAGTTTCTATACGCATTAGTTTACTACTAGTAAACGTAATTAACGTAGGTAGTGTAATATAGGCTTACTTAAGTGCCTTAAATACATTATCTTGTTCTTTTCCCTACTTAAATAGCGTGTCCTTCTACGTAAGCTTTATTAGTAGAATTACAATCTTAAAGTAGTCCTTAATAAAGCGTTAGTTAAAGTTAATAAATCCTAAGAATTCCTAGATCTGTTTAACTATCTTTAGCGTTAGCTATAATTTAACTACTTCTACCTTTATTAGACTAATCTTAACTCTATATTATCCTATAATATACCCTAAGAATTTAACTTCTTTTTAGTGCTAGTTACACTTTTTAGGTTTTAGTTGTAGATCTACCCTTCTTAGGCATTCTAGCACTTTAGTTACGTGTTAAATGTGCTCTTCTAGTGTCTTTAAGTACACTAGGATATTGTCTAAATATGCTACTACTGTCCTGTTAAGGTGTGCCCTAAGGACGTTGTTAACTAACTCCTAGCACGTAGCTAGTGCGTTTGTTAGACTAAACAGCATTATAAGGTACTTATATAGTCTATATCTTGTTCTAAAGGCTATTTTCTATTCTTCTCCTTCCTTTATATAGATAAGGTTATATACTTCTCTTAAGTCTAATACAGTAAAGTATTAAGCTCCTGCTAGCTAATCCTATAACTCTGTAATGTTTAGGAGCAGGTAGTAGTTTTTAATAGTAATATTATTAAGCTTCCTAAAGTTAATGCAAGGTTATAGCTTACTATCCTTCTTTAGAATAAATATAATAGGGTACCCTATAGGTAATTCTAATTGTCTAATAAATCCCTTTTTAAGGTTCTCCTAAATGTACTTGCGTAGTACTTTAAGTTCCTTCTCTAATAACTAATATAGCCTCTTAAAAGTTAGGTTCTTTCCTTCCTAGAGCTTAATCTTATAATCCTAGGGTTTATGCTTTAGTAGGGCTTTTGCTGTAAGCTCTTCTTTAAACATCCTAGCGTACTATCTATACATATCTAGGATAGCAGGAGGTGCACTATTCTTATTCTCCTTAACTCTTACTTAGGGACCTATAGGGCATTTAGCGTCTATAGAGTTAACTACTCTAACTTAGCACGTCTTATTTATTAAAGAGATATTATTAATCTCCTTCTTATCTACTAGCTGCGGCGTGCGCTGCGTAGGCTATAATACCTTATTGCTACAGGTATATTACTTTAATAAGAGCTGTTCCTTCTTCTAGTTAATCTCTAGGTTATACTTTTATAACTAGGGTAGCCCTAATATAACATTATGCGTAGCTATTGCAAAGACGTCTAAGGTTACTTCCTTGTAGTATCTATAGATGCTAAGTAGGACATTAGTTACTTTGTGTGTAATCTCTAATTCCTCTAGCATAGGTTCTCTATTAGCTACTTAGAGCAGATAGGGTTTATCCTTGCGTTGCAGACGTAGTCTAGCTAGTACTACTGCCTACAAAGAGATGTAGCTTAACTATACTCCTAAGTCTAAGAGTGCCTGTATCTTTACTCTACCTATTGTTATAGAGAGTTTAATTAGTTAGTAATTAGTCCTAATCTAATTAATAGATTAATCCCTAGCGCTCTTAAGCGCTGTCCTAAAAAGGATTAGGCTGTCCTCTAAACCTATTAGCCTGCTTTACTCCTTTATAAGTTATACAGCTAGGGTTAAGGCAGTGCTGCTATATCTAATTTATGCAGGTCCTATTAATTGTTATTTGTTAGGCTCCTTTAGCTAACAACAAGCTATTTCTAAGGAAGTAGCAGTTAACGCGTTTGTTAATAAGGTGCATCTTATAGGTGTTATTTTTGCAGTATATCTAGGTTTTCTTGCATAGCTTCTTCTACGTAGGAAAGAATACGCTTCCTATTTTTTCTAATAGATAGATAGTGTATCCTTTGTTATAACACGCAGTAAATAATAGCACTCTATAGTGTAGATTTCTTAAGTCTATGTTGTACTATAGTGCGCAGAACCTATCTATATAGTATAGATTTTCCTTAAATAACTATTGTTTATGCTAGCGTAGGAATTCCTAGTAGTCTTTAATAGGTGTTGCAAGGTATTATTCTTAATACTTATAGTAAGCCTTGTTGCACTAGTTCTCTAGTTCCTTGTTATCTTCTATGCTAGGAATAATAAGATCTTAACGCATCTATACGTATGTGTTATCTAGCGTAGGTTATAGGTTCTAGTAGTTAAAGCTAGCCTATTATATGTTCCTACGTTTCTTATAGCGTGTTTGTTATTCCTTAGGTAAATCTTATTTAAAGATCTTAGTGTTGTTTATTATTATAAGGCTATCCTAATATTACTTTATAATCTAGTTAAGGTTATTCTCCTAACTCTTAACTTTACTATCTGTTACTGTTTGTTAGTACAGCGTAGGTGCGTATAATTAGCACTTATAACAAGACTTAATATAGTCCTTATCCTTAGAACTAGACTCTAGGTCTTCTATAAGTTGTCCTATATCCTTAGTAATAATTTCTTATTTACTAGCATTAGTATCCTTAGCAGGCCTGCTAGTAAGCACGTTAAGCTGTCTAAAGACCTTGTTCTTCTAATAACAGTTACGCGCAAAGTAGCCTAGTTTGCTACAGTTATAGTAGTCCTTTAACTTGCTACTATTGTTATACTTTCCTTATTCTTGTTGTTCTAGCAAGCTAGTAGGGCTCCTAGTCCTTTGTTTAGGTTAGAGAGATCTATAGCTGCAGGGCTATAGTAACTGCTGCGTGTGTTATTATAGATGCGTTGTCCTAAGTTAAGGCAATATTAGTTTCTATAGTTAAGATTATTATGCTATTAGTTGCGTAGTGTAGTAGGTTTAACGTTTACAACCTATACCTACAGATTATCTTACAGTTCCTGTTACAACTTATAGATTTTAATATTAATTTTAATTAACGTGTTAATAAGGTTATTAAGGGTATTAGTGCTTGCGCCTATGCGTATAAGTTCTTTCTTAATTTTTAGTTTAAGACCTTGCTTAAACATTGTTATTAACGCAGTGTTGTCCTAGTTAGTGTTAGTAGCTAATTGTTAGAATTTAGCTGCGTAGTTAGTAGCTAATTTAACTTATTAGATGCGTTAGATTTTGCGTTATGTAATAGTAGGCTTATTAGATACGCTAAACACTAGCTTAATCTTAAGTTTAAATTAGTTAAAGTTGCTAACCTATTTATCTACTTTATCTAGGGCATTGCCTGCGTTGTACTATTAGATAAAGAGCTTAATCTACTTAAATACGTTGCTTTGCATGTAGCTAGCTACTAGAGTAACTTGCTTATTCTTAGGTACTTTCTCTCCTTAGAAGAGGAAGAAGAGGTCCTATTATATAAGCTAGTTGTTAAGCTTACTACAATCTCTATAATAGAGGTTAGGTTTGTTAATATTTATAACGCTAGACCCTATAGTGCTAACGTTGTTTATGTCTATGTCTCTAATACTTAAGTTGCTAGGGGTAGCACGTGTTCCTAAGGTGTAAGGGCACTGTAGGCAGGCAAGAGAGATAGGACGAAACGTATAGTATTAGACAGGATAAGAGACAAATCCTTAGGGGTTGAGCCCCTAAGGATTTAGGGGAATATATACGTGTGTGTAGGCTCTAAGGGGTAACTGTAGTTGCCCTAAGGTGTTCCTAAGAGTTAGTATGCCTAAGGTAGAAAGCCCCTAACAATAGCCCCCTCTTCTTACAGTCTGTCCTAGACTGCTAAACTCTATGTGCTAATGCTTGCTAGTTTAAACTCTAAAAAAACCTCTAACGTAAGAGGAAAATAGTTAAGAGAAAGCTAGTTTGCTTATTAGTAGGTGCTTAAATCTATTAATTACGTTAGTATAAATAACTCCCTACAGGGTGCAGCTAGCACTAGTTTGCTGCTTGCTAGGTAACCTTACCTTTAGATCCCTTAGGATTAAAGACTCTAGAACCTATAGTTAAGGCTGTTAGGGAGTTAGGTAATAGTTTAGTAGATTACTAAACAAGTGTTTAGCTAGTACTGCCCTATAGGGTGTCTGCAGCCTTACCTTAGTCCCCTTAAGGATATAGTGCCCTTAGTCTAGTAGCCTTAACCTCTAGGAGCATGGTAAAAAGAAGATATAGAACAAACTATATAGTAATTGTAGCAGGTTCCCTCTGTAGGATACCTATTACTGCACTGCAGTCCCTGTAGGGCACTGCTGCTCTAAGTCTAGGGACTGCAGTTGCCTAGGAGCTAGTGTTAGGTGCAGTAACGTGCTGCCCTAGGCTATTTTCTTAGTGTAACAACTTGTCCCCTATAGGTTGCTTAAGTGTCTAGGCCCTTTGTCTATAAGCTCTATAGAGGCATTATTACCCTTAGTCTAAATAACTGCAGTTGCTAGGGGCGTAGACTTGTTTACTTAACTACTACAGTAGTTTAGCTAGACATATTATTACCTTTACCTAAGAGGTACCCTATAGAGTATCTAGTTAGTGCCTAGGGGTTGTCCTGCTCCTGCGCAAGTAGGCCTAAGGCAACACGCTATGTGTAGGTAGTTTACTGTAATAGTGCCTAGAGGCGTTACCCTATGCTTAGATTGCTCCTGTTACAGGAGTTTATCTGTTAATTACGCAGTGTTAACTAGTACCTTTATTATATTATTAGCTGTTGTTTGCTCTAGACTTAGGATACCTTATAGACGTATAGCAAGTGTCCTATTAGGCGCGTATTATTCCTTACTAACTATATAAAGTATAGGCGTTTAATTGTTTAGAAAGTAGGTAGTTAGGTAGCAGAACGTTAGTAGGCAGCAGATAGAGGTAAGAGAGTTACAGTATATAATAAGTAGATACCTTAACTTTGTCTTCCTTATCTACACTCTACTTTACACTCTACATACTTTCTACTCTACTTCTTTATTATTATTATGCCTCTCCTACCTTTGCACATTAATAACTCTAAGCTACTAGACTTTATCTACGCGCTGCCTAATAATATAGCCCTATAGCCTTCTCTTACGTAGTTTTAGTGCCCTAAGTATATAAAGAAGCTTACTACTAAGTCCTCTACTAATCCTAATAGCTTAATTAAGTTGTTTATTTAGGTCTTTAGGCGCCCTATAGGGTACTGTACGCGCAAGAACAATTTTAGTGTATATAATAGGTGCACATCTAGCAACGTTAGTAGATGTATTAAGGTAAGTCTAGAGCTCTGCCTAGTGCCTGCCTGATACTAACCTATATAGATCGCGCCTTATTTCTACTGCGCTATTAATATGCTTAACTTCCTTCTTAAGCGTGCTATCTACAAGACAAATAAGGAGACTGCCTAACAAGGTAACGCTGTAACTAAGGATAACATCCTAGGTAACATCTAGTACTATTAGCAGACTACCTTTAACTACGCTAAAGCTTATTATCTTAGCTTTGTGTCCTATAATGCTGCTATTAGTTACTATGTAAAGGACTTAGGCTTAAGTTAGGTTAACTATAATAAGGCTTGTTAGGTTTTACGTAAGTACAACCTACAGCGCTTTAATATAAGTTCTTCCCTAACTCTTTACCCTTACTATAGCTAATTTCTGTGTAGGCTGCCTTAGGTATAGTTAGCTAGAAGGAACTGTCTAACGTAGTTATTAATATAGAGGTTAAGCGTGTGTTCTAGTAGGATAGTGCTGCTAGGGGTGCAGAGAAGCGTTAGTACTACTACAGCACTAATATGCCTTCTGCTACTAACGCCCCAGCTGTGCCTTTCTAGCAGTTAACAATCTCTCCTACTAAATTAGCGTTTTTAGGCGCTTAGAGGACTCTAGAGCGCTGTTGTATAGGTAGCCCTAACTTCTAGCCTAGCCCTACTAGGGGTTTATAAGGCCTTCTACTTTTAGATTACTTTTTAGATAATGTATAGTAATAGATTAAATGTAATACCTATATAAACTTCTATGCCTACCCCTATGCTCTTAAGACCCTTGTCCCCTACCTTAGATAGTTGCTAGGCTAATCTACAGCCTTAGGACAGTGACCCTAGGTTAACATATTATCTATAGTTTTTAGCATGTAAGGGTTCTATCCTAGGGGATTTCCTTAGGCGACCCCTCTTCTGCTAAGGCAGGTTTAGATTGCCTTAACCTAACTAAGCATTAGCCTTGCGCTTGTAAGTAGATTGCTATAGCGTATTAGTTACTGTCTTAAGGTACTCCTTAAGGATTTCCTTATAGTAGTTAAGGTTCTCTAGTAGCTCCTAGGTAGCTGCTTTATTCAGCTAACCTAGCTACTTTACTAGGTACTCTTGCCTATAGGCTTAAGTGTTATAGTGCTGTAGGATCCCTTTAACTTTATACCTCTTAACTAGGAGAGTGTCCTCTAGGATCTACGTAGGACCTAGCTAGAACCTCCTCTCTGCGAAGGGTTCCCTTTATAGTTTAAGTAACAATATATTAAACACTAGGTATACTCTGTCTATTAATAGTAGTAGGTCTAGCTTATAAGCTAGCTTCCTAATCTTCTTTATAATAGTAAAGGGACCTAGGTAATAGGCGTTAAACTTCTTAGATAGTTAGTTAGTTATTAGGTTCTTTGCTTAGAGTAGCACTTGCTTGCCTTTAGTAAAGTGTCTGTCTGCCTGCTTAGTATTATACTAACAAGAATTGCTCTTCTAGGCATACTCTAAGCTATCCTTTGCTGCTACCTACAGTTTGTGCCACTGCTCCAGCTGTCTAATTACCTGCTAGCAGAGGTCTAGTGCCTTTCTACTGTCTACCTAGGCCTCTAGGGGACAGTGTAACTAGTGCTTATCTAGGACTCTATTAAAGCCCTAAGGGTTAATCCTATATGCTACCTTAATAGGGGATTTACTATATGCTAAGTAAGCCTTTAAGTTGTATGCGTACTCTACGTATAGTAATAAGTCTACCTAGTTATCCTGTTAATAGTTTATGTAGATACGTAGGTAGGTTTCTAACTCCTAGTTTTAGCGCTCTGTCTGCCTATTAGTCTATAGGTAAAAGGCTGTACTAAGGCAGTAGTTAATCTTTAAATAGTAGCAGATGTTAGACTAGAATTAACTAGTAAACACTAATCTATAGTCTAATATTAGGGTATTAGGAGGACTATGTTTAAGAAAGCACTGCTTAAGCAGTAGTTTAGCTATCCTTTAGGAAGTAACTGTCTTAGTTACAGGTAGATACTAGACATACTTACTAAACCTATTAACTAGGACTAGGATTAAGTTATACTTATTCTCCTAGTTATCCTTTGACTTTAGTAGGTCTGTTATAAAGTCTAGGGAGTAATGCTGCTAGGGTGTATTAGGTACTAGGAGTAGGACCAGCAGCCTCTATAGTTTGTGCCTGTAAATCTTGTTTAGTTAGCATGCAGCGTAACGTTAAACGTACTTATATATATCCTTCTTTAGGTTTAGCTAATAGTACTTTTATTTTAACAGCTAGGTAGTCTTCTTGTAACTATAATAACCTCCTATAGGGTTATTGTAGTTTTTAGCAAGGATAGTTTAGCAAAGAGTTACATCTTAGGGAATCTACACTTTCCTACTCCTGCGCAGGATCCTACTAGGGTTAACTTTCTAGTAGTAGTAACCTGTAGCTGCTCTGCTTGCTTCCTAACTTGTTAGCAACTTATAAGCAGCGTCCTGCTCTTAAACCTGTCTAATATAGTTAGTTAGGCGTTCTAGGGTGTCTAGGGCGTATATAGATTTGCCTTGCGCAGCATTGTTTGTAAGGTAAGTAGGTAACCTAATTTGTCTATTAAGGTTACAAAGGAGAGCCTCTGTAATGTTAAATCTAGGTTCCTAAGCTTTAAATAATTTAGATTAACTCTAGCTGTTATAGCCTGTAGATAGCTAGTTAAGAGCTAAGGGAGACGTATCTCTAGTACCTGTTAGTAGGTAGAATTCCTTAGGAGTAGTTTTAGAGAGTTGCTAGGATCCCTTAGGACCTCTACTAGGGCCGCCTGTTGCTCTAGTTGCCTATTTAACGTTTTAAGCCTTAGACTTCTAGATAGTCTATATTTAAAGCTTTTGTTAGAGCGTTAGTAGCATAGCGTCACGCAGTGCCTACTGCTCCCTAATAACTAGTCCCTTTGTATAATCTAGACGCCTTAAGGGGCTATCTATAGGGTTCTCTAGTCTAGGCTTGTACTTAACTTTAAAGTTGTACCTAGCTAGCTCCTCTGCCTAGTGTGCTTGCTTAGGGAGAGCTCCTTTATAGTTATAAAGTACTGCAGGTTGTTATAATTAGAGAGTACTTAGACTATTAATAGGGCATGCTTAAGGTAATATTGCTACTACCTAAATACCTTAATAATTGCTGCTAATTCCTTATTATAGGTGTGCTATCTAATTAATAGGCCCTAGAACTTCCTACTCTAGAACGCTACTAGCTTCTAGTGTTGTTCTATTAGTACTCCTAATAATTGTAGTTGCAGCAATATAGTAGCTATAGCAAAGTCTAACGTGTTAGTAAGGACTATAATTAGCTTAGTAGGGTTAAAGTGCTGTAGTATAGGTGCTTTAGTAAACTTTTTCCTAATAGTAAGAAAAGTCTAGCGTACTTCCTCTAGCTAACTCTATAGTTTGTACTATCTTGTTAGGCCTTTTTAGGTTTTTGCTAGTGTTTTCTTCCCCCTTTGTTAAAGTAGAGCCTCCTAGCTCTAACTCTAGCCTCTAGGCAGAAGTTATATAGTCTACTAATAGGTAGACAATTCTAGAGTAGTTAAAGATAAATCTTTAGTAAAAGTTAGTAAAGCTAAGAAACACTTAGATGTCCTTGTACCCCTTAGGCTCTAGCTACTCTTAGATTGTTTGCACGCGGACAGGATCTATAACTACTCTACTAGGCGTGACAATAAAGCCTAGGAACTTAACTAACTTTATTATAAATAAGCATTTGCTTGCCTTGCAGAATAACCCCTATTTAATAAGTTAATCTAGGATCTCTTTAACGTAGGCTTAATGATCCTCCTTATGCTCTAAGTATATAAGGATGTTATCTAGATATACTACGCAGGTGCAGTCTATAAGGCCTCCTAAGGTTCTCTAGATATAAGATTAGAACGTTGCTAGAGCGTTTGCTAATCTAAAAGGTATAACTAGGTACTTAAAATAACTATACCTAGTCTTAAAAGCTGTTTTCTACTTATTACCTTCCTTAATCTAGAGCCTATAATAGGCATTACGTAGATCTAGCTTAGAGAAGATAGTAGCTTTTAATAGCCTGTCTAGCATCTTATTTACAAGAGGAATAGGATACTAGTTCTTAATAGTAACCTTATTAAGGCCTCTGTAATCTACACAAAGTTGCAGTATACTGTTAGCCTTTAGCATAAACAGGATAGGTGCCCTAGTAGGGGACTTACTTAGGTAGATCTAACCCTTTTCCTGCGCTATATTAAGGTAGGCCTGTAGTATTTCTAGCTCCTTCCTAGAGAGGTTATAGATAGGCATGTTTAGTATCTTGCTGCCTAGCTTAATGTTAATAGAGTAATTATAATCCTAATATAGTGCTAGTACACTAGACTAGTGTTTGCTAAATGCAAACTACTTATAGTGTAGCTCTAGGGGAATGTGCTTAAGCTCTTCTAGGTCTAGCTTGTTATCTGTAGGGTTGACTAAAGGGTAGTCTTTGTTGCTATCTAGGAGAACTTAGGCTATGCCTGTAGGCAGCATCCTAGAGCGTTAAGGGGGCTTGTAGATAATGCTTGCTACTATACGCTTACCTGTAGCTTTAGGGAGCTATAATAGATCTAGGTGCTGCGCAACGCAATACTAAAGGTAGTTAATAACTTTAAGTATTTTGTTCTAGAGCTAGAGGAGTCCCTTATTGTAGAAGTATTCTGCGTTAAGAACAGCGTCTCTGCTCAGCCCCTAGGCTAGTAGTTGTCTACTGCCTTCCTAGTTACTTTCTAATAGGTTGTTAATTGTCTCCTCTAGGACTTAGTAGACTAGGTTACCTAGGTGTATTAAGTATGCCCTTTCTCCTAGTTCTATAGAGTGGAATAGATCCTATGTAGTAGTAAGGTGTACTCTTTCTGCGTTGTTAGGGAACTACTTGTATGTGCCTTTAGAGAAGCAGATGTATAGGTTAGCAGATGCTAACTATAGGTAACCTAGTACTAGGTTGTATCTCTTAAAGGTAGCTAACTAGAACTCCTGCAGTCCTACAGATTTAACTATACTATTACTATCTAGGCAATTAATAGTTAGATTGTAGGGTTGCTAGATGTCTAGGTAGTTACTATTAAGGAATGTAGTTACTAGCCTTTAATAGAACAATTTATGTTTAAGGTAGAGATTGTCTACTACTTACTAGCTAATAAGGTTCAGCTCTGCTCTAGAGTTGTAAAGGGCTTAGAGCAGCGTTAGGGACCTATTAGGGTCCTAGAGGGATACAGTAACTATAATGCAGGTTTGTTTCCCCTAGTTTTAGGCCCTAGTTGTAGTTAGGATAAGTTAGCGACTAGGGCTTCCCTTTTCCTAACTCTCCTGTTAACTAGAAGTTCCTGTTGTTGCTTCCCTTGTAGTAAGAGTTGTAGCTACTACAGTTTTTCTAGTAACTCTTCTAACCGCTGTTGTCTTTGTTTTAACTCTAGCTATTATTAGATTAGGTAGCTACTAGGGTACTGTTGCCCTAGCTATGGGATAGTGTACCTCTGCAGCTGGCATGTCTCTTGTTCCCCTTCTAATTAGGAGATGTAGCATGCCTCTTGCTGTAGTTAACGTTGTTACTCTTGTAAGTAACTGTAGGACAGGCTGCTATCTCTGCGTTATAGAGAGCTTGTTTAAACTCCTGCTATTGCTAGATGTTGTCTAGGCTGCTGTTACGCTGGATTTCCTGCTAGAGGTAAGGTAGGGTTTTAGACTACACAAAAGTAATTTTAAAGTTGTAGTCTTTAGTACTATTGTTAAACTTAAAGAAGCTGTGCAGCAGTAGTAACTCCTAGCAATTTAATAGTATTAGGAAGGTGTTAACTATATTGCCTTCTCTCTACTTAATATTAAAGAACTTAGTATAGTTCTTATACTTAGTAAGGACAAGGTCTTGCATAAGTCGCTCCTCCTCTACCTTAAGGTTAGACTATAATTAGATAGATCCCTAGTTAATCTGTTGCTAGATTAGTTTGCAATAGATGCTAAACTAAATAGTACCTATAGCCTAGTAGGTTCTTGTAATAGAGTCTTCTAGTACTTAGGCGTATTAGAAGGCTGTCTTAATGTCCTTAATCTACTAGTCTACCTGCTAGGGGGATAGAGCTCTGCTCTTAGTACCTAGCTTAGGTTTAGGTTAAATGTTGTTTAACACTTAGATAATCTTTCTAGCCTTATTAAACGCTGGCTAGTTAGGTTCTAGCTGGTTCCTGCCCTTAGTTAAGCCTAGGGCTTATAAGGCTTAGTTGATCTAGTTCCTTTAGATAGCTAGTTTAGCCTTAGTAGCTCTAGCAAGTTCTGCCTTAAAAAGGTTCTTAAGGAGTTGCTTAACAAATAAAGGCTAGCCTGTAGTTAGGATAGCTATAGGTTTAACTTAGGGCGCTTTAGTAGCGGCTAGAGGGCTTATATTTAAACTAGTTGCTAGGTTTATCTAACCCTAATAGGATAGCACATCTGTTAAAGGGCTAGCAGGGCTGCAAGCCTGTTTGTCTCCTGATTCTATAGGACCTAACGCTTGGTTGTTAGATGTACTAGGTGTTGTGTTAGCTATAGGTATGCCTAGTAGTAACAAGTTTGCTACTATATTGTGTATAGGATACCTCTAGGCATCTGTTAGGTTGCTACTAGGGCTAGTCTGTTGCAAGCCTAGTGCGTTGTTGTTGCCAGCGGCATGTTAGCAATGTTAATTTCTAACTATTGTGATAGGTATAGAAAAAATTAGAGATCTCTTAACTGCCTCTTCTAAGAGGGAGTATAAAGGATTTAAATTGTAAGGGCACTGTAGGCAGGTAAGAGAGATAGGACGAAACGTATAGTATTAGACAGGATAAGAGATAAATCCTTAGGGGTTAAGCCCCTAAGGATTTAGGGAATATATACGTGTGTGTAGGCTCTAAGGGGTAACTGTAGTCGCCCTGAGGTGTTCCTAAGGGTTGGCATGCCTAAGGTAGAAAGCCCCTAACATAAGGTATTACTTATCTTAGGAGTGTTTAAAATGTTAAAGTTGTACTTTAAGCAAAGCTTGTAAGCACTAATTCTATTAGTTCTTAGGGATAAGTAATAGTTCTAGAATAGTAAGGGTAGACGCCTAGGTAAAACACCTAACAATAACTAGGGTAATAATAAGTAGTATAGAGGAGACTATCTAGCTTAAAGGTTAGGTTAAGATTCTAAAGACAAACTTAATTAACAAGGTTAAACACAAACTATAAGGGTTGTGTTCCTACTTGCTATATACTATAGGAAATGCAAGAGCTTACTAAGCTTACTATAAGCTGCGTAAGCTATTATATAGGATCTACCTAGCTTGCAATGCTAAGGGTAAGCTCCTTACGTAACTGCAGTAATTACTATGCCTTTAACTGTGCTGCAGAGAAGCGGGTCTGTAATTACTAGCCTAGTACGTTTACGTACGCTGACTACCTAGATAGCAACTAGCTGGGCATAGGGTTTGTAACAGATACCTTACTTGCTTATAGCAAGTATAAGCAACAAGATCTTGCGCTTAATGCCTTATTCGCTAGTATGCGTATACTGCTTAGGTTATTTAGTGTAGTAATAGTAAATTACAAAGCTTACTATAGATTGTAATTCTTCCTACTCTTATCTTAAGTATATTGCTAATAATTTGTTGCATATCTAGCTTTCCCTCTACCTTAGCAATTTAACTGCCTGCCTGTTTATATAGTACTGCGTGTCCTGCTTTATCTAGTATCTTATAGTTACTATAGATATATATATTAATAATCTAAAGAACATTAGCTTTTAGTAATATTAAATTACTACGTTACAACACTTATATTCTCTCTATACAGTGCAGGTCGTACCCCTAGGCTTTTGTTAGTACTACTACTGCCTAAGTATTAGTCTATCTTTCTACTTCTAGATAGACTGCGTGTGTCTTAGCGCATTACAGCAGCTAGAAGATTATCTCTTCTTAGTATATTATTTATAACCTCCTACACTAAGTCTAGCTAGTACCTATTATCTACATGCTAAACTAGAAGAAGGTCTCTAGTCTTAGTCTTAGACTGCTAGTAGTTGTGTACAAGCTCTTAAATATATACAAGATAGCTAATAATTCTAATCCTACTAGCAAATAGAACTACTATACTAAAATCTTGTAGGTTAAATCTATGTCTATAAGGCCCTTCTATAAAAGCGTAAAGCTGCGTTACTCTAATAAGGCTCTATATTAGAAGCTAATTTGTAAAGCCTACTCTAGGCTAAATATATAACTAAAAGTTATAACCCTCTAACTCTAAATTTGCTACTATAAACAGGTAGCGCTAGAGGATTAAAAATAATCTAGGTCTTATTATAGTAAGGTATACATACTAACTAGGCTTAACTTTCTAAGGCCTAGGAAGACTAACCTTAACAAGAAGGCTGTTATATACATTCTTAATTAGGATACTAGTGTTAGGTTTGCTTAATAAAAAATTATAATATATAAGTAGGAAATTTCTATAAGTGTAGGTTGCTACCTACATACATGCAACTACTATTACCTAGACTTATCCTATCTTGTTTGCTTTAGGGACATAAAGCTATAGTAATACGCATATAGACGTAGAGCAACTAAAGTAAATTACCTAGAAGATCTTGTATAGGCAGTAACAGAAGATAGGTAGAGAAGCAACACTTATTAGTCTAAAGCATCCTGCTATCTAAGTGTGTAAGAACATGCTGTAGTTATAGGTGAAAATTTACTTACAGCTATTCCGCTTACTAAGCTAATATTGCTAGTCTATTAAACTATAGTAAGCTTTTATCTAGTATAAACAGAGCCTTTAATTAAAGCTACTAGACTAATTATGCTATGTATCTAATAGTATATACTTAGAGATATATGCAAGATATCTGCTGCTATACTTGCTCTAGGTAATAGAAGAACTAGATTTGTTGCTAGTAGCAAAGCGCACTAGCTGCTTAGCTCTTTAGCAGCTTTTATGCTCTAGCCTATGCAAACACTGTTAGCAATTAGATACAAGACAGGGAATAGCAAATCTTTTGCTAAAAAGCGCTACTTTAGTAGCCTAAAGAGGCTTATTATAGAATAAACTAGATGCTTAAGAATAGCATCTTTTATACATAAAGCCAGCTATTAAAAAGCTAGGCAGGTAATAAAAAACAAAACAAAGAAGATAACTAGCCTAGCGCATACAATAGAATACTAATTAGAAGGGTTAGATAGAGAATCTATATCTAGGTATACTATATGCAAAGTCTAGATCTACTAATATATAGTAAGAATAGTTAGTGCGCACTTGTACTATATAAATAAGTAGCTCTAGTGTTTGTTAATGTAAGGAGCTAACCTCTAAGGGAATTTGCTAGTAGAATACAAGATGAATTTGATAGAGAACGACCTCCAGAGCAGAGGTTGCAGAGTTTTTATAACTCCGTTTCGGAGGTGTCAGCTCTGTGGCGGGGTTTTGGCACTTACTGGGCCTGCGAGCCGGGGTAAGGCCGAGGCGGTGTACGCCGAGGAGCCAGCACCTAGGCCTAGCCCGTTACAGTTAACTAGCATTTTTAAAATATAGTTATAGCCTTAAAAAGGTTATAGCAGGAATCTTTTTATAAACAAAAGAATAATTTTATTTGCTGCAGTTATAAGATAAGTAGCTAATACAAAGTAGTAGTGTAGATATACATTTAGAAGGACAATAGCCAGCTATATATCTACAATTTAGATCTAACATAATTAGACTAGCTACTATCTTCTACGCAACTTGTAGGTTACTAGAACTCTTGTAGGATAATAGTGTTTAACGTTTTAGTAATTAACATATCTAGTGCCTATAGTAAAGACTAGCAGGGACTTTCTCCTAAAAAGCTACTAGCTAAGAAAATACCGCTAGCTAAAAAAGATACGTTATTACCTAGATACTTGTCTAGGCCGCCTATTCCTAAGTATTCTTAGAAGGAGATATCCTCTAGTAGGTTACTAGAAAGATAGAGAGATTAAAGGGGTATTTTATGTAAGCACATAAGTTAGCATAGCAATTTAACTGTTGTAAAGGCTAGTATTATAGACTCTTTACATAAAACTTTAGTATGCTATGCAGTAAGTAGAGGAATATAGTTAGGTCTCTAAGAAATACAAATGTTTATCTTAGGCGTTACTTTAAAAAAATAGCGATACTCTAAAGTGCTAGGGTGCGAAAACATAGTAGCACCCTTGTTTTAATGTTCTGTAAACAGCTCTAGACACTGTATAAATAAGAAGCGCCTTAATGCAAGCAGTATTACAAACTAACAACAGACATTTATAAAAATAGCTTCTAACTTAAAAATCTAAAAATCTAGCAAAAATAAAAAGTCTAGCAGCAGTTAAGACCTAAGGACTTAGAGTAAGAAGTCTAGGGTTAGAAATGTTAATAATTGCGTTAGAAAACTCTAAGCAGAACGTGTAAAGTTAGAACAAGCAAAGATATAGGGCATATATACTAAAGACAATAATAAAAGACTCTTAGTAATAGATTCTAAGCTAAACAAATACGCTAGCGCTACAACCTAACTAAACTTAAATCCCCTACAGGACTTAAGTCTAGCGCAGCAGCGGATTAGCATGCTATAGAGCTAATAGTAACTAAACTAGATGTAATTAAACTAAATGTAAGCAAACTAAATGCAACTAAAGTAAATATAGCAGAACTAAACGTAACAGTTAACGCGCTAAACCCTAGAATAATACATGCAAACGCTTAAGGAGTTCCTTTAAAATATAAAGAAATAAAAAAACTTATATAGAAGGGTCTAAAATATCTACTAATAGGCTTGTAGATAATCTTAATATAGCATAGGATGTTAACGTTAGCAATACCTATAAGGAGTCCTTGCTTTATAATTACCCTAAGGAAGCCTTTAGTTATATTATAAGGAACTCTTAAGCTTGCTACTACATTAGGTATAGGTCTGCAGATGCTTATAGCGCTTGTTTTAAATTAACCCTCCTAGATAGGTCTAGATACTAGGAAACTAGAGAAGTTACCTAACGCAGCAATTACATTGTTAAGAGAATTGTGCAAATCTATAAAGATAGGAAAATAACACTTCTAATAAATATACTTAGCAAGGTAAAGATTCTATTAGTATACTAGGATTCTAAAATAGGCGTTAGACACAACGCTAAGGTTAACGTACTAGATCCTAATTACCTAGTAAGATAGCCTTACACCTACTGCTTTATCTATCTAGATCCTACGCTCTATGCAAGATATAACCTTAAAAACAAGACAGGTTACAGTTACAAAACTAGATTAATAATAAAACGTCTAATAGAAGGGAATAACAACTAGTAAAAGTCTATTACTCTCTATAATATTGCAGTTAGGCTTAAAAATAAATTTAAGGAAAAGTAGATAAGCAGGGTGCTAGGTAGACCTAAGCCACTCTGTAAATTAGTTTATAAGAGAAAAGTAGCGTCCTACTAGAGTAATTTGCGGTATGCTACTGCTAAACTATTAGCAAGCCTTCTGCTTATAAAACCTCTAACCTCACCCTATTAACCTACGCCTCTACTAGAGACGCAAATCAAACAGGCTCCTACTAGAGAAAAGCTTACAATGTTGTTAAAGCAACGCTTTCACAGGGACTTTTAGAACTTTTTAATTTAGCAGAAGATGTTGTGTATGCAGACTTAACTAAACTACAGCAGCTTCTTTACCCTGCAGAGTTTACAAAGTAGAAGGCAGTAAACTCTTAAAACAGAGTTATCTTTTTTAAGAGGTAGCAAAATTATTTACATTAAGGTATCTGTGTTTCTATTGCTTAAATTAGATTAATAGTTAAGTTTTCTATTAGTATTAGTAGCTTAAGATAAATCTCTATTTTATTCTGTCTCTAAATACATTTGCATTAATTGTTAGAGCGTTTTAGCGTCTCCCTTGCTACTCTTAATTAGGGGTTTTTTAAATTAATCTAATTGTCTCTAAGGGACTCCCTTCCTAACAGTCGCACACGCTGCATAGAGCCTAGAGTACGTTGCGTGTAAGCTTAGAAGTCCTATATCTAATCTTTACTCTAGACTTGAATTTTTCCTTGTTATTTAATAGCCTAGTTTAGTCTAATTACACATTATGTGCAGTTCTTAAAGACATGTCTGCTTACTAGACGCTACCTCTTATGTTCTCCTACACAAACGTTACTATAGAAATTATTCCCTAGATTAGTAGAATGCTAATATAAGTATAAAGCATTATAATTAAAAGCTAACGCTAAGAAGGCTATACCTACTATTTTCTTTTTAGAGTTAGAATTATTGCTTCTCTATTAGGGTCTAAAATAATTGCAGGTGATGCAGGCAAGCAAAATGCCTTTGTTCCCCCTCTAGATATACTATAATCCTTGTAGGGCCTAGAAGAAAAAACACTAATAGCGCTTGCTAAAAAAGCTATTAGGTTTAATTACCTAAACTATAGGGGCTCTGCTAAAGGGGCTTTAAATTGTTATCTGCTTCTAAACAAGTTATCTATTAATTTAAACTGCGTAGATAGTCTTTGCCTTAAGCTGTTGTTTGCGTTATGCTAGAATAGCGTTTCTCTTAACGCTGATAATTACAAGTCTTACGTAGCCTATCTAGACCTTCTAATAGAGGGCAAATGTCCTGCAGATTATAAGAACGCGTTCCAGCTCTATTCTTTAAAACAATCTAGGATACTTTAGTCTTTTGTAACATCTCTAGGCACTTTCTACTTAGTAACAGCAACTAAACAGGTAGGAGTAGCTATTTCCTAATTAGAACTTAACTTACATAATTTTAGGTTTAAGCTATTATAGAGACTTTTAGAATAGATAAAACATAGCTACATTACAGCAGGCAATTAACAGCTGCATAAATTTATTAGGCATAATTAAAAATTGCTTTATCTTTTCTCTACAGCCCCTATCTTAAGCCAGCTAATGTATTTTATCTTTGTTAGCAGCAGTTGCTAATAAAAGCTGTGTTAGGCCTTAGTTAGGTCTTTGCAGTAACATTAATATTAATTTATAGAATAGACAGAATAACTCTTTAATGTCTCTATGCTCTTTAGCAACTAACTTAATTAAATTTTTTAGAAAATAAGTTGTTAAGAATATTTAGACTTTAAAAATCTCTTACTTAATTAGATTCTAAAAACAATCGCATTATGTTAACGTTAGCTTTAAGAAGAATTTGCAGAAACTACTAGAGTACTCTATTGCGTTATTTTGTTAACATATCTCTAATTAGCTTAACTGCAAAGAGCCTACAAGTAGTTACATATGTTTAATTTTAATTTAAATTTGTTTTTGTGTATATCTTCTAACGTCTAGGTTCTGCTAATTTATGCCTTCTCCGTTTACAGCGTTGTCCTCCTATTCGCTCTTATTGCTAGATAAGCTGCCTTAATTATAGCTAGAGTTATCTACCTAAGGATACTTAACATCTTTAGCTAACTTTTCTTTCCTCTTAGTTTCTTTCGCTATAGCTTTAGGTAGTCTTTTATTATCTAAGTCTCCTATGCTTAGAATCCTTTTACCTGCATCTATTTTGTCTAGCTTCTTATTTGCTAATATATTTTTGCCTTAGTTGTCTTTAACTAAGCGCCCTATGCTTAAAATTTCTACATCTACAGTTATGTTTTTTACAATTTTTGTATTATCCTTAGCCTAGTGTTTTTAACCTAGTACGTAGTTATGTTTTGTAAGGTAAAGAGTTAACTAGTAATTCTTGCACACAAAGTATTCTTTGCATAAAGGAGACTTATAGAGCGCTGCTCTATGCTTAAATTAACAGCCTAGCTTAGTAAAACATCTATCCTACTTGTCTAATTAACTAAGGTATAGCTATATAAGTTTTGTTAGATATTTATCCTTAAATAGTTCTTCTATCTTGTTTTTAAGCCCCTTAGACTGTTTAAGATCCTTTATATAAATGCTCTTATTAAGAATAGTAAATAAAACGCGCTAGAAGTTAGAAATTAGACTAAGCGTAACATTTTTATACCTAGTATCTATATAAGTTGTTATAAGGTTAACAAGTTTAACGTGCACTTTAGATACAATTAACTCTATATTAGTGCTCTATAAGAAAAGTACTATTCTAATGCTCCTTCTTTGCTGCATAGATATAGCTGTATTTGTAGGTGTAGTAAGTACGCGTAGAGAATTTAAAGACTAGCACCTTTCTGCTAGTCTTATAGTAATAAAAGCATCCTGCACAAATCTAAATACATATCTACTTAATTAGTCTATTTAGCTAACATATTATAAAAGAGCAGTTCTAGTATTACAGATAAGGACTAAAGCTTCTATAATAAGATCTTTGTGCTTTTTAGTACTTCTTAAGTTTACTAATGCAATGTTCTAGCAGCGTAATAATAATGTTACGTACAACACTACTAGCGAGGCCTATGTTAAAACAACTACTATAACTTCTACAAGTGCGCTAATTGCAATAGTTGTAACAGGTTCGCAGTTTTATCTATTCCTAACTAACCTATCTCTACGTTTGCCTTTACCTTTATAGGATAACAGAACTAATTTAACGCATAATTTCTCTACGCCTACTAAGTCTAGCGTTTCTTTCTCTGCCACGTTAAGTTTGATAGATATTAACTACAATACAATAATGTACAAAGTTCTGTTAATAATGTCTATTTTCTACTCCCTATAGCCCTAATAATCTAAGTAGGCATCTTTAGGTCACAGCAAGACATAGGACTAGCATAGCAAGCAATAGACATTATTTACGTTATGTTAGCTAGACAAGTCCCCTTTAAGCAATAACTAGTTCTGCAATCTTATATTACTATCTTTTCTTAAAAGAGGAGCTAATAGCCTATCTCCTCTAACAATAATAATATTATCTTATTAATTACGTGCAGTTAATACCACTAGTTTATTAGGTTGCAAAAAGAGTACATAAAAGAGCTACAAACTAGGTTATAACAGTCTACTACAGCCTTAGCTAAAGTTATTTTAGTACAAGTTAGGATAGCTTATATACGGCTATCTATATATAGCTTAGCCTACCCTAGATAGCTAATTTTGTGTAACTCTTCTTCTCTCCTTACACTATTACATTTATAAGCCTAGGAGCCTTTAGTTAATTACTGCGTTTACCTAATATACAGCTAATACAACAAGCTGTTAATATAATAAAGAACAACACTAGGAAGCAAAGTTAGCTAATTAAGAAACTATAGCTACTTAAGAGTAGGAACTGCAGGTAGCAAGAGCGTTAGTTACCTTTAGAAAGCTAGACGAGTAGATAGTATGCTTGCGCAGGAAGACTTCCTAAGAAACACTAGATAACAAGGAACCTACAATACCTCTAAGTTACAGGACTAAGGTTAACTAGCTAGTATAGACCTTAGCAGCATCTCCTCTACTTGCTATAAAGGAAGAACACCCTAAAGACACAGAACTTATTTACAGACTTTAAGTTTTAGCAGAACAAAGATTATATAGAAACTTTATGTTATATAGCATAATACAGCTAACATTAGTTAGGGGCGTAGGCTAAAATTTTACTTGTATTGCTAAGGCTTCTAGCCGCCTCTGCAAGATAATAAGAGACTTAAACTTATGTTAAACCAATCCTGCAAAATAAGCTACAGCTGTACCTATGCAAATAAACTGCTTGGTTTTAGCTATGCTTATAGTAATTATTGCAAAACTTATTCTGTGCATAAATAGTAGATACTTTCTTCTATACAGAGCCTATTGCAATGCACTAAAGATTATTATTGCACATAGAGACAACCAAGGGCAAAGAAGAAGATAAACTGTAATTATTAAGGATAGGACCTAGAGGATTTAAAACTTAAAATTGTTCCTAAATAGTAAAGTATAATATCTTATGCTTATATTACTACAATAGTTACAACAATTGTTTTTAGCTTTAGGTCTGCTACTTTAGTCCTAGGTCTTTTGTATTGCTTAAACTATGTCTGTCTTTAAGCTCTTAAGAAGTTTAACTATAATAGAGCTTACAGGACTATACTTAAGTAATTAATTAATTAAATTAGTCTCTATTTTTCTATATAGAACGTGTTACTTAAATATAAATAAAATATATAGGTTACGTAATCTTGCTTAATAAGCGTTTAGTTAGTATTAGAGCTGCTTAGAACTAGCGTTGCTAGAGTAGAGCAGCTTAACTAAATTAGCACGCTCTATTAGAAAATAAGCTACGTATGTAACTCTACACGCTTAGTTATATAACACACCCCCTAGTTAATCCTATATTAGAAACAACTAAACTAGAAGCATGTCCTTAGTAATTATAGGGCTCTAATCTTAGATTTTTATATTTCTCTAGATATCTAAGATTACTACGCGCCTATAGCGTACTCTAGGTACTCTTCCTTTTAAGAGACCTCTCTAACTTTTAGGCTACTATTATAAGCAGTTTATTGCTAGTTTAGGCACTTATTTTTAATAGCTAAATTTTCTAAGCCTATAGCTAGCTATTAAGCTACTTAGTTATAGTTAAAGTAAGCACTTCCTAGGTTAAGCATTTCTGTAAAGCACCGGTCTCCAAAAAGTGTCACACCCTAATTCACCTCTAACTTAGCTCCTTTACGTTTCCGTTCCTGCCCGTAACTTAGTTATAGCATTCCAAACTTCCCTGTATTCTAGCAGTATAAAGGCACGAGGAGAATTATCTGTAGATAGATAGTTTTTAAGTATTCTTTGTACAAGACCTATAGGAATAGAATTGTCTCTGTGTTACCTATCCTAGTGCTCCTATACACCTTGTAGCAGATACACACGCATTCTAGAGCTTTCTATCATCCTGTGTTGTTACATTATACTCAAAAACTTGTCCTAGCTAGTGACGGCCTCTAAATAATATTGCAAGTTTGTTTAGTTATTGTGTACCAAGCAGATTCAGACCCCTTTTAGTTACAAACCATACAGGTCCTAATTATCGTCTATCTAACAGTTAGGATTCCAGAGACCTCCTAACAACCAAAGCCTTTGGGTTTAGAACTTCCTGCGACTTACTGTTCTAGGATTACTTCAGAAAAGTTACGTTAGATTGCGCCAAGATAAAGACTCAGAGATTATTAATAACCTACCCAAATCAGATCACTACTAATGTTAGGCACCACCAACCCTGGTTCAAAGGAACCTATCAGACAATCCACTTAAGGACAGGCAACAGCGCCCGCTAAGGGATTAACTAACACCCAGACGCTTAGCAAGAGCAATACTAAATTAGACTTAGAATAGGTAAATCTTTATAAGTTAGTTAACTAACTAAGGGCTAAAGTAGCCTAGCTTTAGGCCTAATCCCTTCCCTACAAAGATGTACCTGTGCCTACTACAGAGTCTCCCCTTGTTTAATCTTAGCAACCTCCTAAAAGGTTCTAGTCTAAGACCCTAGTCTACCACCCTAGGCTTAGTGAACGCACACCAGCTATCAACGAATTAAGTAATAGAAAAGACCCTACTTTCAGACAGTGGCAAGCCTTAATTCAGGACCAACTCAACATTAATTCAGATCACTATCCTACAGAACAAGCTTGTATGGCTCTGGTATAGAGATATACTTCTAGGCTCGCTAAGGAATACCTAGAGCCCTAATACTTGTCTTGTAAAATGGACCAGTTCTAGAGCGCAGAGGAAATAATAACGCTTCTCTGCTCCTACTTTATTACAGGGAATAAGAGAGCTAAAAGTCAGGCTGTTTTTAATTAACTCTAAATAGGAAAAGATGACACGTTTCTACTTTTTAAAGCGCGCTTCCTAAGTGCTGCTATCTAGGGACAAGTACCTAAGTTAGAATAGTTTTACTACATGTGGACAAAGGTTACCCCTGCCCTCTAAAGTCCTAACCTAGGATTTAAGAGGTAGTAGGATAACTTGTTTAAACTTATAGTAGAGCATCTTACAGCGTATAACATAGAAAGAAAACAACATCCTGGTTATGCCCCACCTAATACCTTACTACCTTAGACCTAACCCTAAACTGTCAACAATCAGCATCAGACTAACAACCTACCTCCAAATCAGCCTACACCTAGCATTTAGAAACCTCCTATATCTACTCCTACTCTAGCACCTAGGACTACACCGTCCCAAGCCACACCCGTAAGAGAGCCAACCTAGGCAACTGCTACAACTGTAGCAAGACAGGTTACTTTGCAAAAGATTGCCCTAGTCCCTAGGTACAAGAAATCCAAGTAGATACAGAGGAATATGTCAACGCTAAAGAAGATTTTAAAGAGGAACTAATACCTAAGGGAAACAGCCCCGCCTAGGAGGACAACTTCACCTAGGCCTAAACCAATATAACCTATCTAACCTCTCTTTATCTCATTTGTTCAGTAGCCCCTATTTCCTTGCTTCTTCTATTCTATCAAACTAAGGGCTAGGCGTACAACTTAACTCCTTAGTTAATACTAGTGCCTAAGGATTTTTATTTTTAAATTCTAACATCGCTACTTTGGTGTCTGCTGCACTTAGGACTCCTATCTGAAGGTTGCCCTTTAAGGTCCAAGTCAAAGGATTCTAGGATTAGATCACGACCCTAGTGAACCAGTACATTCAGTTGCACTTAACTATCAATAGGCGTAAGATACGCAACTGCCCCTTCGTTATTATTAATCTAGGATCCTAGGAATGTATTATTAGAATTAAATAGTTAAAACGTTTTAAACTCTAACTTAATACAGAGCAATCTCAGCTTATATAGCTAGCAAGGTACCCTAGGTTGTACGACCCTGCCCCTCCATTAATAATAACCCTACATTAACCTTTGCTACAAGCCTACGTCCTACAAGACGTACAACAAAGGGACAACCTATAGGAAGCTGCAGAGTACTAACGTTGCTAAAGTCCAAATCACTTAATATATCGTATAAGAGGTGTTATTTAATTGCCAAAATGCTGTTCCTTACCAACAATCCTAACCCAAAAGCCTCTAACTTGCCACCTCCTAGGGAGGCGCGCATTTCCTTACTTTTATCAAATGCTTTTTACTTTTCTATAAAAAAACCACAGAACGAATTTTTTACTACTAGTCTATACAAGATTAATCGCGTCATTAACTACTGTTGTACCTAAGACAACCCTAAGAACGCTCAGCTGCTCAACAAACAATTGCCAGATAAATATGTTTAATATGCCAATGTGTTCAGCAAAACAGAAGCTAAAACCCTTCTAGAACACCGCCCCTACAACCACAAAATTATATTAGAGGGCCAATTGCTAAATTCCTACTCGCCCTTGTATAAACAAAATCTTAAGGAACTTAAAGCTACTAAAAAGTTTGTGCAAGACCAACTACAGCACAGCTGGATCAAACACAGTCAGAGCCCCTTCGCGTCGCCTATACTCTGTGTTCAAAAACCAAACAGGAATTTGCGCATTTGTGTTAACTATTGTAAACTCAACGCCCTTACAAGAAAGGACTCCTATCTAATACTGCGCATAGACAAATTGTTAGCACAACTGTCCAAGGCTAAGGTATTCACTAAATTTAACATCCAGAATGCCTTCAATCAAATTTGTATAGATCCTGCCTCTAAGGAGTACACCACGTTCCGTACACGTTACAGTAGTTACAAGTGCAAGGTTCTACTCTTTAGGCTATGTAATGGACCAGCCACTTATCAACAATATATAAATAATGTTCTTATTAAATATCTAGACAACTTCTGTATTGCATATCTAGATAACATCCTTATCTACTCTAAAGACCTTATAACCTACAAACAACATATCAAGCTAGTACTTAATCAACTCTATATTACCAGATTACAAGTAGACATTAAGAAGAGCAAGTTCTACGTTACCTATACTAAGTACTTAGGTTACATCCTAACCAACAAAGGAATTAAAGTGGACTCTAAGAAGGTACAAGCCCTTAGGAACTAGATCCCTCCTACTACTGTTACCAGTGTGAAATCGTTCCTAGGCTTCACTAGGTTTTACCAACAATTCGTACCTAAATTCTCTCGCGTAGCTAAGCCCCTCATCGCCTTACAAAGCCTAGCAAATCCATTCAAATAGACTGCTTAATGCCAATCTAGTTTTAAAAACCTAAAGGAAGCCTTGTTGTCTATCCTAACTCTATGCCATTTCAATCCCAACTACAATACAAAGATCGAAACTAACGCCTCTAATAGAGTTGTCGCTGGGGTTTTGTCACAGCAGCACCCCAACAACAAGTAGTACCCTATAGCATTCTACAGCTAAGTACTCTCTAGAGCCAAACTCAATTAGGAAATATATAATAAGGAGTTGTTCGCAATTTTACAAGCCTTTAATAAGTAGAGAGCTGAACTCACCTTAGTCACGAAACAGATCTAAGTCTACTCTAATTATTAATCCCTAGAGTACTTTATAACAACTAAAATCTTAAATGCTCAACAAGCACAATAGGCAGAAGCTCTAGCTCCATTTAACTTTAAGATTAAATACACGCCAGGCAAGAACAACAAGCGTACCAATATCCTAAGTCGCTAAGAACAGGATCTTGCAAATCTAAAGTCTGCTTAAGAAGACAATCAGTCCCAAGTCCTACTAGGTCCACAGCGGTTACACAACCAGATTAATTCCAATTTAGCTCAGACATATCTAGCTAAGACTAACCTAGTTGTGGCCACTATCTGCTCAGTACAGCCCATCATAAAACTAGATTCCTTAGAACTAATTAAGGCGTTGATACAAGAAAACCAGAAATCTTTTAAACAAGAACAACTGTTATTGCCATCTCCGTATCAGATCCAAAACAGACTCCTTCTCTACTATAATTAACTCTGTGTCCCCACCAACTTAACCCTATGCACACGCCTAATTAAGGAAGCCCATAACCAACCATCAACTGCTCACCCCAGTGCCAAGAAGACCTACCAACTGCTATCACAACAGTATCACTAGAAAGGTATAAGTGCTACATGTGAAAGATATGTCTGAAACTGCATCCTATGTCGCTAAGGCCATCCAAGACAGACCTAACTCTGTAGGTACTTGCATCCCTTGCTAATACCTAACAAACTAATGCAACATTTATGCATTAATTTTAAGGATTTTCCTAAGGACAAAGCTAGGTATAACCAGATCATAGTCATTATTAATTGCCTAACCAAACAAGCTATCACAATCCTATGCCATAAAACAATTACAGCACGCAGGATAGCAAACTTGTTTATACAATAGGTGTATTAGTTCAGACACACCCCTAAGTCAATAGTAAGCAACAGGGGCCCCTAGTTTATCTCCACTTTCTAGACAGAATTCTGTCAAATCATAGGTATAAAAGTCAAGCTATCTACTGCCTATCACAAGGAAACTAACAGTCAAACAGAGATCATAAACAAGTATATAGACCAACAGCTCCATCCCTTCGTCTTGTACTATCAGGATAACTAGTCTAAACTCCTACTAATCATGGATCGTGCCTAACTCACTCTGCCACATTCCTTAATTAGAATATCACCTTACTAAGTAATTTATAGTAGCCAACCCAAACAGAGCTAGAGTTAGAAAGGAGCTAATACAGCAGTAACCCCCGTAGAACAACTCAACCACAAGGAGGCCTTAGCATTAGCAACCTGTATGCACAACGCCTAGAAGGTAGCTAAGGAGAATATAGAGAAAGCCCAAGACCACATGCGCTCCGCAGTCAACGCTCATCGCAACCCAGTTAACTAGACTGTAGGTAACAAAGTGTACCTTTCCACCAAAAACTTAACAAGTAAGCAACTAAGCTAAAAGCTATCTAACAAGTAGGAAGGTCCCTTCAAGGTCCTAGAACAGGTTAGTCACTCATATCGCTTGAAACTTCCCCTAGTTCAAAAATACATAACGTATTTGCACCCAACGTTCTATATAAGGATCCAGATAACCTGTTGCCCAGTTAGGAAGCTCCAAAACCCGCAGGTATTCCTATTCAAGGAGTAGAGGAATAGGAGGTCCAAGAAATCCTAGCTAGTAGGTTAGTCCGCTGTAGTCTCAAGTACCGTGTAAGCTAGGTCAGCTATAACCTAGACCCAACTTAGTATCCCGCAAAAAACTTTACAGGAGCACCCTATAAGCTAAAGGCGTATCACAACAAGTACCTAGAGCAGCCTAGTCTACCAAAGGCATTAAACAAATAGATCACAGCATAGGAAGAAGGTCAAGAATTGTAGGGCAAATAAAGACATTATAATTCAGAAAAGGATAAAGGAAATCTATTAACTCTAAAACGCCTCCAACCACGTTTATACAATAGATAACAACAAAAGAAATCCTCCTTACTATACAGCTAGAGAAACCCTTTCTTTTTAAGGGTTCTCAATGTCACTTATCTCCTTAGAGCCACTGTCGTTAGTTTTGTCTAACAACCCAGGAGCACCCTTTTTTTTAGGTACTAGAAGCAGAGCTAGCTTCACTAACTTACCTCTAACTCTGGAGCTACAAAGGGCCATTTCCCGTCGCAGCTTAATGACCTCCCTAGTCAACACTAACAAACCCTCCACCATCTCCTCTATTACCTAGCCCTGCGCTGTACTAGCGTGGTACTAATGCAGCAACACGTTATTAGCAGTGACTCCCTTAAGCTGCGCAGTCGCCACCTGCACCACACTCGCCAGAGCCATCGCCAATACCATAAGGCTACGCCATGCCTCCAGTGCCGCCTCCGTCACCTCCTCCGCCGCCTCTCCTGCCGCCTCACCCTGGATTCCTCCTCCCACATAACAAGGTCGTCATAAAAAGTAGCATACTCAGGACTAACGTAAATCAGAACCTATAACTATCAGTATCAGTCAGAGAGCAGGAGTAAAGAAAAGTCTAGTTACCAGATAACACTTCTTATTTTGAAGTGTGCAATAAGCACACTTCAACAACAACGCCTTGTCAAAGGCGTAGTCTACCTTCCTCCCCCTCGCGAAGGCCTAAATTAAACAAAGGCAAATAACCCAATAGGCTACCGCAAGAGCTCTAGGCAGGACTAGTATTAGCATAGTAACCAATTAACAAGCCTGGGAGCATTAGCATAGGAACAATCAAAAGAGCGTAGGGATACTTACAGCAAGAAATAGTGTCTGTTAGAGTCAGGAAAGGTATAAGGATTAATTGTTTATATACCTACGCGACGCGTCCTAGAAATTAGATATAACAACAACAGTAAACCTGTTTCCCTCTAATTAAGTCACAATACAGCTTGTTGTCACGTTAGATTTAGGCAGCAGAGTCAACAAACAAAAAAAGTTGTCTTTACTTTAGATAAAAACAACAACAAAACACCAAAACAACAACCTAAGTTAACCAAAAACCCAGAACAGACGCTAAATTAACGCACCAACGCTACAGGACAACAACTGTTATCACTCACGCGTATCTAGGACAATCCGCCTACACAGGAGGGGGTAGTGTAAAGCACCAGTCTCTAAAAAGTGTCACACCCCAATTCACCTCCAACTTAGCTCCTTTACGTTTCCGTTCCTGCCCGTAACTTAGTTATAGCATTCCAAACTTCCTATATTCTAGCAGTATAAAGGCACAAGGAGAATCATCCGTAGATAGATAGTTTTTGAGTATTCTTCGTACAAGACCTATAGGAATAGAATTGTCTCTGTGTTACCTATCCTAGTGCTCCCATACACCTCGTAGCAGATACACACGCATTCCAGAGCTTTCTATCATCCTGTGTCGTTACAATTTCTAGGTAGTAAGAGTAAGCGTAAGAACTATATTCTAGCAGCTTTACCTTTACTAACCTAGTTACTTTCCTATATAAGTGTTCTACCTACTTAATTTCTCTATTTCTCTAGTTATATCTATTAATATGCCTATAAGTATACTAAATTATTTTCTACGCGCCTAAGCACTCTCTAGCTAATTATTTCTAGCTTCTTAATCTATTAAGAGCTTTATTATTAGACATTATCTAACTAATCTTACTATTAATGTTTTCCTAGCTCTTTTTAGAGGTTTGCTAACTTAGGTATAGAAATAAACTAAAACCTAGTGCTGCGCGCGCACTGCTGCTACCTCTACTGCCTAAGCTGCTGCCTAAGCTGGCTAGCTGCCAGCTGCCTGCTTGCCCTTGCCTGCGCCTACCCCTATGCCTGCGCCTGCTCCCTTGCCTAAGCCTAAGCCTATAGCTGCAGCTTTGCCTGCTCCTTTAGTAGTTGCTGCTGCTACTACTGCTATAGCTGCTGCCACCACTGCTGCCTACGCTGCTGCGCTGCTGCTGCTGCCTGCCCCTACGCTACCTGCCCCTGCCTCAGGCGCTCTAGTGCCTAGTGCGCGCAGGTTAATACTCTGCGTGTACTGCGTAGACGCGCTGCTAGCAAGCAGCTTAGTTACGCTGTGCGTTAACAATGCTGCTACTAGCTACTATAGCAAGCGCTGCTAGCGTTGTGCC
The DNA here is from genome assembly GCA_026119515.1 of Ascochyta koolunga. Taxonomy (NCBI): domain Eukaryota; kingdom Fungi; phylum Ascomycota; class Dothideomycetes; order Pleosporales; family Didymellaceae; genus Ascochyta; species Ascochyta koolunga. The sequence goes on along the minus strand of JANLCG010000002.1, from coordinate 1,764,753 downwards.
TTTAGGCACTTCTACTACCTACTCCCCCTACCCTTAAGCTGCTTAGGCTAGAACTAGTAGAGGAGCTTGCTTCCTCTAGCAGAGTAACAACTTTAGTAAGTAACTTAGTTTTTAGTTAATAATAGTAGCTAATAAGCGTTTAGCAGGCTACTAACCTATGCACTACTATCTAGGTAGTAAAGGGCCTGCTTATAGATAGGTATAAATTTTAAGTACCTATTTATAAGTAGGTTCTTTAAGATAAAACCTATAGGGAGGGGTTATCCTCTCTACCTATAGTTAATTTGTTTTTATAAGCTCCTTAGCTGCTAGGCGTGCGCTTAAAAGAGCTGCTACTAGCAGTCTAGGGAGACTTATACCTATTTAGCGAGGGGTTATCCTCCCTAGCAATTTAAAGATCTTCTCTTTCTTTATTAACCTGCTCTTTTCCTGTAACTAAGTCTTTCCTCTTTTAACTAATACTCTATAAGTTTAAATATAATAAAAAGCGCTTATAAGCTTGTCTAGGAAGCGCTTTTATAAGGCTATTAGCTAGCATCTTACTTGTTTTAAGGTAGGTTACTTAGAGTTTTTCCTTAGCGTACTCTTGTTTTAACTATATATTTTAGATATCTACATAGCACAGCTAGGTAGTAAGCTACTTGCTCTCTTTAACTACTAGTTAGATAGTTTATTAGTTATTATAGAAAATCTCCTATAGCACCCCTAAGTCTAGCTAAAGTTCTCCTAGGAATTGTTTTAGAGCTACTAACTCTTTAGCTACATGCTCTAAAGCAAGTAATTTAGCCTTAGTAGTAGAAGTAGTTACTATTAACTACTGTGCAGCTTTCTAGATAATTAGACTACTAAAGAGCTGCACAATATACCCCTAGAAAGATTAATAGGACTCTCTATTGTTAGCAAATAAGGCGTCTCTATATATAAGCAGATAACTACCTTTATAAGCGCTATACCTTATACCTAGATACTTTATTCTATATAAATAAGCTAAAACCTAAGTAGCTACCTTAAAGTAAGCAGCTCCTAGATTTATTAAATAATAAGATAGCTAAGAGGCAGCGTATACTACATCTAGTTAAATTATAATTACTATATAGAGTATAGACCTAACTTGTTCTTAAAACGCTTTAACCTCTTGTTTTAAAGCTTCTCTACTATATTTAAGTAGCTCTTCTATAGGAAATAGAACTATAGGGAAGGAACCCTTCTCTACTATCTTAAATTTAGTAGCAAGCTTATTAATATAGGAGTTGTATACAAGAGTTATAGTATAAGCCTCTCTATTTCTAATTATTTAAATGCCTAGAAACTATTTAGCAGCTCTATAGTCTTTAATTTAATACTTTTCTATTAACAAGCTTATTAGCTGTTTAGTAGCAGCTTAATTATTATTATAATAGGCAAGGAGGATATTATTAACATAGAAGTGTAGCACTATTTTCTATTTAGGATTATAGAATAGGCATAGCTCTTCTTTTAATGCTAAGAGACTAAGCTTCTAGAGCGTACTAGAGAGCTCTCTATACTATAGAACTAGTAAATTACGTAACTGTCGCAGTGAAGGATGGTGGTTATGTGAGCCAATGTGAGCAATCACGGACCATACCAGATTAGATCACATCAATCAAATCCACCCAGAAGATCGATCCTATTTCTGGACTAGGGCATAGCCAGTAAGGTATATAGACCTGATCTTTTACTTAAATAATAAGACAAGGAACTTAATTAACTCTTTCACACTCTAATTATCTTATCTAGTTATCTCAGCTCCTACAGTTATGAGCCTGGCGTTATAAAGACTACACAGTAGATTCTCCCTGCGTACTTTGTATAGCTAAGAAGCTAGACACAATCAATTACAAATATTATCTACTTCTCTTAACACCTAAATAATAGAAAGTAACTCCTAACTCTTAACTGGTTAAATACTCCTTAAGACTAGATTAGATTGGCCCTACTAGTTTGCTTAGCTTGAACTTTATGCAAGAGATAAGGCAGTATAGGATCAGATCAATCTAGAAGGCGAAACGGTTGCAGCAATTAACGAACAAGAACTAGAATATCTAACTCTTCCTCTAAAGCTAGTCCCTAGGAGCATCTCAGAGACTAGTAACTAAGATAAGCGGAGCGCTGCTACCAATAAAGAGCAGCACACCCTTAGAATAGAGGTATACAAGCTAGCGATCAAGGATCACCCTAAAGAGGTATAGAAATATAAGATTGCAACCTTAAAATAGGTAAGGATAGCTGCAAAACTCAGCAATATCTAAGACTAGATCAATAAAACTGTATTAGCTAATCTTATAGCCCTAGTATTAATTAAGATGCTTAACGCCTAAGAATTGACCCTACAAGCGCTAATCTGAATTTTAAAGAACAATCTAGCACTAACTAACAGCAACACTATGCATCTAGTTAGGCAGCAATATCATGCTTACCTTGAAAAGGGCCGATCAGGTCAGATCTCGCCAGATAAGTAGTTTAATAAGTGGCAAATACTCTATAGAAAAGCTTAGGCGTTTGGGATTACTAAGATTAAGGGTTAACTTGCTCTTACTAATTTTCTTGACGCAATTGCTCCTAGGATTGCTCTAGAATGGTCCCGCTTAATAAGGCAACAAATTATCATAGATGCAGCCTTTGGACAACAATTAATAGATATAAGCAATCTATCTAAAGTCTTTACCCTTATGCTCTAGGAACAAGCAGCTACCTTAATTAAAGGAAAAGGAATCTCTGCCTTTGCAACCCTAGGAGGAAGGTTAGATTAAGATAAGAACAGCTTAGGATCAAACTGGAAGAATTGCCTATACAAACTAAGAGGATCACACACCTAGGAACTAATTAACTGCTAAAGACTACAAGCTGCTATTACAGGATCAACCCTATCTAGAGCACCTAAGATATCTCTGTTAAGTCTTAATAAATTAAAGATTAAGGAGAGGCTAGATACTGCAGAATGGACTAAGCTTAGAGAACAGATTAAGGATACTAGATAGAAGACTAGATCTACTACAGACAAATCTTCCTTAGACAAATCTTCTTCAGCTAAATATCCTAGATTAATTTTAGCGGCTGTGATTAATCTATTACATTTCTAATCAGACAAGGGTAGAGTCTACTCTACTATTAACTTAAAACACCCTCTATCTTTAAGCACGATCCTAGATAGTAGAGGAGCTGTCTACTTAGTTAATGATCAATCCTTCCTAATACCTAGTTCATTTAAGCAATCCTCTCCTAATAAGACGATTAATGCAGGAACTTAATTACTCCTAGTTTTAGGAACAGGCAATTAAGTGCTAAAAAGATCCTAAACAGGAATAATAGACTAAAGACTAAGGATCTTATGCTTAAGAACGTTAAGGTTGTTAAGGGATTCTATGTAAATATTGTATCTAAAGCTTGTCTTAAACAGGCAGGTATCTAGTACCTTAGATTAGACAACACACTTAGGCATAGAACGATTAAAGAAAACGTAATTATAGCAAAACTTCACACTACTTATAATCTAGCCTTTATTAAATACAAGATTGCCTCTTATTCTATTCCTAATATGTACACAATAATACAATTATCAAAACCTACAGTAAGATTAGATAGTGAGGACCTATAGCATAGAAGATTAGGATATCTTAGGCAGAGAGCACTCTAATCACTAGTACAGGCTGCTCAGAACGTTTAGATAAATGGAACAAAAAGGATAGACTGCTAAGATTGCGTAATGACCTACTTAACATAAGTTATATCTAGAAGACTAAGGGAACAATCACCAAGACCTTTCTACAGAGTATCTTAGGATCTGTTTAACATGCCAACAGGTCAGATCAACAAAGAATAGGCTTTGATTATTAAAGAAGATTACTTAGGAAAGTTCTTTAATCACAATGTGCAGTCAAAATCCTTAGACAATATTATAAGGATTATAGAACTGTTTAAAGAATAGGTTAAGAGAAAGTATTAACTAAATATTGTTAAAATCTACTAGGATAACAATACAGCTACTAAGCTATAGAGAGGTCAATCACGCTATAAGGTTTAGGCAGAAGAAAAGGGGATTAAGATTATTGCTCTACCTTCTTATACTTATAAACCAAATGGATCAGCAGAAAGAGCAGGAAAGGAGCTAATTACAAAATTAATTAAGATAAGAATAGGCGCTAACCTCCTACCTAAGCTATGGCCTAAGATTATAGATACTGCAGCACACCTATATGGGATCAGTCCTACTGCAATCTATTATTTTAGGTCACCTAATAAAGTTCTAGACAACTGGTTTAGGCAGTACTTTAGATGGTACGAGCCTGCTCAGATTAGACACTAATTAGCTGATCTATAACCAGACTGGAGTGGTATATACGCCTATAGCTGCTAAGCATACCCCCTAGAACAGGATTAAGCAGCAGGGCGAGATTGACGTAGATATAAGGTTAATCTACGAGGTTATATTAGGTACCTAGTTAGCTATATAGCCTCTAATATCTACAAGATATAGGTCCTAGCAATTAATTAAGTAATTGTTACTAGGAACGTTACGTTTAACGAATCCCTGTTCTATAAAGGAAAGAAGAACAACAAAATGCCTAAAGATTAGGCAATTGAGCTTACAGATATGCTTCATAAAGGGGAACTAGATAATCTAGGTTAGGATATTAATATCCTAGACCTTAGAGATCAAACGCTATCTAACATAATCAGATTAACCACTAAGCAATAACTTGGGGGTGAAGTAACTCTATTAAACAATTCAAGAACTGGCCTAGTTCAGGATTAGGAGATAAGAGACACAGAGACTAAGTAGGGTATTTACAAGGCTAGTGATTACCTAGAAATCTGCTTAGATTAACCTAAAAACATTGGACTAGTAACCCTAGAACAAACTCCTGAACTAACTAATCTAGGGACAGGAGTTCTAGGCACACACGATTAGAACAATTGTATAGGGATAGACAGTTGACAGGACGTGAACACACCTGTAAGAGCTGACCTGTTGCATCCTAGTAATTGGATAGGATTACAGGAGTTAAGGCAGGAGCGCCTAACTAATCCTAATACAAGATCTGCTAGCACTGCTTCTGTTGCTCCAGACATAGTAAGGGATACTTTAACACAAAGAACAAGTTAAAGAATTAGAGGTATAGCGCCTAAGATAGATTAACTAACAAACATATATCTACTACTCTGCAGAAAGAAAGATCACGACGATTAACTAGGGGTAAGAGTTAAGGGAGCGTTAATACATTGATCGCGGATCTACAAAAGACTAATCTAATAGACAACTTTAAACACACATATCTCCTAGGAATAAACTAGTCCTAGGACAAGCAATCTAGCTATAAAACGCTAAACTTAGTAGTTATAGCAGCTACTCTAAAAAGCTAACCTAATTATCCACGCTTCTATCGAGATAATCTCCCACCTCTACTAGGCACATGGAAACAACTCCTAAATTATCTAATAAAGGTCTTGTTTATAGACGCCTTAAGCAAGGAGATTGATTAGATAATTAAGAAAGGCACCTGGTTAGAAATCTGTATATCTAAGATTGAAACTAAAGATTAACTGTTACCACTAAAGTGGGTGTAGACCTATAAGTTTGATTAAGATAGCTACTTTATCAAGTGCAAGGCTTGGATTGTTGTTAGAGGAGATTTGCAAGAAACAAACTCTCTTTAATCTACCTATGCAGCAACGCTAGCAGCAAAGTTGTTTAGAGCTATAATAGCGATCGCAGCTTAATTTAATCTGGAAGTTATACAATACAATGTTGTAGGAGCGTTCCTTAACGCGTTGATTACAGCAGCCAATCTAGTACTATGCTAGATGCCAGAAGGATTCAGAAAGAATAGATACTGCGTTAGGCTTAACCAAGCACTATATAGATTAAGAGAGTCTCTACTTCTCTAGTATAAAGAGTTCTCTAATACTCTTTGATTAATTAGTCTACGATTAAGCAAGGAAGAGCCCTGTCTCTTCTACAATAAGAATAAAAAGATTATTATACTCTTCTATGTGGATAATATACTCCTAATCTATTCTAAGGTTAATAAACAAGAAGCAAAACGCCTCTAGAGCAGAATTATAGAGAAATACGAGATCTAGGACTAGGGACCTGTTGAATGGTTCCTAGGGATTAGAGTAATCTGTAACAGAAAGCTTAGAACAATTACACTTCTACACAATACTTACATTGACAAGATTACAAAGAAGTTTAACCTAAACACAGGATCTTATCTACTAACGCCGTTACCATTAGAGGATCTAATTAAGAATACTAGAGAGGCAGAAAAGAAAGAGATTAAAACATATCAAGAGAAAGTAGGATTAGTGCTCTATACAGCAATTATGCTCTAACCAGACATTGCGTTTGTAGTATCTAAATTATCACACTTTCTTACTAATCTAAGTGATTAGCACTAGAAAGCTGTAGATAGGGTGATTATGTACCTCTACTAAACAAGATTGGAAGGCATTAAATACAGCAACTACAACAGAGCAGAACTAACAATCTGTAGAGACGCCTCCTTTACAGATAATCTAGAAACTTAACAATTATCTCATGGGTACCTGGTCATGCTTTTTGGAGGACTAATCCTGTAGAAAGCTACACAACAAAGCACTGTGACTACGTCTATAACTAAAGTAGAGCTTCTAGCTCTTAAACATGTTATAAAAGAGACAATTGCAATCAGACAATTCTTTAACAAGCTTAATCTTGAGATAAGTAATACGTGGAATATATAGTGTGATAACCTCTAAACAATTAGGTTAGTAGTAGGAGCAAATAAGCGGATTACTACTTGCCTCCAACATGTAGATATCTAAAACATATAGCTTAGGCAAGAGTACACTAAGGGATTAATCTAGATTAGCTATCTAGAAACTAATAGCATGCCTGCGGATAGATTAACTAAATTACTTACTTATTAGCAGTTTAATAAGTTCAAGCAACTAATCAATCTACATAAGTCAGAGAAGGTAGAAAACATGCAGGATATTATTAAGGAAGTTAGGGTTAATAGAGTGGATTAATCTAAAAACTACAGTATCCTACACACCAACCCACTAGGCAGAATCTACTTCTAGACAAGACTAATTAATCTCTGTGATTGATTAAGCTAAAGGGTGTTAAGAGACAAGACAATCAGCGCATGCTTGATTAATTAAAGATCTCTAAGATTAATATCTTGATGTTTTAGAGATCGCCGCAAACAGATTAGATAGTAGAGATAATGTTAGCGCAGATTGCGGGAACAGATTAACAAACAGGGACCTTAGGAACAGACTAATAATAAACATAACAAAGGTTATAAGGGCAAGCAGCTAGGTAGAAGGGGCAATTCTTAAGACAAGGATCACTAGGGAAGGCAGGACCCTAAGAATAACTACCCTAATCCTAGACTCCTTAATTATAAGGAGGACTACTCTAACCCTGCTCCTAACGTCCTTAAGCGATAACCTAACCCTAGGAGTATAGAGGATCCTAGACCTTGATCTAATTAAGTATCCTCCTTAGAGGCTTGCGGGCTGATCTAGGAGCTAGCAGAGCTAGAGTAGCCTAGCAGGGAGTAAGAGCGGCGGCATTAGCAATCTAATCTATAGTATAACTACTACTACTTATAGCGTATTAATTATCCTTGATGTAATTAAAGTTATTAGCGTTAGGATCGCTTACTACATCCTTGTCTAAAACCTAAGTCTTAAGTTAACCCTCTATGTTAATAACAGCCTTAAACAAGGCGTCAAATAGAGGTTTAGAGATTGCCTAGAAACATTAGGCATAATTATTAGGATTAAGATCAACTACTTACTAAGGAAACTTTCTGCTAAACAGCAAAGATCGCAGCCTTAGCAGGCTCACGAAGAGTGTAGAAGCTAATTAAAACATTAGAAGATTATAACAAAATTAGGATTAGATTACTTACATAGGACTGCACTAATGAGTAGTACAATTAACATAGTGATTACTGCCTTAGCTGCGGGCGTTAGGATTGCGGATACAGTTGTAGCAGACACCTGTTCCCTTACTATCCAAAAAGCGCTTAAGACAGCAAGAGTAAGGATACTTACAGGAAGCACTAAACTAAGGATTATTATCCTTATCCTTGTATTAATCCTTAACTGTAGGCTAATAAGGGGTCTGTGTCTGCTTACGAAACTCCTTAAAGAGAGCCTGCAGATTAATTAGCTTATCCTTATTATCCTTATTATTAGAGACTACAACAGGTTAAGTATTAGAAGATTAAGTAGATCAGCGTTTAGGAACAATTAGAGGCTTAGACTTAATCTTCTTGGTAGGAGTGCCCTTAAGCACGCTTAGAGCGCTTGTACAACGCTTAGGAGTGCTCTTAGAGCTCTTAGGAGGCATCTTAATCTTAAGGACACTAAAGGTGTAGCAATTAAGGTTCTAATATTAGAGTAAGTATTAGACTAGGAAATAAGGATTAGATTACTTACGTTAATAAGAATAGTGTTTAGTAATTAGTTAGTAGACAAGGAACAAGGTAAGAAAGATTGTAAGGGTGAGGGAGCAGTTATAGTTTGTTTTTGTTGTTATTGTGAGCGCGTTTGCGTGCAGAGCAGATTAGGCAACAAATTGCTAGACCCTAATTACAAAGGCGCAGCGCGCGCAGCGATTAGAAAATTTTCACAAAAAGATCACATAAGGTGCGATAACAAACCTGCTGGAGCAGGAACACTAATCAAATACTAGTGTTCCTAGGGGGTGTGTTGCAGTGAAGGATAGTGGTTATGTAAGCTGATGTGAGCAATCACGGACCATACCAGATCAGATCACATCGATCAAATCCACCTAGAAGATCGATCCTATTTCTAGACTAGGGCATAGCTAGTAAGGTATATAGACCTGATCTTTTGCTCAAATAATAAGACAAGGAACTTGATTAACTCTTTCACACTCTGATTATCTTATCTAGTTATCTCAGCTCCTACAGTAACCTATATAGAGCTTATAGTAGTAGAATAACTTACTTAGGTTTCTTAAATCTATCTAGTAATTTATAGAGCACCTAAGGTTTATCCTAGCAGCTTATGTTTAGAAACGCGCTAGTTACGTTATACTAATAGAGCTCTAGGTTAAACTAGGCTATAATTGCTACTATAGTGCAAAACAAGCAAGTAGCAAGCGTTGTAGCGTAGGTTAAGATAATTAAATCCTTTGCCTATAGATCTCTGCGTATACAGATCCTTACCTTATATTTAAGGAAGTAGCTATCCTAGTTAAATTTATAGGTAAAGACCTATTTAAGTAGCAGGGGCCTTAATAAGGCGCTTAATTAGTTAATTTCTCTCTACATTTCCTTCTTAATAAGCGTGTCTATCTCTTTTTAGTAGGCCTAGCAAAAAAGAGCTCCTAGTAGGTAATAGAGTAGATCTTTCTATTTGCTTAGTAGTAGAGGGAGCTCGTCCTTATGTAACTAGCGCTTGTTTTAAGTAACTAGTCTTTCCTTTTTTAGAGTTAAGGTAATAATTACTACGTAGGTAGTAAGCAGCTCTCTTTTATCTATGCTATATTTGTTTATATATTAAAATAGTAGGTAGATAAGCTAGGCGTATCTGTAATTATTTATAGAGCTTATTATAGAGTACTAACCTGCTCTATTATTATTATTAGCAGGCTTGTTACGCTTATTGCGCTTACAGTTCTCTATTTAGCAGCTCTGTCTTGTAGGTAGGCTCTAGATTCTCTGCTAATACGCGCGTCTCCTGCCTGCCTTATCTACTTGCGTTAATCTTTAAGAAGGTATTAGAATAAGCGTTAAAGCAGGTCTTAGTAGATTATTAAGATCCTTACTATCTACTAGCTTGCTCCCTTCTTCTATAGTTAAGTGCACTTCCTATAAGCTACTAGTTAGATTATCCTTCTTATTAGGAGCTTCCCTACCTATACTTAACTACTCTAGTTTAGGCGTTTAGTTAGGGGAAAGTAAACCTATTTCTTGGCATTATTCTACACAGATCTCTAGCAGCTTGCTAGCTAAACTTGCTGCGCGTGCAGTATCTATCCTAGGGGCTCCCTCTATACTAGACTAGCCTTCTAGCAATTAAGGTTCTCCTAAGTGTTACCTCTAAGCTAGTGCTTAGTAGATAAGCTAAGTAATAGGTTTCTTTGTTTAAGGGGGAGCTCTATTACTTCTCCTACCTCTATTATCTTATTAGGTTTATATAGAATTTCTATAACTACTTCTACTTCTTAGACTATAAGGGCTAACAACTTATCTAATTTGTTATAAAAGAGCTCTTTATTAAAGGTTATGTTACGCGTTGTAATTACCTAGTTTAGTTTAGGGACCTATATCTAGTATATGTTAGAAGCTTAGTACCCTACTAAGTATCTAATATAACCCCTTAGAGTTACTTTAAAGCTTCTCTAATTACGCCTAGCTACTTGTTCCCTATTTAGGGGATATGCTCTGCAGCTATAGGCGTATATCCTGCTCTAATTAGGTCTTAGATTAGCTGTTAGTGCTCTTACCTACTTAGGTTTGTACTAGCAGAAATATTAAGTAAACTAGCAATTAAGCTCTTTGTTTAGGCTCTATAGCTTGTTTAAGTAAGTTAGACTTATGTTATAGAGCTATATTACTGCTGCTACAACCTCTAGCTAGAGCTTCTTAGGTAGGTTTGCACTACTCCTTATTTTAATAGATTTAGTAATTATTTCCTACCCTACTCTTTCTACTGCCCTATTTAGCTTATAGGTATATAGAGGTATACGCTTAATATCTATTCCCTTATTAATTGCCTAGCGCTTATATTAGGAGCTCCTTGCTATAGGAGAGTAGTAGTATTATTATCTTAACTTATCTTGCAGATACAGAGCTTGTACTAGGTACGTACCTAGCTTAAGAAATTTATAAGTACCTATAGTATCTCTACTTAAGTCTTCCCTAGTAGTAAGTACGTAAAGAGCTTCCTACTATAGTACTCCTTAATTAAAAGTATCTATAATTTGCTACTTCTTCCTATAGGCATATTAAACAGATCCTAGCTAATTCTCTAAAGAGGTTTAGTAGGTTTTTCCTATTTCTATTAAGATATAACTTGCTTGGCGTAGGTTATTAAGTAGACCTTATAATCTTTTTAGAGCATGCTGTTAATGTGTACACTGCACGCTTATTATACTAGTGCTTTTAGAGCTTCTAGGCCTAGATAACCTGCTCTAGCGTGCTAGAGGTGTTTAGCAGAGCTTTATAGGTAAGACTTATATAATTATTTTATTACTGCGTTAAGGATTAGAGGATAAGAGTAGTAGGAAAGTAGCTTATATTTAATAAAAGTAAGGTTGTAAGCGCGCTTAAGAGTAGCACATACAACACTCCTATTTAGATTATTAATATACCTTACTTAGAGCAAGCTATCTAGCCCTAAGTACTAAACTCCTTTCTCTTAGAGGCGTGCCTTAGAAATAATATTTACGTAGAAACCTTCTACTACTACTATATCCTTAAGGAGTAGGTCTTCTGTATACAGGCTACGCTTTCTATGTAACGCGTTTTTAAACAAACAAGTGTTACAAACCCTATGCCCAGCTAGTTGCTGTCTAGGTAGTCAGCGTACGCAAACGTACTAGGCCAGTAATTACAGACCCGCTTCTCTACAGCACAGTTAAAGGCACAGTAATTACTGCAGTTACGTAAGGAGCTTACCCTTAGCATTGTAAGCTAGGTAGATCCTATGTAATAGCTTACGTAGCTTATATTAAGCCTAGCTTACGCAGCTTACAGTAAGCTTAGTAAGCTCTTGCATTTCCTACAGTATATAGTAAGTAGGAACACAACCCTTATAGTTTGTGTTTAACCTTATTAATTAAGTTTATCTTTAGAATCTTAACCTAACCTTTAAGCTAGATAGTCTCCTCTATACTACTTATTATTACCCTAGTCGTTGTTAGGTGTTTTACCTAGGCGTCTACCCTTACTGTTCTAGAACTATTACTTATCCCCAAGAACTAATAGAATTAGTGCTTACGAGCTTTGCTTAAAATACAACTTTAACAGTATCTAGAGCTAGATTTTTAACTATTTAAGGCAAGGAAACATACTAGTAGAAAAAGGTCCTTACTAATCTAATGTTGCAGATTATAGTAGCCTAATTTAGTTAGACATTATATAACCTTAAATTAACCTATCTATTAATATAGTAGTGTTTTTAGGGCTCTTTAATGCTTTGTAAAGTGCTATAAAAGTGTTAAATACTTTCTCTTAGTTGTAATAAAGCTAGTCTACTACATTTACAACTGCATTTAAAAGGCTTTAAATGTTATTAAAAGCAACATTATTAAGTAAACTAATAATACACTTGTGTAATAGATCCTAGGAAATCTAAGCAATTTTCTCTTTAAACTTCTCTATATGCTAAAAACACTCCTAGTAGAATATAAGTTCTAATCTAAGTTCTCTATTCTTTTAGTTAAGGAAGTTGATATACTAGACTATGTCTTTAGATTACTTAGATTTCTACATGTGCTAAGGTTCTATCTCTATTGCAATAGTCTAACTGCTATAGCATCTTATAATATAGTTAATATTATTAATTTTAAGAGGCCTTCTATAGGGTAGAATCTTTATAGCTAGATCTATGCTTAAGTTAAGTTAGTGTGTAGGAGTATGCCTTACATTCGCTAGATAGTTATTAATAAGAAAGTGTAGTTAATCTAGGTACTAGATAAAGCTAGTAGCATAAGCCTAATTACTAATTACCTATACACATAGATTCTTAAAGACTTACTATCTTTCTAAGAATAGGGGATATATTAGGCAACGTTAGACCTATTAGCAACAAGACTACTACTCCTATAGTTAAAGCTACAAAGCTAAAGTTTTATAGTAAAAACAGGCTGTTAGAAGTTAAACTTCTAAGGCTTCCTGCTACTAGTTAGGCTGTGCACAAAACTTTTACGCCTATTAACAGAGATCCTAGACAATACTACTAATGTATACATATTGTAGACCTAGAAGGGGAAAGACCCTACTGTCTAGCCTAGGAAATAGCCTTAGATGCTACTAAGCATATCTATTAGGTTGTGATAATCTAACGTAGCGCAGACAAACCTATTATTAGCCTAGCTAGACTAAACCTAAATCTTCTTAATATTATATCTGTCTTTAGGTTTTAGGGTGCTATCTTTACTATTTTTAATAGACCTAGCTTTCTATTATCTAAGGTTACTATATCCTATTCTCTACAGCTAGGATTAGCTAAGGTAAGAATAATAAGCATATAGGTAGGGCTAGGTATAGACGTATACTTATTTTTATATTAACAGCAGACTAGGCACTTTCTAGTATTTACGCTCTTAGCGCTACAGGTCTTTATTTATCTTTAGTAAACGTAGAAGATATTACAATCTTAGTAAATAATAGTTAAGTTAAAATTAGTAAGTATTAAACCTATGTTAACTGCTACTACTAAACAATAGTAAGGATTTAACAGAGCACTTTTGCAAAGCCTAAAGGTAGACAAAAATACTAGTGCCTTTAGAATTATGCTAGAAGACCTAATATCCTATATTCTAAACCCTTTAATACTATAGCAAAGCAATAATCTCCTTGCTTTTATCTAGTATATAAGTTAAACAACGTATAGAGAGTTACAGCAAGTATATACACTTCCTAAAATTAGCAGTGCAACACTAAGTCTTGTAGGTTAGTTTTCTAAAAGATTTGTTGCCTGCACTATTGTTAATTCCTTTTGTATTAAATGCACAAATTATAGTGCTTCTAGTAGAGCACGTAACAGAGACTTAAATTACTAAGTTAAAGATATTAAGTAGCTAAATATAAAGTAGTTTTATTAGTTATAGATGTTTAGATGCATTCTTACTAGAGACATGCTTACTTTTTCCCCCTAATATCTTTCCCTACTATAGCTTCTTTCGCTGCCTATCTTTAGTAGTAAGTTTAAGCGCCTTATTAAGGTTCGTAACCTTATTCTTCCTGTCTTCTACTTGCCTAGATAGAGTCTTAACTTATCTAGAAAGCTTGTTATTACGTTACTGCAAACCTATATTTTAGTCTATAACAAGGCTTAATAGCGTAAGCAGGTCCTCCTCTAAATATAAACTAGAGATTGCCTATAGGAGAAGTGTATTTTTAGCTAACTCTAGGATTATTCTACTAATGCTTTAGCTATTCTGCAACTCTGCTACATTGCCCCTAGCTAGCTTAGCTTAAAGGTTATTTACAAGGCTTTTAGCTCGCCTAGCAACCTTATTAGCAAATATCTTTAAGTTATTTATAGATTAACTAAGATCTTTCTAAAGTTCCTTAGTGTTCTTATGTGCCTTTAGAAGCTTATAGTAGCATTCTTGTAGCTCTGCGCATTGCTGGTTAAGGAGCTTACTTGCCTCCTGTTCTTGCTACAGCTCTTACTCTGCTGCAAGGAGTTGTTGTTGTTTATTTCTAACTTTATTTTAAGTTGCTTAGAGATAATAATGCATATTCTGTAGCTAAGATTAGCTATAATAATATAAACTACTTATTTGTAATGTAGCTTAGACACAGCATTCTGGATAGCAAGTCTCTAAACTTCTCTAATCTTAAATTTAGTACTTAAGTGCACTGCTAATATGTTCTTTATACCTGGGATAGTTGCAGTAATGCAGGATATTCCTAAGACTGGCTTATTGCTACGTGGTTTAGGAAGATAGCTCTTTAACATGTATAGATGTAGGAATTAAAAGGGCAAGAAGTAACTTAAATATTAATACCTAGTTTTACAGTCTTATTAAAGTGTAACTAGAGCAGTAGGACTAGAGAGGCATTTCAGACTTTGAAAGGAAGATAGGAGCAACACTGCTCCACGCCACCTACTAGTGTTTCAGGTCTATAGTAACTAGCGTGGGTTTTTGTTTCTGGCGTGTAGTACAGACAGTTTGTCATACGCTAATTATAACACACAAACTAGGTTTTGTTCACAAAAAGAAAGCTATTAAGTTCTAGCTTAGAAGATAGAGGTCTACTAAATCTACAGAGAAGCTAGGCTTAGTACCTAGCAATCCCTAATATTAAACAGGTCTTTTTGGCTAGCTAATGCGTTCCAGATTAACAGGGGTCTAGGGTCACTAGTCCAGTACGGCACAGCCGCAAGATACAGCGCTACTAGATATTAGGAGATAAAGCCCTAACTAAGCCCTCTTTTTTGTTACTACTTTTTAGAACATTAAGGTTATTAGGTTAACTAAGGCATTACGTAGTACTAGCGGGCTTAGATCCTTGCTAAACTCTTAGTTACATTTAGAAGCAGCAGACTGTACTTGCAACATTTAAAATCTTTAGCATAAACTTATTACTTGCAGTTTCTTAGTTATGCTTACTTGTTAGTTATAAATGTATACCTCTGCTGCTAGGTACACGTCTAGCAACTAATATAGCTTTAAGCAATCACAATGCATAGTTTCCTAAATAGCTAACGTAGTTGTTGTCCTTGGATGCAATAATTGCCTCTAGATTATCCCACGCATTCACGCCTTGCTTGCCACCACTCCTGGAACAGGATTAGGATTTTAGTTAGGAAGAAAACATGTTTATCCTACAGGACCTGTACGCAGGCTTTAAACAAGCCTTAATAACTGTTGTTAATACAGCTACTAACAACTCTACACTGCTACAAGTATACAAAGAGCTAAACTAGTTACAAAATAAAGTCTAATAGTTAAGTTGTAATATCTTAGAGCTGCAAGACATGTTCTATAAACAGCTAGATAGTATAGAGACATGCATTATAGTAGCTTAACGCTATATTAATAATCTAGTACCTTAGTTAATAGAAGTTTACAAGAAGTATTTAAAATTACTAGAGGTAGTAGAGAAGCAGGAGGACTAAGCTACAAATAGTACTACGTAATACACTAAGTAGAACTGCCTAAATATATTATAGTTTTCTTACATTATTGTTTATAACTGCCTAGTAACTACGTACGCGTTTTTTATTACTAAGCTTTATGTAATGTAAAGGAGTATAGATCTATCTTACTAACTGCCTAAATTAGATACTAGTAGCAAAGAACGCATTTAGCAACAATATAGCTAAGGATAAGTTTGTTAAAATGTTACAGTAATTGTAGAGCCACGTTAGCCTATCTATTCTAGGGCTAAGACATATTTGCTATATCGCATCAGAACTTAATTATGTAGCTTTAGAGCAAGATAGAGACTGCAGATACAAGTAACCAGCAGTAGCTTCTTAAATATTAGCACTGTGTAGTTTTGTAATCTTTATTTATCTGTAGCGTGCTTAGTTATATTGCTGTCTTTTAGTAACACTATCTTAAATAAATTAATTACGTTCCTTGCGCTCTACTATTATCTATTATAGCTTTAATAAAATTGCCTAAAGACCTTAAATAAGGACTAGGGCCTAGGCTTATATTTAGAGCCCTATAATCTAATACAAGTCTAATAAATAAAAGAGATATTCTAGAAACAGAAACTTTTAAGTACTAAGATCTAATATTAAAGTGTAAAACTTCTTCCTTGTCTAAAAGTAAGTATTATTTAATTGCTACTTAGCCTGTAACTGTATATCGCATTATTATTAGTGCAGACAGTCTTTAAATCTCTTGCACCACCTTTTAGAGGCTCTAGTTTTTAAAGGCATAGCTCTTTTTCTCTTCCTAGTAATCTAACACTAATAACTGCTTGTACCTGCATAGTCTGTAATTTAATAATCTAATCTGCTAAACCTAGCGTCTAGCAACTAGAGTCTTGCGAACTGTGTTATTAATTACAGAAATCTACTAATTCTATGCTAACCTAATTAGCTAAACTGTACCTAAATAGACACGCTCTAATTAACGTAGTAGATTTTAAAGTTAACAACCTTGCAGTAATAACTACATATAGCACAAAGACTAGAGCTGCTAATATAACCTAGGCTAGGACTATCTTTTATAGTAAATAAGGCTTCTAGATATTCCTGTAGAATTCTCTTAATTAGCGCGCGTGTGTCTAGACTACAATAGCAGATAGAGCCTAAATATATAACAGACGCCCTCTTTGTAACTAGCTTTTAGTAAAGTTAAAAGAAGAATAAACTAGCAAAGAGCGCCTATATAATACTAGAGAAATTGTAACCCTAAAGGAAGGTTATAGCTAAGTCTTCTAGTTCTAGTATCTTGCTAACATTATTAAGTAGAGGCTTCCTGTCTAGCGCAATGTTAATACAGAAGTATTTGTGTTGTTCGTCTTTATGTACGCAATTTAGGTAATTATTCTAGCTACTCTAGGCGTTTAACATAGCGTTAAAAAGCTAAAATAAGCGTAGGAAGAAGCAATTATAGAAACGCAATCTTGTAGACATAGTATAGGGTAAATCTAGATCTTAAGCAAATCCTATACCTACTAAAACAGCTAGGTTAGGGACAGAGTCCTAAATAGCTTCTAATTCCTACTCTGTAGGGTTGATTAGATTATTATACTTCTCTACACTACTATCCTAAAGAAATCCTAAACCCTAGATAAACTTTGCTAGGAAGTAGGAGGGAGCTATAGATATTGCCCTAGCTCTATAAAAGGTTAGTTAAGTAGCTTAAGGAAAGAGACAGACCCTACGCGTTATAGAGAAGAACTTTATCTTTTACGTAAGAAGCTTAATAGTGTTTATAACCTACTGTTATTTATTAGTCTTATACCTAAAGATAGGATATAAGGTTTTACCTTGCCTAACTCTAGCTCTATTATAATTAGAGAGGATGCAGAGTCTTAAATTAGACACGTCTATTGTAGTAACTGCTACTTTTAGTCTAGATATACCTACGTTAGATAGTATGCTACTAAATAGAGCAGCATCTTATCTAAATGCCTCTTTTACGCATGCTTCTATTCTAGTAGCTTTGTATAAACTATCTGTTAGCAAGGAAGATATAAAGCTGTAGATCTTTCTAAAAAGAGAATTCCTAAACAATTAGTAAGGAAGAAAGACCTATTCTGCTAGCTGCTTAAAAATAATAATGCACTTATCTATATTCTAGCGCAAAAGAAATATAAGTACAATAATACTACCTATATCTTAGTATAAGTAACCTGTCTATCTATAGATGCTAAAAAAGGAGTAATACTAACCTATGCTTGTACCTAATATTAGATTAAACTTATTGTAAATAGGATATAGTAGCTTTTAATACTTATTAAGTGTGTGCAATATGTGCAGAGTGAAAATTCCTTAAATACTGCCTCTATTAAGGACAAGCAACTAGCATCCTGCTGTAGGCAGCTTAAGACAAACTGTAAGCTTGCCTGTAGATTAACACAAGATACACTAGGAGATATAGTATAAATATTCTATCTGCTAACGTTTTAACCTAAACCTATAGGCATATAAATTATAGGGGTTATAACTATAGTGTAAGCTATGTTTAGGCTTATAAAAAGATAGTAAAGATATAATTATAAGCTATACATTATATTCTAGTTAATAGGAATATTCTCTAGGTTTCTCTTGTGTAGTTAGACTGCTGTAAGCGTCTCTTTTTTAAGTTTAGAGTAGAAATAGTAAAAATAGCTTTTAAATGTATACATAAGACTGCTAGCAAGAGGTTATACTTAGAACGCTGCGACAAGAAGGCTTTATAGTAGTAGACTTTATATAGTAACTTAAACACCTTAGAGGGTTTAAAGTCTATTAATTACTATAGAAAAATAGTAGCTTAAGTATAGAGCACTTATAATGTATTCCTAGTAGGAAGCTGTCTAACATTAATATAGAAGCTATGTACTCTAAGGTAGCTTCTTTAGTTACGTGATTAGCAGCGCATAACTCTAAAAAAATTCTATAGATAGAGCTAGAGGCAGTCTTCTATTTAATTGCACTAGCGTGTAGCAAGAATAAAGTTAAATTCTAGGGAGGCAAATGTTGCAACGTGTTATAATGCTAACTTAAAAAAGAGGTTAAGGTAGTTTGCTAAGTAGAGCCTCTTAGAGGCACTTCTGCTTTTCCTTACTATCTTAATACTTAAGAGCATACTTTTCTTTAGAGTAAGATATCTATAAGAAGGTAGAGTTTTACAGCTATTTGCTAGTAATATTACCTGCTAAATGCTACTAAATGTTGTTAGATTAGCGACACCCTTACGCTTATACGTGCTGTTTGTAACAAAGATAATTTGTAGCTTCTAGCCTTGCGAAAGACTATTAGCACCTACATATCTTTGTAGGAAATTAACACCTTCTTTAGGAGTAGAAAAGTTATCTAGAAAAAGACAAATAATGTTAGTAAATAACAGCAGTAACCTACTAATTATAGTTTTAACTAGCAGCTAAGTTTAGATTATAGTAGGTTGCTTTAATAGCTATATAACTTTATAACGCAAGTGTTTGCCTTACTTTTATAGTAGCTTCTGTTTGCTGCAAGCATTATTTATGTCTAAGCTAGTAACTAAGATTAGATGTTTATTGTCTAACGTTAAGTAATCTACATGCAGTTATGCTAGACTACAGGATTTTAAATAGCGCTGACCTAGGAAAAGCGCTTAGAGTGCAGCTTCTTTCTCCTTCCTACTAATTAGTAGAATAGTAGAAGGGAATTAGGCCTAAGGGTTGCAAAGATTAGTAGTAGCACGCTGTAGGCCACCCCTACTAGCTAAGAACTAATCTGTTCTAGCTTAGAAAGCGTACAGCTAGTCTAAACAGTCCTGTAGTAGCATATCTACAAAAATCTATTACTATTTGCGTTTGTGCTTAGGTATATTACTATCTATATAAATACTTATTATAGACTAGCAACATTTTAGCTAATTTATTTTTAGGGTAGGTATACCTATATTAATAAACTAGCGAACCCTTTATAATATTAAAAACTAAGTTAATATAACTATAAAGCTTAAGAGATATTAATATTACCTAGAGACAGCCTAGGTAAGATTCTAAAACCTATGCTATAGTCCTAGTAGTACAAAGCCTAACAATTGCGTTGGCTGCTGCATTTCTAATATAGAACATAACCTACCTGCTTTAATTAGTCCCTTAGAATACTACAACTGCCTAGTTAGCATAGGCATCTCTTTAGACGTAGTATACGCGATTAGACTTTCTCTAAGGCTTGCTCTTCTAATCAGCCTTTAGCTACTATGCCTTTATAGAAGATTCTAGTTAGAGAGCGCAAAAAGAGATAAATCACAACATAAAAATAACTAGTAGCTTGTTAATCTTTACAGTTTAGGTAAGAGTATTACTATCCTACTTAAAATTAGCTACTAAACAGTATACAGACGCACCTATAACTATTATAACTTAAATTTAACAATTCTATTAACTATATACGTCTCTGTCTAATAGGGAAAAGTTTCTCTATGTTTAATTTTATAAACGCAAGCAAAACTATAAAATTGTAACAAGATAGAAAAGGCTACTAGGAGCTAAGCTAAAGAGTATAAATTAAATTCTACGTAATAAATAGCTTTACATCTATCTTAAGAGACTAGAGCTATTTTGCTCCTTATAGATAAGTTTCTAGCTTAGCTCTTTTCTACTTATACTAAGCTAGCAATATAGACAGGTATAACTCCCTTAAAGCTAAAATAATTTAGCTTATTTATTACTCTAGGAGATTAAATGCTATTTAGTCTAGATGTATAAGATCTAGTACATAATTATAGGTAGTAATACGCACCTCTGTAATAAGTACACTATTAAGAAGCTTAGGGGCCTTGCACCTCTATAGAGCTCCTGCAACTGCTCTATAATTAAAGGCTTATTTGCTAGACATTAGGTCTTTCCTTGCGTACATAATACTAGTGTACGCGCTTAGATCTATTAAAGAGTACTTGCTATTAAAGGACTTATCCTAAATTTCTAGACCTTTTTAAACATGTAAAAATACTAGGACTAGTTATACTTCCTCTAAGAGAATTGCTCCTACCTAGCAAGTTACACCCTTTAAAAGATAAATTTAACCTAGTATCTAGACACCTTCCCTTAGTAAGAGACATACTACTTTAGAATTGCTATAAGTAGCCTAGACAAAATAGGCAATAATGCCTTCTATAATATAGCAAGTATAATAAGCGCTTTATTAAATATAGCAACCTAGAACTGCATTTATATTAGCAACTCTGTCTCTATTTATTATGCCACGTGCAGGATTATTAGAACTACTACAAGGAACAACGTAACTAGGCGCAGCTGTTAGAGTGCCCTAGATAGGTAATTTAACTTAGTAGATTTACATGCAGGCTTAGGTTTAAGTCTAATATAATCTCTTCTCTCTATAACTAAGATCCTAACCTTTTACAAATCTACATGCATATACTTTAAGAACAGCTAAGTGTCTTCTTCTCTACACTAGCTAATAAGTTTAATATAGAGGCCTATTTGCGCTAAAGAAGTTAAGTAATCTTTAAACCTTGCCTACCTACTCCTACTCCTCTAATAATAACTAACAGCGTAAATATAACCTAGGTGCCTAGGAACTACCTACAGTTATTTCTTCCTACAATATAGAGCGCTCTTACACAAGAGCTAAGATACGCGTTAATAGAGTTTAGAGAGCTTGTGTTAATCTCTATGTCCTTCTTTAAGAAATTTAGGTTAAGCGCTAATAGTAATACTTAGGGGGTTCTTAACTAGCCTAACTGTTATTATGCTTGTCTTCTATCTACTTAGTACTATTATATCCTAAGGATCTAGCTAGGCCCTACAGCGCTAACATTACGTTCTAGCATCTGCCCTAGGGTTAGGACATAAGTCTACTTGCGGAGTACAGATATAATGCAACTTAGGAAGATATTAAGAGGGTAGTTAACAGTATCTATGCGCAGGGTGTAGCGCCTTTATTTGCTTTAGTAGATAGAGATAGGCAACTAAAGCTTTATAATCCCTTACAGATTTTGCATTACTAAAAATAATCTAAGTAACTAGAAAATATCTATTACATATATAGATATAAGAATTATAGGATTTAGATTATAAAGCTAATATAGCATATATTACCTTATATACAGCAAAAAAAGGACTTGTATTATTACTATTGCTAGTTTTAGCTCTTATAATTAATAATGCAAGATACTATATAGTGTTAGGATTACTACTTATATATAGTTAATAGATTGTAAGGGGCATAGGGCTCTTCTAACTAGTATTTTTAAACGCGTGCCTCTAAAAAAAGGCTTGTGTAACTATTAATAACACTCTAGAGTGCTTCTGTTAGTTAAAATAACCTAGAAGAAGCTGTTGTATATAGTTAATAGATTATAAGGAGCAAAGGTCTCTTTCTAGACTGCACGTTGCCTAAGACTCTTAAATTGTATTAACACCTTCTTGCCCTTATTACTATATCTATTCTATTTATTATTAAGATGTGTAAGTAAGAGCGTAAGCAGAAGCTTAAGCATGCAAAAGTAATATAGATAAGTTTACCTTTGCTCTAAAAGGTAGTGCGCGTGTGCTGCAGATGCGCAGCGTAGCAAAAAGGCAGGGTTATCTCTAAGTAGCCTGCTTACTACAGCTTAAAAAAAGAGAGTTAAGGCAATTAGGAGATAGATTGCAGACTGCAAACTACGCTCCTAGGCAACTATCTTAATTGCTAGGGAAGCAAGCTGTGCAAAAAGAGCCTTTTATTTACAAGATCTTTATATTAGGTTATGCGCGTTATTACTGCACAGTATAAATACAGCTTAAAGCATAACAGCAGCTTTGCACGCGCTGCAGGAGCTTTAATCCTACAGCAGTGCCTTTGCCTCTGCCTGTAGACAACAAAAGCCCTAAGACTAGACATAGTACTGTCCTATAATTACTAAAGGTAAAGGTAGCAGGAGCGTTAATGTTAGCAGGAAACAACGTCTTTAGTAGTAGTCTGCTTTTATTAAAAATAAGAGCAATCTGAGCGAGGCGCTTAGTTAATCTGCAGATAATTAGCACTAGCGCTGCTACACGCTGCAGCTGCCTATTGGGATAGCAAGACGCAACGTCCCTTAATGTAGAGATCTGCACTTGCGTGATTGTATATGCATGCAGGCTTATGCCTAGTTAGGAACCTAAATAGCAAGTGCAAACTTCACAATACTACGTTTAGCGCCAGACACAGTCTTTTTGTTTGTGTAGCATTAGGACAGATTTTGCGCAATGCTACAGTTTGGCACAACTGCCTTTAAGGGAGAGCTAGTTACGCTAAGGACTATATTAAGTTCAAGTAGCTAAGGTAATAGTAGTAACTACTACAATATTCCCTAAAATAAAGGCCCTTCTAACAGCGTTACTTATTGTGAAAACACTGTGTTAGGAAAGTTAATGCTGAGGCTAAGTGTGGCACAGTAGGTAGCGTTGTATTAGGCTTGATGCGACTAACGTATCGCATAGGTTATTGCGGCACAGCACTAATACGAAGATATAAAGAACAGGAATCTACCTAGTAGGCGCATATAATAGTCCTGCAGGATTATATACATATGCAAGTTGTATAGAGCGTTTAATGTCCCCTACTATAATAGACAGAACTAGAAAATAAGTAAAGCAAGCGTGCAACTAGTGCTAAGTTAAGAAAACAAAGGTAAGTAATTTAGTCCTAATGTAATTAAGCCTAATACTAACCTTGATCTTGTGTGATAGGGAGCATCTATGCAGGAGATGTTAAGCTAAAAACTCTATATGTAACTACAGTTAGAAAGCAAGTTACTAGCAAAGTAGAAACTCTTAGTAAGCAGTTCCTAGCTTAGCCTAGCAATAGCGTCTTTTAATTTACACCTTTTGCAGCACAGCTCTCCTTAAGACACAAAATAGAGAGCTTAAGAACGTATTATAAATATTATACTAATACGTCTAGACTAGCTATAGTCTGCTAGCCTTACAAGTGCAGAGTATAGAAGATAGCTGCCTATTCCTGCACGATATTGTAACGTACCTAAACGCAGTGCCTATAGACGCGTTAATTAGGCACAATTAAATACTATACTAGATTTCAAGGCTAAACATAATGCCTACTACGTCTCTTCTACAATTATAGCTAGAACCCTTACTATATTCAACCTTTATTGCAACTGTCTTAGAGCTAAACACCTTTATAGTCTTGTTAATACAGTAGGATATGCTGCTACTAGAGTATAAAATCCTTAAAAGCAGATTAAACCTGCAAGAGATTTACTTGTTAATAGATATAGACAGAGCTAAGGGTGCAGGGTTACACTAGCTACAAACTTACACAGCATAATACCTATATACATATAAGCCCTTAGGCCTCTAAGAACTAAGTTAATAGGAATAATGTTACAGTGTAAGCAGTAAGAGAAAGTTGCTATGCATAAACTAAATTTTTACTGCTATCTTATAGTATTTTGCTATTGTAATAGCCCTTTATCTGCTAATTAAGATAATCTATTTACATAATACAGATATGTGTTAAAGGTGCTTGTTAAGGAGAGGTGGAACTATTACACTACTACATGCTACATAGAACGTCCTTGCCCTATAGGTTGTTAAAAACAATCCTCTGTAATATTAACTTAAAACTAATCGCAATATCTTAAGACATCTATAAATGCCCTTAGATAGTCTAGGTAGAAGACATAGAATTATTGTTATTAAACTGCAAGCTATTATACTATTCCCTTAGCAACCTAGCGTAGGCTTTAATATCCTCAAAATCTGTACTACTAGACAAGCTATTAGCATTAAACAAATCCCTTAGCATTTAACTACCCTCTATAATCTAGATCTCTAGGCGCTTCACCTTATAGCGCTAGTCTAGCGTTATAACATCCTTTTTGTAACGTTCTTCTACTCCTTAAGCCTCTCTAATTGTAGTATAGATATAGTAATTAATATCTGCAGTTGCTTTATTTATTGCTCTACTAGCTTCTAGCAGCTGTTCTCTGTAGTAATCTGCAGCACTCCTAACTCCTTGAATACAAGTACTAACCTCCTGTAGGCTAAGGCTATCCTTTAGAATCTACACAGCTAAGCTAATTTTCTCTTGCTAATAAAGAGTGCAATTATTACCTAGCAAATTTAATAGTGTGCTTGCTACTTGTACGCAGCACGCTGCACCCTTAGCTTTAAATTTGCTGTGAGATTTAGTAAGCCTTCTTATGTTTAAGGAAGTAGAGTCTATACCTAGTATAGCACAATCTGTTTTAAAACTGCTAGTAATTTGCTTAATAGGTAATGCTTTAAATTAAAGTAGGTACTAGAAAAATACATCTTTAAGCAGTTTATTATATTTAGTAGAGCTTAGGGCTTTTGCAACGCTAAGGAGCTTAAGGAGTTCTATTATTACAAGTATGCCTAGCCTAAAAGCGTAGACAGCGAAACTAAATTCTACAGTATAATAAACCTGTGATGTAGCAGGTATTTTGTAACGTTAGATAGCACCTACTATGTTAGCAAGCGTTTGCAGTAATATGTAATCATGTAGTATAAAGGAGCTATAAGCTAACTTGCAGATTATACTAAACGCTATAGGATCTTTATTTAGTAGCTTAATTAATTTCTGTAACAAGCTATGTTAAGTAGTAAAGAGCTTACAGAACTCTAGTAATATTTGCGCTATAATTAAAGATAAGATAGGGATCCTAGAATCTTTAATTAGAACTTTGTTGTTGCAGTTTGCGTGCTAAGCTATATTAGGGTTAATTAAGTCTAACGCTGTAAAGTAAGTTTGTAAAATAATTAGTACATTATCTGCATTACAATAACTTATATAGACGAGTGGTTGGGAATGCTAATACAACACAATTTTAGAGGGTCTTCCCACGCTAGGTACATTTGCCCTTCCTAGTAGTAGCTAGCGGTTCACGCCTGCTAGTTGCTAGAAAGATATGCAACTTTCTGGCTATCTTAGATATTGAGGGAAGCTCTAAATTATAAAAAGGTTTCCTGCAGAACAAGGTCTTACGTGACATTGCTGGTTTTCGCTGTTGGGACCAAACATTTATTTCGCCAATCCGCAGCAATGTGGCTATTATCTTAGCGCTTGTGACATTAGTAAGAACAATACCTAGTTCTCTGGACCTATGCGCAGCAGCAATTACTCTTATCTTCTGCTTGGACCACCATGTGCCAAGCCCCTAGATTGACACAACAATTCCCAAATTGGCTTTAAATCTCTAGGTGTTATCACAACGTAACTCTAGTGCTTATTAGCAAACTAGAGATGCATGCATGCACAACTCGTAGAGGCTAAATTCAGACCTATTGCATAACAATCACATTATAGTTATGCTATACACAACAATAGTAGCAAAAACCATGTTGCTAGCTGCTACATCTATTTAGAAGAGAACACAAACAAGTTCTAGAATTTTGTTCTCACAATTTCCTATCTTAAGCATATCTTGCCTAACGTAGTAATAGTTGCGTCTATGTTAGATATAGTCACCCCTTTTAATTCCTTCTTTAGCTGTAAGGCTTAAGTAGAGCCTATCCTATAACAACTGCTAGAGATACTAATTATTAGATTTAACGCAAGGGCCTTATAAAGAAAAGGGGGAATAGTATTGTATCTTTAGCTAGAGTATCTTTAAGCGCAGTAAGGGAAAAGCTTAATAAGGGGTTAAATGCTCTATAAAGCAAGCAATAATATACAACAGTTAATCCTATAGCAAGCACTATAATGCACGCTTGTCTAATACACCTAGCCTTACCTTGCAAGTCTTGTACAAGAAGAAACAGAACTATAAGATAGACTTGCATTATATATAGGCCTATTAAGAGATATTTAAGTGCTTTAGGATAGAAGAGCCCCTACTATCCTGTTTAGTATATAGTATACTTAATCTAGAGTAAATTACCTAAAACAAGCTAAATATAAGAACCTAGAAAGGAATAATAATTAGTAAGATAACAGCATAGAGAAATCCTATCTGTTTTAGCTTAGAATGCATTAGGCGCTTCTAAAATTTAGAACCTACTAATATAGAAGAGATTAGTAAAGACAGGTACAAAAGTGCCCTATTTAAGATCCTAACCCCTTCTTCTTATTATTATCTAAGTAACTAACTTGTTAAAGATTAGACTAAGTATAAACTTTCTAATTAGATAATCTATCTGTAACAAAGAGCTGGCGCTAATAGATAGAGCTTGTAAGAGGATATAGGATAGAAAGTAATTGCTTGCTTTTAGTAGGTTCTTAGCTAAGGTTGCACCTAGCAAAGCTCTATGTGCTATCTTATTTATAATAGCAGTAAGTCCTGTAGATAATAACACTACAAGAGTAACTTAGAAAAAGAGAAAGTAAAAGTAATAGTCTTAAATCTTAAGATTAATATAGCTCCTAGAAGAAATGCCCTACTTTTGTATAAGGTAGTTTAGTACAACAACAAATCCTTTTATTAGAATAGCTACTAGGGTAGGAGGCAGTACGCCTTAAAGCAGGCCTAGGAAGGACTGTAGAAGTTTATTAATCCAGCTTAGCCAAGACACTACCTGCGTAATATAGATAATCTAGAAGAGGAGCCCTACTAAAGCTACTAGAATAACACATGCAGTTACTGTTGCTATAATAAGCATGTTTAAAAGTACAGTGTGTATAGTCCTATCCTGCTAGGTAATACTAACGTTGTTCTATACTACATTATCTACTAACAAAGGCATTGTGTAGGGTGTTATATAACCTACGCTAGTATAAATAACTACTTAACACGCTATATAGGCAGCAAGTAGATTAGCAAAGGTAACAAAGGCAGACTGTAGTAACAGGAATTTCTCTAGTGCTGCATAATAGGAGTTTATCTTTTTAGCAGTTTTATAAAGTTCTTCCTAATAAACTATAGTAGTGTTAACCTTTTTAAGTCTTAGCTAGGTAAAAATGTTTAAAAGGTTGCGTGATTAGTTACTTAAGCGCCTAGGCTCTCTAAGTAAGCTTAACTTCTTGCTTCTTTTCTATACGCCTACCCTACAAGCCTTCCTTATATTAGAGATCTCTACAGTCTTAAGGGCTTAAGCCAGGCGTTCCTGTCTCTCTGCTAGCTAGGAAATTGCGCTGTAGTTGCAATTAAAAGAAATAGCAGTAATATTACTAGGAAAGGCCTTAAGTTAAGATGTAAGTGCCTTTTTAGATATCTAATTGTCTAGTATAGAGTTAATAAGTATTATACACAAAGCTGTGTATAGTAAGTGTTGCTAGGTTGCTACGTAAAACGCAAGCTCGCTCTAGATAACCTAGTAAACGTGTCTAGTAAAAAGCAAACTAACAAGAAGATAAGCCTAGTACTAATCTGCTTAATTAGGACTAACGTTTAACTATCCTAAGGTATTAAGTCTACTTACTCTAAGCACAGCGCCTTTTCTGTTAGTATAGTTTAAAGGGACAAGAATAGGGGTTATAAGGAGTGCAGCTAGAGTAAATATAAAAATTAGTAATTATAGGTACTAGTAGAAGAAGTATCTATTAGAATGCTTATAGTAGTAGTTAAATTAAATTAAGTTAGCTACTATGTGTCTTTTCTAGGTTGTACAGGTAGTGTTAGCATCTTCTAGGACAGTAGTACTGTAACTATTAGCACAAGATTAGGTAAAATATTGCAAGCTTACTAGAGATTAGGGAAGCGCTTGCAGATAATAAGAAACAAGAGAACTTCTAGCGTAAATATAACTACAGAGAGAGAGAGAGAAGCAAGGAATAAGCTTAAAGAGATACTATAGAGCTGTTAAGCCTTAGTAAAAGATTTTCTAAAAGATTTGCCTATAGCGTTAGTATTCCTATCTATTCCTACGCTTTAAAATCTAATATATAGTTAATAAATTTTAAGTAGTAAAGGTCTCCTCTAACTAGTTTTCTTAAAAGCCTGCATTTAGAAAAAGGCTAGTGTAACTATAACTAGCATTCTAGAGTGCTTATACTAGTTATAATAAACTAGAAGAGACTATTACATATAGTTAATTAATTATAAGAGGCAGAGGTCTCTTCTAGACGCCCTCCTCTTAAAAAAAAAGGCTTGTGTGACTATTACTAGCACTCTAGAGTGCTAGTGTTAGTTACAATAAACTAAAAGAGGCTGTTATATATAGTTAGTAGATTGTAAGGAGTAAAGGTCTTATCTAGCTAATATACTTAATATTAAACGTCTAACTCTTAAAAACAGCTAGCGTCTTTAAAACAGGCACTTATACAGTAAAGCCTACGCTGCGCTAGATTGTACTGTTACGCAAAATCTGCCCTAATGTTGTATTATTAAAAGGACTATATCTAGCACTGAACGTAATATAGTAAAGTTCGCACTTACTATCTAGGTTTCTAACCTAGCATAAACCTGTATGCATATATAGTAACGTAAGTAGACATTACGTCTTGCTGCACGCTATCCTGCTAGATAGCTACAGCGTGCAGCAGCGCAAGTGCTAGTTATTTACAAACTAGCTAACTGTCTTGCTCTAATTGCTCTTGCCTTTAATAAAGGCAAATAGCAGAATACTGCCTTAACTATAGCACAAGAAGCTATATGTATTAGTAAGTTAAAGTAATAAGGCAATCCTGTAAGAAAAACGTAGTGGAATAGTGCTACTAGAAACTGTAGTGTAGCCTAGCTGTTTTGTCCAGCTTGTAGAAGGTGTAGTAGAAGGCTATCACAAGCAAGAGGACGTAAGATAGACCTAAGAAGAATCTACAGCAAGTTGTAGTGCGGCTTAACAGCTGCTAAGGACGTGTAAGAAAGCTGCAGTAGTCTGTTAGGATGAATATGTTAAATAGGTTTTATAACTAATTGTTGTTTGTTAGAGCACTGCGTAGTTAGATGCTGTATAAAGTTAATATAGTAGAAACAGCTTAAAGCACATAAACACACACATTACTATATTTTAGTAACTTGCAAAAGCTCCTAACAACTAACGTTTGCAAGGTTTGTTAAAGCATAGAGTGCAGAGAAGGGCTTAGGATATAGAGTTTTGTCGCAGTAAATACCTACTTATTCGCGGAGTAAGAGGCTAGTCTTTTGCTCCCACAGTTATGAGCCCTTATTATCCGCACGTTTCTGCGTCAGCAAGCCTAGGGTAGATTTTCTCCAAAGTGGGTGACCTTAAGCGAGCTGAGCAAAAAGAAGTAGCGTTAAGACTATAAGACCACCCTTACAGCGTTGTTAGAGAGCTATCTGCTCTTAGCAAATTCCGTTCTCTGATAGTACGTAATCTGGGGGTGTGTCGCAGTAAATACCTACTTATTCGCGGAGTAAGAGGCTAGTCTTTTGCTCCCACAAGTTTTTTATGCAGAAGATAACTTAGGCAGTATAGGCTTGCCTGCTAGTTGGTCTAAGCACTCTCTTTTCTACAGCAAAACTAGGGCAAACTGGTTAGTATAACTTCTAGTATATTTAATTACTACCTAAGTCCTGCTAGTGCAAAAGCTCTGCTTGTTGTTGTATCTCCCTAATAGCACAGCGAATTCTACACTGCATTTACATCTAGCAGGCAAT
Organism: Ascochyta koolunga; assembly: GCA_026119515.1. Classification (NCBI taxonomy): domain Eukaryota; kingdom Fungi; phylum Ascomycota; class Dothideomycetes; order Pleosporales; family Didymellaceae; genus Ascochyta; species Ascochyta koolunga. The sequence goes on along the minus strand of JANLCG010000002.1, from coordinate 1,734,401 downwards.
AATCTATTGTACATGGTTTAAAGAAGCTCACAACACAGCTCCTATGCGTTTAACTTATGCGAATTACAATGCTAATAAGCAGCTACAGTGTTTAATGCTTACTATATACTAGCTAATTAATTGTAGCTACGCATAGCTCTCTTTTATTTATTAAGCTGTAGTAACGTAACTTAAGCAAGCTAGTTAAAGAATAACCCTGCCTTTATTGCTACGCTGTGCATCTGCAGCACGCGCGCACTACCTTCTATAGCAAAGGTAAACCTATCTGTGCTAATCTTGCTTGCTTAAGCTTCTGCCTACGCCTTTACCTGTAAATCCTAAAAAAAAAAAAACAGAATAAACATAAAAACAAAGGTAGTAAGGCATTAACAAAAGTTGAGAAGTCTTAGGCAACGTGCACAGTCTAGGGGTAACTAAGTAGTAAGTTAAACACTGTACAGTAGCCTTTTTAGAGACAGCGTTTAGAGGAGAAGACCTCTGCCTCTTACAATTAATTAACTATATGCAATAGTCTCTTCTAGTTTATTATAACTAACATAAGCACTCTAGAGTGCTCGTGATAGTTACATAAGCCTTTTTCTAGAGGAAAGCGTTTAGAAGAGACCTTTGCCCCTTGTAATCTATTAAATATGCAATAGCCTCTTCTACTTTATTGTAACTAACACAAGCACTATAGAGTGCTAGTAATAGTTATACAAGCCTTTTTCTAGAGGAGGGCGTTTAGAAGAGACCTCTGCTACTTACAACTAATTAACGGTATTCTATTGTCTATTGTACCCCTACAGTAGCTGCTCACGCTGCTACATTTGTCTTTAGCCCTAAGCTTAGTTAAGGTATATATGTTAGCTATTAAAACACTACAGCTAAGCTGTCTAATCGACTGCAGCGTTTCGCAGATAATTTAGATGCAAGTAAATAATGCTATTAATTACAGCTGTTTACAGAGTAAGCTAGCCTAATTAAGCTAGCGTATCTGGTTAGGCCGCACTACTAACATAAATAATTCCTTGTCTTTAGCTCTAGACTTATTTAAGGTTGTTGTATGCTAACTACTAAAACAGTTTGCACATAGTTAGATCTATTAATGCAACGCAATCAATTGTAGTTGTTTATAGAGCAAGCTATTGCATCTAGTTAGACTGTACTAGCGTAACAGAACAAAAATTATATCTTTAGGCTAGGGAGCCCCTTGTAGTGTAGTGTGCATAATTGCAGACGTCTCCTTCTAACTATACTAATAACATTTAGTTATTAGTCTAGACATAGTAGATAGGAACAATACTTTGTCTTTAGCCCTAAGCTTAATTAAGGTGTGTATGCTAACTACTAAAACATAAAAGCTAAGGTGTCTAATTAACTACAGCGTTTTAAAGATAATTAGATGCAAGTAAGCAATTTAATTAATTATAACAGCCTTGCAGCCCTAGTAGATATACTTAATTATTTAAAAAGGACGCTAAGTAGAAACTATCTATTAAGAAAGCTACGCAAGCAAGCGTAGAGCCTAATTAGGAGCCTACATATAAAGGTAGCGCTAATTAAGGGATACAAAGGTCTTACTATATTGCGTCTGCTCCTTAGTTTGCTTTAGCAGGCTTGCTTTTTGTTACTAAACATAATACAGAGTCTAAGTCTAGTAATAAAGATAATATACTGTTAACAATGCTCTATAAGGCAAGCCCTAACAAGCACATAATAATAATTACTGCTTTAGAGATTTTATCTAATAATCTAGAATAGTTTCCTATCTACTACAAAGACTAAGCCCTAATAGAAGAGCTTTATAGAACTAAAATGCCGCAAGAGAGCTAACCTATAGAGCAAATGCTATCCTCTCTAAGGCTCTATATACTAAGGCCTGTTGTTAACAGGCAAGATCAGCGTACAGAAGTACAGCTAATATAGGATATTAATAGAGCGTCTAACGCTTAGGACTATACTAATACTTAGTATTAGATAGTATATAATCTAGACTTTATAGAACAACCTAAATCCCTATATTATAGTTTAGTTAATTATCTACATAAGGTAGACGCAATAAATTTAACCTTTAATAATTTTAATTTTAAAGACGCTGTTATAACTAACTTCCCCTTACTATAGTTCTTTAATAATGTATTTAAAGACTATTGTTTTAGCTCTCTACATTATAAGTTATAAATAGATATTAAAGAGGCTATAGCATATTTTAATAAACAACATTTAATTAATTATAATTACATAGAAGATTTTTGCAATAACCCTATAGTTTAAGGCTATGTAGATCTTACTTATTGTTTAAGCTTTTGCCTTCTGCACAAACCTGTAGAAGATACAGATCACCTTAACGCTCTAGAGCTCCTCTTACCTTTAGTAGAAGAGAGGCCTCTTATATTAAGACTTGTCTATAGCCTAATCTATACGTTACTTCCTAGTCTACTTTACATCTTTAAAGTCTATTTATCTAATCTAAAGCTATTACTAGAAGAAAACCTAGTTAAGGATTTTGTAGCTATTATACGCTAGAATAAACAGGCTTTACCTCTATTAGTGCTAGGAGTTAAGATTTGCAAGATATTGTATATTCTTTATAGCAAAATAGTAGATTTACTGTCTCTTAGGACCTTATAGCTAATAGGCCCTAAATAGCAGATAGAACATATTAATGTATAACGCCTATCTACCTAACTCCTTACACTAACTAACCTTCTTTAGCCTTAGTATATTAAGCTAGATATAGAAATTACTCTACTCTTAGTATAGATAGTAGAGACTTACTTCTAGTATAGGCTGCTCTAGAACATCCTGTCCTCTTGTAAGTTACGCCTGCGTTTTCTAGAGGAGTTGCTAGCGTCCTATTAACACGATTCTGTCCTTAAGAAGTGTAGCATCCCTAGTAAGCAAACAGGATCCTAACATGTAGACACTTAGTGCAAATTAGCACGCTTAGGGACGCAAGTACAAACTAATAAGATCTTTGTACTAAAACTAGAGAACTTTAAGCCTAAAGCGCTACAGAAAGCACTTCTCTAGAAGCCTTCTAAGATTAATTATAGACGTTATCTAAGGATTCTATAGTGTATAGACAAAATTAGATCTTCTTACATTCTTAAATTACTTAAATTAGCCTGTGCTAGGAAAGATAAAGACTAAATATATTAAGCTATAGAGCAACCCCTCTTTAAGAAACTGTTTTACATCTATATTTACTTAGATAAGTAGGAGAGTTAAAGCTATCTTCTAGTTACTAGAGAATAATATATTAAATATTATTACTTTAAGATATATCTACGTGCTGTTAAAGCGCTACAGGAGGAGAAGCGTAATAGCTACTAGGAGAGGTAAAGGGTTATAGCTTAAAAGCGTAGGGCTACTTTTAAGTAGGCTATCTCTAAGGAACTACCTCCTACGCTATATACGCAAGAAATCTATTAAGTTTACAAAAATCTCAGCCTATTAGAAAGAAAACAGTAGGCTCTAGACATAGTTAAAGATAAGATTGCTAGCAAAGTTAAAAAGGTATATAGGGGTAATAAAAGGCGCATTTAACATAATATTAATAAGTATATTAACTAAGGGAGAATACTGCACTATATTCTAAAAGGCAGGAGATCCTTAGACCTAGGTCTGCTTGTTCTGTTTCTAAGCTTTAGGGCTAATCTGCCCTCTCTAGGCATAGCTAAATTTAGATTAGAGCTTTAGGAGCTTAAGGAAAAGACTCTTAGTAGGCCTATTAAGATAAAAGAGTAAGATGTACTTTACTAAGTGCAAACTCCTGCTAATATTAGTAAATAGTATAGATAAATTAACGCTAGTAGAGGCAGCTTAGTTTAGCAAGGTGTTGCAGGCTAGAATAGGGTTATTAGAACAGGTACTAAAGACTGTCTTTAATCTTATCTTAAATAGCCTTACCTATAATCTAGATCTTTAGGAGTGTAATGTAGGTAGCTTTAGAGATAGACTACTTTATTTCTTTACGTAGCAGGATGCACTTAGAGTAGCTTGCTGTATTACTAGAATCTATTATACTAACCCTAGGCATTAGTTAAGTAGTTTCTCTTCTTATATATTTCTCTTACCCTTAATTTTAATACTTGCTCTTGCCTACCTAGTACAATTATCTCTTATACATTTTTGCTACTATACTATTATCTAGACTGCAAAATAAAGACTAAGCCCTAGAGCTATGTAATTAAAAAAGATATATAGTCCTGCTTAGGTGCTATTAGCATTAACTATATAAATATGCTTATATTTTAGAAAAGTTTATAGCTTTTATTATATAAGTACTATGCACTCTGTTAGAATAGACACTAGGGATAGCTTGTACACGCTTAAGGCAAAGACTAGCTACTTATTACCTAGGAGCCTACAGTAGAAAGGAAGTTAGCCTAGTCCTCTCCTTACAATCTCCTTTACGAACCTGCTATAGAGGTTTAAAAGAGCTAACCTAGTCTGCTTAGATATGTTGCAGCTAAGACCTTACTTATCTCTCTAAACACAGGTAGCTATTGCCTTACTTTTCTAGCCTATTAGAAAGTTACACTAATGTTAAAGGGCCTCTTTTTTTTTTATAGTAAGCTTTTTCTAGCTATTAAGGCTACATTGTACATAAGGAGCTAGGCAGAGTTTAGATACAATAGGAACCTACGTAGGTGTTTTACAAAGATCTAAACAAAAGCAAGAAAAAGCAGCTCTTAGAGATATCCTACAATCCTAAAGCAATTTTACGTTACTTTTATAAGGTAGTTGTTTACTATTCTACGCGCTTAGCAGTTAAGAAGCAGGTTACATAGAGCGTATTAGGTTATATAGTGTATAATAATCTATACTTTAGCCCTAATGCAACTCCTGTATTACTGCTTTGTTGCTAGCCCTATTCTAAAATACGCAATGCTAAAGACGCAGTCTATGTTTTTCTATAACACTTACTATTGTTAATTTAGATTAATTCTGTTAGCTTGATATAGTATCGCTACCTAGCTTTTTAGGAGGATTGTCTTGTTATCCTACACTCCTTAGCTATGTGCCTACTGCTACCCTAAAAGATGCAAGCTAGTAAGTCTTCCCTAATGTTAATACTTCTACTAAAGCTTATAGAAATAGCTTTTACCTCTTCTAAAAAACAAATATTATATAAAAGAGATAATATTAAAACAGTTAGTAACCCCTGCGTGTAATAGAAATTCTTAACCTAAAGCTTGCAGAACGCAGTTAACGCTCTTAAGAACATATTTAATAATAACCTTAAATCTTAAGCCCTAGATTCTAAGTTTGCAGTTATCTACGAGCGATTAAAAGCTAATAAAGCGCTTTAGGTAATTTTAAATTATACATTCTATAATTTAAGCTCTACTAATTGTCTTAGGCTGATTATAAGCTAGGAAAGGAGTACTAGCCTATTGCACGCCTGAATATAAGCAGGTCAAAGCAGTACAGCTAAGGAGCTGAAGTTTATTACTACTTACTAAGATTAAAGTGTGCAGGCGCAAGCAATAACTTTTAGATTGTTGCATTGTAGTCCTATATTAAGAAAACTTAGCATTAACGCCTCTGCTATGTATACCCTAGCAGTTGCATGTAGAAAACCCTAGCAACGTATTTCTTCCACGTAATGTATCTGCAAAAAGACTATTAGTACATTATAAGAGAAGTTAGTTACATTAGAAATTGCAAAGACTATGTAACTCTTAAGCTGCTATAGATAGCAGACTATATAGGTAGTATCTCCCCTTTATATATTGTGTTCTTGCTATTACGTAACATTATATATTAAAGTGCCTAGTTAGTAGTTAGAGATACTAAGCTAAACAGCATTTTGTGCACAAATTTTCTAGTAATTACTAGCAGAGATATGCTGTTAGGTAGCTCTACATAGTTATAAAAGCCTCTATTGCTATTGCTGCAATAGCGTAATCTACGCTAGACACCGCTAGCTCTAGTTTTAGGTAGACTAGCAAAACAGATACTATAAGAGTCTATCCTGTGTAATTTACTCTCTTTCTTATCTTTGTAAATAGTCTTGTAAATCTTAGTACTTCCCTCTAAGAGAAGGTTAATATAAGCTTGCAGAATTATGCCTTTAACAACAATAATATTAACCTTTAAGCTAAGTCTACTTCTAGAGGATTCTTTAGCATCTTCTAACACTTAAAGTGCAATATTAGTTAAGCTAATGCTAGTTCTAGCATTATACAACGTTCTTATAAGGTTTTTATAGTTATAGACTACGAAATCAAGGGGAACAGGTTCTATATACTGTAGAAGCAGATCTCTTACTTTCTAACTTATTGTAAGGTTCTAGTTATAGGCAATAGTACTTGCTTCACACTAGGGATAGATAGTAGAGGGATGGCTATAGGTATATTAATGACAAGAATAATACTTGTCTCCCCTAAAGATGGCGAGTAGCGCAGGTTTTGTGCAGCTTTGCTAAGGGCGAGACTAATACCAACTAAGGATAGCTCTTAGAACGCTACAACACTAAACAATTCTATTGCAGGTTGTTACACTTATTATTTCCTTTAAAGCTTTATTAGAAGACCCCTATGCTAAAATGTAATTAGTATAGGTATCCTTAATTGTCTTAGTTATCTCTTTAGTTGCGCTTCTTCTATACTAGCTTGCGCACAGCTCCTGTAAGGGCATTTCTATGTTTTAATTGCGAATATTGCTTTTAGCCTAAATTAGGTTAAACTATTTGCCCTTGCGCGTTTGCTAAAATATAGTCTACTAGTCTAACCTTTTAAGGTGTAAGCTGCTAGTTTATACTAAATATTTAATCTACAATTAAAACCCTTTATGCAATGTCTTAATAATAGTAAGCTTTAAGAAAGCTTCTATTTCTCTAGTTAGGTAACAGAGTAGCTAATTTAGAAAAATAACACTAGCGCTTCTTAGCTTAACGCAATTAAAGATAAATTTTAAGAGAACTAGGAGATTAAATTATAATTTCTAGTAGTCTAGTAGATCCTTGTGTAAGAATATCTAGAAGGCTCTTTCTATTACTTGTGCCTAGAATTCTCTATTGTTAACTAAGTTACTTAGGGAGTTGTTTGTATGCTTTTAGGCTATAGCTAAAAGCTAGGTGCGTAATAGTATATTACTAATAGGTTCTACTTCTATTAAAAATAGTTTAGAGCTAATACACCCTATCCTTAGGAATAGGGACAGGAGACAAATAGCTTTTTACAAGAAGGGCGTTACAGCAATTCTTAGGCCTTTTTAGCTAGGACATAACCTACATAGTGCATTAATAACTTATACCTCTAAAAGTCGCGTATAAAAATTAAATATCTAATAACCTATAGCCTTATATTAGCTTTCTAATACATAATTAAGCGTATTATACAAGAGAGGTTGTACTATCTACTATTAAATACAAACGCAGTCTAAACAGCTCTTCTCTAATTATTTAGGACATTTAGGATACATGTTAAATTTGCTTAGGCTCTAGTCCTAATTGTACTAGTTAGTATATACCTTCTAACTATAAGTCTATATGTCTTTGTTAGCAAACCTGCACCCTTTTAATAGGACCTCTAAGTAGAAAAGTTAATTATGCTACTAAATAGCAATCTAAACTACTAGGGCCTAGAATAGGGTTAGTAATCCTTTCTATGCAAAGGCTACTATATAACTTCGCCTTGCATAGAGCCTTAGACAACCTAGTATGTTAGGAGAAGGGTTACATTCTAGTATGTTAGCTTAAACTTAAATGCTTATTAGAACTAGCTTATAGCTTATCTATAGGATTTACAATTTAACTAACACTACTAGCGCTAGCATGCACAATCCTAGTACAGCCTATTTAGGGGGCTCTTGCTAGGCATTATTCTCCTATAATAACAGAGAAACTTAGATTGTTATTTAGAGTTAGGAAGGAAACTGCCTGCGTGTACAAAAGGGCTAAGAAGGATAGCTTATAAATTCCTACAATATTAATTAAAATTATTCCTTTAATATTCCTAATACCCTCCTAGGCGTAGATATAGTTATCTTAGTATAGTAGGATTAAGTCTCCTGTTATAATATATAACTAACTTAGCAGGACCTAGCTAAATACGTCTATTAATTAAGAGTTCTACATGTTATACTTACCTATTAGGTTAATAGCAGCAAATTCTTTAGCTAAACTCCTATTAGGCTATCTAATGTATATTGCAAATCTCTAAGCAGATCTAGAAATAGTAGGCTCGCAGCATTAGATCTAGTCTTAGTGTTGCATTCTGCAGAACGTGTAGATTCGTTATCCTTAACAGTACAAGGGTATTAACCTACCTATTATATTAGATTTGCTTTAAGATAGCAGCTAAATTTAGTACCTACAGCTTAAAGATAATAGTAGATTATATAGCTTAGACAACAAAGAAAGGACTAAGGCTCTTAGACTTCGCTCTAATTTAAATAACTAGGAACTTGTTGCTCTGTTATATTAAAATAGCTAGTTGCTGTCTACTGTACTGTATAGAGCTACGCAGTCTATTACTGCACCTCCTTAGTTAGATGTGTTATAGGCTGTGCCCTTAACTAACAGATCTAGGTAGGCTACGTAATTAAGATTACACTTCTCTACATACTAATACTTTAGTCTATAAGCTTTTTTAATATAGATATTGTTTATAGTAGGCGCAATTAGCGCCTCTACTCTTGGCCTAGCGTATGCCTAACGTCTTTCTGCTCCTTTATATATTGCAATCTTAATAGCTACACTAGTTAATATGTTCGCGTACTACAATTAAGTCCTATTAGACATTTACGTAAGTTTCTAATATTCTTAGACGTCTTGCAGTTAAAAACTTATAAGCAAAGCTGTCTCTATAATTAGAGACAGCTATTAACTTAGAGTAAGCGCTAAAACACTCAAGAGATCTAGAGAGAAGCAACTTAACTTTAGCTTTATCTTCCTGTTGCTTAGTTTTAAGACATAGGCTTTCTTCTGTTTGTTACAAATATACTTATCTTCTTAGAAAAATACAAGTGCCCTACAGAAGATGTAGTATCACACTTGCTAGTCTTTTTATACAGTGAATCAATTTCTGCTCGCTTCTATAGAGTATGTTCAGGCAAGCCACTAGCTAGTCCTACTTACTCCTACTCTTTAAGCGCAGCTACGCGTCAACCATCAGCATTATACCACAATGTCATTAATCATCTAGGCAGGTCTAATTAGCGTCGCAGCCTACGAAAGTAAAGCTACATTTGCTAATAACTGTACTGTAAGTATGAAAACACTATTCCTTGTAGAAAATTGTTTTTAACGCGTTCCTAGGCGCACAACAGCCTTGCTAGCTTCAACTTAGCCCCTATAGTAGGACTTTTCCAGTAATCTATAGTTTTCACGCAACTACAAGGCAAACGCTCCAACAGCATAGGCCACATCTTTAAAGGGAGTCATTGTTTGCTCTATAGAAAATGCTGATCTGGCTGTGCCTGTTGTGCACATAATAATAAAGGATTAATTGCACAGGTTTACTTAAGAAGGACATGCGCTAAAATCAAACACTTGCTATAGAAAGCTTTAAGGAATAGTAGCAATGCTAGTAGCCTAGTTATTAAGGTTCATCACTATCACCACACTAGTTGTCTAAAAGAGGATAGACTTGATCGCACACACATCTACAGCTCTAAGCTCTATGCCAAATCTCTCCCAAAGGATCACGCAGTGCTGCCTGTTCGCTTAGCGTTACAAGGCCACAGCAGACTCCCTACTGTACGTGAAGAACCTCCTCCTGTCAAGGCGTCTACCAAACTGTCTAAGAATGTTGTAAGGCAGCGCCTTTACAAAACTGCTGACAGACTATTGCTATAACAATCAGGCGTAGATAAAATAGTAGTTTAGTCATTAAAACTGATCTAACTGAGTTAATCTACCTTTCTATGAGGAGGATGGGCACCTTACTTTGAGTTGTTTCATTGTTTAGTATTTATTCTTCATGTGTGGTGCCCTACCGACGATAGTACACAAAGGCGTTCTACTAATGTAGCCTCAGCCGAGCGGGGTTTGTAGTGAAATCCCGACGATACTGTTAGTCATCTAGGCAGGCCCAAATGATATTGCTGCCTGCAAAAGTGAGGCCGCACGCGCTAGTGACTATAATATCTACCGTTCTGTCTTGATCAGCGCTAGAGTTACTAAGAAAGTCACAAGCAAGGTTAGTCAACATCCGGACATCCCCTCGCGGTCCTCACCACCAGAGTTGTCAACAAACAAAATCGATCGCCTGTTTGATACCATTTTGGGTGTGCACGTTGCACATTGTTAGCCGTGAGGCAGTGCAAGTCCCAACTCTTGGTCTGTTCACGAATCAAAATGTCAATCAATTTTGTTTGTTGACAACTCTGCTCACCACAAACCGCCCAGCTAACGTTATTCAACTTTTCCGTATATGTACGTGTTAGACCTGAAATTTCATAGATAACTGTAATTTCTCTGCATTCCACAATATCTTGGTTGGCAAGGACGCTTTGTATTAATCTCACTTCTAAGGTAGAACACTGTGCCGTATGCTCAATTAAGCTTAGTATAGGAAGTAGGAAAGTAAGTCTTATTTATGTATTAAAGGATTATTACTGTGTAAGTTTATTACTTTAATATGTTATAAACTCTCTAATTATAAGAAGGTTATTTGCGGTCTCTGCGTACAGTTTCCTAGTGCTATGCCCTTTCTTCCTTGCTAACATGCTGTCTACTTAGGCTTAGGATAGCAAAGACCTCTGCAACTCTACAATCTAAAGTGTGCTATATGTCTGGACACAGACAATTCTACACGCCTCTCTCTAGTTTGTAGTAAGTTTACGCCAAGTACTGCAGCGCTAGCTAACTGCCAAGGCCACGTGTACTACCAACCCTGTATTCTTTAGTAGGCTAGATCAAACTCATGTAGATATAAAACTAGTGTGGACTGTCTAACCTGTAGGGATAGGAGGACAAAGCTATAGCGATTGCTATCATCAGATCAGGCTGTGATGCCAGCACAACAAGGTGTCAAAACTAATAATAGTCTGTAGATGTGCGATCTTCGAACTAAAGGCCAGAGCTCTAGATTAAGAGTTCTAATAATAAAGATACAAGGGCATTTTTTGAAGCTGAATAGATGTTATTGCAGGGTAGAAATTATAGTGTCAGTTCCTGTAGCTTGTAGAATAACTTTGATATATTAGAAGTCTTTATACGTTAGGTAACGCTCTGCCTAAAATCTTATTAGCTACAAATAAGAATAACTCTTGCTCTTAGAGACCTGCAAAATAGTACAATGCAATCTCAATTTATATCCAAAGACCTTATTATTTTCTCTAAGATCTTCTGCAGTTTCCTTACAGGCCTAGCAACTATAGTAGCAGATAAAATGTTAGCAAGACCTACAGTAATATTTAAAGCCTCTGGTTTGCCCTAGCCTTTAGTTTTTGTTAATCTTCTAGCTATTTTCTATTAAAGTTACAATAAAGAGCACCAGGCCCTGCTACAGAGAGTACCTACTTGTGCTGTCAGGATTGACCCAAGATGCCCCTTTTCTAAGAGACTAGAAAACGCTTAAAGATAACATTCAGCACAATGCTAGACATCTAGAGTAGGCAGATGTAAGCTCTACATCACACAAAGGAATACAAAGGGGATAGTATAACTTTATAAAAGAAGGCAATGCTAAGGCTATGTATAGTACACAATACAATGTACAAAGAAATGTCTCCTACTAACTAAAACCTTTCTAAACTACTATTTAAAGATACTGCAATTAAAAGCTTACTTAATAAAGAGGTTGTTAACTAGTAACTATCTGCTAATACACTACATCTGTCCTATTACCTTTCTAGCTGTTTTTAGTGTAGTTACTTAGCCTGTAGTTGTAGAGTAGGTTTCTATAATTTTATGCAAGGTACGCTAGTTGTACCTGCTTAAAGCATCTTAACGCCTGTAACCTAGAGCACAGAGCACCCTAGGATTATTTACTGCCTAGCAATGCAATCCTACACCTTCCCTGTAGTAGGCTTGCATGTACCTGTTTACAAAGGGTTTATCCTAATATAAATAGCTCGCTACATCTTAGTTAGGCAGCAGCTTATTTAAAAAGTTTAAGAAGGGTGTTAATCTAAGATTTAAGGGTATAAGTAGCCTTACATGTTATTAGTAGCAATTAGGGCATTACAAAGAATCTAATAAAACGCAGATTCTGTCTGCTTAAGGAACGTCCCTATTTAAAGCTAAAAAGTAGACCTAGATAGGTTTAATCTGTATGCAGAATTATATATCTATACACTATAAGTATATAGAGTCTAACCTACTAAACAACACCCTTATTAGACACTTACTTAAAAAACTTCTTCTAGTTTAAAAGGTAAATCTAACTTTTACTATATACACACTGTACCTATTTTTAGTAATTTTAGTTAGCACAACTTAAGCCTATATGTTGTTATAGTATCTGCCTCCTCTAGGTAGCACTTAAGAGGCTAATCCTTTAACAACATAGGTAGACAATAAATTAAATTTTCTAATTAGATGCTGTGATTTAGAGAGCGCGCTAACGCTACCCTTGCTAGGCGATTGTTGTAGTTATCTTAATCTTCTAGATATAACAGAGGGCACACTGCAGGTTACTTAGGAGCTAGGCTAGGACGCATACTTCTAGCTATTAGACCACACATACACTAATAGTGCTCTAGGATTAACGCACTATAGCGGAAGCTGCTAGATTAGCTTTTCTATAGATAAAGGTTAGACATAGAAGGTTGCAGCTTTATACTATAGAAATTGCCCCTACTAATAGTAGGATAGCCTTTAAACTTTCTATTTCAGAGTCCCTTCTAACATGCCAAGCGGCCTAGCTGTCTTTGCTTAGATATAGTTAAACTATAAGCACAAATCCTTTATAAACTGTGCGTTAGTTTAGATCAGCTTAAGCTCTAGCAATAGTACTAGATCTATCTACTTAAGTAGTACAGCTAGCTTAACTATTTGCTATACCTAAATCCCTACTTAGACTGGCAGCGTTTCAAGAGAAGGAGAACTATACAAATCTAGCAATGCAAATAAAGTTTTAACCAGCCACGACAGTTAGAGCAGTCTAAAGTTAACCAGGAGTCGCTGGCAACAAATTAAACACTAACATAGCAGGAAGCTTTATAGGTACTACTACAACGTGCGCAAAGCTCACTGCCGCATGCTAGAAAGGCTTGCTTCCAATCCTTGTGATTGGAATTCTGCGCCTAGAATAAAAACTAGCTACTTCTCTACTAATGCGAATTGTGCCCCTAACACTAAGCTAAATAATCCTAGGAGCAATACATTTGAGATTGGCTAGGGCGATACTTGCAGTATTGTTAAAGGAGACAATAAGTATGCTATCTAAAGCATTAAATGTTAGGCTTGATTCCTAGCTGCTAGCTAGTCTGCGTGTATACTGTTTAGGAATTACGTTAGAGCAACACTAGTCTGCAGACTAAGACTTAAGGTAGATAAGAGACTATTTAGCTTAGACTTAAGCCACGTGTAGTTATATTTTAGGGTTTAGGGTCTCTTCTACTCTGTTAAGTAGTAGCAACTTGCCTTTAGTAAGGGCGCTATACAAGGTTAGGGCTAGCGCTGTTTACAGTTACTTACCTCTACAATTAACCTGTTTGTAGCATTATATAATACAACTGTAGTTTAATCTTTTAATTCTTCCTACGCACTATCCCCTACATTACAAGCATAATAGTACACTTAACGTTAGTTCTTAATGCAACTCTTAGAAATGCCCCTACCTTATACAATACTATTACAAAAACGCGCTGTCGCAATAATCTTGCAATAACTAACTAATATCTGGAACTTTATAGTTACTGTCATTCCTTCAAAAGGCTCTTAATTAACTAGCATTGGCAAGCACTATAGCAGCGGCTTCACATACAGATTACTAGTTAGGAGCAATTAGTTTCTAGCAGATAAGCGATATGCGCATATAAGGTGTAGAGAACAGAGGAGATAAGATATGTGATAAGGAAGGTTGCTGTTTAAGAAGGGTGGGAAGAAGGGCAGGTGGCACTGCAAGAGGGAAGATTTCTAGGTTATGTTTATTGTAGGAGGGTGAAAGGAGACAAGTAGGGATTGTCTTGTTTTAGCAAGGGAGAAAGAATAATGTGTTTAGAACAGTAGGAGCTGAGTAAAGATTAAGAAAGGACTAGAGTACTTGAAGACACAAGATACCCTTTATTAAGATTTCCTGCTAATGCTGTCTGCTTTACCTCCTTCTGCAGTCTAACTATATCTCCTCTATAGGTAGTTATATTCATCTTTACTTGTAAAAAGTTAACTACCTAGCTAGGCCTTACAACTCTAGAATTACATACGTAAAGTTAGACTATTGTATAGCAGATTTTTAGTAAGCTAACACTAGACCTTGTTTATAGACAAGTGCTCTAGCAACAACTAGGACGTGCATAGCGTAGTAACTTACACCTAGCATACTAAATTTCCTTAATTGCTTTGTCTAACAGGTGGGTTGTGTAGATAATGCCTCCTAATGTATTAATAATAATTAGCGTCCTAAAATAGGTTAGTAGGCCAAATTCCCTGCTAAGATGCCAGCAACAAAATGCAGGAAGAGTTGCTAGGTTGCCTAAGGCTACATACGTGCTGATACAGCTCTGTTGCTCTAAGCAACTAGGCTGCAAATTACCTAAGAGGCGGACAGAATAAAGCGCAGCTGCTGCAGTTAAACAACCTATAAACACATACTGCTTGCTAGAATAACAGCTGAATAGGTGCGCTACAAAAGATATTAAGGAGGCCTAGATAGCATAGACAATTCTAAGGTAGTTAAGTTATAGCTAAGATTCTGCTTTAGCATAGTTTGCGAAGACGTAATAGGGCGTTAAGCACCTAAATTAGAAGACATTTGCTATAAGATACAAAAGTATCACTGCTGTGCTTAGGGAGGGTAGACTTGTAGAGGTGCCTACAAAGCACGTTGCGCTAGCGCAGAACTATAGGGTGCCTATTAAATTTAACTATACCTTAATAGTCTCTAGATAAAGGTGCGCAATTAAGACTGTAGATTTACAGTAGGAGGTGGTATGTATTTAACGTGCACTAAGGCTTATAGTAGCTTTAGAATAATAGAAAATAGCGCTGTTGTTTCGCAGAAAGCAAGGTAGGAAGTTAGCCTAAACTCTAGCTTTGTTATAAAAGCAGGTAAGACTAGTTTAGTTAATTTTGTTACATAGATCTAAACAAATACTGTACTATGCAGCTTTATCTGCTACTGTACGTTAGTGTTATCAGAAGCGTTAAGTGCCTTAGGGTAATGTGCAGCTTAGTTAAAGTAAGCAAGCACGCGCTATGCCTGTATAAACTAAGGCTATCCTAATAATGCACCTACAGTATTAGATGTTTAGTATATAATTTAGCCTTAAGCTTGCGCTTCCTACATCTGCAGACTTATAATTAGACTTATTAACAATTAATATATAATACTAGTATTTGTTTATCCTAAGTACGCTCTTAGGTAACGCCTTTGCGCAAACACTAACTTTATTGCTGCAGAACAATTAGGTTAAGTAGGCAGGCTATGCGCTAAAGGTAGGGTAGTAAGGCACTAAGTAATTATAATTACAACTAATAGCTAGCTTAAGCTTTACTTCTGCTTAAATATAGCTTAGAGAAATTGTATTGCACTAATTACGTCTCTAAATTACTGTGTTTCTACTAATTAACTTAACAACGTTGCTTCTATTGTAATTAACCTAGGTCTATGCTGCTAGTTTTACAGGTATGTTTGTTCTGTTCTTAGATTAGCATTTGTAGGCCTAACTATCTAGTAATATTAACTACAATACCCTGTTCGCGGATGAAACTTAGTATCCTGGTATAACAGAGGTTTTAGATAATTTTAAAGCACAGGTAGGCAGCTACATGTGCAACAATAGAACTATATCTTTGGTTTGCCTAGGTGCAGGTGCTAGAGGCATAACTGTTTTAGGAAGCACAGCAACTCCTACCGCATCGCATACGGCTTTACAGTACACAGTATAAGCTTGTAGCGGCGTAGCTAGCCGCTGTAGGGGTTAATAGAAAGACTGCGCTAAACTACTATCTAGTTATAACAGTATAATAAATACTTGTCTTAAGACAGACTAGACTAGGGTAGTCTGTTGTAGGTATAGTCTTATCTTATGTGGTCTGATTAATACTGCAATAAAGCTTAGTCTTTTAGTAGTAGGGAACTATTAGATTTAAGCCTAGTTCTTAAGAATAGTGTTGAATAAATAAGCTACCTTAGAATATATATAAGTATAGACGCTGCGTCTAAGTAATCTTTAATATATAAACATAGCCATCGCACTAACCTTTGTCCTTAGTTAATGTAGCAAGAGTGCTGCATGTTGCGCACAAACACCCTCCATCTACAAAAAACTATTACCTATAATCTACTGTGATTTCTGTAACATCCCACATAGATTATCTTGTTGTGCCCAGAGCATTATTCTTGCCCTACCCTACGTGATTTTCACAATTAGTTCTACATATATATCGCAAGCATGATTTATTAGCCTAGTCTAATTATTCTTTTCCTTACAGTACAGTTAGCTAGTTATGCCTACGTCTGGCCTCTTAAAGTCGACAGATATGTACTAATCTATAGGCCACTCTAGCGGTTTAACCTTATTAACCAACTCCTAGATGTCCTCGCCTTTACTAAAAGCTAAGTCCTTACCTAAAGCTCCTTAAGCTTAGATTCCCTGTCCTTTTAGACTATAATTAACAACACTAGGGTACTAGTGCAGTATTTATTACCTAATCTTAGTCTTTATGCAGTGTAAATTTCCCTTAATACAGTGTTTTTGTAGTGTAAAAAGCACTGCAATTATACCTTAGAGCAATATAATAGCAGTCCTAGGACAATTTGGAAGGCAGGTGCACTCTTCTAAGCTGCAAATCTCGCAAGTATTAAGGGGCGGCCATATAGGATCCACTCCCACAACTAGAATAGTGGCTTTGGCCAGGTACTATTAGGTATATAGGAGTTAACTTTTAGAGAAGAGACAGGTTGTAGGAGGACAACTATCTTACGTTCTAAGAGGCAGTTGAAAGGAGTAAGGTCCTCTTTTCTAAAAGCGAATTCTACATCCCTTATAAATATGTCTTAAATAGTTATTCTTATCTTACATTAATCTGCTATCTCTAGTTTCTTCCTAGCTGCTAGCTGTAAAATTTATTAATTTCTGCAGTAGTTATATTGTAAAGCTAGTTTTCTAATATTTCTATAAACAGCAGCAGACAAGGAAGTTTGCGATTAAACCCCTAGCAAATTTAGAAAAGCTTCCTAATAAGAATTTCCTTACACTCTGTCTACACATTTAGCGCTTGCTTCTGCTAATGTGTAACTTTATTCTCCTTGCTTCTAGCACCTCTACACGTAACAGCACATTAGTTAGTACTGCTTAGCATCTTTAAACAGTTGCAATTCTTATGCGTGTGTCTTTAGCATTATCTAAATACTTATTATAATGTTTTAGGCAGACATAAGTATTTATTTAGCGCGCCCTTCTGTTAATGTATATTAGCAGCTTAACAAACGCAGGTACAAAAACCTAGAAGTAGCGTTGTGTTATAGGTGGCTTTACTGCCTTATTTTTATAGAGTAGTAATATTATTAGGTACCCTACTACTATTATAACTAGCGTGATCCCTTGCGGTGCATATATGTATAAAGCGTTAACTCTGTGTAGACTGCATGCTACTTAAACGTAGTAATTTTACCTATTAGCTATAAGTAAGTAACATCGCGTTTGCTATCCTACAGTTAGCAAAATTCTAATGTAGCTCCCTAATACTCTTCCCTAATACAAAGTCTCTTTAACTTTATCTATTTTGTAGTAGAAATTAACTATATGTAGTTATAGATCTGCTAGACAGAGATTTAGCTGCAAAAAAGTTAATTAGTTACTAAGGAATTGCCTAGCTACTACTGCACACTTTAAAATTTAGACACAGGATTATACTAGACAAACATTAGGATCTCTTTTATAAGAATGTTATACGCTTAGAGAGGATCTATAAGCAAGTAGGCTGCTTACAGCTATAGGAGGAGAATGTTATAGATGCTCTAGTTAAGGACAATAACCTAGTTGCAGCACTGTCTCTGCATGGCATGTTATTAGATAATATGCGCAGCCTCTAATAGCTACAGGACATACCTGCTTTGTATCTTAAGAATATGCAATGCCTTTCTAGCATACACTAGATTAAGGCGGCATAGCGTTTTCTAAATAAGAATAATAAATAGTAGATTGTAAGGCTGTTCTCCTATAGTAAGTTAGAAGCAAATATCTCTTTACTTTTATTAATATAAGAGTAGATACTCCTAAGCTAGTATTAATTTATATTATTAAGTTATACTCTAACAAACAGAAGCCTTTAGATAGTAAGATCTTCTATAAGATTAGATTGTATTACTAAGAAAATAACTAAGAAGCCTAAAAGGATAGTAGTCTTGCCTAGAGAAGTCTAAGCCTAAGGATCTACAGTAACTTTTTAGACAACCTTTACTTGCTGCTAGCTTTAATGCCTTAATTAACATACTAGAGCTATAGGCTAAACTGTAACTTAGAGCGCTTTATAGGCTCTTAGCGTTAAAGTATAATAAGGTATGTATATATTTTAACACAATAAGAAGCTTCCTAATTAGTATAGGAAATAACACTCTACTTAGATTATATTGCAAAAGCGTAGAAGAGACTCTTGCGCTGTAGTAATACAACGTTACCTTTCTTAGCTGTTAATGCTATTACTGTACAAAGCCTTAAGCTTCTTGCTCCTAAGCACTCTAAGATTAACAAGAGCCTAGTTATTAATCTTATAGAACGTAGAGAGATATTTCCTTATAGAGGGACTATAGCATATAAAAAGCTCTAGTAGAAAATATATATAATTTTCCTTGCGTAATTCTATTACTATAGAGCTTTTTTAAGATACTAAAGTATTTAGAGCCTCTTTATAAAGCGCTTAGACAGTTACTAGGTAAATAGATAAAATTTATAATATAGTTAAGCCTTACAGGACTCTTCTTTACTCCTAGCAAGAATATAGTGCAACTTAATAAGACTAAAGATATTAAGATTAAAGTAGGGCTTAGCTAGCAAGATGTAATAATAGTTGTATACATAGAGTTATAGGCATTCTATAGCTGTTACTTTAATAGCTTAACAGCGTCTACACTAAGAAAGGAAATAAGAGGACTAAAACCTCTTGTAAAAGGACCTAATCTAGTAGCTTAGTAACACCTAGCAAAGTTTACTATTTCTTAGGGTTTCTAAATAACACACGTATAAGCTCTTGTAGTAAAAGTAGAACACTTTTATTTATAACTTGCTTTAGATTACCTTTATAAAGCAAAGCTAATATATTCTAACTTTTCTAGTAACTACATCTAGAGAGTCTTAACAGTAGCTTAATTAGATAAGAGTCTAAAAACATATAAACTAATTCTGCAACTCCTACATCTAAGCCTTAATTAGCAAACTAGTTGCCCTTTTAAGCATAACTTTACTAAAGAGAAAAAGATAATATTCTTTTTACAGCTGTACAGTAGTCTGCTATGTAGGGACTTAAATTTAAGACTACTGCGTTATAATCTTTTCTCTTGTATTTTTGTCTCTATAGAACTCTAGGTATGTAATCCTTTGTATAGCAAAAGTCCTTGCTAACCTAATACTAGACAGCTAACTTTAGACTACTAATAACTACTCCTATCTTAACCTAAGACGTTATAGATGTTAACATTCCGCCTAAACTACTAAATTTAGATGCCTAGTATACTAAACTGCGATTACGCTACGCAACGCTTTAGCAGAAGCACTAGAAATTCTTAACTTAGCACAAGACCCTTATAAGCAAAACTAAATTGCAACACAAAAGGATTAATTATCTAGAGAATA
This sequence comes from Ascochyta koolunga, assembly GCA_026119515.1. NCBI lineage: Eukaryota > Fungi > Ascomycota > Dothideomycetes > Pleosporales > Didymellaceae > Ascochyta > Ascochyta koolunga. Next base: position 1,714,505 of record JANLCG010000002.1, on the reverse strand, counting down.
GGAATATAGAGATAAAAGGTCTTTTAGAAAGGTCTACAGCGCAACAATAACAACTAAACAACGCACACTACTATATTATATAAGAATATAAAGACTGCTAGAAAGTTAAAGAATAGCTTTAGAATTTAGCTTATTAATAGAAAGTATAGTTAGAGGAGAATATTAAGCTTAACTCTACGTGTAACAATCTCTAACAAGAACTAAAAAGGCTTTAGAGAATTAAACGCTAGAAATCCTGCTCCTAGAAGTAAAAGAGGTATAAGCGCCTGTTGCAGTAGAGGCTATAACTATGTTAGACATAGAATACAGTAAGGAAGAGCTAATCTTAGATAATCTAACACTACATACTTAGACAGTAGGGTCTAATAATTAAAACAAGTATAAAATCTTCCTTACTTTTACTATTACTAAAGAATCTAGATTGCAAGGGTATAGCTTTAATATAAGCTAAAGTATTAAAGAGGTAATACCTTAGATAATTAATTGTCTACGCTAAGCTAAAACAATATTTAGTAGTAACTAGTATTATGCGATTACTGTCCTAGGAATACATCTTATTAATAAGGAGCCTGCATTTCTTTTCAAGTGTCTTAAGGCAAATTAGACAATATTTATTAGACACAACTCTGTGCTAGCAGCATTTGTTCCTGCTTTAACTAACAAAGCATCCTTTTTATAACTACATTATTTAGTTGTAACTACTAAGAAGGTTGCTACCTAAGCTCTAAAAGAAGAATCTACTAGACAAGGCAAATAAAAGCAAGGGGAGGCTACTAGAGAGATTACAGCTAAACAACGTTGCGTATTTAGGGCTAAAGTAGCACTATCTACTCTAAGTACAAGAGCTAAGAAAAGAAAGCCTCTAGAGATCTTAAAATCTAAGAAAGCTAGAAGTAGTAAATAAGCTGTTGCTAGAACTACAACCTCAACAGCATTAGAATAACATTATAACTAGTAACCTCTTGTTTAGCTTTAAATAATAATAAATATCTAAGTTAATGTATTTTCTATTATTAATACAATCTATAATGTCTATCCCTAGGTTGCGAGACGCACTACAAGGCAAGACAGCTTTGCATTTTAGACCTCTAGAATTTCTTTATAGCATGTTCACAATGCTGTAGTTAATAGACAAGAATCTATAGCAAGTATTCCCTTCTTAACATAGTCTCTAAATAGCATCTCTAAAATTTTGTTTATATTGTTGATTTTTTTCTTCACAACGTTAATTATCCTAACACTAATACACCCCTATCTAACTGCGAGTTCACAACTTTTATAAATAATTAGAGGTATATTAAGAAAGCATAAGTTTTAAAGATAACCTATCTAGAATTAGGAGGTACTCTAATATTAGGAGTATAGATGCTGGCAGTTTCGCTGTGCAGAGGTAAAGGCACAGAAAAGCCTTAGGGCTTAACAGAATCCTCTAACTACATACGCTTAAGTTATAGCAATAGATATATAGTTATAGAAGTTAAACTGTTATATTCTAGTGTTAGTATAGCTACAATCCTGCACAACTACAAGTACGTGCTGTCTAACTAAGATAGGTTACACACTAATTATAAGGAGGGTGTAGGTTTAGCCTTGCACTAATTATATTAGGAAGCTGCTTTAATGTAAAGTATTAATTAGGGTAGTAGCTATGCATAAATCTGCGCGCTACAATTGCTATAAGGCTAATAGCAACTTCTTACTCTTGTAGTAACTTGTAGAAGCCTAGATTAGTTGCTCTAACTACCTATAAGATTAATAGGGGTTAAGCGCAATGCTGCATAGCGTAGGCCTAGATTCTTGCACAATAAATAGCTCTACCTTATTAGGCGCGCAGGTATTAACACTTCTGTAATTTTTATATCTACAAGGATAAGAGCAGTCTTAAGAAGGACAAAAGGAATATAATAAAAGGGTGCACGTTAATTTAAAGCGCTAGACAAATAACAGTTAATTAATCTTAAAGTACCTGCGTCTTGTCTTGCTACAGGGTGCGTCTTGCGACCTAGGGATAGACATTACACTAGTTTTAGCACACTCTCCTACACTTAAAAGAATAACTTAGAGAGGGATCTTAGAACTAAAGGATCTTAAGGTGTTGGAATCGCTTACTAGAAATCTGTCTATTAACAAGACTATATTAACGTAACTTTACACTATTAGCAAACGTGTAAACTATGCAGGATGTAGTCGTGTAAGGCCAATCGCTAGATTAGGGATACACCTTTGTTTTCTACTAAGATTAGTTTACTAGTGCATACCTTAATTATTAATTGTTGGCAGCTTTGCTGTATCCTGTAAGGGATTTAGGGTTAAGCAGGCGTATAAAAGAGATAATGCAGAATGCTGCATTAACAGTGGTATACTACAGGGAATGCGGGCACAGAGGTTATTCTTTAGGCCTACATAAACCTTACATGCTAATGCAAAATTGTCTAAACTCCTAATCCTGCAATTAGCCTTACACAACTACATCCTGCACAGTTTACACGCTTAGGCTTTGCAATTAAGAATAGTATTGCAAGGCACTACAAGACTGTACTACACTTAAATTTTAGCTCCTTTCTCTGCAGAATAAAGTACTGCTTAACAGACTAGTTTATTAATTAAGCTAACATTGCTATAGGTTACATTCTTACTAACCTCTATAGTAGGGCACTAACTGCTTTTACAAGCACGCTAACAAAACATGTCTACTTCTATATAGTGCTCTAGTCCTATTAGACAAATATAGCACCTTAGAAAGTATGTTTAGTTTACATAATAATAATTACACAATTATAAATCTAGTTACAAATATCTTAGCAGAAGCTACCTACTTTTATTTTAATATACGTATTCTTAACTCTAGTTATTTGTACAATTTTAGTAATACACTTGCAGTACCTTATTATCTTTAAGCGCTTGCTGCTCTACAAACCTTGCAAACGTATCTTAACCCTAAGCCTATAAGACCTACGTTAGGTTTCTTACAGTTATCTGCGTAGAAGGGTAATAAAACCTAAGCTCTTTTAACCTTTCCTAAAAACTAACTAGTGTAACTCTTCTAAGTCCCTGTAATTGCCCTAAAACTATAATATATAGGCTAGATTACTTATACTTATAAAGGTAAAGAGATATTGCAAACCTAGCTGTTCTTTAAACCCCTTTAGCGCCTACAGATTTAGCTTAACTACTTCTTTAAATTTCCCCTAATATTAAAGGACTAAGGCTAGGTTGCTTACGCTTGTTAGCGTGTCTACATAGCATGTTCCTAGTACTATTTTGCTCCCTTTAAGCGCTTTCTAGTTTAGCTTCTTAGTATCTTAGTACTTGCTCTAATGCTGCAGCACTAATGCTAGGTTGCTTATGCTTATTAGAGTAAAGGGATAGTGTAACCTAAATCTCTTTTTAAATCCTTTTAGTGCTTGCTAATAGAGCTCTTCTGCTTAGCTGTATCTCCTCTAAGATAACATAACCCCTACTATAATATTAACACTGCTTAGCATTTACTTGTTATATAGCTCTAAGACTAGCTCTATAACTGCAAGCGCCTTTACTAGGAAGTCTTGTGCTATTTTGTACTTTCCTATCTCCTATAGGTACTATACAGCGTTAGAAAGCGTCTGCTACAGAGGCCTATTAGCAGGTAGAGGGACATAACTCTAAATACCAAAATTTTTTCACCCTACTACTATAAAATATTAGCAAAACTGTTAACTGCATATTATTTTACTATTTAACAACAATTAAAATATGCCTATTAGACGTCCTTCTATTAATCTTGTCCCTTTCTAGGCTAAATTAGCTGCACTTTTCTATAAGGGCCTTACCTACTAAGAGCTATCTTAGTACTTAAATAAGATATATTAGGTTAATGTAAATATACGCACACTTAAACGCTGTTTCTAGATCTAGGGATTATAATAAGGTCTACCTACTATAGTAGAAGATATAGTAAAGAGAAGGATATAAGTTCTGTTCTTTAAGGTTAGCCTAGAAGATATAGATATCTTAACTACCTTGCGCTATAAGGGGTTTTAGATTAGGAAATATACTTTAATTTAGTTACGCTTTAAGCTTAGGCTAAGAAGACGTATATAAGGAGTATAAGCAAGTCTTGCTATAGATACATTTATAGAAAGACTTATTGCTAATAAGCTTAAGAAGGGTGTTATTAATAGATATAGACAGTAGTATCTCTACACCTACTTTAGACAGCAAGGCTATATTATTAGTAGAGATTAACTTTTCTAGACCTATTATACACTTAATTCTAAGGCAGTTAAATATTAAAAACGCAATCTCTAGCGCTATTAAGGGGAGTATATTATTCTAGGCCTAAATTTTGTCTAGTTAATTAATAGGTACTATAAACTATAGCTATTTAGAGTTAAGATATATGCCTGTATTAACGTATATTTAAGATATGTTATCTAGGTATATATTAGTATATCTGCAACTACAGCTATTAGCTGTGTTTATTAATTCCTTTACACACTAGAAGAGACTAAGATTTAACTATAGTTTGTATAGTCTAATTGTAGAGTTAAGACTATATTACTTGCAGATATATACTTTAAGCTTTAAAGTATGTATAAACCTAACCTAGAATTTTAGTAGTGCTACTTATATAGTATAAGTACCTCTAACTAACGTATTAAGGCATAGTAGATGCAGCTCTTAAAAGGACTGCTCTTTAGATAGAGGGTAAGTTATTATATAACCTTAGTAAACCTTTTACTAATATAGATATAGAATTTCTTTAGATAACTTTAGTTACAAGGGCTCTACTCTAAGAATAAGCTTGCAGACTAAGTTAGCCTATATACTATCTACATCCTAATACTCTATAAACACATCTATAGCTTTATACAGCTATAGAATAGCTATACAATTAGAAAGTAAAAAAATTGTCTAAATGCTGTAGTTAGAAAGCTATATATACTCTATAACTACCTAGGAAGCTCTATATAGAACTAGGGTGTAGAGTTTAATACTAAAAAACTACATGCAATTTAGAGGCGTGTTAGAGAGTAGGATATAAATAGCTTTCTACTAGAGGAGACACTAAATTAGTGTACTTCTATGCTAGAGTTAATTAGCTTTAATCTAGTAGCTGTCCTAGATACTAAGTAAGGAAGCCTATATCTTAATATATACCTACAGCTACGTACTAAAGCGTAGTTCTATATTAATAATAGTTTTGCACCTTAGCTTTCTCTTATAAAAACACCTACTAGGGTATAAAACTAGCATGTAAGTACTCTTAGTATTCTTTTCTACCTATACTAATATCTCTTAGCTAAATATAGCAGTAGTACAGCATGTAGACTTAGAGACTAATAGACAGGATATAGAGGAAAATACTAATCTACCTCTTAATCTAAATATAGTATAGTTATTTTACTTATAGAATAATATAAGCCTCTATATATGCCTAGTACACTAGCATAAATTCTGTCCTGCTTTTTATCCTACCTTTTGTCCTTTATACTTTATTTAGCACACTACACACAGTCTTATAATATAATATACTTTTAGTTCTATCTAGTAGATGCTACTAATTATTCTAATCTCCCTCCTTACTATGCATTCTATCTAAAATACTAAACTAAACTCTATAAATTAACACTAACACTAATACGCAAGTAAGACACAAAGGTTATTATCTTAGATAATATACTAGATTACAAGGAAGCTGTCTTTATACCTGCAAAAGGCCTAATTAGATGTATAGCTGCTAAGACTGCAAGATAGTAGTTAATTACAAAGATATTAATAACTTAGCTTACTCTTTATAGTAGGCCTTTAAAGATCTTAATCCTAGTTATTACTGTCCTTGTTTAAATGAATATTATCTATAAAGGGAATTAGAAGAGACTAAAGTTCCTAGACTATAAGATTCTGTATAAGTATATATTCTTATACCTTTAGTTTAACACTAGCTAAACAAGTTCTAGAGAAGATAGGCTACTATGCTATTAATGCCTAGATCTCTTCTGCTAACAACCTTGTCCTTTCTATCCTTCTAGAACTCTGCTATATATAACTAGAGATGTTAGCAGTCCTGCTATACATTACTTTAGATATTAGGAAGGATAGTATTACATTACTACTACTAAGTGTAGACACAATTTATACTGTAAGAGACTTAGTTGTAGAGAGTTAGTACTTTAAGAAGAATACCTTAGGACAGTATACTATATACGTTGTTCTTAAGATATATAAAGAGGAGGATCTACATTAGTTAGAGCTTAGCCTCTCTCTAGTTAAGATACCCCTAGGTAAAGGAAAGAAAAAGGCTAGTTAGAAAGGGTCTAGGATTAAGGAAGAGGAGGTATCTAATAATAAATTATAACTACTACCTAGGAGAGCAATTAAGAAGGAGATAAATAAAAAGGTAACTCCTAAAGAGGTAGAGAGGAAGTATACTATCTCTAAGGTATCTAATGCCTAGAATACTTACTTACCTCTATAAGATAAGACACCTAAGCAACTATATAGCTTACGTAGAAAGAAGAAATAGTAAAGTAACCTCTTAGTTATAATGTAGTATTGCTAGCTTATTATATAATCTTATATTATATAATTTGTTATACTCTATACAGCTATAGCCTATATTTCTAAAGGTTTATTAGAGAAGTAGAATAATAACTAATATACATACCTTCTTCTTCTATTTTTGTAAAGTACTAGTCTCCTAAAAGTATTATACCCTAATTTACCTCTAACTTAGCCCCTTTACGTTTCTGTTCCTTCCTGTAACTTAGCTATAGCATCCTAAACTTCCCTGTATTCTAGTAGTATAAAGACACAAGGAGAATTATCCTTAGATAGATAGTTTTTAAGTATCCTTTATACAAGATCTATAGGAATAGAAGAATCTCTATGTTACTTATCCTAGTGCTCCTATACACCTTGTAGTAGATACACACGTATTCTAGAGCCTTCTATTATCCTATGTTATTACAATTTTCTAAGTAGACGTTATACTTTCTATGCCTAAGGTAACTTCTTATTACTCCTTTATAGTAGAATAATAATATATAAGTTATTAAGTTATTATAAAATAATTACTATATATAAGGTCTAATTTATAATATAAATAGTCTGTATTATAGCCTATCTACCTAATCTATCTTTAACTTAGATAGGTAAAGTAGTAGTAAGGTTACTAAGGTATATATAGAATAACTAGCACTTAAAGGGGCCCTTAGAAAGACAATAGTACTTAAGATACTTAGAGTTATATATCTTCTAACTATAACCTCCCTAATCTTTAATCCTAGAAGCCCTAGATATTATTAGTACTATAAACTGTATATATTCTGTATACTATAACTTACTTAATAAATTTCTTAATAATATTAACTAGAACAGCCTTGCCCTTAAGGTCCTTAATGTTATTAAAGTAAATGTTAATAGTGTAGGTAGTATTATTAATATTACTACTATTCTTAACTAAGTTAAGAACTAGTACTACTAGTAGATCTCCTCCTTTATGCTTAAACTATATTATTTTAGCTATATTCTATCTTTAGAATTTATAGAAACTTATAACATATTTAGGAACTAACGCACCTTATAGGCGAACAGCGCACACGACTAAACAGCGCACTTTTGCCAAGACTCTCCCCTATTATACTACATTATGCCCTAGAACGCTACACTCTGCGCCTTTCTAGCCTGTAACAAGCTGTAATATTACTTAGAGACCTCTTCTACTTTATTCTTACACGTTTGTACATTGTGCCTACTCTCTCTGCACGTTCTACAGCGTCGCTGTAATAGCTTACCCCCTTTAGCGCGTACCCTCTTCTTTAGCTTCTTACTATTACTACGCGCGCTAAACTCCTATAGAGCAATTAAACGCTAGCCCTCTTTAACTGTTAGTGTCCCTCCTACCTAAACTTGCTTTCTTTTGCGTAATTTACGCTCTGTAGCAGCCTCTAGGGCTGCTTAAAGCTTAGCGCGTTCTTATTTAAGCAAAGCTATCTTATACGCTATACCTATAGCCCCCTTTATAAGGTAATTAAGCGCGCTAGTAGCAGAGGTTAGTAAGCTACCTATTTGCTTCTTATACTTGTCTTAAATTAGAGTTAATTAAGAGCTAAATTTAATAAGGTTCTTTAGGGTTTGTAACTGCTAGGGCTCTTTGTTAGTAGGGAGTAGTAGTGATAGAGTCTGTAGCTTTACATTAAGGGTTAATATAACCTATTATAGGTTAAAAGGGACTAGTCTAGCCCCTTAGAACCCTCCTTAGATGTTGCTAGGAGTAATAGCTTTGTTGTAGGCGTGTATAAAGCATAGCAGGAACTCTAGCTTTGTAATGTAGGTTATCTAGGTACGTACTAGCTTATTAACCTAGTCCCTATACGCCTGCTTTAAAGGGGTAAAATAACCTACGTTAAGCAGCTGTAAGAGGTGCGATAAGTGCAGAGGCATATATATAGGCACAATCTTATTATCTTTGTAGTATTAGTAGAATACTACAGTGTTGTAGCTCTTATAACTATTAATAATAAGCATATAGTAGGTACTAATAGTGCGCGTCTTTGTATGCCTGTTAAAGTGCCTTAACTACTTAAAACTAAGCTTGTTGCTAGTCTAGCTGTTATTAGAGTTAGAAAAGCTCTAACCTAGGGGTAGAGCGTCTTCCTTAAACTAGGAGTAAGGGTAGCAGCGCAATTTAAAGATAATAAAGGGTAGAATTGCCTATCTAGTTGCGTTAACACCTTAAGTAACTGTTACCTACTCCCTATTGCTAGGCTGTATTAACTTTAGTTGTCTTAGTAAATTAGCAGCTGTAACAACTGCTCTACTACTTATCTAGCCTATTATAAAGCCTGTCTTGTTAAAGTTATACATGTTAGCGTCTAGGATGCTGTACTTAGCTTTAATGTTAGCTATAAGGCTAAACTAGCCCTATATAACTCTAGAATCCTTGCAGAGGGCTCTCTTATAGTTGTACTTGCAATTAAACTTTACTTTAAGCTCTAGCGTACGTAAAACAAACGTACTAGCCTAGTTTAAGCTAATAGGGCCTAAACTACGCTCTTCTTGCAGACAATTAGCTATATTAGCTACATCTAAGAGCTAAGGGGGTGCCTATGCTCTACAAGCTTAAGAACGTATATAATAATAACCTCCTCCTCTATATTAGTTAGATTCTGTAAGTTAGCTATAGAATTGTTGCGTGAAGGTTATCTAGCGCGTTGTGCGCGCAGTGTAGTTTTAGAGGTACTATAGACAGCTGCAGCGCGTTGTACTAAGAGATTAGGGTTGTTTTAAAGAGCTGCAAGCGCAAGCTGTATCTAAGACTCTTTTAACGCGTTAATTTTGCTCTGTTGTTGAGGCATTAGTGTAGAGAGGGAGATTTGGTGTAGTCTTGGTAAAAGTGCGCTGTTTAGTTGTGTGCGCTGTTCGCCTGTAAGGTGCGTTATAATATAACTATTCTTGTAAACTATAGCCTTATGCTTGTAGAGGTTGTTATTCTTGCAACTATAGATAGTAAGGAACTCTATAGTTCTTAAAGTTGCTATTAAATTGTTAGTATTTTTTAAGAATAAAATTTTAGAATATATAGTTATAGAAGCGCTTAGCTAGATAGTAATACTACTTTTATGCTTTTAACTTAGGCAGGAATTGAACCTAGGCCTCTTATAGTACTATAAATCTAGATTGTAATTGTGTAGTTGTGTAGTTGTGTTGCTGATCTAGAATTGATAGTATATTGACAGATTACCAAATTGATAATTGAGTTTTGTCCCTCTACCTGCTAATAGGCCTCTGTAATACCGTGCACGTGCCGATGGAACACTGTAGCACCCTCCGGTCAGAAATCAAACCCCAAAATCAAAACACCATAATCAGAACACCAAAATCAGAACACTACACAGGAGTTTGATTGTGCTCGCACCTACCCAGGAGTTTGATGTCGCTCGCACCTACCTAGGATTTTGATTTCGCTTATACCTAGGAGTTTAATGTCGCTTATACTAAGGAGTTTAATATTGCTTATACCTAGGAGTTTAATATCGCCTACACCTAGGAGTTAATAGTTGCCTACATTGAGTTTGTAGTTGCTTACGCAGGAGTTTGTAGTCACTTACGTAGAAGCTTGCCTATATCTAGGAGTTTACTTATACCTAGGAATTTGTAGTTGCCTATGCTAGAGTTAATAGTTGCTTACGTAGGAGTTTACAAGCAGATACCTTTGTATGTCTCTAAGTAGGTGCTATTGTCTACTACTATCGTGCTATTATTAGCGTTAATCTCCTAGTCTAAGTCTCTATTACGATCCTACGCCTCTAGGACTAATTATTACAGCGCTACTTAGCTACATATAATACAGCCCGCTACAAGCTAGTAACAATTACTAATAGAGCGGATTACGTAACTAGCTTAAAAGTAGATCTGTAAGCTTACGCCTTACTATGTAAGAAGGATTAATATATATAATTTATTTATAAAGCTTATAGTAAGCTTTATAAGCCTATAGCTTAGTAAGTAAGCTTACACTTTAATAAGTAAGCTTAAGGATTAAATATCTAGTATATAGTATATAGAAACACTACCTACAGAGTTTATATTTAATTTAGTTACTTAAGTTACTTCTTAGAATCTTAATATAACTATAACAAGCTATATTACATTTTACTTAGACATTAGTTATCCCTTTAGTATAAGAGATTAGATTATATATTATCTATTATTATCCTCTAAGTTACTATATTAGACTTTATCTTAGTATCTTACCTTATAATTTTAGAGCTAGTACTTATTCCTAAGACCTAATAGAACTAGTACAATATTAGACTTTGTCTAGGTACAACTATAAAACTTTGTTTTTTTGTTTATTTATTTGTTTATTGTAATTAACGTCTAGGCTAGCTACTGCTAGAAACCCCCTTAGGGTATTATAGACGTGCTTAGTACCTCTAGAGGTATAAGCAGCTGAAATGTATAAAACAAGTAGTGTATACTACCTTAGCAATAATAAATTTTCCCTTCTATTAGAAAATCTACTGTTAATAGCCCTTCTTCTCTCTAAGAAGCGACTATTATGTTTGTTATACTATACTAGGCTCTTATAAGCTAGACTTTCTTCCCTCTATAAAACTTTAAAGTAAATATAGATAATCTTATACCTTCTAGAGTAAAATCTCTATAGGGAAAACCTCTAGAAGCTTAAATAAGTAGTGTAACCTAATCCTTCCTAGCAAGTTATAGCTAGTAAACTAGAGAGGTCCTACGTCTCTAGAGTATAAAGCTATGCTTAGTAAGCCCCCTTAAGACTGCTTACTAAGACTAAGTCTTGTAGTTTCCTGTATAAAATGCAGGAGTAATTGCTGCTAGATTTAAACTAATAACCTTTTAAAAATTTAAAAAGGCTAAGCTAGGTGTTTAACTACTACACTAAGCAACCCTATAAAACTTTAAACACTGCTAAGATAAGTACTACTTTAGGAACACATATTATCCCTAGCAGCTTTTGCTTAGCTAATATTAACATAGATACTACTATTACAACTAGCACTATAAACATTACTAAGCCTAATACCTATAGTAGGAAATAAAGCAAGCTTAATTACTAGCTTCTCTAGTTTAACTTGTTCTTTAAGTTTTAAGGAAGTAGAATCCCTAGTAGTAAACGTGTTATACTAGCTGCAAGTTATATATAAGGCAACGCTTTAAAGTAGATTAAGCTTTTCCTTTAGAAGGCTATATTTAATAAATATCCTAGCAAGATATTAGCTAAGTTTAACAACTTTAATAAATTTAAGCAAATAATTAAACTAATTTTTAGAGTCTTAAATAAACTACTAATTAAATAATTTATTTCTTTATTAGTTTGTTGTTTATTTGTTTGTTTGTTTGTTTGTAGTAATTAACGTCTAAACTAGCTACTGCTAGAAACCTCCCTTAGGATATTATAGACGTGCTTAGTAACTCTAGAGGTATAAATAGCTAAAATGTATAAATAAGTAGTTTATACTACCTTAGTAATAATAAATTTTCCTGTCTATTAGAAAATCTACTGTTAATAGCCCTTCTTCTATCTAAGAAGCAACTAACACTAACATTCTAAAAATCAGGACCTTCCTAAAAAGGCCTAATATAATTAGGATAACCTACCCTATAACATCCTATAATAAACTAGAGCTACTTTAGCCTATACTAGGCGCTCTTACGCTAGCAAGATAGCTAACATAGCCTCTAGCATGCCCCTACTAGATAGAAGGGGGCTAGCTAAAGAAAAGGGACATTAGTTACCCCTATAACAAACAACTTACTCTAATATTAGGCAGCTGCATAGCGTAGCTATCCCTCTAACCTATAGTAGATTAGCTACAACTACTTTCCTCTAAGGAGCTATTTCCTTATGCATCCTAGATATTAAAACAGCTAGTAACTACTGCTACTAAATCTTTAAGGTAGTAGTATCTGCCCTAGATGTATATATCTAACAATATAGAACCCTAGAGGAAAAGGCAATTACACTTCCTCTCTAGGAATTACTAGCAACTACCCTCTAGAGTGCTCTAGAGGGCAAGAGAACCTAGGCAGGTAGTTTAATAACACCTATACAAACACTTCTAAAGCTAACTTAGGCAGAAATTACTAAGACCCTAAAAATCTAGAGTAGAGATATATCCCCTACTAAGACTACGTATAGGCTACTACCTAACCTAAAACAGAGAGAAGAGAATAAGAAACCTAGTAAAGAGAATAAGGGAATTCCTCTCTTAATACTAGCTGCAGGCTAAATTTAAGAAGCATCTCCTTTTATAGTAAGAGAAGTAATCTATAAAGCTATAAAACTTCTATTTATAGTAATCCTATAGGCTATACCTACCTAGACTAGGTAGGTAATTACGCCTTTAACTAATAAAACCTAGACCTAGCTTCTTAGCTAGGAAATAAAGGAAGTAATAATCTAAGTAGTAGAAGGCATAGACGTAATTATCCTATATATATAGAAAAACTACGCATTCTAAAGAGTCCTAAGCTTAATCTACTAACTAGATAGCATATTAAAACTAGTAACTATATAGATAGTAAGTAAGGAGTTCTTTTCCTAGACTAAGGTCTAACTAACTAGCTACTAGATCTCTAGATATAGGCTAAATAAACAAGAGGTAGTAACCTAGATTATTACCTTCCTAACAATAGTTAGTTATTTCTACATCTTTAGAGTAAGCAACTCCTCTAAGGAAATATAAAAGAACCTACTTATATAACTATATAACCTAGGCTGCTAGGGATACTACTAGGCGCACAAATGCTATAGAGATACTAGATATAACTACTATAGAGAGAGAGTTGCTATATACTAAGGGCTAGTAGATAAGGAATATATAGTAAGTGTAAAGTGCATAAATTACTATAGACTATACCTAGCAGGGAATAAGAGCTGCCTAGTAGCACTAAGATAGGTAAATAAAAGCCTAGTAAGAATTTTAGTGTAAGGAGCTAACCTCTAAGGGAATTTGCTAGTAGAATACAAGATAGATTTAATAGGGAACATCCTCTAGGGCGGAGGTTGCAGAGTTTTTATAACCCTGTTTTAGACACGTTAGCTCTGTAGCAGGGCTCTAGTCTATGCTAGATAGTGTAAGCTAGAGTAGTGCTAAGGTAGTATACGCTAAGGAGTTAGCACCTAGGCCTAGCCTATTATAGTACCCCCTACTTATTCTTTGTTTATTAACGCGCGCCCTAGTTAAAACAACTCTATTACCTACTCTCTACTTTCTATATTCTCTATTGCACTACGTCCTAAGTCTGCGCACCTTCTACTTACAATCCTACTACTATCTATTTATCTAGCTAAGCTGCCTAGCCTTATTTAATTATAGCGCCTCCTAAGTCTCCTACTATCTTGCGTTCCCCTACTAAGAAGTTGCAAGGCAAGTAGGTAAGTTATCCTACTCTTACCTATAGTCTACCTATTCTACTAACTCTTTTACCTTGTCTAGAGTTGCACTAGTGTTTCTACAGATCCTACCCCTCCTATAACTTGCTTAGTTAAGAAGGTAAAGCTTATAGTAGAAGACGTTATCTTTAATAATAATAAGATTAAGGAAGCCTTTAATAATGCTCCTCCTACTAGCAAGTAGGCTAAGAATTAGGGTAAGTAGTCTCTACGTACCTAACGCGCTAGCAGCTTTAAAGACCTTAAGGTCTATATTAACTATATACTAGCTAGATAGGTCTATACTTTCCCTACTAGCAGTTACTCTACTAGCTGCGCTAGCTGCATCCTTGCTTACGCCTACTGCTATAAGGTAAGTTCCTATTTACTGTTTCTTAGTATTCTCTCCTTTTACTAATTATTAGCTAGGCCCTGCGCAAGACCTAGAGGACGCTAAATAAGTACTACGTATTCTTGCAGTTTAGCAAGAGTAACTCTATAAGGCTTCTAAAGGTTATTAAGCCTATCTAGGCAGACCTTAAGAAGCGCATAAACCTCCTATATTACACTAACCTTCTATTCTAGCCTAATACTTACTTAACTACTACTAGCTATAAGACTAAATAGTCTAAGTATAAGGGTAAGGTTAAAGAGATTAAGGCTTATCCCTCTACTGCTGTAGTCTTTATAGAGTGCACTACTATTACTACTAAGGAGATAGTAGTCTAAGTTAAGACTCTAGTAAGTTATTTCCCTCTTTTCTTACCTATTTTCTAGGTATTTGCTAATTTCTTACTTAATATAGCTTACTATTAACTTAGCGCTACTTGCGTGCTTTATCTACTTTAAGGCTAACCTTTATAAGTAGTTTAAGCTCCCTTCTACCCCTAGACATAAGGACTTTACCTAAATGCTTATTAAGGACATTACTAACGCTGTAGGAGGTAATAAGGACAACAGTAGTAGTAAGGATTCTACTATAGGTAGCGCTTAGATCTTCTTTTATCTATAGCGTTTAGGATTTTCTAGCTAGATAATACCTAGGCTCCTAGCCCTTTCTCTTTATAATAATATAGCCTCTATCTAGGGCAGTCTATCCTTTAGGATAGGCTAATGCAACAAATAATCTCCTTAACAAACTAGTGTCCTTCCTCTCTTACTTGTACATGTTTCCCCCTCTTACTCCTCCCTCTCCTCTCCTACTAGGCGTAAGAGGACTAATTATACCCCTCTAGGGATTCTAACTAGAATCCTAGGGGCAAGTTCCTATCCCTATCCCTCCTATCTCTTGTTACAGACAACTATCTATCTAGGGCCTCTAGGTCTTTGCAAACATCTTCTCTTTCCTATGTTTTGCTAGCATAGCCTTCCTATTGTACTAGGTATTTGCGTCTCTTACCCCCTTCTAGACTATTATTCCCTACAGATAGAGTTAACTTTCTATTCCTTAGAGGACGTGCTATTATTATTAGTAATAATTAGGGGCTAGGCTAAGGGTTGTTATTTAATTGCCTGTAAAGGGGGTTCTATAGGTATAACTTAAGCTAGTTAACATAGAAGATAGGGTAGACTTTACTATTAACGTCTAGTTTAACATTATATAGAGAGATAACCTTTATAACTATATACTTCTAGTTCTTCTAATCTAGCTTCCTACTTACTTAGCTATTTAAGAAATAGTTTCCTAGCTTTAGCTAGACTTTATCTCTAACCTTTAGCTAAGGGGCTTCCCTTTAGTATGCATTAGCTTACTAATCCTATATCTACTAAGCCTCTACTATCTAGGCTTTAATAAAGTTAACTATTTTAGTAAACTTCTATACTATACTTGCTATAGCTCTAGTAGGTTCCCTTACGTGTTAGTGCAATAACTCTACTATTGTTAGATATAAGGCCTAAGATCTAGTTAAGGTAAGGTTAAGTTGAGGCAAGCTTAACGCTAAGAGGCGAATCGGCCTAGAGCGCAAGGGCTAATCCTCCTACCTTAAATTTAGACACAGGAGCTACTTAGAATCAAGACATCTACTCTACCTACAGTACAAGTGCCCTATTGTGACTATCTATTACCTAGCGCATACTCTGCCTTAGAGTACGCTAACTAGCTATATACACAGCCTATTGTTACAAAGGCCCTTTAGGCACTGCTAGGACTACAGTCTAATACTACCTACAATCTAAAAGATCCTATACTCTAGATTAGAGTACAAGAATCTTACAATTAAGAGTCTTACTACTAATACTAATTTATTACTATAAATACTAATTTACTATTGCTATAACTAGCAATAATTACTAACATATTACTCCTAACCCTACACAACCTACAGAAAGGAACAATCCTTATAGACTACTACTCCTACTTAGCATAGTATTAAGTATTTAAAGCTTAATGCATATTGCTAAATATGTAGGACCTTATTAACCTAGACACAACACAGACGCTAGTAGCAAAGCTATTACTTCTACAGCTGCTATAGATTGCTGTATACAAGCTAGTAGTTAACGTTATCCTGTTAGACTAGACAAGACAAGGCACGCTATTAGCTGCTAGAGCAGCGTTAACAATACCTGTCTAAAAGCAAGACCTATTAGCTGTAGGTCTCTAAGCCTACAACAATAACATTAAGCTATACAAGCTAATGCTAGAGGAATACAAAATCTATAAAAGGGCCTATAAAAAGGAACAGAAGAACCTTAATAGAATTACGTCCCTTATCTAGGGTATAGTGTTACTACACCTACAAAAGATATGCTACTTGCTACAGACGTCTCTCTGCAAGTAGGTTACTAACCTTAATTAAAGGATAGGGACTAGCTTAGATAAGGAGAGAGCAATAGCTCGCGAGCGATACTACATTACACTTAAACTAATAAGAGCAGTAAGTAGCTGGGACACCTAGCTGCTTGAATATAACTATGCTGCGATAAACGCAGAAGTAGAAGGAGTCCCTAAGGCTACTAACTCTAACGCAGTTATAAGAGACTTTCTTAAGGCTATAAGGAAGGGTGTGCCTAACTAGGCAGATAACTTTAAAGAGAATTAATTAAACCTTACTAGAATAAACTAGAAGGAGATAATAAAACGCTACTAAGAATGTATAAGCAAAGACTACCTAAGGAGCAAACCCTATAAGGGCACAGCCTTTGTAGCAGGTAACTTTAACTTAGCCCTTACTGTAGGTAGTGTATCTACCCTAGGCACTAAGAGGGACGCCTTAGATAGTGTAGGACAAAGCGCGCTATCTACCCTAGTCTTTAAGACAAGAGGGAAACAACTAGCAAGTAGGCTACTAGGTCTACTATAAGGTTATAGAGCAAAATCTAAGTGCCTAGGAGGCTTAGTAGAAACTAATAGTGCCTAATACCTAGCTTGTAAACAACCTTATTAACTAGTTAACTGTTACTACGTCTTTAAAGAAAAGGCGCCTAAGTAGTAGATACTACAACTAGGAACAGAGAGGCTAGTAAGTGTACTACTTAAACATAACGTTAACTTCTAAGAATAGGTAAGAGCATGCAAGCAATTGCGCACTTAGACACTAGCTGTTAAGACGTCTTATACTCTAGAGGTATTATTAGAATAACTCTAAGGCTAGAGAATCTTAACTATTAATGCAGTTATAGTCGCAGCGTCGTTTAAGACAGGACAGCTAGACTACCTGCTAAAAAATTGCTTTATCCTAGACTTAGGATCTACAATACACATTACTAACAATAAGGATAGGATACATAACCTTTGTCTACTAGACAACAACAACTACCTATAGGCTAGAAACTCCTAGGTGTAGATCTAGGGATATAGAACTATCTAACTCTATCTAGTTAGCCTAAAAGGAACAGTTATGCTTAAACTCTAGAATGCTGCATAGTGTCTAGACATCCTATATAATCTTGTGTCCTTTTAACAACTTAGACAGCAAGGAATCTAGTAGGACATAAAGAGTAAACTAACTTAGCTTAGATAATTAGACAACACTACTATTATAGTGCTTAATAAACAATATAACTAATAGGTCCTTAAAGAACTAGCTAATGCATTATTTATAGTTAGTTTAAGGAATTAACAATTACCTTAGAAGGTTAACACCCTGCTATAGCATAAGCAAATAGGTTACCTAGGACTAGCTGTTATTAAACACCTTATCTAGCAATCTAAGGGGGTGCAAATTAAGGGCATTACTACTGTCTAATGTAATGCGTGTAGACAAGCTAAGACTAAGAGACAAATTAGTTAAGCGCCTAGACAAAATAACAAGGGACCTAGTAAGAGGATAGTAATTAACTTTTATTTATATAAAGAAGGAAGCTTTACTAAGGAAAAGAGCTAACTCTTAGCTACTAATCGCTACTTAGGCTTCCTCTAGGACTTCTACTTTAAGGATAATTGCATAGGTAAATCTATTATCTACTTCCTAGACACACTAGTGCAATTCCTCTACTATTAATATTAGATTTAAGTTAAGGTAATTAAATGTAACAGCAAGATTACAGCAACTAAACTAGAGGTAGCTTAATAGTGTACTACGCAGTTAATTTAACTTAAGCCTTTAGCACTAGACACACAAGCTTAGAATAGAGGCGCTAAACACTTAGGGGGTGTTATTAAGGACAAGGCACGCACTATAAGATTAGACGCTAATCTACTATAGGAGATGTAGCTAGAGATTATCTAAGCAGCAGTTTACCTATACAACTATACACTAAGATTATTAAACAAATAGAGATTACTATATAATATGTTCTTTACCTTTGTAGCCTAATAAGCTAGCATTATTACATTAAGGCAAAGACTAAATTAGGCCTATCTAAAAGCATATAGATGCAAAGCCTTTACGCTTACAAGCAACACCCTATAAGGAAAGTTACAACTGCAACGTCTAGATCCTAGAGTATAGATAGGCTACCTAGTTAGATACTAATTGTTAAATATCTATTAAGTCTAGGTCCTATCTATAGCTAAGGTAATTAGCACTTAAGACGTAATCTTTAATAAGGACAAAATCTTTAGTAGCAAGACTAAAGACCTTATAGACAACCTTATGCACAGCACTCTTAATAAGATTGCAATATAGACAAGAAGCGTTAAGCTGCCTAAGCTAACGCATGCAGAGCTAGAAACCTAGTTGTTCTACAAAGACAACATAGTAATAGACACTAAAACCTTAGAACTAGCAGACTAACTAGGTTACTATTAAGGGCGAAAGATAGGAAGCACAGCATATCTATATCTAACTCTACTGTTAACTCTACTGCTAGTAGTCCTGCTTACAAACCTCCTGTTGCTAGTTTAACGTACTCTAGCTACAGTAGATAACTAAACTATACTCTAGGACAGAGTATAAAGCAACTACGCTAACTAATTAGGAGCTGCTAGGTCTTGCTTAGACTACCTAACAATTAATAATTAGCTAGAATTATTACTAACAGCGCGCTATTAAGGAACATTATAATTAATTCTATAGAAGGCTGTATTTATAGCAGGTCTGCAAGGAGGAGCTATAGGCACCTACTAAGGCAAGACTATTAACAAAGCTTAGCTAAAGCAGATGCTATTATAAGGACTAAAGCTACATCTTAGTTAGCTACTACTGCTGCTAGAGACATATTTAAGACTTAAAGATTACCTACTCTGTTAACTATTTAAAGTTGTAGAACTTAAGCATCTTAAAAGTTATTATAAGATAAAGTTGTAGTCTAAGGTCTTAGCTAAACAGACTAGGGCTGCTAGACATTAGATCCTAAGCTGCATGTAGGTATACACATATAAGCTAGATAAGAGTTACTATCTACTTAAGTGCAAAGCTTAACTTATAGTCTAAGGCAATTAGTAACAAAATATTACCTTAGAAGACACTTACGCAGCAACACTAGCTAGCAGATCTTTCTAAATGCTAATATTAATTGCTGCTACTTACAATCTAGAACTAGTGCAGTTTAACGTTACTAATGCCTTTGTCTACGCAGGCCTAGATTAAGAGGTATATATAAGAATGCCTAACAGACACTAGAAGACTAGAATAGTCCTAAAGATTAACAAAGCTCTATATAGCCTTTAGATATTACTATTGCTGTAGCAGAAGGAATTCACAACTACCTTAGTTAACCTAGGCTTTAAGGTAGTCCTACACAAGCTATGCTGCCTAATTAAGAAAGGAATTATTATATTCTTCTATATAGACAACATTATTATTACCTATAGTAAGACAAATAAGTTAGAGGCTAACTAAGCTGTTAAGCATCTTTAAGACAAATACACTATTACTAGTAGATATAACCTGCAATAGTTCCTAGGTATTAAAGTTACTAGGGACTAAGATAACAAAAGGATCTTCCTGTCCTAGATATCTTACATTAACAAGATTAGTTAATTAGTAGATAGAACAGATCTGTGTTATAACACGCTAATAGGTAGTATTAAGCTAAAGCTATTTAAAGGCAGTGCTACTCTATCTACTATTAATAGATATTAACAAAAGATTAGATCTCTGCTCTTTGCAGCTGTAACTACTAGACTAGACGTTACCTTTGCAACGTCACAACTAGCACAGTTCCTAACTAACCCTAGACAGCAACATAACAATGCTGCTAATTAAGTCCTACTCTATCTCTAGAGTACTCGCTAATAGTCCCTTAGGCTTAGAGGTAGACATAATCTTAAGGTTGCTAGCGACGCCTTATTTGCAGACAACACCCTTAATAGGAAAAGCTCCTAGGGATATACTATTAAGCTGTACAGTAGACTTATTATATAGCGAGCTAATAAGCAAGACACTGTTACTACTTTAACTATAGAGGCTAAACTCCTAGCCCTATCCTAGGTAGCTAAGGAAGTAATGTTTACCTCTTAACTACTTACTAAGATAGGAATTAAGCTTCTAGAGTTAATAATTACTATCTAATGTAATAACACTTAGACAATCTAGTTAATTAACAAGGAGGTCTTAAAGCTGCAGACTAAGCTGCAACATGTAGATATCTACAACTATTAGCTTTAACAAGAAGCTAGTAACAGCACTATTATAGTAGTCTATGTGCTATTAACTAAGATGCTTGTAGATAGACTTACTAAGGCACTGCTGTTAAGCAAGTAGTTAGCCTTCCTAAAGCAACTTAGACTAGTAGAATTAACTAAACTAAGGATCCTAGCTGAGATTTAGGTAGAGGCAATTAACTAACAGCTAGAAGGACTATTAGTAAACTAAAAGCAGAAGAATCTAGCTTTAGGGCTAGATAGGCCTAAAGCTAAGGGGGTGTGTTAGATATAAGGCCTAAGATCTAGTTAAGGTAAGGTTAAGTTGAGGCAAGCTTAACGCTAAGAGGCGAATCAGCCTAGAGCGCAAGGGCTAATCCTCCTACCTCAAATTCGGACACAGGAGCTACTTAGAATCAAGACATCTACTCTACCTACAGTACAAGTGCCCTATTGTGACCATCTATTACCTAGCGCATACTCTGCCTTAGAGTACGCTGACCAGCTATATACACAGCCTATCGTTACAAAGGCCCTTTAGGCACTGCCAGGACCACAGTCTAATACCACCCACAATCTAAAAGATCCTATACTCTAGATTAGAGTACGAGAATCTCACAACTATTAAGTCTAGGTCTATCTAGACTAGATCTATATTATAACTATACTAGAGGAAGAAAGGGCTAAAGCTAGTAGATATAGCTACCTAACCTTTAATTGTAATCTAGGCTACTAGCACCTAAGTAGACTAATTATCCTAGGCCTAGTTAACATAGACTCTTAAGTAGGCCTCTACTACAGAGTTTATATGCTTAGTGCTCCTGTTAGTTTAGAGGTAGAAGGCTATAGAGAGTCTCTATGTAATCTTTAGCAGTTAGTATATTATCTACTAGAAGTTGCTAAGGAATTATGTTCCTTAATTAGAGATAATTATATTAGGTAACTAATAGTAGGCTACTACGTTAGATATAAATGCATAGGTAACTATCTTTACTAATAGGTCTAGTAAGGGGACTAGGATAATGTCTTTAGAGAGTCTATCTGTAACAACTATAAGATTATAGTTGCTATTACTTTTAGAGAGGTCTATTATAAAGTCTATAGAAATTTCCTTCTAGATCCTATTAGATAAGAGGAGGGGTTTAAGAAGTCTTTGCTTTAGTTCCCTCTATAGCTTTATTCTCCTATAGATGTTGCAGTTCTCTATATACTAGCGTAGGGCAGTTAATATTCCTAGCTAGAAGTATAATTAAGAGAGGATTGTGTATATGTTTCCTTGTCCTAGGTAGCCTATAATTAGTAAATAATAGGTATTATTAATAATTCTAGTCCTAAGGGTATTAGAGTTTAGAACCTATACTCTCCTGTAGTAACATAGTTAGTCTCTATTATCTACAGAGCACTTAGCAAGAGAAACTTTAAGGTTAAGCTGTGCAGGAAACTTCTAGGCTCCTAAAGAGATAGATAACTTAGCAAGTTAGTAAGTCTTATTATCTCTAGTAGCACTCTCCTAAAGCGTTTTAAATTCCTTAATACTATTATATAGTTCTAGGTTTCTAACTAGCGGCGTCTCTAAACGCACTTAGTCTAGTTCCTAATAGTGTTCCTACTATAGGTATTTATTCTAGTGTGTTATAGGGAGGAGTTAGTCTACTCTACGTAGTCTAGAGGAGAAAACTTGTATATTGTTAGTAGAGTTGTCTCCTAGGTTATTCCTTACTACCTATGCAAATAGTTTTAATAGTTAGAAGCATCTAGTCTTAGTTCTCTTATCTCCTGTAGATAGGGGAAGGTCTTTCTCTTTCCTTAAGAGCGCATCTGCTTAGTTATTAACCTTGCTAGGCCTGTAGGCAAAGGTAAGGTTAAACTAGCTAAGAAGGCTTAACTATTAGACATATCTCTCTAAGAGAAGTTAAGCTTTATAGAAATACTCTAAGTTCTTATAATTAGTAATAACTATAAATTTCTTTACCTGTTTTAGTTCTGTACTCTATTCCTAGAGGCACTTAATTACTACTAGCATTTCCTTATTATAGATAGTGTAGTTTACTTCTGCCTTAGAGTTCTTAGCTAAGAAGTAAGCTACTATATAAAGTACCTTGTCTTTCCTATATTAGGAGAGTACTCCTCCTATTGCCTACCCTAATACGTTACATTCTAACACTATTTCTAAATCTAGGTTAAAGTTTATAAGTGCTAGTTCTCTAGTAAATGTAGCTTTTATAGCATTAAAGGCTTGCTGCTAGGGTTCCCTCTATTTAAAGATTGCGTTTTTTCCTATTAGGCGTGTAAGAGGCTCTACTATACTAGAGAACTAGTTAATAAACTATTAGTAGAAGTTTACAAACCCTAGAAAGCTCTAGATTCCTTTTACTATCCTTAGGGATTCCTATAACTTTATAGCAGTAACCTTTACAGGATCTATATAGATGCCCTTACTAGCTTTAATAATAAACCCTAAGTACTTAGTACTCTTAATAGAGAACTTGCTCTTCCCTACGTTAAGGTACAAACCTGCAGCTCCTAGCTTCTAGATAATTTCCTTAACTTTAACCTTATGCTCCCCTTAGGTGCTATTAGAGTAGATTAAGACATTGTCTACGTAGGCAGAGCACTATTTGTCTAGGTATTCCCTTAAGACCTAGTTAATGTACTATTAGAACATACTTAGGGCGTTAGCAAGTCTAAATAGCGTTACTAGCTACTTATAGAGTCTAAATCTTGTCTAGAAGGGTATCTTCTATTTATCTCTCTTAGCGATCCTAATCTTGTAGAAGGCTTAGATAACGTCTACTTTAGTAAACTACATTACCTTTAATATCTATAAGAGAGTCTTATAGATTAGGGGTAGTAGGTACTAGTCCTTCTTAGTAATTACGTTTAGTGCTTAATAATTAACACAAAACTAGAGACCCCTACTAGGTTTCTTAACAAACAGTACTAGGGCAGAAGTACTAGATTTGCTAACTTAGATAAAGCCCTTATCTAAGTAACTAGTAAGTTATTATTAGAGCACTAAGAGCTCCTTATAGGATATGTTATATAGTAGTCCCTATAGTACTATTACTAGTTTACTATCTTATTTAATTAGCTTAATTGTATAATCTATATTAGGACCCTAGTATAGCGTAAGCTTATCTGCTTCCTCCTTTATAAATGTCCTAAATTTATCCTTTAGGTAATCTAGGAGAAGGGCTTAGAGGTCTGTTAGCTCTTTCTTCTTTAAGGCCTTCTAGATATTAGCTATTAACGCAGTAAACAGTTCTATATTCTAGTCTGTCTAGGACCTCTTCCTTAGCGTCTAGTACAGCTCTAGGCTAACTAGTTTAGGCAGTTAATTAGGGCAGATACCCTCCTTGCTTCTTACTTAAGTCTAAGAGGAGTAAATAAATAGCAATTTCTTAGCTAGTGCTATAGTAACTTTGTTCCTGTCTATCTATAGTCTTCCTAGGATAAGGTTGTACTCCCTTTCCCTATCTAGTATATATGCCTAGAGGACCTCTCTATAGCTATCTATATTAATCTTTATCTTTACAACATTAGTTACCTAGGTTACTTTCCTAGCTATACCTAATACTTTACGTCTATACGTAGGAGTGCGTTATAAGTTATTTTATAATATAAACTTAGAGGAGACTATACTATATATTAAACACCTAGTATTAATTAATATATATGCTATAGTATTATCTTATATTATTATATGTAGTAATATAGGCTTGCTATCTAGCTACTGTTAATAGAACTCCTAGAACAGTTCTTTCTTCTTTACAACTTCTCTTCTAAACCCCTATTTACACCTTTAAACAGGAGTTTCTAGTTTTCTAAATCCTTATTACTTAAGTTGTTAATTTTAGAAACCTTAATAGTTATGCTCCTAACCTAGACATTCTCTAGCCTCTTAGCTAGGGCTAGTTTACGTCTATCTAAGTAATAGCCTTTCTTTCTACATCTTAGATAGGCGTTAGTAGCCTTCCTTTAGTCTATAACCTCTTAAGGTTACTACTCTACTTATTATTAGTTCTCTAATTTAATCCTTCTAGAGTAGACCTTAGTAGGTTCCTAGTCTATACTATCTAGGTTTGTCCTTCGCGTGTAATAACTAAAAGTGTTATTTATCTATGCCTTAGACCTGCAGAGGTTAACTTCTACTATTAGGACTCTAGCTATAAGGCTCTAGAGATCCTAGTTATCTAGGATGTCTACTAACACTATCTTGTCCTAGAGGTCTAGACAGAGTGTAGATATGTACCTAGTCTTAAGGTTCTTTATATTGTCTTCCTTAGCAGCGTTGTAGGCTAGCTAGATAAACTCTATATTAAAAGACTTAACACTCTAGTTACTTTTCTTTATAGTAATAGTCTAGAGTCTCTACTAAGAACGCTCCTTAAATAGGGAGTCCTTATACTAATTATCTAAGAAGTTCTAGAACTGTGTTGTTGTACCTGTTAGGTTACAGTCCTTCTATAATAAGCTAACCTGCGTAGCTTGTCCTTCTAGTCTGTTAAATATATAGGCAACCCCTAGGACAGCTTCTTAGTCCCTTATAGACTTTAACTTATCCTTTATCTAGGACTTAAACGTCTAGTATGCACGTTAGTTGCTGCTAAACTTACCTACGTTAGGTAGCTTTATAGCCTTATTTAGCTTATTATTATTTATTTATATAGAGGTAGGGGGCGTTATGCTATAGTTTAACAAGCTTATAGATGCAATATAGGCTTAAACCTAGGCTTTAACTAACCTTTATATAGTTTTACTTATGTCTTCCCTTTATAGGTCCTAGTAAGGGTCTATAGTAGGGTAGACCTTACTATTAGTAATAGTTACTACATCCTTAGGTAGGATTGCCTATAATAGATAGGTAGTTAGGCGTTCTAGTACGTAGGCTAGTAGCTCCTCCTGCTATTCCTCTAGTACTAACAAGGTAGCAAGGTTCTAGAGCTTAGTCCTAACGTCTAATTAATTGTTGTTACTAGCGTATAGCTTAATACTGTATTTGCCTAGACGCCTAGCAGCGTTGTTAAACGTCTTACTTATTAATCTTTATATTAGAGATTAAATCTAATTATAAGGAGCTAACCTCTAAGGGAATTTGCTAGTAGAATACAAGATAGATTTAATAAGGAATATTCTCTAGGGCAGAGGTTGCAGAGTTTTTATAACCCTGTTTTAGACACGTTAGCTCTGTAGCAGGGCTCTAGTCTATGCTGGATAGTGCAAGCTGGAGTAGTGCTAAGGCGGTGTACGCCGAGGAGTTAGCACCTAGGCCTAGCCCGTTACATTTAGGGGCAGAACTAAGGGCTATAAGGGCTATTGCTAAGAGAGCAAGTAAGAGAACCTAAATAGACCTAACTAAACCTAGCAGCACTACCTCTAGCGCCCCTATAAGATCCCTAACTACAACTCCTACCCTAGAAGGACTAGCCCCTATAGTAACTCCTACTAGAGACTCTTAGAGACTAAGAAGGGCGCTAAGGGCTGCCTCTTTCTAGGCTATAAGCTAAATAACTATAATTAGCTAACTAGAACTAGAATCTACCCTTAAGAGGAGGAATACTAGAACCTCTAATATAGAAATAGATATTATATATTAATATAACATACTATAACTATAAAGTAGGACCTTAAAGTAATATAGGTAAATATAGCTAGGTAATTACCCTACTATATTACCCTCCTACAGCTTATATTTAAAAGTAAATAGACGTAATATACGTCTAGGAACTATATATAGTAAGAAATAACTATACCTTAATATATCTAGGCTATTCTATACTTACACCTATAGAGTCTTAGGAGGCGCTAAACTTAAGCCCTATAGAACACTCTAGGGTGCTTACCTATATACTTAAAGGCAGGGGAATACATGTATAGATCTTCTACCTATATATTAATAGTGACATCCTATAGATAGAAGTTAACTAGTATAGAATACTTAACGTATACTAGGAACTAGGACTTGTAAACGCACTAGAATATGTTATAGGAACAACCTCTAGCCCTAACACTCTAATAGGAGGAGATTTTAACTATAGATATATTACCTTTAAACCTAGCGCTACTCCTAGAGGTAGAGGTTAATACCTAGCCTACTAGGTAACATAAAATAATATAGACTATATTAGGGAACTAGGTATAGTAACCTATTAAGGGGGCTATATACTTAACCTAACCTTCTCTAATATACCCTTTATACACATAAAAATAGAGGACTACCTTTACTTAGGATCTAACTATGCTACACTACTTACTATAATACTATAGAAAAGTAGTAGAGTACTACTACTAAATAAATATTAGGTCCTAAGAAGCTAGCTTAGCTGCTTTATAGAAGTAGTTAACCTAGTGCTACTAGACCTACTACTTCTTATAGCAATATGCACTACCTAGGACCTAGAGGCCTAGATATAGGCTATAACTAAGGCTATTACTAAAGTAATAGTAGTAGTAGGCTATAAACACATAGGGGTAGGCAAGACTATACTATAGTAGACTGTAGAGTATAAGACTGCTTATAGATTATATATAGATAGTATTAGGGGCTTATAGATAAGACTATTACTAGAAAGCTAGAACTTCCTTACTATAGTATATAAAGCTAAGCACACTTATTAGTAGAATAGGATAGACTAACTTAACTCTAACTAGGTACTATATAAAGTTACTAGAAAGTATAGACTTAGGCTAAACTAGCAGGACACCCTAATCTAATATAAGAGAGATATAATAAACCCTATAGAAAAAGTAGAGGCCTTATAAAAGGAAATACTAGACTAGTTTAATAGCTCTAACAACCTACTAGAATAGAGTCCTAGCAACTTAAATTAACAGGCTATAGCCTAAGACACTTATATACCTCTAGAGGAAATTAAGAGGAATATAATAGGCGTATAATGTTACAGGTACTTCCTATAAGCCTGCCTTGGTCTCCCTCTAGGTATACCTTAGGCCAAGACTAGGTGCGCATAGGCGCCCCTATATATTCTATCTAAACCCTAAGGCTTATACCTTAAGGATTTGTCTTATCTTATATTAAACAATACCTAATTCTGCCTTTACTAGCACCCCTTAAACCTATGTTTAATTACCTGCCTATAGTAACCTTACAATTTAAATCCTTCCTACTTCCTCTTAGAAAAGGCAGCTGATTAGCAACATAGAGTTAAGCTCTAGCCACCTTAATTATAGCAGGTAGCTCTTGTAACCTGCAAAGCGCAACTGCT
Source organism: Ascochyta koolunga (assembly GCA_026119515.1). Classification (NCBI taxonomy): domain Eukaryota; kingdom Fungi; phylum Ascomycota; class Dothideomycetes; order Pleosporales; family Didymellaceae; genus Ascochyta; species Ascochyta koolunga. The sequence continues at coordinate 1,686,415 of JANLCG010000002.1, read as the reverse complement.
AGTGTAGTTAAGGACCTTATCTGCAAAGCCTCTAGGACGCAACTAGAGAAGCCTTGCGACAATAACGCGCCTAGTAGAGCAGACCTAACGCAGACATTACATAGCTGCACGCTAGCACCTAAGGACTCTAATAGGACCCTAATAATGTTCCTATTAAGAGAACACAAATATAATAGTTCTAAGCCCTATAGAGACCTCTAGGCAATAGTAGCATAACTACTAGACGCGTTAAATGCGGTAGAACTATCTAGCGCTCCTGCTACTAAAATTAGCATCTAGCAGTAATAGTTTAACTGCGCAGTGGAAACCCTACAACAGACCTAGGGCAGAAACGCCCTAGGCAGCGCCTAGTCAGCCTTTAATAAGGCTGGACGCCTTATATAGGTATTAAACAGCGTTTAACTAAAGCCTAGATTAGGAATAGAGGGCAAGCCTTCTACAACCTAATAAGTAGACTAATAGGTTAAAGACGTTAACACTGCCTTCTAGTACACTTAAGTGCTAGAAGACTTAGTTACTAGGACCTATTAGATTATAGGCATAATACAGTTTAGTACCTATAGGAAACTAATCTAATAACAGATTAACAAGGGCATAATCTAGACCTAGTCTAACCTCTAAGTAGAGAAGGAGCAGCTAGTCTAAGATCTAGTGTTTACGCAGTACAAAAACTACTAAAAGTTCTTTAACTTTAAGTAGAAATATAATAATATAGTAAACTCCTTCCTTATAAAGCTTAATAAGAGAGAGTTACTCCTACCCTATAACTTCTTAAAGTTTAATAATAGAGCAGAGGACTATAAGTTTAAAATTGCGTTTATATAGAGTTGTACTCTAGTAGCACTCTGCTAAGAAATCTAACGTAATAGTGCCCTAGAACACATTAAGGAGTAGCTAGAATTTAAGAGAGCTCTCTGCAACGCAGAGATAGTAGTAGGCCTGCCTCTTACTGTTTAAAACAAAGAACAGAATCTAAAATCTAAGTAAGGGCTAACATCCCTACCTTGCTAAAGATTTAAACGCTAAGACAGCTAGGGAAGTACCCTGTCCTAGGGCACATCTAGAAAGACACCAGAGGAGGACTAGTTAGGTTTATCTACCTAGGCGCAAGAACCTAACTAGTAGAAACTAAACAACTAAGGGCAGAACACCCCTTAGGAGGGCAGCTAGAAGCTACACTAGAAGAACTAGAAACCCTATAGCAAGGACAAGCAGAAGCCTGCGTAGGGAAACAGGAAGCCCTAGTTGCAAACCTGTCCTAGCTGTAACTTAGGCCACAAACTAATAGGAAGAAGACCTGCATTGCAGTGTCTGTAAACCTATAGGTACCTAGGGCAGAGCTGAAAGCTCTCTAGGCCTTATACAACTTAGGTGCAGAAATTAACCTAGTAAACTGCACTATTCTTATAGGCATAAACATTACTTTAGATATAAAAGTGTACAGACTAAGAGTAATAGTCCTAGATAATAAGGAACTCTAAATATATAGGTCCTGCTAGCTTACACTCTAGTGCTATAACAGCAAGGAAATAGAAAAACTTATTAGACTAGAAATATTCTAGATAGTAGACTTTACAGGTTATAACCTAGTCTTAGGCTACCTATAGCTTATAGAAGCAGACCCTAGTATTAGATTTAGAACAGGAACGTTTACCTAGTTTATAGAGAACGCTAAGTAAATCTAGATTGCCTTAGTTAGTAAGTTATTTAATAACCTATAGCTAGGAGAAAAACTGTACCTCCTCTAAGTTAGTTCTAAACAAGCTGGCAAGGCTAGCCTAGGGAGGCGTTAGGCTAGCCCTAGCGCAGCCTAGGGAAGAGACTAGGTAGTTTAAATTACTGCTATCTAGGACAATTTATCTAAAGGCAGCTACATAATGTAGGACCTGCCTAACTTACTCTTAGACTATAAGACGCTACAACTAGCGCTAGGTAACAACTAGCTAGACGTAGACAAGCTTTAACACGTCCTAGCTAACCTCTACTATAAGTAGTTTGCTTTTAGCAAACATTAGTTAGGGTTCTTCCCCTATATAGAGACTATAACCACGCAATTAATATAGAGGAGGGCGCATAAGTGCTAAACCTCCTAATATACAACCTGTCCTAGAAAGAGCTAGACATCCTCTAGGAATACATTAATTTAGCACTAGCTAAGGGGTAGATCTACCTAAGTAAATCTCTAGCAGGTGCCCCTATACTCTTTGTCCTAAAAGCAGATAGTACTATACGCCTCTGCGTAGACTACAGGGGACTAAACAAGGTAATAATTAAGAACTATTACCTAATTCCCCTTGTAAGTAAAATGCTAGACTGTCTATTAAAAGCAAAATTGTTTACTAAGCTAGATCTATATAATACCTACTACAGGCTCTAGATTAAGAAAGGTAATAAGTAGAAAACTGCGTTTAAGACACAGTATAGGCACTTTAAATACCTTGTTATGCTATTTAGTTTAGTAAACGCCCCTATAACTTTCTAGTCCTACATTTATAGAGCCCTTAGAGGCCTACTAGATAGGGTATGCGTAGTATACCTTAATAACATCCTTATCTACTTAGATAATAAGGAGGAGCATAGCACTTATGTTAAAGAGATCCTTAACTAACTAGTAGAATAGGGCCTCTTTATTAAAGTAAGTAAATGCACCTTCTCCTTAAAGTTAGTTAAGTTTCTTAGCTTTATTGCGACGCTAGACAGTATTATAATAAACCTAGAGTAGATCTATACTACTACTAAGTAGCCTAAGCCCTTAGGGTACAAAGATATCTAGGTCTTTCTAGGTTTCTTAAACTTCTACTAACAATTTGTTTTTAACTACTCTAATATTATGCGTCTGTTAGTAGACTATATAACAGCTACCTAAAAACCTAGGGCTAGACTAAAGGGGACCTAGTCTAGAGAAGGGGAAGGTAAAACTAAAGAAGTCCTGCAAAGGGCTAACTAAATAGTACAAACTATAGACTTAGCCTAAGGACGTCTGCAAGGCGTTTCTTAAAATTAGGAAGAAGTTTATAGAAGCTCTACTACTCTAACACTTTAACCTAGTAAAACTAATTATTATTCTTATAGACGCTTTAGATTTTACTATAGTAGCTATTCTGCTGCAACCTTAGACGTTAGAACTAGCAACTAAGAGTTACTAGAAACTAGTAGCGTTCTAGAGTAAGAAGTTCTAGGGCCTGTTAGTAAGATAGCACACCTATAACAAGGAACTGTTAGTAATTATAGAAGCATTTAGGTAATAGAAGCACTACCTTAAGCACGCCCTGTCTATAGTCTAAGTACTCTCTAATTACAACAATCTAAGGTACTTTATAACAACTAAAGAGCTCTCTCTAAAATAAGCCTATTAGGTAGAGGAGCTAGCAAGATTTAACTTTAAAGTTAAATATAAGCTAGGACTAGAAAACATAGTAGACAGCCCCTTAAGGCGTCTAGACTACGCGTAAGGTCTTATTATAGGAGAACAGCAAGCCCTAAGGGACGCTATACTACTAACTCTCTAACAGAAGCTTTAGGTATAGGCTAACTAGAGGCCTAAGGCTTAAAACGTTAAACAGGCAACAATAGGCAACACCTGCCCTAGGAGGGTCCCTAGGGATACCTAGCAACATCCCAGAATAGTCCCTGTGGAATTCTACTAACATTAGATTAGTTCTAGAGACTTGTCTCTCTTAGCTCTTGCCTATCTATCTATTAATCCTAATTATTAGGGGCAAACTAACACACCTAAAGCTAGAGAACTAGACTTTAACGTAGCTAAAGCGCTCTCTAAGAGACTTAAAGGGCAAGTTAGAGCCCCTAAGAACCTTATAAATAAAGCTGCGTAAGGCAAATCTACATATACCCTAGTAACCCTAGAATGCTTAATTAAGTTTATTAGACAGGTTTAAGAACAGGATAAGGCCTATTCTAGGAATAAGTTGCTAACACGCTAGATAGCAGGTAGAGCAAAGAAAAGGCAGCACTATTAGGAGTTTAACCCTAATAGCGTCCTACGCTAGAGTAGGAAAGTATAGATTCCTAATAATATTACACTCTGCTAAACTATCCTTTTAAGGAACTATAATAACCCTATAGGAGGTTATTTTAGTGTTAAGAAGACAGCTAACCTACTAAAACAAAAGTACTACTAGCCCCTACTAGTCTAAGACGTGAACAAGTACGTCTAGAGGTGCCCTACCTGCTAATTAAACAAGATTTGCAGACACAAGCCCTAGGGACTACTCTTACCTCTCCCTATACTAGAGACAGTATAGTAACACTTCTCCCTTAACTTTATTATAGATCTTCCTATGTTAAGAGACACCTAAGGCAACAAGTATAATATAATCCTAGTCCTTATTAACAGGTTTAGCAAGTATGTCTAGTACCTCCCTATAACTAAAACAATTACTACCTAGCGCATAGCTAAGCTCCTGCTAGAACAGTGCTTCCTTAGATAGGGCCTGCTAGACACATTATTGTTAGATTAGGGTTTAGTGTTTACTAGTTAATTCTAGTTAGATATTTGCTACTATCTAAAGATTGTACACTGCCTAAGCACAGCCTTCTACCTACAAACTAACAGACAGACAGAATAACAAAACTAGGAGTTAGAGACGTACCTGCGTATATACATAGACTACAAATAGGATAACTAGGTAGACTTATTACTATACGCAGAATACGCATTTAACTTAAAGTCTTATTTAGTATATAGACAGTCCCCTATTAAGATTGCTTTTAGGATTAACCCTAAGGGTTTTAATAGGGTGCTAGATAAACACTAGCTGCGTTAACCTCTAGAAGTCTAGGACTAGGATGCAAAGACGCTAGAACTGCGCTAGTAAGTTGCTGGCTAGCTGCTGTAATAGCACAATATGTAGAAGATAGCAAAAGAAACGCTAGAGTATACCTAATAGAGCAACGCTTAATAGTACAACGTAAAACATGCTAAGAAGCACTTTATAGAAGGAGAGAAAGTACTCCTACGCGCAAAGAACCTCTTTATAAGCTATCCTTCTAAGAAGTTTAATGCAAGGTACCTAGGACTATTTATAATTACCTAGAAGGTTAGGAAACTAGTGTATAGACTGCAATTACCACCCTTAATAGACAGAGTGTACCTAGTGTTTAACATTATATTGCTTAAACCCTAGAGGGAGCCCCTTGCCTTAAGTAGGTTCTAGCTAGGTCCTATCTAGGTACTAGACTAGACCCTGCCTGCAGACAGGTTTAAAGTTAAAGGTATCCTAGACTACTGCAATACTGCAGCCTACAGACGCAAGTATTAGGTAAAGTAGCTAGGTTAGTTAAATAAAGACTTAACCTAAAAGCTACTAGAGAACCTAGATTAATATAATTAGATTCTTAAGGACTACTACAAGTTCTATAATAACAAGTTGCTAGAGCGTTGCTCTTGCTAAAAACGTAGGGTGTCTATAAACTATAAACTGCCTAGGCAGAAGAGAGGACAACCTTAGAAGTTCTCTACTAATTAGTAGTACTAAATCTACCTAATTAACTATAGTAACCTAGACTATCTAGGCACTGCGCGACCTAGGCCTAGTAAAGATCTAATAGCAGTCTAGTATATAGTTACTATAAATTTAAAGGGAAAAAAGTTTAAGTTAAGAGTTATATTTGCAATATGCATAAACCTTAATAATAGAAACTATAGACAGCAAGCAGCCTTTATAACTAGCTTGCCTAACTATTACCTATAAACTTAGCAAGATAGACTAAGCTTAAGTAGGAGACTGCTCTAGCTTAAAGCTAGAGGGAACCTGCGTTTAGTAGGGGACTTAGACAATAACAAGCGCTAGAACAGGTTCTAAGGAGCCTTAGCAGCACTAGGGATGTTAGTGCTATAGTAGTACTACCTCTTCTTAGCGTTAGTAGCCTAACTATTCTTCTTAAAGTGTAACTTAATCTTATTATTAACAACAACGTTTAAGGGAGCCTTCTAATTAATAGTACCTATAGCGTTCTACAAGAAGTTAGTTTAAGAAACAAATAACTAGAACTCTACTTATAGTGTACCTCTTAAGGTTATGCTTACAAGAGACCTGCTAAGCCTAATAATACTAGACCTTAGTTAAACTAGAGTCCTTAATCTTGTAGCGCAGCACTCTATTATAATTAATAAAAGCTAGTTAATAGTTCTTTGCGTAGTTAAAGGCTGTCTAGAAGTACACCTAGGTCTCCTTTAGCACCTTAGCGTTAGTAGCTTTGTTGCTAAGGTAGGCTGTCTCCTTATTATGCTTACAAAGAGCTTAGTCTACTAGCTAGTTAAGTATATTTGCAGCGCGATAGAAGTAAGGCTTAACCTACTACATGTTAGCACTAGAACAAAGCAGGAATAGGGCTAGAGAGATAGGGGACTTACCTTAATATATAAACCCTCCTTAGCCTTAATATAGCTGCTGTAGATGCTAAAGTTGTTCTTGTAGGTTGCGTACCCCTTAGCGTAGTAGAAGACCTTAACAAGAGACAGCGTAGTACTAGTAGGAGCCTTCTTTAACACTATTGTAAGACGCGTAATGCTACTATAACACTAAAAGTAAGTAAGTAAGGGCTGCAGCGCTATGTTCTTAGGCAGGGCGTAGACAGAGTTAGGCAGTAGCTTGTTTAACACGTATAAGGGAGGAGGAGCTATAATAAACAAGTGCAGTGTAGGAGCTGTTAGAGTAGAAGTGTAGTGTAGGAGCTGTTAGAGTAAAAGTGCAGTGTAAGGAATAAAGTTAAAGGACAGCGCAAGTAGTGTTTATATGCCTAGCAACCTCTGCCTAGTAACGCGCTAGCACGTGCCTGCTCTCTTACTAACTACACATACACTGCTAAAACGCTTAATTACTATAGGCTACACGCTAAATATAAATAGTAAAGCACAAGCTAGGAGCAAATAACACTACAGCACGCCTACAATACGCAATAGAATAGTTAAACAAACGCTTATAATTTAAAAGACGCTGCGCAATTATTAAATAAGGTATATAGAGATTAGACTACGTCTACTATAGTTAACACTGTAGACCTTAAGGTAGCCACGTCTATAAGTATGTAAATCCTAGCACCTAATTGCGCAGGAGAGGGCTATGCCCTAGGAGCCTAGCAGTTACCCTTTAGGGCCTAATAGGTTAACAATAACATAGATTTATAAGAATTAGAGTTTGCACTCTAGCATATACCTGCACTAGCCTTAGCTAGTAATACATAGGGAACTAGAACGCCTAGGCGCTAGCATGTAAACTACATTGCTAGGGTAAAAATAAGTCTAAAGTAACTAATGCACGCTGTAATAGCACTTAGCAAGTAAGTAAAAGTCGTAGTGTACACTACCTGCGCAGGGGTTAGGTTAACACTAGGAAGGCACCTAGTTACTTTAGGACTAGCGATTTACAGAGCTAGTATACAAGTTGCACTATAAGACTTATAGAGTATCCTATAGGATACTAAAACCTAACTCCTATTAGCTTTAGCTAACAGCAAAACAAGAATATAGAGGCCTTAGCACTGTAGGGTCTAAATTATAGTAGCCTAGTCCTACCCTAGAACTGTACAGGAAGCTATCTAGCCCTGCGCTAGACTAAACCTATATAGCAAGCATGTAAGTAGTATCTTCTCCTAATAAGGTTTTTCCTCTATAGGTACAGAGGTTTTCTAGAGTCTAGCACCCCTTATATAGTTAACCTAGATGTCCCTTCTAGCGGCTTGGGACGAGCTGCAAGAGGGGGAGAGGCTATTGTTACAGGTACTTCCTATAAGCCTGCCTTAGTCTCCCTCTAGGTATACCTTAGGCCAAGACTAGGTGCGCATAGGCGCCCCTATATATTCTATCTAAACCCTAAGGCTTATACCTTAAGGATTTGTCTTATCTTATATTAAACAATACCTAATTCTACCTTTACTAGCACCCCTTAAACCTGTGTTTAATTACCTGCCTATAGTAACCTTACATATAAAGTATATCCTCTAGTATAGATAGTATTATAGTACGCTTGCTTAAGGCGTGCTAGCTCTCTATTACTAACTATCTCTATAGGATATACACCTACTGCCTATAATATAGCTATTTCCTAACTACCTAGAAAATAGTAGAGGTAGCTATAATCCTAAAACTAGAGAAAAAGGATCCTAGCTCCCTATAATCCTAGCAGCCTATTACCTTACTCTTATACCTAGGAAAAGGCCTTAAGAGAATAGTAGTAAGACAAATTGCCTACGCAGCTATAACCTACAGGATCCTTAGCCTATAACATAGGGGTATACTTCCCTACTAGGTAGCCTCTAACTTAGTAACTAGCTTTACGCACAATATAGAATAAGCCTAGGCCCTAGAAAAGTAGGTTTTAATAGTAATACTAGACGTATAAGGGGCATTTAATACGCTCCTATAGAACTAACTACTACACTAAATAGAAAACTAAGGATAGCTTACTACCCTTATTTACCTAGTGCAAAGCTTTCTTATAGGAAAATTAGTATAGGTTTATATAGGTATAGCAACTACGCTCTACTACACAGTCTCCTACAGTACCCCCTAAGGCTTACTACTATCTCTAGTGCTCTATACACTATACCTAGCTAAACTACTAAACTAAGATTAGAAACTACGCTTTAGATACGCTAATAATATATATATATACTAGGCCTCCCCTATACTCTTAGAAAACATATCCCTACTAAGTAATAATCTAAGAGATATCTACAACTAGGAGTCTAATAACAAAATTGCCTTTGCGCCTAAAAAAGCAGGAACTAATCTACCTAATAAGGAAAAGAGAAGACCTAAACCCTCTAATTATAATAGGAGATACCTAAATTAACCTAGTACCTATAATATAAAATAGGATATAGATAGCCCTACACTAGCTAGGCGTTTAGTTTAACTAATAGCTTACCTTCTAGAGGTATATTACAGAAAGAGCTGCTATAGCTGCAAAAGTAGTCTAACACTTTTATAGGCTAATAAATATAGCATATAGGCCCCCTCTAGAGTATATAAGGAAAGCTATTACAACCTATATCCTACTAGCTCTAATATATAGCGCTAAAGTGTAGTATAAAGAGAGAAGGTAAGTAAGAGTAAATAGAATAGAAGTTAGCACCTAGATATAATAGTATATTACTATAATAAATAGAGTCCTTATAAGTACTATAAGGATAGTATTACTAGTATACTATACTATACTAAATATAATTATACTAAGGAAGTGTAAGGACTTTAGCTTAAACCTACTAAGCTACACTGCCTAAAAAGGTACAGTAATCTATTAGATAGATTGACTAGGGTTTAAACAGTATATACCTGTGACAGTATACCCCTCTCCTCTAAGGCTTAACCTAAGACTCTGCTTAGGCAAGCCTATCGCCCCTAGGCGCTGCCCTTGACGTGTAGTGCCAAAGTCTATAACGCCCCTAGGCACTCCCCTTGACGCCTTAGCGCCTCTAGGGCTCCCCCTTAACAAGCTAGCTAACTAGTTAGGGTGGGTACCCCTCTAGAGCGTGCTCCTTAAGCCTTAACGTTAGCCTAGTAACAAGCTAGCTGACAGCTAAGGTCTGCTACGTGGCCACACTAGACCTCCTAGCAGCAACAGCGTGGCGGCTAAAGGGCCCTGCCTTACGCTTCAGCCAAATTAGCTGGCCTAGCTGCCTAGGAGTAGTGGCAGGTGAGGATTGAACCTGCAACCTGCACACGCTCCTAGGATCTAATAGATTACTCTGTGAGGACTTCAGCTCGAACCTACTAAGCCACACTGCCCAAAAAGGTACAGTAATCTATTAGATGGATTGACTGGGGTTCGAACAGTATATACCTGTGACAGGAAGGTAAAAGTCCTACCTATAGAAGTAGTAATAGAGGAGGTACGCTAGCGCTTTACTATGCACCTACAGATAATAGATAGGAACTACCCTCTTACTAGCTAGGTAAAAGTATAATATAGATAACGTAGGCGTAATAAAGGAAAGCTGCTACTATAAACATAGGTATAGAGAGCCTACTAAGCCCTCCTAGCTGTACTAAGACTAGTGCTAGTAGGTCCCTACTATACTAGAGGATGCTACACTAACCTAATAGAGAGATAAACTAAGATAGAGAGCATAATTACTTTTAAGGAATAGTAGTATAAGGTAACCCTTAGAGAGGTTTCTATATTCTCTAATAGAATAGAATAATATATAGTAGGTAATAGGATAGTAGCGTATAGCTATGCTATATATTAAGGGAAAAGGCTTATAATAATAGGTAGGGGAAAGCTTAACCTACTATTATATATCTTTAACGCAGAGGCTATAAGAACGTAGGTAGGACTTTAACATACTCTATAACTACCTATCTAAAAGGACTAGATCTAGATATATGTTAACAGCACGTCTATTATCTAGGGTCTAAGTAGTAATATTCCCCTCTCCTTATAATAGACTTTCTTGCTATGCTATAGGGCTATAGAGGTCTTTAATATATAGGTATATTAGACTCTAGGCTATAATAGTATAGTAGGAAATAAACTAGCTAATAAACTAGTAGACTAAGCTACTAAGAATACTATAACCCTAAGAGGCCTAGCTAGTTCTCTTATAGTCTTAGGTATAAAGAGCCTTATATACAAAAATAACTAATAAGAGGAGGCCTTCTAGTAGAGCACAAACTTAAAGCTGCTATCCTAGTAGTACTATAATTAGAACCTAAGGTACACTTTAAAGAAGGCGCTACTAACTCTCTCTCTAACTAGGCCTCTTCTAGTAAGACTACTAGCTATATAAACAGAATATAGGGACTTCTAATAGTACTACTAAAAGTTTAACTATAAAAACATAAACGTCCTATATAGCTATAGGTAAAAAAAAACCTAGAACATATAGTATTCTACTAAAAGGCTAGACTTAAGTTTAATAAATAGCTATAAAAAGGTCTCTCTTTCTCTACTAGTAGGCAAGAGGGGAAGGTATACCTACAGGAACTAATAAGCTCCCTAGAAGACTTTATGCTCTTTCTAGCGCTTACAGCCTTCTACATAAGTATATACCTAAGGTAGAGAAAAGGCCCTAGAAGATAGGGTAGTAGAAGGAAAGAAAGTAGCTACCTACGCCTAGCAACCCTATAGGGCTGTACCTATTATTAAAAATAATAGATAAAGCTAAACTATATAGTAGCAAACTATAGTAGACCTAGCTACCCTACTTTATAAGAGCCTAGAGAACTAAAAAGTAGACGTACTATAAAATATTAGTATTAATAATTAAATATAGGGATAAGGAACCTTAATTAAGGCCTGTCCTAGCCCTAGCTACGCTATTCTCTTCCCCTCTTAGTAGTTAAAGACGTAAACACAAGGTAGCTACCTATAATAGACTTAGCTACTCTGTTCTACAGGAGCCTAGGGTACTAAAACATAGACTTGCTAGGGAATACCAGCTAAAACTACTAAGAGCAGAGAAGAGATAGCAACTAGAATAGTAGAAAAGAAGTATAACTAAGGGGGTAAGTAGGAGAGTACCTACTAAAAACCCCTAGGAAAATAAATAGCTACCTACTAAATACCCTAAAGAGATAGGTAGTTACCTACTAAACCCCCTAAGACTATAGGCAGTTATCTACTAAACCTACAAGAAATACTAGTAGTTACCTACCTAACCTCTAAGACAAACAGGTAGTTACCTACTAAACACCCTAAGGAGATAGGTAGTTACCTGCTAAACCCCCTAGGACTATAGGCAGTTATCTACTAAACCTACAAGGAACACTAGTAGTTACCTACCTAACCCCTAAGACAAATAGGTAGTTACCTACTAAACATCCTAAGGAGACAGGCAGTCTCCTGCTAATCCTACTAGGAATATAGGCAGTTAACTACTAAACCTACTAGGAATGCAGGCAGTTACCTACTAAACCTACTAGGAATATAGGCAATTACCTACTAAACCCCCTAGAACCTACAATAACAAGAGCTTAAAATTGTTAATATTAAATAAAGTAGTATAGGGTTGTCCTAGGCTTACCTAGGCTTACCTACTACCTTTCCCCTAGTTCCTTATGTAAGCTCTAAGCACCTTTAGGCACGATTTTCGTGTCGCAGGGTTCGTGCAGTAGAAAAAATCTTAGAGGTTAGTTTTTGTATAGGAATCTAGGGAGACCTGCGCAGCGCTATATAAACTATATACCTCTATTCTACATTACACGCTAAATTAATTTATTAGTAGGTTTAACTTGCTAGTAGGTTAAAGCAACTTGCTAGTAGGTGTTACGAACCCTATGCCCAGCTAGTTGCTGTCTAGATAGTTAGCGTACGCAAACGTACTAGGCTAGTAATTACAGACCTGCTTCTCTGCAGCACAGTTAAAGGCACAGTAATTACTGCGGTTACGTAAGGAGCTCACCCTTAGCATTGCAAGCTAGGTAGATCCTATATAATAGCTTACGCAGCTTACGTTAAGCCTAGCTTACGCAGCTTATAGTAAGCTTAGTAAGCTCTTGCATTTCCTATAGTATATAGCAAGTAGGAATACAACCCTTATAGTTTATGTTTAACCTTGTTAATTAAGTTTGTCTTTAGAATCTTAACCTAACCTTTAAGCTAGATAGTCCCCTCTATACTACTTATTATTACCCTAGCTATTGTTAGGTGTTTCACCTAGGCGTCTACCCTTACTGTTCTAGAACTATTACTTATCCCTAAGAACTAATAGAATTAGTGCTTATAAGCTTTGCTTAAAGTACAACTTTAATATTTTAAACACCCCTAAGATAAGTAATACCTTAGGAACACGTGCTACCCCTAGCAACTTAGGTATTAGAGACACAGACATAAATAACGTTAGCACTATAGGGTCTAGCGTTATAAACGTTAATAAACCTAACCTCTATTATAGAGATCTTAGCAAGCTTAACAACTAGCTTATGCAATAGAACCTCTTCTTCCTCTTCTAAGGAGAAAAGGTACCTAAGAATAAGCAAGTTACTCTAGTAGCTAGCTACATGCGAAGTAACGCATTTAAGTAGATTAAGCTCTTTATCTAATAGTACAACATAGGCAACGCCCTAGATAAAGTAGACAAATAGATTAGTAACTTTAACTAATTTAAACTTAAGATTAAGCTAGTATTTAGCGTATCTAACAAGCCTACTATTATATAACACAAAATCTAACGCATCTAATAAGTTAAGTTAGCTACTAACTACGTAGCTAAATTCTAACAATTAGCTGCTAACACTAACTAGGACAACACTGCGTTAATAACAATGTTTAAGCAAGGTCTTAAACTAAAAATTAAGGAAGAACTTATACGCACAGGCGTAAGCACTAACACCCTTAATAACCTTATTAACACGTTAATTAAAATTAATGTTAAACTCTATAAGTTGCAACAGGAACTGCAAGATAATCTGTAGGTATAGGTTATAAATGTTAAACCTACTACACTACGCAACTAATAGCACAATAATCTTAACTATAGAAACTAATATTGCCCTAATATAGGACAACGCATCTACAACAACACACGCAGCAGTTACTATAGCCCTACAGCTATAGATCTCTCTAACCTAAACAAAGGACTAGGAGCCCTGCTAGCTTGCTAGAACAACAAGAAAAAGGAAAGCATAATAATAGTAGTAAGTTAAAGGACTGCTACAACTGTAGTAAACTAGGCTACTTTGCGCGTAACTATTATTAGAAGAATAAGGTCTTTAGACAGCTTAACGTGCTTACTAGCAGGCCTACTAAGGATGCTAATGCTAGTAAATAGGAAGTTATTACTAAGGATATAGGATAACTTATAGAAGACCTAGAGTCTAGTTCTAAGGACAAGGACTATATTAAGTCTTGTTATAAGCACTAATTACGCGTACCTATACTATACTAACAAATAGTAACAGATAGTAAAGTTAAGAGTTAGGAGAATAACCTTAACTAGATTACTAAGCAACATTAGGATAGTATTATAACAACAAATAGTACTAAGATCTTTAAACAAGATTTACCTAAGGAATAACAAACACGCTGTAAGAAACGTAGGAACGCATAATAGGCTAGCTTTAACTACTAGAACCTACAACCTACGCTAGACAACGTATACGCACAAATATGCTAAGATCTTATTATTCCTAGTATAGAAGATAACAAGGAACTAGAAAACTAGTGCAATAAGGCTTACTATAAGTATTAAGAATAATGCTTTGCAACACCTATTAAAGACTACTAGGAATTCCTACGCTAGCATAAACAATAGTTATTTAAGGAAAACCTACACTGTACAGATAGGTTTTGCATACTATAGTACAACATAGATCTAAGAAATCTATACTATAGAGTACTATTATTTACTACATATTATAATAATAGGTGTACTATCTATCTATTAGAGAAAATAGGAAGCGTATTCTTTCCTAAGTAGAAGAAGCTATGCAAGAAAACCTAGACACGTTGCAAAAATAACACCTACAAGATACACCTTACTAACAAACGCGTTAACTACTATTTTCCTAGAAATAGCTTATTATTAGCTAAAGGAGCCTAACAAATAACAATTAATAGGACCTGCATAAATTAGATATAGTAATACTACCTTAACCCTAGCTATATAACTTACAAAGGAGTAAAGCAGGCTAATAGGTTTAGAGAATAGACTAATCCTTTTTTAGGACAGCGCTTAAGAGCGCTAGGGATTAATCTATTAATTAGATTAGGACTAATTACTAACTAATTAAACTCTCTATAATAATAGGTAGAGTAAAGATGTAGGCACTCTTAGACTTAGGAGCATAGTTAAGTTATATCTCTTTGCAGGCAGTAGTACTAGCTAGACTACGTATATAACGCAAGGATAAACTCTATCTACTCTAAGTAGCTAATAGAGAACCTATGCTAGAGGAATTAGAAATCACACACAAAGTAACTAATGTCCTACTTAGCATCTATAGACACTATAAGGAAGTAACCTTAGACGTCTTTGCAATAGCTACGCATAATGTTATATTAGGGCTACCCTAGTTACAAAAGCATAACCTAGAGATTAACTAGAAGAAGGAACAGCTTTTGTTAAAGCAATATACCTGTAGTAATAAGGTATTGCAGCCTACGCAGCGCACACTGTAGCTAGTAGATAAGAAGGAGATTAATAATATCTCTTTAATAAATAAGACGCGCTAAGTTAGAGCAGTTAACTCTATAGACGCTAAATGCCCTATAGGTCCCTAAGTAAGAGTTAAGGAGGATAAGAATAGTGCACCTCCTGCTATCCTAGATATATATAGATAGTACGCTAGGATGTTTAAAGAAGAGCTTATAGCGAAAGCCCTGCTAAAGCACAAGCCCTAGGATTATAAGATTAAGCTCTAGGAAGGAAAGAACCTAACTTTTAAGAGGCTATATTAGTTATTAGAGAAGGAACTTAAAGTACTACGCAAGTACATTTAGGAGAACCTTAAAAAGAGATTTATTAGACAATTAGAATTACCTATAGGGTACCCTATTATGTTTGTTCTAAAGAAGGATAGTAAGCTATAACCTTGCATTAACTTTAGGAAGCTTAATAATATTACTATAAAAACTACTACCTGCTCCTAAATATTATAGAGTTATAGGATTAGCTAGTAGGAGCTTAGTACTTTACTGCGTTAGACTTAAGAGGAGTATACAACCTTATCTACATAAAGGAAGGAGAAGAATAGAAAATAGCCTTTAGGACAAGATATAGACTCTATAAGTACCTTGTTATACTATTTAGTCTAACAAACACACTAGCTATATGCTAGGAGTTAGTTAACAACGTCCTTAGGGCACACCTTAATAGGACAGTAGTAGCATATTTAGACAACATCCTAGTGTACTTAAAGACACTAGAAGAGCACGTTTAACACGTAACTAAAGTGCTAGAATGCCTAAGAAGGGCAGATCTATAACTAAAACCTAAAAAGTGTAACTAGCACTAAAAAGAAGTTAAATTCTTAGGGTATATTGTAGGACAATATAGAGTTAAGATTAGTCTAATAAAGGTAGAAGTAGTTAAATTATAGCTAACACTAAAGACAGTTAAATAGATCTAAGAATTCTTAGGATTTATTAACTTTAACTAACGCTTTATTAAAGACTACTCTAAGATTGCAATCCTGCTAATAAAGCTTATGCAGAAGGACACGCTATTTAAGTAGGGAAAGGAATAAGATAATGCATTTAAGGCACTTAAGCAAGCCTGTATTACACTACCTACGTTAATTACGTTTACTAGTAGCAAACTAATACGTATAGAGACTAATACCTTAGATCTTATATTAGGTGCATGCATTATATAAGAAAAGGATAGACTATAGCACCCTATTACGTACTACTTACGTAAGTTTTTAGGACTAGAGGAATAATACAACGTATATAACAAGGAACTGCTTATAATTATATTAGCCCTAGAATATTAGAGAGCGTATGCAGAGAGTTGCTTAGAACTTACTATCTACACTAACTATAAGAACCTAGTATACTTTACTACTACTAAGGTCCTAAATTAACAACAAGTACGTTAGTTAGAAATGCTAGGATAATACAAATTTAAGATATTATATATACTAGGTAAAGACAATAGTAGAGCTAACGCACTTAGCTAATAACACAACCTTATTAGAGAAAAAATAATAAACTAGTTTGCAGTGTTAGGAGTTAATAATAATAGATCTCTAGGACTATTGCAACAATTTAACAATATAATATAAGTTTAGTAGGAATAACGCATCCTGTTGCAAGTACTAGAGGAACTTTAAGAAGAAATAATAGCTAGTTACTATAACAACGCGCTATATAGACACCCTAGAATAACGCGTACAATAGAACTTATTAAACAATATTATAAGTTTAGTAATATAAAAGACAAGGTTACTAAGTTTATTAAGAACTGTATATAGTGCTAATAGAACAAGCATAGCACATACGCTAAGTATAGAGAAGCGTAGGCTATAGAACTGCCTACAGCGCCCTAGACAAACATTATAATAGATTTTATTACCTAATTACTAATCTCTAAGGACCCTATTACTAACTACGCCTATAACTTAATCTTTATTATAGTAGATAGATTTATAAAAGCTACTAAGATAATACTATTTTGTTACAGCTACACTGCAGAGCAGCTCGCACAAGTGTTCCTAGACTAGGTTATCTAACACTATAGCATACCTAAATTAATTATTAGTAATTAAGACAAGCTCTTTACGTTAAATTATTAGACTACGCTCTTAGCAGCTATTAGTACTAAGAAGAAGCTTTTAACAGCCTATTATCTATAGATAGACAGATAGACTAAAAGAACAAATTAGACTATAGAAACATACCTATAGATTTACAGCAACTAGCAACAAAACAACTAGGTTTTACTATTACCTATAGCTTAGATTGCGTATAACAATAAATTATTAGAAGTAATAGGCATAACGCTGTTCTTTGCGAATTATAGGAGACACCTAAATCTCTTTACTAGAAGTTTAGATACAACTATTTAGACTAAATTAGTAATTGCCTTAGTAGCAAAACTAAAGGAAGTATATTAGAAGTTGCTAGAAAACATTAGCTAAGCTTAAGAATAAGCAATTTCTTATATTAACTAGAAACAAAAAATAGTACCTTAGCTAAAAGAGGGGGATAAAGTCTATCTCCTTACTAAAAATCTTTAAACGCAAAAACCTATAAAAAAACTAGACAAAGTTAAGGTTAGACTATTTTTTATTTCTAAATAGATAAGCTTAGTTAACTATAGACTTAATCTGCTAAAGAATGCAAAGATCTATCTAGTGTTCTACATAAGCTTGTTAGAACTAGCTAACCCTAGAACTCTAATCTAGAAAGACTTCTACTATTAGGCTAATAGTAATAACAAATAGGATGTTAAGAAAATAATATAACACTATAATATAGGCAAAGGCAACAAGTACCTAGTTAAATAGTTAGGATACCTAGAATTAGAAAACACGTAGGAACTAGTAACGCATCTTATAAACTGCTAACAACTACTAAATTAGTTCTAAAGTTTGTAGTAGTATCTAAGAAGTTAAGCGTAGACTATATTATAGGAGAATAAGCTACTAAGGTGTTAGTAGCAGGACAGTTAATTTCCTTAGCCTAAACGTCTTTGCCCTCCTCTACTAACTTGTTTGTAAGGCATACAGCCTTCTTTAAAGCCCTATCTTTTACTTACGCTAGAATTTTCTTATTTTATAGTAGATGCGCAATCACGTCTAATAGTAACTTTTTATCTTCTTCTACCTTCTTTTTATATTCTGCCCTTATCTTATCTAAGGATTCCTAGGATAAGTTAATGCATAGACAGCTAGCGCGCACGCACTCTAAACACTTTAAACAAGAATTTGTAGAAGGCATAATATAATAATTGTAGCTAGATACAAAGTAATAATTGTAGGAGATAGGAGTAATAGTATTGTAGTAACAAATTTTAATACTAAGACGCAGTTACTTTTAGGATGCAGAGGACATAGTAATGCTATAGGCACTAGGCAGTAGCAGGGCACGCTTATAAAGAACAGCTAACAGAATTTAGGACAAATCTTAGGAAGGAGAGGGATAGTGTTACAAACCCTATACCTAGCTAGTTACTGTCTAGATAGTTAGCGTATGCAAACGTACTAGGCTAGTAATTATAGACCTGCTTCTCTGTAGCATAGTTAAAGGTATAGTAATTACTATAGTTACGTAAGGAGCTTACCCTTAGTATTATAAGCTAGGTAGATCCTACGTAATAGCTTACGTAGCTTATATTAAGCCTAGCTTACGCAGCTTATAGTAAGCTTAGTAAGCTCTTGCATTTCCTATAGTATATAGCAAGTAGGAACACAACCCTTATAGTTTGTGTTTAACCTTATTAATTAAGTTTGTCTTTAGAATCTTAACCTAACCTTTAAGCTAGATAGTCCCCTCTATACTACTTATTATTACCTTAGCTATTATTAGGTGTTTCACCTAGGCGTCTACCCTTACTGTTCTAGAACTATTACTTATCCCTAAGAACTAATAGAATTAGTACTTACAAGCTTTGCTTAAAGTACAACTTTAATAGTAGGTTTTAACTTACTAGTAGGTTAAAGTAATTTGCTAGTTAAAGCAATTTGCTAGTCTTTAAATTATTCTAATAGTAGGTTTCTAACAGATAAGAAATCTCTATATCTACAAGTAGTTTACACTACCGCGCACTTCAGCATTTTAGCTGTTTTTATCTCTAGAGGTACTAAACACGTCTATAACACCCTAAGGGAGGTTTTTAGTAAATAGCTAGTCTAGAGGTTAATTACAACAAATAAATAAATAAAATAATCTAAACCCTAATAGCTTACGCCTTAAGGATTTGTCTACCTCTTATCTATTAATATATACCTTTTTGCGCCTAAAGGCAGCCTATCTATTCTGCGTACGTCTACCTGCCTATAGTAACCTTATAGATTGCCTAGCTAGCAGCGTTAATACCCTAGATTAATATTACCTACTTATAATTGCTAGGCTAAATAGCCTTTAGTTAGCTTCTTCTCTCTAACTTTATTACAATAAGCTAAGTTATAATCTTACCTATTATATATAAAGAACCGGCCTTAGTATACAGGACTTAGTAGGTATTTAGGTCCTAAACTAAATACTAGAACACGTACTAACTAGCCTCTAACTTATAGCTACTACCTTACTAACTTCTTTTTAGCTATCTAAGAGATTCTAGACAAGAGATATAAAAGAGCTACTAGACCTATACTTTAATAGATAGTTTTTAAATATCCTTTATACAAGATCTATAGGAATAGAGAATCTTCTATATTACCTATCCTAGTGCTCCTATACACCTTGTAGTAGATACACACGCTTCTAAAGCCTCTATTATCCTATGTTGTTATATTATAAAGCCTACCTTGTTAAAGTTATAGATATAATTATTATAGATGCTGTACGTAGCCTTAGTCTACTCTACTAGCTTAAACTAGCTCTTAATTAACATAGGATCCTTATAGAGGGCTCTCTGCCTATTATATGCTTAATTAAAACGTGTTATAAGACTATTAGTACGCTTAACAAAGTTGCGTAGCTAGTAGACACTAACCTAATCTGCACTACGCGCAGCTAGTAGTCTTTTAGCTATAATACGTACAGCAGCGTAGGTTAGCACAAATCTATGTTAATCTAAGTCTAGTATATATCTAACAATTACCTACTCCTCTACTAGGGTAAGCTTCTTTAAGTTAGGCTAGCAATTACGTTAGGCAGGCCTTCTAGCACGTTGACTGCGGAGTGTTGTTTTAGGTGCGTTGTAGACTGCTGCAGCAGGCTAATTGCCTTAGATCTGCCTGGCATTAATAGATAAGATAGCAAGCTAGATATTTAGTAGGGTGCGCCGCTTGCTTGTACGCGCAGCTTGCTAATCAAACACGTTATGTAGACTCAAATGATAAGTTTCACCTAGAAAAGGTAGTCTTAGACAATATGGACCGTGCCTTAGAATTAAAAAGCGTAAAACTTCTTAATTATAGGATTAGGAATGTAATGTAGCGTAGCCAAGAAGGTAGAAACCCTTCTAAGGTCTTCTCATTTGCGCTTTCAGTGAATTTCATGTTCAGTTCAACAAGAATAGGCTTATCAATTCCTCCTTCTAGTGCCTCTACGTCATTACAGGAGTGGAATTGTTCCACCTAAATTTCGAGGAGCTTGAGACTGAGCCTGAAGTGGCGGTTTTGTTCAAGCTGTACTTAACTTTCGGCCCGCTCTGAGACGCACTTGTAAAGCATGTTGACGACATGAAGGCCGATGAGCTCTTGATGGATTTGTGGAAAGCAATAAGAGTAGAAAAAAACTTCATGGAATTTTTTTGGAATTGTCAGGGGATGAGTTTCCTAACCTCAATAACGAAGCAAAGAGGCTTATCCTGCGGATGACGAATCTCGATACTGCAAGTAGAGCACCGATATCAGATGTCATTACGGACAAATATTGGAGCGTGGATGAGAAATCTTGAGCGTTGACAAGAACATCAAGGGGCAAAGTTTTGAATCTGAAGCATCAAACAGCCGTGGCCTATTTTTGACAGCCCTCGGCTAGGGTCTGATCCTACCCATCTCTTTCCTCCTGAAAATACTGCGTGATTGCTCTCAAGTTTTGTATAAAACAAGAACCTGAATTCTAATTCTGACTCGTACCGTATCCTTCCCCTTGTTGTGAGCCTCTCGTTGCTAAGAATGCCACGCTTCCATGCCTTTTGTAGCCCGGTGGAGTGAGGCTAAGGATAAACATGCTCGGTCGTAATATCGTTGCCTTTAATATCCTCAAAGACAGTGGTGAAGTGAGGCTTGCTGTCGTTTGTGCTAGGATGCTCCTTTTCGCTAAGGCTTGAAGTAAGCCTTGTTTAACCTCATGGTAAAGAGGAGATTCATCATGCTGAGATGGCGATGGTGGCACCAGCAGGAACTTCAGAAATTCTCTCTAAAGCCTCGCAAAACTCACCTTACGCGCTCTGTGATAGAAAGTTACGCTCCCAAGTCGAAGTCTTGGTGGCATACTTGACTATAAGGGCTTTGCCGCTCCCATAGTTGGCTTTGGACTCAGCCTGCGAGTACCTGTCGTACGATGAGCCGCGCAGGGCCAGTTTGTTCGCCTTTGCATCAGTAAGCAGGACATGTCGCGCTGCAGCATGGCGAGCACGATTCTCCCAAGCATCAGCCAACGTAGATGATGTGCAACAATTCCACCAAAGATTGGAACAAATGGAGTGCATACTGGACGAAGCAAACAGTAGTGCTTGTGTCAAGGTTCTGAAGCTTGGCATAAGTACCACCTTTCAGAACGGGCGCGAGGATAGCGAATGGCTCATTGATGAGACTTGTACCCAACTTCCATCCGATACGCCCACTTCAAGGGTGGAAGCCAAGAACAGAACCTCGCCCCAACAAATAGTGGCAACCTAACTTAGAAGTGCTCATAAGCTTTGCTTAAAGTATAACCTTAACAGCGACTAGGAATCTAGTTAAGAAGAAGAAAAAGAAGAAGAAGAAGAAGCTGCAGTGCATATCGCCCTGCTATGAGCATCCCGACAAGAAATAATAGAGGATGGGTTAGAAGTGTAGGTTTTGGTTGTGTCACAGACGTTGTGATGTGAATGATGAGTGTAATTTTTTTGATAATGAGAAAGCTTTTAACAAGTCAAGAGGGAAAGAAAAAAATGATAAGGTAATATCACAGTCCATTTTCGCTATAAAGAGTTACAATGTGAATCAATAAATTTGAAATGATAAATACTTACACTTTTTTGCCCTGCAGCTGTACCAACGCTAGGGCGGAATCGACAGTGTTCTATACTTGTGTGATGTGGAGAGCTTGTGCATAATGAATGTAGATAGTAAACATAATATTGTTAGAAGTATTTCAAATGAAACTGAATACTCGATGCCGAATTCATGACGCCATAGCTCTGATTTTACATATGGACTTACAGTCAGTATCTAAGCCGTGATGTTGCTAAGCCTGGCGCTCGAAGCTCATTACCTCTGCATCTTTCCTTCACGCTACCTCTGAAGCTGCTTATTGTAAGCTTCAACATCAAAACAGTTATTAGAAAAAAATATGTAAGTCATGTATCCTCCTAATTCGCGTTAGAATGCCTCCAGCCTTCTCCCTCTACAAAACCCAAGCAGCAGCACCAAACACAACCGCCAACACTCCACTTGCCACATTAGCGACTGATGCAGCACCAGTAAATTCCGCTATACTAGTTGTTGTTGCCGTCGTACTAACAGTATTTGTCGCACTCCCAGAAGGCTTAGAGCTTCCAGTTGACTGCGTCGTCATCGTGGCATTTCCCGAGCTCGACGGCAGAGAGCCACTGCAAATCCCATTGTTACAGGCGTTGTAAGCGCACTCTGCGTTGCTCGAGCATGCGGCATTGAAGTTTCCACACCTTGCGATCGACCCTGATTTGCTGGCCCAGCACTGGATACCAGCAACGCACTGGCTCGGGTTCGCAAGAGCGTTACACTCCGCACCGAGTGGCAGAGAACCAGGAGGCGCAGTCACTGTCAACGATGGATCGGGAGTGGACTCGCCCGCTGGAGTGCTTGCAATAGACGCTGGTGCCGAGGACGAGGCTGGGGACGAGGAAGTCGACAAAAGCCCATTGCAGAAACCTCCAGCTTGCTCCAGCTTGCAATTGTTGAAGGCACATTGCTGGTCACTTGTGCATGCGGCCTGAAAATTACCACATCGAGGTCGGAGCATGGAGTTTGTAGCGTAACATTGTGAGCCAAGGGCACATGGGATATCACCTGGGATGCAGTCTCCGCCAACAGGGACTACGGCGCCAGTAGAGATCGCACTAGCAGAGGATGTGGTGGCAGGGGATTGTGCTGAGACAAAGGATGCTGCCGTCGCTAGAGCAATGATGATGTATTGCATGTTGATTGATGCGAATGGAGTGTCGTTGTGAAGGGAACGATGAGATGTTAGAGATAAAGAAGACAACCTGTGAGATGGTTTGTTGAAAATCTGGATGAATGAGGTAGGTAATATTGAACCAGAACGACGCCTTTATAACCTCGTCTATTGTTTTTTCGTATAACCTCAGAGTTTACGCTGCAGTTCGTAGCTAACCAACGGATTCAGCTAATTTGGCGCTCGTAACCCCTAGTTGCCAACCTTTCGAATCGCCACATGACGCTGTTACCATCGTACACGAACGACAAAGCTCAAGACATATGGTACGCGTCTGTGCTGCAGTGCACATAGTATTGCGGAGTGGTCGCCGCTCGGAGAAGCACGGATCCCCACTACCTACTGCCTACCTCCTAGTCTTCGCATCACCGTCTGTAGGTATTGAGCAGATCTAAGCTATCTAGTCAATACGAGTCAACTAGTATGTAGCTTTTAGAAAACATACAGTCTTGCAAAACAAAGATAGATCAACTGTGACTACCTACCAAGAATCTGAATTTTCTAGGCAAGGGGTGTCCGCTCGTGTCAGGTTTTTTCCCTAAAATGGCTTTTGCCTTAACATGAGGGGCTGTGTGCAACGCAACGCGGGCTATTTCCTCGCAGAAGAACACTGAAGCAGAGCCTTGGATCAAGGATTTTTAACTCTAAAAAAGAGATATCTTCAACATTCTAGTACTCAGGTAAAAGTAAGTTACTAGATCTATGCCTTCAACATAAAGAGGGTCGACAAAAGCAGACACGAACGACTCCACGGCTCCTGCTCGATGTGTCTGTGAAAACGCATCTTGTGACCAAGGGAGGTATCTAGGAGATGGACTCCTTCACGCTAATGACCCCGCACACCAACGCTGCGTTCAGGCCACGTAGTCTCGAGATACTATCCATCATAATCGCCAATGCTTGTCGAAGCTCTGCCCGGACCAAGGTTTGTAGACTCATCAGCGACACATTATGAAGTAATGAGTGTGACCACGATCCCCGCGCGCCAGGGGGAATGCAAAAGCACATTTGGTTCCTATCGGGGAAAGAGTAGCATATGCTCGCGCTGAAGCCACATATGCGTACCCCTGTGAACCAGATTCGCACGCGTTCTCTACATTTGGATGTGGTTGCAGATTTTCATACACAGATTACATCATTGGCTTAAGTTGTGCCAGCAACGAAGATAACTGGTGTCGTGTCGATGCCAGACACGCAACTGAATTGGAGTATGCATTATGTTAGAGTACTGAGTTGGAAACCAGAGGCGCAGTAGATTCACGCTGGAGTAGGATTGTACTGCAGCCGATGCGGAGTTACCACTACTGTACGATGCTGGTAGAGGCGTTACACAGCCGTGCTGGCAGAGGCGTGCGGTGGAATGAGAGCAAAACCGATGATGCAGGGTTCCGAGTGAAGGCGCCGGTTACGGACTGCTTGGTCGTCCATAGCACAGCACAAGAAGAGAGAAGCCGACATAAGTTTCTTTGCCATTGTCGTTTGAAGCGCTCAGTTACTCGGGGAGAATTTTGGCCAGCAAGTCATTCATTCCTAGGCAGAAGCCGAAGACAAGGTGATATTGAGTGTCTATACCTTCTTTGTAAACGGCATGCAGTTCGAATTATCTATAACCTCCAATCAGGGACATTGAAAATTGAATGATTACTGTACAGTTGCGAGCTACCCCAAAATAAACCCCACACCAACGCAAAATCGCTCTACACAGCACCCAACACAGTAATCTTTCAGAGAAGCGTCGATTCCTGTCGTAAAATCCGATATATTGATTGTGCCTCACTCAGCACGTCCCACGAAAAAGTGGATAGGGCAAAAACGACCGTGCACTCCCCAGCCCCTTCTTTTTTTTTAACCTCTGATCACGTGGTCGCATCTGCCTGACTGAGACGCTAAACGCAGGGGCCACCCACAACGCGTATATAAACCGCACGCCGGTCGCCCCTTCTGCAGAGCTCATACTTACCTTCTTTGGATGACTGAGCTCAAGTTTTCGGTTCATCTATCTTGATCAGCTGCATTGCACAGCGCGGACTGGTTGGGGTATGGCTTTCCTTCGGGGACGCCACAGGGGCAATTTTTGCTGGACTGCCATATGGCGCTTTTTCATTGATGCTACTGCCGTGTGCAGGGCGTCGAGGAAGGAGATTGGTGATGTGGTGAGAGTGACGGAATGATTACTTTTAGCTTGCTGCCATGTCACGAAAATTTCAGAATCTGCTGCTGTTTGTCCATGCAACGTGTCCTCGAACTTTTGTACTACATGGGCCGTTCCCGTACCCCGTACCCTGTACTGTGTAATGGACCTTCCACTCTCCAATCTATCAGTAATCCATTAACGCCCCCGCCATCCTCCGCTGGTACTTCTCTACCACTTCCTGGCACCGTATAACGACACCAGCCGCCAGCACCCTGATCCTTTCGTCTTCCTCGCTGCCAGCGCCCAGCCCCTCGAAGACCATCTTGACCCAGGCTTGCGTCTCCATTAGCTCCTTACCCTGCTCTGTCGCCAGCCTCTCCTTGTTCTCGTTCGTCTCCAGCAGCATCAAGAACCCGAACAGCAGCGCGCCAAGGATCGCTTTATCGTTGCTTGCTAGGCCTCTCACCGATAGCAAGAGGTCCCAATACTCGCGCGTCATCTGCGGCAAAGACAGTGTGCTAGGTCCAGATGCGTTGAGCAGTAACGATAGCGTCTGCAGGAACGGCGGAAGGAGATGAGTAGATGCGTAGATCGAGTCGCTGCTAGATCGGATCTGCAGCCACCAACGACCCGTCAGCGGGAAGAAGAAGTTGTCTGCGACAATCTGAGCGAGGGCGTTGGGTATGGGCTTCTTGCGCGCTGCTTCGACCTCCATGCGCGAGCTGAAATTGCGCACTTTGAGGATGTGGGGTCCGCTGAGCGTGTCGGCGGCTTGTGAGGCGAGCGGTGAGAGCATTGCTCGTGCCATATTACTTGTGAGCTTCGAGACCGGGTTTGTCGACTTTTCTTCAGTGTACATCTTGTGGAGATGCGGTGGCAGTTGCTTGCTGGGAAAAGACGGCGCTGCCGGGACAAGATCATCTGTAGATGAGTCTTTCATGCCGGCAAGCTCACGTGCACCGATGCCAAGTGTGGTGAGAATAGCTATGCGCTGGGTGAGGCTGTAGTCCCCGAGAAGAACGACCGCGCAAGCCACTGCGCCATTTGTGCTGGTCTTGCAAGGAGCACAGCAATCAACGCCTGCTGCCTTTGCTGCGCAAACGTCTCCAGTTCTAAGCCGTTTTGCAATCCAGTTAGTATAGTGGCGAGGTCTTCGAGATGATCCACAACTTCGCTGCCGAAATTGGCCTTGCGTCGTATCAAGGATGCAGCAGTAGCCAAAGCGAGCTCATGACGATCATAGTTTTCCTGATCTCGTAGGCCTACTACAAGGTCCCTGATGTATACAGGTGCGGTAGGTTTGTTACGATTGATAGCTGTAGGATCCTCGTCTTCGTCTTCGGGGTCTGAGTCTGGCTTGCTGTATGCTACTAGATCTTCATCTTCATCTTCGGAGTCCGAGAGAACTTCAATGACACGCGGGCCTTGGACTTCAGTGATCGCTGTAGTCGTTGAAGGTTTTGGTGCTGACTTCGGCTTGGGTGGCGGCTGACGCTTGGCTTTTACTGTTGAGCGCTTCTTGCGAATATCCGAGATGCTTCCAATCTTGTCGTTCACTTTCGTAAGTTGCTCATACCACTTCGCTTCAGGTGCTTCATTGCCTTCAAGCTTGATTTTCAGCTGCAATTCCGGCTTGTCAACCATCTTTGAAATTGCCGTGCCAACTGCTATCCCAAGGAAACGGGCTCGAGGCGACGCCGCTCCAATCCGATTGGACATACCATTTACATGATAGGTTGATTTAGCCATCATTATCACGAACATGGGTTGTGATCGATGCACGTAGCCGCAGCACAATGCTAGTGTCTGTGCAAGGGCTGGGGAATGTTAGTTTGGACTCTGCAACACGAGATGTGGTTGCTGACCTTCCTGCTGCAAAATAGGTGTATGCTTGACATATACAGAGTCGCCAAAGGTTTTGATGCAGTTCTCAAATAGCGTTTGCAGCTTGTCTACACAACGTTAGTACTCGGTCAGCGAAATTGAATGGTTGAAGCTGACCTTCATCTTGGGCCAACGCGGCAACAACAGTACGGCGGATGGAAAACGACTCATCGAGTGATGGTATGGTAGAGCGTGTGAGTGAAGAGACAAGATAGTCCTTCAAGATTTCGTTGGTCTTGACGAAGCTGTTGAGTAGATCTATTGCACCCGAAATCATAAATGATGGTGCGATAGGCTTATCTTCTTTGCTTGTAATCTCCGACTGAAGGTACTGCTTAGTGATGCAGGCTATCACAGCGTTAAGATATTTCCGCTGCTCAAATGCCTTCATGTGTCCTACAAGATCCGCAAATGGTCTCACCTGATCACGCTCAACACTGATAGTGAGGACGCAAGCAACAAGACGATCTAGTTCTTCTGTCAGCGTATACTTTACAACTTTATACAGCTCGAAATACCAGTATATCCGAGACTCAGGGCTTTGGAGCTAAGCTCCACCAGAGCTGCAAAGTGGGTATCGCTCTTCTCTTTAATGGCCAACATGTGAATAATGTTGCGACCAAGCCACTCAGCAAACTCTCCACCACTCAGAGATGAGGTTTCAATTCTTCTCCCTTTGATCGCATCCTCGGCCTCAGCTCTGACCGCCAGCACACGGCCTGAAGCTACTTGTGCAACGAACTCCTTCCACATAAGCCTTTCCTGTATGTCATTCTTCCCAAAGACTTGAATGTCCGTCCATATGAGGTACAGCACATCATCACCGCTCAAGACCCGACTGAGAACATCTAGGGCATCCTCTATGGACTCAGAAACGTCCTGAGCAATTCCTGGTGCTTTCCTTTGCCGACTTTCTGCAGTAAGGGAACATAGTCTGGTTATCATATGTCCTATACCAGTAGGGTTTCGCAAGATGGTTGCAAGCTTTCGAGCATCTTTATCATGCTGTCTGAGCACTCGCCAGAAGTTTGGTATAACGTTGTTGACAAGCTCGTGCGCTACACTCGTGTACACCGGCTCCGAAACAATGAGGCTGACCCTGGAGCTGGTGAAGAATTTCAAGGCATTATTGACTGTTCCGTGACTTGGTTGGTTCTTCAACGCCTGCAGTGCTGATTGCGCTGAGTCGATAGTGACCGCATCTTGGATGCTCGAACTCTGAATCTCATTGACGACTGGCTGGGACACGATCTTCTTGGAGGAAACTGCAGTTAGGAAATCAGTCATATTGATTGTACATCCAATCAGAATCGTCTTAAAACTGTCAGAAGTGCTCGATCTGGCCAAAAACTTGTTCTTGCAGCTTATAGATGCCGTGCTTGTCTTGAGTGAAGTTCTTTGCAGTTGTTAGCCCGGCCTTCCCTATCAGCTCCTGTTCGCCATTTATCTAACCATAACATGTATGTCTTGCTTCCAGTGATCGAATGTTGTCTCGGACGCACAATGGTATGTCTGAGTGAATGCCTTGAGACCCACTGCATGTTTGGCTTCGGCAAGTCTTGCCCTGATGATCCTAGCCTCTTGGCGTGCGCTAAACTCCATTCACACCGATGCCTACATCCTCCGTTTGCTCAACTTGACCTCTTCACTTCCTATCACTAAACAGTACGCAAGATGTCGGTCGAAGTACAGAGCCCTGTATCGGGCACAGCAGCGAGTCCCAGAGCGCGATGGTAAGCCTACATCGCCACAAGACTTACAGCCCATTAATGTGACGTGAAACAGGAAGTACCTAGACAACATCTTGACGCGAAGCGGACCGTTCACGGATCCTGACGCGTTCATGCCGGGTGAGACTGTTATCGAGAGCTTAGGGAGAGCGAAAGTATTGTGTGCCAACACCAAATCCCAAATATGAAGCCATAGAGCTAACAATGTTCAGAGTCATGTGAGTTCGCTCCGCTCCATGTGATACTTCTACTAACAATCATCAGTGGAGCTGGTGGTCTAGGATGCGAAATCCTCAAGAATCTCGCGCTCTCTGGCTTCAAGGATATCCACGTGATCGATATGGACACGATCGATGTCAGCAACTTGAACCGACAATTTCTCTTCCGCCAGGCAGACGTGGGTAGCTACAAGGCCGAGGTTGCAGCTCGTTTCGTTGAGAAACGCGTCAAAGGCGTCAAGATCACACCTTACTGTGGGAAGATTCAGGACAAAGACGAATCATACTACATGCAGTTCGCCATGATAGTATGCGGTCTAGACAGCATCGAAGCCCGCCGATGGATCAACGCGACACTCGTTGGTATGGTCGACGAAAACGACCCAGACTCTCTCAAACCTTTGGTAGATGGTGGTACTGAAGGCTTTAAGGGTCAGGCGAGGGTCATCCTCCCAACGATGACCAGCTGCATTGAGTGTCAGCTCGACATGCATGCGCCCCGTGCAGCTGTACCTCTCTGCACACTTGCTACCATCCCTCGCCAGCCTCAGCATTGTATCGAGTGGGCACACATCATCGCATGGGACGAGGAGCGCAAGGACATCACACTGGACAACGATGACCCAGAGCACATCACCTGGCTGTACCAGAAAGCTCTCAAGCGCGCTCAGGAATTCAACATTGAAGGCGTCACGTACTCGATGACACAGGGCGTGGTCAAGAACATCATTCCCGCTATTGCTTCAACCAATGCAATTGTAGCTGCAAGTTGCTGCAACGAAGCTTTCAAGATCGCGACTAACACGAATCCGTTCTTGGGTATTCCGGAGACTGCGAACTACATGATGTACACCGGCGATGACAGCGTCTACACTTACACCTTTGAGCACCAGAAGAAAGACGACTGTCCTGTCTGCGGCGCGGGCAATGTCGCACGACCGCTGCCTGTCAACCCCAACGTGACACTGCAAGAGTTCATCGACGGATTAGCCGAGAGGCCTGAAGCGTGAGTTTCTGATCCAATTGCCAACCTGGAAAGATGATGCTGATCGTTCATAGCCAGCTCAAGAAGCCCTCGATCCGTACTGGTGAGAAATCGCTGTACATGCAGATGGCCGGCTTGGAAGAGCAGACGCGTCCCAACCTCGAGAAGAAGCTGAGCGACCTCGTTGAGGATGGTGAGGAGATTCTCATAACGGACAGGTCGTTCCCGACGCAATTCAAGTACAAGCTAGTGTACCAGAAATAAGATGCTAGGACGCTCTCTATCCGAACGACCGAGGGCCAGCGTGATGTCTAACCGTGATCAAGGGAGCAATGGCACGGCATGCATTAGCATACGTTCATATGGGATCCACACCAATACAGATTTCGAGTGGATCGTAGAAACCTAGCCTAGCTTCGTAGGGTATCTTTCTATCATGCCTTGTGACCTTGAACTCCGTTCGCCATGCCTACTTGTACAATATTCAATGCTCATTCTGGTCGTTGTATAACCTTCGCGCTTGATCATCGCCTGAACAAGCCACCGATGACACCTCCAGCCAAGCTCCTCGCCAGCCCAGACCCGTATAGCGCATTAGACGCAAAGCCACTCGCCTGGCTGAACTGGTCACATCTCGAGAAGGCCAGGGTATTCGTAACGGTAAGAACAAGGGCAATCACTGTACGCAATCAGCACCACTCTTGATCCCAACCCCGCACACCAACAGAATCACTCACCGACAAGCGTCAGCCAAATGAACTCCAGACTGACCAAAGCCAGCACGGCCAGCAGGATCCACAGCACGGGCTGGGCATATAGGGCAATCCAGAAGAAGCGCTTGTCCGTCGCATTCACCTCCCTTGTCTCCGGGTCGGCCGACTCAAAGACCCACCGCCCGTCGCCCGTCTGGGTGTCGACTTCGTTCCACCAGCGCAGCCCCACGAGCCGGCGCCCGGCAATGTTCTTGAGGTAGTAGAAATCCATGGCCAGGAGCAGGATGGTGATGATGAAGATCATGACGAAGTTGGAGGTGAGGAGGCGCAGGCCGAGGATGTAGACGAGGAGGGAGGCTGCAGAGAGCCACGTTAGCTGTGTTGTGCTAAGGGAGGAGGACGAAGAGGGTCTGGGACTGGAGTTGGTGGCTCGACGTACAGATGCGGAAGAAGAGGAAGGTCAGCAGGGTGATGGGGTGGCTGCTGAGTTTCCAGCTGAGCGAGCCGGCTGCAGGCGCTTGTTGTGCCGTCTCCATGGTGGAGGATGCGAGGGGAGTGTGTTGCTGGCGGGAGCTGTGAGCTGTGAGCTGTGCATGCGCACCAAAGTTGCGTGTCATCACTGCTCGTCTCAGGTACGCGTTCCTTAGCGTCGGCGAGTCGGCATGTCGGCGTCCCTCCCCACTCGGCCGGCTATATGGGCGGCTACATGGAGAAGCCGTCAAATATGGAGTGGCTGTTGCTCTCAGGTCCTGCCACTGACTTCAGCTGCACGCTCGCATTGAAGCCTGAGATTGTTTGAAGCAACCATGGCAGCCCCAGTCATCCGGCGGGCGTGCATGTACGGTACATTCACCCTCACCCATCCCACCCATCTCACCGACCTCACCACTCCCCCAACACCCGCTAACCGCGCCATGCAGTCCCGGCGTCCTCGCAGAAGATGCTCGAAAAGTCCTTCGCCATGCACGCCGACAACGTAACCTACGACCTCGAAGACTCGGTTGCGCCCTCGCTCAAAGCGTCCGCCCGCTCCAGCCTGCGCTCCATCCTCTCCAAGCCGCGACCCTCGGGCATACGCGAGATGTGCGTGCGCATCAACAGCGTCGATACGGGCCTCGCACTTGACGATCTGAGCGAAGTCCTCAAGGGCGAATACCTCGATGCCATCATGCTGCCCAAGTGCGAGAGCGCCGCAGACCTGCACTTCGTTACAGACGTCATACGGCATCTTTCGCCAGAACGGCACCCATCGAAAGCCGCAGGCACGGGAAAGAAGCCTGTCAGCATCATCGCGCTCATCGAGTCAGCCAAGGCGATTCAGAACCTCAAGGAGATATGCGAAGCCTCGCCGTATCTGGACGGGCTCGTCTTCGCGGCAGAGGATTTCGCAAAGGATATGAGTCTCACGCGCACGCCCTCATTGACCGAGTTTCTATATGCAAGGAGCGCGATTGCGACCGCGGCGCGCGCGGCGCTGCTGCCGAGTACGATTGATCTGGTATGCACGAGCTACAAGGGCGATGCGGGATTGAAGACGCTGGAAGACGAGTGCTTGAACGGGAAGGGCATGGGCTTCAACGGGAAGCAGTGTATACATCCCAGCCAGGTCGCCGTGTGTCACAAGGCATTCAGCCCCGGTGATAACGAGGTCGAGTGGGCGGCCAGAGTGGTGATTGCGGATGAGAAGGCAGACAAAGCAGGGAGAGGAGCCTGGACACTACAAGGCAAGATGATCGACGTGCCGGTTGTGAAGAAGGCAAGGGCTGTGTTGAAGCATGCTGAGGCCTGTGAAATCGATGTCAATGCCGTAAAAGAGAAGTGGAAGGATCAGGAGCCAGAGTAAGATCGACAGCAGTGTCCAAGTCAATCCTCGATATTGAATTAAGTACACTAATACCCCCTGTCACGGTTCACCTCATTAATCAGCTTCCCGCCATTCCTCTCTCTCCTGATGTTCTCTGCCAGCACCTGGAATGCCCGCTCCGCATACGCATCACTCCAACCACTGATATGCGGCGTGATCAAAACATTCGGCGCCGTCCAGAGCGGGTCGTCCTTGGGCAGCGGCTCCGGGTCCGTCACGTCCAGGGCCGCACCACGGATCTGCTTGGTCTCCAGCGCCGTGACCAATGCCTTCTGGTCGATAATCTGACCACGCGCGATGTTGGCAATGTATGTGCCCCGTGGATTGCTCTTATGTAGGAGCTCAAATTCGTCTGTGGAAAGCAGATGCGTCGTATACTTGCTGTGCGCACTGTAAGCAACGTGGTTGGTTTGGGTGACAGGCAGTGCACTTACGTCAATGGTACGCCGACGACCAGCAGATCAATCTCCTGCTTCAAGAAATTGTGCAGGTTTTCTTTGCCCGTCCCGCTGTACCATGCGCTGGGCAGACTACCATCTGGATCACCAGTGCCAGGGACAATGTATCCGTCATCCCTCTTTGATTCAGGCGTATTGCGGGGCGATGCTGTATACGCAATAACATCCATACCCATCGCTTTGGCCACGCGAGCCACTATACAAGAATTGATTAGCAAGAAACTCTACTGCAGAGTTGGTATGGTTCGATCAACACACCCTGCCGTCCAATACTCCCATACCCCAGAATAGCCACTCTCTTGCCCACCCGGTCACTAATATTTATCCCAGCCCTGTGGTCCCACTCGCGCTTCTTCTGCAAATCATACAGCGCCGTGTATCTATGGTTATGCACAAGGTCCATCATGACGACCCACTCAGCAATCTGCGGCCCATGAACCCCATTCGCCGAGCACAGTGGGATCTTGGAATCCGTATAAATAGGGTGCTTGGCAACATGGTTCGTCCCCGCAGAAAAGAACTGAATGAGTTTCGTTTGTGGAATATCTTCTGCGGTTTCAGGCAGCCAGAAAAGCGTGGCTATGTAAGACGCCTGGGCCGGCAGGCCCTCGGGAATGTCGTCGACGATGACTTTGTCGTTGTCGAGGTGCGAGTAGTAGTGCTGGACGGTGATGTTGTCGAACTCTTGCTCCAGCGCTTCAATTCCCTTTTTGCATCGCTCTGCTGGCCACGGTAGTACGGCGAGGACTAGCTCCTTGTCTTTCGAGGCTGGCTGCCGAGGGGCTTCGGGTCCGCCTCCCATGGCTACCATCTAAATACGTATATACGGAGGTACGGTGTCGATTGAACCAGTAAAGGTTCGGTGGATGTTGGTCAAAAGGGGTTTTCAAGGCTTGTGGAATCAAAGGTCAAGGCGGCGCCGCCCTGTGTATATATGTATCTGCATCCGTTGTCGCAGGGCGTAAGTGCGGGCCATATTGTGGGGCCCTCGAGACTACTTATCGCTGACGTGCTTCTGCTTTATTATGTCCGAACGCCGAGTCCCGACACCGGACAGGTGCCTCGATTGTGGCTCCGACATCTGCATAACAAGATGTTTGTTTGCCGGACTGATTGAAGATATGCAAAATGAGGACTCAGAAGCTTCGCGGTCTCTACCTCTTGCGAGAGGATGCACATGCAAGTTCGTGAGCCAGCCGTCTCGCCAAGTCGTGGTGTCTCTGTGTAACCAAGGTGGAGAATCCGCTCACCCTGAAGATCCCCCATCACCGTATACGGCAATACTGAAGGAGATGCTAGATACTAAAAACGCGCAAACCAGTACTCTACAACGACTGGGATCTGAGGACTCTATAAACACCGAAGTTAGGTGTGCTTCTTGCCTAATTGGGCGCTTCGACATGCAGCGCGGAAATGCGGACGTCATGGCGCACATGTCTACATCGCGGCGTTAGGACGTTCAATCCCTTCTTTCTATTGCGGCTTGTCCTTTTTGGACCACGGTAGCAAACGCTCGTAGCTAGGTCTTGTTGATCGATGATGTGTGGAATAGAGGATGAAGTGCAGTCGCTTCTTAAATACCACCTCAGTACGCGCTGGTCTTGGACAAAACTCTCAGCGCAGCTGCTGATGACCGTACCAAAGCCACGACAGTAATGAACGAATAGAAGCTACCTCATCGTATGGAAATATAATCCAGAATACCGATGATTACTGGAATCAAACAGCCAATCGTTGGTGTTCTGGATCAGCAGCAAAATGATCATCACCAAGATATCGCTGCCTGGATTGGTATATATAGATTTCTCCATTTCGACAGTTGGGAGCCGTGTATACCTCATCAAGAACGCACGACATACATCTACATATAAGACGTCTAGAGGTCCAGAAAGTTCGTTTGAGAAGTAAGCTATTGCAAACGTCTGTTAGTATCCTTCAAGGCTTTTCTCGGGCGTTTTCAACTTGCCGTTCATGTTTTTGCTAACAGGAAGGAAAAATCGCATGCGGTAGGATGCTTACATGGCCTTGACAATAAGTCTCTCGCGCCTGCACATTATCTCCCTTCTACCAACCTAGACGGGTGCCTCCTCCCACAAGCCTGGCCAATAACTACTATTGTCGGCGATAAGGCCAAGAGTAGCATACTGATGAATTTCCGGAAACGATCAAATCTGATGGGAGCTACTATGCCGAAACTAGCTCATCGCCGGGGACTCTGTGGTACTGGCCTCTACCTCCAGCGCTTGCGATCTGTTCGCGCTAGGCTGCACCGTATGCAAGATCCTCATCTGGGGCTTTGCCGTCCATACGTTGGTATTTGCTCTCCACACTGAGGTTTACCAAACGACGATACTTCTCATCGTCGACGTTGAACATTCCGAGAATATCGCCAGTGTCTACCGCTAGTACAGACTCGTCTTTTCTCTTCCAAGTACCAAAAACAAAGTTCTCGTGTGCTATTCGTTGCAGTTGCAGTGTTGAACCTGCCTTCCACTCAGTATTTTTACGTCTTAGTCACGTATACTTCCCAATGGGGCGCATTGCAACGCCAGATCGAAGAGCTCTTTTGGGTACTACGTTACCAGCATGATGATAATCCAAGACATTAAAAGTATGAAGAGCGCCCATACACGGAAGTAGTGACAGCAAGTCGCCCGAATTCGCTAGAAGTCTTTTAGTAAATTAGACACGGATAAAGAAATGGAGTTTACCTGACCATGACGGACTCGCTCACTGGGAATAAAGTACACGTTATAGCGATCAAAATATCTGCTCATGGATCAATGAACTTGGCCACGCCAACAATAGGAATGTAATTACTGCTCGATTACACTGATCGATCTAACATCTACACAACTAACAGATCCTTTTGCAAATTGGGCTGAAATTCAATTTCATCTAATGATGATAGGTTACTTTATAAGGTGGTGTAGATCAGAAAAGCTATTGATAATTGCATCTTAATCATCCTCGTAACAATCGCTGAAAAGCCGGTGCCGCTCAGACATTTCTCTTAACCATGGGTCATTATCTGCAGAAGCAAGCAATTGCTCCTATATCTTAGCTGCTTTGCTCTTGGAGCCCTTGAACTGTTTTTTTAGGTTTTATTATTAAATACTATACTGAAAAGCTCGTTAATTTGTTCCGCATCACTAGCTGCGTCACAATGTGAGTTATCCAAAGCCTGGATCTGTTTTGTTCCTTTTTGTGCAAAATATACAGGAGAGTTGGTGCACTACCATCATGATTAAGGGAAGCGATCTTGTCCCAGATCCATGTGATTTGAACCAGGACTCATGTACCCAGGCTAGCTCCTTCTCAGCAGGAGCTTAGAGGGTGCAAGGAGTATCAATATCCCGGGAAGGTAAGTGTTCTGAATACAAAAGTTGCAGTTAACACTTACGTGGTCCTTAATTAAGCACAATATTCTCTCACATGCTAAATTACTAACAGAGCCTAATTTACAGACCTATACAAAACTAATTATATACTCCAGGTATGCCTACATTAGGAGTAATTATTTTTAGGTCACAAGTGTAGTACACGTTCCTACTAGCAGGTAGTGAGATGCCAAACAGCTTGTTTTTAATCTTAACAATGTTATACAAAACCTAGAGTCTGTTGGCGTGAGTGGTTAACGTCCATGTGACTGGTTACCAGGCTTATGTAACCGGAATCCACTCTGCAAGATTCCATCAACGCTTCGCTCAATGCTAGCAGACTGCAGCAACACTTCACATAACTACACATACCTACATGCTGTAGTAGCTCTGTTTGTCTCTGGATTGCTATTCTGCTGGTGTGATCCATTGCTCACCACCCTTTTGCAAACCGTCATCTCTCCTCGCACCTGCGATTCCCACCATGCCATGCTCGTCAGATACCATGTTATGAGTACGCGGGCTATACATATCGCGATACTGCGACCTTTCTACGCTCTAAGATCCTTAAATGGGTGACCTTGTGTCGCCGCAGCTTCGAGAACTTTTCACAAAGCGACAGCCGTGTTCACCAACCTATGACCAGAGAGCAACTCATCAAGAAAGAAATCTCTATCCGAGTTGGCAACCCCAAAGAAGCCTACGTGTTTATTCCCACGGAAGTTGGCTATGCTCTGCAGGCGGCGCGCAACCGCCTTTCTGATAGCGTATCAGCTCTCACACAGCGCCCAGACAGATTTCCATTAAGCTACTTTCACAATGCCTAGCATTTCGCTCTTGTTAAATGTCCCGCTGTCTAATGTTTTGCTGTTACTAATAAATCAACCTTTAGAATCATCGCCCGACTACCCGCGCCTAGTTATCCCTCAATAGCTTCCCGTCAATTCCCTGCGAATACAAGTCCAGCAACGCTGTATCTCTACGGATTGATGCACATAATCGCTTTAGACGGAACTTCAGATGGTATATTGCTAAAACCTCCGTACTATCGGTTGGCGCATGCCAATACAAAGCAGCGGAATTCGCGGAACTTGCTAGCACTGTGATATTAGACATCGGGGAAGCGCTTGATAAGTTGAAAGATATGTAATGGCGAGATAGTATAGGAAGGTGTACCAACACTCATTACTATGTAGCTTCATGTCTGTGCGCCGGGATTTCAGGGGTCACGCTTCAATCGCGGCAGCTATCTGTTCATAGAATCGGCCTAATTCCTCAGCTGTCCACGCATTCGTACGCACAGTAACTTGTGCATTTTCCAGGCTCAGGTTATGACTACATATGCGTTCCCTGGAGTGTGTGCTCATTGAATTTCAAAAACATGTCTGCCCCCACAAGCGCTGTGCGTTCATTTCCATCCTGGTAGGTGTGGTTCTTCATCATCTTCTCTGACAGGCTTGCTGCAGGCTGAAATACATTATGCTGGTTGTTGTAGTACTTGATGTTGATAGGCGACTGTACTGCTGACCCCAACGAAGACGGCTATGAGAGCAGGGTTTTCCTGATGAAGATGCCGTGAAGACGCTTGACTTGAGCAGCGGTCAGGAAGCGAACTTCTTAACGTGGGAGGCCATTATTTACTGCATACTGTTTAGTATACAGCTCTTTCGTATCTGGGTACTTACTGGTATTGGGTGTGCACTCGTAGTGTCTGGATGATTGTCCATAGATATATCCAACTGTTGCGCAATGGTGGACGACCCACCTGTGCATTTTGGGGAGCGCTGGGGAGCACCCCAGGTCCGTACACCAACGACCCTGACTGGTGAAATTCTGATGGTTGATACACGCCCGAGTACTGATGGTTTGAGATAACTTACTGACATTCTTTTGCATCCTTGCCGCTACGAGAACTCCTTCGCTAGCAAGGTTTGCGACGCTCAGTGCGCTGCTCCCCTATGATCTCTCCAATCTGTATTTCACCTTGTTTGAGCGTCTCAACGCCTATGTAAGTATTGAAAAATATTCTTTGTCTTTAAATATCATGCCCAAGCTTCCAATGCATCCAGCAAAAGTGCTTAAGACCCCGAACAGCCACCGTCGCAGCGGCAATTTCAACGAATTGAGGAGTTCGACCATGCATAAATTGCTCCATCTAACAATTTTGTACCCCAAGCGCCTTACCATATGGTTCGGAAAAAGAAAAGTATACCTAAATATTGAATGATGTAGAGCAGCACGCGAAGCCTACGCATCAGACGATGTACAGGTCACTGATAGGCCAATAATCGAGGCTCGGCTACATGGCAACGACTACTGATAGGTCGATCGAGGCCATTTGATTCTAGCATCTATCTAGCGCACTAACAGCTATCGAATCAGACTTGTCGGTACGAAAATGTGGCTGGCATCGAGTGAGGGGGCCTTACAACCGATGTGTTGATCAGCCGTGGAGTCAGAAGGAAAAGGCATGACGGCCTCTTTCCAAGCAGAACCGAGAGGAGGTGCTCGGTTCCTCGATAAAGAAGAAATAGTGTTTGTCCCAGAACTGCCTTTGGGCCAAAGCTATCAACGCCATCTAGTGGGCCTCTGTCTGTCCAGGTCTCGTGTGGACCATATCTTTAGTTTCTAGTTTTCTGAGTCAACGATAGTAAATTGACTTCGATACATGACTGCTACAAGCTTAAAGGGTGGAGGTCTGGGCGGTGGTCGAGATGCCGGACCTTCCGGATCGGGAACCGCACTATCTAGCACTGTTACTTCAAAACAAAGTCTCTCAAAGAGAACTACAGCGAGGTATCGTTATGTAATAGTGCGAATCATCACGTTTGCGTATATATTTTTAAATATCTATTAATCATAAGAGCGCACAAGCACTCGCCTACGGAAGCTGCGGCTGGCGACTGGGGTCAAACTACTCGTGTTAGCGTGATTGTACAGACATGTGAGATAGCTCTAAAGAGCTTACCTTGACGCCATTCCCGACATCTAGAACCACCCCCTCTTTCCCGAATGCAATGAACGTGTTGCTCTCATCAATGACATCGCCTACTGCCTCGACAAAAGCCTTCTGTGCCTTGCGCACGGCAGCCACAGAACCCGCATCTTTGATGAATATCTGATACGTAACAGGGTACTGCGGCATATCCCTGCCACCGAAGTAGGCTCGAATGTCGAATTTCGATGATGGTATTCCAATGTTCGCCTGCAATCCGTACACGTCGCCCGCTGCGTGTGTTTTCAGAGCTTCGATCAGTTTCGGCGAGAAAGCATCTTCAAGCTGCGTTTCAGAGTCGGTGGATTTAGTCGCCAGGAAAAGCACTGCAACTGTGCGATAGCCCTCTGGGGATATAGAAGATGATGTAACGGTGCTTTGGAACTGCAGTGGCTTCTCAATCGCCATCAAAGGAATGGCTGTGTCCAGATCGTTGAAGTTCGCACCGTCAGGCCCAATGGTCGTCCTGACGTGTTGGGACCCAAAGCACGCTTTGAGGTGATCCCAATCCCGGAAGTAGAGCTCCGTCATGTCATCGCGGCCGGTCCAGTAGTGGTTTCCAGTGCCAGCTGCGCTGTTGGGTCGCTCGCCAAAGGCTGCATCAAAAAAGTGGGTCTGGATGTATTTGCTGGTGACATCAGTTCCAAACTCAAGTCAGCTGAAGATGATTATCGAGCTTACTGCGGCTTCTCATCATCTTTGGAAGGGATGTCTGATATAGCACCATGGACTTGGAAGTGGTAGTCGAAGAACTCCTTACGCGTGAGGTTTGACTTTCGGCGCAGGCAAGCAATCTGTTTGAGTGGAGGGGATGATGGAGCAGACATGATGAAATGGTGTTGCTGGTGCTAGAGAAAGATTAATTTGTTTCGACAGGAAGCTACCCCATACTTGTATGGGGGTTCGTCTGCATACTTGCGCAACCCGGCCAACCCCGGATACATCTGGTTTGGGCTGAAAGATGCTTTCGTACCTGATGCGGAGACTCCGCTAGCGCCGCGGGTGCTCCGCACTCTACCTTTCCCCTTCTGGTGTGATCTATATCGCATCCATCAATCAGACATTGAGGGGTTGTTTCAAGCCTAGTCATAAGAGCTGTCCGCATTTTCCGGGGTAAGTAAACCCCTCCCAAGTTGAAAGCTGGTACAGTTTACCGCTAATTCTAACGGTGTATAAATAAGACGGCTCAGTACGAACTACAAATCTCACAAAATACCAATCAACATCAACCTAAATTCATCATGGTTTTCCCACATCCCAAAGAATTCCAATCTGTGCCGCGCCGCAAGACTGAAGAGATTGCCCGTGATGGCTACAAGCTCATCAAAGATGTCTACATCCCCACAAGAGACGGATCTGAGCTTTGCGGCAATATCTACCTGCCCACGAACACCGATGTCAAGAAGTTTCCAGTGCTGCTGTCCATGGGTCCTTATGGAAAGGACATTCATTTTGCGG
This sequence comes from Ascochyta koolunga, assembly GCA_026119515.1. Classification (NCBI taxonomy): domain Eukaryota; kingdom Fungi; phylum Ascomycota; class Dothideomycetes; order Pleosporales; family Didymellaceae; genus Ascochyta; species Ascochyta koolunga. Next base: position 1,645,158 of record JANLCG010000002.1, on the reverse strand, counting down.
ATTTCGGCATGCCGAAAACAGACATGTATGCCAACATGGCAAAGGCCATCACCCCACTTGGACCAGATGCATGCTTCGAGACTCCGGATCCAATTCTATGGGTGTGTATCCGAGTATGCCGTAAACGATATCGAAGACTAACGTCAACGTAGTCCAAGATTCATGGCTACGCTGTTTTGAGAGTCGACGTTCGAGGTTCTGGAGGAAGTCCCGGTGTTCTGGATCCTTTCGGCCTCGGCCGAACAGTGCTTCTCAACCAAGATTCCGAAGGACTCGGTAAGGTTCACCTGGTCGGCTTGACGTCAAGCTCATGCACTGACATATAGCGCAGATTGTTACGATGTCGTAGAGTGGGCTGGTACTCAAGACTGGAGTAGTGGAAAGGTGGCCATGTGTGGCATTTCGTACCTCGGTTCGTCAGGTTGTTTGGCATTGTGTGAACAGCAGACTGATATTTTGCAGGAATGGCTTGCTACTGGACAGCCATTCATCAACCACCCCATCTGAGCGCCATTGTTCCATACGAAGCCTTGGCTGATAAGTACGGCGACATGACCCGACAGGGTGGCATGTGGCATTCTGGCTTCCAGAAGCATTGGTTCAACAACATTGTCATCCCGCATCAATACGGGCGGATCGAAGGACTGAGTGAGGAACAACTAGCCAAGCAGCGCTTCGATTTCACGGCGCTTGAGACAAACTGGATCTGGCGTACTGAAGGGCCGTGGCCATTGCTCGAGCGTGTTCGGGATCTGGCCAAGATCAAAGTCCCCATGCTCACAGCTGGCAACTGGATGGACTCTGAGGTCCACCTTCCCGGAAACCCTACGTCGTACGAGCGAGCATCCTCAGAGTGGAAGTTCCTAGAAATGCACACTGGCAACCATCTCGGGGCTTACTATGATCCCGACCAGATCGATAGGCAGCTCCAGTTCCTTGATTTTTTCCTCAAGGACAAGAAAGACAACGGCCTTCCAGACGCGCCACGTATTGACCTGCTCATTCGAAAGGGCAAGGAGAACTTCTATCGCACTGAAAGCTCTTGGCCACCCAAGGATGCCGTTCAGACACCTCTATATCTTGCTCCCAATGAGTCGTTATCGTTCAATGAGTACAAAGCTTCGTCATCGGATGATGTTCTGTCTTACCCCGGTATTACAGGCTCCAGTTACTTCCAGACAGAACCTCTCAAAAAGGATCTCGAGATCCTCGGGTTCCCGCGTCTTGAATTGACCGTGTCCACGGATGCAAAGGAAATGGACATCTTTGTCTACTTCTATGTCATCGATCCCAATGGCCAGAAGATTGTGCTCCGTGGAAACCACGATGAACCTGCAGTTTCGTTCATTCGAAGCTGGTTCCGCCTGTCCAGTCGTACATTGTCGAGCAAGTCAACCCCTGAGAGGCCTGTATTAGAACAGATCAAGCCGGCACCCGTTGAGGCGAACAAGTGGTACGACGTCACGGTCCCCGTGGTTTGCACATCTATGATTATCGAACAGGGACACAGGCTTGCGATTGCCATTCGCGCTAACGATGAGGAGATGATTATCCCTCCCATGCGCCATATTGGACCAGACAGGCCAGAAGATCGCCTGTCCGGTACAAATCGTATCAAATTTGGTGGAAAGCTGGTGCTTCCTATATTGAACCGGTCCTGAGCCGTTCAGGCACTTCGGTAGACCCATATCGCTTCTCAGGTAGCAACGGAACGATATATGCGCATGAACTGCCAAATGCCTCTATGTCAAGACCATGATGTATTTGTGAGGTGAACTTTCAAGAGAGACCATTCGTGCTGTGCTGGTTGGTCCAGAGATGCGACCAGTCAGTAGTGTCATCAGTAACCATGTCGTTCAAGAATCCTCCAGTCCCGTAAAAGTAAGGTTGGTGGCCTAGATAGAAGTTGTCATTCGGATCGATACTGTATAGGGCTCCATACATTTCAGTTTGAAATGTTGTCGGTGAAACGGAAGGCCAAGATGCGTTGCCGTCATCAAAACTTAAGAGACTTGCTGTGTTCAATCCACAATCTTGCATCCCATTTGTAACATCACCACAAGATTGGTCCTGTCCCAGAGGTACACAAGACATAGCAGTAGCTGGCTCTGACCGTTCCAACGCTGATGCTAGCTTGGACGATGGAAGGGTGTGATCCGCATTGTCTACATGGTGGGTCGATGTTTCTTGCTTCTGCTTCGTTCGCGCTTTTGCACGCTTCCGAAGATACTGGCGTACAACATCTGCGCATCTTTGTGAAGCCTTCAGTTTGATTTGCTCGAAGATCTCTACAGCGCGTACACAGTAGAGGTCATCGGCAACATCTCGGTCATCTGCAGGCTGTGGTAGCAAAACCAGAGTAGCTTGCAGACAATAAAAGCAGTAATAGCTCCATCTCCTTAGTCCAGGGGCAAGCTCGAAGGAACGATGAATGTGCATGATCATATCGCGTGCGGCGTCCAAGCAAACCTTGCGGTGCAGCGCGACCAGCGGACAGTCAGCAGCGTCAGGGTCTGTATGTTTTTGCATAGACACCGCGCTCCGTAATAGAATGATGTTTGCTAAGTTGAAATCTACTTCACATGTCAGTAAGCCATACCAGATCTAAGCAGGTCGAGTGGAGGTGGTACGTACGGATGCGGAGACTGCTCTGCTGCCGAGCTCTCCAATCATGAAGGAATGAGGTCCCGGTACTGTTGTTGTCGAGGTTTTCGCTGTTGCTGCTCTCGATACTTAAGTAATTGGGCAGAGAGTCACGCCAACGCTCCAGCTGCTGCCTGAGTGCTTCTCTTTCCTCCATCAGTAGGGTGGGCCGTTCCTCGTAGACGCTGGACTGTAGAAAAGTAAGATTCGACTCAATCAGCGGCGAATAGGTAATCAATCTTACAGTTTTTAAAATCTTGCGCACAATTTTGGAGAGATTCGCTAGATGGCTGATGAATACAACTTGGGCCGAATCCGTCCGAGAGTCTTTTGATGCTGGCAACTGCGAGAGTCAGCACAATTCTGTTCGTATTGTAGGAAACTACTAGCCTGCACAGTCGGATAATTCATGTTCATGTCTGCAGAGCGAATCGACATCGGTCTTCCGGCATCGAGGCTCAGCTCAACCTCTTGGATATAGATGATCGCCCAGGTCCGTCTCGCTTCTTCTTTATCAAAGCCCAGGGAGCGGTGAAGAGACTCGACGTTCAATCCAATGGAGTATGCCAGCCTTGATGCGATGCCGTTGAGATTGTATGCTACTATTTGGTGTTAATGAATACAGCCTCTGGGCTTCACTGAGGATAGCTGGACTTACAGTTTGGTTTGATCGCATGCTGCGCGTATGCCCCCAGAAATGTTGCAGCTTGAGTTAGCTCGAGATTACAAGCATCAAGAAGTCGTCCGAGCATACTCTGTGCTTCGCCAAAGTACCACGAAGCCCAGACTGGACTGTCATCTTCGTCATCCTCATATAAGGCCCCGAGGGCTAGAACGGCGTACAAAAGACAAACGAACTGAGGTCGGGTCGAGTCATCGTCAGTAGCAAAGGCAAGTCGCTTGTCGCCGACAAGCTTCCGCAGCGAGCTGTACCTCGATCTGAAGCGAATCTGATCTAATGCCGGGAGAAAGAGGTGTATAGTAGAGAAGAAGGCATTGAGATGTCTATCAGTAATGTGCACTTGCAGACGACGGTCATTGCGCAAAGCGTGCGGTGGTACAATGTAGTCGCAGAAGCTAGTCAGCTCATCAAGATCTAAGGCTTTAGGTGCGACTCCAGGTGAGTCTGGAGGGCTCTGGGCAAGCTCAATGCGGCGCTTCTTGGTGGCCGAAACATTGCTAGATGTCCCTTCTGTGTGCTCAACTCTCTTTCCCAGTGCAGATGCAATTTGGAACGTTGATGTTCGACCTAGCGTTCAGAGTCAGCCTTTGGCGATGGCCCTGTCCAGTTAAAATACCATAATACTCAAAGCATCCCGTCTGCTGGTTAAGCTTGACAACACCTCGAGCCTTAGGATCCAGTGCCAGTAATTGAGGTTTTGCCAGGACTGGTGTATGAATAGGAAATGAGACGTGAGCGGCATTGTCTTGGTTTTGCTGGTTTAATCGCTGCTCGATAGTCTCCAATCGCGCAAGGACTAGGTCAAGCTTTCTGGATACTTTAGTAGATTTCCGTGTCCAGTGCAACGGTTGACGTACACTGCAAGAACTTCTGTACTGCCTGTTACTGGCAACGGCGCACAGGCGAATTCGCAATGGGCACTCTTCTTGGTGCATTGATCGCAAGGCTGGAGTCCATTACACTTCGAGTTCGTAAGCAAGTCATTCTACTCAACGCGACACAGTAGCGGCTCACCTTAATCCTCTTGCCTCGACATCTCTCACATGCCTCGACGGCCTTCTTTCGAGTGGTTCCGCGCACTGTACTTTGCGAGACACAATCTGCCATGGTCCATCTTTTGCAGAAGTTATGACAAGGGCGCTGTTGATGCAGTTGTGGCCACGGTCTTGGCTAAAACACGCTCCGAACGGTCCGAAATGCATTGGCGCGACGAAACAAGGTCACGTGCTCCGACTACCCCACATCCCGCTAGCCCACCTTCTTGGGAATATGTCCAATCTTTTGTTACATACCGACCACTTCTACAATCTGCGTCGCAAGAGCTAGGGAGCTATGGTCATGGTCATCGACCTAAATGGGCGCTGGTGCGAATCAAAAAGTGGAGATCACCAATCTACTATGGCAGTTTTATAAAATTTCACGTAAACACGAGAAAACACGTGTATTGTATTTTGCCTGTGTGTTGCGCGAAATACGTTGGGAAATCCCTGGCTTTTGCATCTGATAGATACGGAGCCCAGAGCTCTTCGCCAGCTAGTTTTGAAAAACTTGAATACCTAGCTAGACGCAAAGCTATAGGAGGCTGTTGCGTTTAGCCTTCTCATCCTGTTCTTTCTGACTAATAGAGGCATGGCGGGTAAAACAAAAGCCATGACGAAATTTCCTCGAGATAAGCAACGTATACTCCCTCTTCTTTCGTCAAGCCTGTTGCATTATTGACCATTTGAATCCTTGCTTGTGTATGGCCGCCATCTGCGCCTTGCTTGTGCTATGTCTTGTGTTGCGGTGAAATCACAGGCACAGGCCGCCTTGTGGTTTGCTACAGGGTTCGCAGGGTTTGCAGGGTTCGCAGGGCTTGCAGGATGCAAGCACGATGAATGAGCGGTCGAGCCAATGTCAGAGTCAAGAAGCGATTGGTCTGGACTGTGTTTGATCTTCTCCGTGTTGTGCCTGCAGGATGGGCGGCAGGCCGGGTGAAGCTTCACGTGCAGAGACGACGCAAACAAGTGGTGGTGCTATGTGCTGTGGTGCTGCGCCAATGACGCGCGCGCTCACAGAAGGCTGATCCCTGCATTGCGATCAAAGAAGTTTGACGTCCGCCATGGCTGCGCGGTTCCATCTGCCATCCCACACCGCAAGAGCAAGAGCTGGTTCTGCTGCACGATTCCCCGCATCTGCGTGGCCTGAAGTTGCAATTATATAAATTCCTCCGTCCCCACCACACTCATGTCGCTCCCTGCCCCCGTCACCAGCCCCAAGATGCCGCCGAGCAAAGGTACCGCCTCCCTTCCGCGCCCCCGGCCGCCTGCGGAATGCCTCGTTAACCACCGCCAGACACTGCAAAGCACGAGTGCGTCTCCGAGGATGCGCTGCAGCATCTGAAGACGTACAAATACTCCAGCGTCGACAAATCCTTCATTTCCCGCTACGTCCTTAAACACTACGTACGACGCACCTAATGGTCTGATTGCGCACAACCTGACACAACACAGTGGAATGGCTTCGTGGAGCTGCTCCCTATGTGGATCGCCCCCAACCTCGTCACATTGCTAGGCTTCTTCTTCATTCTTGGGAATGTCGCCCTGCTAGAACTCTACGTGCCGGACCTGGTCGGACCGGTGAGTCCGCGACAAACCCTCTCGACGTGACGACAAGCTCACAAGTCGCACAGGCACCGTCATGGGTATACTACAGCTTCGCCTTCGGCATGTGGATGTACTCCACCATGGACAACGTCGACGGCAAGCAGGCACGCCGCACCGGCACTTCGAGTCCACTGGGAGAGCTCTTCGAGTACGTGACTTGAAGCTCGATCAATGCCCTAATTCCCAGGCTAACATGGACCTAGTCACGGAATAGACTCCCTCAACTGCACCCTTGCCAGTCTGTTGGAGACTGCCGCTGTTGGATACGGCTCAACCAAGATTGGCGCCTTCACTGCCCTCGTGCCCGTGCTGCCCATGTTTCTCTCCACTTGGGAGACGTACCACACACACACTCTGTATCTTGGATATTTCAACGGTCCAACTGGTTTGTCTTCCTGGAACGCCTCTACGTGTCGAGACTGACTGGTTGCAGAGGGTTTGATCCTGGCATGCACCTTCATCTGCATGTCTGGCTATTTCGGTCCTGAGATCTGGTCGACTCCGCTGGCCCACTACTTTCCATCCTACACGGCCGAGATCGGCAACGTCACACTGAAAGAGCTGTGGATACCTATCATCCTATTCGCTTTCTTCGTTGCTCACGCCCCAGCGTGTCTGGTGAACGTGGCCAAGGCACGTCGCTCGAGAAATCAGCCTTTCCTCCCAACCCTCTACGAGTGGACACCGCTGGTCATCTTCACTGTATGTACCATGGCCTGGCTTGGATCGCCCTACTCGCACCTGCTCGAGGACAACCACCTCGTCTTGTACTGCCTGACCATGTCCCTGGTTTTTGGTCGCATGACAACCAAAATTATTCTGGCCCACCTCACCCACCAGCCGTTCCCCTACTGGACCATCATGCTCGCACCCATGGTTGGAGGAGCTCTCCTAGTAAATCACCCGTATTTCACGATTACTGGCACGACCTTCGGACCATTGTCAGCAAACACCGAGTTGTGGTACCTCCGCGCCTACTTTGTCTTCGCCGCTGTCGTCTATGGTCGATGGGCTCATCTCGTCATTACGAGCATCTGCGAATACCTGGGCATCAATTGCTTGACAATTCCTAAGCAGACAATAGAGAAGAATGCCAAATCGAACGGCGCTGTCAATGGCACCTATCCTGAGAAGGGCCGTACAGACTGAGCTCGACCGATTATGAGGACGGAACGCAGAAGCGTTCTTCGTCCCACCATACATCGAATAGACACGACGGCGCAACCCACCATTTCCTGCATACATGCCTCGGCGTACTTTGGGTTCACGATAGACATTTACGCAGCATTTTACTTCGGCACGGTTTTTACCTATATGATTTTACATTTCTTGGTTACATCCTATTGTTACATAATATTTGGAGAAAAGACAAGCTCTTCAACAGAAGCCTTTGGGCCTGGCGATTCACTGTAATGATGCACAGCATACTGGAGGACTTTTGTGTAGCGATATATTTTTACAACACATTGCATAGCAGCGATGATGGTGTGCATGGAGCACAGCCTACAAGATAACAGAACCTATTACGTCTGCAGGGCTGAGCCCCCACATTCACCAATGACCGTTTAGCCCCTGCACGTTTGTGCTCAATCAGTCCCAGATCCTGGCTTTTGTTTCTAACTTGGTTATGGGCAGATCGCGGGCCGCATTGCAGATCTTATCTTGTAAGAGTAAGAGATGCCTTAAAACCGGTCATGCGGAGAGAGGCCCGCTCGCGACACAGCCCTGCTTTGAGGCTTAAACGCAGCCCGGAGACTGGCATTTTGCTGCACTGTATGTGGGGGCCAGCTGAGACATGCAGCCTTCACATAAAGACCAACACAACCATCGGCAGCGGTGGGTTTCTGCACAATTCAACGACGCACCTCACGTGCCTGCACAAAGGCAACAGGCAAACACCAGATGTAATAAAACTTCGCGCCGCTTACTAGCTTATCTCCACAGAAACAACAACCATGGGCTGGAGACTACTCGACTGCGCGGAATCTAAGATCGACTGCACACTGAATAGGTCAAGTGTTCCAGCAGATCCAGATGTTGCTGGCATCGGTGTATGAGCCTTCAGTCAATTTCCATGGTATCTGCTGAAACCTTCTAGATCATTGTCGGCTTCTTATCCACAACGTGCTTAGCGTTCTTGATCGCCTTCACAGTCCTCTTCCTAGATCGTTTCGAAGACATTATCAACTTTTACAGAAAAGCTTTAACGAATAACAAGACACGCTATGAGCAGAACCACGATGAACAAGATCGATTGCGACCTTACTGGCGATCGGTTGCATTTTGGTCTCGCGTTCTAAGCAAAAACCTTCTCGCCTTCTCGGATACACAACTTCTCACAGGTCTTGCAATCCAATTCACTGCAATGATCAAGCACTGTTCGATGTCCGTATACCACTTTCGCATCGTCACCGACCTCGCATTCCTTACTACAATCACACACCTTCTTACGGTCGTGGCGCTCCGGAATTACTTTGTGAAGAACAAGTGGATCAATCTACCACGCATCTTCTTCATGCTTGCCAATCTCGCATTACTCGGATATACATCCTTCATCTCATACTCGTACGATCTTGTGAACCTGAGGTTATCCGACCCTTTGGCTTGCTTTTTCCAGAATGACCGCCCACAATTCAAAGATGCATTTGCTGGCAAATGGGCTGCACTTCTGATTGGTGCTATCGGAGGGCACGTTACCGTGATAGCGGCTATGTACTGGCTGAAAGATCCTAATAAAAGTGATAAGAAGGGGAAATGGTGGTGGTACATCTGGTACTTTGGCGCTGTATTCCGCACGTGGATTGTCGCACCCACGTACTCAATCTACGGAATCTGGATGGCTGGTGATGGTCTTCAGCAAACCCAAGCCCTTGGGTCTCCGCCTGAAGGAGTGCACATCGCAGACGGAAGTGAGAAGGCCTGGAACTTCGGGCAGTTCCTCCCCGTATTGTTGCTTGCTCTACCAATTTTCGCCGGGTGGGAGAGTTTCTGGGAAGAGAAGGATGAGGATCGAGATAATCGATTCGGACGCCATGGTGCGAGAACGTCAAGAAACACGCTGGGAATGAGCTCATTTGAGATGCCCATGCAGAAGCAAACCGGCAAGCATCGTCACTCTAGAGATGCTTCGGTAGAGGAACAGCGCATCGAGAGTAACGGCCCAAGTCCTATGAACACTCCACGCATCAGCCCACAATCCTCACCACGTCTTCGCTCCACCTCTGAAGGTAACTCGACTTTGCGTCCTTTGCCCGGTTCGGACATGCTATTGACAGTGCCGTTACCGGCAGCGAGTGGGCTTGGGCTGAATTTCAGTAGACCAACTACACCAAGGAGTCCCGCTATGAGCCCTTCCAGGAGCCATTCGAGGTCTCGCGGTGGCACCACTTGAGTTACCTGACCCGGCCATGCTGGTATTCATGGGCTGCGGGAGCCGTTTTGTGTCCAATCTCGCCACGCAGCATACATCAATGCCTCGAGCGCTTGCCCCTCAGGACTGACACCTTTAAATGGTGTTCTTTGACTCTCTTTGACTCTCTTTGAGTGGCTTAACAACTGGCGTAGCAACACCATTTTCTGTACTAATGCACCCACCGACTGACTCCATCTTTTGCAAGGCCCAGTCAGTGTGCTTAGATCCGAAAATGTCAGGCTTCAAAACAGCCATCCTGAATACGGTAGCAGCCAGTAATGCCGTACCAGATACTTCACACCACCAAGTCTTTTCATCGAAATAGTTACGTAAAAGACCCGAGGCGTCCGTATCAAAAGCCATCGCACCACGCACGATAGCTCCGATCACCTCCACCAAGCGGCTCTGCTCATCTTGCATCTGCTCTGCAAACCGCGAGCCACGCACCGTAGCTAGAACCCTCGCCATCCCAGCGGCAGCCCATCCATTCGATGTACTCCACAGCCCTCTGTCGTCGTCATCCCGTTCTCCGGGCGCACTATCCCCTGTGCTCACGATGTGCATCCAAGGTCCACGCTTCGATCCTAACAGCACCAAGTACAAGCGACACTGGCGCATAGCTTCTCGCACCATCCCCCGTCATCGCTGTACACGCCGTAATACGCGAGCAATGGCGGCACCATGTAGATAAAGTCTGCCCATGCGGATGCATCAGCGTCACGGTGCGAGATGGCGTCGTTAGGAAGCCGCGGGACGGCAGTCAGGAGATGCTCGACCTGGCGCTGAGCGGCCGAGAGGTATGCGCCTTTGGTATCGGTGGAATTAAGCAAGAGAACAGGAATGCCTAGAGACGCCGAGTCGGCTGATGAACCTAGACGGAGTTGTCAGGACACTGCTGCCATTGCAAAGCAAACGTCGTACCGTTACCCTCACATAACATGTCATTATCTGTACAGAAGAATGGTTTGATATAACTCAGCGCCTCAACTCTTCCATCAACATCCGATATATACTTCTGATGCCGTGAGACCGGAGCGTTGAACACTGTAACAGCTGGGTCGCGGTATTCTAGGAGTGCTTCGAAAACAACCCCGTACTCCCAGCTGTGCGATGCTGTAGCTTGCGCTTGGGATAGTACCTTTTCAATCAATGCAGTTGGTAATGTGTCATGTTTATGCGGTTGAGACATGGTGTGGTGGAGGGACACTTTGGATCTCCGGAGTGTGGTTCTGAGGAACCATGGCTTTTGGTTTGGGAAAAGCTGGGGAACGATTCGTTGAGGTTCGAGATGAGAACTCTTTGAAAGATACAGCTATTCAAACCGACTAAATTCGCGACGCATCGTTTCTTTTCCTGTGTCCCTGCTTTGCTTCAGAGTCGTGAAGACAAACATGCGAATCACGCCTGCATTGTAACGTAGACATGCGCTTTAGCTCATCTGCCGCATGTTGCGGACCTACGTTTAGGCTCAATCGGACCAGGAGTCAGTCGTAGACGCGGAGTAGTAGTTTGGCGTTCATATCTATTCCGTGCTGGAAGTCGCTGGTGTTTCGCGTATGCGATTTGCGGCGGTAACTGTGGATACCATATCTCTCTAGTGGAGAACTAACTGATAAGCCAAGATAGCCAAGAGAAGTTGATTGCGTCCTTGCAGATACTTCAAGCCAATTAAAAACCGGTACAGTCCTTTGGTGCTTTTTTGTTTGAGCTTACATTTCGCTCCTAGACCAGCTAGCCGAGGAGCGAGGTCATTCTCCACGTTCCCCAGAACTCACGGGCGCAGTCAGACTTTTCCCCATATTCCACTAGACAGATCTACAAACGAGTCGTCGAGCGCTAGGGGGTTTTCTAGAACAATGTTTCTGTTAGCTTGCACTGGGGTCTGATAAGTTGTAGCCATATGGGTTGAACCTCAATACCCTCTCCGATAACAACTGAGCCTTGACAGCTGAAAACACCATACAAACACTAACTGCTGCTCGCATAATCTCGGCTTTAGAATTCACTCGAATCCAGTGTCAGATGTCGCAATATTTGCCTCGCACGAACTGGGTATCGTTTCCCGCGGGGCTTGCAGCTGCACGTAACGATATTTGGCTGCAGTCTAGGGAAACCCGAGCGCATGGCTGCAGCATCCCTGTCATGGACATCACGGGAATGACCTTCCTTTACCGGTTCTAGATGTGGGATTTGTGGAAGCCAAGATTCTGGCATATCAGCCTCTGACGCACCGGGCTACTTTTGTGAAAATCTCTGCTCAAGCACCCTGGAACAAGGCTCGCGGCGAGACATGATCGTATAAGAGTGTCTGGTTCGCTGCTGCTTTGCGAAGGTGCAGTCCGCATTGGGAACGCCGATCGACACCTACTACATTGCACAAGCAAGACTAGACAAAATTTGCCACTGTCTAGCTTCATCATGCCGAACCATCATATTGTCGGCGCTGGAGAGGCAGAGAAAGGCTACAAACATGCGCATTATGGCTATGACAAACAGACAGCGGCTACTGAGGGACCGTTCGTGCATGGCGCTGGCACAGTCGCTGAAGCTACCGGACGAGGAGGAGATACACAACGTGGACTGAAGAGTCGACACATCCAGTTCTTGTACCTTGCTCCGTCAAGCCTGCTCAGTAAAGTCACTGACACCCACGCAGAGCCCTTGGTGGTGCTATTGGAACAGGTCTGTTCGTGGGATCTGGTGCCATCCTTGCCTTGGTTGGCCCCGCGCCACTGTTCATGGCTTATATAGCTATGATGCTCGTTGTTTGGAATGTCATGAACAACTTGGCGGAAATCGTCACCTACCTCCCCATGAAGGGTATCACCATCCCGTACTTCGTCAAGCGCTTTGTCGATCCGTCCTTAGCCTTCGCAGCAGGATGGAACTACTGGTACGCATATGCCATCCTTGTCGCCGCCGAAGCCTCTGCCGGATCTATCCTCCTAGAGTACTGGGAGACGCCCGTTCACAAAGCCGTGTGGATCACCATTTTCCTTGTTATCGTCTTGTTTTTGAATATTGTTGCAGTCTCACTCTTCGGCGAGGCCGAGTTCTGGTTCGCGTCTATCAAGTTCATCACGATCATGGGACTGATCATCGTCGGTTTCGTTATCATGTTAGGCGGGAGTCCAAATGGTCAAGGCCGTCTTGGCTTTAGATATTGGAATGAACCAGGAGCTTTCAAGCCGTATCTTGTTGAGGGAAACAGTGGCAAATTTCTGGCATTCTGGACCGCGTTTGTCCGTGCTGGTTTTGCTTTTATCACTTCCCCTGAGCTCATTGCACTCAGTGCTGGCGAGACCATTGCGCCTCGACGCAACATCCCGAAGGCTGCCGGTCGTTTCGTCTGGCGACTTGCCATCTTCTATGGCTTCGGTTCTTTCATTATCGGTGTCATTGTCCCTTCAGATGACCCAGGACTCCTCAGCCCGGACTCGAACGCATCCGCGTCACCTTTCGTCATTGGTATCAAAAGGGCTGGAATTGGCGGCTTGAACCACGCCATCAATGCGGCAATCCTCACTTCTGCTTGGTCAGCTGGCAATGCCTTTCTCTTTTCAGGCTCCAGAGTCTTGTATGGAATGGCATTGAACGGCGACGCTCCCAAGATCTTCGGCAAGACAAACAGAAAAGGCGTTCCTTGGATTGCAGTCCTCGCAACCTGGTCCATTGGTCTTCTCGCATATTTGAATGTTTCCAGCACAGGCGCCCAAGTCTTCGCCTGGTTTTCGAACATCTCCACAATCTCTGGATTCATCGCTTGGATAGTTGTCATGATCACCTATATTCGGTTCCGCAAAGCAATGATCTACAACAAAATGCTCGACCAGCTGCCTTACCGTACAAAATTTCAGCCCTACTTCGTCTGGATTGTGCTCGTCGTTGTATCGCTCCTGACCATTACCAACGGGTTCGGAATCTTCACAAACGCCAACTGGGACGTGTCTGATTTCATCGCTGCCTACATTACGATCCCTATCTTCTTGGTGCTATACATTGGCCACAAAATCTTCTACCGGACACCATTGTGCATCAAGACCCCGAACGTTGATGTTATGAGCGGAAAGAAGGAGATGGATGAGCTGTGTGTGAATGACATATCTGGAGCCCCTGTGCCTAAAAACGTGTTCCAGAAGATCTGGTTCTGGATCGCTTAGTTGCTGTATGAGCTCACTGCTGCATGCGAGAATATGAGCACGCGTTAAATCTCTGATGAGAATATTTCAACTTGAAGAAGATCTCTTGAACTCTGCTCCGTTAAGCTGCTAGGTGGATTTTTTCATCTGCCGACTTCTCTCATTCGTTGTGTTCATGCGACTACTTAACCGATATTAGCATGCTGCCATTTGCTTCAACCGGCCACACCATCTATCTTACCCCACCTTTTCATTTCGGACCAAGCAGACCAATCCACACAATGTATTATTCTCCTGGATGCACCCTTAAGCTGACGTTTGCGCCAGCCAGACTGCAGCTGAAATCCGCATTCGGCAGTCAGCTCAGCATCGAACGCCCAAAGTGGCTTGATCCCTGTTTGGTTTCGCTCTTGCCGTGAAGCGGCACCCTGAACTGCATCCCAAGCTACGCCCAAAACCACAAATGCCCCATCTGGAAAAATAGAAAAAAATTGGCACTAAATCAACAGATGCGGAGACGATCTTCCAGCTTGCTGCAAATGTGGTGGAATGGCTGCGGCGGGCCCGCGTCCGGGGTTGGCCACCACCTCAGCTTGAAGGGCCAAGTCCACGGTGTGAGATTTGGGAGCTTAAAAGCTGAGATAGAGCGCTGCCTCGTTGCCTGAAAGACTTTCGAATCAAATCGACCTTCTATTTTCAGCTCGTGCTTATCGACTGCGCGTCCGTGCAAGTCGTCTTCTGCCGGGGAAGCCTACTCTGAGTAAGCCTTATGTGCTGCTTATATTTTGTCCACGCCGTATCCATCGAGAATCAAACTCCTCTATTATCGTCCAGAACAAAATGGCCGCTGCTGACAAGCCCTGGGGTCGACGCCTCATCGTCTGCTGTGATGGAACTTGGCAGTCGAGCGTCACCGACAAGGAAAACGTACCGTCCAATGTAACAAAGCTCTGCCGTGTGCTGGACCGCTTTGGCACAGACAGGAAAAATCCCAACAAGAAATGGCACCAGATCGTCTACTATGACAGTGGCATTGGCACCGGCAACCTCAGTAGCTCAGAATCCACTCGTCAGGGTGGAACAGGCGCCGGCCTTGCAGAGAACGTCATCGAAGCGTACAACTTCATTGTGCTCAACTACGAAGAGGGCGATGAGATCTGTTGTTTTGGGTTCTCGCGTGGTGCGTATACAGCGCGAGCAGTTGCGGGTCTGGTAACGGACATTGGCGTCATCCAACCCCTCGAGATGCAATTCTTCCCTCAAGTGTACCGCGCCTACATGAACAACCACGATGGGAGAACGCGCTTCAAGGCCTCGGAACCCTGGAAGAAGCTCGTTGGCGAGTTGCCATCGGGAAAAGGCGAGCCGGTCATCAAGTTCAAGCCTAATGATGAAAGCAGGGAGATCAAGGTCATTGGTGTTTGGGATACGGTTGGTAGTTTGGGGGTACCGGACATTGGACCTTTTAACAACGGGAATTTGAGAGCGAAGTTTGGCTTTCACAATGTCAAACTATCTGGCCGTGAGACATCTCCCACAGCATCATATTTAATGGCGAAACTGACAAGGCGCAGATGTCAAGCACGCATACCATGCTCTGGCTCTGGATGAGCGTCGAGCTGCTTTCCGACCAACGCTGTGGTATATTGATCCTAAGAGTGTGCCTAAGCCCGAGCTGAAGCAAGTCTGGGTTAGTTACCCCATCCGTACAACCTGCTGTTTCAAGAAAGAACATAGACTGACATGCGGTTCACAGTTCCCTGGTGTCCACATCAACTGCGGAGGTGGCTCTGACGACGGCTTTTCAAGGATGGAGGGCGACATGGAGAGTAAGTATTCACTAAAACCCTTTCTATACCAGCCTAAGTAACAACCCACCAGACATCTCCGTAGCCACATTCACCTGGATGCTGCAATGTATCGCGCCCCACCTGGACATCAAGCAGCAAGCCTTCGACGACTACATGGAGCAATACACATCCTGGCTAACAAAAGTCCGCTACCACTGCACCTACCACCACCCGCAAACTGAAGGCTGGGGCAAATGGCTCTGGAAGCGAGTCCCAGACGTGCCACTGATCAGTGTAGGCGCGCCCACTGGCCCATTAGCCGCACCGCCACGGTCTCCAGAACACGCACACACGAGCTTCGACTTCGGGTGGGGCGTCGGCCCCGTTCTGGACAGCTTCAGCAAACTCTACCTCGCCAACGGCACGTACCCGCGGCAGCCGGGGCATGAGATGATGGAGGTGAAGGGCGTGTGGACGCCGATCGGCGGCATCAAAGGCGACGCCCAGCACCCGCCCACGGCCTTCAAGACAAATGAATACATCCACCCGCTCGTGCACCACCGGCGCTCTGTGCGCGCCGCCCGCGGCGCCCCAGAGTGGGACACGTGGACCTACCACAGCACGCCGCACCCGCTGTCGACGTGGACGCGCGAGCTGCGCACAGGCGACGACGGCCACGCGCGCTTCTGGTGGCGCCCGCGCAACGAAGCCGACGAGTGCTGGCTGCCCGAATGGACCATCCTGCCACACAGTCCCAGGGAGCGCAACTACGAGCGCGCCTGGTACGAGGCTGCGCAGGCGTTGGGCCGCGAGCTGAGCATGGCGCATGCAGCGCGGGATCGGGGCCAGAGGGAGTTTTTGGCCGTCTTGGATGAAGCAGTGGATTTTGAGGTTGGGGTTAGGGCGCAGAATGAGTGGCCGTGAATAGGCGTGGGCTTTTTGAATGGGGCTCGCTTTTGCGTTGGTAATCTGTGCCGAGTCCAGGGGTACTTGGATGTACTCGTTACTACATGTCCCATCTAGTTATGTACACTTTATGCTGCAGTACTTAGAGAAACGGCATCTTACTGAACAGACATCAAGATACATCAGTCGCGAGAAAACTGTCTAGATTCTTCTATTCTTCATCACCCTCTTCTTCATCATCATCGTCGCCAAACTCGACACCGTACTCTGCGCACACATCCCAGCGGTCACCCTTTGCGCTCTTGCTGACGTACTTTGTGAACCTCAGCACGCCCCTGTCGCGGAGCACGATGGCAAGGTTGTTCCACGCAGCGGGCTGGCTGAACAAGATGCCGTCGTCTTCGTCGTCGCCCGCGCTCTTGTAGATGGCTGGGTCGGCCTTGGCTTTGCGGCGCTGGCCGGCTCCTGTGCTGGTCGATGGCTCGTCGGTGGGCGCGTCCTCTTCGTCTTCGCCGGCCATGTACATTTCGTAGCCGCCAACTTCTTCCTCTTCTTGCTTCGGCTTGGGCCCCGACTTGCCATTTGTCTTGCCTTTACCCTTTGCTTTGCTCTTGCTTGAGCTGCCGTTTTCTTTGGGCTCCTCCTCGGCCTCGTCTTCGTCGCCCCAGCCCTTGGACGGTGTAATGCCAAGACAGACTTCTAGCTGTGGGTCTTCCTCTTCATAGGCAGTGGCAAGTGTGTAGTCGAGACCGCGGCGGAAGCGGCGTGCAAAGATGTTGCTCTTTGTGAGGGTGGCGCCCGTTACCAGGGAGATCCATTTCGTGAATGCTGGGTGAGGGAAGAGATTATCGACCAGCTCATCGTAGGGTGTCATGCCGCTGTTCTCGGGGTAGCCTTCTGATGGGATGGGTTGAACGGCCTGACGGTACAGGTAACGCTGCTTGTGTGGCGGGCGTGCAGTACCGACTTTCGCATTCTTGTTGTGAGGGTTGGATGGGAGACTTGGATTGGTTTCGTGGTCCTTGGACTCGAGGTACTCACGCAGGCGGGCGGAGAACTTGGCAGACAGAAAACCGGCAAGTCGTAAAGAAGACTCGTTTTGGAAGAGCTCGGACACCTCTTCGACGGTATCCGGGGTGAGGTAGTTGGGGTTCATGTACTTGATCAGGAAGTCGATCTCGGTCTCTGTGAGTTCGATGTCGTCGTTGTCCTGCTTGGCCTGTTCTTCCCAGTCCGGGTTCTCTACCCAATGCGGCTGAGGCTCGTCAAACACGTCAGCCTTGCCACCCTGCAGCTGCGCAAGAGAGCTCTTCTCGGCGAGCTTCTCCTCCAGACCCTCCTCAAAGCCGTCCTCGCCTTCTTGTGGGATGTGGAACCAGCCGCTGATGGCCATACGCACCCGGCCGCCATCGTCTTCTTCCATGTCGTCAAGACCCCGCCTGTAGACTTCCTCCACATCGTGAAAGCTCTCTCCAGGCTGGACTGTGAAGAAAGAGAGCTGGTTCCAGGCAGGCGGTATCACGAGCGAGAAGTCGGGCGATGGGACCTTGACCTCGTCGCCGTCTGATGTCTTCTTGTGCTCGGTGGGGTACAAGCGCAGGGCACCTCCATACTCTGGTTTCCACGGCTTGTCTGGATCCAGCAGGTACAGAATCCAGCTCACACGTCTGCTCCCAATGACATCGTCGTGACACAGCAAGTGGCAGCCTGGTGTATAGACGTTGACAGCCATGTCCGTCTTCTTTCCGCTCAGCGGGCCAGACCCAGTGATGGAAGACAAGTATTTGCGGAATGCGGACGAGTAGAGCGAGTCGCGGAGGGTGAGCAGCGATGGCAAGCGCTTGAGCGCCGAGTCGTCGAGACCGTCGAGGTTGGCGAGGTCGCCAGACTGGTGGATCTTGTAGATGTCGGTTTCCTTGGGGGTGAAGGAGATGTGCTCGCGGATCTCTTCACGCACGTTACGCAAGAGAGCATCGTCGACGAGCTTGTTGATGACGGCATGCTTGTAGCTAGACTGTCGTTAGACGGACTCGATCCTTTGTATTCACCACATACGGTTGCGACTTGGCATAGTAGTCTGTGTAGCCAGCGAGCCGTTTGCTGTCGAACAGGCCTGCGTCGAAGTTCTTGTGCGCTTCGTCGTCAGAGATGGCTCTTTTTTCGACTTGCCATTGGCGGGCGCCTGGTTCTTGCGCTTCGGCATGGTGATTGCTGTAGGACAATGGCTCTGGTTGTGAGGCGTAGAAAGCGCCGTGCCCAGGTCAAAATAAATTTTGGTGGCTGATGCCGACGTGCGTCACTCACACCACCATCGCTCCATCACTATCGATACGAGGCAGAGCCTCAGTCGCGCTGCCAGCCACGCGCCAGCCAACGTCCTAGTCTGAGTGAACTCAGCAGATGACCGAATATCGCGCCACAGGGCGAGCTGGTCCATGTTCACATTTCACATAAATCCAGAGTATCTGAGCCCGGAGAATGGAAGAGAATCGTTGTTGACTACGTAAATCTGAACAGCCTTGTCACGCAGCGTGGAACTGATCGTGACATTGTAAGAAACAACTTTTTTACCCAGATTGCGCCGACCCATACATGAAAGCATATCCGTGCCTGGCAGCATCATCACCAACGGACGGCCAAAGCCCTAATCCGTGGAAATCATGCCACCTGAGGTATCATACACAACAACCCATAACTTACTCTTACGAGATGATCAAAGCAAATACGTGAAACGGAAGGCAGAAGGCTGTAGCACTTAGTCGAAGCTGACCTTGGAGCCCTTGAAGTCACCGAAGCCACCGCGGTTGAACGAACCGCCACCACGGCCACCGCGACCTCCACGACCGCCACGGTCACCGAAGCCACCGCGACCACCTCCACGGCCGCCACGACCGCCACGGTCACCGAAGCCACCGCGGCCACCACGGCCACCGCCGCGACCGCCACTGAAACCGCCACGGCCTCCACCATTGCTGTCATCACGGGCAGCAGCGAAGTCGAGACGGATGGCACGGCCAGCAATCTCGGCACCGTTGAGAGCCTCGAGAGCAGCAGTAGCCTCCTCAGTGGAAGAGAAGTCGACGTATCCGAAACCCTTGAGCGCACCTGTCTCGCGGTCGGTGGGGAGAGAGACGCGAGAAACGCTGCCGTACTCCTGGAATGCCTCCTGAACAAGCTCGTTGGAGCAGTCGAACGAGAGGTTACCGAGGAAGAGAGTGTTGCTGGGAGCAGAGCGCTTGTCGCCGAACTTGTTGGCGCGGTCGAAGGTCTTGTTTGCGGGCTTCTCACGGGGAGTGGAGAAGTCGACGTTGAGGGGACGGCCGTCAAGCTCGTATCCCATCATCTCCTTCTGTGCCTTGGCAGCATCGGCGGCAGACTCGAACTCGACGTAGCCGAAACCCTTGGAGCGGCCGGTCTCACGGTCGCTGATGACACGGCAGCCGGTGATGGTACCGAAGTGCTCGAACTCGCGGCGGAGCCAGTCCTCATCAATGTTCCAGCTCAGGCTGCCAACGAAAAGGTTGGCAATACCCTCGGCAGCGGCGGGAGCATCCGCAGTCTTGGTCTTCTTGACGACGGGCTCAGCAGCCTCCTCAGCCTTGCGCTTCTTGGAAGGGGCCTCCTCCTCGTCGGAGTCGGAAGAGTCGGAAGAATCGGCGTCAGAGTCGGAGTCAGAAGTCTGATGGGTTGTTAGCAGCTGTACATGAATACATTATGTGGTGTACGTACGGCCTCAGCCTTGGCAGCAGGCTTCTCAGCCTCGCTGCTGTCAGAGTCGCTCTCAGAGTCGGAGTCAGAGTCGGAGCTCTCAGCCTTTGCAGCGGCCTTAGCAGCGGGCTTCTTCTCCTCCTCGCT
The DNA here is from genome assembly GCA_026119515.1 of Ascochyta koolunga. Taxonomy (NCBI): domain Eukaryota; kingdom Fungi; phylum Ascomycota; class Dothideomycetes; order Pleosporales; family Didymellaceae; genus Ascochyta; species Ascochyta koolunga. Next base: position 1,625,086 of record JANLCG010000002.1, on the reverse strand, counting down.
CTCGCTGTCACTGCTGTCAGAGTCGGAAGACTCAGTCTCGGCAGCCTTAGCGGCGGGAGCGTCTGGGATCTCAGAGTCGGAGTCGGAGGACTCAGCCTCGCTCTCGGACTCAGAGTCGCTGGAGGGCTCGGGAGTGGGCTCCTTCTTGGCCTTCTTGGAGGACTTCTTCACCTCCTTCTCAACGGCGGCACCAGCAGACTTGCCGGTGGCCTTGCTCTTGGCCTTGGGGGTCTCAGCAGCCTTGGTGACACGGCCAGCCTTGACGCTCGAAAGCTCAGACTTGTTCTCCTTCTTGGAGGATTTGTCGGCGACCTTTGTCTTTCCCATTTTGGCGGTGATGATGAACTAGATCTACTATGTATCAGTATGATGTGAGGGTGGACGAAGTGTGTGTGAAATGACAGAAGGAAAGAGGAAGACGAGACATTGCTCGATGCTCGTGCGCCGACGTCGATACGAAGGTGATGCGCCGATAGCCTGTTCAACTGGATGTCTCAAATTGCAAAAGCCCACTGGTATCTCTCGAGATCGCGCGAAGCGAAGTGCCCTCAAGCCCACGGAAGCCCACAAGATGCCCACAGAAGAATTGGCTTCAAGGCAGCGTGTTCCCACAAAAGCCGAGAAGACAAGACAAAAACCCTCATAGTAGCCATAAGCCCTCTGGTTTGATCTTGTCGTGCTCTTACGAGCGACGAACAGTGCCCTCTGAAAGTGTGTTAAGGAAAGACCGCAAATGCCCACTGACTTGAATAATTTCTGGTAATGTAGCCCTCAGTAGCCCACAGTAATGTCTTGGAAAGTGGATAACGTGTCGAACAGGATCAAGTCGACAGGTGAAAGTGTGGAAGAAGAGTGCAGAGGAAAGATTGGGAGGCGCACAGCTTTAAGCTCTCGAGAGGCGGAGAGAAATTCTTCGCTGACTTTTTACTGGGCCCTGCCGAAGAAGGGTCGACCACAGGCTGGGCGGTGTGGCCCCACCCTGCGCGCTAGCGCACTAGCGCCGTGTACCCTGCCGCGCCGTGCCTGCCACCTCGACAAGTACTGGCGACTGGCAAGCACCCAAAGTACGCACAGCCGAGCACCCGCGCCGCTCCAGGACTCGCAATGGCATCACCGGCGGCGCACAAGCCGCGCAGGAGGAGAAAGATGGAAGAGGGCTCGCTTGCTCATGTCACACATGGCACGCTCGACTTGGACGAGAGCACCCATGCACGCACGCCTGCATTTCCTCTGGTCGCCTTCCTCTGGCCAGCCAAGGGGACCGTGTCGCTATGGGTCACGATACCACTCATCCTGATGGCCGTTGGCCTGTTTCGATGGTCCGTCAGCCTGTGGGGTTACTCTGGCTACCAGTCACCGCCGATGCATGGAGATTTTGAGGCTCAGCGGCACTGGATGGAAATCACAAAGCATCTGCCCGTGTCGCACTGGTATTTCTACGACTTGCCATGGTGGGGCCTAGACTATCCCCCTCACTGCCTACCACAGTTGGCTCTTGGGTGTCATGTAGGTCTCCCTGTCCGGTTCCAGCTACCCATACTGAACTTCACAGTGGCTCCGCTATCGACCCGCAATGGTTCGCTCTCGACGACTCGCGTGGCCTCGATGACCCCAGCCTGAAAATATACATGCGAGCGACCGTCTTCGTCTCCGAGTACCTCGCCTACGTCCCGGCGCTCGTCATCTTCCTCCGTCGATACGCCAAAACAGAAGGCGTCAACATCTGGGAGGCCTCCATTGCCCTAGTCGCCATACTCCTGCAGCCTGGCACCATCTTGATCGACCATGGGCACTTCCAGTACAATACAGTCATGCTCGGCTTCGCTGTCGCCACCTTGTCAAGCATGGTTGCCGGACGGCCCTTGTGGGGCTGCCTCTTCTTCGTTGGCGCACTTGGCTTCAAGCAAATGGCCCTGTTCTACGCCCCTGCCGTCTTTGCGTACCTGCTAGGCATATGCCTATTCCCCAGGATCAACATCGTGCGCTTCCTTTCCATTGCATTGGTCACGGTTGCGGCATTCGCTGTGCTTTATCTGCCTTTCTTGCTAGGCATTGCCTACGACATGTACAGCGGCGTCTCAACCAAAGGGCTTCCGATGCCTCCACTCATGGAGTCATTGCCAATTCGCTGGGATACCAACGCCTGGTACTACCCGCTTGTTCTGCAAATGACCCAGTCCATCCACCGTATCTTCCCTTTCTCCCGTGGATTATTCGAAGACAAGGTCGCCAACATCTGGTGCACGATCCACACCTTCCATAAGCTTCATCGCTATCCACAACAACTACTCCAGCGCGCAGCTCTTCTCGCTACCACTGCTGCTATCCTCCCGCCATGTCTTATCATCTTCCTCAAGCCGAAAAAGCAGCTCCTGCCGCTGACGTTTGCTGCTGTTTCTTGGGGCTTCTTCCTCTGCTCATACCAGGTGCACGAGAAAAATGTGCTTCTCCCACTCATGCCCATGACCCTCTTGCTAGGCGGACGAGACGGCTTGCTTCCATCCACTCGCACCTGGGTGGGGCTTGCCAATATGCTCGGTATCTGGACCATGTTTCCCCTCCTGAAGAGGGACGAGCTCCGAGTGCCGTACTTTGTCATCACACTCCTGTGGGCGTACCTGCTCGGTCTTCCGCCAGTCTCGTTCTCTGCGTACCACGAGGGCAGTCGCAGTGGACTCAACCTGCTTAGCAAGATCCTTCACCTGAATATCTACGTGGCCATGGTGGGCTGGCACGTTGCTGAAGCCTTCTATCCGCCACCAGCCGACAAGCCGGATCTGTGGGTTGTTGCTAACGCCATCGTTGGCACAGGCGGATTCGGCATCTGCTACCTGTGGTGTCTGTGGCGACTGGTCACGAAGAGCGAAATTCTTGGGAAAGCAAAGAGCAAGACACAGTAGTCTGCTTCCGCCTCGTTACCGTCTTCAGAGATACCCATGCATTCGGAGGGAAGATTTAGGTAGTACACTGTATATATATACACGAAATGTAAAACACCCAAATTCAATGCTAAACGCCATCATGCTGTGTGTTGTACAGTGACATTACATCATCTTTTAATACTCAGATAGCCGACCTGCTTAGATCTTGAACCCGTAGCCGGCCATGCATGTCTTGTACTGGGAGACGAGGTCGGCGCACTCCTTCTGGGGGTCGTTCGATGTGGAGAAGAGCATGCATTCGTCGCGCTTCGCTTTTTGGTCGGTACACACGCAGCATGGCTGCCATTGTTAGCCGTGTGATTTTCATACAGCACATGCACGTACATACCTTGTACTTTGTCGGCGGCGCGGTGGTGTCCTTGAGGTCTGCGCCCATGTTGGCGGCTGTCGGTGGTGCTGTTTTCATGTCAGCCGTCTGTCGCAATGGCCATCTGATTGCAGCGCCAACCTACCTGATGCCATTGCGTGTGTGTGAGTGCGTGGTGGTGCGTGGTGGTATGCGGTGGTGTGGAAGAGCAGTGCTTAGAAATCGCCTCGGGAAGACGCATGAACTTTTGGCGATGTCATCCCAGCGAGCCGTCTTCGTCTTGGCTTTCCCGCGCTTCGCCGAGTGAACGCCTGGCTGGCTTCTGGGCCCCTGCAGGTGATTGTTTGCAGGGATCCGTGGGTGACAGCCCACTTGGAGTTGGCCGTGCAAATACCCCACCAAGGCCGCATCAAAACATTCTCCCAAACAGTCACCCCGCGCCACACTGGTGTTTGTTTGTCTCTTGATACTATTGCTCGACGCTTCACTTGACTATTCTTTCATTTCTTTTGTACCATCCAGCAACATGTCCACCGACAAGCTTTTCTCCCTTGAGGGCAAGGGCCTGAAGCTCACCACTGCGGCCGACATTGAGCCGCATATCAAGCCGTTGAAGGACAGCAACAGCGTCGAGGAAGTGAGGTTTCTCGGCAACACACTCGGTGTTGAGGCTTGTGAGGCTCTGGCGAAGGTTCTGGAGACCAAGAAGAACCTCCAGGTAGGATTACCCCTCCCTCGCCTCCCTATTGCCATGCGCATGACTGACACGACCAGGTCGCAAACTTCGCCGACATCTTCACAGGCCGTCTGCTCTCTGAGATTCCGCCTGCGCTCCAACATCTCGTAAACGCTTTCCTTACATTACCCAACCTCCACACCGTCGACCTCTGCGATAACGCCTTCGGCCTCAACACCGTCGCCCCCTGGTCGATTTCCTCTCCGCACACACACCCCTCCGTTTCCTCTACCTGAACAACAATGGCATGGGTCCCGCTGCTGGTGTCCTCCTTGCCGATGCCCTTACAGCGCTGGCCAGCAAGAAGGAAGCTGCGCGCAAGGAAGGCAAGGAGGTTCCCGACCTCGAGCTCGTAATCTGCGGCCGCAACCGTCTCGAGAACGGCAGCATGGCAGCCTGGGCCAAAGCCTACGCCGCCAACAAGGGCGTCAAGACTATCAAGATGACACAGAACGGCATCCGCCAGGAGGGAATCACACACCTGCTCACACACGGCATCGCGCACCTCTCCCAGCTCGAGACGCTCGACCTGCAAGACAACACATTCACAGCCATGGGCAGCAAAGCCCTGAGCAACGTCATCTCTAACTGGCCCTCGCTCCGCGAACTCGGCGTCGGCGACTGCCTCCTCTCCGGCCGCGGCGGCGTCGCGCTCGCCACCGCCCTGCAAAAGGGCCACAACAAGAACATCCAAGTCCTGCGCCTGCAGTTCAACGAGATCAATGCAAAGGGCCTCGCGGGCCTCGCCGCCGCCGCGCCAAAACTCCCTGCTCTGCGCCGCGTGGAAATCAACGGGAACAAGTTCGACGAGGAGGACTCCAGCATCGAGAAGCTGCGCGACATTCTCGATGCGCGGAAAGAAGACTCTGGCGAGCGCCAAGACGACGAAGAGTACTGGGGCATTGACGAGCTGGACGAGCTGGAGAGCGATGACGAAGACGAGGAGGAAGAAGACAGCGACAATGAGGCTAAGAAGGGCAGTGATGACGAGGAGGAGGGTGTCGAGGTCGAGGAGCGCGCCGCCAGGCAGCTGGTTGAGGACCAACGGACTGAGGACGCGAATGTTGCCCAGGACAAGGACAAGAAGGTTGACGATTTGGCTGATGTCCTCGCCAAGACTGAGATCAAGTAGAGAAGAAGAATGCGCTCGCTGCTTAGAGAGCCGCCCAACGCCCATGAAACTATAGATCAGATACATAATGAGGTGGTACCATAGAATTCACGATTTTCACTTTTAGAAGCCCTGGCCCTCCACAACGGGATTGACACTTAGGACATGGCCTGCAATACCGATTAGAAGCTAGAACAGGAAGAAAATATAGCAGTGTGCTTTATCACACTGGTTAATCTTCTCTTCTACAGCCATGCAGAATTGGACCGCCCATCCATGCATACTCTCACTAACCACTACCCATTGCCATGACCAGCATTCACACCTTCTGAACTTCCGTATTGGTCAGAGGGCCCACACTAGATGGCTGGTACGCTATTCTCACACTTGTGGGCTCGAGGCATGTTCTCAGAACCACCGCTGTCCTTGTCACCAGAACCAGGACCTTGAAGTTTGGGAAATGCAGTGCTGTACTTGTTGGTGCTATCCTCCTCATCGTGCACAGAGAGGCCAGCTAGCTTGGAGTTCATCGAGGAGTTCTTGCGAAGGTCTTCGATCGAGGCACGAGTGGTGTTGGTCGAATCGCTGAGTGACTGGAATCGCCTCGTCGAGGTGATTGATTGCGCCGTACCAGATACGGCTCCCTTCTCAGCAGAGTGATGCTTCCTTGAACGTAGACTGTCTGCCTCACATTGAGTACCAACTCTGTTCTGGGCTCTCGGCTTCTCAGCCTCAACCTTGGAAAGATCGAATTCCGTGTCATGGTGGGGTTGCTCGTGAGGCATGAAAGTCCGGCTATTCGCACGAGATCGGACAGTGTCCGGGCTGCTGCTGATAGGGGCCTGTCGCTCACGCCTGGCGGCTACAGACTGAGCTATGGCCGCTAAGCCACCCCTTTCAGTGTGGCCGTGGGTGCGAGCTTCCAGAGAGTGCAGGTGGTCGGCCTCAGCCTTCGTGACGATGCCACGCTCGACCTTGGGTACAATCTTAGCGTATTCTTGCTGAAGCTCAGCCTCGAGCTCTGGATGTGGCGCGCCGGTATGACCAACGGCCTTTTGCATTTCTGGATTGTTGTCAGTAAGCGAGATGTTTTTGAGGCACAACATACTACTCACTGGTGACGATGCTCTGTGTAGTCCTCAGAATCTCAATGTCGATGTCCTCGGGGTTGGTATCCACGACCGCGTATAGGTCCTTGACGACTGTAAGAAGGGAAGGATGGGGCCTCTGCCCGAGACTGATATTTTGACCGTAAATGTCGCTGTGGGCGGCAGCGAGAGACTCCACTGCAGAGATCAGGCGTGCTGAGCTTGCATCTCTGGCCTCGACATTCTCCGAAAAGCGGCGAGCATCCTCTTCAGTAATGCTGCTTGGGTCCCTGTGTAATCTTTGTATAACGTTTTGAGGCACGCTGAGGGCGGATTGCAAAGTGTGATCAGAGGATCGGGGGTGATCATTGTTTGCAGCAACACCTTCTGCTTCGTTGCGAGTAGCGACGTCTTCGACGGCAGCGATGATGCTGGCCGTCCACTCGTCACCATCTTCGGCGTTGTCAGCAAGGCTTCGAGCATCTTCTGTAGTGATGCCCTTAGCGTTGTCTCTTAACTTTCCGAGAATGAGCTCCATACCGTTCTGCAACTTGCGATGACGAGTCAGCCTCATCTCCTGCTCATCAGTGTTGTCTGACATAATGGAGGATAAAAGTTTTGCAAAGCTGCGAGGCTACAAATCTGTGACTTGGCGGAGTTCGTTTTTGATGTATTGCGAACGGATCGAGTGATGGAGATGTGTGAAGAAGGTGTGTATGTCACGACGGATGACGTCGTGTTGTTTGGTGTGCTTACTGTACGCCAGGTGAAGGGCAAGAGCAAACAGTGACACCGGGACTATTCCAACGCGACTGCAGAATAAGATACAGCAACTGTGACAGAAAAACCACGATGTTCGAAGATCATTCAACGAGTCGCTAAACTGCGTCTCGCGGGACACCTGTATAGTCTCCCAAGTATCGGCGTAGAACTTCTTTCTTTCTTTCTTTCTTTTCCTGGCCAGTATAAACAGAACGAGAAAGACTCTCCCGCTTGAGGATATCATGGATAGTGAGACCCTTTCCTTTGTACGGCTCGTCAAACCGCACTATGCGGATTCCAGTCGCCAAAGAAGCGAGTGTATCAGCTCCACCAAGATCTGCTCCGAGACAATTCATCTCAACAATTACATCAGCCCGGGGGTCCAGCTACCCTACGAACACTTTTGTTTGCTCGAGCATCTCGATTTGCTCGACAAAGCTCTAGGAAGTCTGCTGCGTGAGACCACATCTCAATAAGAACATCTTTCAGTCCGATAACTTCAGAGAAAACCAGATCCCCCTAAAGAACCTTGCCCGTGGCGAGGTTGTTTGCAAGGGTGCAGCCGAGGCCAGTGGCTATCCAAGAAAGCTCAACCTGCGCATCATAAAAGAAGCTGTCGAGGACGAGACGTAATCTGGACATAGCGTGTACCGGACCCTGGGTGCATCGTTGGAGCCAGATCCGGAGTTTGGATCGAGGGCCTTGGGGAAGGGTGGTGTCAGGTATGAGAGAAGACGTGTTTCCCGATGAATCTGTTGGTTACCAACAGCAAATTATCACAGCACTGTGTAGTGAACTGTTGCTCACAGGAAGCGGTACCCTCGTTAGGTATGCACATCCCCTTCTTAAATTCCTGATTGACAACACCCAGAGGCCATTCGTTAGCGTAGATGACCTTTTGCTGGGGTGTGGTTCAGTGCACTAGGCCGCGGAAGACACAAACACTTGATAGCTGAGTCATCACGTGATACTATCGATAACATTTTCTTTGGCGGATATGAGCATGCGCGTGGTGCCTCCACCGCTTACGTTTGACTCGGTTTTCCCACTCAACTTCTTTTTTCTTGCTGTTCCGGACCGGATGGGGTGTAAAGTCGCGGTTTTTGCTTTGTCCAACCGTCACGTTCACACTACCAACTTCTGCTGCGCCTGCTGATGCTTGCGCTCCGTCGCCTGCGATGCTTTCTCCACTCTGTACCTCCTTCGCAAACGCGCCATCTGAGAACGCAGCCTCGAGAAATACCCGACTATACCAGACAATGGGACCCGAGTCGGCATCGGCCGTTTCGCCCAACGACGCGACCGAACGATTCCTATAAATCGCGACCGAATGCGCGCGAGCCTGGCCCGCCTAAGGACATCACTGGTGAGCAGCGTGATGATACAGGCAGGCAGTCCAGCCCCCAGAACATTTTGATCCAATACACGAGTCGTGAACCTCAGACAAATGATTGTGTCAGACAATTGGAACACCTGCTCAGTGTTGCCAGTACACAAGAACAAAGCTTGAGCCGGGACTCGAACCTGCGTGTAACTTTGTGGGAAGCATACGCGCAGGCAAAGAAACTCGATCCAGAGATTACAACACACATACCTGAAGGAGCATGGGAGGTCTTGTGGAGGTCGGAGCACGCCGAGTTGTCCGACATGGCTCGTCGTCAAGATCACCTAGCTCAGCTCGACCGCGATATCCTTACGGGGAAGACACCGCGAACCGCTGGGCAGGTCATATATCACGTTGAACGACAGTTTATGACTGGGAAGGAGGAGCGGGCCCTTGGCCAATGGGAGGACAACTACCGTGACTTCGCAACCAAGCCCGAGTATCTGGACATAGGCGCTAGGCTACACGCCCTCGCTGGGAATGCAGACCGGGCACGAGAGATTATGGACCAATTGTTCGTACAGTATCCAAACTGGGACATCTCCATTATGATCGCAGTCTTCCGCGCTCACACCAGTTCGGACCTAAAACAGCACCATAAAACGGCAAAGGAGATTTATCTTGGCTTAAAAAGCAGACTTGATACCGACGCGACGATCGAGACGTACGACGCTTGCTTAATTGGATTTCTGGAAGCACGATCGCTATTGTTTGCAAAAGAGGTGTTTCGAGACATGGTTCGTGGTGGCTACCTCGAACCCGAAACTCATGTGCAAGATGTTCTTCGGAGGCTTCACCTGTTATACACCCTAGGCACAGACATCTCAAGCATGACCAGCATTGCACTCGATGCTCTCGCAATATTGCCGGAAGCATATCACAGTCACATCTTCGGTGATTGGATGAAAACGGCCGTTGCAGAGAAAGCACCTCAGGCAGCTGCCCAAATTCTTGACATGATGATCCATCGAGGCTACGAACCTGAGGCATTTCATTTTAACATGCTGCTGAGAGCGCTTTTCAGGACAAGAGAATCTTCAGACGTACTAAAGGCAGAAAACATTGGCTGGAAGATGATCGAAGAAGCGAGGCTGCTGATGCGCAAAGGGCGACCTGCACCACAAGCCCGCACCAAGGACATCAACAGAAGACTTAAAGACGTCAGCGTGCTGGATGCAAACCCTAAAATAGCAATGCCTGCAGCGAGTGTATCAACCTTCGCTCTGGTTATGCACCATCATGCTCGGAATTTGCAGTGGGAGCATGTTGACTATCTTGTTAGGCAGTTGAAGCTGGCTAATATTGAGCCCAACACTACCATCATGAACGTTCTTATCGACAACAAATGTCGACAGGCGAAGTTCGCTGAGGCATGGCAAATCTACAAATCACTCACTGACAATACGGACGCGTATACAGTTCTTTTCCCCGATGGCGAAAGTATTCGTTGTCTATGGAAGACTCTTCGCATTGCCCTTGCCCATCCTGCCGATCGGAACAGTCCCAACCTTCCTACACCACGCGAACTACTTCACGAGACAATCCAATGGTGGACTTTATGTCGCAGTCGATACGATGCCGGCCGCTTCCTTCAGGGCTTGGCTGCAGAAGACCATGGTGCCATCACAGCCCTCATCTTGCATTGCTTCAGTTTCACACAGGATCTGGCTGGTTCACTTATTGCTTTGCATGTTCTTCGCCACAATTTTGGCTTTCGCCCTACGAAGAAGGCAGCCGAGATTGTACAACGGCAAATTGCATGGGTAGATATGCGTGAAGAGACGGAGTCGGTGCGCATGCAATACGGCTCCAGCAAAAACAAAGCAAGGCGTCTAGAAAGAGCTGCCAGCACATACCGTCAGTTGGCAGAACGCAGAACCAAAGACCTAAACATGACTACAGATACGACTGGAAACTATAGCGAAGAGGACCTGGATGACGTGGAACTCAATGCACTCAGCGAGCTCATTAGGACTGCCCTGATCGCGAACTACCGACCGGAAGTCGTCGAGGCTATGGTAGACGCAGCACGGAAGGCTGTTGGAGTCCCGGACCTTCCCACCGGTGATGTAACCGCGTTTCAGATGGTCTAATTTGCTTCATCACTCTACCTTTGTCTCTCAAGTATGCTCGTTCGGCAAGACAAGTTTTGATTGCATTTTGTTTCCACTGCTTTGTACCCTATATTTCCGAGATACCCATCAACACGATAGACCCATATTCCCAATGTATCATATCACTTCCTATCTTACACCCTGCTCGTCTGTCTCCTGTGATTTGTCTTACAAACCCAAAGGATTACTAGCACTTCCCTTCTTTACTGTGCTGCCTGTCATACCAGGTCTGGAGGCCATGCTTGCAGCACCCCCGCAGCACCTGTCGACAAGCCTAGTGGGTTCCCCTTCGTGGTTGCGCGACTGCCGGCTGCGCCGGTGACGTCCTTGATGGAATTACCGTACTCACGGACCATGTCGCCCCAGCCTCGCGATGTGTTTGCTATGCTGGGTATTGTCAGCACCATGCAAGCTTCCCAGTGCAAAAAACAACATACCTTGCACCAGCTCCCTTTCCAGCTCCCGCAACGCCATTCCCAGCAGCCGATACAACCGCGCCAGCCGCATTGCCTATGCCAGCTGCCGCAGCACTCGTTGCGCTGCTAATGCCGGACGATGCAGCGCCAATGGTCTTGGTAAGCCAGCTCTTGCTCTGCGGCGCTTGCTTTGTGGCTTGCTTTGTGGCTTGCTTTGCTGGAGCCGGGAGGGGCTTCTTGACAGCAGGAGTACCTATTGGCTTCTTCGAGGCTGTTGCGGGGGTAATGGGCTTCTTTGCTGGTGCAGCGGCGGGCTTCTTATACGGCACCGTTTTGATCTGGGTGGGTACGGGCTTCTTCGCGGGCCCAACGGCTTTAGGACCCGTGGGTTTGGAACCCGCGATGGGCTTCTTCGTGCCGATGGGTTGGGCGACCATGCTTAGGGATCTTCAATGTGGAGTGAATTCTGTTTGTGATGTTTGTGTATGTGACTTGTTCTTGGGGGCTAGTGCTGGTCGTGTACAGGAGAGGCTCTCTTTCTGCACGCCCACTGCCCGCCCCATGGGAAACTTGATATGAACAGCGATCAGCAGTGTGGCCGTGTGGCGCGAATGACGTCGCAGCGGAACACCACGTCGCGGGCGGGCGCTATCTCTGGACTAGACCGCATCGCGACAAGGCTGCATCCAGCGGAACATGGAGCCTCCAGTGGACAGTGGTGTGGACCCTGCATGTCGTTTCGCATTCGACGTCGCTGGACGACATACAGACGCCTCCTCCACCCGAGCTCTTTGCGTGTCTAAACTCTACCGTGCCTCGCACATCTGCACTTGATTGACCGTTTCTTCTGGTCAGAGAATCGACACGCCTTGGCTGGCTGCGTTGATACACTGTTACCCCCTCTTCTACTTCCCGGAGCTGTGGATGTCAAAGAATATCCGCCCTGCACACCGCAACGACCGCACACAATGACTTGCTTTCACCTGCACCCCAGGCGACGCCAATAAACACATAACAACAACCGTGAGTCGGCTTTTTGTTTGTTTCCACCATCATGCCACACGACCAGCGCACGCGACCAGATAGGCTCAAGTGGCGCAACCATGCTCGGTGAAGACACAATCAGGTCGCTCAAGCGCTCCAGGAGCGATGTGGAGCATCTCGTTCCTGTGGGCCAGTTAACTCCACCGCGTGGCAGCGCTTCAAGCACACCGCTGACTAGACGCTCTCGTACTTTCTCATTGACTCGACTGACGGAGGGAATCAGAAGAAAGGGAAGATCAAGCTTCAGCCGCTCGCATTCGTCCATCGACAAGGAGACTATCTCGAGTCCTATTGCAGACCCGAGAAGCCCCCTGTGCCCGCCCACCCTCACCGACCCCTTCGTTGCATCGCCGCCGGCTTTGGTCTCAGCCAGATCCAGCCCAAGTCCTCGCAAGCTCCACATAGCTACACGCCCGGCTGTCAAGCACGCCCACTCCGTCTCCGACCCCACCAACAACCACTCGCCGCCGAATCCATCACGCCTTGCCATACACGTGCCGCCGCCCTCGCTACCGACAGCGTCAAGCTTCAGCAGTGCAGACACGGTAATAGGGAGCCCACTCGAGCGCATTACAGAGACCCCATTCGACTGCGACCACAGTAGTGACCAGCTAGATTTACATCGAGTGAGCAGACAACGGGCAAAAATGGAGCCGGTGCGAGCTTCACTGCTGCCGCCAGCCATGACGACGGGCACCAAGGCTCGCGCCATCCAGCAGGCAAAGGAGATGGAAGTACTGGTCGCAGAAAGGGCAAAGCGTAGTGGAGACGAGCCGCCGCAATACGACTTCCATGAGCTCATCGGCAAGGGTGCCTATGGACGTGTATTCAAAGGGTGTGTAAGTGTGGCTGGTTAAGGTACACATGGCTAACGCTGCCACAGCAAAAGCCGCAAGTCTGGTAGCCTTGTCGCGATCAAGATCATCGACATCGATACAGTTGACTACCAGGAGATGACCACAAAGAACCTGTCCGAGACACTCAAAGAGATCGACATCCTGCAGCAACTCAGGGACAGCAAGGCACGACCCTACGTGAACATTATCGAGGAAGCCAAGGCGGTCCACAACGAGCTCTGGATTATCAGCGAGTACGCCAGTGGCGGTAGTGTGGCCACGCTTATGAAGCCTATGGCCATGCTCAAGGATCCTGGACCTGGACTACCAGAGAAGTTCATTATCCCAATTGCCCGTGAGCTAGCGCTCGGTCTGAAATACATCCACGAAGCTGGCGTCTTGCATCGAGACCTGAAAGCCAACAACGTTCTTATTCTGGAAGACGGTCGCGTGCAGTTATGCGATTTTGGTGTATCCGGTACTCTCGAGCCGCAGAAGTCGAAGCGCACTACCATTGTAGGCACACCTTTCTGGATGGCCCCTGAGCTTCAGCGAGAATGGATCAAGGACGCGGACCCACACAGCTTAGCAAAACCGAAAGAGATCTTGTATGGCTCTGAGGTCGACATATGGGCATATGGATGCACCGTCTACGAGATGGCCTGCGGGTTTCCACCGCATCATCGGAGCGCACCTTTTGATCTACCGAACGCCGGTGTACCCTTGCTTGAGGGTGAGCAGTATTCAGATAAGCTAAAGGACTTTGTGTCATTTGTGCTCCAGCCTGATCCTCAAGACCGCCCAACCCCAGATGAGATTCTTGAGCATGCTTATCTCAAAGATACCACCAAAATGTACCCTACTGTGATCCTGGTAAAGCTTGTGGAAGACTACTACGTCTGGGAGCAACAAGGCGGTGCTCGTCAGTCACTTTTCAACGTCTTTGGTGCACAAGCTCCCGATCCGCTCGCACCAGAGAATGAAGATGAAGATGATGATGATTGGACGTTCAGTACGTCAGACGAGTTTGAGCAAGAGCATTTACCACACTTCTCTGATCCGTTCATAGGCGGTACTATGAGACAGTCATTTACTGGTATGGGTCTGCCTCCTGTGGCAGACATGGGTCGCTTCGAACAGTTGCAAGCTCGTTTCAAGGAAGAGTCGATCACAAGGGGACAGAAGCGCCTGAATAAGCTATTCGACACAGAGACAACACCCTACAGATACAGTATGGTTGATGATGACGATGGTGGCAAGGGGCGTCCACCTTCAGACTTGGTTCTTCGCGATTTCAACCCCGGTGCACCAAACAGAGAGACGGTCATTGATCTGGACTTCTCCTCCCATCAACCGACGAAATGCCCAACATCGATCTTGGCGAAGTCCCTACCATCAAAGCAAACCGTATGAAGAGCTTATTGCGCGAGATGGAAGAGGAAGACGCCCGCGAAATCGCCTTCGAGATAGAGCAACGGGAGCAACGAGAATTCGAGGAAGAGGATCAGCTCACGAAGCGTGCGACACGAGACTGGAAATTCCCTTCTGTACCAGACAATCGCAGGACGCAAGAGTGGACGTTTCCATCGATGGAAGCGCCAGCAGAGGAGCCAGATAACCGAAAGACGATGGAGTGGTCCTTCCCTGCAGCGGACCCGCCAAATCGCAAAACAATGGAGTGGTCTTTTCCTGCTGCCGAGCCACCGAAGCCAAACCGAAAGACAGTCGAGTGGACATTCGATGCCGCTATGGCAGAGGCCAACTACGACGCTCCAAGGAACCGCACGTCTCGTCGTCGTGAGACCAAGGAGTACAACTACCCCGCAGCGACTGCTCCAATCGACGAGAACAGAAGTACTATGGACTTCTCATTCCCTATGCGCAGCCCAAGTCTCGAGAGAAGACACGATGGTGATGGGACGATGCTAGACTATTCTTCTCCGCCTACTCTAGGTTCTGGCTTGCGACCAAGTCTGCAACATGCTGCGACAGAACTTGCATCGGACGATTTTCCACGTGTGAGCTCAGATCCCAATTCACCTTTGCGTTCATCGATGATAGATCTCGATATGGCTTCGGTTGAGGATTACCGCCCATCAACGTCTGGCTCAGAGTCAACATACACTGCATCCATCTATACCGGGAACGACAACCCTTTCAACCTTGAAGACCAGGTTCAGCTGTCCCAGAACAATCACCGTGCCTCATTCCACATGAAATCACAGTCTGAGCCTAACCATGCTGTCCAAGGCCTGCTCACACCCCAGCAATACGACGAGCAAGGTCATCCCACCAACCAGGACCCTCACCATCCAAGCATGCACGCTCGCGGCGTTTCTTCAGTATCTCAAATGCAAGCTCACCTTAAACCGCCGGCAACGTCGATCCCACCACTCACTACTCACCGCCTGAACCAACGCTCCCAGCAGATCTGGGACGGCTGGTCCCATACACACGCTTACGGCCTCGGCAGCGACGATCAATCCCCCTATGAGCGTAACAACCGACACTTCCCTGGAAGAAGAAGACGTTGACGAACTCTGGGACACGTTCGAACGCCTCACGCTCCAAGCACAGCGCAAATACCAGTCCTACGCTCCCTTACGCTCGAGCAGACGAACGGAGAGCAGAGACGACTTGTTGGACCCGCGCGTCGTCGGCCTAGGCCTAGGCGCAGGCAGCGATACCGAAGACAACTACCCCTACACATCCGACTCGTCTTCGCCGCCCTACGGATTCCACCGGCACAGCAGAGTCAGCGCGGGACCCAACGGCCGCCCGCTCGTCGAGTTCCCCATTCCCCGGGGCCCCGACATCGAGGCGCTGCTGGCCGTCGATACCGACCCGCGCGTCATGCAGGACATGCTGTTGAAGAGCGCCACGGAACTCCGTGACGGCACCAGAGCAAGTAGGGATCTGCTGCGCGCGATGCGGTTGAGCGAGGTCGAGGAGACCGAGGCCGAGGCCGAGGCTGAGGCTGAGAACAATCTGGATCAGAACACTGTGCGCTTGTCCATTCGAGGGGGAGAATGAGAGTCGTTCGGATTCGGGGAAACATGGACGGCGTTGGCGTTTCGAGGACCTGCACATTTGGCGTCTAGTGCAGATTGACTATGCGCTTTGGTTGGGTATTAGATTATAGAGACGATAGGTTACAGCCTCGTACTGACACTGACAGTTATGCACAATAATGTATCAACTTTGTATCAGAATTTTTTTATGACATCCAGAGTTTATATATGTATATGCCTCGTTTCTCAGTCAGTCCTGCCACGCCCAAGCCCAAGCGGCGTACATGCATGCAGATGCATCAAATCATAACGCGCACATGGCAGCGCAAAACACGACACGCGGTTTGCGCACACGGAAAGCTCAACCCCAGCGCCGAGCTATGCAAAAATATCACCTTCATATCCATACTCACTCCGTGTAGTGAGGTACGCACCGTTGAACGCCGTGTAAATGGAATTGGAAATGCGCTAGATATATCAGAGACTCACCTCTGTGCTGCCGTCGTCGAGGTCTTCGGGTGTATGAGGTGCGACGAGGGGGTCGGGTCCGGAGTGAGAATCGTCGTCATCGTCATCGTCATCGTCATCGTCGTCTTCTTCTTCTTCTTCTTCCTCGTCCGAATCTTCTTCGTCATCGTCATCATCTTTCTCCACTGGCATCCCCGGAACCGGTTTCCACTGCACGTAGTCCTGCTCGATCCAGCGCTTGCTTCTGGGCAGCACGTAGGGATCGAATGGGAAGTAGGCGTCGAGCAGGAACATGTCGTCGCCGCGCTTCTGGCTCAGTGCTGTTTCCCGCCCGCCGATGCTGCCCAGGTACCCGCCGGTCATGCTGCGCGCGAGGCGCACGCGCTTGTTGGTCTCGATCAGCGGGTACACGTACAGGAAGCGCAGGTGGTGGGCCATGCGCGCGAACTGGCCGACAATGGACGGCGCACAAATTTTCAGCGGGTTTAGCTTGGAGAAGATGTTGCGCCGGAAGATGTCCTGCACGTTGTTGTACCATGTGAAGTCACCCTCGTGGTAGATGATGTCCTCGTCTGTGGGCGTGTGTCCGTCCGGTGTGACAATCAGGTCACGCCAGCGGAAACAGAATATGTACAGCAGCGCCTGCGAGATGGCGTAGTATGTGCCGTAGCGGCGCAGGTCGGGTCCTTTGCAAGAGGGCTCTTGCTGGATGCGCAGGCGCTCCAGGTGGTGGCAGAGCAGGTCGAAGACGTCCCGCACCACGGCATCGGAGACGTGCGCACCTCGTGCGATGAAGGAGGCGAGGTAAGCAGCGGCAGCGACGCGGAGGATATGCGGGCGTAGTTGGTCGAAGGCGAGGTGCGAACAGCAGCCGGCAAAGCGCTCGGTGAGGTCGGCGGAGGTTTGGCTGAAGTGGAAGAGGAGGAATTGGACGTGTCGTGAGCGGTATGTGGGAAGAATGATGGCGGCGAATTGGGAGAGGAGGCTTTCGAAGAGCTCGTCGCTGTCGAAGAGATCATTCTTGGCAAAAACGGAATCGTAGTGCGCAAAGAGCAGGTCCATGACTGCATCGAGCTTGTTGACGTTCTCCTGGATCTGTCGTTTTCGGCGATCTTCGGGCTCCAGGCTCTCCTCACTCGATACAGACTCGTTGTCACTGATGTCCTCCTCTTCGGCCTCGTTGATTGCCCGCCCCACCAGCTCTTCCTCGTCGTCCTCGAGGTCGTCTATGTCTGTTTGGATCTGGACATCGATCTTAACGATTTTGTCGGTCACAAGTGACAAGATCTCTCCCTTCAACTCTGTGCAGTACTCAGATACCTGCAAGATATTTCTGATGTACTGTGTGTGCGCCTTGGCTGTGTCGTCGGAAAAGGGAAATGTGGAGGCGATGATGGGAGCAAGGTAAGTGCTCGCCATGGGACTCTGTCGCAGGAAGGACCGGAGGCATTCGTGTATCCGTTGTGTGAGGCGCGGCCGCTGGATGGGCGGGTCGTCTTGTTGCCTAGCGGCAGTCGAGGGCGAGTTGAGGAACATGGACACAAGCATCTGGAGGACTGTCGACATGTATGCAGGGTGCACGGAAAGCAGTGACCTCAGCAGATTGCGGTACGAGCGCACAAAGTGCTCATTGCGAGCTATCCAGCTGCAATCGATAATGGCATGCACAAGGCCTTTGCAGTTGTAGTCGAGCAGCGGCACAACATCGGTGAGTGCGATGACGTATTTTTGCAGCAGCGCAGAATGAGCAGTGCCAGGCGCCGTGGGAGACTCTGAGAAGAGAGTCCGCAATTGGTCATATTCGCCCTTCTCGCCCATTGCATGCTTTTCGATTGCCCGCCGCACTTCCTCCGCCACCAGCTCCATACTCTTCTCCACGTCCATGACTATTCGCACATCGACCTCGGGATCGAATGTGACGCGACGGCGCTTGATCTGAGCCGGGGTGTCGTTCTCTGCGTCGGAAGAGGCGTCGCGTTGCTTGCGTTTGAGGCTACTGCTGACGGTGGGTGCCATGAAGTTGGCCGGTTTGCGGGCAGCAGCAAGAGAAACCATGTTGGGCGGAGACTGGTTTGCGGAGTCGTTACATTGGAGCTGCAACAAGGAGAAATAAAAATTAGAACCGTTTGGCCCGGCGTTTGTGAGAGCGCGGTGGGATGGTGGACTTTCACACACGCGACATTGCACGGACGGCGGGGACTAAACTGGCGTCTTGGCGTTCAACTTTTCAATGGATACTCTTTAAAAAAAACCGACTTCTCATAGGCTGGAGGATGAAGATAGGTGGTTTAGAGGAGAACAACAAGAGGTTTGAAATAGTCCGACAGAGACGGTTACAGCTAGTTTGTAAGGGTCAAGGCAGCATTTTGCATTCGATCGTGACCTATGCAAATGGCTGCATCTAGTTGTTGCGGTACATTCTCCATGTCTACGCTGAAGACGTGGTAGCCCCGGCCTGCCACAATCAGTAGTTATAAATTGTATCCCCTTCTTACATTGACAATGCAACGTTTGTAATTTTAACTTGATTTCAAGAACGGCTATGGCTAGGAACTGAGCTCTGTGGTGAGGTATTGTCTCTGCCAAAGCTGCCTGACCCGCCTCTGAATTGCTTAGGTCAGTCCATGTGAGAGTAGCAAGAACTGTCTCGAACATTGTTGATCGTGGGTAACCATGGACTTGGTACCTTTACATCTCACCACACTGCGAGATGACAATATCCTGCACTGGCTTTCCTTCCGGATTTGCGAGGGTCCTCGTGTTCTCAATCTTGGTGACAACGTCCATGCCGTCGATGACGTTGCCGAAGACTACATGCTTGCCGTTCAGATGTGGTGTTCCGTGCTTTGCGGTAATGATGAAGAATTGGCAACCGTTGGTCTAACTCGTTGTCAGAGCTGCGTTTGTTCTTTGCTAGCGGCAAGACTCACATTCGGCCCACTGTTGGCCATTGACAACAGCCCGGGCTTGTCGTGCTTCAATGTGAAGTTCTCATCAGCAAACTTCTCGGTGCCGTAAATTGTCCTGGAACCGGTGCCATTGCCATTGATAAAGTCACCTCCCTGGATCATGAAGTTCTTGATCTACGCATGAATTAGCATGCAGCCAGGAAACCCTGAGCTACGGCAAGTTGTTACACCATGCGGTCGAGACGAATAAAGACGAGAAGGCACTTACCACACGGTGGAACTTGCAGCCTTTGTAGCCTTGTGGCTGACCACGGTTATTCTTGGTCTCTCCAGTGCAGAATTGACGGAAGTTCTCGGCTGTCTTGGGCACAACGTTCTTGTAGAGTTCCATCTGAATTCTCCCCAGCTTTTCCCCTACCAGCTCATGTCAGTAAGCCCATCGGGAATGCAGGGTCAAGATCCCGACAACGGTGACAGCGAGCCCAAGGCTAGACCCAAGAGAGACACGTAATGGAGGATGGCGCGGGGTGAGGGGTGCCACACCACCATCTGGAGAAAGCGGCACGTACCTCCTAACGTGACATCAAAAAGACGATTGGGTTCCTATCCTCGGCTGCTTCGGCCATGGCTGGGGCGATGCACAGTGACCTTGAGGAGATAGATCTAGATGGATGACGTTAGCTCGCCAGTGTGGCAGTGTGAACAGAGCAAACGAGCGATCGAGCAAGCGAACGAACGGACGGACTCGATCAGATGCACCCCGGAGACGTTGCAAGCCGGAGCAAGTGTAGACCGAAGATCTCTGGAGAGGGCGAAAAATCGTGCAGCAGCAGGATCGCTCGCCCTGCTTCAGTGATGCCGAAGACAGGATCAAGTCACGAACTAAGGCCAGGGCGGCTTAGTTGGCCGAGTAAGGTTCTCCACTCGAGCAGGGGTTTGTAACCTGCTGCGCAAGCCTGCGTGTCGTTTTGAGTGCGAGAGATAGGCCGAGGGTGAAGGTCCACGAGCGTGGGAGCCGTAAACGCAATGTCCGCAACAGCATGGGTGCTCGTAAACCAAGCCATGTCCACTGTACAGTATGCACTACAGTATGCGCTACAGTATGCGCTACCGTATGCGCTGACCCGAGATGGGGGTTGCTCGTTTCGAGACCCTGAGGGCTGCGTAACACGACTACTGTGTAATCATGTTAGCATCTGGCCAGGTGCATGCAACGCACAACGTCAACCAGTGCTGAAGGAAGCTGATATCATGATGAACAAAGACCGCCCAGCCCAAAATCAATGGCCAGGTAACTGCAAATCGGCATCTCACATACCGCATCGCTACGTATCTTTGCAAAGGAGTTACTCAGGGCTTCGTCCGTGAAGCGGCAATTATCGAGCGTTGCTGATCCGGGCAAGCCTTCACTAGGTTCCGGTCTGTTGCTGGCCGTGCATGCTGCGGCTGCGCTCTTTATCCTGTCACCCACCTTATGCCCTATCGCTCCTTCCCGACCCAGTTTCGACCTTCACCTCCCCGTCGCAGTCGCACTCGACGTGACTACTTGCACAGCGCCTGCAAACTGACTGTTCAGAGCGCATGGCCCAGCGAGCTGTTGTGCCAACTCACATGCAACCGCCAGTCGCAGTCGCAGTCGCACTCGCACCCGCACCCGCAATCGCAGTTGCAGCCTTTTAGTCAGCCTGTCGCTGTCGCTGTCGCTGTAGCTGTCGCTGTCGCCACTGCGCAGCACCCGCAGTCGCTGCCGTCACCACCACCAACTCCCGCTCCACTGGTTCAGGCGAATCCACGTCTCCACCTAAAAGTCGACGACATCGCTTTGCCTGCAGCAGCTCAACCCTCTGGAGATAGTGTCCGTGTTCCAGCTCCTCGCATTCTCGCCGTTGGTTTCCTGTCGAACCAACCTCGCCGTCCGCACCCGGCTTCCCGCTTGAAACCTAGCCTCACCGGCCCCGTCGCAACACTTGGCTTTCTGCGTCAGAAAGAAATCCTTACATAGCCATATGAACTCGTAGATCTACAACACTCCACAATGTCGTCTACGCTCTCCTCGGCCGTCTCCAGCACCAGCAGTGCTGCTGCCAACACCCCAACCACAAACCAAACAGGCGGTGGTGGTGGTGGTGGTGGTGGCGGTGGCGGTGGTGGCGGCGGAGGTCCAACAAGCTCGCCACTGCTGTTCTTCGTTGCCCTGGGCTTTGGTGTAGTCTTCACAAACCTATGGTAAACATGTTGCTAGTGTTATACGTGAGGATCGGTCCTACTGACACCTTTTGCAGGATCATTGTTGGTGTAAAGTACTGCTTCAGGTATAACCGTCGCCGCGCTGCCGCTGCTGCTGCCGAGAATGGAGCACCAATCGATATGGCCACTATGCCGCGACCGCACAGGAGAAGGAGGGAGAAGAAGCTGATGACCATGGACGAAGTCAACGACCAGTTCCCAATGTCCAAGTACAAGCAATGGAAGTCAAGTCGAGAGACCAACGGACTGCCAGCAAACGGTGGCATCGCGACCGCACCGCAGAGCAGAGCTGCCAGTATGAAGGACGTCGAGGGTGTTATTCCCGCTAGGGAGGGTGCTGCAAGCCCCAGGCCAGACAACGCGCTTTCCATGGCCCGTGAAGACATCCAGAACCCAGCAGCATCGCCCAGAGCTAGCATGTCACCGGCCGAGGCGAAGGGGACTGTCGCAACCTCGAAGAAGCCCGAGGATGAGAAGTCACCCATGTCACGGACCGAGGCCGTTGACACGACAGGGAAGGGCACCGAGCCAGCAAATGTTCGCCACGAAGACGACGACGACTCTGATGACGACGACGACCCTATCCGCACTGCTACTGCTCCCGAGTTGTTAGCTGAGCCTGGCGACACATGTGCCATTTGCTTGATACACTGGAGGACGACGATGACGTGCGAGGTCTCACCTGCGGTCATGCCTTCCACGCTAGCTGCGTCGACCCATGGCTAACAAGCCGTCGTGCCTGCTGTCCCCTCTGCAAGGCTGACTACTACGTCCCCAAGCCTCGTCCAGAGGGTGAGGCCACTGATCAAGTGGGTGCAGGTCGTCGCCCTGGAATGGGTGTTCGATCGCCCTCATCACCTCAGGCGATATGGACCAACCCCCGTAACGGTCTGTTCCGCTCGCGTGTTGTCATTATCGGCAACCCAGTTACTCAACAGACCCAGGGCGCCGATCGCTTTGGTCGTCTTAGCCGACCCAGTCGCCAGACTCGTTCTGCAACGGGTGATGCGACACCGCAAACAGAGACGACCGAGAACTCAGGGTGGGCGTCGAGGCTCAGAGTAAACAGGACACAGGGTCCGACCTTTTCGAACTGGTTTGGTCGCAGTCGTAACGAGCCGCAGCCGGACAGTGTCACTCAATCTACGCCCAGCCAGCTTGAGGCTGGCAACAGGTAGTCGTCATATGACAGACACGAATTCACATTTTCTTCGCACGAATCCTTACGCTTCTCACGATCATACTTTTAGCAAGCACTTGGTCGCGCAAGCAGCACTCGCACTTGACTTTCGGCGTCGGGATTTTACCACTGCACTACCTTTTATGCATCTGCATCACTTTTGGACACGGTGCCGCAGCGTGTTTGCGTTCGAAGCCGATTTTTGGGCCCCGATCGCTTGAGTTGGCTGCATAGTCAGGGTGAACGGACTGTAGATAGGATCGCCACTTATTCTGCAATTATATATGCAAATCATGAACAATCAGGCTGGAGTTGGCAGTTGTGTTGGGTTCCCATTTGAGTCTACTCGTTCCCAGTGACGACACACGTGGAGCTAATGTCGCACATACCTTCATGCGGTTGCTGGGCTGTCGCCGTGCTCGTGAACATGACATATCGGTCGCGCAGCTTGGAAAGACGGCGCCCCGGAGAACATACAAGTTGATCCCAATTTTTCACTTGTCGTATGCATGATCGACTAGATGCATCAATCACATGCGAGCTGGAGCGTGTATTCCTCCCTTAGCCTCCGCTATACGAGACAGTATCGTACTGCTGGACTCGGCATATCGATACCAGTACGATTCCCATCACACACCTTAGCGACACAAGTGATAATGGCACGCTGGTCGAGCAGTCCCTCACCGTGCCAAGCGTCCTGGTATAGTACCTTTCCCAGCCCGCAGTCAGCCCAAAGACGACAAACGCATGTTTTGGATCGATCGATTCGGTTTGTGTTATATCAACCAGACACATGGCCGAGTAGGAAGACGCCCTGAGTCCCACGCTGAGAGGCGTTTATATACTTGAAAGCAAAGCGCATCCTTGGTGGGTTGGCTTAGAAGCACACGGTAGCGCAGGGGCGTTCAAGTATGCGGCGTCTCCGGACATGACACTCGTTCCATCCTCTAGTTGACGCTGCTTAACTTCACATATGAGACTGGGTGGAAGAAACCCTTGAGATACCTGAACCACACAGCGATTGGCACGCGTACACGTTAAGCAGGCCGCTCGTGAGGTTGCCGTAGAACGGCGTTATGCAGAAATATTGGGTTTGAGCTTGGACGAAGCTGTATTTTTCGGGTGTTGGTGGTGGCTTACGTATCTGAGACCTTTGGTCTACGAGGGAAATATCCGCGTTATTGGATCTTTATCAAACAGTTTAGTCGTCCGGCATCACCATGGATGCTATCCAAGACTAGACCAACAACAATTCCAACACAACTGCAAAGTGGTCGTAAGCTGATATTCTCCAGTCTCTAAAATCTATCGTTAGAGATATTGGGATTGATACAATAACACCGCCAATACTAGCATCTAACGAGCAGAGATTCGCACAGGCATTCCATCCACCGGGTGCGCTGACCCAAATTGGATTTGATACGCTCGCTCGCCGTCCACTTTCTTGACCCCCTTTGGCTTGTTCAGCCGATCCCATTCGTCAAAGGCTTCTGTGAGCTCAAATTCGCGGGCTGTGAGCGCCAGCACAATTTTCATTTCCACCATGACAAGTTCTGTTGCAATACATGCCCGTGGTCCTAGCTCAAACGGTCACCATGCATTCTTCAGCGGCCGTAGCTCCTCTGGTCGGTCTTGATCACCTAGAAAGCGTTCGGGGATGAAATTGTCGACCTGCGGCCACCAAAGTGGATTGTGGTGAAGGCCGTGATGAACTGCCCAGACGAGGCAGTGTTCTGTCGGGAAACGTTGTCCTTTTGAGTCGGTCACGAAAAAATCACGTAAACCTCCTCGAGGCGCTGACACAACCGGAAAGACACGAAGAGTCTCTTTGATCACAGCGAGAGTGTATGTTAGCTGGTTCAGAAGCGCAGGATCCTCTGATAACATAGACGCAGCTCTGTCTGGATCCGGTCCAAGCACCGCATCGTGCTCTGCTCGAATTTTGGCCATTACATGCGGGTTTCGCGACAACAAAAGCCAAGCATAACAGATGGTTGTAGATGTTGTATCGTGGCCTGCGAAGATGAAACCCTTCATCTGACTCTGCGCATATTTTCTGAAGACAGGATCCAGTTGACCTGCGGCATCACTGGTCGAGCTATCTTCAGACTTGTAACTACTCAGGGCGAGGTCGATGATGGTTTTGCTTTTTGTAGCCCCTTGCATTGTACTGTATCGGCTGTCAAGGTCAAGATTGATGTACTTGTCCATAATCCTTCGGTTGTTCCACATGTGGAAATAGCGCATAGGGTTAACAAGCATCCAGATGCCCATCTCTAAGCCAAATGCGGCCCACTGTCGTTGGTGCAGTAAAGCTGAGATCCAAGGATTGGTCTGACCTTGGATGTTAAGCTTCGTATCTCTAAGCAGCGTCAGCAGGCTGTCGATGAAAGGTAGTGTGAGACAAAACCTACAAGGCAACTCTCCCAATCACATCGATAGCTAGGCCTAGTGCATGGTCCTCGAATGGGAACATTTCGCCCTCGTGGGCTCTTCGAAAAAGGTCTTTGCGGAAAATTGCGACCTCTTCCACTATAGTCGGGACCAAGCTCTGCATATGCCCAGCGGAAAAACCGGGATTGAAGAGCTTCCTCCAGAATTTCCAAGTTTCCCCATCTAGAGAATTGAGGTCATACCCTCCAGTGATGGGGTACATGAATACCTTGACGCCAGGATGCTTCGGGAGCATATGATCTGAAGCACAGAATTGCGCAATGACATCCGGATCTGTTACGACAAGCATAGGATCTGAGAACGGCCACAAGTCTAGATAGAATGTTGGTCCAAGATCTGGGTATCTCTGTCGGACCTGATCGGCCAAGTAATGGCCATGTGCATCAGATGGGAGTGTCTTTTGAATGCTAGCTACAAGACCAAGGTGTCCGAGCAAGATGTTATGAGGTGGCATCGGCTGCCAGTCGCTCAGTTACAACTTGCAGAATATATGTCAATCAGGTTTTACCCACCAGACCTTGCTTCCGTAACATCCTCATGTACCGTCGAGCGCGCCATGCTCTGCGTAGGAATTCCGTAGCGAGAACGATACCCAAGCCAACCAAAAGCGTCCATGTTAGTGTATACGCCGGGGAACCCGTGCGAAGAACCATGTTGCCGTTTTCGTTGTTCTGTTTTAAATATCAAGCTGGCAGCCACGCATGGCTAGACCAGTGAAGGGCGCTTTAGTAGTAGGCGACGGTAATGGCAAGGTGAGAGGGGATGAAACAGCAGGGGCAGGTCCGTGCGTGCCGCTTTGATAAGCTTTTGGTCTCAGCGCTTCCCTCTCGATAGCTACTACCGGAACTTTATCAGGCATCAATCAGAGGTGTATACGCAGAGGACTTCCTTGAACGCTGACTGTAAGAGCAGGCAGTCAATCGTAATCTTTTCGGTGTCCCGTTTTCTTTTGTGCAGATCCATCCCCGCTTTCCAGCAACAAAGCCTCTGATATCTCGAGCTACTACAGCGATGTAAGGTTAGATTTTCAGTCGAGCTACTTTTGAAGGCAAAGATTCATTATCTTACACTTTTCCCCTCAACGACGACATCTGCAAACTCTCTTCATATAAGTTTCTTAGTTAGGAGCCTTGACAATTGCGTCACTGGTCGCCAGTGTCTCGCCTGCGAGTATGCCATCTATAGCGTGTGACGGCCGCCAATACATCATGATTGATCTTGACATATCACATCCAAGTCCCTATCTTGCCAGGAGTGAAAAATGGCTACAGCAGTATCTCGAGAAAAGGTTTTTCTTCTCATGGCGGATAAAAATGTAGCCTGCACTGACATTGCAAACTCCGTGGAGGCCGGCGTTGAAACTGAAGAGGTGGTATATTTCAAACTTCTGGTACCACAATGCAGGCAATGTAGATGTCGATATACTTGTTGATCTGGATATCTGTTACACTGTCCTCGTTACGCTGACCCCAGTGCTTTCTGCGATGTCATATATCGCACCCACAACTCTGTCTACATCCTGACTCTTTAAGGGTATTCGATGCGCGCCCTCCCACTCTACGAGGGTTGTAGAGTCCGGTGAGCAGTATTCGTGCAAGAGCTTTCTGTGCAAATACAGCCCTGCATCAGCCATACCATGCACATGCAGCGTTGGTATATGTAATATTGCATCCTCATCCACCTCTTCGCAAAACTGGAATGCTTCTGACAGATCCGCTGCGCCCACTAAAGCCGGGCTTTTCAAAACCTCCGGATTCAGGTTGCTCGGCGGTGCTCTCCCTGCAAGTAAGATACCAAATCTCCAATGCAGACCTGAAACCTGCGTGAGTCCGACTCCGATTCTTCGACCTTCTCTTCTTGCTTTCTCTTCTCTCGCTTGCTGCTCCAGCAAGAGACTTGCAGACAGCTTCGCACCCTGACTGAAACCCATGAGGCCCACCCACTCTCCTGTGCCGCCTGCTCTATCATCGTCTTCCATTGCAGTTCGCATTGAGTATCCGATCTCTTCAATGCAACTTTCTGCATCGATTTCTGCGTGCTCGGGCAGCCATCTCAACCAGCGACGAAAAGGCGCGTAAGATCCATATACGTTGACGACATCGGCATGAGGATCGCAGAAGAAAGGCGCATCAACCCATACAAGACGAAAGGAATGTTGCAGATGTCGGATGAGTGAGCGTGATTGCGCCTCAAAGATTGCTGCGTTGACACCGCCGCCGTGTAGACAGAGTATCCGCGGTAAATTTCTTGTATCTGATTTGCCAGAGGGAATCTTAGAAACGGATGATGGGTCTATTGAAGGCATTGCGAGGACCCGTCCAGAAAATGCTATTTCCAATATAAGATCAGTAGGCAATAGCGACGTGAATCGGTGTAGCGGCAGGCGGCTCAGACGTAGATAGCTGTGAGTGGGATGAGGAACGTAAAGGCCAAAATAACCACCGAGAACCAAGACTCGCCGGCGCTATCACCTAAGGATAAGACGCCATTGTCGCATCCCCAGCTGTCAATGTGGCTAATCTCCGGAGGTCCGAAGCTCTTTGATCGAGATAGTCGTCAATCGCGCTTTCATCAGAAGAGCTTAGTGCTGCAGTTGCTATTAGCCCCTCCCGAACTTGAGGCTTCCACCCTTAGTATATCCGACTCACAAGTTAAACCCTCGATGTAGAAATTGCTACTGTGATGGAGGATTTGAACTCTGGATTAGATTTGTAGCAGAGCGTGGGGAGCCGGTGCAACGATCAGCGTGGAACAATAGTCTGAAGGCCTGATCGTACCGAGCCATGCATCGCTGATTCATCAATCATAGTACAAACTTCACCAATATATAAGCATGACGATGATGAAGGATGAAGTTGAAATGGGCTTGCATATGGTATGAGGTGAGTATCGAAAGGTGAAGGTGTGAATAGCTACACTGAATCTAATCTTATCAGTCCAACAATCGTACCTCGGCAACTATCCTTGCTCCTCTCGCTCCTCACGACTCTCCCAAGCACAATGCCAATTCGACAAACATGTAGTCTTGAACTCAGCCCGAGCTTCTGCTCTTCATACCAGTACTCCTTGCGAATCCAGCACACAACACGTAATAACGATGTCAGAGATACCAGTGATCATCGGCGTGGGTGACGTCAAGAACCGCGACATCAACAATGCGAAAGAGCCAGTAACGTTGATGCTCGAAGCCATCGAAATCGCCCTCAAAGATGCTTCGCCAAACTCTGTATCAGACCTGAAATCGGCAATCGACAGCATAGACGTTGTGAAGACGTGGACGTGGCCGTATCCCGATCTCCCTAGTTTACTATCAGAGAAGCTAGGCGTCCAGGACACGGTCAAGTGGAAGAGATATTCCGAGCACGGCGGCCACCAACCAGGGAAGCTCTTCGATGAAGCTGCGAAACGCATCACAAAGGGCGAGTGCAAAGTCGCGCTTATTACAGGAGGTGAAGCTCTAGCATCACGTGCGTCGTCACAGGATCAATCAACGAACATGCAAACATCTATACAGCTACTAACACACCCCAGTCTCTGCGTGTGCAGCAGCCAAGAAACTTCCGCCGCCAGGTTGGACTACTCCTTCGTCAGCTGTAGACTCCGTCTTCACGCCGACAGACCGCGATCTGGGAAACAGTACGATTTCCACTCTTTGGCAGCGTGTCTCCACTCACTCCCTCACAGACCTTGGTGCGATCCATAAGATTGGCGCGCCCATACACGTATATCCATTGTATGAGAATGCGTTCCGCGCATATCGCGGCCAGAGCTTGAAAGCCAACAACGAAGAGAGCGCGGAGCTGTATGCTGAGTTCAGCAAAATCGCTTCCGGTCAGGAGTATGCGTGGGGCCAGGGAAAAGCAACGATGCAGATACGATTGGAACAGTGAGCACATCTAACAGGATGATATGCTATCCATGTACTCACTCTCTCTTCCTTTCCTGAACTGAGCAACGTATAATGCTAACACGCCATAGACCCCCTCCTGATGAACGCATTCAACACCGTCAACCTCTCCAGCGCCATCCTGCTCACCTCGATCTCCTTCGCCAAATCCCTCGGCATCCCATCCAAACATTGGATCTACCCACTCAGCGGCGCGGGAACCAGCGACGCGACCAACTTCTGGCAGCGCCCCAACTTCCACAGCGCGCCCTCAATAACACAGTCCCTGCGCGCCGCGCTCAGCGCCGCAAACACAACGCCCTCGGACCTCGACCTCGTCGACATGTACTCGTGCTTTCCCATCGTGCCCAAGCTGGCCGCCGCCGCGCTGCAGCTGCCGCTCGTGCGCGGCCCCACGCCACTGACGCTGCTGGGCGGGCTGACGAGTTTCGGCGGCGCGGGGAACAACTACAGTATGCACGCGCTGACGGAGATGACGCGGCAGCTGCGCGCAGGGAGAGGCACGAGGGGGCTGGTGCTGTGTAATGGTGGCGTGCTGAGTTACCAGTACGTGGTTGTGCTGGGCACTGAGCCGAGGACGTCGCCGTATCCGGTCGACGACGCGCTGCCGGAGTCGGCGGGCGGTGTCAAGGTGCCGCGGTTGGCCGAGCATGCTGAAGGGGCGTGTTTCGTAGAGGTATGTTGGTTTCGCTATTTCATACACTCCTCGAGAGACCTTTACTGATGTGCCACAGACGTATACTGTCGAATTCAATCGCGACGGAACGCCACTGCGTGGTCATGTGGTTGGGCGGCTGAAGAGCGATAACGGGCGGTTCCTTGCGAACCACGGGGATGATAGGACGTTGAGACAGATGTCTGAGGGCACAGGTGAGATTGTGGGAAAGTCTGGATGGGTCTGGCAGGACAAGAAGACAAAAGGAAGAGGGCTATTTGCATTCGACAAACCGGCGAGATTGTAGATATTGCCCCATTCAACTTATATCAATCACATTGCTCCCATATGGTTTCTCAGAAAGTGACATTTGTGATTAGCAACGCAGAAACGTGGAATTGTTTGTAGATCGTATAATGTACAGCTCGAAGAGAAAAACTTTGAACGCCGAGGAAACAAAGATGCTGCAATCCTGCCACAGTCATACGACATCAATCGTAATGATGCTCGCTAACCTCATCATGCCAATGCTTTGTTCGGCCGTTATATATGCTTATGCGTCGTAGATGGACTCCAGCAATGCTTCGAATGCATCCGCCGCCATGCTCAATTAAAGTGATAAAAACAAAATTAACGATGAACGCTAGACAAAGCAAACAAAAAGGACAAATGAAATAACAGGGTAAGGCGCTAAGGAATGCATCCCGTGGTGCTCAGTTGGAGCGTTCAGTTCTCATTGACAGAGAATTGTGTGTTCGTCTCAAGACTCGAGAGCGTAGAGTTTGTATCCCAGGTCCCGTTGTCAGGAACACTTTCCGCGATACTCTTCATACTCTTCTCACGTCGCAGCTCTCTCGAGCTTCTATCAGGTCTCTCAGGTCGTTCGGATCGCTCGGATTTCTCGGACCTCTCGGACCTTTCAGATCGTTCAGATCGTTCAGATCGTTCAGCTCTGCCATGCTTCTCTGGACTTTGCTTTCGCTGCTCTTTCAGCCATTTCTTGTGGCTGTCAGCACGCATCGAGTCCTTTGAGCTTCTGCTGGTCTGCAATGCCTCCTTAAAAGCTTTGCCGTTCTGCATCGACATGGGGCTGTTTGGATACAACGCTTTCACTCCAGCACTCCGGCTCTCGCACATGTAGCGGGTCTTGAGGTCAGGTTTTTCGGAGCGCTCGATACGCTCGGACTTTCCTGACCGTTCGGTCCGCTCGCTGCGCTCGCTTTTCAGGGTTCGACTGCTAAGCGCATAGCCACTGGTCCGTCGCAGGGTTTCTGGACGTGGTGTGATATCGGGAAGCTCGTCTTCGGTATTACGGGTGCGTGTGGAGCGACGGCGCCTCAAAGATGGCTGGATGCGATGCGATTGAAGCGATTCGATTTCATCAAACGCCTCGAACAGTGGAGAGGTAGGTTGCGGTGGTGTACTGGAACGAGAATGCGGAGGAGTGGGAGGCTCGTGCTCTAAGAAGACAGGTAAAGTCTCGCTGTCTTGTGGTGTTGGCTCAGGCAACTCTTCCGCCGATTCAGCGATAGGGGCAGTCTCTGCAAGCAAGCGACCTGTCTCCACGAACACCGACTCAGGAGGAGCCTTCGAAACCTTCGATGGAGCATGTGTGAATATGCTCTCTACAGGAGGCGGCATACCAATGATGTTGCGCGGGGTCGCAAAATCGATAGGCCCAGGTGGAGGGCGTTGGTATGCACGTACAGGCCTCGGTGTAGGCTCATTGAGCGCAGCAATCGACGAGGGAGGCGGGGGTGGTGTCCTTCGTCTCCTCGGGGATTTGTCCGCGCCCTCGAGGGGAGAAGGTGGCGGTGACTTGGTTCGTACCGACGTCGTCTTCTCAGACATAGCCGGGGTAGGTGGGAGGGGATTTCTGGGCGGAGGAACCATAGGCGGCGGAAACTTCCCAAATTCAGCATTCGTCGGAGAAGCAGTGGTGAAGGATGGCAAACCGGCTGATTTGAGCTCCTCCGCCCTTGTGACCACTGGCTCTGCGTCGTCGTACAGAGCCATTCCATGATGGTAAATGCAACCTTCATCGTTCTTCTCGCCGTTCGCGTGGAAGTTCTCGTGTTTTGCTTCACGGTAGATGACGGGGAAAAGCCTCAATAGTAATGTTGGCTGCATATCGGACGGGTGTGTGGTATCGGCCAAAGAACCTATTAATGTGCCATCAGGCTTGTGAGCATTTTCGTAAGCAGGCCAGTACTCTGCGCTGGTGAACTGGTGCTCTTCATCATACAGAGCCGGCATCGTAGCAGTGATCATCTCACGCTCAAGACGGGCAAAGCGCCATGTCTCAGCAGCCAGCTTGACAATTCTCTTCACCGCGATCTTGATACCCTCTTCTTCTTTGGGATCGGCAAAGTGCTTGATTGCATTCACAATTTCTTCCACAACAGTACCGGCGGCAGTGTTAATCCGTTGTTTGGCACCACTGCTCGTGAAAGCAGCAAGAAGCGTCTGCTGGC
Source organism: Ascochyta koolunga (assembly GCA_026119515.1). Classification (NCBI taxonomy): domain Eukaryota; kingdom Fungi; phylum Ascomycota; class Dothideomycetes; order Pleosporales; family Didymellaceae; genus Ascochyta; species Ascochyta koolunga. The sequence goes on along the minus strand of JANLCG010000002.1, from coordinate 1,593,041 downwards.
GCCAGATAGCCTCTTTGCGAGTACTCTTGTCGCGGATGTGGTTGCTCATAGACAGAAACAAGGAATCAGCCTTGTCGTAGCGACGGCCCAGACTGAACAGGAAGGGTCCAAAGACGCGATACGTGATCAGTTTTGAGACTGTGTGTACTATGTATGCAGCACGAACTTGTCTGTTGACGTCCTGTTAGTAGTGATCCATGTTAAGTTGCATGTTGCACATACCTGGAGGCTGGAGTGTCACCCAAAAACGACGGCAGGTTGTGTGGCACCTGGGCCAGGTCCTCGTGAGGGGGCGTACTGGGAGGTGTTTGAAATGGGTCGCAGCAAGGTCGATGATCTGCTTCTGCAGCTGTGAGAACGACACTAGGCTGTTCATGTGGTTAGCGAAGTTTTGTAGAATTGCGAAAGAGGTGCTAGGGGCTCAAGTGCGATGAAAACAATTGCATTACGGAACACGAGGATAACTGTCTAGCTCTACGGTCGAGATACAGTCCAGGCTGCCTGCCTTGGATGCCACGTGCGCTTGCTGGTGGGCAGGCGCAAATGACCCAAGACATTTGGCCCTCCTCAACACCATGAAAATCCTCCAAATCAAAGTTGAACAGTCCAAATGTACTTACTAGTATGTGTCGCCCTTGCTTTTGATCTCAGCAATGTCACCATAGCACTCCATCATCTTCTCCAACCTGGCCTTTTCGGACTCGAGGTTGGAAGCGACGCTCTTGATGATCTCCTTCTCTTTCTGGCTTTCTGCCTTTAGCTCGTCGTACTTCCTCAGCAGGTCGTCCCTTTCACGGGCCAACTCATCAGCTCTTCTGTTTGCCTCATTGTGAAGCTCGGCCCAAGCCTTGTCTGACTCTTCCTTAGCCTGCTGGTACTGAGCATCCAAGGCCTCGCGCTCTTCGCTCCAGCCACTCTGAAGGCTGTCGCTATGCTCCTGGTGGCTTCTGATGAGGTTCTCGCGCTCAGCCAGCCAGTTCTCCCGGGCCTCTTCGTGGTCCCTTTCAGCAGCGCTGAGCTTTGTCTCAAGCTCATGGCGCTCACTGTCAAAATTGGCCTCGCGCTCTTGCTGCTGTCGCTCATGCTCGAGTCTCAACTCCTCCTTCTCAGCAGCAAGAGCATCTACTTCTTCCTGTCTTCGGGTTTCAGCAAGCAGATCAGCTTCCTTGAGCTTCTTGTCGAATTGGATAGCCAGCGCTATCTTCTCAGCATCATGCCTTGTAGTAGCAGCCGCTTTCCACTCATCAAACTCCTTCTTTGTCTGCGCTTTCTCGGTTGCATACATGGCTTCCAACTCTTTCACCTTGGTCTCCCAAGACTTTGTCGAAGCTTCCCACGCGAGCTTGGTGTCTTCGGCTTCCTCTTGTGTTTGTGAGTCTCGGCGATTTGTTCCCGAAGCTCTTTTACCTGCTCCTTGGCCTCAACTGAATGTTTGTTCTCAATGCTGATGATCCTCTCCTTCAGGTCATATATCTCGTCGTCTTTAGCTCTTAGCTTCTGCGAGAGCTGACCATGCACTTCCTTCTGTCTTGCAAGCGAGGCGTGCAGATCAGGAATGGCCTGGGATATACGAGAGAAGATGTCAGCTGTTTCACCGTCAAATGGAGAGCCGTTCTCTATAGCAGGCATGCCCATGCCATAGTCTCTTGAGCCCGAGGTGTCATGATGTTGGTGTGAACTGCCATTTGGGGGATACCCTGGTGGGTACTGGTTCCAAGTTTCTTGATATGGGGAGGAAGAGTTGTGAGAAGAGGGGCCGTAAGGATTGGGATTTGAATATCCTGGCTGACTCATCCCGTAACCCGGTTGATTTGGATAGTACGGCGGGGCACCCGGCGGGTAGCCATACCTTGGATGGTACCCTGGAGGAGGCGGTGGAGGATTTGGATAGTGTTCGACTGGCACGCGCGAGGCGAAGCCGCTAGCACGAGGATGATGCGCTGGCGCTGCGTGAGGTGGGTATCTGGACCCACTACTGTCACGTGAGGAACCTAAAGCCTCACCGCTTCTATTTGGGCGTCTGCGCTGGACAAGTGCCGAGTCGGAGTCGTCTTCATCATCGAAAGCAGGCACGTGTCGCGTGCGCGCCCTCTCCACAGGTGGGCTAGGGGCTGGGGGTCTGTCATCCACAATTTGACGAGCAGCTTTTCGAGGGGCTGGGGCTTCACGGAGTCCTGGCGCCTCCGGAGCTCTGGACTTCGTCATCGCTGTGATCATGGAATGAGGCGACTGTGGAGGCTTTTTTGATGCAGCAGGGATTGGTTGACAGGTGTCAAGTTCGGCGTTGGAGAGACCGGGGTCTGCAGCAGCTGCGGGAGCTGCAGGAGGCTCTGGCTCTGGTGCGGGACGAGGCGTCGGCGCTCGTGCAGTCTCAACAACCGCTGGCTCAACTACTGCCACAGACTCGACGACGGGCTCCTCTGCTGGCTCGACCGCTGGTTCGGGATTTGCCTGGTCTTCTGCGGTCGGTATCTGATCACCCTCTGATGCCTCTGGTGCCTCTGGCACCGATATCTGGGGTACTTCGGTGGGCTCATCTGCGCAAATGTTAGTCAGATCTGATAGTCAAGCAATCAATGCATGGAGTTATGGCTTACCTTTCTGCTCTTCAATAGGCTGCTCAGCTACAGACACAGTCTCTGGAGGTACCGGAAGTGAAGATGGTTCAGCAACTCCGTTGACAGCGCTAGGTGTAGGGGCTTGTTTCTTCGCCTTCTTGTCTTTTTTGTTCTTCTTGCCCTTCTTTGGCGTAGGCGCCCATTCATCCTCTGCATTGGGTTCCTGACGCTCAGCTACAGCTGCTTCTGTGGGCACTTGCTCTGCAATCTCGGCAGGTACTTCTTCAGTGGCTGTCACAGCTGGTTGTGGCTCCACAGACTCTTCTACAGACTCTTCTACAGGCTCTTCCACAGGCTCTTCCACAGGCTCTTCCACAGGCTCTTCCACCACGGGTTGCTCTTCCACCACCGGTGGAGACTCGGAAGATGCCTCTGCAACAGGTTCCGTTTGAAGGGCGTCGCCATCATCGTGCGCGACCTCCTGCTCGACTGCTAAGCTTTGCTCTGGTTCCGCCGGTGATTCTGGAGATGCCACTGGAGGCTCTTCTATTGCACTGACGACCTCGGGCTCGACCTCGACTTGAGGCTCAGCGACAGTCTCAGTCTCGGTTGGAGCCTCCGTTTCTTGTGCCGGCTCGGCAACTTCATCTGCTACTTCCTCATGTTGCTCCGCTGGCTCTATTGTAGCCTCCGCGTCTGTTGCAGCCTCGGTTGCTACTTCTTCCAGCTCGTTTGCAACGCTTGTGTCGTTGACGGCTTCCTCCACAGCAGGAGTCTCGACGTCTACGACAGGTTCTGTGATTGGCTCTGCTATTGCTTCATCTGTCGGTGGGCTTGAGTCGGGCAAGTCTTGACCTTCAGATGACGGGACCTCAAGATCGGTTGTTTCTTGAGTGGCTGGTTCAGATGTGGGTCCCTCCACCGCCTCGTCGATCTCTGCCTCTGGCAGTGCTGTCGGTGATTCTGGTTGTTCGTCTGGTATCGATTCAACAGCAGGTGTCTCTGGTTCTAGCTCAGTGACGTCTGGAACCGGCTCCTCGACAAGGGGTGCTGGTGCTGGCGTGGGGCTTCCTGGCGGGGAAGTGATTTCGGCCTGCTTCTGTGCATTCTTCTTGCTCTTCTTCTTTGCCATAGTGGCAATTGGGAAAGCCCCTGGGTCTGGGTGTGGGGACCCCGAGTGCCGTGATCCTGGAGTAGTTATGTATTCCTTGCACAAAAGTTGAGGGCAGTCGTCACAATGGTGAGGCTATACGACTGCTTGCGTGGCACACTGACGGGGAACATGTACATGGCCAACGAACACGCGCATTAGGGGCTATATAACAGATGGTGCATGGTAAGGTTCCTTAGCCGTGCATCGAAATGACTTGAGTTGGATACGCATGACGGTCCAATGGGGATGGTTGCACGGAGAATGAGCTGGCAGCGTAGTCCGAGCCGAGTCATCTATGCGCCGCAGTCGAAGCCTATTCGGCGTCTAAGAACAGCATCACCAGCCTCGCCAGTGCGTGGGGCATGCATCGCCGCGGGCAATGGCCTCATGTCTCTTGCAACGGGCCACGAAGGCAGCTACAAAGGAGCCTCAGACTGCTTTTGATGCAATGGAAGAGGCTGGGAGAGGATGGGGACGGGATTATGACTGATTCGAAGTAGAGGGAAGCAGATGGATGCGCGTGTGCTGTCTGTGCTTGAGATGCACATGGGACCTCGTATGCAGGCAGGGTCATGGTGGGTATGTGTTGGCCTGCGACTGGTGCAACGTCACCGAGCGCGAGAGAATGGTCGCTAGCCGCAGCCGCCTCGAGGGGGTTGCATGGTTAGTGAGTTGAAAGAGCGGGTAGACGTGCAGACGTGCAGACGTGCAGACAAGGGCGCAGATGCAGCGGTGTGGGTTTTGGATGCATGGCCAGCAAAGCATCGAGCTATGGCGCCAGCAACGCTGCACTGACCAGCTTCACTTGACAGCGACGATGCTCACGTGCTACCGCGATGCGGCGTTCGCTCTGGCGCACCCACCCCTTCTCCGTGATTGGCGCTCGCGTCAAGCTTCCCGCCGGCGCTCCCACCACAGCCCGCCGTCCAAGCATGTCAACGCGCCGCAGTCCGCATTGCAGTCCGCATTGCAGTCCGCCCAAGCTGAGGCGGCATGGTGAAGCCACGAGCGGCGCGCAAGCAGCCCGTCGTGCTCTCCTCGGACACGGAGCGCAGCCCTTCACCGCCTGCTCGCAACCCGCCCAAGAGGGGCGCACTAGCCCGTTCGTCCACTTGGACTGATGTGCAGTCGACTGATGTGCAGCGCGGCAGCAGCGTGCAGACGAGACGAGCAGTGTCGCCGAAGCCCTGGTCCACCACGCCCACCACGACCAGCACGCCCACCACGTCCACCACGCCCACCACGTCGCCCGCCAAGCTGAAGCCGGTTCATAAGCCCATCACATCCTTCTTCCGCCCCGGCACTGCGACTGCGCCTGCTGCTCGCTCGCCGTCTGTGCAGCCCACACCGACACCCAGCCCCTCGAAACGCACCACACCGCTGATCGACATCGACGACGACGACATCGACGACATCCTCGAAGCCTCGGCCGATGATCGTCCCGCCCAGCCACCCACCGCCCTGCCCGTGCGCAAGAGGAAACCCGTGACGGCTCTGCCTGCCTCGGACGCTGGCAGTGGCCCCAAGGGCAGCCAGAAGTTCCTTCGCACAGCAACCGGCGCGCGCGCTACCCCTCCACCGCCACCCTCTGCCCGCACCGACCCTGTAGACGGCCGGCCATGGACGGACAAGTACGGCCCGCTGTCGCTCGACGAACTGGCAGTGCACAAGAAGAAGGTGTCAGATGTGCGCACATGGCTCCAACATGTCTACAGCGGCCAGCACAGGAAACGGCTGCTGCTTCTCAAAGGACCAGCCGGCAGCGCCAAGACGACCACCATGGCCTTGCTCGCCAAAGACCTGGGCATCCACATGCACGAATGGAAGAACCCCACCAGTTCCATGTCAGAAACCCACGGGGTCGTCTCTGCAACCGCCCAGTTCCAAGACTTCCTGGGCCGGGCTGGCGCATTTGGCAGCCTCACCTTCCATGGACCACACCAGAGTCCACCACCCATCTTGTCCACCAGCACGGACAGTAGAGGGAAGCAGCTTGTCCTTGTAGAGGAATTCCCCAATACATTCTCGCGGGCATCATCCGCACTACAGTCTTTTCGATCCTCTGTTCTTAACTTCCTTGCTGCCACCACTCCCTCGGCTTCAACCTTCTTCGCTGGCCAGGCCCGCCCTAGCCCCTTCATCACGCCCATCGTCATGATCATCTCTGAGACCCTGCTCTCCACCAACACGGCCGCTGCTGACAGCTTTACTGCTCACCGTCTGCTCGGTCCTGAGATTCTGACTCATCCGGGAGTCTCTGTCATCGACTTCAATCCCATCGCACCAACGTATATGACAAAAGCACTGGATCTTATCGTGGTCAAGGAGGCACGCAAGTCGGGGCGCAGGAACACTGTTGGGCCTCAAGTCATACAGCGCCTCGCAGAGCTTGAGATGTGCGCAGCGCCGTATCGTCACTCGAGTTTCTCTGCTTGCGTCGAGATGATTCGGCCGGGTGGGGCGCGAAGGTCAACTTCTCCAAAAAGAAGGGTGCCAAAGATGTGCCCATCACAAAGATGGAAAAGGAGTCGCTGGAACTAGTCACCCAGCGAGAGAGCACTCTTGGCATCTTTCATGCCGTTGGCAGGGTCGTGTACAACAAGCGTCTGCCAGAAGATCCAAATACTCCTGTACCCCAGCCACCATACTCGTTCCCCGAACGGCGGCGACCGAAGGCCTCCGAGGTCAACCTCGATACGCTCATCGACGAGCTCGGCACCGATACTCATACATTTACTGCGGCACTACACGAAAATTATGTTCTCTCGTGCGCAGGAGCAGATAGCGAAGAGACAATGGATTCAGTGGATGGCTGTATCGAAGCCCTGTCCGACGCCGACCTACTGTCGCCAGATCGATTCGGCGCTGGCGCTGGCCGACGCAACCTACAGGGTACAAGTGCAGACCACCTTCGTCAGGACGAGATGTGTTTTCAGACGAGCGTGCGTGGGCTTCTCTACAACCTACCACACCCCGTCAAACGGATGGCCCCACCGCCCGGTGTCATGGGCATCAAAGCGAAAGGGCAAGGAGCCAGCGCAGTCGCACCCAAAGGCGGCAGTGCGTTCGTCATGTACTACCCAGCCTCACTTCGCATCTGGAAACAGCAAGAAGAAACCAACGGTCTCCTCGAGCTATGGGTCTCGAGAGCCCAGCGCGGGGAACTCTTCTCCACGGGCAGAGGTCCATACCAACCCACTCCCCCAAGTGGCGGTGTTGAAACCTGGACACAAAATACACAGCTCTCCCAAGCACCATCCCTCAATGACGAACCGCCCCCAACAATCATCGGAAGCGGCGGTTCCGCACGCAACGAAATGCTCCTGGAGCGGCTCCCCTATCTCCCCACCATTCTCCTCAAGTCCCGCATGGCTTCCCCCTCCACAGCTGCCACGATTCGCGAGATACAGAGGATAACCTCATTTCACCACGTCGGAAGCAAGTCCGGCGCCGAAGAAGACGGAGAGGAGACATTGGAGCAGCAAGCAGGCGACCAGGAGCAATGGGCGACAGATGCGAACACGCCCGCGACGCCGCACAAGAAAAAAGGCGTGCGCTTTGTAGAGACCAGAGCGCAAGCGCATGAGCATGACGACTCTGCAATCGCGGGCCTGTCTGCCAAGGGCGCGAGTCTGGTGCTGGAGGATGACGATATCGAGGATTGAACTTGTTCTACACTACCTCCACCAAAGGAAAGCGTACAGACGGACTGCATGGACTATGCCATGCCATGCCATGGTATGGTATGGTATGGTATAGCGTTTGCACAAGCAACGTCTCACTCAGCATGTAATTTTCAATTACATTTTCTTCACACACTCACACACGACATTATTGCCGATACGGCGTAAGCGAGTTAATCCCCACCAAATCAAATCAAACCAAACGAAACCAGAACACGGTCTCGAGTTCTTGAGTTCTCAAGTTCTCGATTCGTTGGCTCCTCCACTCGATTCATTCGCGCGCCACGCCTACTATGTATATATATATATACATGTATGCTAGACGCTCTGGGTATCCCAAGCAGTGTGTAAATGCGAACAACAGACCAGCAATGGAAAGACAAGGAATAAACAAACACACAAGTAAACCAACGCAAACGGGAGTGAAGTGAAGCAAAGTGAATGTCAACGCCCTGCCCACACAAGCAAGACGAGTAAAAGTGCTCGTCAACTGCATTCCCACTTCAACCAGCCAGCTAACCACATACCGCTAAATGCTAAACGCTAAATGTAAACGTGCCGTGAGAGGCTCATCATCCCGACTCCTCGCCCTCACTACTAAAATAGCCCTGATCGATTCGCAAAATCCACTCGATCTTCTCGCGCTCGCTCTTAGCGCGGAAGATGTAGGTATTGGTGGTTGCGAAGACGGCGAAAATGGTGTCTTTCTGCTGACTCGTGACGGCTACTGCTCCTGCTCCCCCGTTGGCGGCGCCACTGCTCGCCTGTCGAACATGTCCTGCGCTGCCATTGAGCAGGCGCGCAATCTCCGGGCTGTGGTTGATGCGCGCGTTGGTTAGGTTGATGGCGTTGAGCTCGTCGCCGTCAACCGAGTAGACGTGCAGATAAGGTTTGCGGAACTCGACGTAGCGGCGGATCCAGCGCGTGTTGGTTGGGTCGGGCGTGAGTAGGAAGGATGCTTTGAGCAGATTGGGGTTCTTGGATATGAAGCGCACAGTGGCGGTTAGGTTGGGCTTGGGGGCTGGGCTGTTGCCGCGCGAGGGTGAGCGCGGGGCGAACGCTGCGCCGGCCGTAGGGGGTTCAAGGTTCTGTGTTGAGAGGATGATGGACTCGGGCGCTTTGTGGCTTGTCCAGAGTTTTAGTATTCGTGTCACGAGTTGCTTCTGTCGATCGTCGATGCTCGTCTCCATAACAGGTGTATCGGTTTTCTGGACGCTGAGCATCTTAGGGGAGAGGATGGTGCGCGCGAGCTCAATCTCCGCAATACGTCTTCGTCGCCGTTCCACACCAATGTAATCTTTGACGAGCGAAACACCGCGCGGTGTCCAGTCGGCAAGGTCTTCTTCGCCTTTGACATAGTCGTCGCGTGTGTTCATGCGCCAGAGATCGGTTGCGCGCTTGACGGATGTAGGGCGGATGGCAACGTTGAAGATGCCGACTGTGGAGTGGACGACCTTGACCGAGTTCCAGAGGCTTGATAGGGAGAAGAGAGATGTTTGGCGGGTGTAGGTGCGGTTGCGGATTTGCATTGCGAGATCGAGAGAGAACACCATGGGTTCGTCGAGCTTCGCGGACGTGACGTTGAAGAGAAGATTGGCTTGTACGCGGTACTTTTCCTGGGTGGCACGGTCGAGGAGAAGAGATCCATGGGCTGTACTGTCCCATCGGCCAATGAATTTGACATTCGTAGTGCCATCAGCGTTGTCCTTGACAGTAGGCGGTGCAGTCAAGTCGACAGGAACCTCTCTGACGGGAGAGTCGATCCCAGGAGCATTGCCAGATGCATCGATCAAACGAATGCGACCCATACGCATTGAAGTCACGTTTTTCCACTGCAATGTATCGCCGCAAGTATGAGTGAGATTCACAACAATGCGCCTTGCCAGACCTTGATGCAGCTGATATACTCCGGCGTCGAGGACGCTGCTTTGTGTGACTTCGACGGGTTGATATGTTCCGTCATCCGATATCTCCTGTATCTGAATGCGGGAAAATATGTCGTGTGCATCTTCGGTATAGAACTCGGACTCCGCTATGCGTGCAGTACGGCGCTTCTGCTTACGCTGGGGGCTTGATCTCGCATGTCATCCCAACTCAGCAGCTTGTCGAGATGCATGGAGGTCACGCGTGCAAAGATGGCGACGCGCAGGAAAGTGTCTGGTGGACTTGGGTATGGTAAGCTCATACTGTGAAACGTCTGGAAGCGGATGGGTCCTTCGTCGAACTTGTTCATGAACATTGTGCTTGTCGCACCTCCCTCTTTCGCAAGACTGGGTAGATACAGCAAAGCATGAACGTCTGTCCCTTCTCTTTCAGGAAAGCCCACAAGCTCATGCAATGTGACACTGAAGTTGAGTGTTGTGGTCGGCGCTTCTGCAGAAGAGGGTTCTACTGACAGATGGATGATGCCGATTGGGTTGGCGGTGTACGGTGAGATAACATCAAGCTTCATATCCCGCACTCTTGACTCGAAGACAGCAGCGAGCGGTACATCCACATCGCCAATACGGGAGAACTCGGGCATACAGGGATCGGAAAATGGACTTTCTGGGTTGAAGTGCTGCATGTACTCAGGCCGGTTCATGTACTGATGCATTTGATGCATCCGTCGTACACGTTGGCGTAGCTTCCGCAGTGACCAAAGATGGATCACTTCATGCTTGAAGTCGATCACGCGTACACCGACACAAGGCTTCGGCATATCGTCCAGATCATCGTCGTCCTCCTCGCCGGTATCAGCGAGATTGATCAGATCGTAGGTCGAGGGTACAGTTTGGCCAACGTCAACGATGCAGAACTGGAAGACAACGTTCTTGTCCATCTGTTGGCTCATGACTTGCGCTTCCTTCAACGTAGCAGCATTCTGCAAAATGGTCTCGGTCATAGTGACATATTTCCGTTTCCGCCAAAGCTGAAATGCTGTCCTAGCCTGAGCCAGCTGTTGTTCGTTCAAGCCTCTATTCGTAGGCGGGCTTTCCTCATCGGGAATGGGTTCGTGGCCGAGTTTTCTTAATTGACGTTCAAAAGTCTCTTTCTGCTCCTTCAGCTTCGTCTCCATCTCTTCTTTTGCAGCACGTAGTTCATCCAGCTCCACTTTGGCTTCTTGGTCGGCCTTCAGCTTAGCCTGATAGTCTTCCTTTTGTTTCTCTAGCCTTTCTTGCATATCGCTTTTCAGTTCGCGCATCTTCTCGCTATCCTCGTATTGTGGCGTTGAGGGGGAAGTAAGCATTGTGTCGACTGAGAAATTGTCGATAGTCCCAGTAGATGCATACTTCTCCCGTATAGGGTACGACGATGACGACTCCGTATCTTCTTCTTGCTCAAATAGACGATTCGCATGGCCAGCCTTGCGATTGTCGCGTTGTCTTTGCAAGTCGTCAATGATGGCATCAAACTCGTCATCTGGCAGGTTCTCGATGCGCTTTTCTGGCCCTAGCCATGCGGCAAGTGCTTCCCTGCGCGCGAATGTAAATTCTGATTCCTTGCCCCGTTGCCAAAACGCGGGTGAAGATGCTCTGGGGCTGTCAGGGTCGAACTCAGAGTTGGCAAGACTGATCGTGCTATGTGTCCTGTCGTGGCCAGGCCTCGGTGCGGGTGAAGGAGAGTTCAGCTGGCTGGCATGTACAGAGTGTCGCAGTAAGCTCTTTCCCACTTCGGCGCGCTCTGCCCTGACTTCTCCTGGATTTGTAAATCGGAAAATGTGGAAGTCACCAAGAATTATGCGGTGCCCACTTCTAAGCTGCATAGGCCTGTCTATCCGAAGACCATTGACCATGATGCTTGCCCCATCCATTGGAACTACAGTGACAGTGCCGTCGACGTTCTCGAGGTCACAATGATGTGCAAGTATCTGCGATCCGTTCAAGCGAATGGCCGCAGTCTGGTCTTTGGTGTCCGAGTTGCCCACAGTCGTTGTTCCAGGTTTGAGGTTGTAGATGAGACACTCGTTCATGAGCGCATCGTCACTCAGATTGACCAAATGTGGCATGTTCTTCGGTGTGGAGAGACCAACAAAACCCTTCTCAATGCTGATACCAAGTTCTTCCAAAGCAGCCTCACGCTCCTTGTGGATCTCCTCGGTTTTTGAAGCTTCTCCTCCCATGTCTGATTGAGGTCCTTGTATAGCTTTTCTGACTGGTTCAGTTTCTCCACAATCTCAGCCTTTGAGACCTTCTTCTCAGTTCCGTCTGCCTCAGTGATTGTGACAATTTGCTGTTCCAAAGGTGTGCCCGGCGCATACTGCTCTGCGACCATACCACCACTCCCGCCTCCACCTCCACCTCCGCTGAGCTGTGAGCGTAGTTTTGCGAGCTCTTCATTCAGTTCACGAATCATGCGCGCATTCGGGTCTTCGTTAACGACAGCGTGGTTCTTGATACGTTTCGCAGAATCGGCATATCGAAGGGTTGACAGGGTTTCGTCGAAATTGATGTCGGCAGGCGAGATGGCTGCAACCATGGCGGTCATGCTGTTTCCTCCTAGCGAGTCCTTCAACAGCCAAGTCAGAACTGAATCTCGATATGGCACCTGCGTCTTCTTCTTGCCCGAGGACTGATCAGCCAGCGCTGCAATAACACGCCCCAGGGTGGAAAGAGATCTGTTGATCTCTGCGCCTTCCTTCAGTCGTGCTCCTGTCGCACCTGTAGACTGTGCTCTTTCCGAACCTGCCAAATCGACCAGACTGATCTTTGCGACTCTTTCTCCACTCAGTCCTGCTTGGGCATCGTGACGCTTCTGTGTGAGAGTGACAGTAAAGACGGCGTGTGATCGTGAGGATGTCTCGTTCATGTTCGTCGCTGCAACGGTACGGGCCTTGTTTCCTTCGTCCATGAGATTCTCGATATCTGGAAACGACTGGACTACCAGTTTCGCCAGGTCTTCAACGTATGGACCGGTCGAAGGGTGTTCTCGGACTCGCAAGTTGCCCTTGTTCGATGGGTTGAGAAGATCGCGCACACGCTCGTTGTAGATTTCCAGGTACGAAACCTCGACTGTGCAACTCGAATTCTTGTCTTTCTGCATCTCCCCAATCCTCTCGAACATGTCTTGACAAATCTTGGGGATAATTCCATACTCCTGTCCATAACCCATCATGGAGTAAGACTTTCCCGAACCCGTTTGACCATAGGCAAAAATACAGTTGTTGTATCCTTGGAAGGCATTGTCCAGCAGCGGCTTCCCAGGTCTTCGTGCAGGTTGTCTTGTCCAGCATAGTTGGGTGCGTCGCGGTCGAAGGACCAGTATGAACGGTCAAAGGCAAACGTCTTGGTGCCCTCGGCGGCGGCTTTTGCTGCCTTTCCTTGGACGTTGAGGATGGTCGGCGGTCTGAGGATCGTCTGGTCGCCTTTCATCTCGACAATACATTGTGCATTGCGCTGCTTCTCTGTGCTGTCTTAGCTAGGGAATAGGACCGGATCTTCATGTGGGCATACCTCGCCCGTTGAAGGGCCTACACCTCACCACCACCTTGATGTTGCCTCCGCCGGATGCCATGGCGTGGGAGCAATTACTGCTTCGTTTCCAAGATTACGGGGGTGCTGTGTAAAGGAGTGAAGGCCAGTCGAGGCAGGGCTTATGCGGCGGTCATGTGCGAAACATGGAGGAACATGCACCACGGCGAGGAGTGGAGTGTTGTCGAGGTGGTGTAAAGGAGGCGGTCAGTAGTGGAGCAATCTACGGTTGTTATGGTCGAGTCGCGGCAACTAATAATGCGCGTGCATCCCTGTCCATGCCCGCTGGCTTGGACCCTGTTCTTGGCATCTGTCATGGCGTAGGGTTGGAGATGACTGGAGCAGGCCGAATGCGCAAACCACACACGACAGTCGGTAGTCGTTCATGGTCCATGTGCTTGTCACCTTAGACGATCCATGGCTGACGACATGTTCGCGCCGCCCGTGAACCGCGCGATGAAGGTGCTGGACCGCAGCTTCTTCCAGAAGACGGTCCCCGCATCCGCCGCGAGAATCTTCAGGCCGCAGGACATTGCGCGCTGCCGCAAAGAGCTGCAGCTCAGCAGAGACACACTGCCCAACAACCGCATACCGCCTGTGCGGGCCGACCCCGACGCCGGCCGGGCACAGAGAGGCGGCAAGTGCCTCGTGCTGAAGCCGGAGATTGTGCATGACGGTGAGTCGACTGCCCCACGCGACACTCTGAGGTGCTGAGTCTGAACGGCCGGCAGACCGCACCACATGGAGCCCCAAGCTACGCGACCTCGAGCAGGACGGCACCCTTGGCGTCATCCCCTACCCGCTGCACCTCGACTACGACTACTTCACCTACTCGGAGATCACGAGCGCAACCATCCCGCCGCCGGAGAAGAAGAACGACGATGAAATACCCCAGGGCTTCACGCTCGCCGGCCACGTCGCCCATCTGAACCTGCGCGAACGCTACTGGCCCTACAAGCACCTCATTGCGACCGTCCTGGCCGACAAGAACCCCATGGTGAAGACGGTCATCAACAAGCTCGACAACGTCGGCAGCGAGAACGCCTTTCGCACCTTCCAATACGAAGTCCTCGTTGGCGAAGACGACCTCAACGTCCAAGTCCACGAACAGGGCTGCACCTTTCAGTTCGACTTTGCCAAAGTCTACTGGAACACACGCCTGCACACCGAGCATGAGCGTCTGTGCAGCCTCTTCCAGCAAGGCGAGGCAATCTGTGACCTAACAGCCGGTGTCGGCCCCTTCGCCATCCCTGCAGGGAAGAAGAAGTGCTTCGTCTGGGCCAACGACCTCAACCCAGAGAGCTACAAGTCGCTCGAGAACAACATCACCATCAACAAGGTCGGCGACTATGTACGCGCCTTCAACTCCGACGGCACCGATTTCATACGCACCGCCTCCGCCCACCTGCTCAGGAGCTCGCACTCGGTCGACATCATGCCCAAGACCAAGTTCTCGCGCAGCAACCCGCCCAAGGAGAAACCTGCGCCCCTGAAGACGCTGACACAGCCGCGCATCTTCGGCCACTACGTCATGAACCTGCCTGCCAGCGGCATCAACTTCGTCTCCAGCTTCGTCGGCCTGTACGCCAACGTCCCCGGCGTCCCTGTCGAGGAGATCAAGAAACTGTTCGAGAGCCGGAAGCTGCCCATGGTGCATGTGCACTGTTTCAGTACCAAGAGCGACGACAATGTGCAGGAGAAGAAGGAAATTTGCGAAGAGCTGTCGAGGCAAATGGGCTACACCATCACCCCCGACATGCCCGAGGTCGACATCTACGATGTGCGCGATGTAGCGCCTAAGAAGAGGATGTTCTGCGCTACTTTCAGGCTGCCGGAAGAAGTCGCATTCAGGAAGATATGAGTCCAGAGTGCCAAGACGGCTGTGACATGGCATAGACAAAAGCTCCTCTCTCTCTTCTCCGCAAAAGTGGCATTGAGTATACCCATCGAGGTTCGAAAATACCAAATTTTACATCCGTGTCCCCATCTTTTTCGCTCTCTACAAGTACACACTTCGTCGACATTCCATCCATCACACGACACCGCACATTGACTTCCTTCCCTTGCCACTGAGCGCCTCACAGGTCCATCAACATCTCATCATCAATACCGTTGTCGTTGATGTTCTCTTCGACCTTGCTAGTCTGCATCGGTGTGCGCTGTCTTCCAGCAATGCCGTTCAGGTCGACAGTCTGCGAGTGGTCGAAATCGACGTCGACTTCCACATCATCGTCGTCTCGAGATGCCTTGTCTCCAGAACTGGGAGCTGGCGTGTCCCTGTCCATGAAGGCGACTGCGCGTGCTGTATCGATCCGCTGCTCTGCTCTGCGCGTGTCGAGAAAGCGTTGGATGCCTTCGTGCAGCGCGCCTCGAATCTCCACGCCGTCTACCCGCTCGAATACGGCATGCAATGTGTCGTCGACCCTGGTCACCCACTCCATCATCTTCTGCTCCGTGATGGGTGTGGCGAACATGTCGAATGCGTCTGTGGTGTCGTAGCCCCACTCTAGGCTGTTCACCTGCATGTCGAGTTTGCGAGCCTGATTCGCGATAGATGAGACGCTCGTCTTAACGGGGAGAGATAGATTGTGAATCTCATAGCCATGAGGTACAAAGTTGAGAGGGAGGATGGAGGATTTCGTCCGGGGAAGACCGCCACCTGCCGTCCGGCAGCGTCGCGGGTGAGATGCGGGTTTGCGTGTAGATTCCATATCCGAGTGTCTAGCTTTGCGTGTGGAGTTTGAGGATGGACCTGGCGAAGCACCCTGGTGGAACTTGAAGAGTTCTTCCATTTCCCCAGGGCGTGTCTGTTGGACGCTGGTGACGGTCGACTGAGCGTGGTCTGCACGGTGAGCTAAGTGTTGGGCTCTCCCGCTCAGCGTATGCTCGAAGTTGTTCTGGGATGCATAGCTGCTGTGAGCCTCCGGAGGGAGCAGGATAACTGACATCAGATGGTGCACACCTTGACTGACTGAAGAAATCGCGGATATCATGGCTGTTTTCTTTTGCCTCGGCCAGGTCTTCCAGCCCCGGAAATACTAGGGACCTCTGTGATTCGGGAGAAGACTCATTCAAAAAGAAGGGTAGCCCTCGTTGTTGAAGCCGTTTCTGTGAACAAGAGGCCCTGGGAACATCAGGGGTCGGCTGTCCAAGCCTGGTGTCCTTTGATGAAGTAGTTGGATGTTTATATGGCTTGTTTTTGAATGATTGTTGAGATTTTTGTTTCTGCCATGGGGCAGCCGAGCCTACAATTGACGTATTAGAGATGAAAGTTTGCGGCGCCGGTTGAAAGGAGTCAGGAGGAGACAGTCTCCCTTTCGACGGCGGTAACTCAAGGAAACGACGCATCTGTGGACCCGATGCGTGATCCAGCACAGAGTTGCTCTGAGGAGCAGAGTTCAGCCGAATTTGAACGTTACGTTGTGGCTCATTGCCAAGTCGGTCGTAGTGCATATTCGTTGGAGACGAGGTCTGAGGGGTTAAAGGCTGGAAATGCCAGACCTGCTGAGGTGTACCTGCAGGCATGGGAGACTGGGGCGCAATAGAAATATTGTTCTCGCACTTCGCTGGACTCGGCAATTGACTAACGTTGACTAGGCCTTTCGATTTGACGGGAGCGTTCATGCGGGCAATCGTCCATGGGTTGGATACCGCCGCGTCACGACGGCCTTTTTCCTCTTCGACTACAGAAGGTACAGTCTCTTGCAGACAGGCAAGATCCTCTTCATCAATACCATACATGCTCGATCTCCAGCGCGGCTGCTGATTATGGGTCGTGGAGCTGGAAACCTCGGTCTTTTCCACTGGGCCGCTTTGATTTATCGAAAAGGCCGTGGGTGGTTGTTGCGATGGCTCCTGAACGTACAATGTGCAAGACGGCTGCGTGATCATTGCCTCCTCATCCTCAACGACACTAGGGCTACTGTTACTCTCAAGATAGTAGGAAACAAGTAATCGGTCCACCAGGTCCATGACGAGGTGCTCATCGCCAAAGATAACATCATCTTTTGCTGGTTCAACGTTCGGATCGTAGCTATCAGGTGGACAGATGATGTTGAGGCAAAAGAAAGGATCCTTCACAGCCGTGAGTGTTGAATTAGCTTTGCGAACCCTGTCTCTGACAGCAGTCGCAATTTTTTTGAGAGTACCTCGAGCAGCAGATACTGGTCTGGAGTCGACGAAGATGAAAGCGCACTGATTGGCAATCTTCTTCTCGATTGCAGTGGGTTTTGGTAGGAGCGCATGTAGTTCGAACCCGTTCATTTCAAGAGCAGACCAGTCACACTGCAAGGCACACTGTTTGCCAAGAATCTTGAGAGCAGCGTCTTCAACGTTGGCGTTAGCGCTGGGGGCGTACACGAAGTCGCCCTTGCCGTTCTTTGCCTTCACGACGTGCAGTCTGAACCGAACGGTAGGTCGTGCAAGAGCGTAGGATTGCATGAGACGTCGAACCCTCGTAAGACATTTCGCTGAATCTTTGGCGGCCAGCTGCTTCCTGACCTTTGCTGACTCGAGTAATTTGGTCACCTTGATTGTTGTTCCAACTGGATGTGAGTCTCGCTCTGTTCTACCTCACGGTCAGGACGGTGAATAGCTTGCTAGTGAACGCACCCACGAAACAAGCTCGCCATTGCGCTGATATATCAGTCTCACAGCCACGGGCTCGCCCTCCACACGGGTTGTGATCGATACTGTACCGCTCATGTCGGCTAGACTTGCAAGTGCTTCACCGCGGAAGCCGAGCCACTTGCCTCCTACCTCTTTCAGATCTTGGATGTCTCTAATTTTGCTGGTGCAGTAACGACGGCAGGCGAGTGCCCGATCCTCGCTAGAAATGCCGTGACCGTCATCCTTGACAAGAACAGATTCGAGAGTGTTAGCTGCGATTTCAACGAGAATGCTCCTTGCTCGAGCATCAAGAGCGTTCTCGATCAACTCCTTGACGACTGAGCTGGGGTCAGTAAGCAGTTGGTGAGAGCCTATCTGCCGCACTGTTGTTGGTGGGAGTGCAGCGATGCACGGGGGTGCGTTGCCTTCTGCTTTGTCTTCCATGAGCCGTAGACTATGCAACATTTGCTTTGTATGCACCAGCTAGCTCGAGCGTGTGATGAGTCTTTCGGCTTCCTCGAGGTGAGGCAGCTAGTCGTGCCTTCCTTCCATACTCGACGAGCGTTCCGAGAGGCCGGTTCACCACAAGACCACACACCATTAGTTTATCAGCTCTCTTATCCGTCTTGAGGTATGAGAAAAACATTCCCGTGCAGGTTTTTACCTGTATACATGTTGCGGTGATGTCGTTTGTGTGAGAACGGAATCCCGTGAAGCCATGCTTTCAATTTGGCCAATCAAAGCTCAGAGCGCCCGTCATCGGCAACTACAAACTTTGTAGAGCGCGCAACAAGTCCTGGCTCCATCTCTTCGCCAACAACTTCTTTGCATAACTCCGTCTCTCAAGAAATCACTCTGTGCTCGTTTTTCTGTTCATCCCGACTTGGTCGTCACGTCTTGCGATAGTAGCAATCCCTGGGTGCCCCACTTTGGCACTGGCGCCCAATTCGAGAAGTGTTAAATAACCTTCCGGTAAGTACGGACAACAGGACTCGTATGCATGGGTGCAATATACCAGTACATGTACTGATTGCGTACATTTAGGGCTGTGATCAGCGTAACAATGCCCTACATAACAGATGCCCAACGTTGGCGGGCACTTTCAACCCGCGATGCCAACGCTAACGGGCACTTCATTTACTCGGTGAAATCAACGCAAATTTACTGCAGGCCAACTTGCCCCGCAAGACTTGCGCGTCGAGCAAACATCAGCTTTCAGAAGACAATCGCCGAGGCCGAAGCTTTAGGTTTCAGGGCATGCAGGCGATGCAGGCCGAATGTTGAGAACACAGATCCACAGGACAAAGCCGTAACCAAAGCAATGGATTTTATCGAAGAGGCTGCGAGGAAGGGCGAAGCGAAGACATTGAGGCTGCATGATCTTGCCAAAAAAGTTGGCCTTACTCCAAGGTACTTCCACAAGATCTTCAAAGATAAAACCGGCACTACGCCTCGAGAGTATACGAATATTATCGCTGCGCAGCAGAACGGCCCGAGCCCAACTTCCGGCACCGGTTCAAGCCCATTGGACATGGGCTCCTTCGATTGGGATACTTTTGACATCTCTGAGCTGGCGGAATATCAGTTCGATTTGAGTGCATCTTTAGATGATAATTTCATGGCACAGGCAGCACAGATATCGACTGTGGGCTTCGGCGAAACTTCGCAAGATGGAACTGCACTGCAACCTTGGGTCAGAGGATTCAGCGAACTAGACAACTCAGACAGCGATTCCACATTGTCGAGCGAGCAGCTGCCATGCTTCAGCGGGTTGGACACGGCTTTGATCGATTTCGGGCAGTATCAGAATACGAAACCAATGCCTCTGGATCCGGTGTTCGACTTCGACATCAACTTGGCTATGCTGCTTCAAAGCGACATCGCAAGTGCTGGCCTTGGGCTGGATTTGACAGAAAACGTCCCGATCGTACCGAGTCCCTTCAACTGATCATGTATCGACCACGTGGTTGCTAAGACATGGTCCAGGTTGAGAGCATGTAGGCTCAGTGTATTATCAGGACTTGTTTGGTGATGAATGAAAGCAATATGTATTGTTTTGCTTTCCCTATATCCTTGGTGTCACAGCGTTGCTGTCTGTATAGTCCATTGCGCTCTGGTAACATCCCAGTCGTAACCGTAGGCCTAACAGCTGTGGTTATACAGTCGCATACGTATGACACGAACCGGCCATGCACATCCGTGAGAGGAGAGCGGTAGTCGCATCGTTTCATGGAGGCAGTTTGCATCTGTAATCCCAAAGTAAGCGTATGCAACAGATAAATGCTTGCAATGTAGAAGGCAATATTCGCTCTCAGCGACCGGTTTATAAGCAGCGACAGCGTAACATATGTCGATGCTAGCTATACCTTTTCCGGCTCTTCCTATAGATTGATATGGTCTGATGTATCTCATCTTGTAGCGGGGAGGGGATGTGGGATGGGGACTGAACGTACCACTCATAGCACAGAAGCTTTATTGATTGCTGTAGTTTAGCGATAAGCAAAGTGAAAATCAACATTGAGGACCAGATGTGCGAAGTGTGCAATCGCGGGCGCGCGACATGTTCGTGTTCATGGCTGGTGAAACTTCGTTAGAAAAGTTGAGCGAGACCCACGCGAGAGCGCCAAGAGCACTAACTGCATAGGGCACTAGCACCACGCTCAGCTTGCTGTTCAGATTCAGCTCCTCTGTAGATAGCATGTAACGTCGAGACTACAAATACCTTTGCTCAACGACGAATCCTAAAAGGTGGGATCTTCTTCGCGGATTGGTATTAGGTCGCCCTTGCCCTGGGAGGACCTTTGTCAGAGCTTTCTCGATACTTGCGTTGATCTTGACTTACCTTGAACACCTCAACGATATTCGCCTGTTCGCTCAGCATGAACCGGCTAGCTTGGTTTCCCACATCAGCCAACTTCCTCCACTTCTCCAAGTTCTCCTTGTGTCTCTTGTCACCATGTGCTACCTCCGCTTGCTTCCAGTGTCCTTCGGAAAACGAGATCAGGGTCGTGATCTTCTTCTGTGGGATGTCATACACAGCGGAGACGACAGTTCCGGTCTCTTCGAGCCAGTTGATCTGCCAGAGCTCACCGGGGCGGATGCACTGGTATGTCGCACGTTGATAATTAATCCTCCCAGCCATTGGTCCTCCGTGTATCGCATAGACTACACGGTCGTCTGAGAAGCACCACAGCTCGTAACGCCATTTCTCCGGATTGCCATCGTTGTCTTGCGCATCGTAGTCGTAGATCAGGTGAGTGTCCTTGATATCCTTGTCGAAAGACGGGTGGAGGGGAGTGTTTGTCAAAAAGTCAGGGAGGATATCGCCTGGAGCCATAGCTGCGGTGGATGCAATCTTTTTGACAGTGTTCTGGAGTATTGAAGGTCGTTCTCGCCATGGTTGCTTTTGAAGTACGCTCCGTTCCCAACTTGATGCGGCGCTACCCGAAACGAATGACGTAGCAGTACATCACGAGATGTGGACGCTATGTGAAGAAAGAAGCATCTCCCTGGAAACTCTAATCTTCTTCAGATCGTGCTTTCGGTTGTTGTTCTCGAAGCCGGCTCAGACCTGCTCTCTCTTCATAACAAGATTGAAGTTCAAACCTGCGTCCAGCGCATGTGCCCTGCCCAGCTTGAGTTCGATCATGCGATCCAACACAAGGTATCACGACAGAAGCGGTCAGCATGGTCCGGTGCGCAGTTCGGCGAGGCACACACTTAGCGCATCTGCGGAACGAGTAACTTGTTATGGAGATCCGAGTGTCTGTCTGTTCAGCTGCTTGCAACACAGGACCACATACCTGATTGGGAGCTGTACTCGCTGATAACTTCGGCTTTCGTCTCTTCCGGTAGTGCTTAAGCGACTTGAGGCAAGGTGGCAGCTGTTGCACAATAATAAATGCAGGTTGGAGGAATGAAGTGTCATCGCTTGCGCGTTGTCAGATTTGTGTAACTTCAGTCGGATTGTGCCGTCGACTTGATCTGATTGGCCTCTTTGGGGGTGAACATCTGTTGATAGCCAGCAGTACATATTGTCGAGACTCAAGCGGAGGACACATTGCAATCCTTGGACTCTTTATAGTACTGCGGGTTAGTACAGCCATCAACCGCCTGAGGCACAAGTCAAGATGCGTCTAAGCTCCCGCCAGAGTCCCACCTCCCGCTAGTGCACCCGCCGCAATGGCTGGCCGCTGACTTGAATCAGCCCTGCAAAATGTTGTCCGCTCCAGACTCGTGCTAAAATGATGACTTGTCGTCCAATTATCGTAATTTCATCAACTTTGGATCCGCAAATTGAGGGGCCGAGAGCTCCAGATAGGCTGAACTTTTGAGATGCTCCCAAGCGCCGCGCGCCTGCTATCAGCGTCACCGACACGACAGAGGCATGTGTCCCTGCGTGAGGAGCGCATGCCGCCGTCGGACGTTTCAGATTGTTCTCGAAAGCTGCCCTGCTTTGCGGCTATCGTGATTTCAGTGCACTATCTGAGCCAAGAGAAGATGAACATGGTGCAAATAGTGCCTAGTTGGTCGGTGGGTGAACAAACCCTCTCCATTGGGATCCGCCGCCTCCGAGCGGAGTCAAATGAACTGTGGCATCTGTAAGACCAGTGAGCGTCAGGCCTTTGGGCCGACTAACCGAGAGAAAGGGCGGAATGCAGCGCGCGTGTCCGAGAGGATTGCACGCTGTCTCGTAGCGGGCGGCCACGCTGAGGAACTCATACAGGTCACCGGAAACGCCGCTTTCCAGCGGTCAGGGTGCTTTCGTATGAATGTCTACCCAGAAATGACGGTCTCAACGTTCAGTTACATTGGGTTACTTCTGCATGCAGCTAGTTTCGCGAATTACCCCATGTCCACCGCAACTTGACCCCAGCCCTGTCATGCAGCGTCACGCAGGACAGGTGCCGTATGACAGGGGGCAGCGAGCGCAACAAGGATACCTAGCGCGCCCTGCTTACGGTCCAGCTGTTTATCAGCGGTGGTGTTAACTACACTCTCAGCCTTCTGTCATCTTTCAGTCTCTCTGCGCCTTGTCACTTTACTCCCAGCTTTACGGTTGTTTCGGCTCTGAGACAATCTGCCATCATTGGATCGACCAAGAAGCATTAACTCATCCACGCTGATCCCTGCTATTTACTTGCCATCATATCGAGGAGAATCTTTTGAATGCATCCGATATACTATCCACCCAACATGGGTCAGACAGACCTGACGTTCCATGAGCGCCTAGAGCTGCTACGTGGTTCTGCATTCGAATCCGAGCACGCCTGGCAATACGATACATCCTATATGGAGCATGAAGCAGCAGCAACAGCGCTTGAACAAGAGATCGAACAGTCACTCGCCAGCATTTCACCTGATGAAAACTTAGACGAGCAAATTCGAATCATCAAGACCCAGATTACGATTCACAGGGAGCGGCAAAGAGCTTTAAAACCACATCTCGAAAGTGGCAGTGGTGACTTTGACGGATGGGGGAACGAATGTACCTTCGTCCCGGCACCAAACCATTGGGGTGCGAACGGTGATCTCGATGAAGAGAGCGAGACTCTGTCCTCAGTGCGTCAATTATCAAACCCACCAACTAGGTCTCGCACAGGGCTGACTTAGTTGTAGGTACATAAGCTTCTCACCTGGCAGTCTTCGTCGCCGATATCTGTGACACCGCCATATTCACCACTCTACGATGACCTGCCATCCCCAGATATTCCTTATCATTCGATGTTGGATCCTTACCAAGCACCAACAACCTACCATCTTCATCGCACGCGCGAGTGGACAGGTCTCTCGGGCAGTCGCAAATATGTCTACACAGCACGCGAGCACTCCGATAAGTACGCCATGTATATGCTGGAGACTATGCATCGATGCAATACACAAATCACTGTCGCCGATTTCTTTAGGGTCGCGGAGTATCCCAAAACATGCATTCATATACTTCTCTCTGGAATCGAGAAACAGCGCTTATCAACGTCATCGAAAGACGCTGCCTACAAATCGCGATGTATACATCTAGATGTCAAAGACGCCTTTTCACAGTCTGTCAAGGAATATCCGGACAGACAACAGAAAATCCCATGGTCACCACGGCGTTTCACCTACGGAGGTCGACGTTTTGTGTGGAAATCTGGAGATTCCAAAGATGATGCGATGCCTGAGACGCTGTATGAGTTCCAAAAAGACTGGGCGAAGCCGGGCAGCCGAACTGGAAAGCGCTGCGACGATGCAAGCCCTATGACGAAGCTAGTGTGGGGCGAGAAAAAGAGAAGCGGGAAGGTCGACAGCTACACGATACACTTCGCTGGCGGTATGGACCAGGTGTTCAGAGAAATTCTCCTTGCCAGCCAAATGGCCCGACAAATCTGTCTGTTCACAGCCATGAACTGAACAGTTGTTCACAGAACGAGGGAACCAGAGCTGGACTCAAGGAACCGCTCATGTATGTATGACGTGTAATGCTTCCAATGGACCGACTGGATCGAGTACCGGGATGAATAGATACCCCTGGGAGGAGTTTGGCGAAGCCACAAGAGGCGATGCGCATAATGAGTGTATTCGGTAGCACAAGCATCGCCGATAGCAATAATATCAATCGACAGGTTCATTCATACTACGTTACAGACCTTTTTCTACGTTCGTTTTTTTAGTGGTGCAGTGGTTGACTTGAAAAGTATGATATATCGTGCCCCCTCAGCTCAAGGAATTGCGAGGATGTCGGTGCCTTCTGAAGTTGCAGCGCTCAGCTGAGTCCATCCTATCAACATTGACGTAATCGCTTTGCAGCTGGCGTTAGAATCCCCACCACGTAGGTTAGCTTGCTGCATGCAGCCTTAACGTCAGCTTTACGCAGACTGCAGGTATACTGTCATCTACAAACATCGTCATCTTGAGAAGCGTAAGCCTTGCTTACTTTCGCTTCCATTACACCAGTCACTTGCCTAGTTTCTCACTCAGCTTTCCACACTGTTGCCCTGGCATAACGTCTTCTGCTTCGTTGTGTCTCGTTGCACCCGGCAGCCTGTCACTGCACCTCCCAACCAGAAGCCACAAGCGCCATTCACCGCTTCCAGCACAGCCAACATCTCTGCTCCGGACTAAGGAGCTAGAGCAGACGAACGCGCATGCTGTACCTTGCCATTCGCATATCTACAGGCGCAAAGAACTCTTTCCAGAACGCCGGCTTACGGGCACGCCGTTCAGTGTTTAGCGAGTGCAACCAGTCATGGCATTCACACGTAGCAGCACACTCCGCGACACCGCTTCTGCGTTCTGTGCAGCTTTGATCTCACTCCCTCCACCATCTGAGCTTTTATCGCAGTACTTTTCCAGCGAGCCTAAGATCACCGAGCATGGCCCTGAGTGGTCACGCTCGAGGCTTCCTTTTCTTGCTAAGATATTCATGGGCAGAGATGGCTGCGAGGAATACTTCAAACTGATGACTGAGACCCTCGAGATGTCTCTGGATGAAGACGCTTTTCCGGATGCGAAAGGCTTTATCGTTGATGCAGATGCCGGAATGGTGAGTGTGGTGGGCAGGGGACACTTCTCGAGCAAAAAGACAGGCAAGGGTTGGGATGAGCAGTTCATCTACAGATTCAGCGACTTTGATGAGCAAGGAAAGATGGGACATTGGGAGATCTGGGCAGATCCACTGAGCGCTTGGGATGCTGTTGGCGAGTGAGCCCGACAGTCGCACTGCCGTGCAAGTGTTCAGCATTTACGAGATGTACGAAAGTGACGAGACCCACGCTGCATATGATGGGCGACGACTACAAGCACCAATTTCTATATTCGCACAACGTGTTTATTGCTAAGCTCGACCCCGTATCAATCATCTCACAAGCGCGCTTTACCGAGGCTAAAGCACTACTCGACGCAGCTTACTCGAACACCATTCAAGACATGCAGTCTAGTCACTACGTCCGCCTGTGTACCAGGCAAAATCCTCGACAAGAAAAGACTTGGAGATACAGTCAATGCAGAATGTCTGCGACAAAGCACGATCTCGATGATGGCACCAGGTCGAACGAGAGTACAAAGTACTGAAAGCGCTCGGAAACGTCGAAGGTTTCCCTGTGCCAAAAGTGTACTTTCTGTGTATAGATCCTACAGTCATCGGAACAGCATTCTATGTATGCAGTAGCTCACCTAAATCGACCGTTGTCAGATGAGTACTTATACTACACCAGGTGATGGAATTTGTGAAAGGTCGTATCATCACCGACCCCAACCTCTCTACATTGCCCCCAACCTAACGTCGCTCAGCCTGGTACCCCTAATCTCAACACTCGCCTGGCTACATTCTATCGACCCATACTCCATTGGGCTGTCAGGCTTTCGCAAGAAAACAGACTTCTACACACGTCATTGCAACACATTTTCCCGCATTGAAGCCCAACAAGCCAAAGTCAGGGATGTCAAAACAGGCAATGAGCTCGGACGCGCACATCCCAACTTCGATGAGATCGTAGACTACATCCGTAAGCATGTTCCCTCGGATCGAAACAGCATTATCCACGGCGACTGCAAGTTCGACAATATCATCTTGCACCCTACAGAACCGAGGGTCATTGCGATTCTGGACTGGGAACTGATAACGTTGGCCAACCCAATGATGGACGTTTGCTACGCCTGCGGTCCTTACTGGAACCGAGCACAGAAAGGCGCGGCAGTCAGAGATGATCAGGGGGTGAGGTGTATCTGCTCGAGAACCAGCGGAGCAATGGTATGCCGAGTATGGATGAGCTGGTGGATGAGTATGCGAACATCACGGGCTGGGATCCGCGCTTGGACCAGTGGGAGATTACGAAGGTGTTCCATTTCATGAGGGTATGTTTGCAACTTAGGGCCAAGAAACGCGGCATCAGAGCGTACTGATATCCTGGCCAGGGCAGCACTATCAGTCATGGCATTCAAGCATGGACTATCAGCGGGCAGGCTAGCAGTGAGTTCTCGCATCTCTACTTTGAGAATACGAAGAGGGGCCTGGACACGGCACTAGGAATGGTAAGGACATTGAAAGCGAAAGAGGCACTCAGAAGTAATCTGTGAACGCACCTATATATAGAATTTGTTGATTTGTGAATTGCAAGAATACAGAACTGCGGGGGTATATCCAATCTTAGGCCAAGGGAGACTTCATCATACGCCGGTCAAAGCTGGCTACCAGCCTGACCCATCACCGTCACCTTCCACCATCTAGTTCTTGTAGCTGGGCGGCGCAGCCTCGAAGCCAGCCAGCCTGTCAGCCTTCCTAGCGCGCCTGCGCTCCCTCCTCTCGAGCTCCTTTGCGACAGCCTTTGCCAGTTTCTTCCTCTCCTCGCGCTCCCTCTCCTTGATGATCTGTTCCCTGCCCTTTCCTGACCAGACGGCGCAGAACTCCTTACGGAACTTTTGCTTGAAGGTGAGCGTCTTGTCGTTCTCCTCCTCGGCCTTCTTGGCTGTGTATTCGGCCTCGTCATCCGTGTCGAGGAAGTCGTCCTCATCGTTGTCGATGAGCGGATCCGAGGCTTCGGCGTTAACACTCTTGAGGTTGCGCTCCTTGTCCCACTTCTTGGTGCGCGAGTATGCGATGCAACCCGTGGTGCAGAGAACCACGCTGAGCGGGAATGTCACAAAGAGGCCCATGACCACAATCATAGCGATGAGATCTTCGTCCATGGTGAAGAGTTGGTGTAGTTGAGTTTGTAGGATTTATGGAGCAGACTCGAGTCGGTGCTTTTGGAGAGTGAGAGGAGGTCCGGTCGAGTGGTTTGTCGTTGCCTGATATAGGAGATGCAGTCGCCACCGCTCAGGGACACAGTTGTGAGGGCTGTTGGTGCCGCGGCGTGGCGGTGCACATTCCGCATTGCGTCATCTGCTAGTCACATGCTTGACGCTTCTAGAACGCCGAAAACAAATTGAGGCCAATTGCCTATCTTTTGTAGCGCCTGTCATGGTAGGTGTTTGGACTATGCGATTTGCCACCAGAACCCCAACTGCACTTTTCCTCACTCTTCACGACCTACGCTTAAAGTACTGCATTTGTACTGCTCTGACAACTGCACGCAGTATCTGTCAGAAAAAGCGTTGCAGATCAATTGCTCCCTTGTGGAGATGTTAGCTCTTGGACGGGCTGTGATGTGCACGAGAAGTGGGTCGTTCGAATGGCATTGTTGATCCCTGACAATGGATATGGCGATCACATCTTGGCCGTGGCATCTCAGACAGTTGAGACTTTTCGTGCAACACGGACAAACATCACCGGAGTCGGGCTTTGGGCTCGGATCCTTCCCTCCCGTTTGCTTCAAAACGTTTCTTTTCACTGCGCCCAGAGGTCGCCGTTTTCCAAGAATTACCAAGTCTTTGCTTGCAGCATTGCGCGCGTAGTGTTTGCGACATTCGATATGTTGTTTGTTACAATGGATGTGTCACGGATCAGTCGCATAGCTGGGAAGGGCAGCAAACGCTACGGTGCATTGGAAATTGATCTCTATCATTGATCAACCGCCTAGACGCATACAGCGTCTCATCAAGATATGTGCAGAATGCAAAGCCCATGGTATCCCTGTCCTTCCCATTTTTGACGCCAGCGCTATGCGAAAAGCAAACAAAGGGGGAAAGAAAGTGGTTAGATTACAGTGATAGCCGTCGGGGAGAGCTTGAAAGCTTCTGTCTAGATACATACATGTAAGGAAGCGCTGAGCCTGCAGACGACATGTGAGAAGTTGAGAGGTAGGAGATGACAAGAACATGGGGTATAAAGGAGTGTCTGTTGCAGTTGCAGCGCGACGCTTGTTTGCTGGAAGAAAGAGTGAATGAGATGAAAGCAGTAGACGTGATCAGTGCCAGAATGACACACGTGTTCGTATGCACTGCAAAACCCATTGGACGAGTGCAATTTGGTGATGTGTTTTGCAGTTGACATGTTGTGCTCTTTTATTGATCTAGTGATCTGCGACATCCTCGTCCCTCATGGGATACAAGATATCGCCAACAATCACGGATCTTACGTGGTTGAACAGCACGAAGAACCACATTGCAATGATCGCGATAGAAAGACCGTTGCCGACGAAGAGAATTGTTTCGTCCCTCAAAGCGTTACCGATGGAGATGGTGGCGATAGCGAATCCAGTGTTGGGGAAAACCATAGCCCACCAACCCAAGTGGAAGTAGACAGCCCACGAGTTGATAACCTAGTAGCACGTTAGTGTTGTTCGACCATGTTCAATCATCATGACTTACAGCAACGAGAGCGATCATGAAGAACCACATAGCCAACACCCAGAGAAACAAAGCAGCAACAAGAGCCAATGTACGAATTAGCTTGCCGTCCAACAGACCGTCACCCTGCAAATCAAAGTCCTCGGGAAGAGCGTTTGCCATACCGATGAACGCCAAACAGGTGAAAGAGGGCGGACCAACACCAATGAACATGGCTCCACGGTGCTCACGGTCTGGGTAGCCCACCTGCATGAGACGACCAATGTAGTGGGCATACATGAGGATGGCAACTGTGAACCCGAGACCTTGACATCCAAGACCCGCAACAATAATGGGGTATCTGGATGTAAGCGGCTGATCAGCTGCGATAACGGAAGCAATGGTTCCTGACAGCATAATAGGGAAGATAGGCAACAGCCACGAAGGCATGAAGCTGTTCAACTTGTAGGTGTGCGCACTGAAAAGGAAGGAGTATTGGAAGACCGCAAGGCAGAAGGCGAAGAAAGTGTACAGCCAGAACGCAACTGACATGGTAGTGATAGCCCAGGCGCGGTTGGGGTGGTCGGCTTCGTAAGCCTGGATGACATACTTCTGTGTTCCGGTGATGATGGTTGCGATTGATAGAAAGAACGGTCCCAGGAAGAGAGCCTCACGCTCGTGTGTGATCGAGCCCTTGAAAGCTCCGGGGAACTTAGTAAATCTCAGGATCATGGTTCCAGTGATAACTGTGAAGAAGAGAAGGTTAATGACGTAGAAGATAGCACCGATAGTGATGAGGCCAGGGAACGCATGAGGCTGAATGGAAACTAGTGTTGCGATACCGCCCGTGGCCATGGTCAGAGTGTACCAGGCCCATGTGAAGTGGCGAAGTCGCTCACCGAAGGTCATGTACGGCTGGTTCGGGTCCTTTCTGTGCGGTAGCTTGGAGTTGTGGTCCCAACTGTTTCCATGCCCATGGTCGTCGCCATGATTCTGCTTTTCGAGGTCAATTGAAGCCGGGGGTGTCGACATAGGAGCAGACTGTGGTGAAGGATCGTGGAACGGATTCTCTGGTTGTTTTCCTTTCGAGTCAATAGGGTAACCATTGGCATCCACTGGCCCTGGGAAGTAAGATTCTCCAGTGGGGTAAGGGCCTGCAGGTGTCTGGACCCAGGTGTTGGTCCGAGTAGTATTTTGAGACTGAATAGGGTAATGGTTGCCTTGCTGCATATTCAAGGGTTGCGGTACGTTCACAGGAAGGTTTCGGTTATCAGGTTGGAGGTTCTGAGCGGGGTACATGTTTTCGGGCTGGTATCCCTGAGGAACATATTGAATTGGCTGAGGAGGTGAGACTGGTCGGACTGAAGAAGGAAGACCGCTTTGCATTGGATAAAGACCCGGTCGCGGGTCAGACTGAGGGCGAGAGTAGCTCGGTCCGTTGTTGTCGAAGTTAGGGCTAAAGTTGTTATTGTTGTTGTTATTGTTGTCTTTGTTGTCGAAGGTCAATCCCTCAGGCTGGAATCGAGAATCCATATTTGATTGTGATAGGAGGTGGCCTGCACCGTGGGTACTAACGAACGGAGACGCCTGTAGATAAAGAGACAGAGAGTGACATGCAGTCTAGTAAAGCAATATTGATTAATTCAGCACCGGGCCGTTAGGAAAGGAGTACGACGCGAAGTGCAGGAGGCGAAGTAATAACAAGTGGAGAGGGAAATCAACATGGGGGCGCGGTCGTTCCTCAACTCGATGTCGTTTCGAACCATGTACCATGATTGGCACTAGACTTTTCTAGCGGTTAGCACAGTCATTCCGAGCAAAGACGTAGGGGTGGGTTGGGACTCGACAAGCTTGGCTGAAGTAAGTGATGTGTTGCGTACTTGCTCCTGGTATCCACATCAAAGCGCGAATAAGGTCTCTGACACAGTCAGTGCACATACATTTTGATAGCAACCTGAAGTCGTCAGCGCCCCATCCTAGTCCAAAAAAGAACCCATGCCTTGGCAGCGTCCGCTCCGCCAAGGTCTTTGGACAGGTAAAATTTCTTGCATACTGAGATAAGACTCATGTTGAACACATGAGATCGGCAACACTTGTCATTGTTCGTGTCAAGGACAAGCACAGCATCGTGATGCATAGGTTCCAACCCACTATCCTGCATGCTTGAACATTGGTCCAGACGCATCTCACCGAAGCAGGCTTGGCAGGCGCTTCGCTGGTGATGCAACGGTCACTTTGGGGTAATGGATATACAAATGGAGATAACAGCGATGAGGCAGGTTTGTGCCGCAGTAAAAGCGGGATGTCGCCGCAGGACAGGGAGAGTCCCTCCTGCGTTACGGGACCGCATTTGACTGGATTTGGCCGTCTCCGACTTGGATCACTACAGTTTGGTAAGGCCGGTATTTTCCGATTTCCAATTGTAGACTGGTATGACGCTATGTCCGGGAGATGGGCGGTGGACGATTAGGTGCGGCCCAAGTACGGCTTGGTGTCCGTCGAAGGAGTGAAACGGGCGACGAAACGCCAAAAAGTGGAACCAGTTGTGTCGAAGTCGATGCCAAGCATCACCAAAACACATCCAAGCACGCGGCCCCACCCATCTGGTGACGTGGAAGCCACAGCCGCGCACCAGGTAAGCTTGTCACTGAGATAAGATCTTGGGACGACGTGCTAGCTGCTTTGCGAGTGCAGCAGACCTCGTCCAAGACGACCGTGTGCGATAGGGATGCTGTCTCAACAGTGCCAGAGGCCCACTCTGGTGTTTGACTCTGCGCCGCCCAAGCCCAAGCCTTAGGCAAAAAGCCTATCTTGAGTTCAATGGAGTTGTTTCCCCTCCACATGTGTTCCAGATGACTGTGGGTGAGGTAGTTATGTTGAAGCGCAGGCGTCGTGCTGTAGTACAAGCCCACCCTGTGGAGGTCCAATGACTCCCATCGCTGATCAGTTATCACAGAAGCGCTTACTGTTGGGCGTCTTTGTCAAGAGATTGCGACGTATTGGTCGAGTCATACGAAACCCTTATCGCGACATAGGGGACTCTGGGCGTCGGTGCATTCAATCTACCAGTCAGCCTTGCGCTTGCAATCGGGCCGCTAGCGGGTATGGAGGTATGGACTTAGGAGATCGATGGGTAACAGCAGTCCCACTGCTTGACGTGGATGCGAGTGAACGCCCATTGCATTGCTTATAGCCAAGCAAAAAGTGGGGATGTGGCTCAACAGGGGGCGGCTGTGGAAGGAAGATCAGCGCAAGGTGACGAAGCGGAAGTGGCTGGTTGTGCGCCTTGCTTCTTTCAGCTTGCCGCGTGAGCAACAATCAGCCTGACAAAACCTACTCAAGAAAAGACATTGTTTTCGTACTCCTTAGGAAGAATTCAAGCAGCTCTAGATTCAAACAGCTCGCTGTTAGGGCGACTATGCCCTAATTTCAGCCAGGGGCAGAGGCAACATTGGTTCCTTCATATGAAACACGCATTTACCGCAACAATATATCTGACGTTACTATCTGAAGATATGATGGATTCACCATCAATTGAAGCCAGGGAAGCATCATAATGCCATCATTACATGCATAACTTAGTGCAGCTTCCAGTAAGCCTGCGCCTGTCAACAACGGTGCCTCCTTTTCATGGTTGTGGAACCAATCCAGGAGCTACAAAGTGTCGCCTTCTTTTTAGTACTACTCGTGAAGCTTTTAGTCGCTAATATACTTAGTCTGAAGAAGCTAAGAACCTGACTTCCACGAGGCCACGTCACAGATATATCTAAACTTTGCGCCCGGCTTGTTCACAGCTTTATGCGAAAACATCTATCACCTATAAGGTGCTTACGCAGACCGACTGCGTCAACACTGTACCGAAGGCTCCGAGAATGGCCCGATAAAGCCGTCGCGGCCCGTTGCAACCATCCGGTGTCCACTATACTCTCTTCTCGCCCACGGCATCTTTTTCGTATAGATCTGGCTCTACAGATATACCAATAATGCCAGAAGCTGACGGATCTTCCTCGAGGGGAGTGACCCCAATCCGCCGAGCTTCCGCTGCAGTAAATGTTCCATACACGTCAACTGAGTCCATTTGATCCATATCAGGAACTGGAAAGACTAAGTTGAGCATGTAGAAGACTACCGCGCTAATGAGGAATCCTAGAGGGGCAATCAGTATATGACTGTCATCGCTCACAGCCTATAACCTACCGATCAAAAACGCCATGTAATACAGCTGCACCAGCACTCTAGATGGGAACATGTCTCCTCGAATAGTGACAACCAGGCCTCCGATGGTTGGTGCCCAACCACATATCCATGCCGGAATGGCGCGCCAATTGAAGCCTGCTCGGAAATAGTAACAAGAATCGGTGGTTTTGTACAAGTGGCTGAGCCTGATCCTCCTCTTTCGAAGCAAGTAGTAGTCGGTGGCCATGATAGCTATGATCGGGGCCAGAAAGACAGAGAATGAAGACAGGACAGCAATAAAGGTCGTGGCCCGGTTGATGAGCTGCCATGGCTGCACAATCCATGCAGCAACAAAGGTGATGATGGCGCCGCGGCGTATGTCAATGTAACGCGGAAGCAACCCGGCAAGATCGATGCCTCCAGCAATAGCGTTGCCACATATGTTCTCGAACATAGATGTAAATGCGAAGCCTGCAGCAAGGAAGAACACCCCGGCACGAGCCTTCGAGGAACCGTTTCCGTTGTCCATCATCACCATGAGAAGATCGGGAGGGTTCCAGTACACCTCGCCATATATCTTCTGTGCCGCAGCCGCGGTGACGAGCCCTACGAACGATACTAGGATACCAGTGATGAAACAGCTAGTAATCGTGCTGTAGACGTAGTGCCGACGAGCGCTAGCATACCTAGAGAAGTCTGAACCGTTCGTTATGCCAGCTGCTAGCCCACCGATGCCCTGATTGATACCAGCCATGATGAGCCACGAAGAGTTGAACGGAGAGCCGGTGGGTATGCTCTGCCCAGCACTCCAGAGAGGACCAACGCCCTTTGCGACTGCGAGGGCCCAGATCATCAAGCCAGCATGCCAACACCACATCAAGTGCAAACAATCTGGAATGGTATCTTGAATTTTTCGGGACGGAGCCAAAGAAATGGGGTTGACAAAAACCAGAAGACAACGAACCCCACAAATTGTTCAGTAGTGGCAGGCATATTAGATCCAAATGTGTTTGGCATACGCGCATAGGATGGCCATATAGCTGTCAAGCAGACGGCAATGAGTCGTCCTCCGTTCCAACCTGTCGCAAGTCAGTCCAACCCTACTGTTGCAGTACGCGCTAGGAACATACATTGCACGGCGTTCCAGATGAAATTGAGCAAGACCCTCTGTAACAGCGGGATAAAGCTACCCTTCATGCCCCAAGAGTATCGATTCTGTATTGTAAATCCGATGTGCCACTTCAAGCCAATCCATGCGATCAGGATTGAGAACAAGACGATGAGCAATCTGCTGACAACAATAATGAGCATAGCTTGAGGGACAGACAAGCCCAGCGCTATGAGGCATTAGTCTATACTCGACCACCTCGTCAGGCTTAGTATACTCAAGTAGGTGCTTGGTGTTTGCCAGTTCGCGACATTCAAGCTTGCTATTGCCCAGAAGCCGAAGAAGTTAAACCATCCCCTAAATGGCGTTAGTACTGCACACATAGCACGTACGGTATAATGGAGTACCATGTTCGCCGCTCAGGTGGTAGAGGAATTAGGTCGCGATTACTCCAAGCATCGGTCTGCTCATATCGGCTATCATCGCCCTTGAGACGTATGTTCTGAGTGGCGGATGCCAGTCTGTTCCTCGAAGTCATGCTGGAACCGTGTTTGAACAATTAGATATGGGAGGCGGCAAACGAAGAAGGTATCGAAATGACAGGCAAAAGCGAAAGACCCTCTGTAGGTCCAGTGTTGACTGCCTCCATATCTAAATGTTCCGCGTTACTGCTCAAATACGGAAGCTGTGGCAGGCGGGGTAAAAGCGACGATCATAAATAGGCATGAAAAATTCCAAGAGGAGGGGTACGGCACTTTGAGGACCTTATCAAAAGGAAGATAGCGATGATCGACAGTATAGAGGAGCGCGCACCGTAACGAGTGCGTCGTTGTCCAATCACGACGATCGTATAGATTGAAGTTGTTGAATGATAAGATTAGCTATATGGTTTCCGCGCACATCTAGTTCCCGCCCACTCCGTACGGGTGATAATTCACTACCATTGGTGGGAACCAAACCCAAAATTATAAACTTATACAGTTTCTGTTACATGCTTAGAATAAGGTGTAGTAGTAAAAGAACTACTACTAAAATAGTGTAAGGTTACTGTCACAGGTATATACTATTCGAGCCTCAGTCCATCCATCTATTGGATCAGTCTGTGAGGACTCGGCTCGAGCTCGAACCCACCGGGCCACACTGACCAAAAAGGTACAGTGGTCCAATAGATAGATGGACTGAGGCTCGAATAGTATATACCCGTGACAGTTTCAGGCAAGAGTATTTACTTCACACCAGGATAGATAGTGTAAGGATAGCTAGGTAAGGACCGTAAGGTACCTGTAGGTTAAGCGAATAATACGTATATCTTTTAAGACCTCTCTAGTGCACAGGTTTTACGCATCTTACTTAATAGCACTAACTATTTAAAGTAGTAGCTCCAAGGAGAAGTTATAATTCTAAAATAGAATTTATAATATCTATTATAACTTCTATAATATAATATTATAAATTACTCTTTACAGGCCTATAATGTGCCGGTGCACAGAACAGTTGCATTAGCAGATACCTGTAGCGACACAGGATGATAGAAGGCTTCAGAAGGCGTGTGTATCCGCTACGAGGTGTATAGGAGCACTAGGATAGGTAACACAGAAGACACTTCTATTCCTATAGGTCTTGGACAAAAGGATACTTAAAAACTATCTATCCTAGGATAATTCTAATAGTGCTTTTATACTACTAATTTTAGCAAGCTTTGGGTTGTTATAAAAGGATATAGGTAAGTAGTAGGCTTGAGTCGGAAGTGAGTCAGTACAAGAGTTAGTACGAGCTCACTCCCAAGGCTAGTTCTTCACACTATCCCCCCTGTGTGTAGGCGGATCGTCCCAGATACGCGTGAGTAATAGCTGTCGTTGTTTGTTAGGGTCTAGTAACGTTGGATTTAAGTTGGTGTTGTTGTTGTTGTTGTTGTTGTTGTTATTTAGCTATGTTGTTTTTATCTAAAGTAAAGATAACTTTTTCTTGTTTGTTAACCTTACAGCCTGACTCTGATTTGATAGTAATCTGTATCGTGCGTCACTCGGTACTAAACCCGTTTGTTGTTGTCGTCATTACCAATTTCCCTTGGCGCGTCGCGTGGGTATGTAAACAATTGATCCTCACACCTTCTCTCTCTCCAACGGACACCAATTCTTGCTGTAAGTACCCTGATACTCTCCCTACTTGTTTTTCTGTACTGACGTTCGTAGGATCGTTTGTCGGTAACCATGCCGATACCAGTCCCGCCCGGCGCTCTCGCGGTGGCCCATCGGGTCATCTGCATTCGTTCTATCAGGTCCTTCGCTCGGGGAGGTTGGTGGAGTACGCCTTCAACAAGGCGTCGTCGTTGAAATGTGCTTATTGCACACTTCAAAATGAGAAGTGTCGACCGGTGAGTATCCCTTGGATTGACCATCCCACTGACACTGGTGGTCAATCTACCCGACCGATACTGATAGGTATAGGCAGCGTGTCCAACGGGACGTACTACAGAAGGGAACGGTTACGGGATACGGCCGTACTTATAGTAAGTAACAGTAATTATCTATTGCTGTAAGCGTAGCAGGACGTAGCTATACATAAAGCTGTAGTACTGCAGTACTACAGCAAAGTTTAGTGTTGTAGATACTTTTACTCTTGCTATTATATATACAATTAAGTGCTCTAATATTTTATATTACTATAGTTATATAACCTTGTAGTGTAGTTATTATAATAGCCTTATACCTTGTTACATGTGTATATTATTACTAATTACTAGAAGTATTGTATAACGTGTATAATAGTGTTTTTGCTACAAGTTTAACCCCTAGCGGCTTCTTTTTTACTAAGGTGCACAGGCTACTATTATAGAAACTTAACACTACGCCTAACGTAAGGTCTCTATAGTATTGTCACACACTCTATAACCACGCAACAACGCAATTATTATACTTTTTTTAGATATTAACGCGTATAATAGTAAATTAAGCCTATAGAATATGTTTCTAAGCGCAATTTTACTCTAAATTAGGTGTAGTAGCGTGCATAAGATATATTACTAGGTACTATAACCTCTGCTCCCTTAGTTACTATAGTAGCCTTAAATTTGCTATAAATAATGTACTAGCGCCTTACTAATTAATAAGTTATCTAGTTAGCGTTAGCTAAGCTACTAATAGTTATTAAACTATTGCTACAACACTACAACGCCTATTACCTATTACTAATATAACGCCTCTACCTCTACACCTACACCCTATAAGCCTTAATTCCTCTACTATTACACGTATAACGCGCTAGGATAATTTAGACACCTAACAAAGGAGAGTAAATCTAGAGCTTTTTAAGGCATCTTAGCCCTAGTATAACCTACGCTCTGCTGCGTAGTATAAGACTAATAGCAGCTAGCTTTGCTAGTGTTAGTAAAGGTCTTTTACTAAGCTCTGCTGTATATATTAGCCTCTAGTAAGAAGGTCTGTTTAGCTCCTTGCGTTAGATCTATATTATCTATTAACCTTAGCGCTATGTAAGATAGCTAGGCAATTAGGTAGCTAGAAAGGAGATTTCTACGTAAGTTAGCCTATATATCCTTCTACCCCTCTCTCTACCTAAGTCCTCTGTTAACATTATTTAATAAGCAGTTAATTATGCCTTATTAGAGTTAGCTTACTAACGTTATTAGAGTGCCTGTATACTACTTAGTAGGCTTAAAGATCCTTAGCAAGATAGCCTATGCCTTATTATTAACCTTAGCTAATACTTAATCCTTATTAGCATTACTGTCCCCCTATCTATTAATTAAAGCTAGCAACTTATCTTAGGTATACCCTACTAAGGCAAGCTGCGTACATAGAGTTAATGTTAGGACTACTAACTCTAATAGTTCCCTACAAGGCTAGTATAGCCTAATTAAGGAACAGGGGTGGCGTAACTATATAATATAAGTAAATCGCTCTACTCCTCTAGTAGCGATTTGTCTATCCTTAACCTGCAATACTATCCTCTACCTTCTAATACTTAATAGCGTGCTACCCCTATAAAAAGAGGTCCTAACATTTAAATTGCTTACTATTACACGTTATTAAAATACAGACTAGACAACAGAGCTAATAAGTAAGCTAGTCTAAAAGCAGTTAATCCTTAGGTACACTAGTACGCTCTAGATGTATTGTTAAGGAAGACTCTGCTACTGCTTGCATCTAAAGCCTACCTTCCTTAGTAGAAAGGGACGCTGCAGAGAACTCTAGACTAGCCAAGAGTAGAGCAAACAAGCAGAGACTAGGAGGCTAGTTAACAACTCCTCCTAGGCTACAAACACCTACAATAGTCTAGAACGCTTTACTACGTTCTCTAATAGACTAGGAACTAGCAGACCTACGCGCTTAGTTAAAAAGAGCCTAGAGGTAAAGTAAGATTAATTAACTCTATTAACTAAGGGCTAAATATAAGTTAGGAGACACCTTAGTGCTCCCTCTAACTTTAACTCTACTAAGGACCCTTACAACAACATCCTTAGGCCTATTAGCTAACCTTCTAAAGCTAGACCTACCTTAAAGGTATAATAAGAAGTTAAGAGCTAAATATAACTGCTAGGAATATAACTATAAGTTATATTTCCTACATTTGCTTATAAACTTTACTAAAGAATACTAAAAGGTAGATTTTAGGGTAATATACCTTTCTAAGCTACTTAAGACTCTATAGAAATCGCATTATACAACAGAATAGACAAGTTCTCTATCCTAGCAACTAACCTAGGAGACACTTAAAACTGTTATGTTAAACGCTCTAGGAACGCTATTAGAATAGAAATAGTAAGCCTATAAGACTCTTAAGCAAATCTAGCAAAAGCTAAATTAGTTACCTACAGATCTGCTAGATGCCTTTTAACCCTTATAGGAGGAAATAGGTTTAGCCTAAACTCTAGAGCTTTAAGTAATAGAGTACATTTTATCTCTACGCAAAGATATCTAGAGAGACCTGTTCCTACTCCTAGTTAATAGGCGCAACACTCTGCTAATAGTAGAAGAATATGCTAACGTTATCTACTACAGAAGAAATCTAGACAAGGAGGCAAAAGTTACTCCTATAAAGAGGTAGCTACTAAAAGGTAGTAATAAGAGTAACAAGATAGGGGATATAAAAAACCCCTAAAAAGACGTAAATAGGCTAAAAGGGACTATAACAGACTATTGTAACGACATAGGATAATAGAAAGCTCTAGAATGCGTGTGTATCCGCTACAAGGTGTCTAGGAGCACTAGGATAGGTAACATAGAGACAATTCTATTCCTATAGGTCTTGTACAAAGAATACTTAAAAACTATCTATCTACAGATAATTCTCCTTGTACCTTTATACTGCTAGAATACAGGGAAGTTTAGAATGCTATAACTAAGTTACAGGCAGGAACAGAAACGTAAAGGAGCTAAGTTAGAGGTAAATTAGGGTGTAACACTTTTTAGAGACTAGTGCTTTACACTACCCCCTCCTATGTAGGTAGATTGTCCTAGATACACGTAAGTAATAACAGTTATTGTTCTATAGCGTTAGTGCGTTAATTTAGCGTCTATTCTAGGTTTTTAGTTAACTTAGGTTGTTATTTTAGTGTTTTGTTATTGTTTTTATCTAAAGTAAAGACAACTTTTTTTTTTTTTTTTTTTTTTTATTTGTTAACTCTGCTGCCTAAATCTAACGTGACAACAAGCTGTATTATAACTTAATTAGAGGGAAACAGGTTTGCTGTTATTATTATATCTAATTTCTAGGACGCGTTGCGTAGGTATATAAACAATTAATCCCTACACCTTTCCTAACTCTAACAGACACTATTTCTTGCTGTAAGTATCCCTACGCTCTTTTAATTATTCCTATACTAATGCTCCTAGGTTTGTTAATCAGTTACTATGCCAATACCAGTCCTGCCTAGAGCTCTTGCAGTGGCCTATTAGGTTATCTACCTTTGTTTAATTTAGGCCTTTGCGAGGGGGAGGAAGGTAGACTACGCCTTTAACAAGGCGTTGTCGTTAAAGTGTGTGCTTATTGCACACTTTAAAATAAGAAGTGTTATCTGTTGTATAAACGCGGTTAGAGGCGTTTTAGAGTTAATAGATTTCCTTTGTCCTTTTCTAAATTATAATATCTTTATTTGCCCTATAATTCTTAACCTTCTTCCTATGCTGTAATCTACTTATTTAATGCCTTTAGTAGACTAGGCTGCTCTAGGTACTTGTCGTAATACGCCTTTAGCTTATAGAGTGCTCCTATAAAGTTTTTTGCAGGATACTAAGTTAGGTCTAGGTTATAGCTAACCTAGCTTACATAGTACTTAAGACTACAGCAGACTAACCTACTAGCTAGGATTTCTTAGACCTCCTATTCCTCTACTCCTTAAATAGGAATACCTGCAGGTTTTAGAGCTTCCTAACTAGGCAATAGGTTATCTAGATCCTTATACAGAACGTTAGGTGCAAATACGTTATATATTTTTAAACTAGGGGAAGTTTTAAGTAATATAAGTAACTAACCTATTCTAGGACCTTAAAGGGACCTTCCTACTTGTTAGATAGCTTTTAGCTTAGTTGCTTACTTGTTAAGTTTTTAGTAGAAAGGTACACTTTGTTACCTACAGTCTAGTTAACTAGGTTGCAATAAGCGTTAACTGCAGAGCGCATGCAGTCTTAGGCTTTCTCTATATTCTCCTTAGCTACCTTCTAGGCGTTGTGCATACAGGTCGCTAATGCTAAGGCCTCCTTATAGTTAAGTTGTTCTACAGGGGTTACTACTGTATTAGCTCCTTTCTAACTCTAGCTCTGTTTAGGTTAGCTATTATAAATTACTTAGTAAGGTAATATTCTAATTAAGGAATGTAGCAGAGTAAGTTAGGTATAATCTATAATTAGTAGGAGTTTAGACTAGTTATCCTAATAGTATAAGACGAAGGGACAGAGCTGTTAGTCTATATACTTGTTTATAATCTCTGTTTAACTGTTAGTTTCCTTATAATAGGTAGTAGATAGCTTAACTTTCACACCTATAATTTAACAGAATTCTGTCTAGAAAGTTAAGATAAACTAGGGGCCCCTATTGCTTACTATTAACTTAGGGGTATATCTAAACTAATACACCTATTATATAAACAAGTTTGCTATCCTGCGTGCTATAATTGTTTTATAGTATAGGATTGTAATAGCTTGTTTAGTTAGGCAATTAATAATAACTATAATCTAGTTATACCTAGCTTTGTCCTTAGGAAAATCCTTAAAATTAATACATAAATATTGCATTAGTTTGTTAGGTATTAGTAAGGGATGTAAGTACCTATAGAGTTAGGTCTGTCTTAGATAGCCTTAGCAACATAGGATGCAGTTTTAGACATATCTTTTATATATAGCACTTATACCTTTCTAGTAATACTATTATAATAACAGTTAGTAGGTCTTCTTAGCACTAGGGTAAGCAGTTAATAGTTAGTTATAGGCTTCCTTAATTAGGCGTGTGCATAGGGTTAAGTTAGCAGAGACACAGAGTTAATTATAGTAGAGAAGGAGTCTGTTTTAGATCTAATACAGAGATAGCAATAACAGTTATTCTTATCTAAAAGATTTCTAGTTTTCTTGTATTAACGCCTTAATTAGTTCTAAGGAATCTAGTTTTATAATAGGCTGTACTAAGTAGATAGTAGCTACAACTAGGTTAGTCTTAGCTAGATATGTCTAAGCTAAATTAGAATTAATCTAGTTGTGTAACTGCTATAGACCTAGTAGGACTTAGAACTAATTGTCTTCTTAGGCAGACTTTAGATTTGCAAGATCCTGTTCTTAGCAACTTAGGATATTAGCACGCTTGTTATTCTTGCCTAGCGTGTATTTAATCTTAAAGTTAAACAGAGCTAGAGCTTCTGCCTATTATGCTTATTAAGTATTTAAGATTTTAGTTGTTATAAAGTACTCTAGGGATTAATAATTAGAGTAGACTTAGATCTATTTTGTAACTAAGGTAAGTTTAGCTCTCTACTTATTAAAGGCTTGTAAAATCGCAAATAACTCCTTATTATGTATTTCCTAATTAAGTTTAGCTCTAGAGAGTACTTAGCTGTAGAATGCTATAGGGTACTACTTGTTGTTAGGGTGCTACTGTAACAAAACCCTAGCAACAACTCTATTAGAGGCGTTAGTTTTAATCTTTGTATTGTAGTTAGGATTAAAATAGCATAGAGTTAGGATAGATAATAAGGCTTCCTTTAGGTTTTTAAAACTAGATTAGCATTAAGCAGTCTATTTAAATAGATTTGCTAGGCTTTATAAGGCGATAAGGGGCTTAGCTATATAAGAGAATTTAGGTATAAATTGTTAGTAAAACCTAGTAAAGCCTAGGAACAATTTTACACTAGTAATAGTGGTAGGAGGGATCTAGTTCCTAAGGGCTTGTACCTTCTTAGAGTCTACTTTAATTCCTTTGTTAGTTAGGATATAACCTAAGTACTTAGTACAGGTAACGTAGAACTTGCTCTTCTTAATATCTACTTATAATCTAGCAATACAGAGTTAATTAAGTACTAGCTTAACATGTTGTTTGTAGGTTATAAGGTCTTTAGAGTAGATAAGGATGTTATCTAGATATGCGATACAGAAGTTGTCTAGATATTTAATAAGAACATTATTTATATATTGTTAATAAGTAGCTGGTCTATTACATAGCCTAAAGGGTAGAACCTTGCACTTATAACTACTGTAACGTGTACAGAACGTAGTGTACTCCTTAGAGGCAGGATCTATACAAATTTAATTAAAGGTATTCTAGATGTTAAATTTAGTAAATACCTTAGCCTTAGACAGTTGTGCTAACAATTCGTCTATACATAGTATTAGATAGGAGTCCTTTCTTATAAGGGCGTTAAGTTTATAATAGTTAACACAAATGCGCAAATTCCTATTTAGTTTTTAAACACAGAGTATAGGCAACGCAAAGGGGCTCTAACTGTGTTTAATCTAGCTGTACTGTAGTTAGTCTTACATAAACTTCTTAGTAGCTTTAAGTTCCTTAAGATTTTGTTTATATAAGGGCAAGTAGGAATTTAGCAATTAGCTCTCTAATATAATTTTGTAGTTATAGGGGTAGTGTTCTAGAAGGGTTTTAGCTTCTATTTTGCTAAACATATTAGCATATTAAATATATTTGTCTAGCAATTGTTTGTTAAGCAGCTAAGTGTTCTTAGGGTTGTCTTAGGTACAATAGTAGTTAATAACGCGATTAATCTTGTATAGACTAGTAGTAAAAATTTGTTCTATAGTTTTTTTATAGAAAAGTAAAAAGCATTTAATAAAAGTAAGGAAATACGCGCCTCCCTAGGAGGTAGTAAGTTAGAGGCTTTTAGGTTAGGATTGTTAGTAAGGAACAGTATTTTAGCAATTAAATAACACCTCTTATACAATGTATTAAGTGATTTAGACTTTAGCAACGTTAGTACTCTATAGCTTCCTATAGGTTGTCCCTTTGTTGTACGTCTTGTAGGACGTAGGCTTGTAGCAAAGGTTAATATAGGGTTATTATTAATAGAGGGGCAGGGTTGTACAACCTAGAGTACCTTACTAGCTATATAAGCTAAGATTGCTCTATATTAAGTTAGAGTTTAAAATATTTTAACTATTTAATTCTAATAATACATTCCTAGGATCCTAGATTAATAATAACAAAGAGGCAGTTACGTATCTTACGCCTATTAATAGTTAAGTATAACTAAATATACTAGTTTACTAGGGTTGTAATCTAATCCTAGAATTCTTTAACTTAGACCTTAAAGGGCAACTTTTAGATAGGAGTCCTAAGTGCAGCAGACACTAAAGTAGCAATGTTAGAATTTAAAAATAAAAATCCTTAGGCACTAGTGTTAACTAAGGAGTTAAGTTATACGCCTAGCCCTTAGTTTAATAGAATAGAAGAAGTAAGGAAATAGGGGCTACTAAATAAATAAGATAAAGAGAGGTTAGATAGGTTATATTAGTTTAGGCCTAGGTAAAGTTGTCCTCCTAGGCAGGGCTGTTTCCCTTAGGTATTAGTTCCTCTTTAAAATCTTCTTTAGCGTTAACATATTCCTCTATATCTACTTAGATTTCTTGTACCTAGGGACTAGGGCAATCTTTTGCAAAGTAACCTGTCTTGCTACAGTTGTAGCAGTTGCCTAGGGTTAGCTCTCTTACAGGTGTAGCTTAGGACAGTGTAGTCCTAGGTGCTAGAGTAGGAGTAGATATAGGAGGTTTCTAAATGCCAGGTGTAGGCTAATTTAGAGGTAGGTTGTTAGTCTAATGCTAATTGTTAACAGTTTAGGGTTAGGTCTAAATTAGTAAGGTATTAGGTAGGGTATAAACAGGATGTTGTTTTCTTTCTATGTTATACGCTGTAAGATACTCTACTATAAGTTTAAACAAGTTATCCTACTACCTCTTAAATCCTAGGTTAGGACTTTAGAGGGTAGGGGTAACCTTATCTACATGTAGTGAAACTATTCTAACTTAGGTACTTGTCCCTAGATAGCAGCACTTAGGAAGCGCGCTTTAAAAAGTAGAAACGTGTTATCTTTTCCTATTTAGAGTTAATTAAAAATAGCTTAACTTTTAGCTCTCTTATTCCCTATAATAAAGTAGGAGTAGAGAAGCGTTATTATTTCCTCTGCGCTCTAGAACTAGTCTATTTTGCAAGACAAGTATTAGGGCTTAAGGTATTCCTTAGCAAGCCTAGAAGTATATCCCTATACTAGAGCTATACAAGCTTGTTCTATAGGATAGTAATCTAAATTAATGTTAAGTTAGTCCTAAATTAAGGCTTGCTACTATCTAAAAGTAGGGTCTTTTCTATTACTTAATTTGTTAATAGCTAGTGTGCGTTTACTAAGCCT
Organism: Ascochyta koolunga; assembly: GCA_026119515.1. Taxonomy (NCBI): domain Eukaryota; kingdom Fungi; phylum Ascomycota; class Dothideomycetes; order Pleosporales; family Didymellaceae; genus Ascochyta; species Ascochyta koolunga. The sequence continues at coordinate 1,548,263 of JANLCG010000002.1, read as the reverse complement.
AGGGTAGTAGACTAGGGTCTTAGACTAGAACCTTTTAGGAGGTTACTAAGATTAAACAAGGGGAGACTCTATAGTAGGCACAGGTACATCTTTGTAGGGAAGGGATTAGGCCTAAAGCTAGGCTACTTTAGCCCTTAGTTAGTTAACTAACTTATAAAGATTTACCTATTCTAAGTCTAATTTAGTATTGCTCTTGCTAAGCGTCTAGGTGTTAGTTAATCCCTTAGCAGGCGCTGTTGCCTGTCCTTAAGTAGATTATCTAATAGGTTCCTTTAAACTAGGGTTAGTAGTGCCTAACATTAGTAGTAATCTAATTTAGGTAGGTTATTAATAATCTCTAAGTCTTTATCTTAGCGTAATCTAACGTAACTTTTCTAAAGTAATCCTAGAGCAGTAAGTTGTAGGAAGTTCTAAACCTAAAGGCTTTAGTTGTTAGGAGGTCTCTAAAATCCTAACTATTAGATAGACAATAATTAGGACCTGTATAGTTTGTAACTAAAAGGGGTCTAAATCTGCTTGGTACATAATAACTAAACAAACTTGCAATATTATTTAGAGGCTGTTACTAGCTAGGACAAGTTTTTAAGTATAATGTAACAACATAGGATAATAGAAAGCTCTAGAATGCGTGTGTATCTGCTACAAGGTGTCTAGGAGCACTAGGATAGGTAACACAGAGACAATTCTATTCCTATAGGTCTTATACAAAGAATACTTAAAAACTATCTATCTATAGATAATTCTCCTTATACCTTTATACTGCTAGAATACAGGGAAGTTCAGAATGCTATAACTAAGTTACAGGCAGGAACAGAAACGTAAAGGAGCTAAGTTAGAGGTAAATTAGGGTGTAACACTTTTTAGAGACTAGTGCTTTACAACTATCCTTATATAAAACTGCAGGTACCTAAGGCAAAGGTAGGGGTCTAACCTATTATAACTGTAGAAAGCCTAGTTACACTACAGCTAAGTACTAAAGCCCTCTAAAGAACAAGGATGCTATAGCTAACTAGAAGGAAACTACTTTAGAATTAAAGGAAGGCTTAAACCTTAGTTTAGGAAAAGGGAAAGGGCAGGAGGATTAATTCTATATCTTTCTGCCTATATAGCCTTAAACTAGGAAATATAGGACTTAGGGAAATTAAGAGAAGCTCTTTACCTCTATCTCTCTTAGTTATTAACTATACAGTGCATAGTTTAATCCTCTAAGCCTATAGAGGCTATAATTAATAGAGGTTCCTAGCTAAACTTAATATTAGCTATGCTAGTAAAGGAACATAATCTCTAAGTAGACCCCCTACCTAAGCTGCTAGCTAAAGGCGTAGATAGGGGTAGATTAACAGTGTATAGTACTATAACAGTAGATATAACTATTACTAATTTACGTAGTTATAAAGAGACCTATTAAGTACTATTTATAGTAATAGACCTTTAAAGATACTTAGTGTACTTAGGTCTTCCCTAGATTAATATATTTTATCTAAGGATTAGCTACGCTACTAGACGTATACTCTTTTAGAGGAATAAGGATAATAAGGTTGTCTAGTTTATAAAGGTAGCTACAGAAGACGCTAAGTAGTTTAAGAGCAGTATAAGAGAACCTAATATAGATATCTATGCGTGCCTTATTAACTTTGTAGGCTATAGAGGGTTAGAAGATAACCCTATAGGTTATTTACCCCTAGAATATACAGAGTTTGCAGATGTAGGCTTAGAGGAAGACTCTAAGAGTCTTCTAGAGCATAGCTACTACAATCTATCTATAACTCTAATACCTAATAGTGTTCTACCTTACTAACTATTATACAACCTCTTAGTAACTAAGCTAGAGATACTTTAAAACTATCTTTAAGAGTAAATAGTATAAGGATAGATATATTAGTTAAAGTCTCTAGTAAGGGCACCTATACTCTTTATTAAGAAGAAAGATAGCAGCCTAAGACTTTATATTAACTATTAGGGCCTTAATAAGGTTATAGTTAAGAACTAACACCTACTACCCCTAATTATAGAGTTACTAGAGAGGCTCTCTTAGGCAAAGTATTTTACTAAGCTTAATGTAAGAGAGGCCTACTATAGGATTTGTATTACAGAGAGAGATAAGTAGAAGACTGCTTTCTATACTAGATATAGATACTATAAGTATACTGTTATACCTTTTAGCCTAACTAATGCCCCTGCCTAGTTTTAAGCATATATTAACTATACTCTTATAGGATTAGTTAATATATATTACATTGTCTATTTAGACAATATCCTAATCTACTCTAGCACAAAAGAAGATTATATACAGTATGTAAAGGATGTACTACAAAGACTACAAGAGTCTAAGCTATACATTAAACTTAGTAAGTGTAAGTAGTACACTTAACGCATAGAGTATCTTAGATATATAATTAGCCCTAAAGGGGTTAGTATTAACCTAGAATAGGTAAAAACAATCTAAGAGTAGCTATAACTATAAAAAGTCTGTAATATTTAAGTGTTTATTAGCTTTATAAACTACTATTAATAATTTATCTACATGTTCTCTAAATTAGCCTTACTATTAACTAAAATAACCTATAAGACCCTAGGGTCTGCTAGAGGGTCTAGCAATAAGAAGAGAGGAAAGCTAGAAAATAGACATTAGCAAAAAAGGCAGATCTACTTTCTAGAAGCTTAAAGACGCTTTTACCTAAGTTCCTATACTCTCCTACTTTAATCTGTGTTAGAAAATAAGAGTAGAGGTAGACGCGTTAGGAGGCGTGATCTTAGGCATATTAAGTTAAAATGTAACAGAAGAAGATAGAACAGGTTAATAGAGGCTAATTAGTTTCTTTTCTTGTAAATTAATCTAAGCAGAATACAATTATAATACCTATAATAAGGAACTGCTAGCTATTATTAAGAGTCTAGAATACTAGCGCTACTACCTTAAAGGTATACACTTTAAGGTTCTTATAGACTACAAGAACCTAAAATAGTTTATAGAAAATAAGACCCTTAACTATTACTAGGTTTAGTCCTATCTAGCCTTAACTTAGTTTAACTTTATCCTTACCTACTAACTAGGAACTACTAATCCTGCAGATAGACCCTTAAGGCGACTAGACTATAAGGTAGAATTAGAGAAACCTTTACTAAAGTATAATAAAGCTTTTATATAACCCCTTTAAGATTTGTTCTCCTCTAAAGGAAAGAACAACTTCCTAGTATTAGCTGTTACAACATAGGTATCTCTAAGGTTAAAAAAACAATTAGAAATTGTTAAAGCCCTCTAGAAATTCTAAGTAAAGGAAAGTACTGCAACTAGGGATCTATATAACTATAAGGAAGAGTCTATAGTAGAACTAGCCTTAGATGCAACCTCTAATAGATACAATACTAAAACAGACTATAATAACCTAAAACAATTAGTTATAGACAATAAGGTGTTAAGGCACTTAACTACTCTAGAAGAGAAGTCTAAGGCTCTCTAAGAATGCTATAATAACCTACTTAGAGGATATCTTAGGGGTAAGAAGATAATAGAAAAGCTTTAACAACACTATAAGTAGAAGAGAATAAGGAAGGATGTAAGAGACTATTATAAAAGCTGCCTAGTATGCAAGAAGGTAACCCTAGCGCGTTACAAGCTATATAGTCTCCTAGCACCCTTACCTCTACTAAACGCAGCCTAGGAGGAAGTTACTATAGATTTTATTATAGAATTACCTCTAAGTTGCCTAAGCAACTAGGTATATAACGCTATCTTGGTTATAGTGTGTAGACTTATAAAAATAGCTTACTATATCCTAGCTAGAGCTAATTAGGACAGTATAGACCTAGCCTAATCCTAGATAAGAGAAGTTATACGCCTACACAGTATCCTAAAGAAAATAATCTCTAATAGAGGCCTACTTATAGCAGCTAAACACTAGGATACTTTCTAATACTACCTAAACTTAAGAAGGGTATTAACTTCTGCTTATTACCTATAGACAGATAGGTAGACTAAAAGATAGAACTAGACACTTAAACAGTACCTACAGTGCTACTATTGCCTAGAACAAGACAATTAGAGTCTATAGATATTAGTTGCAGAGTTTGCGTACAATAATAGTATACATGCAACTATAGGCACTACTCTATTTAGAGCATACTATAGCATAGATCCTAGTAGTCCTAACTAGCCTAGTATGCCTTATAGCAACAGAGAATTACCTCTAAGGGAATAAGTAGCTAGCAAAGTTATTGCTTTGTAATAAGAGTGTAAGAAGAAAATTATTACTATAAATAAATACTAGAAATTATATATAGATAAGAAACGCTTAGTATATACGTTTAAAGTAGGTAATTAAGTAATAGTGTTAAATTAGCACATTAGGTTAACAAGACCTAAGAAGAAGCTTAACTAGAAATACCTAGGTCTAGGTTGTATAGTAGACTAGTATAGTCTAACAGCATTTAAAGTTAACCTTCTAGGGTTATAGAGCATACATCTAGTCTTCTATGCGTTGCTACTAGAGCCTTATAATCTAAAAGGTCTTATTCTATACCTAGAGGTCCTAATTATAGACACACTGCGTAAGCATAGTAATAATATCTATAAAGTAGACACTATACTAGATAGATAAAAAGGAGAATAGGACTAGTAGGAATATCTAGTTAAATAGACTAGCTATAGAGACAAAGAGAACTCCTAGGAGCCTAGTTAAAATATCTCTAGTAACGTCCTTTAATAATTTTAGAAATCTAAAGGTATATAGCCTAAAAGGAATATAAAGGAAAAGCCTTATAGGAGTTAAGGGTAACCCCTAAAGAAGAAGGGGGATAAGCAAAGGCAATAAGAGGATCCTAAGGAGACAATATACCTTTACTAGTTTTCCTACAGGGTTTTTAGGGTATTTAACAGCGTTATACTCTAGGATTACCTTAGCCTAACTTATAAGCATCTCTTAGGATCTATAATTATCTATTATAGACTATAAGAACCTAGTCTAAATTATAATAGTTTAATATATAAGGGTATAAAGCTTCTAATATTATAAGAAGGGAATATAGGATATTAAAGTAAGTACTCTATTAAATTTAAGCTAAAGGCTTAGATATATCTAGGATTTCTAGGAAAATCTAACTATAGAAATTGTTTATAGTTATGTTATTATACTAGCTATAATAGTCTATTACAACCTATTATAACACGCTCTTACTACTCTTAAACCTTATTATACTTATCTAGCCTCTTCTGCAGAGTCTTAATCTTCTTAGATAGGGAACTCTTCTTAGCGCTAGTAGCAAAGCCCTTCTCTCTTACAAGCATAGCTATCTCTACAACTAAAGCATTACCTAGCTTCCTATGCTTAGAACTAGGGTTTAGAGCATAATTACAAACCTTAGCCTATAATAAGTTAGAATAGTCTATCTAGAAGTAAGATAAGCATATATACCTGCTTATGTAGTAAATTAGTCTCCTTAGCAACCTTATTAGTAATAGCAGCCTTAAGGGTAGGTTTACTAGCCTTAGCACGTACTAATATAGCCTTCTTACTACGCTAATATTAGTCTAGGCAGAACTTAGAGTAAGGGTCCTTATTATTAGTAATAGCACTAGTGTGCAGATAGAGGTAAGCAGCATAAGGGATGTAAGTGCTACTAGAGGTGTAAGAATAACCTATAAGGGACTAAAACTACTTAAAAAGGATAACTTACTAACTATAGGCCTAGGAAATAGGCTAATAGAGGGATATAAGCTTAAACTTAGACACCTTCTTCTCTATCTTAGTTAATAGGCGCTATAGGAGCTTATTATTAACTATATCCTAGTCTAGGTCCTAGATGCTAAACTCTAAGGCCTAGAGAATGTTGTAAATCTTAGCTAATTTGCTATTATGCTTTAAATAGAGCTGTTAGAGTTAGTTATAACCTATAAGAGGTTATAATTAGGCTAAAGGAGGGGAATACACACAGTAATGCACTCCTAGTTAGAAGAGAAGCACTAGAAGTAGCGTATAACCTACTCTAACTTACCTAAGTCTATCTATAATAGCTATGCCTTATACAAGTTAATATTAGTAGGGGTAATTTAGATATAGACATAACTAGTCCTGCTATAATGCTTATGCTAGCCTACAGTAAAGCTACAGATATACTAAACATAGACCTAGAATAACTACACGCTATTATGCGCTATATTGTTGCCTACAGCGTTTAGATCTATAATCTTAAGTAGCCTAGACGTGCAGGGGGTAGTAAGGTGCAGTGCAGCATGCTAGAGGGCTAGGGGATATACGTTTAAAATTGTTAGAGCCTAGAGAATCTAGTTAGCTGCCTATAGAGTTAGAACAACCTATAATAACCTATTAAGGGTTATCCTAGATTAGCAAAGAGGAACCTATCCTAGCAGGAGAAAAGCACTAACTTACTAAAAATTAGAGTAGTGTGTAGGAATAATAGACTAAAATAGGGGATAATGTTACGTATATCTAGGCACTGTACTAGCAACGCGTTACCTTACTTATTTTCTAGGTAGTAGCGCAACCCTTAGGTAAAGGTAAAGGTAAAAGAGAAGGTAAAGGTAGAGCTACCTAAACCTACGCATAAGCTTAAGGGAATACCTCTAACTACTAAAGCACTACTCCCCTATAACTCTGTTACTGTCTAGTCTACAACAGCCTATAATTACCTACTCTACCTAAAAACCTATAATATCTGTTACTTAGGGCGAGCCACCCTAGAAGGGGGATATTATTAGGACTACTAACTCTAATAGTTCCCTACAAGGCTAGTATAGCCTAATTAAGGAACAGGGGTAGCGTAACTATATAACATAAGTAAATTACTCTACTTCTCTAGTAGCGATTTGTCTATCCTTAACCTGCAATACTATCCTCTACCTTCTAATACTTAATAGCGTGCCACCCCTATAAAAAGAGGTCCTAACAGTTAAATTTAACGTTAAATTCTACTAAGTCTATTACAATAGTAAACGCCTTAACGCTAGCTAGCTAGGGTATTAGGTATACTACAAGGCTTAGCTAGCTAGCAGGCGTAAGAGCGCTGCTTATTAGTTGTATAGAGTTAAGTTACAATACATAGAGTCTAACAGCTCTATTAGTAGGTACTAGCTTTGCTGTGCCTGCTATAAGTTAATAAGTACCCCTAACGCCTTCTGCATTAACAGCACAGCGCATATTACTAACTACCTTATTTATAAATACTAAATTAACCCTAGAACAGGCCTAATACCTAACAGCTAACCTACCCCTAAGGACCTATAGGACACTGCACGCGTTGCTAGCTCCTCTACCTTTACTACACACACCCTATAGGAGGAGGATAAGCTATAGTTAGCGCTTATTAATTAGGCTATTGTTAATAATATATTATTTGCTATAGTAATGTTATAAGCTACGCAAGGCTTAATATCCTAGAATTAATAAAATCTACTCTAAGCCTTGCCTAATTCTTGTACAACAATATTGTTATATGTTACCTATTAACTCTAACTACGTTAGGTAGAGGTAGCAGCTCTCTTAAAGAAGGCTTAGAGTAAGATAAGTGTAAGTGTTAATATATAGACGTTACGCAATTACTACAGCTTTCTTACTATAGTAGCTTACTTTGTTAATGCTACGTATTAGCAACAAGACGTACTTCTTACCTTCTACAACCTTATTAGAGACTACTTAGGGGTGCGCAAGCTGCTGTTATACTTAACGTTATCTGCTAATATAACTTTAAGACCTAATTTAACTGTTTTATTAGTAATAATACTACTAGTAACAACGCTTTACTGTACAATAGGCTTACTAAGAGCTCTAATATTCTTAACTTAGACTCCTGTCACTACCTCTACTACACTAGCTATATTATTAACCTTATTATTAAGGCAACACTATATAGGGATAGCATTAGTAGGTTTAAAGAAGCCCTTACTAAGGCAGGCCCTATAGATTAGTTTAAGCTATATTAATAGTATAGCGTTATTAGCAAGCTATATAACTTTGTTAACACTATTTATGCCTTACATAAGCGTTATAAAGCGTTTAAACGCTGCTAGAAATTGCTATTAGATAACAACGCTATATAGGGCTTCTTTACACTTAACCTTGTACAAGCTAGAGGTGTACGCTAGCACTTAACATACCTTATGTTACTCTGCTACTAGGAGCTCTAGGAGGCTATACAAGTATATTAACGTTAACTACGTTAATTAGATACCTCCCTAGCGTTAGTAATTAACAAAATTACTATCTCTACGCTTAAAGATTAGATTACTAAGGACAATTAGGAGGAGGTTAATTAGCTTATTAACTTTCTCTAAGTACTATATAAGCTTACAAAGCGTCTTAAGGGCAATAATAGCTAATTAGGCTTTAGCTTGCTGTAGCAAACTATATCTAATTTACAGACTTTGTAGTATTTGTACTTAGAGAAGGTAGCTAAATTAGAGTATACCCCTAATACCTACCTTAAGAAAGGGGTTAATTATAGCCTTACAAAGCTTAACGTGTACTAGAGTAAGCTTATTAGCAACCTAGACGTTAGCTACTATTATATTACTACAATGCTGCACCCTAAACTCTGCTAATAGTAGTTTAAAACCTATTAGAGCTATTTCCCTGTGTACAGCAAGAAGGCTAATAAGTTAATTAGGGGCGTCTATAAGCTTTACTAGAAGAACAATAGGCTAACAGACTTTAACGTAGATTCTAGCAACAATATTAATAGTTAGCTAAGCTGCTGTAAGGTCCCTAGTAATAGGGTAACTTAATTTAACAATATTATAGTAGTAGACTTCTACCTGCTTACTAATTAGAAAGGGAATAAGAGGTAGTAGCTGCGTAATAAGCTGTAGGAGTATTATAAAGCTATTATAGTTAACCTCTAAAATAACAATCCTAAGTATTAACACCTTCTTAACAACCCCTAGCAATAGTAGGTTATTTAGGGGCAGCTTAAATACCCTGTGCTTTTTAAGATAGCCTGCGATTTCCTCTCTATCCTAAGTACTAGCTGCAAGTGCAAGCGCTGCTTTAGTGTTGCTAGGCGTACAATAACTAACAATTAGAACTAATTGTAGCTAAGTGCTATAGAAGCTATTTAATTGTAGAAGAATTAGCTGCGTTATAGGCTTATTAAGAGCTTATATACTAAGATAGAGAGGTTAATAACAAGGATAGAGAAGAAGCAGATAAATCTAGGGGTAACAGCGTCCCCTGAGTGCTTAGAGGCGTCACAGGAGGCAGCTCCTTCACTATTACTAACAGAGCTAGACTATAATAGGCAATAATACTACTATACTGCTGCAAATACAGCTATTATAGTGCTACGGGCGTACTTTTGGGAAGGTACAGTAATAGATAATTGCCGTTACGTACGGCAATTGACCTTTGCCGTATGCCGTTCCCTACGGTTGGACACGCTGGGTATAGGTTCCAATTTATGTCGAACACGAGTTTGCCATTTTTCATAACAACCTCGCTATGTGGAAGGAGGCGGTGGCGGAGGCTTGGAGTAGTCTCACTGAGTCGGCCATGGCTCTGGCGAGTGTAGTGCAGGTGGCGACTGCACAGCTCAAAGGAGTCACTGCAACTGACGTGTTACTACACCAGTACCTCGCCAAGCCGGCCGTGGATTATGGCGAGCAGTTAATGAAGGAGTTGGTGGAGAATGTCGTTGTGTTGACTAGGGAGGTCGTTCAGCTGCGACGGGAGATGGCCTGTCTGCAGCCAGGAGTCAGAGGGGAATCAGCGCGTCCGAGTTCTCCTCCAGCGGTTAAAGAAGAGGTCGCTACTAGTGAGTTGGACAATGTCCGACAAGCTGGTGACTCTAACGATGAGATGAGTGACATCAAGGCCTCTTGAAAAACAAGGGGTTCTGAGCTGTACAGTAAGGGGGATTTCTTTGGTTTTCTTCTTTGTCCATTGTCAAAACGCCGTCGGTGGCGTTTCGGAGTAGTTTTAGATTGCCTTTGTCTTTTCCAAATCCATGATGTGCTCACTCACTATAATTCTCGGCCTTCTTCCCATGCTGTGATCTAGTTGTTTAACGCCTTTAGAGGACCTAGTTGCTCTAGGTATTTGTTATAATAAGCTCTTAGTTTATAGGGTGCTCCTACAAAGTTTGTTGCTGGATACTAGGTTAAGGCTAGATCGTGTCTGACCTAGCTAACACAGTACTTAAGGTTTTAACAGAAGATCTTGCTAGCTAAGTGTCAGGACTAGACTCTGCCCACCTAGCCATAACAGCCAAAAAGGTACGAATAATCACTCTGATATTCGTTACATGGCTAGAACAGTACTTATTGCTATGCTTGGTCAGAGGTGGTCGCTGCCACATGCCTTGCTGCCACGTAACGAATATCAGAGTGATTATTCGTACCTTTTTTTGGCTGTTATGGCTAGGTGGGCAGAGTCTAGTCCTGACAATCTCCTTCCTACCAACTATATGCTAACAGGTTGCTCTACCTCTCTCTGCTACAATAATAGGATGTTATAGGCTAAAATAAGGTTAAGTTTTAGTAGGGTCCTAGAAGAGTAACTAGTATACCTGTGTTACTAGTATATGTTAGGCCCTGAAGCAGGATTCACTAAAGTGTAAGGTATCAACACAAGGTATCAGAAGTATTCAGCCACAAGGTCCATGTATAGACTATAGACTGTTCGCTGCCAGACAGCAATACAGTCATGAGGGGTATATATACTAAGGCTACCCCGCTAAGGGTCATCTGATGACCCCGTTCACCAGTACTAGGTGCTGGGCTGACAGTATATCCGTAGAGTACGTTCTAGTATTAGATTTAGAAGATAGCTCTAACTCTAATAATTAAAATAGTATACTCTAAGTAGCAAGAAGTAAGCATAGGCCTAAGGGAAAAGGTAGCTTCCTTACTAAAAGTAAAGTCGCATACTACTAATGCTAAAAATGAACTTCCTTAGACGCTCTGCAAAGCTTTGCCCTACGTTGCGCTGATTGGCGAGCTCAAGGCGGCGCGTCAGAGAATGAGATAAGCGGCAGTCGCTGTCGGCTGGCACCCGAGTTCGGCAGGCCCCACTAAACGCAGTTTGATCTTATCTGATCGAACGCCGTGTCGCAATCTCTTACACCTCCCGTTCTGTTATTGGCCCTTACATCGTTCCCAGCAGCATTGAGTCTTCGGCATCATGGGCGCTTCACGAAACTTACGCATTGGTGTTGACGTTGGCGGGTAGGTATTCACTACAATGCAAAGCTGCGTCAGTTGACCTGACCCCGCAGCACAAACACCGATGGGGTCATCATAGATCCCACAAGATCAGGTGAAGTTGATAAGGGCATTATAGCTTGGTAAGCAAACTCCTCTATAGAGAGCACGCGATGAAGGCCTTCACCCATTGCCTTTCGAGACCCAAAATCTTGATCTGCGAACGATGTATTCCCAAACTCATGATATCCTAGGCACAAGGCTCCTACCACAGCAGATCCCAGTCATGGCATTGCTGATGCCATTAAAACGATGTTCAAGTCCGCATCTGTGGACACTGGCTCAGTAGCCAGCGTCACGATTGGGACAACACATTTTGTAAACGCAGTGATAACCCGCGACTCAAGTCGACTATCATCAGTTGCGGTGCTACGTCTCTCGGGACCATTCAGTAAGCATGCACCGCCCTGCGTGGATTGGCCAGCTTCTCTGAAGAAAATCATACTGGCACACTATGCCTTAGTCAAAGGGGGCCTGGAAGTTGATGGCGACCTCATCTCCGATATCAAAGAACACGAGATCGTGGACCAGTGCAAAATCATCAAAGAGAAGGGCATCAAGAGTATTGTTGTCAATGGCGTGTTCAGTCCAATCGACACGGTAGAAAAGCAGGAAGAGCGCGTAGCTGAGATCATCAGGCGAGAGCTCGGGGAACAGGTCGATGTTGTGCTCAGCAAGACTGTCGCAAACCTTGGCTTTTGGAACGAGAGAACGCTGCGATTCTGAACGCTTCGATTTTATCTTTTGCACGCAAAACCATTGCATCCTTTCAATCTCCTATCAAGAAGCTTGGCTTGGACTGTCCAGTTTTCATCACGCAAAATGACGGCACGATTTTCAGCGGCGAAGCAGCAAGTCGGTTGCCAATCCGCACATTTTCCTCAGGACCAACGAACAGTATGCGTGGCGCTGCGTTCTTGGTCGGAAAGCAGAAGCACAGCGAGGCGATGATGGTGGTTGATGTAGGAGGCACGACTACGGATGTTGGCCTATTGCTTGCCAACGGGTTCCCGCGTCAGCAAGCAGCTTACTCGGAACTTTCTGGTGTAAGGATGAACTTTTCATATCCAGATGTAAAGAGCATAGGTCTTGGAGGGGGCAGTCTGGTCAGGAGGGTCGGAGGTCGACTGCAGGTTGGCCCTGAGTCAGTAGGCTACAAATTACCAGAGAAAGCGTTGGTCTTCGGTGGAGACGTACACACTGCTACAGACTATACAGTGGCAGGCTCGTTCGATGTCTCGATCGGCGAACCAGAAAAAGTGCGCGGCAAGTTAAGCGACAATGATATCGCAGCCTTCAAGAGTGAGACCAAGGATATGCTGGAGCACATCATCGACACTATGAAGACATCGCCAGAAGATTTACCCGTATTGCTTGTTGGAGGTGGTGCTGTGGTAGCACCAGACAGCTTGAAAGGCGCGAGCCGGGTCGTCAAGCCAAAGTGGTCTGGTGTAGCAAACGCGATCGGTGCTGCCATGGCACGAGTCAGTGCTGTCGTAGATACTGTCAAGTCTACGGAGAAGCAGACCGAAAAGGAACTTCTGGTGGAGATTGCCAACGACGCAAAGCAGCGAGCTATTGATGCAGGCGCACAGGCTGAATCGGTAGAGATTGTGGAAGTCGAATCGCTGCCCTTACAGTACGTTGCAGACAAGACACGTTTCATTGTCAGAGCAGCTGGTGAGTTCGACTTTGCTCGGTCGCGAGACTTTGCGGGCCTTAATAACATGAAGACCGGAGATGGTGCAGCATCAAGCACAGACATTGTGCAGAACGCTGTTACACCAACATCAACAGAAGATACCAGGGATGAAGACGATACGGCTAATGAGGTCGATATTGTAGCTTATAAGCCTAGAATCATCAACCGAGAATGGTGGATCTCAGAAACCGACCTCGATTGGATTACGATCGGTTGCTACGTCTTGGGTACGGGGGTGGTGGCTCACCGTACTCCACAATGCTGCGAGTGCGCGGTATCCTGCGAGCGGGTGGCACCATAAGAGTTGTTAGTCCCAACGACCTCAAAGATGAAGACCTAGTCGGCTGTGGCGGCGGTGCAGGGAGCCCGACAGTGGGTATTGAAAAGTTGTCTGCTGATGAAATGATGGATGCTCAGAACAGTTTGCAAGAGCTCTTTAAGGGTGGTCGCGCAACCCATGTCATCCCCTTGAGATCGGGGGCTCGAACGGTCTTCAAGGACTCGTCTTAGGCGCATCGTCGAACATGAATGTGCCCTGTGTCGATGGCGATTGGATGGGACGGGCCTACCCAACAAAATGGCAGACCACCCCTGTTGTGTTTGGTGAGCGCGAGATCGTCTTCGCTCCGGTATGTGTTGCTGATGGCAACGGCAACACCCTCTACATGCCTACAGCAACAAGCGACTTGAAGGTCGAACAAATCATAAGATCAGCTTTGAGTCAGATGGGAAGCTCCGTTGGCGTTGCTGATGCTCCAGTCACGGGCGACGAGACGAGACGCTGGGCGGTCGAACACACGATATCCCTCTCATGGCGGATAGGTCGAGAAGTTGCACGCGCAAGAAAGGAGAACAGAGTCGACAGTGTTGCCGAGTCTATCATCGACGCTGTGGGTGGACCAGAAACAGGCCGCGTCCTTTTCAAAGGCAAGATCGTCGGCGTTGAGCGAAAGCTCTGGAATGGCCACGTCTACGGTGAAGTCATCATCGAAGGCACTGGGGCCCAATATTCTGGCAAGATCAAGATTCCTTTCAAGAATGAGAACATCGCTGCTATCCGCATGCGCGATGGCGAAGAAGTCAAGACCGGTGAGGAACGCAATGAAGACGTACTCGCCATCGTGCCGGACTTAGTGTCTGTCATTGATGCGCAGAATGGAGAAGCTATTGGAACACCAGAATACAGGTATGGTTTGCTGGTCCTAGTGATTGGTATCACTGCTAGCGAACGCTGGACGAGTTCAAAGGGTATCGAGATAGGAGGTCCGAGTGCTTTCGGTCTGAATCACCTCAAGTACAAAACGTTAGGCAAATTCGTTAAACCAATCAGTGTGATTGACGAATTTGAAGAGAAGGCATGAACTACGCTCCTTAGGTCAGGAGAACCAGGTTGACGTCCTGAGATAGACTAATGGGCAGGCAAGATTTAGATTTCAGTTATGTTGGCTCAGCACCTTCCACATGCTTGACTCCTGAATAAAGTGGGAGGATGACTTTAACAGCGGCCTCATAACTTGTGAATAAAATACCGCCGCTAAAAACCGTCCGTCCTAAACGCATAGTTGTCCCCTTCCAGAAACCTCGAACACCAAAATCGAGAAGAATGCTCTTAACAGCCTCTAGTGTGCTGGTTCCCTTTGCACTCTGCGACCTAGTCTTGATAACGTCGAACGGCTGTGTTGCAAGTGTGGTCACGACACCGGCGACAGAACCATTGGCAAAGTTTACGGCGGTGTTTTGTTGTATGTCTCTTGTCTTCTCATAGTCTTTTAAGATGTTGTAAGTCCCCATTCGAAACGCTGTGGCTGATGCTTGCTTCAACGTGGTTCCTGCAAAGCCTCGATAGAGACCGAGGATACCGTGTTCGCTCCAGATGACGCGAGCAGCGTGCAGGCCTGAGCGAAACCTCTTCTCGTTGCGTGCATCATCGATGAGAGCGGTCTTAATTCGCTCAGTTGGTGTCACTGCAGTTATTGAAGCTACGACACCAGCAGTCATGCCAGCCAGCAAGTTGCGTCCGGGTGACAAAGTGCCGGTCGTAGGATCCGCGAAAGACTCCTTGATCTGGTCGAAGAACAAGAAGCGCACAGCATCTTTTCCCACTGAGCCAAAGACTAAGGCGCCGCATCCTTTATATAGTGCTCGCAACCCTTCTTTTTGATAGACCTGCGTAACAACGAGGAATGGATTACGTGGAGTTGGCTGTCCCTTCTCAGCCCTCAATTGCACTCTAGTTTTCGCGAATTCCATAGGATACTGGAGCTAGAGTTAGGGATGTATGACTTTGTTAAGTTTCTGGGTTTTTTCGTCATACCGATAAAAACCCCTCTACACCTCCCGCAATGCCACCCGCGGCCAGCGAAACAATCACAGGCGTGCTCTTGTCCTATAGCTTGTTAGCATAACTAGCCAACATCTAGGATTCAACGCACATTTCCACCCGCGACCATTGTTACTCCAGATAATTACAGGATAGATGATGTTTCAATGAAGTTGAGAATTAGCGCGAAGATGCGGGTACATAGCCGAGGCTAGAAAGCTACCGTAAAAATTCGGTGGAGCAGGAATATTGATTGGTTGAAAACAGCCCCTACAGAACACTCGGCTCCATGTTTCATCCCCTGCCGCTGGCGGCCAAAGAAACGAATTCTAACGGTAGCATGCAATTATTCCCGGCACTGTAAGCCTTTCTTTTTTTTTAATAGGCTTTATTCTTGATAAGAATAGAAAATTAAGTTTCTAAAGAGATAATTTTGTAGAACGGTACATTTTCTATAATTCTGTGTTTTAGGACTACATTAAATCCGCAGTTGTGGTGTAGGTCTGCGAGGCAGAAAGTGACTTCTAAGAATTCCTTTAGTTTTTCGTGGTAGGATGTGCGGGGGATTAAACGCAGCCGCGTGGCCCCAACAGCCTCACCCCAGCATGCGAGAACCCGTCGCACGGGTGCGCTTATTGTCTAGACTCGCCGCACCTCCCCTGTTTAGTCTCTACTGTCCATTTTGTTGCAAATTTCTGATCAACTGAAGCATTACGTTAATGTTCTAGCAAGTCTCAAACACCGAAGACCGAACATATCTTCATGCATCGCAACAAGTAGCCATAGATAAAATACCCGGAATGATGTGCAGGTGGTGTTAAGCAGCGGACTTAACAGGCAATGCGCCTCGCCATGCGCCTCACCATGCGCCTCGCTACGTGTAAATTCAGGTCCTTGGTGAAGAAGAGTCCGGCGCTGAGCGCCCTTATCACCGTCAATTCTTACCTTCAAATCGGACCGGTAATGCGCCTCGAGGATTGCGAGCACGGTAGTTGACATGTGCCAACTGCCATGGCACCACCCCTGGCCTATTTTCGCGATGACTACCAATCAGCAAGCCGTACGTGTGTGTTTCTGCGATCTAAGTGGCTACTCAACTTGCAAGTGGGGACTCTGACGTTTATTTTATCCACTGTTCTCAAGATATGACACTGAAACAAACACGAAGTGATGCACGTTAAAATTCGTCCGACTGCGTCAGTAGTTTAGCGAAAATAATACGATTGGAGGTTAGACTGATATTGGAGGGGTTTGGTCGCGGTGCTTTGCCACACGCACGTCGCATGTCGCACGTTAAGTCCGCCTTGTACGAAGTAAAGGGGGACAAATTTATGAACGCCAGAGTACAAAGAGGCTGGGTCTTCTTCAACTTCTAATTTGGTAAACTCAAGCTTTTACGTCTTCTAGCGGGTCTTAAATATAGGGAACCCATATATCCAACACAACTGCAAAGCTACCGTCACCATGAGTCTCCTCTACTACCAACTTTGTGCTCCTCTTCCCTCACCTACCTACGACTATACCGGTAAAACTGTTATTGTCACGGGCTCCAATATCGGTCTTGGCAAGGAAGCAGCACGACACTTCACTCGACTCGGCGCGGCTACAGTCATCTTGGCAGTACGTTCCATCGAGAAGGGCGAGGCAGCAAAGCACGAAATTGAATCCAGCACACGAAGGCAGAATGTCGTCAAAGTTATGCATGTCGACATGTCCTCATACCAGAGTGTTCTTGATTTCTCAGCCAAAGCATCCAAAGAGCTGGACAGGATCGACGTCGCGCTTCTGAACGCCGGCGTTGCACGAGGCGTGTGGGAGCTTGCAGAAGGTGAGGAGTCAACAATCACGGTCAACGTGACTAGCACATTCTTGCTCGCTCTGGCTCTTCTTCCCAAGCTCAAGGAAACTGCCACAAAGTTCAACACCCGTCCCAATCTTACCATTACAAGCTCCGAAGTTCACGGCTTCTGCACTTTCGAAGAGCGCAAAGCACCCGACGGCAAGATCTTTGAGACACTTAACAAAAAGCCAGAGAATGTGGCAGATATGATGGAAGAACGCTACCAGGTGTCGAAGCTTCTTGAGGTATTAGTGGTAAGAGCGATGGCAGAGATGAAGAGCGCAACACAGATCCCCGTCACAATCAACTACGTCAGTCCCGGTTTCTGCCACAGTGAGCTCTCGCGTGAAGCTGGCTGGGTACTTACCATCTTGAAGTTCTTCTTCGCGCGCAGTACTGAACAAGGAAGCCGGAGCCTAGTGCATGCAGCGTCGATGGGTCCAGAGTCGCACGGGCAGTTCGTAAGCTACTGTATGATTAGGCAGCCATCGAAGTACGTCCTGAGCCAGGAGGGTGGAACGACCAACATAGGGTGTGGACAGAGTTATCGGCTAAGCTTGAGAGTATTCAGAAGGGTATAACGAACAACCTGTAAATACTCATGTGGGAGCTGGTGGAGCAGTATTCAGGTGATCTTTGAGATGGACCACTGTTCTATTAGAAGATCAGATGGATCTGGCTATATACGCGTTCAAGGTGCGGTCACGTGCTACCTGCTTGTCCCAAGCCCGTATCAGCTATGTCGATCTCAGAGGCTACTTAGTACCTGCTCTCAGCAGGTACGCGACAACTCCAGTGTGATAAGTGGCAACATGTAATACATTGGAATCAGCGGGCAGTGTTTTTCTTAGTAATTGGAAGTGTAGTACTTTGAATAATTTTTACATGATACTATAGGATACTGAAAACAACCCCCTATTCGCCCTACCGTCGGTATACACGAAAACATTTCCAACCCTGGAATTCTCGACACCCCCAAGGTATCTTGTGTCCATAGCATCGACGAGCCCTCGCACTGTCTCTTGCTAACAATGCCCCTGTCCTCTAAATACCACCATCTTGCGCGTAACGTGTGTCTTGTGTACAACAACCATCTACGTCCGCCCGTCAAAATTACCGCACACATCCGATTAGTGATGCTATCGAATTTGCCATACGTTTCGAAATGACGCTCAGTGTTTTTGGAACCGTTCAATTTCAGAGGTTTGTTTTCAACTGTAACGGTTTGCGAGTGTAAGGGCAGAACCTTATGGAAAATAGGCAGTCTTTTCTCGGTCCAGAAGTCTCATACGGCTCTCAAAATGGAAAATGTAGAGATGGTTTTGTGAGTTTAGAGTAGTTAAGCTTACATTCTCAAGTAAACGCCTGGCTCTCATTGCAGTTCAAACGTTTATTGTCAATTATTCTTAGCTAAAATATGTTGCGAGAAGCCCGATTCCTCGTTTATACGAGTTTCCACTTTTCGACCTTCCTAATGAGTCTACTGCAGCTGCCTCTTATCACACCCCACCGACCAGTATGTGGAGCGAATCAGAGCTGTAAAAGACAAGAAGAATTATGCGGGCACGGAAAGTCAGAAATGTGATGCGTTGCCACCTAGGTCAAATAACGGTGTGACCTTTCCTGTTCCAATATATCAATCCTTTGGCTTCCCAAGAAACGTGAAGGTGACTAAGATAGGATGTTGTCCAATTCCGTGTAGAAGGAAGCTAGATCATTCATTTGAGTATGCTAATCTAGTCTGAATGATAATTAGGCTGCAGTCCAGATAGCAAAGTACAAAGATGATGGGTGCAATTGCTGGCCGTCTTGATGAGTAGCCATGTCGAAAAACCACCAGATCATGAAATCAAATATTTGGTTGGTCATGACGATTTTTAATAGAATTTCCTGTATATTCAAAATTTGGTCGTAGTAATCTTGCCTTCAGACGTGGAGTATTAAACTGGTTGCTGAGTTTGACAAAATTGATATTTGAATCCACCTAACGCTACATGGATATCATGCGTATCCAAACCTTCGTAACAATCTTATGTTGTAGCTGTCAAGCGCGGGTTAAGTAACTAAGAATTCCTTTCTACCTAAACCACTAAAGTGTTGTAAGGTCTATTTGCTGCTAGAAACGTAAATCGCAAACGTGAATCAATATATTATGCTTCATTTAGGTAAAGGTGATAGGAAATGTAGACATGCACGAATAAAAGTGCACAAACAGTAAAGCCCTGCGCTTCTAGGCTTTAGTAGCTATTAGAACATGCTACTACAGGTTTAGCAATATTAATATTAATATAAAACATTCTATTAATATACAAGTATAGGACGCAAGAAAAATATTCTTCTACCTATGCATTTAACTTAAGCTAGTCTATATACTTTCCGCCCACATATAGTTTCTGCCCACCCGCCACATCACCAGTACTCAGATTGAAGTTGTGATTTTTCAACGTTAACGTTTACAATTGCCACTCTGTACACATAGACTGAAGCGTAAGTGCTGCTGCTGCTACTGCTGCTTTTTAAGCCTCTTGTTTAGTTAAACGTGATGCCTGCTTAGCTTGTAATGCTGCTGCCTAATTAATAGCAGCCTTAATAGCTTCAACGTTGCTATAGTGCTTATTTAGGTTAACTTAAACACGCTTTCTTAAGCAGGTAACCCTAGTACTATCTAGTTAATATTTAAGTTGTTAATTCTCTAATTTAAACTAAGCTGCATGAGTGTTAGCGCTAGTAATAGCCTTGCCTGCCTTGCTAAGCACCACATAGGTGCTTTAAGAGAGAGATTCTAATAAAAGGAGCTGTTAATAAGCCCTGTGAAGGGCCTGTAAGCTCTAAGGCGTAGCAAATACGTTATCTATAGGTTAAGTAGATAGAGGAGGCGTAACAGGTTAGCCTAATATCTAAGATAAGAGTAGTACTAGGTCTAGGTTGTATAGGCATAAGCTAGCAGCCTTCTAGCTAGCTCGTATAACTCTCTTAGATAGTCCTTCTTCTCTTGCTTTATTGTATAAGGTAACAAACCTCTCCTTCTTAATAGGTGCTGCGTTATTAAGTGCTAAGAGTGCTTAGATTTAACTACAGTAGTAGATTTTAACAACAGAGAATAGAGCTAGATCTAGCAGCTAGAGGACGTATAAGGCGTGAGGTAAGAGGTATAGAAGATAGATCTAATGCTGCTAGCAAGTCTATATAAAGTCAATAGGGGTATAGGAGCTGTAGCTATCTAATAGTAGTAGCTGCTACCCCCTGTAAAGGTATAGTATTTAGGATAAATATCTATTGTAACTACTTAGATCTAATTAAGTTTAACGTCTATCTATTCTCTAACGTTGTGTAGAGCTAATTAGGTACCTCTTGTGCTAGAAACTACGTGGTTTGTAGATACTTGCCTTTAAAGATAACTAGGCACTAGAGTCTAGTGCTAGTAGCAGAGATAGTCTCTAGGATTAACACCTACTTACGATCCTCTAGTGATTTGATATAAGCCTTCTTTTTTAATAAACTAGCAACTACTCTAGTATTAGTACATACCCTAAGGCTAACCCTAGTCTTATCTATATTCTATATATCTTTATACTATATGCCTAGCTTAATCTAAGTACGCTTAAATAGCTCTAGAAACACGCAAATTATCTTATAATTAGCTACTATAGTCCTTGCGCTCTTAATTGTTTGTCTAACTATTGTAACAACACAGGATAATAGAAAGCTCTAGAATGCGTGTATATCTGCTACAAGGTGTCTAGGAGCACTAGGATAGGTAACACAGAGACAATTCTATTCCTATAGGTCTTGTACAAAGAATACTTAAAAACTATCTATCTACAGATAATTCTCCTTGTGCCTTTATACTGCTAGAATACAGGGAAGTTTAGAATACTATAACTAAGTTATAGGCAGGAACAGAAACGTAAAGGAGCTAAGTTAGAGGTAAATTAGGGTATAACACTTTTTAGAGACTAGTACTTTACACTACCCCCTCCTGTATAGGTAGATTGTCTTAGATACGCGTAAGTAATAACAGTTATTATTCTATAGCATTAGTGCGTTAATTTAGCGTCTGTTCTAGGTTTTTAGTTAACTTAGGTTATTATTTTAGTGTTTTGTTGTTGTTTTTATCTAAAGTAAAGACAACTTTTTTTTTTTTTTTTTTTAACTCTGCTGCCTAAATCTAACGTAACAATAAGCTATATTGTAACTTAATTAGAGGGAAATAGGTTTGCTGTTATTATTATATCTAATTTCTAGGACGCGTTGCGTAGGTATATAAATAATTAATCCCTACACCTTTCCTAACTCTAATAGACACTATTTCTTGCTGTAAGTATCCCTACGCTCTTTTAATTATTCCTATACTAATGCTCCTAGGTTTGTTAATTAGTTACTATGCTAATACTAGTCCTGCCTAGAGCTCTTGCAGTAGCCTATTAGGTTATCTGCCTTTGTTTAATTTAGGCCTTTGTAAGGGGAGGAAGGTAGACTACGCCTTTAATAAGGCGTTATTATTAAAGTATGCTTATTACACACTTTAAAATAAGAAGTGTTATCTAGTAACTAGACTTTTCTTTACTTCTACTCTCTAACTAATACTAATAGTTATAGGTTCTAATTTACGTTAGTCCTAAGTATGCTACTTTTTATAATAACCTTATTATATAGGAGGAGGAATCTAGGGGTAAGGCAGCAGGAAAGGCGGCAGAGGAGGAGGTAACAGAGGTAGCACTAGAGGCATAGCGTAGCCTTATAGCATCAGCAATAGCTCTAGTAAGTGTGGTGCAGGTAGCAACTACGCAGCTTAAGGGAGTTACTGCTAATAATATGTTGCTGCACTAGTACTAAGCTAGTACAGCGCAGGGCTAGGTAATAGAGGAGATAGTAGAGAGTTTGTTAGTGTTAACTAGGGAGGTTATTAAGCTGCAATAGGAAATAGCCCCTTATAGCTCTAGAGTTAGAGGTAAGTTAGTAAAGCTAGCTCTGCTTCTAGCACCTAAAAAAAAGGGTGCTTCTAGGTTGTTAGATAAAACTAACGCTAGTAGCTCTAAGGAGATAAGTAACATTAAGAACCCTTAAAAAAGAAAGGGTTTCTTAAGCTGTATAGTAAGGAGGATTTCTTTTATTTTTCTTTTCTTATTATCTATTGTATAAATGCGGTTAGAGGCGTTTTAGAGTTAATAGATTTCCTTTATCCTTTTCTAAATTATAATATCTTTATTTACCCTATAATTCTTAACCTTCTTCCTATGCTGTAATCTATTTGTTTAATACCTTTAGTAGACTAGGCTGCTCTAGGTACTTGTTGTAATACGCCTTTAGCTTATAGGGTGCTCCTATAAAGTTTTTATAGGATACTAAGTTAGGTCTAGGTTATAGCTAACCTAGCTTACACAGTACTTAAGACTACAGCAGACTAACCTACTAGCTAGGATTTCTTAGACCTTCTATTCCTCTACTCCTTAAATAGGAATACCTGCAGGTTTTAGAGCTTCCTAACTAGGCAATAGGTTATCTAGATCCTTACACAGAACGTTAGGTGCAAATACGTTATGTATTTTTAAACTAGGAGGAAGTTTTAAGTAATATAAGTAACTAACCTATTCTAGGACCTTAAAGGGACCTTCCTACTTGTTAGATAGCTTTTAGCTTAGTTACTTACTTATTAAGTTTTTAGTAGAAAGGTACACTTTGTTACCTACAGTCTAGTTAACTAGGTTGTAATAAGCGTTAACTGCAGAGCGCATGCAGTCTTAGGCTTTCTCTATATTCTCCTTAGCTACCTTCTAGGCGTTGTGCATATAGGTTGCTAATACTAAGGCCTCCTTATAGTTAAGTTGTTCTATAGGGGTTACTGCTGTATTAGCTCCTTTCTAACTCTAGCTCTATTTAGGTTAGCTACTATAAATTACTTAGTAAGGTAATATTCTAATTAAGGAATGTAGTAGAGTAAGTTAGGCACAATCTATAATTAGTAGGAGTTTAGACTAGTTATCCTAATAGTACAAGACAAAGGGACAGAGCTGTTAGTCTATATACTTGTTTATAATCTCTGTTTAACTATTAGTTTCCTTGTAATAGGTAGTAGATAGCTTAATTTTCACACCTATAATTTAACAGAATTCTGTCTAGAAAGTTAAGATAAACTAGGGGCCCCTGTTGCTTACTATTAACTTAGGGGTATGTCTAAACTAATACACCTATTATATAAACAAGTTTGCTATCCTGCGTGCTGTAATTGTTTTATAGCATAGGATTATAATAGCTTGTTTAGTTAGGCGATTAATAATAACTATAATCTAGTTATACCTAGCTTTGTCCTTAGGAAAATCCTTAAAATTAATACACAAATATTGCATTAGTTTGTTAGGTATTAGCAAGGGATGCAAGTACCTATAGAGTTAGGTCTGTCTTAGATGGCCTTAGCGACATAGGATGCAGTTTTAGATATATCTTTTACATGTAGCACTTATACCTTTCTAGTAATACTGTTGTAATAGCAGTTAGTAGGTCTTCTTAGCACTAGGGTAAGCAGTTAATAGTTAGTTATAGGCTTCCTTAATTAGGCGTGTGCATAGGGTTAAGTTAGTAGGGACACAGAGTTAATTATAGTAGAGAAGGAGTCTGTTTTAGATCTAATACAGAGATAGCAACAATAGTTGTTCTTGTCTAAAAGATTTCTAGTTTTCTTGTATTAACGCCTTAATTAGTTCTAAGGAATCTAGTTTTATAATAGGCTGTACTAAGCAGATAGTAGCTATAACTAGGTTAGTCTTAGCTAGATATATCTAAGCTAAATTAGAATTAATCTAGTTATGTAACTGCTATAGACCTAGTAGGACTTAGGACTAATTATCTTCTTAGGCAGACTTTAGATTTGTAAGATCCTATTCTTAGCAACTTAGGATATTAGCACGCTTATTGTTCTTGCCTAGCGTGTATTTAATCTTAAAGTTAAATAGAGCTAGAGCTTCTGCCTATTATACTTGTTAAGCATTTAAGATTTTAGTTATTATAAAGTACTCTAGGGATTAATAATTAGAGTAGACTTAGATCTGTTTTGTAACTAAGGTAAGTTTAGCTCTCTACTTATTAAAGGCTTGTAAAATCGCAAACAACTCCTTATTATATATTTCCTAATTAAGTTTAGCTCTAGAGAGTACTTAGCTGTAGAATGCTATAGGGTACTACTTGTTATTAGGGTGCTGCTGTAACAAAACCCTAGCAACAACTCTATTAGAGGCGTTAGTTTTAATCTTTGTATTATAGTTAGGATTAAAATAGCATAGAGTTAGGATAGATAATAAGGCTTCCTTAAGGTTTTTAAAACTAGATTAGTATTAAGCAGTCTATTTAAATAGGTTTGCTAGGCTTTGTAAGGCGATGAGGGGCTTAGCTACGCAAGAGAATTTAGGTACAAATTGTTAGTAAAACCTAGTAAAGCCTAGGAACAATTTCACACTAGTAACAGTAGTAGGAGGGATCTAGTTCCTAAGGGCTTGTACCTTCTTAGAGTCTACTTTAATTCCTTTATTAGTTAGAATGTAACCTAAGTACTTAGTACAGGTAACGTAGAACTTGCTCTTCTTAATATCTACTTGTAATCTAGCAATACAGAGTTAATTAAGTACTAGCTTAACATGTTATTTATAGGTTACAAGGTCTTTAGAGTAGATAAGGATGTTATCTAGATATACAATATAGAAGTTGTCTAGATATTTAATAAGAACATTATTTATATATTATTAATAAGTAGCTAGTCTATTATATAGCCTAAAGGGTAGAACCTTACACTTGTAACTACTGTAACGTGTATAGAACGTAGTGTACTCCTTAGAGGCAGGATCTATACAAATTTAATTAAAGGCATTATAGATGTTAAATTTAGTAAATACCTTAGCCTTAGACAGTTGTGCTAACAATTCGTCTATGCGCAGTATTAGATAGGAGTCCTTTCTTGTAAGGGCGTTAAGTTTATAATAGTTAACACAAATACGTAAATTCCTATTTAGTTTTTAAACATAGAGTATAGGCAACGCAAAGGGGCTCTAACTGTGTTTAATCTAGCTGTACTATAGTTAGTCTTGTATAAACTTCTTAGTAGCTTTAAGTTCCTTAAGATTTTGTTTATATAAGGGCGAGTAGGAATTTAGCAATTAGCCCTCTAATATAATTTTGTAGTTATAGGGGCAGTGTTCTAGAAGGGTTTTAGCTTCTGTTTTGCTAAATATATTAGCATATTAAACATATTTGTCTAGTAATTGTTTATTAAGCAGCTAAGCGTTCTTAGGGTTGTCTTAGGTACAACAGTAGTTAATAATGCAATTAATCTTATATAGACTAGTAGTAAAAAATTTGTTCTGTAGTTTTTTTATAGAAAAGTAAAAAGTATTTAATAAAAGTAAGGAAATGCGCGCCTCCCTAGGAGGTAGCAAGTTAGAGGCTTTTAGGTTAGGATTGTTAGTAAGGAACAGCATTTTAGCAATTAAATAACACCTCTTATACAATGTATTAAGTAATTTAGACTTTAGCAACGTTAGTACTCTACAGCTTCCTATAGGTTGTCCCTTTGTTGTACGTCTTATAGGACGTAGGCTTGTAGCAAAGGTTAATATAGGGTTATTATTAATAGAGGGGCAGGGTTGTATAACCTAGGGTACCTTACTAGCTATATAAGCTAAGATTGCTCTATATTAAGTTAGAGTTTAAAACGTTTTAACTATTTAATTCTAATAATGCATTCCTAGGATTCTAGATTAATAATAACAAAGGGGCAGTTACATATCTTACGCCTATTAATAGTTAAGTGTAACTAAATGTACTAGTTTACTAGGGTTATAATCTAATCCTAGAATTCTTTAACTTAGACCTTAAAGGGCAACTTTTAGATAGGAGTCCTAAGTGTAGCAGACACTAAAGTAGCAATATTAGAATTTAAAAATAAAAATCCTTAGGCACTAGTGTTAACTAAGGAGTTAAGTTGTACGCCTAGCCCTTAGTTTAATAGAATAGAAGAAGTAAGGAAATAAGGGCTACTAAATAAATAAGATAAAGAGAGGTTAGATAGGTTATATTAGTTTAGGCCTAGGTAAAGTTATCCTCCTAGGCAGGGCTGTTTCCCTTAGGTATTAGTTCCTCTTTAAAATCTTCTTTAGCGTTAATATATTTCTCTGTATCTACTTAGATTTCTTGTACCTAGGGACTAGGGCAATCTTTTGCAAAGTAACCTATCTTGCTATAGTTGTAGCAGTTACCTAGGGTTAGCTCTCTTATAGGTGTGGCTTAGGATAGTGTAGTTCTAGGTGCTAGAGTAGGAGTAGATATAGGAGGTTTCTAAATGCTAGGTGTAGGCTAATTTAGAGGTAGGTTGTTAGTCTAATGCTAATTGTTAATAGTTTAGGGTTAGGTCTAAGTTAGTAAGGTATTAGGTAGGGCATAAACAGGATGTTGTTTTCTTTCTATGTTATACGCTGTAAGATACTCTACTATAAGTTTAAATAAGTTATCCTACTACCTCTTAAATCCTAGGTTAGGACTTTAGAGGGTAGAGGTAACCTTTATCTACATGTAGTAAAACTATTCTAACTTAGGTACTTGTCCCTAGATAGCAGCACTTAGGAAGCGCGCTTTAAAAAGTAGAAACGTGTTATCTTTTCCTATTTAGAGTTAATTAAAAATAGCTTAACTTTTAGCTCTCTTATTCCCTGTAATAAAGTAGGAGCAGAGAAGCGTTATTATTTCCTCTGCGCTCTAGAACTAGTCTGTTTTGCAAGACAAGTATTAGGGCTCTAGGTATTCCTTAGCAAGCCTAGAAGTATATCCCTATACTAGAGCTATACAAGCTTATTCTATAGGATAGTAATCTAAATTAATATTAAGTTAGTCCTAAATTAAGGCTTGCTACTGTCTAAAAGTAGGGTCTTTTCTATTACTTAATTTGTTAATAGCTAGTGTGCGTTTACTAAGCCTAGGGTAGTAGACTAGGGTCTTAGACTAGAACCTTTTAGGAGGTTACTAAGATTAAACAAGGGGAGACTCTGTAGTAGGCACAGGTACATCTTTATAGGGAAGGGATTAGGCCTAAAGCTAGGCTACTTTAGCCCTTAGTTAGTTAACTAACTTATAAAGATTTACCTATTCTAAGTCTAATTTAGTATTGCTCTTGCTAAGCGTCTAGATGTTAGTTAATCCCTTAGCAGGCGCTGTTAACTGTCCTTAAGTAGATTGTCTAATAGATTCCTTTAAACTAGGGTTAGTAGTGCCTAACATTAGTAGTAATCTAATTTAGGTAGGTTATTAATAATCTCTAAGTCTTTATCTTAGCGCAATCTAACGCAACTTTTCTAAAGTAATCCTAGAGTAGTAAGTTGCAGGAAGTTCTAAACCTAAAGGCTTTAGTTGTTAGGAGGTCTCTAGAATCCTAACTATTAGATAGACAATAATTAGGACCTGTATAGTTTGTAACTAAAAGGGGTCTAAATCTGCTTAGTACATAATAACTAAACAAACTTGCAATATTATTTAGAGGCTGTTACTAGCTAGGATAAGTTTTTAAGTATAATGTAACAACATAGGATAATAGAAAGCTCTAGAATGCGTGTGTATCTGCTACAAGGTATCTAGGAGCACTAGGATAGGTAACACAGAGACAATTCTATTCCTATAGGTCTTGTATAAAGAATACTTAAAAACTATCTATCTATAGATAATTCTCCTTATGCCTTTATACTGCTAGAATATAGGGAAGTTCAGAATGCTATAACTAAGTTACAGGCAGGAACAGAAACGTAAAGGAGCTGAGTTAGAGGTGAATTAGGGTGTAACACTTTTTAGAGACTAGTGCTTTACAACTATAGAGGTAACGCGTAGGTTTTGTATAATAAAATAGGGTACCTATAGATGCCTAAGTAGCTTGTAGTTACTGTTTATGTAGAGGATTTAGCTAGCTATCTCTTGTACACGTAGATAAGATAGTAGCTATGCACATAAGTCCTCTTTAAGTATCTACTCTACTAGAAACTCCTCTTGCTCTAGCGTTAAACATTGTTAATTTAAGTAAGCTATTACGTGTAGTTGTTAACCTTGCAGCTAACCACGTAGCGTAGATTAGGGGATCCCCTACGCCTTAGCTGCCTGCCGCTAGCTCTTAAAAACACTAGAATTAAGATTGTAGATAGCGTTTTAGATAGCAACTTCCTTAGGATCTATTATAACAACGTTGTAGTGTTGTAATAGAGCTGTAAAAACTAGGTAACGCGTTGTAGCAGGTAGGCAGAAACTATATGTAGGCGGAAAGTATATAGACTAGCTTACCTATAAGGTATATTATAGTTTATTAGGTAGATTTAGTAGTACGTTGTAGGGATTAAGTACCGTTTTCCATCGGTTTGTGCACGTCCTGGGCTCGTGCACGAAAATCGTCCCCTACTACTCCGTCTATCTACCCACACAAATAAGGCTATAGAGCTACCTACAATAGCTATTATTATAAGATTTTATAGTAGAATAGTAATTTAATGCTTGCGATCAATTTGTGCTACTTAAATTTATCTAGCAATTTAACGCTGCAGCTGCAGCGTGTAGTGACAGGTAGGAGAGCTGAGGCGACGGATAGGGGAGACCTCTCTATCAGCAGCCTTAACAACAGCTACTATAGGTGGCTCTAGTGGCTGCAAATTTGTAAGAGACTTAATGCTTTACCTCTTACTCCTTTTAGACAATTATAGATTGTTTTTAAGTTATTTTGCAAGCTTACAATTAACTGCTACTTGCTCCTTTTATTATGCTTTTACTATAGCTACTTCCTTACGCCTTGCTTTAGCTGCTAAATGTCCTAAATACTGCTCTTGTAGCAGTTGTTCCTTAAGCTGCTTTTGCTTATCTTAGAGGCGTAATTTCTTAGCCTTTTAGTGTTATTGCTGCTGTTCTGTAAGGTCTTTCTCCTGCTAGCAAGCGCAGGCTTACTAGACCTTGTTTAGAGACTAGAAAACAGCACCTCCTTAATACTAAGTAGGTGCCTTAAGTAAGAGAGGCTTGCTATATTAACGCTACTTCTTCTTATTAATAAGAGCTTCTCTAAGCTGCTTATTTTTATGCTAAAGTAGCGTCTTTTATATAGTAATAGTATAGATAGTTTATAATAACTTTTTAGCTTGCTAGTTGTACACATCTTCTACTATAACGTGCAGCAATTGCTTAATCTTCCTCTACTTACTTGCGCTAACTACTAAGGTTGTACTATTGCTTGTAGATAGCTAGGAGTTATTAGGTAACTAAAAATAACAGAGGATTTACTATAGATTAAAGAGAGAGAGGCTAGTACACTTAAAGCTCTTAAGGATACTCTTAGCGTGGAATAAGACGTCCTAAGCAATATAGAAGAGGTAGAAGAAGTTGCGCTTTGTAATAGATAAGAGGCCTTAGTATTTATCTATATAGTTAGTAAGTGCTCTACTATACGCTCTAGCAAGTAGTAAAAATATTACTATATCTAGCAGCTAAAGAGTATAAGTACTATAAGGTAGATAGACTATAATAAGTATCTTATTAGCGTTATAGTACTTAATAAACTTTATTGTTATTATAAGGGCACTATAGGCAGGCAAGAGAGATAGGACGAAACGTATAGTATTAGACAGGATAAGATAAATCCTTAGGGGTTAAGCCCTAAGGATTTAGGAGAATATATACGTGTGTAAGCTCTAACAGGTTACTAGGGTAGCCCTAAGGTATCTCTAAGAGTTAGCGTGCCTAAGGTAGAAAGCTCCTAACAATAGCCCTCCCCCTTCTTATAGTCTGTCCTAGGCTGCTAAACCCTACGTGCCTAATACCTGCCTGTTTAAACTCTAAAAAACCTCTAACATAAGAGGAAAATAGTTAGGAGAAAGCTAGCTTGCTTATTAGTAGGTGTTTAGATCTATTAGGTTATATTAGCACAAACAACTCCCTATAGGGTGTAACTAGCACTAGTTTACTACTTGCTAGGTAACCTTACCTACAGATCTATAGGGATTGTTTAACTCTAAAACCTATAGTTAGGACTATTAGGGAGTTAGGTAATAGTTTAGTAGATTACTAAATAAGTGTCTAGCTAGTACTGCCCTATAGGATGTCTGTAGTCTTACTGCAGTCCCCTTAAGGATCTAGTGCTCTTAGTCTAGTAGCCTTAACCTCTAGGAGCGTAGTAGAATATATAGGACAAGCTATATAGTGTTTTGTAGCAGGCTCTCCCTATAGGGTACCTATTACTGCACTATAGTCCCTATAGAGTACTACTGCTCTAAGTCTAGGGACTGTAATTGCCTAGGAGCTAGTATTAGGTGCAGTAATCTACTGCCCTAGACTATTTAGTATAACAACTTGTTCCTGTAACAACACAGGATAATAGAAAGCTCTAGAATGCGTGTGTATCTACTACAAGGTGTCTAGGAGCACTAGGATAGGTAACACAGAGACAATTCTATTCCTATAGGTCTTGTATAAAGAATACTTAAAAACTATCTATCTACAGATAATTCTCCTTATGCCTTTATACTGCTAGAATATAGGAAGTTTAGAATGCTATAACTAAGTTACAGGCAGGAACAGAAACGTAAAGGAGCTAAGTTAGAGGTAAATTAGGGTGTGACACCTTTTAGAGACTAGTGCTTTACACTACCCCCTCCTATATAGGCAGATTGTCCTAGATACGCGTAAGTAATAATAGTTATTATTCTATAGTGTTAGTGCGTTAATTTAGCGTCTATTCTAGGTTTTTAGTTAACTTAGGTTGTTATTTTAGTATTTTATTATTGTTTTTATCTAAAGTAAAGATAACTTTTTTTTTTTTTTTTATTAACTCTGCTGCCTAAATCTAACGTAACAATAAGCTATATTATAACTTAATTAGAGGGAAACAGGTTTGCTATTGTTGTTATATCTAATTTCTAGGACGCGTCGCGTAGGTATATAAACAATTAATCCCTACACCTTTCCTAACTCTAACAGACACTATTTCTTGCTGTAAGTATCCCTACGCTCTTTTAATTATTCCTATACTAATGCTCCTAGGTTTATTAATTAGTTACTATGCTAATACTAGTCCTACCTAGAGCTCTTGCAGTAGCCTATTAGGTTATCTACCTTTGTTTAATTTAGGCCTTTGTAAGGGGGAGGAAGGTAGACTACGCCTTTAATAAGGCGTTATTATTAAAGTGTGCTTATTGCACACTTTAAAATAAGAAGTGTTATCTAGTAACTAGACTTTTCTTTACTCCTACTCTCTAACTAATACTAATAGTTATAGGTTCTAATTTACGTTAGTCCTAAGTATGCTACTTTTTATAATAACCTTGTTATGTAGGAGGAGGAATCTAGGGGTAAGGCAGCAGGAGAGGCAGTAGAGGAGGAGGTAACAGAGGTAGCACTAGAGGCATGGCGTAGCCTTATAGCATCAGCGATGGCTCTAGCAAGTGTAGTGCAGGTAGCGACTGCGCAGCTTAAGGGAGTCACTGCTAATAATATATTGCTGCACTAGTACTACACTAGTACAGCGCAGGGCTAGGTAATAGAGGAGATAGTAGAGAGTTTGTTAGTGTTAACTAGGGAGGTTATTAAGCTGCAATAGGAAATAGCCCCTTATAGCTCTAGAGTTAGAGGTAAGTTAGTAAAGCTAGCTCTGCTTCTAGCACCTAAAAAAAAGGTGCTCCTAGGTTGTTAGATAAAACTAACGCTAGTAGCTCTAAGGAGATAAGTAACATTAAGAACCCTTAAAAAAGAAAGGGTTTCTTAAGCTGTATAGTAAGGAGGATTTCTTTTATTTTTCTTTTCTTGTTATCTATTGTATAAACGCAGTTAGTGTAACAACCTGCGATAGAATTGTTTAGTGTTGTAGTGTTCTAGAGCTATCCTTAGTTGGTATTAGTCTTGCCCTTAGCAAAGCTGCACAAAACCTGCGCTGCTTACTAGCTTTAGGGGAGATAAGTATTATTCTTGTTATTAAATATACCTATAGCCATCCCTCTACTATCTATCCCTAGTGTAAAGCAAGTACTATTGCCTATAACTAGAACCTTACATAATAATACTTTGTTAATCTAATAGTCTAGGGATAGCTCTAACTACTTAAACAAACAGTTAGGGGGCACCTACAAGAGAGATCTAACCACCCTTATCTTAAACCTAGCAGGAGGACAACTCTAGTAGGATTTCTTTAATTAACAAAGAGATCCTAACTCCTATAATAAGCGCACCTCTAACGCTTTAAGAGCGTATTTAAGCTGCTAAACGCTAACGTAATAAGCTTTAGGCCTTACAGCGCCTACGCTTACTTAAAGCTAAGATTGCACAACTAGAGGGCATAGGGAACTATACTGCTCTAAGCATAGTAGAGACTGTTAAGGGGACCTTAAGGGCTAGTACGTATAAGTAGGACGTATCTATAACGCTTACACCTTAACCTGCAAAGCGCGCTTAAACCTAAAGACCTAGCTAAATACAGAGGAAAGAATCTTAAAGAATATTATAAGTTCTTCTGCTCCTATAAGATAGCCTTCTAACTGTTACTATAAGAGTTTAGTAACCCTAAAGATAGGATACTCTAGGCAATGCAGTACCTGTTAGGGGACCTAAGGGAGCTTTAGTACACGCACTTTAAGCGCACGTTTAGAGCACAAGAAGAGACACCTAGCTAGGGGTACTTTAAACAGTACTTACTAGACTTACTCTCTAATCCTATAAACTGCACCTTAGAATTAGCTACAGCTTACGCTTAAGCTATGTAGTAGAAGGACTAAACAGTCTACGCTTTTGCAACCTACTTAGAGGTCTTAGAGGATTAACTTACCCCCTATACTAAAGAATAGAGGGTCTAACACTTATTCTCTAAGCTTTAGCTAGAATTACAAAGGGCAATTACTAATTACTATTAGGTACTAGCTACACGCAAAGACCTAGTAGCGTTAGGCTCTACACTTAAGCGCAACCTACGCTGTTTATTACTAACTTACACACCTAGCACACGCTACAAGGGTACCTAGAGGCATAAGAGGCAAAAGCAAAGAGACAATACCTCTACTAATAAAGGCCTACATAACAAGAGTAGCGTTACCTACTTTAAGTGCAATAAGACTAGCTACTATGCTAACAAATGTTAAAGCAGCAACTCTAACCCTAACTCTAACTCTAACTAGATCCTAGTTTAAATTAACTAGATAGGAAAAGGCTAAGCCTTACTAGCTACCTAGGGATAGTAAGGCGCACCCTAGTACATATTTTACTAGGTATAAAGCGCACGTGTAACGCATCTAGAGAGGCAACGCTAGAACAATAATTATAGGTTATTCTTAACCCTTAGGTAGATGTAAGCTTAATTAGCTAAAGGATTACTATAGAAATAGACCTGCTACCTATTAAGGAGGCAGAACTCCTACGCCTAGGATAGATTAGCATGTAGTGCTAAAGCACGTACGCTGCATATGCGCTGTAGATACAATTAACTAATAATATAGGCGTTAAGCGTTGTGTATCTACTACTATGTATAGAGTTAATAAGGAAGGAACTCCCTTACTATTAGGGAATTCTTTCCTCTAACAAGAACATATCTATCTAGATTGTAGATTACAATCCTAGCGTTAGGGATACACTATAGCTAGCATCTAGCTAGTTACCTCTATAGAGTTTAAAGAAGCTAACTCTAATCCCCTCCTTTTAGGAGTATTACAAGCTACTAGCGTTAATTTAGAATATAATGCCTACATCTACAAAGTATATATAGCGCAGGAACTTTGCATCTTAGACGCTTTAGCAGATTACGTTAATATATTTAGCAAGGAAGCTGCTGCTACTCTACCTAGCTTTAAATCTTTAGACTATGCGATCCTACTTATAGAAGGGAAAGAACCCCTATATAGACTGCTCTACAACCTCTCTTTACGCAAGCTAAAGCTGCTACGTAAATACTTAGAACAAGCGCTAAGTAATAGGTAGATTAGGCACAGTATAAGTCCTGTAGGAGCACCTATACTTTTGTTCCTAAGAAAGATAGGACACTCTGCCTCTGTGTAGATTATAGAGGTCTTAATACTGTTACTATAAAAGATTGTTGCCTACTCCTACTAATTAGAGAGATACTAGACTGCCTGTTAGGCGCACGTTATTATATAACCCTAGACCTTCGCAACGCCTATTATTAGCTAAGGATTAAAGCAGGGGATAAGTAGAAAACTGCCTTTAGGACCTAATATAGTTACTTTAAGTACCTAGTAATGCTATTTAGGCTAACTAATGCTCCTGCAAGTTTCTAGGCCTATATTAATAAGGCCCTAATTAAGCACTTAGACTATATCTGTGTAGTTTACCTAGATAATATCCTTATCTACACAGGGAGCGACAATATTGCGCTTTACTAGCGCGCTATACGCTTAGTACTTTAGTCTCTACGTAAGGCAGAACTATTTGTTAACTTACAGAAATGCACATTTGCATTAGACATAGTACACTTCCTTAGTTTTATTATTAACACGCGTAGTGTATGCGCTAATCTAGCTTAGGTAAGCACTATTACCTAATAGCTACAGCCTACTAACGTTAAAGAGTTACAATCCTTTCTAGGGTTTGCTAACTTCTATTAGCGTTTTGTTAAAGGATATGCTAGAGAAACAGCTCCTCTTACAGAATTGTTAAAGAAAAACTAAGACTAGCAATAGAATAAAGCTATAAACTACTTATTTAAAGGGCTAAAGACCTACTTCTTAAGCGCGCCTATCTTGCGCTATTTTAACGCTGCGCTCCTATCTAAGTAGAGATAGATGCGTCTATATTTGCTATATTAGGCATACTCTCCTAACTCTTTAAAGATAAGTAGTAGCACCTAGTTGCCTTTACTTCTTAAAAACTATAAGCTGCTAAGCTGAATTATAAGGTCTATAACCTAGAGCTACTTGCTATAGTATATAGCTTTAAGCAGTAGAGGTATTACCTTAAAGGCACACAGCATACTATATAGGTGCTAAGTAACTATAACAACCTGCGCAGTATACGCGCTGCACAAAAGCTAAACCTATAGTAAGCTAGATAGGCTATGTACCTAGAGGCTTTTAATTTTAAGGTAGAACACTGTCTAGGCAAAACAAACCCTGTAGATAGCCCCTCTAGAAGGGCAGATTACGAACAGGAGAACCTGTTACTAACCTAATTATTGCCTACCTTGTAGAACAAATTGTTAGTAATAGATATAGCTAGTAGAGTAAGTAGATCTACAAACAAGCTAAGCTTGTTAGGCATGTGTAAGACGCACGTTGCTATAGTTTGTAGAACTAGGAAGGTCCCTACTACTAGCGCTATAGAATGTATGCTATGCGTGCTACGCTTACTAGCTAGGGTACTAGTTAGTAGCAAACCTGCAATAGTAGAGTCTTAATTACTTGTTAAAACCTTGCACTAACTACAATAAAGGGACGCCTTTGCTTAGGGTTAGATTATAAGCTTAATAAGTAAGGATAGCACTTAAAGACGTAGCAGAGCGCAGGTATAGCGCTTAGACAAAAACAAAGTCCTAAGATACAATAGTAGAATGTATGTTCTAGAGGAACTAGCTATTAGGTAAGAGATTTTGTTCTAGAACTATAACACGCATATAGTAGGCTATTTTAGCGCATGTAGGACGCTTAAGCTAATTAGGAGAGCCTACTACTAGCTAACCCTTAGTTAAGATGTTTAGGAATATATAAGAACTTATGCTATCTACTAAAGGAGTAAAGCTCTAAGGCATAGCAAGTATAGGACACTATTACTATTACCTACACTAAAGGAAATCTTTAAAGAAGTTACACTAGACTTTATTACTAGCTTACCCCTAGCTAAGGATTCCTTAGGTTGCGCCTTTAATGCAATCCTTATAATTGTATACTGCTTCTCTAAGATAGC
Source organism: Ascochyta koolunga (assembly GCA_026119515.1). NCBI lineage: Eukaryota > Fungi > Ascomycota > Dothideomycetes > Pleosporales > Didymellaceae > Ascochyta > Ascochyta koolunga. Next base: position 1,512,300 of record JANLCG010000002.1, on the reverse strand, counting down.
ACTCTATCTACCTGCGTTAAAGACATAGGATGCAAAGCAGTTTGCAAAAGCCTACTTTACACATGTTATACTTAAGTATAGGATATAAAAGGGTATTATATTAGATAGGGGAACTATCTTCACCTCTGCATTTTAGACAGAAATCTGCTACTAACTATAGGTAAAGCGCAGGCTTAGCACAGCCTTCTATCTGCAAACTAATAGGCAAACTAAACGCTAGAATTAAACGCTTAAGCAGTATCTTTAGATGTTTATCTTAGAGTCCTAAGAGAACTAGGTAAAGCTACTACTAACTGCACAGTTTGCTTATAACAACTTAGTGCATAAATCTACTAAAACAACTCCCTTCTATGCTGTATATAGTAAACACCTACTACTTACTAAGCCTCCTGTAGACAGTAGGCCTAAGGGGGAGGTACTAGATATAGTTTAAAGGGTAAAGTAACTACACAGCGTACAAGCAACGCTAGTAGAGCAGTTAGAAAAAGCATAAGAGTACTAGACCTAGTACTACAACAAGAAACATAAGAACAAAGTCTTCTACCTAGGTAATTTAGTGTTACTTAGTACTAAGAATATTAACCTAGCCTACTAACTAAGCAAGAAACTCTCTAGTAAGTTTATTAGCCTATTCTAAATCTAGGAAGCAATTAGAACGCAGGTATACTACCTATTCCTCCTACTATTATATTGTATTTATAACGTCTTCTACGTATTACTACTAGAATAATAGAAACCTAGGACTAGAGGGGAAGACAATACCTACCTACTAGAGGTGACCCTAGAAGGTAAAGAAGTATAGGAGGTAGAAAAGATCCTAGGGAAACAAACAAGGAGAGGCTAACTAGAGTACCTACTCTGCTAGAAAGGCTATAATAAGACCTAGGACATATAGACCCTAGTATTAGACTTTAAAAACATAGATAATGCTATCTAAGAGTATAAATTAGGTTAGAGATCCTTACGTATAAAAAGAACATTAAGATTATCTTAAGCGCGCTATTATTGCACACAAGGAGCAATCTAATTTACTAGCCTTAGGCCTACTATTATATAAGAAGAAAACCCTTTTTAATGCTGCGCACTACACGCGCCTTAACCCTACGCTAGCTGCGCCTTAACTGCTAACAACTGCCTACTTATCTCTACTATCTTTATTATCCTTACTATCTTTATTATCCTTACTATCTTTACTACTATCTCTACTATCCTTACTACTACTATTACTACCAGCACTACTATTACTAGCTACAGAATTATTATTAGCATTATTATTATTATTACTACTACTACTACCTTAAGAAGAGGTTAGTATGCGCCCTAGACGTGTTAAAGGAGCAAACTTACTATGCAAGCCACGTGCCCTACAAGCTGCTTAAGAGCAGACGTAATACAGCGCTGCTCTACTAGGATTAGACCTAGGAATTAGGGAGAAGTTATTAGCACCTAGGTAGCAACACCTATAGGTGTGCTAGTGTAGGCTGTAATATAGTAGTAGTTAGTAAGCTCTAAGTTAAACTAGCGCTAGCAACGTGTAAGCTAGGTGCCTTAGTTAATTACAGCTGTATTAGTGTAAGGGATAGCAGCAGTAGTAATAGTAGCATTATAGTAGCAGCGCAAATAGATAAGGCAATTTAAGCAGCTGTTAAGCGCAGCAGGCACCTGCATAGATTAGCTAAGGCGCACCTACAGCGTGCTCCTATCTACCTTACCTTAGTGCAGCTACCTTAATTTCCCTTTACATAATGCTTATAGTAGTAGTACTTAGGCTTCTTGCAGTCCTTCTTCTGCTTTGAAATGTTCTGCGCGCAGCGCAGGCAAGTCTCTACTATAGCAATGTAGTCTGCACGCTTGTTAGCATTAGGGAACGTAAACAGCTGTTAGTTTTAAAGGTAGGACTTCTTAATAAACTTAGGGTTAGGGTAGTAAACTATACTAGGAGTAAGGAGCGTGCAAAAACGCGCGCAAAAGTATTATTATTATAGTATTAAGGAAGAGCAAAGGGAAGAGGTTTTACTACCTACTAGGCTGCTAAGCTAAAAATCAGGTAATAGTGCGTATAGCAATGCTTTTACCTTAAAATTATAACAAATATAAGGCGTATCTGTAATAATTACAACACGCAGGCACTACGCACAAAGCACGCCTATAGGAAGCCCTAACTACCTACCTATAGACACTCTTTTTCCTCCCTTTAAGGTGAGGTTTTTATTAAGGCTATATAAGGTTGCTACTAGGGACAGCAGCTAGAGAGGGAGGTTCTGTAACAACCTGCAATAGAATTGTTTAGTGTTGTAGTGTTCTAGAGCTATCCTTAGTTGGTATTAGTCTTGCCCTTAGCAAAGCTGCACAAAACCTGCGCTGCTCGCTAGCTTTAGGGGAGACAAGTATTATTCTTGTTATTAAATATACCTATAGCTATCCCTCTACTATCTATCCCTAGTGTAAAGCAAGTACTATTGCCTATAACTAGAACCTTACAGTTAGAGGCGTTTTAGAGTTAATAGATTTCCTTTGTCCTTTTCTAAATTATAATATCTTTATTTGCTCTATAATTCTTAACCTTCTTCCTATGCTGTAATCTATTTGTTTAATGCCTTTAGTAGACTAGGCTGCTCTAGGTACTTATTATAATACGCCTTTAGCTTATAGGGTGCTCCTGTAAAGTTTTTGTAGGATACTAAGTTAGGTCTAGGTTATAGCTGACCTAGCTTACACAGTACTTAAGACTACAGCAGACTAACCTACTAGCTAGGATTTCTTAGACCTCCTATTCCTCTACTCCTTAAATAGGAATACCTGTAGGTTTTAGAGCTTCCTAACTAGGTAACAGGTTATCTAGATCCTTACACAGAACGTTAGGTGCAAATACGTTATATATTTTTAAACTAGGGGAAGTTTTAAGTAATATAAGTAACTAACCTATTCTAGGACCTTAAAGGGACCTTCCTACTTATTAGATAGCTTTTAGCTTAGTTGCTTACTTGTTAAGTTTTTAGTAGAAAGGTACACTTTGTTACCTATAGTCTAGTTAACTAGGTTGCAATAAGCGTTAACTGTAGAGCGTATACAGTCTTAGGCTTTCTCTATATTCTCCTTAGCTACCTTCTAGGTGTTGTGCATACAGGTTGCTAATGCTAAGGCCTCCTTATAGTTAAGTTGTTCTATAGGGGTTACTGCTGTATTAGCTCCTTTCTAACTCTAGCTCTGTTTAGGTTAGCTACTATAAATTACTTAGTAAGGTAATATTCTAATTAAGGAATGTAGCAGAGTAAGTTAGGCATAATCTATAATTAGTAGGAGTTTAGACTAGTTATCCTAATAGTACAAGACAAAGGGACAGAGCTGTTAGTCTATATACTTGTTTATAATCTCTGTTTAACTATTAGTTTCCTTATAATAGGCAGTAGATAGCTTGACTTTTACACCTATAATTTAACAGAATTCTATCTAGAAAGTTAAGATAAACTAGGGGCCTCTGTTACTTACTATTAACTTAGGGGTGTGTCTAAACTAATACACCTATTATATAAACAAGTTTACTATCCTACGTGCTGTAATTGTTTTATAGCATAGGATTATAATAGCTTGTTTAGTTAGGCAATTAATAATAACTATAATCTAGTTATACCTAGCTTTGTCCTTAGGAAAATCCTTAAAATTAATGCATAAATATTACATTAGTTTGTTAGGTATTAGTAAGGGATGTAAGTACCTACAGAGTTAGGTCTGTCTTAGATAGCCTTAGCAACATAGGATGCAGTTTTAGACATATCTTTTATATATAGCACTTATACCTTTCTAGTAATACTATTGTAATAGCAGTTAGTAGGTCTTCTTAGCACTAGGGTAAGCAGTTAATAGTTAGTTATAGGCTTCCTTAATTAGGCATGTGCATAGAGTTAAGTTAGCAGGGACATAGAGTTAATTATAGTAGAGAAGGAGTCTGTTTTAGATCTAATACAGAGATAGCAATAACAGTTATTCTTGTCTAAAAGATTTCTAGTTTTCTTGTATTAACGCCTTAATTAGTTCTAAGGAATCTAGTTTTATAATAGGCTGTACTAAGCAGATAGTAGCTATAACTAGGTTAGTCTTAGCTAGATATATCTAAGCTAAATTAGAATTAATCTAGTTATGTAACTGCTATAGACCTAGTAGGACTTAGGACTAATTATCTTCTTAGGCAGACTTTAGATTTGTAAGATCCTATTCTTAGCAACTTAGGATATTAGCACGCTTATTGTTCTTACCTAGCGTGTATTTAATCTTAAAGTTAAATAGAGCTAGAGCTTCTGCCTATTATACTTGTTAAGCATTTAAGATTTTAGTTATTATAAAGTACTCTAGGGATTAATAATTAGAGTAGACTTAGATCTGTTTTGTAACTAAGGTAAGTTTAGCTCTCTACTTATTAAAGGCTTGTAAAATTGCAAACAACTCCTTATTATATATTTCCTAATTAAGTTTAGCTCTAGAGAGTACTTAGCTATAGAATGCTATAGGGTACTACTTGTTATTAGGGTGCTGCTGTAACAAAACCCTAGTAACAACTCTATTAGAGGTGTTAGTTTTAATCTTTGTATTATAGTTAGGATTAAAATAGCATAGAGTTAGGATAGACAATAAGCTTCCTTTAGGTTTTTAAAACTAGATTAGCATTAAGCAGTCTATTTAAATAGGTTTGCTAGGCTTTGTAAGGCAATAAGGGGCTTAGCTACGCAAGAGAATTTAGGTACAAATTGTTAGTAAAACCTAGTAAAGCCTAGGAACAATTTTACACTAGTAACAGTAGTAGGAGGGATCTAGTTCCTAAGGGCTTGTACCTTCTTAGAGTCTACTTTAATTCCTTTGTTAGTTAGGATGTAACCTAAGTACTTAGTATAGGTAACGTAGAACTTGCTCTTCTTAATATCTACTTATAATCTAGCAATATAGAGTTAATTAAGTACTAGCTTAATATGTTGTTTGTAGGTTATAAGGTCTTTAGAGTAGATAAGGATGTTATCTAGATATGCGATATAGAAGTTGTCTAGATATTTAATAAGAATATTATTTATATATTGTTAATAAGTAGCTAGTCTATTACATAGCCTAAAGGGTAGAACCTTGCACTTGTAACTACTATAACGTGTATAGAATGTAGTGTACTCCTTAGAGGCAGGATCTATACAAATTTAATTAAAGGCATTATAGATGTTAAATTTAGTAAATACCTTAGCCTTAGACAGTTGTGCTAACAATTTATCTATGCGCAGTATTAGATAGGAGTCCTTTCTTGTAAGGGCGTTAAGTTTACAATAGTTAACACAAATACGCAAATTCCTATTTAGTTTTTAAACATAGAGTATAGGCAACGCAAAGGGGCTCTAACTGTATTTAATCTAGCTGTGCTATAGTTAGTCTTGCACAAACTTCTTAGTAGCTTTAAGTTCCTTAAGATTTTGTTTATACAAGGGTAAGTAGGAATTTAGCAATTAGCCCTCTAATATAATTTTGTAGTTGTAGGGGTAGTGTTCTAGAAGGGTTTTAGCTTCTATTTTGCTAAACACATTAGCATATTAAACATATTTATCTAGTAATTGTTTATTAAGCAGCTAAGCGTTCTTAGGGTTGTCTTAGGTATAACAGTAGTTAATAACGCAATTAATCTTATATAGACTAGTAGTAAAAAATTTGTTCTATAGTTTTTTTATAGAAAAGTAAAAAGTATTTAATAAAAGTAAGGAAATGCGCACCTCCCTAGGAGGTAGCAAGTTAGAGGCTTTTAGATTAGGATTGTTAGTAAGGAACAGCATTTTAGCAATTAAATAATACCTCTTATATAATATATTAAGTGATTTAGACTTTGGCAACGTTAGTACTCTACAGCTTCCTATAGGTTATCCCTTTGTTGTACGTCTTATAGGACGTAGGCTTGTAGCAAAGGTTAATGTAGGGTTATTATTAATAGAGGAGCAGGGTCATACAACCTAGGGTACCTTACTAGCTATATAAGCTAAGATTACTCTATATTAAGTTAGAGTTTAAAACATTTTAACTATTTAATTCTAATAATGCATTCCTAGGATCCTAGATTAACAATAACAAAGGGGTAGTTGCGTATCTTACGCCTATTAATAGTTAAGTATAACTAAATGTACTAGTTTACTAGGGTTATAATCTAATCCTAGAATCCTTTAACTTAGACCTTAAAGGGTAACTTTTAGATAGGAGTCCTAAGTGTAGCAGACACTAAAGTAGTAATGTTAGAATTTAAAAATAAAAATCCTTAGGCACTAGTGTTAACTAAGGAGTTAAGTTATACGCCTAGCCCTTAGTTTAATAGAATAGAAGAAGCAAGGAAATAGGGGCTACTAAACAAATAAGATAAAGAGAGGTTAGATAGGTTATATTAGTTTAGGCCTAGGTAAAGTTATCCTCCTAGGCAGGGCTGTTTCCCTTAGGTATTAGTTCCTCTTTAAAATCTTCTTTAGCGTTAACATATTCCTCTATATCTACTTAGATTTCTTATACCTAGGGACTAGGGCAATCTTTTGCAAAGTAACCTGTCTTGCTATAGTTGTAGCAGTTGCCTAGGGTTAGCTCTCTTATAGGTGTGGCTTAGGACAGTGTAGTCCTAGGTGCTAGAGTAGGAGTAGATATAGGAGGTTTCTAAATGCCAGGTGTAGGCTAATTTAGAGGTAGGTTGTTAGTCTAATACTAATTATTAATAGTTTAGGGTTAGGTCTAAGTTAGTAAGGTATTAGGTAGGGCATAAACAGGATGTTGTTTTCTTTCTATGTTATACGCTGTAAGATGCTCTACTATAAGTTTAAATAAGTTATCCTACTACCTCTTAAATTCTAGGTTAGGACTTTAGAGGGTAGAGGTAACCTTTATCTATATGTAGTGAAACTATTCTAACTTAGGTACTTGTCCCTAGATAGTAGCACTTAGGAAGCGCGCTTTAAAAAAGTAGAAACGTGTTATCTTTTCCTATTTAGAGTTAATTAAAAACAGCTTAACTTTTAGCTCTCTTATTCCCTGTAATAAAGTAGGAGCAGAGAAGCGTTATTATTTCCTCTGCGCTCTAGAACTAGTCTGTTTTGCAAGACAAGTATTAGGGCTCTAGGTATTTCTTAGCGAGCCTAGAAGTATATCCCTATACTAGAGCTATACAAGCTTATTCTATAGGATAGTAATCTAAATTAATATTAAGTTAGTCCTAAATTAAGGCTTGCTACTGTCTAAAAGTAGGGTCTTTTCTATTACTTAATTTGTTAATAGCTAGTGTACGTTTACTAAGCCTAGGGTAGTAGACTAGGGTCTTAGACTAGAACCTTTTAGGAGGTTACTAAGATTAAATAAGGGGAGACTCTGTAGTAGGCACAGGTACATCTTTGTAGGGAAGGGATTAGGCCTAAAGCTAGGCTACTTTAGCCCTTAGTTAGTTAACTAACTTATAAAGATTTACCTATTCTAAGTCTAATTTAGTATTACTCTTGCTAAGCGTCTAGGTGTTAGTTAATCCCTTAGCAGGCGCTGTTGCCTATCCTTAAGTAGATTGTCTAATAGGTTCCTTTAAACTAGGGTTAGTAGTGCCTAATATTAGTAGTAATCTAATTTAGGTAGGTTATTAATAATCTCTAAGTCTTTATCTTAGCGTAATCTAACGCAACTTTTCTAAAGTAATCCTAGAGTAGTAAGTTGCAGGAAGTTCTAAACCTAAAGGCTTTAGTTGTTAGGAGGTCTCTAGAATCCTAACTGTTAGATAAATAATAATTAGGACCTATATAGTTTATAACTAAAAGGGGTCTAAATCTACTTAGTACACAATAACTAAATAAACTTGCGATATTATTTAGAGGCTGTTACTAGCTAGGACAAGTTTTTAAGTATAATGTAACAACATAGGATAATAGAAAGCTCTAGAATGCGTGTGTATCTGCTACAAGGTGTCTAGGAGCACTAGGATAGGTAATACAGAGACAATTCTATTCCTATAGGTCTTGTACAAAGAATACTTAAAAACTATCTATCTATAGATAATTCTCCTTGTGCCTTTATACTACTAGAATATAGGGAAGTTTAGAATGCTATAACTAAGTTATAGGCAGGAACAGAAACGTAAAGGAGCTAAGTTAGAGGTAAATTAGGATGTAACACCTTTTAGAGACTAGTGCTTTACAGTTCCCCTATAGGTTGTTAAGTATTCTTACCTAAGGTCCTTTATCTATAAGCTCTGTAGAGATATTATTACCCTTATTCTAGATAACTATAGTTACTAGAAGCGTAGACTATTTACCTTACTACTATAGTAGTTTAGTTAGATATATTATTACCTTTACCTAAGGGGTACCCTATAGGGTATCTAGTTAGTACCTAGAGGTTGTCCTGCTCCTGCGTAAGTAGGCCTAAGGCAACACGCTATATATAGGTAGTTTATTATAATAATACCTAGAGGCATTACCTTATACTTAGATTACTCCTGTTATAGGAGTTTATCTATTAATTGCGTAGTGTTAACTAGTACCTTTATTACGTTGTTAGCTATTACTTGCTCTAGACTTAGGATACCTTATAGACGTATAGCAAGTGTCCTATTAGGCGCGTATTATTTCTTACTAACTATATAAAGTATAGGCGTTTAATTGTTTAGAAGGTAGGTAGTAAAGTAGCAGAATGTTAGTAGGCAGCAGATAGAGGTAAGAGAGTTGTAGTATATAATAAGTAGATAACGCACCTTACAGGCGAACGGCGCACACAACTAAACAGCGCACTTTTGCCAAGACTACACTAAATCTCCCTCTCTACACTAATGCCTTAACAATAGAGCAAAATTAACGCGTTAAAAGAGTCTTAGATACAGCTTGCGCTTGCAGCTCTTTAAAATAACCCTAATCTCTTAGTACAACGCGCTGCAGCTGTCTATAGTACCTCTAAAACTACACTACGCGTATAACGCGCTAGACAACCTTTACGCGATAATTCTATAGCTAACTTACAGAATCTAACTAATGTAGAGGAGGAGGTTATTGTTATGTACGTTCTTAAGCTTGTAGAGTATAGGCACCCCCTTAGCTCTTAGATGTGGCTAATATAGCTAATTGTCTGCGAGAAGAGCGTGGTTTAAGCCCTATTAGCTTAAACTAGGCTAGTACGTTTGTTTTACGTACGCTAGAGCTTAAAGTAAAGTTTAATTGCAAGTATAACTATAAGAGCCCTCTGCGAGGATTCTAGAGTTATATAGGGCTGGTTTAGCCTTGTAGCTAACATTAAAGCTAAGTACAGCATCCTAGACGCTAACATGTACAACTTTAACAAGACAGGCTTTACAATAGGCTAGATAAGTAGTAGAGCAGTTGTTACAGCTGCTAATTTACTAAGACAACTAAAGTTAATACAGCCTAGTAACAGGGAGTAGGTAATAGTTACTTAAGGCGTTAACGCAACTAGATAAGTAATTCTACCCTTTATTATCTTTAAATTGCGCTGCTACCCTTGCTCCTAGTTTAAGGAAGACGCCCTGCCCCTAGGTTAGAGCTTTTCTAACTCTAATAACAGCTAGACTAGCAACAAGCTTAGTTTTAAGTAGTTAAGGCACTTTAACAGGTATACAAAGACGCGCACTGTTAGTACCTACTGTATACTTATTGTTAACAGTTATAAGAGCTACAACACTGTAGTATTCTACTAATACTGCAAAGATAACAAGATTGTGCCTGTATGCATGCCTCTGCACTTATCGCACCTCTTGTAGCTACTTAACGTAGGTTATTTTGCCCCTTTAAAGCAGGCGTATAGGGACTAGGTTAACAAGCTAGTACGTACCTAGATAACCTACATTACAAAGCTAGAGTTCCTGCCATGCTTTATACACGCCTACAATAAAGCTATTACTCCTAGCAACATCTAAGGAGGGTTCTAAGGGGCTAGACTAGTCCCTTTTAACCTACAATAGGTTATATTAACCCTTAATGTAAAGCTACAGACTCTATTACTACTACTCCCTACTAATAAAGAGCCCTAGCAGTTGCAAACCCTAAAGAACCTTATTAAATTTAGCTCTTAATTAACTCTAATTTAAGACAAGTATAAGAAGCAAATAGGTAGCTTACTAACCTCTGCTACTAGCGCGCTTAATTACCTTATAAAGGGGGCTATAGGTATAGCGCATAAGATAGCTTTGCTTAAATAAGAACGCGCTAAGCTTTAAGTAGCCCTAGAGGCTGCTACAGAGCGTAAATCACGCAAAAGGAAGCAAGTTTAGGCAGGAGGGACACTAACAGTTAAAGAGGGCTAGCGTTTAATTGCTCTATAGGAGTTTAGCGCGCGTAGTAATAGTAAGAAGCTAAAGAAGAGGGTACGCGCTAAAGGGGGTAAGCTATTACAGCGACGCTGTAGAACGTGCAGAGAGAGTAGGCACAACGCACAAACGTGTAAGAATAAAGTAGAAGAGGTCTCTAAGTAATATTATAGCTTGTTACAGGCTAGAAAGGCACAGAGTGCGGCGTTCTAGGGCATAATGTAGTATAATAGGGGAGAGTCTTAGCAAAAGTGCGCCGTTTAGTTATGTGCGCTGTTCGCCTATAAGGTACGTTACCTTAACTTTATCTTCCTTATCTACACTTTACTTTACACTCTATACACTTTCTACTCTACTTCTTTATTATTATTATGCCTTTCCTACCTTTGTACATTAATAACTCTAAGCTACTAGACTTTGTCTACGCGCTACCTAATAATATAGCCCTATAGTGTAAGGTTCTAGTTATAGGCAATAGTACTTGCTTTACACTAGGGATAGATAGTAGAGGGATAGCTATAGGTATATTTAATAACAAGAATAATACTTGTCTCCCTAAAGCTGGCGAGCAGCGTGGGTTTTATGCAGCTTTGCTAAGGGCAAGACTAATACTAACTAAGGATAGCTCTAGAACACTACAACACTAAACAATTCTATTGCAGGTTGTTATAGAACCTCCCCCTCTAGCTACTGTCCCTAGCAGCAACCTTATATAGCCTTAATAAAAACCTTACCTTAAAGGGAGGAAAAAGAGTGTCTATAGGTAGGTAGTTAGGGCTTCCTGTAGGCGTGCTTTGTGCGTAGTGCCTGCGTGTTATAATTATTATAGATACGCCTTATGTTTGTTATAATTTTAAGGTGAAAGCATTGCTATGCACACTATTGCCTGATTTTTAGCTTAGCAGCCTAGCAGGTAGTAAAACCTCTTCCCTTTACTCTTCCTTAACACTATAACAATAATACTTTTACGCGCGTTTTTGCATGCTCCTCACTCCTAGCATAGTTTACTACCCTAACCCTAAGTTTATTAAGAAGTCCTACCTTTAAAACTAACAGCTGTTTACGTTCCCTAATACTAATAAGCGTGCAGACTACATTACTATAGTAGAGACTTGCCTGCGCTGCGCGCAGAACATTTTAAAGTAGAAGAAGGACTGTAAGAAGCCTAAGCACTACTGCTATAAGCATTGTATAAAGGGAAATTAAGGTAGCTGCACTAAGGTAAGGTAGACAGGAGCACGCTGTAGGTGCGCCTTAGCTAATCTATGTAGGTGCCTGCTACGCTTAACAGCTGCTTAAATTGCCTTATCTATTTACGCTGCTGCTACAATGCTGCTGTTACTGCTGCTGCTATCCCTTGCACTAATGCAGCTGTAATTAACTAAGGCACCTAGCTTGCGCGTTGCTAGCGCTAGTTTAACTTAGAGCTTGCTAACTGCTACTGCATTGCAGCCTACACTAGCACACCTATAGGTGTTGCTACCTAGGTGCTAACAACTTCTCCCTAATTCCTAGGTCTAATCCTAGTAGAGCAGCGCTGCATTGCGTCTGCTCTTAAGCAGCTTGTAGGGCACGTGGCTTATATAGTAAGTTTGCTCCTTTAACGCGTCTAGGGCGTATGCTAACCTCTTCTTAGGGTAGTAGTAGTAGTAATAATAATAATAATGCTGATAATAATTCTGTAGCTAGTGATAGTAGTGCTGGTAGTAATAGTAGTAGTAAGGATAGTAGAGATAGTAGTAAAGATAGTAAGGATAATAAAGATAGTAAGGATAATAAAGATAGTAGAGATAAGTAGGCAGTTATTAGTAGTTAAGGTGTAGCTAGCGTAGGGTTAAGGCGTACGTAGTGCGCAGCATTAAAAAAGAGTTTTCTTCTTATATAATAGTAGGCCTAAGGCTAGTAAATTAGATTGCTCCTTGCGTGCAATAATAGCGCGCTTAAGATAATCTTAATATTCTTTTTATACGTAAGGATCTTTAACCTAATTTATACTCCTAGATAGCATTATCTATGTTTTTAAAGTCTAATGCTAGAGTCTATGTGTCCTAGGTCTTATTATAGCCTTTCTAGCAGAGTAGGTACTCTAGTTAGCCTCTCCTTGTTCGTTTCCCTAGGATCTTTTCTACCTCCTATACTTCTTTACCTTCTAGGGTCACCTCTAGTAGGTAGGTATTGTCTTCCCCTCTAGTCCTAGGTTTCTATTATTCTAGTAGTAATATATAGAAGATGTTATAAATACAATATAATAGTAGAAGGAATAGGCAGTATACCTGCGTTCTAATTGCTTCCTAGATTTAGAATAGGCTAATAAACTTGCTAGAGAGTTTCTTGCTTAGTTAGTAGGCTAGGTTAATGTTCTTAGTACTAAGTAACACTAAATTGCCTAGGTAGAAGACTTTGTTCTTATGTTTCTTGTTGTAGTACTAGGTCTAGTACTCTTATGCTTTTTCTAACTGCTCTACTAGCGTTGCTTGTGCGCTGTGCAGTTGCTTTACCCTTTAAACTGCATCTAGTACCTCCCCCTTAGGCCTACTATCTGCAGGAGGCTTAGTAAGTAGTAGGTGTTTACTATATACAGCATAGAAGGGAGTTGTTTTAGTAGATTTGTGTACTAAGTTGTTATAAGCAAACTGTGCAGTTAGTAGTAGCTTTGCCTAGTTCTCTTAGGACTCTAAGATAAACATCTAAAGATACTACTTAAGTGTTTAATTCTAGCGTTTAGTTTGCCTATTAGTTTGTAGATAGAAGGCTGTGCTAAGCCTGCGCTTTACCTGTAGTTAGTAGCAGATTTCTGTCTAAAATACAGAGGTAAAGATAGTTCCCTATCTAATATAATACTCTTTTATATCCTATACTTAAGTATAATATGTGTAAAGTAGGCTTCTGTAAACTGCTTTGCATCCTATGTCTTTAACACAGGTAGATAGAGTGCTATCTTAGAGAAGCAGCATATAATTACAAGGATTGTATTAAAGGCGTAACCTAAGGAATCCTTAGCTAGGGGTAAGCTAGTAATAAAGTCTAGTGTAACTTCTTTAAAGATTTCCTTTAGTGTAGGCAATAGTAATAGTATCCTATACTTGCTATGCCTTAGAGCTTTGCTCCTTTAGTAGATAGTATAAGTTCTTACGTATTCCTAGACGTCTTAACTAAGGGTTAGCTAGTAGTAGGCTCTCTTAATTAGCTTAAGCGTCCTACGTGCGCTAAAATAGCCTGCTATACACATGTTATAGTTCTAGAACAAAATCTCTTACCTAATAGCTAGTTCCTCTAGAATATATATTCTGCTATTATATCTTAAGACTTTGTTTTTGTCTAAGCGCTATACCTGCGCTCTGCTATATCTTTAAGTACTGTCCTTACTTATTAAGCTTGCAATCTAACCCTAAGTAAAGGCGTCCCTTTGTTATAGTTAGTGCAAGGTTTTAACAAGTAATTAAGACTCTACTGTTGCAGGTTTGCTACTAACTAGTACCCTAGCTAGTAAGCGTGGCACGTATAGCATGCATTCTATAGCGCTAGCAGTAGGGACCTTCCTAGTTCTGCAAACTGTAGCAACGTGCGTCTTACACGTGCCTAACAAGCTTAGCTTGTTTATAGATCTGCTTGCTCTACTAGCTGTATCTATTACTAACAATTTGTTCTGTAAGGTAGGCAATAATTAGGTTAGTAACAGGTTCTCCTGTTTGTAATCTGCCCTTCTAGAGGGGCTATCTACAGGGTTTGTTTTGCCTAGACAGTGTTCTACCTTAAAATTAAAAGCCCCTAGGTATATAGCCTATCTAGCTTGCTGCAGGTTTAGCTTTTGTGCAGCATGTATACCACGCAGGTTGTTATAGTTACTTAGCACCTATATAGTGTGCTGTATGCCTTTAAGGTAATACCTCTACTACTTAAAGCTATATACTATAGCAAGTAGCTCTAGGTTATAGACCTTATAATTTAGCTTAGCAGCTTGTAGTTTTTAAGAGGTAAAGGCAACTAGGTGCTACTGCTTATCTTTAAAGAGTTAGGAGAGTATGCCTAATATAGTAAATGTAGACGTATCTGTCTCTACTTAGATAGAGAGCGCAGCGTTAAAATAGCGTAAGATAGGTGCGCTTAAGAAGTAGGTCTTTAGCCCTTTAAATAAGCAGTTTGTAGCTTTATTCTATTGCTAGTCTTAGTTTTTCTTTAACAATTCTATAAGAGGAGCTGTTTCTCTAGCGTATCCTTTAACAAAACGCTAATAGAAGTTAGCAAACCCTAGAAAGGATTGCAACTCTTTAACGTTAGTAGGCTACAGCTATTAGGTAATAGTGCTTACCTAAGCTAGATTAGCGCATACACTACGTGTGTTAATAATAAAACTAAGGAAGTGTACTATATCTAATGCAAATATGCATTTCTATAAGTTAATAAATAGTTCTGCCTTGCGTAGGGACTAAAGTACTAAGCGTATAGCGCGCTAGTAAAGCGCAATGTTGTTGCTCCCTATATAGATAAGGATATTATCTAGGTAAACTACACAGATATAGTCTAAGTGCTTAATTAGGGCCTTATTAATATAGGCCTAGAAACTTGCAGGAGCATTAGTTAGCCTAAATAGCATTACTAGGTACTTAAAGTAACTATATTAGGTCCTAAAGGCAGTTTTCTACTTATCCCCTGCTTTAATCCTTAGCTAATAATAGGCGTTGCAAAGGTCTAGGGTTGTGTAATAACGTGTGCCTAATAGGCAGTCTAGTATCTCTCTAATTAGTAGGAGCAGGTAATAATCTTTTATAGTAACAGCATTAAGACCTCTATAATCTACACAGAGGCAGAGTGTCCTATCTTTCTTAGGAACAAAAAGTATAGGTGCTCCTGCAGGACTTGTACTGTGCCTAATCTACCTATTACTTAGCACTTGTTCTAAGTATTCACGTAGCAGCTTTAGCTTGCGTAAAGAGAGGTTATAGAGCAGTCTATATAGGGGTTCTTTCCCTTCTATAAGTAGGATTGTATAGTCTAAAGATTTAAAGCTAGGTAGAGTAGTAGCAGCTTCCTTACTAAATATATTAACGTAATCTGCTAAAGCGTCTAGGATGCAAAGTTCCTACGCTATGTGTGCTTTGTAGATATAGGTATTGCATTCTAAATCAACGCTAGTAGCTTGCAATACTCCTAAAAGGAGGGGATTAGAGTTAGCTTCTTTAAACTCTATAGAGGTAACTAGCTAGATGCTAGCTACAGTGTATCCCTAACGCTAGGATTGTAATCTACAATCTAGATAGATGTGTTCTTATTAGAGGAAAGGATTCCCTAACAGTAAGGAGTTCCTTCCTTATTAACTCTATACACAGTAGTAGACACACAACGCTTAACGCCTATATTATTAGTTAATTGTATCTACAGCGCATATACAGCGTACGTGCTTTAGCGCTGCGTGCTAATCTATCCTAGGCGTAGGAGTTCTGCCTCCTTAATAGGTAGTAGGTCTATTTCTATAGTAATCCTTTAGCTAATCAAGCTTATATCTGCCTAAGGGTTAAGAATAACCTATAATTGTTGTTCTAGCGTTGCCTCCCTAGATGTGTTACACGTGCGCTTTATGCCTAGTAAAATGTATACTAGGGTGCGCCTTACTGTCCCTAGGTAGCTAGTAAGGCTTAGCCTTTTCCTGTCTAGTTAATTCAAACTAGGATCTAGTTAGGGTTAGAGTTAGGGTTAGAGTTGCTACTTTAACATTTGTTAGCATAGTAGCTAGTCTTGTTGCACTTAAAGTAGGTAACGCTACTCTTATTATGTAGGCCTTTGTTAGTAGAGGCATTATCTCCTTGCTTTTGCCCCTTGTGCCTCTAGGTACCCTTGTAGCGTGTGCTAGGTGTATAAGTTAGTAATAAACAGCGTAGGTTGCGCTTAAGTGTAGAGCCTAACGCTACTAGGTCTTTGCGTGTAGCTAGTACCTAATAGTAATTAGTAATTGCCCTTTGTAATTCTAGCTAAAGCTTAGAGAATAAGTGTTAGACCCTCTATTCTTTAGTATAGGGGGTAAGTTAATCCTCTAAGACCTCTAAGTAGGTTGCAAAAGTGCAGACTATTTAGTCCTTCTACTGCATAGCTTAAGTGTAAGCTGTAGCTAATTCTAAGGTACAGTTTATAGGATTAGAGAGTAAGTCTAGTAAGTACTGTTTAAAGTACCCCTAGCTAGGTGTCTCTTCTTATGCTCTAAACGTGCGCTTAAAGTGCGTGTACTAAAGCTCCCTTAGGTCCCCTAACAGGTACTGTATTGCCTAGAGTATCCTATCTTTAGGGTTGCTAAACTCTTGTAGTAACAGTTAGAAGGCTATCTTACAGGAGTAGAAGAATTTGTAATGTTCTTTAAGATTCTTTCCTCTATATTTAGCTAGGTCTTTAGGTTTAAGCGCGCTTTATAGGTTAAGGTGTAAGCGTTGTAGATGCGTTACGCTTGTGCGTACTAGCCCTTAAGGTCCCCTTAATAGTCTCTACTATGCTTAGAGTAGTATAGTTCCCTATACCCTCTAGTTGTGCAATCTTAGCTTTAAGTAAGCGTAGGCGCTGTAAGGCCTAAAGCTTATTATATTAGCGTTTAGCAGCTTAAATGCGCTCTTGAAGTGTTAGAGGTGCGCTTATTGTAGGAGTTAGGATCTCTTCGTTAATTAAAGAAATCCTACTAGAGTTGTCCTCCTGCTAGGTTTAAGATAAGGGTAGTTAGATCTCTCTTGTAGGTGCCCCTAACTGTTCGTTTAAGTAGTTAGAGCTATCCCTAGACTATTAGATTAACAAAGTATTATTATGTAAGGTTCTAGTTATAGGCAATAGTACTTGCTTTACACTAGGGATAGATAGTAGAGGGATGGCTATAGGTATATTTGATAACAAGAATAATACTTATCTCCCTAAAGCTAGCGAGCAGCGCAGGTTTTGTGCAGCTTTGCTAAGGGCAAGACTAATACCAACTAAGGATAGCTCTAGAACACTACAACACTAAACAATTCTATTGCAGGTTGTTACATATAGCCTTCCCTTATATAGTTTTAGTGCCCTAAGTGTGTAAAGAAGCTTACTACTAAGTCCTCTACTAATCCTAACAGCTTAATTAAGTTATTTATTTAGGTCTTTAGGCGCCCTATAGGGTACTACACACGTAAGAACAACTTTAGTGTGTGTAATAGGTGCATATCTAGTAATATTAGTAGATGTATTAAGGTAAGCCTAGAGCTCTGCCTAGTGCCTACCTAATACTAACCTATATAGATTGCGCCTTACTTCTACTGCGCTATTAATATACTTAACTTCCTTCTTAAGCGTGCTATCTATAAGATAAATAAGGAGACTGCTTAATAAGGTAACGCTGTAACTAAGAATAACATCCTAGGTACTATCTAGTACTATTAGTAGACTACCTTTAACTACGCTAAAGCTTATTATCTTAGCTTTATATCCTATAATACTGCTGTTAGTTGCTATATAAAGGACTTAGGCTTAAGTTAGGTTAACTATAATAAGGCTTGTTAGGTTTTACGTAAGTATAACCTACAGCACTTTAATATAAGTTCTGCCTTAACCCTTTACCTTTACTATAGCTAATTTCTATATAGGCTGCCTTAGGTATAGTTAGCTAGAAGGAACTATCTAATATAGTTATTAATATAGAGGTTAAGCGTGTGTTCTAGCAGGATAGTGCTGCTAGGGGTGTAGAGAAGTGTTAGTACTACTATAGCACTAATATGCCTTCTACTACTAACGCCCTAGCTGCGCCTTTCTAGCAGTTAATAATCTCTCCTACTAAATCTACGTTCTCTAGAGCTTAGAGGACTCTAGAGCGCTGTTATATAGGTAGTCCTAACTTCTAGCCTAGCCCTACTAGGGGCTTATAATGCCTTCTACTTTTAGATTGCTTTTTAGATAATATATAGTAGTAGATTAAATATAGTAACTATATAAACCTCTGTGCCTACCCCTATGCTCTTAAGACTCTTATCCCCTACCTTAGATAGTTGCTAGGCTAATCTACAGCCTTAGGGCAGTAACCCTAGGTTAATATATTGTCTATAGTTTTGTAGCATGTAAGGGTTCTATCCTAGAGGGATTTCCTTAGGCAACCCCTCTTCTGCTAAGGTAGGTTTAGATTGCCTTAACCTAACTAAGTATTAGCCTTATGCTTACAAGTAGATTACTATAGTGTATTAGTTACTGTCTTAAGGTACTCTTTAAGGATTTCCTTACAGTAGTTAAGGTTCTCTAGTAGCTCTTAGGTAGCTTCTTTATTTAGCTAACTTAGCTACTTTACTAGGTACTCTTGCCTATAGGCTTAAGTGTTATAGTGCTATAGGATCCCTTTAACTTTATACCTCTTAACTAAAAGAGTATCCTCTAGGATCTGCGTAGGACCTAGCTAGAACCTCCTCTCTGTAAAGGGTTCCCTCTATAGTTTAAGTAATAATACATTAAACACTAGGTACACTTTATCTATTAATAGTAGTAGGTCTAGCTTATAAGCTAGTTTACTAATCTTCTTTATAATAGGAAATAGACCTAGGTAACAGGCGTTAAACTTTTTAGATAGTTAACTAGTTATTAGGTTCTTTGCTTAGAGTAGCACTTACTTGCCTTTAGTAAAGTGTCTATCTACCTACTTAGTGTTATACTAATAAGAATTACTCTTCTAGGCGTACTCTAAGCTATCCTTCGCTACTACCTATAGATTATACTACTGCTCTAGCTATCTAATTACCTGCTAGCAGAGGTCTAGTGCCTTTCTACTGTTAGCCTAGGGTTCTAGGGGGTAGTGTAACTAGTGCTTATTAGGGACTCTATTAAAGCCTTATAGGTTAATCCTATAAGCTACCTTAATAGGGAACTCTCTATATACTAAGTAAGCCTTTAAGTTATATGCGTATTCTATATATAGTAATAAATCTACCTAGTTATCCTATTAGTAGTTTATATAGATGCGTAGGTATATTTCTAACTCCTAGTTTTAGCGCTCTGTCTATCTGTTAGTCTATAGGTAAAAGGCTATACTAAGGTAATAGTTAATCTTTAAATAGTAGCAGATATTAGACTAGAATTAACTAGTAAACACTAATCTATAGTCTAATATTAGGGTATTAGAGGGACTATGTTTAAGGAAGCACTACTAGAGCAGTAGTTTAGCTACCCTCTAGGAAGTAATTGCCTTAGTTATAGGCAGGTACTAGACATACTTACTAAACCTATTAACTAGGACTAGAATTAAGTTATACTTGTTCCCTTAGTTATCCTTTAACGTTAGTAGGTCTGTTACAAAGTCTAGGGAGTAGTGCTGCTAGGGTGTATTAGGTATAGGGAGTAGGACTAGCAACCCCTATAGCTTATGCCTACAGATCTTATTTAGTTAGTATGCTGTATAACGCTAAACGTACTTATATATATCCTTTTTTAGGTTTAGCTAGTAGTACTTTTATTTTAACAGCTAGGCAGTCTTCTTATAACTATAGTAACCCCCTATAGAGTTGTTATAGTTCTTTGTAAGGATAGTTTAGCAAAGAGTTACGTCTTAGGGAATCTACACTTTCCTACTCCTGTGCAGGATCCTACTAGGGTTAACCTCCTAGTAGTAGTAACCCTTAGCTACTCTGCCTGCTTCCTAACTTATTAGCAACTTATAGGCAGCGTCCTGCTCCTAAACCTATCTAATATAGTTAGTTAAGCGTTCTAGTGTATCTAGGGTGTATGCAGATTTGCCTTACGCAGTATTATTTATAAGGTAGGTAGGTAACCTAACTTATCTATTAAGGTTACAAAGGAGAGCCTCTGTAATATTAAAGCTAGGTTCCTAAGCTTTAAATAGTTTAGATTAACCCTAGCTGCTATAGCCTGTAGATAGCTAGTTAAGAGCTAAGGGAGACACATCTCTAGTACCTATTAATAGGTAGAATTCCTTAGGGGCAGTTTTAGAGAGTTGCTAGGATCCTATAGGACCCCTACTAGGGCTGCCTGTTACCCTAGTTACCTATTTAACATTTTAAGCCTTAGACTTCTAGATAGCCTATATTTAAAGCTTCTGCTAGAGAGTTAGTAGTATAGCGTTACGTAGTGCCTGCTACTCTCTAATAACTAGTCTCTTTACGTAATTAGGGCGCCTTAAGGAGCTATCTATAGGGTTCTCTAGTCTAGGCTTGTATTTAACTTTAAAGTTATACCTAGCTAGCTCCTTTACCTAGCGTGCTTGCTTAGAGGAGAGCTCCTTTGTAGTTATAAAGTACTATAGGTTGTTATAATTAGAGAGTACTTAGACTATTAATAGGGCGTGCTTAAGGTAGTATTACTACTACCTAAATGCCTTAATAATTATAGCTAGTTCCTTATTATAGGTATGCTATCTAGTTAATAGGCCTTAAAACTTCCTGCTCTAGAACGCTACTAGCTTCTAGTGTTGTTCTATTAATACTTCTAATAATTATAGTTATAGTAATATAGCAGCTATAGTAAAGTCTAATATATTAGTAAGGACTATAATTAGCTTATTAGGATTAAAGTGCTATAGCATAGGGGCTTTAGTAAACTTCTTCCTAATAGTAAGGAAGGCCTAGCGTACTTCCTCTAGCTAACTCTATAGTTTGTACTATCTTATTAGGCCCTTATAGGTTTTTACTAGCATTTTCTTCCCCCTTTATTATAGTAGAGCCTCCTAGCTCTAACTCTAGCCTCTAGGTAGAGGTTATATAGTCTACTAACAGCTATATAATTCTAGAGTAGTTAAAGATAAACCTTTAATAGAAGTTAGCAAAGCTAAGGAACACTTAGATATCCTTATATCCCTTAGGCTCTAGCTACTCTTAGATTGTTTGCACGTAGATAGGGTCTATAACTACTCTACTAGGTATAATAATAAAGCCTAGGAACTTAACTAACTTTGTTATAAATAAATATTTACTTACCTTATAAAACAACCCCTATTTAACAAGTTAATCTAGGATCTCCTTAATATAGGCTTAATAATCCTTCTTATGCTCTAAGTATATAAGGATATTGTCTAGATAAACTATATAGGTGTAGTTAATAAGACCCTCTAAGGCTCTCTAGATATAGGATTAGAACGTAGCTAGAGCGTTTACTAACCTAAAAGGCATAACTAGATATTTAAAATAACTATACCTAGTTTTAAAAGCTATTTTCTACTTGTTACCTTCCTTAATCTAGAGCCTATAGTAGGTATTACGTAGATCTAGCTTAGAGAAGATAGTAGCTTTTAACAGCCTATCTAGCATCTTATTTACTAGGGGAATAAGATACTAGTTCTTAATAGTAACCTTGTTAAGGCCCCTATAGTCTACACAGAGTTGTAGTATACTATTAGCTTTTAGCATAAATAGGATAGGTGCCCTAGCAGGGGACTTGCTTAGACGTATCTAACCTTTCTCCTATACTATATTAAGGTAGGCCTATAGTATTTCTAGCTCCTTCCTAGAGAGGTTATAGATAGGCATGTTTAGAATCTTACTTCCTAGTTTAATATTAATAGAGTAATTATAATCCTAATATAGTGCTAATACACTAGACTAGTGCTTACTAAATGCAAACTACTTGTAGTATAGCTCTAGAGGGACGTGCTTAAGCTCCTCTAGGTCTAGTTTATTGTCTATAGGGTTAATAGAAGGGTAGTCTTTGTTATTATCTAGGAGGACTTAGGCTATGCCTGTAGGTAGCATCCTAGAGCATTAAGGGGGCTCCTAAATAATACTTGCTACTATACGCTTCCCTATAGCTTTAGAGAGCTATAATAGGTCTAGGTACTACGCAATATAATACTAAAGGTAGTCTATAGCTTTAAGTATTTTGTTCTAGAGCTAGAGGAGTCTCTTATTATAGAAGTATTCTGCGTTAAGGACAGCGTCCCTGCTTAGCCCCTAGGCTAGTAGTAGTCTACTATCTTCCTAGTTACTTCCTAATAGGGTGTTAATTGCCTCCTCTAGGACTTAGTAGACTAAGTTACCTAGATGTATAAGGTACGCCTTTTCCCCTAGTTCTATAGAGTAGAACAAGTCCTATATAGTAGTAATATGTACTCTCTCTGCGTTCTTAGGGAACTACTTGTATATACCTTTAGAGAAGCGTATATATAGGTTAGCAGATACTAACTATAGGTAGCCTAGTACTAGGTTATACCCTTTAAAAGTAGCTAACTAGAACTCTTGCAGGCCTATAGATTTAACTGTACTATTACTATTAGGGTAATTAATAGTTAGATTATAGGGTTGCTAAATGTCTAGGTAGTTGCTATTAAGGAATATAGCTACTAGTCTTTAATAGAACAGTTTATATTCTAGGTGTAGTTTATCTACTACATATTAGCTAATAAGGTTTAGCTCTGCTCCTAAGTTGTAGAGAGCTTAGAGCAATATTAGGAACCTATTAGGGCCTAGGAGAGATATAGTAACTATAATGTAGGTTTACTTTCCCTTAGTCTTAGGCTCTAGTTGTAGTTAGAATAGGTTAGTAACTAAGGCTTCTCTTTTCCTAACTCTCCTATTAACTAGAAGTTGCTACTATTATTTCCTTTATAAGAGTTATAGCTATAGTTCTTCTAATAGCTTTTCTAGTTACCCTAGTCTTTGTTCTAACCTTAGCCCTTATTACTATTATTTAACCTAGTAGCTACTAGGGTACTATTGCCCTAGCTGCAGGCAGGCGTGCCCCTACAGCTAGCATGTCTCTTATTTTCTTTCTAATTAGGAGATGTAGCGTGCCTTTTACTATAGTTAGCGTTGTTACTCCTATAAGTAGTTGTAGGGCAAGCTACTATCTCTACGTTATAGAGGGCTTGTTTAAACTTATGCTATTGCTAGATATTGTCTAGACTACTATTATACTAGATCTCCTATTAAAGATAAGGTAGGGTTTTAGACTACACAAAGGCAATCTTAAAGTTATAGTCCTTAGTACTATTATTAAACTTAAAGAAGCTATATAGTAGCAGTAACTTCTAGCAATTTAGCAGCATTAAAAGATGTTAACTATATTACCTTCTCTCTACTTAATATTAAAGAACTTAGTATAGTTCTTATACTTAGTAAGGATAGGGTCTTGTATAAATTGCTCCTCCTCTGCCTTAAGATTAGACTATAATTAGATAGATCCCTAGTTAATCTATTATTAGATTAGTTTACAATAGATACTAAACTAGATAGTACCTATAGCCTAGTAGGTCCTTATAATAGAGTCCTCTAGTACTTATGTGTACTAAAAAGCTATTTTAATATCTTTAATCTACTAGTCTACTTACTAGGGGATAGAGCTTTGCTCTTAGTACCTAGCTTAGGTTTAGGTTAAATATTATTTAGAACCTAGATAATTTTTCTAGCCTTGTTAAACGCTAGCTAGTTAGGCTCTAACTAGTTCCTACTCTTAGTTAAGCCTAGAGCTTATAAGGCTTAGTTAATCTAGTTCCTTTAGATAGCTAGTTTAGCCTTACTAGCTCTAGCAAGCTCTGCCTTAAAAAGGTTCCTAAGGAGTTGCTTAATAAATAAGGGTTAGCCTATAGTTAGGATGGCTACAGGATCTAGCCTAGGTGTCCCTGCAGCAGGCAGGGGGTCTACATTTAAACTAGTTGCTAGGTTAACCTAACTCTAATATAATAGTACATCTGTTAGAGTACTAGTAGGGCTGCAAGCCTGTTTGTCTCCTAATTCTGTAGGACCTAACGCTTGGTTGTTAGATGTACTAGGTGTTGTGTTGCTAGCTAGGGGTATGCTAGGTAGTAACAAGTTTGCTACTACATTGTGTATAGGATACCTCTAGGGATCTATTAGGTTGCTACTAGGGCTAGGCTGTTGCAAGCCTGTAGTGTTGTTATTACTAGCAGCACGTAGACAACGTTAATTTCTAGCTATTATAATAGGTATAGAAAAAATCAGATATCTCTTTTAACTACCTCTTCTAAGAGAGAGTATAAAGGATTTAAATTGTAAGGGCACTATAGGCAGGTAAGAGAGATAGGACAAAACATATAGTATTAGACAGGATAAGACAAATCCTTAGGGGTTAAGCCTCTAAGGATTTAGGAGAATATATACGTGTGTGAGCTCTAACAGGTTACTAGGGTAGCCCTAAGGTGTCTCTAAGGGTTGGCGTGCCTAAGGTAGAAAGCCCCTAACAGTTATATAGCTGCTATACCTGTTAAGTATAAGTAATTGCTATTACTACTATGCCTTTGTCTTAGTTTTGTAATTAAAGACTTATTGTAACTACGCTAGGCTAATCTTATTATTTATCTAGCTGCTTTGTAATAATGTAAAGAAGCACTAATATAGTAAAGGATTAAAATCCTAGAGCTATAAGTCTTGTATATTGCTAGAGGTAGCTTAATAGATAAGGGAAGGAGTAAGAGCTATCCTATCTGCATAGATACAAGCTAGCAGTGTTATCTACTTACAATTGCTATCTTAAAGCATACTTTTAATCTCTCCTGCCTTATAACGCTGCCTGCTAAACACGCGCTTTATCTTTAATAGCACACTAATTAGGAAGCCCTTTTTATCTATATTGTATATATTGTATAGCTTAATCTTATACTACTTAAACTTCTACTATAGGAGCTTAAAATAGGCCTTATATTTGTGTTTAGAATTAGCTCTGTAGCGTACAGCGTCTATGCTAGAGGTCTATTAAGAGAGGAGTTAGGTGTAGTAGCAGTTAACAAAATAGTCTGCCTAGCACTTTCCTACGTACTTTTTAGCTATCTTAGAGGCAAAGTTTTGTATTATCTCCTTTGTAGGAGGAAGCCTGCGCTTTGTAAGCCTATTAATATACTATATAAGCTACTGCTCTTGTGTAGTGTTAAGATAATGTTAGGTGTTGTAACCTTCTTCGCGTGACACGCATATCCCACAATAGCAGCGCAACAGCGTTAATTGATTAACACTATACTCTCTTGCGATTTTGGCATAGCTAAATGATTTGCTAGGCTTTAGAGACTCTAGAGCTGCAAGCGCAGCATCTAAATTAGCCATGGTGTTGGGTTGTGACGCGTCAAAAATGGTGTAGTGAATGGGTGTTTCGCCGAAAATCGTGCACGAGCCGATAACGTGCACGGGCCGATGGAAAACGGTAGACCTAAAATAGACTAGGTAGAAACTTTAATGTTAGACCCACGTAGCAGCCAGGCATGTGGCAGCGACCACCTCTAACCTGGTACGGCAATAAGTACTATTCTGGCCAACGTAATCACTATTAGAGTGATTATTTATTTATACCTTTTAGTTGTTGTAGCCAGGCAGGTAGAGTCTAGTGCGTGACATTTAATAGCTTTTTACTTTAGCTCTAATACCTATATAACTTATAAACCTTCTATAAGACATATATATAAATATAATTTAAAATTTTAAAAGAAAAATATAAAGGTACTGTAGAGATATTAGGGAAAAACTACATCCTGAGCAAAAGTAACCAACTCACCCGTGTGACCAACTTAGCCGTAAGGTACGTTAGATGCTCTTAATTCTAATAAAAGCTTACTTTTGCAAGAACACCCAGCTAGATAACAAGATTTAGCTCCTAGAGTTGTTGCTAAAACAACAACCGCTAATTATCTGTTGTTATCTTCGTCTCTTATACCTGCTATCTCTGCTATCCGCAAGCTTTAATTAACCTTAGGAAATATTATACACAAATTAAATAAAATTGGAAAGTATGAATAATTAGGGCGCAGAGGTAAGTCTGTAGCTAGCAGTCGCTAACGTGAATAAAGAGCAAATTTTGTACGCCTATTGCTTACGTCTAGTCTAGCATCTGCTTAATAATTAAGCGTAGACAAAGCATTCGCGTTAATTATGCAGATGTATTAAGACTCTTTGTACCTACAGTTGTTTTAATACGCACGTGTACACTATCTCTTATTTTTCTGCCTCCCCGGAACTCTCGGCCTCAGTCCCTCGTCCCAATCAACAAAAGTCTGGTGCTGATAATCCGGCATGCACTTCAACTTCTCCTGTGGCTTCGTCTCCCACTCAATCCTCCCATCGTCCTCTTCATTCGCAACATGTCTCGCCGCATACCCCTTAAGCGCCTTGATCTTCCTCGTCGCCTCATCACCATACTCCACATTCACGCTCGGCACCACCGCAATCCTGCCACGTCCCTTCGCCCACATATCCTTTGCAAACAGTTTCGGCTCGCCCTGGAAGCACTCACCCGGTCCAGGTGTCCTGAACCTAATTCGCCCGTCTAATAGCGGCTTCGCAGTGAACGAGGTGACGCCGTTCCAGCATGCAAATACCTGAAAGGGTTTTGCTGCAGTAAGCCGTGCGTGCGCCTTATCGTCGTTCCAGAAGAGATTTCAGGCAAAGTCCCAGCTCCCATCTTCGGGGATTTTACGATGTCTGGATCGCGCGCGGCATGACGGGCGATTCATTCTTCAGAATCTCGGGTTGTCGCCAACGTACGTCCAGTCCATGGCACATGTCTGATCGGCGCTTTGCCATTTCCGCTGGTGGAGGAGCTCTAAAATGTCTTCCATGCAGAGCGCAACGTCGTTGAGGAAGATGATGGTGGTGTCTGGGTCGTAGTGCGCTGGATAGGCGAGAAGGTCCTGCAAGGCGAAGTTCCGCAGGCCTGCTAGGGCTTCAATGCGGTCTCCTCCCGGGGCCGTAGGATTGATTTTGCTTGTTTGCAAGAAGTACTTCACACTGAGGGCTTGCAAGCTGGGACGAAGCTCGTCAAGGACTTCGAAGGTTCCGTCATTGGATCGGCCTTCTACAATAGAAAGCACGCAGTTCTCTGGACCGAGGAACGTGATTGCTTCTACGATTGAACTGAGCAATCGTGGAAGTAGGTGGACATATTAATGTAGATCGAGCGCGAAGAAAAACCTGGGATGCTGCGAGGCTTTAGATTGATCTGGTGGGTGTCCTAGGTAAGCATAACGGTCAAGTTCCGGCTATGGACACTCCAGATGAGCAAATGTTGAATCTGATAGATTCAAGATGGCGTGGATATATGCTGGTGCTTGCGCGAGTAGAGTGTCATTTGCTTTCCTTGGCAGACCAGTTGGAGCTGTGGTGGGCAAAATGGCAATAGGCACGCTACCCGATTTCTCTGATAATTGTAAGCTCTCCATGTCATTCAATGAAACCAGAATAAAGGAATACCGATCCTCTGAATGAGGATTGAAGTTCTCAGTGCTAATGGGTTGTGTCCGTGACACACGGTCGCTGTACTGGACGAAACCGAATCCAAGGATGAGAAGGAAGATGGCTGCAAGTAACGCAATGGATTTGAAGAACGATCGCAAGCTTCTTAAGTTAGCCATGGAAGAAGTGGAGGACCTCAGTTGCTAGAAAAACGTTGGTTGTGTGAGGGTTCTCACAAAGAAACACCGACATGACCTCGAAGGAAGGTGACTGCAGACCCAAGCGACTGTGCCACTTGCTAGTAAGTTCAATACAGAGCTGCAAGTACACGTACAAGGAGCAAACTCACTTAATCCACCTGTTATCTTCAAGCACAGTTTCGCTAAAACCGAAAGATACCTAAGCGATCGCTTAGAGTACATTTCATGTAGCCTTGTTTGCCAACAGTGCATGGGCACTATCAAATGAATGGACGACTGCATGAAATTGTTGTTCCTGTGTATCTTAAGACCTAGGAGACTGCGGCGCAGCCAGGAGAACCAACAACTGCACGGATAATGTATTAGGTTTTCCCACCCTGCCAGTCAGCTTCGCACATTACCATCACTTATTCTCACGCTCGTTTATACCTAGTGAGATGTTTCTCATATATTATCCTTTCATCTTGAGAATAGCGACAGATTCGCGTGCGACAACCTGTGGATACAAGGACGGCAACCCACAGAGTGCCCGAACAGCACAGTCTGGCTACGGATGCCGCGTGGATACCGCAAATGGATTATGGGGATCCTGACCAACAACTATGATATCAGAGGAGGATTATGGTCTAGCCGGAGTATGCGTGGACAGTCATTCTTGCACTGATGGTTGTGGCCGCCTGTCTGATCGAGCGGACATCACCACTTTCTCATGGTCAGCCATTCCATAGCCTATCAGACGATGGAAGTGTTTCTGGAGCTAAAAATGATTAGAGAACGCTCACAGTTCTGTTCTACTGTGCTACTAATCAATGGTCCTGGTCAGTCCTTCGAGTACATTGCTTGCGGAGCAGAAGCTCGAACCGATAAGCTTTTCCTGGCTCCAAACGCCGAGGAAGCAACAACACCATCGAGTTCCACCTCTGTACCCAGACGCTATTTGACCAGCCCGGCCTCGCGACCGACAGCCACAGTCGTAGAAACATCTTCCGTACCTGCATCGAGCTCCAGCTCTGTTGTGAGTTCCTCATTCATATCTTCGACATCAGGCGCAGTCCCTACTTCTTCCGAGCAAGAGCCAATAAACCTTGGAGCTATAGTGGGAGGAGCCATTGGGGGCCTCACTGTGATCTGTTTGACCATTATTGGAATCGTACTCATACGACGTAAGCATGGAGGTAAGGGACAAGTGATGTCGCCTCCAGGCCATACTAATCACGGCTGGAACAAATTCACAGACGACGCTACGCCGCATACGCACAACTCGGGAGATGCCCAGAAGAACTACCACTGGGGTAACGGTCATGGTCCGGTCGAGATGTACAGCGGACATCATATCAATATGGAACCCGTTGAGCTCTCGGGACAGGTACAATGTATTGACACTCCAAAGGGAACCCAATGAGAATCATAACAGAAAAACCTCAACTGGGTTTTGCTGAGGCAGAGCATCTGAAATTCTGGCATTGGATTAGTGCTATTAGAGATGCGATGTGCTATATTGAACAGCGGCTTAATAACAGGACCAGCGAAGGGAAGGAAATTATCCTTGCATGTTTAGGCGGCACGGTACCGAGACAAACCCACCTGCATTCGATCGCCAGTGAAGTATAATGTATATACGATTAATTCAGAGCTTGGGTCCAGTGTGGCTTCCTAGTCTTGATTCTTAGTCCCCATCGTAACCAGCCATTGTTTTTCATCATCATATTCGTCTTTGTCACTTCCCTCCCCCTCGTCCTCGTCCTCGTCAGACCCATCTTCCTTGATCCCAGTCACTCCTTGCAGCCCACCTCCGAGCAGAAAAACCAAGTACGAAGGTCGAAGTAAAACAGTCTCCCAAACACCAACTAGACAATACATCCAACAGTGAACCCCAGAATTTATATACTGCAAGGCAAACGCCTGCATCTTCGTTGCCAATCAGACAGGTACCCGTCATGCACGAGCGCGACGCAGCACGGTAGAACTTTCCCATCAAACTAGTCTCCAGCGCTCTCGGGCAGGAGGAGTTCGTTTTCGGAATGCCGCGGTCCTGGCTTCGAGTAGTTCCGTTTTCCCCACGTTTGTTTTCGTCGCGTCCAGAGTACTGTTCGGCCAACTGCTTTGTAAAGCTTCGATGATGTAGACAGTGTGCATGCACATATGCGCGAGCACCTCGTACCGCGCCCACAGACCTGGGGCGGGGTAATACTGGGTCCGTGGAGGGTGGTGAGTTTTGTGCTCAATGCGGGTGGACTGGTGATCCGTTGGCTGAGGGTGAAGGTGCGTGAGCGGTTCTGTTTAGCTTTGTATCCTTGTGGTTCTGTATTATGAAGGAATGGGCCGGAGATGATGAAGTGGGAGGAGTTGAGTATTCAAGGGGCGCAGTGCGTGAATAAGCAATGGGAAGAGTGTGGAGTCATGTCTGTTCTCAAGCTAGTAAGTTATACTAAGTGATCAGAGGGGGTGTGAAACGCATTGACTTCTGGCGTGACTCCGCATAAAGAGGCACACCCTGTAGCTGCTCATCTGTCTGTCTTGACGGTACAGTACATATCATACTGTGCGGCCTGTGTCAAGGCCAGTTTCTCAAGCCATAGTACCTCTCAATGATATCTCTTCGGCACTGGACGATGTGCAACATCTAGAGCGAGTATAGACATACAAGCAGACACAAAATTGTAGATATAAATCTGAGAGGATTTACTTTATACAAAAGAAAATGCTCGTCTAGGCACAAAAGAATAGTCTAACTCAACCATCACCGCTCCTACGCTATGCACTTAGCAGCTATACAACACCCCAACACCATACAATGCAACGCTCCTTCTATAACCCAAATGACATTACTCTCCCTTGACAGAATACCTCACGGTTCCCTCAGCATTCCAATGACCCTCATACCTCTCCTGCAGGACCCTCAACTTGCTAAAGAAAACATCATCATCCACATATGCACCTTTAAGCCACCTCTCGCCTTTCGTCGCGTCGAACGCCCTTCTCGCGTGCAACACCCTCCTGTTGTCGAAGATGACGCACTCGCCCTCGTTGAGCCTGTACTCGAACAGATTCTCCTCTGCGCTGAGAAGCTTCTCGTATGCGTTTGAGGCGGCGATGAAGGAGCGGAACGAAGTCTGGTTGTTGCTGCCGATGCGTGCTTCGAAGGGGGCTTGGAATGGTGGACTCCAGTTCACGCGGCAGATGGCGAGGTTCGTGGGCTCGCTGTATTTGGGGTAGGGGAATAGTTCGATTACCGGCCGGGTGAAGTGGTAGTGGTATGTTGGGTGGTGGTAGTGGTAGGTTACGGGGAAGGTGCAGAGAGTGCGGAAGTGGAAGGCGGAGTAGCGCTGCAGTTGGTGCACGGCGTTGAAGGCGTCGCTGAAGAAGGATTCGCCACCGGGGGTGCGGGCGCGCAGGGAGTGTAGGAGCTGGAGGTGTGGTGGGTTGGAGGTGTAAAGGAGGTCCATGTGCAGGCCGAGGAATTGGGGGTGTATGCGATGTTTTCAGCTTTGGCCTTGGAGCGGACGTCCCAGGTGCGGCCGTAGAATGTGTCTTTAAGGTTACCAATGCGTTCTGAGAGCTTTACTACCGAATCCTCTGACTCGGGGACGTTCTTGATGAAGAGCAGACCGTATTTGTGCAGGTGGGTTAGAGCGTCATAGAGAACTTCATCCTGTGCCATGTAGTCGTTGTAGTCGAGCCATTTGTTATCTTTTATGATTTTCTGTTTGTCCCAGAGCACACGGTCATCGTGCCGTACCCCACCTCTTAGCTCGACCTCCTGGTGGATTGCTCGTCGCAGCCAGTCAATCGAGTGCCGTGTGTGGTGGTCAGAGCCATATCCCTTTATATCATTCTTCCACTGAATTTCAATCGAAGGCCCCGTTTCTTCGTCCTCGACAAGCTTGTAGCTTCCCTCTAAATTTTCCGGGATGTCTGACGTCTGGAAAGTCTTCTGCTTGCTGTGCGGGTCCTTGCATTGCAGGCACGAGCAGCTGTCCCGCAGGAATGCAGTGTCGAACACTCGCGTATTTCCGTCGATTTCCACAGCTACATGTCTGGCCGGTGCACCGTCAACTTGGCCCATATCAGGTTCCTTGGGAACAGGATGTTCTTCTGCTGCTTTCTCGGCGAGTTCCTTATCTTTCTGTTCTCTGATCTGTAGCTTGCTCTGCCGATGAGGGCCGTCGATGGCAGGCGACCATTCCGCCTGTCGCGCCGAGCTTGCGGATTTGCTCCAGAAAGATCGAAAAGAAAAATACCGTCTCTGCAGCGAAGTGGCTGATTGGTATCTCGGCGCAATTTGCCGTGCGGTTCTAAGCGCAGGCAATTTAGTGGTGACGTTCCATGACATAGTGTTTAGGAGCTGTCCAGCAGCAGCGAGCCTGGGGAAGTGCAGTATTTCTAAATCAGATGCCGACGCACCTCGGCTGCTATTCTCGCGGAATTAACGACCGCTTCCACATTACTCCCATTTCTCCGGCTCTTCCCACGATCGCATCCCACGCCGGCAAATTGCGTGTTCGCGGCCCGTGTGCGCTATAGTTCCTCGTTGAGGTTCCGGGCGCATGTCTGAGGGCGCCACGCAGCTCAAGCACGAGGTACGCGCTGGCCGAGCTGCTCGTGCCATGTACGTGGACTGACCATCTGTAGGGCTCGCAGCGACAGGTAGTTGTAGCTGGCGCTGTTGCAGGCCTGGTGTCGCGGTATGTTTAGGCCTGTATTTACGCCAGGGTCCTGCGTACTGATATGCCACAGCTTTGTCATAGCTCCCCTCGATGTCATTAAGATCCGCCTACAACTCCAGATTCACTCGCTCTCCGACCCCCTCAGCGTCCGCGGCGTCCATGGCCCTGTTTACAAAGGAACACTGGGCACCCTCAAGCAGATCCTGCAAGAAGAGGGCCTGACCGGGCTATGGAAGGGCAACATTCCCGCTGAGCTGATGTACCTGTCCTATGGCAGCATTCAATTCTCCGCCTACACATACGTGTCGTCGCTCCTGGAGCATCCTTTGCAGCCAGTGCCCCTCCCTGGCTCAGCTGTCAACTTCATAAGCGGCGCTGCAGCAGGCGCTGCCGCGACAACGGCTACCTACCCGCTCGATCTGCTGCGCACACGGTTTGCTGCCCAGGGCAACAATCGCGTGTACCCGTCCATTGCAGCGTCAGTCAGGCAGATCGCGCAGCAGGAGGGTCCCACGGGCTTCTTCCGTGGCTTGGGCGCTGGTGTGAGCCAGATTGTGCCCTACATGGGCTTGTTCTTTGCCACTTACGAGGGATTGAAGCCGCTCGTAGCAGACTCGCCCATCCCTTTGCCCTTTGGCACTTCGGATGCCGCTGCCGGCGTCATGGCCAGTGTCCTGTCCAAGACCGCCGTCTACCCTCTCGATACCACGAGGAAGCGGCTGCAGGTTCAAGGACCCATGTTGACGCGCTACGTCCATGGCAACATACCTGAGTATAGGGGTGTGATGAGTACGCTGTTGCGCATATGGAGACAGGAGGGCAGACGTGGTATGTACCGTGGCCTGACCGTCAGCTTACTCAAGGCTGCGCCTGCGAGTGCCGTCACCATGTGGACGTACGAGAGAGCCATTGCAGTCATGCTGGTCTGGGAACAGGAGCGAGCGTGAGAGACATTCGTTGCATTCACAATGCGGCCTTGAAGCGACATAGCACACAGACACCACCATAATGTATTACCAACATCAACTGTACTACATCTCCCACCACGCATCACAGCTTCACCCTGCCTCCACCATCCAGTCATGCAACATTCTTCTCCAGCCACTCCTCCCACTGCTTCTCCGTCCAACTCGAGCTAATGTCGTTGTTCACCACCCCGTCAAACACCACCGTCGGCGTAACATGAACGCCCTGTAAGCGATTTTGCTTCGTCTGCAACTTGACATAATCTGTGACGCCATTCCCCGAATTCAGCCCCCATCCTGGTCCGGCTTATCGCTGATCTCCAACAACCCGTACACCTTGTTCTCATCCACGCCCACACTGCCCGCTATCTTGGCCAGCCTCTTGTACGTATTGTTCCTCGTCTCGTTCACGACACTGACGTCGAAGAAGTCCTTTTGCTGCTCGAACAGCTTCTCGCTGAAGTCGTAGAACTTGTCTGGCTGGACTTTGAGCACAGCAAACCCGGCTTCGTGGACGAGCGTCGACGACGGGTGCCAGGGCTGGATCTGCTGGCGGAAGATGGTGACGACGCGGTCCGAGTACTTTTCCAGCAGCGTTTTGCGTAGCGGGCTGCCATAGACGGTTTTGAAGAGCTTGGCGCTGAAGGGGCAGACGTAGTCGAGGTCTGCGGTCGTATTAGAGAAAGTGTATGGGAACGTGGGTTGGGGACATACAGATCTCGATGGTGTGCACGGCTTTGGGCTGGATGGCGGTTGACGCGAGCTTCTGGCCGGCGAACTTGGGTGCGAGAGCCATTTGTGCTTTGTCTGAAGATAATCGAAGGTCTCTTGCCGGATGGATGTGCAAGCAGTTCAAATAGGGAGGGAAAGAGCGGAACGGGGGTGGGAAAGCACGCAAGATGACGCCGAGGGGTAGCTTCGGATGCTCTGGAGCTTCAAGTATGACGACAACGATGGACGGTTGTGATTATAAATCTTGCACGGATATCGAAGTTATCTCGACAAGAGTCATATACGTGATTGCTAGGGCCAGGAAGTCGCGGACTGAGAGCATAGACAAGACGCAGCAAGACAGCTGCGAACGCTCGATCGAGCTGCACCCAAAGCCCCACATCAGCTCCAGCTCCACAGACCCCCGGCCACTCGAACATGCAACACCATACCTTCCCACCACAACGGCTATTCGCAATACCTAGATATAGGCCACCATGTCAGATCCAAGCTCCATAGACAATGAACTCCTTGCGCGCCTGAATGCTCTCAAGCAGTCCAGCGTCAGCCTCGATCCTACCTACACCTCTTCCACAGCGTCAACGCGGTCGCCCAAGCCCACGGATGACCTCGCCTCCCGCTTCGCACGTCTAGGCTCTGTATCACCCTCCAGCTCGCCACAACCCTTGCGAACGACGTCTACAAACAACGTCATAGCTCCTGGGGCGCCGAGCTACCTGGAGGGCGTAGCGCAGGGCGTCGGCGGTGCGACGGTCGAGTTCAACGAGGAGGATGAGAAGAGCCTGGAGGCACTTCTTGGCGAGTTGAACGGTGCTGTAGGAGACAGGAGAGAGTGGGACATAAGCCGGAAAGAGCAGGGCGATGTTGGGAAGCTGCTCCAGGACATGAAGACTATGCTGCCAAGGCTGCAGAACGGCCAGGCCCAAGCGGCTAATCAGCAGAATCAACCCATCCAAAAAGGCAAAGGGGAGGCGCTCACTGACTGGGAGAATGTTGAGTTCGACGTGGGCAGTGGGTCAGTAGGACCCAAGCATGACGAGCACACAGAAGGCGAAGGAGACAGCGACGGCGAGCAGAAGAAGCCAACCGAGGAAGAAGAAGCAGATGAAGTAATAGCACGCATCATGGCTGAGCTAGAAATCAGCAAGAAACACGACCCTGCATCCTCACCCACAGACGCCGACCACAACGCGTCCACTTCCACCGAAGAAGACAACACACACGCCACCTCCTCAATCTCACTGCCCTCGGCACCAACAACCCTCAAAGACCCCACCGACTCACTCGATGCAACGCAAGCTCTCGAAGCCGCCTTCACCGCGCGCCTCGCCGCACTCGCCAGCCCGCACTCCTCGTCTCTCAACCTGCCCTCCGCACCGTCTTTCGCGCCCTCGTTAAAGCCGCCCAAAGTGCAGTCGACCCTGCAAAGCAAGCTCGACGAGGAAATAGACACATGGTGCATCATCTGCCAGGACGACGCCACGCTGAAATGCGTAGGCTGCGAGGGAGACCTGTACTGCAGGAATTGCTGGATGGAGGGCCATCGGGGAGAGAGCGCGGGGGCGGAGGAAAGGAAACATAGAGCCGTGGAGTTTGTGAAGAGTGGAGAGAGGAAGAAGAAAGTCGCGGCTGCGGGATGATTGCGAGTTGGCGCGCAAAAGGATTTTGACCACAACCCTCAACGCAAAGGTTTGGAGTGGGGATAGTGGCAAGGATTGCACTGTCCTTGGTGCTTGCGTGCTTTGATTGCTACATGCAGTGGCACGATGTGAGAGAAGATGCTGACTCCGCTGCCCATCGACTTGTTCGAGTGAAAAAAAAAAAAAAAAAAAAAAAAAGAGAGTCCAGTGCTATCCGACTGGCCTGCTGACATTCACACAGACACGACGCTGTACTGCACATTCGTCCAGCGCAGGGAACTCAAGCGCCCAGCTCCCTCACCTCACTGCACACCAGCGACTACAGCGCCAAGTAGCCGGAGTGAGCAGCTTGCTCGCGTCTGCCTTGGAACTGTCGTGGGGTTACGGTAGTCCAGCAGCGAAGGCGCAGCAAGCAAAGGGGGTGCAAGCCGATGTTGAAGCGAACAGGTGTGTTGGAGCATGTGTTGAATTAATTCAAAGAGTCAAAGAGTCGAAGAAGTCTCGAAACAAGAAATCAAATCAATTACTGCGTCTCAGCAGGCCAGCGATCATCTGTACAACTGCTAGGTATCACATATATACACACAACACTCGCTCCATCCCCGCCCAACCCTCGCCGTTCCTCCTTCCCTCCAACGAGCAGTCGCATGGTCAAATCCAACCGCCTACGAGTGGTCCGTAATATTAATACCAATCGCCTTCAGCGCGGGCCCAGCATCCAAATCCAGCTTGATAGTATTGGCCTTGATAGCCTCTTCGTAGTAGCCGAGATGTGCATCGCCCTTGACACTGCTATTGCCGACTATCTCCAGCGGCAGCACGCCGTCGGTGTAGTTGCTGAGAATCATGGAGATCAGCGCGGGCTGGTCGACGCGCGCCTGCATGGGCATCGTGTTCGCGCCGGGTTTCAGCACCAGGTCTGGTAGCAGCGCGTATCCAATGGCCTTCCTGCGACGGCGAGGTTCATGGTTACGTTGCCTAGGTCTAGTGTCATGACGGATGGGTTGGGGATGTGCACTGTGCCGAGCATGTTGGAGCCATCGGAGAGGATCTCGGATTTGCCGGAGAGGATCTTGATGTCCGAGATGTTGAGGCCGGAGAGGTGGTTGAGTCCTGTGTATCGGGTTAGGTGGGGCGTTCATGAGAGGGTGAGATGAGGGCATACACACCTTTCATGGTGATTTTCTTATTGTAGTCTACGTCCATGGCGGGAAGGCCAGAGATGTGGATGGTCGTTTTGCCCTTGAGGTCAATCGTGAGCTCTTCGCTGGCTAGAACGGCTTTGGTGTACCTGTGTAGTCTGTCAGATGCAGATCGGTGCTGGGTTTCTGTTCGACTTACGCAGCGAAGGCATCAGCTGAAGAGAAAGTCACATCTTGCTCTACCGTGATGAACGTCTCTGATTCAGACTTCGCTTCAGGGATGTCGATGTAAAGGAAAGGGTCCTGGCCTTCGAGCGACAAACCGGCGCGGAAAGTATCAATCTTGGGGTGGTAGCTACTGTCGCTTCGGATAACATTGTCGATCTTCAAGTGCACGCTGTCGGGGCTTGGGTCTGTGACTTCCATGTTCGTCACCTCGAGTGTCGAAGCATTGATCTCATGCTGTGCTTTCTTGGGCAGACCAACGAAGATCAGCGGCAGTACAATGACAAGTACGATGATGATCAGGACGAGGCAGTCTGTTGGTAGTCAATATCTGTACGCTACAAGCGGGCAACCGATGTAACTCACCGCACCACCAGAACTTCCTGCAGTGGTTCTTGACTCGTCCGCCAGCACCAGGCTTCGGACCAGGAGGGTACAGTTTGTTCATAACACCCCCTTTGCGTGGCGTGGTGTACACCTCCTCTTCCCTACCAGGCTCCGTCTTTGAACCGGTATCCATGGCGTTGAGACGCTACTGCAAGACTGTGTTCTCCTCAAGGATTTCCGTGCGGGTGGGAGTCTGAAGCGTGTAGTAGTGGCGAAGTTTCGCTCAAAGATAGTTACACAAGGGGCGAACAGCTCACAATGGAATACAAAACTACCCCAGAGCCGAGCATCAGGTGGAGACCTGCGGGGAAAGGGCCCTTTTGAGATTAAGAGTTGGAGTTAAAGCACATGAGCATCTCTATAAAGATCCTCATGGATTAGATCGTATACAGGCGCCTTGCCGAAGGTAAGAACGGACGTCGACAAAGGCGCATTCACTGACAGGGCGTGCGCAACTAATGGCATTCGGCCACCAGGGCTTGATACGGCAGAGCTCCGAGATGATTGCCACCATCTCCTCGCGAATAGTACAAAGCCGAGGCACGAGCTTTGTTTGACTGAGAGAATCGACTGACACATGTTTCTTGATGCTACCGAAACCATAGCAAATATTGTGTAACGTATGGTACTCCCATGCGCTGAGTGGCTCAAGACTCGGAAGCTAAGATCCTGAGCCATCTCTTCAACCTCCTCTCGGTGGTTTCGACCTGATCGGGAGGCGTAGAATATCCATGGTCATTGGCGACAGGATTCATGGAGAACAGGGGGAGTGTGGTTAGGATGGCGACCGAGCTTAGAGCCCCTGCAACGCTCACCCGGAATGAGCGGAACGCAGGCGTTCAGAGGCTCCCGCTGTGGGGAAGGGATCCTGGTCCGTAACCAATCCGAAGCATTGCTGGCCGGCAACTCGCCTCTTTTGAGCCTAAAGACCTTTTTCTTGCATGAAAGGCCGCCAAGGGAGCATGTGAGCTAGGAGTCAATAAAAAGGATACAGCGAATAAGCTGGATCCACGGTTTGAAATTTTCACATGAAGGAGTGCAAAATGTTGGATGGATGGCCTCACAGTCCTCCCGAGCTGGCGATTGGTGAGCGCTTGTCTGTTTGCCTGAGCAACGCAGACTGTGACACAAGGTCAATCCCATAGAGTGGTGGCTAGCTGGCTTGCTCAAAGTACACACACCGGTAGAGAGCGTGAAGTTGCGGCGTATGTCGCGTGAGCAAGGCTATGTCGTATTCGCCACATCCAGACTTTACAAATCTTACGGTTTCGGTATGAGCCGTTGCAGTGCATTCAAGCCATCTGCATCCTTGGAACCTGATGGGTCATATGCCGAAAAAAGGCGCCCAGTCTGGCGATCTCAGCTAGGATGGTGCAAACGCCCAGATTGAGCACAGAGTGTAGAGAGCTTGTGTGGTCCTTACGATCTCGTGTTGTATAGCAAGGCTGCTGCAGGTGAGAGATGTCGTCGATAGAAGAGTCTGGGGAAGCAGCGATCGCTGTCAGGAACGCGGGGGCCAAGCATGACGCTATGTGGGCCGGCGCAGGAAGACTTCTTGGAATGCGACTCGTGACTGAGCAGCCATTCACAACGGCCACATCGACAACATGTCGCAATCCGATGAGGAGGAGGATTACATGAACATGGTGTTCGAGGATGCGCCAAAAGGGCCCAAATTCGAGACATCACTGCAGCGCGCCGCGCGCAAGCGCAAAGAGGTAGGCATATGCAAACATGGATTTGAGTGCGCAGTGCTGACACGTGTACAGGGCGAAGCTAGAGCACGACAGAAAACCAAGGCTGAGAAGGAAGCAGACGCTGAGGCAGCACGAGAAGAAGCCCTTGCGACTGCGCTGCCAGAGACGAACAAAGGCTTCAAGATGATGGCTAAATTCGGCTTCAAACAGGGCGACACGCTAGGCAAATCCGAAGATGCACGCAAGGTACCGATCGCAGTCGATGTCAAGGCAGACAGAGGAGGCATTGGCCTGGAGTCCGAGAAGAAGCGCAAGTTCCGCGAACAATGGGAGGAGGCAGAGCGTCTGGCCAAACGCTCCAAAGAGGAAGAGGGCGATTATCTCGAGGTACTGCGGCAAGAGCAGAAAGAGAAGAAGGCCGAGAGGGACCTTGACAATGCACAGCGCACAGCCGAGCGACTGTATGAGAAGGATGCGGAGGACAAAGGCACGCCAGAGCCCAGCGACAAGCCTCTCAAGCATGTCAACGTGCTCTGGCGCAGCCGCGCTAGAAAGCAGGCAGAGATACAGCAAGACAAGCAGCAACGGCGCGAACTGAACAACAGCCTTGCGTCGCGGCTGCCCACTCTAGCGGATGCAGGCGATGAAGACGATGACTCCAAGGTTGCACTAGGCCAGGATCTGAAGCCGTTCTACACAACGCTCGAGAACGGCCTCGAAACAGACGACCCTGAGTTGGCTGACTTCGAAGCACTGCCGGTAACAGAGCGGCTCGAGAAGGTCTTATACTATCTGCGGGAGAAGTTTCATTACTGCCTCTACTGCGGGTATCAGTATCCTGATGCAGAACTGGATGGATGTCCAGGAGTGACTGAAGAAGATCACGATTGATCTTGTGCAGTATCCTTACGACCCGTCCTTATGCTTACAACTGAGACATCAATGCCGTGTAGACTTCGACCAGTAAGTTTCGCAATAGCAAACCCTTTAGACGCGGTATGCTTTGGCGCTTCGAAGAGGATTTTCTGTTTTCAAGACACGCGTTCTGGGATTGGAGTGCGTAGCTTGTGCGTAGCTTCAACGAACGGTGCAAGTATCGACGTTTTGCGGAAGTGGTCTGGTGAAAGCGTAGATACCCAATACATTGAACAATTTGTACTCGTCTATCCAAAATTCTGTTCTTTCCAATTGATCTTGCAAGTTTTGTGATTGATGTACCATTGGTGACAAACGAGCTTGTTCCACGTGCGCACGCGCTCTAGCGCCCGTCGCGCCTGCTCTCCTGTGGACCTGCCATTTAATCTCCAACGGTACCTGGAGTAAAGAGTATTAGAAACAATAATGGAACACCAGCGGTGCTATGTTTACCAGCCTCCAGAGACCGAAGAGCGAGCAGTCAAGCGCCGACGCACCGAAAAATCTCATTTTCAGCCACAGCTGCAAGAACGACTGGAGATTTATCGCGAGCTATGGACCCAGCAAGAGCAACGTATTCAGGTAGTATCCATCTGAACCAACCGATTGAATCTGTAGCTGATGTCTGCAGAACACCCTAGAGGAGGCAGACAGTGCCACACAGCAGGATATCGTTGACTTTGTTTCGGCGTCAGGGTCGTCGCCAAATGAACCAAAGTTTGCCATACCGACCGGTCTTGTCGTCGCAGGACCAAGTATCGCCTCCCATGGACCCTATTTCGAACGATTGGGACGAAAAATCAGATCCAATACCGACAGCGCCTACATTTTGCTGACATCCGGTGAATGTCCTAACCTAAAGACACTGCTCAAGAATCTCATCAAGAAGGCAACGTCGCGAGTCGTGGATGACGACGAGGACGACCTTGACCAGCCCAGCAAGCCTTCAAGTCGTGGACCGAAGTTGCTAAACTACGATCTTGGCCACATTCAGGATTGGCAGAGGAAGAATCAAGTCTCAAGTATCATCGTCACTATTCAGGATAGCGAGGCGTTCGATGCAGGTTTGCTTGTTGACCTTGTCGATCTACTTCAGTAAGTCAAACTCTTACAAGCACTTTGGAAACATACTTATCGTGTCAGTTCATGGTTAGACCGCCTGCCTTTTGTCCTACTTGTTGGCATCGCCACGTCTGCAGACAGCTTCGAAGACCGCTTATCCGGGCAGTCTCTTCGATATCTAGAAGGTCAAAGGTTCGACGTCACACAGTCCGACGATATCATCGAAAAGCTGTTCAGCGCAACTGTTGGTAGCCTTGACAATCGCTTGTTCATCGGCCCACAGTTGTGCCGTCGCATGCTAGACCGACAGAAAGATTATGTGCAGAACGTGCAAGACTTTTGCGATGGTCTCAGATATGCTTACATGTCACACTTCTATGCCAGCTCTCCTAGCATTTTCCTAAATGATGGACTAAAACTCCAGCATCTGCAGACAGATGCCATTCAGGCAGTGCGCAACTTGCCATCTTTCCGCCGGCACGTAGAGACCAGGCTCGAACAGGGAGTCTTCGGCCCACAGACAGTTCGCAGGTTGCTCGAGTCGGATCTAGGATTGTTCGAGGATGTCAAACACTACACCACCTTAGCTCAACACGAGATGTCTGATTTGAGTCACGCAGTACAGGTACTATTCGGCATCCGGGAGGCCCTTCAGATGACACCAAAAATCCGGGTTTCTACTATATGGACCCGTGCCGCATCTGCAGACCTGCTGGAGTCACCACTTCTCCGCGAAACCCTGTTGATACTTAAAAAGACTCCATCTGACAAGTTTGCGAACGTGCTATCGTCCTTGGGGAAACTCTCAGGCCTAAAGAGAATACCAATCGAGAAGACACACAAAGGCAGCGTGGAGTTCATGGATGTGAACGGTATTCGAAAAAATTTGACAATCTCCTCGAGCAGCAGGATACGTCCACTCCTCTTCGCACCCAACACGACGTTCGCAGTGACAGCCTTCGAACAA
Source organism: Ascochyta koolunga (assembly GCA_026119515.1). NCBI lineage: Eukaryota > Fungi > Ascomycota > Dothideomycetes > Pleosporales > Didymellaceae > Ascochyta > Ascochyta koolunga. Next base: position 1,470,314 of record JANLCG010000002.1, on the reverse strand, counting down.
CCGTCGTTGCGCAGAAAGTTCTTCTCAGCAAGCATAAAGCGGCTCTCTCAAAGCAGGACCAGGCATATTCAGATTTGGTCACACGTCTCCATGACGAGCTGGAGTCGTTCTTCGAAACGGCTCTCATCGACCCGCAAACGCTTCTTTTCTCGGAGATATTCATGTATGATCTCAAATCACCCCATCTCGAAGTCTTCCAGCCTAAGCCTCGATTCGCTATTGAGCGTGCTATGGCATACCCCCATGACTACCTGGGCTGTGATTGCTGCGGTGCAGCTGATGGGAAGGAGTCCCTCCTTTCTGCCGCACAACCGGCGACCGCAATTCTGTATCAGCTGTACCTCGAGTCAGGGGCTCTTATTAACGTGACCGATCTGTGGTCGGCTTTCAAAGCGATTGCCGGCGAAGATGACGATGACGACGAGTCGAAGACTATGTAAGTTTCTAAATCTGCTTTTTATGATGATGTAATTACTAACAACCAAAGGGCACTGTTCCAAAGAGCGCTTGCAGAGCTAAAATACTTGGGCCTGCTCAGGCCAACCAAGAAGAAGACCGACCATGTTGCAAAGGTCATGTGGAAAGGTCTATAATTATCTGTATACAGGCACTCGCTAAAAATACAACTGCGGATCTACTTGTTCGACTCACGGCTCAGCTGCGTCTACGATGGCGTCCACAGCACACTCTCCCCTGTACTTGTCTTCGCAGTCGCTTCCGCTTTCTTCGTGCTCTCTCCCTTCTCCTCCGCCTCGTCTTCTTTCGCCTCCTTCTCTAGTTTGTTCTTCGTTTTGCTGTCTAGTTTCGGGGAGCAGTATCGCATACCGTGCCGCAATTTCTACACGTCCTCGCCTTGGTATCCGCCTTGAACGCATTCACCGCATCCTTGATCTGCGTTCCCAGATCCGTACAGTGGAACACTGCCTCGTGTACCTTCTCCCCGCAGCTCTGGCAGTACCACCTCAGGCGGTCTATACTCCCCTCCGGCCGGTGTTGTTCCAGTACTATACCTACCGTGTCCTTGAACCTAACAGGGTTGTGTGGCGTATTCGGCGGCAGCAGGAACATGTCGCCCTCGTGGATGTGAATGTCGCGGAACTCGTTGTTATCGACGACCTTGAGCAGCATAGAGCCTTTGTGTTGGTAGAACCATTCCGCGGTCTCGTTGATGTGGTAGTCGGTGCGCTCGTTGGGGCCGCCGACGATCATGACGGTCACGCTGTCATTGTAGACGCAGTAGTTGTTGATGGGTGGCTTTAGCATGTGGGAGTTCTCAGATATCCTGGGATTGTTAGTCGAATTTTTGAGGAGCGAAAAGATGGTTCAGTACCATTTTGGCACGTTCAGTGGCGGCGCGAGCAGTCGCGCTGGAGCTGTGCGGGAAAAGTGACGCTGCGGATTGATAGCTGCGGAGGTGCGCAACAGCGGGCGTGGCGCTGAGCTTTGAAAGCACCACACAGCAGGGCGTAGAGATTGCATGAGTGTCGTCATAATAGCAACTGCAATAGCCCCTCAGGATATTGCAGAGGCACTGGAAGGTCTATTGCGGCGTGTGGCGTCGATGGCTAGCTAGCTGGACCCTTGCGGCGCCCACCCATTCTCGAAACGTGCTCAAGCACGCGGGGTCGGTCGGTCCCGTGCAGGGATGGTGCGACGCGCGCGATACGTCCTGGTCCCCTTCGCAGCTGAGCCGTCCAGCTCCTTACTCCACACAACCACGCCTACACTATCACGATAACATGGACCACTTGCACATGGATCACGGCCACATGGACCACGACATGCCCGGCATGGACCACGGCCACAAGTGCAACATGAACGTAGGCTTCGCTAGCTCTTCAGCACTGCGTGTAAGAGCTGACAACTGCGCAGATGCTGTTCACGTGGGACACAACAGATCTCTGCGTCGTCTTCCGCAGCTGGCACATTAGCGGTACCTTTTCGCTGGTCGTCGCGCTCGTCGGCATCATACTGCTCACGGCCGGCTACGAGGCCGTGCGCGAGGCGTCGAGGCGGTACGAAGCACATTCGAATAAGATGATTGAGGGTAGGAGGGGCGGCGATGATTTAAGAGGTAAGTCTATGCTCTTCTTACGTGTGGCTGAGCGCTCGTGCGGCGCGTGGGGATGATGAGATCGCTTTCCTTGCTACGTCTACCATACGTTGGAACGACAGCTGAGTCCAGCGCCCTAAAGATGGCATCACGACCGATGAATCGAGCTCATTGCTTCACTCAGGGAGAAACGCGGGAGGCAAGGCTGAGCAGCAGGCGAAGCTCGTCAAGGCTGCGCTGTATGCCGTTCAGGTCTTCTACTCGTTCTTCATCATGTAAGTTGGATCCGTGAAGCGTTTGGTGAAGGTGGAACTGATACTTGCAGGTTGTTGTTCATGACATACAATGGCTGGATCATGCTTGCTGTTGCTGTTGGAGCGTTCATCGGCTACTTGCTCTTTGCCAACTCGAGCCCTACTAAGTCGGCTGCTTGCCACTAGTACACTCAGGATCCAGCATGTTCGGTGTTGGAAGCATGTAAGAAATTTGAGGAAGGAGTTCGCAGGACAGGCTTCAAGTAATGCATGTACGGTGTCCTCTCGGACAGCTGCCATTCTCCTTCAATATCCGGCATGTGGTGGTGTGAGGCAAGGAGATAGACCGTTTAGCGTAACTACTGGCGTTGGGGTACCTGGGGAATACAACAATCAGTCTCCAGACCAAGCTGCAAGTCATGATATATCTGCAGCGGGCATCGGATCTGGGCGATCGAGTTGCCGTCATCTAGGTCGCCTCAAAGGCACCCGAGCAGGCGCAGGAGCACTGGCGCATCGGTGCAAGCTGCCCCGAGCTTCCCAGGTTTTCAGCATCAGTCGGTGCAAAGCAATGTTGAGTAAGAGGCCCGCAGGAGATTCGTCTACGAAATGCTGCATTAGATTCGTGTTGGAAATCTCTACGCCTCGAGTCCAAGTGCGCGCAATTGACTCAGGCCTCGAAAGCGGCAATAGAGCCCGCACGATGTTGCGCGTGCCAGGTTTGGTGGAGCAAACGCCGGTCGGTTTTTGAAGTGCTCGCGAAGCTGCGGGCAAAGTTGCCAAAGCTGGCGATGACTGCATGATCTTGCAAACATGCAAGAAGGCAGACAGGAGATGGCACAGCAGCTGCGGTCGTAACTATCGCGACCTGATCATGTCTAGTACTTGTTGCCAAATTCGGGTTCACATGTCAGAGCCGCAGCAAAACCACGCGTGACTTGGCCCCAGAGTCTCATCAGGTGTCAGCGTCCGTTTGAGCGACCCCGGCCAACCACAGAGCCGCAAATCAGTCGTCATGTGGTCGACGACCGACTCTTGCATCTTCACATGCGATGACAAGAGCGCTGCATGTCTGAAACCCTCAGGCGCATCACGGACATTTGGATACAACCGTAGGTTTGCCGGACCCCAGCCTACAAACAGCTCACATTTCACTGGCTGGCGACGCCGCTTGCACTGGGGAGACCCGCTTTAGTGCATTCCCAGACCTTCTCCACATAGCCTCGGCACCGAGAGCGTGCAGGGAACTGCCACCGCCCATACAAAGGCTACCATCTCCGCACTTTTCCACTCGCATTCGCGCCCGTGGGACTTTCACTTCCTTTCCCTTCTTTGCCTTTGTATCTATCAAAATGTCTGCGAAGGTTATCGTTGTTGGCGCGGGCTGTAAGCATCGCCCCCAGACGACGCACATGATGTGCACAGCTAACATGCCTGGCAGTGTCCGGCTTGAGCGCTGCTCACACCATTTACCTGGCTGGCGGCAATGTCGTTCTGCTCGACAAGAACAGTGAGTATTACCGGCAAGCGAGCACAAAATTCTGTGTGCTGATTTGTCGTTAGACTTCATGGGAGGCAACTCTACCAAGGCCACATCTGGTATCAACGGTGCCCTCACAAGGACACAGGTCGATCACCAGATTGGCGACAGCGTAAAGCAGTTTTATGATGACACACTGAAGTCTGCACGAGACAAGGCACGACCGGATTTGATCAAGGTTCTCACCTACAAGTCCGCTGCAGCCGTCGAGTGGCTGATGGACGTCTTCAACCTCGATCTGACTCTCGTTTCACGACTTGGGTGCGTTCTGCCTCTGACAGAAATAATGAAGAAGTCCTGACAGAATTAGTGGTCACTCCTTCCCCCGTACGCATCGCGGTCATGATGCCAAGTTCCCTGGTATGGCCATCACATACGCTCTGATGCAGCGATTCGAGGAGTTGGCCGAGGCTGAGCCCGAGCGCGTCCAGCTCATCAAGAAGGCCAAGGTCACCAAGGTCAACACGGAGGGCAACCGCGCTACGGGTGTTACCTACACATTTGGTGGCGAAGAGACAACACTCGAGGGTCCCGTCATCCTCGCAACTGGTGGCTACGCTGCCGACTTCACAGAAGACTCTCTGCTGAAGAAGTGGAGGCCAGACACATTCGGCCTGTCCACCACCAACGGTGCTCATGCCACTGGTGACGGACACAAGATGCTGATGAAGATTGGTGCTCAGGGCATTGACATGGACAAGGTCCAGGTCCATCCTACCGGTCTCATTGACCCCAAGGACCCTCACGCTAAGACCAAGTTCTTGGCAGCTGAGGCTCTCCGTGGTGAGGGTGGTATTCTTCTCAACAGCAAGGGCCAGCGCTTCTGCGATGACCTTGGTCACCGTGACTACGTCTCCGGCAAGATGTGGGAGGAGAAGGAGAAGGGCCAGTGGCCCATTCGCCTCGTCCTCAACTCGAAGGCCTCAACGGTCCTCGACTTCCACACAAGGCATTACTCCGGCCGTGGTCTGATGAAGAAGATGTCCGGCAAGGAGCTCGCCAAGGAAATCGGCATCAGCGACAAGCAGCTTCAGGAGGAGTTCACAAGCTACAACGCCATCGCCAAGGGCGAGAAGAAGGACACATGGAACAAGAAGTACTTCCACAACTTGCCCTTTGACATCAACGATACATTCCACGTCGCGTTGATGGAGCCTGTTCTCCACTTCACCATGGGTGGTATCGAGATCAACGACCAGGCACAGTGCTTGAATGATCAAGGCAAGCCCTTTGACGGACTGTTCGTCTGCGGTGAGCTTGCTGGTGGTGTTCATGGTGCCAACCGTCTCGGTGGCTCGTCGCTGCTCGGCTGTGTCGTCTACGGCCGTGTTGCTGGTGACTCAGCGTCGAAGTACCTTTTCCAACAGGCACTTAACAACGCCGGCGGGTCCGCTGTTTCCCGTCTTGGGCAGATCTCGCTGCACATCGACCCCAACACACCAGGAAAGATCTCGGTGGAGTGGGGTAGCGGCATCAGCGGTGGCGCTCAGGCACAGATTCCCGGCGGCGACCAGGTAGCAAGGCAGTCACAGCAGTCAGCAGCGCCGGTTATGAAGAGTGATGCCGACTCGAAGGACCCGGGCAAGGTGTCCAAGCCCAATGCACCGGCCAAGTTCTCCATTCCCGACAAGGAGTTCACACTCGAGGAGATCGCCAAGCACAACAAGAAGGACGACCTGTGGATCGCAGTCAAGGGCATCGTCATGGATGTCACCAACTGGACAGACGAGCACCCTGGCGGTCCTCAGGCGCTGTTCAGCCACATGGGCAAGGACGCGTCAGAGGAGTTTGAGATGCTCCACGATGACGAGGTGATCCCCAAGTACGCACCGGAGATTGTCATTGGCAAGGTCAAGGGCCAGGAGGTGACACTGGAGTACTAGGGGGTGACGAGGTTGTGCGTAATGTACTTGTAGCCTGTTGGAATGATATCCTTTGCATGTTCAGCTCAGTTGAAATTGCCATGCACGTGAAGACATGGGCTGCGACGATGACAATCCCAGGGGCTGTGAAGGACTGTAGGAGCAGGCCGAATGCGGGTGCATGTGACAGACGATGGCAAAAGTGGCTAGCCGTCGATCGGAATGAGCGTAGATGAGAGCCTGGCCGCCTGTCGCCACATGTCGGAGCTCCGACGGCCACGCAAGCTTACACTCTCTTCCAACCCACGCACCGCATTGTGTCGACGCTGCCGACTGCGAAAATGCTGCGCTGGCATTGCTTTCACCCTTGACTTGGACAATGAGCGAGTACGACGACTATGGCATCCCGGTTGGCGCCTACTCGGAGCCAGACAGCTTCACCGGCCAGACGTACCGGACAGCGCGAGCTTTGTTCGCGTACAGAGTCAGGCCGTTTGTGGAGAGGAGAGTAGCAAACGGGGGATGGAAGAGGCTGTTCAGCTTGGCGAACGCGCTGGTGGTGGCGTGGTGGGTGGTGGTGTACTGGGGCGAGAGGGGCGTTTTCAACGGCGCAGTCAGGAGCTGCAGTTGGGACGGGTGGGAGAACTGGGTATGTCTACGCTGGCGCTGCACATGTGCACATGGGCACATGGTCAAGACTGACCCTGGGCCCAGCAACACGGCGCCAACCCTCACAGGCTTGTCTTTGTCGCCGACCCGCAACTCGTCGATGCGCACACGTATCCGGGCCGGCCATGGCCCCTCAACCCCCTCACCATCAAGTACACCGACCAGTACATGCGCCGCGCCTACTCCCGCGTACAAACCGAACTCCACCCCGACACCGTCCTCTTCCTCGGCGATCTGTTCGACGGCGGCCGTGAGTGGGCCACGCGCACGACCAAATCGCCTGAGAAGCAATACCAGCAGTATGGGGACAACTACTGGCTGGGTGAATACCGTCGTTTTGGGGACATCTTCTTCAAGCATTGGGGGATGGAGGCCTGCAGCCGCGTCCTGGCCAGCCGGGCAGGAAGTTTATCAGCAGCTTGCCTGGGAACCACGATCTGGGGTTTGCAAAAGGAGTGCAGATCGGAGTGCGGAACAGGTTCCACGCATACTTTGGCCAGGGCAACAGAATCGACGTGCTGGCCAACCATACGTTTGTCTCCATCGACAGCGTCTCCCTCAGCGCATTGGGAGTGCCCTCGTCTCAAGCACTGGAAGAGCTCTGGCGCCCTACAGTCGACTTCCTCGACGGAGCCAAGGAGCAGAAGAGAAAGAGGGTACAGCGCGAGCTCCGCGTCCAACAGGGCCTCAAGCCATACCCCGCCTTCCCACACCGCGAGATCGAATCGCAGGACCTCCCAAAAGCCAAACTCCCCACGCCAACGAAGACGTGACCGAATTTCCCACCATCCTCCTCACCCACGTCCCGCTCTACCGCCCCCCGGCACACCCTGCGGTCCCCTCCGTGAGCACTGGCCGCCCACGCCACCGCCCAAAGGCCAGACAGAGCCCCTCGAGCACGACGAGCGAAACGCCATCTCCGTCAGCGGCGGCTACCAGTACCAGAACGTCATGAACCGCGAAATCACAACCAACATTGCCAACAAGATCGGCGACATCCGCTACGCCTTCTCGGGCGACGACCACGACTACTGCGAGCTTGTGCACCGCGGCTACGCATCTGGCGGCGGCGGCATCCGGGAGATTACCGTGAAGAGCATCAGCTGGGCCATGGGCGTCCGGCACCCAGGCATCGTGCTAGCCAGCCTATGGAACCCGGTGGACGCGCACGGCAAGCCCCTCAACAGCGACATGAGCAAGACAGTACAGACACATCTATGTCTCCTCCCCGACCAACTGGGCATCTTCACGCGCTACGCCGGACTCTTCGCACTCACACTCCTTCTCCTAACCGCCCGCGCCGCCCTCGTCGCATCCAACATCCTGCCCCCGCCCCACCAACCCCCTCCGACCCCATCCTCCCCACCACGAACCCCTCATCAGCCGAGAAATCCTCTCCGCAGCAGCACATGCCGCACTCGTCCACATCCTCCCTACCCAATAACACCGCCACGAACAACAGCGTAGCAAACACGCTACAAGTCCGCACAGCGCAGAGGGCCACCCACGCCGCCTCGCCCGCTGACGGCTACAGACTGCCCATGCCACTACCGCACCAGCAGACATCGACGTACGCATATCCGCTCGTGCAACATGCTGGCTTCTTCGGCAGGGAGGAGGAGCACAATGACGACGACGACGATGGCAAGAAGGGTAAGAAGGAGGCAAAGGTATGGGGTAGGGGTAGGAGTAGTGGTAGTGGTATTATGAGTAGGAGGAGGGACAAGGTGAGAAAAAGGGTGTCGCGCTGTTTAGACAGGAAGTCAAAGACGGGCTGGCGAGGGTGCTGGTTTGTGGCCTGGTGTGGTACTTTTGGTTGGTTTGGCGGGGGTGAAGAGATTCGTATTCGTGGACATGGACGTTGTGCTTTGGATCGTGTGGGTACGTGTAGATAGTCATGTTGATTGGGATGGGATAGGAGGAGGAGAAGGAGGAGGAGGATGAAGAAGAAGAAGAAGAAGAAGAAGAAGAAGAAGAAGAAGAAGAAGAAGAAGAAGAAGAAGAAGAAGAAGAAGAAGAAGAGATATTGTATATATATATATAAATGTAAAACACAAGTCACATTCACATTCACATTCCACCACCTTGTTCTGACCAATCCCACTTTCCGTCTTTTTCTCTTTCTCTTTCTCTCTCTCTCTCTCTTTCTCTCTCTCTTTCTCTCTCTCCCTCTCTTTCTCTTTCTCTCTCTTTCTCGGAAACAGCTTGTTTTCTCAAGAGCAGTATTCATCCACCAGTCCTCCTAGAATACACTCCACCCAACAACCACTCCACGTGGGAGAAGCACTACAAGGCCAACTTCTCAATCCAGCGCGTCGCCTCCTCAACGCCCTGGTCGATTTTATCCGCATTCGTGCCCTGGCCCACTGCCGTCGGGGCGCCGGGCTTGCCACCGGCCTTGCCGCCAATGATGGGCGTTACGGCGGCTGCCCACTTGGGTCCGTCCGCGCCTTTGGCTTTGAAGGGCTGGGTGGGGTCAGCTTGTGTTATTCTTTCAGGATGCGCCATGGATAGAGAGACTAGGAATGAGGAGGGAGATGGAAGGGAGTGGGAAACATACCTCAGACACGTAGCAGCCGTGGACAACCTTACCCTCGTCAGGACTCGCGGCGAAGAGGTACAGACTGCGGTCTTTGAGGGCGCTCTTGGGCCCGCTGATGGTCTTGACGACATCGCTGATAGTTTTGCTGACGGTGCTTGTGTAGTCTACTTTCTGCACGAGGAACGTCTTGCTCGCGTCTTCAAAGTAGGCAGTCACCTGGTCGAGCACCTTCTTCTGCTCGGCCTTGGCGGCGGCCTTTTGCTCGTCGAGGATCGACTTGCTGATCTTGGTCATGCGCTCGCGGAACCGGCTCTTTGTCAGTGCTGAGATGGTGAGGTTGTTGAGGTCGACTTGGGTGCGCTTGGCGTCGTTTTCCTTTGCGGGCCAAACTTGAGCTTCTCGAGGGCGTCGAGGCGCTCTGAGAATTCGTTGGCGATGCGCTGCACGTCGTAGGCTTCCTGGCCCGTCACGGCGATGACACGGCGGATGCCCTTTGCGATGCCAGACTCCTCGAGGATGATGAGCTCCTTGATCTCGCCCGTCTTGAGGACATGTGTGCCGCCGCAGAACTCAATGGACAGTTTTGCCCATTCTTCTTTCTGGGGGTCTGCAATAAGATCTTCAACGGGGACGCCAACGGAGACGACACGGACGGGGTCGGGGTAGGTCTCGCCAAAGACGGCGCGCAGGCCGTTGATGCCGCGGGCGGTTGCGAGGGGCACTTCTTTGGCGTAGACTTGCGAGTCCTGGCGGATGTAGTCGGAGGAGATCTTCTCCACCTTCTCGAGCTCGGCGTCGGAGAGGCCAGCCTTGTGGGAGAAGTCAAAGCGCAGCTTCTCGGGCGCGACGAGCGAGCCCTTTTGGTCGACTTCGTTGCCGAGGACTTCTCGGAGGGCGTAGTTGAGGACGTGAGTTCCGGTGTGGTTGTTGCGGATAGGATTCCTTCTCAGTTCGTCGAATTCAGCAATGACTTGGCTGCCGACACTCAGCTCGCCTTCGCCGAGGTATCCAATGTGCAGGACGTAGCCAGCAAACACCTGGACGTCGTCCACTGTGAAATCAGCCTCGCCGTCGATAACAAGCTTTCCGTAGTCGGCCTCTTGACCACCCTGTTCTGCGTAGAAGTTGGTCTTGTCCAGCAGAATGCCGAAACGGTCTCCCTGAGGAATGTCGTTTGTGCTCGTTAGGAATTTCTTGTTGTGGTAAATGGCCTTGATGGTGGCTGTGATGTTCTCGCGGCCGTACTTTGCGTTGTCGTCGGTCTTGGGAACTTCAGGCATGTTCTCCAGGGCGCCCAGGTCGTGCACGTCGAGCTTGACAAGCACACCGGCAGCCTTCTTGTCGCCCTTGCTGGCCTCGCGTGCCTTTTCTTGCGCCTCGTCCACCTCCTTGTCGTTGATGTGGAGTCCGCGTTCCTCGGCCATGAGTTTGGTAAGGTCGACGGGGAAACCGTACGTGTCGTACAGCCGCCAGACGTCGTCTCCAGGCAGGTCATTCGAGCCCTTGGCTTTTGCCTTTTGTGCGTACTTCTCGAAGATGACCTCACCGCGGTCCAGCGACTTGGCAAAGGCCTTTTCTTCCTCGTCGAGAATGTCGATGATGTCCTGCTGCTTCTTCTTGATCTCCGGGAACATGTCGCCCATCTGCTGGACCAGTGTGGGGACAATCTGGGAGAAGAAGTCGCCAATGTCCGTCTCGAAGTACTTGCGGGCATAGCGGGCGCCTCGTCGCAGGACGCGTCGCACGACGTAGCCACGACCGACGTTGTTGGGGACGCCGCCGTCGGCAATGGCAAAGGACATCATGCGGACGTGGTCGGCGACGACTCGGTAGGCCGTGTCGATGCCGTCTGGGTCGTCGTTGCCGAACTTTGCATTGTAGGGCCGGGCGGCGGTGACTTGTTGGATCTTGTCGAACAAAGGGGTGAAGACGTCGGTGTCGTAGTTTGACATTTTCTTCTGCAGCAGGCAGACGAGTCGCTCGAAGCCCATGCCGGTGTCGATGTGCTTGTTGGGCAGGGGCCGCAGGGAGCGGTCGGACTCGCGGTTGTACTGCATGAAGACGTTGTTCCAGATCTCAATGACCTCGGGGTCGTCGGCGTTGACGAGCGAGGCGGCATTCCTGTACTCGCCGTTGACAGGCTCGCGCAGGTCGTAGTGGACCTCAGAGCAGGGACCGCAGGGCCCCTGGTCGCCCATTTCCCAGAAGTTGTCCTTCATGTCGCCGGGCAGGATGTGGTGCTCGGGCACGCCGACGCTCTTCCAGAGCTCCTTGGCCTCGAGGTCTGGCTCGAGGCCGCCGGCGGGGTCGCCCTCGAAGTAGGTGACGTACAGGCGGTTGGGGTCGATGCGGTAGACGTGTGTCAGCAGCTCCCAGGTGAAGGCAATGGCCTCGTGCTTGAAGTAGTCGCCAAAGCTCCAGTTGCCCAGCATCTCGAAGAAGGTGTGGTGGTAGCTGTCCTTGCCGACGTCGTCGAGGTCGTTGTGCTTGCCGCCGGCGCGGATGCACTTTTGCGAGTTGGCGGCGCGCTTGAGCTGGGCAAAGTCCGAGGCCGGGTCGACGGTGCCCTGGAAGATGGCCTTGTACTGGTTCATGCCGGCATTGGTGAAGAGAAGGGTGGGGTCGGACAGCGGGACGACCGAGGACGAGGGGACTGCAGGCTGTCAATGAGGCTCTTCTGGGAGTGCACGTCGGCGGGGTACGCGTGCGTACCGAACGAGTGGCCCCTCTGCTGGAAGTAGTCGAGGAAGGTCTGGCGCACTTTGGCGGCAGGCCATTCGGGCTGGTTGTTCGCCATGGTCGCGGTTGGGGTTGCAGTTGGGGTTGCAGTGGCAGGGGCAGGGGCAGTGGCAGTGGCAGTGGCGGCCTGCGCGGGTGCGAAGAGGGGCGGGGTGGTGAAGCGCGCCGTGAGGGAGTGTGGCGGCAGGCGGGGGCGTCGAGGGAGAGAAGGACGGCGGGGCAGGCTGCGGTGCAGAGCCGGGTGACTCAGATGGCGAGCTCCCCAAGTTGTGCGGTGGAGCATCACCAAACAGCGGATGCGGCTATGCGGCGGCGGCGGGGCAGCTGGCTGCAGAGGGAGGGAGGCGCGTCGACTCGGCTCGCCTGCGCCGCTCGTTCTGGAATCGTCCAGAAGGCGGCGGGCGGCCTACATAGCCACCACGACGCCAGCCAGGCCAGTCAGTCCCGTCAGTCCCGTCAGTCCCGTCAGTCCCGTCAGTCCCGTCAGACACCCACACCCTCACCACACCCGCTGCCTGCATGCACCGCCCGTCTGCCGCCGACTGCCTGCAAAGGAAGCACCACCCGTGACCCGAGGGAGAGACAAGGCTGTCATGGATGGCGGCTCTCGCAGCTCCCAGCATCAGCACCCGCACCCGCACCCGCACCCGCACCGAGCACCCCCACGGCCACTACCACGGCCACCACCATGTGCCGCCCGCCATGAGCCCCCACGGCACCAAGCGCCCGGCTGACAGCGCCCTGGACGGCGAGCAGCGTCTGACCAAGCGCTTCGACCTGCTGAACCTCGACAATGCCCACAAGGCCGCCCGCCTCTCCCTGCCCGTACCCAGCACGAGCCAGGCCGCCGCCACGACCACAGCGCCCCCGCCGCCCCCGCCGACGACGTCATGCTCGTCGAAGACACGCCCCACCGCCTCTACATCCACGACCTCGCCGCCGAGCTGAGCGCCATCGAGTCCGACGACGACCACCCCGTCTTCCTGTCCGACATCGAGGCCCACCTGTCCAAGATTCCGCGCCACCTCCTGCTGGGCCCGCCGCCGAAACCCACTGCACACAACCAGATGGTCCTGTACAACGTCCCCGCCAGCCTGACGCTGCCCGAGGAGCACGACAGTGTCCGGAAGGCCATTGTCGAGGCAAGGCAGCGCATTCGCGATAGCCAGGCCAGCCCCGTCACGGAGCCGCAGAGGGTCCTTGGGCCTGCCACCACTGACCCACTTGGTGCTGCTGCCGCTGACCAACAGGAGCCAGATGCCATGGACCTGGACTGACATGTCACTGCGCCTCGACCATGTTACTACTTGCAACCTGTGGCTACTTTTAGCCCTAGAGGGCGTTGTAGGGTAGAATAGGGCGATTCTATTGAATTCCTTTGCGCCCATCATGTTAATTACTATGTCCTAATGCAAATCCATTCAAAGCATGATCCAGCCACACTTTTCTTTTCGCTTGCTCTTTTCTTACTCTCTTACTCTCTTACTCTCTTGCTCTCTTACTTTCTTACTTTCTCTTACTCTCTTACTTTCTCTTCCTCTCTTACTTTCTCTTCCTCTCTTACTTTCTCTTCCTCTCTTACTTTCTCTTCCTCTCTTACTTTCTCTTCCTCTCTTACTTTCTCTTCCTCTTTTACTCTCTTACGCTTCTCCTCTCTTACTCTTTTCTTGGTTTTCAACTTTACTTCCACCTCCCCTCCACTACTTCCTAAACCGGTCCGTAAACCCCTTCAGCACCGCCTTCGCCTTCTGCGGCGGCCGCGGCGGCAACCGCTCAGCCCCCGCTTCCTGCTCCACATCCGCCTGACGCCCACCCACGACCCCGTCCTGCTGCGGTGCCCCGGCTCCATACGGCGGCATCTCCATCGGCGGGCCGCCACCCTGGTTGGCGTTTGTTTTGTTCGCCCCGGGCGGCGAGAAATACTGCGGTGGTGCGTCTCCGCCGTTGTACAGCGGCGGCGCCTCGGGCCAGCTGCCGTCGGCGCGTTGCTGGTACGCCGGCCGGTTCTGGTTCTGGGGTGGTTTTGGTTCTGGTACGGATTCTGGGTGGCGTAAAAGGTGAAGTGGTTTTGTGGCTCCTGGCCGTAGCGTTTGCGTTCCTGCCAGGAGACGAGGAACTAGACGCGACGATTAATACAAGTCCCTGTAAGCGGACACGCTGCGACATACGCGGTGGTAGGCGAGCAGAGGCTTGCCCGCCTTGAGTCGCCGCCTTGCGTGCATGTACCCGCCGATGAACCATATCATGAACAGGGCGAATAGACTGCCCAAGATGGCCCATTTGATGATTTGTCCTTTCTGGCTTCATGTCAGTCTGCCTTGTACGGTAGTGGCACGCCAGCCCCCAGACGGAACCTACCTGCGTATACCAGAACCCTCCCTCGCGGAAACATTCAATCGTCCCGTCGACGTACTCGACACAATATCTCTTTGTCAAACCCATGATGGTGTCTTGTGCAGCTCTTCTACTACTGAAAAGAGCGGCCAGTGTTCGATGATATCTTCAGTAGAGGAGAGGAGAGTAAGCTGCGTCGCACAAGACCCAACCTAGGGCGAGCAAAGGGATATGCTTCTCAACTTCCACTATATGCAGGTCGCGCGGCTGCGCAAATGACGCTCGCCCGGCCGTCCTTCAGCCCGGATGTGAGGTGTGTCGCAGCCCAGCTGTTTCCCACGCTCTTCGTTTCGTCTGCGTCGAGCTCGTTTCAAGTTCACAGCGGCAAGGGGCGCAGGCACGGAAATGGGCCAAGGCCAAATGTTCGGTGGATGATGGTGGATTGAATCTACGACACCGACTCGCTACACGCAGCAAGACGTCAAATGAAAGCAACCACCACAAGCAAAAGTATGCAGTGACATATGGCTGGAGAATAATGGCTCGAGGTTGGTTACGACGCCGAGAAAGTGGTTGGGCCTGTCGATCCCCGCGTAAGCGTTGCATTAGCACGTCGCCTAGCGCGCCGCAAAGGGGAACCTGGCCAACTTCAGCCCAGCCTTGCCATGCCATCCATAGCATAACTTGGCGAAACTGTGGCGTTGGGTGAAAGAGAAACGGCACCTGATCATCCTTACGACAGCCATCCACCCCAGCCAAGCGCGGGGAAAGCTTGCAATGTCATGTTTTCACATTACTGACTGCTCCACCTCCACCCCCATACAAGAGTGCAACGTGCAACGTGGCCGCGTACCGACACAACCTCCGCGCTTCCCCGCAAGCTTACCTCTAGAGTCCGCCAAGCAACACAACGCAAAACGAAATGAAGAAACTTGTGGTATCGTGCCACCGACTCCCTTGCAGTACCCAATAAAGACTTCAATGCAATACAACCAAGCTCTGTCTCTCCCCTCTACGCCGCAAACGGCTACGCTCCATTCAATGCTGTAAATGCAGGACAGGCAGCGACAACTCCGGTATAATGTGCCCAAGGTATCGTAAAATACAACCGTACAAAATCGACAAAGGAAATTCAATGCAACAAATTGCGAAGCGAAGGACTCGCACTGGCTCCTGTGTTCACCCGTTCTGTAGGCGCAGACGTAACCAAGGGAGCCTCTCGCATGACTGCATCTCGCGGCGTTTCTGGTCGGCCTGGCACGGGGCTGCCGTGATGAAGGGCGTACTGTGGAACTGCCGGTGGGGGCTGCGAATGGACTCTCAGTCGAACGAGAGGAATGGTACTCGTGACCATGTGTTGGTGAATACGGCATGTTGTGCGGTGAATGTAAACTGTTGACCATCATCGCGCCGTTATTTAGATGAAGTGGTGGGGGCGGTCCGGTTGACGGTGGAGCATATGGAGCACGCATAGGTGCTGGTGGCATCTGCGGATGCACTAGTGGGCCCGTGTGTGGAGGATACCCGTTGGAAGGAGGATAGGGTGCATGGAACGGTGCATGGTGTGCAGCGGAAACGTGTGGCGGCGGAGCATATCCAATGCCATTCGGGAGATGATGGGGCGGGGGTGGGATGTTGCTGGCGGCGGCCCAGGAGGTCCAGCGCTGTGCCAAGCCGGCAATGGCGGAGGCTGATTCAGCGGCAGGGGAGGTGGACCGCCCGGACCGCCCGGAACGGCCCAAGATGGTAGAGCTGAAGAAGGCGCTGCAATGTATGCTTGTACAGGAGAGCGGAGAGGCAATTGTTGGGGTTCTGGAAGAACAGATTTCGATCGCTCTCTGGCTTCGCCTTCGTCAATGCCCTGCTCTTTTCTCCAGTGACACTTCTGACACAGGTACGATATACGCGAGGCGGCAGCAATACTGGTCTCCAGGTGCAAGCGGCCAGGGCCTGTCGTAGCTGGTGCATCCGTCATTGGATGATCTTCAGTACCGTTGGCAGATTGCCCATTGACGTTGCGTGGGTCCTGGTCTACAACTGCGTGACCGTTCGTTTCCACGCCATTGGCTTTCAGTGGACCATCAACAACTGATGTACGCAGTGGGGCCTCTGACTTCTCTTCAACCTTCCACCATCGTGGGCTGGCATCGATTTTGCACCGGGCGCAATTTCGCTCCGGCCTAGGTGCTGATGGTTCGGCAGACTCCTCCTTGATTGGCAATCCGGCGTTTGAGTGGCGGCCTCGAGCTGAGGTAGGTGTCTGAGCTGTGACGGCAGATGCCCGACGATTGGTTATCGCTTGTACAGGCTGGGAAATTATCCGCGTTGACTGATCAACCAGGTTAGCTTTGCGAGCCGTACCCGTGAGCGTCAGGTCCGCCTGTTTGAATTCACGAGCAAAGAGCTGCAACGCCACCATATCTGTGCCTTCCACTTCCTCGTTGATAGGATGTACAGGCGTCTTCGGTGTGTGCTCTTTGCACCAAATAGCCGCCACCATTGTGCCGGTGTCTCCATTCAGGGTGACTGTGGGCACTGCGTCTCTGCGGGTTGCTTTGACGGGCGTCATGTCAAATCCAAACGTATATCCGCGATCATGCGCACAGCCAACATGGAAGTTGGCATGGCACTGCAAACATGACACGCAGGCACCGTTGTTGGTCTTGCAAAGCTTGCAGATTTGGTCGTACCGAAGGGTGCTGGCACCGACTCCTTCTACCATATCAAGGCGGTTAGCATTACTGAATCTCACCTCCGCATGCCAGAGCGCACAGTAAACATGTACCCAGTTGTTATCTGCGGTACGCTTCAGTGGCTCACGAGGAATAATTGGTCGACCTTTCTCCTGCTGTCGAACGCGATATTCGTCTCTAGCGATGTCGATAAGCTCTTTCTCCATCCGCTCCTTCTCTCTGTCCCGGTCGCTCTTCTTCTTGTGCGTGACTTTGGGCTGCTCGTAGAAGTCTTGTTCTGTGACGTTGTGAGGACACAAGACGCACTCGTATGTCTGGGCATTGTTAGACTACGGAGAGACCATTCCCGGGTGTAACTTACATAGGACACACTCTCTTTCTTGTCATTTCTGCACGTGTCGCAATACCACTTGTTCGCCTGTCGAACATCTTCGACGCCATAGCAGGACCTGTGCACCGTCAAGCGACAAGCAGCACATTCCAACCGCGCGCCCTCTACGGATCGGCAGACAGCGCAAGACAATGTTCTGAGCCGAGGTTGCGCAGGGACTGGTGGAGGTGTGGGAGCTTTGGGTAGCGGTACGGGCTTCTCTTTCTCCTTTTTCTTCGAGACAGCAAGCTCGTTGTTAGGGGTGGAAGTGCCACTATCCCCGTTACCAACAGTGTTTGTTTTCTGCTTCTTCTTAGCAGGTTCGCTGATGGTCTGGGCCGCAGCAGGAAGGTCCTGATAATCTGCCGCGCTGAGCACCGGGTTGGGGTCGGCCTGCGCAGCATAAACTTCTCGTAGCAACTCTTCATCGATCCTCCTCTTCCAAGCTTTGCCACCGCCTTGGGCCACCTTCTTAGCAATCTCCTCGACATTTTCCCATTTCACTGCATACTTGCGCCACAAATTTGCACAGCGCAGGCAGAGAGCCACGACAAAGCCCGATTTGTCTTTTGAACGACCATCTGCAGCTATCATCTGACCTGGCGAAACGCCGGGAGCGCGTCTCCATTGCCGAGAATGGCGAGCCGTACAGAACTTGCATTGGAAATTGCGCTTGCGCTGCGCAGCTTTCTCGTTGTCAAATGCCGAGTCGTCTTGGTTGTCAGCAACATCGTCCAACAGTCGACTTTGCGCGTCTGGCTCAACTTTCTTGCTTCGGCCCTTTCGATTGCTGTAAGAGCCCCAGATCTCCTTGCCTTTAGGGGTCTTCTTCCACAGATAGTAATAGCGTACGGCGTCCCCATAGAACATGGTCTTGCTAGTATGCAGACGAACGTTTCTGATTTCGGAGCCATATTTGGCGACTCCCTCGTTCCATTTCTTCTCTTCCTCTTTCGTCAGCTCTGGCTCTTTCAGATCCTTGCGTTTGTCAAGCTTTTGACCTGCTTCAGAGCTGCATCAGCATCGTACTGATGTTTGTTGTACAGCGCCAGCGCCTTGGTAAGAAAGTTGGTGTTATATGACTCGACTCCAACATGTTTTGCCAGAGTTTTCGCGCGCTCCATGTAGGCTTTGACTTGCTCTTCAGTGACTGTCGGTGCGTCATCCTCCCCCGCGTTGAATTTACGTCCAAGGGAGGCATCTTGAAGATCAGTTCCGCGGTGCACTTTGAGTCCTTGTTCGGCAGGTCTTCACCACGACGGACGTAGCCCATCGGTTCGTCCATGACCCACTTAGGGCGTTTGGCTTTCTCCGCTTTGTCGGCCTCGATGGCCGCAACGGTTTCTTTTGTTAGTTTGCTCTCTTTCTTGTTGTTTGTCGACTTGACATAACGCTTCTTGATCTCCGCTGGCTTGACGAATTCCACTGGCTGTCCATGCCACACGTTCACGTTTGCTTGATGTCGTGGTCCTAGTCGAGAACTAGCACGTGGGTAAATAGCCCTGTCATCGTACTGCAAAGCGTCTTCCACGCGACAATGAATGCCCAAATACCGCATGGGCCACATTTTTGCAAGGGCAATCTCAGCCTGGGTACCCGGATGCAGATCAACTTGGCTCTCGGGATCAGGAGTTGCGGCGCTGTCGCTACCAACTTCCTCCTCTTCCTCATCAACAACCTCTTCTTCTTCGCCATCCTCGTTTGTGGTGCCCAGGAGTGGAGTTCGTCGAGCTTCGAGCTTCTTTTCCTGCGCCCTGCTGCACGGCCCACAAGCCCAAGCGAAACCACGCGATGGCTTTTTCAGCAACGGCGGACGAACACAGTTCATATGATAAGTATTATGGCATACCGCACATTCTACCGAGTCATTCCTGTGCGGCTTAGCATATGTCAGGGGAGAGTTTACCTGAGGACTTACGATGCACAATAGCCAACACATCGCTTACAAGACTTGACCGCGCTAGTTAATTCCTTCACTCTGCTCGTTTCCAGACAGATATATTTCCAGCGCTCGTCCAGAGCCTTCTTCACCTTCACCGGTACATTGATGACCTGAGAGGTAGGAATAACATCATACCAACGGTGGATGAAGCGATCGAAGATCTGGTTGAACCAGAAGCTATCCTTCCCCTTGCGATATTCGTCAAGATCGCCAATCTCACTCCTGTGCAATATGTTGCACTTTCCTCGCAAGGAGGCTATGGGGCACAAATCAGAGTGCATGGTTGCATAAACCAGACGGGTGTCATTGTTGTAGCGGCCGACATCTCGCGGTCGATAGAACCAATTAACCCTTAGTGACTCTACCCGCAAACTCGGATCATTGTCCCTATGGATGAATTCCATAATGCGACAGAGATAGTATGGTTCCCCGGGCGGCTCACACACGAGGTACACATGGTCTAGACGCTGCATTAGAAATTGCAAACTAGGACGTGGCTGGCGCAACACCGCTGATGTCAGCCGCGGTAGAAGAGAAGTTGAGACTCACCATTGATGGATATGTTTTGACCGTCGTCTGCTTGCAAATGTCCGTCCTTTAATACGGCACCGGTAAACTCAAATGTCATCATGTTGGATTCTCGCGTGTAGGGAGCTGCTGTTGGGGCCTGGACTTGAGCTTGAGTACCGCGCTTCGAGGCCGGGCTTGGCGCAACTGCACTTGCATGAGCACCATTCGTGGCCTCTTTGGTGGTATTCTTTCGTCGCTTCGTTGTAGACTGCACCGTGGTGGACTGTGGTGCTGGTGTGGTCGCCGACGAGCCGGAAATATTGAGGTTTGTCTGGGTGTCTTTTGGATTGGGTCCGGGATTACCCCACGGCGCACTACCCTGTCCTGCATTCGCACCTTTCTTCGCACTCACACCTGCAGGTTGACCACTTTCGGCGGCAGCAGAACTACGCGACGACGGGTCAGACGCGTTTCCGTTTGTAGTTGGAGGGGCGGTCATCTCAAAATCCATTTCTGTGTCTTCGGCGTAATTGATGCGTGACCTGCCTGGTCGGTTACGCGATCGCGTTCCATACGGCGCAGCTGCAGCCTCTTCTGAACCTTTTCTCGAAGGCTGCACTGAATCCAAATCGTTGGTTTTCGCCTCCTGTGGTTGCTGGTCCACATCCATGGTTGGAGTCGCGTCAGTGGGATCATGTGGCAGATGTTGATTTTCCGAAGTGGAAGCTACAGGCGTCGAAGTCCTCGTAGACGATGCCTTGCTGGTGCCTTTTGAGGGCGTGGCCCCTTCTTTGGCGTTGATGTGGCTCACTTCACCGTTCTGCGCGTCGCCTTCGCTGTGCACTGAATCCGCGTCGGCCGAATCCCCGGGTTGAGACACTGAAACATCGCCATAATCCTTTTTACGTCCATCCCGACGGCTTACTGCCGCAAAGAACAGGAGGGGCTGCGCACTGTGTGACACAGTCGGCGTAGAAAACCCAGGTAGGCGGAATGTTGAAAAGGCGACTATCGAGGTCGCATAGAAGGACCAATGGCGTAGAACGCAGAACTTCGAATTCACAGAGTGGAAGCAGTACTGTCGAATACTAACTGGCTGATTAGAGAATCCAGCCGTTGGAAAGCACGGCTATAGTCCCAGAGCAAGGTGGCAGGGCGTGTTGCGCGAGGAGATGATGGAAATCTGAAGCTGGAGTGTGAAGAAGTCAAGAGGAAGGAAGCATGGGAGGACCGCGGAGCCCTGCACGTTAGACTGACGCATGGGCCACTTTGAAGGCGCCGCTAAGTGTTGTATCAATTCGCACCTGCGGGCTTCGAGAGCCTGACTGCCGTTCCCGTTCCTAACTCGCACTCGTGCTTGCCTGCATCGCGGGCGTGTCTGCTCAAGTTGGAATGTGGCTCGGTGCTCATCCTCTTCGGTTTGCCCGCGACGTCTACATTTGAAGTTCACATATCATCGTCGCGTACAAGGCATGGCGTTCACAACGCCTGAGCCATGGGTTTTGAAGGGCACGCCGACTGCAGCGTCATGCTTCTCTGGTCACTGAAACCCCGCCGTTCTTCAAGTGCTGACTCTTCTTCGAAGCGGATGGTGAGGGTTTACGCTTTCATTTGCCCCAAAACAACATCCGCCTTTTTCCTGCGGTGGTAGTTACACGTGTAAATTATCCAAGTCAGGGGTGGTGATTGGACCGCCGTGGTTTCGCTGGATCCACGAGCACCGTCGACGACCTCCAGAAGTGTCGATGTCTTAGCGGGTCTAGGCGTTTTCAAGGGTTGGTTTGGTCTGACAAAGAGCCCATCAACGCTTCCACCCAAACCTACCCTCCACGAAGCTGGCGGCCTGGTGTGCAGCTACTACCTGTGAGCCATGCAGGCGTGGGCAGTCCCGTCACTCGATCCATTATATCAGCCGTGGCTTCACAATAGTGGAATCTCTTCACGTTCCGGCCACTTCCTTCTGCGGGCCGACCTCGATTACCCGAATGACAAGGTGACCATCGAAAAACCAACTTTCACATCCAAGCTGTCCTCTTGCGTGGCCGTCGGTTCGATGATGCATGCGACAAGGTCTGCGCCGTTATTCCAGCGGGGGCAGATCCATTACCATGACCGACTTGTCTTTGGCCGTGCTTATGCCGGGCGCCATGCAACCCTCAGCCACCACTCGCTAGACACAGAACGACCTGATTGGACGATCGCAGTGTGCCTGGAACCTCCATCTGAACATCTGGTGCAATACCAAATGCGATGCCCGAAACCGAAGAGACATTGCTGATAACGTTGCGAGGCCCTTGAGACCAAAGGGCGCACTGCTCCGCTCCGGCCAACTGCGTTACAGACCCGTTCGACATGTTGGCAAGCTTATGTGGTACTCGAAGATCATTAAGTGTCCTGGACTTCACGCCAAGTCGACATCGCTCCTATCGTCAGAGGAAAAACATAGCAACTGTTCATATTGCCTGCGTCTTGGCTGCTTCCCGCCTTGTAGTTTACGGATCGCATCCACTACACAACGACATATGCAAGCTTGATCGTCAACTCAATTTTGCCAGCAAGTGACACCACTATCCCAGCCAGATCTCCCAACTGTTCTTAATCTTCTATCGCTTCAAGGTGCCCGTTTAGCATGCGGTTTAGTCGGCGCGATACAACAGTTCAGCTAAATAGCCTCTGCTCTACACGGATATCTGCAGTCGAAGAGCCTAGCGACTCAGCATCAGGCTACAACTGTAAGACTGTCCTACCAATGGACTGTGCCCATTTACGTTGCAGTAAGTAAATATGCCAGGCGTGTGTTGTTGAAGAACGCAATAGCAAGGCGCATTGTGCCGAGAATACCCTCTTTGAGGGTTTCTGATGAACTGGCTTGGTAAAGCAGGATATGATAATTGTTGACGTGAATGGCTTCCCAGTAGCCATACAACATCGCAGACAGCGTAGCAGGAAGCCAAGTGTATTTACAATCAGTACTATTGTATTGCTCTGTCCCGGTAGCGCCGAAGGTTCTCAAACGCATTGTCAAAATTGCCACATCCATGGAAGGTTTTCGAGGGGGCACAACCCAGACAGTAGCGGACCATTTAGCTGCCCCACCCCCGGAGGAGTCCCGTCATCAGTCACTGGCAACTCTCATAAGAAGGGAAGTCTCATTGTCTTGCTCTGTGCGGTACAAGGTGCTGCGCACAGGCGACGTCTGCATTTGGGCAAGATTGAAGGAGCTCAACTATGCGTCTCAGCATATGTATCAAGTAGACTGAGAATTAAGATGTTGTATACTGTCCAAGGAAGAAGAAAAATGGCACTACGCCATCATGAAGCAGCGTCACACAGAGCAACGCATCCAGTGCATACACAGAATGTTCAGCGATAATGCTCCGCAAGCGTGACAGCACGGCCTTGTTGACAATTCCAAAATCCAGGGTGGAGACTGCGGTTACCCTTGCTTCATTGTGCGTCATCGGGCCGCTTGTTACGCGCCTGACCTGCAGTATCAAACCAAAATCTACGCTATCCCGTTCATTGCTGAATTTCGTGCCGATCTCATCAATGGCTAATTATTAACGCGCTCTTCATTGCGTCTAGATGCACGAATTCAGTGCGAGTAAGGTTTCAAAAACACGTTCAGGCACGACACATACACGGAACAATATTCGTCCATTACGTTCACAAGTTTGGAACTTTATACCTCAACTGTGACACCGCATCGATGCATCAAACTATGCTCTGAATGTGCATGTACACAATCCACCTTGAACCCCATGTTCGCTTGTTCGGTTGCTAGCAGGGCCTTTGTTTGTTCAACGCCGTTAGACGGTAATCTACAAAGCGAAAACGGCCAGGAGACCAGCAAGGCCGGCACCACCAATGCGGGCAGAGACGGAGTTAGCAGCACCGGTAGCCTGAGGAGCGGCGGAGCCAGTCTGGCTGACAGATGAGCCGGGGCCGGAGCCAGATGCGCCTGCATTGTTGTTAGTGTAGGAACAAGTGCTAGGGAGGTATCGAACGTACCAGTCGAAGCGGTCGGGTTGGTAGACCTGGTACCGGTACCAGAAGCAGCAGCACCGGAGGAAGCAGCACCGGAGGAAGCAGCACCGGCAGGAATCTGAGCGCCAGTCTGGGACGAAGGGAAGAGGCTGGCAATGCAGCTCTGGACGCAGTCGGAGTATTTCTTGGTGGCTTCAGCAGTGCCGTCACCCTGGTCGCACCTGGCAGCGCATTCATTGGTCTCTACGGCCTGGGAGGAGTTGGGGCGTGCAATACCCAAGCATGAGGCCTGGCAAGTACTGCGATTGTGTAAGCAGGCGCACAATACAACATTAACACACTCTTCTTACACATCGGCGGGATCGCAAGCCTGGACACAGCTGATGGATGGGGAAACTTCAGGTGCTGCAGTGGTCGCAGGGGCGCTGGTTACGGAGGACTGGGCAAGGGCGCCGACAGCGAAGGCGAGGAGAGCAGTGGTGTACTTCATTGCGGAGATTGGGGCGCGTGATACGATGCGAGTTGTATGAGAAGACGAAGGAAGTGTTGAATTAGTATAGATACTGGAAATTAAGAGTGAGCGAGTGTAATGTAGACGGAGAAGTGAATCTGTCAAAACGAGTGTACGAGATTATCGTAAGACCTGGGGAAGCGGCCACTCTTTATCCAACGTTACAAAGGGGTAGTAGTGGCTAGCAAGATATCTTTATGACCTGCCTAAACTAGAAACGGCATGGTAACCACTCTATTCATGCAGGTTCGGGATCTAAAGTGCAGGGTTCCCCCTCCGCTTGATCGGCACAAGACGCGCTAGGAGCAGACGAAACATCAACGCGTTGATTATTGCCATCCTTCAGGCAACAGGATTGCCATTGTTGAAACAGCCATTGCCAGCGCTGTACGACACCATGTCGGATAGTGATGACTACGGCGAAGGATACGATGACACCGAATTCCTCAACGCGGCGACTCAGGTCGAGGTCGAAAAGGAAAACACACCTGCATTCCGGCCGTCGCCACGACCAACCAAGCGCCGCAGGATCGACCAAGCACGTGAGCAAACCGAGCCCATTCCATCCAGGAAGACACCAAATCGACAACGGCAACCTTTCGCAGCATCATCTGACGAAGGTGATTCGTTTGGCGTAGATGGCAAAGAGGATTCGCCGGCGACAAGTGAAGACGAGAAGCGACCTTCTGGTCGCAAGAAACGGGCTGCGTCCAAACAACAAAATGGTGCTATTGATGAAGATGATGATGCATCGCCTGCAAGAACAACCGTTGCCCAGAAGAGGCGAGAGCGTATACATATTCCTACAGCAGAACTGGATATGACAGACGTCTTCTTCACTCAACCACCACAAGAGCATTCTCCTCCATGGAAGCCTAGAGGTGCAATATGGGCGAAGCCAACCAGTATCGGGGTGCACCAACCCTCGGAAGGGCCTGCGAAGTGGACTGGTCTGGGTGCGATGAAAACAATGGCTTTGCCTAGGAGGCAGTCGATCTCATCGCGACCTAAGGCGCCAACTTCAGTCATTGTGGACGAGTTTGACTCGGCTGTTGAGAACGATGAATCTCCTCAGTTGCCCCCGCAGACAGTGCACCGATCGACTACGATTACACGCAGGATCTGGCCGATCTACCATCTGACGCATTCTCATCATCAACAGCTTCACCGCAGAAGCCGGACGATGATGGCGGTATCGTCGTGCTATCAGAGACTCGCAAGAGGATAGCGCCACCCCAAGGCAGCTTACGACAGACCACCTTGTTTGGGCGGCAGGGTGCCAATGGCCAAGTTCCGCCGTCACAGGTGAACAAACGTTACAACTTTGTTGTTGATCAGAAACAAGAACCTCCGACGCATCACAAGTTGGACCATGAAGCCTTGAAGACTTGGGTGTATCCAACAAATCTCGGGACGATCCGCGATTACCAGTTCAACATCGTTCAACGAGGATTGTTCCACAACCTTCTTGTTGCCCTACCGACTGGTCTTGGAAAGACGTTTATCGCAGCGACGATCATGTTAAATTGGTATCGGTGGACAACGGAATCGCAGATTGTGTTTGTTGCGCCTACAAAGCCGCTCGTCTCCCAGCAGGTTGGAGCTTGCTTTGGAATCGCTGGCATACCCCGTTCGGCTACGACCATGCTTACCGGAGGAGTTCAAGCAGGGCTCAGATCAGAAGAGTGGAAGAGTAAACGAGTGTTTTTCATGACACCCCAGACTCTGTTGAACGACCTGAAGAACGGGTATGCTGATCCGAAGAAGATTGTCCTACTTGTAGTTGACGAGGCGCATCGAGCGACTGGATCCTATGCATACGTAGAAGTAGTGAGTTTCTTGCGACGCTTTAACCAAAGCTTTCGTGTTTTGGCACTCACAGCTACTCCGGGCGCCGACGTCGAGGCAGTCCAGAAAGTCATTGATGGGCTCGACATCTCGAGGGTTGAGATACGAACAGAGAATTCGATGGACATCTGCAACTACGTACATCAGCGCACAGTTGAAAAGCGCGTCTTCCAAAACAGTGAGGAGATGGAAATGTGCATGGATTTGTACAGCCAGGCTCTACAACCACTGGTTAACCAAGTAGCTGGAATGGGTGCATACTGGAGCAATGATCCTCGAACTTTGACTCCGTTCGGTTGTACGCAAGCGGCAAAAAGTGGACGAACGAAGCAGGACAACATGCCAACCCAGGCGTGAAGAATATGGTCCGCACTATCCTGACTCTACTAGCCTCTATTGCCCATGGCATGGATTTACTCAAGTTCTATGGTATGGCTCCGTTTTACACCAAACTGAAGGACTTTAGAGATGAAAGCCACAAAACGAAGTCAAAGTACAGGAAGCAGATTCTCGACAGCGATGCATTCAAAAGCTCATGACGCGGCTGGATACCTGGGTTAACGACGAGAACTTTTCCGGTCATCCCAAACTTGAGTACGTGCAAGAATGCATTCTGGAGCACTTTGTCAACGCAGGCGAAGGGTCGAACGCTTCTCAGACCAGGATCATGGTGTTTGCTCACTTTCGTGACAGCGCTGAGGAGATCGTTCGCATACTCAAGAAACATGAGCCTATGATCCGGCCCCGTGTGTTTGTTGGACAATCAACAGCAAAAAATTCCGAGGGTATGAACCAAAAGGAGCAGCTGGAAGTCGTCGATAAATTCAAGGCGGGCACCTTCAATACTCTTATCGCCACCTCCATTGGCGAAGAAGGTTTGGATATTGGCGAAGTCGATCTCATCATCTGTTACGATTCGAAAGCATCGCCAATCCGCATGTTGCAGAGGATGGGACGTACCGGTCGCAAGCGAGAAGGAAAGATCATCATGCTTCAAATGCAGGGCAAAGAAGAGAACGACGCCAACAAAGCGAAGGACAGTTATGAGAAGATGCAAGAGCTTATCGCAAATGGGTCACACTTCACCTTCCATGACGAAATATCGCGACGAATTGTACCATCCGACGTCAAACCTGTTGTTGATCGCCGCGCTGTCGAGATACCTCCGGAGAACTCACAGCAGGATTGGCTCCCAGAGCCGAAGAAGAGAGGTAGAACGAAGAAGCCACCCAAGAAGTTCCACATGCCAGATGGTGTGCTGAGTGGATTCGTGACCGCGGGGCGCATGGATGAAGAGATCATTCCAAAAGGACGCGGCAAGAAAGCACCAGTCGTCACGTATCCTAGCGAGGAGGTATTCGAGGTCCCATCGTTTGAGTCGGTCTTACTGGACGAATCAGCGACCAACGATCTGGAAAGACGCTTCCAGACCGTTTATGATGACGACGATGCCCCGATGGTCAGCGCATTAGACCTCAGTCAACATGCAGGCTATCAACGGATCTTGACCCACACAGAGCTTTTGTCAAATCCTGGACGAAAGACATGCGATTTCGTCTCAACTATGCAACGAATACATGCCATGGATAGCGACCGTGTCGAATCGTTCAAGCAACATCTTCATGACTCTGACTACGAGTTGGATGATGTAGAAGATGATGTTCTCATAGCAGACACAGAGTTGCGACCTGTTATACGTGAAGACATGTGGGCTGATGATGAACCTGCATCGCAGAATCTTACTAAGTCAAAATCCAAGCCTGAAGCCAAGTCAAAAGCACCGTCTAAGTCCAGGACTAAACCAGTGTCTGAATCGGAGACGAAGGCACCTCCAAAAACTCCAGCTCCTCGCGGTCGCCCACGTCAGGAAACGGCTCCCACCGCTGCTGCAGTGGAGACACCAATCCGTCCGCCAAAAGCAAAGAGTCAGACACCAAGGACAAAGACGCCCAACTGGAGAGTGTCAGCTCTGGCGGGAGAAGGCGAAGACTCGTCTCCACCGCCTACGGATCCGCGGTTCCGATTTGCCTCCCAGGCTGATACAATAGGCTCGGAGGATAGCGTTGACGCCGAAGAAGAGGATCCATCGCTTTGGAAACTGGACTCTGAGCTCAACAGTTTTATCGTTGACGGGACAGTTGAAGAAGAGGAAGTCCCAACATCAAGCCTCCCTGGTCTTGATTTCAATGGTCTTGGAAAGGCTACTCAAGCAATGATCAGATCGGCTACCAAGCCTAAGAGATGTGCAAGGGCCGAGAAGCTGTTCACGAGCGATATCACAGACAATGATGCGGTGGTGAGCAGCGATAGTGACGACGATGCGTCTTTGGTTAAGCCAGGTGGAGGTGCAAACAGGAAGCTGGCCTTTGTTGCAGACTCCGACTCGGAACCGGAGCCTGCCCCTATTGTGACACGGAAGAGAGCGCGCAGAGTCATTGCTGACGATGAAGATGATGAATGAAGCTTACATACACGTAGACTAAGATGTAAACCTTGGTAGTGTCGCTAGCTTCGCAGTAATGTAGTATTCATGCTAAACTTCATCTGTCTTGACGCAATCCTTTGATTGATTGGAGCTTAGTCGAACTGTTTCCAGTATTCGGGCTCAAAGCCCTCCACTTGTTGTGTGTATTGCCCCCAGCTTTGACCCATCCTTTGATGCCACCACCTAGCGTCAAGGATTGTATTTGATTATCGCCCTTTTCGGAAATGTAGTCTGCAAACCAGCCTGAGCAGCGCGGGCCTCTGCCATTGGACGAGCCTGTCGTGTTTCAGTCATCGACCAGCTATGCACTGACCGCGGATACTCTGCGGAGGTACTCGGGGTACTCGGGATACTTGGGTTACTCGGGGCGACGTGACACATGGTCACACCACTCACACGCCGCCACGTGCCTACATCATTTGCATCGGGAGAACAAGACGCACGCAGAGGACCGTAGAGCGCTTCAGGCCTCACAAGACAAAGTAACGAGCATGAATACTCACCACAGTAGAATGCAACCTTGTTTACTCCAGCCCGTTTGCACAAGTCGAACAGCACGCCGCGGTTCATGTAGAAGCTGTGCGCGGGTATGTTTAGACTTCCCCTGATGGTGCCACCTTGGTAATCTGTCCGACGCACATCGACGAGAAGCAAGTCGCCAGATGAGAGCTCTGGCAGGACTTCCTCACGTGTGGTGGTGGTTGCTGTGGCACGAGGCGCGGGGAAGGCATCCTGCCAGCTTGGCTTGGGGACGTCCGTCATTGCAAAAAGTTGACAGCCAAAGGTGGTCAGGTGGATGCCAGTCTTGGATGTTTGCAGTCGATCCACGCCAGGAGGTGGTCAAGGACGTTGCTTTGCCCGCGTGGAGGGTGGAGGTGGAGGCTCAGCCCTACGCCTTGTTAGTGGCAGCTGTCAGGGCCTGGCAGCTTATTCCCCTTGCACCGCCACAGGAGCGAATGGCCACCGTTGCGAGTTCCGCCAATGGTCCGATGAAGGTGAGATTACAACGCCGGTCCAGTAGTGCTATTGACTAACTCTGCATTGTGTCCTTTCAGCAGCTGGTTGCCTGCTGCATTGTGCGTGCGCTTCATCTACACGGAGCCTCTGTTTCGACTTGAGTTTCCTACTGCGACCACTACCGCCACGGCCAGTGCTCCTGCCATTCGTGTCGACGGCGTTTCAATGCACTCTGGCCTCTTGTCATACCCCACACCAATATCCGGCTGTTCATCTTCTGGCGAATCTTTAATTGTGAGTATATCCCGCATCGCGAGTCGCAGAGTTCCCGCGCCTTGGACGCTCGCACTGCAGACGTTTGCTGACGGGAGGATTGAAGGAAGCACGCTTCGGCCTACAGACAAGATGCGCACAGCATCGCACGTGTTCTACCTGGCAGTCTTCTCGCTGCTGGGTGGCTCGCATGCCGTCAGCCACGCCACACCTACCACCTCCAAATCCCCACCTCCAAATGTCTGCAATGTAAGCAAGAAAGCGTCCTCTCCACTCCCTGGCACCCATGGCGACGAGACTAAAAGCAGCTTCCAGTTGGAGCCCGGCGCAATCGTGTCAGACGCCTGCGCAAGCTACAGCACCCTCGAACAGCTGAACGAAGCCATACACCCCTACCTGCACTCGATTACACAGGACACCGACTTCTTCTCGCACTACCGTCTGAGCTTGTACAGCAAGAAATGTCCGTTCTGGGACGACGAAAACGGGATATGCGGGAACGTGGCATGTGCGGTCAACACATTGGAGAACGAGGAGGACATACCGCTGGTCTGGCGCGCAAAAGAGCTGGGAAAGCTAGAAGGACCTACAGCCCATCACCCGGACAAGAGAGAGCAAAAGAAGAGAGGAAGAGGCCGCTGCACGGAAGTCTGGGCGAGAATGTGGACGAAAGCTGCGTGGTCGAGTACGACGACGAATGCGACGAGCGCGACTATTGCGTACCGGACGATGCCTTCGCCCCCGCCAAAGGAGACTATGTATCGCTTGTGGAGAATCCCGAGCGCTTTACTGGATATGCCGGCGTTGGCGCCCAACAGGTCTGGGAAGCCATCTACCGCGAGAACTGCTTCAGCAAGCCGCCAAGGGTGGCTCCTGGACAGTCCACTGGTCAATCTGCGCCGTTTGCGCCCTCACCGTTCGGCGGCTTCGGAAACCAGCAGCAGATGTTGGCGGCAAATCAATTGCGGAACGTCATGAAAGAGGGCCGTGTTCCCCAGAAGGTCCAATCTGCCATTGCTCACGGAACGGCAGTCGCACGCCTCGACCCTGTAGAGTTCGACGACACCTGCTTGGAGAAGCGTGTGTTCCACCGCGTCATCTCTGGTATGCACGCGTCTATCTCGACGCATCTGTGCTGGGACTACTTGAACCAAACGACTGGTCAATGGGGACCGAATCTCGCCTGTTACGAGCAGCGACTCCACAACTACCCTGAACGCATTTCCAACATCTACTTCAACTATGCGCTTGTGATGCGCGCGGTTGGGAAGATCAAGCAACACATACAGGACTACTCCTTTTGTTCCGAGGACCCCGAACAAGATCTGCGTACAAAGAACTCGGTTTTGCGTCTAGCCTCTGCGCTCCCCTCAGGTCCAGAGATCTTTGATGAGACGGTCATGTTCCAAGACCCCGACACAGTCGCTCTGAAGGAAGATTTCCGCAACCGCTTCAGGAACGTGAGCAGGATCATGGATTGCGTTGGCTGCGACAAGTGCCGCCTTTGGGGTAAACTCCAGACGAACGGCTACGGCACAGCTCTTAAGGTCCTATTCGAATTTGACGAAAACGACTCTTCCAACGACCCGCCGCTACGCCGCACTGAACTTGTTGCGTTGATCAACACCATGGACCGTCTTTCTCACTCTCTTTCAGCGATCAAGGAGTTCCGTCGTATGGTTGACGAGCGTGAAGGTGTCCCCAAGGCCGTTGTGCCTGCATCTCAAGAGCCATCTCAGGGCGTCCTCAAGACAAAGCTTGCCCTCGAAGAAAAGAAAGAACCAGAGATTAGGTACAGAGACGATGGTCTTCCTGATTTCAGCCGCGACTGGGACTCAAGCAAGATGACAATCTGGGAGGAGATGGTGGCAGAGTACCAGCTGATAATGCGTGTCATGAGATATGTGCTATTGCAATGGTACCATATGCCGAAGAAATTGTAAGTCACGCGCTATTTACAGACTTTAGCTTGAAGAACCAATGCTAATACGGGTGCAGTGGCAGAATCGCAGTCCTCGAGGCAAAGCGCTTGTACGACTGGTGGTTAGGCATGGTGCCTAGCGAGAGGAGCTGGGAGATTCGTATTCCCAGACGAGAAGAGCTGTGAAGCATCAGCTATATTCAGATTCGTATTCAGGAATCCTTTGAGCGGCATAGTTTGTGTGTTCATTTTGGCATAGCATGGGCGTTTGGACTGGTGGGGGTGCATAGGTATTAGATTACACTTTTGACATATACTTTAGGCCATTTAGGCATCACCTACATACACACATATGAAATTCATTCATTCGTTCATTCCACACGCTCCATGGATTTCACGCGTCCACCAGACACCTCTCCACACACCAGCCGTCGTGTTCACCACGGCGTTACGTCACGACGGCCCGCACCCATCTCTCGGCCTTTCTCTGCCATGCAACGCGGACATTGTTGCAGAAATTTTCATCTCCGCTACCAAGGCCCCTTGTCCGTTCATCCGCAGCCATTGGCCTGCTCAAGAAACAAGACTCTTGGACGCTTTATTAAGCTCAGCGCCTGCGTTCCACAGCTGCCGCAACTGGCAAGTTGCAGCCTTCCAAGAACCACGCCTGCTTTCGATGGTTGTCCTAAGTGGGCAGGTTTGGAGGTTGCCAAATGTCCCAAGAGCTTTCTGTAGACAAAGGGGCGAGTGGTATTGGTCAGAGTGAGACCTTGGGTTTCCTTGGGTGTGGGAGGATAAGCTCAACGCCTTCTCTCCCAAGCCCGGTGCCTGCTTTCTACACCTGCTGCTTGGGGCAGGTTTGGGATCATTAGCATATGGCTAGTGTTGTTTGCTTGGGCTCGGGAGCTTGGCTTGGAAAAGCTACTTCGTGCTCGACGTTCCTTCGGTGCGGTTGCTGGAATGATGAAACAAGAATTGCAGGAAAGACCACAAAGAAGTAGGAATCAGTTAACGTAGGCTGCCTATAGTCTCGTTAAACACTACAAAATTACAGCAATCGCATCGCTGTAGATATTATTCAACGTGTCTGTTTGCACTGAAAGCCTCCCTAAGACAACGTCTGAGGCGTTGAGGTCAGGGAGCCAACACTGCATCTACCCGTTCACCATCCCCACTGAAGCACAAGCGCAAGGCCATCGAACAATTAAGAACGATATTCCGTGCAACAGCACTCATTAACCATTTGGGATCCGCCTGTATCCGACCGAGTCTGGTCAGCCGAAGCGCCTAAGGTTAAAGTTAGAGTTGCAAGGAAGCTCAACGCCTGTGTTTGATGGTTGCCGTATTAGGGAGTTAGAAAGGTTACAAGCTCGACGCCTATCTTCGACAGAATGCCAGCAACTTGCCCCATGCGGCAGTTCTGGTGAGGGTCATGACGGTAAGTGCGTCGCGGCATAGTCGTTTCCGGCGAATGTGGACAGAAACGCGGTTGTCGTTGGCTGCTTGCTTTGTCCTTCAACGATGCAGAAGGCCGTCGCACAGGTGGGTGTGAGCGGGATGGTTCCGTGAGGGCGCCGAGTGCTCCGAAGGGCGTTGCGATGTTACTCCCAACCTTTACTACATCCCCTAGTCAGTTCTGGACTACGGAATGGACGAGGTTCTTGACAGTTCGCAAGCCCCGTCGCTGCATTGCAATTTTGACGGCAGTTCATAATTAACATATTGCCCGTCATGCCGGTAAACGATGGGCTTTGGCCCCCACGCGTCAGCGTCCGGTTCTGCAGCCTACGAACCGTTTCTGCACGCGATAATCCTCATGATGCTCGCCGACCCATCGAAACATTTATAACCCGTGCATAGTCCAAGAATTAGGCACTTGGTAACTCTTCACGATGAAGCTGTGCGACTACTGCATCACGAACGTCCTCGAGAGCAAAGTGTCGTGGGACTATCATAACCATTCCTACGACGCTCTTACGCCGTCGTCAAAGTATCGCTGCCTCTTCTGCTCGACACTTCGACAAGACATCAGAAGAGTCGCGCCATGGTTGAAAGAGTCTGATTATGCAGATACATGGCCGGTCTATCGGTGGAGCATGAGGAGCCTGGCGAGGATACGAGAAAGCCTGGAGACGGTGGTTGTGACTTTTCGATATGTGCCACCGAAGAAGAGGCCAAACGGAGGAGCAGGTGGCGAGGGAACTGATATTTCGCTCCCGACAAGGACTTTCTTTCTTTTTCCTGACAAAGGTAGGCACCTCATTCCCTACGAGATGGAACTTGATCTGGATCAGCTGCTCATTTAAAACCAGAGCTGCAGCCATTGCCAACTATAGAGCAGCTTGGAAACACAACAAATCCAGTTAAGAGCGGTGGCTCCCAGATCCTATCATGGGTTGAGAATTGCGATAGAACACATACAGACTGCGTGAGACGGAGGAAGGCCACCCCAAAGACATCGCGCTTCATACCAACCCGTTTGCTCGACATTAGCGGCCTACCTGAATCGCCCATTCGGGTAATTGAAACGGCCACAACAACTGTACAGGGTCCGTATTGTTCACTCTCGCACTGCTGGGGAAAGCCAGATTTCGTCCAGCTGCGTGATAACAACAGAAAGTCATTTATGAGCGACGGCGTGCCGTGGAACCTCTTTACCAATAACTTCAAGCAGGCAGTCGAGATTGCTCGCTTCCTCGAGGTGGGGTACATTTGGATCGACAGCTTATGCATCATCCAGGGTAGTGCAGAAGACTGGGTACAGGAAGCGAGCCGGATGCATTTGGTTTACCGGAACAGCTATTGTAACATAGCAATCGCGGACTCAGTCGGTCAGTATGGAGGCGCTTTCCGTACTCGCGAACCTACAGATGTTTCGCCGGTGTTGTATCAGTCCAGTCAGGACTCACCAATGTTTGCTGGGAAGGCTTGGAGAGCTGTACCTGAGGATCTCTGGGCCCGTGAGCTACTCCAGTCCAGTTTATATACACGTGGATGGGTGTTTCAGGGTATGTTGCAAGCTTAGAATGATTGCCAGAGGCTTACTTCACAACAGAACGAATGTTGGCACCGCGAATTCTCCACTTCGCTAGAAACCAGGTGTTCTGGGACTGTCCATCTCTGAGTGCTTGTGAGGCGCTGCCAGCCGGCTTACCACGACCAATGGACACTACAGCGGGTCCTGACAGGCACTGGAGAGGTAGGCTGCAGGAACCTGGAGGAGGTGGTCATGACCTTGCTGGACCAAACGATCAACCACTATCAGTTTACTGGCAAACTGCTGTTCGTAACTACACAAACTGTAATCTGACACAGCGCTCAGACAAACTCATCGCGCTATGGGGTATTGCGAAGGCGATCAAGGACGCAATGGGCGTGGAATATGGCGAGGGCCTTTGGGAAGACAACCTTGAAGACCAACTGACCTGGCGTGTTGCAGAATGCACGCTCAAGGAGCGTCCCGTTACTGAAAAGCGAACAATTCCATCCTGGTCGTGGGCCTCGATGGATGGTGAGATTATAATCGCCGACAGACTTTCCGACAAGAAACACTGGACAGTCTGCGACCACAACGGTTGTCCCCTAGAACTCGATCTGATTGGAGTCAAGCGCTATGCGCGAGTATTGCAATCAACATCTGGCGAAACAGCGCATTTCTTACAGCATCGCGTACAGAGCGATAGTGTGTTAGAGGTCAAAGGTCCGAAGCATAAAATCCAAAAAGAGAGGCCTGCCCACCAGAGTGGGACCCATGCCGGCAAAGATAACACACCCGAAATTGTCGATGAGAACGCTGAGCCTATCCTTCGCAATGCTTCGATTGCGATCCAAGGACACATTGGCTGCGGAATGCTCGAGTTTGATGAAGCGAAGAAGGCCTGGCTCCTCCGTCTCCACAACGCAAGTGATCTCGATATCGAGGCCTATCCCGACACAATTCCAGGCCCCAAGGAACTACAACATCACTGCAGTTTCGTGGTGTTATCAGCCAAAAAGGTAGTCCAGCCAAAATCAGAGGTGACCAGCCCTCTGACCGAAAAACACCGCTTCAGCGAAGACATAGAGATCGAAGGGCGTGGCATCCTCTTAAGAGCGGTCTTTGCACATGACAAAGAAGATCATTTCCAAAGAACTGGGGCCTTTCGCTTCCGTGTCGCGAACGAACAAAAATTCCGCCTACTCTTGGTGACGGCTGGTAGGGAGAAGCTTCCGCCCAAAAAGTACAACGCTGAAAGGGGAAGGAAGTTTTGGCTGAGCTGATGTCTCCCTTCACATACCCTGAGGCTCTTTGGTGATTATTGTTAGGACCTAATAATATCACGGCGTTTGACACGAGTTTTTATGAACAATACTATGTGCAGCATTGGTATGATAAATACAGATTGCTAGGGACTGTGCTAGATGCTAAAACCTGGGAGCAATCGGGTCGTATGCGCATCCCAGCGCCCGAGTACCCGTAGTGGGATGGCAGTAACCAGAAGAAAGCTTCTCGTGATACTGGGTCCCTATTTCATTGTTATAGATAGGTTTAGTCTCTCCACTAGGGAAGTCGAGGAGACATGATCCAAAGCAGGTGGCGCTTCCCTTTCTGTTCGTACATTCCGGAAGACACCTGTCGACGCTTATTGTCTTCCCTTCACGAGAGCAATAAACATCTATATTCCTGCATATCGACCCTACATCCTGGCACCCAAGGCCACCGCTGGTCTTGATACAGCGTGGGAATGGAGTAGCGCCGCGTGTGCCAACTCTTCCGACATCGCTGTGAAGTCCATCATCGGGATCTTCATCCCACTTTGCTTGCTTAGCCAAGGATGTGTTCAGGCTGAGTATAGGTGCCTGTACGACAAGCTTTGGTGGTGCAGTCGGGTTGGTGTTATTGGTTTTCGAAAAGCCGGTGGATCCCTCCACGCAGAGGGATGAGTCCACAAAGGCGGCGGCAGAGACATCGTGCCACAGACGCGTCATGTTGTAGATATTTGCTACGGTGTAGTATATGCGGCAGTCTGCAGCATCATACTTGAACTGCAATGGAGTGTTGTCGCCCTTCCGAACCTGGTCACGGAGATTGAACTGAGCGTACTTGATGAAAATTGAAGGGTCCCTCGTTTCAGGAACCGTTTCATTCACATTCGTGCTGACTTGCTGGTCAAGTTGTCGGGCGGTCAACATATCGTTGTCCAGTGTGTAAGTGTCGTAGGATCTGGCACCACGGTTACCGCTCGCAGCCTGCATCGGTCCAGTCGCCGGTCGACCTCCAGCCACAATGGTTTTGACTCCTGCCTGAGTCATCATTTCGATAAAAAGCGAACATGCAGACGCGCAAAGGCCATCAGTAAGCAGAACAATCTGATCTGGATTAAATTTGCGCTCCGTGAACGCCCAGTCAGACTTGTCGGGTAGGTACATGACGGGGTACCATTGATCGAAAGCCGCCTGATGAAGATGTTAGCATGAACCATGAGAAGCTTAACAAGTCTTTTTATCACCAGAAATGGAACTCACCGTATCGAAAGTTGGGTTTGCGAGGTCATATCGCTCAACAAGGGAGAACGTATCGCCTTTGTCACTGATAGGCCCTTCGTATTCTTGCCAGCTACTGAAGTTTCGCTCAGTAGCAGCATTGATTCGATCAGTAATAACCCATTCGTTAGCCGCAGCATCGTACTTGGTGTAACGTTCCGTCTCGTTGGCTTCATTGAGGGAGTTCCACCATTCGGTTGTTGCTGAGCCCAACACGTTGGCCACTTCGAAGCTGCGCCTCCTACTCCCAGCAAATGGCGTCAGATCTGGGAAGAAGGCCTTAAAAGTTGTGTAGGAAAGGAAAGGAGTGCCCCCAGAATTGCGTTGAAGATCAATCACAACCCTGCTAATACCTGCGCCAGAAGCATTTCCAATGAAGTATGTGACAGCGTTTGCCCAATCTCCAATCGAATCGGGAATTGCATCGAAACTTGGTAGGCTTAATACACCAGTTGAGATGTCCTCGTAGAAGTAACCAGTGACAAGGCCGCTGTGGTATACACCAAGGTCGTCCTGTGCGATATTGGGATATTCGGGAAAGGCTCCGTAACTCGCTTCTGACCAGTTTCCTGCGGCAAGTTGGGGGATCAGATGTTTCAGAGCTTTCGGATGCCGTTGGCTCATAGGAAGCCGGCAGTAGACCGAGCACGAAGTAGTTGTAGAAGTCACCACCCGTTGTCAGAGGCCCTGTGGCGTTGGCAGGTTCGTTGTAAACCGCTAACCAAATGGTGTTCAAAGATGTACCGTTCTCGAATGTAAAAGTAAGGTTGTCGCCAGGGTAGAAAGTGCCTGAGCCGGAGAACGTAGTGAGACCGCCTTGGATGTCGAGTGTAGGGTGTGACATTAGGTCATTCCATTCCGCATGTGGCTCAACATATCCCCACGAGTTAAGCGCAGCGTAGGCAGTAATGAATTCGTTGACTTCAGTCCCGTTGATTGTGGCAATCGGCGATGGCTGCCAGCCCTCTAACACACTCTCTGGGAGAAGATCATCTGTGATATAGACCTTCGGCGCCTGTTTCCCGTCAATCGATGCAGACACGACCTCGTAAGGGCTTGCAAAAGAGAATGCAGCCAGTACGCCAGCAGTGAGCGTGACGTGACCGTCTTTTAGGGCAAAGATAAGGAGTTGAACGTCTGCTTCGAAGTCGTACTGATTGTGGTATTCGCCTGCATCAACCCGTTGTTGTATTCTTCCAAGCTCTGCCACAAAGTCGATCGCCGGTTGCTGATAGCCTTCAGGAGGGCTTTTGAGATAGGCTAGAGTGCTC
The DNA here is from genome assembly GCA_026119515.1 of Ascochyta koolunga. Lineage (NCBI taxonomy): Eukaryota > Fungi > Ascomycota > Dothideomycetes > Pleosporales > Didymellaceae > Ascochyta > Ascochyta koolunga. The sequence goes on along the minus strand of JANLCG010000002.1, from coordinate 1,432,030 downwards.
TGAAACTGAAGTGTCTCATTCCAGTATTTGATGAATCGGGACGCAACTGCGCCATTGAATGGGACACTCGTAAGGCACTCGTATGCATCACTAGCCGCGAAGAGCTGATAACCTGTTCACAGTCACATATGTGAATAGCTAGTGTTGAGGTATTTTGGGCGGCGAGTAGTGATTAACGCAGCGCTAGTTTCATGCCTTTACTTTCCCAAAGAATATAGTGGATAGAACTCACCTTCATCTACAGCTTCGATGATGTCTCCGCAGATTGTTGACTGTGCAGAGGCGCTTGCGGTAGAGGAGGGTTCCTGTCGCGCAATCTTGTATGGAACCGAACGGGCGAGGCCGAAGGCTGCATAGCCGAGCACCAAAACGCTTTGGAGAAGCATGATTTTGACACTACGATCGCAATCGAAGAGCTATCAGGGGCGGCGAGGACCTGAGAGATATGGGTCTTTTCGTATATTTAAGATAAAACATTTTGTGGCTGCAGTCGGCGACCACACGATAACTCAATCGAGTGTATGGGTTTTGGGGGCCATAAGAGCCGTTCAGGCACTAGCGCTAAGCTTTCGGCCCCCAATCTGCTGGGGGTCCTCAGCCCTCACCAGGTTTAAATGCTCGCTGGCATCAGAGCTCCACTCACCGGCCGCAGTTCATGCATTTGTAATTTCATGATGGTCTCATTTAGTGCACCTGATGGAATGCACACGAATAGCCACCACTAAAGACGCTTTACATCTACCCTTCAACCATGAATAACTCAGCCCTACACTCATCAGCCAGAAACCCCTCCTCCGACATTTTTGCGGGTGTTTTCGACTGGGTTTTCGACAACGATGTCTTCCGCAGATGGCGCCGTGGTACTAGTGCGTGGCAATTACATTGCATTGGGGGCCTGGATCTGGAAAAGTAAGCTTAGCAAATGGGTCCTTCTCCCTGCTACGACCCTCCAAAGGCAACAGCTGTTTGAGTATTCGTAGGAAGTATCCACCTATTGTTCTTTATACACTACTAGAGTATAGAGCCATATATATAATTCCTTGGACATGTATAAACATCAAGCCCACTGACACGAAGGCAGACAACGCTAGCGACACTTGTATCACAACACCTTGGGCAGCATCCTGAGCATAGAGACCACCCCGTCGTGTCTCTACATATCGACCAAGATATTGCAGACTACCAGATTAATCTTGTTGAAGACCTTTTGAAGGCAGTATATCAGAGCTTAGAAGAATACCCGGCACTTCAGAGCGACGACTCCTACAATTTTTACAACGAGTACCTCGAACACTGTGAGACCCTCCAAGAGGGAGCTCGAAGAAGAGAACGTTTAAGACTCCTCCGTAGAGCTGTTCATGCGCAGCTTGAGGTGACTGAAAACCCCCACACGTTCCTGGTCCTCGATGGCCTCGATAGGTGTGGTCCCACATTACGTTACATGCTCGAGTCAGAGCTCGCAGAACTGCAGCATAGGAGGATGAGAGTTCTGCTGACCTCTCGTTTGGCTGTCTTCGAGCAAAAGGAAGCTCTGTGTTCTCACGGAGGTCACGACGATGTTGCTGACAATGCACTGGATTTGTATCTGCAATGCCGGAACGATTGTCAACGATTTGCAATGTGCTTCCCTTGCAAAGACGCACAAAGGATCTGTGACCGTTGGTAGGTTGCTGCTGCGCCAATCTTATCTTTTAACTAACAACCGCCTCAGCAACGTCGATGGCAGCCTCTACGAACCATATGACCACGTTAACATTAGGATACGGGTGCCTCATGAGGCGATGGCAAAATTCGTTGCGTGGGATCTCGAACGTGAGCACGGTGATCTAGGGCTCAACAGTTCAGCCCGGAAACCTCCTCTCTCGCTTTTAGGTGAAAATCTCTTGTCCAACCAGGCTCCAAGACCTATCCAGACGCTTGTGGAAGACATCACAGCATACTCGTACGAGAACATCGGTATAGCTAGAGCAAGGTTAGATCTTGTGCATGACATGGAATCTCTGGATAGCCTCCAAGCGAGAAAAGACCAACTCCCAGCAACCATCGTCGCTTTGTACGACCTAGGCCTGAAGAGTATCGAGCAACAGTCTCAGGGTCAACGTGATCTCGCGTTGAAAGCCATTACTGCCGTCGCGCGATACGACGACGGAGAATCGGTTGGAGACTTGCTAGATCAGTTGCGCGGACCTGAGAACCCCGAGCTACGAAGTGGTGAAGAAATTATGGAAGCAACAAGAGGCTGGCTTGTTGATGTCCTGAAAGACGGCCCTCAAAGATTGGTGGTTTACAATAGAAACTTCATGTATTACGTCGAACAACGATACCATCGGGCTATTCATCGAACATCGATACAGCTTGAATCAAACAGCCACCGGGACACAGCTCGCTCTGGCCTGCAGAAAAAGTTCGAGGAACCAAAGTTGATCAGAGCTGCTACAACCATGCCGGCTATTGAGGAAGCGCCAGCCCACCTCTTCATTGTTCGGAAGGGTACACTTGCCTGGAATTGATTACGTGGGAAGTTTGAAGATTACCGGCGATCTGAAATTCGCAATGACGGTTCGTCGGCCTGAGCCTGTCAGATTATTACCTTAGAATCGGTGGTAATATTCAGATCTTGTCTAGTGCAAGGGTTGGTACTTGCAGCATCTGGGCTTGTTTGCTATAAACCAGGGGGTTCTTAATTTCAGCTAGGCGTGACTTTTGAGACGCTACTGGCGAATACATGGTATCGTGAGTCGCGCACTAAGTCACCGGTATCTCAAAGGGCATGTGATGATTGTCTCAAATGAATTACTAGCTTACAGACCGGAGAAAAGAGCTTTTATCACAAACTGTATGCAAAAGCGAAACCTAACTCCTCCAGTCCTGCCTTTGCAGGTGAGCTGAGAACGCTGTATTAACAAGATCACAAAATTTTTGCGAGGATCATTTCTGCCGTCACGTAGAGTTATCTTACTCCAACCCCAGTTGGGTATATAGCTCCTTTATTCCTCCCCTATTACTTTGCCACAAAGCAAGATGGTGGTTTTATGCCATCTACTATGGTCGTCCACCAACGAATTCGCTCCATGTGCGGACTTCGCTGGGGATGCCCTCCTTCTTGGGCAATTTCTCGCTCATACACTGGGCGAAGAGGACAGCAGTCTGTCATGTAGTTAGCATCAAATTATGTAAAGAAAGGGTTCACGGCTAGCCTACCTTGGGCTCCATGAACAGAGGGACACCGAAGTCAACAGCGTTCCTCCTCATGACGTAGTCCTCATCGAGCAGGCCGTTCGCCCTGAACTTGGCCAAATTGAAGCAGCCACGGATGTCGTTCTTCTCAAAGACCTCACGGAGTGCACGCTTATCCTCCTTAGGGAAAGCAATGACATCAACTTTAACGCCCTCTACGTTCTTCTCAAGCAGAGCCTTGACGTCTTCGTTGGCAGCGAGGAACTTGTAGCCAAGTGTCTGGATGTATTTGGCGATTTGGATCAAGGAGTTAGAGTGGAGAGATCCAGATGTGACGTCTCCGCCGAAGAGGAGACCCTCACCAGGCTGGGGAAGGCGGAAGTTCATCTGGGACTGAGCAGATACCCAGTATGCCTCGATGAGGTCCTTACCGAAGCAAGCCATCTCACCGGTGGAGGACATCTCAACACCGAGGTATGGGTCAGCACCGGCCAACCTGGTCCACGAGAACTGGGGAACCTTTGTAGCAACGTAGTTGCGTTCAACCTTCATGATGTCAGTGGGCTCGGGCACTTCGCGACCGACAAGAGCCTTGGTGGCAACATCGATGAAGTTAGTACCAAGGACCTTGCTGACAAAAGGGAATGAGCGGGATGCACGAAGGTTGCACTCGATGACTTTGAGCTTAGGCTCAGCGCCCTCGACATCCTCTTTGATGATCTGCATGTTGAAGGGACCAGTGATGTTCCAGGCCTTAGCGACCTTGTCGGCGATGTCCTTGACACGTTCCTGAATCCTGGCGTCGAGGTTGACAGGGGGAGAACAAGTGTGGCGTCACCGGAATGCACACCAGCGTTCTCGACATGCTCACTGACGGCGTGGACAAGGACTTTTCCGTTGGAGGCAACGGCGTCGCAATCGATCTCCTGAGCGCCGTCAATGAACTTTGTGATGACGACAGGGTGGTCTGGCGAGACTGAAGACGCAGCAAGCAACTTCTCCTGGAGCTCATCTTCGCTACGAATGACGGTCATGGCAGCACCAGAGAGGACGTAGGATGGGCGGACGAGGACGGGGTATTGAACGTTGTTAGCGAATTTCTTCGCCTCTTCGTACGAGGTTAGTTCCTTCCACGCCGGCTGGTCTACACCGATGGAGTCAAGGATGGAAGAGAACTTATGACGATCTTCGGCCTTGTCAATGTCGTGGGGGTCGGTTCCGAGCACCTTGGCCTTTCCAGATTCCTGGAGCTTCAAGGCAATGTTCTGAGGTAGCTGGCCACCGACCGAGACAACAACACCCTGAGCAGTCTCCAATTCGTAGATATCCATGACACGCTCGTAGCTCAACTCCTCGAAGTATAACCTGTCGGCGACGTCGAAATCAGTACTGTGTTATGTGTCAGTAGGGTTTCGAGCAGGGAGAGAGGGGTTACTTATATAAGTCTCTGGGTTCTGTGTACTGGTTAGCACGATCACAGATACTTTTGGTGGATGCAATAACTTACGTAGTTGATCATGACTGTCTTCTTGCCGAGCTTGTTGAGCGACATTGTAGCGTTGACAGCGCACCAATCGAACTCGACAGAGCTACCAATGCGATAGACACCACTACCAAGGACGAGGATACCGTGGTCCTCGAACGAGACATCGTGGGAGGAAGCGTTGTAGGTAGTCTAATTTTGTTTATTAGTGACTGCAAGTGGGTGTCGATGAACTGATGAAAAACAGCGAAGTCAAGAAGAAATTCAGTTGGGTCGGCATGACAATAAGAAATGTGATCCAGTGAAAATGGCGGAAACAGTGGCCCCCGAATTAGACATTAGGCTGTTCTTCTCGTGGAGGTTTTGGAAGGATATTGGACGGCGTCCAAGAAAGAGGTGCCCTAACTTGAAATCGCCATTGGCGATTAGATGATGTAGTGTAGAAGGTGTGAGACGCGCTAGCCGAGTGATGTGTTGTTAACCATGTTGTGGTCCAAAATGTGAAGTCATCTGGGGGTGGTCCTCACTTGAGCTGAGTGCTCGAGGAGTCCGTAATCCTTCGCTTGTGGTCCTTACCCTTGCATTGGGCTTGGTATTTGGCCAAAGTATCGGTGCTATATGCACAAGGGTTGCAGTTGAAGCGCTTTGGCGTAGGGTTGGCTACCTTGTGAATATGCTTTGCTGTAGCCTCGTGATAGTCCAGGTCAGACTTTGTATGGCGTAAAACGTTGCGCAGCTTGCAAGAATAGGTCTTCTTGATCTCGTGCTCAGCCCTCCTGCGTCCTTCGAGAGCGCTGAGTCGCTCCGGATCCCGAGCTACGTACTTGCGCTGCCTCCGAGCCTGATCATCGCGATACTCGTCGCGGTTGGTAGCCATCTGCCTATAGTGATAATTTGAAGAGTATATAGCTGACTTTGCGGCGCGGATCTGTTTTCACTTGGCAGCTAGAGCTCAGAGCTCTTCCGCAGACAGGGAGAAATCGCCAACGACGCCCTCAGTTAGGCAGCAGTAAGAGCACAGCCCAGAGTACTCGAGGGCTTTACGATCCCAAAGACAGATATGCGCCGTGCCGTAGTCATTCCTGGGGATTCTCATGGCCCACATGATGTACGAGAACGTAGCTTCCAAAGGTAGGAAGAGAAGGCGGAGTGTAGGTTGTAAAGCAGGATCGGGTACGAACAGCGTCCAACAGAGCAAGCCTCGGTGGGCATATGTAAAGTCTTCAGCCGTAGTCATAGAAGTACCATCGTGCAACCACGCCTCGGTCAGAGCATGTTGTACTTCCGATGTAGACGCGAGGCTGATAGTCGGGCTTGATGAGCACCAGAAGGTAGATACCCCAGCCTTGGGTAGCATCTGCAGGCAGTGTCGCAAAGTAGTCGATGGTAGGCGGTGTTTCATCCCGCAACACCTTGTTGAGACCTGAAGCGAACGTGATCTCAATAGAGGAGGCGAGATCCTCGAGGATCGTCTCACTCGTTAGGAGCTAGTCGTGGGAACGTTCTTCTGGTTTGTTGGTGTGTCCTGCAGGCAGCTCCACGCCAGCGACAGCACGAAGGCTTGCAGGTCACCACCGGCTGAGTTCTTAGTGGCAGGTGAGCTCAAAGCCGAAGGAATCGACATTGTCGATCAGTGCCGGCAGCAGGCGCCGTAGGTGAGGTGACGAGCACCACGGGCGAGGCGTTGAGCAAGGCAGGCCAGGTATAGTGTGAGTTGAGGTGTGAAGGAAAAGCTCGATGCACTCGAGACGAGAATACAGGTGAGATGCTGCAGCGCTGCAGAGGCAGGCACCCTGATGCAATTCGTCGGTGAGGCAGGAGGCAGGAGCCATGCCCAGGGCTGTCCGGAAGGAAGGAAGGAAAGAAGGAAAACGCAACACCAACAAGATACAAAAAATTCCAGCAATGAAACAGACTCAAGGAAATCAGATACTCACATAAAGGTAATTCGTCAGGGCCGGGAACTCCGCAGCCAGAGTGTCAATTCTCTTGACCCAGGGCCTGATGCCGAAGCTTTTCCTGCGCGCACGGACCTCATCTTCAGAGCTGTTAACAGCCTTCGCGATCTGCTTGTCAGAGAAGCCAAGCTTCTTGGCCTTGAGGATGATCTCCTTCTTCAGGCCGAAAAGGCTGCCGATCTCCTCGAGCTCCTTTGTGCAATCGACGATGTTCTGGAGCTTGTACAGGAACCACTTGTCGATCTTGGTGAGCTCATGCACCCGGTCAACAGTGTAGCCCTCATGGTACATGGCTTGGCCCACGGCGAGCCATCGGCGATCTGTGGGGTTTGCGAGCTCATCGTCGAGGTTTTCGCCGTACTTCTCGGCCTGGAAACCGAGGAACTTGGGGTCGACCTGTCGGCAGGCCTTCTGGAAGGACTCTTCGAATGTACGACCAATCGCCATGACCTCGCCGACAGACTTCATGGAGCTGCCGATGTCACGCTTGACATTCTGGAACTTGCTAAGATCCCATCGGGGCATCTTTGTTACGACATAATCGAGCGAGGGTTCGAAATTGGCGGTGGTGGTCTTGGTAACGGCGTTGGGGAGCTCAGGCAGGGTGTGTCCGAGACCAATCTTTGCGGCAGTATAGGCCAGAGGGTAACCGGTGGCCTTGGAGGCCAAAGCAGAGGAACGAGATAGACGGGCGTTCACCTCAATGACCCTGTAGTCAAGTCCATCGGGCTGGAGGCAGTACTGAACGTTGCACTCGCCAACAACACCCAAATGGCGTACAATCTTGATTGAGGCGGATCGAAGCATGTGATACTCCTCGTCGCTGAAGGTCTGACTGGGTGAAACAACAATACTGTCACCGGTGTGAACACCGAGAGGGTCGAAGTTTTCCATGTTGCAGACTGTGATGCAGTTATCAGCCGCATCACGAACGACCTCGTATTCGGCCTCCTTCCAACCCTTCAGCGACTTCTCGACCAGGATCTGAGGAGAGAGTGTGAGGGATCGGGCAGACAAGTTCCTGAGCTCCTCAGGGTTGTTTGCGAAACCAGATCCAAGACCACCGAGCGCATATGCGGCACGGACGATGATAGGGTACCCGACCTTCTCAGCAGCATCGAGAGCCTCGTCGACAGTGCCAACGGCAATCGACTTGGCGATGGGAATGTCGATTTCGTCCAGTGCCCTCGCAAACAGATCACGATCCTCACTGGTCTCAAGGGTCTTGACGCTTGTTCCAGAACCTTGACGCCGTACTTCTCGAAAAGACCCTTCCTGTTCATTTGCACACCCAAGTTCAGTGCAGTCTGTCCACCGAAGGACAGGAAAATACCGTCGGGCTTCTCCTTCTGGATGACATATTCGACGTATTCGGGGGTGACAGGCAGGTAGTAAATTTCATCGGCGAGCACGTGCGACGTCTGGATAGTCGCAATGTTGGGGTTGATAAGAACGGACTGTACGCCAGCCTCCTTGAGCGCCTTCAGTGCCTGGGAACCTGTGTGATGAGTCAGTATACAATGATGTTTTCCGGTGCGCCAAGATATGACCTGCGCATACCTGAGTAGTCGAACTCTCCGGCCTGTCCAATGCTGAGACCACCGCTACCAATGACCAAAACCTTCTTCACATCGACTAAATTACGGGCTCCGGCAATGGCGCCACTGTTGAGGTAGGCCTGTGCATTCGGTGCCTCTTGTGTCTGGTTGAAGGTCGAAGAGACCTTTGTGAAAGCGCGCAGCTGGCGGTATGTCGCGGTCGACTCACCCTTGGCGCGGAGGAGGCCAAAGGACGCGCTATACGGGATGTAAAGCTTCGCGCAGAGACAGAAGGTGCAATGCCACGGAATTGACCTGTTGTAGTCGGTACGCGACGTGCCAGACGTCCGCAGAGAGCCATGTTGCAGGCGGTCAAGCAGCTGCTGAGCCACGAGCTACCGAGCTCCAAGAACACCCAGTGATGGAGAGAATGGGCGACGAACGCGCGAAAAGAAGTCGCTCGAGGGGCTAAGGAGGGCGATTGAAGGGTGCTAGAGCTCGAGCCCAATAGAGCAGAGGGAATGTGACTCTATAAGAATTATTGAATCGTGGGGAAGACGTGAAGCTTGCCAAACTTTCTATCGGCGGTTTTAGCTCCATCCGATTGCGATAAGGCCCGCGAGTGGTTCCAACCAGGCGCAAGGGCCGCTTGAGTCAACGCAACCACGGCTTTACTTGATGTTTTTTTTTCATGGGAGGTGTTGTGGGATGCAGCGAATTGGCCATCCACTGTGCATATATTTGCTTTTGTGCTCGCACAACTGGCCTCCAATATTCGCTGTGTGCTCACTTTGCTCGACCTACCCTCTGCCTTTCAAATACAGGCCTTTCGAATCAGGGCCGAAGTCGGCGCCGAACACTAACACACTGGCATGGCACTGGCGGGAAGAAATTTGATGTGGTTTTGCGGGCTGCTGCACCCGCATCAAGCTCACGGACCTTATCCAGAACTTATGGGTCATATAAGGAGTCATTTGCGTCTCTAACCGGCCTGCGGCCTCGTCAAAGTATAGCAGATTTCCTACTTTGTCGTGCTCGGCATGGGCTGTGCACGCTAGTAGCGTTGATCATTAATGGCTGATCGATTGCACACCTTCTGAGCAAATCTCTCAAATCGAAGAGTCAGAATCGTCGGGACCTCTACCGGCCTGTGCTCGGTGACCGTTCCTGTAGCGATAGGCACGCGACAGAAAACCCAAGTTCTAGGTATTCTAACGTGACATGTAAAGTGTGTGCTCGAAGCTGCCTCATTTTGTCTTCCACCAGCATTAGCTTGCTTACTTCGATGCTCTCTTTGACCACATTGATAATCATGTCTTTTGCTTCTCTGCTGCTGTGTGTCTTGTCTTGTATTCTCGTGGGCTCTCCGGTATCTTCATCTTGGCGCCAGCCAATCTCTGCATCAGTCCTGGCCGCGTCCACATCCCAGCCTTGCGTTCCTTGGCCTGCCTTTCAGCGGCACGGTACTTCTCTTCAGAAGTTCCGAACTCAGCTCCAGACTTGGCTTCGTAGACAGTGGCTAAGCCTGCTTTCAACATTTCCAGACCCACGTCTTTCTTGGAGAGCCATTTGCGCACGTAGACCTGTGCTACCACTCTGTCGTATTGATCGCGTCTGAATATGTGCACACGAACTCGACGGTTAAGAATGAGTTCGGTAAGCATCTCGAGGGCTTCTTTCGAGTATGGCTGGGCCTCTCGGCCCCAATGCGCGAGCTCTGGCGCATCCACTCCAGCGATACGTATGTGAAGCTTCAGGTATTGTCAGCTTCACAGTGTGCAAAGTAGAAGAGCGCCTTGTAGTTCTTGCGCGGGTAGATGCTCACTGTCTGCTTCATGAGCTCGTTTCTTTTCGTCGGTACAGTCTTCCAGGGCAACCAGCCCCATCCTGCTAGCCGTCCACCAGGTGTATGATACAGTCTGAAGTTGTCTGCATCTCCAACGCTCGTGACTTGACCAAATAGGCTCTTACGTCGAAAATAGTCGGGTTTGATGTGATTAACAGTGGGTATCCGTCGTAGGTAGGACTTGTAGAGGCGGACACCAGTGACAGTGGATGCCGTGAGTGCAATGGATGGGATCAGGGTCCTTGGCTCAAGAAATGAGGCAACCCAATCATTTGCATTATACGGTTTGGTCCATGCTGCAAAGCCGGTCTTTCTCTGCTCATTTTCGTCGCTTGACCAAGGCCATCGCATCGTTTGTTTTGCGAGAAGGGTTGTTGCTGATAAACATCGTTGCTCGGGCATCTGGTTACGTCAATCGAAATACGATGCAGGCCGTGCACCCCGCCCTTCTTCCCACCTTCACGTGATTAGACGCGATTTTGTTGACTTTCTAACACTGAACAATGTCGATGGGCACAAGTGGGCCACACAGCTGATGTGGATGAGAATGCAGAATCCATAGAGCCAAGTGGCGGGCATGCACATACAAAATCATGGTCATTATCTTATCTATGTCGTCTGTTTATGGCAGGCAGGCTACAGAATGCTACATTGCAGATGCATGACCTTTGGAAGATCGAAATGTAGCTCTTGTTCGGAGAAAGAGTGACGTCGCAGCACCACTCGGTGGCTCGCTTCATGTGAAAAGTGCCTAGCTACGAGTTCCCTTTTACTTATTCCTAATTCAAAGTCTTCGCACTGAATAAGACCTGAACAACATTGCTCATATGTCTTCTCGTCTTGTTTGTCACCGAAATGCCGTGTACTTGTCTGCGCCAAGGGATATTGTGGATTGGTAGAGAAGGTCGGTATCTTGGGTTCTTAGAGCTCCGTAGCGCTCTTCGATATTGCAGTCGGCCGCAGTAGAGTCTGAGAAACATTGTCGTGTGCAAGCTACGAGCCATCATCCTGATGAACGCGTTTTAGGCTCTACTGTCTAGGTCAGCTCTGGGCTCGTCGTAGGTGAAAATGCTTGCTTGCCTGAATAGTACTCACCTCGAAGATGTACCGTCATCGCTGCAAACAGTTCTTTGTGTATCCTATACTGTTAACTGCTAACAGTACCCTGCGTACGTTGGCAAACGAGCGCTCGTGGGTGAACATGTCGTGAAAATGCCGCAACAGCTGCGATGTCTAGGTGTGAGAGATGCCTACAGCCTGGGGGACCTGGAGCATGCGCAAGCCAACCTTGAAGTCCCCATTATCCGCCAGGACATCGTGTCGTAAATGTAATCCTTGATTACCTATTGCCGCCTGGTCACATGTGGTCCAGGTCAACCTTTAGCTAAAGAATATGTTCGCCTTATTCGGCTACCTTGATGTGATGTGTGATGTCGAGAAGGTGTGGTGACATACATATGTCTGATTTTGAGGTACTATGTTGTGATACATCTCACATCCACGAGCGGGGCCTGCGCTTTATGGTGAGTGATGCTCTATTGACTCTGACCTGATCGGGAAAGGCTTCTGTTGAACTGCACGTCTAGAAATCGAGATGCATGTCTCAGCCAGAAGCGAGGCGTGAGGTGGGCTGGAGGGACGAAGGGGGTGGGCGTCGGAGTTGCGCAGGGATCGCGGCTGCCGAAATGGCTAGCTTCCTGTGCTTTAACTCGATTTCACGACCGCCCGAGTGGCATCGATTCCGCTCATCCACCTCTCCATCATCCTTACAACAATCGAATCCTCCATGCTTGCAAAATCTGAACATACTCGCTATCCACTTCAGATTCGCTTGACATCTATGCGCATGGACTAGTGCGACCTGTAGCCTTTATTCGGCCATATCAGGTGTCAAGTCGATTTCGTTCCCTCGCTGAGGGCCTCGACGGTCCACGATGTTTTCCGCCTTCGCGTCCACGGCCAACACAGATACACTCGATGACGACTCCGATATGTTCTCGCTGCCAATGTCTCATGAAAGCATACATCTGAAGGGTGGCATCGCTCCCATGCCCGGGCTTAGCAACCTTGGCTATGGCAGAGAACCGGCAACATCGTCCGTGCACTATGGCGACTTCCATGATACATCCGATGTTAGTGGAGGCATTCCAAGTGGTCAAGATGAGAGAGAAGATTCCACGCCTGGAGCCTTCATGAACACATATGGGCTCAACCTCACTCCTTCGCCACTGCCATATCCAAATACACCACATTCAACAGTGGAGAACGTGTCAAATGGCATCAACGGCGTCAGCTCCAAACAGAACGGAAATCTCATTTACAAGCCGGTTGATGTCTCCGTTTCTCATCATCGCGATGGTTTGTCTAAATTAAAAGAAGTCTCTATCAAGCACGACTTCATCACGAGAACACCGCAAAGCTTAAGCCGCGAATCCCAGCCATCGTCGACACCTGAGCTTCTGCAATATCACGAGCGCCATGCAAAACACCGAATGGTTCCAAAGTCCAAAACAATCGAACTGAAAGCGAGTTCAAGCATCCCTTCCGAGCTTTCGTGGCCAGAGTTTGGGAGACAATGTATACTGGCAGCGGAAAGCAGTCGACTTAACCCATTTGCCTTGCATCCAGCAGAGTATAGGCTGATGCGCAACCACATCAATCACGCACAGGTCACCATCTATCTCAATATTCGGAATGCCATCTTGAGATTGTGGCACCGCAATCCCTTGGTCCATGTCTCATTCGAAGAAGCCGCGGGCTGCACTCGGGACAAGCGCTTCTTTGGGTTAGCCAAGGTAGCATATTTGTGGCTGCTCAGGAACGGGTTCATCAATTTTGGTTGTGTCGAAGTACCAGATACCGTCCCAGCCATGTCGCGGAAGAAGGCAAAAGATGTCCCACAGCGAACAATTGTTGTTGTTGGCGCAGGAATGTCAGGCCTTGGTTGCGCTCGGCAGTTGGAGGGGCTGTTCGCGCAGCTGGCAAACCAACCGACGAACAATGGCGACCGGCCACCTAAGATCATCATTCTCGAAGCTCGTCCACGTGTTGGAGGCAGAGTCTACTCTCACCCTTTTATCAATCAAGCTGGCTCTACCCTCCCTCCAGGGCATCGTTGTACAGCTGAAATGGGCGCACAAATTGTTACGGGGTTCGAACATGGCAACCCTTTAAACGCCATCATACGAGGTCAGCTTGGTATCCCTTACCACGGTCTACGCGACAACACGATACTGTACGACTACGACGGCACAGTCGTGGACAGGGGTCAGGATATGCTGGTAGAGAAGCTTTACAATGACGTCCTGGAGCGAGCGAGCGTGTACCGGAACAAGGCGGCGGCGCAACGGATCGTGGAGGGCGATCGAAACCTCATACTCTTTGGACGTGACGGCAATGACAACGGGGGACCTACGATTGCAGAACTGGAAAATTCAGATACGCCTTTGTCTGTCAACGCAAAGAGCACGGCATCGACAACAGAAGAAAAACCTACGACAGGAGTGGAGAAGCTCGCTGGTAGAGCCTACCAGTTGAGTGCTGGGTTCAACCTGAACATCACAGCCGCTGAGGCGATACAGAGCCTGGGATGGCAGGCAAGAGCAGGTGTATCAATGTCACAAACAGTGGACCTAGATACGGTTGCAAAGACGTCAGAGCACCCCACACTGGGTCAAACTATGGACGAGGGTATCAGGCAATACCAAGCGATCGTCGACATGAAGCCCAAAGATATGCGATTGCTCAGTTGGCATCATGCCAATCTCGAATATGCTAATGCAGCTAGTGTCAACAAGCTCAGCTTGAGCGGCTGGGATCAGGATATGGGAAATGAATTTGAAGGAGAGCATTCAGAGGTTATAGGAGGCTACCAGCAGGTTCCACGTGGGCTTTGGAAATGCCCCAGCGAACTGGACGTTCGCTTCAATACGCCGATCAAGTCAGTCCGTTATAACACTGAGGAACATCAGGCCGAGAAAGCTGTCACTATCGAATGTGCGAATGGACAGGTTTTTGAAGCCGACCGGATCATATTGACAACACCTTTAGGGGTGCTGAAGTCAGGATCCATAGAGTTTCAACCGCCTCTTCCAGACTGGAAGCAGAGTGTGATCGAGCGTATGGGCTTTGGGCTACTCAACAAGGCGAGTAGCTGGACGTCTTCTATCCACCATTACTAACAATGTGAACAGATTATCTTGGTGTACGAGAAAGCTTTTTGGGAGCCTGACCGCGACATGTTTGGCCTGCTGAATGAGGCCGAGCATGAGGCTAGCCTCCGACCTGAAGACTACAACGCACGGCGAGGACGATTCTACTTGTTCTGGAATTGTACCAAAACAAGTGGCAAGCCGACGCTTGTTGCACTTATGGCCGGCGAAGCTGCACACTATGCTGAAGCAACGTCAAATGACCAACTAATCAGAGAAGTCACAAATCGACTTGATTCAATGTTCGCACCAAACCCCGTTCCACTCCCTACCGAGACGATCGTTACGAGATGGAGTAAGGACCCATTCGCTCGCGGTAGTTACTCATACGTTGGCGCAAAGACGCGAACAGGCGACTACGATGTTATGGCTCGGCCCCACGGTCCACTGCACTTTGCAGGAGAAGCGACGTGCGGAACACATCCTGCTACGGTTCATGGCGCATATCTATCAGGCCTTCGAGCTGCTGCTGAAGTGTTTGAAACCATGACTGGACCCATCGAGGTTCCTAGTCCACTGGTGGAAAAGAAAGTCAAGCTTGAGCATCCTGCGACTCAATCTATGGCAGACTTTAAGCCAGGATTTGCACCTGCCGTGGTGCCGGCGCAGACGGGCAAGACAGCACGAGCTCAGAGAGATGAGGACTATGAGGCTGCCATCATTGGCGCTATTTTGGAGGAAGTCGGTGAGCGACCAATAAAGCCCGGACGATCTGGAGTGAACCCGTTCTTGCTGTTCACCAAAGACTACTGGTACATTGTTAAAAAGAGTGTGACGATGCCCGTGTAGCTGCTACCGGAAACGCCGAGGCAAAGGCCTCCAAACAGGAAGTTCGGATTGCGATCGGTCTCAAATGGCGGACGGCGAGTGAAGAGATGAAGAAGCCATATCAAACGCAGGCTGATGACGCACGGGAGAGTGCGACATCGAACGCGGTAAGCTTCAAGGAGCGGGTGGCTCGTTGGGACAGCGAGGCGGCGCGGATAAGACAGGAGTACATTCAGAAGAATCCTCCCCCTGGCGGCAACGAGGATCTGATACTGAACAGTCGTACGGCTATTGAGCTGGGAGCGGGCAAGCGACTGCGACGGTTGTGAAGCTGGAGCAGATGCAACCTTTATCCCAGCCACTGTTGTAACACCATGTAAGTTTATTTGCATTCGACTGCGAGGCACTAGCATTTCAAATGGCGTTTGTAGAAGTTCCATGCCTTCAGGCCTTGGGCAGGCTCGTTGGAGGTCGAGATGGAGGTCAGGCGGTTAAGTGGTCGAATGCTTAGGCTTGGGCATGTGGAAGGGTTAGTGCATTTGCGTCATTTCGTATTTTGTGGCGTTCAACAGGTGAGCAGGCGGATAATCCATGTCCGTGTGAAGAAACAAGGGCATGCTTGGCGGGCCTTGTACCATGATAACAATAATAGAGGGGTGGTGACGAATCGTGCTCGTGCTCGTGCTCGTGATGGTGCTCGTGCTGGAGGCGTTGGGTGCCTTCTAGAAGGATCAGCGTGTGTTCGCAGCATTAGCCGCCGGACGGCTAAGAGATATGGTTTGGGTTGGATTTGGATACCACTGACGCGGGTAGGCTAGGTTGCGAGGGCCAAGGACAGTCAACGCCAGACGGCGGCTCGCCTGCTCGGGGCGCCTAACGTTAAAGGTGTGGAGTGCGCGACCACGTGGTTGGAGAAGACGGGCTGCTTTTTCTGACAGCCCTGCAGCGGTTGTATCACAGTGGCAGTGGCGATGGCAGGACATTCACTGAGGGCTGCAGGGTTAGGTCGTGCATGGGTGGGGTCCAGTTGTGGGGGAGACCGGGCGCTCGGAGTTCGCGCGAACTGGGAATGGCAGGCCGTCTCTAGTGTCTAGCTCCTCCAAGCCTCGCCCCGTCACGCTCGGGTTGATTCAAGACCACCGACCGTCTCGTCTCGTGTGTGCTGGGCTGCTGAACTGTGCCGTGCGTGTGCTGCGTCTGCGTCTGCGTCTGCGTCTGCGTCTGCGTCTGCGTCTGCGTCTGCGTCTGCGTCTGCGTCTGCGTCTGCGTCTGCTCCTGCCTCTGCCTCTGCTTCTGACGCTGCTTCTTCCCCCATTGCTGCCTGCCCCCATGCTACCCTCGGCACGTTCACGACGTCACCCGGGCCTCCTTACCCCAGCATTGGTTCGCGCTGCAACGGCATAAGCCCGCGCCGCATATGCCCTGCGCCGCCTGAACGACCACCACCTCGCCCGCCCCCACTGTTCTGCGCGCCCGTCGCTGCGAGCTGCCACCATGAGCTCGTTCTTCGGTCGTCTCAAGTCGGGCGCTGTGAGTGTCCTCGCGCCGTGCAACGTGTGCAATGCGTGCAATCGCCCTTACTGACGTTGCTGCAGGCCCCGGCCAGCCCAGCAACCGGCCACCCAGTTGTGAAGAAAGACCCCAACGCGCCAGAGCCCACGCCGCTGGAGAAGCTACTGGCCAATGCCGGTCCTCTGCGTGGCGACGGCAGCGACAAGTTCTTTGGCTTTGAGAATGTGAGTGTGCTGGGAGAGACTGCACGTTGGGATGATGCCTGCTAACCGCCATGCCTGCAGTTTGGAAGCACATGGTATGCACCACGCACCACTCCCTCCACTCCCTACACTCCCTACACTCCCTACACTCCCTGCACTCCCTAACACTCTCACTCCCTACCACCCCCGCCCCCGCCACTGACTCTTCAATCCAGCTACTGCAATTCCGTCGTGCAGTGCCTCTACTACTCCGTGCCCTTTCGAGAACAGGTCATCAACTTCCCTGCCCGCTCCGCCCCTGAGAGCCTCGAACGCCCTCAATCCCTCCCACGAATCAACACAAACCTCCAGAATGGCCCGCAGTCAGCACTCTCACCAACAGGACGGAATTCGTTATCCAGTCCCACTGCAAAAACACCTGGGAAGCCAGCAACCACGCCCGGTGCCCCAGGGCAACCCCCAAGCCTGAAGATAACAAGGACTCGCCGGAATACAAGAAGAAGCAGGCCCTGGCTGCAGGCCCAGTGCTGACCATGGACTATGAAAACTCCAAAACATATGGCATGTCTGAATCGCTATTCACGTCACTGAAGGACATCTTCGAGGCCGTCATTGCCAACAGATCACGCATGGGCGTCGTCAGTCCACACAAATTCCTTGAAATCTTACGACGAGACAATGAGATGTTCCGTACTCCAATGCATCAGGATGCACATGAGTTTCTGAACCTGTTGCTGAACGAAGTGGTAGAAAACGTGGAGACTTTCTCCAAGTCACGGATCACCGAGGTTGGCGAGACAGAGCAAGATGGCGTAGTTGCGCCTGCAATGAACAACAACAACAACAACATCAACCTAAATACCGGCTGGGTACACGAGCTTTTCGAGGGTACCCTAACGTCTGAGACACGATGTCTGACGTGCGAGAACACCTCACAGCGAGATGAGGCCTTCCTGGATCTATCCGTTGACCTTGAGCAGCATTCGTCAGTAACCAGCTGTTTACGAAAGTTTTCAGAGGAAGAGATGTTGTGTGAACGTAACAAGTTTCATTGTGACAACTGCGGAGGCTTGCAAGAAGCGGAAAAGAGGATGAAGATTAAACGGTTACCAAAAATCTTAGCGTTGCACCTAAAACGTTTCAAGTACACAGAAGATCTGCAAAGGCTGCAGAAGCTCTTCCACCGCGTCGTATACCCGTACTATCTCCGACTGTTCAACACCACAGACGATGCAGAAGACCCTGACAGACTATACGAGCTGTACGCCGTCGTCGTCCATATCGGCGGTGGCCCATATCACGGTCACTATGTCTCGATTATCAAGACTCAAGATCGCGGCTGGCTCCTTTTCGACGACGAAATGGTCGAACCTGTCGACAAGGCCTATGTGCGCAACTTCTTCGGCGGCGAAAACGTACTTGCATGTGCCTATGTCCTCTTTTACCAAGAGACTACCGAAGAAGCCATGATGAAAGAGCAAGAAGCTGATGCTCGCGAAGCCGCTGCAAAGCAAGCCTCAGAACTCAACCCTGAAGCCGTCGCTGTCAGCGCTACATCACCGAAGACGAATGGCGCGCCAAATGGCTTCGGCCACGCGCATCGTCTTTCGGCCACACATACGCCAACAATAGAGGAGGAAGACCAGTTCGCAAGCCTCAACCACGCTGCTACTGCCCCCGCGCTCAACCAGAACGAACCCATCCACCCTGTCGAACACGTCAGCACTCACATTCCTGTCCTCGGCGCAAAGAAAAGTAACGCTGGACTCGGCCTGTTTAGCAAGAAGAACAAAGCCGAAGAGAAAGAGCGCAAAGCCGCTGAGAAGGAGCTGGAGGCACAAGCCAAGCAAAAACGGAAAGAAATGGAACAACAACGGCGCAATAACTACAAGAGGCAAGAAGATGAGCTACAGGCAGCACTGGCAGCATCGAGAGAGTCTGCGGCAGAGGAGAGTAAAAAGCGGGGCACCGAGGACACGCCTGCTCCTCCTGTTGCCGCTGGTCCTGCTGCTGCTGCGGGTGCAACAAAGGAAGCGAACGGTGTTGGCAGTCTCAGTAAAGCATCCGGGTTAAGTAGGTTCAGACACAGCTCTATAAGTCTGAAGGGTAAGCCCAAGTTCTGGGGTAGCAAGGACAAGGGGATGGTAATGGTGACGAGGCCAGCGGGAACGGAGACGAACCCAAGGGACACGGTCTGGGTCGAAAGAAGAGCGTGTTCAAGTTCTAAGCTAGGGCGTTAGCATGGCTTCGCATTTCGAATCTGGGTTGATAGCAAAGCGAGAAAAGAGAGTGGCGGTGTGTATGAGATGTAGAGAGAAAGAGAGGGAGAGAAAGAAACGAAGTGCTGGTTGGGATAATTGTATATATATCCCAGCAAACACACACCTGTGCATATCAGACAGACGCTGCAGCTTCGCTTCGTTCTGGAAGTCGGAAATGTTATCTTTCTGTTGAACATTCCGCGTACCACGCTTCAGCTTCAGCTTCACCATTCACTGTTGTGAGCCCGCGCTGCTGCGGCCCTTGCTCACTTCCTTGTCTTGTCTAGTTTCCTTTGGCGGGTTCGTGCTGTTCACTCCTAGACTGAGTGGCGTAGGTGCGTGCTTGTACTTGTTGGTAACTCGCTTTCATCTCTGATATAAGCGAGTTGGTGTCTCTACGGCTAGATAGCGACATTGATTGCAAGCCTTCACAAACTCTTACTGGGGCTGTTCGGGATCTTGTAGCAAGGGGGTCATGTCGGCATATGGCCAGGGTATTGTGGGAAATAGATCTTTTCGTACACCTTGTATATAAATCACGATACATGAGCGCGAATAATTGTGAGCTTGGTTTGTATTTGGGTATCTTGATGTAATGCCTGAAGTTTTGCTACCGTCCTGCCTGACAACGTAAATGCTGTATGTCCGTGTATGCTGGCGTCCAAATTGCGCTTGGCCCCGATGGCGGAGTCGAGTACGTGTAGTGCTAGGCAAAAGCTATATCAAGAGAGTCTGCAGTCTTTGTAGCAGCGCTTCGTCTATGCGCGTGGCCATTGTCCTTGCGGCCGCACCTGGCAGCAAACTGGCCCTTGTGACCTCCGCGCTTTGCTTTTTTCTCGATTCCTGCTGCGTGCATTTCCCAGCCCTCAATCGTTGATTCGATGCCTCTGATGCATGCGCGCGTTGCTCAACCGAGGACTAGCAGGTAGACTATCATGAGCGTGTTGATGAACATGAGCGGTACTGGAACAAAGTCAGCATGCTGGCATGGCGTGTGGTTGAGCCTTGGTCGTTCGATATCTTCGAGCGGAGAAAGACGTACTCCTCATAAGCGTTCGTACTGAGGAAACCAGGTTTATTAATCGTGCCTTCACGCTCGCATCGTCGCGCTGTCCGAAGCCGTTGTCTGCTGCCCCGGCCGTCCAGCCAACTAGCAAATTGTCAGTGTCCCCTAAGTCCAACAGTATCTCGTGCATTGGACGTTACTGCAGCACTCCACGTCCAGCGATATCTGTGGTGTGTAGCGTAATAAGAGGGGTAGTGGGAATTGTCGCAGCGTGCGTGAGGGAGTGTTTTTTTGACGTACTGCGTGCCAGAAATCGGTCTTCGGAGAGGATGGCTATCGCGTTTATGAGGAGCACAGTGACTGCAAACAGGATTAGCAACCATTTGAACTATAAATGGACTTAATGTCATACCGTAAAAAAGGCCACCAAGGCCAAAAGTAAACATTCTGATTTTGCAACGTTGAAATAACCTTGGAATTCAACGTGTCCGGGGAAATTCTGGGAGCTTGTGTAGTCGAGGTGGGCTTTGTGGTGCTGCCTGTCAAAAAGACAGCTGTTGTCGGATTGAATGTCGGATGCCAAGCCTTAGGGTCATGATGGTCACGTGTCGCTGATCACACAGGATGGCTATATGGTGGGTCTGGTTCTATATATTCAGAGTGCTTTCAGCCTGACTGGAACTGCTAAAGAAGCAAGCTCTAGACAGTACATGCTTGCCCGAGTTCGCACGCCTGCACAGCACCGCATTCGATGCAGCAAGACCGATGCATCGTGTGTGATTCACAACGGCGCAGGGATACGGCCATCACCAACAAGAACGCGCAACTGTACAGTAGAACCCAGGAGATCGTGGGAAACACAGCAGCTAAACCAAGAAATTCTCTACGTCAGTACGAATTGATTGACACTGCTCAGCGCATGTCATGGACCTTCTCAGTGTAAAAAAATCTACAAATCGTGGAAAGCATCTAGATGATCGGCGCGGATCGGTGGGCCTTACGCACCTTTAAACGGAGCATCCCCAGTTTCACCCTTCAGCAGAGGCTTTTGCAATCGAATCGTAGAGGACGGATGTCTTTCCTGACCCCACCACGTGCCCTTTCAAAAGGCCCCTTCCAATGCGAAAACGTCATGTCTGTCTAGCAGGCTCAAAAACGGGGCGTTCTAGAACCTTTTGGTGAAGAGTCCTTTTGCGCTACAACCACACACGAGAGTTTGACATCTGCGCTGTGCCTTCATCGTGAGTTATTCCTGCCAACTTCACCTCACGGCCATCCGACGTAGCAGCATCAGAAAATTCCAGGAGCATTGCCTTTGCATCGTCGAATACTTTCCTAGGTGGCCTAGAACAGTGCGGAGCCACTGATCGCCCACCAGTATCCGGATTTAGAACAGCCTCACCTCCTCGCCGCATCGCGCTTCGACAAACGTTTTGCCGCCAATTTTCCGCCCCTCGAGGACCCTCTCTCCTTTCTGCACCTTCAGCACCTGTCATCACATCCAATACTCTCTATGTTTGCATTGCGCCGCTTGCTCAAGTGCTCTTGGCTGACTTAGTGGCGTCCTGGCCTGAGCCTGCGGCTGTCGACGAGTGTCCGGCCTTCTGGGCTCCGTACTCTGCGCTGTACTCGAATCAAAGTACATTCTATAGCATACCAAGTTTACGGCCTGTAAATTACACCTCTTAATCATAATGGTTGAAGACATAGGGGAGTCTGACGGCAGTTACTTCCCTGTCAGCGACCAGCCCAAATCTCCCAGTTCGATACACAGCAACGATTCTATGTCGGTACACTCATCTACCCCGTCCGTCATGGTTGCTTCCTTTACCGCGCTGCAATACCTCCCGGTACCTCTCCTGGTATTGTCTTCAGAGAAGACAGTTGCAATTGCAAACGAGGCCATGGGACGTTTACTTGGGATTGATTTTGAGAGCACTGCTTACCACGATTTCTCCATATCAGAGGTACTGCAGAGTAAAACCATGGAGGAACTTGGTATCGACATACTACAAAACGGTTCTCCGCTTTTGGTTTCATGGGAGGTGCGTGAAAGTGAATTGTCCAACCTCTGCATACCGCCATTGACACGTGAGCAGGATTTCCTCGATTGTGTATGCAATGACGCCCAAGCAAATGCTTCAGACGTAGAGGACGATCTGCTTGAGAGTGGGAACACTACACCCACGGCGAACTCACCGAAAGGCAAGAGAATCTCCCCCACCAACCCTCCGTTACCTCGACTAAGCACCACGAACCTGGCGCGAACCACCGTACATGACGTCTCAGTGGAGGTAGTTGTGGTACCGCTGTCGCGAGGTCCCGGTGGTGTAGTATCGAAATCGGACATAAAGCACTCTCACCATGGAGCCTTTCAGGCCACCTGCATCATCTCGATTTGGAGTATAGAAGACACACGATACTTCACGTTGACCTTCACCAGCGCTACATCTACGCCAACCCCGCAAAGTGCGCGCCCATCGAGTCGAGTCGTAAATCGCTCACATACGGGACCTCATCTTAAGAAGTCGTACAGTTCAGGATCTAGCTCATCTTCAGGTCGCCATTCAGGGAGCAGTTCAGCAAGTAACTCGAAAGTTGCTACGCCCACGATGCAACAGCCGATTTTCCCACCTCGCGGTCCTCCCCTACAGGACAGCCTGTTGGACAAATCTCAACCCTCAATCTTTCAAAAAGCCACACAGCTCAAGGATGCAATTCTCAACTCGATAAACATGCCAGCTTACGCTATGTGGAAAGACGAGGGGTTCGGTATCCCAAACAATGCGCTTATGCGACTTCTACCTAAGGACGCAACCTATGCTCCTGGCGATCAGCGTGCATTCTTAGCTCTTTTCGACGTTTGGAGCGAAGATTTTCAGCGTCTCCTTGATATTGATGAGTTCCCCATCGTGCAAGTATGCAGGACACAGGAGCGTCTGGAGAGGGTGCGACTTGGTATGCGGCAACCAGGTACCGGAAGAGGCATCGTATTTGAAATCAACGGAGAACCAGTCCTGCATCCTGAAACTGGCGATTTCTTAGGTGCCATTGTGATCTTCAAAGACGTTACAGAGTATACCAAAGCAATAGCAGCGCAAGTGGAAGAGAATGAGAAGCAGTTCGAGTACATCGCCAATTTCATGCCAGTCATGGTCTGGACGACAACCCCAGACGGCCTCCACGATTGGTTCTCGCAACGTTGGTACGACTACACAGGTCTTACCGAAGCCCAAAGCTTAGGCGAGGGCTGGAAACTGCCATTTCACCCCGACGATATGGTCACGACAAAACACACGTGGTTCCATTGTCTCGCTACAGGCGACGAGTATAATACAGAATATCGATGTCAAAGATACGATGGAGAGTGGCGCTGGATGCTCGGGCGAGCCATTCCCTTTCTTGATGATGCTGGGAAGATCATTAAGTGGTTCGGTACCTGTACAGACATTCACGACCTAGTCATGGCACGTCAAGAAGCAAGACAAACGCGCGAACAGCTTCAGAAGGTCATCGAACACGCCAAAATCATGCTGTGGGCCGTCGATCGACAAAACAAGGTGGTTCTGCTTGAAGGCGACAGGGGCCCAGATGAGGACAGAAAGGATATTTTCGGCAAAGACATGTTCGACCAGTTTTGCATGAACACTGCCGACCGAGAGCGCTGGAGACGACCAATACAAGAAATTCTTAATGGAAAAGCCCAGGACGAGATGGTCGAACGCTACATGTCCTCAGACCGCTACTTTCGAACACGGCTCGTACCCCGCTGGAGCTCTACAAGAACGGGTGGTGTTGAGGGGGAGGCATTCATTGATGGCGTCATTGGTGTATCCATGGACATCACTGAGTTGCGAGAACGAGAGGATCAGCTCAAAGAGCAGGAGAAGGAAAACTCAAGACTTCTAGCCAATGCTGCAGCCGCTAGAGAAGCGAGCAGGATGAAGAGCCAGTTCCTGGCCAATATGTCGCACGAGATCCGGACACCGATTGCTGGAGTTATCGGCATGAGCGAGCTGCTCTCTGATATGAACTTGAATGAAGAGCAGAAGGAGTGCGCAGAGAACATCCACCGATCAGCTAACAGTCTCCTGACTGTGATCAACGACATTCTTGATTTCTCAAAGGTTGAAAGCGGGCGGCTTGACGTTGAGGAAGTACAGTTCAGTCTCAGCGTGGTTCTTCGGGACGTGAACAAGATGATGTCCTTTGCGGCACAACGGAAGGGTCTGGCATATCACAGCTTTATTGAGCCAGAAGTGGAACAGGATCTCAGAGTTATAGGTGATCCTGGCCGACTTCGTCAAATCTTGACAAACGTCCTGACGAACAGTATCAAGTTCACGTCTGATGGATCGGTGAAACTGAATGTTGCGATCACCCAGAAATCGAAAGACATGGCCACGGTGAACTTCATCGTACAAGACACGGGAATTGGCATCGAAGAAGAAGTTCGGAAGCATCTGTTTCAGCCCTTCAGCCAAGCGGATTCCTCTACGGCTCGCCGGTTTGGTGGAACTGGTCTGGGTCTGACAATTAGCAAAAACCTTGTGGAGCTTATGAAAGGCCAAATTTGGTTGGATTCAAAGCTGGGTCAGGGTACTACAGCAACATTCTGGATACCGTTCGCGAGAGCCTCCTACTCTGACGGTGGCTCACCGTTGGTTGATCTTGCGTCGATCCCTGATAGACTTCAAAGTGATGTGTCGGTGTCTGTTGGAAGCTCTGAGGGTCATACCCCGCCGTTGACGCCTAGGCACTCGATCAGTGGGCATTCACGCATGCAATCCTTTCCGCTCGGAGGAAGCTGCCAGAGCATCTTACCAGTTTACCGGAATCCGTGAGGAAGAATACCCACGTTCTGGTCGTGGAAGATAAGTAAGTTTACCTGATCGACTATCCCGTCTTTAGAACGGAGACTGACAATCTTCTAGTCACATTAACCAGCAGATTGCCTTGAAGACAATCAGGAAGTTACGCTTCTCTGTGAACGCTGTTTGGAACGGCCAAGAGGTCTTAGACTATTTAACAGAGGAGTTCACTCCTTCTCATCCACGCCCTGACATCATCTTGATGGATGTCCAGGTATTGGAAACCGACTTCTCGTGTTAAAGGCACTGCTGACGATGGCGATAGATGCCCATTCGAGATGGCTACTCCGCCACACATGCTATCAGGACCGAAGCTCCTTGGAGGGACCAACCTGAGATTCAGGGCGTTCCAATTGTCGCCATGACAGCCAGTGCCATCCAAGGTGACAAGGAAAAGTGCACACTGGCTGGCATGGATGTAAGTCCTCATAGGACATTCCTCTATTTCGAAGAACTGTACGCTGATTCTCTCTATAGGACTACTTGGCCAAACCGGTCAAAGGCAAACTGCTAGAAAATGTAAGAGTGTTCAACCCCATGTTAGGTGTCAACTGACTCGTGCCAGATGCTTGTCAAGTGGGCGATCGAGGGACGGCGAAAAACGGCCAATGCGAGGCCATCCGTAAACGCACCTGATCGACATGGGAATATGTCCATTCCGTCCCATACAGGCACAGAAAGCGTTAGCGCAAAAGATCGTTCGCAAATCGCAAGCCAACCGGACCGTTCTGAAACAACGGCTTCAGCACTAACCGTTCAACTAGACCGCCTGCATTATCAAAGCGATGCAGCGTTTGCAAGGACATCGGAGAATGAAGCAGACAGGGCCCTGAGGCGAATCCAAGCTGAGGAGAGAGATACGAAGTTGCGTGACGACAAATTGCTCTCACTCACGGGACCTCAGCTTCACCGCCATGGCACCGCTCAGGGGCGGGAGAAGGAGTTTACTATGCCGCTTACAGAGGAGAACATGGAGAGATTCGTCCACGCCCAGGATGGGGATGCCGTCTCACAGAGGCCGACACAGTCTCCAGAGGCCGGATCAGACGTCGTCAACCAACCGCTCAGCCGGACACAGAGCAGAGCTGAGCAGTTTATGCCTCGACCATCGCTCTCGGAGTCTCGTCTTCGCGAGAGTCAGCAAACAATCACACCTCAGACTCAATCACCGTCTTGATAAGGACTACCTCCAACTTGACTCGGCTCTGCGCGGATGGTCTCTGCAATATCAGGTATTTGAGCAAAGCTTGAAGCAGGTTGGCCGAAACGCTTCAACCCAGCAGTCTCGTGTACTCTATTGTCGAGATGCTCCAAGAGTCATGCAGAGAAGAATTTGAATTAAAGCACGACATAAAACGACTATCGCTCCTACCATGTTTGGGCGGATGCATGCATGCATGCACGCATGCACATATTTGCATTCTACCGATGCCCGCTGCATCCACGATGCCGGTGCAGCACTGCAGCCAGATGAAAGCCAGCTCAACTTGCAGCGCCATGATGCGCTCCATTTTGGCTAGCAATATAGCTAGGGAATAAATATGCAACGGACTCTGGAAACAAAATAGCAATTACAATCCTCTTGTGGATTTTGCGGCTCATGGAGCACTAGGGAAAGGTGTCATGAGGTCAATTGGTAGCTGGTAGGTCGGCGACTAGAGCGTCACTTTATTGGTACGGAGATTTTTGGCGACTTTGTGCACCTGTGCGTTCAGATACCGCAAGCAACTGTGCCATGTCCGCATGCAGACACAAGTCTATTGGAACAGGGAAACCTCAGAAGCTCTCCCGCATCTACCCAGACAGTGCGCAACGGGTTTCTCCATATGAGGCTGGCCCCCTGAGCAGTGAGGAACCATGACTAGATCTTGTTCGCGACATCGAATTAGACTCAGAACTTGTCTCCACACTCAGCTTCCCACTTCTCAGACCGTCGACGGGTAGCTTGGATTGTTGGTGCTTAGATTACAATGTATAGCTAGACAATTGATTGGATCGCGTGGCCGGCATTCTGCATCCTGGAGGAGCCCATGGTCGCTAGAATAGGGGACGTGATAGCGATCGACCATGTCGCCTTGTACACTTCGCTATTTCGAGACCATGTGCACCTCGAATGGGGAGCTGAGGTGTCAAATGGGGAAGCAATCCAAAGCGCTGGGTAGAGCAGTGATGATCTTGTTCAGACTGGTAAAGGGAGATGGACAAGATCGTCACACGGCACGTGGGTGACAACTATCCAATTCAACCTTCCTGGTCAACCCTCGATACTGGATGGCGCTAAGAGATATCGTGATGCTTTAACCTGCCTTTTTGTTTTGTTTTGTTCAACGGCAAAAATCTATGCACACTCAAGTGCAAAGCCACTACCCACAGCCCGACAACTTGACGTTTGGCAACGGCGCCTCATTTCAGAGCGTTACATCGCGCTTTGAACCTGTGTTTTGGGCCGGTGTACGACCGACGAGTTCCAATGTCGCTGGGCACGGATGTGCCATTGGCCGGGCAGGGCAAAAAGCATGTTGCCCCTCCTGAGTTTTACTGCTCAAACGCTAATAGAGCAATGTACCGTTGCGCTGGATGCAAGCTACTTCTTACTTTCTGCCTCGCCGATATGGGAAGATACGGTAGTGTGCACTGTGCAAGTTGACTCGATTCACATGCCTGGTCGGCTTGACTCGGCCTGCTTTCTGGGTTAGTCGAGGATATTGTGGGAGTAGCACAGTTAGACGTTGGTTCAAGGTGGTTTGACATGGAGAAGATGGGGTGGAGGGGGAGGTTTCTGCTGGTGGTAGCGTGGCGGCTGGCATCTGGCGTAGGCCGGTCTGGTTCGGATAGAGGGGCAGCCGCGAGGCGGCAAGGCACTGCGTTGTTGAGCGGCGCGAAACGGGCACGGAAGCAATCGCGGAATGTTTTGCTGCGGCGCATCCGGGTACCTAAGTCATCACCATTGTCGACAAACCGATTGTTGACTTGATCAACACGAAGGGAGACCCACGAGCTCCGACACTCGAGTGATCTTAACCCAGAGAGCCGCGCGTCTGGTTCGTGCTAGGTGAGATGGGATCTGACACGATTCCATGTGAGGAATGTGTGTAAGACGATCACAAATAATTGCACCTGGTTGTACGAGTGACATTCTGTCTACTCCATTGTTTTTGCGACGGTGTGTCGAATCCCTCCACATGATCCAGGATTGCGGGAATAAAAGGACCCAAGAGCTTAACGAGACACGATAGACTTGGCGGCCCTTGAAAGCCGCCGCGGGCATGCGCAAAGGAAAAGAGCAGTGGGCACTGGGCAGAAATGCTAACTCGTGTTGTTCTGGCAGCGTGCTGCAGGGTCCACCAGAAGAATGCCGAGCCCTGAGGATGGGAACTACCGTGAACTTGAGAGGGGCCTATGTGGAGTTGTTCAAGTTTGTTCAAGTCATTTGAACTTTTGGGCTCGTTGGCTCAGCAGTCGTCACTATTCGCTGCCCACCAGCAGTATCAACGGCCTTGAGGACAGGTTTACCGTATGTCGTTAGTAGAGCGACTTAGTTCTGGGGCGCCTGCACCACTCCCGTCGACATCTGTCTTGCAAGGACGCCAAAGTTAAAGTCGATGCTAGCGCCGAGCCACGTCTGCAACAAGGTTGGAATGTGAAAAAGCCCGGTGGGGCCATGGGGCAGACGGCTGCCGTTCGCCAACCACAGATATGCCCTGCATGATGAGACGCCTAGCGAAGAGTGAGGGGAGAAGCGAAGTCGAAGTCGATGCTCGTGAGTGGTTGGAATGGGCTATCGCAACGCAGGACGGAGCGGAGCGCGGAGCGGTGAGGCATTCAGGTTTCCTGGCTTCGTAATAGTTTGCCACCTGCGACCTACCGCCTCACACATCACGCATCACGCATCACGCATCACGCACCACGAATCGCGAGTGGGAGGACTGCATGTTGGTTGCGCATGCAGCGCGTAGCTGGCCCGCGACGTCGTCGAGATGGTGGGGAGTGGTGTCTGTTTTGCTGTACAGCACATGGGTCCCCCGGCGCGTCTGACCGCTGATAATACCTCATCCTGCATTTCAGGTCCCTGCTCAACGGTCATTTTTGCTCTGAGCGTCTGTGCAGATGGGACGCCATATGACGACACCTAGGAGATGCCCACCACTTGGCCTAACCAGACAAGTCAGCAGAACACACACTTTACTCCGCTTGGCGACCATGACCAAATGGCAAGCCATGCAGGCCGTCCGCTACCTGACCAGTTCAAGAAACTGTCGCGGGGTGTGGGTGGGAACTGCGTCATGGGTCGGAATATACGAGTTGCAAGAGTTGAACAGACCTGACTCAGCCCTCTGACGCTGGTGGTGCCCTGCTGTCCAGCGTTGACATGGCCTGTAGTGCTTGGCTACAGCCTAGCCTCATGCTGCGCCGCATTGTCTGGCAGCACGGGGCGGCGGATTGTACTGTCTCGAGGGCGGAATGCTCCTCGAAGCAGGTACAGCGACCCCCGCCGGTCACCTGCATCTGCTGTACTTGAGTGGACGGGCTGACAGGTCCCGGAATTATCGTGGGCTACTCCAGGACCCACTCTCTAGCCAAGCGACGTGGATAGCAGCGAAAGGAATATGAACGGCGATCAAACGCTTGACCAGTGCTTAGCCAGCAGTTTGCAGCCCACAGCCAACAGCCAGCACAGGCGCTGCCTCAGGGGAGGCTAATTTCTCCTTGGGCACGGTGCGAGGCCCCGCGCTCAACAGACGGTGGTGAAAGCAGACAGCGGTAGCGGAGCCAGCACTAAGGAGGGCTGAGGAAAGGGTTGGAGGTTACACCTTCGCAACGGCGTGGAGGAGGGGGTACACGGTTGGCGGTCCGAATGCCTCCACCGGTCAGTGTCCGGCGTGTGGATAGCATGGCCCCTTTTCCTTGGTCTCCGACTGTGGGTGTTGCGGTCGCGCAGCCCGTTGCCTGCAACGACATGCATCAAAAGCAATACCGTGAGTATTATCAGACAGATGTTCGTCCAGGTGGTGGGCGTGCTGCATGTGGCGTGGCATGTACACAGCACCGCACTCGATTATTCCCACCACCAGTTTAGCAGCGCACAGCGGGAGTTGACATTTGGCCTAGCGCTGCCCACTGCTCAGTACCAAAGCGGCTGCATGGGATTCGAGTGAAAGACTACGGCTGCATTGGGTATGCCTGACGAACCCTGGCTTTTTCCCTTTTGCCGCCACTAAAGCCATCCCGTCTCTGACCTGTGCTGATTCGCGCGGACGCACGCTATGATGACTTGGATGCTAGCAGCTCGGCGCACCATCGGACCCTCACGGCTGCCAGCGCTGCCGGCCATAGGCCAGCATTAGTGACTTTTGAGCAGCGACGTAGGTGCACCGGGATTGATCTTGGCTCGCAGCCTATGATGAGTGTGCTGGGGTTGCGAAGACAGAATTTAACTCCCCATTGATGCCCGCTGATCAGCACTCTTATACCTCAAAGTTTCCCTTGGTTTTGCGTCGTCTCTGACTACAACACGCACTACGGTCAATCAATTCCCCATACGACCTTTCCCTCAGCACATCCTTTCTTCCTTTGTCGCTGGTCCCCTGCCGTCATCCTGAAGACGTTAGCGGCCGACCACGCTTTCACCACCACGACACGCAAGCTTACTCTTGCGGTCCGCCCCTGCGCCTGCTGGACACACACCTACCCTCTCCACAACCTGCACCTGAAACGCTCGAGCACCAGTCAGTCGTGCTGCCAGGGCCCAACCTCTAATCTCGCAAGCCCTCAGCTACGGCTCCTGCTTAGGACAGGTCAACTGATCGACATACCGAGGGGTTTATCATTGCTCGTCTCGGCGAACCATACGACGGGTGTCCCCAGTGTCAGACGTGAGTTCAAAAGGCTCGCAGATCCCACCACTACCTGCCATTGATCGTCTCTATCCCCACGTTTACCGACCTCCAAACCACCGGTTTCAGCCTCTGGATTGACAAGAGTTGCCTACGCTCCGTCTAGCTCCTCTTCTTTGTTCACCTAAAGCCTTTCACTCTGCTCCAAACTTTCACCACCTCGCCACTTGATCCCGCAATGGCTATGGCCATCGACAACCGTCAACAAACCCAGCTTGCTGGTATGGGATACGATACATTGCGTTACCCAGCACCACCGCATTTCACCAACCCCTGGGCGTCGGCTCCTGGTGCTACACAGCAGTTGTACTCGACCTCGCTCGCACCCACATCGGCCGGACTCGAGCAGTCTCAGCCTCGCCCTACCAGCATTGCGATTCCGTACCATGGTATCCCAGTAACGGCCGCGCCTCTTGGACAAGGTATTGCCCTCCCGGAAGGTCCTTTCGCAACAGAACACTTACTAGATGCCCCGCAAGATCTCATGTCAAGGAGCTACACAGGTGGATACGCCACATCTGCTTCTCCAAACAACCAAACGTACGCACCCACGTCGGCTCCTTATTCTCAGGTAGAATATGGCACACAAGATCGGGTTCCCTACACATATCAGGATGCAACCCGTCGCTCTTCACACCCGTCAGTCCCCTCCACAGCGCTCTTTGACTATTCCATGGACACTCAGCGACAACGCCAAAGTTCACTTGTTGACTTTAGCAGAATGAACGCGCCGCAGCAGGCTCCCCGAAATAGCTTCAGCGACGCCCTCGACGCCAGCCGCGGCATGGTTTCCTTGAGCCAGTCCGATATCACCCCGAGAAACATCTACGGCGCTCAAGGATCTAGCCGCAGCTCGACCGACTCGTACGGCTTTCCCTCAACACACTCGGCACATTCCTCCATCTCGTCTGCCAGCTATGGCGCCAACGGCTACTATGGCGGCGAGGGCTCCGTCACCGACTACAGCTCTGCTTCGGAGTCTGTCGACCTCACCAACCCGAGAACTCTGCCCCGTCCCAGCGCGCTTTTGGGAGCATCTATGCCCCCGCACCGCAATCGATGATGGGCCAGTTCAGCTCCAAGGTCTCATCAAGCTCGCAGAAGAAGCACAAGTGCAAAATCTGCGATAAGCGCTTCACTCGTCCCAGCTCGCTGCAGACGCACATGTACAGCCACACGGGCGAGAAGCGTATGTGATACAACACAGCCACTTTTAAGACTTTCAAAGACTTTTTACTAACTTGGAATAGCATTCGCCTGTGAAGTTGAGGGTTGCGGCCGCCACTTCTCTGTTGTCTCCAACCTGAGGAGGCATCGCAAAGTACACAAGAACGACGGAGCGGAGGATCACCCATCACCAGACGACGCATGAAAAGCCGATGGCCAAAAGATTGGCATCTTTTACCGGAGCCTCACTCCATCGTTTCACGTATCTACTTTTGATGCATTTGTTTGAGATATCCCCTGTCGCGTTTTTCGTAGCAAAGCGGGTTCCGAGTAGGATTAGACGGCCGTTCTTGGATCTCTCGCTGTACCACGATATCGAGTACCTCTGCCACCTCGCGTTACGAGGGGCCATCATGGCGTTTCCCTGGCGTTCGCATCGATTACGAGTACCCCCTTTTTGGACGAGTCAACCTCGCCACCTGTATTAGTACGAGCTTCTTCCGGTTTTTGGGTTCAAGCACCCGTCCATTACACTTCCCGACCGTCTGTGGTCCATGGGCACATACATGCCCATGTCGTCATCATAGAGCACGACCATCGTTATAATTCCGACCCTAGAGGGTCCACATGTTTGCATGACGTTTTGTACAGTAGCTTTGAGTGAGTATAATATTACCCGAAAGACCGGGGTGGTTGCACTCGTTTCAGACGAGCCTGCAAATGACGCATTATGGCCTCTCGGAATGCGCAACAATCAAAGACCTTGTCACAACGCATTCCCATTGTTTACTGCTTCTTACCTTCGCAGTGACGACAGTGCGACACCATTGACTCCATCTTACTCGCCCGCGCGGTTCGCTGTCATTCGACCCGGCTCTGACTGGCGCAGACGAAAGCATCCCGGTGCTCCGCAATGCCATCACTGACGTCCGCGAGCGGTCACGTAGAGAGGTGGGTCTCCGGGATAGCGATAAAAAATACCCAAATTTTCTAAGCAGTCGGCATAATGTGAGTCAAGATAGATTTCAGAAAACGTGGTTTCTAGCCAGTTTTGGAGCTATGGTACGCTTTTTTGGACCTATCGCGAGCCTGCATTGCTAGAGATTGACTGACGTAATACGGCCAGGCTGTAGTCTCACGTTATATTTCCAAACATGAACACTAAAAAAGCTGGATATCCCGGACATTCTCAGAATATTTGATCTAAGAGACTTGGCCTACATCATTGAGCGTTACATCCTTTGCTAGCGCACTGGACCCTGAAAAGTCACAGCAACATCAGGCCTTGCTGGTGCAACTGGGGCCGGCGAGGTGATGATGGCTGTCGAGCGCTGTGCTTCGCTGGATTTCCGGAGCAATGGTCATGATTCGGCAGGCGGTTACAACAAGGACTCGCTGGAGCACGCAACGCGAGCCCGTTTCACATGTTGTGGCCGCTGGCGCAGCATGCTGATGTCGGGTGTCCTTCTCAGTCTGTCCTGTCGGTTGCAGCCTTCCTTCACCATGCCTATCTTCCAATCACAATGCCCGGCTGCCTGTGGAGACCAAAGGTCGGACCGACCAACCTTGAGATGAGATCGCGTCGTGCCTGAGAGTGGTTACCTGTTCCGAATAAGATCTTCAAGGGACGCGACGACGCGCATGACACGAAACACAAGGCTGAATGGTCGCTTTGTTAGTTGTGGTCCATTCACGTTGAAGCTGTACAACTTGGACAACGCACATCACCACTCCTTTCGTGTCGCCACCAAAACACCTGGGGGCCCTCGAAACTTTGGCCGTACACAGCCATTAGCCACGCGGTCGTCCCACTATACAATCCACCTTACAGAGTGGGCAATCCCATCTTCAAGCAGCAGTTCAAGTCGCTCAAGCCTTGTCAGCTGGCATCCAAGCGTTTGCTGTTGGTTTTGTTCATGGTTGGCTACGGGCAAGCCACGCAGTGCGCACACCGACACCCTTTCAAAGCACAGCACTGGCGCGCTACTGTCTCAGGTTTGATGAGCCGTGAATCAACGAGGTCCTTTCCTACATACCTGGTTGCGCCCTTTGCACCTTCTGGATGTGTCAGAAATATATTTCATGACCCTTGTACAGATTCTTGCGGAACAACATGCCCCGCCTGTTACAGCGGCTTACGGCAGGGAGCACGCTGCACTCTGTTCGTCTGTCCGTGTCGAGTGCGGCTCTTGTGGTTAATTGCGGGGACACTGTACAGGAATACCAGTAGTTTGACTCTCCATTCACAGTCCCGACTGTAAGGACTGTGCTCCTTGGGGATCTCCTTGGGGATATCAAATCGACGATGGAATACAATGCCACAACCTGGGGACGCGCTCGAATAACGCCGATCCATGCCACATGCCATGAATTCGCGTGCGCGATGAATTCCATCCATTCACAACATTCACAACTGGGAGGCCGCCGCCAAGTGGGCTCCCTCGCTCATCTCCACCAGTGGGAACAAACAGCCGTCAGGATTAATCTCCACTGCGACGCAGAACCGAACGCATGATTTTCCAACGGTGGAAGTCACAGCACAGCAGTGACCCACTTCGAATCGAGATAGCTGCAACGCCATCCCGTACCCCGCGATGCAAGTGCGTTACAAAGTCCCCCCACTAAGCACGCGCGCAATCTTCTCACCCGACACTTTGAACCTTCCTATTCTGTTGCAATGTCCTTTTGCCTCTCCACTCTGGTATCCATAGGACGCGCAATGCAACAGCCTTGTAAATGTCTCCTCGTATCGTTTTGATTGCCACGGCTTATGGCATCACGAATTCCTAGGTGCATCATGAACCCACATCATGCTGCACCCTTCATTCCCTTCCGTACGATATCTTGTTTCTCTTCACGGACGGCCCATCTGTCTCTTCATCCTCAGCTGCCTTCTTCTTCTTGCTTCCTCCTCTCGCGCCGTTTGTAGTAGGCTGGCTTGATTCACGGGTGGGAAACGACGAAATTGGCGTGGCTGCATGTGAAGGGGTCGTTCCTGCAGAAGCCGGCGTTGATGCCTCCTACAGTTGCACAGTCAGCATAAGTCCTGCAATGCAGACTGTACACAGGACAGTCAGATTTGCCGTCATGGTACCCTCAAGAAACTGGACGAGCTTCGACTGAATATCCTGTCTACGTCGCTAACTTGAGCTTTGCGCCGTGTAGCTGTGCCTGCTCCGCTGGTCGCTGTAGTGGTTGCTGCGCCCTTAACGTAGTTGTCGAAGCCTTTGATTATGTTTCCAGCGCTGGTCTCTTCAAGGTATTGCGTCTCGACTCGCAGAATGTTGTCTTCAAGTTGTTGCTACGCACAAAGTAAGCGCGGCGCGTCAAAACACGCTGTCCTTTGCACGAACCAGGTTGTTGTCCAGTATGCGCTTCTTCTGCAGTGATTCGCGCAGGTCGCGTCGTAGTCGCTCGTAGTAGGGCATACCGCGCGACGCAGCGTCTGAAGCCGCATTGGCACTGCCAGGTGTCGCATTCTCGGTCATCGTGCCCGTGCTCGCATTCGTTCCAGTGCACAACGGACGTGGTGAAGTGGGTGTTATTGTCGTGTTCGCCGTTGTCTCCCCACAGAGCTTGTTGTTTCCTCATCGAATGTCAAATGCACCCCAGCTTGCATCTCTATGGTGCTAGTGCGCCTTGGCAGCCGCGGCTGGGCCTTTGCAGACAACAACTTCAAGCCTTTTCCTCACCCCAACCCCCAACTACTCTCCTGCCAATCCGCTATCCACCGTCGCACAATCTACAACACCTTGCCTGCCACGTTTTCGTCCGGAAGAGGGGACTGCCGAGCCTGCGCCGAGCTCTAACGTCTCGTATCAACAATATTTTTACGAAAACTTCAGCCTCAAGCCTCCATCAAGAAAACGCATCGCCACCCTCTCACACGACGACTTAAAGCCGAAATGGCCATGGATGCCAAGGAGATCGAGTTGCGGGGAAAGGCGATCGGCAAGGCCGTACAGGAGAACGAGCCCAGCGCGTCAGTGCTTAAGCTGTTGAACGACCTGAAGACCGGCGTCCATGCGACCGAGGACATTCTGCGATCAACGAGGATTGGTGTCACTATCAACCGTCTGCGCACACACAAAGACCCCGCCGTGCAGAAGCTCGCGACCGAACTGGTATCGAAATGGAGGGACGAGGTCAAGAAGCAACCTAAAAAGGGTACACCAGCAAAGGTTGCTTCAGCAACAAATGGCAGCGCCTCACCTGCGCCAGCGTCTTCGGCTGCAGCTTCACCTGTGCCCAGTCAAAGCAAGCAAAAACATACTGTAGACCCTGCGAAGCGCAATCACAAAACGGACAAGGTCAACTATGAGGTCACTGGAGAGGAAGCGCGAGACATGTCGGTGCGCCTCATGTACGACGGTCTGGCGCATATGAGCACCGAGCGTAAGTCACGGCGTGCATACCAGCGTTGAAGGGTACGCTAACACAAGCGCAGTGCCCGACATGATCCTCTCCGTCGCAAAGCAAGTAGAGGCCGCCGCATACGCAAACGCCGGCAGCGTCAACGAAGCCTACAAGACAAAGATACGCTCGCTCTTCCAGAATCTGAAAGCCAAGTCCAATCCCGGGTTGCGAAAGCGCGTGCTGTCCGGCGATGCACCGCCCAAGAAGTTCGTGGTCATGACACACGACGAGATGAAGTCCCCGGAGCAGCGCGCAGAAGTGGAAAAGCTGGAGAAGGAGAACATGAACCAGGCCATGGTTGCACAGGTCGAAAAGAGTATCTCCAAGGAGTTCCAGTGCGGAAAGTGCAAGCAGAAGATGGTCTCGTACAGTCAGGCGCAGACGAGGAGTGCTGACGAGCCGATGACGACGTTCTGCGAATGCATGAACTGCGGCAACAGGTGGAAGTTCTCGTAGTGTGCATGCACACTGCTCTCTGGTCTTGAGTGAAGTACAGTTTGCGAGATTCGAAAAAATTTGCAGCAGGGCGTTTCATGGGCATGGAGAGGCGCGTTCGACCTTGATTGAGATTTCCTTTCTTTGAGTACAGTTGATGGAGCTGCTGTGCTCGAGGTGGAGAAGTGCCTGCCAGCCTTCACATCCTCTTTTTGCCGAGTCACATCATGCAATGCGGCTTGGGATGAATGTATAATTATAAACACCAACGATCACGCGCATATTAGGGTGAGGTCCAGTGACATGAATGAATGACTGCGAAAGCTACAAAGGCAAAAGTTCTATGGCACTTCACTCCACAAGTTATGTTTCAGACATGATAGACCGATTTGAGAGGGACCAGGTAGATTATACAGAGCACCGAAAAGAGCATGCTTCTCGGCGTCCAGCTTCGATCAAACAATCCGTTCGACATCATCTCCAAATACTGCGTCGCCCCCAACAACCTCCTCTTTCATGGCCTTGAAACCCACTCCAGGAATCCGACTCCGCAATGCGAGGCTGCTGCATACGACACTCAGGCTGCTGAGCGCCATGGCCAAGGATGCCCATACCGGGTCTAGTCGCACGTGCTTTCCATCGTTGTGCATACCGTGATCATCCATCTTACCGCCTGTAGTGATTGGATATAGGACGCCAGCGGCAATAGGCATAGCAACCAAATTGTATACCGTAGCCCAGCCGAAGTTGAAGTAAACCCGCCGGAACACGACGCGGGACAGGTCGAGAAGAGTGAGAATTGTGGTGAGGTTACTGTTGATGAGAATGAACGAGGACGAGGAAAGCGCAATGTCTGAACCGCTACCGATGGCTATGCTTAGGTCTGCGGTGCTAAGCGCAGGTGCATCGTTGATGCCGTCTCCCACCATTGCAACGGTAGCTCGCTTCGTCTTTCTAGTCCTTTGGGATAGCAACGGTATATGAAACAGTGTCGATCTTGGTGGCTTGGTCAATGTCTGCCGGAGGTACTCAATCTTCTCTGCCTTTTCGTCCGGAAGCACCCCGGCGATGATGTTGGAGGCGGGGATACCGATTTGAGCACCAACGGCATTCGCAGTTGTAGCATTGTCGCCGGAGAGCATCCATACATCGATGCCCCTCTTCCTGAGAGTGCGAACGACACCAATAGCCTCCGGTCGGAGCGCATCGGAAATGGAGAAGATACAGGCAAGTTGCCAGGTATCCTGTGTATCGGCTGAAAGTACTGCAACAAGTGCTACAGACTCTCCACGAGCTTTCCAAGCGCTTAGGGTAATCATCATGTCTGGAGGTATAGAGACGTTATGGTCGGTCATGTGGGCCTCATTGCCAATAATTGCGGTCACGCTACGTCCATTGACGTTGAGCATTCCTTTCAAGCCTTTACCCGGTATTTCGCTGACAGTGGTTATAGTTGCGGTGTATACTTCCTCTCTGTTGCAGAACGATACCAGTGCTTGGGCGATGGGGTGGCAACTGTTCTCCTCCAAAGCTTTGACGATACCAAAAACGAGCGAGGGGTCTTTTGAATTGGCAAAACTATTATCGGTGACTGTGGGATTGCCACCTTGGGTCAAGGTACCTGTCTTGTCGAAGACAATGCAGTCCAGTGAACTGGCTTCTTGGAAGGCTTCACCGCCACCTCTGACGAGTATACCGTGCTTTGCTGCTAGTCCACCACCAACGAACAATGCAGTTGGTGCCGCCAGACCGATCCCACAAGGGCATGCAATGACGAAGACAGCGATGGCAAACCTGAGGGACCATAGGGCCCAGCCTCCGGCTTCCTCATCCCTCCAATCTTTCGGTATTGCGCCGGTAGTACCAAGCAGAAGCCAAACAAGCCAGGTCGCAATGGCGATGACGACAACGAAAGGCGCAAAGTGTGCGGTAATCGTGTCTGCAACTCGCTCGACCGGCGCT
This sequence comes from Ascochyta koolunga, assembly GCA_026119515.1. Classification (NCBI taxonomy): domain Eukaryota; kingdom Fungi; phylum Ascomycota; class Dothideomycetes; order Pleosporales; family Didymellaceae; genus Ascochyta; species Ascochyta koolunga. The sequence goes on along the minus strand of JANLCG010000002.1, from coordinate 1,393,322 downwards.
CTATGAGTCTGTCCCTCTCGTACTGCGTTGATGATCTGGTCCAGCATTGAAGTGCCAGATATTGTAGTGACTTTCATCTTGACAGGCGTAGCTCTGTTGACCGTTCCTGAGTATACGTAGTCTCCAACTATCTTCTTGACGGGGCGTGATTCGCCAGTCAAGCTAGATTCGTCAAAGTTCGTATTACCGTCGAGGATAACTCCATCAAACGGGGGCGAGGTGCCGTGGTGGACACGAACGACATCACCAATCTCTAGTAGGTCTGTTGCTATCTTAACGTCGCCGGTCTCTGGAGCAACAAGGGTAGTTTCATCAGGCCGTAACCCTCGTAGAGATGTGACAGCGTCTCCAGTTTTAGCCTTGCTGAAGGCCTCCAGGAAGCGTCCGGCAAGGAGAAAGAGTGTGAGGAATACTACAGCATCGAAGTATGAGTTTTCCATTGAGCCAGAGGACTTCTTCGTTGCTGCTAAAGCTAGCTCTGCAATCGAGGCGAAAAAAGCGATCGTTGTGCCTAGTGACATGAGCATGTTCATGCTTCCAAATCGTGTACACCGGTGCCACATGGAGATGCGACTGCCTGGTCGCCACATTGCCCTTAATTCTTTGAAGGCCCGGATGTGGAACGACTTTGCTGAGTACACATACGCAGGGATGGCAAGAAGGAACAAGGCCCAACTGAGTCGAGTGACATTGCCAGCCAATACAGGTTTCATGATGTACTGACGGACATGACTGTCGGCTGGCACCAAGCTCATAAAGACAATGCCCAAGATGAAGGTTGGAATGGCCACAACAGTGCAGACGACCAAGTGACGTAGTGTCTGTCTCCGTTCTGCCGCATGCATGGCCTTAGCTCGTTCTTCGACGGTAGGTGGGTGGAAAATCGATGGTAGGAAGGCAGAATTTGTTCTTGTAATCGCACCGAGGATTTGTCGAACACTGAATTTTGGAGGTTCAGGTAGGTATTCGACGTGCAGAATAGGTGACACCAACGACAGCGGTGTTCCTTTTATTTCGACTGTGTGACTCCCACCAAAATTCTCTCTGATGTTTCGTGTAATGTTATCAGGACAGTGATCGCAAAACATTCCATCGATACGGATCGAAACGGACCTTAAAGCGGTAGCTTCTTCCGCACTGGCATTAGCTAAGCCTACACTGTGGAGTGTTGCCGTGTAGCCAACACTTTCAACGCTCTCTTTGATATCCGCCAGATGCTCCTTACCCCGAAAGGTTACGGTAGCACTACTGGCGACGAAATTGACATCGACTGTATCGATCCAAGAGTGTGACTTCAACGCATGAGTGACGTGACCAGCACAAGAACTACAAGTCATTTCACCGATCGTGTAAACGGCTCGCCATTTGTCCAAACGTTGTTTTTTCGGAGGAGAGTATTTCGAGACGACAGTCTCAATTTCCTCTAGCTTCTCTACGCTGGTGTCAAACCCACAATCTTCGATTGCGCCTGTAATCTCTTCGACGTTGCGCTTGCCATCAAATGTCACAATGCCGCTGTTCGTAAGGAGGTTGATGTTGACTGTGTGGACCGAAGCCAGTTGTTCCAGAGCATGGGTAATACTGCTGACGCATGAACTACATGTCATTCCTGATAGAGACAAGGTCGCCTTGTACGTAGACAGTGAGCTGATCAACTCGGTGGTGACAGGTGACCGGCAAGCAGGCGACTTCGACCAGGAAAAGAGTGTGTCGTCTAAGTTGGGCTTTGGAGACATCGCAATAGTTGCCAGTGCCTTGTAACTTGGATTGGGATCCTGGTTCGAGGCGAGGGAAATGCCTCCCTGCTCGGCCTTGCACTGCTCGCATTGTTCCAAGTGTACCGTCTTCTTGCGCATGTTTTCCTCGCAATTTCCAGCTGCCTCTGGTGTTGCCCAGCGCGATACTGCACGGTCCAGTCGTTGAGGCCAACCAAAAGTCTGACCGTAGGTGTTGTTTTCTTGTCCTACTTCGTAGACAGCTTTGTCGTCCTGGAAGATGCTATGCACCTCAAACCCGGTAGCATCCAGCGATCCCAAGATCTCAGTAACCGAAAGATATGGATTATGACGAATGACGATTGAGTGCGCAAAAATCGAGATGGCAGTTGATTCAGGCGCAGGATAGAGCGCATTCAAGCTGTCACGGATAACTTCCACACATGATGGGCAGTGTAGGTTAGCAATGAAGCAGGTTGTGGTGACGATAGCTCGTTGCGGATCGTGCAACCCAGAAGTCAGGTCTTTGGGTGACATGGTGTTCAAAGAAACGCGACGTGGTTCGCAGAGTACCTGCTGCTGGTTTGAAGCTTCCTGTTTGATATGGCGCACTAAGTGATTGGTGGTAGTTGCTGTTGTGGAACGAGAAAGTGAAATCGATCAGGAAGGGAAGAGTTTGGAGTGAATATTGTGTTAAGAGAGACGATTATAAAACTAAAATAAATCTTCGGTACATACACAAAATACTTACTTTATTAAAAGATGAGTCGCCGCTCGCACATGTCGCGCACCCTAGAGTTTTTGTGGGTCCACCGTCCGCACAATGCGCGCACTCACAATGCCATAAGAACCGGCTACAATATTCTAGACAGCAGCTCCGTAAATAGTAGTGGTAGAGATGTTTCACGTCAGCATTAGCACCGTAAAGCTTATAACCCAAAAACTGTAGTACTGCGATACCTTCTCAGGTTATGAGTGGTCTGCGTCGTAGCATCAAGTACCCCTATAGCTCCGAGGACGCTAGGTTGTCTCTATCTTCTCCTGTTATCATGGAGGTGTAGCTACAAGAGCTGCACAAAGAGTTTGCTTTGAAGCCTGATATCTACGGATCACAAACGAACATGGTTGTCAACCTGACCATGTGTGGACATTTATGTGCGAGTTTACATAGGAGTACATGTGATGAGGCAAAGACTTTTCACTCGAAATCGCCACCCTTCGGCAAGGCTGTCAGCAGCTCAAGACCGATTGTGACTTGACTTAAAATTGCAAATATTAATTAGGTTTTGTTTGTTCGGCAGAACAGCATAAATTTAGTTTCGAGCAAATGTGTTTGAAAATGTATCGCCTGTTAAGTGGTTGTTTGTTTCAGGTAGTGCGAGCGAAGTGGCAAGGCTTGGGATGAACATCTTGCGACGAACATCTTGCGACGAACATCTTGCGACGAACACCTTGGATCGTTCATGTCGCCCATCTCTTCTTGTATTAGCACGAACTAATCATTAAGAGACAGTTAGACAGGCTTTATATCTAGTGTCAGTGAACCTGCTTCCTCTCGGCTACTATGAACAACACGTTCTGGCATACTGAGATCTGGCGTTACTTCCAAGCAGTGCTATGCTGTGTCCTTGCCACTTACTCTGTATGTGTTCACTAAATCGATCGATTCGAATATACTGTAGTACTATCGATTAGTGCCAACATAGTGGATTGAACGGGTAGCCTAAGGTCCTATGGCCGACGGGAAAGCTGCGTTGGGATGGGCACGAAGAAGTTGCATGGGGGTAGGCATAGTTCCACCTGATCAGCGAAACCATACGAGTACTAAGATTCTATGTAGGTTGCTGTTCGGGAAGAAGAAGAGTCACACCACAAAACGGAAGGAAAGGTAATCACCCGCCCGTGCTGGGAAAAGGAAATTCGCTGCCAAGAGACCGACCCTTCATCGTAACACCGGCGTGGTTTCTTTGTTTTGCTGAATATCCTCATTCATATGCTCCTGTGAAGATGTGTACTCTCGAGAAGCTTCGCCACCCTCAGCTTTGACAAGATCACTGATGGGAGCACCAGCAATTTCGCCCTTTGTCTCCATCGCGACTGTAGGCTCGGTTCCTTCGCCGCGGCGTTCATATGGAATGAATGCGTCATAGTACCTTGGGATTGTGAGGCCAAGGATGATGACCAGCATTGCTAGATTTGCCAAAATAAATCCTGTAATGTACATGGGATCGTACCGAAGAGTGTGGAACTCTGGATAGGCGAAGCTGAAGATGATGGCCAAGACTGGCCCTGAGATGTAGCGGAGTAAGAATGGCAAGAAAGCAGGTATTTTCCAGTTCTTTCCTTGTCCGACGATGACATTGAGATCGCGGCGAAGCTGGTTGCCCTATACATGTAATTAGCGAGGGCCTTGGGGTTGAGCGATGAACCTACAGAGTAGAAAGCCACAAACCAAAATCTGCGGAGAACAAAATTACTGTTCCAGAATGACGGAGCAGCAGTACTGGGCGTGCGTGCAACAATGACCGCAACAATGGCAAATACCACATAAAAGCCAATACCAGCACCGGCGCCAATTCCCGGACTTTGGATGCCATGCGCCAGCACAATACCAAAGAATTGCCCGCCGAAAAATCCAAAGTTGTAAAGGCTGAAGGATACAAGGCCGGTTTGATTGACGATGTCACGCCAACGGTATACTGTCGTGGCACTTGTAACCTCAGTCCAAACCACGAAAATCAGCGCGATGTTGTTGATCCATCTGTCCACGCCGTCAAGTAGGTAGTAGCCAAACTCTGTACAATATGGCAGACACATGAGGAACGAAGCCATAGTAAGCACAGTGACCACAGCGGGGCGTGAGGCCTTGACCATTCCGGAATCGCAGATCAAGGTCACGACCACGTCCAGCATAACAAAGGCAGAACTGAATCCAAGGACGACAAGTGTGAAGAACAATAGAGCTGCCCAGAAGTTGGCTCCAGGCATTTTCAATACAGCTTCTGGCAAAGTCAAGAATCCCACGACAAAGGCACCAAGCCTGACGCCATCTTCAGGCCAACGCTCGAGGTATCCAACCACTCCAAACACGGCGAAAGCAGCGAAATTCTCAAAGAGAACATTGCTACCGCAGATGAGGACGGCATCCATAACGGCATTTGCGTGCTTCTGGTTGTAACTCGCGTAGCTCGTGAAGTAACCGAAGCCAATACCGGTGGAGAAGAAGACCTGTCCGACCGCAGTCTGCCATACGATACCAGATGCGAGTTGGTCCCCTCTAAAATTGGTCCATAGAAGCTTGACACCTTCATTGGAATTCGGGAGGGATAATGAGCGTCCTACAAAAATGATGGTGGTTACGATCGGTAGGCCCATGGTGAAGTAGACAACTCTGCCAGTCATGCCGACTCCGCGGAAGATGGAAATCCAAATCAAGAACCAGACAAATATGCTCCAACCAACGGTCTCGCCGATGAGAGAAACATTGGGGTAACCGACGTATGAAGCAACGCTGTTACCGTCTTCGGCCAAACTTCCTTCGGTGATATCACCAACGCGAAGAACATCGTCCCAGTAAAAGTCATCTATGCGGCCTTCCCATGGCAGTGGACTTGTAAAGCTGTGTCGAAAGTAAGACATGATCCACGCAAGGTTAACGGTGAAGTATTGAATCACTATAAAGGATACAATCACTGGACCCATGCCCACACCCTTGAGTCGTCCGTTTATGTTGTTGAAGGCTATAACGGTGCCTCCTCGATAAGCTTGACCGATGGAGACTTCGAGAACCAGGGAAGGAATGGCGATGAGGAATACGGCGAGCAAATATGGAATGAACCATTGGAGACCGTAGTTGTTGTATACGACAGAGGGATATCGAAGCAAATTTCCTTGTCCAGCGCAGCCACCCATGGCGGCAAGAAGAAAAGCAGCAGCACGCGAGGGCCACTGGTCACGTCCATCGTCTGATTTTGGTGGCGGAGGCGCCAGATAGCCACCAATCTTACTGGAAAAATCCATTCTGTTTGGCGGTAAATGGTGCTGGAGGAGAGGAATTGAGGTGGAGAGACTGGACGAGTGGACAAGATACATAGGTAAAGGATGTATTTTGTATCTTGTTTGTCGGTTGAGACCTGCCAAGATCAGTAGCAAATGCAGGGATCCCGAGTATGTTCATCTCACATCCGTTTGGTGTTGGCGTCCACACCACTAGACGCCAGTCAAGGCTCTCTGGCTAGGCAAAGTGTAGACGCAGTGTGATCTCAAGGTTCCATAGTTTCGGCGCCGCCGAACCCCACCTTCCAAAGACGAGCCCACGAGTCTGTAGGTATACATAAAGATTTGAGGAGTATATATTGAATCTTCTTAAGAGAGACCTTTGGCGCGTGGCTAGTAATTGTCTGCTGTATAATGTGATCCAGCTCCAGAGCAAATACCACTACTTGTAGGCAGTCAGTATGTCAAGCTACAGTATGATAAAGATACAATGCAGATTTCACAAACGGCGCGCAGTTTGATGCCAAGATCCCGCTACACGAATGTGGATACAAGGCACGGGCGGAGGTTCGGCGCACGTCAGCCGTGGTGTGTGAGAAATGCTTCTAGCGAATTAGCAGCAAGCATATTTGCCGGTTTCCGACTTGACAAGCCTGGGCATATCTTGGCCTCCGCCGCTCTGGTCTCGTCGTGGCCTCCATCTTCGTCATGCCTGTCAGCCACAAGGAGGAAGGCGCCATCTCTCCTTCGTGTGTCGTGCTTATAGAGTTTTGTTACAAGAAATTTCGAGATGCCAGGATCGATCAAGGTTGTAGACAGCACCTTGATTATATGCAGCTACATCTGAGCCGTAGTTCTTGGGCCCTCGCTCATCATATCATACTGTAGCAGCAATCCTTCCAGATTTGCAGCAAGGTTGGCTTTGCAGCGTATGAGGGGTTTCGAAGCCTTGTTCTGCCTCCGGACTATTGCTTGATGGTTCTAAGCCAGCTACCATGTACATTCTTAGCCTCAGTTTTCTTGCAGGGTAGGCAAGGTTGTCGACAGATCGATAGTACAACCTAGGATTGTGCGTGTCAAACACATCCTTACTGTATGTGGACCAGCTGAGCCATCCCCTCGGAGCGGTGGCGTCCTCAAGTATTTGACCACTCATCAGTCTGGACCTTCCACTGTAGGTGCTTGACAACAGCCTTTTCTGCTTCAAGTTCCGCCTCGAGCGTACCAATCCGGTAGGTAAGCTCGGTGATCTTTGCTTCCCGAGCTTTGATGGTAGTTCGTGTCATATCGCGGCCTCGTTTCAGGCCTTCAGCAGTCTTTGCATGCTTCGATAATAAGTTACTAAGGTCCCTTTCTGTTCGCGTATCGAGTTGAATGTTGGCATCTTGTAACAGGCCGAAGACATGGCGGACAAGGTCATCCCCACCCACACCCTTGAAGCGACTGGGCGTGGGCGTCCCATACGACGATGAGGATGGCGTTACAGTCTGAGGCACTTCTTCAGTGGGGCAGCGAGAGGCAGTGAACAGCGACCCGCCTAGCCTAGGGGAGAAAGGACTGACTTGACCAGTTCCGGTCGTCTGCGGCGTCTGAAGCTCACTTGCGTTGGCTGTAATTCGGTCTTTGTTCAAGGGTAGCGTCCGTCTTGACGAGGACGTCACAAAGTCGCTTGTCCGGGCTGATTTCCTCGATGTTTCGACTGCAGTCATGACACTGTTCAGTTCTTCTTTGAAAGCCTCGTCAGTGGCTCCCAAGTCTTACTCGTCGTCCATATCAAGGCTGGCTGCTCAAACTCGCTTCTGACTCGAATCACGACATCCTGGATCACCCGTGTAAAATGCTGGGCACTTGGACAGGGTTCTTGAGGTTGTGTGTGCAGACTCGGTACGAGTGTTGTTTGCAAGAGCGACTGCCTCGCGTGGATGAGCATTACTGTCCCACAGAAAGAAGCTGCATCGAGATTTGTCGCTCTGCTGCTCTTGACAGGTACGAACTACGAAGGATTAGTTGTCGTGGCACCAGGGAGGATTCGCGCTGCTGGCAAGCCTACACCATTTGCTCTGGCTAGGGCCTTTTTTCTTCACCTCGAAATGGTTTGCTGGTTGACGAGGAGTGCAGTCGCTTGGCGGAGATCAGTTACATGCTAGCGAGTACCTAAACCTGTGCACTGCACTTAGAGTGCCAGACGCCATGTATGAACAGGCCTCTTTGCGCAGCTCGCACAGCTTGTGCAGCTCCAGCACCTCCGCGGCAGCGTGTGAAGTCGGACATGCTCGCAGCAGACACACAGATCTGGATGCTCACTCACGATAACTGACGCGTGCGTGGCTTTTGTTCAGCCTTGCAGGGACCTCAGGATGAAGTGGTGGGGTGGGGCTATTACCGGTTTATATATAGCAAGGAACTTCCTCTGAGCCAGGGTTTGACCGAGGCGGGCCGCTTCGTAACCCAATTTTTACCATATTAGCACCGTCCCTGATCGTCATCTAATAACCCTCGCGGTGCTGTTCGCCCGCTGCCGTGTTGCTGATCCCGCGTCTTCTCCAGAAAAGGTGCACAGCAGGCTGAGGGCACGAGGTGTAGGCGGTACAGGGTTAATGCACGTCTCTTGTGCGCGTCGTTCCAAGCCTTCAAGGGAACGCGCCCGAGCTGACCTCCCCTCGCATGCCCGACATTCCACTGCGCCTAGCTGCGCAATGTAGCCAGCAGAGGGTACAATATCATTGTTCTTGCCTCGCGCCTACCTGCTGACCTTTACCGTAAGGGTGCTTACTCCTCAACATGCTTGTCCGCTCTCTGAAGATTCCGCCTGCCTTTCTGTTCCTCCTTGTCTTCCTCGCCTTCTTCGGATGGCAGCTCAGCCAGGGCCCTTCTCATGAAGACGCCCCTATAGACATGTCCTCTGTGCCTGCCGAGGCACTTCTCGAGCACGCCGCGCCTCGTATCGCGCTCATGACTTTCGTGACGGAAGAGCGCTCTTACCACCACCTCTCACTCAAGAGCAAAGACCGTAAGTCGGACAGCGTGCCCTCCCCACATCAAGCTGAGTGAACGCTATAGACTACGCTCGTCGCCATGGCTACGACTTCATCGTTGATTACGAATCCCACACCGACCGCGCCGTCATCTTCTGGAAGTACAACATGGCCGAGCGTCTCATCAAGACAGGCAAATACGACTGGATATGGTGGCTCGACTTCGATACTCTAGTAACCAATACGGATATCAAACTCACTGACATCATCGCGGAGGAGCTCAACAACGTCACCAACCCCGATGCAATCGATTACCTCATCACCCATGATTGCAATGGCTACAACTCGGGCTCCTTCCTCGTCCGCGGCCACGAAAGGTCGCTCAAGCTGATCCACGATTCCTTTGCAATCCACGATGACGCGAAGAAGAAGGACAAACACATGAGCGAGCAAGATGCTACGGTGCAGCTGCTCAAAGACGATAAGATCATGGCTGAGAGTGTGCACCAAGTGCCGCAGTGGAAGCTGAACGCGTTTCCACAGGAGATTGCGTGCTTCGATGACGCTCGACAGGTGTGGAAACATGGCACGTTCATCATACATTTTGCTGGCGCATGGGCGCACGTCAAAGGTGAAGACCCTACTGGCCAGCTTATGAAGAAGTACGAACATGATATCATCTGGGGTGATTGGAAGGAGTTCTATGACCAGTAGAGGTCATCATGTTTACAGCGTTGGTGCTAATGGCGTACGTTTCAATTGTCTGATCTTTTGCCAATGCTAAGCTTTTACATCCCCATAGGTGCAACGGTATACAGTGCAGCTATCTGTATTGCTCGAATACCGAGGCCATGAGTACAGGCCTCTCGTGCTGCAGAGCAGCTGTTTAGCGACAGCCTCCTAGATGCGACCGCTAAAGGCTTTGAGTTTGCTTGCAAATGCTCTATCACATCTATGAATCTTGCTGTAGCAGCGTGATACTTTACTATATTGCAGACGACCGTTATTGTAACCCGTTCAATCACGGGTAATGACCACACATTGCGAAAGGCCCGCGGCGAGATGTTCGGAATCAGTAACTGAGCGGTCCGCTCGCGCTTAACTCCCCGCAATGTCTGGAGGCGTCGCCTAACGCAACTGCACGTCGTATGCCGATCCACGCCTGTGTTCGCGAGAGGCTCAATTTCGCGCAGTTGTGCTCTTGTTGCCGTCAGAAGGGTCTTTTGGAACCCTTGATACATGGACAACGCTACAAGATGTGATACAAGGTATTTTATCCCCCAACAATGCGATCTGGTTGATCTATGGAGAAAACTGGAATGGCTTGAGATCCAGCGGGTCTTGGTAGATGGACATCACTCATGCAGCTGGAGTCAGGTTATTAATCGTCGAGGTGCCCCCACGTCAACCAAACATGGTGTGCGGATCAAGACCGTTATCGCGGGAAGTGTTTCATGTCGATCCCACTACACGACCCTTGTCTTGCGCCGTTAACACGAACTCAGGGATACGTTACATGCATGTGAAAGACAAATTACCGCGAGGTCGCTGAATAACTCTACGAAATCTGCACACGCGAAGAGCACATGGCGCGACTTCCAACGGCATACGTGTGCACATTAGCGTTCCAGTCTTCGGGACATGCGGCAGTGACGTCGCGGCTCTCGCTGGAGGTCCCGGCTAGCTCAACGGTATCTTGTGCAACTTTGATTCGTTCCGGGAAGATAAGAATTATGTATTAGGCCGCACCGGGTGCTCAGTGGTGCACAGGCAGATGTTTTCGTGCCAAAATTATCCCAACAGCCTCGAGTAAGGCAAAGCCCCACACCAGTGTGCGCCATCGACGTCGGTTGGTTTAAAAGGCGACTTGTTGACCCATTTTTCTTTGCAATCCGGATGGCGACAAGGGGTAGGCTGTTGTCTTGTCGAAATGAACATCGTAGATCGGGGTCTTCGAGCGTACATGGTATATGTGGCAGCCCGTCTGGAACGCGCATCATTTCTCCACTCTACTTACAAACACGTCTTCCCATAGCCCTTTCTTTGTCCTTCTACACTCACTTGAAACCTTTCCTTTGCTGTCCCTCGCTTGTAGAGCCCAGCAAACTATTGTTTTCGAAACTTCGTCTGGCGAAATTTCAACGCTCGACGTCATCCCAATTGTTAGCTCAAAGTCCACACGAGCCCATAAATTCCAGCCATTGACGACTGGCTGCACCTCAAGATCATTTGCAAGGTCGCTGGGCCTCCGAATAATCAGCAAATATGACGACCCCCAATGAGCGGCCGGAGCCAACCTACAACATGGACAGCAACATGCATGCTCCTGCGACCCACCAGCACTCCTCCGACGATGATGGAACATACGTTGGCGAAGATCTGAGCCATCAGCATTCCAACACATCGGCGTCAGCGAACCCTCCAAGACCTGCGACGGAAACTCGACCGCGTTCTGGAACCCATTTGACGGTGGAGACGCAATACGACCACCCGAACTACCAGATGCCATCACCCTCTCAGACACGCGAGCAGGCGAGCAGACTTGACGATGACCTTGCGCTACTCCAGATTGAACGAGGCATTATGGATGCTGAAGCGCTCGAGAGGGGGAACTCCGTTAGTCGCTCCATGCAGCGTGTTCGATCCCGACGCGACGAGCCCATAGACGACTTTGACGCAGCGACGAACCCTCTGCACGAACAAGCAGCTCGTTACAAGCCTCCAGAGAACCCCACCACCAATTTCTCGAAGTTCTTCAAGAAATTGCACAACTCCAGTTGGGTCGTTAGGTACTTCACATACATTGTGCCCTTGGTTCTCATTATCCTTATACCTCTCCTTCTCGGAGCCTTCGCTTTCCCGGATGCGACTGTTGGTGGCGTTGAACTTGTATGGTTCTCAATATGGCTCATGATTGTCTGGTTGACACTTTGGGCTGGCAGGGTAAATTCTTTACATTTGCTTCATGAACAAACTCTGACGTTTACCAGCTACTCGCAAAAACACTTCCATGGCCTATTGGACTTGTCTCTAGTCTCTTCACGAATAACAGTAAGAAGTGGAGGGATATGGGAAAACAGCTCGAGCTACCAGCAACATTATTCTTCTGGTGGTTGGCCATCGAAATCTCCTTCCTTCCTACGATGAAAATCACAGTGTCGAGGACCAGGGATGGCAAAAACCATGAACAAGGTTCTTGTTTCATTCTTCGTCGGATTCGTCTTGAATTTTGTCGAAAAGATCATCATCCAGCTCATTGCTATCAGTTTCCATCTTCGAACCTACCAGGACAGGATCGAATTGAATAAATTTCAAATCGGCAGTCTGGTCAAGCTCTATACGTATTCGAAACAGAAAATCGCAATGGAGGACTCTGAATTCGAGCGCTACGACCAAGGACCGTCTGGCGCACGCACTCCCGGCCAACTGGTTACCGAGGCTCAGAAGAATATCAAGGAAGGCTTTAACAAGTTTGGCGACATTGCTGGAAAAGTTGCTGGTGATTTTACTGGCCGCCAAGTCACCTCGAGCAACCATCCCAGTCAGGTCGTTATCCAGCTGCTTAGTACGAACAGTGGAGGTCAGGTTCTTGCTCGCCGCTTGTACCGTACCTTTGCACGGCCCGAAACCGAGACAGTACACTCCGAAGATTTAAAGAACGCTTTCGAAAGCGATGAAGAGGCAGACGCTGCTTTCTCTATGTTCGACAAAGATATGAACGGCGATATTTCAATGGAAGAACTGGAAGCTGTCTGTGTTGAAATCGGTCGTGAGCGCAAGTCCATCACAGCATCGCTAAAGGATCTTGACAGCGTTGTCGGCAAGCTTGACGATGTGTTTATGTTCATCGTCTTCATTATCACGGTCATTGTCTTTATCTCGCTCATCTCGACTTCGGCGTCTGGTGTGCTTACGTCTGCTGGTTCGACACTTCTGGCTCTGTCTTGGCTGTTCTCTGCAACAGCGCAGGAGTTCTTGCAGTCATGCATCTTCGTGTTTATTAAGCATCCTTACGATGTTGGCGACCGCGTCCAGATATATGGTAACAGTGGTGATTTGGGACGTGGCGATGATTATTTCGTCAAGGAAATTGCTCTCTTCTACACCGAGTTTAAGAAGATGCAAGGCCATGTTGTTCAGGCACCAAACAGCTATCTGAACACATTGTTCATTCTCAACCACCGACGCTCTGGAGCTCTCGCTGAAGCCGTACCTATTATCATCAAGTTTGGCACTACACTCGAGCAGATCGACCGCCTCCGCCAGATGTTGCTTGAATTTGTTACGTCGGAAAAGCGTGAATACCAGACCAACATCCTTACCGAGCTGAGGGCAGTCCAAGAAGTTCATTGGCTTGAGATGAACGTGGTTTTCTTCTACAAGTCGAACTGGCAAAACGAACTACTACGTCTGCAACGTCGTAACAAATTCATATGCGCACTTACCATGTCTATCCAGGAGTGTGGCATTGAAGGACCTCGCATGCGTTACCCTGGTCAGAAGGAATCGTTCCCTGTCTATCTCCAGAACCTTCAGAACGCCCCTACACCTGGTGTTGGACACAATGGCAACCCGGATAACCCGAGTGGACAAATTAACAATCAAAGTCAAGATCAACCTTTTGTGCCAGCAGCAAACGACGGATCCAACGACGCTCCTGATGGCAACGGTGGTCCCGCTCGTCGCGGCTCTATCCTGCGCCAACCTGGTCAGAACCGTGGGGAGTCAATAGCTGCAATGGGCCGACGCGTCGACTTCTCGCTGGGCATGAAGGGTATGATTGATGATCCCAGCGGTGATGTGCTGGACGATCGTGACATGGCAGCCCGCCAAAGAGCTACCGTTGTTAGAGTGACATCACCGTCACGACACTCTCAGGAGGGAGCGCGATCATCTCAAGATACCGGCCGTTCCACGAGCATTCAGCGTGTTGGCACAAGCAGCACTCTGGGAGCGAGAGAGCGTAACCACCGAAACAGGTTCTTCAGCCGTGGCCGTAATGGTGACGAGGAGATTGGCATGGCTAACATACCCGAGGGTGATTTCGACAGCTCTTCAGGTGATAAAGAGAAACTAGACCCACGCTCTGGGCTTGTCAGTCCTAGAGCGGTGCGGATGAGCGAGGACTCTCGTGCGCCTACCTCCTCTGGCGCTCTGCACTCACAAAGTCTAAATCCGGCCAACTCCATTGCTTCAGAGAGGAGTTTTGCATCCCCAACACGAGCTATGACCGACAACATTGAGATGAGACGGGTCCGTTAATCTCTCGATGATATTATTTGTCTCTGTTTCCCTTTCTTTCAGATGGCGGGCCTCGAGGCGCGGGCATCACGTGTGAGTCTTGTAGTTGAGCTTCTGAAGCAGACCAAAGGCAGTGCGCCGGGTCATGCGTCTCAATTCTTTAATCTTTGCCTAATAGCGCGCAGGCAAGCGACTATAGATTCTTGGACTAGGTTGAATTGTACTTTGAAAATCGCATGTCCCTTCTTGCTCTCGTGCCTCTAGAGAACCCCCAGACGACGATAGCGGCTGCTGACAGTCAAGCTGCCGCTATCGTTTATACAAACTGTCATGGGGATGATGTATGCACTGGCCTGGCCCCGTATAACACAACTGCAATGTTCCCTATAACACAACTGCAATGCTCCCTATAACACAACTGCAATGGCGTCCGTGCCGTCAAATGCAGTTTGTTTCTCGCCAGACTGATCTAGACAGATGAGGACGTACGGTGAGGGATGTTTCGGTCTAACACGCAATCGGACCGCGCTACCATCGCGTAAACAAAGCGAGGCACCGACCCCCTGCAGAAGTGGGGCGGCTTCTGGCGGTGAGGAGAAGCAACCGACCTTCAGAGATTCTCAACGAACTCGCCAGTTCCCGACCTTGAAACTACTGCTACAACCTGTTTGATACAGCGTCGACTATCCACCATGCGAGGAGAGGTACGTCTACCTGCATTGCCCGTCCCAGACACGCCCATCCATCCTGCAACAACCGCAACACATGCTCTCCTCTTACGCGCCTGGGACACGATGGTTGCTCCGCTGGCTCACCCGCACGACACCTGTGTGCTGGCAGAGGACAAGAGCGTCGCACTGAGCATCAATGGCCCCAACATTGTCGCGGATACGGGCTATGGGTAGACATAGGGACTACGTGCTGACCGAGAGCTTTGCAGATCTGCCACCTCCACATCGGCCAGGCCGGTACCCAGCTCGGTAACAGCGCCTGGGAGCTGTACGTCGCGCAAATGCACGCGTCCATCACAAAGCACAACAGCTGACGCAAACTCTCCAGGTACCTCCTTGAGCATGGCCTCAAGGCTGACGGTCGCCCGGACCCCGATGCGAAGGAGCTCAACGAGGGCGGCTCGTTCGAGACCTTCTTCACGGAGACTGGCAGCGGCAAATATGTCCCTCGCTCCATCTTTGTCGACCTGGATCCCTCTGTAGGTGACAGATTGCGCACAGCATATCGAAATGCTAATATGCACAGCCCATTGACGAGATCCGCACTGGTTCCTACCGCCAGCTGTTTCACCCCGAGCTGTTGATCAGCGGCAAGGAGGACGCTGCCAACAACTGTGCGTATCTCTACGCGCCCTCTCCACCTAACACGACTGACCTGAACAGATGCTCGTGGTCACTACACAATCGGCAAGGAGATGGTCGACAGCGTGATTGACAAGATTCGCCGTGTCGCCGGTACGCAGATCGCGCTCAGAATGCTTGTCAATTAGTACTGATAGCAGGCAGACAACTGCTCCTCGCTCCAAGGTTTCCTCATCTTCCACTCGTTCGGTGGAGGCACAGGTTCCGGTTTCGGTGCTCTCCTCCTGGAGCGCCTTTCCACCGACTACGGCAAGAAGTGCAAGCTCGAGTTCGCTGTTTACCCTGCTCCTCGCGTCTCTACCTCCGTCGTCGAGCCCTACAACGCCGTCCTATCGACTCACAGCACTATCGAGAACTCCGACTGCACATTCCTCGTTGACAATGAGGCGGTCTACGACATCTGCCGTCGCAGCCTGGATATCCCTAGGCCCAACTACGAGCACCTCAACCGCCTCATTGCCCAGGTTGTCAGCTCCATTACCTCGTCCCTGCGATTCGACGGTGCCCTCAACGTTGATCTGAACGAGTTCCAGACCAACCTGGTGCCCTACCCGCGTATCCACTACCCTCTCATCAGCTACGCCCCTGTCATCTCGGCCAAGAAGAGCTCCCATGAAAGCTTCAAGGTTAGCGACCTTACCTTCCAGTGTAAGTATCCTACCAATACGTCCAACTATGGCACCAACTAATCGTTCCAGGCTTCGAGCCCAACAACCAAATGGTTGTTTGCGACCCGCGCAACGGCAAGTACATGGCTGTTGCTCTTCTGTATCGTGGAGATATTGTTCCCCGCGACTGCACAGCTGCCGCTGGTGCGCTTAAGGCCAAGTCCTCCTTCAACCTGGTCGAGTGGTGCCCCACTGGTTTCAAGCTTGGAATCAACTACACCAAGCCCATCAGCGTCCCTGGCAGCGAGCTTGCCGCCGTCGACCGAAGCGTTTCTATGCTGAGTAACACTACCGCCATTGCCGAGGCCTGGTCACGTCTTGACCACAAGTTCGATCTTATGTACTCCAAGCGTGCTTTCGTCCACTGGTACGTTGGTGAGGGTATGGAGGAAGGAGAGTTCTCTGAGGCCCGTGAGGATCTCGCTGCTTTGGAGAAGGACTACGAGGTGAGTCGTTTACCTCCTTTCTTGAGCGGGGTGTTGGCTAACAGTGTGTTCAGGAGGTCGCTAGCGATTCCCTCGATGATGAGGGTATTGAGGAGGGCGAGTACTAAGCGTTATACCACTATGATAAAGAGAAGCTTGGACGTTTTGTTGGGTTTGATATGTCAAGTTGTCGTCGTGGGTTTCTTCTGGGATACAATGTCCCGTAGACAATATGTAGATATATCAACATGTTAATCCATGGAAGCTTGAAGATCAGTCACTAAACTTGACATGTTGCCGTGTTGCCGTCCTTCCTATGCATTTCTACAGCATCCTCTCAGTCGCGAGAAACTTACATAACCATGGCCTGTGATATTTGCAGTATAGAGCAACAGTTACGAGCTCTCGAGAGTGGCAAGGTTTTGTGGCCATGCATACGCCTTTCGATGCGCGGTCAACTGATTCTGGTAAGGGTTGCGAGTGCGGCGAGATTTACGGGAATGAGCCGAAAACAAAGTCACGTCACGTCATGGCGAATCGAGCGAGCTCCCCGCATTTGTCGTGCTTCGCGCTTCGCGCTTCGCGCTTCATGCAAACGGACACAACTTCACAATTCCTCACCATGTTCAGCCTACCCAGAATTTTTCTGCCGTCCTTCCTCACATCAGGAAGTGGCAACCACCAAGCAATCGACCTCCCGTCTGTTGAAGTCCACGATATCGAGACTGCGGCGGAAAAGCGCCCGCGGACCTTGAAGCACTTGATCAAAGCGAACCATGCAAACTACTCGATCATATACCACGACCTGCGTTTTCATAACCACACACCGCATGTATACTGCTCCAATGCCTCTTGTGGCTGAAGGTAGCTGCTAAGCTCACTGAGTAGATACTGGGGTCCGCGTATATCCTCGGAGCCACTGCAGAGCATTTGAATGACATTTATGAGAAGGAAGCCGAGAGCCTGGAGCCGTGGCATGATGCGCCGGCAGAGATTACCAGAGATGACTGGAGGGATTTCTTGGGGAAGAGAGAGTAAGTGTTTCAGTAAGTAGCGTGGATCGGTGCTGACGGTATGTAGGTACCAGCGCGCTTTCGTGGATTTCTTCGAGGACCAGCTTGTTTTCAGGCGATACGATGTTGAACACGTACTAGAGGAATATCTACTGGGTGGGAAGGAGCCGTTGATCAATGGCGTGATCTCAGGACTCGCGCATCCCCTCATCCACCTTGGATACGCCTACGAACTCGGGTCGACGACCGTTGCGATCGAAGCTCTGGCTCTCGCCGCATGCTTTTATAGTCCCCTCCACAAATATATTGACGACACCTCATACACGAAGCCGAGTCCTTACCGAAGTGTCGACCTCCGTGATATTCTCGCCAAAGTCCAACAAGACAAGCGTTTCGATGGCCTATACCCGCATCGTAGCGGAGACATCTCAAAAGTGCTGGAAGAACAAGAGGAAGCACTTCTGGAATACTGGAATGCGTGGGAGCTGTCAGATCCGCAGAAGGCGTTCCAGCAGTCGCAAGAACTTGCGGTCACGATACTGATGGGTACCGAAGCGCCAGAGGACACGAAGTTCGACTTCTTCTTCGTGCATATCCTCACTTCTTCCCATGCGGTCCGTGTACTGCTTCCTTTAATACCGGCTAAATTCCATGTCAGTCTGGTACGGCAGTGGTGGCTGTTTACACTAGCTGTATACATTGCGCAGACGCGCCCTCAGATCGACCCAACGATCATCGAGAGATATCAGCTGAATGGACGAGGCTGGAAGTTTGTCGTACACAAGGCCCTTGACTCGGCTGAGTCTACAGACGCACACTATGTTAAAGGTAGGACCACACCTTCTTCCCTCAGATGCCCCACTAATCCCATACAGCATTGCGATGTATGAAGGTAATTTCAGAAACGTGGGGCGATGACTCACATTACTTTGAGAAGGCGGCAGTCAAGTTTGCACATGAGTTTGAGCACTGGGGAGGTTTCATTACCGAGGAGGATGCTGTTAATTTGGCCTACCCTGAGAGGCAATGAGAGACAAGGCTACTGGACGGTAAATTGCCATGACGGAGTTGTAAGCTAGGGCGTCATAGGCGTGTATGGTATTAGGTGATCCTTCAGTCCAGACTCACATGTCCACTTGTCAAAATGGGTATTTCAAACCCAACTCGCATATATTGACGATAAGCATATGATAATGCCATGTTTCGGTGTGTGGAAAGACCTGAAATGTCGATACCACAAGCGTCTTGGCTTTTTGACAAACAACAGCCACAATCATGCAAGGGCCGGCAGATCGGTGATCGAAACTTGTCGCATCGTGCACTGTCGTGATTCGTTGGAGGCCTCATGCTTATGCATGTTGATAGAGGGTCTTTGCAGCAACCAGAGTCTTCAAGCACAAATGATGCTTCTAGAGGACTAGTCTAGCCTGCACGAAGTGGGGTTGTTAATGCTGTCAGCTCGGGCTGGGAAAGCTTCAGAGAGCTCCAGCATGTGTACAGAAAGTAAGACTGGCCCATTGAGGGTCTCATGGATGCCTCGGCGGCGCAGAACAGGATGCGCATCGAAGAAATGATGGAGACAAAAAGATCCTCAACCCCGCTGACTGTGATCACGCGCTCGCCGTCGCCCTTGGTCTCAAATTTGAAGAAGAGGTTTCCAGCGTATTATCGTAGCAACGTCATACCGACGCATCCGCGGTCTTTTTTTGGTAGCCTGCGAATCCCATCAAAAGCTTTCCAGTGCCAACTAAACCCACTTTCGGCACGCACGCGCCACACCTTCCGGGATCACAAGCACTTGCGTCATACCGTGTGCATCAAGAAAGTGAGTTCACCAGAAGGAGACCGGCAGCACTGTGGCTCCGGCTAGTAGTACTCCTGGCGCATCAGGCCCTTACTCTTCATCTTTTTTTTTCCTCTCACCGAGAATTTGCCTTCGCACAACAACTCTCTTCCCTACATCCCTTCGCCCCATTCCGTCAGCTTGCCCCACCCTGCGAACTGGTAGTCTAACCACGCAAACCCGGGTACAGCTCTGACACCAAAATACAAGATGCCCACCGCACTCAAGAAAGCACTGGAGAAGCTCAAGCCAGGCAACAGCAGCCATGGCTCCGATGACGAAAGCGGCATCAAGTCACCCAGCAGTGTGAAGTCGCCAGCCAGCTCAACTGCCAATGGCAGAGCCCAGTCGCCGCAGGTCACGCCGCGCTCTTCTGGTATCTTCGCCCACAGGCCAAGCGGCGAGATGAGACGCGACCAGATTGTCTCTCCCACAGAGAGCAGGTCGAGCCTCGATCAAGGCGCCGCCCCACGCAAGTCCATGACTGGTGTTTTCCACCGCGGCACACAGAGCCCCAACCGATCCGGCTCGAAGGATCGCAAGCATGAGAGAAGCGGCTCACTCTCCACTCACAGCCCAATGCGTGTTGTCAAGGAGAAGCTCCATATGGCAGACTCCTCCAGCGATGAAAGCAGCGCCCCCTCAACCGAGCGGGTGAACACATGTCTCGCAACCAGCTGCGTAAACACGAGAAGCACGCACAACAAGAAGAGCGTCACAAACAGAACCAAGAGAAGGAGGCAGAGATCGAGAGGAGAAGAAAGGAGATGGAGGAGCAAGCAAGCGCCGAATTGACGCCAGAGCAGAAGGCGAAGTATGGCGTAGTCCCTCCCAACAGCTATGCAGGCGAGTGGAAACACCAACAGCGCATCAACTTCCAAGATTTCTCTGCTGAGGATATTGGCAAGGAGGTCACCTTCCGTGCTCGCATCCACCACCTCCGCAAGATGAGCTCCAAGTTCGTGTTCTTCGTGTTCCGTCAGCAGCTCGCTACCATTCAGGGCGTTCTTACAGAGCACTCAGATATCTCAAAGTACATGCTGTACTGGGCAGAGCATCTCGAGGTTGAAAGTGTGGTCCTGGTCAGGGGTATCTTACAGGCGCCCAACTCAAAGCAGGGCGAGGTCACTGGAACCACTATCCACGATGTCGAAATCTCCGTGCACGCTCTGTACGTTGAGGCCGAGGTCTCCGAGCACCTCCCTTTCAACGTATACGAGGCTGAAGTCACACAAGCCGATGTCGATGCTGAGATTGCTCACCACGATCATAAGGAGGGACACAACCGTATCAGGATTGCAGACAGGACACGTCTGAACAACCGTGTCATTGACCTACGATCAACTGCATCGCAAGGTATCTTCCGCATCCAGTCCGGTATCTGTAGTCTCTTCCGTCAAGCTCTGGATGAACAGGGCTTCATTGAGATCCACACACCCAAGCTGCAGGGTGGCGCCACCGAGTCCGGCGCCAGTGTTTTCAAGGTTGAGTACTTTGGCCGTGGAGCCTTCCTTGCCCAGAGTCCTCAATTGGCAAAGCAGATGGCTATCTCGGCAGATTTCGGCAAGGTGTATGAAATCGGTCCTGTGTTCCGCGCCGAGAACAGTAACACATACCGTCACTTGACCGAGTACACCGGTCTGGATCTCGAGATGCAGATTGACGAACACTACCACGAAGTCCTCCGTGTTCTTGACCGCACGTTCAAGACAATCTTCAAAGGCATTTACGAGCGCTTCCGCCCTGAAATTGAAGTTGTGAAGAAGCACTTCCCTCATGAAGACTTGGTTTGGCTGGACCAGACCCCCATCATTCCATTCGCCGAGGGTGTGCGCATGTTGAACGAGTCAGGATGGAGAGACGACAACGGTAACCCCCTTGACGAGAATGAGGATCTGGGGACTAGAGACGAAGTGCAGTTGGGTCGTGTTATCAAGGAGAAGCTCGGCACTGACTACTATGTGCTGGACAAGTTCCCAGCCAACGCACGACCATTCTACGCCATGCAAGATCCGAACAATCCTGAGCTCACCAACTCGTTCGATATCTTCTGTCGTGGCCAGGAAATCCTCAGTGGTGGCCAGCGTATCCACGACTCCAGGCTGCTGCTTGACAAGATGTCCAAGCTTAAGATGGATCCTTCGACCATGGAGGAGTACATTCAAGGCTTCCAGTGGGGTGCGCCACCTCACGGTGGTGGTGGTATTGGTCTGGAGCGTATTCTCATGCTTTTGTTGAACCTTGGAAACATCCGCCACGCTTCGATGTTCCCGCGTGATCCCAAGAGCTTGCCTGAGAAGCCAGTCGTCAAGCAGCTGCGCCATCCAGATGCGAGCACTATGCATCCTCCTTGGGAGGGACAGGATCGAGTCTTGGCCAAGATCGATTTGCAGCCCATTGAGAAGCTCATCGCCAATTACGGAGACGCGACCAACACATCGTGGCTCGAGCCTCGCACGGAGGTCTGGCGTGACCAGAACACTGGCGCAGCCGTCGGTTTCGTGCCTCAAGATGGCTTTGCTATTACTGTTGGTGACCCATTGTGTCATGAATCGCAGTACCTGAAGACCATGACCGGCTACCTGAAATACATCAAGAAGGAGCGCAACCTTAAGCCACTTTGGCTGCTGGTGGGTGCCCCTGTGGAAGAGGTGCTTGCCACAAAGTTCAACTGGCGAACTTTCTCAGTCACCGGCGAGCAGCGAGTGGACCCAGCCCACAACCCTGCAGACAAGGATGCAGATGTGCAGCGCAAGATCCGTCATGCCGAGAAGGAAGGTGTCAAGATCAGCGACTACCCCATTGGTACACCGCCACCGCCAGAGGTCAAGAAGCAGGTCGATGCTCGAGTCGAGGACTGGTTGAAGGGCCGCAAGGGCCGTCAGGTCCACTTGACCAACATCCACCCTTGGCAGGACGAGGAGCACCGCCAGTACCACATTGCACAGACGCCAGATGGCACCATTGCTGCCTTTGTCGCAATGGCACAGCTTTCACCTGACCACGGTTGGCAAGTCAAGTACTCGCTCGATTTCCCCAATGCCCCCTCAGGCTCCATCGAGTACATTGTCACGCACGCCCTCAAGACCGTCGCCGCTTCTGGTGCCGAGTCGGTCACCTTCGGTGGAGGAGCCAGCTCCAAATTCACTCCGGGACACAACGTCAAGGGTACTCGCGTCAAGGTGCTTAGCCGCGCCTACCATGCCATTGCGACCGAGCTCAAACTCACCAACAAGACCGAGTTCCGTGAGAAGCTTGGTGCCGTCGATGACCCGAGTTACATTTGCTACCCACCGCACGGGCTGGGCCCCATGGCGATCAAGGCAATCTTGAACTTCTTTGAAGATGATGACATGTAGAAGGTTAATGATACATGGTTAGTGAATCGTAATGTAGCGCAGCGAAGGCATGATACCACCGAGGCGTTACGGCTGAGTACACGAGCTAATGACTGCAAGTTAGCTTGCTTCTCTTTGTTAATGTAGTGAGTCTGACGGTGCTTCGTTTGATTACCTATAGATGACTTTGTTCCCTAATACAATACCCCTTACGCTATGATTGATCATCTCAATATCACATGCCGGTGACTGCTTTAGTGATACTCTAATATCTATCAACATCAGAATGATGCATGTAACTTGGACGCTGACTGCCTTAGCGAGTAGGTTAAAGTTCAAAGAACAAGACAACTTTCTGCTCCTTGCAGCCTTACACGTGATAACGAGGGCCCTTCTATCTACTAAATCTTCATGTGACGAGCACAAACCAGCTAATGGCACAGCTCCGAACCCGCTTACGTCTGCAAGACATGCAACGGTACATATACTGAGGCTCACGGAAAATCAGCACGGCATTCCTGCTACTCCACAAAACTGCATCAACCCCCACAGCAGGTGCTCTCAATGCAGCAGTGCAGCGCACGAGACTCGGACAAAAGCTCATCGTAATCGGGAGGCAACCTTAACATGACGGCAGCCGAAGCGACGTAAGCGACGTCTCTGGAGGAAACTCGGTGCGGGGTACGGAGTCGAGAATCGGCTTTGCTGTGATTCGTCGATGCGGGCTTACCCCACGATGAGGACGGCTGGGCGGCGTGTGGAGAGCCTCGTGCAGGTCTTGAGTTTGTCGGATGCATGTTAGTCGCCATGTGTATTTGGAAAAGGGCGACTTCTGCGGCGTCAGGTCTGAAGGAGCTGGAGGATGGAGGCGTGGAGATATAAGACAGGCGCGTCGCCGGGTCTAGGTGGAAGAGCAAGAAATCAAACTGAGCTGGTTACGTCAAAGAAGTGCACTTTCTGTTCGCACGTCGCCTCTCCTTCAGAGTCCTTGTCTCTCGGGTTTTACTTCCCATCACGACCTTCACCATGTTTCTCACGGTGCTCCTCACGCCATATACGCTGATTCTACTCCCGGTTCTCTACTACATCTTGCCTTACCTCCGCAATTGGCAGATCAAGGACATCCCTTCACCGTTCCCTGCGGCCTTCACCAATCTTTGGCTCCTCCTGCAGGCCCGACAGGGGAAGCGGTACCTAGCTGTAGACAACGCGCACAAGAAGTACGGAACACTGGTCAGGATCCAACCGCACCATGTCAGCATCGCCGATGCCGACGCGATCCCTGTCATCTACGGCCACGGCAATGGAATGCTGAAGAGGTAGGCGAAATGACAAAGTTTTTTTAAAAGAAAAAAATTAAAAAAATTAGAGTGGCACTGACAGATACCAGCGAATACTATGACGCCTTCGTCTCGATCCGCCGCGGTCTCTTCAACACGCGCGACCGCGCCGAACACACGCGCAAGCGCAAAACCGTCTCGCACACCTTCTCGGCCAAGTCGGTCCTCCAGTTCGAGCAGTACATCCATCACAACCTCGAGGAGCTGCAGAAGCAATGGGACCAGCGCGCCGCCTCCAAGCAGGGCGGTTGGTACCAGATGGATGCCCTGCACTGGTTCAACTACCTAGCTTTCGACGTCATTGGCGACTTGGCTTTCGGCGCGCCGTTCGGTATGCTCGAGAAGGGCAGGGACTTTGCAGAGGTCAGGAAGACGCCGGATGCTGAGCCTACGTTTGCGCCTGCCATCGAGGTTTTGAACCGTAGGGGGAAGTCTCTGGGTACGTTAGGCTGTCCAAAGGCTGTCCATCTCGAGGCTAACGTGGTCCCAGAACAATCGGCATCCTCCCCAGCTCAAGCCATACGCAAAGTACTCCCCAGACCCCTTCTTCAGCAAGGGCATGAAGGCCATCGAGAACCTAGCCGGCATCGCCGTAGCGCGCGTGAACGAGCGTCTTGCACGACCAGACACAGACCGGGTCGATCTCCTGGCGCGACTGATGGAAGGCCGCGACGAAGCGGGCAACAAGCTTGGCCGCGAAGAGCTCACAGCCGAAGCCCTGACCCAGCTCATCGCCGGCTCAGACACTACGTCCAACACTTCTTGCGCCCTGCTTTACCACTGCCTGCAGCACCCCGACGTCATCCGCAAACTGCAGCAGGAGCTCGACAATGCGCTGCCGAGCGGCGATATCCCTACCTACGCAGCCGTGAAAGACCTGCCGTACCTCGACAGCGTCATCAAGGAGACTATGCGCATCCATAGCACTTCTTCTCTCGGCTTGCCCCGCATCATCCCCCGGGCCCTGGTCTCACGCTCAACGGACATCATTTCCCTCAGGGTACTGTTCTCTCCGTCCCAGCGTACACGATCCATCACTCCAAGGAGATCTGGGGTCCAGACGCAGACACATTCAGGCCCGAGCGTTGGGAAAAGGTCACCGAAAAGCAAAAGGCTGCTTTTATCCCCTTTAGTTATGGGCCGAGGGCGTGCGTAGGCAGGAATGTTGCCGAGATGGAGTTGGCCCTCATTGTCAGTACAGTGTTCAGCCGGTACGAGTTTGAGTTGAGGCAGGGCGAAATGGAGACGAGAGAGGGTTTCTTGAGGAAGCCGCTCGGTCTCGAGGTTGGTATGCGCAGGAGACAAAAGTAGTGACATTACAGTAGGACATAGAGGTTGTTAGAATTTCCTTCTTTTCTTGTATGTTTTTTTGTGGTAGCTAGCATTAGTCCACGAGAGCGTGATGAATTTGTAACCATTATCTTTTCCACTGAGCAAAATCGATGTCATCATAAGTCAGTAAGTGCTGCTTGCCTGTTGCGTTATACATTAACCATACCATTTACCAGAACCCCCTTGCAACGTTGCTGAGCCATCTGCCGGTTCAGAGTTTGTCTCGTTTGTACGCTCGCAACTGACGGATCACTGCCGGTGTCTTTGCCCACTCCTTCCTTTCGCCGTCCTTCACAACGACGACTTTCTGTCTCTTTTCTTCGATGGTCAAACCAGTGTCTTTGAACATCGGCATTGGAGGCTTGACAGGAATTTCTGGCCATGCATCCTTCGCCTTGTCTGCTTGCTCCGATCGCTGGATGTCTTTGAAGTCAAAGGCTTCAGGATATCCTTCGTGTCGGCTAGCAACATCGCCATCGAACATGGCAGATACCGAAGCTGCAATGGCGGAGAGAGACTGTAGTTGCTGCTGATGCGCTGTGATCCACCTCTTTAAAATCGCTTCGTGGATCTTCTTGAGACATCCAATGTCGCCATCCTCATACGCAATTCGAGCAATGTGCAAAACTCGTTCAATTCCCTGAAAGATCGAAGACGTCCAAGCTTGCCGAACAGCCGTACCTGGCCGTAGTCAGTATACTATATGATGTGGTAAGGAGGGGAACGACAGCTAACCTGAACGTTCAACTGCATCCTGTTTGTAAATGAGCCTTGCAAAGTCTTCGATCTTTATATATGCTGCTGCAAGCGCTGCAGCTTCGCTGACCTCTTGGCTGCTCTTCGGTGGCTCGGTACTGAACGTCATCAAGGCAATCCACTGATTGCGACACATGCAATAGTGATCGTCCTTAGGAAGGTCGGCAATGATCGAGATGAAATTCCGTTCCCGATACGTGTAGAGCGTTGGGCGAGGGGGCGATTGCAAAACGACCCTTCCGATAGGGCGTAGGCTCAAAAAAGGCTCCAGAACAAAGAATGTTGCTGCGGTAGCCTCATCAGAATGCCAGCGCTGCCTGCATGATGGTGCTGGTGTGACTGATAATCGCCTCAAAGCCGCTGGGCTGGAGTCGGACGGTGATGGTGATATAATCTCGACAAACTTCCGGATGGTATCTCGCAGTTGGTATAGTTCGTACTCTTCATAGGATCTACCGAATCCGCTGATCCCCCTGATGTTTGATTGCGTCAATCCAAAGTTGACCTGGACATCCATGTGGCGAATGCGACGTGCGGCTGGTTGACAGAGTTTCTTGGTGAGCTCTTTGAAGATGTGGCAGGTATTTTCACGATCCCAACGCCTCCCGAATACCGCTATGTAAGTTGGCCACACACTGACTTGAAACTTGAGTTCGCCATATATGAGCAAGGCGGCCTCATCGTGGAATTGGCGGTTGACAAACAATACTGCAGTATGAACGGCATCAGGATGAGTGCGATTTAGTCGTTCGTCCCGGATGACACCTGGGAAAAGGTATCGAAAGATCATTAGTCGTAGCTCTGTCGGCAGGCGTGTGATGTAACAAGGAAGCTCCTCAGTTCCTTTCTGATGTTCGTCACAAAAGTGAAATGGAGGCGCGTGCGGTGCGAGTCGATTGCACATATAGCCGCATGCTGCAGTGGCCTGGCACCGACCAGCTTTACCGTAGTCTCCGTACCACTGGTGTGTTCGACATACGGGAAGCATGCCGTCGTCGAAAACATGCGCCTTTCGACTGCAGCGCTTGGCCGAATATGTGTAACCGTTGCAGTGAGAAGCTATTGAAGTGCTATGGTGGTCGCAGTGCTCTTCATGGGCAGATTCGGTCCCGCTGTCGAGATCAGAGTCGTCATTCACATCATAATCGCCGCCGTAACAGCTGTCCGATTGGTCATCGGTGTAGTAAGAGCTGCTAAGAGAGTTGAATGTGTAGCTGGGCATCGCAGGTACAGGACTGGAGGGAGGGCTTGGAGGAGGGCTCGAAAGCGGAGTCGACGCCCTCCTAGTTTTGCTGCGTGTACCGACCATGATGAGGGTGAGTGATGAGGTAAGAGAAGTGTCGCCTTGAGCGAAGTCGATCTGTCAATCCACAAGCCAGGGCAGGAAAGAAGCGCGACGCGTCAAAGCGCGTCATCACGTGCTGTGCGGTGAGTGAGGGAAGGAGTGGTTGAGGAAAGTAAAGTCCACCTCGGGGCAACTGCAGCGCAAGGAACAGGGTACACGTCAGCACGTTCAAATTCTCGCCGTTGTTGGAAACTGCTCTGCATTGACGGGCATGTGCTGCGCAGTCTTTGGCCTTGTACCTACTTTGCACACTGCAAACGTGCTGGCACCATTGCTGATTCGTCGCTCCTTCATGAGACGTCCACTCTGGTGAACCATTCCTTGTTTGAAACTCTTCGCTGGCAACGTTTTGTTCAATGCAATCATTACGCCATAACACCTGTTCCATTCCGCTGCCCTTCACTGGCCTCCTTCTTCAATCCCCCATGCCCACAGCGCTGCCCACACATGCCCCACGTGTCATCGCTCAGTTGATGAAGTTCACACAGAAGAAGTGCAGCAGCAAGCTCCCAAACACAAAGTCGGCAAACGCGCGCTCGTGCGAAATGCTCTCGAAGTCGGCCTTGTTCTCCGGATTGGTTTGGATGCGCAGGGATGCTGTGAGGACGAATTGGCCAACGCAGGCGCTGAAGCCGGACAGGAAAGCGTTGAAGGGCTGGTTGCATGTCAGTACTCGTGTCGAGGGTTGGAAGTGCACCTGGAGAGGCGCTGGGCAGGACTCACAAAGTTGCCAACAAGCACTACGTAGAGGAATTGCAGGGCGCCGACGGCGACTAGGAATAGCATGAAGCTATCCAGCAGCTTTGTGCGCTGTGTGGTCTTCTCAACATAGCGGTTCCATACGCCCTGCAGAATGTCTTGCGCGCCGTTGGAGGCCTTTGGTTTCGCGGCCGAGTAGGGTGTGCCGGGGATGGTCTGTGGAGCGGCTGGGCGTTGCTTGGGCGGCATTGTGAAGAGGTTGGGGGTGGAAACGTGGGGTGGAAGGCAATGGATTGAGTTGTTGTGTTGGGTGCGCACGATGAGGCCACATTCGTCAGCCCCAGGGCGGCAGGATCCTGGTCGGCGCCGGCACTGCGGACGAGCGAGAGCTCCCCGCAGAAACACCAAGCTCATGCCGTCATGTATCAGCTTCTTGCACCATTCCTCACCCACCCCCTTTGACAACACTACTGGAATCCTGCTGAAGCTTCAGAACCCTTTGAGATCTGGTAATCCACTATAAGAACTGCCAGCCCCCACAAGCACTATGGTGAGAACCGCTACGAGCTCCCCTCGGGCTCCCCGCCCAATCACACGGGCCCAATTGCACTCGATGCTAACACCGCCCCAGTCTCTCGGCAGCACCGCTCTTCTCCTCGGCGCGCTCACCGCCGGCGGAGGCATCACAGGCTACATCCGCACGGGCTCCATCCCCTCGATCGCCGCCGGCGTCACCGTGGGCCTGCTGTACATCTTCGGCGGCCTGCGCATCCAGAACCGCAACCCCTTCGGAGTTGAGCTGGCCCTGCTTGCATCCATCATCCTCGCCGGCAGCTCGATCCCCCGCGCCATCAAGTCGGGCAAGCCGCTGCCCATTGGACTGAGCTTGTTGGCGACGTTTGGACTGTATACGTTTGGTACTGCCTTCCAGAGGGGCAGCGCGAGGGTGTAAACAAGAGAGAAAAGAAAGAAAGAGGACCCCAGGAAGAGCATGTACGTTGGGTACCCGTAGGAATACAATGTCTCACGGTTGAATTTTTACTGTATCATCCTGCATGCTACGGATTACGATTGCTATTGCTACGGATTACGATTGCTATTGCTATTGCTATTGCTCAGCTCACTGCTCTCCGTTCGCCTTTCCCAGTTTGAACTCCTCCCTTACAGCCTCGCCTAACCGTCGGATGCCCTCGTCAATCTTCTCTGCTGGCGCTGCCGCATACGTTGCTCGGAAGAACAGCGTATTGTGGCTCTCCTCGTTGTCCGCATAGAACCAACTCCCCCTCATCGCCAGCGCCCCGTGATCAATCACCTTGAGGAAAATTTCTTCCTCAATCTTCTCAATGCTTTTCTGCGGGTAGTCAGGGTGCTTGGTAAAGTCGACCTGCATCCAGTGGAACATGCCGGCCATGGGGGTTCCAGCTCATAACCTCGCGGGGGAGGTGTTTGTCGCAGGAAGCAAGGATAACGTTGCGGCGCTTGGTGTACTCGAGGCGGATGTACAGCAACCAGTCGAGGTAGCCGGCGTGGCCCCAGTGTTCGTCGAGAAGCTTGAAGAGTACGAGCTGCGAGACACCCGACGGGTTCTGCGTCGACACGTCGGCGTACTTTTGGAACCTTTCTACCACTTCGGCTGACGCTGTCAGCCATCCCATTCGCGATCCCGGTGCGATGATCTTGGAGAAGGAATCCAGCCGCATGACCCGTCCGTCTGTGTCCATGGAGAGCAGACTGGGCACGAGAGACTGCAGGAACTCGGCATGGGACTTGGGTGGTGGAACTTCCGGGGCGTTGGGGCCTGTGTACGGCTGCATTTGGAGGAAGTAGTATGGCTCATCTTCGATGATGTAGATGTCGTGCTTTTGGCACACCTTGTACAATGCTCGTCGGCGCTCAGCGCTCTGTGTTGCGCCCGTGGGGTTTTGGCCCGTGGGCACCGTGTAGAGGAGATGAGGCTTACGCGAGCCTCGTGTGTTGACGTCCCAGTTGGACAGAATGGCATCCATGGCTTCGGGGAGCAGGCCTTCAGCGTCGATAGGAACACCGCATGCGCGAACACCCAGGGGACGTGCTGTCTCTACAGCCGCCGAGAAGGTGTACTCTTCTGACAACATTATGTCGCCGGGCCTTGTTATCAACCTTAGAGCCATGTCAAGTCCAGAGGTGCTTCCAACAGTCATTGTGCACCGCCAGTCTTCGTACGGAGGGTCGTGCACCATCTCCGTATGCTCGGTCACCCATCGCAGCATCTGTGCAGCTCCAGCGCCCTGACCATAGTTGAAAGCGGTCGAGATATCGAAGGTGGACTTGTTCTCTGCGAGGTCGTGTTTGCCTGCTGTGAGAACGACACCTGACTTCTTCGTCTCCGCTTCGGAGAACTTTCCAATGGCCGGTACTTTCATCGACAGTTCTTCGAATGGGAAATATTCGCTTGAGGGTATTCCACCGCCGAGGGAGATTATACCCGGTGTGCTTAGGTACTTCGCTGCTTCCTTGAGAGAATTGCCTTTTCGTATCTTAGCTTCATGGCTCAAGTAGTCTGACGAGTACACGTTAGCTTCTGGTTGTCACAGCAAATGCACCACGGTGATGTCAACATACGTTGCCATGATTTCGCTTTGGGCTTGTGGTCGTGTGATCGTAGTCTGAAGTTGGCTGTGTTGGCTGGAGCTGCAATTCCCCATTGCGCTTTGTCTGTCTTCTTTCGGCGTCCATACATGTCGTTGCTTTGTACGGGAGCAGTCAAAGGGTTGGGTAGGATAACTCCTGTGGTGTCTGACACTCCCGAGACTTCAAGCGAAGGTGGTGTCATTGTTCCTGTTCGGGTTGCAGTCTCAAGCGTGTGATCGTCAAGGATGTATCAATTGGTGGCGGTGCTTGATAAGTTTTAACCTAGCCTTACAAATTGCAGCAATTAGAGAGAATATAGAGCAATTGGCGGTTGTGGGGGTACGAGTCCCTTTATCATTGCTGCTGTATCGGTGTAGTACGCCCTGCACGCGTTTGAGACCCACATCATTCATACCCGATTAGTAGCGGCTAAGTACGGATCCGACAAGTAAAGTCAAGCGACCCAGTAACAGGAGCCGCTAATTCAATACATGTACTAGCTCCACGCCCTATACTCCCAACTGCTCTCCGAACACCCCCGTAGAGTCCTGCTTGCGATAAGGAACGACAGTCTTGTGTGTCTTGAATGTGATCACTGTCATCTCTGTAGATGCGGAATAAAGAAGGATTTAACAATACGTAAGACGTATGACGTGAGGGGCCCATCGGTGGTTTTGCGAGGTCATTCGTACCAGAATACACGCCGGCAAACGCTCTAGACGGACAAAGCCGCAGTCAAGCGCGCTTTAGAGGACCCGGCCACGCACATTAACATGCTACTCACAACGAGTATTGAGGATATCGACTGACGGTGTCTCATATGCATATCGTGCGAGAGTTTCAGTACTGGCTTCATCAAACCACTATAGACATTATGCATTTCCATCATCTACCTCTCTATGTAGAGTCGTTACTTCCTTCGGATCTTGGTATAAAACGCAACACAAATGCCCAACACAAACACGAACGGGATTTTGACGCTGAAACCGAAGCGCTTTATGCAACCATACCATGCAAACCAGCCTTCACACCCATAGTGATAGCCCAGTGTCCTTGGAGACGATGCCCTCCCTCCGTGTGCGTATATCATCGAAGGGGAGAAAAGCGAGACACCACAACACCTTCAAAGATGGGTGGATCTCACATGACCGTGCAGTTCTCGTCTTTGTCCTCTTTACCGTTCTTACCCTCTTTCCCGCTTTTCTTGAGCTTGCCTTTGTCGTTGCTCGTTGGTGTATATGCTTGGCCCGACGCAGCAGCCTGAATGATGGCAAGACGCTGCTTTGCTCTTTCGTCTCCGTGATCGGCAGCTTTGACGTACCAGACATTCGCTTCTAGCGGGTCACGTCTGCATCCAATACCCATCTCTGTAAAGTAACCGCAGGCATACTCAGCTTTGGGAAGACCTGTATCGTTTAGCGGTTTGGGTCAAGAAAAACAGTGTACGTTATACTTACCATGCTCTGCAGCCTTCTTCGCCCATTCATATGCCTCGTTCTCGTCCTTCTCCAACACCGGCTCGGCACCAACCATGTACCATGCACAGAGATTCATCATCGCTTCGGGGATATTAGCTTGCGCGGCACAATTGTAGTAGTGTACCGAAAGAGCCGCATCTTTCGGACAACACAGTAGTCCATGCTCGTAAGCCTCTCCTAGCTTCAAAGCCGCCGCTGGATGTCCCAGTTCTGCGGCTTGCGTAAACAGCTGGACTGCGTAAATCTCGTCTTTGAAAATATCGTCTCCGTAACCTGTTTCGTGCAAGAGACCCAGCTCGTATGGCGCATTGTTGTACTGGTAGTCGGCGGATTCAGAGGCACGCTTGAGCCACTTGACGCCTTCCCTGTATTTACCCTGGAGACCCATATCACCTCTCAGGCATGCAGAACCAAGTCGTGTCGCGGCTCCAGGATGGTTCTTTGATGCTGCAGCACGGAAAAACTGCACGGCTTTGGCGTAATCTTTGCGACATCCCCAGCCAAACTCGTAGCAAAGAGCGGTACGGTACCCCGACTCGGCGTGACCATGTTTGCTCGCAGCGACAAACAGTGGAAATGCTCGGTCGTAATCGGGCTTGTCCTTGTTGAACAAACCGGACGCATATCCATCTGCGAGGTAGTACTGCGCGAACGGGTAGCTGCGATCGGCTAAGCGCTGCAGAATCTGCCGTGCTTCCTTGAGCATCTCTGCAGGTGTCAGCCCATGATCATCGTTGGTAGGACCGGATGCCGTGATCTCGCGTGCGACCTGGACCATGAACAATGCAAACTCGTACTGGACTGGACTGTCCTGCGTCTTCTTGACGTTTGCCCTGTACATTTCCAGCGTCTTCTTGGTTTCGAGTAGCGAGGCATTCTGTCCGACAGCGCCTCGCAGTTGCGAGTTCCTATGTTTGCGGCTGGTGCGATTTGTTGATTGTAGGGCAAGTTCAGCAAATCCATGTAGGATACAGGCCTGACGTCTGGGGACCGGCGGGTTGCCGAGGCCTGTCGCTGGTAGTTGATTGGGGAGCTGTTGGGCGAGGGGGAGCCGCCTACGGAGAGACGTGGAGAATGTGTACGACCTTGGACATTCAGCTCCGAGCCCAGGGTATAAGCAGAGCTGGGTCGCACGTGTGTAGTGCGGGGTACTTGCAACGGTGAACCAGAGCCGAAATCGAAACCGTTGGAGTGGTTCGACTCAGCACCGGGCGATTGGACGGGAGAGTGGACAGGAGAGCGCATGGGGTCGTGAGCTGGGTACGATGACGGTGGCGGCGTTGGCTGCGAGTAGCGACCGGCCTGGTACTGTTCGCGCGGCGTATAGACCGAATCAGGCTCGTCTTGTATGCTTGCCATCTCTAGGTCTGCAGCATGGGAGTATCGGCTGGGGTGGGAGCCGTCGCTGATGTGCAGCTGACGGATGGGTACGTCTCTGGTCACGGTTTCCGAGGGTGCCGAGTGTCTGTTGGCAGCGAGCTCGGGTGTCTCTCTCGATGGTGTTCTGGAGTGACCGACGGAGCTTGGTGTAAGAGACGAGCGCGACTGGCGCGACTCGCGCCCTCCTGCGACTGTATCAGGATGTTCGTCGATGCTGAAAGACGGGATCGGCGGCCTGCGGGTGTGGCTCGGTTCGACACGCTCTTCGGTGGCATGGGGAGGTGGGATCGGCGGCAGGTCCCGTGCAGGTGCTGCTGTTGCTGGTTCCGCCATCGTCTGGTAGTGTGTTGCGTCGTTTTGGTGGCAATGTGTCGTAGCTACGGTGATGCACCGTACACGGTAGATTCAGCGGTGGGGCAAAGCCTCTCGTGGGATCACAAACAGGCAGGTCGACGTCGATCTGCAGTGCGTGTGGGTAGTCTGCTGCGTGTCAGCACCCAAGTTATGGCGTGGAATGTGCAGCGTGCCGGCAGACTGCAAGACATGCATGAGCCTGAACCCTGCAAGGCAGCCGAGGGGACGTACACGGTACAGGTTACAGGCACAGGCACAGGCACAGGCACAGGCACAGGCACAGGCACAGGCACAGGCACAGGCACAGGCACAGGTACAGTGCAGGTGCAGGTGCAGGTGCAGGTGCCAGTACAGCAGAGGAAACACGGCACTGGGTACCTCTAGGGTGCGCTGACGCAGATTCTACCTTCTGCTGCGCGGCGTGCTGACTGGCCTGGCCTCAGACCTCGGGGCGCAGAGTGGGCGTGTGGCAGTATGTATGTATGGATATGTCTCGAGTCGTGGCCGCTCAGGCTTCCCCACTATCAGCTGCAGCGAGGGCAAGCACGACGGAGCGCGCAGACGTGATCCTTGAAGCAGCCCCACGCAGATGCCCTCTTCTCGTTTGCACTAAAAGCTTGGGCTGCTGATGCTACGGATACGAGCTGCTAAGCACCGCAAATGGGCTGGTCGTCAGCAAGTTCAGTTACAGTTCAATGGCGCCGCCCTGGCAATCGAGTCGTATACTGGACTGCACGCCGCGTGAGACAGACATCTCGATGCCGAGGAGATACCCGGCAGCGTAGATTTCTCGTGTGCGTGTAAATGATAGAATCATCATTTGCCGCGGCTAGTTTCGCTATGGCTAGTGCTGGAGGTTGATAGCCACTGTTGAGGAATGCAATGCACCCAGCACCCAGCACCCAGCACCCAGCACCCCAGATCCGTCTCATCCCAAGGCAGACTGCTGCATATTGCCTCTGGTGGGCGAATGAAAGCCATGGCACAGCGCCAGAGGCGCGTGCAGGCCAACTGGAAAGCCTGTAAGGCCCTCGAGGCCCCTGGTGGCCCTGCAGGACTAGACAGTGCAAGCGCACGGCACCAACTCATGGACCCTGAGTCTTCACCGGATAGATCTCGGCTGTCCGTCAGTCTTCTGCAGGGACAAAGGGGTAGAAGGATTCTGGCGCGGTCTTCGTGCGTGTTCGTTAGACTTCCAATATGAGGAAGCTGCCTCTAGAGTGCGCCATCGTGCTGGCCTCGTTGGGCTATTCGCCTCGGCACAGACTATGGCTGCTAGTGGCAGCATTGCATTGGGGCGTCCTCTTTTGCGGAATCGCTGAGAGCCGGGGGAAGAAACATTCAATCGTGAGCCGGCAAGCAGCACCGCTGGAGGCTTTCAGCGTGGTTACCAGTACTCTCAAGGCTTGTAGTCCTTGGATTTACAAGAGGCATTCAACTCCCATCTGCAGATCATCTTTAACCGAATAAGGCACTAATGGCTTGTACCCGGCTTTTTCTGTAACGCAAGAACCAGGATCAGCCGAAGGCAATGCGTCTGCTATGGTAGGGTAGCGGCAGGCTCGCTTTTCCCATACAGCGGGGATGGGGTTCCTGAAGGTGCATTTTGTTGTTTGGTGAACCTGGTAGAACGAGCACAGAGGCGCACAGGTCGTCTGCCTGCCATGGAGCCCACTCGATACGACAAGGCGAAGACGACAGTTGCCTGCGCCGAGGACAATCTGCTTGTCGTATCACGATGCTCGCGGCTCAGGGTACCCGTAGTGGCTAGCGGTGGTAAACAGCGTCCAAAATAGCACTGGCTGCTGCAAGTCGCCCGCGCCGCTGCTTCTGGCAAGGGGCACTCCGCCCCATCTTTCAGTTGACCTCGCAACTCCCGCTCCAGCATCAGCACCGAGCCCTGTTGCCCCGTCGTTCGCTGTCGTTCGCCGTCGTTTGCTGTCGCTCGCTGCTCTGCCCTGCTTCCGCCTCACCATCCTTCTTGCGGTGGCTCGTTCGCTGTTGGCCCACCAATTTAGCTCGAACGCCTTTGAATGTTGCACCTGCCCGGGCTCCCGCATCAACCCCCGTGCACGTCGCCCCCACAGCAACAGCAGCATCGACACCACAGCAGCCCGTCTCCACCCGCCTGCTCTCACAACACCGCAGCACCGCACCCTCGTACCCTCGCACCCTCGCACCTCGCACGGGAGAGCGGCGCTTCTTGTGCCGTATTCTTTCACCGCGGCCCTTGCTGGCCTAACTCGACTGGGCCGTGTCACGCTGGGCGAGATTGCATTCCTCGACAATGTCTCTGCAGCAGCGACCAGACGGCTCCCGGAGGGAGCAGCGACATGCCTCGCGCGAACCAACAGCGCACCGCCGCCGCCGCACTTCCGACGCCGAAAACACGCGTTCGCATGACCGCACACACAGCCATAGCAAGAGTGGCACCCACTCCCACGCACGCCCACTCCCCTCGCCAGGCACTCCCGTGCCTATGGAACGAGACCCCATCATGCGCAGCCAGCAGTCGACCTCTGCGCACGAGCTGGGCAGAAAGCGCAGTCTGATCCGCCCGGAGCGTCGCCGCGTCGACCCCAGCGACCCCAACTACCACTACCGCAAACACGCCCAGAGGATGAATGTCCACCCCTCGACCACCGGCAATGATCCCATCATGGAAGATGCCCTCGAATCCGAGACCGTCAGCTCAGACAGTACCGACTTGAAGCCGCCACACATGCGCAATGCTTCTGGCGGTGGCTACAACGACAAGCAAGCACCATTGGACGATGATTCGCCCCATGCTGCACGCAGGCTGACACGGAGCAAGACTATGGAGAAGCTAGAGAAGCAGCGCGAGAAGGAAAAGGACAAGATGCGTCCGCCAAGCCTGTGGAATGTTTACTGTGCCATCATCACGTTCTGGTGTCCGGGTGCGGTTCTCAAGTGCTTCGGCAAGCCCCAGAAGGCGCAGCAGCGTGCATGGAGAGAAAAGGTCGGCCTAGTCAGCATCATTCTGATCATCTGCACATTCGTTGGTTATATCACATTCGGCTTCACCGAGACCGTCTGCCCATCTGGTGGCAATGTTCGCCAGCGAGTCAACAAGGTCGGCGGAGGATACATGATCATTCACGGCAGAGCATACGACCTGGCGCAATCCACGCACCCTCTCGCCCGAGGCATCCCCTCGGGAGCCAACGTTCTCTTCGACCTTCCCGAGAAGCATTCTGGACAAGACGGCAGCTTCCTCTTCCAGAACGTCAATGGCGCTTGCAAGGGTCTCATCACACCCAAAGACAATTCTGGTATTCCCGAGACAAATGGCAACCTGGGTTGGTACTTCCCTTGCCGTACTTTCAACCAGGATGGCTCCAGCAAGCCCAACACCACTTTCCTCGAGTACAACGGCTTCCAGTGCCACACCTCGGACAACGCTCGTAAGGCCTTCTACGGGCTGAGGAACGCCGGAGACGTGTACTTTACCTGGGACGATATCCGCAACAGCTCCCGTAACCTGATGGTCTGGGGCGGAGATGTCCTGGACCTGGCACTGCTTGATTGGTTCAACAGCACCCAAGTGAACGTCCCGTCCATCTTTGATGATATCAAGAACAACCCTGCGGTACGCGGAGTTGATGTCACTCGCGCATACTCTTCTAGCTATGAGAAGCAGGTAGCACGCTGCTTCACTGAGATTATCAAGGTTGGCTCTATCGACACCGAGAGTATTGGCTGCATTGCTTCCAAAGTGGTTCTCTACGTCTCGCTTGTCTTCATTCTGGCTGTTGTCATAGCCAAGTTCATTCTCGCTCTGACTTTCCAGTGGTTCCTCAGCCGAAAGTTCGGTGCTGACAAGACTTCTACGGGCAAAGCAGACTCGAAACAAAGGAAGCAACAGATCGAAGAATGGAGCGACGACATCTACCGACCACCACCACGACTTGCCGACCCTGCTGCTAGACCTGACCGTTCGAGCAAGCGTGGTAGCACCTTCCTCCCATCCACCTCTAGGTTCACTAGTCCCTACGCTATGGAGAAGTCGACCAAGACTCGAGCACCGCCAACAACTATGACCAGCCAAAGTGCAGCCTCCCGCCTGGTTTCGTCCAACGGCGGCATGTACAGGCAACTGAACGCTAGTCAAGGCACACTTCCTACGACATACCTCGAAAGCAAGAACGAAGGTCAATCTCGATCAAGCCTACTTCTCTCAGGATCGACGGAACAGAACCGTTATTCTAGTGTCATGGGCGAGGAAGGGCCTGGCCCATCCGGCTTCATCCACGAAGCCGTTGTGCCTCAACCTCCCCTGAATGGCAGCCATTTGGCTATCCTCTGGCTCACTCCATTTGTCTGGTGACAGCGTATTCCGAGGGCGCCGAAGGCTTGCGCACCACGTTGGACTCAATTGCCACCACCGATTATCCAAATAGCCACAAGTTGATCCTAGTTATTTGCGACGGCATGATCAAGGGTCAGGGTGAAGATCTGACCACGCCAGAAATCTGTCTGGGTATGATGAAGGACCACGCAGTTCTGCCTCACGAAGTTCAAGCGTTCTCCTACGTTGCAGTTGCTAGCGGTTCGAAGCGACACAACATGGCCAAGATCTACTCAGGCTTCTATGACTACGGCGAAGACTCTCGCATCGCATCGGACAAGCAACAACGTGTTCCAATGATGGTCGTCGTCAAGTGTGGCACCCCTGATGAGGCCACTAAGTCGAAGGCTGGCAATCGTGGCAAGCGCGACAGTCAGATCATCCTCATGTCGTTCCTGCAGAAGGTTATGTTTGACGAGCGTATGACGGAGCTTGAGTTTGAGATGTTCAACGGTATCTGGAAGATCACTGGCATTTCGCCAGACTTCTACGAGGTAGTACTGATGGTGGACGCCGACACAAAGGTCTTCCCGGATAGTTTGACTTACATGATATCCGCCATGGTCAAGGACCCGGAGATTATGGGTCTCTGCGGTGAGACAAAGATTGCCAATAAGAGGGATTCGTGGGTTTCGATGATTCAGGTGTTTGAGTAAGTGTTCCTTTTGACGTAGGACGATTGCGCCACTGACAGCGGTAGATACTTCATCTCACATCACTTGGCCAAGTCGTTCGAATCGGTGTTTGGAGGTGTCACTTGTCTTCCCGGATGTTTCTGCATGTACCGCATCAAGGCTCCCAAAGGTGGCCAGAACTACTGGGTTCCGATCCTGGCTAACCCTGACGTTGTCGAGCACTACTCGGAAAACGTGGTTGATACATTGCACAAGAAGAACCTGCTACTGCTAGGTGAGGATCGGTACCTGTCGACACTGATGCTCAAGACGTTCCCCAAGCGAAAGCAAGTTTTTGTACCCCAAGCTGTCTGCAAAACCACCGTACCGGACGAATTCAAGGTCTTGCTGTCACAACGTAGGCGATGGATCAATAGTACAGTCCACAATTTGATGGAGCTGGTACTAGTGCGAGATCTGTGTGGCACCTTCTGCTTCAGCATGCAGTTTGTCGTGTTTGTCGAGTTGCTTGGAACACTGGTTCTACCGGCCGCCATCGCCTTTACCTTTTACCTAAGTAAGCCTTGGTACGCAAGCGTTAAGTAGTTTACCATGCTGACATTTCCCAGTTGCCATCTCCATCAAAGCAGCCGTCTTGAACACGGCAGCGCCCGTTATCCCTCTCATACTCCTTGCGCTCATCCTGGGACTGCCAGCGATTCTGATCATCGTCACGGCTCATAGCTGGACTTATGTCGCGTGGATGTTTGTTTACCTACTGTCCCTTCCGATTTGGAACTTTGTTCTTCCAACGTACGCCTTCTGGAAGTTTGACGACTTCAGTTGGGGCGACACACGGAAGACGTCGGGCGAGAAGACGAAGAAGGCGGGACTGGAGTATGAGGGCGAGTTCGACAGTAGCAAGATCACGATGCGAAGATGGCACGACTTTGAAGCAGGTAAGGCGCACAATTTTCCCGGCTGATGTTTGTCACTAACATTAAGCGCCAACAGAGCGGAGACTTAAGACACCTGGCGCAGGGTGGACATCGGCTGGGGGTGGCCGCAGCAGCAGCAGCAGCAGCAAGGACACGAGACGTACTATGACAACTGATTTCCGCATTGTGGCGTCGTTTTGGAAGAGAAGCTGTCCGGTCGCTTGCGCGGTGAGCTAAAAGACTGCATATTGCACTACGTTTCTTGTTACTGCATTGCTAGGGTGCTCGGATGCATTATAAGGCCATTCTGCTCGCTCGCATGGGTATTATTATTTGTAGATGTTGGAACGCGGCGATACAGAGGCTAGCTAGACTAATTGTAGTATTTATTCATTCCTTCACCCAGCCTGAAGCTCCCGTGTAACCCAAGGCACGACTCGGGGTGATGGAAGGTTTGGCAGCTTGTCATGCTTTTACCTGACACTCCCGTCTCCACTGTGCACTGACAGTCGTCGTCGTGTGGCGGCTGCTGTGGAGTGCCAGCGACTGTGTACACGGCATACTCGTGCGAATCTTGGCTGGAGGTACCCCGTCACACACAGCACCGGAGAGTGGCGGGCAGCCAGGCCGATGCTGCTCTCGTGTAATGTCAGTATCCGAATGTGGACTGACATTATCTCGTCTCGCTTGTTGACACCCTGACACGGGCGCAGGACGACCAAAAGGGCAATCGAGCCACAGGGCAGGGAGGGCTGGCGAGTGGGCGACGAGTGATTCGCTCCACGCATGAGCTGTGCAACGTCGCCAGCTCGCAGGACCCGCCGAGGGTTGAACGTTGTCGTGTTGGCAGGCCATGTGAGCTGTAGCACACCCCCGCCTTTGCTCGTTGAAAAAAACCGTTGTGCAACTGCACGCCTGGAAGCACACTGTGCCGGCCGCTTAGGCATGAGAGTGAGCGACAGGCTGCACGGCGACGAGCACAGTGCTGGGGCGCGAGTAGGTCGAGAGGGGGTGTGCGGAGGGTTCCTTGGGCATCCATACAGCAGCCTAGCACGGTGGCATGGTCGAGTGGCTGCTGGCCGACGCAATGCCGCGCCTGCGAACCACGGGGTTTCGAGCAGCCTCTGCATGCGCCTGGACTTGGACTTGATCAGCGAGGCGTGAGGGTGAGCGAGAGCCGCCCTTTGCGTGCATGCATGGTTCGACGGCTGGTGCATGGTGCAGGACCCCCAATAGTGCCGCACAACAAAGGCACCCGACATGGCCACCCCACAGTGCGCGCAACACTGCTACGGCAGCTTTGTCGCCTGCAGCTCCCGTGCAGGTGAGCGGGCGAGCAGGACAGGAGTCAGTCAGCGTGGCCAGCGTGGTGCGTGGTCAGCGTGTCGTTTGGTGTTCCTTACATAGCGCCCGCGTCCACATGTGTGTCTGGTGAATGCACGTCGTCCAGTAGCAGCAGCCTCGACCCCACGCTGCCAGAGCGATCCGCCGCGCCGCCCACTAGTCGACTGACTGCAGCCGTTCGCACCTCCGCCGCATACACCGCGCGCCCGACCGCAGTGTTCCTGTCCCAGCGGCTCTGCCCTCCATTCTGGCTGGCCGACACACCGACAGCGGGCTGCCATGACCAGCCCGCCCTACTCGCTGCCACACGACGACAACGACGACGACGCCCACGCCCACGCCCACGCCCACGCCCACGCCCACGCCCACGCCCACGCCCACGCCCACGACCTCCTCTCCGCGCCCACGCCTCCCCACAACGCCGCCCTGAGCTACTCGGCCGACGCAGACACCAGCGCGGTCACGGGCCCCGGCACAGGCTCCTCGACGTCCTTCAGCGCCCTCGCGGCCACGGCGACCCTCGCCACGCTGTCGGACAGCAGGCCGCCCGCCAGCCACGGAGAAGATGAAGTCAGTGACGCCGACGAGAGCGGGGCTATATCCTTAACACACTTGACCGACCCGCCCGCGCCGCCTGCCCTGCTCTCCCACGCCTTGAGCTCCGCAGGTATCCACCTGCACGCCGCCATGGCCCACTACCACGCCTTTGCACACGACACCATACCGCCGCCGACCAGCGACATGACCTCGTTCCACGTCAGCAACGTCCACCTGCCCCCGCCCCCGCCCTACCTCGGGCACCTGTCCAGCTCCGAATCCTCCCTGGAGCCCCCGCCCACCCACTACGAGGCCCATCTCAGCATCAAAGACAAGGCCCAATTCGTCCCCATCACCTCCTTCTTCCACTACCTGACCCCCGAGAGGCCGACCGTGCCTGGACTCGACCTCGTCCAGGTGCCCCACGCCATCACCCGGGATGACTTGCAGGGCGACAAGTACGACTTCCAGGGCATCGACTGGAGCATACGCAACACCACAAGATCTTCGGTGCGAAACAAACGCAGAGTCTGCGAAGAGGACAGGCTCTCGCCCAGCGTCAAGGAGACCCGCATGGTACGCAAGCAGTTCAGCCAGAGCTGGGCCAACACTAATGCAGACCAACAGTGGACGCCTCCAATACCCAACACGGACAGCTTCTTCTCGTTCCGAAGAAACACGACTTCACATCGTGCTTACTTTCCTCACTTTCAGCTCCGGAACGTCCTGGCGGCCACATCCAGGAACGATGTTTTTTACGCCGCAGGCCACAAGGTCTTTCGTACCGACGCCGAGGGCTCACCTGCCGAAGCAGTCGTGGATCTGAGCAAGAAGCTGGCCCTGGACGGTTCCATCACGACGATTGCAACTCTCAACCATGTGCTGATAGCGGGTGCTTTTGAAGGCGAGTATGCCATTACCGATTTGTCCTCCACAACAGCCACTCCTTACACCTTTGGCCGCACCTCAGACTTTACCTCGGACGCCAAGTCAAAGATTGTTAACCACCTACACCTCTTCGAGTCCCGGACCACGTACCATCCCCAGGCTGTCTTATGCTCGAATGATTACCGGTTGCGTATACTAGACTGCACGACCAACACCTTCACCCACAACTTCCAGTACTCAGCTGCCGTCAACTGTTCAGCCACCAGCCCCGATGGCAGAATGCGCGTCGTAGTTGGCGATTTCCAAGAAACACTTATTACAAACGCCGAAACAGGACAGCCCTTTGAGTTGCTCAAAACCCACACCGACGATGCTTTCGCGTGCGCCTGGGCTGATGACGGTATCCACGTGGCAACCGCAGCCCAGGACTCGACCATCGTCGTCTGGGACGCCCGATATTGGGCCAAGCCCCTTACAGTCCTTACGAGCGAGCTCAGCATTCCCCGCGCTCTGCGCTTCTCACCGGTCGGCTCAGGCCCACGAGTCCTTATCGCTGCCGAAGCAGACGACTATGTCAACATCATCAATGCGCAGACGTTTGAATCCAAACAGGTTTTCGACTTGTTCGGCCCACTCGGTGGCGTGACGTTCACACCCGACGGCCAGTCTCTATTCATCGCGAACGGGGAGCGCAGATTCGGCGGCATTGTCGAGCTAGAGCGCACAGGCTGGGCCGAGCGAACCGCAAGACGGCGATCCTTTGACAGCGACCGCGATGAACTGATGGCGGACTGGGCAAGCGACCTCGACCTCGACACCTGGGGCAGGTCGCATTCGGGCGCTCTCGAACGGCAGAGGAGAGGTGTTGATATGAGCCAGCTTGTCGTATGACGGCTGCTTTGTAGATGTTTTACAAACCCCACGGAAAAGGTATTGGAGGAATTAATCTCAAAGCATGACGGTTTCTTTCTTTTGCTTTTATGGCGTTTATAGAGGCGGTATATTCTTTCTGCTCTCTCTCACACGACTTGAACGAACTGAACTGGACTGGAACTAGGAATTGGGAGATACCACAGCATCATCGGCATCGCGACTGGTGTTGACGAGTATTTTAATACAGCATTTTCCTCGCTC
This sequence comes from Ascochyta koolunga, assembly GCA_026119515.1. Taxonomy (NCBI): domain Eukaryota; kingdom Fungi; phylum Ascomycota; class Dothideomycetes; order Pleosporales; family Didymellaceae; genus Ascochyta; species Ascochyta koolunga. The sequence goes on along the minus strand of JANLCG010000002.1, from coordinate 1,349,617 downwards.
TTTGATGTCGTCGTCGCTCTTTTCTTCTGTTGCTTGTTCAATCTCCTCCCTCTTCCTCCTCTTCGTTATCATCTATACTGTTTTTTTTTTTTTTTTTTTTTTGTTTTTGTTTTGGCTCTTACGGCTACATTAGTTACTCTGTTCTAGTCTCGAGCATATGTTAGCTCAATACACATTTGTTCTATTATATATATACATATATATATACCAAAACCCTTCCTTACCAGTACAGACGCCTCGATGCATTTGTTGATATGATGACATGGAAAGTCAGTTCATGAAAGATGCTGTCTGATGGGCTGCTCGGATGGTGGTGGCTAGTACAGTGCCAAACGCACTGCGTGCACGGAACAGAGGACTGTTGTGTGTGCGCCATGTTGGTGTAAAGGGAAACTAACACTCGCTCTTTGGCTTGGAGACAGACAGGTTCTTTCGGTTCGTCCTGTGTTGTGTTTGTTTACTTAATGCTAGTTCAATGGCTGACGTATTGGGATGGTAGTGATTTGGAGAGGAGGAACATGGCAATGAATGGGATGATTTTCGCATTTCATTTATATTAGAGCATAGCTACATGATATCGCACTTGGCAGGCAGCCCGCAAGGCCCCTCGCCGTCTTTCTTCTCCTGAGGGCCTGTAGGTTGCTCAGGCACCCTCTGTGTCGTCGGAGCCGCTGTCCCAGCTGTCTCGTTCACACCGTCTGCTGTTCTGTTTTCTGTTCCTTTTTGCGCTGTACCTGTATTTGGCGTAGTGGTATACGCCGTAGCTGCTGGCGCTGCAGCTTTCTTTTCGGTGCCATCTAGTCACGGATGCGCCTTAGCAACAGCCTCATAGAAGGCCTTGCCCTGGGCTGTCGCCACGCTGAGTTCCAGAGCAGAGGGCTGGCGCGAGCCATCTCCGCCGGAGAAGGTACCCGCGCCCCACGGCGAGCCGCCGTGGATCTCCTCGAGGTTGGAGAGCTCGGCAAATGCCGTCTTGTAGCCGAGCGGGACATAGATGAAACCGTGATGCACCAGTGTCGACATGGCAGCGAGTGCTGTGCTCTCCTGACCACCACCCTGGGTTCCTGTGGAGATGAAAAGTCCTGCGTATCGGCCCCAGAACGCACCGGTCTGCCATTGCTTTCCAGTGCTATCCCAGAAGGTCTTGAACTGGGCTGGGAAGTTGCCGTAACGGGTCGGGATACCGAAGAGGATACCGTCAAAGTCCTCGAGCTCGGCAGGGTCGTTCAAGGTGCGGATGTCGGTGGGCTTGGGCGGGGCATACATCTTCTGGAGGACCTCGGCTGGGAGAGTCTCAGGGACCTGGAAGAGGGTGGCGTCGCCACCGGCTTCGCGGATGCCCTTCAGCTCAGCTTCGGCCTGCGGGGATGACGTTAGCAAGCTGCAGGAGTGGAGTGGGTTGGAAGGAATAACTTACCAATGTCTTGACATGGCCGTACATAGAGTAGTAGACGATAGCGATCTTAGGAGCCATTGCGAAGGATTAGGGGTATCAAATGCAGAAAGAAGGAGTTGGAGGGCTGATCGAAGAGGGTGAAAGAGGGGTAGCTTCTGTGCTTATATACCGAAGCGTCAACCCCATGCGAGAACATTCCAGGCCGGGCCGATGGGAGAGCAGCAGCTCGGCCATAGCAACGCGGTGTTCTGGCATCGATACAAGTGCTCGGTTTTCCGATCGTGGTCAAGCTTGCTCGACGTGCCGCATTAGCGCCCTCGAAAGGTGGGGCTTGGGTTGATTACCAAAGGCTGACATGAAGGTTGTCAACATTATTAGGGCTTGCACGACTTACTTGCCTCGAGGCATAGCGACTGCGGCATTCTTTCCGTCCTCGACAGTTATGTCTTAATGTTTGACCACAATTGAAGAGGTGTTGGTAAGCATGTCGTGTCCGGGAGAGAGGAGCCTCCGAGCCGCATGCAGCTTATAGCGTGCTGCGTAAGCAAAATACGAGATTGTACCTGGGCCTAACCCTTTCAGGACTACGGTTTTTGGGCAATGGCGGGGTTATCGACCGCCGAGGAAACATAACTGCATATATATCGACAGCTTGTAGCCTCTTTTATCGAGGCTTCTCGTATTATCGACGCTCAGCCTGCACAAAGCTGTACGCTTTCAGAGTCATGCATGGTCTGAGAAGGGCTTGGTCAGCTTCAAAGCCCATGCAAACATCAGCTATTGTGAGAATCGGTGAGAGTTTGCAAATAATACATTGTCGTATGCCTAAGTGAATGCTAGAATGCTAGAAGGGTACAACATCCTGTCATCCCACGGGAATACCTGCCTGAAGAAAGAAAATGAGGTGTACAAGTACTTTTTGTTTTGCATGCCGGTGGCTCTTTGGCCTGGTATCATCCAGGCTCGCCGCCTGTTCGCATAAAGAGTCGTTAAAGTCGTAATGCTGGAAATCGTGATAGGAGTACAGAGGAAGAGAAGTAAAGCATGTCGTTGATCGATCCACAATCAAGTGGAGATGGAATGGAGCCTCCTGCGGACACCAGTAAGGAACTCGTCTTCCTCGATGCGCTGGAATGGGCCCTCCACCTCTTTCTCGTAGAGGCCAGTACTTCCGTACGGGCCTTTGCCGCTGAACTCGACGTTTGATGGCCAGAGTCCGTCAGATATGGCTTGCGCCAGAGCGAAGTCACCATGGACGGAGCCGAATCCGGGTTCAAAGATGCAGTCCGCAAAGAAAAGCTCTACATAGAGCTCCTGAGGGATGGCACTCTTAGCACGTCGCTGGACCAAGGCACGAGCCTGTTGCAGCAGCCTCTGCAATGCGTCTGTGGCCTCCTGAGTCGAGCGCCCGTGCTCATGGCCACACAGGTGAAGCGCGCGCACCTGCATATCGCCCCTGAACCTAGCCTCCTCATGAGAGAATAGATCGGCGCACACAGATGGAAGAGAGATAGACAGAGTCTCAAGCTTCGGGCAGCTGCGAAAAGTCTCGCAAAGATGCTCACTGTCGCTTGGCGATCCAGGGTGAGGGTGCCAAAAGCCATCCTGTGACCGTGGGCTGTGCTCGAGTACGCGGAGTGTGTTACGAGATGCCTTGACAACAGCCATAACACCGTCAATGGTGATGGTGGAGATGCAAGTCATGTGAAACTCCTCAAGCTGGGTAGCAGTACGAGCAATCGCAAAGAGGTCGTCATCAGTAATGGGCATGAAGGTGGTGTCACCAAATATTTTCAGCCGCCTCAATTGGCCGAAGTTGACTGACTGCAGTGCCTTGAGGTCGATCTGGTTTTCTTTCTCGGCGGCCTGCTGTGAGGTTGGGTCGATGCATTGAAGCTCCAATGACTCAAGGGGCTTGCCGCACCCAGTCAAGAGGGTCCGCCATGAGGGTGCATCAAGGTGCCTGATCGTAGTCCATGGAACGGACAGGGATGTGAGGTTGGTGCAGTTGGTGAGAGAGTCGAAGATCATGCGATTCGTCTCGGCGGTGTAGAAACCGTGGAACCACATACGCTTGATCTTAGAGGCCAGCTCTGGAAAGTCGTTGAAGTTCCTTACAGTTTGCTTTAAAGAGGCAAAGGGGTCACGGTAAACAGCCGTACCGGTGGGTCGGTCAATGAGCTCATACAAAGGGTAACTTGATCGCCGGTTGGACAGCTCTGCCCATCGCTGCAGATTGTCAGAATGTGTTCTCTTATCGGAGACTGCGTCATGCTCACCTCTCCTCCCTTCCAGCGGCGGATGTACACATTCTTGAGGGCGTATTCCAGGGCCCACTCGTGCCATTGCCAGCAGACGGTCCGAATGGCAGTAATGGCATCCCACTTTAGCATCTCTGGTGGAACGGGGCCTCTCACATAGCGCTGGAGAGTTGACTTTTGGAGTGGCAGAGGGGCCTGGGACAGTCCAAAGGTATAAGTTGGACCATCTCGAATATTGGCTTCGGCAACCTCCTCGAGGATCTTGGAGAGGATTTCGAACGGGAGCTCCTTGATTTGCATTGAATTATTGACGACGCACAGGTGACTTGTTCTGGTCTGTCGACAATACGAAGCAGTTGGTAGGTAATTGCCTTTTGGTTGGTGGCGATGTAGTGATGAGTCGTAGGGAAGTCGGAGGTAAATCGAGATGGGCTTGGTTAGTCGGGTGGTCTGGATTTCAGGTGAAGGTGGGAAGTTGTCTCTTATAGTCGAAACAGGCCTCGCTCGTCAGAATTGCAGAATTTTATTAGACAAAGGGCACCGTGGTACGTTGTTAGTCAAGAATTAAGAGTTTCCCCAGCTCCATGCAGCAGCGCCAACTGCTCGGACACCGGGTACAAGTGTGGAGCAGGGCTAAAAGGATCATTCTGGCACAAGCAATGAATGACACTGACTGACCAATAAACTAGAAGGTATGCAGTAGCACGCGCATGCTTCCGCGACGGGGAGGCGTTGGAGAGCCTGGTTGCCTCTGCCATGGATGAATTTCTGTGATGTAAGAATTTGCCAAGCGGTGCTTTCCCCGGGCTGGGCAAGCTAATTGAGCGACTCATCCATCACGTGAAGCCGGTCACAAGGTCATCTCGCAATTTTGAAGGGGTAACAGATTGGTGTTTCTGACACATCGAAATCCTTCCGCAAGACCTCCGACCACCGTCTGCCATCCCCGTGCTTGCTCAGCGCTTTGCTGCTGGCGCCCTCTTGCAACTACCCTGCAGCGCTGGACGTTTGCAAAGCACGACACTGGTACTGCCGCAGCATGCCGCCTGCCGCTTCGGTGGCCCTTGATACTTTGCACCTTCCGTCACGATGCTTGGAAAGGAATGTGCGGAGAAGGTGGCTTGCTTGACCCTTCCTGCTCGCACCCGGTCGTACAACTTCCAAGGACGATTGCACATTTCCGCATCTCCTGGCGGCTGCACCTGCCTGTGTCGCCATCGATATCAGGTCTCACACCTTCGATTCCGTCAATTGTCGCCATACTGTGTCTCACGCAACGCATCCGTCTGTGCATCCTTTTGGGATACCGAGACATCCCATTTTTGCCAATTGGATCGTCAACTGCAGACTCGACAGCCCTGTAGCTCAGAGACAACTCAACATGACTTTGTCCCAAACCAAGTCAAAGAACATACCGGGGCCATAACGGCCCCAAGTCTTCATTTCATGAGGTGGACCTAACAGCAGAATTTTCACGATGCTTTCAAGTCATCCTGCTGACACGCGTCTTCAGCGTCTGCATGGAGCTGCTGCAGCTTGGTCTTCGAAACACCTTCTTTGGTAATCTCTTACGTTTTCGAACCTTCCCCGCCATGCGACTCTCATGTCTCCACACGCATCGTCGACGGTTCGGGAACTACTCTAGCTCGGGATGCCAGCCGAACACACCGCAAAGAATCTTCCTGTAGCCCAGCTGCGAGGTTGGTCCTGATACTGGCCAGCCTTTCGGTCTGGCCAGACGCTCATTCTCGCACTGATATGTGCAGATCCTATTCACCAGCACTGTACACCATTCTCTTTTTGATGATTTCGTACGAAGCTGCAGCTGGGTTGTTTTAAGATCAACAACGCTTCCATGAGCTAATAAATACGCTACCCCACAAAGATCTCTGACCCCTGACATCGTTGACTTTTGCCTCCTGCGAAGCGTAAGGTTCAAACCCAATCTATCGCATGCGCTTGCCAAATCCATCCGGCATAAGTCCTCGGGGATCGCCTGCTAGTCCGGGGATAGGATCTGGGTCCATAGGACGGTCACGAGGCTGGCCATATGACACGTCGGCTCAGCGCTAGGCACCGCAACACTACTGAAGACATCGTGACCTTCTTCTTTTCGCCTCAGCTTCCAAGCATCGTGAGATTTTTAAGCTAGCCGAATCAGCAATGTCTACGTGGCAATTGAGGACGAATGTTGGGATCACCGGTTTCTCATGCTGCGGAAAGGCCGGACGCAACAATCACCAATTTCTGCCCAAATACTATGTCTGGGGGTATTTACTAAACCATAGGCATTACTACACCTACACCTGATCAACCTGTATACCCCTGCCCATCTGTTAACGGAGAAAACAAATGCTGCATACATAGGCCTCCAGGATTCTGATAGAGATACGTGATTGTATCCGGCCTATTCCGCATTGTGAAGGCCCGTGTGTGCACTGACCACGGCAATATAGGGCGACACCTCATAACCACTTTGATCAACCGTCACTCCATCGTCACCTTCTTTCGATAGTTTGGTACGCGAAGGAACAAGCCTGCAGAGATCCCGCTTGTAGTGCTGGAATGCTCAGACACGACACCATTGGCATTCCACGTATTCTCAAAACAGAACCTCTATCCGTTGCGATGCGCTCCCAAGCACTCATATTGAGGTTGCGAGATTGACCTTATCACGGTGCAATACCGTACTCGTCCCTGTTAGCCAGGAATGCAGAATGTGCCTTATCTTGGTGGCACAACGAAGCGGCTACAAGTCACCTACGTCCCGGCTGCAAGGACCATACCAATGACAAAACGGTTTGTTATCTTGTCCGGTAAGGAGCACTTCTTCGAGACCTACCATACCCAAGAGACCTGTCTGGTATAGCAATGATCTTTGAGGTGGTTCAGGAATTCACACAATAAGGTCTTGCCAATTCCAGGACGGCTTGTTATCTTGGTGAACATTGTCCTGGGGCCACGGCGTGCAATGGGTGCTTGAAGAGATCTATTTATTAGGAAATCGTTATGATGGTCAAATATTACTAGCACAATTCATAGTCATGAACGACCATAGGACGTTGGAAACAAAACATCTTGACCAGCTCAGAGTTTCTTCAATATTGTTTCTTGGGTTGTTGACCTAGCTTCACGCTATGGATATATTCTCAACAACTGCAGTCACGCTCTAATACCTATCATACTGCATAATGTTCACTGACTTGTACACTACGTTGACCTTCAAGAGATCATGCAGTTGGACTGAAACTGCCTTCAAGATGAAGACAAGAAGCAGGATATGAAAGACCCAGTAACAACACCAAGCGAACGTGAAAAGGGGAGGGCTGAGAGGGACCGGTACCAGGGGTACTCGCGCAACCTGCCCACTCATCGCTGATCAGAAGAAACCAGCGCCCTTGTTCTTCACCACCACAGCCCCATGTTCCAGCGTAGATACGCTCACCGATAACCCTGCATCACATTCTACGTGATAGTCCCGATGGCGGAGAGGTCTCGTCATCGTGAACAAATAGTCCACAGCCAAAAGTCAAGCTATCGGCAGAGCTACGGACGCCCTTTCCTCCCCAAGCGACGCTGTACAGTTAAACAGCTATTCTAAGCAGCGAGACGATCGCGTCGGACAGAGCACCACTTCCGAATAGTACCGTCAAATACCGCACATGACACGCTGATGAATGCGTCTACAGTACGTACCAGACAAGCCCCTGCCTCCCAACACAAGGGTCTACAAAGCATGACTTCGCAATATGTACTTTACTGCAGCGGGAGTTGAGGAGAATCATAACCAGTCACTGCGATGTAAGAGCACGAGTAGATTGGGTGCTTGGAAGGAAGCCGCGTATCTCTTTTCCATTGCTATGTTGTCCCCAGAGTCATCTTCTCTACCCTTTACACTCGGTAGCGTTGTTTCTACTGACAATGTTGCTGTCATGGGCGACTGTTCGCAGTTCGGAGAGCGTGCTCCTTATGTCGTCGTTGGTTCGTAAGAGACTCTAAAGATGTGTCGGCAAAAGCGTCTGTCCTCATAGATAAATGATAGCATAACAAGAGATCTAGCATGTATCCTCAGATACCCAACTACCTATTTTACAGTAAGGCTCTGGAGGAGAATGAGGCGTGTATACCTGTCCTTCATCAGTAGGCTTTTTCATATCGGCTGCTCTACGCTGCACCCTTCTTCTCTGGGTTGCGTCTTCTGTCTTTCTCTTCTCGGTGGCTTGCGCTACTGTTGACTTGTATCCTTCGGTGGTCCTGTAAGCCTTGTTCCATTGCTTCCCCTTTTCTCAATTCTTGAACTCATCGTTGTCGGCAAAGATGACATTCGCTTCGGTCAGATGCTGTGAGATGGGGAGGGATGAATTATAGATTTCCTTTAGAAATCTAGGTGAAGGCGCCATACTCTCCGTCTTCCTCGGAGTTGTCAGAGTCGCTGTCATGTTCATCTAGCTAACCAGGATCTACGTTGTCGCTGTAGCTATTATCTAGTTTGAGTGTAACAGCTTTGCGCGTTGATGGAGCGAAGAAGCTAGTGATCGACTGCTATCTTGTCGCAGCCATCGTGAGAGGAAGTGGTGTACGAGTGTCATGCACACCAATCCTCTGTTGGCTTGGAGGTGAGGTAAGCAATACCTCCATCTGCCTCCTGCCTCAAGGTCGTGAATGCCTCCTGTAGGGCCCATGACGCCATCTCACCCAGCGAGTTCATCCTCGCTATCTCCGACTTCAGCCCACGTTCTCTTCCTGGTCAACGGTAAAATATTCAGACTGTGCCTCTTACGTGTACTCTTCGGCCCAGATGTTTTGTTTTTAGTCCAGGACTGTTTGACCTCCTTTAGCATTGCTCTTCTATCTAGTCTGCCTGTCGACTTGGCACCCGACGACAGCAGACCCGATGACTGCAGTACAGATCTCGATGTCCTGAATATGGGCGAGCTGCAGAGAAGTCGAGTGGCTTGCGGGGTGAGGGATTCGCGCTTGATAGCGACGCGCGGTGTTGCTGGCTCGTCATCCGCGCCGATGAGGTCGAGGTCGTCATCTGAGTGTGACATGACGTGGTGTGTAGGTATAGACTTGGGCTTAGACTCATGATCCTGACCTCTTGTGTGTTTCTGACTTGCAGGGGATGTGACGAGGACTGAGTCTTGGGTGTCTGGGATAGTGCTGGGGAACATTTTAGATACGGTGGGGCCGTCACCCTCAGCCTCTTCCATCTTTAGCATCTCAAGTTGTAGTTCGTCTTCAGTGCGAAAGTCGGCGCCTTCGATTGAGGGGACGATCTCGTCGGGTGACGGGTAGGCATCGTTCTCGTTTTCGTAGTCGTCGTGGGTCGAAAGCTCGTTGGTGATGTCAGCGCCGGCGAGGGAGAGAAGTTCGAGTTCATCGTCATCGAAGTGTGAACTCGACGGTATGACAGCCCTCTCGATATGAGCATCGTCTTGCTCGAGGGAGCTCGGTGTGGGGAGGCGGTGTGACGCTGACGATGTCTCCGGTATCTCTGTACTTGAGAAGAAATGCTCTCCGTGCTCAAGGGGCGTTGATGAGCTTTGCTTTGAGCCTCCTGTATTCGTGTTGTTCGGTAAATGAAGCTGCCTGTCCTTGATGTGGTTGTTCCATCGATAGTAGAAAGCATGCACGGGCCAGCTTGACCACTTCTCTTTGCTTGCTTTGATCTCTCCCCAGGACAGGTTGTGTAAGAATCTCTTTTTGCTGATATAAATATCATCCTCTTCACTAAATGGATACTTTGGAAAAGGACCTTTGCTCGGTTCAAGCTTGGTACTTGGGAGCTTGTCCATCGGAGACTCTACATTGAAGTTTGAGTCGTCATTGCTGTTTAACGCAGGTAACGAATCCTTTCGAGCACTCGTATGGTTTAGTTGTGGGTTGATAGTTGAATTAGGTCTTTTCTTGGATGTAAGATTCCTTTGAATATGAACTTTGGGACTTCTTCGACGGTGGACGAGGGGCGAGCTGGCTTCGACTCGATTCCTAATTTCTGGCAATGGCCTGTTCATCACGGGCGGCGACGATGTTTGCGCGCTGGTGTGTTGCGCCTGCTTCGCGGTTGACATAGGTGGAAAGTACCATTTTGGGTCCGTCGCAGGTCTCAGGTTGTCAGTACCTGGTATGTGTGGAGATGGCACTGGGAAGACGGAAGCTTGTGCGAGTTGTAGGTTTGGTGTAGTTTGGAAGACGGTTGACAGTAATGGTGCAACAGCTTGCTGCACAGCCTGCGCAATCGTCTGATTCAGGTTGGCATAAAAGGCAGCCTGCGCCTGGTGACCGAGCGGTGTGTGGGGAAACTGAACATGCTGCAGTAGGCTCGCTGTTGGGTTCGGTGTGTTGGGCGCTTGGAGCGCGTTCTTTTGGGCAGCTTCTGTGGGTACAGGATGCAAAAGTGATGTAGCAGGCTCCGCACCAAGCTGCTGAGCAGGTTGTGCGACGCTCGACCGATCTCTGACACTGTCCCTCGACCTTTTTGGCCCTTGCGTAGGCGCCAACTCATCGTCTGACTCGAATTGCTCCTCCTCTTTGTCCGATGCGTCATCCTGATCGAGCGCAGGGTCCAGAAGACTGTCGAGCAATGTCGGCTCCTTGCGCTCTATCTGGCGCTGTACTCTCCGGAGATGGCCCCTGTCCACCACCACCTTGCCCGTCCTGAAGTCGATCTCGTCACTCATGGATTCGTGCATGCCTTCGTACTTGGCGAATAGCGACTCGAGCCTGCCCTTGAACTTGTGCTGTTGTTTCTGCTTCGCTGCGATGTAGTCGGGGTTTGTCTCGTCCACGTCGACGGATTGTAGGATGCGCAGTCGCTTCGGCGGGGGCTCCATGGTGACTGCGGCAAGCAGACGGACGTATGCCCCTGGGGCCTGAGCGACGCGGCGAATTGGGCGTCTTGTCTCGGCAGGCGTTTGTCGTCGTTACGGCGGGGACGGATTGCGCAGGGGGCACGAGCCAGAACGCGAAACACGAAAACATCAGTGGCTGGGACGCGACTTCGCTCTCGCTCGTGGAGTGGAGTGGGGCACCTGCGGGAGCTAGGCCTGCAGCATGATGCACGTCAACGGCTGACCACGTCTGGGGGTTCGAGCTTCAGCTTTGGCTTTGTCTATGCGCACACCGCTCCTCCTCATCTTCAGCCCAAGCCTGGACATGCAAGACGACCGTCCATAACGCCATGGCCAACGACAAGAAGAGCCACGGCTTGTACTGCCAGAAGTGCCGCACCCCCATCGACGTGGATGCCTCCATTGACCAGCTCAACCCTGCGGCGTTCAAGCTTCTGACGGGTATGTCTGGCCAAAGCCCTGCAAAGAGTATTCTGCTGACATGTTGGAAAGACTCCGCTGTCACGACGCAGCAGCAGGGCCACAAGAACAACCCGCCTCGCCAGTCTCGCCCTACGTACCCGTCCTCGAGACACCAGACGTACGAAACAGCGATCCAGTCCGCAAGGAACCCCACCTTCAAGCGCAATGTGCCCTCCTCGAGGTTCCAACATGGCGGCCAGAACCCCGCCATGTCGTTCGTGAACGTGCACATGTCCGAGTCGATGATGGACCCACCAGATCAGCCACCAGCTCCGGTCCGCAGCCCTGACCAACAAACTCCGGCAGAAGCGACACAGATGCAGCCCACTGCCCCCGAGTTATCGAGAAGAACAAGCGTCACAGCAGCATCGCCAACGGTAGGAGGAGCAAGCTTGGCAGATGGCTTGGAGACAACACAGCGCATGTTCGAGATACTGTCTGCGCGCTCAGATATCGACCACCCCATATGCGTCGAGTGCACAGAGCTCCTTGTCGATGGCCTACAGAAACGACTTGGCGTGGCAACACGAGAACGCGACGCCTACGTGGACTATCTTCGCCGCGCCAACACGGATGTACCCAGTGCAGACGAGGTCAAGGCCGCTGATGCTGCCCTGAAAGCCGCAAAGAGCGCTGAAGTCACTGCCATTGCCAATCTTGAGAAGCTAGAAGCGGAAAAGGTGGATCTGGACGCTCAGCTGGCTGCTCTTGAAATGGAAGCTCGCCAGCTGGACCAGGAAGAAGAAGCCTTCTGGAGAGACAGGAACGCCTTCAGTTCTACCTTGACTGAGTTCCAGAATGAGCGCGATGCTCTCACAGCACGATATGCGCACGACACTCATATACTGAACCAACTTCAACGAAGAAGTGTCTACAATGATACATTCAACATAACGCACGACAACCACTTTGCCACAATCAATGGACTACGACTCGGTCGCCTTCCTTCTCCCTACGTTGACTGGCCCGAGATTAATGCCGCCTGGGGCCAGACCTGCCTTCTTCTTGCAACACTGGCCGAACGCTTGGGCTACAAATTCCAGAATTACGAACTCGCCCATGGGTTCCACATCTACCATCCTGAAACACGAAGTCAAGAACGGTGCCTCCGTTGCTGACACAGGTGCCTCAACGGCCAGCTCGCCCAACATACAGAAGCAGCGCCTCGAGCTGTACTCTTCAGGCGACTTCCCCATCAACTTTGGCTTCCTGCACCGCAAGTTTGATACGGCCATGGTTGCATTCCTCGAATGCTTGCGACAGCTGGGTGAGTTCGTAGAAAACCAAGGCGTCGATGCGGGAAGTAGTCTGAGAGTCGGTATGGGTGGGCCAGGCGTCAAGATGCCGTACGAGATACGCAAAGATCGCATCCACGACCAGAGCATAAAGTTGGCGCTGAACAAAGAAGAGAGTTGGACAAAGGCGTGCAAGTACACACTGACGTGTTGCAAGTACCTACTTGCGCACGCAAACAACGTTGAAAGTATGGCCGCGAAGAGGAGGTGAGGCGCCCGCAATGAGAGTTATGAAATGATACCCAAGACCCATGTAAAATACACGACTACAACCTAGTATATCGAAGCCCTCAGCACGACTAGGAAATCTGCGTGACGTAACTGAAATCTCGATAATCTCCCAAATATCGTACAACCAGACATCAATACCTCCCAGGGTCCGAGCGTACTCAGGAACCGTACCAAAATTTACTTAGACAGTATCTGACCTCTGAGAATAACCTTCCTCTCATCGTGGTCGAATGCTATTCCTACTTCCCAGTACCAGCTCTGCGAGAAGGAAATCATACCGTACACCTCCAGACCTGCGACTTGGCTGCACGCTCAAAAGGCATGGGGGATTTTTTTTTTTTTAATATATGGCGTCTTGAGCTATGTCTGCGCTATGAGAATAATGTAAGAGAGATGTCATGTTATAGATGCTGTGAATATACACAAAGAATTTAGGCTCAAGCTGTGTTAATTAACTTCTAAAGGGAAGACTGTAGAATGCTGTTGTAGATGAGATACTAAATCAGGCTTAGGACAAAGGCAGCTGTTATGTTGCTGAGATGAACTAAGATTTATATCCCTGTTTATTTGTTGTTCTGCGCCGCTGCTCTAGAAAAAGCTCCACTTCACCTTCCCTCTGTACGGACACTGACCACACCGACTGCATCACTCGACTGCGAACTCATCAGAAAAGAACTCTAGAATTCCAGCCGCTGCCTGTTCGCTACCCAATGCGCCTTCCAGCCTGCTCGTGCACCCTTCGTCGCCATCTTTGGCCCCCAGTGTGAGTAGTACCACCTCTTTAAGACTGCCCGCAACATCAGTCACTGCGACGACTTGCTCTTCATTCAACGGTGTTTCGACGGTGCAGTAGGGAAGGAGCGTAGTGACTGGACTTGCTGCGGCTACGTTTTGCTGCCTTTGAGAAATATGAGATGTCGCCTTGTTATGAGGCTGATGTATGGGCGTGACTTCCATGTGCGGGTATTCATGTTGACGCTGATGGTGTTGCTCTTGCTGGTGGGACTGATGAATTGACTGCCCACTGGCGGATGGCTCCATCTGCCGACGGTAGTCGATAGGTCCAGCGAGTGGAGTTGATGTCTTGCGTACAGCATGTACTGCGTGCTCGTGCACCCCCGAAATTTCCCGTGCAGGGGTGGTGTGGTGATGGTAAGGCATCGTGTTGCTTGGTCTGCTGTGAGATCGAGTGGTACCTAAACGTCCAATTGCACTCGAGACTGTTTTACTGATCAGCCATGAGCAAAGCTCTGTGTCCGGCGTGCTGGGTGTTAAGGGTTTGCACGCACCTATGACAGCTACGAAGCAAGCAAGAATGAATACACTTCTGTGTGCTGAGGGACGAGATTCGCAGATAGAGATTGAATGGAGTAAGCAAGCTCCAAACGAGAGTTCAGTAGTGATGAGAGTATCAAGGATTCTAAAGTGGAGGGTCGATGCGCGTAGCCCAACGCAGCGGGCAGGTGCTACTGATCAGCCAAACAGGTCGAAGCGAGTCATCATAACAATATATCATATGTCTGCAGTCTACTCTCCAGTATATACCACCTGAATTTGATCGGTGTGAAACGGGTATCCCTTTTGCCCCTACTTCGCAACGCAACACAACTCCAACCTGAAAGATGAGAGTAGTTTTTCTTTGCCTTGTTTGACGGCGTATCACCAGACTAATTCATGGTAACGTACATACAATACATCTACATCGATACATACTGTACAACACAAGTCTAGCTCCGTCTATAGTCGAATTGGGTATCATGAGCGGAGGAAGTATTTACAACATACGCTAGATGATCGTAAAACAAGAGCGAGAGGAAGTCGCTGCTGGACCATCGAAGGAGCCATGGTCTAAAGTGGGTAGAAAGCCTAGGATTCAATGCAAATGTATGACACTCAGTTATCAGACCGGCTATTGTCTGAGGATGGTTGCGGGTTTGAGCCGTCTGATGATTGCGCCGCGGTCAGGTGCGCTGTTTGGGGGTGATTGTCTGCAGCTGCATGCTCCCTAAGCTTCTTAGCCTCGTTCTCTTTCGCAACAGCTTTCTTGGCTTCAGCTTTATGTTCCTCCTCGGTCTTTTGATTTTCAACGACTCCGCTGCCTCTCCAAAAGCTCAACAGCTTTCCTTGCTGTACGGGGTCGGGTTGCTTCTTCCTTAATTCCTCAAGCTCACTCTTAATAGTCTTTAGCTCGACTTGTAGTTCCTCGAGGTCTTCTCGAATATCGTCTCGAGCGTTCTTTGCTTTCCTCCTCTGCCGCCATTGCTCGAATACAATAACGCTTATGCCGACAGCGAAGATGAATGCCTCAGCCACGAAGTTGGCACCCGTCTCGATTGCCTTTTGTTCGGACAGCGGCCGAATACGCGGCTTGAACTTCTCTTCTGTTCTCTTCTTGATGTCTTCTTTCTCCTTCTCCGTCATTTCTTCTTCTGCTTTCATCTCTTCCTCTGTCTTTACTGTGGGCGTCGCATGCCTGTCTCGTGCGGCTTTGGCTGCTGCCACTTCCTTCTTGATCTGTCGGTCGATGATTGCAGGGTCCTGCAGAAGACCAAGGCGCATGCGCATGTCGATTCGGTGGACGCGTTGCGCAAAACCTACGCATACTCTACGGAATCGCTCGTGTTCGTGGGCGTTGCGCTTGATGGCATTCTACAGGAGTTGAGCAATGGTATATGCGAGGTTTGACCTGAGACTTACAGCCATAGGCTTCGCCAGCGTCCTCACAAATAGCGAGGTGATTTTGAGTGTGAGAGACATGTTGGGCTAGGTGGAGGAGCTTCGATGGTGTTATAAAGGGCAATTGGTTTGGCGTGAGCGAATCATAGCAGACTTGAAGAGACGGTAAATACTACAATGGGTATGCGTCCATTTGCAGAGGGTTGAGAAGCACGAAGAAGCGTTGTGGAGAGAGATGGCTGCTTCGAAGCTGCCTAAAGTTCCGTTCCGCAGCTCGGAAATTCCCCGACGCCGACGTCACTGCACTTGCCGGGGTAGACTGCAGGCAATTGTAAGTCAAAGATGTATGAACAGAGCGAGCATTTTAGACAAGCATGTAAACATCAAAGACGTTCAGTACTACTGTACTACCACAATCTGTCATCTACAGGTAGTGCGTCATTGCTTGAAACTCAAAGTCTCGAAGCATGTGCAGACTTGGCGGAGCAGGGGTGGTGTTGTGTTGTCCTACTATTCTCTATTAGGCTGTTTGTTTAGCCTGGGCCCGAACTTCCACACCAGCGCTCACGCCTCCATGGCACTCGACATTCGACATTCGACCGCACAACCTTGGAATGTCTGCCCCGTCCATCCACGCCGAGCCGCCGCCAGAGGTGGTGCACGACCCCGAAGGCTTGCAGTATGAAACTGGGCCACAGCTGGGCAAGGGCGGCTTCGCCATCTGCCACCGCGCGAAGCTGCTAGGTCACGACCACCTGGGCAGCAGTACAGTCGCTTTGAAGATTGTCAGATCCAAGATGGAGCCTCCCAAACTGGCACAAAAGGTGCGATGGTCTTCTCTGCGCCCAAGCCACCCTTGCTGACGTGCTGCAGTTTGTGACTGAACTGCAAATCCACTCGAAACTGGCCCACCCCAACATCGTCGAGTTCTACCGTGCCTTCTCTTTCTATTCGAGCACTTACGTCGTCCTGGAGCTGTGTGAAAACGGTTCCCTTGCCGACGCCATCAAGAAGCGCAAGTACTTCACCATGCCCGAGATTCGTCGCTTCATGGTCCAAACATGTGGTGCCATCAAGTACCTGCACCAGCGGAACATTGTGCACCGCGACCTCAAGACCGGCAACCTCTTCCTCGACAAGGACATGAACGTCAAGGTCGGCGACTTTGGCCTTGCTGCCCTGCTCCTCTCGCAGAACGATTACGGTGCGATTCGACGGACAACAATGTGTGGCACACCGAACTATCTCGCGCCCGAGGTCCTCGAGAAGACAGGCAAGGGCCACGACGAAAAGGTCGATCTGTGGGCGATTGGCATTATGATGTACACACTCGCTGTAGGCCGGGCGCCTTTCCACGCAGCCAAGCGCGAGGACATCTACCGAAAACTAAAGGCTCGCGAATACTCCTGGCCGGACCCAGCCAAATGCACAAACGACATTACAGACGACTTGCGCGATATCGTATCGCTACTGCTGGTACATGAAGACGACAGACCCACGCCTGATCAGATTGTAGCCCACCCTTTCTTCAAGCTGGGAATGATTCCACTCGAGCTGGACAGCGGATGTACTTCGAAGGTTCCAAGGTGGCCGAAAGAGCGTGCGCCCACGGCTTCGACCATAAGACGAGGATACACTGAAGAATGGTGGACATTGTGCAAAGCTTCAGCTGTAGGCGAATACGAGCCAGGGAAAGCTTTCGGCGCGTATGGAAGCAGAAGAAATAAGACGGTCGCTCGCGACTGCCAGAAAGAGATTGAAGCGGGCAAGCAGCCCAACATACCCTTCAGCAAAGACGTCGTCTACGTGCCGTTCCCTGCACGGGTGCAATGGCCACATCAAGCTGCGCCTGGAGGGCTGAGCGAGATCTCGGAGGAGAAGGAGTCATCACAAGAGGATCAAGCGCTGGTGGAGACTTCTGGGAATGACCGGTTGAAGGGGCGCCTTCCTCGTGTCAGGAGAGAAATGCCACCACCGGCACTGAAAGAAAATGCGCCAGTAACAACACAGGAGTCGGTACCGTCGACGGAGCCGGAGCCTGCTCGAAGGATTTTGGACAAACAGCCAACGAGATTACGAGCAGTCCGTAAGATCTCGAGCTCTGCTCCGGTCACTGTGGCCACAGCACCGGCACCTGTACCATTGCGCGTACCTAGAGAAACTCGGCCAACAACACGAGCTCGCGCTGCGAAGGAAGGAGCGAAGAAGCCGTTGCAAGAGATGGAGAACGGACTCCCTGATCTTCCACCTCTTCGCGCAATGAAGACTACCGTACGAGTGACCGAAAAGCCGGAACCCATACCCCAATTTATGACATCCACACGAGGCACCAAGCTTTCAACGTCGCCCCAAAGTGAGCCAAAATTCCGTGCTGTCAGCGGCGAACTACCAGCCACTGATCCTGTAACCGTCTTGGCCCGTCTGTATACGTTCCGAGACAACCTTGCGCGAGCTCTCGAGAAGAAGCCATCGAAGTCCCGAAGAGAGCAGCCTCCACAGCTACCGTTTGTAACGAAGTGGGTTGACTACTCTCGCAGATACGGAGTCGGCTATGTCTTAGATGACGGTAGTATTGGCACTCTCCTCACAGCGGACGAACAAAATCCAGTCACAGCTGCGATCGCCACGGACGGGTACAACCACCTCAAGAGAAACGGGAGGAACCGAGAAGCAGCGAAGAGTGTTCCACTCGAATATTACACTACGGTCAAGAAAGACAGAGGCTTGTCTCAAATCGAGGTACATGACCGCCGACGGACGGAAGAGATTCGGACCGTATGGCACAAGTTTGGAAAGTACATGTGCGCGACTTTTGGCGACGAAGAACTGGTTGTGAAGGAAGGGCCGAAGCAATCAAATTTTGTGAAGTTCTACCAACGACTTGGCAACGTCGGTATCTGGGGGTTCGATGATGGTTCGTTCCAGGTATGTGACAGCACCAAAGACGCTAGGGCTCTAGCTGACTTTAAGCAGTTCAATTTCCCCGATCATACAAAGCTGGTACTATCGTCAGATGGAGGGTATGCCACGTTCTTGTGCCTGCCGTATGAAGCAACAGCAGTCCTCGAAGCAACGGGTAATGTACCGTGGAGACATGTCAGGGCACGTGAAAACCTTAAGGGATCGTTACAGCAGCTGCTGTATGGGTCTGCAGACAAGGCAGATGGGTACAAGGAGATTACCCAGGGCAACCACCTTCGAGAAAAGATCGAGTTCATCTACGCGGTGATCGAGGAGTGGGTGCGAGAAGGAGGCCTCGGGTGCCTCGTCGATCCCAAAGAGTACTCATGGACAGGGCCGCAGCTCGAGGAAACCAAGCGACTGGATTGGGCGAGTGTTGGGCGTGCTGGTGGCGACGTCTTCTCATAAATTTCCAAGCCTCGTGGCTTTTGTTTCTCGGTTTGGCAAGCGACGGCGTTTTGGAAATTTTTGGGGCATTTCTACTCTCGGCATTGGCATCTTCCGTGGCGTCTCTGTTTCCCTTGACAATGTTTGGGGCAGGTTGTGTTCGCTTTGGTTCGAACACTCATTCACAGGGTCTTGCATCTTGCATCAGCAGGTTGGGTTGGGGCGTTGGGTTGGTAGCGTAGCGTTTGCAGAGGTGAATAACGAACAGGCCATGTCCACCACTCCAGGGTGCCTGAAGGTGCTTTGGCTGGTGCCTGAGTGGGCCACGTAATATTACACATGGCCCATGGACAGGGCAGAGGATCCCAGCGAAAATTGCACGCCACCATGGTAAATGCGGCGGAACAGCTTGCGTGTCCACGGTGTAACTGCACGTAACAGGGGTGTGGCTGTGCGGCCCACCGGTACCATGCTCGCTGCGACTTCCGATACGGCCGACGTGGGCTGTGACATCGTTGGTAGGATTGCTGAGGCGTAGGCACGTAGGGAACGCTGCCCACTCATCTTGCTCACCACGCTTTCGCTGAAGGCCGCTGTTCCTGCTCTCCCCACACATTGCGCCTACACACCCAGCGTCCCCCTTCGCCGCGCTCTCATCTGCTGCGCATCGACTCCAGCAGCACACCACCACATCGGAGCTTGCGGTCGGGCATCAGCCATGGTGGTAGACTCCACCCACACCCGCCACCAACGCTCTGCACACGCTGACCAAGCACTCATCTAGGCCGTATCCAAGCGCGCCGGGCGCAAGAAGGACGCTGGCGCCGCCGGAGCTGCTCGTCCGGGGCAGCAGAAGGCCCAGTTCGCAACCAAGGCCGTTTTCGAGACAACCAAGAAGAAGGAGGTGGGCGTCTCGGACCTGACGCTGATCAGCAAAATCTCCAACGAGGCCATCAACGACAACCTGAAGAAGCGCTTCGAGAATGGCGAGATTTACGTGCGTCGACCTGCCCGTGCCAGCCCCGCGATTCATCGACACAAGGCGGCAGATTGAGGGCACAGCAACTGACCGAGGTGCAGACATACATTGGACACGTCCTGGTGTCTGTCAACCCCTTTCGAGACTGTATGTGCCACCGCAGGCATTGCGAAGGGGATCATGCTAACGACGGACAGTGGGCATCTACACCGAACACGTCCTGGAAAGCTACAAGGGCAAGAACAGGCTGGAAGTATGGCGCACAATTCCGACGGTGCCTTCAAATCTGACATGACCAGGTGCCGCCCCACGTCTTCGCCATTGCCGAATCCGCCTACTACAACATGAATGCCTACAAGGAGAACCAGTGCGTCATCATCTCTGGCGAATCGGGAGCAGGAAAGACAGAAGCCGCGAAGCGCCTCATGCAATACATTGCGAATGTGTCGGGCGGGAAGAACTCGTCAATCCAGGAGATGATGGACATGGTGCTGGCCACAAATCCATTGCTCGAATCCTTCGGAAACGCAAAAACGCTGAGAAACAACAACTCGTCGCGATTCGGAAAATACCTCGAGATCCACTTCAACGCTCAGGGCGAGCCTGTTGGAGCCAACATCAACAACTACCTACTTGAGAAGTCGCGTGTAGTCGGCCAGATTACAAACGAGCGCAACTTCCACATCTTCTACCAGTTTGCGAAAGCGGCTTCACCTCAATACAGAGGTAGGTTTCACGTGGACGCTTGGGTGCCAAACAAGTACTGACAAGCTCAGAAATCTTCGGTTTACAACAGCCGCAATCGTATCTCTACACAAGTCGATCGAAATGCTACGACGTCCCGGGTATCGACGATCATGCTGAATTCGCAGACACATTGAATGCTATGAAGGTTATCGGTCTGCAACAAGCAGAACAAGATAATATTTTCCGAATGCTGTCGGCAATCTTATGGCTTGGAAATGTGTCCTTCGTGGAGGATGACCAAGGCAACGCTGCGATCGCGGATCAGTCTGTAGTCGACTTTGTGGCCTATCTCTTGGAGGTCGATTCTGCGCACGTAAACAAAGCCCTTACGATCCGAATCATGGAGACAAGTCGTGGTGGACGCAGAGGTTCTGTGTACGACGTGCCTTTGAACCCCGCTCAAGCCTCTTCCGTGCGAGATGCTCTGTCCAAGGCCATCTACTTCAACCTTTTTGACTGGATTGTCGAGCGCGTGAATCAGTCGTTGAAAGCGCGAAGTGCTTCAGCCTACTCCATCGGTATTCTGGATATCTACGGGTTCGAAATCTTCGAGAAGAACAGTTTCGAACAGTTGTGCATCAACTATGTCAATGAGAAGCTCCAACAGATTTTCATTCAGTTGACCCTGAAAGCAGAACAAGAAGAGTACGAGCGGGAGCAGATCAAATGGACACCGATCAAGTACTTCGATAACAAGGTCGTGTGCGAGTTGATCGAGGAAAAGCGACCACCGGGTGTTTTCGCAGCGTTGAACGACGCTTGTGCTACAGCTCATGCCGATCCTGGTGCTGCAGACCAGACGTTTGTTCAAAGGCTAAATGCGCTCTCATCTAACCCCAACTTCCAGCCTCGCCAGGGACAATTCATCATCAAGCACTACGCTGGTGAGGTCTCGTACGCAGTCGAGGGCATGACGGACAAGAACAAGGACCAGCTGCTTAAGGACTTGCTCAACCTCCTAGGACAGAGTTCCAACACCTTCGTTCATACGCTGTTCCCCAATCAGGTGGACCAGGACAACAGAAGACGACCTCCCACTGCCGGAGACAAGATCAAGGTATCGGCAAACGACCTCGTTACCACGCTTATGCAAGCCCGACCGTCTTACATCCGTACCATCAAGCCAAACGAGAACAAGTCGCCGAAAGAGTTCAATGAAGCGAACGTATTGCATCAAGTCAAGTACCTTGGTCTGCAAGAGAACGTCCGTATTCGCCGAGCTGGTTTCGCGTCCCGTCAGACATTCGACAAGTTTGTGGAGAGATTCTTCTTGCTCTCGCCCAAATGTTCGTACGCTGGAGAGTACACTTGGACAGGGAGCTACGAGCAAGGTGCCAAGCAAATCTTGAAGGATACCAACATTCCAGCGGAAGAGTTTCAGATGGGTGTAACGAAGGTCTTTATCAAGACTCCCGAGACACTATTCGCCTTAGAGACGATGCGTGACCGTTATTGGCACAACATGGCTATTCGAATTCAGCGAGCCTGGAGGAACTATTTGAGCTATCGTATTGAATGTGCTACACGGATACAACGTTTCTGGCGCAAGTTGAACGGTGGCAAAGAGTTCATTGAGTGGCGCGATCAAGGCCACAAGGTTCTCGCTGGTCGAAAAGAGAGGCGGAGATACAGTTTGACTGGTTCTCGAAGGTTCATGGGTGATTATCTCGGCATCGCGAACCGGGGCGGTCCGGGCGAAATGATTGCTCAGGCTATTGGAATCTCGAGCAACGAAGAGGTACCCTTCTCGTGTAGAGCAGAAACGCTTGTGTCGAAGCTTGGCCGCTCGAGTAAGCCGGAAGCCCGCATGCTCATCCTGACTAAGAAGAACGTGTATCTGGTAAAGCAGGTGCTTGTGAACGGGCAGGTCCAGATCCAAGCTGACAGAACGATACCTGTCGGTGCAATCAAGTTTATCAGCGCGTCGAAGCTCCAAGACGACTGGTTTTCTATCGGCGCAGGCTCACCGAACGAGCCTGACCCACTGGTAAACTGCGTTTTCAAGACTGAGTTCTTCACGCAATTAACGAACGTTCTGCGAGGATCGTTAACCCTCCAAATCGGCGACACGTAAGCTCATTCACTTTCCACTATCGGTCCAACCCGTACTGACTGTTAGCAGGATCAATTACAACAAGAAGCCGGGCAAGGCTGCACAAGTCAAGGTAGTTAAAGATCCGGGTGCGCGTGTCGACTCGTACAAGAGTGGAACAGTGCACACAGGACAAGGTGAACCGCCCAACTCTGTCTCAAAGCCTACGCCCAAGGGCAAGCAGATTGCCGCCAAGCCCATCACCAAGGGGAAGCTGTTGCGGCCCGGTGGTCCAGGAGGAGGCCCGTCAAAGCTTGCCAGCCGCCCTGCGCAACCGCGACCTGTGCCCGCTCCTGCCGCCGCTCAATCAAAGGCAGTGCCTCCTGCGCCTATGCCTGCTGCAGTACAGCAACGACCCGTACCTGCTGCGATACCTGCTGCCACCACACCTCAGCCAAGACCTGTACCCCAGCCTGTCGCAGCGCTCAACGGGTCAGCAAACCACTCAAGATCGCCGTCAGCATCACGAGCACCACCTCCACCCCCGCCTCCACCTGCTGCACCTGCTGCGCCCAAGGAGCCTACGTTTAAGGCTTTATACGATTTCGCCGGCCAGTCAGCCGGTGAGCTAAGTCTGCAAAAAGACGAAATCATCCTTGTCACGCAGAAAGAAAACAATGGTTCGTAACCCCTCTCCCCCACCATCATCCACAGCACAGTACTAACAAATCATAGGCTGGTGGCTAGCTTCCCGCCTCGACAAATCTGCCTCGGGTTGGGCACCCAGCGCATACCTCGAAGAGCACATTGTCAAATCTGCGCCTCCACCCCCACCACCTGCGCCGCCTGCGCGCCCCGCAAACGGCAAGCCAAAACCTCCTGCTCCACCGGCCAAGCGCCCCGTGGCACGCAAACCCGCTCCGGATAGTAGGGATAGTGGGTATTCAGGAAGTGCGAGTGAAACGGGCGCGAGGGATAGCAGTGGAAGCATTGCCGGGGGCTAGCAGAGGCACTGAGGGCGAGACAGCAGGCCATGCAAGGAAGGAGGGGAGATGAGGATTGGTAGACGTGGAGCAGGTAAGACGTAAGGATTGTCTAGGTGGTATAAGTGTGTATCAAGGTCCGTTAAATGAGCGAATGTGTAGTAGAATTTTGAACAAGTACAGCAAGCAATTCACATTCCGCCATGACTTCTTACTGCAGACTAAAGCAACATTCACCTTAACACACTTAGCCACGCCCAGAAACAGTGCGCGGGACGCAGGGGAAGTCTCGATGTCGCCGTCGAGAACGAGAATACACACGCTAGGCTGAGAAATGATCTGTCTTGACTCACGTATTCCTACTTACAGCTCTGCGTAGGACGAGGTGAAGGTTGTAGTGGTGAGGTGCTGGGCGATGGTAGCTCGTAGAGTGCATATGTAGCGGGTGCTGTGTTCGAGTACGGGGTTGAGGTTGAGGCTGGAGTTTGTGGTTGGGACAAGATGAGCTGGCGTTCGGAGGAAAGCCGGTGTCGTACTCATCAAGTAAGAGGGTTTTCGGCTTCGTCGAGCTCCGCCACTTGGGCTGGCTTGTGTGTCTGTCGTTAATCGCAGTGAAGTGGTCGGCGAGAAAGCAAGCAGCTATCTCGTGGCCGTTCTGGCAAACCAAGACAGCGTGCATAAAAGCGGCAGTGGCTGAATCAGGACCAGGTTCAAATTGCTATGTAAGATATATGCTTTCTCTCAAGGAAAATGCGTCTGCAACGACTTCTCTCTCCTCCCGTCAGGAATGGCAACCAAACGCCCTTCATGAGTTGCGACATCGCATGTCTGCCTTCCCACGATCCATGGATCGATCGTGGCATGCTCTAGAAGATCCATTGGAAGCTTTCCTTCACCTCAAAGCTAGCCTTTGATCTGCATGTTCAGTTAGCAAAACTGTTTTGTGAGAATGTTGGCGACGCAACTTCACATACCTGATATCAGCACTACTGGCGCCAACTAGCACGTCGAACCAGCCCTCCTCTGCAATCCACGCGCCCGTTTGCCCCAGACGGGTGTCAAAGTACCCCACCGAGTACTTGTCCAGCTTCATATCTACTGTCTTGGTCTCGCCAGGCTGCAAGAAGACTTTGCCAAAGGCTTGCAGTTCTTTCTCTGGCCGCGGCAGACTCGATCGTACGTCTTTCACGTATGCTTGCACGATCTCGTGGGCCGCGAAGGACCCGGTGTTCGTGACTGGGACGCTGAGAGTGATAGTCGACGACTCGGTAAGCACGGTGGATGACAGTGTAGGCGTGCCGTAGGAGAAGGTGGTGTATGTTAGACCGTGGCCGAAGGGAAAGAGCGGCACGATTCTGGAGCGCTCATAGTGTCTGTATCCAATGTAGATGCCCTCGCCATACACCGTCTTCAGGTTTTCACATGGCCAGTTGTGGAACGAGGGGTTGTCTTCAATACGCACTGGGAACGTCGTGGGCAGCTTCCCGCTCGGCGATGCGTTGCCGAGAAGGACGTCTGCAAGCGCGTTTCCGGCTTCCTGGCCTTGATACCACGCTTGCAGGATAGCGGGCGCCTTGCTCGCCCAGGGCATCGATACAGGTGTTCCGGATTGGTTGACAACAATGGTACGAGGGTTTGCTGCGATGACTGCTTCAATGAGGCGATCTTGGCTACCATCTTTGGGTAGATCCATGGTTTGCCGATCATAACCTTCAGATTCCCATTCCGCATCAAGACCAACTACAAGCACGGCAACATCGGCATCGCGTGCGGTATCTGCTGCTTCCTGGAGGCGGTCGATCTTGTCCTCTTCTTGGTAGCCGATGCGGCAGCCCCGTAGTCGTACCGGCGGCCGATAATTGATACTTTGGAGGCCGGACGGACTTCGCTGGTAGATTCGATGAGAACTTCGACGGGAGTGTTGGCGGTGAGGTGGATAGATTTGAGGACGTCCTGCGACGCAGAGAACATAGCCTCACCCTCCTCTGTCCAATCCCAATTGTCAATGAACAATTTTCCATCAAGGTACATGCGCCCAGGCCCCACGGAGGCGAAGCTGAAGCTGTGGTTGCCAGTTGACTTAGGGGTTAAGATTGACCTGACTTTGAACGAGAACGCCGGCAAGAGTTCCATGGGTGCTGAGTCCCAGAGCCACAGGTCTGTGCTGACTTTGTGTTGAACTACTGCTGGCTCGCCTTTAAACCTGTCTCCACGGAAATATTCCAACTTGACACCTTGTTGGCCGTCTGGAGCTGTGCAGTACGGCGTTGCGAGCGGCAGCCACTTCGAGCTATCACAACCTTGCGCGAAAGTGAGCTCACCATCGAACCGGTTGTGCATCCCATCCCACGGGCTGGTTCGGTAATAGGGGTTGAGACCTGCGCTACCACCACCATGTGCGATTGCTCGCTTGACGTTTGGTCCTATGAGGGCAATCTTCTTCGCGTTCAGGATCGGTAGTACATTGTTCTCGTTCTTCAGCAACGTGAGTCCTTCAATACCAGCTTGAAGAATGTGGTTCCGTGTCTCAACGTTATCAATCGACTGTTCAGGGACTTCTGGTGTCTGGTTGCCCAGACCTTTTGTACGATCCGCCAAGTAGAGCACTCTTGCAGCAGCCTTCTCGATATCATCTTGTTCCAGCTCGCCATTCTCAAGCGCCTCCTTGACCTGTTCGAATTTTCGCCATTTAGAAGGTCCGGGCATCTCGATGTCGACACCAGCTTTGATCGAAGGTGCGGTAGCGTATGTGCCTGTCCAGTCAGAGATGATTGTTCCATTCCATCCCCATTCACCACGCAGAATATCTTTGAGGATGTATTCGCACTCATCGGCGTGAATGCCATTGAGCAAGTTGTACGAACTCATGAGCGCCCACGGCGATGCTTCGCGAATAGCAATCTCGAATGGCTTGAGATAGATCTCGCGGAGCGGTCGTTCTGCGATGATAGCATCATAGGCCTGGCGTTCTGTCTCCTGCTCATTACCCACAAAGTGCTTGATAGTCGCAGCGATACCTTTGCTTTGGAGACCACGTACATAGGAAGCTGCAAGCTTTCCTGTGAGAAAAGGGTCCTCGGAGTATGACTCAAAGTTTCGTCCACCAAGTGGCGAGCGGTGCATGCAGACTGTAGGTGCAAGCAGAATATTTGCACCGCGAGCCTTGCACTCCTCTCCCAGGTGCTTTCCAAACTCTTCCATCATCTCCAGGTTCCATGTCGAGGCCATGGAAATACCACATGGGAACAAAGCGGCCTAGACAATCGGCAATGAGTGCCCGTATAATACAGTGCTATTCTGGAGACTTACGGGTGTGCCATTCGTGAAGAACTCTCCTCGGGCACCGTTGGGACCGTCTGTCGTTTTCATCGATGGTATACCCTTCTCAGGCATGGATACTGTTCGCCAAAAGTCTGCTCCTGCGAGTAATGAAA
Organism: Ascochyta koolunga; assembly: GCA_026119515.1. Taxonomy (NCBI): domain Eukaryota; kingdom Fungi; phylum Ascomycota; class Dothideomycetes; order Pleosporales; family Didymellaceae; genus Ascochyta; species Ascochyta koolunga. Next base: position 1,322,919 of record JANLCG010000002.1, on the reverse strand, counting down.
CCTACTGTGGTCAGCTCATCGAATAAGGCCAGATTGTTTAGCTTCTCGCATAGAGCATGTTGTCCAAGTATGCGCTTGGAAGATAATAGAAAGTGAGACCAAGGTTGTAACGCTTGTACTGTTTTGGAGATGACGCTTGAGGAACAACAACTGGAGAACATATCGTAAGAGTGAATAAGTTGGGACCTCAGGTCTGAGAATGGTCGCATCTGAAGTGGAACCGCTGCCATGCATACAAAGAGGGCTCCCTTTCACCTGGAAAATACACATACCTGTTCCTCTAGGGTCAACTTCGAAGCCAGTTCTTTTGCCTTGTCATCTGGCCTCTCCAGCGAGTACAGCTTCTTGCCTGCCATTGTTTCTCCCTCCGGTGATGAGTTCGGTGTAAGCGATGGAGTTACGGTATTGACAGGTGTAACTTGGAAATTCGCCTGCTTAAAGTCGATGAGCTTGTTGTCGTCCTCCGTGGGGCTGAGGGTCCCGAGGTGCATGGTAGTCATGGCGAATCAGACTTGGTGACCTACTCAAGGAATACGAAGGATTCGAAGAAGAGCCGCGTTTCTCGCCGCCTACCAGCAGGATATTGTGATCTTGAACTCGTGTGACTATCACAGAGTGGTGGGGTGGCAGGAAAACGAGTGACTTGACAAATGTGAATGTCAGTATCAGTGAGTGGTCATCTTTTAGTACTTTGCGTGCTCAAGCATTGACGCATAGACCACTCTTCGGATAGATCCAGAAGAGAGCACGTCGAATATCCGGATGTATTGAGAACAAGCCTTGTACCTAGTTGCTGCATGCTCGTCTGAGATCTACCTCTTGGCTACTATTGGTCGACGGGACGGTAATGAACCGAAGTTAACGCGCAAAAGTATTCATTTGTTGCGAAGGAGGCTCTTGAGCGATTCCAATCTAGATCGAAGCGCGCGGGGGCTTGCCTATGGCGAATTCAAGGGTACGATGCGCGAGTACGACGCAAAATGCTTGTTTGAATCACGCTGGGCAAGAGATGTGGACATCCGACCAAATCCATTGCGATAGCTGGACAAAAAAGCACTGGACGAGTGCATATTGAGGCAGTCATTGCAACCGTCGCACGCGTGCTAATGACCATTGTGGTAAGCAGCCATGGATATGATTCGATGCTTGGAAGGCGGCCATGGCAGTCCTGAACTGCGAACCGGGGATGGGTGCTCCGTGCTTAGTATGGAAAGCTTCCGGAATGCGACTTGAACGGTCAAGTGGTGGAGAAACTGTTGTGAAAGGTTGTGCGGGTCTCGTTGGCGTCGGAAGGAGCGGGAACGACAGCGGAACAAGGCCCGAGCGACCGGCAAGCGGCAGCCACGGCCGACCCCTTCTCGTACACCACGTGCATGACCGAAGATCGTGATTTCTGTACCTATGCGGAGGTCTGGGCAGCGTTTGAAGGCCGAATCATGCAAGTCACGCCGACGTCCAGGATTCCCTCTCATAATGGCATGTGAACGATCTCAATGCAATTCTGTTGAGAAAGGGGAAAGACGAACGCATATTGGAATCTCGCACAGCTTTCGCACCGTTATTCCGAGCGCTATCACTCTAATGTGACAGCTGGAGAACCAGCTGGACGAGCACTCTACGATACGGAGTGATTGTCACATAACCAGCTAGGCAGATGATCCAGTGAACTTCAGCCAGGATACAGATTCTAAATTGTGCCGCAACTCATCCGTGGTACCACCCAAGACGAGCAAGTATTGTAGGCAAATGAAGTTTTGATAAAACCCAAAGTTTTCAAGATATTGTGCGGGGAAGTTTGCAATCACGAGCGGTCGAGTTTACGCTACCTTAGCCATCAACTGGACGGCAATTATCGTTGCCTTATCTTGCTTGTACCGGTGGCTAAGGTGTTTCATCCGAATCGATGAAGACTCAGTCCCATGTTCCAGAAATGCTCAGACGTAGCAGCTCCTGACTCTTGCTCTAACAACAATATCTAGAGGTCAAACAGTGTTCAGGCAAAGGCCTTGGGCAGCCAAGAAGACTTGCAGTATTCAAGATACTTGTGGGCTCATAACACTTCCGCGAAGCTACTTCGAGTGCCTTCCCCGATTTTCTCTTCAACGTGAGAGAGTATTCATTCAAAAGAGTAATTCCTCCCCTGGAACAAAAGCTGCTCATTGATAGGTTGTGTAATGAATGTACGATCCACGCGAAGCTGTTTGCAAAAGAGACCTTGAGATATCGTAGAAAGCTGAATCATGAACATGAATAAGAATTGGGTTATCAAATCGAACGCTACAACTGCGTTTCGCAGCCTGACCATGCGCGCTCCAACGCATACCCTAGATACTCTGGTATACAAACAAGGCACAAGTTACCACGCCCATCACTAAATCCATCCTCTTCGTATGTTCGTAATATCGCAATGCACCAGACGCCTCATAACCCTCAGAGGAAATTTATGCCTCTGCCATTTCCACATCCTCATTACCACCGGCTTGCTCGACCTCTTCGATCCTCTTCTTGAACCCAGCCTTCTTGGTATCAACCTCATCGCGACTGAGGTCCCGCATCCAGCTGTTGTTGCGCACTAGCTTCTCTTGAGCCCGCTCACGCCTTCTGTCGTTGAGTGCCTTGAACTGCTCGGTAGGCTGTGGCATGTTCTCGCTCACGCCGGCGCGAATGGTGTCAGGCAAAGTGAAGTACTGCACACCCCCAGTGCCGAACGGCTCGCTGTTGATGAATGTGATGTTGTACGTCTGCGGGCAGATCGCTACAGTGATCTTGTCACTGTGTTTGACAAGATCGAGACGGTTGTCCTGTTCTGCAATGTCTTCGACCTTGGCGAGACGCTTTTTGAGATAGGGATAGGCTACCTTCGCATGATCGACCTCTTCCGTGGGCTCGACTTCCTGGTAGGAGGCAATGTACGCACGCCAGCGCTTGGTGCGATCCAAGGAAGTGGAATCAAAGGTGGGGTCATCCTTTTTGAACAAGCGAACAGTGGCCTCTGTCTTCGCAGGATCCTGCAAGCGAGTTAGTGGCATAACGTGGGTCTAGTGATGACTTGACTTACATATGTGATGCGGTAAGTGTCGGCGTCCTTCGCATACTTCTCGACTGCCTTTCGATAACTGATCTCATTCTTATGCGATGTGGTGTCGTTGATGCGGTCCTTCCTAAACAGGTTGTAGATGTCGAGGCTCTTATCTTTGCTATCAGAGCTGACTACAAGAAGAGCGAAGCGGACAAGCGAGTTCACCAGCCTGTCGAATGAATACATCTGCCACCCGATCTGCAGGTAGTAGCGTCGTAATGTTTCTTCGATAAAATTCATGTCGACTTCGCCAAGAATCTGATCCTGGAACATCTCAAGAACCTGCTGGTAGAAGTTGGCGGTTGATGAGGTATCCTTGAAGTAGTCGTCAGGTTGCTTGTCTAGCATCTTGAGTTGTCGCGCGGCTTTGGGTTCCATAGCTCGACTGACCACCTTACGAACGTCGTCCTCACTTTCCTTAAGCTTCAGCAGCCGCTCGTACAGGTAGACGAACATGCGGAAGAAGCAGTAGATGGACGAGTTGGCGTACATGTTGTACTCGATGCGTCGGTAGGGCTCATCGTGCTCAATCTCCTTGTCATTGAGCGCTGCAGGCTGAGCAGAATATTCTACCCAGCTACCTGACGTTTGTTCGTCACGTCCGTTGGAGTTGGAGCTGTCTCCAGCAGCCTCTTCTTCCATGCCCGATGCAATCTCGGGGTTGAGTCCCGGCTTGCTGATGCGAGGCTGTCCTCTTTGTCCTTGCGAGTCTTACCGCGAGGGTCAAGTACATCCCGGCGCAGGTCACCCTTCTTTGGCTTTTGCGAGCGCTGAGAGATATCGTCATCGGGACTTGGCGTATCGTCACCGGACTCGTTGGGAGTGTCACGACCGGATGTCAGAACCCGCTGCTCGAACTTGGCCTGGTCGAGACCAAAGAACAAGGGAACAAATTCTTTGATGAACGGAACTACCTTGGCGTATTCGGTACCGCTGTTGTTGTCCGCGAAGGTAATCATCAGGCGGGCTACGTCGAAAAGAACCTCCTCATCTTTGAACGAGAATGCGAACTGGTATTCAGGCTGGGGGATCTCTTGAATTTGTCGCAATCGCTTCTGTTCCTCGTAGCGGACGAGAATTTCGTTAGTAAGCGACTTCGGCTGGAATTGTCGCTTGTCGGTCTGCTTAACTGACAAACTCTGATGGTCCAAAGACTTCCAGAATATCTTCTGTGTTTGATCACGCCAGACCTTTTCCCACTCACGCTGAGCAGCCTTCCAGTCTTCCAGTTTGCACTTGAGACGGTGCAACAAGACTGGGACCACGCTCCAAGGCATTGCGAACAGCTCCTTGATGACATCCTTGCCTCGATCGCGTCCGTAGATCTTCATGATGACGCGCTTGTAGATGGTCTCGCTCTGCCCTCCAAGACCAGGTGGAAGCACAAAGTTTGTTCGGTCTTCTTGCTTCATGGTCAGCAGCTGGTTTGCGATGGGTTCCAGCTGCTGAATGGTGCGACTGCAGGCTTCAATGTTGAAGTCATAGTCATGACGCTCTTCTTCGATCCTGTGAAGACCTTCCTCAAACTGGTTCTTGCGATGCGCAATGAATCCGGAGTCTTCCGAAGCCCATGTTGGGTGAGAAGCCCACTCGTCATTCAGAACTGACTTGCACAATTCATCGCGACCGCTGCACACTCGCTCGCGTTCCCGCTTGGGCAGCAAACGGTAACTGGGGCCTAGACTGCGGCAGTTAGAGAGTGAGACGCGCGAATTGACAGTCTTAGGACGCGTCTTCTGTGGTTCATCGTCCTCGCCCATGAATTTCTTAAACCAGGCGAACAGCTCCGGGTTGCCGCCAATGAAAGACTGTGCGCGATATAGAAGTAGCGTCTTGTCGATCAGATCTTGTGAATAAAGATTGCACAGCTTCAAGAACTCGTTCATCGTGTTTTTGTTTCCAATGAACTTCTTGACACGGTCAAAGAAGGCAAGCTCATCTTGACTTGGAGTGGTCGTGGTCGTTGGTGGTATCGGCTCCGGCAGTGCTGGCGTGAGCGTTGGCGAGACTGGAGAACCTTCAGGTACTGCCTGCTTTGCGGCGTGGCCGGTTTTGGCGCGCTTGTTGGCGGCGCCTGGGCCAAAATTGCCGCCGCGAGCATTCGATGTTGGTGGTTCCTGTGCGACTGGAGCGGGCATAGGCGCAGCAACTGGTCCTTGTCGATCGCGTTTTCGCTTGTTGTCGCGGTTCGCAGTGGGTGTTGGAGCGAAGTTACCCATGGGTGGTAGACGTGATTGGTCTGCACGTGGAGTTTGTTGGAGGTTGGGTGTATGACCGTATCCAGAAGCATCGCCGCGAACATTGCTGAGCATGACCGCATCTTCGGCATGCCTTGCTGCTGCCTGTTGCGCCCTGTGTTGAGCAGCCGATTCCGGGAGGAACTGCTTGAAATCCTCTAGGAGGTCCGGAGCACCGTTGAACAGCCCAGTAACTTGAGCGTATACATCCTGAATCGGTTTTGACTCTCGTTGGTAGGTCTGTAATATCTCCAGGAACTGCTTGTATATATCAGGCTGCGATGCGAAGCGGTTTTTGATCTTGTTCACGTAGCTGATAGCATGGTTGAACTCAACAGGACCACGCTTCTCAGCGCCGACACCACCCATCTGAGCAACCTGAGCCGCACCATTCAACGTCTGGACGGGAAGCGCTGCCGATGCATCGCCACTGAGCGCGAGAATAGAACGTCCAGTAGCAGCAGAGACAGCGTTCTGGAGTTGCGAAACGCCCTGTTGCTCTTGTTGATGTGCAAGTGCTGCCGCGGAAGCTGCAGCGTCGGGATGCGGGCGCGTGGTGGCCTCTGGCGAGAGCGGTGTAGGACCCTGTTGGGCTTGTTGTGCATTGTACATTGGCTGGCCGAGATTGCGGTTGTTTGGTGAGAATAACGACTCGGCGGGTTCTTGTGCCCTCTGTTGCTGAGGCCATGGTCGCCCTTGTGTAGTTTCATAGAAAGCAGCTTCATGTTGAGGAGCGGTGTTGCCGTTGACTACTGCGCTGCGCGGTGGCGACAAAGGTCGTGCCGTAGGCATAGTCGATACCATTGTGCCCATTGGCGTTGTGACCCTGATCGCATTGGGGTCTCCATTTGTACCACATTCAATCTTATAGCCGGGAGGTAGAAACGTGTTGAAACCCTGTATTAAATTGGGGTTGCCGGCGAATAGTGTCGATACTCGCTCAATGACACCAGGCGTGTCAATGGCACCGCTCTTGAAATCTTTCATGATGTCCAAGAAACGGTTGTAAACATCGGGATGGTCGGCGAACTGAACTTTGACTTGATCAAGGTAGCTCAAAGCGTCCTAGGCAGAGTTAGTGAGCAGCCCAAGTAAGCAGATGCCGGTACCACTTACATTAAGAATGGGCTGCTGGCCCTGACCCATACCCATTGCGCCTGGTGGGCCAGTGAAGGGCATCAGCATCTGCGCCTGCGTTGGTGCCTGCACAGCGTGCTGCATCCGAGGCGTAGTCTGGTCGTGCTGAGCAGGAACATTACCGTACAACGGCCCAGTAGCATTCGGCCCGCCAATAGGCGCCGCCAGTGGGTTCGACGCGGCTAGAGGCCCTGATTGCGCAAGCAGACCGTTGGGTCCATGTACTGTTCGTGTGGATGGGGCGACAGCGACAGGCTGGTGGATCTGAATTGGCGCAGAGTGGTTCTGATGCGCAGCTTGTTCACGTTGCTGGCGCTCATGGAGTTCTCGGTCGCGTTGCTCGGCTTCGCGCTTCGCATGCTCCTCTTGCTGGGCAGCGTGCTGTGCAGCGTGCGACTCCATCATCTCGCGCTCTCTCGTCTCGCGCTCACGCAGCTCTCGTTCCCTCTCTGCGTTGGCGTGCTCCTGCGACGGAGCTTGCGGCTGTTGCAGGGTCTGGGAGATGCCAGGCAACGGGTATGGCGGCCCCTGAGACATTTGGTGTCCTTGCGAAGCTGATCCTGCCTCTGTCGAGGGCGCTCGTTGGGCAGACTGGTGGGGCGACGAGTGGGGAGGCTGACCTGTCAAGCCAGGCAGTGGAGGCAGGTTTTGGTTGTGGGACGTGGCGGCGGCTGGTGAATAAAACGGGGTGCCTGTGTCCCAAGTCAGCTGTGTTTGCCGTTTCACGGTTTGCGACAAATGGTACCAGAGGGGGCGGGAGCACAGGACCAGGACCCTGCGCAGGTGATGCGCGTGTGGAGGGTTGTGCGTTCGCGTTGTTCGGCCTGCCGTACAAGTGTGTGTTAGCATTCGTATCCGCCATGTGTGACGCGTGAGGACGCTTGGTGGCTGCTTGGTCCCTGAAGGCCGGCGCACCAAGGGTACAGATGGGGTTCACGCACCCATAAGGGTCCAGCGGTCGTGCAGCTTGCCTCTGATTCTGCTCCGTTTGCTGCTGCGCCGTTGACCCGGGCGCAGGTGCCTGGGACGAAGGCCACCCTTCACGATGTGCTGGGTTCATGTCGGCGTTTGCGACCCCTCGGCCGTAGGGGGTTGTGAAGTCGCGGGAGAGACGCGTTTGCGGCCGAGTAGCCGTCTCAGAACCGGGCACAACTCGGGAGGTGCTGAGAGCAAGCGCGGTGGTAGCTCGCTGCCGGTGCCGTGGTGCAGCTGCTGTGTGGAGAAGAAGATCGTACGAGCTCGAGCTGGTGTTGATCTCGGGATTTCGCGGTAGAAACGCCAGGAAAAGCAAGACTAACGCCGTCGGATTATGTCGCCATATATGGCGACCCTGTTGCAGCTCTTTGTACAGTTGAGCTTGTTGATGGTGAGGTCAGGCTGCTCAACCTTCTCGTCAGGACCAGGGTCGCTCCTTCCTCCAGAGAGTTAATCCGAGCCGGAACTAAGCCAAGTTGGGCCTCATCGGCCTGCTCCATTGCCGATGGCAGCGCGTCATTCACCCGATGACGGCCGCAAGCGCCTAGCAGTCGCATCCCTCCTGACTTTGACATGTTCAATTTCGACGTTTTTCACGCATTAGCGAGGTCGCTTGGATTACGTTGGGGTTTTGATATTGCTGCAAGGTGCTTTTCCAGGGTAGCATTTATCGTCGTCCTCTTTGACGTTTGATCGAATCAACACCTGAGGCATCAGCAGCCTGACTTGAAAAAAATCGGGTATCATTATCGCTAGCAGAACAAACCATCCAAACAACACTCTGAACTCCAACACTCTGAACGCTCTGCCGTGTGCTCTAGGAGCCTTGCTTACCCTTATCGTCCTTAAGATGGTCATGCTTATGCACAAAGTCATCAACCCATTCCTCTATCTCGTCAGCCTTGTCTGTGAACCAGTCCCACCAGTGCTTATGTGCTGCTTTACTCGAGGCTGCAGGCGGCGCACTAGCGGTAACACTTGCTGACGCTGAAGCAGATGCACTCCCTTTTGCTGACGACGTCTCATCCCCAAGACCAGACGCTGAAGCAGCCAGGCTGGACAGTGAGTTGAAGTCTGCAGACATGGTGGCTGCAGACGGCGGTTCAGATGTCAAAGAGTGGATGCCAACGGGATCTGTCGGTGTCTCGTTAGGCGAATCTTCATCGTCATTGTGCAGGCCTGTAGGCTTCAGAGGGAGACGTAAGGTGCCATTGTTGGGTGCAGGAGTCAGGCCGATGGAGTCGCAGATGATGTTGTACAGCTCAATGTTCTCTGTAAGTTTTGTTAGCACGATTTTTTTGGTCAAAGAGGTTGTGGACCTACGGAAAGGTTGCATACGGCTCCCCGGCGTATGCGGGAACGCAGGTCCTCTCGCGACAAAGATAGCCCTCATGAGCGGGTGTTCATGATCATACCCATGCAGACCTCTTGGGTGATACACCTCGCCCTTCTTCTTCCCTTCTTCGACGTCAAATTCACTCTTTGCAACGATTGCCCAGCCTGCCTTTGGAATGATCCAAAGTGGTGCTATGCGATCGTTGTTGGAGAAATGATAGCGTGCAGGCATATTTTCGCGCAGATAAATCTCGATGTTCGGGTTGTCCCCGTGCTCGTGCTTGATCTTTTCGTACAATACATGGAGGTTTTTTGGGTTTTTAGGCCTTAGACCATACAAAGGCCAGCCATCAACGTGGGACAGCTCGGCTGGGTCGATGAGGTCTTCCAGCTGGATCATACGGGATACGTCGGTGGTGGCCATGCCATGATCAGAGACCACAACAACATTGACAATGTTGGTGAGATTGCGCTTCTGCAGACCTTTGAGGATACCACCGATCATGGCGTCTACATTAGAGATGGTCTGACGGATCTCTGTACTGTTTGGACCGTACCTATGCCCGTCGTCATCAACGTTAGGGACATATGCAGCAACAAGCTGTGGACGAGGTGTGTCAGCCTTCGCGCCTATGTCTTGAGGGCCGGGTACATCGAGCAAATCCATGATGCGATCGACCTTCCTGTCCAGTACTTCGGAGCCATTGTACTTGTCCACGTATGCGATCTGTTGATTTTCGATATGGGCTTCGGAACCTGGCCACATATGTACCGCCGTCCTGACCTTCTGCTTCTCTGCCGTTACCCATAGGGGTTCACCGCCCCACCAAAACGGCTGCAGACTACGCTCGGGGTCTGTGTAGTAGAACTCTTTTTGTAGTAGCGGATCCCAGAAGGTATTCCCCACGATTCCATGCGCTTCCGGATACATGCCAGTCGCCATTGTGTAGTGGTTTGGAAAGGTAACGCTTGGAAAGCTCGGCAACATGTACTTGGGCGAGATGCCCTCTTGCACAAATTGGTTGAGCGTGGGCGTGAGGTTGCGGTACAGGAAATCAGCGCGAAATCCATCAAGGGATATCAGGATGGTTGTTGGTGCGAAGAGAGACGTTCCGTTGGAGAGGGTGGCTGCTGTGAGTGCTGTCCCCTGGCTGTCCACCGGGTTCGAGAGGCGGTACACAAAAGCAAGGAGGATGGAGAAGAATCCGGTAATGGAGGTATACACGCAGATACTTCGCCATCGCCTCGATCGCTTCGCCTGCATCACTTGTCAGCCATTGATACCAAGATTACGTGGGCAGATATGCCTTCTTCTGCGCCCGGGTCGCATGTAGTCGCTGTTCGTAGCTCTCAGAACCCCTTCCCGACCGCAGGAGGCTGGAAGTCGATGCGCCAATCCCTTCCTCTGTGTCGTACGTCGGTGTGCTCGCTCCCGTGTTGAGGCCTCTCTTGCGCTCTGTCATTTCAGTTTTCTTTCCGCCGCCATCGCGCCTCCCAATCCTCACGCCGGAGCTAAACAGGCCAGATATGCCTTCCTTCTGTGTTAGCAGTCGCTCGCGCTCGTCTTCTGATTCCAGAATGTCGTGGTCGCCGTCCGATAGTTCCGCAGAGGATCGGAGGTCGTAGTCGTCGTCGGAGGCCTCTTCGTAGCGCGAGCCGCTGGCAGCCCTACTACGATCCTCTCGTGATTGTGACGACATATTCGGTGTCCAGCTAGCGTCCGACTACGTGGCCATGGTGAGAATACGAAAAGCGCAGCGCTGGTGTTTGAGCGTCGAGGGTGAGCACCTCCATCTCACCCGCACGCTAGCGCGTCGTGTTTCATGCAGGGTACCGTCGATCATTGACACATGAACACTCGGACATTCTTCCGTGGGCCCTTAGCTCTTTGCAGAGCATGTCCCTAGGAAACTTCACATGTATACATGGTTCATTGTACAAACACTGAATTCATCTCCATCCAAGTCTAAACATCTGCCTCTATACAATGTCCTCCATACCAGTCTCATTGCACCTCAACAACCGCCACACCATCGGCATCAATCCAACTCGATCCTGAGCCGGATACCTTCCCCTTCGAGCAGAGCCACAGAAGCAGCCACATGTGTTCCACAACCTCGCCCCAGCAGTAGAGCTTAACACGACCCAATGTATCATCAGACCCCGCCTCTCGATGGAGAGTAATCCCCCAGCCAATTCGACCACTGTGAACGTGCTCGTAGAGCAGTGACCACAACTCCCACTGCAAACCTAGGGGCCATTGCTTGCAGTCGACCAGCCAATAACCACGCTCGTCAGCCTCTAAAGCCCTCCGCGTATTTTCTGGCTTAAAGCGATCTGGGTTATTCATCTTGATTGCTGCAAGATGCCGTGTGATCTGCGAGGGTAAAGTTATGGAACACGCTATAGATATCGCAGGTGCAGGCGGAAACGCATCGACCGGGAGCATCGAGAAACATAGTTGGTCCATACTCTTATGTGCTTTATCTCGAGAAGCTCGAGCGACATGTACTGAAAGATCCGTAGTCTCTTCTAGAGGTGTTGCTCCCCGATCTGCCAGAGCATCCTCCCCGGATACAGCTGGCAACTGCACTTCTTCGTCTATTTCGCTGTGTTGACTCTGAACGGGACTGGCTCTCCGAGAAGGCTGTTTCTGAGTGCTTCTAATGATTTCATTTCGATATTCATCATCCTCGGAGGTGTCGTCGGAAGTTGTTGAGTAGGTGTTTTGCAATTGGCTCTGCAAGATTTCCAACGCCAACTGCGAATCTTCAATAAAGCCTGTATCGAAATCTGCTGGGTCAGAAGAGCTGTAGCGTATTTCTCGTTTACTGCGAGCAGAGCCCGTCCTGGGCGTTGTGCCTTTCCGCCAGCTCAGGTAGCTACGATCAAGTTGAGCCAAGCGGCTGATCGGACGCAAGGAATCCTCAATAGCTGAGGCCGGGTCCTGATCATGATGGTGATCTTGGGAAGACAGATTGGACGGAAAGCTACCATACGATTCTTTGCTAGCCGTTAGGGCCGATGAGTTGGCGGTTTCTCGGTTCGTGCTCCGTTCCCCTTGCACGGGGTTGACCGATTTCAGTCCTGTTGCCTGGCCTAGTTTCACTTTCTTCTGTACAGGCCCATCTCGGTGAATCAGAATAGGTTCGAATGTGGTATAAACATTCGCTAAAGACCGAAAGAGCTCATCGTTTTGTCGGGTGGCAGGTGTTGATATGTGAACAAGAATTTCGTCGGTCATAGTCGATGCCGAGCGTGCGTGAGCGTTGATTCTGCACTGCAATCATTATGCACTAAAGAGGGCAGAATTTTGATGTCAGGCTTCGAGATGTGCCAAAATCATCACAAAGAATGAAGTGAAAGATCACAGTGTTCACAGTCCGTAGACGCAGCGCTGCCTCGGTCTTGGCGAAGCTAACCACCTGAAGCTAGGCCTAGATGCGCCTCCACACTTCGAGCAGGAGGCCTAAGTAACATGACTCCACATTCATTACTGTTGATTAGCTTTTCACTCTATCCGCAAGTCAATTTTGAAAGAGCCGGCCATGCCCCCGGTGACGGTGTCCGAGTCTGCAGGTCGGCTGGCGAAATAGTAGTAATGAACACCAGGTTTGTCGTGCTGGGAAAGAAGCAGACCAGTATGCATCGCCCCTGAAGCTTCCTTGGAACATAACGGGGATTTTTTGGGTTCACAGCTCGCACCTTTTTGACCACAGACTGTGCGTATTCAAGATGCTTGTTGTATGCTATACATTTCCCAATTTGGGGTGCTAAAATGTAGCATGGCGATGCAATAGGGCAATCACGGTGATGCTGGTGATCCTAAATCTGTGGTAGAAGAATCCCAGCGCCATTGTGATGCGGTGTGGGGTCTCCACGTCGGGTCAAATCGATACATCTTTCTTCACGCAGGCGCAGGGATAATTGATATACACCGAGCTCTGGGGTATCATTTTTGTACGCGTGGAGAGAAGAGACCGTTCGAGCAGAGTTTGAATCAATAACGGGCGGATCATGAAAGTTCAACGTTATTTTTAGAAGATGCATTGGGAAAGAATTGTGCAAGAGGTGAGAACAGAACGGAGGAGAAGAAGTGAAGCAGGCCTTCCGGCCCATTTGGTATGCAGTAACGATCTATCCTGTTGTAACAGACTTTCACCGCAGTCCAGTCTCCGTGCCCAAATAGGGCCGTAGGGATCATACCTCTCGCCAGCTCCTCGCGGCCAACCTATCGGTTAGCGGCCTGAAGTCCGAGCCGCTTATGCTGCCTTGATCAATCATCCTGACTTTCCTTCTCTCCTCGATAAAAGTCGCAGGTTGACCGTTCTCATCTATGCCCTTCCAGCTCCTGACGACAAGTTGGCCATGTTCCTCGTCCTCGGAATTAGTCATATCATCTTCTGATTCCACCTGTTTACGACTGGATAGAGGCGTCGAAGCCCGAGTGCGTCCAATAGCTCGAGTACGAGAGACATGACGGTAGCCAGAGTATATTGACCTTTCAGGTGATCGAGGCAACGGAGCAGGTTGAAGCTTACGCTCACGAGGTAGTGGCGGGCTTGCACTGATGTGGCCGACTCGGATCTCTTCATAACGCCTGGGGGAGATGATGATATGCGACGCGCACGGTCGATCCGAATCTCGTTGTAGCTTCTTTGCGGAGAAGGTGACGACCGACGTAAATGGAGTCTTTCCATATGATCAACCGGAGGGGAAGCAGGCCTTTCTGCATAACGCTGACTTTCATAGCCGCAATATTGCTCATACTTATCGTCGTCAGGTCTGTCGTTCTGGCGAGGTTCTTCACCTCTTTCCGAGGCAAATTGGACCCGTGGACCACCAATTTCTACGTTAGTACTTTGTTGGCTATCGTGCATGCTGGTCCTTTGTCTGTATGATGTCTCGAAGTTCATATCTGCCGGCTTGAGTATTCCTCGACCAATTGGCTCTGAGCCAGCATCGTTTGTCGAAGTATCATCAGATTGCGAAAAGACTCGATGATCAGGTACTACCGTTCGGTATGGACGCGGATGTGATTCCATTCGTACATGGCTTTCACTTTGTCGCACCGAGCTTCTAGGTTGCCTTTCTTGCGACTTGCTTGGGTAGTGGACTCTGATGGTTCTGCTGCGCGTAGGCGGGGGCGAAGGGCTGAGTTCAACGATTTGAGAGTTTAGACGAGGCGGGCTCTTTTTCCTATAAAGATGAGTACGGACGACATCAGGTGGTGGCCATACCTCAGGAGCAGGGTATGGCTCATCTGATCTCGAGGGTCTCATGCGAACAATATCTGGTGGTGGCCAGACACCGTCATACCTTGAACGACCGCGGCTTAACGAAGAGACCCGCATCCTGGTCTCACTCCGGTAACCACGTGTTGGGCTGCTTTGTAATGTCCGTAGTCCAATAGTGGCCTGACTTGAGCCTTCCTTGATGATACATGGTCGGAGATGATCGGTTTTCCAGGATGCATATATCTCATTGCGACTTCGGTGCCGACCCCTTCTCTCACTGCTGTCAGCGCCCACGTAAGTTGTCCTTGTAGGCCAATCGCATGGCTCATCGGCAGTACAAGTTCGGATGCGTGTGTAGCTACGCGTTCTCGGGCTATGTCGGCTCTTGGTATGTTTCTTGCACCTTCGACAAGGCGTAGTGATGACGGGTTTGCCTGGTATGACTGGATGGCTTCGATGATAGCCCGCAGACCGCATCAGTCCGCACAAACTGCAGGTATGACATAGCAAAACTGGCACAGTCTGCTCCTCAGTTTGTGGGGTCACCTCTGCGCCCGTCTGATACTGGTAAGCGAAGTATTCATTCGTCCTCTTCTCCTTTGACTGCATCGTTTCAGTTGACACATTGCGTTGTGCAGGAACCATGATACCAGAAGCAGCACCAACCAGGCCTGCTCGGGCAGATTGTAGCGCGTTCGGGTCTGTATACTGCCAGCCAACGTTGTATCCAGGCGGCGCTGGCATCGACTGGGCGTTTGGCAGTTGACCTAGACCTAGACCTTGACCTTGGCCAAGAGGCAGAGGGCGCTGACGGAGTCTGGAACGAGGACATGATCAGTCTTACCAAAGCAGCGCAGACACACTTGATCGCCAAACTAATACGTACCCAGCTTGAGGAAATGCACCCTGGTGCGCGAAACCACCTTGTAGCCCTTGGTATGAAATGACGGAATTCGATGCTGCGGCGGGAGGTGTGGGTACTGCTGGAGGGACTCAAGCCCAGGGAATTGCTGCAAAATTTGTGATTAGACGGTCGAGATCAAGCCATGTTGCGAAGGAGCGACGAGAGCTTCTGCGCTACGTGTAAGCTGTATATTCGCAAAAACTGTATCGCTGCTACCGAGTACTCACACATTGAAAAGATACTGGCTGGTAGGGTTTGTGACTGAGCCTGGATACTGCGGTATTGCCTGTCCAGCACTCGCAGTCGAGCCGCTGCCGCCGCCCATATACGCAGCAAACGCTTTGCGCTGCTCCTCGTTTGCCATGTTGTGTGGAAGGAAGGTGGAGGCATACAGCGCTGAGATCGCGGAAAGTCCGCACAGCCGGAAGCGGGAGGAGAGGAAGGTACAGCCAGCCAAGCCCTTTCACTGTCAAGAAAAGATTGGTCACAGCAGCTGAATGCTGATTTTGAAAAGAGAGAGGGTTGCGAAGTAGGCGACTGGGTTAGCGAAAGAGACTGGGCGGGTTGCACGTGGCCAGGTGAAGGTGAGGTGAGGTGACCGAGACTTCCTGGCTTTCGCCAGCCTGCATTGTATGTTCCAAGTATCCACAACTCATTGTTGATACTCGCAAACAGAAATGGTCGTTATTTTGCCTTTCGCGTTTCGGTATCTTATTTGAGAGATGTTGCACCTGGGGTCAATGTTCTTTTATTTTTCCCAAAACGCCCGCCTGTCAAACATGCGAAAGAACACATTCTTACAGGTGCTAAAATCTATCTCTTATCAGTCATGACTTCTAGTCCACCCTCAACACCCTTGCGCCCT
Organism: Ascochyta koolunga; assembly: GCA_026119515.1. Taxonomy (NCBI): domain Eukaryota; kingdom Fungi; phylum Ascomycota; class Dothideomycetes; order Pleosporales; family Didymellaceae; genus Ascochyta; species Ascochyta koolunga. The sequence goes on along the minus strand of JANLCG010000002.1, from coordinate 1,307,150 downwards.
TCCTCTTAGCAGCCCTCTTCTTCTTGTGGCCCTGGTCAAAAGCCACGGCACTTCCGTGGTCACGGCCAAAGTTGTCAAGATCCTTGACCTTGTAGATCCTAATGATCCAGTTCTCACTGGTGAATGCCTCCTCAATGGTGCTGAGCTTGGGACCCTCGGCAGGCAACTTCGCGCCACGGACACGGTCCTGAGCCTGTCCAGCGGGGAAGAGAGAGTTGTAGTTGTAGTAGGACATCTTGTACCTGGGAGTGCGTTAGTTATCGGACTTGGCAAGTTTAGTCTCGGCACTTACATCAAACTGTTCTTCATGGCTGGTGTAGCCTCATCGTCTACACGATACTCGCCTCGGGGAGTGAAGAAGCTGCGTTCCTTAACCTCCTCAGGCCAGATACCTTCGGCGATACGGACCATCCAGAGGAACTTGTTGATGTCATCACCGGAGTACCCCAGGAGACCACCAAAGACAACGAGCACGTAGTCAACTTCGTGCTGGCGCATAATCGGGTAGGAAACCTCTTCCCTGGAGCTCATAGCCTTACCAACAGTGGCGATGTGGGTGTTGTTCCAGGTATTGTTGTCGACAAGGGTCGGGCGGTCAGCCATACCACCAATCTGGTAGCCGTAATCCCACCACGACATGATCTTGGCGTCTTGAGCAGTGTTCTGCCTGAGCCAGTAGTACGCCTCACGGTAGTCGTCGATAATGTGCTGGCTGCCGTCAGGAAGCTTAGATGCAAGCACAACAGAAGGCGAAGAGTAGGCGTTGGATGTGACCCAGGTGCAGTGGAGCACGAAAAGCATAAGGTAGACAGCAGAAGCACCAACAACTGTAAGCTTAGAGGCATAGGAGTGGATACCAATGAGGGGCTTGCGAGTTGAGCGAAGGCCGTCGGGCAGAACTGCAGCGGCAGCAATCGTAGCAGCATCAGCTGCCTCGCCCTCTGTGGGCTCGGTCTTGACCGGTGTCTTCGCATCGAGGTAGGTGTCCAGAATCTGAGAGAAAGCAATAGCCGATGCTACACAGACAATGGGTGTCAAGGTGAGCATGAGACGAACCATGACACCAGCGAAGTAACTGGCAAGCACAGCGTAGATGACGATGAACACCTGCTCATCGGTGAGCTTGGTAAAGCACATGTAAACACCGGCAGGGAAGAGCCAGATCATCATGCTCAAGTCGAAGAAGAAAGCAGGCCACGCGGTAGGCTGGTGCTCGGAAACAGAGGCGATAATGGGAATGTGGATCTTCGCGTATCCAGTGTCCCAAAGCGAGTAGAAACGACCAGTCCAGGGCGCAATAACTCCAGTAACAGTCAGAAGGACAAGCCCACCGAATGCAACGACAAAGACGACAAGGACGAGAGCGCGGAGCAGAGTCTGGAACTGCTTGCTGGGAAGCTGAGCGCGGACCCAGTCTACGAAAGCGACGAGCTGGATAAGACCGAAGACACCGAGCGCGGACATGTGCTCAGAACTGCGAATGGGCAAGAAGCCGACGAACGGAATCTGCATACTCGCAAGGGTACCGAGTGCGTACCACGAAGTGTAGCTAACGTAAAGCCTGGGGCTGTAGCGTCCCATGCAGATCAGGACGAACGCGTGCAGGGGCAGCAAGTTCGTAATGAAGACGTATCCTCCCCATGCAGAGACCATGTATCCGTAAAACAGCGCAGTCAGCGCGCCCCAGAACATGGAACCGTTCTTGACAGCCTTGATCCACAGGTAGAACGTGAAGACGAGCAGGAAAATGGCGATAGCCTCGTTGTCGTAACTACCCGCAACCGAACGCGAAATGTAACCGGGAGTAATACTCATGAACGCTGCGGCGAGCAGGCCGGCGGAAGGGGACGTGACCATCTCGGCAGTCAAGAGGTATGTTGCGAGCGCGGTAAGGCCGGAGAAGGCTGGGGCGAGGAGGACGCAAATGTTACGAATGTCGACGGGAAGGGCGAGGAAGCGAAGGAGGTGGTAGATGGCTCCGCTGGTGACCATCAATCCGGGGTAGAGGGTACCACCAGTAACGCGACCGAGAGGGTGCCATGTTCCTGTTTGTTGTATCAATTCAATGCTTCTTCTATCAATATCGATGCGGAGGAGCGTACGGTCATCGAACCAATCCCAGAAGCTATAGAAGCCGTTCTGGACGAGGTATTTGGTTGCTCGGAAGTTGAACCACGGGTCGACTGCACCCTCTGATTAGCCAATTACACCACTTCAAGCTTGTTGTAATACTGACACTCGTGAATGATGCTCTCGAAGCGGATCACGGAGAACAGACGGCTGCTCACAGCTGCACCTGCGATCAAGCACAGAATAACAACTCGAAGCAGGCCTCGAGTGTTTCGGCCAGTGGCCTGCTTGAGGAATTGCCCTTCCTCTGCGGCGGCCATGTTTGGGAAAAGGAAAGTGGTAGAGAAGGAGAGGTGTTGCTTTCTAGGCCGCGTCACAGCTTCATGTTCACACGTGGAGCTCATTGATCCCGCGATTGAAGTCTGACTAAGCGTCACGCTAACCCCCATCCCTGCAGCCCACCCTCATATCTGCAACATGTCAATCTTCCATCTTTCGACATTTACCGAATATCAAGATAGTTGTGGAAGATTGGTTTTCCTTGCAAAATATTTATGTACACTGTAGGGAAGTGCTGGGTTGCGAGAGTTCTGTTCCAGCAGCATCCATCTCAGAGGACCCTATCAAGAAAGATGTATTGACAACCGGATATACCAACGCTCGGAATCAGAAGATCTTTCCAGCTCCACAGATGTACTCGCGCCTCAACCTAGCTCTCGAACGACAGGTGCTTGACAGTTTCGCTACTGCAGGAGAGACAAAAGATGTGATGACAGTTCATGCAGCTTCCCTGAAGATCCGTGGCACCACTGTAACCACATATGCACTGTTGGATGTTAATTTGGCACCTAAGTCTTGTTTTTCTTTTACACTTACACAGAAAACAACTGTGGTCGCTGCTTCCTTACGCCTGCTGGCTGCTCGAGGATCTATTGTACCAGGTGACGGTGATCGCTTCCTAGAATCGCTCTGTGTAGCATCAGAGAAACAGCCCACTGTTTCTTCTGCTGCAATGAACAGTTCATCTTCATCGAGCCTTTCGGCATCTAGTTCCCTGTCTCTTTCGTCCAGCAACATTTCTTCTTGCAGCTGTTTCTTCGGCCTGTTCTCTTCCACACAAATCCAGTCATCAATACATTTCTTCAGCTTATCTCTCTCGAAGTGGTGTGCAATATGGTTGAACCGTTCATCCCAAGCAGCGTTGCCTTTCTGCACGAGCGGTTTGATCTCGTGACAGAACCCGCACCAAAATTGAACCTGACAGTTTTTGCCTATCTTGCAGCGGTTCAACTTATCCTGCAGATTGTCTTTTGATGTGACTTTGTGCTCGAGTTCGAGGTGTTTCTGGAATTGCGCTGTACGGTAGTAGTGTTGGCCGCATTGCTTCTCTGGGCTGTTCTTAAAGTCACAGCGGAAGGCCTCTTTCTGAAAGTGCTGAGAGTGTTCGTGACGTTTCCAGTCAGACTTAGCGCCAAATTTCTTATAGCATTTAGGGTAGGTGCATCCATACGGCCTCTCGTGTCTTTTCTTATGCTTATTCAAGTCACATATGCGACCAGAAAACCCGCAACCATCGTAGGAACATTGCTTCATGCCGGGCACAGAGCCTTGAAATGAGCGACGCGATTGTGAGCGGGTAGGTCTCAACCTTTGGTGCGTGAGATGTGCTATCTCTTGTGATACTTGACAGCTCTCGCTACTAGAGCTAGTATTGCCACCTTCCTGCTGTTGTGATCCAATGATACGGAGAAGCATATCTTCGAGCTTGGCCTTCGAGAGCTTCTCGAGAGCCTGTCGCTGTTGCTGCTGTTCGGATTTTGTCTGGGCCGCGGTTGATAAGTGAGACTGCAAACCCAGGTCTTCATTACTCTCTGTGCCTTGCGCAGAGATCGATTGTCCAACTCCCCTGCAGGCGATGCATGGGTCGGATTTTGACTACCATTTTGACGATCGTGGGCGCTCTCTGCTGATTGAGCCCAGTTTTGGCTTGTCGCAGGGTCGCCATCGGCTCGGCTTGACGGAGACACACCAGGTCGAGAAAACGACACGTCGAGCGAATCCCTACTGGAAGACACAGGAGAAATGCCTGAAGTTAAGCGCCCACTCAAAGACATAAATGGCGGATACAGGAAGCTTTGCGGGACCGCTGAGACCGCACTGTCAGGATTGCTGGTTGGCACTGCGGTCTCGCAATCCAAGCCTGCAAGTAGTGCTGGATCAGCAGGAAGTGACTCTTGATAATGATACTCCGACCTGTCAACGTCAGTATGGGTCTTGTTCGTCCTCTAGGAGGCTTACCTTCTGATCAGCTCAAACTCATCATGGTCTTTGTGCATCCGCCCGATGTGCTGTTTAAAATTGTCCAGGCGTGGCCATATCTTACTTTTGTTCCTGCAGTCGTCATGAGCACATCGATAAGACTTTGTCCTGTGGCTATCGATATTATGTACACTTTTCTTGTGACGGTCAAGGTCGTTGACGGTTGAGAAGCCTTTGCCACCCCTCTTGCATCCTTGCTCTGTACATACGAAAGCCTTATCATGTTTGAGCATATGCTTCCTGTTTGTCGAGTATCAGTTTCTGAGCCTCTTGACACGTGGACTCAACGTACTTGTGGACGGACTTGCAGTTCGAGACTGTACAGCAATCTGGTACGGAGCAGAGGATTTGCTGTTTTTGGTTTCCGCTTCGATTACTGAAATTCGATACAGATCTCTCATCAGATGGTATGCGTCGCATCCCTTGTGAATCTGCTGGCGTAGATTGCGCGTCCAAGGTCTCTGCCGGCACCATAAACTCTGTTGGCAAGTTTTGGTCGACATGACCTGCGTCATTGCCGAAGATGGAGTGAGGTGGCTGTGTATGATATCCAGAGTCAGAGACGGGAGTGTGGCTTCCAACGTCTGAGCAGGGTCTCTGAGGGTATTGGCCGAAGTTATGTTGAGGTTGATCAAATGTGTTCTGTCCAGCATTGGCGTTCGAGTACCTCATGGGGTTCCATGGCTCATCACCCTGATAGAATCGCGTGATAGGGTCTGCGATGGGTTCCACGTGGATTTGAGGAGTGGGGAAAGAATGTGATTCTGGCAGTGCAAGATAACGAGGGTCCTGCAGACGCGGATCGATGTTGTCACAAGGAACGCTCCTGCTGGATTGCTGAAAGCTCATACGAGTTGCAGTCCTTGGAATTGGAGCAGTCTGCGCCGTGTATATAGTATCCGTTGGGCTAGGTACGGAATTGATCGACGTCCTCGCACCGGTGCAGTTCCACTGTTGGAAGTACACATCTTGAAACTGAGTTACTTGATCCCCGTAACCCTACGACCGTCACTACCTTGTGCACATGTCGGCTGCAAGAGATACATACAGATTCGTCAACGTAAGTGAAGTTGATCGATGGATTCATTTTATACGACTGCGACATGTCTGCTTCTGCAAGTCAGCACATTGACCGAAATGCCCACGATGCCAGTGCGCCTAATCCCTCACACAAACTCATGAATGGGCTAATTGAAAGGCAGAACGAACAGAAAGGCAATATCGACTGAAGGCAAATTGTGAGACCAGGAGCAATCCACACCTACCGATGCGCAGTAGCGTTCTGCTGCAGCCTAACGCCTTGTTGTCCGCCTTCGCGGGGTTCGAATAAAGGTCACAGAGCGTCCAGTGTACGCAGCTGCATTAGTATACCTCGAACTGCAGTTCACCGCCTGCAGACAGATGGCACGGAAGAGCCGCAACTGCGTCCTCCAGTTTCGTGTCCCCGTGCACGGGCAGCCGGTGAGGGACTGGGAAAAGCAGGCGGAGTCGTTCAGCGTCACCGTCGTCAAGCTATCACCGCGAGCCAATAAAGATCAGTTCAAAGAGCGATCCAGGCTTCGTCAAGAGACAGCAAAAGGGATAGAGACCTCTCGTCGCAGATGCGACGACATGTGGAGGACGCGGTGGGCGGCCTCAAGAGGGCACAGGGTTCTGCCTTGCTGGTGCGCCAAGAAGGTCCTTCATCAGCACTGCCACGCGATGTCACACAGGTCCTCCAAAGTAACGAACCAATCAAGCCCTACAACACAAACTTTGTATCTCGCTGAAGGCCAACTCGATGCATGGCTTGCTGATCTTGTACAACCAATCCACACCGCAATTGTAAGGGCACAATTGACGAGCGCGCAGTCCCAGAGCAGACATGGTGCTACGATATTGTTGATATTTAGGACTTCGAGGACTCCTCGGATTTTTTTGATTCGCGACGGGGAATATGTGGGAAATCAGTGTTGGTGAGGAAGAGCAAACAGATGGACACCGACCGCAATCAAGATTAGTGCCAGGCTGGACGGCAGGAGAAGTCAACGCCAGCATCAATCACAACAAGATTAGTCCATTTTGTCATGGTCCCATCACATAGAGGTAGGAACCAGCGTGTGCGCACATTCAATCTTTTGACTCGACATGTTTTGTGCTCTTAGTTATCTCAAGATTATTGTAGTGAGCCTGCTACAAAAAAAAAAAAAAAAAAAAAAGAGACAAGGGCGACGGTATCGCAAGATAAATATTCTACTTGTGGAAAAGAGTTCATAACTAGGGGTCTCGGATTCACATCTTGCTCCTCTTATCTTAGTACCGCACATCATATCTGCCTCATACTCATAATTACTGCGCCCTCTGCTCCATTACTCACTCACTCACTCACCCACCCACTGACCAAACCGGACTTCTCATCGTAGTAGCACATGTGAGGCCCTGCAGTCTATCAGGAAGAGGCCTCCAGCATGACTACATCAACAGCAGGTATTAACTGTATATCGAAGACGAAAGCGTATGTTTTCACAAAGCCTGCGATTTCTGCACTTACCAAAAAAACAACCATGACCGTACAAGCGCGCCCAGGAAAGGCATTAGAAAGCCGTAACCAGGACGACTCAGAGAGGCACAGCAGTTCACAACGAACCACGCAAGCGATATCAGCAAGTTCTCCAACTCCCCAATCTCAATATACACGAACCGTCTTTATCAACCAATCCCACCAGATGACACCAAAAGAACGGGTACAAGGCACGAAGCAATAGTTGACTCGGACTTGAATACGAGTTAAATTCCAACACAGCCAAGATAGGACATGGAATGGGATGAATCTACAGTTCGAAATATACAGGGACGCGAACCGAACCGAACGAAACCCAACCGAAGCGGGGAGGCATGACCGCATGCAATAAAACGCCAAGCCAATGGATGAGGGTATGATATGCATCGCTTCTTTTTCTTCATAAAGGCCAGTTCGCCAGATGCCAGCACAGAAGGATGATGCATCGATATAAGGATATCGAAAGAGATACGCCGGGCGCCGTTTTGCTCAAGACTGGGGCACAGAATTGCCAACAATGAAGAAAACAGATTGTATACGACACGGTGAAAAATGTGGCCTTCACCGTCCGAAAATGCCACCGCCTACACTCATGCCTAGGCCGCTACGCTGCGTCAACGGTGCTCGGGGGCCTGGTGGACCAGGAGGCATGGCTGGTGAGCCAGAAGTGACACTCCAGCGTTGTGTTGGGGGCTCATGCAGCTGAGGTTCAGCGTGTTGGCTGGCCGGGCTCGACATGATTCCGTACGTCTCTCTGCCTAACATGCCCATGTTGCGTGCATGGGAGCCTGGTGTATCCATGTATGCTGGGTATTCTGTCGGTGGCCGCTTCATCTGCATGACCGGCGACTCCGGCTCGCCTATCCGGCCGTTGGTGTTATGTGCGTTGGACGATGGAGGATTTGAATTGGCTTCAATCGTGGATGCAGAGCCGTTGGGGGCGTTGAGATCGACGACACGCCGCTGCCCCACTGGTGTTTGATAGCTCGGTACGCGTGATGGACCTGGCGCAAAGCGAGACTCTTGCTGTGAGCGGGTCTCCTGGTGGGAAGGATGTCTTGGATTCGCCCATGGTGTGCTCTCAAGGAACTCGCTTTCTGCAGCTACTTCGTCTGCCGTGGTCCTCTGGTTGTATGTGCGGAACGATGGAGTTGGCACTGGTAGCGTGGGGCGGGTTGCGATCTGCAGCGTCGAGTCAGCTGCCATGCTTTGTGCCAAAATGTTCATCAACATACCTTCATTGCCCGGAAATCCTCGTCGATCTCGGTGGGTCGTGCAGCGCTGATGTCTGGCGCAGCCGGGAAGCCGACATACTTGGCCACACCAGATAAGACTGAAACCTCAAGGTTGTATGCCGTCTGGTGCCTGATCTGATCAGATCGCTTCTCCGGAAGCTTGATCATGTACTCGGTCTCGTCACAGCCCATCGATCGCCTACCACGCTGTAACTCAAAGACGCGCCGATTACACTCTTCCAGGATCTCCTCTCGCAGATGCCTGACCTCTTGGAAGTACTGACTGTGCATTTGATGTCTCTGTGCTGCCGTTATGATCTCCAGATTCTGGTGCTTCAGTTCTAGGAGTGTTTTCTCATAGTCGATCTTCTCTGCCCTCCGGTCGTCTATACACTTGATCATGGCAAGATACTCGGGATGGGTACAGTCAGGCTGCTTGAGCATATCGAGCTCCTGTTCGTATTGTGCAATCTGCTCATCACAAAGCCTGTGATGGTCAGCAGTTGTCGCCTAGGAGTTGGGTTGGAGTAAGCTTACTTTTCGCGAAAGAGCTTGAACCTTTTCTCGATTTGTGCAAGCGTATCGATGGCGATTTTCTTCTTGGTGACTACGATAGAAGATTAGTACATGCTCAGCGGCCAGTGGCAATAGAGGGGTTTCCTTGCCTTCTTCATCGACGGCTGCGCTGTCTTCTTCGTTGTCATCGCCCTCGGCATCACCGTCGACAATCTCGGTAGTCGCGACAGCTTCTGTGTAGGCGTAATTCGAGTCCTCGGCTTTTCGCTTCCCTCTTCTGCCACCTTTGCGGGGCTTTGTATGCTTCGCGACTGTAGCCAGCTCGCTAACCGTCTCGACAGCAAGAGCAGCCTGCCTTTCCTCGAGATCAATTTCTTCCCTCGCAAGCTCCTCCAGGCGGTCCTCGGCATGATCGAGCTCCTCGTCAGCGTCGACTCGCTCTGAGCTCTCCATGATGCCATCGGTTGTGCCGTTGTATGCCGCAGCCTTGGCAGAGGCACTGCGCTTCCGTGCGGGCTCGTCGTCGCGGTCATCGACAGGCGTGCCTCGAACGCTCATCCGCTTTCGCTTCTTGCCTGCTAGTTCGAGGCTCGCGGCTTCTGAAGCCGCTGCCAGAGACAGGGCATGCAGCGGATCCTGGTTTTCGTCTGCGTCTTCCATGACATCGTCTTCGGCCATGTCTGAGGGCGTGGGTGGGGCAGAATCGTCATGGTCAATGGTCTTGGAGTGCATCAGCTTGCTCGGTGTTGGCACGTACAGAGCTTCGGAGGCTAATGAGGTATCTGTCACAGTGCGCATGAGCTTTCGCGGTGTCTCTTCCAGCCGCTCTGTCTCGGCCTCGGAGTCGTTTTCGTTTAGGTCTGCGGTTGCCATAAGCCGCGGTGTGGGTTGCTCAGACTCGACGTCGGATGCGTCACCGAGCTCGCTGAGGCTGCTCGAGCGGTCATCGGCATGGTCGTCCAAGGCTCGCATGGCGTCGGCGGCGGCGATTGGGTCGGCCGTGATCATAGTAGGGGCTGGTATTGCTGAGATGATTGTCGATGCGGCGGCCGAGGGCGGTGGGCGAGTTACTGGGGACAGCTCCTCGACCTCAGGCCGGCGTGTGGGGGTGGTGACGGGCGAGGGCTGGCGTCGTCGGTCCCTGTCTACAGTGGCTCGTGGAGCCGTGTCGGCGGGGTCTATGGGGCTGGCGTGGGTTGTATCGCTGTTGCTGGTGGTGGGCGCGGTTGTCAATGCGCCCGTGGGTCCATGGTGGGCGCTCATAGCACCGAATGCGCCCCTGCGAGAGGGTGCGTCAACTCGCAGCCAATGTGGCGGAGGCGATATCCGGCCTCGTTATCTGACGTCTGCGACGCACGAGGAGCGCTGTGGGGCGCGGGGACGCTGGGCGCGGAGAGGAGTCGAAAATGCTGCGGCCGCTGGGCGAGACGTGGGCGTCGAGGGCAGCACCTGGGACGGGACGGGCAGAGGCAGCGCTGTGGCCGCTATGGGGGCTACGGCGAGGTCTGAGAATAAGAGTAGTGCTTCGTGAAGCATGTGCAGTGTGAGTGTGCAGCAGAGCGCAGCTCGAGAGTTGCTCACCGCGGCGGGCAGCGAGAGGACCACTTGCCGGCAGCGCTCCTTGCGAATGACCGATGGCACCGCGCAGACACACCGCCCGCATTTCTGCCACGCTCTGATTCGCCCAGCTGTTCAGGTCCCTCTGGGGGCTCCACTCAAACTTTCTGCTTGTGATTGCTGCGTGTTTGCACATTGTCCCCATTCCACCCCCGCCATGGCCAAGTCAAAGGACAAGCAAACGACCAAGTCCAAGGACGCGAAGACAGCCATTGCTGCCACCCAGACGGCGCTTGACCCCACGTTGAGTTCGCTGTTCGCGAGCAGTGTATGTGCGGAACTTTTCCGGCTGCACAAAATTCGAGACGGTCGGCTAACTGCATACACAGTTGGGTCCCGTGCAGGCGCCTCCGAAGCAAAGATATGGCCAAAAGGTAGAGAAGCGCGTAAAGGCGCCTGTTGAGGAGCCAAGCGAAGACGACGACGACGATGACGACGACGACGATGACGACGACGACTCCTGCAGCGAAGACGGCAAGGAGGAGAGCGAAGACGATTCCAGCGACGACGACGACGACGACGAATCATCTAAAGAATCTGACAACGCGGCAGAACTGGCCAAGCTGCGCGAGGCCGCGCTGGCAGGCGAGCACGACAAGCCCAACAAGAAGCGCAAGCGGGGTGGTCAGGAGGAGATCGAGGACAAGTTCATGCGCAAGCTGGCACGTGAGGAAGAGAAGGAAGAGGAAGAGAGGCAGAAGAAGCGCAAGACAAAGGTGGCGGTGACCGAAGATGAGGACATGGAGGAGGCATCAGAGGCATCAGATGCATCAGACGCCACAGACGCCGTAGAAGAAGAGGAAGACACGTTTGAGATTCCAAAACACGAGTCTCTCACTACGACCGACGGCAAGAATGAGGAGGAACTGGAAAAGGCCGCTCGCACAGTGTTCCTCAGCAACGTATCGGTGGATTGCATCAACTCGAAATCGGCAGAGAAGGCGCTCAAGAAGCACCTCGAATCCTTCATCGCCGACTTGGCGGACAACAACCCTCCCCACAAGATCGAGTCGATTCGCTTCCGTTCCACAGCTTTCTCCAGCTCACTGCCTAAGCGCGCCGCCTTTGCAAAGAAGGAGATTATGGACGCCACGACAAAATCGACAAACGCCTACGCCGTCTACACCACCAAGACGGCCGCCCGCGAAGCCACCAAGCGCCTGAACGGCTCGGTTCTGCTCGATCGTCACTTGCACGTCGACTGGGTGGCCCATCCCACCAAGGTCGACAACCGACGCTGCGTTTTCGTCGGCAACCTCCCCTTTGTCGACGATGAGAGCAAAGGCGTTGAGCCAGAGCAAGGCAAGAAGAAGAAGATTCCCGCCGACATCGAAGAGGGACTTTGGCAACAATTCGGCAAGTGCGGCAAGATTGAAAACGTGCGTGTGATTCGTGATGCACAAACCCGCATCGGCAAGGGCTTCGCCTACGTGCAGTTTACCGACGAGAACGGGGTCGAGGCAGCGCTCCAGCTCCATGAGAAGAAGTTTCCACCCATGCTTCCGCGTGTGCTCCGCGTGACGAGATGCAGAGCCGAGAAGAAGAAGGACAAGCCTCGGGGACCTGCACCGTCTTCGGAGCGAGCAGGCAAGAAGGGGGCGTACCAGAAGAAGTTCTCTGCCGAGGAGAAGTCTCAGCAAGGTCGTGCAAAGGCCATGCTGGGCAAGGGTGGTGCGGCCAAGGTCAGAGAGCGCTTTACCTTTGAAGGACACCGCGCGACGGAGGGGCAAGGCAAGAGTGGGTTGAAGTTCAAGGGAGCCAACAAGAACAACAAGGGACCCAACGGGAGGAAGAGCCGGAGTTCGGCGTGGAAGACTGGCGGGAAGAAATAAAAGTGTCGATGAGACGTGCAGTGGCAATGGATGATTTCTTACTTTTACGATCATGTCTGGAGGTCTTTGGCAGCATTCAGGCAGGAATGTCGAGTAGGCGAGAAGACGTGTGTTCTTGGAGTCTTTCCCACGCCTGTCGTCTTGCCGTGTTTTCAAGGCGTGTGGTCTGGGGCGTCTTCAAGGCGTGTGTTCTTGGAGTCTTTCCCACGCCTGTCGTCTTGCCTTGTTTTCAAGGCGTGTGGTCTTGTAGTGCTTCTCTAACGGCAGTCTAGGTGGCCCCCTCTATGTAGAGAGAGGATGCTTGTATTCGGCTTGTGCAATGTGAGAGGCTGCTGCGTAGGATGGCCGACCGAGATGATGCCGCATGTTGGGCAGCAAGCTTCAAGTGACAAGACGGGTAGTCTGGTACTGTGTGGATAGCGGCGGGGTTAGGTGGATGAGTGCCAAAAGCCAACATGGAGCCCAGCATGTGTGCCACAAAGGAAAGCTTGACAAGCGTGGACGGCAGCACGTTGACGTCGTAAAATGTGGAGCTAGATGCAGGCCGGCCATGGCCAGTGCTGAGTGCCTCTGGACGTCGATGACCGTGTCTCCCCTTTGCGGCTGCACAGCACCAGCACCAGCACGAGTACGAGCACGAGTACGAGCACGAGCACAAGCACGAGCACTCTCCCCCACTGTGTTGGGCCCTCATTCACCAAACCATCCGTTTGCTACCCGTCCTGTGCCCAGGTGCTGCTCGACCGCTCGCAAGCCTCGGCCAGCCTGCCCCTGCCAGCCCCTCGAGGCACCAGACAACCCCGTCGCCCTCCGCCGAGCTCAAGCTCATGCGCCGCACAGCCATCCACAGCCATCCGCATCCGCATATCACCTAAGCCCACACACGTCCTCGCAGCAGGTGCGCCGCGCCGCCCAACGTCACCATGGTCTTCCTCGGCATCTACCGCGCACTCTACGACTATGTGCCCCAGAGCGACAACGAGATTGCGCTGAACGAGGGCGACATGTTGATGGTCCTGGAGAAGTCGGCTGACGACGACTGGTGGAAGGCCAAGAAGAAGGGCCACGACGAGGAGCAGGAAGAGCCCGAGGGCCTGATCCCGAACAACTACATCGAGGAGGTATGTCGCAAACACCCGCCTCTCACTGCAGCCATTCACCCGCCTCTCACTGCAGCCATTCACCCGCTTCTCACTGCAGCCATTCACCCGCTTCTCACTGCAGCCATTGACCCTGCTGTCCTAGGCCGACCCCGTCTCGCAAGCCAAGGCTCTCTACGACTACACTCGCCAGACCGACGAGGAGCTGTCGTTCCAGGAAGACGCCCTACTCGACGTGTACGACGTCTCCGACCCCGACTGGTCTCTGGTCGGCTTGGGCGGCGACTACGGCTTCGCCCCTGCCAACTACATCGAGCTCATCAAACGCGGAGCGCCGCCGGCGGCGGCGGCGGCGGCGGCAACAGCACCACCACCACCACCGGCAACAGCACCCGCACCAGCTGCAGTCGCATCGCCCGGGCTGCCTGCGCGCCGTGCCATTCCTGCGGCTCCCCAGTCCGACGACGAGCAGGATCCACCCACTCCAGACAGCCCTCCGCACCAGAGCCCCGCCGCTGCTCTTGCCGGCATCATCCAGAAGAAGTCTGAGCAGACAGCCCCGCGCTCGACCATCTCTCCCCACCCAACCTGACCGCCGCCCCTCGAAAGCGCGTGCAGTTCACCCCCGAAGAATCCGACCAAGACTCCCCGCCGCCTCGCCTGCCCAACCGCCCTCCTTCGCAGTCGTTCTCCCCTGAGCCGCGACATGAATCTGCGCGCTCTCCTTCGCCTGACCGCATCAGGTCGCCCCCAGTGCGGAGCGCTGCTTTCGATGCCTACGACCCCCGCCGCGTGACAACTCGCCAAACACACCGCTCTCGGGCTCTGGCTACCACCTGTACAACATCTACGAGTACCTGACCCAGCCGGGGAAAAACAAGAAGATGCCCATCACACTAGGCATCAACATTCCCAGGGGCATGATCATGATTGCGCCGGAGAAAGCGCGCGATGGGCCGCAAGAGGAGTGGTCGGCAGACAAGATGGAGTACTACTCGCAGGAGGGGAAGCACATCTTCATGGAGCTGAAGCAGCCGAGCAAGAGTGTAGACCTCCACTGCGGAGCCAAGGACACGGCCACAGAAATCATGTCAGCGCTGGGTGAGCTAGCAGGTGCTGCCAAGGGCGCGGGTCTGCGCGAGGTGCTTGCTGCAGGCTCCGGACATTCCAACGTCCAGAAGAAGGGAGTCATGCTCTTCGACTTTATGGCTCAGGGCGACGACGAGGTGACCGTGGGTCTGGGGGACGACGTCCTCGTCCTTGATGATTCCGCCAGCGATGAGTGGTGGAAGGTCCGGCGCTTGAAAAACGGCAAGGAGGGTGTCGTTCCAGCTAACTACGTCGAAATCACAGAGACCGTCCCCATTTCCACTCCCGCAGCTGTCGCTCGATCTGGAACAAATGCTGGTCGATCCATGGTAGACCAGAACAGGCGGGAGGAAGAGGAAATGGCTCGTCAAGCTTCGAGACGCGACAGGCAAAAGAGTGATGCGCGAAGTGATCAGGTAGGACCCGGTCTGCCTTTACCCGCCCGTGGTTCTAGTCTTCTGCAAACAAGCTCTGACCATCGTCGTACTTCACAGAGATCAAGCATGCGCGAGAGCTCCACCAGAGACTCCAAGTCCTCGTCGTCCAAGACATCGTCAAAATCGTCTTCCAAGCCAAGTAAGTGTCCGTCTACACAGCCTCGTCCGTGCTTTGCTAACGAAATGCCAGACGCTGCAAAGCTGCGCACATGGACCGATCGTTCAGGCTCATTCAAGGTCGAAGCCGAGTTTATACTGCTCAAGGAAGGCAAGATCCACCTGCACAAAGTCAATGGCGTTAAGATTGCTGTGCCAGTTACGAAAATGTCAGTCGAAGACCTGGAATACATTGAGCAGGTCACGGGCGAGTCACTGGATGACGACAAACCACTCTCGGATATCAAGAGGAGGGGTACTGTCCGCGCGAACGAGAGAGCTGCCACCTCTTCGCCTGGAATCTCGGTCCAGAAGAAGCCAAGCTACGACTGGTTTGACTTCTTCCTGAAGTGTGGCGTCAATCCTCAGATTTGCGAGCGCTATGCCCAAGCTTTCGAGAAGGATCAAATGGGCGAAGAAAACCTGCCCGATATCACACCTGCCCTTTTACGCACACTGGGCCTGAAGGAGGGCGACATCCTCCGTGTGACAAAACACCTAGACAGTCAGTACAACCGTAGTGCTGGTGAAGCTAGCGCAGAGGGTGGTACTGGAGGACTGTTCTCCGGTCCAGGTGGCACCTTGCGAAACAACACGCGGAAAGGACGTCCAGCTCCGCCTGTAGAGACGAGCAACGAGATCGATCCAAAAGCGTTCGAGCCAAAGTCGGATGAGGCCGTGAAGAAGCCGACCGATGGTACAAAAACTCCATTGGCATCTGCCCCGGTTCCAGAGAAGAAGTCAGAGGCAGCCAATGGATTCGATGATAACGCATGGGACGTCAAGCCCACCAGACAGACGGCATCAGCAGCATCACCGCCTCCAGAGGCAGCGCCACCTGCACCAAAACCACCTGCCCTGACTGGCTCAATGAACGATCTGTCCCTCCTGGACATGCCTGCCCTCAAGCCTGACGAGCTGCCAAAGGCACCAGCCCCGGCCCCAGCACCCGCACCCGCACCTGCAGAGCCTGCCCCCGCTCCTGCTCAACCACCCCAGCCGACAGGAGCCACAATGTCCCTGTTCGATCAAGTTGCTGCCATCAAGGCGATGACGCAGCCTCAGAGCATGGCGCCACCACGGATGCGACCCCAAGCTCCTCAGCAGAGTGGACACGGTGGGCTCATTTCTCCCCCACCCCAGCGATCATCCTCTGCGCCACAGAACCCACAGCAGAACAGTGCTTTCGGTCCTCCACCAGCTCTTATGCCCCAGCTTACCGGCTATCAAGGGAACCAGAACATGCCGCAGATGGCTCCTCCGGGGCAAAGTCTGAGCGAGCAGCAGAACATGATGAACATGCAGCGAATGCAACAGCAGATGACTGGCTTCCCGCAACAGAACTCTGGATACAACCACATGCAGCAGAACGGACTCATGCCTCAACCAACAGGCTTCCAACAGCCACAGAATGGGTTTGCACCCTTCCAGCAGCCACAGCCCACGGGCTTCCAGCAACCCATGCAGACCGGGTTTGGCCAGCAAGGCTTCCAGCAAGGCTTCGGAAACGGCAGCCCATTCGCAGACCCACCACGGGCGCCATTCCAGCCTCAGCCCACCGGCTACAGCTCTTTCCAGCCATCACCGCTCAACTCCCAGGCCACAGGTGTCAACCAGTACCTCCCTCCGGCTCTTCAGCCTCAGCCTACTGGCTTTGGACAGAGCCCCCTCCTATGCCGCCCATGCCACCGATGCCATCCATGCCTATTGCGCAGCCGTTGGTGGCGCAAAAGACTGGCCCTGCCCCGTCCATCCGATTCGGAGTACAGCCGGCGAAGAAGTTGGCACCGCAGCCAACGGGGAAGGCCAGTCTTGCCAATGCTAGTAAGTGACCCTCGCCGTATCTATATTTGAAAACGAAACTAACCCATTTCAAGCTCCTCAAAACCCCTTTGGCTTTTAGCTGGTGATTACTTCGTCTTGACTCGTTCTTGCATGTGAGTTGGTTATGGATTGTTAGGCATCCGCATGTATATAATTCGATTTGGGTCTTGGCGGGTCGAGCTGGATCATATCATATTGTTTTTGTCTCCTTCGCACTCGCTTCGTCGCGTGTACGTGTTGTAATTGGATTGTAATGTGCATTTGGGATCTGAAGGCAGGTGTTTTGGGCCGAGTAGAATATTTGGAAGACGCTGCATGGAGCTGAAGCGGCACGAGCAAGCCATCGGACCTTTTTGCGGCATAATCTGGTCTTAGTCATGACTGTCCTGTCTGCAAATCATGGCAAAGGCTGCTCATGGACGGTAACTAGGATTAAGCATGACATCAAACACTGGTGACAGCTGCCAGACGGTTGTCTGACATGGACCATCCTTCACTCTTGTTGAAACCAAGCTTTTGCCAAGCAGAGCTTAGCACCCCGAAGCGCATCGGTGGAGTCTCGGTGGCTCAAGCGCGGCGCGCCATCCGAACCTGGGTGACGAAGCGTCTGCGCCGCAAACGTCCAAACGTGCAGCCAGCACAGCCGGCACTGTGGCTGGTGGGTTCTTGAGCACTCAGCTCGTGCGAAGAAGGACTGCAGTCATGCAATGGCAAAATGTTCCGCAGGGAAGAGTCTGAAATGTGGCACTGGGCGATGTCAAAAGCTGACGAATGGTCCACGCCCCGTGCTATTTGCGCCAATCCGCATTCGAGCGCACGCAGGGACCTGTCGACTCACCATGTGGCTTGACAGCGTGCCCCATGTGACGGACAGCAGGCAAGGCCTAGATGATGCGCCTTCTCCGCTCCGCACCGGCGTGTGGCAGCTGAGCGAGTTTAAAGACGGTCGACTCCTGCTCGATCCACTCGGCTTGTTTCTCCTCAAGCTTCATTCCCAACCCTCACCTTTCTACGCGCTCTCGCTGTGCTTTTAGATACCCCTCGATTCGCTCCGCTTCCCAGCTCGTGCTACGTCCAGATCGCTCCTTACGCTTCTGCCCAGCTCGCCCAAAGCTTGGCCTACAGCTGTCCCCACGTGCCTGCGCTATTGCATCACCATCCACGCGCACATTAAACAAACGCAGCGCTTTCGTATCGCGCCGTAAAGCTTGACCTCAGCAAGTCTCAAGTTCCTCGCGCGACACCTCCGTAGCCCTCGCACACTCCTCACATCGCCGCTCTCAGTCTCTCCAACGAGCACACACACCCCCATCATGTCGGCGCAAGGATACTACCAAGGCGGCCAACAGCCCCAGTACCCCCAGCAATCGTAAGTACATCTTTTTCTGCCCCCTGCACCCCACGCTCCCATCCCCGTGCATTCACCCCGCCCCTACTCACCCAAGAACCCCAACTCACAGCCCGCAGCTACGGTCCCCCAAGGCCAGATGAACTATGGTCACCCACCTCCACAACAGCAGCAGTACTACCCGCCCCAGCAGCAGATGGGTTACCAGCAAGCGCCCTACCAACAAGCCCCTGCCCCGAAAGCGAAGAAGGATAGAGGTTGCCTCACTAGCTGCCTCGCGGTGCTGTGTTGTTGCTTCGTGTGCGAGGAGGGCTGCGAGTGCTGTATTGACTGCTGCGAGTGTGCTGAGGATTGCTGTTAAAGTAGTAGCTCCATCTCCGTCGCAGCGAGCGAAGCAGAAAGGATCAGGTGGTGGGATGGGAGGCCGTGAGGAGTTGGTTAGTTAGTTGGATGCACATCGATCGAGCAAGGGGAGTATTTTTTTTTTTTTTTTTTTTTTTTGGTTTCCTTGTTTCTTTCTTTTTTTCCCCTCAATGCAGAATACGGCGCATATACCTGCCTCACTACTACTTCTATTATTCCATTCCACTCTATTTCCTCAACCCACTCTCAACTACCACCTAATCACCTATATTTCTTCCTCTTACATAATACCCTTCCGTGTTTCTAACACCACCCCACCCCCTCTCCTCTCTGCTCTGTCGTGACCGCTCAACCGCTATCCAACCGTCACTGCAGTGCGTAGTGGAATTCCACGTGCCCGGGCAGCAAGCCACACTGCGCCGCCGCCAGCTACATACGTGCACAGAGAAGCGTAGCGGAGCCGCGAGGGCCAGACGAAGCGCCAAACGCGGTAGCAAGGCGACGAGTGCGCGTAGCCATGGAAGTAGTTGTACAAGGGGGGTTCTTAGTGTTTAGAGTTTGTTAGACGTCCGGATGGCATGCGATGTACAAAGTTCAACGTGCGTCATGAGAGGAGTGGGGGTTCTAGAAGCAGCACCAAAGGGGGATGCGGGTACAAAGTAACTTTTACGCCAGTTCACCCCCACTAGACTGCACTGCACTGCACTACCACCTAATACGTAAACCGAAATCCCTCCGTCCCCTCCAGCACCCGCTTCCCCCTGCTCTGCCTTGCGTTCGCCGTGTAGAAATACATGCTAAAGACACCGACGACCGCAATGATCAGAATGTGGCTGCCAATCGAGACCCACACAGCAGTGAGATAGCGCGGGCTTTCCTGCTGGCGCACGATGAAGCTCCCCGCGATGCCGCCTGCGCCGTTACACGCCGTAACGGCAGCGGCAGTGAAGACGCGCTTCCACTGGCCGACGACGTTGTTCGCCTGGTATGTCGCCATCGCAGCCCAGTTGGCCACGTACGCGCCTGTAGCGAGGTAGGTGCCGATTAAGCGCACGGTAACTTGGTCGGTGAAGCCTAGCATCGCGAATCCGCCGATTAGTGTCAGGCTGTTGAAGACGATGACGGGCCCGCGTAGCTGCAGCTTGTCGCCGACGTATGATGATAGGATGGCGGGGATCACGGCATAGTAGTAGGGCGGTGCGCTTAGCAGAATCGACTCGCCTGTGTTGAAGCCCATGCCGCCCTGCAGGATGATGGGGAGGAAGTAGCTCATGGATGTCGAGACAAGGTTTTGCAGGAAGTAGAGGGCACAGAAGCCGTAAATCTTCACGTCCGTGGCGTGTACCAGCACCTTCTTCCATGTGAAGGGGTCGGCGTGGCTGTCACCGCGGTCATGCTGGATGCGCGAGCTGGCGACGCGCGACTCGGGTTCTGTCAGGAAGTGGAAGGATGTGTGCGAGGTTTCTGGGAAGTCGACCATCCACCAGTAGGTCACGATGCCGAGGAATGCAGTGATGGCGCCCTGCACGATGAACATCCACTGCCAGCCCTTCAACCCGCAGGAGCCGTTGAGCCGGTTGAGGCCGTAGTTCACGATGCTACCGGTGGCTAAGACGGTGACTTCGCCGCTTTGCATGAGCGCGAAGCGCAGTTGTTGCTCTTTGCGCGTGTACCACACACTCAAGAGGTACGTCAGGCCTGGATAGACGCCGGACATGGCGATTCCGAGGAGGATTCGCAGAGCGATCATCTGTTTCCATGACTGCACAAAAGCAGTGCAGAGCGTGATGATGCCGAAGCAGACAGTAATGAAAGAGAACCAGATCCGGGGACCGAATGTGCGGACAGCAATGGTAGATGGGAGCTGGAAGGCGATGCTGGCGATTGTGAAGATGAAAATCGAGACCGAGTAGCGGTTGCCCACGTCAAGCTCGAGGTCGGAGAGCATGGAGGTTACGGATGCGGACGAGATGACGCCGCTGTCCAACAGGTTCAGACTGCAAAGAATACCTGCGATGGAACACAGACGGAGATCCACCTTGAGCCTGATTCCATTCCTCCACTTCTCTTCCAGTTCGTCTCTTGCGGAAAGCATCGATGCATCGTCGGCGTCTCGCTGCACTTCGCGAACCGACTGCTCCTCGGACGCTTGGCTGGATGGTCGTTTCGTCATCTTGTGAATGGCCTGCCAAGTTCACAACAGCGCATACGTGCTCCCCTTCTCTTATTCAGTGTCCACCTTTTCTCAAAGTACGTGTGGAGGTGTACAAAGACTTCTCCTCAAAGTTGGTGTTAAAGTACCACAAAAAGCTGCAACCGGAAGCAGACACGTCAAAGCCCAGCCCAATCGTCAACGAGCCGAAGAAAACCGTGAGAACCCCTCTTGCTTCCCGTCGTACGCAGTGCAGGGACAGCAGATCATATAGGGAAGGAGTCATGGCGATAAGGATTCCATCCACTTCTATGCATGTGCCTCCATCCGGACCCCTCGAAAATGGTATGGACCCGACGCCGCTACCGAGGTGTCCCGCACGTCAGCATGGCGCCAGATTGCAAAGGCATTACCAATACGGCGGTCCCAGTTTTCGACCGCGGCTTACAAACTTGCAACATTTGTTGCGCAACAATACAAATGTGAATGTTTGCGCTTGCGAATTTATTGGATTGTCATATTGAAGCATTTGTTCGGATGTACGTGAGTCAAGCGTCGGCAAACCGCATGAAACATCGATTTACAGCACTGGCGTCAGGAAATTCGTAGTCATTTCTTCGTAACTGATATAGACACTAAATGTAGAACGCTAACCTCCAACTGCTGACTGCTTGTATGATAGATGTTGTACAGATGTGCGCTCCAAATATCTGCGGTACTCAGAATGCAGAAATGATCAATATGTAGATGGAATCAATGACGCTCATAATCCTTCAGGCATCGGCGCCGGCGTGGCAACCTCGACCTTGATGCCTACAGGTGGAGGCTCAAGGGGCTCAGCCTCGGGTTCGTGCGCCGGTCGCCTGGGTAGCGGCCTCTCTCTCTCCCTGTCCTCGTAGTAGACATACTCGTCCGAACGGCTGTTGTATCTTTGAGGAGGGGGCGCTCATACATGTACGGTTCGTGGTACGGCTCATAATGAGCGGGGCCAGGCTGGCGATAGTCTCCCATGTATGGACGTGGTTGATGATAATCGCCACGAACTCTTACAATTTCATACTCCGGCTGACCATATTCGTCGTAGTACATTGGTGGTGGCGGTCCACGAGGTTCGTCATATCGATGATAACGAGGCGGCGAAATGTGGTGCGCCCGATCTTGAACGGAAACATAACCGCGTGGAGGTGGGCGAATAGACGGGTAGAAGCTTTCTTCGGGAGATGCGTGGTCGACGCTATGGTCGCGCGAGTAGGTGGGTTCATATGCGCGATCCCGTTCTGTGGTGGGCTGGGGTGTCTCTGCTTCATCGATACGGCGCCGCTGTTCTTCGTATCTGCTTCGTTGAGAGCGGGTAATGCTTGGTGCACGACCGTAGGGATCCTCACGGGCTGCGACGCTCATGTAGCGGTAATAACGGGACGGCATTCGGTGCTCATGCGGGCGTTCTCTACGGCGCTGAGGCGCAGGCTGGCGTAGAGCACCAACTGAGTCGGGTGTAGGGTTGTAGCGGCCGTTGGGAGGAGGAATCTGATACCCAGAACCATTCGAGACGGTCGATGGTGCCGGCTGTGGCGCGGCAAGTGGGCGATGATGGCTCTCAGGCTCACTGGGAGGGGGTGGGTTTGGTGGTGGCGGTGTGTAACGAGAGTCTTCATCATCCTCGTGGCCAGAAACAGATGGCTTTGAGTCTGGTCGTGGGGGTGGAAGTTGCCCTTCATTTTTAGGAGGCTGCTCAGGAACAAACTCTTCAAGGAAGCGATCAGCAGCTGATTTTCCACGGGGCCCACTAGCTTCCCGCGGTCGTGCTTCAGTTGGGTAGTGGTATCCATGACGTTGGCTATCGTCCTCAGCATACCTGACCTGGCGGATGTGAGAACTGTACTGTCGGTCATGGTCTCCTTCACGCGTACGTGCGTAAATGATCTCCTCTGATGGCGGGCCATAGAAACGCTCAGTCTCGCGGAACCCAGTACGACGTCCAGAGTAATCGTCGTAAGCAGGACCTGCGTGGAATATCCGAGGGCTCGGAGCATACTCCAGGAATTCTCTAGGACGAGGGTAACCATCATCTAGGTGATCCTTAGACTACTCACATTTTGTCAACATATGCCTTATCAAGACACAACTGCAGATTACTTACGTAGTATCTCGGCTCGCCGTAGTAGCGCTCTCCTCGCTCAAGCGGCGGGCTATCACGATGTGGGCGCTTTCTGCTGCCTAGGTTGGAAGCTTGATTGGCTCGATCGGTAGTAGTGGTTGGTGTCTCATCTTCCGCTAGCTTGGAAAGCCGTGGAGACTCGGTACGTGAGGCTCCAACGACGGACGGACCTGACCTGTCTGGTGCAATACCCGGAGTACCACTTGCACGGAGAGCATCTTTGGCTGGTCCAGAGGAAGCAGGTGCGGCCAGTCCATCATCCTCAATCTTGCCAATCGTTGGTAGAGGCAGAGGAAACAAGCTCGGGAAAGTGGTCGCGATCATGAGGAGCTTCTCATCGTCCATACCCGGAGCGTGAATGAGTCCTGAGATAAAGCGCTCGCTGGGGAGTTCGATCATGTCCTCCTTCCAATCCATAGTGGTAGCAGCTTGTCCGTAACCAATGCCGGAAGGAACGGTCGCCAGGTGCTGAGACCGAAAGTGCAAAAACAAAGTCAAGACAGTATACGTTCTCCTTTCCTCAGGCTTCGAGTAGTAGGCGCCGGTAAGGTGTTGTGCAGACTGGAGCTGACAAGCTTTACAAGATAGGCCCGGTGCGTTCTTCAGCGCCTTTGATATCTCATGGTTAGAGAGCGCGCCAATGAAGTGGTTTAGATTCGGCTCGTAATTGAACTCAACATGAAATTTTGAAATGACGCGATGCAACAAGACATAGATCCGAAGGCTGTTGGGCAAATCCTTGATACCAGAAGTCTGTTTCCACATGTCTTGGGCCATTCCAATGATGGTACTCACTTCCTTGTCGAATGAGGCTGTGCTGTGACTGGGGTCCTCGTTACCATTCGATACATGATCAGCGATGCCATGGTTTGGTGCGGGTATAACAGGAGGTGGGACCACGGCGGGGTTGATCATAGCGGGAGATGGCATGTATGAAGGGTGGCCCGGGTGAGGACCATAACCGGGAGGACCCATCGGTTGGTATGGATGTCCCTCGGCTGGGGCACCATAGACCTGAGAGTAGTCATACGATACCTGTGGCGGGGCGAAAGGGCCATTGTAGCCAGGATACGGGTAAGGGCCTGGACTCGCTTGGGGCATGTGAGTTGGCATATGAGGGGTGGATGTTCCTGCACGGGAGAAGCCACCCATGAACCCGCCATAACCTGCTGCATTAGACAACGCTTGGGGCGCGTATTTCACTGAAATAGGGTCCGGGTGGAACGGTGTCTCCTCTGGCCATTCAGCTTCTCTCCATGCGACAACAATGTTGCCGCTACTGAACGCCATAGTGTGCTTGGCTCCATAGTGCTGCACAACACCTTCAAACCCGTAGAGGCGGGTGTTGCTTTCGCAGTCGTTTCCATGGCAGAGGAATAGCTCTCGGCGAAACTGTTCTGTTAGAGGCTTAAGTTTATTGTCATAGACCCATTTCATGTTCTCGAGTACCAGGTGCGGCTTATGGTCGAAAGGCTCACTTCCCTGTGGCGCCTGTCTCATGGTTTCGTAGTACGTTCGCCTTACGTAGATGAGGAGGTCGGCAGCAAACTTGGGACTGTTTTCGTAGGTAAGCGCTTTCCCATGGTCCCAGTCCCGATTGATGAAGTCGTCGGCAATGCTACTCAGCCTATCACGGATCGGTCGCTGGGCATCTTCCCACTCCCGGTCCATGGCCTCCTTCGCTTCCTTGGAGTTAGCATCCTGGTGGCGACGGTCTGTGGTTTGTTGGAAGCAAGGCTACACGAGACACGTGGTCGGCTTCGGCTTGTTGGGCAGCAGGCAAGTTAGCGATTAGGCGGGGCTGCAGGACGCTCCACGCATAGTCGGTCATTGGCTGAGATATCTGAATAGCTGCCTTGAAAGCATCCATGTGGCGCAATATGTTTGGAGCAATAGGTGGATTCATTTGCTGGCAGCGGCGCTCAATATCCGTTTTCCGGTTGGCTTTGGCCTCATTGGCATCGTGAAGGTTCCTCTGCTGGTTTGGTTGTGCGCTCCCCGTGAGCATAGGCTGGGGAGTGAAGACATTGGGAGGAATAGTGGGGGCCTTTGATGTACGTAGTGGGTGGTGGGAGCTGCAGCTGTTAGGTTGGGCATTGGAGGGGTATTTGTGAAACGTCTGACACGGCCGCCACGCATGGCAGCCATCGAAACAGTTGAAGAGCACTTACTCGCAGGGACAGGTGCATGGATGACGGGGAAAGTGTTTGGCGCTTTGGGGATTTTGACAACTTGCGTGGTGCGGCTGCAGGTGAGCGCACAGCAGAGGGCGCACGCTTTGTGTCCTTGTATTTGACACACCAGCGCTCCCAGGTCTCAGCGACTTTCATGCGATGCTTCCCTCTTGCTTCGAGGCCCTTGGACCATTCCTCAGCCGCCGAGGGACCTAGATCGAGTGCGTCGTTGAGCTCCTGTACTATCTCTTCCACATGCTGCTTGTAGTAGTATTTGCCAATCTCGACGTTGGCAGGCGTTGTCGTCGACTGCAGAGCGTAGGCGGGAATGTAGTTGTAGTCGTTTGTAATGGGCGCAAACGGCAATGCTGGTCTGAGCGCGGAGGCGGAAGAAAAGAGAAGGCTTGCGTCCTGGACGAGTCAGCGACTGAGGAGGCGTGTGTGGTTGCAACTCACCGTCTGGCACTGCTGCATCAAACAAGGGCCACAGGCTGTGATGCCAAATGGCCAGATGGCGCGGACACCAGCTTCACCTGGGCCTTGTTGCCAGGGCTTCAAACTTTCAGCAGGGAGGGAGGAATCGAGCTTGTTACAGAACTGACACCTCTTGGACCACACGAGCTGGCACATGTGCCGTTCAGTGAGGCCTGGGAGGGGTTTGGGAGCATTGGAGTTATAGGCATTGCGGGCAGAGGCCCACATGGCTTCAGACTTTAGGAGATGCAGACAACCATGCTCTGGGTTGGACAGAGGGACGCTGGACACGTCTGTGAGATAGGAATGAAAGGGTCGATTGACTTGAATCAACCGACCAAGGTCTGCAAGCGAACAGAAGGAAAAGATGTGCTGCCACACAGCCGGTGGCAGCCCGGCACAGGGGGCAAGTTGGTGGAGAGGGAAGGAGAAACACGTGCATCTAGTCTGCGCTTCTTCTCAGCGACAGAAGACTCGTCTTCTGCTTTGCGCTTTGTGAGGGGTGCATTCTCGTGCATCTGGCTGGTGGGCGCATGCAGCGTCCGCTCGGGCTCGTAGAAGTCGACCGAGGAAGCTACACTCGACTCGCGCTCGCACATGGCAGGCCTGGCGTCCGCTAGTGAAGCTCACAGGAGCTTCACCGCCGATGGGCCACGGGCTGCACGCATGTGTCGATGGGTGGGGAGACGGGTATGGGCAGGGAAGTCGAGGGTTGGGAGTGTGTGCGGCGCGGAGGAGTGAAGCCAAGGTGGGAGTCAAGGTGAAGTCAAGGGTTGGCTGCACGAGCGACCAAGCAACCGACAGCAGACAGCAACAGCAGACGGCTTGATAGAGGCGTCCTTGGGGGCTTGAGGTGCTGCAGCGCACCGTGCAAGCTGGGGAGGGAGAGGTCGTGGAGAGTTCCAGGCGTGGGCGAGGCTCCAGAAGGTCAGATGGTGCGGTCGAGGGCGTGCAGCCAACCAGCAAGTGAGGCGAGCAGCTGCCTGAGAAGTGAGGTGAGGTGAGAGCTGGGCTTGCTCCTTGGGGAATCTGCCGAGTCGGCGCGCATGGGCCGGCCATGACGAGTGACGAGTGACGGAGGACAGCTTGGCGCGAGCCTCTCCCGTGCTGGCAGACAGAGGCTGTGCACTGTGCACTGTGCACTGTAGGTACACTTGTACACGGTGTTGCCCAACTGTACATAACCTGCAGTACGCATACGCATACGCATACGCATGCCCATTCCCATACTCATACCCATACCCATACCCATTCCCATTCCCGCAATCTCCTCGAGCAGCCCCCACAGAGAGAGCACTACCACCTGTCCCGCGCTCTGCTGCCTCCCCTCCCTCCCCCTCCCCCAACGCCTCACCGCATAGCTTCCCAAACACGCTGCCCTCACCATGGCCTCGCTCAACACGTCCACCAACGGGCCCAACATCACCCGAAGCTACCAGAACGTCATCAACACCCCGCCGCCATCCGGTCCCCAGGCAGCCTCCCCCACATACGGTCAATGGGCCGTCTTCGCCGTCGCTGCCCCACTTGTCAGCGCATTCCAGCACGACGGAGGGAAAGAGAGCGTCTTGAAGGTCCAGAGCACCGGAGGTATGTTTCCCTCCACCGCTGCGCCCTCAATGGCCTCTCCGGAGCCAGATGGGCGCCGTGCCATGCGTTGGGTGGCCGTCTTGGAGTTGGCTCTGTGGACCCTGCCCAACCCAGGCCTCAACACACCGCCCGGCTGAGAGGGCCGACGCATCGTGAACACGGGCTGCGCGCATACGCTAACAATGCCAGAGGGTGAATTGCTCGACCTGGTAGACGAGTTCTCCGATGGCCGCATCCAGTTCGCCTTTGTCAAGGTCAAGGACCCCAACTCGTCGTTGCCTAAGAACGTCCTGATTGCCTGGGTAGGTTGGCGCCGTGCTCCCCCAGACAGCCTACTGACCACGACTGCAGTGCGGCGAAGGCGTGCCAGAGCGGACAAAAGGCTACTTTGGCAGCCACCTTGGCGTTGTTTCCAAGCTTCTCCACGTGCGTTGGCCCGCCGGCATGGCTACGAAGCTGCGCTAACCACGAACAGGGCTACCACGTCCAAGTCACCGCTCGCTCCGACGCCGACCTGACGCCAGAGAGGATTATCCAGAAGGTCTCGGATGCGTCAGGCGCAAAGTACTCGGGCGGTCCAGACATGCCTTCGTCGAGCGGCCCACCGCCTGTTGCGGCCAAGAAGCCCGTCTTCACCCCCACATCCGTCGGCGGTGGCAGCAAGGCGTTCAACCCACTGGGCCGCGCAAGCGCAAGAGCACCTGCGCCAAGAGGCGATGAGGATGCAGATGGCTGGGGCGCCGACGCTCCCGAGGTCACCAGGTCGCAGCTCGAGAAGGTGGGCTCCGCCTACAAGCCCACCAAGGTCAACATGGCCGAGCTGTCCAAGGGAAGGGACGAGTCCACCCGCTCCACGCCCTCGCAGTCGCACAATGATCGCCCAGAGGTGGTCAGGGGCGCATATCAGCCAATCGGCAAGGTCGACATCGCCGCTATCCGAGCCCAGGCAAAGGAACAGAAGGACGACAGACCCACTGTAGTAAAGGGCGCATACGAGCCGGTCGGGAAGGTGGACATTGCAGCCATCCGTGCAAAGGCTGCAGGCACGCCAGCGTCCTCGGCTCTGTCGCCAGCAGCAACGGGCGCATCCAACAACAAGGATGACGAGGAGGAACGGCCCAAGTCGCTTGCAGAGCGCTCGGCAGCATTCGGCAGCCAACCCGAGCGACTCACCAGCCTGCCGAAGCCAAAGGTAGCAAACAAGTTCGCCGGAGCTAGCGCTTTCACGGGCACCAAGGCACCTGCACCAGGTGGTTTCTCTGCACCCAAGCCCGTTTCCTCGGCGCCAATTGGTGCGGCAAGCAAGACTTTTGCCGACGAGGGGGCAAGACCCCAGCGCAGATCTGGGCCGAGAAGAAGGCTGCTCGTGGTGAGAGCGTCAACACGCCTGCTGCGACAACGCCCATGCAGCCTCAACAGAGCGGAGGTGGTGGATGGAAGAGCGGCTACGCAGGCAAATCGTGGGCACCGGTTCAGACTACTCGCACAGGCCAGTCAGCTAGCAACCTCAGTGAACAACGTACCGGTGACGCGCCTCAGGAACAAGAGGAACCTGCTTCGCCGCCCGCTGGTGGTGTAGGCTCTCTCAAGGACCGTTTCACTGGTGCTGCGCCGATGGGTGCTCCGACATCTCGATCGGCTGAGCCCCAAGCTCCCAGCCCGCCAGCTTTGGACAACTCAAGCAAGCCGAATGCAGGCGCACGCGGTGTCCCAATGCCTGGTCTGCCCAGCCGTCCCAAGGAGCCCGAATCCGACGAGGAGGATCATGCGCCCGCAACGCAGCACCAGCGACTTCCTTCGCCGCCGCCCCAGCCGCGCAGCCCGTCTCCTGAGCCTTCAGGCTCTCCGGTGCGCATCGCTATGCCCGTAGCACGTGGAAGAGAGCCCGAACCGCTTTCGCCTGCCGAGGAGCGGCCTCCCGCTATGCCCAACCGCTCGCTTGCACAAGCTGCTTCGCAAGCTCGCGACATTTCTCCCGAGCCAAAGGTCGAGGCAAAGGACCCTGCTCGTGGTGCTGGTGTTGCCGTCGCTGCCGGCACTTTTGGAGCTGCTGCAGTGGCTGGCGCCGCCGCTGGCGCAGCCGTGGGTTCCTCTGGACAGGATGACAGTAGTGCCGGCGCCGGTGCTGGCAAGCGTGCTGTCATTCTTTATGATTACGAAAAGGCCGAAGATAATGAGGTTGAGCTTCGTGAGGGCGACCACGTTAGTGATATCGACATGGTAGACGAGGACTGGTGGATGGGCACCAACTCCCAAGGCGACCGTGGTCTCTTCCCTGCAAACTACGTCGAGCTTATTGAGGGCGATGACGACGCAGATGCCGCTCCTCCGTTGCCCTCGCACCCGTCTGCTCCTGAGGAGGTCGAGTCCCCTGCTGCCCCCCACAGCCCCCTCGTAGTGCCGGTCCTACCGCTACAGCGATTTATGATTACGAAGCTGCCGAAGACAACGAGCTTAGCTTCCCTGAAGGCGCCACAATCACAGGAGTTGTAAGTCATTCATGCCTATGAAGAACAGGTTACAGACTAACCAAACTACAGGAGTTCCCCGATGAGGACTGGTGGCTCGGAAACTACAACGGCGCGTCTGGTCTGTTCCCAGCCAACTATGTGCAGCTTGACGAGTAGGAAGAGAAAGAAAACGCAGGTAATCAGCGTAATCCGATGCGTATGGGTATGATTGGACCTACAATAGGTAAAGAAAAAAGTTTGCTGTCACAATCCCATTTTTGAGGGCTCTAAGTTGGTACGAAGCCATGCAATATTTCAAAACATGGTTCACACGCAAAATCTCCGCACGCACGCCGCGTACTTTGTATAAATTCCTCGCTCTCGCTCTCTCAGCTTTCCATCTTTCCAACCTTCTCAGGGTCTATAGAGTAGTCATCTTCCACACCACCCCAGAACACCACCACTGCAACACTACTCACCGTACGTCAATCATTCGCAATTATGACTTACCTCAACGCTACAAAGGCTGCCTCTATGCTGATTCCCGCATCATGGAAGCATTACGCCAGTGGCTGCTCCACCAAACTCGGCCAGGAATCGTGGAAGCCCGTCGCCTCACACGTCCAAAAACCTCCCTTCATGGGCACTGCTCGCATGATCTTCCTTACCAAATCCTACGCCACCCCAAACGCTGCTCAGAACTACACTTTGCTTGCCGCCACAAACAGCCAGAGCCAGCAAGCTTGGGCGGTGGGCGTCTTCTGGGCTGTGGTGGTGTCCATAGTCCTCTTCTACGGTCCAGACATCATATCGGGCGTCGACTCTATCGTAGCATGGGCGCAAACTCTCTGGGCTTGGGGCTTCCACACTATGGATCAGGCTACTGTTAACACTGCTGTCAAGGCCACTTGGTCTCCTACTCTTGATGGGGATGGCAATCCCGCCTTGCCGACTCTTACCATGGAACATCTTGAAAAGAGGAGGTTGGCAGTCCTTGAGCCATCTGCTGAACCCACTTCAGATATCGAGACAAAAGAGGCTACGTCTTCCAATGACAACGGGCCCGACTACAGCGTACCAAACACTTTCACCACTCCCTCTTGGTTTCCTTTTAGACTCTGCTTCTGCTTCCATACTCGCCCCTTCTTCGTAAGCTTTTCAAGAAGTGTAGTTTGGCTCAAAATGCCGCCCACTGTCAAACCGTCCCTCCTCGAAAGGAAGAACCCTGAAATCGCTGCCCTGGAAGCTGAGCTCGAAGACGCACTCATGGAACTCGATGATAAGGACCAGGAAATGGAAGAAACGATCTCAAACTTCGCACGAAAAAATAGAGAGCAACTCACGCAGTTGACCACTGCGCACGAGGATCTGGACGCCATTCGCGTGAATTTCAAAGGATTCGTGGATACCTGCAGCAAACTGCGCAACATGAACGAGATCTATGAGGGACACATGGAGGCACTGAACAGAAAAGTCCAAGAAATAAGTAACGACAACGGCATCCTCAGGACTCAAAACGAAGACCTGCAGTGGGGAAGCGACGTGCTTCGTAGGGAAAACCACATGTGGGTTAATACGATGCATGCTCTGCACAACCCCGATAGGACCACCGTAACCGAGCGCCTCAAGGAGCAACTCTACGAACTCCAGCTCTCACACGACCGCATTAAACTCTCCAACCTCACGCTGCGAAACACTGTCACATACTACCAACGCGCCAGCGCCGCAAACGCCGGGCTGGCCACAACCACCCAAAACAAACTCAACAACGCCCTGGCGAACGCCGAAACCATCCACGCCGACATGTTGGAAGCCTTTGAAAAATTACACACTGCACAGCACGAGACGGACATGCTGCACAGCGAGGTCTCAGACAAAGAGAAACAGATTGAGCGTCTGACCAAGATATGGCAACAAGAAAAGGCGCATCTCCAGGACCAGCTCGGTGACGTCCACAAAACTGCCGCCATCAATCAAGGCCAGCTCAAGCAAGCCATGGGCAAGAATCGCCGACTCCTGCATTGCATAGCAACGCAGAGCCGCGCAGCAGCACGCGACAACAAAGCGCTGGCCGAGTCACTGCGCAGCGAGAAACAGCACACCGCCGACGTGTTCCGCGAGCTAGAATGTCTGCGCTTCACGTATGCTGAATCGACCCGATATCCCACGTGGGAGTGCAAGGGATTCAAAAACGAGGGCATTAGCAGCGACCCAGACTTTGACTTCAACCTCGACTTCGACTTCAACTTCGACTCTGACGCAGACAACATGTTTAAACCCGGCTACACGACTGCAGACACGCTTTCGCTTTCCGGATACGAGAGCGCGTCGGACAGCGAGTACGAGACGGTGCAGCTCGGAGATGTGAACGAGAGATTCGAGGTGCTGAGTTGCTTCTCTGGCGAGGACGGGAGCGAGAGCGACAGCGGCAGCGGCTCTGTCGATGAATGAGTCGCTTTCGGCGGGTTTCTGAAGCGGCGGAGGAAGGCACTGGATATCTCAGCTTTGCTGGTATTTTTTTATTCTTTCTTGCTTCCTCCCTTTTTTTTTTTTTTCGTTCTTTCCTTCGGATATCCCGTTTCCACTCGATGAAAAGCGTCATGCTGCGAGGGGTATCGAAAATTAGTTTTCTTCACTAAAAACACACCGACTTCACGAATAACTAGGAAACAACTAATCCCAATACAAATGCTCACATCCTATACAACCCCCAAATCATACCAAACAGCCCTTTCGCCTCGCCTCGCCACGCCCCATCGCGTCCGTGGATTCAGCGCGCAGCTTGTTTGTCCATGCATTCAAGCATCCACATATCCACACCATTCTGCTCTATTCCTTGGACGAGGGGAAGAAAAGCACGTATGCGCTATTCTCTGCTGCTGTCAATGGCTCACAGAGACTGGATATCTGCAGTGGAGTACGGTAAAGTAGGGGAATGATGCTGTTGCACTTTTTTTTTTTTTTTTTTTTTTTTTTTTCA
Source organism: Ascochyta koolunga (assembly GCA_026119515.1). NCBI lineage: Eukaryota > Fungi > Ascomycota > Dothideomycetes > Pleosporales > Didymellaceae > Ascochyta > Ascochyta koolunga. The sequence continues at coordinate 1,274,727 of JANLCG010000002.1, read as the reverse complement.
TTCATGCTGTTAATATTCCTATTTCCACTCTTGTTCCTAACTCTATCGTCATTGCCGTACTATCTCCCTCGAGTATCTGCACTACCTAGTCCAGTCCAATCCAGCCCTGTTCTGTCTGTGTGCGAGCATATCCTCGCTTTACTTTATACTTTACACTCTCCACTGGATCTCCTGCAGTGCAGCCGAGCACAGTCTGCCGTAGCCGTCTAATACGACAGATGTTATTAAGACAACTAGAACTCTGCCACACCGTGCCGTACCAGAGCGGGTTCAAGATACCGCTCGAGCTTGCAATGGTAGGCTACCTACCTACTAGCCAACATACCCACCACACATATACGTCGTAAGCAGACGTGTTAGACTGTTGAGTTATCGCTGTCACCACATTCGTGTAGAGTATAGAAGCAGCAGTGAGAGACTAGAGTGCAGGTTCGATTGGATAGAGGGGACAAATCATCTATTCTCCTCACTGGGCATCCTGTAAAGCTAGCCAGCATGCAAGCAATGCATAATGTATAGATTGGTACAGAAGATGCGAGGAATATCAGTCTGCGCATCTGTACTGTCTACGCCTTTTAGTTTGAAAAGAGTGCGAGATTAAGGTTCGGCGCGGACTCTTTGAACCTTATTTATCCCCGCTTCCCTGGAACGTTTATGCGAACACATCTGCAGCTGTAGCGGGGTGAGCCGCGCCGACAAATAGAAAGGGTAGGTTTGGCGGAGATTAAGAGTTGTGGGTTTTGGTACGCAGCGCCAGTAGGTTTAGTGTACATGCAGACGGCGATCAGCCGACCTCGTTGCTCCTTCCTCTCCCTGTTATCGTGATAGTAGTGGCATCGTTGGAGCTATTATGCAAGACGTGTCACTTGGGGTACATTCGGTGCCGACACAGGGCCGTTGTGATGAAGGAGTTTGCAGTTTTCGAGAATCATAGATGTAATGAAACGAGTGATATCGACAGTGTGAACGTGTAACTGGGGTATCTATACATGGGTGGCGACTATCGCTCGAAGTAAGACGCTGAAAGCTGGAAAAAATACAAATATGGCGGGCTACGATGGCTGCTGGCCGTCGCAAGCTGCTACGCACATGAGGTTAGTCGCAGTTCGACCACCAGGGGAACCTTATGACCCCAATGCGCCCTTCATCAACATAGAGAATCGACGTCTCTGAGTCTTGGGCTTACCTAGATCATCTTCCACCTTCTTCCATGGCAGTACATCGCTCTTGCGAATCTGCCCACCAAGACCAAGACGGTCACGGGAAGATTGGTGCCAGTGCTCCGATAGTTCAGATGGTGCTATTGAAAATGGCGTAAGAGATGGCGCAACAGATGGCGCAAGAGATGGCGCAATTGATCGCGCATCACTGTCATCTCGAACCGTTTCTAAAGACTCAGTACTGGCAATAGAGTTCTCGTACAAGGTCGGAAGGCCTGAGCTCATAACCTTTGACCGTACAGATGAAGGTGCCGGGGGCACTGGATGGACGAACTCGGTGGATGGAGACGGTGGCATTGGTCGGCTGAAGTTTTGCACAAGCCGTGAAGGGGAATAATGAGGGACAAGTGGTGCGTTGTCATGTGCAGTCGACGGAACGTGGTGTGCAGGTGGTGCTGTGTAACGAGTGGCTGGTGCAGTATTAGGGGCAGACGACGCCATTATGGAGTCTTTCTTCTGCGACTGGGCGTTTGGCGGTATCCCGAATAGGAAGTCATGGGACTCAGGTACACTCGACTCAGATCCACCAGGTAACTGGACTGCTGGTGCATCTCCGCCCCAGAAGCTCTGCTGTTGAGGCCGATCATTCATCTTCCTGAAGATGGCATCAGCTGTATCTCGTACGATTGTGTCGACCGAATCCGTCGATGATGCTGGTGATGTGGACCTGAGGCTCTCGAGATCATCTGGCGTGGTTTCAAGACTGGTCGTTGGATATGGATTCTCAGGTAGAGCGCCGGCACCCACCTGAGTGGAAGTTCGGGAAGATGCTCCTGGCAAAGCACTAGATGCAATCGACTCTTCTGGGGAGTAAAAGGATGGCTCAGCAAGGTAAATGTCGGATGGTGATGAGGGAACGTAGTGTCCGTTGTGGTGAATGTTGGCATTGATCCCTGCAGGCACGGACTTGATTGAATTGGGTGGACCACGAGACTCGTCGGTCATGACAGAGAAGGATGAATTATTCCACGGCAGTGCAGAGATGTGCGAGCCTTGTGAGGCAAGCGGCGTTCCTGACGATCTTCTGGTGTCTTTGCTTGTCCTAGTGGTTGCAGTTGCGGTGGCCTGCCGCTTCTTGACAGCGTCTGGGATGCCATCCCACTTGGAGTTGACTTTGGGGACGTCTGCGGGCAGCTTCTTACTCGCAAATGTGGAGTTGGTTTTGATGGACATGTTCGAGGGTGAAATTGTGCCCTTGCCGCTGCCTTGGTTGCGCTGTTGTTCAGCAAATTGCTCGAAGGCGGCTTGAGAAGGCTCCTTTAGGGATAGGAAGCCAAAGACGGAATTGCTTTTTTCTTTTTCTTCTTCTTCTTCTTCGCTGTTTTGGAGTCATTGGAACTCGAGTTGGTGGAGGGTGCGGAAGGCAGACTAGATGAGGTCGTGCTTGTCGTGGTCTCGAAAGATGGCCGGTAGGTAGAAGAGGGGATGTCTGAACTCGTACTCGAGATGCGCCTCTGCAGTGCAGGTGTCGTGTCCTGAGAAATGTGCGAGGAAAGCGAGATTTGGTCTGCTGGCAGTGCATTCCTGTACTTGAGCTTTGGAATGCGCGCCGAGGGGGCTGCGCTGTTACGTCTGTAACAGGCGTCATAGTCGAAGAAGTTATGGCCGTGGTATCGGTCAGGCAGACTGTTGGGGTTTAGCAACGAGGATCGGTGCGGCGCAGGGTAGCGAATCGATTGGCAGATAGGGTGTAGGCTACAGCACATTTCGTGCAGGGTGATGAAGCGGCTAGCTGAGCGAAGTCGTACGATGGCGACGCAATCGTAGGGACGGCATTGGCAAGCAGCAGCAGAGGCACAAGAGATAGGCCGCAGAGGCACAAAATACGGGCAGCAGCAGATGCACAAAGATGGGCAGATAAGTACTCTTGCTACACTTGGAAAGCGCAGACGACGGGCAGCCCGTCCCAAAACAAGAGCGACCCACAGGCGAGAAATAGTGCCTATCCTAGTACCCTCTGCGCTACTGCAAACATTGGCGAGCCACAAGCGAGCAGTGTCAGCTTTCTGCCACGCGGCGATGGCCATCCGGCAACCGTCATTGGCGACAAGCAACGGGCGTTTTCACAAAGACACTGTTGTGGCTGTCCTGGCGCGGCTGGGGCCCGGAAACCAGCTTCTTCCATGCTCGCTCGACCATGTCGGCGGCACATGCAGCAGTGAAATGGCATGGCGTTGCTGGACAGGGCTGACTCAAGCGTACCAACAAGAGCGTCGGTGATGGGCCGATCAGCCCTGGGGGTGTTTGTGGATTGCCCGTTGTGTGCGTTAGCGTTCCACCACACGCCGTAGTCAGTGGTTCTCTAGCACGCCGTCTGTCTACCAAAAGTGTGCTCTCACGTGCGGTGTTGTCGACTGCATGTGTGACGGCAGTGTAGAGCTGCGGTTCTTGTGTTGGAGCAGGCATGCAGGCTCGTGCACATCAGTGACATTGGGTACAGTTACCGTCCGTGAGGGCTGCGTGGTAGACGGTTGTGTGTGGTTGTGTGTGGTTGTGTGGTTGTGTGATTGTGTGGTTGTGTGATTGTGTGGTTGTGTGATTGTGTGGTTGTGTGATTGTGTGGTTGTGTGATTGTGTGGTTGTGTGATTGTGTGGTTGTGTGGTTGTGTGGCTGTGTGTAGGTGTGTGTGAAAGCGACTTCCAGAACAAGCAGGGTCTCTGATCTGAGCACCGGCCCGTGATCAGATGGACGAGATGACGAGATGACGAGATGGACGAGATAGACGAGGTATAGACGGCGAGGCAGCGTCGTTCCGCGTGCTCCGCGTGCTCCGCAGGCCGGCCACAGCCACAGTCGACTTTCTTTTTCCCGCACCCCCACATCCCAACGAACGGACGGAGCGCAGGCGCGGCGACATCCTCGCTGTCATTACAGATTCCCGGTACGCAGCACACAGTAGCACTTCCACCACCCACCCACCCCTTCTCGAACATGGCAGAGAGAACCGAGGCGCACCTTTGAGCTGAGCAGCGCCCTACCGCCGCCACCAGCGCCGCCTGCTCTCGCGCACCTGCGCTGCATCCTCGCTCAGCGCGCCTCGAGACGTCCTCTCGCTCAGCCGCCATGCCTGCGCTGCTGGTCGACACAACGCTGCGCCTGCCTTCCTCGAGCGACGCCTCGTCGACCTCGGCTGCCTCCCAGAACCGCTCCGAGTCGCCCACCTCAGACCGCCCGCCCGTTTCGCCCATCACACCCACCGCTACTGTCGCCCAGCTAGCTCCCATTGATCGCTCCGAATCCCGGCCCCGCAATGCACCCCCACCACCACCTGCCTCTGCGCCCGCCCCCGCCCCGCCGCCTACAACCTTCCGACAGCAGCCCCCTCGGTGCCCATCTCAGAGAGCGAGAACCCGGATGCTATTGCGCTACGCTCCGCCATATCGCTCTTGCAACTGCAGCGCGAGAAGAGCAAGCGTGACCTGAAGGCCCTGGAGGAGCTCAAGCACGCCGCCGTCCAAGATCCACATGGCTTCATGCGCTCTCTGCAAGAACAAAAGGCACACGCAGCACGGGCGCACCACGACGTCCTCACGCCCACGCTCGCTGGCCTCACAGACATAGCCGAGACCGACGACCAAGACGCAACCCCTGGCCACCAGTCGGGCGTCGGCCGCAAGGACTCTGCCAACGTAGACCCCGGAGCCGCACCCAAGTTCCCCGCGATACCGCAGCCTCAAAATGTAGTCCGGTGCCCTCCTATTGAGTGGGCGAAATACCACATCGTTGGAGAGCCTCTCAACAAGTTGCACGACGAGCAGAAGAAGTGGCCAGGCTCCAGCGAGCCCCCAAAGCTCGCCAACGGACATCGTGTTCCACCACACTCGGTCGCTGCGCCCTACTCGCCCTTCACCGACGCAGTCGCCAAATCAAAGTCACCCTCGACAGCTCCCACGAGCAAGACCAAGAAGACGCCATCGTAACAACCGGTGCACTAGACCGACTTACCCCACACTCTGATCGAAACATGATGGCTACACCACTTAAAAAGCATATGAGGGCACAGGATGCTCCATTTACGATGACCATGCGATTATGGTCGATTATGATAGACGAGACCTTACGAATAGACGAAGGCTAGGACACAATAGACTGGTATACACCATGTGTACCTTACCCAAAAATTCCTTTTTTTTTTTTGGGCAGCTTGACAATGTGCTTGATCGTGAGATCTTGTGCTAACAGCCGCTGCAGCCAATACTCGTGAGAACCTCAAGATGCCGTGACAAGCAGACGATACCTTTTCATCGGTTCTATTTTCGACTTTGGTCCCCACAACGATCGAGCATTGCCACGTACCTCGCTTCGTACGCAGCGGCTGTGCAACCCCATCTTTTCTTTGTGGCACAGTGCACTGCGTCGGCAACCCTATTCCAACATGATCATTGTCATCGACTCCTTGCAGGTCCATTTGGTTTGTTCGGTTGTGCTCGGCCAGGTGCGTCTTGTCCAAACCCCTGCGCGGCTGCAACAACAGGCTGAGGGCCCTGCGCAAGCCTCCAGGCTAGTGACGTAGTGCCCGTCAAAGCGCCTTACACGTCAGTGCATTGACGACCAATCTCGGCCAATACAAACACGAAGTTAGGACGATCTCGAGGCTGGGTGGCAGTGCCTGGTTTTTTGTCTTGCGTAGACTGATTCGACGTGTGATGCTCGCAACCCTGGCCTGGGTGACGTGAATGCTCTGACAAGAATGGAAGCACAAAGCAAGCTTGGAATGCGCGCCGCCGCGTTGGAAGGTGAGTGCATATAGATTGACGCTCGTTCCTGTTCTTTGACTTCTTCGACGTTTGTCTCACCATCTACCGCTTTGTACCGCAAGTAACAGGTCATTTCCTTGTGCTTTTTTCACTATACAAGGTCGACTCCGCTGCGTACTTCCAACCACCACTCGAACCTACCTCCACCTACCTCCACAACCATGCGTCCAACAGCACTCATTCCAGTACTATGCTGCACGGCAGCCCTCATCCTCTCCTTCCTGTGCCTCTTCGCCGGCCACAAGAAGGGTTTCATGGAAGACTACCACCTGCTCACGCTCAACACGTCCATGCTCGGCGAAACCCTCCTCGATGAAAGCCGCAGCACCGACTCGTCGAACCCCCTGACCAACCTTCTGAACGAGATCCCCAACGCCATTTCCTCGACTATCAACGACGCAATCGGCGAAGTAACCGCTCAGCTCGGCATCGAGGACTTCTACTCAGCGCACATGCTGAACTACTGTGAGGGCCAGTACACGCCAGCTGAGGCGGCCAATGCAACCGTCAGCCAAAGCGACATTAGCAAGAACGTGACCGAGTGCAGCAAGAACCGAGCCATGTACAAGTTCGATCCGACGGCGATCCTTGAGGAGGCACTCAACAAGACGACCGGTCTAAACGTGACGCTCGACGACCTCAACTGGCCCGAGGATATCGATACAGGCATCAAGACGCTCAACGCACTGATGGCCGCCATGTTCGTTCTGTACTGCCTCGCCATCGCTCTCATCTTCATCGCGCTGCTCGCTGCCGCGCTAGCCCTCCTCCTCAGCGGCCGACTGAGCGCCTGCATCAACTTCCTGCTCGCAACCCTGGCCTTCCTCGCCATCGGCCTCGCCAGCGCGCTTGTCACCGCCGTCATCGTCAAGGCCTCGCGCCTCATCAACGACAGGGGCGCTGCTATCGGACTGCGCGCGCACTGGGGCGGCAAGTTCCTGGCTCTCACCTGGGCCGCTACGGCGCTCATGTTGATTACGCTGCTGACGTGGGTCGTGGAGTTTTGTATCGGCCGCAGACACAGCAGGCAGCCGTATGCCAAACATGGCTGAGCATGTGGATGCATTGGGCGGTGCGTTTTGATGTTGTTGTTTTTTGCATGTAGTGATTTTAGCCCTTTTTGGCGCGTTCTGCTTGTACCGTATACCCCGCGAGCTGGAGCTGGAGCTTGAGCTCGAGACGAGATAAGACGAGATAAAACGAGACGAGACGAGACGAGATAAGACGAGACTAGACCAAGTAGCTCATGAGTGAAGATATTTTGACAAGATCCTTACTACTCTGCTCCAAATTCCCAAACTGGTGTGAGGCGAAGTGTTAGCTCACTCTTAGGTCGTGATGCAACTATCGAAGCCCGGGGCTGGGATGCTGTGGAGTCTTGTGGCGGTAGCGGTTGAATTTAGCATTGAGTCTGCGCTGTATATGCGAGGAAAGAAATGCCGTGGTTGGCTTTCTACGAATTTCAGCACTAGGTAGAATACGCTCAAAATGCGTACCAGTTTGCAATATACATCATTGCACTGATAGGATATCAGTCTCGATGCTCAGAGATATACATCCGTGCAATTAAACCCTTCAACGAACAAGGAAGCAGAAAACTACCACTCTGCTCCACCCCCGTTTAATGAGAATGAGATAACAACCTCCCCTACTGCTTCTTGTTCTCTGCATACACGAAATTCGCAGCTACAGGCACCAGCTCATTCGCCGCCGCCCATTCCCGCACACCCCCACCCTTCTTGCCCGTTCCCCAGTGCTGCCGATCCCCGGTTGAGACAGATGCAGCGGCTCCGCCGTGCCGTTTCTGGGCGCGAAGACAAGGAACACGTACCGGTGCTTTCCCGTTCTGGGCGGTGGGCCAGGCGGCTTGTATGCGATGATGTCGTCCGGTGCACGGTGCTGCTGGACATCCTGCCCCGCGAGGCTGGGTTCGGGGACGGGCAGGATGGAAAAGGTTCGTGGTGTCAGGGGGACGTTGGTCGCGATCCAATGGCACATCTCGCTCCATTCAGGGTTGTGACGCGACGGCGCGTCTGGGTCCGTCAGTGTGATGATGTAGGTTGGGTGGGTGTCCTCGGTGTCCTCGGGACTTGTGTCTTCGTGCAGAGTGATGGATGGCTGGTTTTGGAGGTGCTGGGGTTTGATAGTGTTGCCGAGTGCGGCACTTTCTTTTTCCATGATACCGACAGTGTTAGGCTAGGGAGAAAGTCGTTGATGACTGCTGCTGTATTAGAGATCACGCCTCAAACAGACCTAGGATGATTATATACCGGTAGGGATGATCTCGGCTTCTCTGAGTCTGTGTCTTGTTAGGATTTGCAGTGGAGAGGCTGTATCGGATACTCACGCAGCTTGAACGGCTTGCACGTCTGGAGAGCTGCTCACTTGCAGCGGTTGCTGTTCAGTTGGCAGAGCACAGACAGCTCTATAGAGCTGTAGCACGCTTGCAATGCCAATGGAAGCCTGAACACGCATGCTAATTGTGTGTATGCTGAAACTGACGATTGGAAAGTAGTTGGGAGTCTTTAGCTACACCGGTGTGGAGTAAAATGCGGAGAAAGCGACTGTCGCGTGAGGCCGCTCCTGAAATGAAGTTGCTCCTGCTTCTTTGTCGTCATTTGAGGTCACCTTGCATATCTTACCATTTGGCAGTCACATCTGATTGGCCAACATCGACGTCAATCGAAAGAACAGGACATGTGTAATGTGATGTTATTGCTATGTAAGAGGGTATTCGCATTAGCACGCATGTGCGCAAAATACAGTAGAGGGTAAACAGCCGCTTAGAAACGCCAAATACCAAAGATGCATAAGTCAAACACTTATAGCCTTACAAAATGCCGTGCTGTCGGTAACAAAGCCCATGTTTTGAGCAATGTTGTACTCAGAGAGCGCCTGTGCGCCCATTCCAGTCATGGTGCCTGTGCAGTCGTCCAGGAGAACACAGTCCCAGCCGTACGAATATGCATCAGACACTGTGCCAAATACGCACTGATCGGTGTTCACGCCAGCGAAAAGCAGCGTCTTCTTGCCGACAGCGCGCAGATATTCATGGAGAGGCTCGGTTGTAGACCACAGTCCGCTCATTCGTGTCTTGTCGAAGAACAGATCGCCGGGCTGAGTGACTGCCTGGAAAGGTTCATAAAGCTCTGAGTTCCACGTTCGCTTAAAGAGGCAACGTCCCTCGTTTCCGGGGAGCTGAGCGCCCAGTCCGACATGCCAACCCAGGGTTTTGTGGAAGCCGCGTTGAATGGCTGGCGCCATGTTCTTGAGGTCGTGGTCTGATAGGCCCCAGTTGAGCCAGGCGATCTGAATGCCTTCCTTCCTGCATCGTTTGATGACCCTCAGCGTAGGTTCAATCGCCGCCAATCCAGCAGCATGGTCCCGATATTGCGGATGGATGAAGTAGTTTTGCATGTCGACAACAATTAGAACGGCGCTGTCCGGGTCGAACATGAATCCTGTATGGTTGTGACGGCCTTTGTCGCATTCAACCACCATCCTCCTCTCCGATCCCCTCGATAGATCGAATTTGCCATCGTCTGGAAAGTAGAGCCATTGCCCATCGCCACCGAACGGAATTGGCGCGGTGCATGTGATCGTTCCGGTAGTAGTCGACGTGAACTCGTCTTCTTGTAGCTCAATGAAGGTCTTGGAGGCCATAGGCGTAGGTGGATCGCTCAGTAGGGTGTTCAGTCGAGACAAAACGTAGTAGGAGTCGTTTGTGCAAAGTGTTGCACAGTTAGGCAATAGCAAGAGATACAAACATGTCAGCAAACCTAGGTACCTGCGACGCTTTGTACCTTCAGACCTCAAGAAGCACAGACTTAGACCATCGCTTCGTTGGCAGTGTTTGCCGATAACAATCTTAAGGCCTTATCATATTGATAACGGCTTCCTTCGGGAGTTTGTAGCTGGGTAGTGCTGATCATGGGACCCTGACTTTGTATGAACGCTTGCCTTTCATAGCTGCTCGGTTTGTGTGCAGTAGTGGTACCCTAGTGAGCTTCCAGTACTGCATCGAGCAAGATCTAGCGGCTCCAATCGACGCAATCCATGACTGTGGGCAACAGATAAAGCACGACGGCCTAGAATGTGGAGCTGAAATCCGGGGTATCGTAGTGTAGGCTGCTGAGACGGTTGTTGAACGAGTGCTACATGGAGATAAGGCTGAGGCTGATAGTCGGTTGGGCCAAGCACAAGATAAGCACTCGTGACTTTCGGTGACTTGAAGTTTGGAGTCAGCGACCGCTCGCCGACGATAGCCGACCGCCCAAGCTGAATCAAGGAGGGACAGCATTGTGGTTGTGGTTCCGCTACCAGCAATGCCGTGCCGGTGAGGACACGCTGAAACCATTGCCGATGGAGGGCCAGCGTGACGTATCACTGAGCAGGCGCCGCGTTGGGTGGTGCATGCTCGCGATGGCATGGTAGCCGCGAGATAGGACAATCGGTGCAATGAGTGGCAGACGCCGATGCTGTGGCTTCTCCTCCATGCAGAGTGGAAAAGTCGACGACGCATGAAATTAAGGAGAGGACAGTGAGGGAGTGTTCATTGTGGAGATGGACCGGCTAGTTGCACGTGACCAGGACAAGTTTCCAAGTCGTCGAGGCCTCAGCGAATGACGACGGGCTGCATTCCATCACGAGCCTCAGTCCTAATCCAGCAGGCACCTAGGCACCCCTTCTGCGCGCGCCTCTGCACCCTCGAAATCGAGTTGTCGCCCCTGCGCATCGATTGCACCCATCGCGAAGGCACTGAAGCCGTTGTTGTTTACCTTGCAGAAGGCCAAAGTGACGACGAACACCAACACCAACACGCACACCCACGCCGCACACGTCCACCAGCGTCATGGCGTCGCTGGGCGAGGAGCTCCTCAACATCGTCAACAGGCTCCAGGACCTCGTTTTCAACACGATTGGAAATGACTCCCTCGACCTGCCCCAGATTGTACGTTGCCCCTCTCGCCGAGGCACATGCGCTGGATGCAGCAGAGGACACTGCAAACCTCTGCCGCCACGCGCCCCAGCATGTGAGACCCCCACACTGACCCGCCCAGGTTGTCGTAGGATCGCAGTCGTCTGGAAAGTCGTCGGTGCTCGAGAACATTGTCGGCAGGGACTTTCTGCCCCGAGGCAGCGGCATCGTAACACGGCGGCCGCTTATCCTTCAACTGATCAACCTCCCAAGCGAACGCGAGGATGCCGAGGAAGGCGACGAAGTCCACGTACCCCACACACCGGCAAGCGTCGCAGGGCAGCAGGAATGGGGAGAGTTTCTGCACATTCCCGGGAAGAGGTTCTACGACTTCAGCGAGATCAAGCGCGAGATCGAGGCCGAGACGTCGAGGATCGCAGGAAACAACAAGGGCATCAACAGGCAGCCCATTAACCTGAAGGTGTACTCCCCACACGTCCTCAGCTTGACGCTTGTCGATCTCCCTGGTCTGACCAAGGTGCGTGGTGGAATCCATCTTCTGATCCTCTGGCACTAACCGCTGCAGGTACCCATTGGCGACCAGCCGTCAGACATTGAGAAGCAAACCCGGAACCTCATTACCGAGTACATTGCGAAGCCGAACAGTGTCATTCTCGCCGTCTCTCCTGCAAACGTCGATCTCGTCAACTCGGAAGCCTTGAAGCTGGCCCGCCATGTCGACCCAATGGGCAGGAGAACCATTGGCGTTCTCACCAAGCTGGATCTCATGGACCACGGCACAAACGCCATGGACATTCTGTCCGGGCGGGTATACCCTTTGAAGCTCGGTTTCATTGGCATTGTAAACCGTTCGCAGGCAGATATCCAGAGCGGGAGGTCGCTCTCAGATGCTCTGCAATCGGAACGAGACTTCTTCAAGCACCACCCGGCATACAGGAACATGGCCAACCGCTGCGGTACTCAGTTTCTGGCGAAGAGCCTCAACCAGACCCTCATGTCCCACATCCGCGACCGGTTACCCGACATCAAAGCGCGCCTGAACACGCTGATGGGACAGACGCAACAAGAACTGGCAAGCTATGGAGATGTGGCGTTCACCGGAAAGGAACATCGTGGCTCGCTGATCCTGCAGCTCATGACCCGTTTTGCTTCGTCCTTTATCTCCTCCATTGACGGTACCTCGACCGAGATCTCGACCAAGGAGCTTTGCGGCGGTGCCCGGATTTACTACATCTTCAACTCGGTCTTTGGAAATTCGCTGGAACAAGTCGACCCTACTATGAACCTCTCGGTCCTCGACATTCGCACTGCCATCCGTAACTCTACGGGACCCCGTCCGAGTTTGTTCGTCCCTGAACTGGCATTCGACCTTCTTGTGAAACCGCAGATCAAGCTACTCGAGATCCCCAGCCAGCGCTGTGTCGAGCTTGTATACGAGGAGCTCATCAAAATCTGCCACACGTGCGGCTCGACCGAGTTGACCAGATACCCCAGGTTACAAGGCAAGCTTATCGAGGTGGTGTCTGATCTGCTAAGAGAACAGCTTGGACCCTGCTCGAACTATGTGGCATCACTCATTGACATCCAACGGGCGTACATCAACACGAACCACCCCAACTTCCTTGGGGCGGCAGCAGCCATGTCGTCGGTGATTGCGGACAAGGAGGCGCGGGAAAAGAAGGCAGTGCAAGATGCCGAGCGCAAGAAGCGGGAGCAGAAGAGGCTGAAGGAGCTGAATGGTGTCAACGGTGGGGAGACAGGCGAGGATGGCGAAGAGTCGCACAAGGTTGCAGACAAGGCGCTTCCGCTCAGGAAACACCAGACACAAGCCAGCCGCAGTATGTCGCCCGCCGTTGGGCGCTTGTTGAACGGGTCTCACAACAGTATTTCAGGTCAACTCAGCCACCGCAATCGATCACCACCCCCATGGCGGGAGGCGGCAATGCACGAGACGGCTTCTTGAACTACTTCTTCGGCAAAGAAGGCGGTGCTGCACACAACCCGTCGTTGGCGTTGGATAACCGACCTGGCAGCCGGCACGTAAGCCAGCACATTGAGCCCAGCTTTGCGCAGAGCATCCGGAGAGGCGACCCCAAGGCACCCTCGCCCATGGTTCCTTCTTTCCCCATGGACGACGATGACGAGCCCAGCAGCCCAGGGCAGGAGGTGCAAGGCGGATTTGTAAGTGGTAGCTTGCGCTTGTGTCGTGTGACGCGAACTAACCGACACGACAGCCGTCTGACCCCGAGTCGGCGCCAGCGCTGACGGAACGCGAAGCGCTGGAGACGGAGCTGATCCGACGTCTCATCTCGTCGTACTTTAACATTGTGCGGGAGACGATAGCGGACCAGGTGCCCAAGGCGATTATGCACCTGCTGGTGAACCACTCCAAGGACGGGGTGCAGAACCGGCTGGTGAGTTCGCTGTACAAGGAGGATCTGTTCCAGGAGCTGCTGTACGAAGACGACACGATCAAGGCGGAGCGGGAAAAGTGCGAGAAGCTGCTCAAGACGTACAAGGAGGCGGCCAAGATTGTGGGTGAGGTGCTGTAAGAGGTGGTAGTGGTAGGGGGTTGGGGGTGTAAGGATATTATCACGTGTAGGATTCAAAATGGTTTTTTTTTTTTTCTTCTGGTCTGGTAGACGTACGCCACTAGTGGATATGATGTGGGATGGTTATGATGTGGGATGGATATGATGTGTGGATAGGATATGATGTGGGATATGATGTGTGGATAGGATATGATGTGTGGTATGGGAGGAAGGGAGGGTTCCATTGTATGGGTATTTCTCCTCTTCTGTCGGCTCATAAGCAGCTGCATGGTGCATGGCAGGTGGATGGATGGATGGATGGGGCTTTTCGAGGACGAGTCTTGGCGTCCGTGTTGGCTGTTTGCGTGGCGAGGGAGGCAAGTGTATAGACTCTAGTGCAGCTTCGACGCTCTTTGGATGAGGCTGTGAATCAGTCTTTCATCACGCTCATGTCCGTGTGCAAGGTCAAAGCAAGGCTATATTGAAAACGCGAGCAACCGCCGTCTATACTGTACAGAGGTACACAATACAAGGGGGATGACTCGCACCAGACTATCGACTATCGACTATCGACTACCGACAATGGACAATCGAGTGCTGGGGCATCTCGCCGCTTGGCTTCGGTGGGGCGGCGATGGTGTCCATGGGGAAAGGGGAAGAAGGGAGGATGGGCATGGTCACGTCGGCGGGGCTCATTTCTCGTCGGTGATGCCGAGGACAGCGTTCAGGTCGGCGTTGGGGTCTTTGGGGTCTGCTTTGGCTGTTGGGCGTGGTGGTCAGCATGGGGGTGTTGTGGGGGTGCAGAGGGAATGGACCACGTACCGGCAGACGCGGGCTTGGGCTGGTCCTGGGGATGTGTCCTGGCCCACTCCTGCTTGGCCTGCCTGATCAACGACTCCTTGTGGGCGTAGGCCTTGTGCTCGGCGTGCGCCTTCTCGCGGGCGGATATGGACAGCTGGGTGTAGGCGCCGTAGAAGAGGCCGGTGGCCAGGGCGGACCAGCGGAGGACCTGTGTCATTGGGGTCAGCATGTGCGGCGGGGGCAGAGGGCGGCGACGGGGCAGGGCATGCGCTCTGGGCGGTGAGAGGGGGTGGAGAGGGGGTGGTGAGGGGCGAGGGACGAGGGGCGAGGGGCGAGGGGCGCCAGGGCGGGCGAGGGAGAGCGTACGTTGACAGCGACCGAGGTGGACATGGTGAGGTGAGCGGTCGTGCGAGGGTTGCGGCTGCGACGGGGCGGCTCGAGAGAGTCCAATGGCAGGAGATCCGGGGCTATGGCGGCTGATGCACCGTTGTACGTGGTCCGGACGGCGGTGACGGCGGTGACGGCGGCGTCGGGGCAGATAGAAGAGGTTGGGCGGAGGAGCTGCTCGTCCTTCGCAAAGATCGCAAGCTGCCGGCCGCGCACAGACCACCGCGGCCACCCTTGGCGGGAGCAGAAGGTCGCTGGACCATGCAACGAAACGACCAGAGGCCCGCGCCTGTGTCTTGTCCGAGCCGCCATGCTTGCAGACGGCGGTGCAGCTTCTGGTCGCACCCAATCCACATAGCCCGCCGATACGCCCGCCCTCTACGCCCGCCCTCTACGCCCGCCCTCTACGCCCGCCCTCTACGCCTCTACGCCCTCTACGCACTACACCACGCACCATACCACACCACGCACCACACCACACCACACCACGCACCACACCACACCACGCACCACACCACACCACGCACCACACCACACCACGCACCACAACACACACCACACCACATCACACCACACCACATCACACCACATCACACCACACCACACCACACCACACCACATCACACCACACCACATCACACCACATCACACCACACCACACCACCACCATGGAGCCGTCCTCGTCGTCCGCGTTCGAGCAGCGCCGCCAGGAGATCCTCGCGAAAAAGGCCAAGCTCGCCGAGCTGAAGAGGCAGCGCGAGCTGAGGCGGGAACAGGGCTCCGGCCGCCAGTCCATGACGGCGAGTCCTCTGGGCGAAGCAGGAGTAGCCCATCCCCCGTCCATGGTGCCCCCGCCCACCACACTGACAGCCCCCAGGTTCTGTCCCCCACCCCGCGCCGCAGCCAGGACCTCGACCGCAGGGCCGACGTCGACAGCCTCATCAACAACATCCTCGGCGACCGCCGCCCAAACTCCACCCAGCCGGGCTCGCCTGCCGGGCGCGCAACCCGCCCGACCTCGGTCGTCAGCGCAGGGCAGCTCAGCAGCGACAATGAGCCTGCCGAGCCTGCCCACGCCCGCATGGTCGACGGCGAGACCCAGACCATCTCCCTGGCCCCGCTGGCCACCGTCTACGAGTCTGCCGGCGACGCCCCCATCACCGCCGAGGCCCACACCCACAGCGAGGTCATCACCTACAGCAAGGGTGTGCAAGCCAACATAGACTGGAGCCCGCCAAACTCACGCCCCGCCACCGGCACCGACACCGAGCGAGACGAGAGCCCCACGCGCTCGCCAAGGAGCAAGAGGCTGAGCCGCCGCCAGAAGGAGAGGGACGACGAGATCCGCAACCAGCTGCGCAGGGAGATCGAGGACGAGATCAAGGCTGCACAGCAACCGCCCCAGCACCCCACCCTCGCCACCTCCGACGACAACTACCCCTTCAAGACGCTCACCAACGAGGAGCTGGCCGCAGTCGAGAACTCGGACGACTTCATTGGCTTCGTCGAGAGAAGCACAAAGGTCCTGGAGAGGGCGCTCGATCAGCAGCTTGGCTACGACATCCTGGCCGACTACGCCCTGCACGGCATAGACATGGCCGACCAAGACGACGGCTACGGCTCCAATGCAGGCAGGAAGGGCAGGCGCATAAAAGAAGTCGCCCAGTTCTGGGACGAGAGATGGAGCAAGAAGAGGATGATTTCAGACCTCGGCTTCTCTACCAAAGTACCTTGACCCCCTCCCATGTCCGAGTCTGGCTGACAGCCTACCAAGTTCCCCGAACTCGTCCTGGCCTCGTACACAAAGAACCCCTCCGCCCCGCACGACCCAGACGGTCTGGTCCAGGTATGGAACATGCACATGCACGACCGCCCCGAGTACATATTCCACGCCCAGTCCGACATCCTCACCGCAAAGTTCTCGCCATTCCACCCCAACCTCATCATCGGCGGTGCCTACTCAGGCCAGGTGCTACTGTGGGACACGCGCGCAAAGTCGGCGCCTGTCCAGAAGACGCCTTTGACCGGTTCCGGCCACACACATCCCATCTACTCGATAGACATTGTCGGAACACCAAACGCCAACAACATCATCTCGTGCTCGACAGACGGCGTCGTCTGTAGCTGGGCCGTCGACATGCTCACCCAACCGCAAGAGTTTCTCGAGCTTACCTCTCCCCCACCAGCAAAGACGGACGACATGGCAGTAACATGCGTTGCCTTCCCACAGTCAGACCCCACCTACTTCCTCGCGGGCACAGAAGAAGGCTCCATCTACCCCTGCCACCGCTACGATCGCGCAGGCGCAAAGGCAGGTGTTGACGGGCGAGTCAAGTACTCCGGCCATGCCGCACCCGTCATGAGCCTCGACTTCCACCCTACCAAGGGCCAAATCGACCTGGGCGATCTGGTATTGTCTTCGAGTGTAGACTGGAGCGTCAAGCTGTGGAAGGTTCGTCCTCCAGCCGCTACCGGCTCTGGCAACACCACCCTCCCGGGTGCCACCCAGCAAGTCACCCCCGTTCTCGACATCGCGCGCGAAGACCTCGTCTACGATGTGCGCTGGTCACCAGTCAAGCCCTCCGTGTTTGCCCTTGTCGACGGTGCTGGCAGTCTCGAGGTGTGGGACCTCAACGTCGATACCGAGGTCCCTGTGCAGTCCGTCAAGCCGAGCGATAACAAGAGGGGCGCCTTTGCAAACATGCCGACAGGCATGGGCTACATGAACCGCAGTCTGAACAAGGTAGCCTGGGAAAGCAACGAAGGCCGCCGTGTCGCGGTCGGCGGCATGGACGGTGTCGTCACGGTATTCGAAGTCGGTCAGGATCTGGGCGGTGTGGAGACGAGGAATGAGGAGTGGAGCGGCGTGAAGAAGCTGGTGAACCGGTTAGAGGGTCACGGTGAAGGCGTCAATGGCAGATAGAGTCGCCATGTGACGAGCGCAGAAGTAGACCCTGCGAGCCGACTGGTTGCCATCAGCTCTCGCGGTCTGGCTTCATGGCGCATGGCATCGTTAGCGTCTGATACCTAGTCACATACCCCTTGCCTTCGAATAGGATTCGGCATTCCGCCTGACTGCCAGCACAGACTACCGTATCCAAGGAGAATTGACATACGGCTCCCACCACCCGCTCTCGGGGATCAGCACGGAGAGCCGAGCGTCCTCACCAACCAGCGCTCCCCACTCGCATCGTATACTGCCCTCACAAGATGCGGCACATCAAGCGCCACGCAGCTGCGACAATCATCTCGGACATGGTGGGGACCAACAGAAGCCAGGGCCATGCCTAAAGCGTCGCGACGCACGCATTCATGGCACTCACACCCGTTGCCCTTCGCAGATTCTGGACGGACGGCTGTCACCTAGCGGAAACCACGAGCGTCAGATACTCTTCTCATCGCCCACTCGCCAATCAGCACGCTGGCCTTTCGTATCGCTTCGGCGGTAGAAGCATCGAATCCGAAGCCCATTACCTACAAGGCTGTGAGGGAAGGAAAGGAAATCATGTCATCGTGCCTGCTTCCTACGATTCAGATCCTGCAGTCTTCGACTTCGAATCACGTACTCGGACCCAAGTTCTCGCAATCGAAACCTCCGTGTCCATCTCACGCCCAAAGATCTCATTCGCAATCTGCATCTCCACCTGAACCTCCACCTCCACCTCGCCACCGACCAAAGAAATACCCCCACGCTCCCGCACGTCCAGAATGCACTTCTCGCTCCTAACCACCTCGGCACGGCTCTCCCTCGTCGGACTCGGCAGTGCACAAAACTCACCCTCGTCCTTGTCGACGTCGTCTTCCTCATGGGGCGAGCCCCTTCAACGTCGACGTGTCGACGGAGAACTTGCTGGCTAGCTCGCCGCAGCCGCTAACGAATCGCGTTAGGTCTACTGCTGATATGGCAACAACAACGACGACGACGACGACGACGACGGGGTTGGCCCCTGCTGTGTCGGTTATAGGGGCGTTTAGTATGTCGATTCCGACCGAGTTGGGTTCTGCGGGTCTGGTTACTGTGCCGAGTTCTGCGGTGGGTTCGGTGACGGAGAGTGTGGGGAGTTCGAGTTCAAGAGCGAGTGCAACTCGCTCGAGCTCGACTACAGCAAGCACCAGCCCAACAGCCACTCCAAGCCAAAGCAGTGCCGTGACACAGAGCACAGCCGCCGCAGCGCCAGCGGGTATGCAGGGCCCGCAGAAGTTGATGGGCGTTGCAGGCGCGCTGGCTGGCGCTGCTGGTGTGTTGTTCATCTGAGCATTCCCTACTCAAAGGACTGGGTGGACGGAGAGGTCGAACAAGAAGAAGAGAAGTGCAAATACCATCACCCGCTCGGTTTTAGAAAAGTATCACATGTTGAACTTCAAGGCGCTACATGTCCTGCAAATCACCGTGTCTGTACACCCGGTCTTGCTTCTCGTGGGGGACACGTTGCTCGAAGTAAGGAGAAGATTGTTCTGGCGCGAGACATTAGCGCGCAGAAATAGCTCGTCATGCCGTGAAGGGCTGGACGGACTCGCAAAGGAAGCCAGCACTCGAAAGCACCATGACGTACAAGTCTGACTGCCGCCGCATACCTACACCATGCAATCCGCCATGGGTATGCGAATACTTGCTTACCTGCTCGCTCGGTGGCTGAAAGTGACCCAAGCCTGGCTTCGTTCTTCGGCCCAGCAGCCCGTTGACGCCGGGAACGGCACCGAGACTCGCTGCCACGATATTTTTCACTGGCCTGCGTTTAGTCTCTTCGCTAGTGCATATGCAAAAATACATCACAAAGAGCCTCCGTGCTTGGTTGGGTTGAAAGCGAAGCAATGCGCTGCTCACCAGGGACCGCCTGGCGTCGCACAGCCATCTCTTAATCGCATACCTAGCACGCTCGTCTGCTCTCACGTCCGGCGCGCCCGTCTTGAGTATACATGTCTCGGTTCAAAACACTGGTAGTTGGAGAGAGTGGTTGGGTTTGGGGTTGGGCGCACTGGGAGCCAGCTGCAAGCTGCCAGGCAAGACAAGCTACCAGCCCAACCTAGCCAGCCCTTCCCAGCCTACGTGAACCAGTGGAACCTCGCCCCGGGTCCTGCGCTAGTGCCATGCAGCGCTGCTGCAGGATCGAGACGTCCGCGTGATTATATATTGACGCGTAAACACTGGCGACGGCGGGCCGCAGCTTGACCTAATGCAGACAGATTGCGTGATCGCCGGCTGAAGTTACGCATAGTTGTGCGTGCAAAAGAAAATTCGAGTCAGGAAGCAGGTAGCCAGTGGAAGTGGAAGCGGAAGTGGAAGACGAACAGGAAGGGGAAGAGAAAGGTTGGTACGGTTTGGCCATGGACGGGTGCTTGCAGGAAGGCTGGATCTGCAGAGTGCAGTGCAGAAGCGCCCGCTGTGGGGTCTAAGCACACCAGCGCAACACGAACGCTGAACCATGGACGATCAACGGATGAGCGTTGGATACGGATCGTAAACTAGGACGCCCAAGTTGTGACATGAGTTCTGTCCATGATGGCTGCACAAGTGAGGAGTGCCGTGACCAGGCTCGACTGCAGTGAAACACGACTCAGCAGATGTCTGAATAGGGAGAAAGAACGAGCGGCCATACGGATGCACTGACACGATGACAGCTTTGTACCGCTGTATGACGGCAGCAGCATGATGGATGTGGTGACATTGCCTTACTTTTGCTTGTTACGAACATGTCTGCACGACACGGTGTTTCAAAACGAGTGCGCGTGATCCTTCCTTAACCGTCATTTATCATGCATCAAACTTGGGTTCACCGAACGCGCACAAGACACAAAGTGAAGATGCCAAAACCGAATTTGAATGGATATAAATGGTTTCATAGTGTCATTGGTCTACCGCCCACTGTACAAGGCCCTCTGCACTAGACTAAGCAATGCACAGCACTCCACCCCAAACGAATGCCGCGGCGCTCATGACTCATTAGAAGGATATCAACATAAACATGGACTCTAAATTATCCAATGCAAAATACATGAAGATGGACAGGCGGCCGCTTAGTTGAGGAAAGCGAAAGCACCGGCGGCACCGAAGAGGAGCGCCAGAGGAGCCGAGGAGAGCGAGCTGGCAGCGCCAGTGCTCTCGGGGATGCTGGGAGAGCCAGTGGCAGAGCTACCGGCAGAGCGGGAGAGGGTGGCAGAGGAGACAGTGCCGTTGTGGCTGGCAGTGGGGACGATGGCACCGGTTCCAGTAACGGAAGCGTGAGCGCTGGAGACAATGCTTGAGACCAGGCTGGAGAGCGAAGCAGACGCCGAGGCAGCGGATGAGGCAGCGGATGAGGCAGAGGAGACGTGCGAGGAAATGATCGAGGAGACAGGGTAGCCGGAAGCAGACGACGCAGCAGAGGAGCTGGCAGAGCCAGAGCCTCCGGTCAGACCGAACTGGCCCGAGTAGTTAGGGGATTCGCCATCCTGGCGGATCTCAAGAGCGTAGTCGGTGCCGCTGACAAGGTCCGAAGCGACGGTCCAGGAGAAGGTACCTCCAGTAGCAGTGGCTGTGAGAAAGATTAATACTTGATACTTGAGAGCAGACTTCATGATGGAACATACTGGTCAGGGTACCGATGGTACCGAGGTCAGTGGAGAGACCCTTGCGGAGGATGAAGGTGGTGGGGGTGTTGTCGGCAGGGGAGTAGGTGACAGTGTAGGTCTGACCGGCCTGGACACCACCAGTGGGGTACTGGTTGATCTCGAGAGCAAGAGCAGCGGCGATGAAGGCAGCGCTGGAAGCGACCATCTGGAAGAAACGCATCTTGATGTTGTTCGGGTGGGGATTGTTGATTAGAGGGGTATTAGGTGTTGTACGTATGGGTAGTTGGATTAGAGAACGAGTGTAGGTACAGTGTATAGCGAGAGGAGCGATCGGTGGATGAAGGAGAGACGGAAGAGGGCGATGTCCTGGGGATTAATACATCTGTGAAAGCCGGGCGCAGCCGAGTTTTACCAAGAGGGCTTTCGGCTGGACGACGCCAGAGCAACGGCTGGAATGCAAAATTAGGTTCCTGATGCAGTATGGTTCCGCTCGCCTGCTTAATTAAAGTCATGGTCATGCTCCAATCGGCGGCGTGCTTCATGGCGTTTCCCCTGGGAGCCCCCTTTTCGCACCCTCGACGGTTGAGGTAGGAAAGGTGTGCCCGGCCCAGAACCACTCTGCAGTCAGGCATCCTCTAGCGTCCTCAAGCACCCCCGGCGCATCCAACTGCACGCCAACGGCCGCCGCGTCTCTCCTCTAGCCGGGATCAGCCTAGACGGAAGCCACTCAATAACCTGGGGAAATTCAGGGGCTGAGCCTGCAGCTCTCGCCAGCAACACATGCGCCGCACCACAAGAGAAGGCTGGAACACAAAGCAAAGGCTGCACACGGTCAACCACCCTCGATGACGAAGGCTGTGCGATGCAGTGTTTACCACCATTGTTCTCGGTTGTCGCGGGTGTTTGCGTGCAACATTCCCTTGCCGTCAGACGCATGCCTTCCGCATTCGGCCACCTAATCACCGAACGATTTTTCTGTTCCAGCAACTTACCGCAGGTAACGTCATCGTGGACAAGCCCAAGCCGGAAGCGCGTCTCGTCTCGCTGCATTATTGCCCGCCATACTATCGATATGGCGAGGATCTGCCGCTGGGAAAGCGCCGCCCTTTGCTCTGTTGTTGGTGGAGCGGCAGGTTGGTCGGTGCGACACCGGTGATGAACTTTGACTGCTAGCCCGAGCAATTTCAGTCGCGATGGTATTGGCTCCACTGAAACAAAATTTGTTTGTTGAATCGCTTCGGTCCAAGAACGTTCTATTCAGACTCGCCCTGTGCGCTTGGATGATCATGAAGCCACCCGAGTCGTGCCGCCGGGAGTGGACGAATGCATCGGCGGGAATTGAGCGCCATGGATACCTACTCCGACAACCCGGGGTTGAGCAGGACGATAAGAGTCAGCAGTTATCATGTCCAGATACAACCATGTGCGCATGATGGACACTGCATCATTGACCAGTAAAAGCGAGCGGTCACCATGTCAGCCTGGTTTATGTGTTGTAACCACGATGACACTCTTCATTGTTAGATCATCTTCATTTACATTCGCTGTCGAGCCTCTCTGCCTTTGCTTGCATGATGCACATCCTCGGTGGGAAGCTGGGTGTCGTCGAGCCGTCGTATCGTCATATTCATGAAGCAAGAGAAGATTGCAGGCAAAATACAGAAAAAGACGCCGGAAAGCAAAGAAAGAGCCGTCATTATACTCGTAGCTGGGAAGCTTTTGACCAGGGCCACTTCTCAAGCTCGGAAGAGTTGCTGCCTCGATTCGTGCCACGTTCAGACAACATGCTCGTCTTCCCACTGCTTCTCTGATTTGATGAAGTCCTCCATATCCTCCGGCAAGTCATCGTCCTCGTCATCGTCGGGCTGGGGCGTGAGCGGGTGCTCAGCCTGAGCTTGGGCTGAAGCCTTCTTGCCTCGGGGCTTGGGCGCGGCCTTTCGCTTCTTTGATAGAGTGTCGTGAGCATCGTCGCCCTTGCGCTTCTTGGAAGTTGCCGACGTGGTCGTTCCTCCTGGAGATAGTCAGTACAGTGAGCTTGCATGGTGCGTAGTCGCAATTGTTGCACACCTCGCTTGGTGCCAGGTTGAACGGGTGCGAACTTCTCGCCGTTTTCCACACGCTTCTTCAGCTCTCTGGCTTTAGCCATGATGGAGCGAAATTGGTGCTCGAAGCTGTTAGCAGTACGAGTACCATCAACCGCTGACATCATCTCAAGCTGAGCCTTGGTGATACCCGTGCAACCCAGTGCCATGAGCAGGGCAGAGACACAATCTGCTGGGATTGGCTTCTGATCGCCAGCAGGAAAGTCGGTGGCTTTGCCCATGTTGGCTGAAGGGGGAAAGAGCAGAATACGATGAAGTGGAAAGAGGATGATGTTCAAGAAAGGTGTTGAGTAGCAGTGTAGAAAGCGGTGTTAAGAGAATGGGAATTCCGCTTGGAAGCAATACTTTGTAGCTGCCTGGGCGGGTGTGGCAAGTGATGGTAGGCTACGCCAGGTGGGCAACAGTGAAGGTGAATGAGCTGTGGACCAAAACACAACAATACGTACCGCGCTTCTTAGCAGAATGAACAGGCTCAAACATCTCGCCCTCGTCCATGTGAGCTTTCAGCTCTTTGGCCTTTGCAACAATGTCGCGGAAGTCGTGCTGGAAGGCGCTGGCGGTCTTGACTCCGTCGAGAGAAGACATCACTTTGTAATGATTCATCGAAAGCGAAGTTGTGCCAGTGGCTACCAGCAATGCAACAATGACATCTGCGCTGTACATTTTGCCGGCTTTGCCGTTGATATTGGTGGTCGCTTTGTGAAACATTCTAATCGTGCTGTGTGTGTGCTATTGTTTGACTGCGGCAGAAATGAAGGAATGTGTTGGCGCTGAGGGAAAGAGGTTGGTGTGTGAAATCTGGTAAAGCTACTCAAAGGCGGACTGTTCGACTGCTTGAGTCGATGTGATAAGTGAGGATGAGTCGCGGTGAAAATGAAAGTGAATGTGAATGACAGTGCGCTCTTTACCGTCTACCGACGCTGTCAGCTTGTTTTGCGCCACCATACGTTCGAGATGAAGCCGAGTCAGCGAATGTATCCTACAAATATGCGTTGCAGCATGGCTGCGTTCACATCGAATGGGCACTCCTCAAAGACAAGCATAGTTTGCTCATTTCTGGTTCTCATTATAGTAACCACGTTTCGATCTCAGTACTGAATCCAATCGCCCATCTCCATCAACATCTCTCGCTGCACTTCAAGCTCTTTGTTCACAACGTCCCTGTCTGGGTCATCTCCTACACTTTTCCGCAGTTCTTGGCTCATCTCGTCCGCTTTACTTTTCACGCTCTTCGCGAAAGCACTATTGGGACCATGGCTCAACGCCGAAGCGTCCAGAACCTGCTTTGTGAGCATCATGGCGATCAATCCCATGTTAGCGCCAGGCGCTCCAATTCCCTCCTCCTCTCCAGCGAAATAGGCCGCCAACATTGCCATTTGCCAAGTCTGGACCACTCGTACCGGATGGAACGGTACAGGGTAAAGCTTTGGTTGGATGTGCTTGTATCGCTTTGCGCACTGTGCCCATGCCACCGGATAGACTCCTGTTGAGAGTAGGTTTACGATCAGCTCGTCCCGAAGTGCAGCATAAGGTTGACGGTATACAGGCCACAAGCCGGACTGGTGACACAAGCGCATACCGTTTACAATGATTTCGTTGGCTTGTTCAGGAGGGACGCGCTGCGCTGCTTCATACTCAGCATAAGCTTTGCCCTGGATGGTAGCGACGTATTTTTCGAGCTTCGTGGCGCCGACATAGTTTGCTGGGTCTGACGCGAAGCCTTCATTCTTGGTCACCATCTCAGCAACTTGCTGCATCTCTTGTGGCAAGTCTTTTGGGTTGATGGCCCACTTGTCTTCGTCGAGGGTTGCACCTTTCAGACATTTGACACATTTACATGTGAAGAACCAGCGCTGTTTGAGCTCGTGCTGACGTCGATGGTAAGGATTAGTTGTGTCGATGTATGAGATGGATATCTCTTCGTCCTTCTTGATAGGCTTGAGAGAGCGTATGTTAACTTCAGCTCCATCCATGATGATGTAGGCATTGGGATCGCAGGAGTGATTGAAGTGACCCAGCATTGGGTCCAAGATGATGCCCAGCGGATCAAGCGTTGGAGTAATCAACGTCAAAGAGTTTGTAAGTACCTACTACCGTGAGTTTGGATGTTAAGCCATAAGATATGATGACTTACCCGTGCATACATAGCGGCTACAAAGTCCTGGTCAAAAAGGTCTTGTGTTACTGAGAATTGACTTGCGCCCGTCGCCATCAACTCAATGTTGCCGTAATTACCATTTGCTTTGAAGTCATCGATATGTGATGGTAGGCTGAGCAACATGTCCCAGGCCTCATCTGGTATGATATCATGTTTTTTCATAGTTAAAAGATCCATGCATGCAAAAACAGCCTTAGGAATCTCCCTCTCGCCCAGCTTTTTGAATATCTTGCACTGGTACTTGTGGCCCCGATTCCAGGCAGCTTTTTGGCACGCCTATTGCATGTCAGTAACAATGCATTGATGTTTTGCGAATACATACCTTAGTACAGTATCTGAATCTCTGGCATCCAGCACACTTCGATACTTTGACGCCTTCTGGAACATACGTCCTGGTGCCTGTCGATGCACCCTCAGTCCAGACATAGCAGTTTGCACATGTGTCGAGTAAGCGTTCAGCATCCAGTGAGCCCACGATCGGCCGCCTGATCGATGCCACCAGTTGACCGGCCTCGAAGTCTACATTGGCGAAAAGACCGTTCCCTGTACTCTCTCCCTTTTCGTTGATGCAGACTTGCGATTTTGCGGAACGGAAGGGTGCAGACGAATTCGCCCACCCTTCTTCGGTTTCTTCAGCTACTTTAAGGACGTGCTTGATAGGCATTTTAGATTGAACAAGGAAAAGGCCAGATTCGCGTCAACAAAGACGCGAAGTCGTGTCTTGTAACGTCATGGACCGCAGAGCTCCATTGCGTAGAAACACGGCACTAGCACCGGTTTGGGTCTAGGCTGCTCGCTTCTGACAGCCTGTTGCAATGGAACTTCAAAGATTCAGAACGCGTCTATGTTTGCTCATGCAAATGTCGTACATCGAGCATTTTCTTCTTATAATTTAGACTTCACGCATATCTTCGTAGGCTCTGGCAAAGGTCGCTACAAACACGACACATGGGTATAGGAGATAGACGTTTCGCATTCTCTCAAGAACCCATGACTAGATAGGTATGAGCATCATGTAATTACAAAAATGAGCATTGGGAGTTGTTGAGATAGTCGTTTTCTGGACTCTGGCGAATATGAAGCTGAGGCACATGGCTCAAGCAAGGTCATCGGACGGCGTGAACGGCTTTGTTAAATCTTACAACTCAACTCGACATAGCCCACCATTCTGCGTCTGCACACCCTGCTCACCATCCTGCACCACCCACCTCTCGCTCCCCACAATCATCATGGCATAAGACACATCCTTTGGATACCACTTCCTCTTGATCTCACTCAACCTCTTGTAGTAGCCTCCATAGAAGCTCTCCTGCCAATCAAGCTCCATGACGCTCGCCTCATTAAGATACGTGCCCCCACCTTCTGAGACCGGGCTGATATCACGCCACGGTTGAAGGATGTTCTCTTGTAGATATTTGTTTGCAATGGAAAGGCCCTCAGGGGTGGAGTGATCTAGCGACTTGTTCGAGGAGGTGGCGAGGAACATTGCACACTCGCGCCACGCGGGACTGACGGCGTTATCGACGTTCGCGTACTTTGCAGGTGCTTTGTGATAGCCAGAGTGACGTCGCGTGTGAAAGAGGCAGTCGCAGTCACGCTAAAGTTCCCGCCGCCGCGGAAGGCCCGAGCGTTGCGTTCATGGCGAACAACGCGCCTGCACTCGAGCTCCACCCAACAACCACGGCCGCCTTGGACGCACAACCACGACCGCGCCACCCCGGGAGCAGGATCGCCTGCGTCGCGCACCATGGCGCCCATCGAGACGCCCGACATAGCGGACGAAGCCTCGACGGGCGACACCTTCACCGTGCTGAAGCAGTCGCTGGAGCTCGACATCAGCTTCTCGCCGCGCCGAGTGACAGGAAAGACGGTTCTCGACATCCAACCCAAGAAGTCGCACCTGCGCGAAATCGTGCTCAACTGCCGGCAGCTCAGACCGACGCGCATCCGCATCGACGAACAGGCGGCAGGCCACAGCTACTCGAACCTGCACGAGCGCCTTACCCTGTACCCCGGCACTGGCCTCGAGCAGTACCATTTTGCAAAAGACCGGATAGCACGCCATGTGGACCCCAACTCATCAGCAGACGAACTGGTTGTTTTTGTGCCCGACCGCGTCAAGATACGAGAGGTGCGCCCCGAAGAGGTGGGCGAGCTGGAGAATGCACAGGGCGTCTTCTACGCGCCGCTGAAGCTGGAGATTGAATATGTCTTGGATGACTTCCGCGATGCCCTCCACTTTGTCGGCGTCGAGGACGGAGATGGACGACTTCCCCACGCCTTCACACGCAACTCGCCCTTCCCCGGCACAGCCTCGTGTCTGTTTCCGTGCATAGACGACGGCACACGGAAGTGTCTTTTCGACGTGGCCATTCGCTATCCTCGAACTCTCGGTGATGCGCTCAGCAAGCCACCAGCACCCGCTTTTGCAGACGTACACACAGCTGCAAATGGACAGACCCTTGCAAGTGGACCAGACAAGGCAGACAGCGCCATGACGGACATTGACGACGAACTGGCTGACCTCTCTGCAGAGGAGAGGGCCATGGAAATGCAAGTCATCTGTTCAGGCGCTCTCACAGACGACATTGTGGATCACATGGATGCATCCCGCAAGACAGCAAGCTTTACCTGCGATACTCCAGTTCTGCCACAGCACATTGGATTCGTCATCGGTCCTTTCGAGCACGTCGATCTCTCCGAATATCGCGATACCGCCATCGACGAACGCTTGGGATCCAACGCAGTCAAGGTGCATGCTTTCTGCTTGCCAGGGAAGGAAGATGAGGTCCGAAACAGTGCTATGATGCTTGCCCGAGCTCTTGATAGCTTCACCGAGCGCTTTCAGAGTTATGCATTTGGCAATGGCTACAAACTGGCTTTTGTGGATGATCTGGACTGCGACACTGCTCACACTGCCTCATTCTCCATCTGTAGCACCCGTCTACTCTTCCCGGAGACTGTATGGGAGCCTCTAGAGCACACGACACGAGTGCTGGTACACGCTGTGGCTAGCCAATGGATAGGAGTCGATGTTGTCGCGTATAGTCCCTACGATTACTGGATCATAGTCGGCGGTTCCTGGTTCATGGCCGAGCTGTATCTTCGCGAGCTGTTCGGTCGAAACGATTGGCGATTCCGACAGAAGCAAATGGTCGACAAGATCATTGCAATGGATCACGAGCGACCTAGTCTGATTGAGCTTGGACCCCTTCTGCAACTCCATCCTGCCCAGCAGGAATTCATGGAAGTAAAGGCACTGCTGGTGTTGTCTGTCCTTCACAACCGCCTTGTCAAACAAAGCGGCAAGAACGGCGTCGATAGGTGTCTGTATCGCATGCTGTTCAACGCCCGACAAGGAAAGTATGATAATGGTGCAATTGCCACTGATGACTTCCTCGACATTTGTGAGAAGGTTGGCCATCAGAAGCTTGAAACATTTTTCAAGCAGTGGATCGAGGGCTCCGGCTTTCCTACCTTCACCTGTGATCAGCAATTCAATAAAAAGAAGCAAGTCGTCGTGCTTACCATCCAACAAGAGCAGAATGTTCTGGCTGTCGGAAGTACGCTCTCGTCTGACGAGTTCATGCGGAAGACTAAAGAGAGCATGCACAACTTGGCCCCAACGCAGAACTGGCCGGTATTCTTGGGGCCTATGACCATTCGCATACACGAAGCCGACGGTACACCCTATGAGCACATTGTCGAGATAAATGCATCAAAAGTCAAAGTAGAGATTCCATACAATACCAAGTACAAGCGGCTCAAGAGGAATCGACTCAACAAGGAGCGAATGGCTGCCGCTGCTGGCTTGGATGCTTCGGGCGATGCACAAGAAGATGTTACATTCTATATGTTGGGCGACGTGTTTGCGTCACCCGAAGAACAAGAAGAGTGGAAACTCGGCGACTGGCCGGCAGAAGTCGAGCGCCTTCAGGAAGGAGAAGCCTACGAATGGATCCGCATTGATGCAGACTTTGAGTGGATTTGCAAAGCCAAAGTACAAATGCCAAGTTACATGTATGTGTCGCAGCTGCAACAGGATAAGGATGTTGTTGCACAGGCCGAGGTAAGTTCTCCAGTTGTATGCTATTGTGATTTCGCTGACAGTCTAGTCCATACAATTTCTGGCCACCAAGGAAGACAAGCTTATATCGACTTTCCTCGTCAAAACCCTCATGGACAACCGATACTTCCACGGGATACGGACTATGGCTGCAGAAGTCTTAGCTCAGAGTGCTAAACAGAGCTTAGACTGGATAGGTCTTTTCCATTTGAAGAAAGCTTTCCAGGATCTCTTTTGCTTACCTGGATCACCTATGACAAGGTCAAACGACTTTTCCGACCGTAGTTTGTATCTCATTCAGTGCGCTATCCCCAAGGCTATTGCCAGAATCAAGGGCGAGGACGGCAAGGCACCTATGGAGGCAAAGCGCTTCCTGCTCGATCTTATGCGATACAACGACAACCGCGGGAACGATTACAGCGATGACCATTACATTTCGACACTCATGCGGTGCCTGGCGGAGTGTCTCATCAGCGTCCCATCAACTGTTGTGACCGAGTTCGACTTTCGCGTACAGGCAGAAGAGTTTGATTTCACCAAAAAAGCCATTGAGGAACTTACGCGTCATCAGCGACTGGATGAGTGGATTCCAACCTTCCAGAACATCTACACAACCACTGGTCTTGATTGCTCGTTGAAATTGGTCATACACCGGGTCATGCCCTTCAAGCCCTCAGAGTTTTCGCAGTACGCTCAGCTTGGCAACGCAGACAACGTGCGATTGAAAGCTTGGGAATGCCTTGTCCGACTAGGTATGGTTCGTAAGGACAGCATGCTGCGGTTCATGATGCACGAGATTCGATCAGATCCTTCGCCTTACTTCCGAAAACAGCTGCTTCTTATCTTCGATATTGCTATGGGGCAGATCGCGACCGGAGACGTTTTCACGCCGAGCAAGTCTCAAGAGGCTGCAGGTGGCCTAGTCATCGATCAGGAAGCTGACAACTCAGCTCGCGCCTCAAGTCTTGCTCGCCAGACCCTGGCAGGAGCACTCAACGGCCTAAAACAAGACTTAGTGAACAACCAGACACTACGACTGGTGCTTGAGGAGGCCTTGAACTCCAAGACTATCTCTCTCAGCGACATGACCCAGCTCTTAGATTTCTGTGACATGATCTTCCGGGACCGCAGGAAGAACTCCCTACCTGTGAAGCTTCGCTTCCCCCGTTACTGGAAAGTCAAGCATCTTGGTCAAGCCCGACTGCAGTTTACACAGACCAAGAAGTACCGAACCAAGCCGCTGCACCCGCTAGCGAAAGAAGTCCGGCCAACCCCAGCACCAGCACCAGCACCAGCACCAGCACCGGCACCGGCATTGGTCGAATTACCTCAAGAGGTATCTGTTCAGCCACCGCCTGTGCCTGTCGTATCGCTGAAAGTTGCTCCACCGAGTGTCATTGCGCCCCCAAAGCCGAAGCTGTCACTCAAGTTCGGCAAGTCAAATACCTCTGGAGGCGCATCTTCCCCTCCTCCACCTTCTGTGCTGCCAAGGAACCAGCCTACGTTCTCTCCACCCATCAAACACGCTCTGCCTGCTCCAATGTCGGCACCAACTTCACGGAAGGCATCGCCAGCACCACAGCCAACAGTGGCGAAGCAGGAGTCGCCTGTGCTGCCCCCTAAACCTTCTAGCTTGCCTACGGTCTCCCCACCAAAAAGGCCCCAACACCGGCTCCTGTGGTGAAGACGCCAGTGCCGTTGCCAGTTGCTTCGCCAGCACTGGCCCTTTCATCATCAGTAGCGGCTAAGCCGGTGCCAGCACCTGCACCTGCACCACCACGTCCAAAACCCGCGCCGGTTAATATCCCAAAGGTGATATCGGCGCCGTCCCCCATGCACTCCCCCATCCCCTCCTCCGGCCCTAAAATCAAGATCAAGACCAAGACTGTGCCCGGTTCCTCAGCGCCCAACTCCCGCCCTTCCACCCCAGCCCCATCACGGCCAACCATCCCACCACCACGCCCAAGTGCTGCTCTCGCTTCCGCTCCCAAGCCCGCAACTGCTACACCTGCGCCACGGTCTACGCCCGTCCCTCTTAAGCAGAGCCAGTCAAAAACGAAGAGGAGCAAGATTGTCAAGCTCAAGCTGCCTTCTGACGTGCTTGCGCAGCTGAAGAATGAGGGCAGCAAGAAAAGGAAGTTGCAGAGCGGTGGTAATGACCGACCGTTCAAGAGGCAGAGTGTTGAGCCTAACGGGCCAAGGAATGGGGCTGCTAACAGTGGCTTGGTAAAGGTGGAAAGATCTGGTGGCGAGAAACCGAAGTTGATCGTTAGGATGAAGGTCGACAGGTTTAAGTTGCCTGGCCCGTAAGACTCGTGGGGGTATGGCGCGGCGGAAAAGATATTACTCGATGGAGACTGTTCAGGGAGGATATCATAGGATGCTTGCATTTACCGGAGTTCTTGTCATAAGACTCGAGATTTTGAGTCTTCAAAACGGTTGGGGGTGTATTCGTAGCATTCAGCGACGGCGTTTTGGATGGTTGGAGTGTAACTGGAGAGGACGTACCTATACCCATAATCGAGGGCTTTCCCCGCGAGACATCGATAGGAATGAATGGACAACTTTTGGCGAAAGAAGGCTGCACCAGCACATTGAATGGCTATCCCTGCTGTGGAACCACTGACAGCTCAGGAGAACCCACCATGTCAAAATGTTAAAACATATACCGCGTTGGTCCAAGGCTTTGTGGAGGATAAAGCGTGCGGATCATTCTCCGAAACATGGGCTATGACGTATCACGTGCTGACGTGACAGAAGCCGCGTCCAAGGGGCCTCAGCCGGTCGTTGTGCGGCGAGATGCTGCAGGCTGCTGCAGACTGCTTTGCTTTCGATGCCTTGGGGCTTTGTCAACATGGTCTTCTTGGGTTCCTCAACCTCGAGGCTTCTCCGTTGGCAAGCCCATCGGTAATTAAGTGACCAAGGCTCGGCAACGGCTTGCTGCATTGCAGTAGGTGGCTGTTAACAACGGCAGAAGCAATGTACTCTGTCTTGGTCGATACGAGGGAGGCAAGCCGGCGGCATGGCAGTTTGCTGAGATATCAAAGAACAGTATATTCAGCGCCAGAAGTGCTCTCCAAAGGCAGACTAGCAAAATAGCCACCGTCAGCATCTCGTGCATAGTGATCGTTTTCAATTGCTGAGCATTCCTTCCCCGCCTCTCAGCTGCCAGCAGCCGCGCCAAGGCACCGCCTTCATAGGACATCATGATCGCCCCAAAACAGAGAGGGCAGTGCCGAAAAGCCGTAAGCAGGCGCACAAGCCGGTTTCACTCCCGAGGTTCGCAGCGCAGCTGTGGCAGTTCAGGTACCGGTGCGATCGAATACAATAGGCCAGTGGGTAGGCGCGCAATGGAGCACACAGACTGTATTTATTACGTCTTCAAATGGACGCCCATGACCGGTTTGAGGCGCGAGCGTGGAGATGAAAGCACCTATAAATATTGCCGCTATGCCGTGCGCAGCCGCTTCCAGCTAAGGATTACACCCTACTAGTTAGGAATTAAAATATAGAAAGTAAAACACAGAGACGTGGAAATCAAATTAAAATGTAGTATTAAAAGGACTACAATATTAAAATTAAATAACAATTAAAATCTTAATAAACTTGTAGCAAACTTATTAAACTACTAGAGAATTAAAACTTCTAAGTATAGTAACACTTTAGATGTGAGGGCACTGTAGGCAGGCAAGAGAGATAGGACGAAACGTATAGTATTAGGTAAGATAAGACAAATCCTTAGGGGTTAAGCCCCTAAGGATTTAGGAGAATATATACGTGCGTGTGTGCTCTAACAGGTTACTGTAGTAGTCCTAAGGTGCCTCTAAGGGTTAGCATGCCTAAGGTAGAAAGCCTATAACAATAGCCCCCTTCTTACAGTCTGCCCTAGACTGCTGAACCCTATGTGCCTAATACCTGCCTGTTTAAACTCTAAAAAACCTCTAACGTAAGAGGAAAATAGTTAGGAGAAAGCTAGCTTGCTTATTAGTAGGTATTTAGATCTATTAGGTTACGTTAGCACAAACAACTCCCTATAGGGTGCAACTAGCACTAGTTTGCTGCTTGCTAGGTAACCTTACCTATAGATCTATAGGGATTATTTTACTCTAAAACCTATAGTTAGGACTGTTAGGGAGTTAGGTAATAGTTTAGTAGATTACTAAACAAGTGTCTAGCTGGTACTACCCTATAGGGTGTCTGTAGCCTTACTACAGTCCCCTTAAGGATCTAGTGCTCTTAGTCTAGTAGCCTTAACCTCTAGGAGCGTGGTAGAATATACAGAACAAGCTATATAGTGTTTTATAGCAGGCTCTCCCTATAGGGTACCTATTGCTGCACTATAGTCCCTGCAGGATACTGCTACTCTAAGTCTAGGGACTGCAATCGCCTAGGAGCTAGTGTTAAGTGTAGTAATCTGCTGCCCTAGACTATTTAGTATAATAACTTGTTCCCCTATAGGTTGTTAAGTGTCCTTACCTAAGGTCCTTTGTCTATAAGCTCTGCAGAGACATTATTACCCTTATTCTAGATAACTGCAGTTGCTAGAGGCATAGACTGTTTACCTTACTACTATAGCAGTTTAGTTAGACATATTATTACCTTTATCTAAGAGATACCCTATAGGGTATCTAGTTAGTGCCTAGGGTTGTCCTGCTCCTGTGCAAGTAGGCCTAAGGCAACACGCTATATGTAGGTAGTTTATTATAACAATACCTAGAGGTGTTACCTTATACTTAGATTGCTCCTATTATAGGAGTTTATCTATTAATTGCGTAGTGTTAACTAGTACCTTTGTTGCATTATTAGCTATTGCTTACTCTAGACTTAGGATACCTTATAGATGTATAGTAAGTGTCCTATTAGGCGCGCATTATTCCTTACTAACTATATAAAGTATAGGCGTTTAATTGTTTAGAAGGTAGGCAGTAAAGTAGTAGAATGTTAGTAGGCAGTAGATAGAGGTAAGAGAGTTGTAGTATATAACAAGTAGATACCTTAACTTTGTCTTTCTTATCTATACTTTACTTTACACTCTACACACTTTCTACTCTACTTCTTTATTATTATTATGCCTCTCCTACCTTTGCATATTAACAACTCTAAGCTACTAGACTTTGTCTACACGCTGCCTAACAATATAGCCCTATAGCCTTCCCTTACGTAGTTTTAGTGCCCTAAGTGTGTAAAGAAGCTTACTACTAAGTCCTCTACTAATCCTAATAGCTTAATTAAGTTATTTATTTAGGTCTTTAGGCGCCCTATAGGGTACTGTATGCGCAAGAACAACTTTAGTGTGTGCAATAGGTGTATATCTAGCAACGTTAGTAGATGCATTAAGGTAAGCCTAGAGCTCTGCCTAGTGCCTGCCTAATACTAACCTATATAGATCGCGCCTTACTTCTACTATGCTATTAACATGCTTAACTTCCTTCTTAAGCGCGCTATCTACAAGACAAATAAGGAGACTACCTAATAAGGTAACGCTGTAACTAAGGATAACATCCTAGGTACTGTCTAGCACTATTAGTAGACTACCTTTAACTACGCTAAAGCTTATTATCTTAGCTTTATGTCCTATAATACTGCTATTAGTTACTATATAAAGGACTTAGGCTTAAGTTAGGTTAACTATAATAAGGCTTATTAGGTTTTATGTAAGTATAACCTATAGCGCTTTAATATAAGTTCTGCCTTAACTCTTTACCTTTACTATAGCTAATTTCTATACAGGCTGCCTTAGGTATAGTTAGCTAGAAGGAACTATCTAATATAGTTATTAATATAGAGGTTAAGCGTGTGTTCTAGCAGGATAGTGCTGCTAGGGGTGCAGAGAAGCGTTAGTACTACTATAGCACTAATATGCCTTCTGCTGCTAACGCCCTAGTTACCCCTTTCTAGCAGTTAACTATCTCTCCTACTAAGTCTGCCTTCTTAGGAGCTTAGAAGACTCCTAAGCGCTATTATATAGGTAGCCCTAACTTCTAGCCTAGCCCTACTAAGGGTTTATAAGGCCTTCTACTTTTTAGATTGCTTTTTAGATAATGTATAGCAGTAGATTAAATGCAATAACTACATAAACCTTTATACCTACTCCCTATGCTCTTAAGACCCTTGTCCCCTACCTTAGATAGTTGCTAGGCTAATCTACAGCCTTAGGGCAGTAACTCTAGGTTAATATATTGTCTGTAGTTTTGTAGCATATAAGAGTGCTATCCTAGGGGGCTCTCTTTAGGCAACCCCTCTTCTGCTAAAGCAGGATTAGATTACCTTAACCTACCTAAGTATTAGCTCTACGCTTATAGGTAGATTGCTATAGCGTATTAGTTACTGTCTTAAGGTAATCTTTAAGGATTTCCTTGCAGTAGTTAAGGTTCTCTAGTAGCTCCTAGGTAGCTTCTTTATTAGGCTAACCTAGCTACTTTACTAGATACTCTTGCCTACAGGTTTAAGTATTATAGTGTTACAGGATCCCTTTAACTTTATACCTCTCTACTAGAAGAGTGTCCTCTAGGATCTGTATAGGACCTAGCTAGAACCTCTTCTCTGTAAAGGGTTCCCTCTAGGGCTTAAGTAATAATATATTAAACACTAGGTGCACTCTATCTATTAATAGTAGTAGGTCTAGCTTATAAGCTAGCTTACTAATCTTCTATAACAACCTGCAATAGAATTGTTTAGTGTTGTAGTGTTCTAGAGCTATCCTTAGTTAGTATTAGTCTTGCCCTTAGCAAAGCTGCGCAAAACCTACGCTGCTCGCTATCTTTAGGGGGACAAGTATTATTCTTGTTATTAAATATACCTATAGCCATCCCTCTACTATCTATCCCTAGTGTGAAGCAAGCACTATTGCCTATAACTAGAACCTTATATAATAATACTTTATTAATCTAATAGTCTAGAGATAGCTCTAACTACTTAAACGAACAGTTAGGGGGCACCTATAAGAGAGATCTAACTACCCTTATCTCAAACCTAGCAGGAGGGCAACTCTAGTAGGATTTCTTTAATTAACAAAGAGATCCTAACTCCTATAATAAGCGCACCTCTAACGCTTTAAGAGCGTATTTAAGCTACTAAACGCTAACGCAATAAGCTTTAGGCCTTATAGCGCCTACGCTTACTTAAAGCTAAGATTGCATAACTAGAGGGCATAGGGAACTACACTACTCTAAGCACAGTAGAGACTATTAAGGGGACCTTAAGGGCTAGTACGCATAAGTAGGACGTATCTATAACGCTTACACCTTAACCTACAAAGCGCACTTAAACCTAAAGACCTAGCTAAATATAGAGGAAAGAATCTTAAAGAATATTATAAGTTCTTCTGCTCCTATAAGATAGCCTTCTAACTGTTACTATAAGAGTTTAGCAACCCTAAAGATAGGATACTCTAGGTAATGCAGTACCTATTAGGGGACCTAAGAGAGCTTTAGTATACGTACTTTAAGCGCACGTTTAGAGCACAAGAAGAGATACCTAGCTAGGGGTACTTTAAATAGTACTTACTAGACTTACTCTCTAATCCTATAAACTACACCTTAGAATTAGCTACAGCTTACGCTTAAGCTATATAGCAGAAGAACTAAACAGTCTACGCTTTTGCAACCTACTTAGAGGTCTTAGAGGATTAACTTACCCCTATACTAAAGAATAGAGGGTCTAACACTTATTCTCTAAGCTTTAGCTAGAATTACAAAGGGCGATTACTAATTACTATTAGGTACTAGCTACACGCAAAGACCTAGTAGCGTTAGGCTCTATACTTAAGCGCAACCTACGCTGTTTATTACTAACTTACACACCTAGCACACGCTACAAAAGTACCTAGAGGTATAAGGGGCAAAAGCAAGGAGACAATGCCTCTACTAACAAAGGCCTATATAACAAGAGTAGCGTTACCTACTTTAAGTGTAATAAGACTAGCTACTATGCTAATAAATGTTAAAGTAGTAACTCTAACTCTAATTTTAACTCTAACCCTAACTAGATCCTAGTTTAAATTAACTAGACAGGAAAAGGCTAAGCCTTACTAGCTACCTAGGGATAGTAAGGCGCACCCTAGTATATATTTTACTAGGCATAAAGCGCACGTGTAACGTATCTAGGGAGGTAACACTAGAACAATAATTATAGGTTATTCTTAATCCTTAGGCAGATGTAAGCTTAATTAGCTAAAGAATTACTATAGAAATAGACCTGCTACCTATTAAGGAGGTAGAACTCCTACGCCTAGGATAGATTAGCACGCAGTGCTAAAGCATATACGCTACATATGCGCTGTAGATATAATTAACTAATAACATAGGTGTTAAGCGTTGTGTGTCTACTACTATGTATAGAGTTAATAAGGAAGGAACTTCCTTACTATTAGGGAACCCTTTCCTCTAATAAGAATATATCTATCTAAATTATAGATTACAATCCTAGCGTTAGGGATACACTGCAGCTAGCATCTAGCTAGTTACCTCTATAGAGTTTAAAGAAGCTAACTCTAATCCTCTCCTTTTAGGAGTATTATAAGCTACTAGCGTTAATTTAGAATGTAATGCCTATATCTACAAAGTATACATAGCGCAGGAACTTTGCATCCTAGACGCTTTAGTAGATTACATTAATATATTTAGTAAGGAAGCTGCTGCTACTCTACCTAGCTTTAAATCTTTAGACTATACAATCCTACTTATAGAAGGGAAAGAACCCCTATATAGACTACTCTATAACCTCTCTTTACGCAAGCTAAAGCTGCTATAGGAATACTTAGAACAAGCGCTAAGTAATAGGTAGATTAGGCACAGCACAAGTCCTGCAGGAGCACCTATACTTTTTATTCCTAAGAAAGATAGGACACTCTGCCTCTGTGTAGATTATAGAGGTCTTAATGCTGTTACTATAAAAGATTATTGCCTACTCCTACTAATTAGAGAGATACTAGACTACCTATTAGGCGCACGTTATTACACAACCCTAGACCTTTGCAACGCCTATTATTAGTGTAAGGTTCTAGTTATAGGCAATAGTACTTGCTTTACACTAGGGATAGATAGTAGAGGGATGGCTATAGGTATATTTAATAACAAGAATAATACTTGTCTCCCTAAAGATAGCAAGCAGCGCAGGTTTGTGTAGCTTTGCTAAGGGCGAGACTAATACTAACTAAGGATAGCTCTAGAACACTACAACACTAAACAATTCTATTGCAGGTTGTTACAGAACCTCCCCCTCTAGCTGCTGTCCCTAGCAGCAACCTTATATAGCCTTAATAAAAACCTCACCTTAAAGGGAGGAAAAAGAGTGTCTATAGGTAGGTAGTTAGGGCTTCCTGTAGGCGTGCTTTGTGCGTAGTACCTGCGTGTTGTAATTGTTATAGATATACCTTATATTTGTTATAATTTTAAGGTAAAAGCATCGCTATGCGCACTGTTGCCTAATTTTTAGCTTAGCAGCCTAGTAGGTAGTAAAACCTCTTCCCTTCGCTCTTCCTTAACACTATAATAATAATACTTTCACACACGTTTTTGCACGCTCCTTGCTCCTAGCATAGTTTACTACCCTAACCCTAAGTTTATTAAGAAGTCCTACCTTTAAAACTAATAGCTGTTTACGTTCCCTAATGCTAACAAGCGTGCAGACTACATTGCTGTAGTAGAGACTTGCCTGCGCTGCGCGTAGAACATTTTAAAGCAGAAGAAGGACTGCAAGAAGCCTAAGCACTACTGCTATAAGTATTATGTAAAGGGAAATTAAGGTAGCTGCACTAAGGTAAGGTAGACAGGAGCATGCTGCAGGTGCGCCTTAGCTAATCTATGCAGGTGCCTGCTGCGCTTAACAGCTGCTTAAATTACCTTATCTATTTGCGCTGCTGCTACAATGCTGCTGTTACTACTGCTGCTATCCCTTGCACTAATACAGCTGTAATTAACTAAGGCACCTAGCTTGCGCGTTGCTAGCGCTAGTTTAACTTAGAGCTTACTAACTGCTGCTGCATTGCAGCCTACACTAGCACACCTATAGGTGTTGCTACCTAGGTGCTAATAACTTCTCTCTAATTCCTAGGTCTAATCCTAGTAGAGCAGCGCTGTATTGCGTCTGCTCTTAAGCAGCTTATAGGGCACGTAGCTTGTATAGTAAGTTTGCTCCTTTAACGCGTCTAGGGCGCATGCTAACCTCTTCTTAGGGTAGTAGTAGTAGTAATAATAATAATAATGCTGATGATGATTCTGTAGCTAGTAATAGTAGTGCTGGTAGTAATGGTAGTAGTGAGGATAGTAGAGATAGTGGTGAAGATAGTAAGGATAATAAAGATAGTAAGGATAATAAAGATAGTAGAGATAAGTAGGCAGTTGTTAGCAGTTAAGGCGCAGCTAGCGTAGGGTTAAGGCGCGCGTAGTGCGTAGTATTAAAAAGGGTTTTCTTCTTATATAATAGTAGGCCTAAGGCTAGTAAATTAGATTGCTCCTTGTGTGTAATAATAGCGCGCTTAAGATAATCTTAATGTTCTTTTTGTGCGTAAGGATCTCTAACCTAATTTGTACTCCTAGATAGTATTATCTATGTTTTTAAAGTCTAATGCTAGGGTCTATATGTCCTAGGTCTTATTATAGCCTTTCTAGCAGAGTAGGTACTCTAGTTAGCCTCTCCTTGTTCGTTTCCCTAGGATCTTTTCTACCTCCTATACTTCTTTACCTTCTAGGGTTACCTCTAGTAGGTAGGTATTGTCTTCCCCTCTAGTCCTAGGTTTCTATTATTCTAGTAGTAATACGTGGAAGACGTTATAA
The DNA here is from genome assembly GCA_026119515.1 of Ascochyta koolunga. Classification (NCBI taxonomy): domain Eukaryota; kingdom Fungi; phylum Ascomycota; class Dothideomycetes; order Pleosporales; family Didymellaceae; genus Ascochyta; species Ascochyta koolunga. The sequence goes on along the minus strand of JANLCG010000002.1, from coordinate 1,234,441 downwards.
ATACAATATAACAGTAGGAGGAATAGGCAGTATGCCTGCGTTCTAATTGCTTCCTAGATTTAGAATAGGCTAATAAACTTGCTAGAGAGTTTCTTGCTTGGTTAGTAGGCTAGGTTAATGTTCTTAGTACTAAGTAACACTAAATTGCCTAGGTAGAAGACTTTGTTCTTATGTTTCTTGTTGTAGTACTAGGTCTAGTACTCTTATGCTTTTTCTAACTGCTCTACTAGCGTTGCTTGTGCGCTGTGCAGTTGCTTCACCCTTTAAACTGCATCTAGTACCTCCCCCTTAGGCCTACTATCTGCAGGAGGCTTAGTAAGTAGTAGGTGTTTACTATATACAGTATAGAAGGGAGTTATTTTAGTAGATTTGTGCACTAAGTTGTTATAAGCAAACTGTGCAGTTAGTAGTAGCTTTGCCTAGTTCTCTTAGGACTCTAAGATAAATATCTAAAGATACTGCTTAAGCGTTTAATTCTAGCGTTTAGTTTGCCTATTAGTTTGTAGATAGAAGGCTGTGCTAAGCCTGCGCTTTACCTATAGTTAGTAGCAGATTTCTGTCTAAAATACAGAGGTAAAGATAGTTCCCCTATCTAATATAATACCCTTTTGTATCCTATACTTAAGTATAACATGTGTAAAGTAGGCTTCTATAAACTGCTTTGCATCCTATGTCTTTAACGCAGGTAGATAGAGTGCTATCTTAGAGAAGCAGCATATAATTACAAGGATTGTATTAAAGGCGCAACCTAAGGAATCCTTAGCTAGGGGTAAGCTAGTAATAAAGTCTAGTGTAACTTCTTTAAAGATTTCCTTTAGTGTAGGCAATAGTAATAGCGTCCTATACTTGCTATGCCTTAGAGCTTTGCTCCTTTAGTAGATAGTATAAGTTCTTACGTATTCCTAGACGTCTTAACTAAGGGTTAGCTAGTAGTAGGCTCTCCTAATTAGCTTAAGCGTCCTACGTGCGCTAAAATAGCCTGCTATACGCGTGTTATAGTTCTAGAACAAAATCTCTTACCTAATAGCTAGTTTCTCTAGAACATACATTCTGCTATTATATCTTAGGACTTTGTTTTTGTCTAAGCGCTATACCTGCGCTCTACTACGTCTTTAAGTGCTGTCCTTACTTATTAAGCTTACAATCTAACCCTAAGCAAAGGCGTCCCTTTGTTATAGTTAGTGCAAGGTTTTAACAAGTAATTAAGACTCTACTATTGTAGGTTTGCTACTAACTAGTACCCTAGCTAGTGAGCGTGGCACGTATAGCATGCATTCTATAGCGCTAGTAGTAAGGACCTTCCTAGTTCTATAAACTATAGTAACGTGCGTCTTACACGTGCCTAACAAGCTTAGCTTGTTTATAGATCTGCTTGCTCTACTAGCTATATCTATTACTAACAATTTGTTCTATAAGGTAGGTAATAATTAGGTTAGTAACAGGTTCTCCTGTTTGTAATCTGCCCTTCTAGAGAGGCTATCTGCAGGGTTTGTTTTGCCTAGACAGTGTTCTACCTTAAAATTAAAAGCCTCTAGGTACATAGCCTATCTAGCTTGCTACAGGTTTAGCTTTTGTGTAGCACGTATACTGCGCAGGTTGTTATAGTTACTTAGCACCTGTATAGTGTGCTGTGTGCCTTTAAGGTAGTGCCTCTACTGCTTAAAGCTATATACTATAGCAAGTAGCTCTAGGTTATAGACCTTATAATTTAGCTTAGCAGCTTGTAGTTTTTAAGAGGTAAAGGTAACTAGGTGCTACTGCTTATCTTTAAAGAGTTAGGAGAGTATGCCTAATATAGCAAATATAGACGCATCTGTCTCTACTTAGATAGGGAGCGCAGTGTTAAAATAGCGCAAGATAGGCACGCTTAAGAAGTAGGTCTTTAGCCCTTTAAATAAGCAGTTTGTAGCTTTATTCTATTACTAGTCTTAGTTTTTCTTTAACAATTCTGTAAGAGGAGCTGTTTCTCTAGCGTATCCTTTAACAAAACGCTAATAGAAGTTAGCAAACTCTAGAAAGGATTGCAACTCTTTAACATTAGTAGGCTGCAGCTATTAGGTAATAGTGCTTACCTAAGCTAGATTAGCGCATACACTACGCGTGTTAATAATAAAACTAAGGAAGTGTACTATGTCTAATGCAAATGTGTATTTCTGCAAGTTAATAAATAGTTCTACCTTACGTAGGGACTAAAGTACTAAGCGTACAGCGCGCTAGTAAAGCGCAATGTTGTTGCTCCTATATAGATAAGGATATTATCTAGGTAAACTACATAGATATAGTCTAAGTGCTTAATTAGGGCCTTATTAATATAGGCCTAGAAACTTGCAGGAGCATTAGTTAGCCTAAATAGTATTACTAGGTACTTAAAGTGACTGTATTAGGTCCTAAAGGCAGTTTTCTACTTATCCCCTGCTTTAATCCTTAGCTAATAATAGGCGTTGCGAAGGTCTAGGGTTATGTAATAACGTGCGCCTAACAGGCAGTCTAGTGTCTCTCTAATTAGTAGGAGTAGGCAATAATCTTTTATAGTAACAGTATTAAGACCTCTATAATCTACACAGAGGTAGAGTGTCCTATCTTTCTTAGGAACAAAAAGTATAGGTGCTTCTGCAGGACTTATGCTGTGCCTAATCTACCTATTACTTAGCACTTGTTCTAAGTATTTACGTAGCAGCTTTAGCTTGCGTAAAGAGAGGTTGTAGAGTAGTCTATATAGGGGTTCTTTCCCTTCTATAAGTAGGATTGTATAGTCTAAAGATTTAAAGCTAGGTAGAGTAGCAGTAGCTTCCTTGCTAAATACATTAACGTAATCTGCTAAAGCGTCTAGAATGTAAAGTTCCTGCGCTATGTGTGCTTTGTAGATATAGGCATTACATTCTAAATTAACGCTAGTAGCTTGCAATACTCCTAAAAGGAGGGGATTAGAGTTAGCTTCTTTAAACTCTATAGAGGTAACTAGCTAGATGCTAGCTATAGTGTATCCCTAACGCTAGGATTGTAATCTACAATCTAGATAGATATGTTCTTATTAGAGGAAAGGATTCCCTAATAGTAAGGGAGTTCCTTCCTTATTAACTCTATACATAGTAGTAGACACACAACGCTTAACGCCTATATTATTAGTTAAGCGTATCTACAGCGTATATGCAGCGTACGTGCTTTAGCGCTGCATGCTAATCTATCCTAGGCGCAGGAGTTCTGCCTCCTTAATAGGTAGCAGGTCTATTTCTACAGCAATTCTTTAGCTGATTAAGCTTACATCTGCCTAAGGGTTAAGAATAACCTGTAATTGTTGTTCTAGCGTTGCCTCCTAGATGCGTTACACGTGCGCTTTATGCCTAGTAAAATGTGTACTAGGGTGCGCCTTACTATCCCTAGGTAGCTAGTAAGGCTTAGCCTTTTCCTGTCTAGTTAATTTGAACTAGGATCTAGTTAGGGTTAGAGTTAGGGTTAGAGTTGCTGCTTTAACATTTATTAGCATAGTAGCTAGTCTTGTTGCACTTAAAGTAGGTAACGCTACTCTTGTTATATAGGCCTTTGTTAGTAGAGGCATTATCTCCTTGCTTTTGCCCCTTGTGCCTCTAGGTACCCTTGTAGCGTGTGCTAGGTGTGTAAGTTAGTAATAAATAGCGCAGGTTGCGCTTAAGTGTAGAGCCTAACGCTACTAGGTCTTTGCGTGTAGCTAGTACCTAATAGTAATTAGTAATTGCCCTTTGTAATTCTAGCTAAAGCTTAGAGAATAAGTGTTAGACCCTCTATTCTTTAGTATAGGGGTAAGTTAATCCTCTAAGACCTCTAAGTAGGTTGCAAAAGCGCAGACTGTTTAGTCCTTCTACTGCATAGCTTAAGCGTAAGCTGTAGCTAATTCTAAGGTGTAGTTTATAGGATTAGAGAGTAAGTCTAGTAAGTACTGTTTAAAGTACCCCTAGCTAGGTGTCTCTTCTTGTGCTCTAAACGTGCGCTTAAAGTGCGTGTACTAAAGCTCCCTTAGGTCCCCTAACAGGTACTGCATTGCCTAGAGTATCCTATCTTTAGGGTTGCTAAACTCTTATAGTAATAGTTAGAAGGCTATCTTGCAGGAGCAGAAGAACTTATAATATTCTTTAAGATTCTTTCCCCTATATTTAGCTAGGTCTTTAGGTTTAAGCGCGCTTTGCAGGTTAAGGTGTAAGCGTTGTAGATGCGTCCTGCTTATGCGTACTAGCCCTTAAGGTCCCCTTAACAGTCTCTACTGTGCTTAGAGTAGTGTAGTTCCCTATACCCTCTAGTTGTGCAATCTTAGCTTTAAGTAAGCGTAGGCGCTGCAAGGCCTAAAGCTTATTACGTTAGCGTTTAGTAGCTTAAATACGCTCTTAAAGCGTTAGAGGTGCGCTTATTATAGGAGTTAGGATCTCTTTGTTAATTAAAGAAATCCTACTAGAGTTGTCCTCCTGCTAGGTTTAAGATAAGGGTAGTTAGATCTCTCTTGTAGGTGCCCCCTAACTGTTCGTTTAAGTAGTTAGAGCTATCCCTAGACTATTAGATTAACAAAGTATTATTATATAAGGTTCTAGTTATAGGCAATAGTACTTGCTTTACACTAGGGATAGATAGTAGAGGGATGGCTATAGGTATATTTAATAACAAGAATAATACTTGTCTCCCCTAAAGATAGCGAGCAGCGTGGGTTTTATGCAGCTTTGCTAAGGGTAAGACTAATACCAACTAAGGATAGCTCTAGAACACTACAACACTAAACAATTCTATTGCAGGTTGTTACAATTAGCTAAGGATTAAAGCAGGGGATAAGTAGAAAACTGCCTTTAGGACCTAATATAGTTACTTTAAGTACCTAGTAATGCTATTTAGGCTAACTAATACTCCTGCAAGCTTCTAGGCCTATATTAATAAGGCCCTAATTAAGCACTTAGACTATATCTATGTAGTTTACCTAGATAATATCCTTATCTATATAGGGAGCAACAATATTACGCTTTACTAGCGCGCTATACACTTAGTACTTTAGTCCCTACGTAAGGTAGAACTATTTATTAACTTATAGAAATGTATATTTATATTAGATATAGTATACTTCCTTAGTTTTATTATTAACACGCGTAGTGTATGCGCTAATCCAGCTTAGGTAAGCACTATTACCTAATAGCTGTAGCCTACTAATATTAAAGAGTTACAATCCTTTCTAGGGTTTACTAACTTCTATTAGCGTTTTATTAAAGGATACGCTAGAGAAACAGCTCCTCTTATAGAATTATTAAAGAAAAACTAAGACTAGTAATAGAATAAAGCTACAAACTACTTATTTAAAGGGCTAAAGACCTACTTCTTAAGCGCGCCTATCTTGCGCTATTTTAACACTGCGCTCCCTATCTAAGTAGAGATAGATACGTCTACATTTGCTATATTAGGCATACTCTCCTAACTCTTTAAAGATAAGTAGTAGCACCTAGTTGCCTTTACCTCTTAAAAGCTATAAGCTACTAAGCTAAATTATAAGGTCTATAACCTAGAGCTACTTGCTATAGTATATAGCTTTAAGTAGTAGAGGCATTACCTTAAAGGCACACAGCACACTATATAGGTGCTAAGTAACTATAACAACCTACGCAGTATACGTACTACATAAAAGCTAAACCTGTAGCAAGCTAGATAGGCTATATACCTAGGGGCTTTTAATTTTAAGGTAGAACACTGTCTAGGCAAAATAAACCCTGCAGATAGCCCCTCTAGAAGGGCAGATTACAAACAGGAGAACCTATTACTAACCTAATTATTACCTACCTTACAGAATAAATTGTTAGCAATAGATATAGCTAGTAGAGTAAGTAGATCTATAAACAAGCTAAGCTTGTTAGGTACGTGTAAGACGCACGTTGCTATAGTTTGTAGAACTAAGAAGGTCCCTACTACTAGCGCTATAGAATGCATGCTATACGTGCTACGCTTACTAGCTAGGGTACTAGTTAGTAGCAAACCTGTAATAGTAGAGTCTTAATTACTTGTTAAAACCTTGCACTAACTATAACAAAGGGATGCTTTTACTTAAGGTTAGATTACAAGCTTAATAAGTAAGGATAGCACTTAAAGACGTAGCAGAGCGTAGGTATAGCACTTAGACAAAAACAAAGTCCTAAGATATAATAGTAGAATATATATTCTAGAGGAACTAGCTATTAGGTAAGAGATTTTGTTCTAGAACTATAACATGCGTATAGTAGGCTATTTTAGCGCATGTAGGACGCTTAAGCTAATTAGGAGAGCCTACTACTAGCTAACCTTTAGTTAAGACGTCTAGGAATATATAAGAACTTATACTATCTACTAAAGGAGCAAAGCTCTAAGGCATAGCAAGTATAGAACGCTATTACTATTACCTACACTAAAGGAAATCTTTAAAGAAGTTACACTAGACTTTATTACTAGCTTACCCCTAGCTAAGGATTCCTTAGGTTGCGCCTTTAATATAATCCTTGTAATTATATGCTACTTCTCTAAGATAGCACTCTATCTACCTGCGTTAAAGACATAGGATGCAAAGTAGTTTATAGAAGCCTACTTTACACATGTTATACTTAAGTATAGGATACAAAAGGGTATTATATTAGATAGGGGAACTATCTTTACCTCTGCATTTTAGACAGAAATCTGCTACTAACTATAGGTAAAGCGTAGGCTTAGCACAGCCTTCTATCTACAAACTAATAGGCAAACTAAACGCTAGAATTAAACGCTTAAGCAGTATCTTTAGATGTTTATCTTAGAGTCCTAAGAGAACTAGGCAAAGCTACTGCTAACTACATAGTTTGCTTATAACAACTTAGTGCATAAATCTACTAAAACAACTCCCTTCTATGCTATATATAGTAAACACCTACTACTTACTAAGCCTCCTGTAGACAGTAGGCCTAAGGGGAGGTACTAGATGCAGTTTAAAGGGTGAAGCAACTGCACAGCGCACAAGCAACGCTAGTAGAGCACTTAGAAAAAGCATAAGAGTACTAGACCTAGTACTACAACAAGAAATATAAGAACAAAGTCTTCTACCTAGGCAATTTAGTGTTACTTAGTACTAAGAACATTAACCTAGCCTACTAACTAAGCAAGAAACTCTCTAGTAAGTTTATTAGCCTATTCTAAATCTAGGAAGCAATTAGAACACAGGCATACTGCCTATTCCTCCTACTATTATATTGTATTTGTAACGACACAGGATGATAGAAAGCTCTAGAATGCGTGTGTATCTGCTACGAGGTGTCTAGGAGCACTAGGATAGGTAATACAGAGACAATTCTATTCCTATAGGTCTTGTACGAAGAATACTTAAAAACTATCTATCTATAGATAATTCTCCTTGTGCCTTTATACTGCTAGAATACAGGGAAGTTTAGAATGCTATAACTAAGTTATAGGCAGGAACAGAAACGTAAAGGAGCTAAGTTAGAGGTAAATTAGGGTGTAATACTTTTTAGAGACTAGTGCTTTACACTACCCCCTCCTGTGTAGGTAGATTGTCCTAGATACGCGTAAGTAATAACAGTTATTGTTCTGTAGCGTTAGTGCGTTAATTTAGTGTCTGTTCTAGGTTTTTAGTTAACTTAGGTTATTGTTTTAGTGTTTTGTTGTTGTTTTTATCTAAAGTAAAGACAACTTTTTTTTGTTTGTTAACTCTGCTGCCTGAATCTAACGTGACAACAAGCTGTATTGTGACTTAATTAGAGGGAAACAGGTTTGCTGTTGTTGTTATATCTAATTTCTAGGACGCGTTGCGTAGGTATATAAACAATTAATCCCTACACCTTTCCTAACTCTAATAGACACTATTTCTTGCTGTAAGTATCCCTACGCTCTTTTAATTGTTCCTATACTAATGCTCCTAGGTTTGTTAATTAGTTACTATACTAATACTAGTCCCGCCTAGAGCTCTTGCAGTAGCCTATTAGGTTATCTACCTTTGTTTAATTTAGGCCTTTGCGAGGGGAGGAAGGTAGACTACGCCTTTAACAAGGTGTTGTTGTTAAAGTATGCTTATTACACAATTTAAAATAAGAAGTGTTATCTAGTAACTAGACTTTTCTTTACTCCTACTCTCTAACTAATACTAATAGTTATAGGTTCTAATTTACGTTAGTCCTAAGTATGCTACTTTTTATAACAACCTTGTTATGTAGGAGGAGGAATCTAGGGGTAAGGCAGCAGGAGAGGCGGTAGAGGAGGAGGTAATAGAGGTAGCACTAGAGGCATAGCGTAGCCTTATAGTATTAGCGATGGCTCTAGCGAGTGTAGTGCAGGTAGCGACTACGCAGCTTAAGGGAGTTACTGCTAATAACGTGTTGCTGCACTAGTACCACGCTAGTACAGCGCAGGGCTAGGTAATAGAGGAGATAGTAGAGAGTTTGTTAGTGTTAACTAGGGAGGTTATTAAGCTGCAACAGGAAATAGCCCCTTATAGCTCTAGAGTTAGAGGTAAGTTAGTAAAGCTAGCTCTGCTTCCAGCACCTAAAAAAAAGGGTGCTCCTAGGTTGTTAGACAAAACTAACGCTAGTGGCTCTAAGGAGATAAGTGACATTAAGAACCCTTAAAAAAGAAAGAGTTTCTTAAGCTGTATAGTAAGGAGGATTTCTTTTGTTTTTCCTTCTTGTTATCTATTGTATAAACGCAGTTAGAGGCGTTTTAGAGTTAATAGATTTCCTTTGTCCTTTTCTAAATTATAATATCTTTATTTGCCCTATAATTCTTAACCTTCTTCCTATGCTGTAATCTATTTGTTTAATACCTTTAGTAGACTAGGCTGCTCTAGGTACTTATTGTAATACGCCTTTAGCTTATAGGGTGCTCCTGTAAAGTTTTTTATAGGATACTAAGTTAGGTCTAGGTTATAGCTAACCTAACTTACATAGTACTTAAGACTACAGCAGACTAACCTACTAGCTAGGATTTCTTAGACCTCCTATTCCTCTACTCCTTAAATAGAAATACCTGCAGGTTTTAGAGCTTCCTAACTAGGCAATAGGTTATCTAGATCCTTATATAGAACGTTAGGTGCAAATACGTTGTGTATTTTTAAACTAGGGGGAAGTTTTAAGTAATATAAGTAACTAACCTGTTCTAGGACCTTAAAGGGACCTTCCTACTTGTTAGATAGCTTTTAGCTTAGTTACTTACTTGTTAAGTTTTTAGTAGAAAGGTATACTTTGTTACTTATAGTCTAGTTAACTAGGTTGCAATAAGCGTTAACTGCAGAGCGCATGTAGTCTTAGGCTTTCTCTATATTCTCCTTAGCTACCTTCTAGGTGTTGTGTATATAGGTTGCTAATGCTAAGGCCTCCTTGTAGTTAAGTTGTTCTATAGGGGTTACTGCTGTATTAGCTCCTTTCTAACTCTAGCTCTGTTTAGGTTAGCTACTATAAATTACTTAGTAAGGTAATATTCTAATTAAGGAATATAGCAGAGTAAGTTAGGCACGATCTATAATTAGTAGGAGTTTAGACTAGTTATCCTAATAGTACAAGACAAAGGGACAGAGCTGTTAGTCTATATACTTGTTTATAATCTCTGTTTAACTATTAGTTTCCTTGTAATAGGCAGTAGATAGCTTAACTTTCACACCTATAATTTAACAGAATTCTGTCTAGAAAGTTAAGATAAACTAGGGGCCCCTGTTACTTACTATTAACTTAGGGGTGTGTCTAAACTAATACACCTATTATATAAACAAGTTTGCTATCCTACGTGCTGTAATTGTTTTATAGCATAGGATTGTAATAGCTTGTTTAGTTAGGCGATTAATAATAACTATAATCTAGTTATACCTAGCTTTGTCCTTAGGAAAATCCTTAAAATTAATGCATAAATATTGTATTAGTTTGTTAGGTATTAGTAAGGGATGTAAGTACCTACAGAGTTAGGTCTGTCTTAGATAGCCTTAGCAACATAGGATGTAGTTTTGGATATATCTTTTATATGTAGCACTTATACCTTTCTAGTGATACTGTTGTAATAATAGTTAGTAGGTCTTCTTGGCACTAGGGTGAGCAGTTAATAGTTAGTTATAGGCTTCCTTAATTAGGCGTGTGCATAGGGTTAAGTTAGCAGGGACATAGAGTTAATTATAGTAGAGAAGGAGTCTGTTTTAGATCTAATACAGAGATAGCAACAACAGTTGTTCTTGTCTAAAAGATTTCTAGTTTTTTTGTATTAACGCCTTAATTAGTTCTAAGGAATCTAGTTTTATAATAGGCTGTACTAAGCAGATAGTAGCTACAACTAGGTTAGTCTTAGCTAGATATGTCTAAGCTAAATTAGAATTAATCTAGTTGTGTAACTACTGTAGACCTAGTAGGACTTAGGACTAATTGTCTTCTTAGGCAGACTTTAGATTTGCAAGATCCTGTTCTTAGCAACTTAGGATATTAGTACGCTTATTATTCTTGCCTAGCGTGTATTTAATTTTAAAGTTAAACAGAGCTAGAGCTTCTGCCTATTATGCTTGTTAAGCATTTAAGATTTTAGTTGTTATAAAGTACTCTAGGGATTAATAATTAGAGTAGACTTAGATCTGTTTTATAACTAAGGTAAGTTTAGCTCTCTACTTATTAAAGGCTTGTAAAATCGCAAACAACTCCTTATTATGTATTTCCTAATTAAGTTTAGCTCTAGAGAGTACTTAGCTGTAGAATACTACAAGGTACTACTTGTTGTTAGGGTGCTGCTGTGATAAAACCCTAGCGACAACTCTATTAGAGGCGTTAGTTTTAATCTTTGTATTGTAGTTAGGATTAAAATAGCATAGAGTTAGGATAGATAATAAGGCTTCCTTTAGGTTTTTAAAACTAGATTAGCATTAAGCAGTCTATTTAAATAGGTTTGCTAGGCTTTGTAAGGTAATAAGGGGCTTAGCTACGCGAGAGAATTTAGGTACAAATTGTTAGTAAAACCTAGTAAAGCCTAGGAACAATTTTACACTAGTAATAGTAGTAGGAGGGATCTAGTTCCTAAGGGCTTGTACCTTCTTAGAGTCTACTTTAATTCCTTTGTTAGTTAGGATGTAACCTAAGTACTTAGTATAGGTAACGTAGAACTTGCTCTTCTTAATGTCTACTTGTAATCTAGTAATACAGAGTTAATTAAGTACTAGCTTAACATGTTGTTTATAGGTTACAAGGTCTTTAGAGTAGATAAGGATGTTATCTAGATATGCAATACAGAAGTTGTCTAGATATTTAATAAGAACATTATTTATATATTGTTAATAAGTAGCTGGTCTATTACATAGCCTAAAGGGTAGAACCTTGCACTTGTAACTACTGTAACGTGTACAGAACGTAGTGTACTCCTTAGAGGCAGGATCTATATAAATTTAATTAAAGGTATTCTAGATGTTAAATTTAGTAAATACCTTAGCCTTAGATAGTTGTGCTAACAATTTGTCTATGCGTAGTATTAGATAGGAGTTCTTTCTTGTAAGGGCGTTAAGTTTACAATAGTTAACACAAATGCGTAAATTCCTATTTGGTTTTTAAATATAGAGTATAGGTAACGCAAAGGGGCTCTAACTATATTTAATCTAGCTATGCTATAGTTAGTCTTGCATAAACTTCTTAGTAGCTTTAAGTTCCTTAAGATTTTGTTTATATAAGGGCAAGTAGGAATTTAGCAATTAGCCCTCTAATATAATTTTGTAGTTATAGGGGCAGTGTTCTAGAAGGGTTTTAGCTTCTGTTTTACTAAACATATTAGTATATTAAACATATTTGTCTAGTAATTGTTTGTTAAGTAGCTGAGCGTTCTTAGGGTTGTCTTAGGTACAATAGTAGTTAATAACGCAATTAATCTTGTATAGACTAGTAGTAAAAAATTTGTTCTATAGTTTTTATAGAAAAGTAAAAAGCATTTAATAAAAGTAAGGAAATGCGCGCCTCCCTAGGAGGTAGCAAGTTAGAGGCTTTTAGGTTAAGATTGTTAGTAAGGAACAGCATTTTAGCAATTAAATAACACCTCTTATATAATATATTAAGTGATTTAGACTTTAGCAACGTTAGTACTCTGCAGCTTCCTATAGGTTGTCCCTTTGTTGTACGTCTTGTAGGACGTAGGCTTGTAGCAAAGGTTAATGTAGGGTTATTATTAATAGAGGGGGTAGGGTTGTACAACCTAGGGTACCTTACTAGCTATATAAGCTAAGATTGCTCTATATTAAGTTAGAGTTTAAAACGTTTTAACTATTTAATTCTAATAATGTATTCCTAGGATCCTAGATTAATAATAACAAAGGGGCAGTTACGTATCTTACGCCTATTAATAGTTAAGTGTAACTAAATGTACTAGTTTACTAGAGTTGTAATCTAATCCTAGAATCCTTTAACTTAGACCTTAAAGGGCAACTTTTAGATAGAAGTCCTAAGTGTAGTAGATACTAAAGTAGCAATGTTAGAATTTAAAAATAAAAATCCTTAGGCACTAGTGTTAACTAAGGAGTTAAGTTGTACGCCTAGCCCTTAGTTTAATAGAATAGAAGAAGCAAGGAAATAGGGGCTACTAAATAAATAAGATAAAGAGAGGTTAGATAGGTTATATTAGTTTAGGCCTAGGTAAAGTTGTCCTCCTAGGCAGGGCTATTTCCCTTAGGTATTAGTTCCTCTTTAAAATCTTTTTTAGCGTTAACATATTCCTCTGTATCTACTTAGATTTCTTGTACCTAGGGACTAGGGCAATCTTTTGCAAAGTGACCTGTCTTGCTATAGTTGTAGCAGTTGCCTAGGGTTAGCTCTCTTATAGGTGTGGCTTAGGACAGTGTAGTCCTAGGTGCTAGAGTAGGAGTAGATATAGGAGGTTTCTAAATGCCAGGTGTAGGCTAATTTAGAGGTAGGTTGTTAGTCTAATGCTAATTGTTAATAGTTTAGGGTTAGGTCTAAGTTAGTAAGGTATTAGGTAGGGTATAAATAGGATGTTGTTTTCTTTCTATGTTATATGCTGTAAGATGCTCTACTATAAGTTTAAATAAGTTATCCTACTACCTCTTAAATCCTAGGTTAGGACTTTAGAGGGTAGGGGTAACCTTTGTCTACATGTAGTGAAACTATTCTAACTTAGGTACTTGTCCCTAGATAGCAGCACTTAGGAAGCGTGCTTTAAAAAGTAGAAACGTGTTATCTTTTCCTATTTAGAGTTAATTAAAAACAGCTTAACTTTTAGCTCTCTTATTCCCTGTAATAAAGTAGGAGTAGAGAAGCGTTATTATTTCCTCTACGCTCTAGAACTAGTCTGTTTTGCAAGACAAGTATTAGGGCTTAAGGTATTCCTTAGCAAGCCTAGAAGTATATCCCTATACTAGAGCTATACAAGCTTGTTCTATAGGATAGTAATCTAAATTAATATTAAGTTAGTCCTAAATTAAGGCTTGCTACTGTCTGAAAGTAGGGTCTTTTCTATTACTTAATTTGTTAATAGCTAGTGTGCGTTTACTAAGCCTAGAGTAGTAGACTAGGGTCTTAGACTAGAACCTTTTAGGAGGTTGCTAAGATTAAATAAGGGGAGACTCTATAGTAGGCATAGGTACATCTTTGTAGGGAAGGGATTAGGCCTAAAGCTAGGCTACTTTAGCCCTTAGTTAGTTAACTAACTTATAAAGATTTACCTATTCTAAGTCTAATTTAGTATTGCTCTTACTAAGCGTCTAGGTGTTAGTTAATCCCTTAGTAGGCGCTGTTGCCTGTCCTTAAGTAGATTGTCTAATAGGTTCCTTTAAACTAGGGTTAGTAGTGCCTAACATTAGTAGTAATCTAATTTAGGTAGGTTATTAATAATCTCTAAGTCTTTATCTTAGCGTAATCTAACGCAACTTTTCTAAAGTAATCCTAGAGTAGTAAGTTGTAGGAAGTTCTAAACCTAAAGGCTTTAGTTGTTAGGAGGTCTCTAGAATCCTAACTGTTAGATAGATAATAATTAGGACCTGTATAGTTTGTAACTAAAAGGGGTCTAAATCTGCTTAGTATATAATAACTAAACAAACTTGCAATATTATTTAGAGGCTGTTACTAGCTAGGACGAGTTTTTAAGTATAATGTAACGACATAGGATAATAGAAAGCTCTAGAATGCGTGTGTATCTGCTACAAGGTGTCTAGGAGCACTAGGATAGATAACATAGAGACAATTCTATTCCTATAGGTCTTGTACAAAGAATACTTAAAAACTATCTATCTACAGATAATTCTCCTTGTGCCTTTATACTGCTAGAATACAGGGAAGTTTAGAATGCTATAACTAAGTTACAGGCAGGAACAGAAACGTAAAGGAGCTAAGTTAGAGGTAAATTAGGGTGTGACACTTTTTAGAGACTAGTGCTTTACAGTATTTATAACGTCTTCTACGTATTACTACTAGAATAATAGAAACCTAGGACTAGAGGGGAAGACAATACCTACCTACTAGAGGTGACCCTAGAAGGTAAAGAAGTATAGGAGGTAGAAAAGATCCTAGGGAAACGAACAAGGAGAGGCTAACTAGAGTACCTACTCTACTAGAAAGGCTATAATAAGACCTAGGACATATAGACCCTAGCATTAGACTTTAAAAACATAGATAATGCTATCTAGGAGTATAAATTAGGTTAGAGATCCTTACGCATAAAAAGAATATTAAGATTATCTTAAGCGCGCTATTATTGCACGCAAGGAGCAATCTAATTTACTAGCCTTAGGCCTACTATTATATAAGAAGAAAACCTCTTTTTAATACTACGCACTACGCGCGCCTTAACCCTACGCTAGCTACGCCTTAACTGCTAATAACTGCCTACTTATCTCTACTATCTTTACTATCCTTACTATCTTTACTATCCTTACTATCTTTACTACTACCTTTACTACCTTTACTACTCTTACTACTATCTCTACTATCCTTACTACTACTATTACTACTAGTACTACTATTACTAGCTACAGAATTATTATTAGTATTATTATTATTATTACTACTACTACTACCCTAAGAAGAGGTTAGTATGCGCCCTAGACGTGTTAAAGGAGCAAACTTACTATGCAAGACACGTGCCCTACAAGCTGCTTAAGGGCAGAGGCAATGTAGCGCTGCTCTACTAGGATTAGACCTAGGAACTAGGGGGATGTTGTAGGCACCTAGGTAGCAACACCTATAGGTGTGCTAGTGTAGGCTGTAATACAGCAGCAGTTAGTAAGCTCTAAGTTAAACTAGCGCTAGTAACGCGCAAGCTAGGTGCCTTAGTTAATTATAGCTGTATTAGTGTAAGGGACAGCAGCAGTATTAATAGCAGCATTGTAGCAGTAGCAGAGATAGATAAGGCAATTTAAGCAGCTGTTAAGCGCAGCAGGCACTTACATAGATTAGCTAAGGCGCACCTGCAGCGTACTCCTATCTACCTTACCTTAGTGCAGCTACCTTAATTTCCCTTTACATAATACTTATAGTAGTAGTGCTTAGGCTTCTTACAGTCCTTCTTCTACTTTGTAATGTTCTGCGCGCAGCGCAGGCAAGTCTCTACTATAGTAATGTAGTCTACACGCTTATTAGTATTAGGGAATGTAAACAGCTATTAGTTTTAAAGGTAGGACTTCTTAATAAACTTAGGGTTAGGGTAGTAAACTATGCTAGGAGCAAGGAGCGTGTAAGAAACATGTATAAAAGTATTATTGTTATAGTGTTAAGGAAGAGCGAAGAGAAGAGGTTTTACTACCTACTAGGCTACTAAGCTAAAAAATTAGGCAACAGTATGTATAGCGATGCTTTTACCTTAAGATTATAATAAATATAAGGCGTATCTGCAACAATTACAACACGCAGGCACTACGCACAAAGCACGCCTATAGGAAGCCCTAACTACCTACCTATAGATACTCTTTTTCCTCCCTTTAAGGCGAGGTTTTTTATTAAGGCTATATAAGGTTGCTGCTAGGGACAGCAGCTAGAGGGGGAGGTTCTGTAACAACCTACAATAGAATTGTTTAGTGTTGTAGTATTCTAGAGCTATCCTTAGTTAGTATTAGTCTTACCCTTAGCAAAGCTGCGTAAAACCTACGCTGCTTACTATCTTTAGGGGGATAAGTATTATTCTTGTTATTAAATATACCTATAGCTATTCCTCTACTATATATCCCTAGTGTAAAGCAAGCACTATTGCCTATAACTAGAACCTTACATCTTCTTTATAATAGTAAATAGACCTAGGTAACAGGCATTAAACTTCTTAGATAGTTAGCTAGTTGTTAGGTTCTTTGCTTAGAGCAGCACTTGCTTGCCTTTAGCAAAGTGTCTGTCTACCTACTTAGTGTTATACTAACAAAAATTACTCTTCTAGGCGTACTCTAAGCTATCCTTTGCTGCTACCTACAGATTGTGCTACTGCTCTAGCTGTCTAATTACCTACTAGCAGAGGTCTAGTGCCTTTCTACTATTAGTCTAGACTTCTAGGGGGCAGTATAACTAGTGCTTATTAGGAACTCTATTAAAGCCTTGTAGGTTAATCCTGTAAGCTACCTTAATAGGGGACTCTCTATATACTAAGTAAGTCTTTAAGTTGTATGCGTATTCTGCGTATAGCAATAAATCTACCTAGTTATCCTATTAGTAGTTTATGTAGATACGCAGGTAGGTTTCTAACTCCTAGTTTTAGTGTTCTGTCTGTCTATTAGTCTATAGGTAAAAGGCTATACTAAGGCAATAGTTAATCTTTAAATAGTAGCAGATATTAGACTAGAATTAACTAGTAAACACTAATCTATAGTCTAATATTAGGGTATTAGGGGACTATGTTTAAGGAAGCACTGCCTAAGTAGTAGTTTAGCTATCCTCTAGGAAGTAATTATCTTAGTTATAGGCAGGTACTAGACATACTTGCTAAACTTATTAACTAGGACTAGGATTAAGTTATACTTATTCCCTTAGTTATCCTTTAACGTTAGTAGGTCTGTTACAAAGTCTAGGGAGTAGTGCTGCTAGGGTGTATTAGGTATAGAGAGTAGGACTAGCACTCCCTATAGCTTGTGCCTGCAGATCTTATTTAGTTAGCATGCTGCATAACGCTAAACGTACTTATATATATCCTTCTTTAGGTTTAGCTAGTAGTACTTTTATTTTAACAACTAGGTAGTTTTCTTATAACTATAGTAACCCCTTATAGGGTTGTTATAGTTCTTTGTAAGGATAGTTTAGCAAAGAGTTACGTCTTAGAGAATCTACACTTTCCTACTCCTACGCAGGATCCTACTAGGGTTAACCTCCTAGTAGTAGTAACCCTTAGCTGCTCTGCCTACTTCCTAACTTGTTAGCAACTTATAGGCAGTGTCCTGCTCCTAAACCTGTCTAATATAGTTAGTTAAGCGTTCTAGTATATCTAGGGCGTATATAGATTTGCCTTGCGCAGCATTATTTATAAGGTAGGTAGGTAACCTAACTTGTCTATTAAGGTTACAAAGGAGAGCCTCTATAATATTAAAGCTAGGTTCCTAAGCTTTAAATAATTTAGATTAACCCTAGCTACTGTAGCCTGTAGATAGCTAGTTAAGAGCTAAGGGAGACGCATCTCTAGTACCTGTTAATAGGTAGAATTCCTTAGGGGCAGTTTTAGAGGGTTGCTAAGGTCCTACAGGACTATTACTAGGGTTGCCTATTACCCTTATTGCCTATTTAACATTTTAAGCCTTAGACTTCTAGATAGTCTATATTTAAAGCTTCTGTTAGAGAGTTAGCAGTATAGTATCTCTTAGTGCCTGCTGCTCTCTAATAACTAGTCTCTTTGCATAATTAGGACGCCTTAAGGGGCTGTCTACTAGGTTCTCTAGTCTAGGCTTATATTTAACTTTAAAGTCAAATCTAGCCAGCTTCTCTACCTAGCGTGCTTGCTTAGGGGAGAGCTTCTTTGTAGTTATAAAGTACTATAGGTTGTTATAATTAGAAAGTACCTAGACTATTAATAGGGCGTGCTTAAGGTAGTGTTGCTACTACCTAAATGCCTTAATAATTACAGCTAATTCCTTATTATAGGTATGCTATCTAATTAATAGACCTTAAAACTTCCTGCTCTAGAACGCTACTAGCTTCTAGTGTTGTTCTATTAATACCTCTAATAATTATAGTTATAGTAATATAGTAGCTATAGCAAAGTCTAATGTATTAGTAAGAACTATAATTAGCTTAGTAGGATTAAAGTGTTATAGTATAGGAGCTTTAGTAAACTTCTTCCTAATAGTAAGGAAGGCCTAGCGTACTTCCTCTAGCTAACTCTATAGTTTGTACTATCTTATTAGGCCTTTGTAGGTTTTTGCTAGCGTTTTCTTCTCCCCTTTTATTATAGTAGAGCCTCCTAGCTCTAACTCTAGCCTCTAGGCAGAGGTTATATAGTCTACTAACAGGCGTATAATTCTAGAGTAGTTAAAGATAAATCTTTAATAGAAGTTAGCAAAGCTAAGGAACACTTAGATATCCTTATATCTCTTAGGCTCTAGCTACTCTTAGATTATTTGTACGCAGATAGGATCTATAACTACTCTGCTAGGTATAACAATAAAGCCTAGGAACTTAACTAACTTTGTTATAAACAAGCACTTGCTTACCTTATAGAATAACCCCTATTTAACAAGTTAATCTAGGATCTCCTTAATATAGGCTTAATAATCCTCCTTATGCTCTAAGTATATAAGGATATTATCTAGGTAAACTACATAGGTACAGTTAATAAGACCCCCTAGGGCTCTCTAGATATAGGATTAGAACATAGCTAGAGCGTTTACTAATCTAAAAGGCATAACTAGATATTTAAAGTAACTATATCTAGTTTTAAAAGCTGTTTTCTACTTATTACCTTCCTTAATCTAGAGCCTATAGTAGGCATCTTGTAGATCTAGCTTAGAGAAGATAGCAGCTTTTAATAGCCTGTCTAGCATCTTATTTACAAGGGGAATAGGATACTAGTTCTTAATAGTAACCTTGTTAAGGCCCCTGTAGTCTACGCAGAGTTACAGCGTACTATTAGCTTTTAGTATAAACAGGATAGGTGCCCTAGTAGGGGACTTGCTTAGACGTATCTAACCTTTCTCCTACGCTGTATTAAGGTAGGCTTATAGTATTTCTAGCTTCTTCCTAGAGAGGTTATAGATAGGCATGTTTAGTATCTTGCTCCCTAGTTTAATATTAATAGAGTAATTATAATCCTAATGCAGTGCTAATATACTAGACTAGTGCTTGCTAAATGCAAACTACTTATAGTGCAGCTCTAGAGGGACGTGCTAGAGCTCCTCTAGGTCTAGCTTGTTGTCTGTAGGGTTAATAGAAGGGTAGTCTTTATTACTATCTAGGAGGACTTAGGCTATGCCTATAGGTAGCATCTTAGAGCGTTAATAATGCTCCTGCATAATGCTTGCTACTATGCGCTTCCCTGTAGCTTTAGGAAGCTATAATAGGTCTAGATACTACGCAACGCAATGCTAAAAGTAGTCTATAACTTTAAGCATTTTGTTCTAGAGCTAGAGGAGCCCCTTATTATTAAAGTATTCTATGTTAAGGATAGCGTCCCTGCTTAGCCCCTAGGCCAGTAGTAGTCTACTATCCTCCTAGTTACTTTCTAACAGGGTGTTAATTATCTCCTCTAGGACCTAGTAGACTAAGTTACCTAGGTGCATAAGGTACGCCTTTTCTCCTAGTTCTATAGAGTAGAACAAGTCCTATATAGTAGTAATGTGCACCCTCTCTGCATCTTTAGGGAACTACTTATATATGCCTTTAGAGAAGCATATGCATAGGTTAGCAGATGCTAACTATAGGTAGCCTAGTACTAGGTTATACCCCTTAAAAGCAGCTAACTAGAATTCTTGTAGGCCTATAGATTTAACTATACTATTGCTATTAGGGTAATTAATAGTTAGATTATAGGGCTGCTAAATATCTAGGTAGTTGCTATTAAGGAATGTAGCTACTAGCTTTTAATAGAATAGTTTGTGTTCTAGGTAGAGTTTGTCTACTATACGCTAGCTAATAAGGTTTAGCTCTACTCCTAAGTTGTAGAGGGCTTAGAGAGATGTTAGGAACCTATTAGGGCCCTAGAGGGATATAGTAACTGCAATACAGGTTTGCTTTCCCTTAGTCTTAGGCCCTAGTTGTAATTAGGATAGGTTAGCAACTAGGGCTTCTCTTTCCCTAACTCTCCTATTAACTAGGAGTTGCTGTTGTTATTTCCTTTATAGGAGTTATAGCTACAGTTCTTCTAATAGCTTTTCTAGTTACCCTAGTCTTTGTTCTAACCTTAGCTATTATTGCTATTGTTTAACTAGGTAGCTGCTAGGGTGCTATTGCTCTAGCTGCAGGCAGGCGTACCTCTGCGACTAGCGTGCCTCTTGTTCCCCTTCTAATTAGGAGATGTGGCATGCCTCTTACTGTAGTTAGCATTGTTACTCTTATAAGTAGTTACAGGACAAGCTGCTATCTCTACGTTATAGAGAGCTTGTTTAAACTTATACTATTGCTAGATATTGTCTAGACTGCTATTACGCTAGATCTCCTGTTAGAGATAAGGCAGGGTTTTAGACTATATAAAAGCGATTTTAAAGTTATAGTTATTAGTACTATTATTAAACTTAAAGAAGCTATATAGTAGCAGTAACTCTTAGCAATTTAGTAGTATTAGGAAGGTGTTAACTGTATTGCCTTCTCTCTACTTAATGTTAAAGAACTTAGTGTAGTTCTTATACTTAGTAAGGACAGGGTCTTGTATAAGTTACTCCTCCTCTGCCTTAAGGTTAGACTATAACTAGATAGATCCTTAGTTAATCTGTTATTAGATTAGTTTACAATAGATGCTAAACTAGATAGTACCTATAGCCTAGTAGGTTCTTGTAATAGAGTCCTCTAGTACTTAAGCGTATTAGAAGGCTGTCTTAATATCTTTAATCTACTAGTCTACTTACTAGGGGATAGAGCTCTACTCTTAGTGCCTAGCTTAGGTTTAGGTTAAATGTTGTTTAACACTTAGATAATCTTCCTAGCCTTATTAAACGCTAGCTAATTAGGTTCTAACTAGTTCCTACCCTTAGTTAAGCCTAGGGCCTGCAAGGCTTAGTTAATCTAGTTTCTGCAGATAGCTAGTTTAGCCTTAGTAGCTCTAGCAAGCTCTGCCTTAAAAAGGTTCCTAAGGAGTTACTTAACAAATAAGGTTTAGCCTATAGTTAGGATAGCTACAGGTTCTACCCTAGGTGCCTTAGTAGCGGCTAGCAGGTCTGCATTTAAACTAGTTGCTAGGTTTATCTAACTTTAATAGGAAGGTATATCTGTTAGAGTACTAGTAGAGCTGTAAGCCTGTTTGTCTCCTAATTCTATAGGACCTAACGCTTAGTTGTTAGATGCACTAGGCGTTATGTTTCTAGATAGGGGTATACCTAGTAGTAATAAGTTCGCTACTATATTGTGTATAGGATACCTCTAGGGGTCTATTAGGTTGCTGTTAGGGCTGGGCTGCCGCAAGCCTAACGTATTGTTGTTAGCTGCAGCACGCGCTTAATGTTAACTTCTAGCTATTGTAATAGTTATAGAAAAAATTAGATATCTCTTTTAACTACCTCTTCTAAGAGGGAGTATAAAGGATTTAAATTGTAAGGGCACTATAGGCAGGCAAGAGAGATAGGATAAAACGTATAGTATTAGGTAAGATAAGATAAATCCTTAGGGGTTAAGCCCCTAAGGATTTAGGAGAATATATACGTGCGTGTGTGCTCTAACAGGTTACTGTAGTAGTCCTAAGGTGCCTCTAAGGGTTGGTATGCCCAAGGTAGAAAGCCTATAACATTAGAGTATAGTCTAAGACCTAAACCCTTTTTAACTATAGATAATATAAGGTAGCTTTTAATACATAGGTGTTAGTATAGATATAGGTATTAGTTTAGATATAGGTATAGGTATAGGTATAGGTATAAATAGTATATAAATTATTAAATGTGTTATATTACTCTATTATAGCTACATAGAACATTAGAGCTATCTAGAGTTTTAGTAGCTCTGTAATTTATAACTCTGACACTTGACACCTAGAGAAGTTTAGCAGCTCCGTAGTGTTTTGAATTTTGATTTTGATTTTCTGACTATAGGGGTCTAGTCGTCACCCGTAGCCGCTGCCAGCCACAGCACGCGTCCTCGACCTCCCTGTTTGCCCTGTTGCTGTTGTTGAGCTGAGTAGTGAGTCGACATTGTTCTCGAGAGCAAAGGACAGCACGGCGCGGCGATCCCCTTTGTCGTCACCTCTGCTGCATCCCTGCCGTGGCGCCGAGAATTATTCAATACTAGGTACGCCAGCTCTACCGCGGTGATCCGCATACGTACAACACTACTACAAGACTACCTACCTGTCACGCCCTCGCACCTCTGCTGGTTCTAAAACTTGACAGTTTTTAAACCCCCTGCTCCACGGGACCGTGGTGTCTGCCGTCACTCGTTACATCATCTCCCAGCTCCGGCTCGCGTTTAGCCTTCGCGCACCCTGGACGAACCTTCTTGAAGCCGGTGCATCCGTGGCTTTGCGCGGCTGACCTAGTGGGAGCAACCACGCGCGCAGAGAGTGTTTGCCTGCAGTGCCTGGTGTCGTGGTGTCGTGGTGCCCTTGTGCTGGTGCATCGTAGCTAGCAGGAGCTCCCAGACTTCAGGAAAGCGCGTCCATCATGGCCCGCCCTAAGAGAGGTAAATAGCTGTGCCTAGTATCCTTCTGTTGTGCTGTTTTACGAGGCAGCCGGTGCCGTTTGGCAGGAGAGCACCTCACTAATCGCTTCATTACAGTCCTCTCGTTCATGTCACAATGGGGTGGCTCCACACAGCCCAAGACAACCACGGCCACGTCCGCCGCACCCTCGCCTGCCCCAGCGTCGCCCAATGCCCCGCACTCGCCTTCGAAGCCCCTGCCATCCTCATACTCGTTCGCCGAGTCGGCCACGGCGCTGAATGACTTCAACAACGAGCGAGCCTCACCCAGCCCAGCCCAGCAGCAGCGCCAACGCTCAGATACCGGCCGCTCGTCGCGCCCCATGTCCATGATACAGACGTACCAACCGCCCATGATGGAGGTGGGCCAGGATACGCTGCCTGAGCTGCAGCGCATCTTCACCTTCCTCAACAGCCACTCCAACAAGCTGTACCAGGAGGGCTATTTTCTCAAGTTCCACGACACAGACACGCGTACGTCAGCCCTGCCACCATGTCCGCTGCTGTGACACTAACGCAAATGCAGGTGGCCGTCCCGCCCAGGACAGGAAATGGCAGGAGTACTTTGTCCAACTCGTAGGCACCATCATGTCCCTGTGGGATGCGAGCGAGCTGGACCAAGTGGGCGGCGAGCGTGAAGTCATACCCACCTTCATCAACCTCACTGATGCCGCCATTCACATGGTACGTTGGCCGACGACGACACTGCGTTTCATACTGACGGTCTGCAGATTCCCTCCATGACCCTGAAAGACGGCAAGAAGCTCGACCACATCCTCAGCGTATCCACAGCCGCAAGCAACAAGTACCTGCTACACTTCGATTCGTACCACGCCCTGACACAATGGACCGCTGCAATCCGACTCTCCATGTACGAGCACGCAACGCTGCAGGAGGCCTACACAGGATCCTTGATTGCCGGAAAGGGCAAGTTCCTGAACAACATCCGCGTCATCCTCGCTCGGGAGACCGTAAAATACGAGGACTGGGTCCGGGTGCGTTTCGGCGCAGGCACTCCCTGGCGTCGTTGCTGGTGCGTAGTCAGTCCGCCGGACCAGAAGGAGTACGCCAAATTGCAAAAGGATAAGAAGAAATCGAATGTCTACGAGAAGCAGATGGTGCTCAAGGGCGACATCAAGTTCTATGAGACGAAGAAGATCACCAAGAAGACGAAGCCAATCGCAACGGTCAAGGATGCATTCGCCTGTTACGCCATCTATCCACAGTCGAAACCGCTCATCGACTCCTCTACTTTGGTTAAGATTGAAGGGAAGATCACAGTACACTCCAAGCCGGAGACCACCACCGAAGGATTTGTTTTCGTCATGCCGGAATCGCGACCCGCTGTCACAGGCTTCGAGATCATGCTGCAGTTCCTGTTCCCTGTGTTTGATACATTCAACCTCTATGGACGACCGAAAAAGCTGATTGCCGATGTTTTGGACACTCGAGGCCTGATGTTCGCGATGCCTTCAGACAGGCGGTACGGATACCTCGAGCTTTGGGATGTTACTGGCTTGATCAACACGGACGGTAGTAGCACTTGGTCTGAAAGGCAATGGCGAAAACAGCTGAAAGATCTGACGTCCATGCGCATGAACGCACTACCCGATGTTGAGCGTAATACCGGACCTGGAGGCCGCAGGAACACTGTTGGTCGTGCAGGCTTTACTCCTTCGATGCGCAACCTCAGATTCCAGGACGGTGGCTCGGTTCGTTCGCAGCCCTCTACCCGACAGCCTTCACCCAACAGAGAGGTCAATATTGACTCACAAGGGCCCCGTCGTGTCGATTCTGCGCCACCTACTGGGCCCTTCGCGACTCCTCGCCATCAACGGTCGGTATCTGAGACTGTGCACAACCTTAACAAGACAACATCGCGACTGGCGCAACAGCAGAGTATGGATGACAACGATCGGCCACCAACACCACCTCAACATGGTGTTGTATACAATGGCACTCCTCAGAATGGTTCTACGCAGCATCTGGAAGGTTCCGATAGCGATGAAACCCCCAGCCATGAACCTCAGAATCTGCCTGAGCTTCCTATTGCAGCCTCTGCGCCACCTGTCGGCCCAGTTGCCCAACCACCTTCCTTTGCCCACGCTTCGAACCAGAAGCCGCCTGTCCGACCTTCTGTTCCCGGATCCACCATCAAGCCGAATCCGCATGTCGATTCTGCTACACTCAACCAGATGGCTGATGCGACCAATGCACCCTTGCCGGCAGGATTCGCGGCAGCTGGTGCGGCCGCAGCCTGGAGGAGCCAGGAGAGTCTGCACAGCAGGAGGAGTGGAGAGTATGGCGCGGATCATGGTCAGCAGATGCACCTGAATGCGGCCCCACAGCGACCCGCACCACGCGAGGACCATTCGCAGAGCAGGCTGCCCACAATACCCGCGTCACCGTACGTCGAGCATGCTGAATTTGTGCAGCCACCGCAAGGATATCAACCTGTAGCACCTCCTGTGCCAGAGCATGGCGAGCCATTGCCGTCTCAAACAAGACAAGAACACCCCCATCGTCTGCATTCCAGTAGTAGCGGCGGGCCCATTACTCGTAAACCAGTCCCAGGTCCGTCTCCCTCCTCCTCGCAACGCTCGACCACTAGCTCAAGTCTTGGTAGTTTACGACAGGATGTAGTTGATCCTGAAGCCCTTGACGCCCTAAACTACACAGAGACTTCGTTATTTAGGCAACAGAGCAAGTCAAGCAGTCGCTACGATGATGACGATGTTATATCGACTTCGACCCCAGATTATGCTAGCACGCACAGCGAGGAGATAGTGGTACGGAAGCTCCCTGCGAGAAGGGAAGATCGACCTCGCAGCGGTGTCCTGAGGACGATTGGCAATCCAAGCTTGTTGCCTCAGGCGGACACATCTGCTGGAGCGCCACATTCTACATTGGACCCCAAATTCCAACCGTCCGTTGACATGCCCTCGATCGACTTCGGACCAACGTACGCCCTAGGTTTCAACGATAATCGTCCAGGAACGAGCGGTACTATGACCCCTGAGCAGGGCGGGCAGGGCAACGAGTTCTCGCGTTCGAAAGAGAACCTTGCGCCATCGCCTAACGAGATGCCCAATCGGAACTCCTACATCTCATCGGGAAGAACTACGCCCAATACCGCGTTGCACATGCGTAGCACTTCAGCATCTCCCAACGACCTCGAGCCACGGCAAGTCGCTTGGCAACCTGCTACTGCATCTCCTCGGAAGTCAAGTACACACAAGATTGATGCTGACGAATGGGTGATGCATCGTGCTGCTCAACAGTCCCCGGGTCTCATGCAAAATTTTGTGGGGCAGACACCACCTGTGAATCGCACACGATCTGGCGATTGGGCTCACCTGCAGCGTACTCCAGAAGGCCCTCCTACACCTGCTGTGCGACCGTCTAGTAGACTCACGCTGAACAGACCACCTTCACGAAGTGCAGATTTATTGCTTGATTCAAAGCCCACTACGTTGTCTGCTCGCGAACAGGAGCAAGTCGCCCGTATGACTGGCACGCCCCTACTTGACATGGCGAGTAGCTCCAATAAAAAACATCAACAGCAACCTTCGCAGGGCCTGACAGGTTACATCGATTTCCGCGAGAAGGAAAAGGCAGCAGCGAAGCAGCAGAACCGGCATTCCGCAGCTATGCAAGCTGAGATTGATAAGCGAATGATGCAACAGAACCAGCGACAAATGCAGGAACAGCAACGTCAGATGGAGGCTCGTCAGCGTCAAATGATGGAAATGCATAATATGAATCAGCAAATGGCTATGGCGCAAAGCATGTATGCGCCGAGCAACTATGCGCCGAGCATGATGGGTACGCCCCAAGGGCTGGGTACACCTACCGGCATGCCTGGCATGGCCTACTCCACGCCTGGTCAGGCGCCGATGTATGCTCAACAGGGATACTTCCCTCAGCAGCAAGCTATGACGCCGCAGATGCAGATGCCTGGCGGTTGGGTTCAGACACCTGCGCAGCCAATGCAGGGTCAGTACTTTCCTCAACAACAACAACAACAACAACAACAACAACAACAACAACAACAGTACATGCAGCAGAACCAGAATTATCCGCCAACGAGGCCGTACGGCGGACAGCAACAAGGACATCGAAAGTATTAGTACGACCGCATATAGAGCGGTTAAGAGCATGAGCTTGGATCATAGAATCGGTTTGAGATGAGACCAACAAGCTATCTAATCTTTGCTTACACAAGCATCTTACAACATTTAGTATATATTGGGCTCAGCCTACATTTTCGTTTGTATATCTTGGTTTAGAAAAGCGCATAAGGTCTGGCGCATTGGATTAAGCGCCGCCTAGGATTGCAATTTGCATAGAATAAATTAAGCCTGTAACTACTTATTAGCATCTGGAATAATTGGGATCGCGAACAATAGTAATCTGTATTGCATATTGATTTTCGTTGTTTGCGCAGCTCTACCTGCCCCTGTGATTTATAACCGGGCACTCACTTCTCTCTTAGCAACTTCTCTGAGATCCTTTTTAAGAATTTTACCTGAAGCATTCTTCGGTATGGAATCGATCAATCGCACGCCCCCAACCAACTGCTTGTATCCAGCCAATCGCGCCTTCATATAGCCCTGCACATCCTTCTCCCCCAACTGGCTTCCTGGCTTGACCACAACGTATGCCCGCGGCATCTCACTCCCCTCCTCCCCCGCTCGTGTACTTGCACAGCCCGCCGCTACGCCTATCACAGCCGCGTCACTGATTTCTAGGTGAGAGAGTAGAATGCCTTCGAGTTCGGCAGGGGCAACATAGAAGCCACAGACTTTAATAAGTTCCTACCGCAGTATTAACACATGCGCATATATTCGGCCTCAGATAGTATCAATAGGCATCGACTCAACTTTATACGATCAACAATATACCACTGTCCGTTCTCCCGTTTCCTCGTGGCAACGTCCCCAATATGGAAATAGCTATCCCGATCCCAGCTCTCGGCATTGGCACGAGCATTGTTATAGTACCCCTTTACTATCAGCGGACCGCGCACACACAGCTCCCCGCGCACGTCAAAGGCAGTTATATCCGTGCCGTGCTCGTCGACAAGCTTGGCGTTCATGTTGGGCAGAAACCGCCCCACAGAGCCCGTGGCGTCGTGCTCCGGGTAGTGGCTCATGGTCGCGATGCATGAGGTTTCAGACATGCCCTACACCTGGTTGAAGGGCGTGCTGGGCTGAAGCAGGGCTTTGAAGTGCGCTTGCGGTTCCGCGGCCAGTGGGGCGGCGCCGACCCAGGCGTTGCATATCGATTTCAGTGTGTTGTGCCGTGGGTAGGACTTGCATCACCATCGGTGGCACCATATTTGCTTTGATGATGCCGAAACGCTCGATGTTGCGCAGCCATGAGTGTAACTTGAAGCGCCGCATTACGTAGGTAAGTAGGCCGGAGTGGAGGGGGAGGTGTGGGCGCGTGGGACATTGGAAACGTGGAACATGGGAGTGCATAGAAGGCGGATCACCGCGTAGTCGCGGGGCTTGTGTTCGAGCACCATTGCGTGTTGGGCGATGAAGTTGTGGTGTGTTATCTCGACGGCTTTAGGCAGTCCAGTTGTACCACTACTGAACAGTTGCGCTGCTGTTGTTGACATGCTTCGTGCTTCATTATCCCATTTCACCCAATCGCCTTCCCCGTAACCCATGAGATATCGCCAGCTCTTCAGTCCCCCATTGTTCTTTACCCACCAGTCCCTTGCCCCAAACCTCACTGTCCTTCCAGGGCTGACTGACCGAAGTATGGTGGTCGAAGATGAATATTTTCGTCCTAGGGATGCCTGCCTCTGCAGCAGCTTTCAAAGCGTTTGGTAGGAGCTCGGGTTCGACGATGAGCGCTTTGACCTCTGCAGTTTGAAAGGCATGCGTCAGCTCGTATGGAGTATGTGACGGATTGACCCCGGTAAAGATCGGCCGAAAGACAGGATGCCTAGGAAGGCTATGGAATAGTAGATATGTTGTTGTCAGCTGTCATAGCGTATCTGCAAAGATGACTTCACGCTTCAGCTTGCAAGCGGGCAAAGGTGTGCAATGAGTGTTTAGATCAGGAGAAAAGCTCACGTCATTGAAAGAAAGCATACAAACGCAATCATAACCCTTCATCCCAATGGACTTGAAGCCGGCGCATAGTTTCCTGATTATATTCCTTGCTTGAGTTGATGATATTGTGCGTTCAGGGTCCGCTGCGTCGACGTTGATCTGCAATGTTTAGCACGATAACCTCACATGCATAAGCTATGCTATTTGCAGGCATCTCAGCATCGTATGTTTGTTTGTCAAGAATCCACGACAAAAGGTCGGTGGTGGGTATGTCGATATGCTCTTCGGCAAGGAATGGCATGACGTCGGATGACTGGGGCTGAAAGGACCGAAAGCCGCCAGCCTAGAGCGTGCAGGTGTCTTGGGGTGTGAGGAGATGAGTGCATTTTATCTCGTAGTAGGCACCAAATGGATTCCTGAATCGAAGATAATTGTCATGCATTGATGTGAGGAGATACCTCGGAATATTGATGCGGAGAGCTACAGAGCTACCCCTCGGCCAGCCGGCAGCTTCATACAGCGTACTCAGCTTCGTCAACACCATCCATCATGCGCAACTAACCTCGGAGAGTGACATTGCCTGCAATAATGACAGGCTGTTCGCTGCTGAAGTTTGGAATATCGTCCATAACATTCTTTGCGCCGGGGTCTGCCATTGCCTTGCCGATACTCTCCTGGGTCTCGAACTCGAGGGTGGCAACGATGCTGTATTGGTTGTCCGGGCTGAGCTGAACGATGCTGAACGACTTCAGACCGAGCGGTGACCACGTTTTCTTGACAAGCGGCATGTGTGTGGAGTGGTAGTAGTCGAGGTCGAACTTCGCGCCATCCTTGCGCGGGTAGAGGACCAGGACCTGAGCGCCGTTGCTGGACATTGTGTAGTTTATCGCGGTTTGGGTTGGGTATCTACAAGCTATGAGTACAAACCAAAGACCACGTCTAATGCGAACCGACCTGTGAAGTGTAATTGACAAGAAAGCTGAGCTGGTTAGAAAGACCGAAACCCTCGGCCTGGAGGAGGGGCACGTTTTATGTCAGTATCGGATACCCCACTTCACGCGGCCTTCATTCCGCAGGCTCCGCTCAGTAAACACTCTGCGGACCCGTTTCTAGCATCTCACAGGTATCATGCCATTGCGTGGCCGATATGTTGTTCGTGGCTATTCGAATGCAACTTCCCAAAACAGCCGTTCTTAAACAACAGACAATCAACGCCTAATGCATGTCGAGACCGAAGGACTAGCTCTCGACAATAGATTAACATCTCTTGTGCAACTTTATATGGGTATTTTGCTTACACTGATAGACTAAGTCGAGTGCAACTATATCTTACCTAAAAACTATTGATGTACAGCGTGTGAGAGTTTACTAGTACAATGCCGAGTTAAGTCATATCCACGGCTGACCGCGCCTCTCTAGGCCACCAGGCATTTTGAGAGACAGGCGGATCATGCTGCCCTTCTCCACCACAGTCATCTCGTCCTCTGATTTGAGAAGCTCCACTGTCAATCCCAGAGAAGGAGCTGGAGCATCCTTCCTCCACCCGGCAAGTCTGATGTTGCTCCATTGTCTACTTTCAGCCATCCTAGTCGGTACCTCAACCTTAGCCCAGACGTAGCTCATATCATCCATCCCATTCAGTCGCAAACCAATCACTGTATGGACTTCGTGCACAATGGTGGTGTTCTGAGCCTTGGGCGACTGAGGGAAATTTGCAGAGACTGTGGATTTCATCGCAATGCTTGTCCGTTGCGCGACTGTGGCTTCCAGGATCCTGATACTGGCAGCAGATTGTGCGAACTTTTTGGCAGCATGTCTCTGGTGACCCGTCCCTCCTCCTCGTGCGTACAGTCTGTCAGGCGAAATCGAAGTTTAGGATCAAGACCGACAATAGCGCCTGGAAGCTGACCACCGTCGATGGTGCACGAGAGTCCGGACTCGAAGAACAGCTGAAGGGTAGGGAAGAAAGTGTTCAAATCCCAGTAAACGATCCCTAACTGACAGTTAGTGGTAATTCCATACTCATCTATTGTAGCTGCACGCACTCTGGTTCACTAGCTGTACCACTGATACTGCATTGCCAAACTCGACCGTCCCCATCAAATTGATCTCGCGTGGCGCAAATGCTGTAGAATGCTCTGTCTTCACCGTTGTCGCCTCCGACCCTCGTATATCGTCGTCTGCACGGAGACCTTCGCTGAGCTGATCGTGATTACCAAAAGGCGTATAGTTGCGCCGGTGCAGTTCCTTGTGCAGCTCTTGCATAGAGCAGTGGTAGTATTCCATATAATGTTCTGGCGTATATTCGAGCTTGTACGTCCCTGTTCGCTGGTTTGGTCAGAATGTGCAGAGGTCAAGTAAGCAGATACAGCATATTGGTTGTATTGTGGAAGTTTTCAGTAAGACCTCTAAGCGCCATTTTGCCTTACGGTATCTGGTGCAGAGATGCGTGTTCGTTTACCTGTTATCTGATAGCCTTCACTGCGGGAGCTTGCATACGCGCTCATGTTGGCGTGTACGTGCTGCTTCCTAATTCTCTTCAAGTAGTTCCCCATTACCTCGGTCCTGTTTCTAGAAACATGAGTTGGGAGCACTGGCCCTTGGGTCGTGCCTTCTGCAGCTGCTCAAGGATCCTTTCACCTTAGTACATCCATTCTGCGCACCATCTAGGACCTTCAGAATCTAATTCGCTCTCGATAAACCATGGCTTCTACTAT
This sequence comes from Ascochyta koolunga, assembly GCA_026119515.1. Classification (NCBI taxonomy): domain Eukaryota; kingdom Fungi; phylum Ascomycota; class Dothideomycetes; order Pleosporales; family Didymellaceae; genus Ascochyta; species Ascochyta koolunga. The sequence goes on along the minus strand of JANLCG010000002.1, from coordinate 1,202,950 downwards.
GTGATGACTGTAAATCCAGCTTCAGTCATATCTTACCTTCCTGCTTCTAATCTGCTTGCAGTTGTGCTAGTAGTAAACGTCCTATTGGAGGAGGCGGCCACCAGATCAAGATGTCATACAAGATGGCCAATTCCCAGGCAACGCGTGAAAAGCCAAATCTGAGATGCCTGATCATCGCGCTGCCACCAGGTTAGAGAATCACATTGGCCTACTTGACGGAGGACCTGACATAGCTTTGTAGAGCTTCACAATCACATCTACCATTACACACAGGAGTTCCTGAACGAGGACCCCGTGGAGTACTCCAAACAGCTAGGACCTGGTTACAATCCCAGCATATGATATGCAGGCTCGGGAGGCAAGCCTTATTTACCGCTGTTAATTCACGCTTTCGTATCCACAACGACGCACTCGACACGTTCATCCGCACGTTCTACCCGAACAAGAACGATCTCAAATACTGCCCTCCTTGGATATTCCAACACCATAGGTTCTACCCATATGTATGTGGTTTGTCCGAACAGATGAGTTTCAAGGAGGTTTACGAATCATTCATCAACGACAACGACAGATGTAAAGGCTAACAGCTTTGACGTTTCCTTTTCGTTTGAAATAGATTCTGGTAACATCAAATTCCACGTCCATTTCAACAAGGCATTCGGCAGAGACGATTACCATATCCAGCACGCTTAGAAGTCGCTCAAGCGATGGGGCGTGGCCTTGCTCAAGCAAGGAGAGTCTATGGCATTTTTGTCCGACCTTAACGTGTGCCGCGATATAAACATAGAGGGACATGAACTTCCAGGTTTCATTGTGCATGAGGTGGTCGAGGTTCTTAGCAAGATTGCTCGTGACCACTTCAAAGGGTTCAGGTGTGTGGGATATGGCTGGCCCACCTATTCGGTCGTGATGTCAATAGCCTGACACTAGATGAAACCTGGATTATGTCGATATCTTGTTTCTCCTAGTATTTCATCACAAAGTTATGATGTAATACCTCGCACAGATGGTATAGATGTAGCTTGAGTGAAACTGCCTGCAGATATTCGGGGTTATGTCTTTGACATTTAGTTTGTCGTCGTGTCTTCATGTATCATTAAATTTTGGGGAATTAGTTAGAGAGCTTGCCCTCGAGAACGGCCATACCCACCCTTCCTTACTTCCGAATCCGGCTCGATATCAACCGCATAACTCCGCTCAGCGTATATTATCTTCGGATCAATCGGCGCATCATTCTTGTCCGAGTCTCCATCCAAACGCTCCCAGTTGTCCTCTGCTCTTCCATGATGAACCGTCGATAGACTGAATCCAATGTCCGTAGGGTTGTGGAAACTATCGCGCAGTCTTCTTTGCTGGCGTATTCCACCAACCGTGACTAACCGGGTACCTGTGCCACTCCTCTTGTTGCTGGGGCCAGAGCTCCCTTCGCCGTTGCGTCGAAAAAAGTGGCGTAGTGAAGGGACGGATGACGCGATGCAGCCGATGCCGGTTTCTATGTTGGAGAAGAGCATGGTATGCGCAACCCAGACTATATTCCAAGTTAGTGCTGTGTGCCGTCCCAGACTGAAAAATGCTTACATTGGAGGTTCGTCATGCCTTCGAATTTGTTGATGTAGGGGATGCGAACCATGGTGATGATTGACGCACTATTACAAGTTAGCTGAGGTACTATCCTTACTCTTCAAGGTACATACATCGATGCGAATGACAACAATCCAAAGGCCTGGAACTTCGCTTGTCTCTTCATCTGCGTGTTCCACAGCATGACCGCAGGCACCACAACCAGTGCCAAATCTGTTGCAATGGTAGACACGGTAGCAACATGGCCAATGATGACAAAGGTGTCCACAGGTGCACATGTCCCCTCGCCGCTCAGAACCAATGTTGGAGTCCAGATTGCGCGCACTGGCCGGCAGTATAGCAATGTTCCGAGGAAGGTGATCAGGAAGGATGCCCACGTTACAACAAGCAGGCCCCAGACAGTGTAGACAAGGGCTCTTCTTGTGGAGGCAATGCGTTGTATGGTGATACAAATGGATGATTTCACCACCGCCAGGCCGACAACGTACATCAGGATCCAGATAATGTAGTACTTCAGGGCTTCGGAGTATTGCCATGCGTTGAGATCCTCCTCCAGTCTCCCAAGACCCACAAGACATCCGTATATGGCTATTCCAACAACTGCAGAGTATATGACCTATGTTTAAACTTCAGTGCAAGTTGGTGGTGATGCAACGGACTGGTCTTACAGCTCCACCTGCCATGAAGGCATCATCAACACCAAAGGTGCCTTTCACGAGGCGAACATAGGTCCTCAAGGATACTGATAAAATTGATAGGCCGAGGAAGACGCATGAGGTGATGATGATAGTCAATGGTAGTCCATCTGGGGCGATGATCCTCGCCTCAGGATCGACCGATGTCTCCATGTGTGTTGATCTGGGGAAGAGACAATGGGCAGGTACACGATCTCCAAGAAATCGAAATTTGCGATGCCACAGAGCGGTAATCTACCTTATGAACTTACATATAATGAGGTAAATAAAGTAGCGAGTATGACAAGCATTGAAGGTATCATGTCGATCGTTGCTCCTCTTGTACTACAACGAGTAATCTTGAATCGTTCAAAGTAATGATACTAGATATGTGGAAAAAACATCCCGGCATGGCAAGAGGAAAGTGTTGCGCGGCCCAACAGTTTCACGGGGATCCTGTCTTCGACGTTCTGTGGGGAGTTTACAGGCCTTGAGAAGATCAAAACCTGGCCGAATACCCCCTGGGCTCCATATCCGATCTAAGCGTTCCGATCCGTCTCGAACAGTCAATCGAAAGAACAGTGTCCCGTGTGGAAACCGAGGATTTTGACAGTGCTTCTTGCAGGCCCATAAACCCGTTAGCGTCCGCTTTGCACGTTCCTAGTGAAGGTCTGGCGTCTGGCAATGATTCGCGCTAGACATCTGGTCGTGGTAGGGCCCTGACGCACAGCCAGGCACAGTCGTTCTGTACTGCAGGCTTGAATTTTGGCTCCTTGGAAGCATCCTCATTCCCGCATTAGTGCACAAGAAAATCCACATTGAGTGGTCTACAAAAGTATTCGCCGTTGAGCCCGTGTGGGTTTCGGGCCGACCGTTTTTTTTAGATCGCACTTTGCTGCTTCGGGAACGTCGCCGGCGGATCGAGATTGTGGATACCTATTGTATCCCGTACGAAACGGAATGCTTTGTGCTGATGATGCGGCAACACTCCACTGCCCAAGACATGACTGGCGGTTCCGCATATATCGGCAACACTGAGTCAGTGTTTTGGATGAAAAACGGGCCGCTTCTCATCAAGCGACAGATTCATCTTCTGCCTCATCATGTGTGGTATATTCTTGTACTGATATGATTTGGATAGGCCAGTTCCAAATGTGAATCGCCATCATAGTCGATATTCTGCTTTTCCAAATCTCCTGGGTGATATTTCAAGCTGCATGATCGTATCTAGTCTATCGTCACCCGTACGCCTCTGTTGTCCTTTGTCATGGGGATGAACATGTCGTGGTCGTACGCAAGATCCTCGGCTGTTGTATTTGACAAGTGCATGTGTGGCAAGACACGCAGGGCCAATGCTGTAAGACTTAGATTAAGCTCACACAATGCAAGGCTACCATGTGTTAGCTTTGACTTTCATGAAAGAACCACGAAATACTCACTTCATGCCTAGGCAGGAGCGGCTACCCTTCGAGAAGGCAAGCATGCTGCGCTCTACATCTTTCCTCCGTCGATTGTTTTCATCCAGCCATCGTTCAGGAATGAAGGCATAAGAATCGGGGAATGCCTTCTCATCATGATGTGTGATGGCAGCTGACATGCCTATCGCATAGCCCTGTGGGATGATGTATTCGACCGAACGCTTGTTCCATTCTCCACGAAAGATTAGATTCTCCTCGGTGGGGACACGGGCCGTCCGAGCTGATACGCCATATGACAGTCTTAGGCCCTCCTGAATGACTGCTCCCAGGTATGGCAGGGTCTCAAGTTCAGTCCATGTAGGCAGCTGCTTGGGGTCCTTGACGACTGATTGCAATTCATGTCGGAGTTTGTAGAGAAGTTCTGGTTTGGTCAAGAGGTGGTAAGTGATGACAGACATGGCCCAACTCGTTGTCTCTGTCCCGGCGCCGATGACACCGGCGGCTTCATCGGCCAGTCTTTGCGGCTCTTTTTCCAACGAGACCAGGTCAGACTCTAAGATAGTGCCAAATACAGTCGGTCGGTCATACTTGATACCCGCATCAATATCGGCCTTGGCCTTCCTCATCTTTTCAGGAAGGTCAATTTGCAGCGTGCGAACCATGAGAGCAGAGCTTGGCGGCATGTAGTTGACCAAGTATTTGCCCAGACTAGCGCTAGCCTTGGTCCATGGAAAAAAACGGAAGATGAAGACAGGTCGTAGGATCGAGGCTAGAGGTTCACGAAAGTTGGGGTACCAGCCTTCTTGATCCAAAAATCCGAAGCTCTCGCCGAAGCTGTAACCAGAAATCGCGTCAGAAGTGAAGCAACTGTAAGCCATGGTGATGTCAAATGCCTCTTTTTCACCTGACTGCCTAAGCAGCTTGTCGCAGAGCTTTTGCACTAGATTCTGGACTTCTGGCTCCAATCTCGCAATCATCCCACGTGAGAAGAATTTGGCCACAGGAATTCGACGTAGTCGATGTAGGTCGTGATCTGCAGTTCCGAAACCAGCTTGCCCGAGTCTATAATGCTTTCTTTAGCGTGCACACTTGTGGACGTTGGGGAAAGCCTACGCTGAGCCATTAATCTGGTGTACTGGCTTGTCGCGTTTCCGCCCCCAACAGCATAAATCTCGTCTGCGAAGGAGATATCGTTACAATGCACTTCGTGAGGATTGATGCGAACAATAGGGCCTGTTGTATGATATCTGTAATCAGACTTCCATCTCATCGATTCCGGTGAATGTCCGGCTCACCATATTTCTCATGCATCTTGCTAATCTCTTTGGTATAGCATCCAAATTTGACGACATCATGGTAGAATTCTGGCCAGTACGTGGCTGCTGCCAGCTTGGGACCAGGTATGCGACTCAGCGGGTGCAGAGGTGATACATTGTAGAGAGCCTTGAGTAGCTGATAGACTAGCCAAAACCCAGAAAATACCAGTGCATTACGGATTGAGAGGAAAGACGTCTCCAGCGGAGGGAACACATCGTGGAACGTCGTCATGTTTGCGCAGGTGGTGAGTGGAGGTGGGCTGCAGCGAAGCAGATGGTTTCTCTTTCACATGCATCGTGCGGAAATGCCAGCATTATCATTTTGGCGTGCTTTGCTGTGGAGTGCGATACCTGCATCGTCGGGGATTGGTGACGGAAGTGTCGAAGGGTCCTGCACAGTCAAGGTGATCCACACACCGGTTCTAGATCAGAATAGGAAAGATGCTTTTCGCACTGTTGACACGGGCCGCAAGTGACAGTGGCGTCCGATTTGATGACAATTTACATTGTGCTCGAGTCATTCGTCACTTCTCTCCCCTGCAGTATTGATGATTCGGGAAAGTTTCTGCACGTACCAGCCGGCAGGCCAACCGCCGGATGTACAGCAACCCCATGTCTAAACCTACATCCTTGAGCATGTTAGTGTGCAGTGCACAAAGCTTTCGATAACTTCGATCAACCAATGTCAACTCAAGTCCCTTGGCAACTCGTGTAGCTAGTCAGGAGAGGTCAGATCATCAGGAAGCAACGACCAACATCAACATCGTTATAGGAAGGTAACTTTGGAGTTAATCGTGATCATACGTGGCTTCATTCATTTAATATTGGAATCAACTTCACGATGGGAACGAGCAATCACCCTGTGGTTGCCTTGGCAGTCTCTTTTCACTTAATATGTCTACAGAGGCTGTCTATATTGTGGTTACGCTTGGTGCAGAGGATGCCTCGTCTCTTTGCAGGAGATCTTACTCTTGTGTATGATAGAAATGCTGGCGGGCCGGGGCACGGAAGTGATTGATTTACATGTCTTTGATCGTTGCTTGACTAGGAGGCACGTCTCAGATGACGAAGCTTGCACCGTGATCAACTTTGAATAATTGACCTTAAGACTGGGGACTCACAGCTGAGAACCAACGAACCATGGCAGCACCCATTCCTCGACGTGAAATCGATGTTTAGGCAACCATATTGCGTTCGATCTCAACTTTAGCAACTGACTATTGCACAGATCGAGGGTGGAAAACCGGAAAGGGCATTACACGTCATTTATAAACAAAAAGTCTACGTTATTGATGTTCAGTCTGATATCGCAATTCTCGAAATGTATTATGGTATACAAAAATGTACTAATCCAAAGAATTGGATCCTAACAAGGTGAACTCGTACCCAATGGCTCACTTATTTAGGAGTTCAGAGAGGAATGGGGAGCATTCGCCCCAAGCATCAGTCACTGCCCAGTTGGCCTTACGAAAGCAATTAATCTTGATGGTACAGTATTCAATGGTCATAGAATCATTTGGAACAGACCAGACAGAACCCATCATCCACTTTGCTATTTCGAGACATCTAAATCAGGTCAACCGCATGCGCAATGCTTGCTGAGAAGCTCTATATCCTTATAAAACAAGGATATCTGAAGCAATACCAGGGAATCAGGACCATTCAGATGCATCAGACAATGGTATGTCAAGCCACACCTTTCTTATTATCCAGGAGGTTGATCCTGGACAGGACGTGTTTCGGCAAAGAGTTCACAGCCAGCCATTAAACACGTACGACACTTTGAAAAGAAAGACGCAGCCCCAAGGCTATGAATCTTTGAACAATCAAAACCGAAGACAACATTGAAACGACACACTTGAGCTGCAAACGCCTGACTCCACAGTCAAACCCAAGCTCATGGGAGCGACCATGTCAAGATACCACAGAGCCATGCACCGTGTTGTAGCCAGTCAAATTTGCAAATCAGCCATCATAGCACAGACATACTCAAAGCATACTCGAAGCAGCAGTACAAACCCCAGCTCCCTATATCTCGAAGTCTAAGCAAGATGACCGAGGGCATATACGTGCGGTCGGATCTTTTGATAGATTTTGAAGAAATGGAGAAGGATGACGGTGGCAGAGTCATATGTCTCGTTGTATTTGTCGAGAGACAAAAGACAGAAAACTGGAGAAATCAGTGTCGTCCTCGCATGTCACGGACTTTCGTTTTATCTTGCTCGAGTGAAGATCCCACGCCACGCCACACAATAGTCAGAAACGGGGAATGGGATGCGTAAGATATGTTACAGATATCCCTTAACGCCCTCAAAACTACGACGGCTCCGTCATCGTTTTCATGTCAAGCATGCGCACAGAGTAGGTCATGCATACTACTGGCTGTGGGGGTTTGATACAGAGAGGGAAGTGCCGTTGTTTCAAACTTTGGAATCCAGGTTATTCGAGGGTCAAATAGAAAGACACCAGCAAAAGACCTAGTGAGCTGATATGCTATGCTATCCAGAAAATACCACTGTATTAGCGACGAGCGAAACGAAGCGAAAAGGCACGAAAGTAGTAACCTAAACAGGTAGATGCTTGCAATACTATTCTCTGATCTATCGTACCCACCGTGTGTGTGTGTATGTATGGTATACTCCGCACTTTGCTATGTTTGAGAGCCAATGTACTCCAACCCCGTGAACGCCACGACACCATCCATCCAGCTTTTTTTGGTCGCTGAACACAAGTAAAGAAGGGTATAATCGACTAGGAAATGAGAAGAGGCCAATGCTACGTTGGCTGTGTGTTCGCGCCACTCTGTCTTTCCCTCTGTCTCCTCCTCCGTTGCCTTGCGTTGTCTCGCAAGAATTGCGGATCTATGTAGTCGTCCGGCAGCTCGAAACTGTGTTCCTCGAAATCTGGTATGGGCTGCCCGAAGGCTGTTGCGTTGCGGCCGTGGCGGTGCTTGCCCAATGCTGCTGCTCTGAGATGTGGTTTTGAATAGAAAGATACGAATGGTGTTGTGGGCTCGGGAGGTACAAAAGGTAGGAGAAAACCATGTGGTCGTGGCGGACGTTTGGGTTTGGGAGGTTCCGGCTCTCTCGGTTGCTGGTCTTTGGGGTGAGGTGTCCGGCCGTTCGTTTTGGAGACCTCTGAGGCTTCTGATTCTTCGCCGTCGTCATCCTCGTCTTCTGTTCGAGCAGCAAGTGCGGCTTCCTTCTCGGCTCTTATGCGCTTCTCCTCCTGCTTCCATACGCGGAACTTGTCGACAAGGGCTTCTACCTCCTTGATGAAGTAGTCTCGTTTCGGCTCCCAGTCTCTCGTCTCACCGGCTGTGACGCCGGTTATGCCCATGACCTTCAGCCAGTCGGGCCCTTGCAGACCGTCGAGGAGGCGCTCGAGCTGCTGCTTCTCGTGCATGGCGCGCTCTTTCTCGATATTGCGCAGCTGTTTCTCTTTCCGTTCGGCGCGGCGATGTTGAGCGAAGAAGTGGGCGTCAGCCAGCGGGTCTTGCTCGCCATCGCTTCGAATGTGCGTGGCTATGGTGCTGTAGTCCAGTACTTGGAAGGCGGTGGAGGACTGTGCAGGCGGTATCGAGGGGTTCGAGGTGTCGGGTGGAGGCGTGGGAGGCCTTGGCTTTCGTGTGCGTGTTGGAGTGGGTGGTTTGCGGAGAGGGCCAGGCGAGGCAGGGGCGGGTGTTTTGGATTTGGCGGGCTCATCGACAATGTATATGGGGGTGTCGACGTCGAGGTACTCTGCAGGCAGTGGTCAGGCAACAGGTCAGGTGAGCAGCAGGGCGTGACGTACCAGACGGCTTGGGCAGGCCTGCAATGATGTCGTCGTAGCTCGAGAAGTACACGGCAAGGTCGCTCTTCAGTCGCGAGCCGCCGTCGGAGCTCCTCAGGCTTCGCCTGTCCTTGACCTGGGGTCTGCGGCAGGCGCAGGCACGGCAAGCTTGCCTGCGCTGCCTGGCCGGGGCGAAGAGCGCGCAGAGGACACGTCATCGACGTCAATGCCCAGCAGCGAGTGCACGCCATTGGTTATGCGCAACAATTCGCCGTGGGGCTGTTGGACGAGCACCTTGGTCGGCGGCCTGGTGTCAGACGCGTCGTCGAGCGCTGCAGAGGGCCGCTTCCTCGACGCGGTGCGGGGCGGCGGCGGTGGACGCGCTGGAGGCGCAGGCGACGGTGCTATCTGCTTGACCGGCTTCTCGTCGTCGCCGAGGACGAGCAGCGGGCCGCTTTTGCTAGAGCGGCGCGTCGCGACGGTCGTGTTGTGGGGAGTGCTGCGGTCGGCGTCGTCAGGCGCGACAGGCGCGAAGTTGAGCCTGGTCTGCACGAGACGCTCAGTCGACGACCGCATCGGAGGCCGGGCGAGGTTGGCCATGGTGCTGCTGGGGGCGTCTCTGGTTGCGCAGGGTCATCTTTCAATCACTGCGACGCATAGCAGCCATTGAGGGTGTCGCGCTGGGTCAGGGCAAAACTGTCGCAACGGCGTTAGGGGAGGTTGACCTTCAAGCTCAGTCGCCCGCCTTCCCAGCAGACGGCTGCTGCTGCAGATGGCTCACTTCACCTTCACCAATCCACCTGTGAGGTCTGATCCAGCCTCGCAAAATAGCCTTCTCCACGACTCCACGACCTGCAATTTACGACGACAGTCATCGAATCAAACCGCAGCAACTCCGACAACTGGCCATGTAGCTCTGCGCCACAGTCGACTCCAGCCAATCAGACCACACCCCTGGCTGAACTGCGACACCCAACGTCGAAACAGTCTTTGCTGTGCACAGGTACAAACTTTGTTAGCTTGCACCACGGGAGGGTTACTCTTCCTCTTCCTCTTCCTCCTCATATTCACCTTCATATTCATCTTCATATTCATCTTCACATTCATCTGCACATTCATCTTCATCTCCATCTACTGCTTCTGTCGTCACGTATATGCAGCACGCTCACCTTGCAGATCAGATGGGTGCGCCACAGCTCAAATCATCATATACAGTCCTAATGCAGGCATGCTCTTACGAGCACTGAGCAGTGTGCAAAAGACAGCAAATCCAACTCATCCACTCGTCCTGTGCTTACGAGAACAAAAACTCCTTCAACACTGGTGATCCAGCAAACTCCGGGTTGAGTAAAACGCAGCTATAAATATGTCAGTCGATACATCGCTAGCGTGAAGGTGGGCAACCAACTTCAAAAAGTACGAGAGACCCTGCTTTCGCCGTTCAAGGAACCTCGGTCTGAATCGCGCTGCACCCTTCGTATCAGTACTGAGCCACAAAAGGTGGGGTGAGCGGGTAAGCTGACTTACAGACTACCGATTTGGGTGGGAACTGTGGCATGGAACCCACAGCATGAGGAAATGTCTGTACAAGCTTTCGGTGCAAATCCTCAAACTCGGAATACCTGAGCGGGGTAAGTCGAGATACAAAAAGAGATATGGGCAACACCAACCTCTTGCGTATCTTCATTGGGCCGCCCTGCAGTTTGTCAGACAAACGCTCCTGTACTTAATTTGATACACTTCGAGATGATAGACTGCTTCGTGTTTGCTGGTAATTCCCTGCATGACTCGTCCTTTGGGGGAAAACGCCCAATGGACTGATTGGCTCCGGGGAAGTGTCTTGAGCAACCCAATATGTGGGCCACGTACACCAATGCTCGATTGGGGTGAGGCTCACGGAGGACTTACATCGAGTGTCTCGACGGTGCAGTTCCACACGACATATTGGCCGGGCGAGTAGGCTCCCAGGCCCGGTGCGGTGCCGCTGACCACGACGTAGTCGTCAATAGTTACATGCTTTGCCCAGAGCACTTTGCATTGCTCAGAGCTCTCGTCAGTGTGGTCTTCGAGCACAATGCGAGCCCCGGCGTCCGAGGTGTAGGAGCTCAAGCGACTGCCATTCCGCTCGTGCCTCTGCCAGTAGGGTGGAACTACGCTGTTCCGCTCTGGACGAGTGGTGGCGAGCTTTGCCCCATCTTCACGGGACGGTGATGGGGGCTTTCGTTGACAGTGTTAGAGCTCACCGGCTCCATCCATCTGCAAAGTAGCGGGCTGGGCGGGTGGCGCGTCAAACGGGAAGACGGAGGGGATCAGATAGAGATGTGTGAAAGATGAGGGGTAGGTATGGCCTTTGAGGGGAACGGCGCTGCGGCCAGATATCCTAGTGCCGTGGGCAGCAGCGAGGCTGAGCGAGCGACAGAAACCTGGCTTTGCTTTTGCCTCGCTTTGGCGACACGGCCGGGTGATGCGCAGATACGGGGGTGCTGGACCCTTGTCACGGCGGGCAGAATAGTACGTTATGATTGGCCAACAAATGAGAGGCGGTCTGCATCCCTTTCGGAGCTCACCCGAGCAGGGTCCCGAGGAAACATTTCGATGCTCGTTCGTTGTGTTCCACGGCAAGTGGTAGGCGTAAGGCCGCGCAATCCACCAGCACACAGCATGCAGCAGGACATGCAGTGGGACATGCAGCGGCAGCAGCGCTGCTCTGCGATTCTGTTGGCCTAAATCGCTCAAGGATTCACTCGACGGCAATTCAAGTGGCGGGAAGATACTCCAAGCTCCAAGCTAGCGAGATCGAGATAGGCCCATGCACTGTACGTGCGCCATTGCCGTCCTCATGATCGTTCCCTTTATATATCGGACGGCTTCCTCCAGCCTCCTTGTCCACACTCACGTTCGTTGTTGAGAATTACTGCTTTGCAGAAGACTTTGTCTCGTCAAAAGTTTGGTTCCATTATCGCCGTCTGTCGCTGACTGCCACTTTGGAAATTGCACACTTCTCGGTATCCAAGCAAAGGTACGTGCATTCCAGACTACTGTACTCCGCATTGGCGGCCAATCTCTTTGGCACATCAAAGCTCATTGTGTGCTGCAGTTCCCTCCTGCGAATCTTCAACCCTCGCAACATCTTCCACACCTCCAACATGCGTTCCACACTCACCCTCAGCTTCGCTGCCTTTGCTGGCCTTGCCGCCGCTCAGACCACGGCTCAGAACGACTACCCATACCGGATCGACCCGGAAAGTGTCACTCCAGCCAACAGGCGTATGTGCAAACACCATTGCACTTGAATTCATGTCTGACTCCGTGACAGAATACTGGTGTGACCAGAACGAGGCTCAATGCCCCCTCATCTGCCTCCAGCAGCCCGGTGTCACATCCTCGACTACCGAGGACAACGAGTGCGACCCTGTAAGCCTCACAACAACTCCATGGTCTGGGAACGTGCGGGGAGATTCTGGGCTGGAAGTCGTCGTGTTCAATCTGACCTGATCACCATTGGCTGGTCCTTCCTTGCGCCTCTCAACAGTCCCAACGTTTACCTAGACCCCGAGCTAACAATCCTGCAGGACCAGTTGACCTACACTTGCGTCTGCGAAAACGGCATCACTCCCAACATCACCCAATACTCGCAGACCCTTCCCTTCTACATCTGCCAGGAGTGGGGCAACCAGTGTGTAACCAACTGCAACGGCGACAATACTTGCGCCGACAGCTGTCGTGCCGACCACCCCTGCGGTGCTCAGTCTCCCTTCCTGGGCAACTCAACCAGCTCGAGCACCATGTCCGCCACAGCTTCTCCCTCTGGATCCGCTACAAACAACATTCCTGTCACTGGTTTTGGTGGCGTCGCTGCCACCTCTGCCCCCGCCGGTGGTTCGACCGGTGCCGCTGCTGCCATCTTCATCCCTGGTGCCGCCACCAGCATGGCTGTCGTCTTTGGTAGCGTGTTCCTTGGCTTGGCCATCCTCCTCTAAGCTGTGAACTTGCCACATGCCGTCTTTTCTTGTTGATTTCATCATCTCTCTTCTGGATCTCTTCCATGCATAGCGTTCGGGATTACACTACAGTCATTTACCACCGTACAGATACCCACAGGGACTTGCCGCTCATTTTATAAGCAACTGGGAGTTTTAATCAGCAAGTTGCATCATTCAGGGTGCGATTAATATTGGCAAAAAGTAGCATTTGCATCACCGTCATGTAGTCCGGAGTTCTTAATTTAAAATCAGCGTGGAGTTTTGGCGATTACCAAGACTCATATACCATACAGCCCTCCCTCTGCTGCCGTGATGTGTGTGTGTGATGTATAGCCCTTGCTTCTCTTGAGGTTTGGGGTTGAAACAGACGTCCTAGTATCACCGTGGCTGCTGTTAGATAAAGCTAGCGTACGACGGTGGCCAAGTTCCAAAATTCAACCCCATGTCACCAGGAAGAGTTCATCATGGTACAAGCACGAGACAGCGACCAGTGTCCGTCAACATGCATCCATGAGCGCATCACATTTTTATTGAACAACTATCTATTCTAGTCTAACTTTTCTCTATCACTGCAATCCCCCAAAAAAACCCCCAAAAAAACATCGTGTACTCGTAACTCATAACCCCTTGACCACCGCGCCTACACTACCGCCAAATCCTCATCCCAGGCCCGTGTCTCTCCGCCATGCCAGCCCAATATTTATCCAGTTTCTCCCGGGGATTGACATACGTAGGACAGTCAGGCAATAACGACCCAGTCGTGTCTGACAGCACGCACGTAGCCCAGTCCCTGTCAGCAGGTCCCTCTGGCGTAGCGACGGGGCGCACAGGCGGTGCGGGTTGGCTGGCGTGGGTTGCGTGCGAGAAGTCGCCTTGCAATGCATAGCTGGTATGTCTGGAGTACGGAGGGGTGGGGGGATTGGGTAGATGTTCCTGCTGCGGCCCTGCGCTGCCTTAGGGTTGGCATCTCGAGCCCTCCTTCGTCTTGGCTTAGCATCTCGGCTATGCTGTACCCTCCGACATCTGGATTCGGCGGCTGGGCTGGCCAGCGCTGCAGGTTGGTGGCGCTGGGACCTGCAGATAGAACTGGTGAAGTGTTGGGTTCTAATGACTCATCAGAAGATGTCCATGAGGTGTCTGTTAGATGCTCCATCTCTGGAACGGGTGCATTGTCTTGCTCTGGCTTGAGTTGCGGTGTTGATGGAGTATTATAGTATTGTGATAATGGGAATTGCAGAAGTTCGAGCGGGCTTATCTCGTATGGACGGCCGGTGATATGCGACAGGCCGTCTATATCGATGAATATGGTTCTAGGAGGCCTCAGATCTGGAGCTCCGGGTACTGGGATTTTCGAAGCGTCAACGGGCTTTGAGACCGAGGAGCACCGAACGGGAGGTGGTGGTACTCGTCGTTCAAACTGAGTGGTGCCGTCGTGAATCACAATGCCAGGCCTTGATGACCGAAAAATTCTTGAGACCGGAGGCTCTAAGTATCGTGGAACCTGTGTTCGAGGGCTGAGATGTTCAGCACCATCCATGCTATTGGGGTTTTCATCCATCTCATCTGGGGCTGACGATTTTCCTCGATTCTGTCTTCGTTTGCTCGATCGCCACAACGGTACTGAAAAGTAAGAATCCTTGGAAATTCTCAGCGGTGACTCTGTTGATGATCTTACTGGTGGGCTTGATGGTGGACTTGTGGGTGGATCTACTGGTGACAATGCTGGTAATCTTGCTAACGAAGGGGAAATGCGTGGTGGAACTCGGGTAGCTTTACAAACGGCGCACTCCATACCAGTGCACTTCGCTAGGTGCCGTTCCCATCGCGCAGAGTTTTTCCAGTCGCTCCCACCGGCAGGGTACAGCGCAAAGAAATGGTCGATCGCACGTTGGGGTACTGGTTCGCTGTGAGGCCCCGATACTGTAATATTCATATACTGTGCAGCTTGCTTGGGCTCATTCTTGAAATCTTGGCCGTCGAACATCGAGTCGCGATGCCAGAGGGATCCCCACCTGAGACGTTCAAGACGTTGTGCCTGTTTGTCGAGCCATTGTGGAATAATATCTCTCTTCCGTAATGGCTCGTCCGAGGAACAGTCTTGTGTGATAACAGTTACAGTAACCTGGCCCTTGACACTACTTGACGCTGGCTGCGTAGTGACGGGTACCGTGGTATCTTGCTGGGGTTGAGAACCCAGTAAGCTCCCCAAATTTTCTTGAGAGACTTTTCTTCGCTTTATATTCACCGGTCGGAGGGAGCGGAGCCGCTTCCTCACTCGTGGTAAGGACATGGCACAATCGCATGTGATTGGGTGAGGACAATCTATGTGAGAAGAGTTGAGAGAAAGCGTTGAAGTTGAAGTCAGGTCTGAGACAGAATCAGAAAGGCTCATTATGACAAGCTAATGGTATTGAACCTGTACGGAGGCATAGACAGTCAAGTAACAATGACCTGCATCAAAGTGAAATGGAGATATTTATACCGGTATCAGCCTAATCTTGGAGTAAGGCCCGCACGGCTGCACGTCTGCATGTCTGCACGTTCGCACGTCATGGCCGAAAGCTCAGAGGTCTACTTGGTAACAATTCGAACGTCAAAGAAACCCGAAAAAGAAAGCCTTTCGCAGGCTTGAAGGTGTTTCAGGCGGTCTAAATAAGTCTTTTGGAGATGATTTTATGGTAATGATGTCAAATCGACTGGATACCATTGCTCTCGAGATGTGGTAGGAGGGCCAGTGCTTCTGTAAAGAGAAATGCAAGACAGCAGACATAGACGATCTGAGCTCAGTAGAAGTTTCTTTGGGTCGTTGTATCCATGGGAGAAAGGAGGGGTAATTGAATGTTGTCGGTGCAACTGACGCTCAAGGACCAAGAGGTGATGTGATGTGTTTGTAGGCATCATCATGGCGACTAAACATGACACACCGGGCCTATGGAAGAAATGAGGTTGCGAACAGCTGGTGAAAGCTCATTGGCTATACTGTGGGTCGATCGGTCGAAATAGGCATCGCATTTCCAAGTGTACCTGAGGATGGCTTCTGCATCAACTGATCGAAATAAGTTAGAGGTTTCAACAGCCCACAGTCAGTCGGCAGGTATGCGGTGGGGTATGATGTGGAGAGGAACGTTGAGGGTCTCGAAGGATGCAAGAGTCTAGTGCAGCGGCTCTTGCCGCACTCGGAACCCAACCGATTCGACAACAAGCTAGGTCTTATGTCATCAGCCAAACATCGCAAACATGCACTGCTCACCATGACACCACCACTTCGAGGTCTCGACCCTACCTAACAAAACCCCTACTGATGCCACAGGCACCCTAAGATTGTGATGCCCCCTCGATTGCTGTTTCGAGCGCCACGAGCTCTGTCCTCGCGATCTGCGGTGCTTGTGCGAGTGCACCTCAATCGGAGATTTGCCTCGAGTTCCGCAAGTGCGCCAGAAGTCTACGATGTGGTTTGTGTGGGCGGTGGCCCGGCAGGATTGAGCCTGTTGGCAGGCCTGAAGGCATCCCCGTCACCAGGGGTTTGAAGGTCGCTCTCATTGAGGGGCAGGATATTCAGAAGAACCGGTTATCAAAAGATGCAAGCCTCGAAAGCTTCTCGAACAGATGTAGCTCCCTGACACCAGCTTCTGTGAAGAATCTGCAAGGTGCGCAATGAGAACAGGAGACAAATCATAGGATCAGTCTGACTTGTACATAGAGATTGGAGCATGGGAACATGTGAACACAGCACGAGTGCAGCCCTACCAAGAGATGCAAGTATGGGATGGCGTAACAGATGCACGCATATCTTTCGATTGGGACACAGCGCATCCACTCCTTTCCCCCGAAATCCTGCGCAACCGACTACAATCGCATACATGATCGAGAACGCAAACACCGTCACCATGCTCTTGAGTCGACTGGAAGAACTTGGAGGCGTTGAAATGTTAACTTCGACGAAAGTGAGCTCGATCGAGTTGGGCACCGACATGGAACAGATGGACTTTACATCGTGGCCCATTCTCACACTATCGAACGGCAAGACACTGGCAGCTAGGTTGCTTGTAGGAGCAGATGGTGCAAACAGCCCCGTCCGGACCTTCGCCGATATCGAATCTCGGGGATTTGACTACAACCGCTTTGGTGTAGTAGCAAGCTTAAGCATCGAAGGCCAGGGCTGGGGTGGGCCAGATCATAAGATCGCATATCAGCGCTTTCTGCCTTCAGGGCCCCTGGCACTGCTACCTCTACCAGGATACAAGTCCACCCTCGTGTGGAGCACAACACCAGAGCGCGCTGCTAGGCTCAAGGCACTATCACCAGAAGACTTTATTGCTATGGTCAATGCAGGCTTCAGGCTGTCGCCGACCGACCTCGAGTACCTGCACACTCTCGAATCGGGACAAGCTGAAGAGGTGGCATGGCGAGAAAAGCATACATCCATAAACGAAAGAGCGATACCGATGCGAATCACCGACGTCGAATCAGGCACTGTCGCTGGCTTTCCTCTCCGCATGCGCCATGCGGACACGTACACCGGCGAGCGAGTTGCCCTTGTTGGCGATGCAGCGCACACCATACATCCGCTCGCAGGTCAAGGCCTGAACCAGGGTCAGGGCGACGCAGCAGCTCTAGTACGGACAATCTCGCAGGCCGTACGGACTGGTCAAGATATTGGCTCGACGTTAGCATTGGAGAGCTACAACAGCGAACGGTATGCACAGAACAATGCCATGCTGGGGGTATGCGACAAGCTCCACCGCCTATACAGCGTTGAGTCGGGGCCGATCGTAGGGCTACGAAGTCTGGGGTTGAGGGCAGTGGATGCCATGGGGCCACTGAAGAGCTTCTTCATGAGTAGAGCAGCCGGAGGCTCATAATATTCTGTATTTTACAATTTGTACATCTCGACCTGTAAACATAGTAGCTGAAGAAGAGCGCAATTAAACGATCTCAGTGCCACCAGATTGCGCCATCGGAATGGATCCGCACCTGCCCTGCATATGCCCCACTGTTTGTTGCTCCACGTCATTCTATGTCTGAGAATCCCTTTGTCTTGCACAACATACAAAATGGCGGAACATCAGAAAGAGATAGAAGAATTCGGTAGTAACGATGACTTCTGGCTCTTCGGCTATGGGTATACGCAGCCTACACCTGTGCAATGGTAGCGAAATCTAACAAGATGTAGGAGTTTGATATGGAAACCGCCGCCACACTTTGGTACTGCTGCATGCACAGAACTACAACTGTGGATTGTGCACTAACAGCACAATGCAGACCAACGTGTGCCCGGCTACATCGAAGGCTATGTGCGACGCTTTTGGCAGGTATGAGAGCCTGCATGCCAATTAACTAGCGACAACTAAGTGTAACTACAGGCGAGGTGACTATCTTCACTTTGTGACATAAACGAAGTCCTCTAACGCATGAAAAGTGAGGACCACAGAGGCACACCCGAAGTCCCCGGTCGCGTCGTAACGCTCATCGACCGCGCCCACTGGGACACATTATCGGACCACGTGGGCACCCTCCCGAGCTACTTCTCCAAACACAGAAACAGCTAGTTGACATTCTCCAGCACGAGCCCACCGAGCGTGTTTGGGGCGCCGCCTACCACATCCCAGTGGCCAAAGTCCCAGAAGTCAGGGAATACCTAGACATCCGCGAAATAAACGGCTATAGCATACAATTCACGCCCTTCCATCCGGCCGCAGAACCCAACCCCATCCGCTGCCTGGTCTACATCGGCCTACCTGAGAACCCGCAGTTCCTCGGTCCACAGGATCCAGATGCGCTAGCAAAGAAGATTCTGGAGAGCAAAGGCCCAAGTGGGGAGAACAGGGAGTATTTGTTTAATCTCGAGAAGGCGCTGTTGGATTTGAGTGAGGAGAGTGGGGATAAGCATATCAGCGACCTCGTTGCACGTTGCAGGAAGATCGAGGCAAATGGGAAGGGTGCAGAAGGCGGCAGGTAGTGCGCTCAAGTTGTTCGGTCTAGAAGGGGTACACGGCAAAAAATAATTCCCCCTTACAGGCTCGAACTGTGAACCTCTAGATGACAGCCATCACAGTTACTTGAGAGAACTCCCAAGTAATTGTGATCTCTAACAGTTGATGCGCTACCGATTGCACCTTAGGGGATATGGGATTGATCAGGTAGTTTGAAACGTTTGGGTTGATAGTTTGACTATCTAGAACAGCGATACAGTTAGTATTATAGAAGTGCACGAAGTGAGGGCGTTGATGCACAGCAGCTTGTCTGTATTCGGTCAGCCGTGAGGCTTTTGATGTATGAACTATCTGGAAATGAAGCAAATTTATGCCCAAGCACCGACTAATGCCATGAGCAGCGCTCCAGCGACGACACTGACACAAGCTTGCAGTCGCCGCTTGCCCTGTAAAGTGACATAGCTCTCGTCACTCAGGAAGTCCTCCGCAAGAAGCTCCACAAGACCAGCGAATAGTAACAATCCACTTGAGATGGCATTCATGAAGCCTACCATCAATAAGCCAGTCTGACTGAAAGGATCGTAGAGAGTGTGAATTGCAAGACCAATGGCCTGCCCAACAGGCGTGGTGGTCCCATAGGCCAGCGCCATCAACCAAGGTTTGGGTGAGCCTGCGGTAAAGCGGATAGCACTGATGCGTGATCCAAGCGCGAACCCTTCAAATGTCTGATGGAAGGAGATGGCTACGAGAAGCACAATGAAGGATGTCCCAGTTGCAACGGACAGAGCCATGCCAATGAAAACGCTGTGGAACAGGATTCCAGCTTCTAGAAGTAGGCACTGTAGCAGCAGCTTCTTGTTCTGTGCCTCTGTCTTCTCCTGTGTCTCTGGAGAGGGTTCGCGAGGATTGGTGTGTTGCTTCCGAGCACTGGGGCGGGATAACAGGCGAGCCTCGTCCTCCGAATCTTCGTCTGCCTCCTGTCGGGCGAGCTCTTCAGCGCTGATATCGAGGTCATCGTCGTCTTCCTCTTCATCGTCATTGTCGTTGTCAACACCATGTCTAGCAGCATGACCGTTTGGCGCAGTCGGTGTTGTGGGAGACACAAGCGAAAGGGCTGGTGACTGCCCTCCCATGAGGCCTGAATGCTCGGACGCCTCCATGTCATGCAAGATGATGCTGGGGACATTACCGTTGGCGGCAGCACTGTATCGTCCGAAGCTATGACTTCTCTTGTGGGTCGGTCGAGCGTGGGCGTGGTCATCATAGCCAAGGGTATCATAGTCGACTGCGTGCGAATGTCCCGCGCCCTTGGAGGCAAAGAACATCTCAATGCCTACGACTACAAGGACAGCTGTCATGGCTATGAGCCCCGGCATGGCCGGATAACCTCGATTCCAAAAATGCGGGAGACATGGGTCGGTGAGCGACTTGAAGGCGGTGGGCAGGAGGTGAACAAAGGCCGTTGCTATGAGCACGCCAGTACCGAAATGTCTCGAGAGGAATAGGAACCGTGAAGGTACTGGGATACCGGGAAAGCGCTTGACGACGATGGGGAAGGAGCAAGCTGTCCACGTTCAGTCCTGCAACCGGTAATATCCGCCACGACAACACGCACCTGCCGTACTCAGGGCAAGAATAAGAAACAAGGCAAAGACATGGATCCCCGTGTTGTAGTGTTTCTTCGCGCCCTTCGACCCGCACTCGGGCTTCTCGACTTTGCCTTGTCGGCGTTGCAGCTCTCTGCGGAGCAGTTCGGTGGTGATATGCGAGAGGCCTGAATGCATGCCCAGGTCAGTATACAGTATGCAGACGCAGCCGTCAGCAGAAATCCTTCCTGCAGGGCACCAGATTGTGCGACTCACCTTCTACAAGGCCATCGCCAGCCGTCATGTCGATGTTGCTAGACCTCCGAAACGCTGGGAACTGCGTTCTGCGCCACCAAGGTGCCCTTGCCAAGCCTATTTTCCTTACATAACGTCCGCGCATCCGCCCATTGCCGACCTTTGGATATTTCTAAACTCAATGCCTCACCCGGATTGCGCTGGTAGCGATGCAATAAATCGCGGCACTATGTCAATCTTGCCGCATGTGACGACAACCTCGGGACAGCGTTGGCACCATCCCCCTGTAGCAACTCCATTTGGCAAGCCCCATCAACGCCTCAGCACTGCATTTTCCATCGCAGATCCAAAGGCGAAGTGCAGCTTCATGTCAGCTCGAGCTATGGTGACGCAATGTACCGGTGACTCTAAAATGGGCCTTGCTCATCAATTTACTGGGGCCTGTCTATGTACTCTCGCAGACAACATCCAGCTTGCCCCCACCACGCCAATCGCACGCTCCGACGACGTAGTACATCAAACAACAGATTTCTGCATCGTTTCCTACAAAATCTTGATATGAGAGGGCCCAATCAGCCTGTTGGCCGAATATCTGGAAAGTGCCGCTCATTTCACAAGCGATAGCCACGAAAGAGATCATCTTTATGTACATTCGACCCGAGGCCGGTATAGCTTGAACACATTCGTGACTCGCCACACCTGCCATCTCTAGGTCGCTTCGTGTAACATCTGAGGGTAGGGCAAAGACTTGACATGCACAACTGTGGATAGGTACTAACGGAACAAAGGGTCCAAGGCCGGCATCAAACACCCTGTCAGCCCCGGGCTCGCTTCAGCAGCCCAACACTAATCTGGATCTTGATAGTTGCAGCTTCAGCCCCTCCGGTATTTTCAAGCACATCTCAGTACCAGGCAGCCACATCGCGCCATCGTTCAAGGAGCACTTGAGAGAGGATAGCAGCGAGCTAGAACCAATTGTGAGATCTTGGCTTCGATACCGCTCGCATCTCACTGCTTACGTGTACCTTGCTGAGCTGCACTTGTACCAACATTCACTGGATCAGGTCAGCAATACGACATCTTACTGGCCCTGTTTTGGCAAAGGGTAATGGACGGCCAAGACTTCCTCTTTGTCGATGCGTCTGACGCAAAGACATCCCGCCAAGGCCGTCGCGATGCTCGCTCGTTTGTCATGCAAAAGGCGAGGAGAGAGCGTCCATGGTCCACAAGCAAGCAGACCGTAAAGCAACGAGCCCAAGAAGATACAAGCCCAGGGAGTATCAATACACCTAACGCAGTGTCAAACCCAAACACGGCATCCTCGAGTCCCACCGTTGAGCCTGGTAGAAATGGCTGTTTCCTGGTTCCGGGTCAAACGAATGCTAGTGTTTTCGAGCAAGGCATTTGTTCGAGTTGCAGGATCCTTGCCGTCCGACACGATCAGACATTGTGCCCTAGGTGCATCTTGTTTAGACCTACTGGGTTGTCGAGAGAGCCTAACCATGGTATTCTGGATCCATTTGGGACATCATCCGTAAAAATAACTAAGGACGTATCGGAACTTCTGGACCACTGTAAGCCTAGCTTCCCTTCACATACGATGGTGGACTCTTTACCTAGGCCAGAACAAGGGTATGCTCAAGCAAGAGCGGGCTTCAATCCTAATGTGACGCATTGGCTTTCTGGATTGGAAAAGTGCTGACTGCAATCATGTAGTTGTCCGCGAAATGGCTCCTGGCATAATCGGCGTTGATATTCGATCCAGGTCGACTCTGATGAGGTCAGATTGGTTTGCCACAGCGTTGAGTAACGCAGGCTTTATGTACAGTTTGCTCTGCACGACTGCCCTGCATATGTTTGTCTCTGGTAAAGGCACCGTGAAAACGATCCTGCGCTATCGTGCAAAAACTATTTCAGCGGTAAACAAGGCCCTGTCGACAAGAGAAGATCGCGCTGTTCGTTTCTCAGACGCGAACCTCGGCGCTGTATTCAATCTTTTAACCGTGGAAGAGGGTCTCACAATGCCCCATTTCAAAGATGAGATACCATACGACGAACAGTCGAATGCCACAATGGTACATCTAAACGGCTTGCGAGAGATGCTCAATCTACGAGGAGGCCTCAGAGCTGTTGGCACAAATCGCATCTTACAAGCCTTTATACTTTGGTACGTGACACCACACTGCGGGATCACGCTCTAAAGCGGAATGGGTCATGCTTACTGAGCAACAGGCATTCTACAGCTCACGCCATAGCTGCCTTCGACTCACCGAACCCCGCAATATTAGAGTACATTCGCACGGCAAACTACCCTCGTCACCCACGAGGCTATTTTTCGAATTACTCTCAACACCTAGTCCACTTGTGCCGACACGCAGGCTTGGCATCATCTCTTACCGAATTACTGGAATCCGTCCTTGTACTTGCCGCAGATCTGACTGCTTGGTATGATGATCCGGAAAGCTTGCTTGATGCGCTGGACATACAAAACTTCTCCTGTACACTCGAGTGTCTGCTGCTCGCATGGATCCGTGAGAGGGAGCCTTTCGTCACACCTCTCGAAGGCGCCCTCAGCGTCACACTAATTATATTCACCGTTCGAACTACTGAAGCACTAAAGCGGAAATCAGACGTGCACCTTTTACATTTCGTTGCCAGCAAGCGGCTTGAAAGCGCACTCAACTGTACCACATATGCTGACTGGCAGCCATGTCCTGACCTACTTCTTTGGATCCTCTCCATCGGCGCCATCTCGGCTGAAGGCTCAGCAGAGAGTGCTTGGTTCGTGCATCAATCTTCACTCGCATGTGCCATGTTCCATATCGATTCCGCAGAGACATTGCTTGAACGATTGCACTTTTGCGGTTGGGTCAGCTACAAACTTGACGAAAGTGTCCAACACTTATGGAGCAAAATCGTTCATGTCAGGTTAGCTTGCCATACTCATCTCAACCCGACGGTTTCTTTCGCTTACGCTTGAATTTTCGACATTTAGACTTAATCCATATCCGAGTGTACTGCCACCGTACATTGAGAACGCAGAAAGCCCTCCCGGACCATTGCAGAACGGCATCAAGAAATACAAATTAACAGATTGGCGTACCACCGACTGGGCAGCCGTGATTGCAGCTACGCCTATACAAGAGGCAAGTTTTAGTAATGCAGGAGTAAGTTGGACAACAGCGACAGCGACTGGATTTTACGATGCTTTCGGTTATGATTAGACTGGTTCTCGAATGAAACTGAGCATGGCCACGGAAGTTAGCGCTAGCTATGTCTGTTACCCTGTTTTATTGTTTTACCTATTGCGATTGCGACTGCAACTGCTCTGCGCACATTCTGTCTTTGAACATCGCTGATGGTCACCACAGGTGGGTAGTCACTTCTTCTGCCATCCGAGCGGAAAAGTAGTGAATGAATTAATGACTAAGTACATGGCGCTTAGTAGAAGGGTGAAGGATCTCGATACCCCCAAGGCCCGACGACCGAAACTAAGCCAGCGAACTGATTCTGGGAACGGATAAAATGCAAGGCCCAATGAACAGCCAAGGATAAAGACATAGACAAGGCTGTAAAACAGACAAGATGGTGCTTGTCTGTTAAACGAAAACTTGTATCCATCCTTATTGTCCAACGGGCACCAACAACCTCCCTCCATCGCTAGTAACTTGACTTCCTGTCGCAAACTTATCTTTCATCAGATACGCATACGCCTCGGCAATCTCCTCCGGCTGTCCAAACGAATCTGCCAAGCTATTCTCCCTGCTGAACTTCGCTGTTGCCTCCTCACCCATCCGATCCAACATTCCTTGCAACAACTCTGACTGAATAGCCCCGGAATAACGATGTTCGTGCGGATCGGCTTCAAATCAACAGCAAGTCCACGCACGAGGCCCTCGATCGATGCACCGACGGCGGCGACGAAAGTCCAGCCTGGCGCTGGCTTGTGTGTGTTTGTCCCGCCAGTCAACGTGAACGATGAGTTGACGGTGAGAGGCATGTAGTTTCCTGTAGTCAAAAGCTTGGAGACTATGCTTGGTGCGATAAGACGCACGTTGAAGCCCTTCAAAAACTCTTGTGGCGTCACCTCTTTCACGCTGGGACTCGGGATCGCGTCTCCGGCTGTATACGCGATGTGGTCGATCTTCTTGTTGCCGCTTTCAGTAGCTTTATCAAGTACAGAAGTGAGATTCGCTTCTAGGCTGTCGATGTTGAAGAGATCGCAAGCAAAACCGGCAACGTTCTCATCTGGGAGATTGGGGTAGAGAGAGCGGAGCTGGGAGACTTTGGTGTCCACTTTCGGTTGCGTGGAACCGGAGATTGTGACGCGGGCACCGTTAGAGAGTGCCATATTGGCGACGGCATAGCCGATTCCTGACGTGCCGCCAAAGACAAAGACGTGGGCGTCTTTGAGTCGGTTGATGTGGGCCATTGTAAGGTGAAATTTCGTGTTCAAGAATTGACGTTGCAAATTGTACAGACGATGTGTTGATGAACTTGTATGAAGAAAACTCACTCCCTTAACACGAGCTTTATATATCCTCGGTTTTCTTCACATACTCCTCGAACATAGCAACATCTGCTAACCTCGCGCTGAGCCAAGCCCGCTATGTCCGCCATCTATGAATCTTGTGTACCCACAGCGTCGGTGAAACGCAGGGTGACGCTCACGATCAAACGAGAAATCTAACTAAACAAGGCTAGAAGGGTCGCAGCTCAGATTCCAAGTGGTGGGATTCTTCGTTTCGGTGTACATAGTTGGGTCTTCAGTTGAATAATGGCATGGGCGAGTGACACTGTTACAGGAGATGACATCGGTAATCGGAGCAACTCTACCAACCGGTAGGTGAGGCCACCTATAGTTTGCTAGCACTTGTGTGGTGCTGTGAAAGGCACCGGCTTAACTCCGACGCAAATAGTCAGCAAGATTCGTTCCAAACGGCGTTCCGTTCAAGCCAAAGAGGTAGTCCGATGCCTTTGGACCACCGACGACAAGCACTCGAAATCCGTCCACCTTTCAGCATCTTGTTCTCTACTTCCTCACGTCAGCACAACATAGGTTGACAGATTTCCATTTCTGCTGATATCATGGCATGCAGCTTTCTGCTCTGAAGCATTGAAGTTATATGTTGAACATGTGAGAAAAGAGGTGTTTTGCTAGGCATACATATTCCTCGCCAATGTTGCTGCCCAGACCTATGTGCAAATAAGAGTAGGACGATTTTGGTCATCTTGGACCACAAGCAACTGCAAGGTATGATGATGTGGGCTAGACGCAGACAAACATTTTCTTTCTCTTCATTAAAGCGCGGAGTGACGAGTTGTCAGGCGTGCTCCAAAGTCTAGTTATTGACACTGTTCGTCTTGTCGAGCGTCAAGTATGGATCATGATGTGGGATCAAGACGCATACAGCGAATAGCACTCCAGGTTACCACGTGCTCCACAGGGTCCGCGACCAACTTTGGTCAGAACAGCTGTTCTCATCTACTTACCTCACCTTACCTCGAGTCAATCATGCCTTCCGATTATGGTCTCCTTGGTCGTGAGCGACCTGAAATCATGGCGCATTAGTTGGTCTACCGTGATACTACCTGTGAGCAAACGCTAACTAAAGCAGCATAGCTGAACAGAACTCAATTCGCTCTCCCTTCCTGCGACTTCCCGCAGAAATCCGCAATCACATCTACGAGATCTTCTTCCAGGAGTTCGAAGTCTGCGTGCACTATCAGTGGGTGCCGGTTCTTCACTACCACGACTTCTCAACGTCCGGACACGAAGCGAGGGAGCAGTTCGACTTGTTCGGTCATGCCGTCAGATACATGCAGAAACGCTCGCCCTGTGGTGTCAGTCTGGAATATTCAGATTCAAAAACGCCCGGATGCTTTCCAAATGGCTTAATGTCCTGCCCCACGAACGGAGAGTCGCTGTGAAGAAAGTCGAGTTCGCTCAGTTTCTCTATTGTATAGGTGGCATATACAAGTGCCTGAATGTCCTTGGTACACCAAAGATGAATTCTGGCTGGAAGGATCTGTTCAAGGTCTGTCAAGACTTGCCTGCTTTGCAGTGCATAACCTTCTTTGTCTGGTTTGCTGCGGGGTCTGAGAAAACACAGGATGATGTGAATAAGCTCCAGAGATACCTGAGGAAGAGGATCAAAAGACCGATTCAGGTCGTTGCAAAGCCAGCTGGTTGAACAAACCTCATAATCAAGATCTAACTTGGCATAGGGAACTGTGCATCGCGGCGTCAAATTATTATCACAATACTAACCTGGTGTTGTGAAATAATAGACCCGTCTGGTGACGTTGCACCTCCGATACACAACAGAAGATAATTCAAATACGAGCGAAGGACATGATTAGTGTGAATACAGGCATGATGCTTCATCCTGAGCATATTCATCTGTTGATGGAATAATCCTATTGCTAGCGCTCTCAATACATTCCAAGAAGAAAATCTCGTTTATCACCTCGCATCTCTTCACATCTCTTCACATTTCACTGCACGGACCACCACGAGCGCACTGTGTTCTCACTTTATATTCTTGGTCTTTAGTTCACCAGCGCCTCAACGGTTCTTTTCAAAGCTTACCAAGCGAATGGTATGCTCACGTGCTAGCGCGCTATCTCCCCATTCACTCATCTTTCTTCCAGCTTTCCTCTTCATCTCACACCTGTCCGCAAAGCTCCACACGGCGATCGTGCTAAAATGACTCCCATACTGCTGAAGAGCACTCGAGATGAGACTGAGGCCAGTGCTGAAGCTGCAAGCAAAGCGGGCTTTGTGCGCAGGCCAAGGGCTTCACGGGCTCCTAGAGCGCCAGTACCTCGCCACAAGCGCTATGCACGCACTAAAGGTCTAATCAACCTGAAAAAGACGAAAACTCCGCAACATATTCAAGTATAGATGATGATACGGGGACTAGTAAGCTAACGAGACATGCAGCACCATCGCCAACGCCAACTCACCACTGCTACGCCTGCCGCCTGAAACCCGCAATGCCATCTTCGAATTCGCGACATACGAGCACCCCAGCATCGAACTGTACTTCCACCGGCGCTCTTACTACTCCACCAGCGGATGCTCATCCACTCTCGCAAATCCCTGCTCCAGCGCATTGGCTTGACACTACCCCAAGTCTGCCGCCAGATGTATGCGGAGACTGCGACCCTTGTTTACAGGATGAACAGGTTTTCGTTTACAACAGAAAGGGTCCTGCACGAATGGCTGTCGAAGTGTTTGCCTGCTCAGCGCGAGGCTATTGAGCAGCTGGAGCTTCTGGAAGGTGACGCCGAGGACAGAAAAAATGCCTTTCAGGAGCTCAAGGAGACGTCATGTCCGAATCTTTGTTCATTGACCCAGGACGAAGCGATGGCGAACAAAGTTTTGTTTCACCGGCAGAAAATTGATTGGCGATGGGACCGACTAGAGCAGGGGCCAGGTTAGTACGGACGACGAAGAAACCTGGGTAGAGATTATGGACTTCGATGATTGTTGATGCTATATCCAAGGGCACATATTCAAATGTAACTCAAGGAAGTCCTAAAGGCCTGAAGAATGGCGGCCGTGTATGAGCATCACACGTTCGCGTCTGGACTGTTTGTAACTAGCAAACGCGAATTAAGAAGGTAGCTTCAAAAAGTCGGTAGAGTACCTTAGAAGCCAAAAAAATTTCACGTGTTCACACTACCTCCATTTCCAGTCTATGAGAAGATACTCATCTACCCATACTATTGATCATTTCCCTCTGTGTCGCCCTGTCCTTGTTCGTCTGGCTCAGTGGCGGGAGACTCCTCAGGTCACCGACAACATCCTTCGCCTTGCCAAAGTACACTTCCTGCAGCAGGTTGCGCATCTTCAGCTCCATATCCTCAACCATCTTGCCAATGTTTGCAACGTGTGACGTGTCATCCTCAACAGCCATGTCGGCCTCCACTTGGCGAACCATGTTACCAGACAGGTCCAGACCGCCGAGCGCTTCGGAGTCGGTGCCGAGGGAGAGGATGACAGTCGATGTCAGCTTGTAGTGGGCGGTGCGGGCGCGGTCCTGCGCGTCGAAGACGTGGATGCTGTCCCAGCTGCCGGAGCTGCGTTGTGTGGGGTTGACAGCTGTACATGTCAGCATACTCCCTCGCGGTACATATCATTCAGGCATACCCTTCTTCAGCAACACGCAGCCAGCAAAACCATCATCCATATCCCACAGGTAGACACTCGATATGCCGCCCTCGAAGTACCTGCCCTGTCAGCTTGTGCCTTGGACAATCAGCGCGTTTAGAACGTACAGCTCCCGGTACACGTCAAACGCCTCGTTCGCCTTGACCTCCATCTTCCTGATCCTCTCGCTCGGCGTCACACCCTCATCAATCGGCGGTTCGAACTCATTGCTCCACGGACTCCTCCAGCTGTCCCCGTCACGGTTGTAGTCGCAGCACAGGAAATCGCGCTTCGTCTTGGAGCACTTCTTGACGGTGAGCGGGATGTCGACAGATTCGAGCAGGTCTTCTTCGAGCGCAGGGTTTAGGCTGATGATGTGGTCGACGTTCTTCTTAACATCCTTTGGGTTGAGGCGGCGGAGGAGGTCGCTGGATGGTGTTAGTGGGTGTACTTGGGATGGTGGTGCAGGCGACGGAACTGCCTTACAGGGCGCTATCTATGGGGTCAGCCATCTTGTGGAGAGGTATTTTCTCGAGGAAGGTGGTCTGGAGAGGCGATCTGGGGACAATGGCTCGGACGGGCGTTATGGGTACTGCGGTGTGGTTGGGCGGTGGGAGCTGTCCTAGCCCCTCCAAGGTTTCGGACATGCGCGAGTCAGGCTTGGAGTCGCCCATTGCGGTGCAGCGTCAGCTGGACGTTGACCTCACCTCTTCCACTCTCAATGTGAATATTCGAAATCGATGCACATGGAGTTTTTGATATGCGAGGGAGTGCAATGAATATGTGAGATTTTCTTTAGCATGACCTCTGTGCATTTGCAACGCTCTTGCCTTTCATGGTTGCTGTCTGTTACTCTCACTTACACTGCATTTGCACCGCTACTCCTCCCAATGCAACATAACACATTGAAATTTTCCAGCTATACGATTGTAGCCTTTCTTAAGTTCTTGAGTGCTTAACTAACACATATCCCTGGCCACTGGATCGTTCGGACGCCACTCTTTCTTCTCAAAAACAGGCGCGTTGTGGCGCCGAAGCACCGTGATGCATGACGAGCGATTCTCCATGTACATCAGTATATGAACTCTAAATAGAAACGAAAATCAGAAAAATCGACGAGTACTCAAATCTCCTAGCAATTTGCTCTCTCAAGAAGTGTGAAAGCACGCGGAGGCAGGCTTGGACCCACTCAATACACGGCTGCCGCCATTACACCGTTTGTTATGTCCCCAATTCGTGTTTGCTTCATTTCATTGCGCCAGATGGTTGTATTATATGGTAACATATAGACCGCCACGATTGGCGGAGGGCAAGTGAAGCTAAATTCAGCGGCATCCGCCAAAACTTGGTGGCATTTCCTTGCGCTCACCTTCACCTCTCATCATCAGCTTCACTGCGCTAGTCGACCCATGCATTCATAAATATCGCGGATACCTCTTCATTCATCTTCCTACTATCTGCGTACTATCTCATCTCTCTACGATTCATCTTACTCGCATTTCAAACTAACACCAATCACCATGTCCGACACTGTCAAGTCCCCGCTTCTGGAGCCTCCGCAGAAGCTCCCCAGTTCACAGAGCGCGATCTCCAGATTCTCATCTGGGCAATGCAGTCCCTCAAGTCCGGCCCGCCTGAGGTATTGTCTCCCACACGTTCGTATTCTTCAGAACATAGCATTGACCTGTCCAGATCGACATCGAAAAGCTCGCAGCTTTCGCAAACATGTCCAACCCCGCTCCGCCAGAAACGCCTGGGCGATCCTCAAGAAGAAGCTGATGACCCCGGTCGACGGCGCACCTCCCACCCTCAAGAAGGCCGCCGCTTCACGCAAGAAGGCTGCAAAGGACGACGCAGGCGAAGACGTCGAAGCCACTCCCAAGAAGATGCTGCGCAAGCGCGCTAACAAGGAGCCGGAGGACAGCGATGCTTCGCCCAAAAAGAAGGGCCGCCCTGCTAAGTCCAAGCCCAAGAAGGAGCCCGAGGAGGAGACTTGTAAGTGTACATGACGAGAAATACAAACCAATTGATACTAACTATTGTGTAGCTGAAGTCGACTCTGCGGAGGAACCCAAGCCTGAGGACGAAGCTGCTATGGCCGAGGCCGAGGAGGAGGTTTAGATCTTCCATCATCTTGAGGCGAGCAGTACTCACATCCTGAAACACACTTCTGGTGCTGACTGGCAGCGCAGGTACATTTCGATGCGCACCATCCTTTCTCATGATCTGGTTGTCATGTCACAACACGCTGGGATGTAGCATATTCTCTTATCTCCTCATCGTACGCCAGAACCGTTCGGGTACAGTCATTCTCTTCTTCAGTTCACGTTCAAGGTGGCATTCCGGCGAGATCTATATCTTTGATGGGCTATGGCAGTTTCGGCGCACGAGAAAACGACTCGCATCGGCAATTCAAGTTTCTTCATGGGATTGATAGCTCATTACATCATCTCGCGGCACACTACTGTGCACTACAGTAACACGGGCCTTTTTTCTCGTCGTGGTAGCTAGCAATTGATCGAAACTTTCAAAACAAGAAGATAAATATTTGGTGATGATATATGTTCATTGGAAGGCCCAAATCACTCTAGCAGACTGTATCCGAAAGGTTCGCTATCCTTATTGTTGATTGAAGCTCCCGCAGCCAGATAGAATGCTAAAAACAAAAGCAGCTGTACGACCTAGTGTCGGCTTTCGTGCTGATAACTCCTCTCGCTCTTTACTCCTTGGTGCCCATCTAACGTCCTCGGGTCCATATTTGCGGGCATGCTGCAATACATCTGGACTCGAGTCTCTTTGGTGTTCGGCAGCCTTTTCACGAATATAATCGGAATCTAAAACCTCGCCGTACATCGATGATGACCGGCCACGCTCCTCGCGAACGGGTGCTGGCAGACGGCTGGATCGGCCTGGTGCATACGTCTTGGGGAGTCCCGGTCGGTTGGCACTCATGGGTGGTCTACTTAGGGGCGAAGGTGAGCGGTGGCGGGAACGTTCGGGTTCGCGAAGAACAGTGCGATGAACTGGTGTTTGACTCGGCTTCACACTGTCGTTGGCCTGGCTGTACAAAGGATACGCTTTGCTGTTGCGAGACCGCACTTTCTTCCGCTTTACATTTTCATTGACAGGACTGTAAGAGGGTTTAATTTCACTGGGAGAGAGCAACGGCGATGAAGACGACTGTTTGTGGGAGGATGGCTTTCCCCAGTCAACGAGCTCAGGACAGACGCGGCCTGTTGGACGCTCCCTAAGACGGGCGCTCGATTTGCGAGAGGCTGGCTCAGGTCGCACTTCTAGGTGTCTGGGCGAGCGACTGGGCTCGTAGTAGTCCCGCGATGTAGTTATCACGGGAGCTGGGCGGACGTCATCAACTTCAGCGCGAGATCTATAGAAGTAGCGGATAGGTTTCCTCTCCCTTTCCTCATCTGATTGCGAAGAGGACTCTGATACCGCTTCTCGCTCCCGTCTATATGCATGATCGGGCTCACAATACATCTGTGGCGGAATCGCATCGGGTGACGGACGTACGGTGGCTTTGTTCGATGCCGACGATGAGTCTTCAGAGCGGTAAAGAGTGTCGCGAGACTTTTTAAAATTCCTCTCCCTAATCTCCTGCATCATGTGACCCTGCCAACGAGATCTATCGTTCTCAGGCTCATGGTAGCTAGCTTCCTGCACCCTCTCGCCGTGCAAGGAAGACATGTCGGATTTCTCTGCGCTTTCGGGCTTGTTCCGAAAGATGTCCATGGGCGTCAGATTCCGCTTGTGGCTGTACATTCGATCCCGTAGTGAAGAAAACCCACTGGCTCGAGGTTTGGATTTCATTGCCACTGCCTTCTGATGAAGAAAGCGGTGGATTTGCCGACTTGATATCAATGTTGCTCAGCTCGCGCCTGAGTGACAATTCCTCCTCTTCCACGCATGGTTCAGGAGGAAGTTTTCGTTGATGATCGTAAGTGTTTCCTGGTATTTCCGATTGATTCGTTAACAATCTCGAATCTGTTTCCAGCCCGGAACTTGGTTCGAGCAGATCTGTATCCCTTGCCTTGCTCTGACTCTCCTTCAATACTTTTCTGTATGGTAAGGCTGACTTATCCGGGGTGTTTGCTGAGGCCTGGATATCAACCGTATCATCCCTGCCAAGTATACGCTTGTTGTGAAGTCTCTTGGATGGTGATCCGCTGGAAGGTCGAAGCATGAGGCTCACAGAAGCTTCATCAGCCGATGATAGCACACTCTCTTCTGTTTCATCATCGTCCAAACAGCATCGTCCCGCGAAAGCAAATACTGCGGTCGGATCGTTACTGTGCTCATAAATGCGCTCTCCCAGAGTGCGTGCAGATCAACGGGTGGTTCGATCGCGCCGTAGCATGTTTGAAATCCATACCGCAGGTATTTTGTCCACAGGGAGACTGGGTGAAGACTTGATGTGCTCAGACCACAGACCAACACTTGAAAGATTGGCGCAATAAGAGGACTTCTTATCTCCAGTGTTGATCATGTGATCGTGCAAAGCTTCCACTTTTCCACCATTCAGCACTGTCCACATCTCTAGGAAGACGCAGCCCAACGACCAGATGTCAGCGGACTCGTTGCGCGCAGAACCTTCAGCAACCTCAGGAGCTCCATAACGCGGTGTTTGCCATGCCGGACCTGTTGTAGTGTTCCGACTATGTTCGTTCCAATCTAGAGCAAGTCCAAAGTCGGTTAAGTAGACATGTTCGCTCTTCACCAGTATGTTTTGTGGCTTGATGTCCTTGTGGCGGATCCGGCTTTCGTGTAAGAAACCGAGCGCTGATGTGAGACAACCGAAAAAGGTACGTAAAAACGATCTTTGGCCATCGTCTAAGTTCTGGGCAAGATAGTCGTGCAAGTTGCAGTCCGCGACGGGACTTGTAATGATGCCAACATACTTCGAATCTGTGTAACTGCCGATAAAATCGACAATATGTCTGTGTCTCGATAACCTTTTCAAGCTAGAAAGTTCCTGTTCGAAGGCGCGAAGGACTTCCTTGTTCTTCTTGAATGTCCTTCCTCGTGGAAGAAGCTTTCGAGCATATTCTTTGTAGGTGACGGTGCTCAAAACTCGATCAACAGAGCCAAAGCCACCCTGGCCCAGCTCGCCAGTCTTTCTAAAGGGAATCTCTGACGCATCTCGGAAATGACTATGTCTCGTGTGTTCCTGTTCGAGACCTATAGCTTTGATGTTAAAAACTAGCTGTTGAGTATCGAGGAAGGCTGATCGCGAAGACTGGGGTTGAAAAGTTGATGGCAGACTCTTCTGGGAGAACGGGAACCAAAGGTCGGTGATTCCTTCGTTTACAAAACAATCGGCAGCTTCTAGTTGTTTGATTATCTTAAGAACGCTGTATATCCTTGGTATCCGACTCCAAGAGACTCATGAAGCTCGCACCAAGACCTGTGTGATCTCCCTGATGTCTGTCTCATGAAGAGGCCTTTGCTCTGTGTGTCCCTCGGCCGAAAACCATGCTTGCATGAGCCCTTCGCAATCGAAGCTAGCCATGAAGTATTATAGGAAGCCTGTATGGTCGTGGATAAGTGGCGCATGGAGCAGTGCGAGCGGACATCTGCTTGTCGGCCTCGTCTAGTGCTAGGACTTCGATAGCGTAGAAGTGAGCCAACTGAGTCGTCCAGACTTTGCGTCAGTGAGGGTCGAAGTATGGCTCAACGATGAGAAGCATTACCAAAGTGTCGTGCGGGGTGTGATGCGCATTTGAGTGAGGGCGGCTAAGCCTGATCATTTCATGCAGGCGCTGAGCCGAGGAGTTCGCTTGCGCCTCAGCCTCCATGCACTGACGGCTCACTTGCAGAAGGCTACTCTGCCGCTTCCCTGTGAAGTCCAAATACACGCATCAAAAACAAGACTCTCAACATGGCATAAATGATAGCATTATGAGGAGATAGAAGCCGGCTCTACACGGCAGTAAGTACTTTGCTTTGAAGTGAGCAGAGATCGACGATGTTGTTGATACTGCCAATCTCCTGGCGACCTGCTTGCAAGTGCTCCTTTACAGACTTCTCTGTTGCAAATTCGGCTTCTGTCGCGACCCTGCCCCACGCACTGGCATCCTTTGTCCCAGCTGGGAGCAGATGACTCTCGCCTGATAATCGCAGCAGCGCTTCTGATAGTTCTTGGTCCGAAGTGGCAAGCTGGCTTTCAAGGAACACGGCTTGTTGGAGTAACGAGCGTTCGTTTTGGGCAGAGCGTGCGAGAAGAGGTAGATGCGGTAACAACTTTGTGGTAGGCGTTACGAGTTTTGTGCCTTTGTGGCTTTCGGGAGGATCCTTCATCGTGTCATCAGATTTGATCTTGCCGTTGTCAGGCTGTGGCCCGTTCAGGCTGTGGTAAGTCTCGATCAGCTGTACTCGAGCTAAGGTGTATTGATCATAAGAAGCTCGGATGCGAGATTCAGCAGATGAAAGGTCGAGAAGAGTGTGTTCTTGTAATGAACGTTTGATAGGAGACGCATCCTCAAGGAATACTGAGTCCTCCTCCATTTTGGCCAACTCGCCTTGTATCCACTCGACAATCTCATCTCGCGCTCTTTCTAGGGCGCACACCTGCTCGTGAAGTGCAGTTTGATCTCGAGCTACACTGTGGGCTTGCTTCCGGGTGATTTCTGCTCGATCCATACGGGCTCTTGCTTCCAGTACTTCTTGCTTCAGTTTGAATATCGAGCTTCGATCGTCCTCAGGCTGCGCGATCTGCACAAGCCTCTCTGCTGGGAGATCCGGCTGCTCTCCAATTACATCTTGAGTATGGTCTCTTGGGTCGTGAGAGTGGTTGGACGGCTTGGCACTTAGTAATTTCTCCAGAGATTCTTGTACTACATTGAGCCCTGCTAGCTTTCGACGCTGTCGAAGCAAGTTGATGTAGCCTTGTATGGACTCATTGCTGTGCTCTGAAAGTGGAAGCGTAGGATTCTGGTCAAGGTGGCTGTTCTGGATATCTTCCAGCGATGCTTGGAGCTCACGATGCTTCGCTTCAGCTTGACTCTTCGCTCGCAGAAAACGAAGGTAGTTTATGCGTGAATCTTTCAGACCAGGTGGATTTGTACTGGTAGCTGAAATGCTTTGAGGGCATTCGTGGTTTACATGCTGATTTTGGGTGGCGTGGTTCACTGGCCGAAGACTGGCAGTAAGATATCGCGAGATTGTGCGTCTAATCTTCAGCGTGTCATCGCGAGAGTTGATGTACGACGAGAGTGCCCGGTCAACCCCAGGTATCGGGCATGCTGTTTCGGCTGGCATCGAAGGTATGGTTTGTTTATTTGTTGTTGTTGTTGTTGTTGTTGTTGTTGTTGTTGTTGTTCACAATGTCGAGGGGGCAGCCTTCCAACAATTGCACCGGCAGAAGTCTGACAAAATCAACCACCGGTGATTGAAATTGGTGCCTGGAATGTTGAGAGATGCTGCAGTGTGGTGGCACAGTTTCGAGTCAAGCCAAGCGCACGCAGGGTCTGAGATGAAGCGGGGAGCTAGGCCACTATTTTAGCTTGAGCGCGCTGTCAGGTGACCTGTATCTCCTCGTTCCGGCTTATTATTCTACCAAACTCACTTGCCAGTGCGAACAGCAGTCGATTCATCTTTGCACGCGCGTGAGTTGCTAGATAAGCGCTGCCTCCAATCTCAGCATGACGTTAGCCTCGAGACTTCGTTCTTCTTTTTACTCTAGAACGCTAATCGGAGATTGCAATATCGTGGCTTGCAGAAAGCGACGAGTGTTTTTGCACTTGAAACCCAAGACTGCTGCCTTAGATTACAGTCATGTTTTTGTTCTTCAGTCGACCAAGCTTGGGCGACGATGCCACGCTGGCAGGCAATCCTTGCTTGCAATTGATAGTATGGAGATGGAAGTGGAACCAACATTCATGCATCGTTTTCTCGGGCCGTGAGGTGGTCCACTAGAGCTTAAACAAACGGCTATCAGCAACTCAGGGGCACAGAGCCCAACGGATCAGCCCGGCGAGGTTTGTTTTTGCGAGATGGTCGCTGATGGACTGAAGTTTGCGTAATGAGGGTGGCACAAGAAGATGTACCTGGGTGTGGCGTTCGACGTTCGGCAAATGCAGAACATTGCCGGGGTGCAGGAATGCAATGATTCGCGGTGAGTGACGCGACGAGGACAACGCATCAGCGAATGCTGGCCAATTGGACATGGCACAAGATGTCTGTAGCAAGGTAGCAAGGTAGCAAGTGGCAAGACAGCCAGGCAATTGCGCAGACAATGTGCTGGCGGGCAGGGTATCAGGATATCGTTGCAAGAACAGAGCTCCATGTCCAGACAGTCCCAGCAGCCCAGCAGTCCAGCAGTCCAGTACATGCATGCACAAGGGAAAGAGCCACATTCTCATCACATGTTGCAGGGCAGCGACATTGGCTCGAGCAATACTCGTCGCGTTATTGGACGCACCCTAGTCATTTCGCTTCTCCACTTGGGGAGGCTTGCTCAGAAACAACCGCCTCGTGCTTCTCCTTTTCACCTAGCACCGTTGCGCAGCCCTGCAGTGTGTTCAGAGGTACACTGTGTGACGTTCCCACTTCCTGCGCAGCCATTACATACAACATACAAAACTTCGTCCCTGCATCGAGCGCGCTACACAACGAGTACGCTCGCGCGCATTGCCATCAGCACCAGCATCAGCACCAGCACCAGCACCAACCCCGGCACAAGCACCACCACGCTCTCCGCCGACAGCTCCCCACGACCCACCGGCTTCGAGCATTGAAGCCACCAACTGAGGCTGCCCACACCAAACCAGCATGCCGTTCTTCAAGAACGTCTTCAAGTCGAAAGATGCTTCCCGGTCTGGGTCAAAAGCAGACGCCAGCAGCGCGCCTGCTGCACCGCGGCCACGATGGGAAAATGCGTGGTCTCGCAGCGATGTTGCACCAGAAGAGATACAGGAGCTCGTCCACGTCTGCACCCGCGAGATGAAGTCTAGAGGTACGTCCCAGGGCCATCGTGGTCGTCAATGCTAACTTGCAGCAGCCGTCGATATGCCCTTGATGCTCCTCCCTTTCCGTCCCACCTCCGACACAAGCGCTTCCCGCAACTTTGTGCGCAGTTTCTTCAAGGCAGCCTATGAAGGAACAAGGCAATTTCGTGGTGAGAGCCTGGCGCAAGAGCTGCGCTTAGCCGAGCCATTGGTACGTCTAGCTATGCTGAAGACCCTCGAACTGCAGTCTAACATGTGCAGACACTTTGTAGCATCATGAAATGGTGCTGGAGTCGACTGCCAGGAGGTGTCGTGACGTGGGACGTCTATGAGCTCTTTCGCATCGGCGAGTCTGGTAAGGAACCACCATAGGAACACGTAAACGCGCCAACGCGTGCTGACACGCATGGTAGATTCCAATTTCGCACGACACGCCTTCGATACATTTGTACCTCTCAGCGTCGACTCCGAGGCACGCAAGCGCATCATCTTTGACTTCTTTGACCTCTTGTCTGCAGTCGCAGCAAGAAGCAAGACAAATGGCATGGGTGGCAGGAAGCTGTCGCGCATGGCTGGCTGGTGGGCCTTTGAGTTTCATGATGACGGCCATGGCTTTGACGGGGGATACCGCACATGGGAGAGGTCCGCAGTCCCCTCATATCTGTCACTGAGCACGATGCTGACCATCTTTACTGTAGGGCAGCAGATGCTGCGAGTCATCTCTTCTTTGCCTACCTTCGATCGCTCTCGCCCGATGCGAACACAATAGGTGCCATCTCCAATCTTCCGCGTTCCCTGCAGTCGCTGCTTTCACAGACTGAATACCCACCACAAGCGCCTACACTCATGCAATCTCGCACAACAAAAGTAGTCATGATCGTCGACTCTGTTTCACCCACACCGTTCTCGCTATTGCGCCGCGCAAAGAACTTCGAGTACCGAGATGATGATGCGGCACTGCAGCAATTCTCAGCTTACGAGGATACTGTCAAGGCTTTAACAGATGAATGTCGCAGAGTACTAGAGTGCATTGCTTCCGTAAACGAATCTGTCGCATCGCCAACCGCTACCACTCCAGATCCATCATGGTCGCGATTCGAGGACTTTGGGTTTTCTGGGCTTCTCGACGATTCTGCGAGCAGTACCAACGGTGCTTCGGCAGTGGGAAGTCCGCGCGAATTTTCAGGCCTCCGAAATGGAGCTCGCTCCAAAGAGACGGATTTCGGTCGTCCTACCACCCCGTCGTGGGCTGACTTTCTTTCCTCTGGGTTCGCGGACGAAAACAATCAGACTTCGCCTACTACACTGTTGCTCCCAACACAGAAGCTCCCTCCGCTTGGTGAGCCAGCTCGTGTACACAGCTCCCAATCGCATTTGCGCAATGGAATTGGCACTGAAGAGGATTTAGAACCTGGTGAACTCGCAAGCATCACAGCATTCGATCTAGACGAAACCTTTTGGTGGGTATGGATGACAAGTCTTGCCAACGAGGAAACACCAAATCGCAAGGCCGCTTTTGGTAGATGCACATTGATTGAGACGCGGATATCAGGTGGCAAATGGCTCGTGATGGAAGAGCAAGTTAAGGGCGCCGCTGCGGGGCCTGAGGAAGGCGCGTACATTGCAGAAAAGAAGTCAAAGTTCAGCTTCACAAGGCGGGGACGTCTGGGACGAAGAAAATCGACCGGCAAGAAGACAGTGCCGGCCGCAAAGGACCCCTACAATCGAACGACATCTAACACACCATCGAGTACTATTGGCACAGACCAGCACGCAAAGATCCAGGCCGCAGCTGCTAAACTAGCCCAAAAGGAACGAGACCAGAAAACAGCGGAACAGCTTGGCCAGCGCCGGGCCAGAATGGACGAAGCCTCCTCCATCAAAACAAACAGTGTAATGACATTACAGCCGCATCTACTGAGCGAAGCCGGACCCGCTATGAAGTGGGACAAGCGATTTGGAGAGGGCGCAAAGGACAAGGATGCTGTGCGTGCGCATTACCTTGGGGACATCAATGCTGGAAAAGGTTTAAAGAACGACCTGAGGTCTACAGCCAACGGGCGGTCCTCACCACTGCCTCCTGATATCTCTAACCGCGACCTACCTGCGCTACCTCAGTCACAGCCAGACCTGCCTGCATCCAAGTCTCAAGTATGGCAATCCCCTGCTGCTCATACTAGCCAAGACGTTACTGTTACTCCACTGCCGTGGCCTGAGGATTCTCCCCTCCATACGCCACAGCTAGGATCCGAGGAAAAGACTCTGCCAAACACAGGAAAAGTCGATCGGCATCCAGCTTTGAGAGCGCCGGTCCCCATCGTGCCTTCAAATATTCGCGCTAGTGGAGAGCAGACCAGACAATCCGAACCAAGGAAGCTGGAAAAGAAGAAGAAGGAAGGTGGTGGCGGTTTCAGGAAGCTGTTCGGTAGGAAAAAGACCGATATATCTACTCCAGCCAGTGTCAGTCAGCCAAGGCCATCCCAGGATGACTCGCGTGTGCGGGGGCTTGACGCCGCTCGAAGTACATCTCGAATTTCACATCACGACCAGCAATACCGGGAGCCATCCCCAACAATCAGTATTGAGCAGGCTGAGCCTGTCAGAGCACAATCTCCAGTACTCGAGCCAAGTCCGATTGCTTTCGAGCAAATAAAATCTACGGCAGAACCGCCTAGCCCACCTCATGCACCAGGTAGCACTGCGTTTGAACAGCACGAAGCGGATCGCGCCTTCTCACGATTTGATCAAGGTCCCATGGAGGATATGCCAGCCTTTGTTCCCGACGATAGCGACAATGAAGAACATGCCCTTCCACCTATCGTCCATCGTCGACCAGTGGGGCAGGAATCGAGAATACCACGCCCTGTCACGCCACCCCAGCAGCAGGCCGCATACGCAAGAGATGACATCTCAGAAGATTCCGTCGAGGTTGGAAGACAAGCGTCACCTTCCCAAGACAGGTGGGCACAGATTAGGAGGAACGCGGCTGAGCGCGCAGCACGACTTAGCGAAGAACAGACTCGTCGCAGCCGAAGTCAGAGCCAGAGTCAACGCACCGACGAAGGAGAGACCAGCGGTGAAGAGACAATCGAGAGCCGTGTTGCTCGTATCAAAGCCCGCGTTGCTGAGTTGACAGGCAACATCGATGGAACGCCAGTCAGACCTGGTGCTGGTGCCACGAGGTAGATTCCACAACTTCCTATACACAGGTATGCTCAGCATCCCCGCCAAGATGAAACGACGGCTCACATTGACAACAGATCTTCATCCGTCTACATATACTGTCTACTTTCTCAGCGTACAAGAGCACATATACCCATTTCAGTTTTGCTTTCCGGACATCTAATACCCCTTCAGAGTCTTTAGCGACTTCCCATTTGGCTTACTTCATGCTTTGTACGATTCGATCTCAATTTGTTGCGAGTAATGGAGGGTAGTACAGAGTCGTGTCCCAGACACTTCATCGTTTTTTTCTTCAACGTACGTACTTTTGCCGGGGGTGCAGGGATGCTATGGATTGGTCTAGACGTAATGCACTGTTACGAATGCTCGTTCGAAGATTGGTAGATCTGAAAATTATGGACATAATGCACAGTAGAGCTGAGCTTTTCACGAAAAGTCTTGTTCTGGTCCTGTAACGCTAAACCTGAGTGGAGCTGCAATCGCATCTCGAGGCGTTGGTTGAGACTCACAAGATAATGCTGTTCTGCAACTAGCTATTCGCACATCAAGGCGCGTAAGCGGGTCATCTTCCAGCCCAACCGGAGTAATCACAAACAACTCACCATACTCCAACCGCTATCCTCCAACGTACTATGATAGCCGTAAAAGGTGTAGTCGGCTATAATGATACATCAGCATCGGATATGGGACGGTGGGTCGCTGCTGCGTCATCCCGCGTGGATGTGTACATATCTAAATATAGAGCAGCTGGTAAAGGTACGCGAGACCGGCGAACTACGACAATGGAGACGATGGTGATGGAGGCTGGGGCACGTACAGAGAAGCAGCTCTTGTGGCCCGCTGACCATACAGCAGATGGCTGCTGGTAATTGATGACGAAGCCGTAGCTTGATGGTGGTGCAGTGCCGCAGTGGTTTCTGGGTAGCCGCATTGCCCCACACAGACATGTGTAACACAACTGCTGAACCTCCAGGCACAGCTCAGGAAACAACGTTCACTTCGCCCTGTGTAGCCAACAAGCGCTGCTCATACAGGCAGCACAACATAGCCCAGAGCCCTCCGATGTTCGAATTTCCGCAATGTGATGCCGCCATCTCCTCGTTCCAGGGAGCGAACCATTTGCAACAGTGTTGAGACTTTGCTCGCCATGGACGTATACCTATTCTGCAGGACTAGTGAGACTGACGCAGCATCATCGTTCGATGCACATTCCATGAGACACACATGTGCATGTGGGAGGGTACAGACCTCGGAGCATATTAGAGTCTGCATCTGCATGTGCATCTGCGTCTG
Source organism: Ascochyta koolunga (assembly GCA_026119515.1). NCBI lineage: Eukaryota > Fungi > Ascomycota > Dothideomycetes > Pleosporales > Didymellaceae > Ascochyta > Ascochyta koolunga. Next base: position 1,160,839 of record JANLCG010000002.1, on the reverse strand, counting down.
CATCCTTGAGCAGATGTAGTCGGTCGAGGACCTGGCAACGACGTGACCCTGGTTGTGATATGTCCTATAATTAGTCTTCAGGATGGGCCGTCTAACCCACACAGTATGATTTAGCGGACACCGGATGGTGTTATTACCTGCTAGCCACCAATAAGAGTCATGAGCTAGGTGTTGTACGACACTCGAAACGGAGCAAATATCTGCGAAGGGGTAATTTGGCGAGTAGCGGCCTAGGCTCGCCAGCAGCCAGGCTTCTAATTATAGGCAGCGTGCCCGCGCCTGCCTCGATGCTTCTCTCTGCATATCATCTCTCATTTTGAGGCTCAAGAAGTTGAGCACTCTGGATACAGCTCTGTGTCTCGCGTGGGAACCATATAGCTTGTGGGCTGCGGAAGAAGCAGCACCATTCTTGCGCCGACTTTGGCCGCCCATTCTGGTCTCCTGAAACGCTCTCACAGCAACGCGGTCGTGCTTACCAAGGCGCTGCGCAAGCTAATCGGCGCCTCTGCCCTCGAACGACGCTCGACTACGAGCCACGCCATCGCTGCCCCATATACCCCTCGACGTTCGATGCGCGCTGACGGCTGATCTCGCTATTCGTCATGGGTCGCAGAAAGATCGAGATTAAGGCCATCAAGGATGACAGGAACCGCTCAGTGTACGCTTTCTCCCCGCAGCGCGCGCTCACTGCAGGCTGTTGCTAACATTGCACAGCACCTTTCTGAAGCGTAAGGGCGGTCTGTTTAAGAAGGCGCACGAGCTCTCCGTACTCTGCTCTGTCGACGTCGCCGTCATCATCTTCGGTCACAACAAGAAGCTGTACGAGTTTTCATCCGGCGACATCAACGAGACCATCGGTCGTTACCAATATGTAAGCATTCCCCTTCCCCGGGACAGATGGATACAACATCTAATGCAGTCGCGCTGACAGGTCGCGCAGTATGGCGGCGCACACGAACACAAGGGCCCGGAGGACTTCATGGGCAAGAAGGATGGCGACGAGGGCGAAGACGAGGACGAGGACGGCGCGCCCCCACGCGACTCGCACACCCCGCCAGAGCAGCACGGCCTGATGCCGCACCACATGCAGCACGCGCAAGCCTTTCAACACGTCCGTCACGTCACACCCTCTGCCTCTCCGCCGATTTCGAACGGCTTCCAACACCGAGGACCTTCACCGCAGCCCGGACACCACCTGTCGCGCCCAAATTCACGATTGGACCAGCACCCTGGCCACGTCCGCCGAAGCTCCAACCTCGCACCTCCGCAGCCGTACCCTTCGCAAGCACCGCCGCCGCAGCCTAGCTATGCCTACATGCCGAACCCACCCTTCTACAACCCGCAAGCTGCAAGACCGCCGCAAGGCCCACCCGGGCCTCAGTACCATTATACTCACCCCATGCCGAACCCGCAAGTACAGCAGTATATGCAACAGGAGCAACGGAGACAGTCTATGCCACCTGCGCCGCAGATGCAGCCCTCACCACAAATGCAGCCTACCGCTCAGATGCAATCACAACACCCGTCACATCAACAGCAACACCAACAGCAGCAGCAGCAGATCCAGCAACAACACCAACACCAAATCCAGCATCAACACCAACACCAACACCAACACCAACATCAGCAACACCAGCAACACCAACACCAACAACAACAGCAGGCACAACAACAGTCACAGCAGCAGCAGCAGCAGCAGCAGCAGCAGCAGCAGCAGCAACAACAACAACAACAACAACAACAACAACAACAACAACAACAACAACAACAACAACAGCAGCAGCAGCAGCAGCAGCAGCAGCAGCAGCAGCAGCACAGCAACAGCAGCAATCGCAGACACCGCAGCCCCAACAACAGCAGCAACATGAACGACCACCGCAACCTACAATCACCGTCCCATCTCCACCTCCGCCTCAGCACGATTTCCAGAGTCCTCCGCTTCCACAACCAAGACCACTACACGCATCTGCCAAACACAGCATATTCACGCCGATTGACGACAGCCAGTCAATGCTAGCTGCGCATTGGGGGAGCAGTAGTATGGTTCCATCTCGCAGCGACATTCAAGCTATAAAGCAAGAGAACCGATCGCAGTCGATTGATGTAGCCGCCATGTCACGTCTCCAACCCAATGGCGCTCAGCCTTCACAGCCGCCAAAGATATCCAGCCCACAGCCACTGCAGCCACCTCCGCGAACGCATTCGACCTCGTCTGTACCCCCAATCGCTCCGCCCACACGAACAAACAGCCTACAAATGGACAAGAACAAACCGAAACTGCGCGTCCAGATCCCCAGTGAACATTCGGATGGAGGCAGCGCCACAGCCGATTCATCGCCCAAGGACTCGATCTCAGGCGCAACCCCAGCTCGTAGCACTGATGCATCACATTCCTCTGGCGTCGTCCTCCCACCTCCCTCGCCAAGCGCAAATTCGCTCCTCAGCGCCGGCGCAACGGGGCCACCTAATCCCTTTGCACGTCCTCCACCGCCTACCAACAGCAACTCGTATGGCAGCAGCAACCGCGACATGGAAACGCCCATTTCAGCGCTGCCGAGCCGGTTCGTGGAGAATGGACTGCTGCCATCGCCGAGCAGCTTCTACCCAGAGTGGGGCTTTGGCCGTGACTCCAACATGCTCCCAAGCCCGTTGACCTTCCAAACGCCGGTAGCGACCAATGGGCCCTCTTTTTGCGCGCGACGAGTCTGCTGATGGCAAGCGTAAGACATCTGATGGGGGAGCGATACCAGTCAGAAGAGAGTGAAGACTTGAGCATTCTCACACATTATTAACCTGTAGTACCATTGTAATGTTCTCTTCTGCCTTTGGCAGGCTGACGCGTAGTTCGCATAACGGCTGGTCTTTTCGATAGTTGCTACATTGTTCGATGTTGGGGGCGTTATAGGATACCCACGAGTCTTGAGTATGTTTCTTGTTTCCATCTTTTCCCAGCTATATAGTGGCATTTAGTGTCGTGAGTACAAGAAAGCACGATAGTCATGACCGTAGAGACGACGTCTTCATAGTAGATACCAATTCAAACGTTTGAAAGTCAAATCAACTGTTCAAGGTCGAATACCTTGAGCTGGTTTCTTGCGCTGGTTCCACGGGCTGGTTGGTGCCTTGGGCTGGGGCCTTGCGCTCTTGTGTTCAGGTCTGACTGGATAACCGAGTTTCTAGTGCTGAATTGCGCCTCCTGTCAGATTCTTCAGCTTCGGGCTGTCTCGCTCAACAAGTCCAGCGATGAACCTTGAAGGAAAGGCGAGGAGAAGTCGCGTGGACATGGTGATGGGAACTAGCCGCGATCATTCAGGCCGAATTCCGGAGAGCGTGATGGTGGGCGCTGTGCGTCACCTGTGCTTGGGCCGCCCGCTGCGTTGAGCAGAGCGTCATAGGCCAAGGGAGCCCCGCCAGGGTTCGGGTCAGCCGCAGTTGGGCGTCGATAGACACAAGTGGAGCTTTGAACGTATTCCCGCAACGCATACTCGCGAGTACGCAGCCTCTCGGCAAAAGCTACCAAGTCCCAAGTCGCTCAAGTGCTGAGCCTCCGTTTGCGCCTTCTACCAGCTCTCGCCCTCTGCTGGCCACAACACCCCACCTCCCTCCCTTGACAGCTCTCCAACCCCCACTATGGCATACAACAAAGGCTTTAACCCAGACAGGCTGCCTGCCCACGCAGAGCCCGAGCAGGTACGTCACTGCTGTGCTAAGCAAGCGCGCGCCATTGACACCTCTCCAGGCCGCACAGATGATGTCCCAGGGCTCACGGCCCCCGCGAACCTCGTCAGCGCGCCCGGACTACAACAAGCCTGCTCCAGCCGTGCCCAGCGCGCGACACGACTACCGCCCGGACGAGCGCTACGGTGGGGGCGCCCGGCAAGCTACGACTCTCGCCCTCCCCGGGCGCATACATCGACCGCTATGACCCGCGCTACAACGATTCACGGCCCAGCGTGGGAGCCCGCCGCCAGCAAACTATGGCCAGGGACCGCCACCGCAGTCCTATCACGGTAGGCCGCCGATTGCGCAGCAGCAGAGGCCGCCGCCCACGCCGGCGCCACCAAGGGATGCGAATGATCGAGATGCGCTGTGGAGATTGTTTGGGGCTGTAGACAAGGATGGTAGGTTGTCAGAGATACGTACAGGACAACCCAAGGCTGAACCGATACAGCGAGTGGAAGCTTGACAGAAGCTGAGCTGCGAACTGCGCTTGTCAACGGCGACTGGTCACCTTTTGACCCACATACCGTGCGCATGATGATCAGGTAATGTTTCCAGCGAGCTTTGGTCAAAATGGGTGGGAGCTGACAGCAGCAGAATGTTCGACACGGACCGCTCCGGCTCTGTAAACTTCGACGAGTTTTGGTACGTTCTACCTGTTTTCTTTCCAGCCGTCCACCTCCAAACCATCGACTAACCCCTCCCAGCGGCCTATGGGGCTTCCTCTCCGCCTGGCGCGGCCTCTTCGACCGCTTCGATGCGGACCACTCCGGCAGCATATCCTATGCTGAATTCAACGAAGCTTTAGTCGCCTTTGGCTACCGTCTGTCACAGCAATTCGTCACGCTTCTCTATCGCACGTACGACCGCGGCGGCCAGAACGCGATGAGTTTCGATTTGTTCGTGCAGGCATGCATCAGTCTCAAGAGGATGACGGACGTGTTCAAAAAGTACGACGAGGACCGTGATGGTTATATTACGCTGAGCTTGTAAGTGGTACCTGGATTGAGTAGAATTGTGATTTTGCTAACAAGACAACAGCGAGGAGTTCCTGACAGGTGCGCAAGCTTTGTTCCTTTTAACTCGATATCCGCGTCGACTGATACCGGTTTGTATTAGAAATCATCCGCCAGCGTTGAGCAAACCAGTAATAATTACCACCGCAAGGCCTCGCCACTCCAGGATTTCTTGGAAAGCGTCCTGGAAGCCTCGGAAGCCCGGTCGTCGAATGGCTGTAAACACATCTGGAAAAGGTGGGATGTACAGGCGTTCGGGATTTCCTGAGGGAATAAGCACAATCGTACATGCGAGGTTCGGACTAGGGACCTATTACAGTAGCCTACTTGAACCATTCACAGTTATGAACGCGGCGGAGCCCTGCTTTGCTGCAGGGGTAGCTAGACAGGCGCTTAGAGATGTGTTGGACAGACACTAAGCAGAGTGCAGTAGAGGCGTATATGGAAATCAAGCAGAGGCACAGTGTACGCGCAGACAGTTGACCACTCTTGCTAGACCATTACTGTACTAGGAACGCCTCGCTGAGCGAAGGCAAATGCAAGCCTAACATTGACGCCGCACCTAGTACGCGTCACAACCAGCCCGCCTATCCAACCTCGAAGCACCAAAGAGTGAGCAGATAGAGAAACCGCACTATTAGACAGCCTCCAATTATGTTTTCTGCTCTATTACGCAGACATGCTGTCAGAATTCACCTTCAATTTCCTCGCTACAGTTGCGCACACACCTTGAACAAAGGCATTAAGGCGCGATCTTATATGACACTAGAAGGAGAGGAGCGGAACCCATTCTCTCTCTATGTTTAGCCTAGCCCTGCTATACCAGGCTCCTCGTGTCAAGCTACCTTATTCTCACATTACAACTAACTACCTGACGAGCTTCAGGATCGCATTCTCACATTTTGCCCCGCCCCCACTCTCTTTCAGTTTATTAAAGTGTCGTCTAGTCTCTGTGCAGAAGCAGGCAAGCTCTTTTGGTCATATTCAGAAGCTTACTTCGTTATGGAGGCACAATAACTCCTCGACGGTAGCTGCCCTGGCTACACCCACAGCGACCTAGTATTCCTAGCTCACGTGCAGAACGTTCAAGTTGACCTATAGAGTTGGAACGTAGAATGAGATCTGCCCATTACGCGATTGAACAGTAGAGGTTTGACAGGAGTGAATAACAGGGTTTTGGGAGAGCTTTGCAATGAGGTGTCCGAGGGCGAAGAAGGTAATTGTGAAACATCGTTGGGCGCCTTCACTGTCAAGAAGAGAGACTTATTGCATGCCAAGGACACTGCAGCTTCTTGTTTAATCCTGTTCTCCCAGGATTCAAGCATCTGCCTTCCTTGTTGAGAAGGGAGAGGATGTTCCTGCAGGGACTAGTGTGACCGCTTCATCTGCAGAGAAATGGCAAAGAGCTGTCTATCAGCTATCTGCAGACAGCTCGTGAGAAAAGACACAAGTATACGTCTTCCTTCCAAATCCTACCTCTTGGTCTTATATTGACAACTCTGCTCTTAATGCATCATTTCTCTAGTTCAGACCGCCAGATTAGTTCTCTCTTTTCGCTTTACAAGCCTCTCGTTGCAAGTCGAAGATATCGGTGAACGCGTAAAGTCGACGTGCTAATCTGTACTATACCAATGTCAACATCCCAGACGCAGCACCTATGGTTGTGGACTTTGCTTGATTTCTGCCAGCTTTAACTGTTTCTACCTTTGCTTAAGTACAGTACGTTTGCGCTTACTCTCGTTAAGCTTAGAGGATGGTGACATTGAATGACATATTGCTTTCTTAGTGTAGTCTTCGAAGGTTTGTTAGGCTACACATCTTGTTGAAACAATACGCGATATCGCCCACAATACCTGGTAAAACCTGGGAGAATTAATCGAGTATCAACACGCTTTTAATTTTCCACTAGGCTTTGCAGCCTGCTTTATTGCCTGTATCGAGGACGTTCCAGACGCAACTAGCACCACTGATTTAGTACAGCGAATATAGCGAAATATGTCAAGCGGTCGTCTCCACCAAAAAATTAACTTTTGTTTCCTGGAAAGGGACCTGTGGATGATGAGGTTCTGCATGTCTCCAAGGTTATGAGCTCGCTGAGATCGGAGACGGAACTGTTCGCTAAAGCACCCGATACCCTTTCTTCCACAGGAACATTATTCAAATGTTCTACGGGCCAAACCTCTTCAAACACGCATGGCTTAAGTGTCGTTTTATTATGAAGGGTTTGCAGCTGAACATCACTGAAAAATAACACAAACAAAAGCATGAGAGAGCTTTCCTGTGTCCAGAAAAGGGCTGCCCCTGAGCGACCATTGGTTGTGCCACTGCAAAAGAGCTTCGAGCCCACACCAAAGAATGTCACATGGAGCCGTAGTATCCGGAAGAGGATCAGGAAGCAAGTGGAAGCTTAGCATTTGGAAATCAAGAATACTTGCACATGTGTATGATGCGTCCCAAACGGTTTACAAGGGCCTACAACTTATGTGTCCACCGGCGCACCCGTACAAACCACAGACTTTTCTCATGCTCAGTGTGCGGCGACGGATTTGCGAGACGGGGCGATTGAAACCGCCACAAGAAGCTCATACAAACGCAAAGACCTTTTTTTTTGTAGGGCTAGCCTCAAAGACAACAGTCTATCCAGTTTTGGCTGATTGTTTGCGCGTACAGATGCTCTGAGGTGTCGTTTCCATTTGAAAGCTGATCAGCTCTGCATGCAGCGTTTGATCGAGGAGCAGGAGATAGGAAGAAGGCATTATGAAAGCCAGGCAAGTTACGGCAACGATGCGTTGATTCTATTATCCCAGAAATACGGCGGCATAGTGCAAAACCAAGTCAGTTCTGAAGCACCTTCGCAGGCTTCCATGCCCACTGCACTTCTTGCCAACTACCCGGAACTTGCGACGATGGATTGGAATTTAATACCAACAGGCAGGCTAGATGAATCTGATGAGGATTCTGACCCTGGCAATGAAAGAGAATTCCTTGAGGATGGTGGTTGGATGCGCGACAGCTAAGATGGATGAGTTTGAATAGTCGTTTCTTCTTCTACAATTAGCAGTATCTCACACGAGGATGCAATGATACCCAAGCATACTCATGCCTGCTCCTGTGCACTAAAAACCTTTAGACACTGACTTCGAGAACAGGGATCAAAACATCAAAACCATACTACAATCTGCAAAGCACATCTCGAGCACGACCTCGCTCCTCGGCTGCAGGTTCAGAGCCACTTTTCACCCACCGGGCGCACGCAGCCGATCGCCAATTTCCCCAGAAACGCTAGCGAGGCGAAGTTGTTAGCCCTGCACATGGAGGAGGACCTCTTCGTATATGCACGCCAGCGGGGGTGTCTCAGCCTCAGGTTTGCCTGCTGCGCACGAGCCTCAGGCAGAAAGAAGGCAATTGTCGACGTGTCAAGTGACGCCATGACGATCCAACGGAGTTGGACGCATGCATGGATTCTGATGCACGCTGTGCAAATGATAGCAAATTGGAAAACCATGGTTTGGAAAGGCGACGGCATAAGACCAACGGAATCTTGGTCCTGTTTAGTATGTCACAAGACATACCCGGAACACTAGATCAGCATCCTCGCATACCGTATGCAGAAGCGCGAAACGAACTCCCGGGGCCAAATCGCGTTGCTGTCCAGCACTACCCAAATCCAGCACCGGCCCCACGCATGCCTGCATTTAGACTTCTCACTGCATTTGATGACCTTAGTCCTCGGACGGGCGCATGTTTTACAATGAAATCTCATTTGGAATCCTCAGAGGTCGAATAGCATGAAGAAGCTTCTTCGTCAGCTACGGTAGTCAGCCGTGGATGGCTGTGGGGATGCACACTGACGTCGACCGACAGAGGCTCTCCGGTCCTTCATCTGTTGGGTGCAGCGTTGTTATGGTACCATAGTTTAGTTGATTGCTGCGATACGAATTGAGTGTGGTGGGTGGGCGTTTTGGAAAATCGACTTTGGAAGATTAGACCGAAAGATGCATTGTCAATGCGATCAAAGCCCACTATGCCAATAAACAACAGGATAAAGAAATAAAGAGAAAGAAATGGCGGATGTAAACGTATTCTAAGCCTTAAGGGTATCTGTCGAACATAAAGAAAATTCGTAGTCATAGGTTTTGTCATGCTTATCACTCCTCATCACTGGAATCTCCAGCAGCCCGTCGTGCCTTTCCATCGCCAGTCTTCCACATGCCTCCATCCCAAATAATGAGGTCTTCATTTATGAGATACTGCTCGAGAGCGGTATCCTTCTTCCAACTTGCAACATCGAGCATATCTGCACCACCCTTGCGATCCTTCTCAAGATGACGTCCGACATGCTCCATTCGCTCGTCCCAGCTTGTTGGACCAACGAAATCTCGGTCGCAGCCTGAGAACGGACAAATAGACTGCTGCGGAGCACAACGAAGCTGGAGGTAGCAGCGTGTCTGGTGCTCCTGGATGTTGTCTTCGTTGACGGGATGTTCTTTCATGTGACGAGCAGCAGAGCCGTTAGCAGCATGCATACGGCGCAGGTGTTGTGTAAAAAGGTCTTTACGGTTGAATTCGTTGTAGTAGAGCATCGAAGCGTCGTTGGGATCGGTTGTGGGTGCGCAAAGATTGCAGCGCCAGTAGCCAAGCTTGATGTGTTGGGTGCTGACGTGACGTTTCCATTCGTTCTTAGAAGAGAAAGTCGATGTGCAGTTATATGGGGCGAGGGGGCAGGGGAAGTGCCGTCGGTCGTCCTGGTATGTGGTTTCGGTCGCGGTCTTCGTGGCGCGGCGAGGTCGTCGTCCTGGCCTGCTCGAGCTAGAAGAGCTTGCTACAGAGCTTTTACGTGCGACACTGCGTCGCCTTGAGGCTCGAGAGGTGTGCGGCGCAGACCTTCTTCTCTTGGTACCCCTGTTGGATGGGCTGTACTCAGAATCTGACGATGACTCTTCCTTGAAGCCAACTGGTTGAACTGACTCAGCGTCGCGGACAGAATTGCCAATACCGGAATCTGTGTATTCTCTGTCTGTGTTATGGGCAGTCTCTATCTTGATTGAGGCTTGCTTTGGTTCAACGATATTTTCTTGCCTCATATTGTCGGTTTCCGCATCTTCGACTGTAGAGTCGGGCTCTTGGTAGCAATTCTCAATTTCTTTGAGACTTATGCTTGCACCAGATGTGTCAGAAATATAAGTGACGTCGCTGAGCTGCTTGATGGTGTGGTATGGTAGCTGAGGCTGGAAGAGTTCGGTAGGACTACCATAGCAAACTGAATTATAAGCAGGTGGTGAGGGCACCTCGTTTTGTGAAGCGTAGCTGGATGTTCCAGAGATGGATGTCCTATCAGGCGATGCATTGCGCTGGCACTCAGTCAAAGACCACTGTGGGGCGTAAAGTTTCTGGTGATGGCTTTGCAATGGTATGTTTGCGTGCAGTAGGCCACTGGAAAGTGGTGATGGATCGAACATGAAGCGCTGTATCGGCTGCATACTCATCATGCCGTCGCCGAGGTTCTCAAGGTACACATCATTCACGACGCTACACCCATGGGTGTAATGCTTGTCAGGGAATGAGTAGCCATGGAATTCGGATGCCCAGCTGGAGCAGCGTGTCTCGTCCATGTATTGAATTTGTGGAAGATCTTCGAATTGTTGGGCTGACATTTTAGTTGATCCAGATTGGGGTGGACCGGGTTTCTGTACGCTCAGGGTAACCGAGATCCGTAGAGAGCAAGCAAGGCGTGCTTTTGAAAGTGGATAACGGCGGATTATACCAAAACAGGTGTTTTCTAATGTATGTTAATGTGGTTTCAACCATGTGAACTGTATGACTTTACTTACCCACATGAGCTTTAAACTTATAATAAGTGCTCAAATGTTATACCTGTCCCGGCAAGTGATATGTCAGGTCGATAATGGCTTTAGACGAATAGAATAGGTCGTTGATGAAGAAGAGAGGCGCAGCATCGATATAATGTCGGTGACTAGAGGCAACAGAGTTAAAACCAGGTGTCGACTTGCACTGCCCTCGTCTTTAGGCTGGTGTACTTTCACCCTCAAGCTCGCATACCTCACCTGCTTTATGATGGGCTGTTCGCAGAGCCGCATCGCTTAGTCCAATCAGCAAGGACCGCCTAGGTGGTGATGGGCCAGTCCTCGGCTTGCATGAAGGCCCCTGTAGCTGCATTCACCGGTGGAGACAGCTGGACAGCCACCAGTCACCCACCCCTCGGCTACGGGCGCCTAGTCCTTGATTCGAGGATCTGATAAGGTAACTTCCCCTGAAGGAAGCTCCATAATAAAAAGCAATTATAGCAGGGTCTGGCGAATTGCTACCATACCGAACCGGAAGCCGTGTGCGAAACTGCATCCCAACCGTCGCAGATGCACACGTTCCGGAGACAGGTGATAGCTTACCAGGTCCGTGTGTGCTAGTGTCTCACTCCGCAGGTTCGAGTTGGGGGCCAGACGGAGGGCAAGCCCTGATGTGACAAACAGCGAACAGCGAACAGCGAACGACACAAACGTGTAAGAACAGACCACCACTCTCCGGGATCCTGAGATCTTCCGCACCTACAACAGGAGCCTGGAAGTCAAGCCGATGCCCAAGGCCGCAAGAAGCGGAAGGAAATTATGAGTGAGCAGTCATGATCCCGATCGGGAGGAGGTGCGTTCGTCAACCGAGCAGGATCCTAGTGAGGATGGTGGAGAAGCCTTCCTGCCATTGGAGAGTCCATCGCACAGAAGCACACCCTCTGGGGCGCAATACCATCAAACACGCTTAAAAAGGCAACGAAGGCAGGGCGGTGCACCGACATTTACAATGTACTGAATCGTAGTACAGAAGAGGGCGCTTGAGATGACGATTGCCAGAACGCACTGGTGAGTGGACCAGACCGCGCCCCGTAGGCTGTTTCGCCAGCTGTGTGTTGCTTCCTCTCGTTTCCGCAGTTGCGTTCAACCTGGCTTCGAGATCGACCAATGACCTCAAATGTTCTGTTAACGAGAGTCGAGGCGTATTCCAGCGCATAGGGGCGGTGCGACCCGCGGAGCATGTGTGGAGTGGATTGGACGGAAGGGCGGGGAAGTTGGAGGACCTCGTCGAAGCTCGAACACAAGGACCACGACGACGACACGCTGCTCCAAGCGCCAGATGCAGGGGCAAATAATTATTGTCTTCCCCCAACCCGACTTTGATAGTAAGGACACTGGCGGGTCTACTTCAGGCTTCGCTGGATCAGAGCTTATCGTGCTCGTCATGGTGGTCATCATTTACAGAGAGCTTACGTTCAGCTGCGGTCCGTCCCCCGCACAGCCCAGGATCGAACCACCTGCAACAAGGTACCGAGACAACGGAACAGGGGACTGTCATAGAATTGACTTAATGGCTATCGTTTGACTGGCTACGTAGATCAGGCAGCCACTGCGATTTGCAGCGTGGGATGACAGTCCTTTGTTTCTGGTGCTATGTTGATCTTCTAGAACGCAATATGACTTACAGCTTACATGGCTGACAGAACACGGCGTAGGCTACATGGCGTACTTCGCCACCAGGCGATCCTCGATCCCTTCGAGAATCCATCGGTGCTCAAGAACCTCCAAGTTTTCAGCTTCTGCCAGGAACAGCTTATCCGGATCCTGCTCGGGACCCATCATGCCTGCCGCAGGGTTCTGCATGCCCATCTGCTGTGAGACCTGGCTTGCGGCTAAAAACAGGTATTAGTTCCGTTAGACCGGATTAGATTATATGAGTCACTTACCATTGTTACTGCCAAGGATGAAGTTGTACACAGGCTGCAGGCCGAATAGAGTAAGGAAGTACCACGACAGACTAGATACCCATCTCACGTCCAAGTCGCGAGTTCCTACACCAGACTGGAGCATGGACTTGAACTGCGGTGTCAATGGGAAGGGCAGTTTCACTGTCAGAAACGTTAGCGCTGGCATTGGCGTCTGGTTTACGTGCAACCCACTGATGACAAAACCGGAAAAGAAGGCATTAATCCACCCCATGATCAACGTCTGTGGGATCATCATGGCCATATTGCCCTTCATCATGCCCATCATACCCTCCATCGCGGCCGGATCGCTCATAGGGTTCGGTCTAGGCTTGCCCCTCATTTCCGGCTCAGCGAGGAACTTGCCCTCCTGGTACGCCTGTACCATGTATGCCTTCCTGGCAGAGAATGCAGCAGGAGAGAGCACATTGGCGTTCTGGCGCAGTGAAAGGCCACGGGCGAGCGATCGATTTTGCCGGATTTTGGGTAGGTCTTGCTTCTTGGGGGTCGACTGGAGGAGCGTCATCGCGTAGTGGCGCAGGATACCCGTCAGGATCTGAAGGACCGTTAGAGGAGGACATGGAATAGAACCTGAGGGGGCGTACCATGACCACCGTGATGGGGAGTAGAATCCACCAACTATAGCTGCGTCAGTGCTGAACTGCAACGTCTGCCGGCGCATTGCACATACAACAAGGCGGGATCCCTATGGATCGTCTGCACAACAGGTTCAGCCATCTTCTCGTTGTCGATGACTTGCGCGCGAGGTGGAAGGTGGGGGGTGGTAGACGCGAGGTCGTGATGTTGGATGATGAAAGCTCCCCAGCCGGAGCATCGTGGTGCGGCGGGCGGACCCTGGTTACCTCCGCGCCTTCCTTCTGGAAAGGTGTCTTCCATCACCCGAGCTCTACAGCTTCGACACAACCTGAGCTGCACGCCTTTTGCAATCCTACCGTCGCTTTGGCTTACACAAGAAAACAGTAGTCAACATGTCCGCGACACAAAAGGTTGCCGTTCACTCTCTGTCTGGTACTTCATCCCAATCCGGACACAAACACATGCATACAGGCAGCAAATTAACACCCCCAGACCTGAAGAACACGACTGACGATGCGCTCCCTAACTACCTTCACTCCCTCAAGTTCAAGCAAATCCACACGCAGACCGACGTCCGGTTAGTACTCGGCTACAGCGCCGTCATCATCGCCGGCGCGCTCTTCTACTTCGACTGGAAGTTTGGCTGGGAAGCTTCGAAGCCGTACACCGCGCCCGCAGTAGTCGCATACTTCTTGCTGAATGGCGCATTCTCCTATTGGCTGTGGTTTGTAGAGAAAGGCGTGGTGTATGAGGGAGAGGGGAAGACAGGGAAGGTACGTTCACTCCTGCCCAGCCCAAGGCACTCTGGCTGCTGGTCTTGGCGGCTGCTGCGTGGATTTCGATTACTGACAACGAGCTAGATCCGTATCTCCTCTTCAACCAAAAAGCACATCCCCATATACGAGTGCGACGTCGTCTTCACACCCACACCCTACACCTCCAACCCAGAGCAGAAAATCCACATCCGCGCGCCCATGACATGCTGGTTCACATCTGATGGCTACTTCACCGCCAAGCCGTTCCAGCAGTGGCTTGCCTCCGAAGTCCCTGTGATTGGTGCCGCAGACCCAGACAACGTTGTGGAAGATATTGGAAGGGGAAGCGGGGCGCAAGAATTGAGCCTGAACAGCTCAAACGCCATTGATGTGCTGCAGCAGTTGAAGGCGAGTGGGGCGAGCTTTGTGAGTGGGGATGGGCGAAGGAGGAAGGCTTGAACGCCTGCCACAGGGAAGGGGATGTCAAAAAGGGTGACTGGGGAAACGATATGGAAAGGGCGTTCAGGGGAAGCGCCTGCATCTGCTCCTCGTACTGGCTTTTGCGTGTTCAGACCTCTGTGAGAGGTGCATGGCGGCTGCATCGATATTAGTATAATTTAAATGTGCCAATATGCAACAAGACTAAGCACAAGAGGAGATTTCTTCAAAATATGTCATATGCCGCGTATGAATGCTACAAACCCTACAACGCCAGTAGAATGCCATGCACATGTGATTATAGCCAGATCGTTCCGTTCATCACGCAAATACGCATATTCAATTTCTAATCAGAATCCCTCTCCAGCAATGGCAAAACCTCCAACTCCCTCTGGATGATCCTCTCGAACTCTTCCCTGTCAATGCCTGATGCCCTCGCCAACCGGAACAAGCTCTTGATATCCGTACTGATATGCTGCTTGATAGCAAGCTCTGCCTGACTGTGATTTGCAGCTTCCCTCTCCAGCTTCTCGACTGACCTCGACGATGACGAAGAGCTCGGTCGCGGGTGATTCAACGCTGTGTGTCGTGCTTCGTCTACAGATTCAATGTGCTCAGTCCTGCTCTCTTGATCCGAACCGCTCACGTATGGCGGTGGCAGCGAGGAGTCGTAACCATTGGGACCTAAGTTGGAGGTCTCGAGCGGTTCGGTTTGGGGCGCGCGAGTGTAATTTAGAGCGTTGCCGTTGAGTGTCGATTCGCCAGCTGCTGGGCTCTCCTCGTCTGGGTCGTGTGCGTCGAGTGCGGGTTGGACTTCTGAGGCGTAGCGAGCGAAATACTCCAGTTCGGACTGTGTTGGACCGATCTGTGTGCGGTTGTTTGTCTGAGGTGCAGGCGAGCGCTTTTGTGCGGGCGTGCGGATGTTCGGAGTCTGGTCGTAGGCAGCCCAGTAAGAGCCATCATCATCGTCTTCTTTGTCCTCTTCCAGCAGTTCCGGATATTGTGTGGGTGGCTGGGCGAGGTAGCCATTACTCTTTACGGGCTTGCGGCGGAAGCCTGCCTCGTTTGCTTCGCCTAGGCTCTCGAACCACTCTGTGCCGTCGTCGGCGTCTTCGATGCCTCGGAGTTCAGCAAGAAGCCACCTGTTGCCCCCTCTCCGCCTGTGCACCAGAGGTATGCTGGTACGATGCCAAATTCGCCCAATACTAATCTCGTGTGTAGTGTCTCAGGGTCTGAGCGCCTGTACAATATCTGGTTCGGGTCTTCCGGCTCGATTTCGCCCGAGGCTGGGTGTGGCTCCACATGGATTTTCTCGATCACTGACGGTAGCTTTGCGGCGATATCTCTGTCCCAGCAAAGAAGAGAGAGCCAATCGTCTGTGGCAACAAGCTGGAGTCTTTGGCGGAGAATCGGCGATACAAGGGGTAGTAGGCCTGGCGGTGCCTCTTTTTGCTTTGCCTGACACTGCGAGACAGGCCAGGAGTGGGGGAGGAGCTCCCTCGAGTCGGGCTGGGGAATGATTTGATCGAGTCCAGGCATGGCTATCGGCTGTGGCGTTTGTGCGAGTGAAAGGATCTAAAACCGTCGTTTTTTCTCCACGTCGCGACAGTAGACGATCTGACCTAGCCAGATCTGTCGAAGGATTTAAGAGTGTCGTAAGGGGCGTTGGTATCTGGTTGCTGGTTGCTAGTCTGGTGATTCCGTCACATGCAGACGCGAATA
The DNA here is from genome assembly GCA_026119515.1 of Ascochyta koolunga. Lineage (NCBI taxonomy): Eukaryota > Fungi > Ascomycota > Dothideomycetes > Pleosporales > Didymellaceae > Ascochyta > Ascochyta koolunga. Next base: position 1,144,823 of record JANLCG010000002.1, on the reverse strand, counting down.
GTGACGCGCGGGGAACTGACACACAAAATGCAGAGTTGTGGATGCAGGAGAGAAAGGAGGATTAGAGTGAGTTTGTGGTGTAAGGGGAAGGAAGAAAAAAGAGACATTTGCATTCTGGAGACCAGCCATGTTTTGCGGGCAGAAAGCTGGAGCCGTGGGTTTAGGTTCCGTTCCGCCGAACTTCGAAGGGTCCACGGGTGCAGTTGCCGGCAATACTGAACAAAATGCTCCACCGCGGTTAAACTTGGCTAGCGAAGAGCCTCACGTCCATCAATCAATGGCTGTCGATTTCTCAATAGCAGTGCTGCGCTGCCCCGCACGAGTGTAGTCGCCCTGGATGGTCACTGCCTGACAATTTGCCCTCGCTGCAGCTTCGGTCGCACTCGACTACCAGCTTGCCAAAAGCTGACCTTGTGTGTACATGTGCTTGGACGCGAACACAGACAGCAAAGACGAATTCTTACTGGCAGCTATGCTACCGGAAAATTCACACTCTTCTGGTGCGCGTCTGCAAGCACGTGCCGGTCAAGGGATGACATCACCGCCAGCGGTTTAACGCAATACTGTGCGTTGTTGCATTTCAAAGCAACCTTCTGTGCTTCTCCACACAACTGAATTTGGCGATGGACCAATCAACCACTCCGTGTCCTTGTTCTCCAAAACCCTATCTTTTCTTGTTGAAGAACTAGGACTGTTCATGTTCGTATCAGTAATACGATCAGTAAAGTATCATCAAACAGATCGATGACCGAGAGATGGGATAGACGTAGCGCTATTTTCGTCCACCAGTCACCACCAGTTTGTTCCTGACCTAAGGCTCAATTGCACATCTCACGTTCTGACCATGTGTCCGGGGTGCCCCACAATCTCGCTCGGGCTAAAGCCAACCCAGACGCGGTGTTGCTAGCAAGAGCTCGTATCGCTCCGCCTCGTCAGGAATGAGGTCCCAAGCCTTACCATGAGTTATAAAACACCTGACAATTGCCTTAGCTCTTTCATTGCATAATTGTGCAATTGTTCCGGCTTGTTCGTTTTGAGATGCTCCGGCATGCCAGCATTTAACAGAATCCACAGAGAATGCTTGGCTAGTCTTTATATAGCACACCCATCAGCACCGGCTGCGGACCAAAGGCTAAGCGCCAGAGGGCGCTCTGGGACTGAACGTCGTGGTTTTCGAGATGAATGCGTAAACTAAAAGTTTGAATACGAAGGCTTGAAGTTTCAAAATGTATCTGGCGACGGAGGGCCGCTCCGACTTTCGGACAGAGTGCGCCTGCATCAAGTAGTACTAGGTATGGTAAGCTTGTGGTTGAGCATAGCCACTTTACCCGTCTCAGCGGGCTGGGGCTGTGCTAGCCGTTGTATCAAGCCGCCAAGACGACTGTCACCAACCGGTGAATGAATCTGCCTTGGAGCTTCAATCAAGCTCACGGTTTCCGTTGCATGTTCGCGCTTGTTTCGATCTCTCTTCCACGAACGCTCGCCAGGCCAGCTGGATAACCGTGTCACCCTCGAGTTTGCGAACAGCGTCTGCTTGGCAAACAGCCATCTCAGCAACCCCCGCCAGCACAGCACGCTGGAGATGAGGAGTCAGCCTAACCAGCCGCCGCAGCATAGACCATTACACGAAACGCGCGCTGCTTCCGCCTACCGTTCGATCGACTGACGCATTCTCTCTGTAGCCCGCGCGCGCTTTTCCCGTTTCCCGCTTCTGACCTTCCGTAAAGTGTTCGACTTCGCAGGAATCCGACACCGCCTCTACTACCGCAGCAACTACCTTGCGCAAGGCAGATCGCAAACGTCAGTTTCTGACTAGCCGTGCAGACGTGATACCTACCTGGGCCCACCTCTCTGTACTCTGTTTGCGCATTCCGGTGCGCTACCGAGCTACCTTCTGTTGCTGTTGTTGTTTTTGTCTGGTTCCACTGGCTTACCGCATAATCTCCACCACAGCCTTCAGGCAACACTATGCTTCCTTGACCGTCAGGTATCAGTCACGTTGTCCCCTGATGTGAGCTTGGTCGCGTCCATTGCTTGCCACTCATTGTCCGTTGTCAGCTTGTTGAATCTGCCTTCCAGGCAGGCTGTCACGGCCTGCACTCATGAACGCGATCCACGCTCGTATGCAGCCACAAGATGGCCAGCGGCGCCAGCACCGCCACTTCGACGATGCGCCTGCCAATGGCTACCCACCTGGCTACACACCTGTGTCTGGCACCGGAAATTTCTTGATACCAGATGCGCAAGGCGCATTCACCTTTTCGACGGAACCTACAGCCATGCTATACGATAATTCGACGATGACTATCCCATCATCAAGCACGCCCGGTCACGATTCGGTGTTCACTTCAAACGTTGACCCCTCCTTCGACTCCACTCTCCATCCTAACATGGTCAATTGTTCATATCCTCCACTCAATGCCTACAATCAAGGACAGAGCCTCTCTGCTAGATCCTACAACAACCTCGGCCAAGCTATATCGCCGTCACACTCGGCAGAGCACCTCAGCCCTGAGCCGGGATATACAAGTGACCCCAACCAACAAGATCTGAGCAACTATACGACCCCGAGCTTCAATGGCCAATACCTCGATGAGTCCTTCTCAAACCTGAACTTCGCCGAAGATCCAACCACCACTCCCGCCTTCCCTACTTACCAAGGAGACGTGGACATGTCCCTCCTGACGTCTGGTTCTTTAAACACATACAACGCTCAGCCACATATGTCGGCAACGAACAGTGCGTTCATCCACCAACATCAGCTGGTATCGCCTAGCATAACGAATCATTCCAGTCCCGCGATGGGAAACGAGAGCTCAACGTTCCCGACAATGCACTTTGCTGATAACAGCCAAGGCTCCTTCACAGCGCCCAATCAGGCAAGTCACATGTTGCACACTATACCCAGGAAACCCTTGCAGAGTCCACCTCTGACGAACAGCCCTGGACATATGCCATTGGCAAGTCCCCGTCCGCTTGCGCGACATATGACAAGTCCTATCGTACGAGTAGAAAACTATAGCAGGGAAGAATCACCTTCACATTCGGATAATAGCAGAGGCTTAAGCAGGCGAAGCCTCAGTAGCCGGCGATCCGGTAACCACCTCTCGCCATACCCACAGAACGACTCACCCGACGAAGAAGACTTGCACGAACAAGTACGCGTTCAGGCCGTTTATCGAGAAGCGGAACGCAATGAGGACGGCTCTTGGTTAGGCACAGGTGGCCACGGCCAGGCTGGACTAAGCCCCGTGGATCGCCAAGCGATGGGAGACATGTTAGTACCCAGTCTTGACGAGATTGCAGAGCGTAGAGCAAGAATGGAGAAGAAGCTCGAAGTACAAGATTGGTTGACAAAGAGCGAGGTCGGAAGCGAAGCAGGAGATGTCGCCACATCGAGCAACTTTCTCAAACCTCACACCGGACGTCGTCGCGCGAAGAGCCAGAACGATGCCAATCGCCAAGCTTCTCACAGCAGTTTTGAACTCGGTGTACGCAGCGATTTTGATACCTTCAATGCCAACAACGTACCCGGGCCTGGCAGATACATCGATGAGCAAAGCGAATACGGCGATGATGATGACGACGACGAAGAAGAAGAAGACGAAGAAGAAGAAGAGGGAGGTGAATTTTCTGATTCTCCACCAGCCTCCGTCAATATGCATGTGGACCAAACAGAGAACTCGTACTTTCCTGCTACCCGAGAGCCCAGCCCCACCACTGATGCCATTGTGCAGCCATGGATGGATGTGCCAATGCAGCCGCCGACAACATCGAGCCACTATCAGCCTCCTACCTCCAATGCCGCAATGATGCGCTTTCGACAACGAGCAAAGGATGTCGAATCCGCATCACTCGCTGCTACCGTTGGATCACGCCGGCTGAGTGAACCGGATCTTGCTAGTATCCGTGGGTCGCCTAGTGTTGCTCGACTCATAGAGCCTGAGCCCCGTAAGAGCGACGACAGGCAGCGCCGTCCAAGCTTCTTACGGAATATTAGGCGTACCCCGAGTAACTTGCTCAAGCGCAAGGGTAGTATGCCTGTACCACAATGCTTAGATATGGCGTTAGACCAGTCTAAGGATCTTGTCTTCGAGAAGCCAAAGCGCATTGGTAGCTGGGGACGTCCCAAGTCTCCGAGGGTTAACACCAACCTCAGCGACAAAAGTAAAGACTGCATCCCACCCAGCACTCTAGGTGTTTCCGCAACTTCAGGTCCATGGTATCAAGGGGCAAAAAACGTCATCAAGCGAAGCCGTAGTCGAAGTGACATTGGCCGAAGCAGAGGCGATTCTGGAAAGTCATTTGGTTTAGCAGAGCTTATGACACAGCACGGAGGGCCACCCATGCCCATTCTTGCTTCGCCTCTTGCAGATACGGAAGCGATGAAGCAGCCCGTGCAGCCAGATCTTGCCGCAGATGAGGACGACGACGATGAACAAGAGACAATCACGATGGACCTTAAAGTGCGCACAGATCCTATCATTCCTAATCAAGAAGGCTTCCGCACGCACGCTCGCCAACTGAACCCTCGTTTGACTGACTTCATGGTTGAACGCATTGCTCAGGAACAGATCAGAAGATACAAAAGACTGCTTGAATTCCGAGTGAAGCACATCAACGTCGTGCAGAAAAAGAACTGCGCATCTGGAAAGTTCTGTATAGAACTGGGTGGAGAAGCAAAGCAGCTCCCTCCCAAGGCTGGCCACAAAGACCCTGACGCACCATTCATCGGTTTCCAGATCACAACTCCAGGTGAAAAGGATGACGATAGTGAGCTTCCACCAGAAGGCACGGTCGTGGCTGCGCAGTTTCCCTCAGGTGTTCCTTTGCCACCCGTCAAGCGCCTCCCAGCTGAGTTTGAATGCCCATTATGCTTCAAGGTGAAGAAGTTTTATAAGCCGTCTGACTGGACAAAGCATGTACACGAAGATGTTCAGCCCTTCACGTGTACCTTCCTAATTGTCAAGAGCCCAAGTCGTTTAAGCGCAAAGCTGACTGGGTTCGACACGAAAACGAACGTCATCGGCAGCTGGAGAATTGGACTTGCAACATCTCTGACTGCAATCATACGTGCTATCGTAAGGACAACTTCGTGCAGCACCTCGTTCGAGAGCATAAAATTGCTGAGCCAAAGCAACGAACTGGACGAGCATCCAACAAGGATCCGGCAGCAAGTAGCGATGCCGGTACGTGATGCGAAGATTAGGTTGAACAGTAGTTGCTGACGCTCCTATAGATGACATATGGGCTATTGTTGAGAGATGTCGCCGCGATACAACAAAGCAACCCAAGGATGAGCCTTGCCGATTCTGTGGCAATATCTGCAACAGTTGGAAGAAGCTCACTGTCCATCTGGCGAAGCATATGGAGCAGATCAGCATGCCTATACTCCCGCTAGTTGAACAGAAGCTCCTCAATGCCGATACCATCATCAGCCCTATTCAGGAGCTTCCAGACACACGCAAGCTATCAGCCGCACTGACCAGGAAGCCAGTTCCTAGTCCCCTACAACAGAGCCCTAACACGACTTTTGCGCCAGGTGTCAATCCTTTTGAACAAGCCTCACGGACTGATCCAAGCGAGGTAGCGACCAATGCAATGCATTCGTACCCTCCACCCCAAATGATGCCGCCGCAGCAGAGTAGTTACGCAGCCTATGCTGCAAACGTGCACTATCCGAATCAGACCTATCCCGGACTCCAAAATCCGCCAAAATCTCCTATGGTATACACCAACGGATTCCACTTGCAGAATCCGTTGTACCTCAATATGGGCCCCGTGTCTGCAATTCAGCAACAAGAACAAACTGTGTTTACAAACTCACCCACCGAGACGACTGCTTTCCCTAGCTATTTCACACCTGATCAGCAGAGCATGACCGGGAGCTTCGATCCTGCGATGCAGATGCAGTATCAGCAACAGCCACCCACCGGGACGTACCAGGCTATGGACTACCTAGCGAACCAGCACCAGCAAAACTATCCATACCAGGGATAGTAATGCGACCTTGTGTGTAGTAGGAAGATGATAATTTTGTAGGAAGATGCGAATGAGAGGAGCGCGATTTATGTCTTATGACTTTTTATTTCCACAGCTCGATGATATCCCTGCAGCCTTCAGACGCATTGACGGCGGTCAGTTTATCGTTAGCACTTCATGTAGTTGTATATGACGGTTATAGAGCACGAAGGTGCATAATAAGAACAAGATGTTTCTAGCTAGAACGATACGACCACGTGCACCACCAAGAACGTGCACCACCAAGAATGCATGTCGGAAGGGTTGCCTCATGTGTAGGGCGCCATGCAAGGCGAGAAAGCAAGACTCGATCGCATGCACCATGTCAATAATAGCAACCGTGTCACTGCCTCTCCTTGTAACAAGCAGGGTAGAGTCGCGTGCTGGCACGAGCTGCTGTCGTGTTCAGATGCACCCCCATCAGGGTCGTAATTGTGTACCCGGCGAAGGCAAGGAATGGGGCAAGTCAAAGGATGGATCAAAGCCGAAGTCAGCTCTTTATAGGCAGGAATAGCAGTGCGGTTGACAGTCAACTGTGAGTCTCGAGCGATGCCTTCAAATCTGGGATCCAGTCCAAGTAGACTGTCAACAACTGGAGGTGAATTCGAGAGTACTGTGAGTAAGCTGCAGTCCCGGTATGATTTGCACACGGCACGCTGTTCGAGAACAACACAGGTTTCTTCTTTTGGGTTTCCTTTTACGACAAGGTGGGATGGCATTCGTGCGCAGCTTCGATCCTACGTTGTCATGGTTAGTGTGACTTCACATGTTGGCGAGGGGTAGTCGGCCGGAGCAGCTAGCGGGCTTGCGTCGGCTGTAGACGGTAGACGGGATGACGCAGTGGAGGCTTGGGGGTTTGCTCTCGAGATGGCGAGCTTTGTTGGAGTGCTCCAGCAGATCAGAAGACCATGTAGCATGCATATTTGGAGCTTTGCACCACAGGCTGCTTCAGCGGAGAGGTGCTGCTCAAACTAAACTGGCGTCCTGATCGATCTGCATCTGCACCCACAAACACGCCTCATCCATGTGCGCGCTGGCCCCAGCATGACGATCAAAGCTTTGACGCTCAGGCGCGGCCTAAGCTGCATGGCATCGTGCTGACGTTGATATGCTTCTGAGACGCAGACGAGACGGCTGCTGAGCCAATGGTTGGCAGAGGGCAGCATGACAGCTCGATAACGAGCGCGAACACAGCAGACGCGCGAGGCGGCGCATCTAGACTGCATGACGGGCTTCAGGGCAGAAGAGCAGCGGGGCAACACTTGGGCGTCGAAGAAGGCTTGAAAGGATGACTAGATGCAGAGGCAGGCTCCTGACGGGGGATGCGCTGGAAACATTTGTTTTGTGCGACTGTGAGCAAGACGCAACTGTCTGGCCCGAGTGATACCGACGGCTGGGGTTGTTTGCTGTCTTTGCCAGTGCAGTGCAGAGTGCATAGTACAGACTGCCGCCTGTTGGTGAGGCCTGCGGTTTCGGAGCACGGGTTCGGGAGCTTGGGCGTGGGTGCAAAGCTGGGGAGGCGCCGCAATTTCAGCCAGGTCCTCCAATCGGCCGCAACAGAGGGTAGTGAGGTGAAGGCAGCGAGATGACGTTGGCTACGCGCGCGGGATTTTCGGCGACGTGCGACGCTGATTTGCCTGTGGGGTGTGCATTTCCTTCCATTTCACGCCCGAGCAGCGCAGTGCCGTGCAGGCTGGAGAGTGACGAGCAGCAGCAGCAGCAGCGTAGCACGTTCGCTTGCGCCTGCCACGGAAGTGTTTACTCATTGCGTAGCCCTCGGGCTGACCGCTCTCTTGCTGCCCGCCTCTGTGCCGGGCCCATGACGTGCGGGCGAGCGGCTCTCCCTTGTCCGCAGCGGCGCCTGAGGCCACTCGCGAGGGCTATGGCCTTGAGCTGGCGCTGCTGGGCTCTGTCGACATGGCCGAACAGGCACGCAGCTTCTCCAGAGTGCCCTCAGTGCAGACAAGCAGTGATGTGCAGCATGGTCGCGCAGGCCATGGCCAGCAGCTGGGGCGTCGCGAAAGGCACGCCGTGGCTGACCTGTTATTGGCAGACATCCCTGTCCATAGGCCGCGCCTTCCGCGAATAGAAGAACCCCGCCCATCGCCCTTCCCCTCTCGCGCCCAACCACAGCTTCTCCTTCCCTCTCCAATCATCCTGCACCACCACGACTAGCCATCAGCATCAACCAGAATCACGAGTCTTGCGCTACAACGCGCTCGTGGGCACAACACGTCAAACCGCACCGGGTACCTTTGTGTATCTGCCTGGCGCTTCCACACGGCCTGCTGCCCAGTGCAAATTGCGTGCGCGCAACTGTCTGCACGCGTCGCTAAGACAAGAGCTGCGTCCTGCCGCCCTCTTGGCCAGTCAACGCGAGTCGCGCTCCTCACCACCACAAAATCTCGTGACTGAAGTTCGCTGCGGCCTGCTGCATCCGTAAGTCCCCCAGCCCATGTGCGTGGTAGGCCTCGTCGACGCCTGCAACGTCTGCTCTTGTTGCGACGCGACTCCATGTTCTCTTGCATTGTCCCTGCGGCTGCGCGACGTTTGCAGCCCGCTCCAAGCCGCCATGCTGCCCCGAGCGCTGTATACCGTCGCGCGTTGCCGGCCTGCCATGCGCTCTTGCTAATCACGCACAGCCAGCACACGGCTCATTAACGCTGCTCGGCTCTGTATCGCACACGCTGCCAGCTGCTTGGACTGAGCCTGTTGTCGACAGCTCGACACCATCACCTGCGCTTCGCCATACTATATCTCTGCGCACTCGCTGGTCGCCCTACCCACCGCTCTCTGGCGCCGCCATCGCCGCCATCCGAGCACGCTCTAGCAACTCCGCTACCAGCGCCTTGCTACTGCCACCGCCACCGCTACCACGCCAGCCAGCATCACCTCGCCGGCGCAGCAATCCACCCATCGTGCTCTGTCGACGTGCATGTGCCGCGCTGATTAAAGTCGGTAAGTGCCTTTATGGGCCTGCATGAACCTGCATTGCCAACGCATCACCTCCAATCGCCCGCCCGCCAACACATGCCTCCCCTCGACCTGCTCCAATTGCTCGACTATCTGTGCCTCGCACTAGCTGACCATCGCTCTCAACTGTCTAGACATCTTCCGCATTCCCTTTGACTGGGTGAAGCCTGAAACGGCCACTTCCCCACACGGAGCGGGCCCTTAGACTGCAGTCCTTCCCATCATTGCCGGCCCACTCTGACCTCTGTGCGAGTGCACCGCCCCAGATCTGACTCGGCACCCAATCGCCATCATTGCGCCTCAAGACCTGCGCTGAGACTACGACCGTGCGCGTCTCGAGCACTTCGCCTCATAAGCGTGGCCATTGACAACGCATCAAGCATCGCCTCTGCCGCGACGTGACCACCTTGTACTGCGCGCCTAGAAACCCACATCTCGCACTCGATCTGCAAACAACAGCCTTCTCCACCTAGCTCACTGTCAAATCAGCCACCGAGTCCATCGACTCAAGCCATAGTCAATCCTCCGTAAGCCTCCACACGCTCACCATACGCGTTATTGGTCGTGTACTAATTTCGGTCCCAGCTCTAGGCTGCCGCTCTCCAACCAGCCTTTACAGAGCCAGCATTCAAGTCGCGTCCCTGCGCGTCCATCGTACCCTCTTCTGCGAATCACACAAGACCTCGTCCCAGGCAACGCACGACACGAGCACTCGCGATTGAGGCTCTTTTCCATTCCGACTAAGGCTTCCACGAGTATTCAGTACCCTGCGCCTGTGACTCCCAGTGGCGTAATACTCACAACAACGCCGCTTCCAAGTCGCGCGCGTCGAGCCTGCCTTGTACATCCACAACACCAACAACAAATATTTCTAACATGACCGACTACGCGCAGTACCAACAGCCCCACCACGGGCACGCGCCTGGACACATCCAGCCCTATGGCGGAGCTCAGAACCCTGCTGCAGGCAACCCATCAATAACGTCACCCACACAACAGCAGCAGATGCATTCCTACCAGCAAACATCGCCAATCCTCCCATCACAGGGATACGGTCAACCTGGCGCGCAACACCAGCAACACCCTCAGCAGATGGGCTACCCACAGCAAGGCTACATGCCCGGCATGCCCCAAGCGTACGGTATGTCGCCAACACAAGCGGCAGCCATGGCCACAGCTGCCGCTGCGGGTCCGGCAGGAGCATACGGATATGATCAGAATGCGATGCATGGACAGCTTGCGCAAGATCCCAGAGCCTCCCCGCGCATGTCTGGAGGGCAATTGAAGCAGGACGTACGCGCTGCCCCGCGGTCGCCTACCGCCGTTTCAGCTGGTATGACTGGACCGCTCGCATCCCAGGTCCAGATGACACCCAGTCAAATGCAACAGCGCAGAATGAGCACCCAGATCAGTAGCCCTGCGATGCAGCAGCCTCAGCCTGTTATGAGTCATGTAGGACCTCGTTCGTCTATCTCAGTCCCACCTCAGATGGCACCGCCACCCCAACATCAACAATCGCCCGAGCTTGTAGCTGGAGCGCAGGCCGAGGAAGCCCCGCTCTACGTCAACGCCAAACAGTTCCACCGAATCCTGAAGCGTCGACTCGCGAGACAGAAGCTAGAAGATGCCCTCCGTCTGACATCCAAGGGTCGCAAGCCATACTTGCACGAGTCGAGACATAACCACGCCATGCGTCGCCCGCGTGGTCCTGGTGGGCGATTCTTGACCGCTGAGGAGGTCGCGGCTATGGACGCTCAAGGCAAGGACGGTGAGACCGACAACAAGGAGAACAACGCTGCACCACCCGCACCCAAAGCCAGGAGCGGAGGCCCCAAGCGCAAGGCTTCTCAGACTCAATTGAAGGCTGGTCCACCCAAGAAGACCAAGGCGCAGCAGCAGAGCATCAGCGAAGAGGACGAGGATGAGGAAGACGATGATCCGGAGGATGACGGTTGAACACCTCAACTCCATACCACACAACTACTTCATGGATCCTTCGGCCTCTTAACCTTTTAATCTTTACTTTTACATTTCTCAACAACCCCACCTTCTTGACGATTTACGACAGCGAGTCTTTCGGGTCAACGGTTGGCTTTTTGCATGTTACCCATATTGTGCGCCTCGATACACCCACCCTTCACCATCAAATTGTCTTAGCAGCAGAACATCCTTTTCAGGGATGGGAACAACACGTGTCGGGCTGGTCTGGTATGGCGCGCTTATACTGTACGGATGGAATCATTGACTACTGCTTTTTGATTGTTGTATTCCCCTCTTGTGCTTTTGTGCTTTACTCTTTTTCTCATACCCCTATACCCCACATTCGTTCAGGAGCTGGATTGGGGGCACGCGCTGGCTAGGGAGCTAGTGCAAGTGGTTATGGTCATAGAAAGGATCAGTCTTCAGGGACGAAAATGGATACCATGTTTGCGACCGGCTGTTCTTGTGCTTGTACCTAGTCTTGACTAACAACAGTGTCAGTCATAGGTTTACTCCCTACCAGATCTATTAGTCGGCTTTGCTCAAACAGAGACCGGCTCAAGACGAGGTACTCTCCTCGAAGCAATGCTGCTGAATTTTTAAGCGCCAGAATGATTGTTTCAAAGCTTTTTCTTGCTGTGGCAGAAAAATGAGACATCTGTTGTCTGATCCAAGCGCGAGTCGAGCAGCTTGCATGTCTGCACCTCACGGCAGAAGTGCACAACGATTTTGGGGGTAGCCGTTTTGAAAATGGGCAGTATTTGCAGAGATTGTAAGAGCAGCGCAAGCACCTGCCGAGCGGGACATGTACTCTGTAATCAACTTTTAGAGGAATGCTAGAAGAGCTTATAAATGAGACTTAAGACTGGTAGCCGCTCCAGCCACGCACGCGTGCTTTGGCCGCAGGGAAAGTCCGGTGGGTATGGATGTGTTAAGTAGACCTAGCAGCATCATCATGAGACTAGGTCTGAGACACATCATATAACCCTGTAGTGATCTCCGCTCTGCCGAAGTTCCAGACTTTCGCGTGGGAAGTTACGAGTGCTGCAAGCCAACTCTCTGCTCATGGTTCCAACAGCAGTTCCTTTAACCAACGATCTGTATCGTAGCAGTCATAAATGACACTTACTCTGGTATACTTTCTTCCTTCGGAGCCATCCTATTTTGTGTGATCGGTATTTGGGAACCAATCCGAAATCTCTGAAAGTAAATCACTTCGCTGTTGCTACACCATCGCCAGTCAGATGCTCATAATTCAGCATTTCCAACGGGCCGTACTACGGTTCGGGCATCAGCTACGGCTTTACCGTTACGGTGAAGATAGTAGAGAGGACAGACAGTAGTGATAACTTCTCAGTTTGACTGGATTACGGTACGTAGTTGCCTACTTAGGTTTAATCGACATACGCCACAGCGTTAATCGGTGAATCAACTCTTAGAGGAGCTGGATTTGGTGCTGCCTTTATTTGCTTCTATTAACTGTGGGCACCCCGAGAGCGCTACTTTCGCTAAACTTCACTGTCACTATCCTAAAAGTATAACAACTATGGCCGTACTATAGTTGGTACTGCTTACAGCTACGCTACGGCTTACACCTTCACTACGGACTATCTGCTTATTCAGGTCGTAGTACGGTACGGTTACTGTCCGTAGTACGGCCTGTGGAGAATGCTGTGCTCATTCCAAGTGGACGGACCTAAACCGGGTTTCTGTCTATTAGAGCAGTCTTTCAATACCAACTTACAGTGTTATAATGAGGCAACTTCCTGTCAGTTGTATTTTTGAAGCTCATACTCGCTTTACTGTTAAGAGATAATCTCCTGACTAGGGCAGAAGAGCATGTACCCTCGTTGCTGTTCTCAAGAATGTTCGTCGGCCTCTAAACCAGGTCCTCCCAGGTGCTACGCATCTGGTTCAGAGATCTGCTTGGCCCTGGCCTTACAATGGCTCGGTCTTGAGTGAGAAGCCAAGTCCTTTGTGTCTTCACAATGCTCTTTTTCCACTATTCTTTTTGTTGCTTCGGACTTACCCCAATACACTGCGCATCGAGGCTTGATAGTCTGACTCGGCGCTGTATTTGCATCTTCCGTTAATGTACCATTGAAACTCCTTGAACACTTACATCTCCGTAATGCCACCCACACCCCGATATCCAGTGCGCCCTCGAACGCCTCGACATACCCCATATAATGTCAATTATGGCAAGTTTCCACCTCAGCCATTCGCTCAAAACAAACACTTCTACGCAGCTAAGGGTGCGAAATCCACCATTACCAAACCCGTCCACCCTAAATCGACAGAATTCCCCGCTACACCTCAAAAACTCAAAAGAATGAGATTCGATCCTCGCAAATGGCAGAACATCCCTCGTCTCACCAACTACCACGGTCCCTGACCGCCAACAAGTGCGTCACAGCTGCCGAACACAGAATTCACCATCGACGACATGGGCGGGAATTGAGCAGCCAAGCAATACCAGAAAAGACAAGGCGAACAGGTCAACGAAGAATACCTTGGAAGGTTCTGCTGGCAAGAAGCAGACTTGGGCCAAGGCATCTACTGTCTGGAAGCCAACTGCAACCACGGCTTCACAGAATGGCCTACTGGGCAGGTATGCTGGCGGGAGCGCTTCGAAATCTGGGCCATCTCTGGCATGGGCCACAGGCTGTACACAAAAAGAAACCCATGGATAGGCTGGAAAGGGACCTGGGAGAAAGACGACATCATCGTCACCTACCTTGGTGAGTTGATTCCCCCGCTCACCGACAACACCGACTACTGCCACGAAGTCACCATCGGACCGGAGTCCCAGAAGACGAGTGGACCCGTGGCGTACGTTGATTCGGAGAAGTTCGGAAACCACGTGAGGTTCTGCAACCACAGCTGTGAGAGCAATGCTAAGATCTTCGAGGCGCGCGTCGGCAAGCAGAGGATCCTAGCACTGAAGGCTACCAAGTGGATCAGGGCTGGTGAGCAGATTTGCATCGATTATGGAGACGATTACTTCAGGAGCAGGCAGTGTTTGTGCGGGTCGGCCAAGTGTAAGTACCCAAACGTAGTGAGTAATATCACGCCTATGGAGGCGCCGAAGTCGGCAAAGAGGAAGATTAAGAAGACGAAGCAAACTAGACAAAACAGGGCAGCTCGCCATGATTCTGTGTTCGATATGAATGTAGAGATGGAAGTGGACGCGGAGATAGATCAATGATAAGCTCGTGCGGTATTCAAATTAGCATGCTAACTGATGTTATCCTTACAGACATAGTTTATTGCACCCTAGCCAATGTTTTGCGTTATATGCGTGAGCACCTCTTCGCGTAGAAATCGTGTTTGGGGGTTGTTGGTATTCGGTGACGGGAACGTTGCATGCTCGTTTAGGCAGGAGCGATGACCGCAAGTATCAGCAGGGATCTTGAGTGCGGACAGCCGCCGCAGCTCCGCGCGTCACCGACCAGCAACAGAGAACGAGGGCTGCATCTGCTCAAATCCGCATCACTTTTCAGCGCAATCCTTTTTCATTGTGCATGTTTGCTTGTACATACCGAGTTCCAGGCTTGAAACATCTTATAGCGCCTCATCGAAGCTTTGCCACAGCTTCTCCGTTGCGTCGCGTCCAGTGTTTCAGCGCGCCAAGCTATTGCCTCCAATTCGATAAGGCTGCAGACGGCGAAGCAGCCAGCTGTCAAATAAGCACGCATCCAATCCATCCTTCACCCTCCACAGTTCCTATCGCGTCTATGCATCATGCGGTATAACGCAGGCCTGCTGCTGCCGGCGATACTGGCACTCGCGCCCTCTATTGCCGCCAAGAAAGATACGCCGCTCGTCGAGACGACTCCGTTCAAGGATGAGCTTGTGAACATCCTCTACTTCGACGACTCGACGGTCGCATTGTTACAGGAGCTGGAGAGTGGGAGAATATGGAGATCCAAAGATGCCGGGAAAGGCTGGAAGCAGGAAAAGGAAATGAACGGAAATGGCATACTCAAGAGCCCGTACGACAACAACGTCGCCACAGTCTTGGGCGAGACAAAACACTGGATCACATACGATCAAGGAGAGAACTGGTCTTCCTTCGAGACGGAGCTTCCACCCTCCCCGGAAGCCCCTCTTAGCTGGCATGCGACAGATTCCAAGAAGATCTTGGTCAACGAGATCGACAACTGCTTCACCGCGCCATGCTTGGGACGCACATACTACACCGCCGATGGCTTCAAGTCAGAACCAAAGCTCCTTATCGAAGACCGCCGTATGTGTCAGTGGGCGAAGGGTTCTGAGAGGTTTCTCATGGACAGTGATAAGCACGATGACCGCATTCTGTGTATCACAAGAGGCAAATACTCGGATAGAACGAAGGACTTCAGACTTCTGACATCTGACAAGTAAGTTGAGACAGGTGCCCAGGGCCTATGGGAACTTGCTAATTGTCATAGCTACTTCAAAGACTTTGACGAGCCCGTAATGTCCTCGGGACGCACCGTACAAGGCATGGCAAACATGGCAGCTGTGAAAGGCTACATCGTTGCAGCTGCCAAATCCGACCACTCAAGCGAACTCACCTTATACGTAACGACCGATACCGACACCTGGCACCATGCTGAATTTGGTGACCACAAGGTCGAGCAAGACGCGTACACGATCCTCGAATCGACGAACTACAGCATCCAGGTCGACGTCATGACATCGAAGTACACCGCAATGGGCACACTATATACGAGCAACTCGAACGGCACCTACTTCACAAAGAACGTCGAGCACATGAATCGCAACGAGCGAGGGTTCGTAGACTTTGAGAAGATTGCCAACATCCAGGGCGTGGTCATGATCAACATCGTCGAGAACTGGAAGGATTACGAGAAGAAGGGTTCGCCGAAAAAGCTGAAATCGAAGATCAGTTTTGACGACGGAAGAACCTTCG
This sequence comes from Ascochyta koolunga, assembly GCA_026119515.1. Lineage (NCBI taxonomy): Eukaryota > Fungi > Ascomycota > Dothideomycetes > Pleosporales > Didymellaceae > Ascochyta > Ascochyta koolunga. The sequence goes on along the minus strand of JANLCG010000002.1, from coordinate 1,128,931 downwards.
AAAAGCTTGAAGTCAAGGGCAAAGACAAGGAGTTACATCTTCACTCGGTTACAAACTTGCACAACAGTGGCCGCGTGTTCTCCAGCTTGGCCCCTGGTATGGTTATGGGTGTAGGTAACACCGGAGACCAGCTGGGCAAATACAGCGACGGTGATCTATATGTCTCGGACGATGCCGGTCTTACCTGGGAACTGGCTCTCGAGGAAGCGCACAAGTACGAGTTCGGTGATCAGGGCTCGATCTTGGTAGCGGTCTACGATGAGGGTGATACTGACAAGGTCATGTATTCCCTCAAACACGGACGTAAAAACACCTGGAAAGAGATTGACATCGGGTACAAATTCCGCGCTCGCGAACTCACTACTCTTCCCGACTCAACAAGCCAGAAGTTCATGCTCTATGCATCCAAGAAGAAAGATGGCGGCGGCCGCGAGCATGTCATCATCCATCTTGACTTCTCTGAGCTCCACGAACGAAAGTGCGAAGACAAAGACTTTGAAGACTGGTCAGTTCGCAAGGAGGACGATGGAAAGCCAAGTTGTGTCATGGGCCACAAGCAGTTGTTCAAAAGGCGCAAATGGGATGCTGACTGCTTTGTTTCTGAGCCATTCAAGGACCCTACGCCACATTTCGAGCCCTGCGACTGCGACGCAGCCAGAGACTACGAATGTGACGTCAACTTTACACCCAGCGGAGAGGGCAAGGACAAGAAGTGTGAACCTTCTGACCAAGTGAGAGTTCCTGCGGGTGCTTGCAAAGGCGACGACAAGACATACAAGGGTAGTTCGGGCTGGAGAAAGATCCCTGGCAACCAGTGTAAGGGCGAGACCGAGCGAGACAAGGAAGTTGAGAGGCCCTGCAGTGATGCAGAGAAGCCGCCGCCGAAGAGCGACAAGATCACCAGTGAAATCACCAGGTTCAAGGGCAGCAACTTCATGGAACACTACTATTTGGAGCGCGACACGCAGAACAGAGAAGACAGCGACAACGCCAGAGATCGCGACGAGACCATTGTCCTACTCACGTCCGAACGCGAGGCTTACATCACCCACGACCATGGCAAGAAGTGGAAGAAGGCTGTTGACGACGAGATTGTGCGGATTTATCCCCACACCTATGAGAATAACTACGTCTACTTCCTGACCGCTTCCAAGAAGGTGTACTACTCGGAAGACCGTGGCCTAAAGGACAGCATCCACACTTTCGAAGCTCCTGTCATGCCAAACACGCAAATGCTTCAGATCCTGCAGTTCCACCCAAAGCAGAAGGGCTGGCTCATATGGCTTGGTGGCGAACACTGCGAGAAGCTGGGCGACAAAGAGTGCCACACAGTCTCTTATGTCTCACAAAAGAACGGTGTTTCTGGAAGTTGGGAGGCTATGCTTCCCTACGTTAAAAAGTGTGCTTTTGTCTGGCGCGAAGCCGGCCGCGACGTCAAGGAAGAGAAAGTCTTCTGTGAGCAGTACACCAAAGAGGAGATGGGCGCCCCAGTGGAGCTTATCTCAAGTGATGATTGGTTTAAGAAGAAGGAGGTTAAGTTCGAATCGGTGGTTGAATTCGCAACCATGTCCGAGTTCATCGTCATTGCGACGAAGGGCAAGGATGGGAAATCATTGGAACTCTCTGCCAGTCTGGACGCCAACACTTTCGCTGAAGCCAAATTCCCTCCCAAGTTCAACGTCGATCACCAGACAGCATACACTGTACTTGACAGCTCCACCCACGCTATCTTCCTTCATGTCACAGTCAATCCCCGCCCTGACCAGGAGTACGGTTCCATCATCAAAAGCAACAGCAACGGTACTTCGTACGTCATGAGTTTGAATGGTGTAAACCGCAACACAGAAGGCTACGTCGACTTTGAAAAGATGCAGGGTCTGGAAGGTGTCGCACTTGCCAACATAGTTGCCAATGTCGATGAGGTTAACAACGGCGCCAAGAAGAGGAAGCAGACTCGTATCACCCACAACGATGGTGCCGAGTGGGCACCTCTTGAGGCTCCTGAAAAGGACTCGGATGGCAAGAGCTATAGCTGCGATGTGTCAAACCCCAGAAATGCGGTCTGCACATTCACGGATACACCGAGCGCTCGGATCCTCGTGAAACCTACTCCTCCCCCACAGCTGTTGGTCTCATGCTGGGTGTGGGCAATGTTGGCTCTGAGCTTGCTACCCTTGGTGAATCCAGTACGTTCATAACCACTGACGCTGGCATCACCTGGAAAGAGATCAAGAAGGGTGCATACGCTTGGGAGTTTGGTGACCAGGGTTCAGTCATTGTCATTGTCCGTCGTGGCGAAGACACTGATCATCTGTACTACTCGCTCGACAGCGGCGACAAGTGGACCCTCTACAAGTTTGCCGAACATGCTGTTCGTGTCGACGCCATTACCACAGTACCTAGCGATACCTCTCTGAACTTCCTCCTGTGGGGTAAGGACGGCAAGGAACTTGTCGCTATCAACGTCGACTTCTCCGGGCTGGAAGAGTTCTCGAAGAAATGTAACCTGGACGAGAAGAACCCTGGAAGCGGCGACTACGACCTCTGGACGCCCCAGCACCCCATGCAGCAAGACCAGCCCGAGTGTCTCTTCGGGCACGTAGCGGAATACCACCGCAAGAAGCGCGATGCCAAGTGCAGAAACGGTGAGCGAATCGACCACATGCACGATATCGCCCGTAACTGCACATGCACACGCCGTGACTTTGAATGTGCCTACAACTACGAACGCCAACCTGGCGGTGAATGCAAGCTCATTCCGGGCCTTACTCTCGAGGACCCCAAGGCCGTCTGCTCAAAGGGCGCTCGCGAGTACTGGGACAACAGCGCATTTCGCAAGATCCCGCTCTCGACTTGCGAAGGTGGGCAGGAGTTTGGCCACGTTGGGGCGCCGCACCCTTGTCCCGGCTTCGAAGAGGAGTTTGAGAAGAAGCATGGCATTGGTGGCTTTGCCCTTTTCCTCGCTATCGTCGTGCCGTTTGTGGCGGCAGGTGGCATTGGGTATTATGTGTGGAGGAATTGGAGTGGGATAGGCAAGTTCGGTGCTATTCGCCTTGGTGACACGGGAGGTGGATTCGATTCGGAAGCGCCATGGGTCAAATATCCAGTGGCTGCGGTTAGTGGGCTTGTGGCTGTAATTGCTGCAATTCCTATGCTTGTTGGCAGTTTGTGGAGAATGGTTTCTGGTGGCCAAGGTGGTGGAGGCTACGGTGGTCGTACGTACACGAGCAGAAGCTCCTTTGCCAGAGGCAGGGGTGACTATGCAGTCGTAGACCCAGACGAGGGTGAGCTACTGGGCGACGAAAGCGACGAGGAAGTGTAGGCTGTGATGTCAGCTCTGATGAGTTTAGTAGATTAGTGGGCACCGAGGAAATCTGCGACTGGCGGTTGAATACTAGGTGTTGCTATAGAGCCGGGGTGTTAGCTGTACATTTTCATTGTAACAAATCATTGTGTGGCACTGTTGAACTCTCGTTCCCTCCTCACATGGTTCGAATCGAGTACCTCGCGAGTCAGCCATTCCGGATATTTAGGTAAATTTGCGACGCCGATGGGGAAGTACTTGTGTATTTGCAGTCGATACACACCGCTTCTGCTTCTATTATCGGAGAATAGATGAGGCGGATCGAGCCATGCGGAGGAACGGTGCCTTTCTCGTTAGGCGATGCGGCGTAGCTAGATTGGTCGCATGACGAAGGCTAGGATCGTCAATTAGAGCATCCAGCTGCCTGGTTTTGATGAGGCGCAGCCCAGGCCACTGTGGGTGTTAAAACAACGTCCCTCGGCCGTTCTGAATCGCATGAAAGTGCTAGAAACAGATTTCATGCCGTGCTACTTGACAGGTGGTGGTTGGCAGCTGTCAATGCCGCACAAAACAAGCACGTGACGGATTCGTGGTGCAAGAAGAAAGACCCTGACGCTGGGGACTCCGGAGACCATGACCACTGGGGGACGTGAACGACTGTTGTGCCAACCCCCGTGTCTATGCGTTGCACGGGTGGAGGCGTTCATGCTGTGCAAGCAACGGACGTTCTCACAGCAGCAGCAAGTCATGCTCACTGTCTCGAGTCCGAGAAGAGAGACGGTCCTCATCTCGTCGTCGTCCTTAATCAGCGATGAAACGACGGCCAACGCAGGTGTGGCTCCTAGGTGGCTCAAAGTGTCTGCGTATACATGGGGTGGCCGGCGAAGGAGTACGGAAACGGCTTGCGTCAAGACCGCACGGGTCTCCGGCAGCGAATCGAATTGGGAATGAAGGCCGATCCTGTGCCACAGGTTGCGGGTGGCTCAGGCACAGGATTAGTCGTTGGACGCCACGGATTAATTTCTCGCAGCACATTGAGGAGTCGTAGACTGAATGCGCCAGGGGCCCCTTGGCTGTGCGTTGCTGAGCCTGTCGAATTGAGTGCGAGTTTATGCGGGCGGAGCGTGGCCGATGGCGCTTGCCGAGTTAGGTCACCGCTAGCCCCTGTGTTTCAGACCGACACAGCCAATCAGCCTCATGGCCCTGAGGCTCACCGTGTAGGGTGCTGCGGCCATACGCGTCGACGTCTGTTGATCTGTTGGCGAGCGTTGCTGGGATTTTGTGCACGCTCGTTGTACCTCTGTTCGAGACGCCACCAGCAGCGCCATGGGCGCCAGCGCTGTTCCACTGCATCTTCCCCTCAGCAACAGCTGGAAGGGCTTGTACAATCTCCCAAGGCCCCAATCGTGCACCAGGACCCGGCTGCCGTGCTCGCTTCGCACTTACCAATGCCACCGCCGTTCCTGCTTGACAGCCTGAAGCAGGCCAACAGCCTTGGCCCATGGATAGCGCTGGTGAATGAGGCATGGTCGGCCGCGGGAGCCACTCGACCGCCAAGCTGTTTCAAATGCGGACAACTCTTCGCTGAGCTTGGTACTTGTGGCCTGGAAACTTGTGACGAGTACATGAGCGAAGCCCCATGCTCCTCCTTCTCCAAGTCTTGGTCATTCTTTCCTCTCACAACTCTCAATCCGTTCTTTTCTTGAGAGCACTCATCTTCATTCTTTAGGTGTGCTTGCCCTGCGGTAGTTTACCTTCTTTTGACAGCTACCCTCACTTCCTTCACTTCATTTCTCGTCTCGAGACTTTTCTTCTCTCGGCCGCATCCTTTTTCACCTACAAACGTGCTGTGCACGTCTTGGCTCAAACGCGCAACTCCTCATACTCGTCCCGCCTGACACAGGATCTCTACGAGCTATTGTTGCTCGCGCGTTGATGTAAGTCTTCAAGTTTCAATAGTCTAAGGCTACCACGCTCGCCTGTCACTTCCCTATCACTACTCCACACCGTGTTGTGCGAGGCCACGGGCTGTCTCAACTCCGTCTGGCTTACGCCTCATCAAATCTCCGTTGCCTTCTTCCAATGCCTTGGAGCCTGGGCGGGGTTCTTGCCGTTTCAATGCATGCCATTACCGTTGGTTGGCAAGTCTTTATACAACAAACACTGACATCAAGTAGCGCTCTTTATACACTTTCACTCCCTCTCACCAAGACGGCCACACGCTCCTTCTCTCTCACACCTTTTACCGGATCAGGATCCCGTTCATAATTCAAGATGAGAACTACTTTCGCCATCACTGGTCTATTGACCCTTGCCTCCACCGTCTTCGCTGCAGGTGAAGGCCTTATTGGCAAGACTCCTTCCAAGTTCGGCAACCACTCCACTGAGACCAAGGAATACATCATCACTTTCATGCGCAATGAGACCGCCCAATTTCGCGGTGTGAAGAAGTACCTTGAAGAACTAGAGCTCGAGGACAATGATGGCGATATTCTCAAGTGGGAATCCACCAACGACTGCATCAAGGTCATGGTCCTGAACATCTGCGATACTCATGCTCAGGCCCTTGCCAACTACACCGAAGTCAGCGTTGTTGAACAGAAGGCCTCCGTAAAGTCCTTCGCGCAAAAGTCTGCCGCTCCCTGGGGTCTGCAACGCATCTCTAGTGACGCTGGTGCTTCCGGATCACCTCAATCCCAGGACTTTACCTACACTTTCTCCGACGAGTCCCTCGGTGCTGGTGTTGACATTTATGTCATTGACACTGGTGTGCGAACGACGCACGCTGTCTTCACTGGCCGCGGCACCCAGGGTTTCTCCGCTACTGCATCATCTGTCGATGGTGACGGTCACGGCACTCACGTTGCTGGTACTGCTGGTGGCGCCAAGTTCGGCGTCGCTCAGGGTGCCAACATCATTGCTGTCAAAGTCCTTGGCGACGATGGCTCGGGCTCTTCCTCTGACACCATTGCTGGTATGGACTGGGTCATCAGTAATCACCAGAAGCGCAAAACCCAGCCCGGTTTCGTCGGGTCTATCATGAGCATGTCTTGGGGTCTCCAGGCGACTGCCCAGTCTGTCGACGAGGTCATTGCCAGTGCTAGTGAAGCTGGTATCCACGTTTCTGTTGCTGCCGGTAACGATGGTGTCGACGCTTGCAGTTCTACTCCCGCTCATCTCGGTGGAAGCAACTCAAATGTTGTCACCGTCGGCTCAGTCAATATCAACAACGCGGTCTCAACTTTCTCTAACATTGGCAAGTGCGTTGATATCTACGCCCCTGGCGAGCAGATTCTCAGCGCGTGGAGCACCGGTGATAACATTATCAATTTCCTTTCCGGTACCTCCATGGCCTGCCCCCACACAACCGGTGTCATGGCCACGCTCATCGCTGCCGATCCCACTGGTCTTGGCCAGAACCCCGCTGCGCTCAAGAAGAAGCTTCTCGAGACTGCCCGCACCAGCAAGGTTTCTGGCAATCTCGGCGGCAGCGCCAACCTGCTCCTCAGCAACGGTGTCAACGGCAGTGCTGCTGCCCGCCTTGTCAAGAACTACGTTGTTCCTGAACGCAGCGGCAGCCCTGCTGCCCGCGCTGCACAGAAGATCAACAATGGCGACCTGGAGAGGTGGGTCGTTGTTTCTGACGACGCGACTCTGAGGTTTTAGAGCATTACGTACACACAGCGTTTGGCATGATACCCTTTGTCGTTAAGCAGTTAAGCACAGTACGAAAAATTCTGTCTTCAGCGTTTCCTCAAGTCGGAGTAGTCTAATAATTTCATTAAGCATGGCGTGGTTCTCTCTCATATTTCCAAGATCTTCTCCTCCCGGAGGCATGTGGTGGATGCTTAATATTCGATGTCGATACTTGGCCCTGTACATGTATTGACTACAAAAGTAGTACGAGTAGATGAACAAGATGCAGTGCATGCATCTTAACAGGTTATGTCTTTCCGGCCATAATAGATACCATCGAATCAATAAACAAACCACATCAAGATTTGCAGGCCCTTCTCCGGTGATTGTGATCATCCAAATTGATCTTCAGAGCCGATTCGACACTATGTTGATCGCGGTCAGAACCACGCATCGACTTTCGCCGGTCTGCATACGTGATCTCGTATGCAACTACCCATAGCAAAATCTCAAACACTCGCCTATCTCAACATCCAAGTATATTCCAGCTCTTTTCTGCTTACAAATTTGCGCCCCACTCACACGGCAGATATTTCATCCATAAAGTGCCAAGTCATCGCACCAATACGCGGCCCACCGTCATGAGACAGACAAAGGCTGGGAGCTAGAGTGAGGCTCCACGACGTCCACGTCAGGACGTGTGGGTTGTGCCGATGCTGGTGGTGATCAGACGGCGTGGCGTTTCGATGAAAGTTCGCCTCTCAGAACCTTTTCAGAGTCACGTGCTTTGAAGTGCCATGACTCTTGTTCATTTTTCAGCTGAGGAACAAGAGAAACAGAGGCAGATTATCTATGTCTGCACTACTCTATCTGACGTGGTGAAGAATATCTGCAGTAAGTGGGTCTGAGGGTGAGGTTGACTTAGCGCTGAAAGGCTCGCTCCTTCCCAAGCCATCGAGCTTTTGAGAGCGCGAACAACACTTCACAAGTATCGACATTGACGCGCTTTAACGAGAATTGTGACATTGCATCTGAACTGGAATATGATTGAATCTTATATACGGCTTTAACACCCATATTGCCTCGGGCGGTGTCTACCGGTGCAGCGCGCGTATCTGCAGCTAAGCGCCAACCCAGCGCTTCCGTTACACATAGCCGCCAGCTAGCAGGTTCTAATGCTAAGATGAGCAAACACTTAGACTATATTGGGCAATCTTCAGATCCTTCGTCGCGATTGTCTTCTGTTATGGCGCCGACTCTGCATTGCGAAAACTTCCTGGCGCCTTCCGGCAAATCACGGCACCTCATTCGCCATTCTACGAGAACGACGATATGCAGAGCTGCTGTGCCGCCCCCATGTAAAGCAAAGTAAAGATGTATATGCTGTGCCGCAACTGCTAGTAGAAGTGTGTGGTCATTAAAGTTCTGAGTATCCCGCAGGTACTTCCTGCATGCCCGAACTCGTCCAGGTAGCGAGAGGAATAACTTTGCGACCATGTCTCTAGAACTTGAGTCAAGATTTATCAAACGAGGAGTGTGGCAGGTCAGAAGCTTTCTGTTATAGAATGACAGCTGTATTGATGATTGCTTAGGACGGACATCTCTCGAGGTTCTATGATGGGGCAGACCATTACCATTGACACAAGAACTGGCAATTTGCTAGTTGCCTTACTTGCTGTACTTTCGACCATAGGTACCAGCTCTCGGATCTCTATTACAATGTAAGCTAATGAAGCTCAGGTGCCGTTCATCTGTGGCATCTTGTCACGTTCATGATACACCAGCTGCGCGCCAATGGGAAGTCAACGGATGCACTGTTCCGCCAGCAGCAGGCCCTGTTACGCACCTTACCGGCACCGAGTGCTGTAATGACCGACACAGCCAAGCTGTGGTGGGCTTGGAGAAGCAAAGCCAGACGTCCTTTCCTACGGTCACTCGTCCTCCTGCTCGTGGCTCTACTGTTCGTGGCATTCAGTGGAGCTGCCAGTGTTTTCTCATCGCTCGTCGTTGATTCCAGAAACCTTGTCGTTCTTGTTGATAGCCCAGATTGCGGATGGGCATCCACTCAGCGCATCTTCGCTGGAGAATATGTCTACCCTGTCAAAGCTGCCTCCACGCCTTACGCCAGTCAATGTTACAACGCAACAACAATCAATGAAACACTCCCCGCTGCATGCAACGTCCTTGTACAGCGCGAACTGCCATTCCAGATGCGGAATGTACCATGTTCTCTCGGCAAAGATGTCTGTCAAGACACTCATGGTATTGAGTTCGACACCGGACTCATTGACGTCGGACCTGCTTTCGGTCTTGACCTATCCACCTCCAACCGAGTGCAGTTCCGCAAAAGGACAAAATGCGGGATCCTTTCTTTCAAGAGACCCTATGTGCAGGGTGTACTCGACAGCATTGGTCCAAGTGGTCAACCCACCGGCAACGTCTCGACGTCACCGCAGTCTTTGAAATTCCAGTATGGGACAAAGTTCCCGTTCGGCACTCCGAATACAACATTTGGCCTTGATCTGAACGAAGCATATTATCTAAAAGACTACACCTTGCAGTATGTCTAGATATCTAGCCTTGTTGTACTATACTAAAATCATTGTAGTACCTTCTACAACTACAGCAACCCCAAAGCACCTGTCGGGTCCAGCTTCTCTCCTATCTCAGAACTTGAGCGCGAAAACAGTACTTTGGTCCTAATCTACGTGGGTTCCAACTCAGTCTCCTACAACAGTCCAGTGAACGATCCGTTCTTCAATGCAACTCAGCCGATCGAAGCTACTTTTGTCAACGCTGGAGGCGAGCTTGTATCGAAGCCAGTGTACATCTCGAACCATGAAGGCCAATTCATGGGTTGTCAGGATCAAGTCAGTATCACGCCTTGCACTACATGAGTCTGAACTAACTATATGCAGTACCAATTCTGCTATGCACGACCAGGCAAAGAAGACTACTGCACAGATTTAAACGAGCTTCCTCTCAGTGTGTATCTTGGAAATCTGCCGCTCCCTGCAAACGTCGACTTCAGCATGTTTCCGGTGCAAACGGTATACAACGCACAATCCTCAGGTTGCTTGCAACTTCCTCCTACGTCTTCAACATGGCAACGGTACCTACAGACCTTTTAGCTGGGTCCCTTGAAAACCCCGATAGAGAAGAAGGACTCCCTAACGATCAATGGATACGCGAATTAACACGTTGGGAGAGGCAGATCCTGGCGTCCCTTCAAGTTGCTTTCTTGGACTACGCGATAGGTCCAGAGAACAGGGATACAGCGGCAGGTGTGCACATCACTCCAGGAAACGAGTTCGAAAGACAGCTATGTGGAATGCAAAAGATGAGGAAATCCGGTGATGTCGTGTAAGCCCTAACGCCCACTTCTCCCCGCGATACTAGACTGACTGACTGACCATCTCAGCAACATCAACGTATTCGGCCTCGCCTTCATAATCGCCTTCTCTCTATTCGTCGCCATCCTCGACATCACAATACTGCGCATCATGATCTTCCTGACGAGATTCCGACGAGCGCTAGGTCCGCGCATCGACCGCTGGATCCAAGACGGCGTATGGCAGCTGCAGCGACGAGCATATGAGGGCGAAGGGTATCGCGGGTGGACGGATCTAGAGGCCGATATCCCGCTCACGTACGAAAAGAAATTGAAGGACTTGCCCATTCTTTGGTTGCCCGGCAAGAGTCCCGTTGCGAGGAGCCCCGTTCTGAGGGATCCTGCTGTGAACTATGGTGAGATGTTTGAGTCGACGTCAACCTTTCCGCCTCCGTCACGGTCGCTGAAACAGGGTGGCACAGAGACAGTAGAACCTATTCAGGGGGAAGAGGGAAGAGGGCTTGGATTGTTAGGGTTCTTTAGAAGATGATTATGGGTATCCAAAGTAAATACATACCAATAATCTCCATGATTTGCGGGCCCTACATGCCAGAACTGTTCAGATTAGGTCAAAGGAAATATGCGGCAAGCCCATTAAGTGCACCACCTACCTACAGGTCATCTCCAAAAAACAGCTTAAACACAGCAGCTCAGGAGAGTGCCTTCTGCATCGCAAAGTCAAGTTCAAAAAGAACAATCTTGCAATGTTTTCATGTTCCCAATGATCATAAGTGATGATGGTAGAGGTGCTGGGAGCAAAAAGATCCTGAAGCAAAAAGATGTGGACTGGCAGGTGATCGAAACCTGGACCTCCCGCAATTGGATTCTTGTACTAGCTCACAAGTGAACCAACCATGATGCAAAGCGGGCGCTCTACCACTGAGCCACAAGCCCGACATTATACAACCAATAATCCGAAGTAATCAAGAAGTATCACTTCATCTGATGAACAAAATTGAAATTTTAAAAATTACTTCGTCAACAATTGAGGTTAAGTGGCGGAATTCTAGGCATATCTCCTACTAATAAGCCAGACTGCTTTGAGGAAATACGCTGCGGGCTCTATGCGGGTCTGTATTGCTAGTGTAGTGGGCCGGACGCACAGCCACAACTTGGCGCGTTACGGACGAACCACACGTCAGCTCCCGAACACAGTTGCGCCCAGCTCAGTAACAACACAAGACATTCTTCCAAACACACCCAACTAGCCTGACAATTCAATCGTGACACGGACTGACGCCCCGCATCCCTTCCTACCGCTACTGCCGACAATTCACTTGGGCTACGTTGCCTGCGCACTCGCAGCTCGCATTGAGCTTCCTAAGCTTCCAAAAGCTCTGTGACGACCACACACCGGCACAATGGGATCATTAGCGACATACTTCATGGACGTGGTATATTCGTTCACGAATTGTATGGTGTGCTTTCCGAGCTCTCCACAACTCAAGATCAATAGCCGGAGCTTCAAGATACTACGGTTGCTAGGCGAGGTAAGCAAGCTACGTTTCCTATCTTTTTGTACTTACAATTGACACCTTGGTCCCAGGGCGGATTCTCATATGTGTACCTCGTACAAGATAACTCGAATCAACAACTTCTTGCGCTCAAGAAGATACGATGTCCCTTCGGGCAGGAGAGCGTCAGCTTGGCGTTGAAAGAGGTGGAAGCATATACGTTGTTCTCGCCGCATCCTAACATCATACATTCGATTGACTATTCAGTCGAAACAGACAAGTCGGACCCTTCGGCGAAGACTGTCTACATCCTCCTTCCATACTACCGTCGCGGTAACCTACAAGACATGATCAACGCAAATCTGGTCAACCACACAAAGTTCCCTGAGAAGAGGCTGATGGTGCTTTTCTTAGGAGTTTGCAAAGCGCTAAAAGCTATGCATCAGTACAAAGTTAAGGGCGGGCCAGGCGGTGCGAAGAGTGACAGCAAGGCCAATAAGGTTAGAAGAGACGCAGCGCGCGCTGATGCCGAGGCAGCACAGAGCATGGAGATGCGGCCCAGCAGAAGACACCACGAAGGCGACGACGAAGACGATGAGCAAGCAGAGGGTCTTCTAGAAGAGAGCAATGTCACAATGGCACAAGAAGGCATTGCGCCGGGCGGAGAGAGGGCGTACGCGCATCGCGATATCAAGCCTGGTAAGTATTGACGATCTGAACGCGTGTTCTATGTGCTGACCTGTGCAGGCAACATTATGATTGACGACGACGGCAAGTCACCCATCCTCATGGATCTCGGATCATTAGCACCCTCACCAACGCCAATCACCTCCCGCTCGCTTGCTCTGCAGGTTCAGGACACAGCTGCCGAACACTCGACAATGCCCTACCGCGCTCCAGAGCTGTTTGACGTGAAAACTGGTTCTGTCATCGACACAAAGGTTGACATCTGGTCGCTCGGCTGCACCCTCTACGCCTGTCTGGTCGGCAAATCACCATTCGAGTCCAGAAGTGACGAGACGGGTGGAAGCCTGAGTATTTGCGTGCTTGGCGGCGATTGGAGATTCCCAGATGAGGGCCCACAAAGAGGCAAGCAGAAGCAGCCAGCAGACAGCGAGAGCATCAGCGATCCCGTCAAGGATGTTGTGCGGAAGTGCTTAATGCTGGAACCCAGCGAAAGGCCTGACGTAGATGAGCTGATCAGTATCGTGGAAGACGTGTTGCAAAACCTGCCTGAAGACGGATCGGAAGACTAAGCGTGATTGACAGAGCCAACATCTTAACGACTCTGTATGACTATGCGTGCCCCAGGCTGATAGTTGCTCGATTTCTGAGGGATTTAGCATGAATAATATACCCGTTCGAAGATACGTCGTTTTTCTTAGACAACTTGCAACTCCTCGGTGGTGTCCATGAAGTGTTTCTGGCTTCAGTCGCAATTTCAATGTTTCGGACGCATCGTCCTACTCACTCTCTCTGAAGTAGCCCCTCCGCCACAGCGACAAAAACATTCAGATTCTCGACCAAGCCCTCTCTCTCTCTCTTTCTCTCTCTATATATTTTCTCATTGAGGCAATCTCAAAAGACTTTAAAAGACTGTGCACTGATACCCAATTTCAAAACGGTTAGTCCTGGTAGCCTTTCCAACTTGGAATTGGGTACCTTTACATCGTCTATACAAGCGAACAGACTTAATCGTTTCATTTCTCCAAGGTACTCGCAGGAAAGAGTGAGCAAATCTCGTCAGTTTTTCTCTAGGGAAAGTTAACACTGGGTTGCGCGATAGAAAAACGAAACAAAGTAGTCCCATTACCTACTCGCGCACTTTTTGGTTCGAACAGATCATTGACGACGCTAGTCTTGCTTACTGTCCCGTCGATTAGAATAATTGCTTGATTCGAGGCTGCCCTTGTGGTTGCCAAGTATGTAGACATATATCTCGTCGTGGAGCTCAGCTAGAAGCAAAACTGTAAAAATTTACGAAGTAATGTGAGTATTTTTCTTCTACACTATTTCCCAACCCTTCATGTAGTAGATGCTTGCTTAGGTAGGATCTTGCGGGCCTGTGCATCTGCTAGTCGTATTGCCGGGCTGATAGAGGCCTTGGTGTGTTTCTACGCATCTCTCGTGGTGAGGTGTGACAGCACTGTAGATGTCGTTGACGAGTAGGTGAGACATAAATTGAAGTACTCGAAAGCGGAAGCACGCCAGTGCAGGCGCCTTTACATCTTTGCACGTCCCTTTTGCTCACTGCAAACACCCATCAAGGCCTAAACAACATTCCACAATCTGGCAGAGCCGATGTTCTTCGAAAACAGTCCTCTTCCACTTCTGTAGAGTTGATCGTAATCTTGTTCTCAAATTTCCTTCATTTCTTCTCAAGCAAGAACTACAAGCTCGCCTTGTTTGGCCCAACCCCGTATCGCAATCTGACTTAGCAAAGTGCCCCAAAAGTTTTGCAGCAGGTACACAATATCATTCTTGTGTGAAGTGAGACCCTCGAAGGGGTTCAGAACCTGGAGTTGATACCGGCTGGCGTGCTTTCGTGATGACAATGAACCCCAACCCTGCAGAGCTCCGTGAATACAAGGCACATACCATCGCTAATTTCAACAATAGATGGGGAGCCGTACAGTATGTAGGTGCCCAACAGACCATCGGCTTCCGAGTGTTGCAGGTGCTTCTGGCATGCAAGTTTCCAACGGTCGAATGCGTCAGGGCGATCAAGGATCTTGGCTTAACAATAGTACCTCATATATCATCAGTTCTTCTGCCAGCACGCTTCCAGGAAACTCACACCATATTGTGTACCTTCAATCACAAAGTCATTACACCAGGCCGATCTATGCTCTGCTCGACATCCATCTGCCATGACTATAGCCATTACATCAGCCACTCGCCATCGATGTGCGCGCAGCAATGCTGCAGAGGAAGACTTTTCCCTGCAAACATTTTCGCATTGATGTGCCAATGTTTGCACTTATTATTCAGACTTATCCAACCACAGATATCGAAGCTGGTCGTTATAGAAGCGTCGATGTCCGTAGTTAGTCCTAGGCTTTCGTACGGTAGCTTCAACGCTCATCAAGAGCACTCTCTCGAACAGGGCACTCTCGCCAACATTTGCACAGAGGAATGTAGACAACACCATAGCTCCAGAAGAGTTACCGGCAGCAGTGATGTCATTGCAGTCACCACTGAAGCCAGCAATGTGTTTCTTGATCCAGCGAACAGCTTGTACCACGTTTTTGTAGCCAAAGTTTCCCTTTGCGTCTACCTCATCACTTGCAGATTTCCAAACATACCGGGACAATAATTGGTAGAAACTGCAATAACAGGCCTGCTTAAGCCTGCGCTTCTCTCGACAAACCTTCGCGAGTCATATTGCGGCCAACTGTTGGAGCCAATACTGAACCCTCTTCCATGCACTCAAAAGAACACTGGCAATGTGTTTGTGCGCCTCATTCGATAGGCAGGGTTTGAAATAATGATTTTGAGACTGAGGCGATCAAGCTAGTTTATCGTTTCTGTCTACCCTTGGCCATCTTCGTAAGACAATGCGATACGCGTGCCTCCGAGTAAAGCTAGATCCAATCTATGGCCTCCACGTTTCTGCGGATACGAAGGTCCAAACCTAGTTGCATCTAAGGCTCTATCAATCCAGTATGGAGGGGTTTCGTTCAATACGGAATATATTTGAGGTCCCTGTATTGAATGACTGATTTGTCGTGCTTACCACGCAGAGAGCAGTGTAGTGTCGAATGCTGGAGGACGTCTCGGCCATCGTTCATGGCCGATACTCAGGAATACAGGGGTAGATTGGAACGAGCAGGTCTGGAGCGGCAATTCCTCGGACTACAACCTCAACATAAAAATATATACTATAGTGGTCATGATAGCCATCCTCAACTATAGTCCCACATGACCGCTCTGAGGCCCTCCTAGTACCGCATAAACTGGTGAACTTTGACTGTACTATCCCAATTAGGAAGCCTTGCAGCTTTTAGTAGTAGGTAAGTCTTTATATAAACCAAATTAAAGCTCTTAATAAGAGGATTCTAATGCACCTACTTATAAGATAATAGCATGTAGTAGTAGAGCGCTACAAAAGAAAATAACTGCTCCTGCCAAGCGTTTTAGTGTTCCCGCTGTGGGTGGGGAGACAGCATCTTTCTCTGCTAGCCAATTAATGACCCTCACCGCCCTCCTGCTTGGGATGGTACAGTTAAAGTTCACCAGTTTATGCATGCTAACAGCTGACCTTCACTGCAACGCAGGTCCGAGTAGCAAATCAGCCCGCTGCAGCAAGAAGAACCAGCAATTCTACATCAGTTTTACATCAATTTTGAATTGAGGAGCAAAGATAGTGATGAATGAATGTTGGTGTATTCACAAAGTTGATTGGGAGTTCAGGTATTGCTGTCGACGACTTGACTGCATCAATGGCGCAATTTCGCCTCGCACCGACGTCGGCTCATCATTGACCGCATCCTACAACCACCCATGCCCATCATCGGGCTAGGCATAGGAGCTTCGCATACCGCTAAGCTTTTCAAAGCAATGATAGGATCGGATAGTGTATATTTCCGAGGTCTCGGTCAAGCAACAACGGTCTGCTGATGACAGCTGCCAGGGTTTCCGGAACGACGTCAATTATTTCACAACGGACGACTCGGAACGATTGCCGACGTACGAAATTCCCCAGATGGCGTCTAGGCAAACAACTTTTCGTGCAATGTCTGATGCAACCTTCATCCACTTCCTCCCGCTAGGCCAAGATGCGGAGTGCGGGTGAACTGCGGCAAGCTCGTTACGGGGCGCATGCATCGCGCAGGTGTGATGATGCGGTCTTGAAATCTGAGCAGCCATACGGGCATATAAGATCGATTCCTTGCTTAAAAACTCAATTTTGACTCTAACCTCGCGAAAAGCAAGGTAGGCAGCACAATGAAGTCCTCTGACCTTGTCGCTCTGAGCGTCGCTCTCTTCTCTGGCCCATCGCTCTCTCAAGGCTATACCAACCAGTCAGAGGTACCTCTATACGGTCAAAGTCCGCCAGTTTATCCCAGTCGTAAGTTGTTCTCGATGGCCAGCCCTGTCGACCTTCAATCTGCTAAAAGATATGATCTAGCAAGCGGCAATGGCTCAAGTTCGTCGTCATGGGCGACAGCATACGCTCGAGCTAAAGATCTTGTGGCCCAATTGACTCTGGAAGAGAAGTCAAATCTCACCCATGGAGTTACGGGACCTTGTGTTGGACAGACAGGCGCAGTTCCACGTCTAAATATCCCCGAAATATGCTTTGCGGACGCACCAGCCGGTGTGCGTGGACAAGAGTTTGTGTCCGCATTTCCTTCTGGTATCCATCTTGGAGCCACCTTCGATCGAGACCTTATGCTGAGATATGGTCATGCGATTGGACGCGAGTATCGTGGAAAGGGTATCCACGTGGCACTTGGTCCTTTCATCGGCCCAATTGGACGGGTTGCGAGAGGGGGCCGAAATTGGGAGGGTCTGGGAGCAGATCCATACCTTGCAGGAATCGGTGGAGGTCTAATCACGCGGGGCACACAAGCAGAGGGTGTTATTGCAACCCCGAAGGTACGCTGTACCCTCAATTGCAACAGAATAAGTTCAGTTGACCGAATTCTAGCACTGGCTGCACCAAGAACAAGAGTACAGGCGCAGGCCTGGCTCAGAAGGAGAAGCGGTATCTTCTAACGTGGATGACCGTTCGACCCATGAATTGTACGCATGGCCATTCATGGATTCCCTCAGAGAAGGCGCTGCGTCCCTCATGTGTTCGTACCAGCGGACAAACAACAGCTACGGCTGCCAGAACAGCAAGCTTCTCAATGGCATCCTCAAGACTGAGCTCGGTTTCGAGGGCTTTGTCGTTTCTGACTGGGATGCACAGCACTCTGGTGTTGGGTCGGCCAATGCCGGCCTCGACGTCGTCATGCCTGTAGCAAAGTTCTGGGGTAACAACCTGACTGATGCAGTGACCAATGGCTCGGTATCAACCGAAAGGCTTGATGACATGAACACGCGATTGCTTGCAGCGTACTTCTACCTCAACCAAGACGAAGCGTTTCCTGAAAACGCAATCTACCCATACGACGTTCTTCACCCCATCGTCGACGTGCGCGAGGACCACGCCTCATTAATAAGAGAGATTGGAGCTGTTGGCACTGTTCTCGTCAAGAATGTCAACAACACACTACCTCTCCGCAACCCTCGCTTTCTGAACATCTATGGCTATGACGCTGAAGTCAAGGCTCAACCATGGAACAATCCCTCTCGCTTCGGAGGCGGATATGAAGAGAACTTCGGCTGGTCAACCCTCAATGGAACACTGATCACAGCAGGTGGTTCTGGATCGAGCACACCACCCTACGTAATTAGCCCCTTCAAGGCAATACAGGACCGCATCATTGCAGATCGTGGTACCCTGCGTTGGGATTTTTTCGGCGTCAACCCAATTGTATACGCCAATGCTGACGCATGCCTTGTCTTCATCAACGCCTATGCATCCGAGAGCTTTGACCGCACAAGCCTTACTCACGACTTTAGCGATCAGCTTGTCAATAATGTCGCAAAGAACTGCAGCAACACTATCGTAGTTCTGCATAGCGCGGGAATCCGCGTTGTTGACCCTTGGATTGAGCATCCCAACGTGACCGCCGTCTTGTTCGCGGGTGTGCCAGGCCAGGAAAGTGGGAACGCGCTTGCCGACGTCTTGTACGGCGATGTGAACCCATCCGGCCGCCTGCCTTACACAGTTGCACGCAACGAGTCGGACTACGGAGACCTCCTCAACTCGACAGTTGATCCTACGTATCCTGATTTCTTGCAGAGTAACTTCACCGAAGGATTGTACATCGACTATCGCGCTTTCGATCAAAAGAACATTACACCAAGATATGAGTTTGGCTATGGTCTCTCGTACACCACCTTCGAATACGCCGATCTGAGCATCGAAGGCGTGACCAATGTATCCCTTGCCAGCTTTCCCTCCGAGTCGGTCGCGATCGTTCAAGGTGGACATCCGGAGCTCTGGCAAGTACTCTACCGAGCGCATGTCAATGTTACCAACACCGGCAGCGTCGCCGGACATGAAGTTGTGCAGTTGTACCTGGGGGTGCCGAATGCGCCAGAAAGACAGCTGCGAGGATTCGAGCGCGTAGGTATATTGCAGCCGGGTGAGAGTCGCGAAATCGAGTTCGCATTGGATCGACGTGATCTGAGCGTATGGAACGTGGTGGCACAGAAGTGGGAGCTGCAGAAGGGAAGTTACAAAGTCTGGGTGGGAGCGAGTAGCAGGGATATCAGGGTTGAGGGTGAGATTGATGTCCAGTAGAAGAAAATTAAAGAAGAGGAGAGAGCTCCTTCACTTTTACCGTGTATCGTCGAACGTTGCGTCATGCCTTCATACGATTTCTCAGTGTTTCCTACATTAAAATCTCATCTTGAACAGGAACTCATTCTGGACGCAGAATACTCACCTGTTTGCCGACGCGACGCGCGTCTAAGGGCGATGTCGTGCAGTGTTTTGCGCTCTAATCAAGGAGTGCCCCTGATGCCATGTAGCATTTACTCACACACTAAGCCAACATATCGGTCAATAAAAGATAACACGTTGTGCAATTAATAACAACCATCCCCTCCTGTCTTTCCATATCTGAGTATGGTGTTTGGCACAGATCAAATTGGGTTCGACTATCACAAGAAGATGGATGCATCGGCAGAATAGATTATAATAATCCGCACATATCCAGTTATTCCAAAACACCATGCAATGCCCTCTTTCAGAGAACTTTTACGCAACATCAACAAACCCTCTCTTCTTTCTCTGCTTTCCTTCCTCCTCGATTCTCTCTACGTCCTCCAACCTCACCACCCTAGCTTCGTCAACCCTCTCCCCAACGAACCTAAGCGCTGCAACATTGAATCCAATCAGATCCTTGTTCCCACTTAAGCCCTTCCTCAAATCGCTCCTCATATCCTCAAGCACTGTCTTCAGCTCCCGAGATGATACGATCTGCTTCTGGTGCGTCTTAAGCATGAAGAACAGTACACGGCAGGTGAGTGTAACGTTCCACTGTTTCTGGACCCAAATACTCAGGAAAGTGAAGAGGGCAGGGAGAGAGGGAAAAAGGTAGCACAAGAAGCGCGTCGTGGAGTTGTGCGGCAGGGATCTTGGCCATGGTGTTCAGGACGTGACGCTCCGCTGAGATGTTGCCCAGCGCCATAAACAGGGGATTGCGCTGCGGCGGTGCGATCCTGGGGTTTGCTCGTCTCTGTACTTCCCACTGCTGGACAACTTCCAAGTCCGCGAGGCCAAGGTCCAAGGCTTCTTGAATGCGCTCGCCAGCTGTAAGGGAGCTAATTGTTTGCTTGGAGGCGTTGATCGCTTCTGCACGTTCGCCGGTAAGAGGCTCTTCGTCCTCGAGGGAGTGTGCGAGAGTGTTCTCATAGAGCTCTTCAAGTTCACGCTCACGCTCTTCCTCGAGGAATATTGGTTCATCAGATTTGGTCCAGATGCGAATACTCTTATCGTGAGAGGCGGTGACAATGAAGTCGCCGGTACGGGCCAGTGTCATTGCCCAAATCTCGCCGTGGTGGCCGCGGAACTTCTGGATTTGCTGGAACTTGTCGCCGTCCCAGCTCTTGATTGTTTTGTCTTTACTGGCGCTAAAGAATATGTGCTTTTCGTCACCGTCAACAGGGTGTGGGATGAAGGAGATTTGCATGATGCTGTCCTCGTGGCTGAAGAGCGCTTTGTGGCAGTCACCAAAGTCAAGACCCCAGATACGGACGTTCTTATCAGCCGAACATGTTGCGATGAGCTTACTGTCACTCGATATCGACATGTTGAGTACTGGTAGCTTGTGGCCATACAAGTTCAGGAAGAGCTTGAGGGAGTCGACGAAGAAGACCTTGACAGTGTTGTCGAGGGTCGCGACAGCCAGCAGCCTAGAGTCAGGCGAGAAATGCAGGCTTAGAACATCGTCGTTGAGTTTCAGAATGCGCGACTGAACAAGCTTGAGCCGAGGCATAGTGCGCTTTGTGCCGGGAATCTCTTCCTGGACGATCTCGAAGTTCCAGAACTTGACGGACTTGTCTGCACTACCAGAGATAAGCGACTTGCCATCAGGATGGACCTGCAGGGTCCAGACAGCGCCTTCGTGCGCCTCGATCTTGTCGAGTAGAGACGAGGCTGCGATATCGTACAGTTCAAGGTGGCCTTCTTTTGTACCCACAACTACGATCTTGTCACCGGGCAAGAACGCGCAGCAAAGTGCGTAGCCACACTCTAGTGTACGCAGGCAGTTCTGTGTCTTGATATTCCAGATCTTGAGTCCGCCACTTGAGGCCGATGCCAACATGCGGTCGTCAGAGCTGAGCGCCAGCGCTCGCACGTCGTTCCTGTGACCTGCGAGCTCGACAGATAGTGTACGGGTGTAGTCCGGTACCTCGTCAGTCTTGGATTTGCTCTTTGTTGGAATATCGTATACGTCAATGAGGTTGTTGTTTGTACCGATCAGGAGTTGCATCTTCTTCGATGCCCTGGTCTTCATCCACGCGACAGACCTGACCTTTCCTGGCGTCCGTATGGTGACGTAAGAGGTGATCACATCACCAATCTCAGCGTCTGCAACATTGATCTTATCATCTGCCTCTTCCTCCTGTATGTTTCCGTTTGTCTCAGTTTTGCCCTTCTCGCGTCTTCTCTTTCTCTTCCTGATCAGACCTTTTCGCACCTCCTCCTCTGTTCGTATCCGCCAGATCTCAACAGCCTTTTCTGCACCGTGTACTGCAACATAGTTTGACTTTGGATGGAATGAGATGCCCTGTGTTCGGTCCTTTCCAGATCGGTACAGAGTACCTCTTGCTGTAAGATAGCGTTGCTCGGTAGTTTCGCCAACAGCCGATCCAGCTTGTCGTAAACCAGGTAGGTCTATAGCCCATACCTTGAGCTCACCATCGTTTCCTGCGGTGATACAGCCACTGCCTTCTGGCGATACGCCCAAAGCCCAGCATTCTCCATTTGTTTGCGCAATGTGTGTCTCGATACAGTGCTGTGTGCTGATGTCCCAAATCTTGATCAGAGCGTCCTTGCTCGTCGACAGAAGGAAGGCCTGGTCTGTGTCCATTTCTGCTTCTTCCTCATCTTCCTGTGCGGCTGCACTGGGGTGAATGAAATGCAAGCCGGTGATCTGCCCTTTATGCCCTCGAAGCTTGAAAAGGCCGGTTTCAGAAACGAGATCCCATACCACGATATCTGTGTCTTTTGCGCCACTTGCAAGTCGCACTCCACTTTGGTCGAAGGTTAGGGTGGTGACAGCCGATTTGTGTCCGTTGAAGCTGATGATGGCGGTCGACGTTCTCCCATCCCAAATCCGTATGCTTCCGTCTGCGTATCCCACAGCGAATACATCTGGGTCGATCTCACTCCTGCAAATGACTGTAACTTCCTCAGTACAACTGGCATCGCGCCATCTACTCAGGAGCTCGCCCTTCTTGACATCCCAACAGAGAACTTCCTCGTTTGCGGCGGCGTATGCGCGTCCTGCTCCGGAGGACTTGGTTCCGGGTTGCGTGACTTCGGCGGCCCAGACAAGGTTCGAGGTGGCAGTTGCGACAACTCCAAAAGCATCGCTCTGCTCGTACTTGCTACTCTAGATTTAGCAAAAGGTCTAGTGACTTTACGCCTGCAACTATACCTGTATGACCTGACCATGGTGCGCCACTAATATTCTTTTAGGCAATCGAGTATATATGGGTATATTTGAGAAGGGTGCAGCAATTTTCTCAAGTCATTACTGCCTCTGGCCACTCCTGTCGTTGTTGGACAACAGCTTGGAAGTTGGTGAACTTTTCTCGGCGGCAGGTCTCGAAACTTTTTGGAAGTTGCGACCCGCCCTACGCCACAGTCATCAGCCACAGTGACCCACTTACCAACGACGACACTGGGCACCTCCGGCCTCCGCATCAGCCTACGAGAGCTCCCCGCCATACCTTGCTGCACCCCTTCACAGCACACGGACAGCCGCAATGCTTCTCCTCGACTATCAGAACGTGCTCATCGAATCCCTGCTCAAGGACCGCTTCTCTGGGTGCGCCCTACCCCGCCGCTTCGCGCCCAGCGTGCCGCCAGACTGACAGCATACAGAGGAGCTCCAGCAAACATCGACCAGGTTGTCTCCGATTTCGATGGCGTCACATTCCACATCTCGACCCCAGAGAGCAAGACCAAGATCCTAGTCTCGCTACAGATCAAGTGCTTCTCCGAGCTCGTGCAGTACGGCGCCCAGGCAGTCCTCGACCGCGAGTATGGCCCATACATCGTGTCGCCCGAGTCAGGATACGACTTTTCCGTGTTAGTAGATTTGGAAAATCTGCCAGAAGACAAAGGTGCGTTCAGTATTCCAGCGCTACAAGCGAGGTGCTGACAGCTTGCAGAGGGTAAGGAGGATCTCATTAGGCGCATTTCGCTTCTCAAGCGCAACGCCATGGCTGCACCCTTCGAGCAAGCCTTCGACGAGTTCGCGGAGCTTCAAGAAGAAGCTTCCAAGTACACATCAGAGTCAGCTCCCCAGGGTGTGAAGGAAGGCGGTGAAGTTCGCGCAATCCACTACCGCGAAGAGGAAGCCATATACATCAAGGCCAGCTTCGACCGTGTCACAGTCATCTTCTCCACGGTATTCAGAGAAGAGACAGACAGGATCTTTGGAAAGGTATTCCTTCAGGAGTTCGTCGATGCTAGGCGGAGAGCCATTCAGAACGCACCCCAAGTACTCTTCCGAAATGACCCACCTCTTGAGCTGCAAGGCATCCCCGGAGTGGACACCTCTGGCTCCGCCGACATTGGCTACATCACATTTGGTATGTGTCTGGTTATTGATATGTATGGTCTAAGCTAACAAAACCAGTCCTGTTCCCTCGCCATCTGGCAGCTGCGCGACGAGCAGAGGTCATCTCTCACATCCAAACCTTCCGCGATTACTTCCACTACCATATCAAAGCCTCTAAGGCGTTCATTCACTCAAGGATGCGCAAGAGGACCGCCGACTTTCTTCAAGGTGTGTGAACTATAGCAATGTGCCTTGTGTTTCAAATGCTAATTCTCCTGCAGTTTTGCGAAGAGCGCGGCCTGAGTCGGAGGAGAAGGAACGTAAGACGGCTAGTGGACGAACATTCAGGGTACAAGCATAGGTTATGCTTGCTGAAGTATAGCAGCCAGTTAGAGAGAGATAACATCACCAAAACGACTTGGGGCTTTGCTCGACACTCGCGTTCTGCCTTGAACAACGACTGAAGTAACCCAAACCCTATCGCTTGACCTAAAAGATGTTTTTGCAGGACTGTGCAGCTTAAGGCTGGAATGATTCCGGGTCGAGATTCTGAAGCTAATGCTTTTCCGAAGTAAAATAGCTTGTTTCGAGACTTGAATTCCTACTGATTGCAGTGCTTGAACTCTTAGATTTCTACTCTGCTTGTAAGAAGGCATGATGGGAGGGGTCTAAGCCAAACATGATTGGTTGGCCGGACAAGCAAGGATTGACACGTGCGTTAGCATGTGGTTTCGTTTACTCGTCCCCTCGTTCATGTTCGGTTACTGCTTCAAAAACATCCACTGAAAGTCCAACACTAGAGCGACCAACAGCAACGCAAGTAGCTCAGAGACGAAGTAACCTTGTGCGTCTCCTGCAATTGCGACTGGCTAGCAAATTATGCTGCAACATAGATCTCTAGGATAACGACAGTAGTAGATCGGGAGTATGGTCATCATCGTATGACCAAGTCACTCACCGGCCTACGAACCGTTTACAGTATTCCTGCATAATCAAGGCAGTCACAGTCATTGCTTACAGTCATATATATATCAGAATGGGCCGCCCTTTGTGAACCATTGGAATCATCTACCCAGCACGGACTATATCTTCTCACTCACGATGTATTCAACTTTGGGTATGTTGAGCCCAACTATTCAACACTCACCCTCTGACACCATTCGCAACGCGCGCATTGGCTTGTTCGAGCCTCCAGCAACTTTATCATAGCGGAACTGCAATCACCAAATTCACCGCTGAGTTCAGGACGCAATGGATTCCAACAGGCTCACCGCCCCCGGTCTAAGAACTTGTGTCGCTCATCGGTTTTTCATCTTACAATATCTCTTATTGTCGCGTGGAGATGACCCAAAACCACCCAGGCCAAAACGACACCGTCAAACTCCAGGTATGGCTGCCAGAGACATGGAATAGTCGCTTCCAGGGTGTAGGGGCGGTGGTTGGCGCGGCGGTGCGTTCGACTAGAGCTTACTTCCGGCTATTATCGATGGATATGCTGCGGCCTCCACTAATGGTGGTCATAATGCCACTGAAGCCATAGCTATCCCTTGGGCGCTGAGATCTCCGGGAAATGTTGATCTAATTGTGCTGCAAAACTTCGGCTCCGTTACGTTGAACGAACTATCCATATTTGGAAAGATGGTCACGGAGAGCTACTATGAAAAGGCTGCCACCTACTCATAGTATGTAAAAGCCATAAGCAAGATGACTGTGCTCCTGAGACGAACAGTGGCTGACTCATTGTAGTTGGAACGGCTGCTCTCAAGGCGGTCGACGGGGCATGATGCTAGCACAGCGCTATCCTGAAGCATTCGATGGAATCTTGGCCGCAGCTCCTGCATTGAACATTAACCCTCTTTTTGGAAGTCTGTTCCATGCCTAAGCTATCATGAACACGTTGGGTGAATATCCGCCCAATTGCGAGATCGATGCAATTACTACCGCAGCAATTGCTGCATGTGACGCTTTGGATGGCATTGAAGACTCCATCATCTCGAGCCCAGAATTGTGCTCTTTCGACCCTTTTACTGTCGTAGGTCAGCCCGCCAACTGCAGCAACAGCAGCTCCAATTTGATCTCTGAAGCGGCAGCAATTGTCGCGAACAGGACGTGGTACGGTGTCTCCAACCGGCAAGGAGAGAAAATCTACCCAGCATATTCGCTCGATGCACCCTTGATCACAACCGCAGACACGAACTGCCATGACACAGATACCTGTTCGGTCTCTGCCTGGGCACTCAGTGCACAATACTATCAACTTTTCATCGAGAAGAACATAACTTTCGATGTTTCCACAATTACTGCAGAACGTCTGCCCGACTATATTTACGCCGGCTACCAGCAATGGGAATCCTTCATCGGCACTAACGATGCAGACCTCACGAGCTTCAAGAAGGCAGGCGGGAAGTTGCTCACATGGCACGGCATCGCAGATGAACTGATTCCCTCTGGTGGCTCCACACAATACTATGACCGTGTAGCCGCCCTGGATGCTAATATACATGAATATTACAAGCTCTTCCTTGCGCCGGGTGTTCATCATTGTGCACGCGGCCCTGGGGCGATTCCTGTTGATCCGTTGCAGCAACTTGTTGATTGGGTAGAGAAGGGCACTCCCCGGACACCATACCGGCAATGGGGACGCAACCTGTCAACGGAGCGGTGCTGTCAAGGAATCTTTGCCCTTACCCGCTAGTGTCTGTTTATCAGGGTGGAAATGGAACGGATGCTCACTCATACCCCTGTATTGATGCGAACAACATGTAAGGACTATACAGACAAGCGCGGATTATAGGGGCCGTGAAGAGGTTCTTGGAGGCACGTTTCCATAACAGATATCTATCCAGACTCTGCTATGTACCTACGAGTACTAGAACACAGAGCGCGTGACTTGGATAACGAGGTGGTACAGGAGGTGTAACTCAAGCGGTAGTAGTGAGAGAAATAATGGGGCTCATTCTCAGTGTGGACCCTGGCAAGGAGTGTGCACGGACTTGAATCGCGACTTCCAATTGTGACGCGTTCCCCAAAGTTTACACCCCACAAACCGACTTTCGTTTTTGACCAGCGCGTCCCACAGCTGGACATCATAATGGCCTCGGAAGCATCGCGACCTAAGTATGACAGCCTTCCTGGAATAGACACAGCACCAGACGTTTACGAAACTCCCGATCTCGCTGAAGATGTCTCAACAATACAAGCATCGACAGCCGTTTCCGAGTCGAATGACGAGGACACCGACCCAGAAAGTTCTGCCGTAAATTATCAGCGCTTGCAGACAGACCAGGCACGCAATCGCTTCCAACCCTCACGAGTGGACGCCAACGGCGTAGACTTCTCAGACAACATTGTACAACGGCAAGCGTACCGCACGTACACACTGCAGCGACGGCGAGGCGAGATACTAGGAGATGAAAGTGAGGAGGAGGAAGAAAGCTTTTCGCGAAAACTCATGAGAGTAAAACGGGAGCTACAAGAGCTGGAGTACGAGTACGATGAGAGAAAGAAATCTGGGGACAAAGCAAAGATCGAAGAACGAGATGCTAAAGAGGTCATGGATCTAATATCGTACAAGGTCGATGAAATATACGCAAGCCGGAGGGGAGGTGTTCGAGCCGCAGAACCGTTGCTTGACCAGACGATTCAAAGGTTTAACGACTACGAACCTTTTACTCCAAGCTCGAAGATCACAGCAGCACTTGCAAATCAGCCGCCTTTACCTGGGGCGCAAGTCCAAAGGAGCCAATTAGAGCATGTGTTGAGCCAGGCAGCGGATTTTGATCGGAGAATGACGCAAATGGAGAGCAGCTTGGGCCTTAACGGGAACACCATGCCGGAGACGGGTGAGGACTCCACATTCCCAGTGTTCACGACATTACAAAGGCTAGAGCAAACGCTTGGTGCTATTGGCGATGCCTCGACCAATAACCTCGGCAGCGCATCACAACAGATCAAGAGGTTGATAGAAGAGGCGGAGGATCTCAAAGAAGCACGGTTGGAGGCATCACGTGCTGAGCATTCCTCTGATGACGGCAAGGTGATTGCAACTCCAGACCAGGAAGCCAAGATCAACGCCCTATATGGTACGTTACCCTCCATCGACAAGCTCTCGCCCATCCTACCGTTGGTTCTTGAGCGACTACGGACATTGCGCCTTGTGCACACGAGTGCGTTACAGGCTGATGAGGTATTGACCGAGCTGGAGTCGCGGCAGTCAAAGCAAGAAGAGGAGATCAAGAATTGGGAGAAGCAACTAGAGCTCGTGGAGGAAGACGTCAAGAAGCACGAGAAGGCCATGCAGGGCAATGTTAAAGTGGTTGGTGATGATATAAAGATGCTCGAGGACAAGATCGCCAAACTGCTTGCATCTGGCCAGGATGGGTGAGGAGGTGCATGGACATGTGCATTTAGGTTCGACATAGTAAGAGATACCCATTTGCATTTGAGCAAAAGATTGCATCACATAGACGTTGTGTACAGGTCACGCGTCATTGCATCAAATTGTGCTATTTCTCAATCTTAAGATGACACGTCTCCAGAATATTGGTCGAACCAATATTCCGTGTGCTATTGTTGGGTGAAATTCCGATTTAAGCATGGGGTGCGAGACAGGCTTCGGAGCATTCATGCGACCGAGCGCCGAAGGCGACGGACGATTCAAGTTGGTGCCGGGCGAAATTGGAGCGGCAGAATGGTGCAACGTCTGGTGCCGGTGTGTCATGTGGAAAGCCATAGGAAATGAAGAGCTGGGAGAAGTGCACTTTCAGCCCTGTAAATCACTTGTCATTCTGCCCGCTTCCCCGACCATGCACTCGGAATTAGCCCCCAAACCGGTGAACTACAACAGGACAATGGTAGCTGGGTGAACGCGCACACCCAACACATTCACCTGCAGGACTGCGAAGTGCGTATATTCCTGAAACGATGGCGAGGACACAATACGAAGTGCACAGTTGAGCAGAACAACGTCTTCTTATCGACATCAGCCCACGAGACGGCAGAGACGGGGTCCATGATGGGGCGACACGGAACCTTTTTTGGCTTTGCTTTGGCAGCACTGCCTCATCAGGCAAGCCACCACGACCGTCAACCCTGGCGTGATCTGGCCACTGATGAGCAGCGCTAAGAGGCGTTCCTGCTGCTTGTGGGTCACCGGTCAAGCCTTGTCGTCGCGCTGTGCAAGATGGGCGACCGCCCTTTGCAGGCCGTTTTGGCTGTGCTTGCATGGCTTCTGGTGGAGAACTGGCGGTCGTCGTCGTTCAAGTGAGCTTTTCTGCGGTTGACAACGACAACGCGCATCTGCGAAACAGATGGCGAATAAACTGAAGAATATGGCGCCCTCTGTGGTGAACGAGTTGCGTCAGAGCGGAACGCATTTCTTGTGCGCGCAGCGAATAATCGCATACGCTCGCAGCTGGCCGCGAGTTATTGAAGCGTTAGCGTCATTTCCTCCAGGCAGCAGCGACCACGACCACGCTAGCGGAACCCATCCACGATCTTGGCTGTCAGCATCAAGTGTTCCCAAATCATACTGTCCTTGCTCTCTTTTACCCTCGACTTGCCCAACTCATCAGTCCTCACCGTCCAGTTTTCTGTCCTGAGGCCTACAACCCCTCTTTTGTGCTGCGTATCCGCCCTTCTTGCATACTTTGCCACGCACGCTGTCCGTCTCACCCCGACTGCGCCGCCTTTCATATACCAGACTATTCCCCACCTCTGCAACAACGAAAGGACTCTGCGCGCCCTTCCTCCTCCGCTGCAATCATTGCTGTTCTTCAGCCAATCAGCCTCGACTTTCCGCGGCCGCCAAATCGCCGTTTCCCAACCGGTCAATGAGAACGTGATCCAGGACTTGCACCACCATCCTCGGTTCCGGCCATAGGTCAATAGGATCCCTCGGGGCTCTGTGAATTGTCCAGTCGCCGTGACTCATAACCTGAGGCCTCCTTCCCATCCTAGCGCGTCTGGAACTAGTCATACAACATGGCTGCACCTCAACCCCAGAACAGCCACCCCCGCCGCCGTCCTGTTAAGGGCAACGTCTCTCCTCTCAGCACCCATGGCATGTCACTTCGCAAGTCCGGCACCTTCTCGTCACCAAAGTCGTTGTCAAACGACATCTGTGGCCTAGAGAACCACCCGTTCATGCCCAGGAGGTCCCCAACTAGCACTGAGAGCCTCGAAGCACTCCTTCAGGACCAGCACCCTGGTGTCAGCCGTGTCGTCAACCTGCTCAAGGACTTCGACCAGAAGCTCGCAGGTCACAAGGCCGCATCGGCGTCTGGTGCGAGCATCCTCAACGACCCCGAGGTGCTTCCTGTACCAAGCTTCATGCTTGACACCACCACACTGGATAGTATGCCCATGGACATTGACACCAAGCCAACTGCAGTTGAACACAACCCCCACGAGCACGCTTCGGACAGCGGTCTGGGTTCCAGCATTGGCTCGAAGTACAGTAAGGAATTAATGCAACTACCCGTCTTGGAGGCCCCACCATCTAACATACTTAAAGACGACGCCCGCACCGCGCACTCCAGCGTTCGTGAGTCCATCAAATCCTCTGCCACCTCGACACACTCAGCCGTCACTAGCTCGTTCTCGGCGTTGGGTGCATCAGAGGAGAAGCACACTCTTGGCGAGTACGCGTGCAAACAGATTCACGACTCGATCATCAAGCCCATTCTCGCCGAGGAGTCTTTGAAAGATTTTCATCCTCTCATCCAAGACGTTCCTCGTCGCATAGGTGAGAAGAACATCTGCAACCTCCGAGATCTCGAAAAGACTCTCGTCTTCCTGGCACCGGTAAGTGGTATCCGTTATCTTTCAGAGAGTGCAAAAGCTTATTGCATTCTTCGCGGTTTTAAGGAGTTTTCGGCAACACCGGCATCTTACCTTCGATTCTGCGAACGATCAATTCAACTGCTTCACACGACTGTCCAATACCTTTCGGAACGCGACCAGCGACTACCATCCGACCGCCCGTACACTAACAACTACTTTCTCGACTTGATCGAACAGATCCGACGATACGCTGCAATCATGGCCGCCACCCGACAAAAAGAAGCCCAAGGAGAGCAACTTGACGAGATGGACTACTCCCGGTATGACCGTGCCGCGACATTTCTCTTTACCCGCTCGGCTAATCACTCAAACGACAGCGATGAAAAGATCACCCTGCGCGGTGGTCTCAGTCACAATGGCCGCCCCGTCGAGCTTGTCCGCGAGAAGGATGGCAAGGTTATCCCCCTTGCTATCGGCTCGGAGAATGCCTACAAGAAGCGTGCCTTGTCTGAGGAGGACGTTGATGATGACGACATCATGCGCTCTATGGCTCGCCGGAGAAAGTCTGACAAGCCCGGCGATGTTTTGCACATGTGCCGTGACTGCAAGAAGGAGTTTAAGCGCCCGTGTGACTTGACTAAGCATGAAAAAACTCACTCTCGCCCATGGAAGTGCTCCGAAGAGAAGTGCAAGTATTTCGAGCTTGGTTGGCCCACTGAGAAGGAGCGCGACAGGCACGTCAACGACAAGCACTCGGCCCTGCCGGCACAGTACAAGTGCCTTTACCCGCCCTGCACATACGCCTCAAAGCGTGAGTCGAATTGCAAACAGCACATGGAAAAGGCTCACGGCTGGGAATACGTTCGATCCAAGAGCAACGGCCGTAAGAAGAGCCAGGCAGTCAGCAATAGCCCTGCTACTCCTCTTACTCCTTTCCTCGGCACACCGCAGTCTGCTGCTTTGACCACGCCCATCACACCATTCATGCAATCACCATCCGTGCCCTTAGTTAACGATTTTGACTTCTACGGCTTTGGAACCCCGGCGACGAGCCATCAGAATTTCCAGACTGATTTCCGTCGCGACTCAATCACCACTGACGGAACACACCTCACCTACTCTTCCGGCAACTCGCCAGTCGAGCCGACAAACTTTGCTGAGGCTGCGGTAACTCCTGTGGACATTACCATCGACCACACCGATACTCTGTTCCCGAACTGCGGTATGGGATCAAACTTTAATATGGGCTTCCAGCAGCACACGCCTGCTTTGAGCACAGATTTCAATTTTGACCCTCTCCCGTTCACAATGGCCTCAAACCAGCATCTCGGTCTTCCTCAGCTGTCGCCAATGGCTCAGCCAGACCTCACCCTCTTCTCTCCTCAGATGCACATGGACGAGGGCTTTGGTGGCGCCATGGATGCCATGGACATGCAAGCCTTCAGCCGCCCAACTGAAGACTTTACCCTCTTCGACTCAGCGCCGGCTAGCAACGTGTCAATGAGCAATACTGCCAACTTCTTCCCTGACTTCAACCAGCTCGGGGGCAGTTTGACAACGGATCTCAGCAGTTTGACAACGGAGCTCAGCAATTCGATAACACGTACTACAACGCCAGTGCCTTGGATACTACGTTGGACGAAATGCTGGGGCTCAACAGCAGCAACCAGCAGTAAATGCTGGTTTGCTTTGTATATGATGATGAATGCGCATTTGAATAAGGATATTTTCCCATTTTTTTCATACGGCGACGAGCGTGAGTTTCGAATGTCACGGCGCATAGCTCTCACAGTTGGCTTTACAAGAGGCGGATTACGGAAATGGTATGGAATACAATATGTTCCTCTCTGCTCCACGGTGGCACGATACACCTTCAGAACAGAAAATCCCACAAAAAAAAAAGGCTTCTTGGGTCTCATCTCCCCTAGCATCGTAATTGATTGGATCTCCCCCTTATTTCCTTCGGGGTGTAGAAGCAAGGTGTGGTTGAGATCATCAGATAGTGTAGAATAGAATACAAGCACAAACAGATTGTGGAGGAAAATGCGTTCCGAACATGCTTGGCTGTAGTCGTGACTCTCTAGTTGTGACACATTCCGCATTGATTACTCCGCCGCGTCACAGCAACCACGGTTCCTGCACTAGATGCTGAGACAACAACCAAGCATGGGGTGCAAGGGTCCTGGATGCAGCACCGCTTAATGGGCTAACCCCTAACAGCATGACATCACGGGCCATCCTTTTCGATAATGATGCTCAGGCGTCGGAGTTAGCGCCCCAAGCTGAGCAGTGGAGTAGAGAGGTGAGTGGGTCAGGACGGACATCGGATGCAAGTGGCACGGACTTGAAACACTCAAGCGGCTCGCCAACCATAGCGCCCCCTCTTCTTCAGCGATGCTGCCTTCTATCCTCGACAGGCGGAGGCTCTTGTCGTCGTCCTCGTGGTAAAGACACCTTCTCGTCACTCTCTTGATCATCTTTAGGCCTGCGTGGCTGTCCAATCTCTAGCCATCTATATTTTCAGTCTTTACTGGGGAAACGCTGGTCGTTCTCCTTTCATCTTTTTCGAGTAGCGATACCGATTCGCGCCGTTTCAGTTCTATCAGCCATTTTTCTCTGCACGGAATTCTTGGGTTGCAAAGATGTTGGGTTTTCACCGAAGGATACGGTCCCTTATCCCGGTCAAGGAGTTGGCCAAGTACGACGTTGCGCCGCTTGAGGAAGACATGTACTCGTACCAGAGCGAGAGCGACGAAGAGGAAAAGGCGGAAAAGCACTCCACATACGCGTCAAGTCCGGAAACACACTCGCGGAGAAAGCAGTTGCTGCTTGTCTATCTCGTCTTCTTCGCTGAAGCGTAAGTCTACTGCTACTTCCACGAGCTGTTCACTGTGTATAACCTATATGCATCCCATGCTGGACCCTTAAATCGAGGAAGACCGCGCTAATGCACGACACAGCATCATGGCCTCGAGTCTCCAGCCCCAACTCCAGATGCTCCTCTCGTCCTCCGATTACTGCGGTAACATCTCCACATCGTATCTCCGCAGCATCCTCGACTGCGCGTATGCCTTCGGCGGCACCACCGGCCTCTTCTGGGGATATCTAGCCGATCGCATGGGCCGGCGGCGCGTCACGCTGATTGGGCTATGGAGCATGGTGGTTTGCTGCCTGGGTATGGGATTTGCAACCAACCTCGCTGGCTGCGCTGTATTTCGCTTCTTCGCGGGTATGGTCAGTTCGGCAGTTGTGTGTACCACTTTGACGATGATTGGAGATTTGAGTGTGTCGGCGGAGGAGCGGGCAAGGAATGTTGCGAGGTTGCCCATGATCTCGCTGTGTGGCTCTGTTGGGCCGCTGGTACAGGGCATGGTCTCGGAGAGTCTCAAAGCCTACGGCATGGTATGGGAGAAGTTCCCTACGTTGGGGTCAGAGCTGGCTTGCGCAATTGTGCTCTTCGCGGTTGCCATGGCTGCTTCGCTCATGCTTAAGGAGACCTTGTCCCTTTACTACGACTTGCCCACCGAATCCATGGATCTGGACTGCGAGAAAGCAGCCTTCCTTACACGCAGCTCTGAGGACACCAACATCACCCTCGTCGACTTCGCCCGTCCGGAGCCCATCAGTATTGCGCAGTTTATGCAAGCACCCTCCCTTCTGGTCCTTCTCTCATCCTTCTGTCTCCTCTCCCTGCACGCCGCAACCTTCGACGTCCTCCTCCCGCACCTTGGTCAGAGCAGCACACAGCAGGGCGGCATGGGCATTCCATGCGATTGGCTCAGCATTGTAGTCCTGATAGTGCGCGGCATTGTTGCCATGACAATCCTCTCTCTCATCCCCTACGCCATGGAGAAATATGGTCTGCTCAACCTGTACCGTACGGTTTCGCTTCTATTCCCCGCCATCTACATCATCACGCCGCTCCTAGCTCTCCTTGCAGCTTGCTCCGGCCTTGCACCCCTTCTCTCCGTTTTCGCCATCTTGACAAAACACATCCTTGCAAGCGGCGCATTTGTACTCGTCACCCTCCTGGTTCTGAACACCACTCCGGACGCGTTTTCAGCCGGCACGGTTGTTGGCATGATGCAAGTCGCATCGCTCTTCAAAGCTTTCGCTGTCGCCGTGAGTGGCGCGAGCTACTATGTCAGCAGTGACGTCAGTGTGCCCGTCACCAACTTTGCACTCTGGACGTGCCTAGCCATCATCGGGGCAGCAGGTGCCGGATTGGCGTGGTTTGTAAAGGAGAGGCCGAGTGTGGGGCTGGATTTCAAGGGCGAGGTGCTCAAGTGGGAGAGTGTTTTTGACTTTGATGCAGACGACTTTGAGGAGAAGTTTGCCATTGGTCAAGGTTGAACTGCGTTTCTTGTCATGTTTTTTATAGCAAAGTTATTTCCTTGTGTCATTGTAGGTAGCAATTTCTGTATGTGTACATATCACCGCATTTCCAATGCCATCTCATTGTTGTCCGTCAATCTTCGTACTTGCAGTCGAACATGGCGCACTTTTCAAGACTATCTATTGGCTACGGTGCTTTCGAAGAGCTTGTGATTGTAGTGATGAATCAATAAGCTGTGAGCCTGAATTCATCTTGCGACCTCCAGCAGCCTAGACTTGTTATCAGCTTCGTGAAATTGCGATCAAGATGTCATGTGAATGGAGTTGGGTAGCCGAACCCTGAAACACGCCAACTGCTCGAACGTGGACATGCAGCAACCATGATACGGTCAGTTAGACAGGTCGACATGAACAAAAAAAAAAACACAGAGAGCACACAAACACTCAAGCCTCTCTAAGGTCCCTCTGCTGCACTCCACTCGTTCGGCGTGTTGATCCTCTCCGCAGGTTCCAGGTGCCGCTAGAACGTAAGAGGCTAGAGCAAAACATTCCTGGATGCCTGTCGTAAACACACAGTAGCGGCGGTATGCCCCTGCATGACGGCGTTCGAAATGAGAAGAGGAGTGGCCGCGGTCCTCCTGTTCGGGACGGCGCTTGTAAAGGCAACCGCACATCGTGTCCCTTTTCACCTGCCTTCGAACACAACACACCTTGCAGGAAAAAAAAGTGTTTGTTTGTTGTACTCCCGGCGCGCCTGTACCACAACCATCACACCCCGCCAACAAACAACCCGTATCTATTAGGCCCACAACATCACGCACCATTTAGCAGGTGGCAACAGCATTAGTTAAAGTCTGCGCCATGACGCTCATCGACATCTACCAGACCTTCTTGGAGCGTCCTTCACTGGGCGCGCTTGCGGAAAAGGCTGTACTACACTACATCACCACCCTCACCAGCATCCACGATGCGGCAGCGGTCATCAAGCACCTCCAAGTTCAGGAGAAGCTGCTGAAGAAGACGAAGCAGAAGGTTGTGAGCGTGGTAGAGGGCAGGCACGCGCTCAGTCTCGATGTAGAGACGACAATTGAGTTCCTGAACGGCGGCGGCGCGTACCTGCCTGGACTGGATGACAACTTTGTAGCAGACCGCACTGTTACCTTCCCCATGGTGGGTGAACTCCTGCAAGACCCTGTGGCGCATACTGACAGTGGCGTAGGTCCACATTGTACACTTCGACAGCGCAGACAAGATCGTGCAGGTCCGCCAGTACTGGGACCAGGGCTCGCTGCTCAAGCAAATCGACGTAATCGGCGCTCGCTCTCGCAACTGGCCTATCCGTGAAGGCCCGGAACAGGCGAAGCTGATCCAGTATTCTGCTCAGTTCGTCCAAACCGACTCGGCGCCGTCTTCGCGCCCTTCGACTACTTCACGAGGCGCAGACGAGGTTTCGATTCGCTCTAGGGGTTCGACGGCCAATGCCACAAACGATCCCCACGCCTCCCTCTCTCTTTTCAAGCCTCGAGAGGTCGATGAGGAGCTGCCTAGTACACACCAGACAGCACCACGCGCACTGTCGGCAAAGCCTCCCCGCGCGAATATTCCGAGTTGTTTGTTGGCGAGAATGCAGGATCGCCATCTCCGCAGAACCAAAGAATTCCAGTCAAAGGTGGCGCCAACAAGCAATTGCAGGCGAACCGCTTGTTCGACGAGACAGAGGAGGACAGAATTGCTGCAACTACACCGCTTAAGGTTACCAAGACGAACCCGAAGAAGTACAACCACTTCGAGTTTGGCGACGGTGAAGACGAAGAGACGCCCCGTGGGCGCGACACCACAAGAACGCAAGGCCCCCGCGACAAGAGCAAGAGTCAGGCGAACTGGGACTTTGAGGACTTTGTTACGCCTGAGAAGACAAACCCAAAGACGCAGCCGCAAGCTGTGAGGAACATCAACTGGGAAGACGACGAGGTAAGCCCGTCTGAGGACATAAAGCGCTCTGAAAATACTCCGAGAGTTTCTGCCGATTCTAGCGATGCGAATCCTATTCGAGCTATGCTAATCTTTGGCAGGTCGAAACTTCCCCCGTTCGCGTGGAGCGTGTGCACAAGGCACGTCCTGGCACCGGCCACCAGTTCGAATTTGAGGACGAGGGCACACCAGCTGCACGCAAGGCTCAAGCTCCCACAAAGGGTGGTGTATCCAACAGGGGCCAGGGGCTATACCAAGACCACGTCACCGGCAATGACGACGACGAAGGCATCGCTCATGGTGATGGCCGCACACTAAACGATGTCACCAAGAGGGTCAAGAACAACAACCATTCGAAGGATTTCGGGGCACAGTGGGACACGGACGAAAACGCCGGGTTCAGCAAGTCCAATGAGAACCAAAAGCCCGGCAAGGCTGGACACCAAGCTACAAAGTCCAACTTCGGCTTCTATGATGAGTCACCGCAACAGAGCGGCTACAAGATCAACATCGCTGGTAACGGCATGGGCAACCGCGCTGGCACTCAGTTTTCCCTGTTCGATGACGAGCCGGAAGAGCCCAGGGCCGATGATAGGAGCATTGGGAACCACAAGGGCATCAAGTCGACTGGTGACGGTATGGGCGGGAGGAAAGGTGCGGATAAGAGCTTCTGGGACTTTTAAGTGCTCTGATCGCATCAACAATGAGCCATGCGAAACCCGCCACTAGACGCCAGAAAGGCTAACTGGCCGTGGGTTGTCACGTTTGTGTACAACACTTTTGATTATGCCCTTTTCAGACTGTTTTTGCTATTGTATTCTTGGAGTAGCTCGGACAAGTACATGTTTTGTGCGTTTGGCGTAGCTGGTTGGCACAGCAGCATTGTCCGGCTGGCGCATCATAGGTATATACCATGGTGATAGAGTTGCAATTCATAACGTTTCCTTGACATTCAGGCGTCTCAAATGATCCGGCTTGACGACGTTGACAGCAAGAACTTTTAGGTTTGAATGAGTGAGTTGTAGCACGTCTACGAGGAGCTAGCACAGTGAGACGCAATATCAGGACAGTGCTGTTGGAGAGAAGACATGCAGTAGAATCTGTTGAAGTCTGGCATGACATTCTTGAGCTGTGTTCGACTCATTGTTCTTTCTATTGTAGCAATGGTGTTGCACCGAGACGGGTAAAAGCCACCATCCATTATCGTTCACTCAACCCGCACACATCCCCTTCTTGTGAAAACAACCTCCAACTCATCCCCGACTCGATAGCTATCCATCTCCCCATCCCACCTAACGAGACTGATGTCAGTCTGCAGCTCCGACCGCCCCAGACCGGACGGTCTGCCCTCGCGCAGCATATTGTCTTCCAACAGGGCCCACAAGCAGCGAAAGGCCTCGCCCTCGTTCTCGCGCGGGCGGCCGTGACCATCGAGCGCCGGGTCGTCAAACCACACGCCATGCTCGACGATGCGCTGCAGGTCATCGCAGCTGTCCATGCTGGCCCAGATGTCCCACGGCATGTACTTGATGCGCACTTCGCGCAGGCTGGCCGATGCGTCGAGAGTCGATAGTGCGTGCGCGGCTACATGCACCCAGTATCGTACTTTTAGTGGCAGTGTGTAGCCTGGCCGGCTGTGCTGGCGGTGGTGGTACGATTCCCGGCTGATGAAATAGAGTGGTAGTGTTATCGAGGTCAGCGATGGGAAGGAGGGGGATGAGAGGTAGTTGAACAAGGGCATGACTTCCATGGTGACCAGGAGATCGAGTTTGATGCTCAGGTCGCCGATTGTGTTGGATGCGGTTGTGGGGTGGTATGTTTCTTCAGCGTCGATGAAGGGGTTGTGGTCGGCAAAGCCGAAGATGTCATCTGCAGGCAGGGTGGGATTCAGCACAGGAGGCTGGTGGTGGTAGGCCGGGTACAGCGAGGCGTCGGACGGGTCGTAGAAGTTGTCGTCGTAATAGCCGCCCGTGTGGTCGTGCTCGTCGTAATGCGCGTTGTATGCAGCACCGCGGATGTAGTCGACATCGACCTCGATGGCGTCATCTTGTGCTTCTTGTTCGAACCACCACTCATCCTTTCCGTGCGTGCGGTCGGGCGGGTACATGCGCAGGTCTGGGAACGTGACCCAGTCCAGCTCGATGGATTTCAGCCATTTGAGCCACTGTCGGCCGGGAGCATGGTGCTGTTCAACGGTCTCAAGAAGGGACTTCAAAACGAAGGGACCGCAGCTGAGGAACACAACGTGGTGTTTGAAGAGCACTTCGAGGGCTTCGCGAGCGACTTGCTGGTTCAAGAGGAAGTACTCGTGGTGCAGGACAAGAAGAAGTGCCGCGGCGCTAGGTTTGAAGTGCTTCAGGTTTCGGCGTTCGATGCGAAGGGCGCGGTCGCTGCGCTTGTCGGGGATACGTAGGGCATAATCGTATATCTGGTCATCTCAGCAAGTCGCGAGAAGACGGTGGTAGGCGCCTAGACACGCACCTGATCACGGAGCTCGCGTGGCAGTCGTAAGAATGGCAGGCCAGGCTCGCTTGACACATTGTATCCGCCATCTGCACATGAATGATCAACCACAGGTGCTACAGGCGCAGCAGACGCAGTGGCAGCCATCTTACCTCGTCCCTTGAAATAATCGTGTCGCATCTCGCGTCTGCGAACGGCTTCCCCGCAACGCCATACGCGCAGACAGCACGTGACAGTACATAGGGCTAGGGATCCCTGCTCGGAAGCAGATCTCTCTTTCGGGCAGGAGCGAGAGATCGACGGCATCCAACGGGCCGATGAGCAGGTTGTCTCCCAAACGTGTTTCTGGCACTGGCACTCCGTGGCCCCACGCAGTCTTCTCGTGAACTGCTCGACCATGGTAGAAGTGCGGAGTAATACCCGATGTACCGTGGTCGTCGGTCGACCACACCATCAGAGCAATGATTTGTTCACTTTCAGCATGCACCCCTGAGCGAAGGATCGAACGATGGCATTTCAGCGTCTCAGTCGCATTTCGGTCCTGCCCTAACTGAGCATGACTCCACTGCATCTGGCCAAGATGCCGCTAGTCGGTGAGTAATCACTGGACAGTGAGAGAGATGGTTGCGGTCCTTTAGGCCCGTGGACACTGCGCCCCTCGCAGACCACTGCATGTAAGATGTAGATTACCTTTAGAGCATGACACCGAATGTTGTGCAGTGCTGAACTCATGTGCATTGAGCTTACCGTCGGAATGTATCGCCGACAAAGTTCACGAATGCGACTAGAGGAGTCGGACGTCGGACGAATGGGTACCTTTGCTGTTGATCATCGTAGGATGCGAAAAGCTAAGCAGTTTCCCAGCACTCCGCCCGAGATTACTTTGTTGAGTGTCGCTCGGAGCATTGCCAGCGAGCAGTTCCAACTGCCGATAGTTGCTGAGCCTCGTCGACCACCTTGCGAGCGGTGCAACCTGCCAGCTACGTACCAACTGCATCTGTGTGACGGCCAGATTCCCAACAGTTCCACCTATCAACAACTACCCGGCTGCTCACTTACGAGACTCGATGCACAACATGAGGTCTCAATCCGTATGTTTCGGCTTGAGTCTGTCCTAGCAACGTGTCGTGCTCTGGCTACACAAAGGCTTCTCCGATTCTGCAGCTCCATAGGTGGCTTGGATCGGATAGCGACAGCAAAACGTTGACCATGACCCCATATCCAGGCTCTGCAACGAGGCCAGATGCCAACGACCCACCTGACCGTACCTCGCAGACATGCAGTCTGCCGTGTAAGCAGTTACCCCAACTGGACATGTCATACAACCGATGCAAGGCTGGCAGGTACAGCAGCCTATGTGTACTGAAGGATGTCAGATAGCTTGTTGTCTGTAATTAGTCGTGCATCCTGAAGTTTCAAGATCTGCAGGTTGATGCAGGGCAGTTGAACTGACACCAAGTATGCTTGCGACAGGCTCTTCCAAATCATGTGAGAAACATTGCCTCTCCGCCTGGGACAAGGCCAATCGCAACACCAAGATAGCCTGACTCATGCTCCATGCGGAGGACATACTGTGTACGGAGCGTGCATTGGCACCTGACACCAAAGCCGTTATTCTCGAAACCTGGTTGTCGGTTCTTGCGTATCGTCGTGCAATCCAGGCGTACATGCGGTGGTGGCCTCGAGCTGAGTCAGTAACCAGGACGAAGTTGCTCCAAAGCGAGTGGAGATGCATGCACCGTGAATGTCTTGGTCGCGCTTACCAGCAATCTCTGTGAGGCTGTTGTAACCATGAAATCCAGCCGTCCATTTGTGCTACCCTGTGACCAGGCCACAGCTTGACTGATCTTCATTGTTTGTCTCAGAAGGAAAGCAGGTAGACCGGGCCGTATGACGACCATCGATGTTGGTTTGCCGCTCGAACAACAAAGCCGTGGATCAAGCTGTATTTGTGGGGTGTTTGGTTCCTGAGCGTTAGCCCCAGGGTCAGTCTGTACCGCAGCTTGACGTTGTGAATGCTGTTTGGGAGCACCACTTCTAAGAGCCTAGGATTATTGAGCCAAGCAAAGGCAGCCTTGCTGCCAGTCATGGAGCGCGTACACAACGTGACCACTGACAATGTCGTGTAACTACCTGGTAGATCGGTAGATCGGCACAGACCCTGTAGACCTTCTGGTATGAGGGGATGATCTCATAACCATCGAGTAGAGTGGGGCGTTATGGTTTAGTCAATGTGATTCCAGAGCTACGCAGTGGGATAACCGAGGGAATGAACCTGGCACGTTGCTGTTATTAAAAAAAAAAAAAAAAAAAAAACAGTGGTGGCCGTGTCCATAGTTTGTTCGGCTCGATGGGTGCGGGACCCATTGCAAGGATGGCCAGGCTCGAGAGTCGAGAGTCTAGCTAGGATATCGTAGTCTGCAAATCAAAGGGAACGAGAAAATGGGGGACTCCCTGTCGACGTCTGGTTTGCAGGGGAGAGTTCGGAT
This sequence comes from Ascochyta koolunga, assembly GCA_026119515.1. Classification (NCBI taxonomy): domain Eukaryota; kingdom Fungi; phylum Ascomycota; class Dothideomycetes; order Pleosporales; family Didymellaceae; genus Ascochyta; species Ascochyta koolunga. The sequence goes on along the minus strand of JANLCG010000002.1, from coordinate 1,087,247 downwards.
TGACAGGCATGGACATGGGTACGGATATGGGCATGGACATAGGCATGGGCATGGGCATGGGGCGTTTCGTCCTGTCTGTGGTCTGATGCGTCGTGGTCCATGGACCATGGTTCAATGGGACTAGCGCCCAGAGAAACTGTAACCGCAATCAGAGTGCTGGGCAAGACTGGACACCTTGCTACTCGAACAAAGCAATATCCAGGCCGTGTAGATAGCATGATTTGTGGTGTATGCAGCATGCACGACTCGGCGTGTCGGCCATGAGGATCGTCAGACTCCGTACTTACAGCGCAGACTTTACTTTTCCCGGCGAACGCGCCGGTTGGGTTGGGCAGAAGAGGTGGAGAAGGTGGCCCTCGTGGCGGGCGGTGCTATGTACCGCGGGCGGCATACAGCAATCCCGCGTCACGACGGGCCTTCTTCCACGGCGCGGTGAAGATAGTAGTCCGCTGCAGACGCGTGTGTCTGCGCTAGGATGGTAAGATGGTAGATGGTGAAGGCTGGAATGCTGGATGACGAGCCATTGCCGGGCAGATGTCGTGCTGATGGGCGTCATCTGCACCGCCATCTGACCATGCACTGTGCAGGCCGAGCAACGCACAACGCAGCAGTTCGCGCGCGGAGCCAGGGAGGGCCATATTAGTTGCAACTAGCCGCCGCTAGACGGGCTTGTTTAGATACACGAGGCCTCGATTGAACGATTCCCACGTGCTGCCGGCTTTGTTCTGGGCATCAGCATCCTCATTAGTTGGTTGCTCCCAGGTCCCAGAAGTGTGCCCTTGCTGATTGAGTTCGTGACTGTTGGCTTTCCACCCGCTGCAGGCTCCTCCACTTCGAATCCCTCCCGCGGTCGCACACACATCCAGACGTCCAGACCGGCGGCTGCGCGCTGCTTGCTCGTGTCCCCATCCGGCTCGTTGTGTGCCCTCCGCGCCCTTGGAACTGCTCCGAGCCCGTCCCATGCAAGGCACGCTGCCCTCATTGAATCATCGGCCGCGAGCAACAGCTGCTGGCCCCCTCACCCTTCCCAGGACACCGACTCGACACGGTTGTCTGCTGAGGCTGGCTCCCCTCCCTTCAACACCCCACTGCTCTCTGCCCTACGCGTGCAGCACCAAGTACTGTGTGCACACTACGCCGCCGCTGCCGTGCTGATTCGGCGCTGACTTTGTTTTCGTCTGTTTGGGAAATCCAGTTGGACCGCACTCGACGTGTGCAACCTCCACGCGCCACCCATCACCTGCTCCTTAGGCTCCCGAACAGGCCAAAGCTCGCCAGCGGCCTCTGGCGCGCCTCGCAGGACGCCTGCACGTTGCATCGGATCGCCAGCACGCCAGTCATCGCGTAAATTTCAGATCCCGCCTCCAGCACGCTGTGTACCAGTCCGGCGCCAAGCAAGATTGGTTCTGCAATTGGCCTTGCTGCAACCCAGGCCCACCGAGAAGTACACTGCAGCCACGTCCAATTTGGCTACGAGCCTTCGTGAGAGCTCCAGCTTCATGACCCCAAGAGCTCGACCCGACTATCACTCGTTGAGACTGGTGTTGCTGCTGTCCGCCAAAAGAAGAGCGCCTCGGCATCGTCATCGCTCAGGTTGGCTGCAACTGCAACTGCTACTGCCTGCCACTCTGCTGCCCACCGGGATTCTTCGCGTGTAGGCTGTACGCCATTGCGCCTGCCTCCTCAGCGACCAAGAACATTGCTTGGCACAGTCCCGAGAGATTTGTTCTGCTGTTCTGTTCTGCGCTGCTGCCCTGCCCCGCCAAACCTCTACCTCGATCCCAAAGGGTAGGAGCGACCACCTGCGTCCCGGATCTGATCCCTCGACCTTCCTTCTCTCCAGCCTGCAGCCCTCGCCGGCTATCTTTCTCCTCCACGCTGTTGCCATTCATCGACCCTAGATCATCATCCTCTCTTATTACCACCGCTTCGGCCCACTTTACTGCTGCAACGGGAAAGCCGCCCATCTCTACCGCTCCCTTCTAGGCCTCGCTCTCTTGCTCCTCATTGGCCAGCCTCCCACACCAACTGGCGCTCTGCATCACCACCCCTTCACGGCATCCCACCCCAGATTCGCCTCTCCACCTTAGGTAGTGCAAAAGGCACCGCCGCTCGCTCACTGGCATCGTTATGGAGTCTGTCTCTCAACAACGGCCGCCAGCACCCGTCAACGGGTCACACCCCCAGGCTCTGCCATCTATTGCTTCTCTCACCAGCAGTCTTTCTCCCTCTGAACAGAGCCCAGTCCGATTCAGACAGCATTCCGAGTCTCGCGAAGCTCGTGATTCCGGTAATTGGTCCATCTCTCAGAGCAAACGTGAGTACCTACTGCCACTTGCTCGTGGACCTCCAAGGTCCCATTCCGTGCCAGTGCTGATGCTTTACAGATTCCTCGACGGTATCCAACAACATGGGTCTACAGCTGCAGACAATCCTCAACGCTGAGGACTCACCAACACGCAATGTACCTGACACGCCGTCTTCAGCCAGGCATCAGGCTGGTCACCCTCAACAAGTATGCCATGCGCAATCCCGCATAGAGTCTGCTAACAGGCTTTCAGCACAACGCGCCCTTCCCCTCCCTCAACCAGGGCTTTGGCGATAACCGCTTGAGCATCGATGCAGGCTCACACTTCGACTCTCGACGCAGTAGCGTGGACAGCCGCATGAATGTAGGGATGGGCCATCTCCAGATCAGTCCTTCGTCACCCTATGACAGCCAAAACACGTCACGAGTTTCGCTCGTCTCCAATCTCCAGGCACAGCGAGGTATCACCAATCCTGATGCACGCATCAACGGCGCTTCTCCACTGTCGCCGCCGGCCCGTAACAGCGTTATCCGTGCCAACAATCCTCCTCGCCGAGCGCCCGTCATCAACCCAAACCCTCGAAGCGTGTCGGGTATGCCCGATCCAATGGCTGCTGCACCCACGAAGGGCTACGCTTGGGCTTTTCCTGCCGAGTTTGAGCCTGATGAAAGGCGGGCATCAAGCAGTGGTGAGTCTAGCGCAGGGAACTCGAACATTCCATCGCGCCAGAATAGCTTTGCCACATCCATGAACAGTAGCATCTACACCACAGATTCACATCTCCCTTCCGGGCAGAAGCGATTGGACAATGGCACGCACACCTAATATCTGCCCATATGCCTTTGCTAACTAGGCCCAGATATTTCTACAACTCATCATCACTCCATGCAACACCGCAGTGTCACAAGTCTCCAGAATATCGATCAAGCAGCTCTTGCTCAAGGCAGTGGAAACTATAGCAGGACTCCAGAGCTCCGCATCAGCCACAAAATGGCCGAGAGGAAGCGTCGAAGCGAAATGAAGAACCTGTTCGATGAGCTCAACAACATACTTCCCAATTCTCCCGGAAGCAAGTCGAGCAAGTGGGAGATTCTCACAAAATGTAAGCGCTCTAGCCGCTTCTGATAATATACTCATACTGACACTGCAGCAGCCATTGAATACATCAGGACACTTGGCAGGGCACATGAAACTGCACGAGCTGAGAACGCACGACTGCGACCTGAAGCCGACTTCTCCCGACGCGCACAAGAGGAGAATGAGCTTCTACGGAATGAGCTCACGGCCGTCTGGAGCAACCTACGTCGTCTTGATCCCAACAACCCGCACATCTACGGAAGCATGACGGGTATGCTTGCACAACAGCAAGGCAACACACCGGCATCGACCAACAACGTGTTGCCACCATTACAGCAACAGCAGCAGCAGCCCCAGGCGCAACCTCAACCACCACAACCCCAATGGGGTACGCCTGCACCTACGGCGATGCAAGGTGTCGAATTCGGCGGTATTAGACCTTACGAGCACCCACATCGTTAAACGTACCGGCTACAAACACAAACCTGGCACGAGCCGGACTTGTCCATTAAGGACTTGCTGTACATTACCATCTTAGCATTCACGGGTCACAGGCGTTGTCACATACACTTTTCGACACTCAAAAATCCTTTCGTCGTCTGTCACTGTGCGAGTGGCTTTTAGGCATGTTGCATGATTGCAGGGCACTCTCATGCGTTTTACCATTCCACAACGACAATGCCATCCATTGTGCCTCGGGCAACCGACATGTCGCGCTGGCGTTCCTCGGCACTGGCGACCCCACCAGACATGGCAGCGGTTCTGGACGGGATATTCCAGTGGTTATCGTATCCTTCACTTCCTTTTCGCATCGTAGTGTCTACTTTGGGAATATATTATGGGGATGGCTAATACCAATCGCAAGGGTTTACGCAGGGTGTTTCGATCTTGGACCCACAGCAAAAGTATGTCAACTACATGATCTATAGGGCTGTTTTCGGAAGGGTACTAGATGCAGCATTAACTGTTCGCTACGAACACGTCTGTGAGTTACTGTAATGTCAGAAGGAGTTCTTATTGCTATCTGGACTTCGGTTCCAATGTACGTGGAACGGCCTATCTGCAAAGATGTTACTTGTTTTTTGGTAACCATGCTGCTTAAGACGCACAAAAATAGCATTAGTTAGCTAGAACACGAAACCGAGCTACCCTACCATCTCAGCAGGCGTTGCACTCAAATCACGTTCTGATGGTCCCGAGATCTTCAATTAGTCTGACCCTTGCGGCATGCTTTTATCCTAAGTAAATAGATCGCTACAGCCGAGTAGAGAGTACGTCTGCGGTTGACCGCCAGAAGATCTGCAGATCTGCACTGCTGCATGTGCGACCGGCCGCATCTCCGGTGGCTGAGCAAGCACATGGCGAGCAGACGGCCGGGTGAGCTTAGCAAAGTTTGGCAGGTTGAGCCGGGAATCAGGGCACGATGAGCTTGAGTTCGCGTAGTGCGAATGGGGTCAGCAAGTGTGAGAGCGGTGTATCGGAATGGTCATGTCTGCTTCTCATATCAGTCGCCTTGTGGGTCGAGATGCCCATTTGCTCTCGAGTTTATCGTTGTACGATCCCTACCTTTTCAGTCGGCAAGAACTGAAGAGACGTTCGAATATCGCTAGTTTATTCAAGCTTTGCGATATATGTTGGATGCCTCCCACATCAAGTATTTCCTGAACGACACTCCCAAGACTCTCAAAACCTTCATTTGCGATTTTCCAGCGCCTTCTTTGGACGAGATGTCAGATCTGCAGTTCTCTTATACATGTTAAAACACGCATGGCGGGTATCCTCCCCGACCTCGCTTGATCGTCAAGCCTTGCAGATCTGCGAGCACGGTCTACAGGTTATCCAGCAACTGAGCTTGGCTGCTGAGACGGCGTGTCATCTTACCAAGCTACTGGTTAGTTCAGATGCACCGACGATGCATGCACATTAAGCTTGTGTGTCTGGTGGAGTGTCACCGCACCATACTACAAAGCAAAGAATACTGCGTAATGATAGTTGATTTCAAGGAGATTGGCTGCGAATAACCAAGCGCGTTTTATAACGGCGGTAATGCACCGTCGGGCAGGGCTTGCATATGTTAAACCCAGCAGCCGACTGATGAAGTGGAATGCCATTGCAGCATCTGATGCTCGTGTTCCTTCTGGTCTGATCGAGTGCGAGGAAATTTCTGGGCTGTTGGCGGATAGCCAGAAATGATATGTCGACTTTTGCGCCGCAGTGGGGAGTCGTGCAACCTTCCATCGTTGGGTCTTTTTTGGCGGACAGGAGATGATATACATTGTTGTTTTGGTTTACCCTGGAGATTGAGATGTATGTGGCTATAGCCGTCTTTGATGGACGTTCATCTTAAATTTGGACGATGGTATTGTCGTGTTTATGCGACCTAGGTGCAAATGAGGCTGGATGTATGTTCGTTATCTCATCAACAATAACAGAAAGTTTTAGTGCACACACACAAGATTCGACCCATATTCCTTATTCATTTTCTTCCTCCTCCATGTATCGTACTTTCAAAAGATATCCTGACAAAGAAAATATTGGCCCAAACGCTCAATGCGCCACGCTAAGAAATGATGAATCCCAGGTCCATGCCCAAAAGTGTCCCAAGCTATGCTCTTCTCAACAATGCTTCAAGTATTGATATCTCTGGAAGCAGTCCAGACACCATGGATCCCCCTCATCTCCCACCTCCGATGTGCATTCCTTGCAGATCTTCTTCCCACATTCTCCCAGGCACTGGCGTGCGCAGATGTAGCAGGTTCGGCCATCGCAGCGCATACAGTCCATGTAGTTCTCCAGGTCCCTCTTTCGCTTTGGTGCTGACTTGCATGCGTGGCATGCTCGTAGGTCTGTGACGGCGTACGGCTGACTTTGAGCGATTTTGAGGTCCACTGGCATGTCGGTATCCATTAGATGTGATGGAGACTTGACGAAGGCAAGCTTGGAGCTGTTCCGTTTGATCTGCTTGACGGGGCGATGTTCTGGAGCCCTGCAGTCGGGGGTTGCTGTGTGGAACGCGCACGAGCGATCGTTGTTGTGTTCGAAGGCTGGCGAATGTTGTGGATAAGGTCCCCGGTTGGAGTGGGGTGCGTCGACGTCCTGCTGTCTTTTTCGTTTCCCCAAACCGGCAGCATGTTGTTGTGAGTCTGCCATGGTGTGCCAGTAGTTGTGTGGCTGGTTATGTGTTTCGACTGGACCAAAGAGGTCCGAAGTGATGTAGACCATGGCGGCGGAGCGGTGAAAAGGCGCAAATAGAGGTTCCAGCAATGTCAAAAGAGTGGCAAACAGATGCTTCGCTGGAATACAGATGCTGGAAAGGACAAAGCAAAAAGAGTGTGGTGACAACGACAATGGAAGCCTACGTGAACTGGGCTGTTGTTGGGGGATCGACCTGGTGCAAGCTAGCGCATGCAGGAGAAGAAAGTGCCCCACACGACACGCTTCACGTGCCATACTAACGTCCAAGCGGCGCGCCCGCAGTACATTAGATGGCTAGACTCCCATTGTGGATGGTTGAGCTTGCGACTGCGTACTTCACCTTTGGAACGAATACAGACATGTTTTAGCGCTTCCTAGGGTAGTTATTATGAATTGGCAGCGCCCACGACCCTCACCTATACCCCAGTATCTTACGCGACCTTGACCCTGAGCCGCCATGGAGAGCATCAATGTCTCCGAGCTGGTTGCTCGATTGGGAGCCGAGGAGGAGTCGACCAAGAAGATGGCAGCGTTCAAGCTACAGACTGCGATTGGCGACCCGTCCTTCGCCGACGTCTTCATATACGAGGGAGGCTTGCCGAAGCTCAAATTCCTGGCTCTGCATGCGACAGGAAACACTTTGGCTTATGGTCTCACGTCGCTGGCGCGCCTACTTGAACTGGACAAGGGCTGGGACCACGTCACAGATGATCTTATAGCGAGGGTGTGTGCCATAGTGGGCGTTGTTCCGGTATGGAAAGACTGACGGAGGGGTCACAGATAGTCGAGCTCGTAGTCGCGCAGCCACTCGTCAATGTCAATCGAGGTGCCATGTCGGTGCTAGCAGCCATCGTCGGGCACCCTCTTCACCAAACCTCTCAGCCTGGTACCACTGGCTTCCAACGGCTCAAGCCAGCAGTCGACATCCAGCCGCACTTCCTTCCCGCGCTCGTCGAAAAGATCACCTCCGCCGACCATGCCCTCTGTGCAAACTCGCTCCAGCTGATCAATGCGCTGATGCGCGACGCAATCGCACACGATGCCGACTTCGAAGCGCCCAAGTTTATAAAACAGCTACAAGAGCTCGGTGTAATCAAGAGCGTATATGCTCTCATGCAGAGCTCTGCGATACAGGACTTGGCTCACCCCTTGTTGGACTTTCAGACGCTCACCAAGATACTACTGCGTAACTGGCGGGAGGAGAAGGTGGATTTGGAGAAGCCAGACCATCGTAGGGCAATTCGAGGCTTGCACACTGCCAGCAATGCTGAGAAGCAAGGAGTGGACGGCAAAGGCAGCAAGAAGTTGAAGTGGCGGCGGCTGGGCTTCGATACCGAGTCGCCGGCCTGGGAGTTTGAAGCAACAGGATTTCTTGGTCTTATGGACTTCACCGACTATGTCTACAAGAACGAAGATGGATTCCAGAAGCTCTTGTTAGAGCAGTTGGCAGAAGCGGTCGAGCAGCGCTGCCCTATTGCTCGCGCTAGCCTTGCGGTGACCTCGATACTATATGAACACTTCGAGGTGGAACGGGCAGATGACCACGATTCACATAGATATACTGTTCTTGAGTCTCGGGCAAACTTCGATCGATCCTTCAGGCCTCTGCTGCTTCACTGGTCGCGAGTGCACACAAGCGGCCTCAATGCATTTATCCGGCTGTGGAAGACAGCAGGAGCCCAAGTCGAGGACTTCGATAAGATCGAAGAATTGGTACGGATCTTGATCGAGCAAGTTGTAGGCCAGGCACCTCGCACGAGAGGGATCAAGGACATTGAGGAAGAACTAGCCGAGTTTGAGATAAAGAGATTGCGAGAGCTGCAGATGGAGTTACTCGAACTCACGTATGAAGATGCATGGGGACACCACTTACGGTATGTTCATTGGTGTTTCCACTATCAGCGCCAAGACTGACCCTGCGTAGCCAAGTCCGCGAGGAACTGAACCATGAGGCTCTCCAATTCGTCAAGGAGCAAAGGATAAGGTGCTTACTTCAGGGCGCGTGGTTCCCAAGCGGTCTTGAACACAGCTTGGGTGCGGGACCAGTCACAAGCAAGTCTCAGAGCCGTGCAGTCCCCTCAGCGTGGCGTTTTGTACGACTATCACACAACCGCCGATATCTGCATTACGCCGACTTTGACGAAAAGATAACAACGGAACCGAGGCTGGACGCCTTGCAGGAGAAGAGTAAGTGCTACCAACCAGTCTAGGTTGCGTGCGTGCGTAAACGCAGTAGCTGACATGCATTGGCAGTCGATCTTTCCATCGTTTCCTCTGTCGTGAGCAATGTCTCGGCAGAAGCACCGTCGTCTTCCTCGTCTGATAGCACAGTACGAAGTCTCCCGCAGGAGCGAGCTTCCACATGGACCAAGATCACCATCCATGGTTATCTGCCTGCGACAAGTCATTCACGGCAGGCTTCCAGTGGTTCAGGTGCAGGACGCAAAGAGTCGGTTTTACTGCAATTGCACCCTCAGAGTCACACGCTTGCGTCAGAATGGCTTGATGGACTGCTTATGTTGTTGAATCAACAGCCTATCACAGCAGACACGAACAAGCTTGTCAACTTTATCGGTGGCTATGGACTCAAGATCCGTTTGCTCAACGTGCGGTTCGAGGATGTGGGCTTAGAGGAGCCGGTCTTACCAAGTCGCGAAGGATTGGACGATGAGTATTATTACGACATAGCTGGAGCCTGAGGCTGAGTACAGCTGTTTCTATTGGCAACACACGTGTTGTTTGATGTGCACAGATCTTGGACGAACGTGGGCATTGAACGAGGTGTTCCTGGAACCGGGCTGAGGGATCGTTGGTGGGTCTAGTCGCGCGCACTGAAAGTCTATATGTCTGGATGTGGCGCCAGCAACCCGCGGTTATGAGATTGGGTAATGTAGCACGCGAAAACCCGTCTCCGGGGAGCAAACTTGGGTAATTTTGGATATTACGGTCGGCGATTTACAGACAGGCGGCAATTTGTTATTGGGGTGTTCTCTGGAGATACCCTTGCTTGTACCTCTGCAAATGATAGCAAACCTTCATTGGCAATGTTTTCCCAACATGGATCGTGCATGTCCTTCAGCTCTTCTGCCGTCACACAGCGCATGCTCGCAATGGTGCACAGAGAATGTGGCATCGTCTGTGCGAGTGTTACCTGTGCAACGTCTGGCTGATATGCTGATCCAGTGAAGTGGACACGGGCTCTGGCAGAGGCAGACCTTCAGATGGCCATCCAACATGGACGACAGCACCTGTGAGGCCAGGCCGTAAGGCGGAAAGCCTGGGTAGCTAATGCGGTGTGTTGCAGACCAGCGACGCTAAGGGTGCGGGCCCGCCGGGCGTCCCTGAGTGGCCGTGTTGGCCTGAAACAGCGGACGGAGAGTGGAGAGAGTGGAGAAAGCGGGGAGTTGGCTGCGTGTGCGACGACAAAGTGCAGGGTGTGTGAGCGTGCTGCTGTAGTGTTGTTGCTGCCACCGCCCGTGCTGTGTGTGGGTAGTTTATGGCGGCTTCTACACAGTAGGACGAACAAGGCTCTGTTCAGGGTGCTCCAGGGTCTGCCCTGATCAGTTGATCGCCTTTCAACAAGCGCGACCGCCTGATTGACACTCGGATCCTGCACCGCTGGGGCCCAGGCGTAAAGTTGAACAGCGCCCACGTATATGGCGGCGCGTTAGTCCGACTCGCACGTATGAAGATATGCAGCCACCCCAAGTGTCTGTGTCGGTCGCATGCTGCTAATAAGCCCTCACTTTGTTTCTGTTCCATTCCAGCTCCGGCCCGCCGTCTGGTTGCTTCTTCAACCCTTCAGTCCCTCGCCTGGCCATCGTTGCCGCCATTGGACAATCCCTCCCGGACGATCATCTTCCCACTACAGGCACTTGCAACTTCCACGCTTAGGTCAATACACGTCGCCCAGGGTGTGATCCCTTCGCGGAGCACATGTACCTGGATCTGGCCCTCACGCCGTATCGCAACCGACGCCATGGGAAGAAAAGCGAAGGCAATTCCCCGCCGCTACAGCAGGTCGACTATGACGCCCTTCCGTATTCAGTCCAGTATGTGTGTCCCAGCTTCTTCTGATTTGCCCGGCGTGTGATAAGCCGCGTTGTCGCCTGCATGAGCACCCTATTGCACCCCACACGTACCTTGCAGCAGCCGGCGAGAGAGAGAGCTAACCTGTGAGCTGCAGGAGAAAGTACTTTTCATCCTTGGAACGACTGCAAATACAGCACCAGACCGTCGATGATCAGACAAGCGAGCCTTCGTCTGGCTCCTCTTCTCGTGCGCCTTCCAGAGCACCGTTTCAACGTCTGAATTCCACGAGTCGGGCACACACTACGGGAAGCTCACGGCGGGACCACGAGATCTCCCAAGCCGAAGCTGCCTTCTTCCTGTCTTTGCCTGATAAAGTGCGGAAGCAGCACTTTTCCCGCGAGGAGCAGGTCATCCTTCTCGCCAAGTGCGACCACGCGTTCCTTCCTCCTGACCACGATCTGGACCCGGATGAGGTAGCCAGACAGCGCTTTCACGACTTCCGCTTCGACTTCTCCACAAACAATCTTGACAAGTCCTCGGAACGTGGTGCGCCACGAGGCCGCCGCTCTTCCATCGCTGCACACAGCCCTACCCAGCCTTCATTTGGCTTCTCACTCAAGTCCAAGAAAGAGCAGGATTCCCAGAGCAACTTGTTTTTCCTCGACATCATGGACTCACCGTCAACCAGGAAAATGCATCCATCGAGTTTCAGACGCACAATGTCTCTGAGTGGCCCGCCTAGTCGTCATTCAACTTGTTCTGCAGTAGCCGGGCCAGGCGCTCCTCTATTCATTTTCCCTGCAGAATATCGACCTCGGCATCAGCGAGCGCACTCGTCGGCCATACCGGGGCGACGTTCGTCGTACACACCACCCACACCTATCTTTGACGCAGAGGCCACGCACTATCAGGACCCGGAGACGAGGAGGAAGCTGCGCATGTACCTTGCATCACCACAAAAGTTTGATGAGGCTATCGAATTTGGTTTCCCGTCTAATGCCGAAGAGGAAGTCGCCGTACCTCATTATCAACTTCCACCAGTGACCAAGCACTCTCGCAAGTTTAGTCGAGATATGCACACCTTCCTCCGGGACGGCAAACTTTCCTTCTTTGAAGACAAGAGCAACGAGAATCAAGGCCTCGAATCCGATGGTGACTCCGTTGCTGACTTGGAATCACCGCGGACACCATCGAGTACAGGCTTGTCTTTCCGTCTCCATGCCCGCCAAATGTCTTCAATTGACTCCAACGGCCTATCTTCTTCGCAGCTAAGCCCTGGGCATCTGCAGCGTGAAATGACCCTGCGCATGACTCTTACTCGGCCCGATCTTCGAGCGGACGATGATATGCTCTATGGCTGGCAGAACCAGGTCCAGCATCAGCACCAGAAAAGCACGGCAGCCACCACAGTCCAGGAGGATCCACTAGCCCTAGAAGAGCTTGTTCTGACTGACGATCAGACTGGGACTAAGGGGCCGTTCTACGTCAAGCCGAAGCCAAGAGGCAGCCTCGTCACACGCCTCTTGAAGCGCGCAAGCCTCAAAGGACGATCTTACACAACCTAACCGACAAATGACACGTTTTCCTTGTACCTTTTATCTTACGGATCATGTCATCCTATCTTCAGGCGACCATATTGTTGCATGTTAGCGGGCGTTTTGCTTCAAGCCACTCATGGCTATGTTCGACGACGATATGCATGAACGAGGCGTTCAAATTTCCAGTTCAATTAATTTCCACCCGCTTAAAAACGGATTTCTAGCTATCAAGAAGAGATGGTTCTAGCGAATGAAAAGCTTAGAGCGTCCCCTGCGGCGCTCAACTAGGTTGAAGTCGTCGTTTTACTAGTTTATTCTCCGGTTCAGTGACTACAAATTAGTGCTTGTGAGGCTCGGACTACCGCATTTGCCGTCGGTAGGTATGGCACGCAGAGCGTATGTTGAACAGCATTGTCTAGGGTGCCCTTCTCTGTGGAAGGCGATTCTTGAACCATAGTTCTGTCTACTCGTCAAACCTCCCTTTCCATCGGCTCACCTCCTTCTCTCCCTCGCCTTATGATAACCGTTGTATTAAGGTCCAGGAACACAAAGGTAATGTGTAACGCCCAGAGCAGCAATTGCAACTAAACGACATGACCCAAACTACTCGACTCGTTTTCTGCCTCGTAGCGCCGATCTGGCTCTGACTAGCGGTGACATGCCGCTTCCCGCACCAAATGGGCGATACCATGTACATCCTACTCTTTCAATAGAACACATGCTATTAAGAGGCACAGCTCACGCATTCCCGCTGCGAAGATGCCACGCAGGACATCACAACTTGGCTGTCGTGCTATAGCATGCACGACAAACAATAACAACAAAAAAGAAGCCTCGCATCAGAGTATCGTTCGAGGTCTGCTGCCGTGACCAACAACCATGTCAACTATATCCCAGCTACTATACCTCTACTCATCTACCCGACCTGCAGTGCATCAGCAAGCATCTCCATGTCCCTTTTCGCCTGGCCGTCGTTCACGCAAGGCGGCTACACGGCAACCTCAGCCGTCTTGAAACAGTAGTCTAGCAACATGACCGGAGACGTTCACCGGTGCACTTTCTACCCTGACTCTTTTCATAATGAGACCTATGCCTCCCTAACCTGACATGCAACGACAAACCTATGTCCTCACGGTCTTGGCCCCCGCATGATCGCCCGGCCCACATCGTCCTACCGAGCGATCACGATTCGATTCGTATCCGACGTGTTGCTCTTGACAAGGGTGAGTTTGGAGTGCGCGATGCGCTTGCCGCAGTGAAGACTGGGGTCGCGAACGGGGTCGCGAACTACAGTTTCACCTGGCGCAGCGTAGCTCGCTGCCTGGGTCTGGGTGTGCCGCGTGCTGGGGTAGTCTGTAGCGACGATATGTTATACGTACACCGTACTGCTTTTCCGGCTCGGGTGCAGTGCAGTGCAGTGCAGGAGTCGGCATGTGCATTGTATAGCAAGCACATGTGCTGTTAGTTTCTTGGCTCAGTATCGTTAGAGGCCGCGCAAGAGCATGCAACCTGCAATCTGCTCTGACCAGACTGTCTTTCGACACGCACAATCATGGGGTAATGGATGAGGGGATTGCATGGCCGTGACGTGGTCGAGCTATGCGCGAGATGCCTTGCATAAGCTGCAGCTCGTGCGTTGCCAGAGCTGCAGCACCACCACAGTGGATCTGGACGGCATGCAAGGCGGAAGAAGCGTGGTGTGACGAGAGGGGTCCTAAGGCATAGTTATTGGGGTCTTCGTTTAGATGTATGCGATGCTTCAGGTGAGGAGATGGTGAGGTTGCTGAATGCGCTTTTTGGCTGGGAGTGCTGGTCTGTACCACGCATGTTGCTGGATTTTCGTTGTAGTTATGAGATGGCACTCTTGCACAGCCTGATGGCGTGCGGTGGAACGAAACTGTCAGAGATTGATGTTCATGTCAGCATGCAGGTATTATAGTCTTGCTTGTGCATTGGTCTGGATCAGTGAGAGCACCTGCAAGGTCAGTCTGCATACATTCTACCGCTCGTTATGTTTGTTGCACGATAATCAGCGCGTGCTTTGTTTTGGGAACTTGTTCATTACTCATGGTGCCTTGCTTTGGCTGGCATTTTCATTCATACATGACTTTCTACTTGGTGGTAAGCTTTTACCTCGACAGGGCAATGTCATCGATTCGCAGAATCATCTTGACTGTCTCCGCCGCCAGCTCGATTGCGCTTGTGCTGACAAGCAGTGGCTGGAGGACGTTCTCTTCCGCAATGTCATTCTTCACACCTCCGCTCTTGATGCTGATACCGGCATTCTTCTGCTCCTGTGCGTGCCTATGCCTCAGCTCTGTGACCACCTTAATGCTGTTCAGACCGGCGTTCTCAGCCAGTGTTGTGGGGATGACCTCCATGGCATCTGCGAAAGCTTTCCAACAGATGGCCTCTGTACCGGATAGCTCACGGGCGCGGAGGGAAAGCTGGTGTGCAATCTCGATTTCCGAGCACCACCACCGGCAAGAAGAGCCTTCTTCTTAACCAGCGAACGGATAGCGCAGTGGGCGTCGTGCAACGAACGCTCGGTTTCGTCCAAAATGAGCGAGTTGGCTCCACGGCAGACAATGGAGACGGTTGATGCTGCTGACTTAACACCGGAAACCTTGACGTAGCGTGCACCTGATGCCTGCACTTCCTCGACCAGGTCTGCCGAGCCGAGCTTGTCCTCGGTGAATGAGTCGACATCTGCAATTGGTTTGCAACCAGTGCTCTTGCAGATGAACTCGATCTCGTCGCGCTCGATATCCTTGATGACCATGATCTTGAGCTTCGACAAGAAGTGCAAGCTGAGGTCGTTGACTGCGTCGCGCAAAATCGACTTCTGGATGAAGAGAACGTTGCACTTCGCCTTCTGGATCTTCTTGACCATGTTGAGCAGGTAGGTTCGCTCTTCCTTGAGGATCTTGTCCATCTGCCTGTAGTCGTTGACGACAATCTGGTTCTCCATGTCCGGCTTGGGAGGGCTCAGCTGGAACTGGATGAGACCTATCCGTGCCTTCTCCTTGATTGTGGGCCCGCCGGCGCTCTTGACTACGGGTTGGTTGAGCACCAATCCGTCGATCATCTCGCTATCCTCGATGGTTCCACCTTGCTTCTTGATCATCCTGATGTTCTTCAGATCGACGTTGTCTGCAGTCTTGGGGTCAATGATCTTCAGGACTGAGTCGACGGCCATGATTGGCAGCTTTGGCTCCTGTGCGACGATCTTGGACGAGAGCGCAGTGGTCGCTGTCTTGAGTAGAGTTGGCCTGTCGGTCAGGGAGATGGGGATGGACATGTCGGTCAAGATTTGTATCGCCTCTTGTGCTGCGCGTTGGAAGGCCTCTGAGATGACGGTTGGGTGGATGCCCTTGGACAGCAGGCGCTCGGCTGCGCCTAGCAGACTTCCAGCAATGACGATGACCGATGTTGTACCGTCGCCAGCTTCGATATCTTGGGCGTGTGCGAGGTCGACGAGCATCTTTGCGGAGGGGTGCAGAACGCTCATCTGGCTGAGCATGGTGGCTCCGTCGTTGGTGATGATAGTTTCGCCTTTACCAGTTTGAATCTGTAGCTAGTTAGCCCTGTTATACTGCCATTCGTATGCTATGCTCCCTACCATCTTGTCCATACCCTTTGGCCCCAAAGACTACTCCAATGTCAGTATTCGATTGCTCCCCCGCACCTGGTGGTGGGACATACGGTTCGGATCGCATCTGCCACAGCTGCACAGAATCGTTAGTGAAGTCTTCTCTCGAGTATCCCAAGCCTTGTCGTACCTCGTGCAGCAATGATATTGGCGCTGCGAACAGCTCTGGGCTTCTCCTTGTCCTGCAGGCTACATCAGTCACTGTTTTCAAAGCTCTGAACAGAGACTGCAGACCTTGAAGGCAGCATTTCCGCTGCCACCGTTTGCTACTTGTGCGGCCATCTTGTGTTGTATGCGGTAAACAAAGACAAAAAGAGGGGTATCGTGGGGTGAAGGCGCGTTGTGCTGTCTGCCCAAGTTCGAATAATTTCCACGCGCCGCGAATCTGCCAAGCCAAGACTGTCCCCGACCGCCGAGCTGCCGTCACCGATTACAGACCACCACACCCGCCATCCACAACAACGCACCCCCGCAACGCTCCCTCACACCCTTCGTCCGCCCATCTTCGCCGAGCCTTTCTCTCCACATCACCCTCAACACCGCCGGCGTCCCTTGTCCGCCCTACACCGCAAACATGCCCAGCGCCACGGGCTCGAGCTGGGAGAAGTACCAGAAGAACTTCGCCGACGACGAGGTCGAGGAGAAGAAGATCACACCTCTTACCGATGAGTACGTGTCCTGGTCTTTCAGCAGGGGAAGCTAGCAACTGACTCGTTCCAGGGACATTCAAGTGCTGAAGACGTACGGCGCCGCTCCCTACGGCGCGGAGCTCAGGAAGCTCGAGAAGGAGATCAAAGACAAGCAGCAGACAATAAACGAGAAGATTGGTGTCAAGGTACTTACACCGGCAGCACCTGTTCTTGGTAGTAGCAACTGACACCGTGTAGGAATCAGACACCGGTCTAGCACCACCACATCTCTGGGACATCGCCGCCGACCGGCAACGAATGCAAGAAGAGCAGCCCCTGCAGGTCGCCCGTTGCACCAAGATAATACAGGACGAGAAAGACGTAGAGAAGAGCAAATATGTCATCAACGTCAAGCAGATCGCCAAGTTTGTCGTCAACCTCGGAGAGCGCGTCTCGCCCACAGATATCGAGGAGGGCATGCGAGTGGGTGTTGACCGCAACAAGTACCAGATCCTGCTTCCTTTACCGCCCAAGATCGACCCCTCGGTCACAATGATGACGGTCGAAGACAAGCCTGATGTTACATATGGAGATGTGGGAGGCTGCAAGGATCAGATTGAGAAGCTGCGGGAAGTCGTCGAGATGCCTCTGCTGTCACCAGAACGCTTCGTCAACCTCGGCATTGACCCCCGAAGGGTGCTCTTCTCTACGGTCCTCCAGGTACCGGAAAGACGCTCTGCGCGCGAGCCGTCGCCAACCGCACAGACGCCACCTTCATTCGTGTTATTGGTTCAGAGCTTGTCCAGAAGTACGTTGGTGAGGGAGCTCGTATGGTCCGAGAGCTGTTCGAGATGGCACGGACAAAGAAGGCATGCATCATCTTCTTCGACGAAATCGATGCCGTAGGTGGGGCACGTTTCGACGACGGCGCGGGAGGCGACAACGAAGTACAGCGTACTATGCTCGAGCTCATCACACAACTCGATGGTTTCGACGCTCGCGGAAATATCAAGGTCATGTTCGCCACAAACAGGCCCTCCACACTCGACCCCGCGCTCATGCGTCCTGGACGTATCGACCGAAAGATTGAGTTCTCGCTACCCGATATGGAGGGCCGCGCCAACATCCTCCGCATCCACGCAAAGAGTATGAGCGTCGAGCGCGATATCCGTTGGGAGCTCATCTCGCGTCTGTGCCCGAACAGCACGGGTGCCGAGTTGAGGAGTGTGGCGACAGAGGCGGGCATGTTTGCCGTGAGACAGCGCCGCAAAGTCGCGACGGAAAAGGACTTTCTCGCCGCTGTGGACAAGGTGATTAAAGCCAACATGAAGTTCAACAGCACTGCAGTGTACGCTCAGTATAATTAAGGGGGTGGAGCTTACCCGGACCGTTCTTTCCATATTTACGTAGAGAGCCGTGGGAGTTGGCAGGTGCGATCTGCTGCTCTCCCCACCTCCTACGCACACCAAGTAACAAATGTCCTTTCTACATTCTCCTTCTATGTTGCGAGCTTGTACTTTCCGCGTCACACGTTCTGCGCGCTCTGCTCATTCTGCTCGTTCTATTCGTCACTGTCGAAGCTGTTCATCATATCTGATGCCGAGTTCTTTGCGATGCTTTGCCATGTGCAGCTTCGGACGGACTCTACTGCAACGCCCGAATCACGCACAGTCTTCTCCTCGGAAGCTCCAATACAACATCTCATTGAGGAATCGAGCCTGACCTTTGCACCTGGGCTTGCCGACATGATCCGATCACAAAATACGCCTTCAGTGCAGCAATTGAGGGCGTGCTCTGTCCTGCTCTCCGGAGACGATCTCAAGTTGAAGTGGATCGTTTACCTGCAATACTATCGTAAAAGTCCACTCTGGGCCATCTATTGCGGCAAGACAATAAATGTGAGGGGCGCACAGGAGAGGCTCCTCGACTATGAAAAAGAAAGTAGCACCATAGCAGACTCAGTTAAAGACCTTCTCAAAAGAGGTTTCAAGCGAACGAGTCACACGAATCTTGCAGCAGTCGACATTCCCTTTGAGGGAGCAGACAGGATATACGTGACTGCACTTGTCACAGCGCTTGAGGCAACCTTCACTACAGGATTCTGGGCATATTCCCGACTGACTCTCGGATCTGTCACTCCGCTTCGATTCTGGGAGGAGGTGCCGTGGTTCGGTCTATGCTCGCATTCTTCCCTCATGGAAATCACTTTTGAGGGCTTGGAAGATGGTTTCCCGAATCTCGACGAGCTTCGTCTCGCCTGGAAGGAGCGCCAGAAGCTGGCTTCGCAGAAGTATAGAAGCTCGGAGAAGGGTCAAGCGGCATCGGAGAGACACAAGGATTCATTGAAGGAGGCCTATCGTACCGATGAAGAGTTCCGGGATGAAAGATTACACTACAGCAAGCAGTATACGGCGGATGGCAAGCAAGCAATCGCGCGGGCCAAATACAAAGCGTCTGAGAAGTACAAGAGCACGGAAGCAGCCTACAAGGCCTCGGGGCTCTAGCAGAGCTGAAGTCAAGATACGCAACATCGGACGAGAACAAGGCGGCCCAGGCAAAGTATGCGGCTAGTGAGAAGGGCAAGGCAACTAAAAAGAAGAGACAAGACAAGTATCGTGCCTCTGTCAAAGCCAAGAGGCAGTTGAAAGCCGAGGAGAAGTCTGCATCAGATGTTTAAGGACAAGTAACACTGGGTTCAATCTCGTGAGCGTATGAATGCTTTGGCAATCCAATCAATCATGCGATATACATAGAATACAGGATGAACCCTCCATCTTTTCCCTTCTAACCCCTCCCACTTCATCGGAAAACGCGTTTAGTAGGTACGCTTGAACGGCGGTACAGCCTTGCACTCATTCTCGTCCAATGTTGTGCCAACGACCTTCCTGTAGCCGAGTTCAGTCTTGCCGTGGGGCTGCTTCTGCCATGACAGAGTGTGCTTCATCCAGTTCTCATCGTCACGCTCGGGGTAGTCCTCACGAGCGTGTGCTCCTCTCGATTCCTGGCGGTTGGCAGCGGATTCTGCGGTCTGGACGGCGCAAGTGAGCAGGTTCCTCAACTCCAGGGTCTCGACAAGGTCGGAGTTCCAGATCATGCTGCGGTCCTTGATGCCAACATCGGCGAAGCTGGTGTCGACCTCGTGGATCTTCTTGACACCCTCGTCAAGCGACTCCTGTGTACGGAAAACAGCAACGTCGGACTGCATGACCTTCTGCATGGCAAGGCGGATCTCGGCAGTCGACTTAGAGCCATCGGCGGTGCGGACCTTGTCGATAACGGATATGGAGTCGGCACCAGCGTCAGCGGATACAGGGTCAGCCTTCTGGCCGGGGCTGAAGTTGTCACGGATAGTGTGCGAAACAGCGCGGCCGAAGACGATGAGATCCAGAAGGGAATTGGCGCCAAGACGGTTGGCACCGTGGACGGAGACGGAGGCAGCCTCACCACAGGCGAACAGACCGGGGACGACCTGGTCATTACCCTGAGCGTCCTGTGTGATAACCTCACCGGTGTACTTGGTAGGGATACCACCCATGTTGTAGTGGACGGTGGGCAGAACTGGAATGGGCTGCTTGGTAACATCAACACCAGCGAAAATGGCAGCAGTCTCGGAGATACCGGGCAGACGCTCGTGAAGGACCTCAGGAGGCAAGTGGCTGAGCTGCAGGTAGATGTGGTCCTTCTCAGGTCCAACACCACGGCCCTCGCGGATTTCAAGGGTCATCGAACGGGAAACGACATCGCGGGAAGCGAGATCCTTAGCAGTAGGCGCATAACGCTCCATGAAACGCTCACCCTCGGAGTTTAGGAGGTAACCTCCCTCACCACGGGAACCCTCGGTAATCAAGCAACCAGCACCGTAGATACCGGTAGGGTGGAACTGGACGAACTCGAGATCCTGGTTGGGCAGACCGGCACGGGCGACCATGGCCATACCGTCACCGGTACATGTGTGGGCGGATGTGCAGGAGAAGTAAGCACGTCCGTAACCACCAGTGGCCAGAACGGTGTTCTTTGCAATGAACCTGTGGATTGTGCCGTCTTCCTGGTTGTAGGCAACAACACCCTTGCAGACGCCATCCTCCATGATCAGATCGGTGGCGAAGAATTCGATGAAGTACTTGGTGTTGTGGCGGAGAGACTGTCCGTACAGTGTGTGGAGAAGAGCGTGACCAGTTCGGTCAGCAGCAGCGCAGCATCGGTAAGCCTGTCCACCCTTGCCATACTTCTGAGATTGACCTCCGAAAGCACGCTGGTAGCTGGTGCGCATTAGTAACTTGTAGAAACATGCAATGTAGCGGGGCCATACATCTTGCCATCGTCTGTTCGCGAGAAAGGACAGCCGTAGTTCTCGAGCTCGATGACGGATTGGGGCGCCTCTCTTGTCATGTAGTGAATGGCATCCTGATCACCGAGCCAATCCGAACCCTTGACAGTGTCGTACATATGCCACCTCCAGTCGTCCTCGTGCATGCTACATTCGTGGTCAGCCTTGTTCGAATGCTGTGGCCGTATCTTAAGGCTCTACGTACTTTCCGAGCGCAGCGTTGATACCACCTTGGGCGGCTACAGTGTGCGAACGGGTAGGGAACAGCTTAGAGATACAGGCAGTGTTGAAGCCAGCCTCAGCGAGACCAAAGGCCGCTCGCAGACCGGCTCCTCCAGCGCCGACAACGATGGCATCGTACTCGTGGTCGATGACGGGGTACTTGCTGGAGATGAAGCCTGATGCCTCCTTTGCCCTCAGGTTCTCAGTACCAAAGATACGGGCAGCGGGCCGTGTCGACGAGAAGGCGCGCGACGGTGTGCGGATGCTCTTCGAGAGCTGTGGCGGTATTGGTTAGCCATTGCCCGGTGTATATGCGCAAAAGGAAGCCACTGTATTCACACATCGCCTCTACAGACATTGAGACACCTCAGCATCCTTGTTGACACTGTGCCCGAGGACTGTGGGATGTGGCACATGCCTCGGGGCGGTGAATGCCGAGTACGTGGTAGCTCTAGGGCGATGGGTGGCGCATGAAGGTTTAGACGGAACTCACCTGGCTGGCGAACTGCATGCGACGCATCCTGGCGAAGCTCATGATGGCTGTGGCCGTAGGGTGGAGAGCAAGGGTGGTGTTGAGGACCTATGAATGTTGCAAGTCGATGATGGACGTGTCGCGACCCTGACAAACTACGTGCGCTGATTGGCACGGGAAAGCTCGGCTCTTCACAAAAGAATAGCGGGACCGAGGCGTTGCTCCGGGTTTTCACGATTGATACTTGAGTGTATCCGCCCCAAATGTTGGGTGAAGTGTGGAGTATGTTTTGCCAGCGTGCGAGCGTCGAACTTGTTTTTTATCGAACAGGTTAGATACATATCCCATTCGGCCTTATCCGGTTCCATAATTCATATTGCCACGAAGCAAACATCAGACTGTCCTCGACGATGACTGCGTTACCAATTGCTCGCAACAGACCAGACTCTGGCCAGGCAAGGCTGTATTACAAACTTATCCGAGTGTTGACTCATGGTGGAATTGGGCGGCCGACAAAATCGCCGCTGGTGTAGCAGATTTGCGCTGGCTATCGTTGTCGTCATAGACCTTCGCAGGCAATCACATGTGCAGTCCACGTCGAAAGATCAGTACACTGGGCACGGGGTAGATGCACGCCATGCTATTACGGAAAACGTTTCCAGTAAAAACCCCTCAATCGACGTGAATTCTCCACAAATACACAATCGTCCAGACTGTGTCTAAAGCTTGTGCCGTTTGCAGATGAAAGAAGTCCACTGGAGCGCACAACTAGGGCACTGCATCTTAGATTTTCGCCAATGATCAAGTTGACTGTAAGACAGCAGGTGCCATGTGAAGTATCACGGTACCTGATCAATGAGTCCGAGCTCTAGCAGCACACATACAGAGTGATTGACGCAGCAAAGGATTAGTACGAGGAAAGGCTTTATCCAGCTCAGGCTCAAAAAAATGCACACGCTTACAGTACGGAGGGCCTTCAACCATGCCAGTCGATCTATTCTAGGATGCATTGTATGCTCAAGTCCCAGTATAGAATCACAAATACATGAAGGATGGTAGCATCAGGCAGTAAGCACGAAATCAACGGTTCACAGGATTGTACAGCAGCTAGACACAATGTCGTGAATTGGGGAATCGTTAAATTTTTGGCGTCAGATGCTCATGATCATTGGCATCCGTGCATTGCACCTATCCCATTCGCCTAAGAGCCTTGAGAAAGCAAACAGCGAACAACTGCCAAAATGCTTCTAAGCAGAGGTCTGGAGGTCCTTCTTGAGGGTACCCTCGTACTGCTTCTTCTCGGCAGCGGTCTGGTAAGCACCGTGACCGAACTTGGAGGAGGTATCGATCCACTTGAGCTCGACCTTCTCGAGAGCCCTCCTGCTGGTGTGGGTGAACATGGACTTGCGGAGAGTCATGACCCTCTTCTTGACACCAGGGCAGGCACCCTTTATCAATACGAAGTCGTTCTTGACCTCACCGTAACGGACGAAGCCACCCATGCTGGGGAAAGTTAGTAACAGGGTATGCGAAACGCATGTGAATGGAACTTACGGGGTGATCTGCTTCTTAGAGACATCGAACTCAGTGGAGGCGTTACCCTCATCGTCACCCTTACCGATACGGTAGATCTTGTGGTTGACGGAGGTACGGTGGTGGTAACCCATCTGACCAGCACGGGCAACAGTCCACTGGACGTGGGCCGGGTGCCAGGCACCGATACACGCGACCTTGCGGAGACCCTTGTGGGTCTTGCGCGGGAGCTTCTTGGTTCCCCAGCGGGAAGTGACACCGTTGTATCCGTGACCCTTGGTGACAGCGATGACATCGATCATCTCGTTGGCCTCAAAGATGGAGGAGATCTCAATAGGCTTCTCGAAGAGACCGTGGCCGTACGAGACCTTATCGGCGATGGAACCACCGTTGACCTGGATCTCCATAAGGTGGGCCTTCTTCTGCTTGAGAGGGGTCTTGTGGATCTGGGTATGGGCGAGGACACGGACGACAGTGCAGTACTTCTTGATGCGCTCGAGCTCTCGGGTGATGGACTGGCCGGAGGACTCGGAGTGCTTCTTGGCGTACTTGGTGAAGGCCTTCTTCTTGCTCTTGTACCAGTTGCGGTAGAAGCGGCGCTTGACCTCGTCGCTCAAGTGCTCGGCCCAGACGGTGGTGAGCGAGCGTAGACCGCGGGGAGTCTCGATGTAACCGACAAGACCAACAGCGATCATCTGCAGTTTGTTAGTGCTCGGCGTCCAATTTCTCGGCGGTGGGTGCTCTTACGGGAGGAGTCTCGATGACGGTGACGGCCTCGACAATCTCCTTCTTGTGCAGCTTCGCACCGGGGCGGTCCAGATCACGGACGATCGTGGACATACCGGCCTTGTAGCCCATGGCAGCCGTCAGGTGGACGGGCTTCTTGGAGTCATCCTTGGGGAAGCTGTATCTCGTTGTAAGCGTGCTGTTCGCAGTTCTCATCGCCGTTCTCGCGGCGGCCGGGTCGAGCGTACCTCTTCACCTTACCCCTGTGACGGGCAGCACGCTTGCGAGGCAAGAAGGCCAGAGACCCGTGGCGAGGGGCTTCGAACTTCCTGTGGGACATGGCGAGTTCGGTGCTGTGGTTAGTATCGAAGTTGAGGTTGGCTCGAAGTTGTAAGAAAAACCACATAGGCACTGTGCGCTTGGCGTGCGCTACGCACAGGCCAACAGCAACCATCCAAGCCCGTGCCTCATTCCACAACACTAACGATTGCTCAACCTACACTCTGCACAACTAACGCAACAACGACGCCTAATAATCTACGTTCGAATGCTTACAGCTGATGAAGATGGCGGGTTAGATAATCTCAAAGTTGATCGTCTCAGAAGACGCATTACGGAAGTGCAGGCCGAGCGTTGTGCGCACCTGCAACATAATCAACTAACTAAGCAGACATCATTCCAGCTGCCTGTCATATCTATCAAATCAGCGCAGGAAGAGCAGACTTCTACTGTAGGTGAGGCAGGGTATTTACATCAAGTTGGTGCGAGTGTTTCAGCAAGCTTCACAAAGCAGATTTTGGACTATCGTGTCCCCTTTTTTCGTTATGTTTTCGGCTTTACGTCCAAGCATGAAGAAGGAAAGCACATGGATTCAGGATTCTGACAGCAAGTCGGCGTCCCAATTATTGCATTGATATCTAATAACAAGAGAACAGACCGCTGATATGCATCGAGATCTAAGCAAGGAACGTCAGTCATCCGTATATCTGCGCATTAGGATCTCGACTTCTACCAATTCTAGCCCACCCATACTCATTGATTGGTCTTTGCCTGAGGCGGGATTGAAATGATGCGGTTCGATCTGCGCATGAGGGACTTGCAAGCTCACATTCGAGTCGCGACCGATACCTTGAAACGCACGGACCACACCTTTCCCAGTAGCGCCTTCCCGCAAGCTTGGCGTCCACACCGCGCGCGGGGCGGGTGTCCAGGACCTTTGATGCTAGAAGTGCCCTCAGAAGCCTGCCTCTTGTACCTGCGCTGCACCGATTCTCCCTGCATCGCCACCCGCGCCCGTCGTTCCGCCGCCGACGAGCATCCCAAGCCATCTGCCACGCCCATCCACGCACACGCCCTCGTCCACTGCTGCCGCCGTTTTCGTCGACCCCAACAAACACCGCTCCACTACATCATCCAGTATTACCTGCTGCCCAGTCCCAACGCCGGCGGCGCCATCAACCCCCGCCATCATCCCCCTGCCAGTCACTTTGCCGGCTGCCTGCACTACCTGCACTGCCTGCACCTGGGATAGCAACACGTCCTGATCGCTTTCTACTGAGTCCCACAGCCTTGGCACTGGAATCATGGTAGAAGCCGCAGAGGGCAGCCCCACGACGTGGAAGTTCACACAGTACGTCGACGCTCGGTCACACTCCGCCGCAGAGCATCTCGCAAGCTGCATTTGTGTTTGCATCTGCACCTGCACCTGCGCCCGTCTGCGCGGTCGCATTGCGTCCACGCCACTTGTTACACAGCTACTGACTTTGCTAGATGCTTCGGCGACAAGGGCGATGTTGAAGACATAACAGAAGGTACGTCACCGGCACCCCACTGTCCAACACAACACGGGGATAAGGTGCTCTCACATGACAGTCGCTAACGGAGTGAACTAGCGGATATCATCTCTACTGTCGAGTTCGACCAGACGGGCAACTATCTAGCGACAGGTGACAAGGGTGGTCGTGTGGTCCTGTTTGAGCGAAACGAGACTGTACGTATCGCAGTGTCAGCCCACGACTCCAGCTCGGTATCTGACACCCCCTAGAAGAAGACTTGCGAATACAAGTTCCACACCGAGTTTCAATCGCATGAGCCCGAGTTCGACTATCTCAAGTCCCTCGAAATCGAAGAAAAGATCAACAAGATTAAGTGGTGTCGCCGCCAGAATGCGTCGCATTACCTCCTCTCCACAAACGACAAGACGATCAAGCTGTGGAAGGTCTTTGAGAAGTCGCTGAAAGTTGTGGCGGAAAACAACCTGTCACACGAGCTGACGCCCGGTGGTGGGGTTGCTGGTGGAGGTGGTCCTGTCAGGAACCCAAATGCACACTTCCGCACTGCCACCGACCTAAAACTACCTCGTCTCACCCATCACGACACCGTCGTCGCTGCTGTACCACGGAAGACATACGCCAACGCACATGCCTATCACATCAACAGCATATCAGTCAACAGCGATGGAGAGACGTTCATCAGTAGTGATGACTTGCGAATCAACCTCTGGAACCTGAACATCCAGGACCAGAGCTTCAACATCGTCGACATCAAGCCCGCCAACATGGAGGAGCTCACAGAGGTCATAACTGCAGCCGAGTTCCACCCCATCAGCTGCAACTGGTTTATGTACGCCAGCTCCAAGGGCACCATCAAGTTGGCGGATATGCGAGAGAGCGCCCTGTGCGATCAGCACGCGAAGCGTATGTCAACCAAGCACGAATTGGAAGGATTTGTTTTGACTAATCGTGTACAGAATTCGAACAAGAAGAGGACCCGTCCTCTCGCTCTTTCTTCTCTGAGATCATCTCGTCGATATCTGACGTGCGATTCTCACACGACGGCCGTTATATTCTCTCACGCGACTACCTTACCGTAAAGATCTGGGACGTAAACATGGAACGAACCCCAGTAAAGACCATCCCAATTCATGAACACTTGCGACCAAGGCTGTGCGACACATATGAGAACGACAGCATCTTTGACAAATTTGAGGTTGTGTTCTCTGGCGACGCCAAGAACGTCATGACCGGCAGCTACAACAACAACTTCATGATATACCCGTCGGACCCCGAGAAGGACACCGAGGTGGTTCTGCAGGCTGACAAATCGGCTTTCAAGGCTAAGAAAGTTGGCATTCCCACACCGATGAACTCGTCGACCAGCCCAACGGGCGGCAAGAAGGGCGGTTCAAGAGCTGGCAGCCCTGCAGCTGGTGCGGGTGGGCAAGGACAGCGCATGAGGAAGGAGACAGATGCCGATCAGATCGACTTCAACAAGAAGATCCTGCACATGAGCTGGCATCCGTTCGAGGACAGCATTGCTATTGCAGCAACAAACAACGTGAGTTCTATCCTTTGCCTAACTCTCGCGTATACTAACATGATTCAGCTCTTCGTCTTCTCAGCGTTGTAAGAACCTTAGATCCACAGCGCGATTGATCATGCAAGGGTCCTTGCCAAATAGAAGCAACCACTTGCCTCTCCCTTGACGATCTATTACTTCTTATTTCTTCCTCCATCATCCACGGTGAAGAACGCAATGGCGCTCGGAAGGTAGAACTGGGCACGCATGGTGACTTGGCGCAGAAGAACGCACGATTGACGACATGACGCGCAATTCGAAGGCATGAGATGACTGCATTAGATTGGAACACCACGATAATTGACCAGTGGTGAAGAATAAAAGAATCAAACTAGCGCTTTTGTAATAGTGTCAACATAATATCTTCGGTGATTGCAAAGAGCAGACCTCTAGCCATACTTTCAGGTAGCAGAAAATCTGCAGAAAGCTCTAGATCAACATTTGCGTGATCGGCATTGCACATGCCCACCTGCATATTGAAAGTAATGTCCACGTGGACAAATCTAATCCCAGTCAGCCCTACGACGGGGTGTGCCTAGGTTTGCGGGAGGGTGCGAACTAGCGCCCGCGGTGTGGCTCGAAGCCAAACCTCCACGTTGACCAACTAATCGACTTCATTTTAACGCCCGTCATACCACAGGAGCCATGGCATCCCGTTGAAGCTATACCATTATAGTGACATATTTTTTCTTGTGAGTACACAAAACAAACGTCGCGCGATGTGTCCTCTCCTCACGCAGCAGGGTCCAGTCCGTCATCGTAAGATAGGACTCGTTGCATTGAGGAGCAATTGGCGGGCGAAGTTGCGATATGCAAGACTGATATTTGCAGACATCCCTCTGAAATCTTGACGTAGTTGCAGCTGCAATTGAAAAGATTTGCGACTTCATCAATCGTTGTTGAAAACTCAATCGTGTCGTCATGGCTGCCCTTGCACCCATCATCAGCAGCTTCTCGCTCATTTTCGGAGGCTGTTGTGCCAATGTAAGAGAATTAGTTCTATCAAGTAACCAGACTAACATCCCACAGGTCTACTGTCTAGAAGCTATTATAAAGTGAGATCTTCGCAGTGCCGTCGTCTCGAGCCTACACTAACGCACCACAAGACACGAACCTGACAGTGGCCTTCTGATCACGCTCTTTCAGTTTGTTTTCACATGTCTATCGACATTACACTACCAGTTTGATCCCAATGGCCGTTACTACATGCGATCATCACCGGTACCATTCCGCAAGTGGTGCATAAGTGCAACGCTTTTCTTCACGGTCAACATGATGAACAACTGGGCATTCGCATTCAACATATCCGTTCCTGTCCACATCATTCTTAGAAGCTTTGGAAGTGTGACCACGATGGCAGCAGGCTATCTTCGCGGAAAGAAATACAGTCCTTTGCAGATCTTCTCTGTTGCCATCTTGACTATGGGCGTTATGGTGTCTGCTTGGGCTGACGCATCATCCAAGGTACGTACTATGCTCGCATCCTTTACAATCATGCTAAAAAATCCAAGGGGAAGACGAATACTGCCAATGTTGATCCAACAAAGGCTTCTTTGGAAGCTGGACTGCTCGTGCTCCTTGTCGCCCAGTTGCTGTCCGCATACATGGGCGCTTATGTCGAGGACATCTACCGTGATCATGGAAAGGACTGGAAAGCGAATCTGTTTTACTCACATCTTCTTTCTATTCCTATGTTTGCCGGTTTCGCCCCAGTTCTCACAGCGCAATTTACACGCCTCCAGTCCTCGCACTCTTTCCAGGTGCCAGCCAGCATTGCCGCGGCTCTGCCACCAACACTGAACAAGCTCCTCGCGTCGACATCCCAACACGTCATCTACCTCACCGCCAATGCACTCACGCAGCTCCTCTGCATCACCGGTGTCAATATCTTGAGCGCCAACACATCCGCTGTCACTGTCACGATAGTGTTGAACATCAGAAAATTGGTCAGCTTCTTGCTAAGCATATGGCTTTTCGGCAACCAGATGAGTGGGCTTATGAAGGTCGGTGCTGCGATGGTCTTTGGGGCGGGCGCATTGTATGGGTATGAGACTACGTACAGGATTCCGCAGAAGAAGAAGAAGAAGCTGGATGCAAAACAGGAGAAGAAGGGTCAGTGAGAGGCAAGGACGGTGCAGGTCATGACAAGCGACGAGGAGGTGTAAATAGGATCAAAAGCAGTGTGCACGGAGAGCGACGAGGGACAGAGCGCATTTCTGGAATTAGATAGGGACGTATTTTGAGTCCTCGAATTCAGTATCAACTGATGCACATAGCAGCCTGGTGCAGTGTAGTGATTGCAATGTAACCATGGTATGCAATGCTTGAGCAAGTGTAACTGCTAATGTGGACGGATTTGCTGCATCATTCGCTCGTCAAGGGAGGTCGAGGAGGCGGTGGAGACGCGGCCTCGACTGTAGCGAACCAATTATAGCGTGCGAACCTTACCAACGGAAGGTGGAGTTAGCGCGGATCTCCTTACTGCACATGAGCAATGTGTCCAACTTTGCAGCCCTCAGTTCACTTTCCTTTCTTCAACTCATCTTTCCTTGAAGCTTTTGCGAGGGGTGAGCCTTCTGCAGCTTCTGCACGCAACTTGGCGGGCCCTGCTGACATTGTCTCCAGATTGATACAACATGTCCTCCCCCACCGGCGTGAGGCAGCGCGCTGCCAAGGACAGCAAGAAGCCCTCGACGACACCAAACCCACCGTCGGCCGAAGTCGTGTCTGAGAAGGCGGCCAATTTCCTAGAAAAGGCCAAGCCGCACAAGCCTCGTCAGAAGCAGCCAGAATGGGACTACAAGCTTGCCATCACAATCATGACGGCGCTTGCATTCATCACACGCTTCTGGGGCATCTCCCACCCCGACCAGGTCGTCTTCGATGAAGTGCACTTTGGAAAGGTACGTCGGCCATACGCGATTGCTGCAGCACATCATGGACAACTGGCAGCTGCATCGGGCCCGCGCACGAAGCTAACGCGCTCTTTAGTTTGCTTCATACTACCTGCAACGAACCTACTTCTTCGACGTTCACCCTCCTTTCGGAAAGCTGCTGTTCGCCTTCGCTGGCTGGCTCGTCGGCTACAAGGGCGAGTTTCTCTTCGAGAACATCGGCGACTCGTACATCACCAATAACGTTCCTTATGTCGCATACCGTGCCATGCCCGCCTCGCTCGGCGCACTCACCGTTCCCATTGTCTTCCTCATCATGTGGGAGTCTGGATACTCTCTGCCCGCCTGCGTCACTGCTGCTGGTCTCATGCTTCTCGACAATGCCCACATTGGCCAGACACGCCTGATTCTGCTCGATGCTTCGCTCATATTCTTCATGGCTCTCTCGGTCCTCGCCTACATTCGTTTCTATAAGCTGCGACACGAACCCTTCGGCCGCAAGTGGTGGAAGTGGCTGCTCTTGACGGGCATCAGCTTGAGCTGCGTCATTTCCATCAAGTATGTCGGTGTCTTCACCTTCTTCTCGATTGGTGTCCCTGTCCTGTTCGACCTATGGGACCTGATGGATGTCAACCGCCGCCAGGGCGCTTTGTCCCTTCCCGAGTTTGGCAAGCACTTTGCTGCTCGCGTCGTGGGTCTGATCATCGTTCCCTTCTTCCTTTACCTGTTCTGGTTCCAGGTTCACTTCGCCATCCTCAACAGGTCCGGTCCCGGTGATGACTTCATGACGCCCGAGTTCCAAGAGACTCTGAGCGACAATGTAATGACTCTTCAGTCTGTCGGTATCAACTACTACGACTCCATCACCATGCGCCACAAGGAGACAAAGGTCTACCTCCACAGTCACACAGACAAATACCCGCTCCGCTACGACGATGGCCGTGTCTCCTCTCAGGGACAGCAAGTCACCGGATACCCTCATAACGACACCAACAACCACTGGCAGATACTTCCTGTGAAGGCACTCCCGAGCGAGGCTGGTCAGCGCGTCAAGATAGGCGATGTTGTCCGTCTGCGCCACGTTGTTACCGACACCGTCCTTCTTACACACGATGTGGCATCTCCTTACTATCCCACCAACCAGGAATTTACCACTGCTACCAAGGACGAGGCGGCTGGCACACGCTTCAATGACACTCTGTTCGAGATCAAGGTTGAGAAGGGCAAGGGTGACTTCAAGACGATGTCCACTCACTTCAAGCTCATCCACGTGCCTACCAAGGTTGCCATGTGGACCCACGCCAAGCCTCTGCCTGAGTGGGCCTACAAGCAAGCTGAGATCAACGGCAACAAGAATGTTCAACAGTCCAGCAACGTCTGGTATGTTGACGATATTCCCTCCTTGCCCGCCGAGGACGAGCGCAACAAAAAGCAGGCCAAGCAAGTCAAGCACCTTAGCTTCCTCAGGAAATGGGTCGAGCTTCAGCGCGCCATGTTCTACCACAACAACGCTTTGACCAGCTCTCACCCGTACGCTTCTCAGCCTATCTCTTGGCCTTTCCTTCTCCGCGGTGTCTCCTTCTGGACACACAACGATACTCGCGAACAGATCTATTTCCTTGGCAACCCGGTCGGTTGGTGGCTCGCATCTTCTCTGCTCGCAGTTTTTGCTGGCATCATTGGCGCTGACCAATTGGCTCTGCGCCGTGGCATGGATGCTCTTGACGACCGCACCCGCTCCCGTCTCTACAACTCGACCGGATTCTTCTTCCTTACTTGGGCCGCTCACTATATCCCATTCTACATCATGGGCCGTCAGCTGTTCCTGCACCACTATCTCCCGGCTCACCTTGCATCTTGTCTGGTTACGGGTGCTCTGGTTGAATTCATCTTCTGCATCGAACCCCAAGACCCTCAAACTCCCGGAACCCCTGCTGAGAAGGGCCACCGCAGGACTCGCTCTCGCCCTGTTCGTGAACGTGTTGCCACTGCGAGCCAGCTCGGAAGCTGGATCGCCGCAGGCGTCATCCTGACTGCGACTCTTTGGTGTTTCCTCTTCTTTGCGCCGCTTACGTACGGCAAGCCAGGTCTTACGGTTGAACAGGTTCAGGCCAGGAAGTGGCTTGGCTACGACTTGCACTTCGCCAAATAGATGACGACTGTATCTGCATAGACGGTTGTGCACGAGTTGGCGTTAGTGCTGGCTCAGGGTTGAGCCGTTTCTCAATCGATTTCCTAGGGTAACACTGCTCAGCGCGGAGTGTTGGTGGTGTGGTCTTGCTTGCTCCACTCTACTCTCACGAGTTTTTCCATATGTCACTGTAAAGGTCGGATTGTTGATAATCTACCTGCCTCGATATACCTGATCAAAAGGATAAATAGAAAATGTACAATTGGCAGTTGACAAATCACAATGAAGACCACCCGCCTTTCTCAGGCTTGTGCAACAGATCCTGGGCAGCCTCAGTAATTTACTTAACCTTGTTCAATGGGTTGAGTGCGAACGCACGAAGTTACAGGCCACGATCAGATTTGGGTTAAGTGTGGAGGCCAGTTCTCACCTGAAGTCGAGAAGATTACGAGCGTATTATATCCACTATCCGAGGCATTACTCACAGAATCACAACGATGCTCACATTCGCAGTCAATATACTGTGGCCATAGTAGCCGCTCAAGACGACACGCATTCAGCACAACGTACCTGCACGATCGAGCGACCACTCCAACCGCCAAAAACGACGCTCCATGTCACGATATCCTCACTGACCTCACCCATTCCAACAATCCGCTCTTTCGCTGCTACTTCTCCTGTCAGTAACAGTGTCTCTTCTTCCGCTCTTATCACCGTGTTTGGTATGCATGTTCATCCATGACGTACGACTTTCCACGACTGCAAGCAGCCTAGTGAAGCGACGTGAAGTGAAGTGAACAGATGGCGCGAACGAAGGCGGCAGCCATGGTGTTTGGGCGTGAGGGTGAGTGGGGGCATCAAAGCATGAATGAACGGTACGGTATGCATATTTATTATCCACTATACAACACCTTCCCTCGCCTCCCATTCTGTCCACTCCACTCCACTCCACTCCGCCACACCGCATATCAACATCAACATCGATAGGAATGACGAACTGCCTACCCAAAAACAACACCGACACCTAAAATGCACCACACGTCTGCCTCTCCATCTCCATTCGCTTCATAGAGTACCTTGGCTCGACGGAAGAAAGGCTCGCATACGCGCAAAAGCGGGGGAACATTACCAAAAACACCACACCATACCGTCGTACCAAATCCCATAGACGATAAAATAAAGCGAGATAGCGCCCCGGAAATATGCGATAAACACCTGGTACTCCCCTTCGTCCATCATTCTCTGTTTCTGTACGTCTCTATGTACGTCTTTATGTTCGTCTCTACGTTCGTCTATGTGATCTAACCCACAGTACGCAGTTATCCCACTCACATGAAGCTCATCTTTACTTCTTTCTCCTGACCAAATTCGTCGTCGAACTCGTCGGCCCAGGCATTGTATCCCGGGTTCACGCTGGGGGCAGGCATGGTGTTTGCGGATCGCAGAGGCGGACGGCCCGGGGCGTCGTTTGCAGCCGCGTCCCAGCTGACAGATGGCGGTGTTGTTGTTGTTGATGTTGTTGTTGCTGTTGTTGGCGGCGCAGGTTTTGGTGTTGGTGTTGTCGCTATGGCTGTTGCTGCAGGCGGGGAGTCCCATGTTCCGTTTCTGTCCAGTGATGGCGAGTCCCATGCGCTTTTCTCCGGGATGGGGTATGTGGGGGAGAGTTGTGTGGATTTGGGCGGATCGCGGAAACTCGAGTCGAAGGTCATGGTCATGCTGTCTGTGCCGGCGTCGTCGAATTCATCGTACTCGTCGTATGCCCCGGTCCCGCTTGTGCCGTTGGAAAGCTGCGAGCCCGGCGGTAGTCGCACCCCAGTGTGAGGGCGCCAGCGCTGTTTACTTTTGCGCTGGTTCCTGCTACACCGAGACTGTCGTTGAAACTCTGTGTCTGCCGCAGCCCGCCGTGTGGGTTCGTTGTTGTGGGTGAAGTGGCGGAGATGTCGATTTTCATCGGTGGGAGCGTGCTCTTGATCTCCTTGATCTCAAACGCGTCCGGTTCGTAGCCGTTGTATGGCTTGTCTGCCGCACTCTCGGCTGCGAGCGCTGCGACTTCCTTGCGTATAGCATCGATATCGAACATGACAGGATTCTCTGCAATGGTTGCAGAGTCCGCATTTTTGTCAACGGGTACGTGTTTTTGCGACTGCTCGTTGTAAACTTCCCAATCTTTCTTGTCGCCCTTCTTCTTCCGCCACCAGGATAATTTGCCGCCTTTCTTCTCCTTCTCGGCGTTTTTCTTCTCTAGTTCGCGCCGCGCTTCTTCGATCTCATCGATTAGTTCGCGTTGGCGCTGTTCGTGATTCTCTGGGTCGGGGTCCTCGATCTCAGTAAACTCGTCACTCTCGACGAGCCAACCTGCTTCGCGAAGCAGTTTGGGCATGGCCGCGCGGTACGCCATGTGGCCTGGCACAAACTCGGTCACGTTGATGTTCTCGATTGTCGGAACCTGGATGGGTGCTAACCCAGCGACACGAGCGGCACCACCACCAGTTGCACGGAAGAGGTAGCCTGTGAGACGTTAGGATGATGAGGTAGACGTAGAGGAACAAGAACATACCTAAGATCCAGTCGTTGGTAGCATACCCATTGACGAATCGCCCAGGCACTACGCTTCGGATTTTGATGTACTCGTCTGTGTTTGCTACGATGGGTGTGCCAAACATGTACACATTTTGCACCAGACCGAACGCGCCGCGGTTTTGGAGTTCTCGCAGGCAAGCGTAGATGACTCTGGCGCCAAGTGAAAATCCAACAAGAGTAATGGGCCTTGTTCCGAGGTTTCGGTCGATGATCGAGTCTGCGAGGATAAGACCGGCCATGTCTGCTCGCGCTTGAGAGACAGACCAGGGGTTGTCGATGAGGTAGGAGAGCTTGGTAAGGGCGAGAGGAAGCGTCATGGCCGACATCAGCGCCGTGAGGAGCGTGCTGCCCAAGACTTGTTGCAGACCTTGAGTGAGCGCCTGTTTCCGCGTTAGTATACTGACTCATTTTGTGAGTGCTTCACCTACCTCAGTGGCAAGGATGTTAATGGTGTCACCCATACTCCTCAGCATCTCCGGTTCCCAAAGCACCGAGTATATGTCTCCCATGATAGGATCCACAGTGCTGTACGGCAAACGGACGTCGTCAGCCTTGCCACTCATCCACCCAGCCAATGTAATAATGAGATGCGTCCTCTTGTTGTTGTGAAGTGGCCGGTACTCAAACGTCTTCACAGCACCAGTTCGTCTGTTCGCTGCGCGAACACCAACTGTGCTGCCAGTAGTAACAGCGATACTCGTTATCACTGCCGTGCCACCTGCTCCAGCAAGGAAACTACTGGTCCCCGCGACACCGATGGTTGTGAAGCCCGCAGCCAAACCAGCACCAATAACAGGGGCGAGGAGACCGGCTGACAGGCCAATGACCAGACCTCCGCCTACTGTAGCAAGACCCATGAATGCTAGGCGCTTGCGCAGTGCTTTCTTTCGTCGTGACTCCATGTGCTCGTCTTCGTTCCAGTTTTCTTTGTTGGCTTCCTCTTGCATCTCTAGGGCATCTGTTACGCGCTTCTCGAAGCGGCAGATTTCGAGCCAGTCCACGGCGAGGTGTTTTCCAACGACTTCGAACAGCTCTCTTGAGCGCGAATCATAAATGGAATCTGCGACGAGGAGGAGAAAGAGGTCGCACAGTACAGTCCATCGAAGATCGATATCGAGGTTTTTGCTTTCAGGAAGCTGCGAAGGTGTTTTGACCCCTGGGTATTCGAAATTGGCATCGTCCTCATGCACTTCGTATGGTGGGGGCGGCGGTGATGCCAGGGAGTCGCGTAGGCTCAACGATGAAGCGGACTTTGATTTCTCTTCCTGTGCTTCTGGCCGCGGTGATGATACAGACGGACGTGCAGAGTCCGAGTCTTCTTTCTCTTCCTTCCGATCTTTGACAACTTCCGCAGCAGGGTTCTTCACCCGCGCGTTCTGCATCAACGCCGGCGTCAAATCCGCAGGTATCACGCCGTGGTCTGTCAGCTGCTCGATCATGACCTGTTCTGAAGTGTTGATGTCCATGTGCCCGTATAGCCTGACCATCATCTTCTGTGACCACATTTTTGTTGTCTCCGTCTGCATGTCGAGTGCCTTCTTGACCTGTCGGCTTTTCTTCTCGATGGATTTGTCGAATTTGCGCTCCATCTCGATCATCGCAAGTCGCACTAAACCCACATACGCTACACGTTGTCCTTCTGTAAGCAGGTTCTTGGTAGCCTGCATCTGCATGAGCGGATCTCGCACAGCATCGTCGTCGTCGTTTAACGCCGTGGTCTTCTCTTTGAAGAGATAGGCCGTGTTGTCGTCCATGCTCGTTTGCGAGTCTGCGTCGTCATCAAGGATGACCCTTGTGTAGCCCTTTGCAGCACCTCCCACATCGGCGTAGCCATGCATGTCTGCTAGCTCTTCGGGGTTTTCTTTCGCAATCAAGCGGTTGTCATCATCGTAGATGTCGTACTGCGCGTACGCAGGCATAGTCTGCCAGCCGCCGTCGTCGTCCTCCCCCTCGGCCTCTTCCTTCTTGTTGGTTTGCATGACGGCGTGCTGGTGGGAATATTCGGATATAGAGGATTGTTTCTGTTGGTGCACGGCAGAGGGATCAAGGCTCTTATGACCTTCTGGTATGGTCGGCTCAGAGTGTTTCTTGTCGTCCAGCGACATGCCGTTGAGCTTCTCTGGAGACTCAGATTTGGAATCGGCTTCTGGAGGGGCCGGTTTTGTATCGTTGATTGCAGCAAGCTTCGACGCATCCTCGTTGGAGCCTTCCGGCGCCTTGCCCTCGTCTTCCCGCCCAACTTGGACCGCCTCCACTTTGATCTGCCCATTGACACTCGTCTGCGCATTGCCACCTTCACCCGCCTCCCGCTCCCTCACATGCTCGACTATGCTCTCCACCGCCCTCTCCACCTCGGCTTGTTTCTCAGCGGTCGCGAATATGTCGTCCTCGCCCGTGGCCTTTGAGCCGCCTGCTACCGCATCCGTGAACTCGTCCTTGGCCTCGTCCTTGGCCTCGTCCTCGCTGTCTTCCACGGGCGTCCTCGGCCTGCGCTTCCTGATGGGCAGGCCAAAGTCGTCGTATTCGGCCGCAGGCGTTAGCTCTGCAGGCACAGCATCGGCACGCTTGGACTCGGTGCTAGGGGGTGCGAGGGGTTATCGCTCGCCATGGTTTGGGCTACCGGAGGCGCATTTGATCGTTCTTGCAAGACTCGGAAGTGGCAGAGGGTGGGACTACAAGGACATGGTTATGTTTTCGGGGATTATGTACAGGTGGTGTTGGTGCCCGCTCTCAGGCCATGCGAATCGAACGCCGGGAATGGATGGTGGAGATGCTGGATAGAGACGTCTGCGGCGCGGCCTGGGATGTTCGGGCCTACGTCGGCGGCCGACGCGCATCCTTTGAACTTTTTGAATGCGGCCCTGCCCTTCCATTCCCCGCGAGGGCACCCACACTCAACCTTTACACAATCACACGTCACCACTATGAAGCTCAAGCGCGCAAAGGTACGTGGCACTTCAAATGGTTCTACCGTGCATGGCTAACCACCGCAGGCATACAAAAAGCTGCTCCACCAGTATGAGCTGAACTTTGGCTTCCGCGAGCCCTACCAAGTCCTCCTCGACTCGGCCATCCTGCTCGACGCCTACAAGTTCAAGATCGACCTCGTTGCGCGCCTCGAAAAGGTCCTCGGCGCAACTGTCAAACCCATGATCACCACCTGCGACATGCGCCACCTGTACGCCGCGAAGCCCAAAAACGAGACTCTCATCCTGCAGGCCAAAGAGTACGAGCGCCGCCGCTGCGGACACCACGAGTTGGAGGAGCCGCTGAGCACGCTGGACTGCTTGAGCAGTGTCGTCGATCCCAAGGGCAGCGGGAGCAACAAGCACCGATATGTCGTTGCGAGCAACGAGTTGGAGGTCAGGTCGCATATGCGGCGCATTCCGGGCGTGCCCTTGATATACATCAGCAAGAGCGTGGTGCTCATGGAGCCCATGACGAACGCGACAGAGGCACACAGGGAAAGGGAGGAGAAGAGCAAGTTCAAGATGGGTTTGAAAGGCCAGCGGAAACCGGATGCGGGAGAGAAGAGGAAGAGAGAGGGAGACGAGGGCCAGGAGGACAATTCTATTGCTACCGAGGCGCAGGCGGCCAAGAAGAGGAGGCAGAAGGGCCCTAAGCAGCCCAACCCGCTCAGCATGAAGAAAAAGAAGACAGACACCGCTGCAACGCAGCCCGGCTCTGCGAGGAAGGCTAAGCCCGTAGAGCCGAAAGAACCACAACCTCCCACTACAGATGCGCAGGACGGTGAAGCGGCTGCGCCGAAGAAGCGCCGGCGGAAGCACAAATCCAAGGCTGAGGGCGCCGCTGAGGGCGGTGGTATCGCTGCGGATGCCGCTTCACCATGATTCGAACAGCTGTAGCAGGTTGGTGGCGCATGGTTGCTGCGGACCGAACTACCATCAATGATACCCGATTTATGACAGTCAGACCAGCAAAGGAAGGCCAAAGGAAGGGGGAGTTTTGTAGACGCGCAGTGCACAGTCTTTGACGTTTGTGCATCGAGACTGCTGCGGAGAGAAGACATGGCATGGCGTTTGGGACAGCCTCAAACCTTTTTGCCCTGCGCAAGGAGGTCTGACACCTTCGGAGGAAGTACCAGCGTACTGCGGTCGTTGCGCTTGACAAACTCGACAATGACTTCAGCAGTCTTCTCGGGTTGGTCTTCTTGGAGGAAGTGACCAGAAGCAGGGAAGACCTGTAGTTGGAATTTGCCTGCGAAGCGTTAGACAAGCCATATGCAGCACCAATCACGGAATGAGCGTACCTTGCATTTGCCCAATCATCAGCTCCTTATCTAAACGGTCTGTGCCAGCAAGCAGCAGCAGCTTTGCTCCTTTGCCGCTGAGAAACTTTGCGCTCATACCCGAGAACCAGTTCTCCCAGTAGGCCTCGGTGCGAGACAGATCCGTCTTCCACGCCCAGCGTCCCCCAGTGGGAGTTGGCATAAGCAGACTGGGCACACTAGCTCTCGCTGACTCTGGGTTTCGAAGCGTGCGGGAGCGAATATGCCAGTCAATGGCAGCATCGAGTGTGTTGAAGAGTCTGGGTCGAGTCGCCAGATACGACTGCATGCTTTTGAGGGCTTCCATTGCACTCCCCTCGACCACATCTAGCACGGCAAACCCGAGCACTTTGTCGGCCAGCAGGTTCATGTTTGCGACATGTGTCACCACTGCACCGCCGAGACTGTGTCCAATGAGCACGAGCGAGGGCAGGTCTTTCCAGCCCATCTTCTGCTGGGTAAGAAGAACCATGTCCACCATGTCACGACTCAACAGATGGATGCTCAGGTTGTTATCCACCGCACCACTCTTGTCCCAGACAACACTGCCGTGCTCTCTTGCTTCTACCGCGAGTATGCCGACTCCAGGCATGGCTTTGGTGATCTCCCTGGCTGCGAGTGCAAGGCTCATGGCAGAGCTCCCGGCGCCGTGGTGGAGCACCAGCAATGGCGACTGCAGCGACGTGGGTGGCGTCAAGTAGACATGGAACTTGGAGCGAGGCTCTTCGCGCTCGAGATACAACTCGTGCGCATAGTAGTCCGACCAGTGGATGGTGGGCGCCGGTCGCTGGGCGCGCGAAGCTATCACCGTGCCCGTGCTCGACATGGAGCTCGCCGAGCTCGAGTCATCCTCTTCCTCCATCAGCGGTTCTGGCGGCGGGAGCGAGGAGAGCTTCGTCTTTGCGAAAGACTTGGCAAGGTCGGACATGTTGGAGTGGTGGGACAGGAGTCTGTTTTCATGCGCGCACCCTGGACACGAGGTTCAGGTCTACAGAGTCTACACCATGGCTCCATCCGGAGTGCGCGACGTGGGCAGTGGAAC
Organism: Ascochyta koolunga; assembly: GCA_026119515.1. NCBI lineage: Eukaryota > Fungi > Ascomycota > Dothideomycetes > Pleosporales > Didymellaceae > Ascochyta > Ascochyta koolunga. Next base: position 1,047,243 of record JANLCG010000002.1, on the reverse strand, counting down.
GAGGGGCCGCATGTGTGGGGCGTCTTATCGATTGCAGGGAACAGCTTCCTGCGCGCCTTCCTCAGTGGCCATGACCAAGTTGCACTGTTGCATACCGCTCCCGTGTGAAGCATCCTGGCATCGACAGACGCGTACCATGCGCACTTCACCAAGATCTTCGGCATGTGCGCCCTTGGTATTGATCACTCTCCCGCCGGGGCGGAGCTGGATCGCTCTAGGCCGCCGCTCCAGCGATGCGCAACCGGGATTGTGTCCGCCGCTGATGATGTCAATCCCATTAGCGGCGGTAGCTTGAACGAAACCAACTCGTCGCCTGCATCACCAGCCTCTCTTCTCTGCATATTTCACTGAGCGTTGACGCCTTCCCTTTCATCTTGCATCCTGCTTTCCAGGACTCCCCTATACCCCAATACCCTAATTGACTCTTAGCTCTACCAGACCTAGCTACCACAATGAGCATGTGGAAAGGCAAGCAGGACGCGCAAAACGGCGACCAGCTGGAGCCTGAACTGCCTCAGGGGATGGAGCTTCTGGACGAGCTTCGAGAAGAAGCTACGAGCCCTCAAGGGGAACCGTTGAGTCTCGTGAGGAGCCCACTGAGCGCACAAGACTGCTCGATCGTCCCAGGCCTCCCCACTCCGACGGCTACCTCGACCCAGATGACCCAGCTGTAAGAAGATTCACTCCAAGCCGTGACATGAGTGAATACTGACACGCCATAGGTATCTCCTTACAACCTGTGGACCGTGCGTGCTATGCGCTATCTGACCATCCTCTTTCTCATCGTCACCTTCCTGTGGTGGGTCCTTCTGCTGGTCTCCGTCTTTGTCTCCCCCAGGCCTCTCCAGCCGTGGATCTGGATTCTTTGACTTTGCCTACACCTGCCTAACCCTCGGTAATCTCCTTGTGGTGACCATCTTCTTCGTCACTCCCGCCAAAGGCCTGCGCATCACCACGGCCATCATTGCGGTGTTTCTGGCCGTCGACATGATCATCATCCTAGCAGTCCCACGGGTCAGGCTCGAGGAGGGTTGGATCGGTATCGCGAGTGTCGTCTGGGCGCTCCTCATGTCTGTATGGTGTGTTCTGACCGACCGCGTCGTCGCCTACGGTAAAAAGGAGGAGGAGGAGCGTCTTACTGGCCGTCCCGAGTCCCGTCGTACGCTGAAGGAATGGCTTGCTGTCCTAGCTGCAACCATACTCACAGTCGCCTTCATCCTTATTGTCATTTTGATGACAGCCACTCTCGCCATCCGCTCAATTGATGCTGGGCTCAAGATGTACGGCGACCGCATCCTTGTAGATGGTGACAAGTACGCTGTCCATCTCGCATGCGTTGGCAACGAGACCAACACCGCTGGTGAGAAGGTCACCACTATTCTCCTCGAAGCCGGCGAGAATCCAGCCGAGTATGACTTCGAGCACTGGGCATATGCAGCCTACAAGAACGAGACCATTGACCGCTACTGCTACTGGGTAAGTGCATGCCAGATCAAACCTCTCAAGTACATTATTAATCCTCTCAGGACCGCCCCGGTTACGCCTGGTCTGACAATGCTCCTCCCCACACTCCGCCGGCATGTCTGCCGACGCGCTCTCCGAGGCACTTGCGAAGGCTGGCGAGGAGGGTCCTTGGATCCTAGTCTCTGCTGGAACCGGCAGCATTGTGTCGCGTATCTTCAGCTCTCGTCACATGAAGCAGGTCACTGGTCTCCTCATGATCGACCCCATGCACGAAGATCTCCTCCACCGCCTCGCCAGCCCCAGCCGTGGCTTTCTCCTCTGGGCATGGGGCATCATCTCTCCTCTCGGCACCGTCCGTCTCGCGGGCGCTCTGTTCAAGGGACGCACAAGCGCTGACCGCGTCTACGGCCGCAGCGCATACCAGTCGGGCAAGTTTATCAAGGCCCAGCTGCAGGAGAATCTCGTCATAGACTCTCTATCCAAGAACGAGGTCGTGTCTGCCAGGAACATCCAAAGCATCGACACACCACTTGCTATTGTCAGCAGTGGCATCGAATGCCGCCGTGACTCTGAGTGGGAGCGCAAGCAAAAGGACTTGACTACCCTCACTGACAACCTCGTCAGCTGGGACATTGTCAAGAAGGCCCCCACGAGGTCTGGCACACTCTGGAGGGGCGCGAGCAAATGGAGAAGAGCCTGGCCAAGGTGGTCAAGGCTGCTCTTAAAGCTAAGACGCCTACTCAGTGAGTTGGAGTTCCAGTGTCGAGAGTCGATGCAGGACTTGGAGTTTGTTTCTTAACAGTTTGAAGCCAACTTTTCCTTCGCATACCCTGTCGCGAGTACATTCATATCTGCGAGCGCGTGTTACGGTGTTCTGGTGCTGTCATGTCGTATATACCTGACGTTCTGCGCAATCCTAAAGTACGTTGAACCCGAAGCAACTAGATTTGTGAAAAAGTGATGCAGAGCTGGCCATACACAATAAAGAAATCGTCCAAGCACTCTGGACCGACGAGATGTGTGTTTGCACCTGGTATGATAGTACTGCAGCGGTGCACGGACCCTCCGCCCGACCCCCGAGAATTCACAATTCATATCGCAGCATCAACGCTTCCAATCGTACCAACAACGCCACACATCCACAATGATCTGTCGAACCTGCCTGCGGGCCGCCCGCATACCTAGCGCTCCCACGCGACGCTTCCTCTCGAGCTTCCCTGCCCTGAACAATGCAACCCCCATCTCCTCCGCCTCCACGCCAACACCGCGCCAGGGTAGTCCGACATCGTCGCACACACCACCCGCCGCAACATCGACCTCGGCCGCACAGCCATTCAGCGCTCCTCTCACACCGAAACCAAGCCCCACGATTGAGAAGAACGCTGCCAAGGTCGCAGAGAAGAAGCCAACGCCGCTCGTCAAGAGCAGTGTCCCCGCGGGCACTCCGCTAAAGGGGCTGAACTTTGAGAAGAACAAGCAGGATCCTGTTGCGCTGGCCGATGATGAGTATCCGAGCTGGCTATGGACGATTCTGCAGAGGCAAGAGGACAAGGGTGATGTCGCAGCCATGGGCGATCTATTCTGTATGTTGCACTTAGGCCTCCGCGTCTCATTGAACGACGAAGCAAGGAGCTTCATGAGTGCTTGCAAAAGAAAGTGACAATGAGTGCTAACCTAACCCACAGCAAAGAGTAAGAAGCAGCGTCGGCTAGCCGCAAAACGCCTGCGCAAGGAACAGGCCATGAATCCGGAACTCCTCACACCAAAAGTCCCCATCTACGAGCAGACAATCGATCTCCCCGCTGGCAACGGTAGTCTGGAGGGCGCGGTCGAGGCCGCAGGTGCACGAGGCGAGCTGACCAAGGCGATGCGGAACAAGAGGCGAGCCAGCATCAAGGAGGGCAACTTCCTCAAGGCCATGGGATAGCGGGGACTCAAGAAGTAGATGTAGTGTTTGCATAGGAGACAGACAGTGCGCTGTCACGAGTGTATATTACGTTGTCATCAAGCTACAGCACGAAGCGCATATTGTACCATACAAAACACAATACATTGCCGGCGGGCGGTGGCCCAAACAAAACTCCGCATATACATAAAAATCTCGGTGTACCCAACCCAACAATTCCATAACAGATGGCTATGCCATCATCTTCAACCACCAGAAACACCCATTGCCCATGCCTTGACGTGCATCATTTCGACCAACTACCGTAGTCTAGCACTTGGACAGTAATTGTTGCCAACACGGCGACTGACCCGGACTGTGGACATCATCCCCACCACCACCACATCACATCACACCACATATCAGTTGTGCTTCTTCCCCGCTTTCCCTGAACAGCGGTACTATAGACTGGTATGGCATGCGCTGGGGGCACTTGATATGCAGACTAACTATGTGTACTCGACATGTGAAGCGCACATGTGGAATTGACATGCGGACTCGACACGTACGACTGACGCATGCATATGCACCGTCTCGCGTAGACGCTCACGCGGACGCTGACGAGTCCAGCCAAGGCCAAAGCAGACGCCGACGCAGACACATGCGTTCCAAAACAACACGTGGGCATTTTTGCATGTCGGCCGTGGGCGCGTAGTAGTGGAGTAGCTGGTTTCTTGCACTGTGCTGTAGTGTACTATTTTGCACTGTGTGGTGCTATTTCATCTACATATATAGAGTATATAGCAGTATAGTATAGTACCTGCAGACTCGACCCACGCACCGCCTACCGCCTTGTCATAGCATCATGAGTACGGGAAGGAAAGAGAGAAACGAAAGGAAAGGAAAAGAAAGGTGATTATGAGGGAGAGTGAAGAAGCGAAGAGAGCGATGGTGGTAGTGTAAGCGAAAGTGATTGAAAGGGAAGAGATAAGATAGGACAGCTGGCTAGCAGGCCAAGTATACACAAGAAGAATAAGTGCCTCTCGCACTCACACTGGCACTCGCCTCGAGTTTCAAGGCGCGCGTCTAGAGCTATGGTATCGTAGTATAGCGTAGCGTAGCGAATCAAACAACAGTAGCAGCAGCGGAACAAGCAAGCAATAGAGTTCCCAGACCAACACATTCTAGAGTTCAAATCCACGCCATACGCGGCGGAGCCACGAGGGCACTAAACAGCGGCTGAATCTCCGCCAGGTAGTCAGCGGCGCAAAACGCAGCCAGCCCGCGCTGCCGCATGTGATCGACATCGGCCTGCTCTTCGGCGCTGCGCGCCACGCCGCTGAACTCCTCGGCTACCTCGTTCAGCTGCTCCAGCTCGGCACCGAATGGGTGCGCCTCTTTGGACTGCGCGGCCGCTGCTGTGAAAATCTCCATGCTGGATCGCTGCTCGCGCACCGACCCTAGGGATCCCCGCGAGCTGATTGATGTCCCGCGCGTGCTGAGGCTGTGCATGGATCGCTTCTGTGCGAGTTGAACGTGCGCGCGCTTGCTGTGCGATACAGCGCGCGACGGGATTGCAGGGACGGGCTCGGTGGGCTCTTCTCTGACGCGGCTGAGCGAGTTGGTGGAAGCGGATTTGCGGATTTGCTTGCCGTTCGGCGCGGGGAAGTAGCCAGAGAGGTGATTTGGGCTGGGCGAAGTGGGCGAGGATCCAACAGACGAGGCGTCGGTGAGGGTATCTCGGGAGCCTTGCGACGAGGCACGCGAGCGGCCCGAGATGCTGTGGTCTGAGTCGTCTGCGGACGAGTGGGTTGATCTCGACGACGAGGCGTTGCGCATGGCAGCGAAGTCCAGATTGGCGAGATCCGGGGCGTCGTAGACGAGCGTGTTTGTTGTGGACAGCAGAGCAATGGGCAGCGAGATTTGGGCGCGGTCGATATGCATGGTTGGATTCTTGAGAGACTTGCTGCGCGAGGGCATCGTCTTTTCGGGCACCTCGGTGCGCTTCATGCGCTTGGTCATGGCGCGAGCGATAGACATGATGTACGATTAATTCCGAATAGATTCGATAGATTTCGGGTTGCTGTAGATCACTTCCAGAGCCTCGGATTGTTAGGGCCGGCAATTCTGTTCAGTGTTGCGGTTGGTTGCTAGTCAACGGGTGCAGGAATGCGGGGAGTAGTCGCGGATAAATTGGTCGACAAAGTCCACGAGGTCCAGTTGCCCGTTGGTAAGAATCAAGGCAAGTTGCGGCTTAGTAAGAATTCACTTGATAAGGCCTTGTCGTACAGCCAGCTAGTGAGAGGTTTCTGGAAGGGATGTCTGCTTCTGATTGCGCAGTATTGGCGACGGGTGAACCCTTGATGTGCAGGCGTCCTAAAGCGGGATGGGGCTTGTGAGACAAAGGTCGCAGGATGTAGCCTCGTGATTGGAAAGATGCCGTTATTGGAAAGATGCGATGTGATGTTCGAGTTTGATAGAGCTTGATTTCCTTTGTTTTGGAGTATGGGCGGATGTTGATACTGGCTAGCAGCACGTGATGGTGACGGGTAATGAATGGAGTGGGTATCGAAATAAAGCAATCTGTCAAAGAGCGTAGTGGGAGTCCAGCTGTGAGGGTGTGCCGTAAGGAGTGTCGACACCGGGCCGTGACAAGGAGTGAGTGAAAGTTGCAATGAAGGCAACAGGCAGGCAAGGCAAGGCAAAGAGAGGGAGGGAGCCTGAAGAAAAGGGCAGTGTGACCAGGGCGTTCGCGTAGAAAAGCCCACCAGGGCCGGCGACAAGCCGCGTTGACCTGGCTTTGAAAGATTGGGTCATGATTTGACGGGGATGGGCAAGGAACAAGCAACGGCCAGCGAACCGCATCGCGCCCTGCGGCTGGCGCACCGAGTTGGAGGCGTTGACGAGTCCTGAGTGGGTGTAGCCCCTGATGTATTTCGGTCGACTTGGGAAGACCGGCGAATGGGAACAGAGCGCGTGGGACTCAATGGGTGAATGTTAGCGCCAACGTGTTCCAGATAAAGCTGGGGTTGGCCTGTCCTGTACACCTCGTTGGCCTGGCTGTTTCAACAGTTACCGTCCATAGCAGCCAGGCACCCACCCCATTTCGCGTCTGTGCAAGCCGGCATTGACGACAGAAATTGGTAGAGGAGGGCGAGCAGAGCACACTGCTGGGCGGTACTCGCACAGGATCACTGTCAACCACAGCATGGCGCACATCGCGTGGAAATATCACAAGTGTGCCGTACAAAATTTTACAAGTGTGCGGTAGAAACTTTACAAGTTTGCCGTCCTGGGCCCGTCTCCAGTCAACGAACCTTGGTTGCGTCAACTCGACAGGCCTCTAGAACCTTATCTCTAGTGTCGAGAAAAAAAACCCATCCAAGGCGTCCTCGGTGACGTCCGGCCGTACCTTGCAGACGTATGCATGAACATGTGATCTTGTGCTGCCTGTGCCAACACAACATCGCCAACCTGTCCTGTCCTGCAGCCTGTACGGCGGCTGTTGGTTTCGAAACCACAGAGCAAGCGAGGCGAGCACTCACTCAACTCACAGCCGCGCACCGCCTTGTCTTGCCTCGCATGACGGTCCAGGACCCAGAACAAACCTGAGGCACTACGGATCCACATGGTTCCCGGGCCTGACCCGCCAGGATCTGCCGCCTTGTCTGGATTGCGGAACGAGACTGACAGATCGTTTTCCTCGCCGACGCTTGACCACGCCAGCACTTGCACGATGCCGTCACCTTCCCACTCCACCACTGCCCAACCATCACTCCCCAACTACCTCCATTCTGACTCAGCACATAGCCAGCCAGCCGGACCCAACGCCGTGTGACGAGAGTCGGAGCCATGTCGCAAAATAGCGTGCAGATCGCCATGGCAGCTGAAATGAACAGGAGCGGAATAAGCAAGGGCGTACGTCGGCCCAAGACTTTTCCTGAAACATGTACGGCTCAGGTGAGAGCAATTGTGACGGCCTGTAGGGTTCTGGGTTTTCTCAAAAGTGAAGCAAATTCTACACAGTACAATGGGGTCCACTGCGACTTGGATAGAGCGTCGTAATGCCGTGAATGGAGGTCTGATAGAGTGCGAATAGACGTTGTACTCGCCTTTCTGCTGCAGGAATGAGGATCAGCTCAGCCCATTTCCACGGATCTGGCTTTCCTGTTGGATACTTCGTCTATCGTTGAGTTTGTGGGTATCTACTCCTCCATCGACTCCCAGCCCTTCTCCTGCTCACCGCCGTCTTCATCGCCGCTCTCGCCCTCATCTGTGTCCGAGTCGGTGTCAGACTCCTCAAGCCGACAAGCCTCTCCTTTGCGCCAGGCTTCATCTGCGGCACCTTGGTGGCGAAGGCTGCACGAACCGCTGCGTTTGTGCTCGTGTCCCAGATCTGTACGGATCCTTTGCTGCCGGCCACAGCCAGGCGGAACCCAACTTCCTTGTCTGGGGCAAACGACGTCGAGAACACTCTGCCAACGCCCAGGTCTCGCGACACCACCATGCTTGGCCCGTTCTCCTGCACGTTCCAGAGCTTGACTTGCTTGTCTGTTGAACCCGTCACCAGGAAGCCTGGGATGATGGGGTTGATGTCGAACGACGAGATGGACTCGTCGTGGGCTTGAAGCACCCAGACAGGTTTCGACTGCGATGGGTCTGCTGGCGCCATGCGTACGTCGTGATAGTGGACCATGCCGTTCTCGGTGGAGATCTAGTGCTGTTAGCAATTTGTTTCTTCAGGCTTTGCTGCATACGTACGTAAAAGTAGTTGGGGTCGTGAGGGTTCCAGCGAACGGTTTCAACATCACTCTCCACACCCCATCGCGGTGCCTTTGCCTCGGGTGCTCGCATGTCGGCTGCAACCACTGTGCGATCGTAACTGCCGCTGAGCAAGACAGTAGACTCGACAGGATGCCACGCGACGGAGCACACCTTGTCTGTGTGGTATGTGTACGACTTTGCGCACTTGGTCGTGTTCAGATCCCACAGCTTGACCGTCTTGTCGGCGGACGACGAGGCGAGCAGGTTCCGGTGCTGACGGTTGGCGGCGAGAGAAAGGACCGAGTCGACGTGGAAGTTGTCGTTGGCCTTGTTCGACTTCTTCTTCTTCTTCCTGGGCTTGTCTGCGTTTGTCGCATCCTGTGCGCCTTGGCCGAGGACAGCGTCTGGGTACATGCTATCGACGACGTCCAAGTTCCAAAGCTCAATATCCGGGTCCATGGTACCGATGGCGACGAAGTTGCCCTTGCCGTTGCTCGAAGCGGCCGACTTGCCTACAGGCAGATCTACCCACTCGACGGCCAACGGGACGGCGGGCAGCATGATGTCGTGGTGGACGTAGAGGTTGTCGTCCTCGTCCTCGTAGACGTAGACCTCCAAATGCGCGACCTCATCCTCTATGCGACCGGCCAGAACTAGGTTGTCTGTGGCCAGGATCTGGAGCTCTTCACGTTCCTCGTCGTCCTCTTCATCGGCGCCCTGCATGGTGATGTACGGGTCGTCTTCGTCGTTGTCGTGGAAGACCAGGTTGTTGGCGTTGCCGAACATGGCCATGGTGTCGCCGGCCGCGTCGTCGACTTCGTCGTCATAGTGCTCGAGATCGTATTCCTTGAGGTCGTCGTCGTCGTCGCTGGAGGGAGTCAGCTATGCAAGAGTGGCCCGCGTGGTGGTGTGCGCACTCGTGCTTCTTCGGCTTTGACTTGGCGTTGCCTGTGCCTGTCTTCTCTGCCTGCGCCTCCTCGAGGTCTTCCTTTGCGTCGTCGAGCTGCAGCTTGGCGAGCTGCGAAATGCGCTCGTACTCGTCCTCGTCGAACTGGTACTTTTCGGGAAAGGGGGCTGCGAAGCCGCGTGGCACCCACGTTGTCGCCGTGATCATCGACATGTTGCTGTGTGAAGGCGCAACCTCTGTGCTCGTCGGCGGGGAACGACTTTTCGGCTGGGAAATATATTTTAGCGCGGCTGGCTTATCGATAACCACCCCGTTCCCATTCACCCTTCGCGGACCTCCGAGCACCACCGCCGCCATCCCTCACTGCCCACCCCCACTGCCCCACAATCATGGAGCGCGGCCACAGCCCCAAGCGCCGCAAGCTCGACCTCGAGGAATACTCCATCGCACCGCAGCCCAAGTTCCGCAAGCCGAACCGTCCCCGCGACCGCAATGGCGCCCAGAACGGCAGCGGCGCAGAAGGCCCCCAAAAGCCCTTGGACGGCCCGGAGCCGCTGGTGGAGGACTTCGATTCCATGGCGCTGGACCGCGACTGGTATGGCGGAGAAGAGAACGGACACACGTTTGGGGACGACTCCCACAACCCCTTTGGCGGCGCCGAGAGCTCGTGGCTAGACGCGCAGCGAGAGGCCGCCCTGACCGAGAAGAAGCTCAACAACCGCGCCAGCATGCGCGCACAGCAGAAGCAAAAGGACGTCGATGCCTGGGAGACGAATCGAATGCTGCAGTCGGGCGTTGCGCAGAGAAGACACTTTGACGACGACTTCAACGACGACGACGAAGCCACCCGCATCCACATCCTGGTCCACGATCTGAAGCCGCCATTCCTCGACGGCAAGAAGGTCTTCACCAAGCAGATCGACCCAGTACCGGCCGTGCGCGATCCACAGAGCGACATGGCCGTCTTCAGTCGCAGAGGCAGTCGCGTCGTCAAGGAAAAGCGCCAGCAGAAGGAACGCGAAAAGCAGACCAAGGAGGCCACGAGCGCCAAGGGAACCACGCTAGGCAACATCATGGGTGTCAAGGAGGAGGACACAGACAGTGCCGCTCCCATGCCAGAGGACGTCGAGAGGAAGGGCGGGAGCAAGTTCGCAGAGCATCTCAGCAAGCAGGAGGGCGCCAGTGCATTCAGCAAGAGCAAGACACTCAGGGAGCAGCGCCAGTACCTGCCAGCTTTTGCTGTCCGGGAAGACCTCCTACGCGTCATTCGAGACAACCAAGTCACCATCGTGGTAGGCCAAACCGGCTCAGGAAAGACGACGCAATTGACACAATTCCTTCACGAAGACGGCTATGGGAAAATGGGTTTGATTGGGTGTACACAACCGCGTCGTGTTGCCGCCATGAGTGTTGCCAAGCGTGTCAGTGAAGAGATGGAAGTCAAACTCGGCGGTCTAGTAGGATATGCTATTCGTTTCGAGGACTGCACCAGCAAGGAGACCAAGATCAAGTACATGACCGACGGTGTCCTTCTTCGAGAATCCCTGGTCGAACCGGATCTGGACAAGTATTCTTGCATCATCATGGACGAGGCTCACGAGCGGGCGCTGAACACGGACGTGCTCATGGGTCTCATCAAGAAAGTTCTGGCGCGCAGAAGAGATCTCAAGCTGATTGTTACATCCGCAACCATGAACTCGGAGCGCTTCTCTCGCTTCTATGGTGGCGCGCCAGAGTTCATCATTCCAGGTCGCACCTTCCCTGTCGACATACAGTACTCTCGTTCACCGTGCGAGGACTACGTCGACAGTGCTGTAAAACAGGTCCTCGCCATCCACGTCTCTCAAGGCCCAGGGGATATTTTAGTATTTATGACCGGCCAGGAAGACATCGAGATCACCTGCGACCTCGTTGCAGAACGGCTGAAACTCCTGAACGACCCTCCCAAGATCAGTATCCTGCCCATTTACAGTCAGATGCCGGCAGATCTGCAGGCTAAGATTTTCGAACGGGCTGCGCCTGGCGTCCGGAAAGTCATCGTAGCCACCAACATTGCAGAGACGAGTTTGACAGTCGACGGTATCATGTATGTTGTCGATGCAGGGTTCTCAAAACTCAAAGTCTATAACCCCAAGATGGGTATGGACACACTACAGATCACGCCCATCTCACAAGCAAACGCCTCGCAACGTGCTGGTCGCGCTGGACGCACTGGACCTGGCAAATGCTTCCACCTGTACACCGAGCGAGCCTTCAGAGACGAGTTCTACATCCAAACCATCCCTGAGATCCAGAGAACGAACCTAGCCAACACCGTTCTCCTCCTTAAATCCCTCGGTGTCAAAGACCTTCTCGACTTCGATTTTATGGACGCCCCGCCCCAAGACACCATCACGACCTCGCTCTTCGATCTCTGGGCCCTCGGCGCACTCGACAACATCGGCGATCTGACCCCCTTGGCCGCACAATGACAGCCTTTCCCATGGACCCATCTCTCGCCAAACTAGTAATCACAGCGGTCGAATACGAGTGCAGCGAAGAAATGCTGACCATTGTCGCCATGCTGTCCGTCCCCTCCGTCTTCTACCGCCCGAAAGAGCGACAAGAAGAATCCGATGCTGCGCGCGAGAAATTCTTCGTCCCAGAGTCCGACCACCTAACGCTTCTGCACGTATACACGCAGTGGAAAGTCAACGGCTATTCAGACGGCTGGTGCATTCGGCACTTCCTGCACCCGAAAGCCCTACGGCGGGGCAAGGAAATCCGCGACCAGATCCAGGACATCATGGAGAAGCAGAAGATGCCGCTCGTCAGCTGCGGCACCGACTGGGACGTGATCCGCAAGTGTATCTGCAGCGGCTACTACCACCAAGCGGCCAAAGTAAAGGGCATCGGCGAGTACATCAACCTGCGCACCAGCGTCACCATCCAGCTGCACCCCACCAGCGCGCTGTACGGGCTGGGCTACTTGCCGGACTACGTCGTCTACCACGAGCTCATCCTTACGAGCAAGGAATACATGTCGTGTGTCACATCCGTGGACCCGCACTGGCTAGCCGACATGGGCGCAGTCTTCTACTCGATCAAAGAAAAAGGCTACTCAGCACGCGACAAGCGCGTCACGGAGCGCGAGTTCAACCGCAAGGCAGAGCTAGAAGCCCAGATGGCCGAAGACAAGGCCCGCGAGGAGCAGCGGCTTGCCGACGAAGAGAGCGGGCCGCTGCTCAAGAAGGCGGTACTGGGCAGGAAGAAGGAGGAGGTTGATGGTATCGTCAAAAGACCAGTTATTGGCTTGAAGAGCAAGTTTAAGCGCAGATGAGGTGGGGTTATGTATAGTTCGCGGAAGCATACCATAAACACAATATACAATCCAGCACCGGTGAAGCCACACTCTCTCCCATTACAAAACCAGCTCAGCCGTAGCACCTCTGTACCCCGACACAGTATTCCACCAACATTACCAAACAAGCCCCTTCCTCTTCAACGTATACCCAGCACAGGTCCCAAACCACGGAAACCATGTACGCTTGTCTTCTAGGTACTTGAAACCTAACACCTCTTCAAACGTAGAGAGAGAGAGAGAGAGAGAGAGAGAGAGCATGCTTGTAAACAATCGCGTTTTCTCTCCCTTGTCAAAGTAATGTGACCCATGCTCACCTCGCGAACCACAATCATCAGCACCCTTACCTTCAGGAATACTACATATTCACAACACTCACAGCACTGTACCGTACACACGGCACGGCAAACCCAAACCCGTATCAGCAATGATAAGCTCATACAAGTATATAGACGGTCCGCGGCCCGTGTTTCGCACCCCGAACCCCTGCTGCATCATGCCGATGACGAAGGCGGGCTGGGATGCAGGAAAGAGCGACATGGGGATCGACGTGTCGATCGGCGGCATGCCGCGAGTGCAAAGCTGAATCGGTGCGGTTCTGGACCGGGGTTTTCTGCGCGATTGGAAGGGTTGTTGTGGCTATGCGTGGGGGTGTTGACGTGGTGAGAACTAGAATAAATGTGTTTTGTTGAAGCGCAGATGGGAGAACGGAAAGCAGCGTCTGATGATGGTGGTGGTATCATTACTCGTTGATATAGGTTGTACTTGCTGTACGACACTGCACGCCTGTCGGCCGTGGGTATGACATGCCTGCCTGCCTATATACAAATGGCCCGCAAAAGGAAAAAACCGCCAACTCCATCGAATACTCGTACTCGTACAATTTTGATGGGGAAATCCAATCAATCGCGTGCTTCCATAGTTAGCGCCTTCTAAGCGTCAACGTCCTGCTTCTTTCGTCGAATGCTGCCAAATCGCTTCTTCAGCGCATTGCCCAGGCCCGAGTTGCTTCGTCGGACACCAGATGCTTCGGCCTCAAAGGGGTTCTCGGCAGGGATGGCGCCTGGTGTGTCGGTGTGGCCTACGCTCTTGCTGTGACGGCGTGACTTCATCTCCATTCCGCTGTCGCCAAGCCTCTTGTGGTCCTTCAGCTGTTTCTCAATGGTGTAGGAGGGCTCACCCTTGCCCTTCAGGTCGTTCGGGTCGTATTCCTACAAGGTATTAGTCTTGTAATGTGGGGATGTTGATAATAATATGGGACATACAACACCTGGTACTCGCTTATAGTCGCCCTTGTTGAGAGGGTCACGCTGCATATCAGTGCCCTCTTCATAGTTGTAGATACGGCCAAACTTGTCTGCCATGCCTGGCGGAACAGTAGCTACACCCTCAAGTGGGCGATGTCTCTCGAGAGCATCTCGGATGTTCTCCCTTGGTGTAGCCCTCAACGCTTCTTCATTCGACTCCTGTACCGCTGCGACAGGGCTGTACTTCTTGTCTCTGTTGCGGGCAATACTGGCTGCATCATACGGGCCCTCGTGGTGGTAGCGCGATACACCGGTCTTGTCGAGTCGATCGATGATGTCGGCGCCCTGGAAGTTCTTTTTCCTAAGATGGTGAGCACGGTGTGCAGTCTTGGTCTCTTTGCGTATCATTTCCAGAGGGGAGTAGTCCCCTGCACTCAACGATGCTCCGCGGTTACGCCCGGATACGTATTGCGATTGTGGCCTGGATGATGATGGCTGACTCGATCGACGGGGTCGAGGTTCGTTCATGGATCCAAATGCATTCGCGCGGTGGTCCGAGAAGTGCTGTTTGCGAGGGCTTGCAGACTGTGGAGGGGACGGGTACTCATACCTGCTCGACCTTGGAGGAGTCTGACCAATCTGTGAAACAGTGGCAGAGGGAGCCTTTGCTTCAGACGAGGCTCTCGAGCGGCGGTATGGGTTCGTCTGCACAGAGCTGCCGGTATGCTGGGACGGTAGGAAAGGGTTGGTTCCAACCGAGCTGCCAGTATGTTGAGATGGCAAGAAAGGATTGCTTCCGGCTGAGCCGCCTGTGCGGTGCTCCTTGGCCTTTACGGATGAACTATCCTTGGGCAGTCCAGCGGATCCAGATGGGGTGATGGGACCATCCTGTCGAGGCGCGAAAGTTGAGCGAAAGTGTGTGTTAAGTCCAGTCTGATCGCTCGGGTCTGGCTCGATCAATGGGTCGATCAATGCGTGATGTGCCTGGAAGTGCGGTCAACACCTGACCTTCTGTTGCCGTGATGATGAAAGATGCATGTTCAGAGTAGAAAACCGTAATCGGAGTGTGGCATGGATGCTGCGATTGCCATGCGACAGAATGTCGTATGTAGGTGAAGCGAGACATACCTGTTGCATGGTTTCTGTGAGACTGGCTTGCGCAAGTGTGACTGGTGGGTTCTGGGCTTGTGGTCTCAAGAGATTGGCACAGAGATTGTGGTAAAGAGGTGTTTTTGATCGGGCGAGGCAGTTGAGGGAGAGAAAGCAGCAGGCCACGAGGAGGAAGGTGGTTAGATAAAGCCTGACTTGGCAGGCGCGAACAGCAAGAGAACGACGCGTAACATCGTCGCTCGCATCGTCGCCCAAAAGCGGTGCTACGTCATTTGCTAAGGCCGGATGCATGGGATGAGAAAAGCGGGTCCGAGATAGTCGAGCCGCATCCTAGTCTCTCGTGGCGCAGACCAAGCTGGATACACGCGTCTTCAGCGCAAACTCGTAACGGCTTGAGCTATCTATAAAACTATAGAAGGCCACAGTGCTTTCTTTGTAGCCGAGGCGGATTTACCGTTTGTACCAAAGGCCTCTAGACAGCGCTGTTCATGCGAAGGCTGGGCTGTTGCATCTGGCTTTCTCTGCACCACGAAAGCTAGTGACGACAGCTGTCAAAAAGATCATCAGGGCCCGAGACCAACAATGGTCCAACAATGGACCAACACCAAGCCAACCATGTCCAATCCTTGGTGCAGTATCCTGACTCTGACTCTGACTCCGGCAGCGAAGAAGGAGCACCCTCATCAGCCCAGAAGCCCAAGGCTGTGTTGAAGCGCAAGCGCAGCAATGACGACCTCCCGCCGCTCCCGGCTGCATTCCACGATCTCTACTCTACAAATGCGCGCGTCAGCACACGCGACGACCCCAGTCTGCACGGCGGTCGTAAGCGGGCAGTCCCTCATGTGGAAGGTAATTGGCCTAGCCATATTTATTTAGAGTGTAAGGATGATCCTGTACCGTCTTGACAGCGTGAGCTCGGTTAGCTAACGTGTTCGAGGGATCCCTTCACAGTCCGAATCTGACAGCCTGCACAGCTTGATACAGACAATCAAAGCTTCTATCAAGGATGAGAACAAGGAGCGTGCGAAGTCACTTCCCGTTCCTGACATCATACCTTCTCTGCAGTCAGAGCTGGGCGCACCCCTGCCGTTACATGTCTCGCTTTCACGCACGCTGCAGATCAAGACCAATGACCGGGAAGTATTTCTCGAGACTTTGAACAACTCCTTGCGGAGAGTCGCAGTCCAAGCCTTCCACTTCGAATTCCACAGTCTGAAGTGGGTTCCTAATTTTGAGCGGAATCGATGGTTCTTGGTACTCGGCATCAAAAAGCCGGTGCACGATGAACTGAACAGACTCCTCCGCGCGTGCAACGAGGCTGCGCAGAAGTCTGGACACCCAGCGCTATATTCGGGCGGTAAGGGAGACGGTCCGATGGAGATCAACACGCCCAATGCAGGTTTGCAAGCCAAACACCATGATCGCTCAGAAAACTTCCATGTGAGCATAGCTTGGAGCCTCACACAGCCTGACCCGGATTGGGTATCTTTGGTACAAAGTATCGATGTAGGCAGATATATCCGCACACCGCAGGCATCATTCAGCGTCGTGAAAGCCCGGGTCGGGAACGTGGTCCACAACTTTGATCTGGGCACACGGAGAAATAGCCTTGGTACAGGGCGAGGTCTGGATCTGGGGTAATGGCGGTGCAACAACGCTTGGCGTTGACGTGGACATGTGCCTGACAAGGATGTATCGGCAGTGGCTGAGGCTGAGTCACTTGGGCACCAAGTTGGTCTAAGAGAATAGGTATGCGATCCTTGAAATCTAATGAAATCCCAAGTCTACATGTCAAAGCACGGATATATCTATGTCTTTACGACCCAGCATCACTACACTAACAACTTGCACTGTTCCTACATTATTTAGTCTCTTCACTCTTTATCCTGCACAAACGTCTACGCAGCATGGTGTGATCTCAGAATATCAGCGAATTCTTGCGCTCCGTTCGCGCTGAAGTGATTCTCCTTCCTGTTTAAGGTCTTCTGAGCAGATCTGGCCGCTCTCGGAATCATCTCTTTCTCGTACGCCTGTGTAGCTTTGTCCAGCGTCTTTACCCCAGTACACGCATCAATTATTTCCCTTCCCAAGACCAAGGCATCGGTCATGCCTACATTGACCCCAACACCAGCAAACGGTGTCATCACATGTGCGGCGTAAGCGAGTAAACATCCGTCGTCTCCACGTTGGAATATGATAGCGATGTCTTCGCCGAATGACATTATGGAGCCTTCGCCGATATAGTTCAGCAACCAAGGGTTGTTTTTGACGTTACTGAGGCTGCTCGACACAATCGGAATCCCAGAGTAGCGAGGCGTCTCGTGTGAGAGCAATTTCCGTATTTTCGACCACGCTCCATCGCCGCCAACCACAAAGTCGAGGACTGTTACGGTCAAACCATCAGCAAAATGTAGGTCGTTTTTTTGTTGTTGCGCGGCTGGGAACCACCTCTTGTAGCTTCTTTACAAAGACAATTTGCTCCTTGTGCAAGTTCTCGGACAGAAGCTCAACCGGAGCACGACGATCGATTTCTGGTCGTCCATCGAATTTCTCTGTTTCTTTTACTTCTTGCTTGTCGTCGCCGTTTCCGTCCCACATCATTTTGCCCTCAAGCCTGACAATCTTCAGCACGTCGGATGCTGGGCGTGCATATTGTGTCAAGAGGTCCCAGAGGCCGGCTTCTTTCAAAGCAAGCTGTCCGCTTTAAGGGTGAAGATCAAGAGAACCACCTTGTGTTCGGATGCTTGATGATTCGGAGGCAAATAGGCAGCTTTTAGCGCAGAGCTCGTTACCTTGGACCCTAAAACGGCGTCTCGGGTCCGAAAGTCCTAGACGCGAGGCCCCGATCATCCTCAACTATGTCCTTCAACGTCAAGCAATAGCTCAGAATTACGGCAAATTTTTGTTCCAGAAGTGGACCTACATTGTGTAAGATCCTCAGTGGGCGTTGAGGGCTCTGTCGTATGCTTGAGTGGCACCAGCTCATCGCCGAGATGTCAGCTGACAATACAGAGCTGCGCCTGGATGTACGAGAAGAAAAGAACATCTCGGCAACGATTTGAGGGAATTTTCCCTACCTTTCTAATTCAAAATTCGATATCGGCGCGCCTGAGTCTTTGGTTCTCTAGTTGTCTTGATTGCTTCACAGTCAAGATGTGGAGAGCTTCTTTCCGAATCCAGGGGTTTAACTCGACTCAATCTTCTGAAAATCCCTGCCCTCTCACTTCTTTCTTAGCATGCATCGAATCCCGTATGTACTGCAGAGAAACGTATCGGATCATCAGAGTCCCGGGATGTATGCCATGTGATACAGGTTAAGGGTTAGACATGTCCAAAGGCTACCTGTACGCTGCATATGTTGGCTATGGCCTGGTCACTGCTCGCAAGGTCATTGGTGACCTTCTATCGGATGACTAGGTAGTTATAGGGCACAATGAGGGTGGAATGACCGCATGGCGTACGAATGAACGATTAGCCATGCCAGATCAAGACGAGCTTCTCAAGGCTGGCAGGTTTCTTGGTACAGTAGCAACTCGCCAGCATTGCGTCGATTAGATCTCATCCTAGAATCTATTCGACGTGCGGCTGGCGGACTGATTGGCGGGTCTGTCTTCTTTCTGCAGTCGCTCGCACTACTCTTCCCAGATTAGATCCGAGTGGAAGACTATGTCACAGACAGAATCCTCGACCGCATTTCTCTCATGGACCAAGAGTGCCTGATCGTTGGGCGAGCATTGTTCGCGAACCTTACGAAGGATGAACTGTTCAAGGACCTCAGCTAGCTTGAACGCCCTGCTGTAGTCGATTGGCAGAAAACGC
The DNA here is from genome assembly GCA_026119515.1 of Ascochyta koolunga. Lineage (NCBI taxonomy): Eukaryota > Fungi > Ascomycota > Dothideomycetes > Pleosporales > Didymellaceae > Ascochyta > Ascochyta koolunga. Next base: position 1,028,707 of record JANLCG010000002.1, on the reverse strand, counting down.
TACAATGGTGCTGGCCCTCATGTTCTATGTTAGTAGTACAGAGTGTTACTGATCCACTCCCGTACGCCAAAAAACACAAAATGCTACTTTAATCAAACATACAAAGCGTTTCCCAAGTCCAGAGCCAAGCTGATGCTGTACCCGGAAGCCGACCACAACGTGGCAGCTCAGGTACCGCAACTCGAATTCTTAAGATGGATCAAAGACAGGTTTAACGGCGCTGAGGTCTCCCAGGGTTGCGTGATCAAAACCGCTGAGCCTGCAATTACTCGTTTCAGAAATTTTGTAGCGTTCTATTTCGGCACTGACAGTCGTTGGTAGTGTCAGGAACCGCATATGATTGGGAAAGACTGGACAAATGTCAGAACGCCTTGAGGTCAATTTGCAGTCAAATCTTTTCTGAAAGCACCCTCGGCTCGTTGTAAATAATGAGACTGTTCCCGTATGACCTAATGCCAGCAGCAAGCTGTGTGACCACTGGACGCCTCTGCTCCTGCACTTGGAATTTGCATTGCCGAGCTGCGAACCTATTCGCCGACTGACCATCACTAGCAATAAAGCTCGCAGCTACGATTTAGGCAAACTCTGGGCCGGATTGGTGATCACAAGAAAATAGGATCGTCATCTGCTACCGGGACCAAGCGTCCAAGACAATTATTGCTCGGCAGCAAACACAACACCGCCTTCTCAACAAAGCGCTGTGCCGCTCTTGGTAGTTCCACAGCAAACGCACAGCAGAACGGGTTTGTGCGTCGTCTGCCTGCGCGATCGGAGTCGATATCCAGCACGCTGAAACATGCATATTCTGGTTTTCCTCAGTGGGTGCCATGCCTTGGAGTTTCCACGAGTGTAAGAACCAAGACAATAACATCTTCAAATATCGCGGCTAGTACCTCCACACTTACCAGCACGCGATCCGCGTGCCTAAACGATAAATCACTGACCAATTATGGTCATGCTAGCATGCAAGGCTGTGGCATCAGCCGCCTTGTACCTGCATCTCGGCAACGCAGTGACCAGACTTGTTGGTAAAAGATTGGCCGTTGGCTCCTTCACTCAGCATCTCATTTATGCTGCTGACGAGAGAAGCTACCGCTCAGTGTGCTGATTCAATGGCCACGAGCCGTCTCGTACACAATCAGATTGCTGTGATCGCAGCAGCCTTAGATGGTCCGGCGCATCTTTAAATTTGCGCTCATGTCGGTCGTCTCGGCGCGGTTATCGCTGTGACGGTGTTGAGCGGCTTGTCAGGGGAAATTGCGCACTAGACCCCAACTAGCCCACGCCTCAGCCGAAGGAACGACCTTGTTTCCCCAGCCATCATCTCCGTGCTGAGCATCATCTTTACCATAGTTCGCTAGTCCAGTGACTACGTTTTACCGCATGTGTACCTGCATCTGCCAGGTTTAATTACATGGACCCCTATCCTAACGCCTTCGGTGCATGGCAGCAGCTGGGCCCATGGCACATGGCGAGTCCATCAAAAGGCCTCTCTTCCCCAGTTGCGCGCTTGCTTTGCTTCCTGCACAAGGCTTCGTACGCATCAACAGCCTCGTGAGCAAAGTTCAACGGCCTTCGCGCCCAGTCACTCGTTTACAACAACACCGCTTCACTCTTTCAGCGGATAACCACTAAAATTAAATCGGAGTCGTCGCCATCTCGTAATCAACATGAAGGCCTCCATCGTCGCTGCTTCGGCGCTTGTCGCGTCTGTTGCTGCCTTTGAGCACAAGAACCACGCTGGGTTCCACATGCGCCGCGGTGCATACGAGCCCAAGGAGGAAGTCTGCACGGTCTACACGACTGTCTACGTCCATGCTAGTATGTCATTTATCTCGTAGCAGGAGTTTGGAGGCTTGAGAACCAGATCGAAGTAGCATACTTGGAAGACTACAACAACTAACATCTTTCAGTACCCTCCATTGTGCCCAACACTACCGCCATCTACGAGCACTCTACTCCTGCCGCAGAGACGTCGACCTCGTGCACTGAGGGCGAAAAGACCAGCTCTGTCTACACCCCCATCGTGATCTCTACCGAGACTCCTGAGGCTTCCCAGCCAGCTTACCCCACCGTCCCGGTGGTCCCAGAGTCCTCGTCCGCACCAGTGGTTCCTGTGTCTTCCCCGCCAGCAGTTCCCGTCTCTTCCCCGCCAGCAGTTCCCGTCTCTTCCCCGCCAGCAGTTCCCGTCTCTTCCCCGCCAGCGGTTCCTGAGTACCCCACTACGCCGGTAGTTCCAGAGTCCTCGAAAGAGGTCTACCCTTCTGTGCCGGTTGCTGAGTCTTCCAAGCCCGCTCCTCAGCCTTCCAAGCCTGCCACCCCTGAATACCCCACCAAGCCTGTTGACACCCCCAAGCCTGCTCCCAGCAGCTCCAAGGCTGTCGACACACCCAAGCCTGCCCCTAGCAGCTCTAAGGCGGCTGACAAGCCCAAGCCTACTGGTGGCTACAGCTCCGGTGGCCGTATTGTTACCAACGGCGACAAATGGGCCATGACCTACACCCCTTACGCCCCTGATGGCAACTGCAAGACTGAGGCCGACATCAAGTCCGATATCAAGCTCATTGCCGACCTCGGTTTCACCACCATCCGCTCTTACAGCACCGACTGCGGTGTCTTCGAGTTCGTTATTCCTGCATGCCAGGAGCACGGCCTGAAGGTCATCTACGGCATCTTCCTCGAGGCCGGCGGCAGCGGCGGCAAGGGTCCCTTCTCCCAGTACGCCAATGACCAGCTTGACGACATCAAGAACAACGCGCCCAAGGACGGCATCGCCATGGTCATTGTCGGAAACGAGTGCATGTTCAACAACAACTGCGCGCCCGCCGAGCTCGCCTCGTACATTGACCACGTTCGCGAGCAGCTCCAGGGCGCCGGCTTCCCAAGGACATTGCCATCACCACCACCGAGCCCGTCGGCACCTGGGAGGAGAAGGGCGCCGCGCTATGCGACCACATTGACATCTTCACCGTGCAGGTGCACCCCTACTTCACCGCATCCATCACGGCCGACATGGCCGGTGACTTTGCCGCACAGCAGCTCGAGCAGGCTGCCAAGGTCTGCCCCGAGGCAGCCGCCAAGGGCAAGTACATTTCCGAGATCGGCTGGCCCAGCGCAGGCAACAGCAACGGCAAGGCGGTCGCTGGTGTCGCAGAGCAGAAAGAGGCCATGAAGAAGATCATGGAGAAGGTTGGTGCCGAGGCATGTCTGTTCAGCTTCAAGGACGACCCGTGGAAGCACCCCGGTGCGCTTGGTGTTGAGCAGCACTTTGGCTGTGCTGATGCCTTGGCCTAAGCGTCTCTCACATGGCGAATCACAAGCCTCATTGTGTTGTAGCTTTGGATGAAGTGTAATCAACATCTCTCTCTCTCTCTGATCCGCCTCTGTAGGATGATCCGTAGAGCGCCTTCCAAGTCACCACATCGATGTCCACTACCTATTACGTATTTACGCTCGTGTTCTCTTCACCTCCTTTCTCGATAGCTAGCAGCATTCTTTGGTTCGGTACGTACAACAGTCCAGCCACGGCTCGCGGTATATTTTAGTGTGTAATTTCTTAATCTTACCCTCGTGGCAATCTCCGAATAACCACCCTGTCCGTCGGGGCTTGCCTGGACTTTACACTGTGTATGTAGATTGCGCAACCGCCCGTGTTCATTCGCTGTGACATTGGCATAATCTCGGCTCGGTCCATTTTGACGGCCTCTGCGGAAATAGTGCGTGCTTTGCTTGGTCCCGCGGGTGGGTGCAGCAAAGTGGCACCCGAGCTGTGACGTCTTTGCGGCGTCTGCGTGACGTCTTTAGATGGGGTTGACAGTTATGATGGGGCTATTGCAAATGACTTGAAAACGTGTAAAAAAATTACGTCCGGGAGAGCGGCCAAAGGAGGTTTCTGTGAAAATGTAGGAAGTTGCAAGCGCTGCGGTTGCAGATTATGTTGAAGTCGACTCTAACATGCACTTCGATTGTCGAGGGAGTGGTTAGCAGAAATCGGCCTGTCCTAGTCATTCTCGTTCAACTCCCCAAATGCCAAAGTCCAACCCCAACTTTCGGAGCAATCCAACCCCACACACGACATGGGAAAGATGGCAATGCGCCTGACTTGCAATTTCTTACCAAAAAAAAAAAAAAAAAGCACCGCTAGAACTCAAGCAGCAAAGAAGAGCCAGAACGCCATCTCTTACCCTTACTTCTAGAGCCGATTGACTCGTCTCCGTCTTCGACTTCATCATCACCATCACCCATGTCACCAACGCGATCCGCCTCGCTTTACATAGATACCCAGATTTTATTGAACACACACTGAACACTCTACCCCGCCGCACTCCGCTCTACTCCAGGTCCCACAAACAAACCCAAGTGCCAACTACCACAACAACCCCAGCGCAACGGCAGGACATAACCTCATTCCGTACGGCGGGGTGACGACCGCAGCTGCAATAGTGATTGGTACCTGAGATGGATTGTGCGTTTATTGACAAACTGGCTGTTCAGACATGCGTGACATGTCAGCACACAAAGCCAGGAGATTTGGATGTTGGAAGAGCAGTGTGAGGTGAGTGGCGGAGGGAGGGGTTAGTGAGTGACAAGAGCCAGCTCGCTCTTTCTGAAGAGGCAGTCGCAGGGCGCAGACCAGCTATGTGGTATGCTGACCCAGTCCTCACTACGACCTTGGTAGATATTTTCCCCACGAAGCAAAGATGCAGAAGCTCAACATGTGTGAATGCTCGATTTGGGGTATGTAATCTTAAGCCAGACAAGCGCAACGACGAAGCAGACAGGCGATGGGTAATTACAAAGCGAGAGAGTAGAACATGCAAGACAAGGGCAACAATGGCCAGGAACCAGAAGACAGTGCGCAGAAGTATTATGCTTGGTAGAGGGGCGGTGTAGGAAATGCTGCCGGAAATGCAAAGTGGTAACCCATATCCAGTGGGGATACTAATGCAGATGACGTCGAAAGCGGGCAGGTGGTCATGCGAGTGTCGGCCGTGAAAGCGTCGTGATGTGACGTTGGATGGGTATCGATCGGTGGGAAGAGATGGCGGTGACGATGGCGATGACCGTGTCTTACGGCCACCAGCCTTGCCTCTTGTAGCTTTCAATCACTTCTTCGACATGCTCTTTCGTCAGCTTCTCGTGTGTGTATCTTCAGTCTTGGTCAGTATCGGATACTGTGTGTCTTGCAGCAACTTACGTGAACCCTACATCCCTCTCGAATGCGCTGCCGTCCATGCTCAGATCGGTATCCTTTAGCAGTTCTTTCTCCATGAAGGGACTCAAGGGGGTTGATTGGCTGATTCCAGCTGCGTTCTGCAGCTCCGCCCACGGATCTAGCGTCTCATCGTTGACATCGTCGACTACGTGGTCCATATTCAGCCGCGCAAATGCTGAAATGAGTGTGCCGTGGAAGCCAGTCTCGATGTTGAAAACGTCGTGCATGATCCTCGCAATGTTTCCTTGTGCTGCTTCCAGTCAGCTCACAGCGAGCAGCTACACTTCAGGCCACTTACAAGTGTTTCCGTGATCCACAATGTTGTAGATGGGCGCCGGTTTCTTCGGTGACGGCTGCTTGACATACCACTCAGCCGCTGTCCATAACGCTCTTACCACATCATCGATGTGCACTGTGTTCGTCTTCAGCTCGTCCTTCCACAGCCACCTCATCTCCTTTCCCTTGCTTTGATACACCCTCGCCATACACAGTGCTGTACAGAGAAACTTGCCCGTGTACGGTCCATAGACATGGGCAATCCTCAGAATCAAGAGGTTCAGGCCGTCAAGCTTGGCCAGGTCTTCCTCGGCTTTGAGCTTCCATTTTGCCTGGTTGTTCCACGGCTTCAGCTTATCGGTCTCTTTGCGCGGCACGGGTTCAGGCTTGTAGACCATGCCTGTGCTGAGCTCCTGGAAGCATTTGACCTTGCGCCTTGCGGCTTCGCGGCCGACGGTCATGGAGAGGGCGTGGGAGCGGAGTTCGTAGACCTTGTCGTCTTGGGAGAAGCGCGTCTCGCCGCCGCAGTTGAAGACGTAGTCGAATTCTTTGCCGCCTTGGCGGTCAAATATGCGGGCTAGTGAACCTGTTGCCTGCATCAGTCCATGCTCTATGCTCTCGTCGGCAGCGTGTGGAGGGGTACGCACGCTCTTGTGCGGCATCAGCCTGCATGAAGCGCTCGCGCGAACATGCCTCCTTGAACTCGGGCGCGAGCCAGGCAAGCTCGGGCAGGTGCTTGTCGACAAGGCGGATCTCAGAGGCGAGGCTGTTGTCGTGTATGTACTTGGCGAGATTTCGTCCGATGTAGCCTGGGATTGCTTTGTTAGTCCTCGATCCCACAGTGGCATGCGGGGGAACCACCCCCGTCGAGTGACGTACCCAGTCCGCCTATTATAAGGACTGCTGGCTTCCCTTCGATCGACATGTTTGCAGACACAAACGCTCAGCGTTGTATGCTTCCAGCGCAATCGCTCTTTCGTGAAAATTGGCGTGTGCTGTGTAGTCTCAAACTCGGGAGATGAGCGTTGCAGTATGATCGCCGTGCTCAGGGCTTAGGCCGCGCCGTGATTACAGCAGATTGTACCCGGTGCTTGGGGACCGTCAGGCCGCTTCAGGAAGGACTGCAAGGGCTGCAAGTACACTCTACAGTCTACAATCCCGACGGAGAAGCCTGTAGAGGAGTAGTAGACGAGAAGCGGATGGCAAGGGCGCACAATGTCATACAACCGTCTGTTGACGAACGCGACTCATTGACGTGCAGACCGCTGTAGTGGCAGTAGTGGGAGCCCGAAGCCAATATTTGTACCGCGGCCGCGACAAGCTCTCCGAGCAGAATCAAACGCTTTGTTTGCATTGGGAACGAAGACGCGCCCGCCGCGGACGGTGAGGCCTGTGGCCGATGCCGCGCATCTCATCGTTGTGGCGCCGCGACACTGTCTCTGCGTTGCTTTTTGAGCCCTAGAGCGGTTCATCCCCCGTATCACATGTCTGACAGGGCTTGACCTCCGTCATGGCCCTGCAGGTACAGCGCGAGGCTTTACAAGCGACCAACTCCGTCTGTTGCACGACTGCGCGGCAAGCCCAGTGCCGTCCAATATTACCATCTGCACAGAACGAGATGCGGGTCATGAACACTGGAACCGGACGGAAGCCAAGCAGAACGACGGCGCGCTCCCGCAGCCCTGAACTTTCCCTGAACCTCCATGGCCGATTGCTAAGTGTGGTCGTATGACAGGCGCCCAACCTTGAAGCGGGGCTCAGGGGCAGACATTACCTGCCACATGGAGAGACACGCTGACCGGAGGCATGCTTCCTAGCAATGCAAGATGAGTCGCTCGCCTTGGTTCCAGACAAACAGTTCCAAAAGCAAACATTCCTGCACCGCTGCCGTCTGGCATGTCCGTCTCAAACCAAACGTCTTAGTTCTACTTCAGCCAGCACCCTCCTCACTACCACGCATACAGCAGCGCAGACAGCTCTCTGGTGAAGCCATGGAGCAAGACCCAAATGCGACCTGGAGAAACAAAGTGCGACAAGACACCTGCGGGGCGCCCAATGCTTGCCCAGCCATGTCTCCCGGAAGTCTCTTTCCTGGATGACGAGGCACGAGTCGTGGTCGTGAAAGTTTGCTGCTCTTCAAACATGGCTTTAGCCGCACGAATCAGTTGCCCTGCCCTGCATGCCTAGCCACGAGCCTGCGGTGGCACATGTCACGGTGCATCCAAGATCGGTGTCATTTTGTTCTGAAGCGCTTCCTAGACATGTTCCTGAGCATTGTTTCTAGAAGCCTCCCGTGGCCGATCCGTGTCTGACATGTATTTGTACCACAAACGTATGCACCTTCAGATCATGTTTCCGTTGGTCGATCTGTCTTGTACACACCCACACACGTGCTGAGGTCGGCGATCCCAGAGAAATCGATATTCCACCGGTAACCTCACCGAGCATGACATTGAGCGGAGGTGGTGCATGCACGATGCTGCACGTAACGCTGATCGTCCCGCTACACATGCACGGTCGAACGATCCGTCACAAGCGCAATGCAAGAGCGCTGAATGTGCAATATCAGGTATTGGATAATCAAAATCTACCGTGAAGATGTCGAATATTGGGGCCGGAGGCAGAGGCACTGCACCCATGCAGCTAGGCCAGAAATCTGATGAAAGCAATGCAGACGGCTGAATGCAGCTGAAAGAGTATACAGAAGTTGTACAATGCCACCATGCTTTTCCACGCCCTAGTGCAGCCCTCCAAAGACGTCCGAAGACGTCTCTAGAATTCCCAGTCCTCATCAACGGACTTGATAGCCCAGTCGAACTTCTCGCGAAGTGTCTTTGAAAAGAAGCGCTCAATGGGGACGTCGAACTTCTTCGAGAAGACAACGGTAAGGCGAGGGTCGATGTAGTTCTGAAAAGAATTAGCATGTGTCTGGAAGTGGCGCAAACTGTGTACTCACAATCTTGGAAGTGCCCAGGGCAACCTCCTTGTTGCCCTCCTTGTCCTCCAACTGCACCTTCATGTTTTCAATACGCTGGTTTAGCTTATCGACGGCTGTTTCGAGCTTGTCGATCGACGGGCCTTTGCCTTCAGCCTCGACCTTGCCAGTCTTATTTTCCTTCTTGTACTTGGCTGCAAGCTCATCAGCCTTCTCAAGACGCTCTTGCAGCTCTTTCGGCTTCATCTCCTTCGCTCCCTCTGCCGCCAGCTTCTCGTTGTCCTTCTCGAACTTCTTGGTAATCTTCTGGCGCAACTCCTCCACCTCAGCTTCCTGGTGTGCCTTCATCCATTCAGAGTCAAGATCTTCCGGTCGCTCAAAGTACTCCGCGCCCTTCTTCTTCTTGATCTTGGGGTCGACGTCAATCATCATCATCTTTGTCCTCCATAGCTGGTATCGAAGACCGTTGATCTGTCATGTGTCAGAACTTGCTTCTTGTGATTGTGCAATCTGCGCCAACTCACTCTATCTTGCATCTTCTCGACGGAACCGGCGTGACCAGCAGCAACTGTACGCTTGTGGTTACACAGGATGGCAACTTCACGATTGGCATCGTTGTATGCCTTCACCTTCTCTTGAATCGTACCCGTAGCCTTCATCTCCTTGAGCAGCCTGGCCATGGTGTACGACGCGTTGTAGGTACGGAAAACCTTGGCGGTGAGACCTTGCATATAGCTTGTCAGATGCTTGTTCAAAGCTGAAGTCTAGTTACTGCGTTAGCACTTGTCCGCCATACAGTATGCGCGCACTGCTTACGGTCAAACGATCGAAGATGTCATCACCAGTGGTTTTTGGCTCCTTCTTGAAAATCTTCAAGTTCTTGAACACTTGCGTATCGACCTCCACCTCGTCGTAGAACCGGATACTGTCTTTACCCAGGAAGTCGAAAATGACTGTGTTTGGCGGCTTCAGTGTTACATGCTGGAACTTTAACGAACAGCAACCGACGGTGTCAGCTTCGTCTTCGCCCTTCTCGTTACCCGCACGGAGTGCGAACTGATCAATCAGGTAGATGGCCGTTGCGCGTTGACGGTCGACCATCTTCTCCGACTTGAGCTCCCTCTTGTAGTCCTCTCGAATACGATCGATGTGCTTCTTGAGTTCGCGAGCCTTCTCGAACTTTTGAAATCACTCTGGCCCTTGATATCAGAGTTTGCTGCAAGCATGACATACTTGTAAGCCCCGTTGATGTTTTCTTGCCACATAGCGAGCCATGTGCCTTCATGGTCATGCTTTACCTCCTTCCAGCGGTGGCCTGCAGGTGGCTCAGGAACCTTCGCCTTCTCGCCAATGTTGATGGTGATTTGCTCAGGCAACACACGCTTCTTCACCCGGCCCGTCTTGGGATGTTCGCCACGGCCGCGGAAGAGACTTGGTGGTTCGACTCGGAAATTTCCAACCTTCTGCTTGCGTCCGTCCCACATGCAGTACATGAAAGGGGCTTCAATCTCGTCCTTCTCAGCCTTCAGAGCTTTCTTCTCGGCTGCTGGAAGAGCTTTCTTTTTAGCACGCTCGGCATCAAAATATTCGAAGATAGGCTTGAAGTCGCATTTCTCAAACTTCTTGATCTTGACGGTTTTGCCATCTTTGTCCTTGCCGTGTCCAGTCTTGTCGAGCACGGCGACAAAGTCCTCGAAGAAGTTCTTGTTGAAGGTGGGATTTTCAACGTTGTGGGTAGAGTTCAGCATACTTCCGTAAAAGCCAGCGACTTCTTCGGCTTCTGGGTGCAGAGACACTGGCACTCCATCGTACAGTAATTTGACGTGTTTCGGGAGGGGTTCGTACTCGGGGGAAAGACGACACCGTTGTGCTCCAGAGTGTCCCACTTCTTGGTGCCGTCACCCTTGGCTGTATCTTCCCACCAACGGTACTCCTCCTCTTGGTCTTCAGCATCCTGATCCTGCTGTTGCTCTTCGGCAGACTTGACTTTGACCTTGGCCTTTTTCGCCGGTGCTGCAACAGGCTTCGTTTTAGCCTTTTTGCCATTGGCTTCTTCGACAGTGGCGCGTCTGAGTCAGATTCCTCTTTCTTCACGCCGTTGGCTTTCTTCACTGGCACCTTCTTCTTCGCAAGGGGGACATCGTCATCAGATTCGCTTTCCACCTTGGGTTTACGCTTCGGTGCCGTCTTTTCCTTTGTGCGGATCGCTTTGGCTTCCTTTGCAGCGGCCTTCTCAATTGACTCTTTCTTCTTGACCAGTTTTGCAGTCAAAGGCACGTCCGAGTCCGAGTCCTCCCCGATTTGTTCCGCGGTCGCCTTGGGAAGAGCTCGGGCTTTGAGTGGTACGTCGCTAAGCTCGGAATCCGAGTCGTTATGTGCGGGCTTTGCCTGCTGGGATGTTCTTCGCCGCTTACTCTGCAGGAGAGTTAGCGCATTGTTCGTGCAGAAGGGCCAGTCGTTAACCCACCAGCGGCTTGTCGTCGTCATCCTCGGAGCCGCTTCGGTCCTTGTAGCTGGTGGTTGGAAAGCTGGCGCGAGACTTGCGCTTCCCATTCACATTGCCGTTGGGGGCATCGACGTCCATATTGTCGACTGGGCCCATCCGTATCGAGATGCCCGGCTCGACATGGCCGTTGGATGCGAGCTGCTTGTCCATGGCTTTATCGACGTCCTTGGAGATGCGATCGTTGGAGAGTGCTGGGCGGCAAAGATGATTAGCAGAGTGTTGGAGGATGGCAATGCTCTAGCGGGACGCGCCCAAAGCATTGAATCATGTAGCCTGATGGGGACAAGGCTTCGGTAGCAAGACACGGCGATGGTCGCGTAGGTGAAGCGTTACGTGACATGGACGCAAGCCAAGTGTAGCTTTGTGCAGGCAAAGTCCGACTCACCTCCGTCTTTCGTCTTCACCAGGGGCGTGTCGTCGGAAGAAGACATTGTATGACCGATTCGAATGCGTGGATGTCGCGGGTGTCGAGGGTGTCGAGGGGACAGAACAGTGGAATCAGCTTTGTTCGGCGCGAATGCAGAAGCTCTAGCGGACCCGAGTGAACGGGCGCAAGAGAGGCGCTGTAATGGTGATGCGGCGCGTGCGTGGGTGAAGCAACGGCGTCGCAAGATTGGTCTGAGCGCGAAGGAGGCGATGGTGGAGGAGAGGTGAGAGCGGTAGAGGAGCGGACAAGGAGGAATGTTGGGGTTTATGGCAAGCCTCCCTTCTGCGGCCTCGAAGGTGGCGCACGGGCTTCTCGGCCTTCACTAAAGTGACGGCGCAGTAATTTATGTAATAAGAGCCGCCTGAGCATGGGAGAAGTGGACACGGTGGAAGAGGGGTGGAAACAATGTTCCCGGGCAGAAGAGCTCAGTATGCAGGCAGGAGCGGTGGCCAGGGCGAATGTACTGGGTGTGCACACCATGTGCTGCTCTTTCTTTCCCAGCCGGACGTGGTTGTCTTCAGACCAGCACCACGCGAAGAACAGGGTGGATGGTGGTGTTGTTTCTTGGACCCCAGAAGCCCAGCGGTAATCACATGAGAAGCGGCCCGGCACGACGCATCTCTACGCGCACTCGTCGCGGACAGGGGGAATCCGTGATGCAGCTTCCCGCACGCTTCGCAGACGCGCAGGCACAGGTGCAGGGCCGTCACGTGATGCTGGGCAAGGAAGGGAAAGCACGGCCGGCTAGCGCAAGACGCAAATCCGCCCCGACATCGTGAAGCTCGAAACCGACCGCAGCCCACCACCATCACCCGGCCGTCGCCATCTCCACTCATCCCAATTCCTCGCCATGATGCTGTCCCGAGCTGCCCGCCCCGCCATGAGGGCTGGCATGGCCGCCGCCGCCGCCCGGTACGCAGTTCCCCGGGCTCGCAGCCTTTGAACGCCCTGTGCATGGCACCCGCCGCGGCGATTGCATCTTCCATTGCATCTTCCATTGCATCAAATGCTGACTGAACGTTTGCGTGTGCAGGCCTGCCGCCCTTGGCGCCACCAACGCCGCTGGCTACGCCACTCTCCGTGAGATTGAGGGCCGCCTCAAGTCGATTCGCAACATCGAGAAGATCACCAAGACGATGAAGGTCGTCGCCTCCACCAAGCTCACCCGCGCCCAGAGGGCCATGAACACGTCGCGTATCTACGGCCAGACGTCCAACGCCGTCTTCGAGAGCGCCGAGACCAAGCCCCTCGACAACGGCAACAAGACACTGATCGTCGTCTGCTCCTCGGACAAGGGCCTCTGCGGTGGTATCCACTCCGGCATGTCGAGGAAGGTCCGGAAGATGCTTGCCGACGCTCCCAACGCCGACCTCGCCGTCATTGGCGAGAAGTGCAAGGCCCAGCTGTCGCGTTCCAACGGCAAGAACTTTGTCCTCAGCTTCGCTGGTGCCGGAAAGGACATCCCCACCTTCGCCGAAGCCTGCTCCATTGCCGACCAGATCTCGGTCCTCCCCACCGACTACTCCTCGGTCCGCATCATCTACAACAGCTTCATCAACGCCGGCTCCTACGAGGCTACCGTCCAGGAGGCTTACTCCGAGGAGGCCATCACCCAGTCCGGTAGGTCGCCATTGAGACGCTGCTCTGCATTCCTGGCCTGACATGAAATATAGCCAACTACTCCGCTTTCGAGATCGAGGACGAGGCTCTTCCCAACCTCCGCGAGTACGCCCTTGCCAACTCGCTGTACTGGGTAGGTACCATGAACGAGCCGTCGTGAACGCCCAACTGACAAGTTCCAGGCACTTGCTGAGGGTCACGCTTGCGAGCAGTCTGCGCGCCAGAACGCCATGGACGTAAGTAGTCTTCGCGCACTGTGTATCGACCATTGTGCTGACCAGCTTGTCCAGAACGCCTCCAAGAACGCCGGTGACATGATCAACAAGTTCCAGATTCTGTACAACCGTACCCGTCAAGCCGTCATTACTGGCGAACTTGTCGAGATCATTACTGGTGCGGCTGCTTCCGAGTCGTAGACACTGTACCGGTGGTAGACTAGATATCCCGAACATTTGGCTCAGTTGCGCCGTGTAGAATAAGTACTGTTCATAGCTCATTTGTCACCCTGCTAAGCAACTGTAAGCTTGTTCTCACGCCTTCGTATGTGTTGTGTACAGCTGCCCGTCTTGCTTGAGATCGAACGCTTTCCCTCCATCCCGAGTTTATCCATCAAAGCGTTCCTCCCCGCGCCCTCGAGTCGTATTCGTATCTTCCTTGAGACTCGATCGCATCGGCCTGCTAAGTTTCGCAACGCACTCGAAAGTCTAGCTAGCGTTGCATTCCGTCCCCATCAGCGTGACGTGCAAAACAAAGCGGAGAGAGACCTTTTCTCGATGAATCAAGGGCTGTTGCAACGTTTACTTCAGCTAGAAAACCTTCGTGCGTTTTCAGGCTAAGATGAACGGCATGCAGCCAATGGGAGGAATGGGTTTCCGCCCAAACCGGAAACCAACATCTCGCGAGAGCAGGCGTTCGTCAACCATGAAACGTGGTGCAGCTGTTTGAAACAGTCGCCCCTCTCGACTTGCACATCTTGTCAGTGACAGCTGAAGGGACTCGAGCTATAATATGGCGCGTTAATGTCTGGCCTTGCGTGTGCGCGTTGGAGTTCCTCGTCGTCTTTCTCTGTCGCTTATCGTCTTCCCGTTCACCAGCATCAGCCCAGTAGTCAGCCTATTGACATCATCTCAAGTTCGTGGGGCACCAACTATCGTTAACCGTTCTCTCCCCGCAGCAGCTAGCCTGCGATTATTACTTCCTTACCTCTAGCCTCAGGGATTGTTGAAGCTGGGGTCTAACGTTTGTTTTCTCCTTTGAAGTGGCGACCCGTTCCATTTTTGTTGTCTCTTTGCTCTTTCCTCGACTAGCTCAACGACTTGTCAACACACAACCATTCCACAAGACGTGATAATACATAGTATGATGGACGAGGCGCAATACCGCGAACTGAAAGAGAAAATGGCCGCCTTGAAAAGCTTGTACGCCAGTCGACACTATTCACAGTGTGCCAAGTTGGGCGAGCTTCTGCTGAGCGAAATGCACGACCAGGTAAGTGCAATGGACAGCATAGTACCTCGAGACGATAGACATGCAGCAGGCTACGAATGGACACTAACATCAGTCAGACTCACCCTCTTCATCTTGCACATCTGAACTTTTACACAGCACTCTCCCATGACACCCTGGCGCGAGAAGCAACCCTAAAGAACCGCTGGAAGGAACTCAGCTTAGCAGAAATGCACTACAAAGCCGCCATTGCCGCTCTGTCTTTGTCGCAATCACCAACCCAGTGCGGGCCCTCGTCACCTAGTTCCTCAGGATCTGCACTGTCTTCTCCCTATTCCCGGCGACGCGTTGATTCCATCTATTCAGAGAGGAGTGCAGCATCCAGTGCCACATCGCTGGGCGACGAGGATGACTACCTCGAGATGTCATCAGGAAACTTCACCCGGAGAGAATTGCACGCGAACCACTCAACATGCACTTTGCCCACTGCCCGGCCCCAGACGCCTCAACAATTCTACTTTTCCGTCAACATGACTTCGTTCGCAGACATGGTCGCGGGCCACCTTGACGATATCCGCGAGCAGAAACTCGCAACAAGTGTGCCTACCGTCCGCTTCACGATGCCATCGCCCCGCCCATCGCCCACAAGAGCAACTCGCCACAGCCAATCCATCAGTGTCGCGGCTGCAGACGGCGACGACGCGGCTAAGGAGGCGATCCGCGCGAGACGCAGAAACATGACGTTCCGTCCGCGCTTCGATCCGACGAGCGTGCAGCGGCTGTGCAGCGAGGCGCTGGTCCAGCTGGTGGACTAGACGGATCCCACATGCTCCTCTTGGTCTTGCACGACAGACTTTGCTATCTGAGTGCGCCGCCGTGTTTGTGTTGCGTTGAGTTGTCAGCTTGGCTGCTGTGTTGATGTGTTACCTGAGATGCAGGAGATATACCCCGGGCCACCGACTTCTGCTCTTCCTGCTGTGCAGCTGCTATTTTCTTAGTTGTTCGTATTCTATTCGTATCATGGACGGGCTTGTACGCTGCGCGTTTCTCTTCTGGCTATTGGTGGGCCAACCCTATTTACTTTCTCAAACTGTGTGATTAGCCTCTCTTCATGTAACTGTAGTGTAGCTCAGCTCGGCAGGGTCGTTGCATCAAGGAATGCAGAATCAAGGTTGATGACGAGCGAGTCAATCGTTTCGTTTAGTTAGTTCGGTCTATGTCCAAAGGCAGGGCATCCCATGATATCATGACTTTTTGTTCCAGCCCTCGTTCCCCGTCAGGCAATCAATCAGTCCGTCCCAAACGCCTTGCAATGCAAACACCCTCTCTTGTCGCCTACTTCATCATCTCGTCCAGCCCCCTCTTTATCCGCTGGGCCTTGATGCGCAGGGCCTTGACGCTCTCGAGAAACAGCTCATCGCTCTCGAGCTGGCCGGTGCTCTCGATGCGGAAGATGAAGTGGTCGCGCATGCGGCCCAGCTTCACTTTGTCCTTGAACTCGGCGTGGCGCAGGCACTCTCTGCTGACCGTGTCGTTCATGGGCTTGTCGACGACGGCCTTGTTTTGGCCCTCGTGGCCGCTCAGCTCCGGGTCTGCGGCTGCTTCGGCGTCGGTGATCTTGTCGAGGCGGATGACGCCCTTGGGGAAGCAGCGCGCGAACTTGTTGGCGTGGGCGCCGATGATGGGCTTTAGGATGTCGATGGTGGGGAGCAGGCGGTAGGATGCTGTGGCGACAGGAGAGAACTTGGCGTGGTCCTGGCCAATGCCCTTGATGGCGTGCATGGTGAGTGTGATTCTCTGGCCCGGGCGCATCTTCACAATCAGTATGTCCGGGTTGGTGGGGCGGATGGGTTGGGCGGGGTCGAACATGTCGGCTTGCTTGCCCAGCGGGGCCCAGACAAGGTCCCTTGCGTAGACGGAGTGGTTGATGTACAGCTTGTCTGGGTCGGTCTCGCCGGCCAGTGCGCGCTGCAGGCCGCCGTCCTGCCAGCTGCATTCGACGTCGAGGTGCAGGATGGCGCAGTTGAAGTCCGAGGGGCCGCCGGAGCCCTCTTCGTCGTCGGTGGGCTTGACGTACCACTTCATCCAGTCCAGGCCGCTGGGGTCGCCGCAGAGGGGGATGAGGCCGAGGCGGTGGGCGAGGACCTCATCCTGGACGATGGACGTGTTCTGGTAGATGAAGACGTCTTCGATGGCGAGGGTGGGGATTTCGGAGAGCAGGATGCGGCGGAAGGCGTTGGCGAGGGACGTGTCGAGGCCGGAGAGCGAGAAGGAGGCGTCGTAGGGCGTGGGGCGGGCGTGGAAGTGGACTTGGAAGCTCTGCAGCGGTCAGCGCATGTGTGGGCGGGCGCATGGCTGGCGGGGCGTGGCAGGTACCTTGGTGAAGTAGTCGAGGTCCCATTCGTGGCTCTCGCCTGGCCAATGTCCCGGGAAGTCGGTGGACTGCTGGTTGGCGACCGTCTCGGTGCCGACGTGGAGCTTCTGCGGGCGGTGTCAGCGGGCGGTGTCAGCGGGCGGTGTCAGCGGGCAGTGTCAGCGACCGGGGCCACTGCAGTCGGCGTCGCAGACGTACCTTGCGCTCAGCCAGCACGGCAGAACTGGGGAGGGCCATGGTGGGGGCGCGGGTGCTGCTGGCGTTCAGCGCCGAAACTTCTTCACGTCGCGTCGGGGCCATGGGCGCTGCCAAGGCCGGGCGTGCGCGGGCCAGGGCCGATGAAGAGCACGACAGAGTGCATGACGGTGCGATTTTGGCAGCGCTTCCACCACCGCCACGCCCGCCCTCTCCCTCCACACGCCCATTGAGGCCTCACACGGGCATCCCCAGCGAGTCCTTCCCACCATGCCCGTCCCCATCGCGCGTCTGGCCGGCCCCGCCGCGAAGCGAGCGTGCCTGCGCCTGCAGGCCGCCCGCCCACCGCTCCGAGCAGCCCTCCCTACGCGGCCCATTGCACGCCCGCTCTCCACCACCCTCGCCCGCCGCTACGCCGAGGTCGACGACAGCCAGCGCACGCGCATCGTCCCCCGCCAACGCCGACTTCAGCGCTCCCCTGGCCCCCGAGGACGCCGAGGCCCCGCCCGGCCTCGACGAGCAGGGCCAGGGCCACGACGAGCGCAAGATCCGCCACTACACAGTCAACTTCGGCCCCCAGCATCCCGCTGCCCACGGCGTGCTGCGTCTGATCCTCGAGCTCAATGGCGAGGAGATTGTGCGCGCCGACCCCCACGTTGGCCTGCTGCACCGCGGCACCGAGAAGCTCATCGAATACCGGACCTACCTGCAGGCCCTGCCCTACTTCGACCGTCTCGACTACGTCTCCATGATGACCAACGAGCAGTGCTACTCCTCGCCGTCGAGAAGCTGCTGAACGTCGACATCCCCATCCGTGCCAAGTACATCCGCACCCTCTTCGGCGAGATTACCAGGGTCCTGAACCACCTCATGTCTGTCCTGTCCCACGCCATGGATGTCGGTGCCCTGACCCCTTTTCTGTGGGGCTTCGAGGAGCGTGAGAAGCTCATGGTGCGCCCACCCAACACTCCCCATTGCACTTACAGAAGCTAACGCGCCCAGGAATTCTACGAGCGCGTCTCCGGCGCCCGTCTCCACGCCGCCTACGTCCGTCCTGGTGGCGTGTCGCAGGATCTCCCCATCGGCCTGCTCGACGACATCTACCAGTGGGCCACCCAGTTCGGTGACCGCATCGACGAGACCGAGGAGATGTTGACCGACAACCGCATCTGGATTGGCCGCACCAAGGGTGTCGGTGTCGTCTCTGCTGCCGACGCCATCAACTACTCCTTCTCCGGTGTCATGCTCCGAGGATCCGGTGTCCCCTGGGACATCCGCAAGTCGCAGCCCTACGACGCCTACGACAGGGTCGACTTCGATGTCCCCGTCGGTGTCAACGGTGACTGCTACGACCGCTACCTCTGCCGCATGGAGGAGTTCCGCCAGTCCCTCCGCATCATCCACCAGTGCCTGAACGACATGCCCGCCGGCCCCGTCAAGGTGGAGGACTACAAGATTACACCTCCGCCCCGTGCCGCCATGAAGGAGAACATGGAGGCCCTCATCCACCACTTCTTGCTCTTCAGCAAGGGTTACACAGTGCCCCCTGGTGAGACCTACACCGCCATTGAGGCGCCCAAGGGAGAGATGGGTGTCTTCCTCGTCTCGGACGGCAGCGAGAGGCCGTACAGGTGCAAGATCAGGGCCCCGGGATTCGCACATTTGGCCTGCATGGACCAGATCTCAAGAGGGCATTTGCTCGCCGACGCAGTGGCCATCATTGGTACCATGGATCTAGTTTTTGGTGAAATTGATAGATAGTGAGACACTAAGACGGTAAGATAAGTAGCCAAGTGTACTAAATTCCTTTCTTCTGACTATAAAGCTACATGAGCAGGAGGCTGTAAGCGATGATATCATACCACTTTCTTAAAACCATAAGGCTATTCGCCAATCCGTTGGCAACACTGGTGGCGTAACCCCTGGTTGAATGCTGAACTATCCCTGCCCTATCCATTCTTCGTTGTTTACGTAAATGTGCACTGCATTTCAACACTGTCAAAAAGAAGTGCAGCGTGTAATAGGCACTGAATCTAGTAGCTGTAGCTAGCTTATGCGGGCAGATGAAGCCAGACTGTTTGCGCAGTTAGCATGTAGATCAGGTACTGCGTAACAGTCTGCGAGTGAATCTTCTTTAAGTGACCAGTGTAGTTGCTGTAATTGCTAAACTTGGCCTTACTCTTACAGTGAGGAAAGAGGCATATAGTCTTAATATAACTCTTAGCAACTCCTTAAGGGGCTACAAATTTCACGAGGATGATCCTGCTAATGTACTTGTAAGCTTTAGCAGCGTTAAGGAAGTGCCTACTGCTCAGGTGGCGCCGAAAAGCCTCGCGCGAGACAAAGTTGTAGTCTTTAGGAAGTAGACAGCTAGTAAAGTTGCAGGGAGTCTCTGCTAGCTACCTGTTGATGTTGTTGTAGTAAAGAGCGTAGTAGTTCTTAAGAAGATAGTTAGTTATAAAGTCCTTCTTAACGCTGCAAATCTCTTTATCTACACAAGGTTTTAGAAAGCCCTTGCTGGCTTTATTAATGTCTACCTGCTTACGCTTATGTCTAACTCTAGTAGTTGTTGGGATAGACAGCGTTAAGATGCTGTTTGAATTAACACTGTGTTCTTAGTGTAATAGAAGAGGAACCTTATTAGGGGTTGCAGCTATTACTAGCCTCTGCATCCTTTAGAAGAGTAGATGTTACAACGCAAACTAAATTAGTAGTAGAAAGATAACCAATAAATTGATCAGGCGCTGCTGTTAGAATGTCAGGCTCTGTACACGCCTGAGATGAGCTCCAGAGCGCGATACATCCGTCACGCCGAAGGGGTTTATTTCAACTTTCGAGTTCATCCACGCAGCCCATGAATCGCCTTTGGTACGCCCGATGTACGTATCAGTTAAGCCTTTGCCCATGGAAGCCGTCGAGTGGCCCAAAGCGCGCCGTACTCTATTGGTATTGCCAGCATCTAATGTGAGCGCAAACATGTCGGCGGCAGCGCCTTTCCGGATGTCATGTGTTACGGGCATAGCGAGCATACCGACGAGATGGGCAGCATGACAAAAGAAGCGCCTCTGCTGATCGATACTGGCGGCACTGCCGAAGTCTAGGCGTAGAAGACTGGTGCGTCTGGTTTGGTCCATACAAAATGATTGCTCGGGCGGCTGAGAACGGCTTTTATGAGATCTGGCCAGTTGGTTTCCTTGACTAGTCCGATGCGCAGTGCATAAGCCATGTATTCGGTGAAGTCGACCGGTAAAGGGGCTGGTTAGAAGAAGAAAATGAATCATGCTAGCTTGAGATACCAGGCGCCTGACTGTACATACTGTGCCCTTAACCTTTTCTTTGAAGTCAATCAACATTTGCATGTTCAACCTCTCTCTTGCGACCTTTGCCCGCTCGCAAAGTCCTAGCAGAAGGTTCTTGAATAGTAATGATGGAGGTCTTCAGTGTAAGTACTAACACTCTACAACTTCTACAGAAATTGATGTATTCTTGCAACATCTTTGTTGGCTTTGGAGGGGTCTGCATAGAGGTATTGAGTACCTCTATGGGTTTGGGGGTTGTTCGTGTAGCTAGCCTTGTTTGTTACCTGACACTACCTGACTGTGTAGAGAGATTAGTAAGTGCTTGAGGGCAAGCTACGTACTTCTCTAGATGTTAGGAGCTACTGAAGTTGACTTTGCTAAATAATTTCAGCTTGATAAGTAAGTGAAAGACATAAGCGCTCTTTACATACAATAAATAACCCCCTAATACCTAGTATAAACCTATAGGCTTGCTTACAGAAGCTTAGACCGAATAGCTGCTGTACCCTGTTTCTTCTGGCGCGCATCAGCCTTGGCCCACGCTTATTTGAACCATTGCACTACCAGCAAGCTTCAACCAACTCTAATCAATCACCTACCACTCCAACCTGCACAACGTCGTCGACTCTGATCCTTTCACAGGGAGCAGACACCTTTTGCGTGCGGCGTGGGATGATAGCTACCGGCCACGCCGTCCCGTGTTCGATCGCAATGGCATCATTCGCTCTCCGTGAATCTACCCCGCTATGTCCACCAACACCTCTCAAAGTCGCACCGATTCAGTGCTCGTTGCTTCACCAGCCCCATAATCAGTCACGCCAACTAAAGGCGTGATTACGAGCCAACATTTCGTTGAACCTAGATCGCCATCGAATGAGATAGCAGCCAACGCTTCCGGGGCTAACACAACTGAATCGAAAATCTTCATTGTCCTGTGGCGCAGCACGGCATGTATACTCGCCAACGCAGAGTTGGTGTTGAGTATGGCCGAGGCTATCGTGCACCACGACCAAACTGGAGTGCTTCCGTGCATCTGGAGCTTTCTGTGGCGCAGGCGCCCGTGGCACTCAGCTGTGCAGGGTTTAGCAGATATGATCCTGCTCCACCAACTGCGGGGTCCGACGCGGTACAGATCGCTTCGGGATGGTATCTGAATCCTGCTTGGAACGTGGCTTGCCGGTCCTGAGGAGAGGTATAAGAGGGGAGGGTACTCACTGCTGTAGATCAGAACAAGACATCAACTTCCTCATTACAATCCATCATCAACCTGTAATCAGTGTAATTTTAAGAGCATCAATTCTACTGCACCATGTCTTACAACAACGACCGCGACAACTCGTCCTACGGCGAGGACCGCAGCTCTGGCTACGGCAACCGTGACCGCAACGACGAGTCCTCCTACTCTAACAAGCAATCAAGCAGCTATGGCGATGACAACGATTCGACCTCGAACAAAAAGTCCAGCTATGGCAACGACGACTCTTATTCCAACAACCAGTCATCCGGCGTCAGCCGCAGCAGCAACAACGACAACGACTCCTCCGACTCGTACGGCCGCCAAAGGAAAGAATCCGGCTTTGGCGTCGACGACGAAGGCACGCTCGACTCCAGCAACAAGACGAATAACAAGAGTTTTGGAGACCAGTCAGGCGCATTCGGCTCCAAGAACAACAGCGGCAGCAGCGGCTATGGAAACGATAATGACGACTCGTACGGCTCCAAGAAGTCCAGCTACGGCAATGACTCCACCACTGACTCGTACGGCTCGAAGAAGTCCGGCTATGGCGAGGACTCCAACACCGACTCTTACGGCTCCAAGACGTCCAGCTACGGCAACGACAAAGAAGATTCGTATGGCTCGAAGAAGTCAAGCTATGGCGAGGACTCGAACACGGACTCGTACGGCTCGAAGAAGTCCGGCTATGGTGAGGACTCCAACACGGATTCCTACGGCTCTAAGAAGTCTGGCTATGGCGAGGACTCCAACACCGACTCTTATGGATCCAAGAAGTCCGGTTACGGCGAGGACTCGAACACAGATTCCTACGGCTCGAAGAAGTCGAGCTACGGTAACGACAACGACAATGACAACTCATACGGATCGAAGAACGACCGCGAGGAGTCGAGCTATGGTAGCTCGAAGCGCGATAACGATTACTAGAATGTCGCGTGATCTGTTCTGTTTTTGGCACTGTATCTATGGAGCATAGCAATTAGTAGGGAGGTAGTGGAAATGCAATCTCTGTACTTGGACTGAAATCCTGATTCTGGCCTGAAGTACTAATCCCCTCCTTCAGCGCTCTACTACAACTTCGCATCCAAAGCAACCTGCGGCCCGGCAACATAGAACAGAAAATACGGCAACGACCCCGCCTTCTCGCTCTTAAACACCCTCATCTTGTCGATAAACCTATCGCCCCCAAGCTGCCGCTTATGCTGCATCAAAAAGTACCCTGTCCACCTGCCCACCGGACTCCCCAGTAGTGCCCTCCCAGCCTCGCTATCCATGCCGAATTCGTGACCAGGCCAGACAGCCGGCTCTTCAAGCGGGGGACCAGCATCTGCAGCGCGCGGCGAATGTGTCTGTTTGTCTCGGTGTTGATGATCATGGTGACGAAGAAGTACTTGATTCCTTTCACGTCCGCACCCGGCGCTGCGGCTACAGCGCGGTTGTAGAACGCCCATGATAGATCGGACACGGAGCGTATGTGCGGTAGCTGCTCAGGTGTCGGTTTGACTTTCCATACTCTCCGTGCTGCACTCGCTGCGCTGGAGAGATCCAGCGCGAACACTGCGCCGCCTGCCGCGTTGACGCCGATCGTGTGTTCTGCGCCTGTGACGCGGTATTCCGTCCCGCAGACGGTGTACACCTGCTTGCTTTTGGGCGGGAACGAGCCATCTGGATCTTTTGTGACGGCGGGGCTGTCAAAGTGCTCGACGTGGAAGCATTCGTTTGGGCCGCCTTGCAACTTTGGTTTGGTGTCGAGGCCCAGGTCTAGGAAAGTTCGCGACAGCATGTGGCCGGATGCACTGGCCATATTGCACTCGGCGTCGTGGAGTTTCTGCATCGCGGCCGTGTTGTCGTTGTAACCCCATTCGAGCAGTTTCGAGGCTAGGGGGCCGTCGAAGGGGATTTAGCTGTGTTTCCTAGCCCGTAAAGAGTCGCGGCTACTGCGTCACTAGAAACCATGCCCTGCAGGAGTTTGGTGCCGCGGGCGACGGATAAAGTCCATGGGTCTTCATCTGCGGCGACGCTAATAGGGGTGATGGAGTCGAGGGACTGTTCTTTGGCTGTGCTGCCATTGGAGGAGTGGCTGGGAGTCAGTGTGCGGTTTCTTTGAGATGGAAGAACAACTCGTGCGTCGACGCAAGCCAACAGAAGAACAATTGCTACAGCAGGAAAAGGCTTCATCATGATGGTCGTGCAGAGGTGGGGTATTTGAGTATGTTCGTGGAGACGCAGCTCTTGTGTACGTGTTGGCATCTGCCCAGATTCTCAAAGGTGGAGTGAAGGTGAAGTCCATAAATCTCAGTCTCAACTTGACCGCTTCAGTACCGTGATAGCAGTGAAGTGCCGTTCCTATGAGCAAACTTCTAATACCGCCGAGTATTCGATAGCAAGTAGCAATGTCTTACAAGAATATTCCTGCAGCCAACCCTACAGCAAGCAGTAGAAATGCGAAAATTCCGGCTTTGGAAGTAGTCGCATGTGTAACATCAAGTGAAGCAGCCGAGCCAGTTGACTTAGCTGCAGACGTTGTCTGTCCAGACCCCGACGCCGCACCGCTCGATACCACACCTGCACCCGTCCGCGTAGCGCTCGCCTGCACCGTCTCTCCCGTTCCAAACAAGCTTCTCGTCCTCACATACTCACTCCATAAGCTCTGCTCGGTCTGTTTCCTTTCCCTCTCTTCATATTTGGGACTACACACAACCTCCTTGACTCTTCTCTGCAGACATTCGCCCACCAGCTGCCACGTCGCCGCGTCCCCATCGTCTATACTGCACTGGATCATGCAGATCCCCGCAGTCCCTGGTTGTTCGCTAGAACCAAGATATCCGTACGTAGACATGCTGCGCCCAGGACAGCAGTCTTACACGTCCCAGAAGGCATAAGGATTGATATCAGCATCATTGCTGATCACACAGGCAGCTCTCATGCCACCAGGCCCCTGGATGTTGGGGTAGGCGGTAGCAGAGGCACAACGCGTATCAGCGGTGACATGGGGAAGCCATATCGTGTCGGTGTACGTGGTAGGGTAAGAGAATCGGGTGCTGGGCGAAGGGTTCGTATAAGTTGTGGCGACGAACGGGTATGTGGTTGTGGGTGTCGGACTTGTTGTTGACATGTTCGCGTGATGAAAGACTACTGAAGCTTGGGTTCGTGTGCTTTGGAGTGGATATGTCTGCTATCTAGAGAAGACAGCCGGAGGGGATGATGCACAAGAAAAGTGAGGATGACACTCAATCCCGATTTTTGGACGAATCACCTGATCATAAACGAGCCTGTTGCTCCGGCGTGCTGTCTCGGCATGTCTTGTGAGTGACCCAGGGCGGTATTCTTATCGATATAAACAACGGCTAGGAGCGAGGCCTAATAGACCATCATATGGATTCGTGGGCCTGTGAATATCACCTTGCTCTTGTCATCAACGCAAGAGCGTACCTTGAATACCGTTGTTAACAGCTTTGTAGAACCTGAAGCGCTGATGTAATTGCAGATGTGAGTTCTGAGGCTTGCCGGTTCTCAGGAAAGCGCTTGCTAGCGTGATGATGACGTGCCACAAGTGTAATTATCCTTTCTGCCTTTCATTGGCAGTTTATTTGGACCCCCAAAGGAAGGTTGAATCAAATTGTAATATGCTCAGACGAGGGCCAAGCCACCCGTAAAGACCACCGCTGCCAAATATACCTGCTCCTCTACGCCCTGTATTGCTTTTGCTGCAACACTAGACGAGATTGAAGAACTGGCAGCAGCCGAGGCCGTCGCGTGGCTTGAATTCGTAGAACTTCTTGTAGCTGTAGGACTAGTCGAAGCGTTATCCTGAACGTCATTCGGGGCATCGAATAGCTGGTTTCCGTCGCTCGCTCGGGTCCAACTAAACCCCGAAACGGAGCTGTCGACTGCCTTTCCTCGAACATATTTGTCAAGCTGGACGCCCGTTAAGTTGACCGATGTCTCAAAACCCGTTCTACGTACGATTATCACGTTTATCCAGGTCGAGAAGTTGGTTGCGTTTGCTATATATACGACCCAGTTCTCGCAGTCGGTCTGACCATTCCAGGAAAAGTATGTCCTGCTCTCATTCTTGTCCCAGTAGACGTCTGGCTTGGCGAGTGGCTTGCCTTGCCGTGGGAGCTTGTATGTACGATAGCTGTTTACGGCATTTGTCTTTCCAAACTGGACGTCCAGCAAGATATCACCGTTTGCGTCCAGCTCTGAAAAGTACGGTTGGCTTCCAAACCCGATCAAAAGATTTGTACTCCCGTTTGAGGGACCGATGGCTTGAAGACTTCCCTAGAACTGCGCCTAGGTTCTTGCGCCATTGGTGAAGTCTTTAATGAGCTTGACTGCCATATCATCCTGATTCACATCTAGCATAAGGCCTTGAGAGTATGCGACGTTGATTCAGGGCCGTTGTCGGACAGCGTCATCCTCGTCTGGTCTTTGTCCTTGACCCAATAGGAATCATGCTAGAATGCAAAGACAGCGGTGTCTTCCACTTGAAGTCAGACTGTTTGCCGTTCAGACGCCAGATAATGTAGCCATCTTGGCCGAACATCTTGTAGACGCAGTCCATTACTCGTCCCGAAACGAAATAATCGCCATTCGCGTCCTTCTTGATATATTGGATATGAAAGTAGCTATATGGAAAGTCTTCAACCCTGTCAACATATTCAGGAAGAGAGTTGTACGACTCGTTGATTCCGACATGCGTACTTGCGTTCCATTCAAAGATGAGCTCGCCAGTTTCAACGTTGATCTCCTGGAATGTGTTTTCAAAGAGCCAGCCATCCTTAATACCACCGGTTTTCATTAGATTCCACGGTATTGCGTAGTATATCGGGATTAGCGCCGTGTTGATACTCGTGATGGTGAACCCGTGCATATCGCCTATATCAGTGCGGTTATTGTATATCGTCGGCCAGTTTTGCCCGCTTGTCGGTTCTCCATATATGCCCAGGAACACATATCCATCCGCCAAACCTGGCTCTTTCTTATTGATTAGCATCTGCGGTGGCTTCACGTTGGCATTTGATATGTACGACTGGGCGGGTATTCCTTTGGAATCGCCCACTCCGTATGTGTCGAAATCATAGTTGACTGAATCTTGAGAGTACACAGGTAGCAAGAATATGATGAAGCCGACATTAAGTACAACAGTGAGGGAGCGCATCCCCACGAGAGCCTTTGAGACCGGAAACAGCAGCTCGGAGAAAGGTATCAATCAAAAGAAAACTTGGATCTATAGAGACTGACTACTCGAAGCTTACGGTCTATGCAGCCAGGCTTTCCGCTTGATACTTGCAACCTGTAAGATACTCAACTTCCCTGGGTAAGATTAGACTGCAAAAAGTCACAAGCCGGATCTTTGGGGGCGTCTCATCATCGGTTCGGGATTGTGTGGATTGATGATCTTGCCTGTTTGCTTGTTCAGTGGACCGCGCGTGCCTGGTTGCCGGATCAGGCTACTCGTATATATGTAATTTTGGCCGCAAGTCAGATCTCAAAGAAAATATCCATTGCAGCGATTATTGGTACCGTTTCTCGAATGCCCACAGACTGCCATATCATTTCAACGACACACAAACGTGCGTGAGTCTGGTGCAGTGCTAGGGGTTCCGTCCGCAGTTCCAGTTCCCTTAGCGCGATGCACGACTCAGATATCATGTTGTTACACCATTAGTACGCTTGCGCTACATTCGTTCACATTGGTCCATGAAAGCTGTCGATGTCCTCCTGTTCAATCATCCCTGCAATAATCAGGATTTGGGTATCTGAGCTTTAAAGGTGCAGTTCAGAGCTGCTTTGGGCAACTAATAGTGCTTATCTAGCTACTTTCGTCAATGAGGGCCCGTTACAAGGTATGATTCTACTTCATGAATTTGCTAGCCATGTTGAGAAGTCCTCCAAGGCCGCCAGAGCTGCCGCCAGAAGCTCCACCTCCGCCCATCTCGCTCTTCATGTAGAACTTGAGAGCCATCTGAGCAGCCTGGGCAACGGCATCCTGCTTGGTAGCATTGGGATCCTGGTGTGTGTTAGTTATGTTTCGTTAGAGTACTTGATTGTTCCTTACTGTCTTGCCCTGACTCTGCTGCTTGTCGAACAGCTGTGCAGCCTGGGACATAGCCAGTCCAATGAACTTGTTCTGACCCCCTGAGCCTGCTGCTCACTACCGCCGCTGAACATCTTCATTGCCTGCATAGCAGCGGCTGCACCAACGTTGTTCGAGCTAGCTTGGTGGTTGCCACCCTGCTGGTTGCCGTAGAACTTCTCGTGTTGTTTAACTGCATCGTCTTCATCGATATCCTCGTTCTGGAGCTTCTGCTTGTTGCCAGAAAGTAAGCCAAGGGCAGCGCCGAAGAGGTTTGAGTCTCCTGAGGAGCCAGCATCCTGCTGAGCATGATGAGCGGCTTCTCCGTACTCGTCTGAGCTACCACCATAGCCACCACCACCACCGTATGATGTGCCAGAGGAATGCTGGCCGCCGTGGTTGCCAGAGTCGCCGCCATAGCCTCCCGATGAGCTTTGACCGTAGCCGCCCGATGAACCTCCGTGACCACCTGAGGGCCTGTCGTTGTCACCGTAGCCTTGTCCGCCACTTGGACGACCGCCGTAGGAATCGTCCTGGCGACCTCCGCCGTAGCCGCCTCCCTCCTGGCGACGCTCTTCCTGGCCGTAGGTACCGCTCCCACCGCTAGGGCGGTCGTTTCCATAGCCTCCACCTCCACCGTATCCTTCCTGACGTCCTCCGCCGTAGCCGCCTTCTTGACGTCTGTCGTCACTGGAACCACCTCCACTTGGGCGGTCGCTGTAACCGCCGCCGTGGGGACGATCTTCTTGGCCATAACCACCATTGCCACCGCCATATCCCCCTTCCTGACGTCCCCCGCCATATCCCCCTTCCTGACGTCCCCCGCCGTAGCCTTCCTGGCGGCCGTCGTCGTCTCGTCGGTCTTGGCCGTAGCCGTTGTTGCCCCCACCACCGTAGTCCTCGTTGCGACGCTCGCCGCTGTGTGAATCGTTGTAGGACATTGTGCGTGATTGTATGCTGGAAGGTGGTCAGCACGACGCTGGGAAGTGATTGGGGAAGTGAGTTTTGTAGCAACAGGCCATTGCGGTACTATTGCCAGCAACCTGTATTGAAACACCGCTTTGGTCTTCGATGGTAAACAGACTGTACTTACATCTGGGTATGCTCGGTTGATTGTGTGGTCTGAGGGATTAGGGGTCGAATTGGTCGAGTCGTGGAAAACTACGAGAATATGTGTTGTAGTCAGGACCATGCGTCTACCCCACTTGAGCTCCAGCCCCTCAATGACGTGGATCCCGACACACGGCTCACCGCTCGCAACAACAAAATTTGTGTCTGGCTGTTACTCGAAACTGAAATTCGTAGTACAAGGGTTGTATTATTGACGTCATTCATTCCATTTACATGTCTGCCTGCTAGATGAGAAACACGAACCTGATTGCTTAGTTCTAATGGGTACTACTGGGAACGTATCAAGTCGTAACTGTCACGCATCGAATTCAGCAGGTGCAAATTTGAAGAGGTTGAGATTCCATTCATTGGATGCAGCCCTGATAGGCGCATTCACTACATTATCATATTACATCGTTCATTACCATCAACACATCTAAGCGTACGTGGCACCCTTCTCCTCATCGTGCTGAGAGTGCAGACCAACAGTGCGGTCACCGTGAACGCTGCTCCTGCGCATAGTAGGATCCTTGTCGTAATCCTGGTCAAGGGCATTCATGGCATCCTCCTCGTCGTTGAGGTGGTGGAACAGTATCCAAATCAATCCTCCAGCAACAAACGAAGCTACGGCAAGACCGCAGAACATCCACATGATCGCGGGGTCGTAGAGAAGAGGGTTGAGCGCCTCAGAGATAGCAGATCCGAAAGCGTTAGTGAGCAGGTACATAGACTGGACAAAGGACTTCATGCTCGGTGGTGCCTTGGTGTAGGCGTACTCGAGACCAGTGACGGAGGCGAAAATCTCGGAGATACCAATGAGCATGTAGGCACCAGTTTGAGTAGCGATATGAATGTTGTTGCCCTGAGCAACACCATCAACCTCGCTAGCAGCGCAGAGCGGCTTTCCGTAGCAGGGACCAGCCTTGTAGATGTAGTGCTGAATAACGGCGGCGTAAACCATGGCAAGAGAAGCGACCCAGAAACCGGCGGTAATACGGTTGATGGGAGGGAAGTTGATCTTGTGCTTGCGGAGAAGAGGGAAAAAGAACTGATCCATGAGAGGCAGGAAGACGATGATCGCAATAGGGTCGAAGTTCTGCATCAAATCATTGGGAATACCGTGACCAGACATCTGGCCAGCCTGAGTGACGAAGTTGTTGGAGAAGTTTCCGTATACGACCCAGTAGATAGGGTAGAAGCAGAAGACCTTGCAGGCAATGAGAGCACGCTTGACCTCTTCAACAAAGTGGTCGTCCCAGAGAGCGGTGGGCTCCTTTCCAAGAGCGGCCTGGTAGGAAGGCTTTGCGGCATCCATCTTGCGAGCCTTGATCATCTGACCCATTACACGGAAAGCGTTGGTGATGACGGAACCCTGGGGTGGGCGGACAACGTAGACTTTGCGACCGAGGACGAGGACGAGTGTACCGATGAAGAAGACGCACAAGCACATCAGGTAGGCGGACCAGAAGTCGATATCGCGCTCCATGTAAGGAGTCGCAAGCAGAGACAGAGAGCCAATGTTAATGCACCAGTAGAAGATCATGTCTGAATGTTGCCGTTAGTGCTCGCACCTTATATTGGGTTGGCGTGTTGCAACTTACAAATTCTGGAGATTGTAATGGCAGGGTCGATGATGACGCGCTCACCAGTCTTCTTGTCGGTGCCAATAACCATCTGACGACGCTTGTACTGGTCGGCAATCAAAGGAGCGACATTGGATTTGATACCTCCAGTTCCGAGACCAATGACAATGATGGCAACAATGAAACCACCAAGACCAGCCCCGCCCTGCAGGGCTCCGGGGATTGACGTGCAGGTCAGAATGAGGAGACCGACCATGTAGACACCACAGAAGATGACGATAGTGTTGTACTTTCCGAGATACTGATCAGCAATGATAGCACCGAGAATGGGCGTGACATAGCACCAGAACTGGAAGAAGGTGGAAAGACCTGTAGCACCCTGGCGTCCCATGCCGAGAGCACCGCGTCCCTCACTTCCATCGAGCGGGCGCTGGATGTAGTTCTGGAAGATACCGGAGGCACCATAGTAAGTAAAACGCTCGCAAAGTTCGACGATGGCGACCAAGAAGGCGGACTTAGGAAGAGGCTCGCCGACCTTGCGCAGAGTGAGGAGCTCCTCTGCGGTGGGCTTAACACCACCAAGACCATCGTCAACTTCGATGTCGCGGACCGAGGTACCAGAGCTAACAGTCATGGGCTTCTCGACGAAGTCCTTCTCGGTGACACCAGCTCCAGCTACATTGTCATTGGTCAATGACATGCCGTTCAGGTGTGGGTGGTGGTCGGCCTCAGCCTGCTCGCGCTGCAGTTGGCGGGCGCTGTAGCAGTTAGCAAAGTGGTCCACGTGGAGTAACGAATGGATTAAGCATACGGTGTTTCCTGGGCGGTAGCCATGGCTGCTGTACAGGTCTGAGATACAACCAGAGATCGAGTTGATCAATGGAAGAACAGGGCGAAATTTGAAAGTCCCGGGACACCTGAATCACAACATGCGGCTGCTCTCCTCCATTTAACTCAGGACCCTCCTCTAGCCCACCTGCCACTCATCAAGCGACCGCGCTGTAGACGTTCGCTTCAGACCGCGGCCAAGCTCGCACAAGCACGGTGCCAGGGCGATGTAACGTCTTGATACTGTTGAAGCTAGCCGCAAGGGGGCGAAAGCACCGGGCCTAAGAAAATCGAAGCCTTCGCGAAAGGCTTAAGCGCGCCACGATTGGCACCACCAACACCGCTCGATTCGCCACGTCTGTCACCACCTTCCAGAAGCAGGTCGCCAGCCTGGCGATCTTACGTCCATGATTTCGAAAACACGGTCTTCTGGCGTTGTGGCCGAAGTGCTGGGTTGATAGTGAAACCAAAGATGAGTAGCTTTGATTGCTGCAACATCCCCAGACTCTTATTGGTGAGTGGGCGCCAGTCCATCTTGGGGCTATGGGCAGACGAGCAGTCGTCTCGCACAGCAAATTGAAAGATAGCGACGCTCGGCAATACTACGCCTCCAACATCACTCTTGCCTTCGAATCCCAAGTCGCATCTCTGACTCCATACTCAATTCCAGAGCTCCATGCAGTGAAGAATTTGCTCTGCCGAATCCACACCGGGGAATCCTCGGTACCAACAATCTCCTAGCCCGAGAGTTTCGCAAATGCTCAGGGACCTGAGTGTCGGACACGCCCGAAGGCAGTTCTCATCTCACCACAAAACCACACACAGGGCGCGATCACTGCCCGCGGTTCAATCATGTGGTGTATGCTTCGCCGTCTGGTCAGCTCACTCCTCGGCAAAAGTCCGCCGATATCCCCATCGCCACATGCTGACCAACATCACTCCATCATAGACTTACACTACGCTACACCTCGAATATCTGAGCTGTGACTCCAAGTCAAAATCTGTGTGTTTTGTAGATTACATAGCGACATCGGCGCATAGTGTGCTCATTGTACGAAGAAATCTGGAGACTCCTTGGTCTCGATGCAAACGTGAAAAGTGCCCACACCTCTACTAAATTGTCTGCTCGTGTCATGTCCCCCTGTCGTATTCAGGTACGCCGCCATCATGCGCTCACTCACACTCACTTCCCCTCCCCTCACGCATGGCTACAGAACTCATCACAACCCACTCCCCCGAGCTACCCACCGTCGTTCCCCTCCTCCCGCAAGAAGGCCGTTGTTCGTATCCCGCGGCAGTGCATTTCAACCGCGCGCCGAAGCTGTCGACCCACCCATCAGGTATTACTGTGGTAATGCCAAGCGTACCCTAGAGCGGAAGGCGCAAAGAAGCTTCATTAGCCCCGCCGTGGCACCGCAAAGATCGAGTAAGTTTATCCATTAGTGTCCATCGAAGCGCCTTGTGCCCGCCGAGGAGCCCACTTTATTCCCGGTTTGATTCAGCCTTCTGGACTGCGATCTAGTCGGGAGCATGAACATGGTGTGCCAGGCGATATCTAGGTGGAGTCAAGGGGACGCCCTTGCATGACAAGACAGACCCTTAAGATTTCTTCGGGAAGCACAACACAACTTTCAACCACTCGCTGCACGACGAGACGGTCAATCATTGCGCGCATCATGCACTTCACCCAGCTCTCCACCAATCAAACCTCTACCGTAGATAACAAGCATTTCGCTTGCCCACCCGTGCCGTGTCGGCGCATGAGCTTAAATGGAATATACCCCAGCCGCCTACTGACTCTTGCCAACCGCGGCATCAGCACAACAGTATCTAGTCTAGGTAGCACGGACTGTTCAGCGCATCGAACCAGCAAGCGTGGAGATTCAAGATACTCGGAGCACGTGCAGCTGTGGGGGACGAAGATAAGAACACGAGACCGGAGGGTGTGACGGATGGCCTAGGCATGCTATTCGATATCGACAAGTTGTGTGTGCTCTGCGGCTACCAGACAGGGCAGCAACACAACACAACACATACAAGGCTAAATCATCCGCTCAACACGCGTGCCTGAAGTTTCTCTGACCTGGGTCCTCGCGCGGTCCATACTATGCTGTCCATATACACGACAAGGGCGTACGAGTGCAATGGCTTCAACATGGAAACCACAGCACAGCGCTGCCAACCCGCCACTTAACCGTCTCTAATCACCCATCTCCCATCTATTTCCACGCGCCCAAGAACCTCTCCAGCGCAGTACGATCCAAGTACTAGACAACAGCTCAGATAGAGACGCATATCGTATACGCAGCAAAGAACGACCTGTCAACCCCGCACAAGCACCAACCCACCACCCCGGCACTAATCCAACAAAGACCTGGAATGAACTGAACTGAACTGAACTACCTCCTCAAAAATAACATAGTTGGACCCGACCTCTTTTACCTATACTCGCACGATACACCGTCGATGATCCTGCCTTTGATACAATGAAGAGGAAGGTGACGTGGGGTGATGATGTTCGAAGCACGCGAACTCGATGCCCTTAATGCCCTCGATGTACGCGATGCACGTCCCATACGCAGATGTATACCACAGTGCAAGTGCAGTACCTCCACGACTACCGATATACGGAAGAGCTTGTGTAAGTAGATCTCACAAATAAAGGTCTTTGGTTACTTGTCGTAGGCGTGCGAGGCGTTCGGCTGAGTTGAGGCTTGTCGAGGCGTGTCGAGTCGAGTCGAGTTGAGTCCTGTCTTGTTAAGTCGCGTCACTGAACCCAACAAAAAAGCAGCAAGAGCTATTAATCTACGCTCTCGTGATCTTCTTCCGAAGGAAACAAACACGTCTCAGTCACGAATCGAGTCACACAGTGCAGGTGGACGTACACTAAGATGGTATGAAGATGGAATGAAGATGGAATAGCACTTCATGCGGCCGTTTCATCTACACTCCTGACCTGTAACCTGAAAAAAGGCAGTCCAGACTACCGTCCCGCGCAGAGCCTGTTTAACCATGCACCCGTAAGCTTAAAGTACCACCCAAATACTGTAAAATCTACAAGACGATAGGAAATATGACGCTAGGACCCCTAAAAGTAATCACGGAAGAACAAAAAGGGAAGTATAGTACAAATATCGACGGACATTTAGAATCAAAGGAGAAGTTTAGGCTGATGAGCCATTATTGCCCTTACAGCCCTTTTTTCCAGGCTCACAGCATTGCTTTGCATTGCCGCAGCTGTCCGGGCATTCAAGTAGACAAGCCTCGGGCTCGCCCTTGACACTTGGCGCCTTGGGGTTTGCAGCTTCGTCTTCTGACCCGGCGGTCGAGTGGTCGTGAGTTGCGTCGAGGCAAAACTCGGGCTGGATGGTGGAGGAGTGGATGCCGTACTCGTGCAAGCACTCGCGGACCTGGCGAGCAAGGGTCATGTAACGGGCTGAACCCTCACCCTTGAAGTCGAAGTTGACCTGTACGTGGAGCGAGGCAATGAGCTTGGTGTCAGAAAGCTGCCAGACATGAAGGTGATGGCAAGAGATGATGCCGTCGAGATCGGTGATATCCTCTTGGATCTCGTCAATGGACAAGTTCTCAGGAACGGCCTGCAGCAAGATGCGGGATGCAGCCTTGCAGAGTGGAATGGCCGAGAGAAGAATGATTACGGTGATGACAAGGGAGACAGCAGGGTCGGCGTAGAACCTCCACGAGAAATCGGTAAGCCAGATGAACAGGGCGGTTGCAATGACACCGACGTTGCCCAGAGCATCACCAAGGACGTGGAGGAAGACACCGCGCATGTTCAGGTCCCCATGAGAGTGGCCGTGTCCTCCACCAGACTTCTGTTCCTTCGGCTTGGCGTGGTTGTGACTCTTGTGGTGATCCTTCGGCCCGTGCGAATGCGAGTGGCCATTGGCCTTGACCAGAAGAGACGACTGCTCGGTGG
Source organism: Ascochyta koolunga (assembly GCA_026119515.1). NCBI lineage: Eukaryota > Fungi > Ascomycota > Dothideomycetes > Pleosporales > Didymellaceae > Ascochyta > Ascochyta koolunga. Next base: position 993,637 of record JANLCG010000002.1, on the reverse strand, counting down.
GGTTATCGTCGCCGCTCTCGCTGACATCGGCGTCGTCGGCGTCCTGGCGGGAAGATTCGATGATGCTGTTCCTGAAAGACGACGGATGCACGTAAATTTCATCCAGCGTGGAGTAACCCTGGGATCCTGATCGAGCATGGCGGTGGCCGCGCTTGCCAGACGTCGACTTACGGCGCACTTCTGTGGCTTGAGCCGAGCTGGCGTCGTCGTGCTCATGGTCGTGGGCGTGATCGTGGGCGTCGACTGCGTGGGCGTGACCTTCCTCGGCGTGCGAGTGCTCATCGCCGGGTCCGTGGGAGTGGCCGCCTGGGCCGTGGCTGTGACCGACGTCGTGGAAGAGCACGAGACCGACGAGATTGGAAGCGAGACCGAGAGAGCCGACGATGAGAACAAGCTTGGGCTGGGAGACTTCCTGCGGCTCGACGAATCGCTGGATGGCTTCGAGGAAGATGGAGAGACACAGTGCGACGAGGAAAACGCCGTTTACAAGGGCACCGAGGGTCTCGGCGCGTTGCCACTATGAATTGTCAATACTGTTGCAGGCCCACTAGCCATGTGCGACTTACCCCGTATGTGTACTTCTTCGAGTTGGTCTTCTCGTTTGCGACCTTCACTGCCCAGAGTCCGACAAGGAGCGATATGACATCGTTCAGCTGCACGAGAGTTAGCCCAGCCACGCTCCCCACCGTTGCTGAGCTGGCTTACCATGTGGAACGAGTCGGCGACCAGGGCCAGCGAATGCACTGCATACCCCACCACCAGTTCCAGCAGGAAGAAGGCCGAGTCAATGCCCAGCAGGATCATGATGCGAGTCGATTTGGAGAGCCCCATGTCGGCGGTATCGCACGGAGCGCGCGCGATCGTGTAACTGTCAATGTGCGAGGGGACGAAAGGACTGTCGAGGCCAGGGACGTTTGCGTGTGACTCAGTAACGGGAAGCGCGGGGGTCCTGGGAGAGGGGAGCGCGGTGTGGCAGTGGATGTAAGACAGTTCGCAGTCTCGTCTTTCGAGCCGCTATCCACCGGACGCTACCTCTATGCCCGATTGCGTCAAGGCTCGGCGCCTTGCTCAATCCGCAAACAACCCCTGTCTCATCTATATAATCCAGATCCGTCACCTCACGCATTGGCCTCGGAATGCACAGAGCCCCACTGGGACAATTTGATTGGCATTCCTCCCAGACACTCACTCCATCGTGACCGTTTGCTATCCAACACACTGCCTGTCTCGGCCTGGTGAGCAACAAAGAACCTGCTCAGGCACCCAACGCACACAGAAGCAATTTCTCTGTCCCCCTGTCCCAACGCAAGTGAGTGCAGGTCGTGTGAGGGGGACTCTGTTGATCCATCAATGCATACTGTGTACTATGGTCTCGGGCGAAAGTAGAGTCCCGTGGCCAGTGCGGTGGCTGTTGTGCAGAAACGCCTATTGGTGTTTATAACAAGCGCACACAGATGCTTTAGCACATAACAAAGAAAGAGGGCGCTCGCTGATTGGCGCAAGACCAAGAAAACCTCGGAAGCTGAACTGGCCAAGCCCCTACTTTTCCTCCGTATTGCTCTACCTTCGCCGACCATAGTAGACTTCTGCTCAAGAAAGAATTTTATCGGTCATGTTTCCAAGATAGTCGGGTTTGCGGGCTACTGATCGTCATATTTGTCAAGGAATGCCATCCATCCACCGAGGCAGCAGAGCAGTTGGAGAATTACTACGTTACAAGACCTTTAAGATCGATACAAACACGCAGAATGACGGACTGTTTGCCAATCAATGCTGGTATCCGAATATAATAGTATTATATCGTATCTCCAGCGTCTTGTCTGCTGGTGTCCTGTTAGCCGAGGGCGCCTTTCAGCGCGCACATGCCCCTTCGCCACACGAAAAAGCCCATGGATGAATAGTGTACAAGAGATGCGATTCAAGTGCGAGTCCACAGCAAAACTTCACAAACCCACATCCGGATCCCAAATAGGCAGCTCGAGGATTCGAGCCATCAGGGTGCCCGCCTCACCGCACATCGCAGACCACAACGGAGATTCAGGAGACAGAGTAAGGGAACATGATGTACGATGACCTAGGTATTCGCAACTTGAACACATACGTATCAACGTCAGTCCGGGCTGACGGATACATATCTCTCTCTACTGCCGCACAACCTCGCCTCGCCTGATCCTCCCCCACAGCTGCCCCCAGAAGCTTCTCGTCTCCCAGATGGGCAAAAAGCAGCTGATAGCACTGCTTACAAATACCCAGATAAAGCTAATCACTACCCACGCTGTGAAGAAGCCCTTGCTGAAGATGTATTGACTGAAGAACATGGGCATGGGGAGCAGGAAATCCAGGACAAAGGTCAGCACAAACGAGGAGATGCAGGCAAGTTTGAAGGCGCTGCGGAGAGAGGCTGGTGAGTCATCGCCGCTAGACGAGACTTGGAGGGCGGCTTCGGCGTTAGCATCTGCTCCTTTGGCAAATGGTGGTGATGAAATGACGGGCGAGGGGGAGTAGACTTGCTCTCCTTCTCGTAATCAGAGGACGGTGAAGTGTCTTTGAGCGCCTCTTCGCCAGACTGTCCAACACCCTCGGTCACTGGTAGGGCGTTGATGGCACGCGTGATCTCCCAGTCAAAGTCATCTGGCCTGATGAGCGAAATCGTGGTTGTGACGATTAAACCTGTCATGATCGCAGCCAGATTACCGGCGAGTGTGGCGTATTCGGTTCCGGTAGTCGCGACAGTAATTTCACCGTAATAATGGTAGGCTGTTGTCAGCCAGGCAATGAGACCAGCAGAGAGGCCGGAGATACATCCACAGATTGCTCCAAGCCGGGTTTGCTTTTTCCAAGTAATGGAAAACGCAGCAGGAAACACGGCACCTCCGATCAGCAAACCCATGACCCTGTTCATGTGTCAGTTTTCATCAGGTCGAAAGACAATCAGCAAACCTACAAGAAGAGCCAACCAAGATCAATGGTCGCTACATTCCAGATGCAAGCAAAGATAGCCATGATCAATCCAAACGCACAGATCATAATGTGTGACACAAATATGAGTTGCTTTGGCGTGGCCCTGGGCTGGACATAGGCTTTGTAGACATCGAAAGTAAGAAGACTCGACACTGCAATGAGCTCTGCCGAGGCGCAAGATGTGACCGCCATGAACAGCACAATGAGCAGCGCAGCCGCACCATTCTTCCCCAGCAATGCAATGGCAGCATACGGCGCCGCAAGGCCGGATGAGATCTCGTGAGCACTTGGTACGTTTGGATACGTGGGAAAGCTCGGGTGGTCTGTGAGCGCCGCTGCTGCCAGCCCCAGCGTTGTTGAGAATCCAAAAGGGATTGCGAACCACGCGATACCACCAAGAATGTACGCTTTTACGGCCGTGGAGGGCTGAGAGGCAATAGCTCGCTGCCAGTACGCTTGGTCAAGGAACACAGTACCGGAACCTGAGCAAAGCTGAATCACACCAAAAATGAGTCCGAAGTTTGATTTCAGGGTGACGTAGGAGCCTTCATGGTTGCCATCGATGGGGCGTGAGACCGCAGCGCTCTTCAATAAATCGTACATGGCACTCGGTGAGCCGATGAGCTCGCTCGTCGCGTAGGCATGGAACATGAAGTACAGGATGATAATCATCAAGATCAACGTGTGCGAGTAGTCACACAGGAAAGTTGCACGAAGGCCTCCGAGAATAACGTATGCACACACGCCTACTATCGTTAGCTAAGCAATCGGGCCAGGAGAACTAACACTGACCGACGGGTATCAGGAAAATGGCAGCATATACGTTCATGCCAGTCAATGCAGTGACTACAGCGCTACCTCCAAGTAGTAGTTGACTGCCAACCAGAATGTTTGTGATAAAGGCGAAAACCATGAATACCAGATGCGCAACACGACCGTATCTGGCATTGATGATCTCAAGATAGGTGTGGCACCGGGGTGCATTCTGTTTGACTTTACATGCCAGGATGGAAAAGATGAGAATCTGTACAGTTGCGCCAGCCGCATACCAGAATGGACCGGCAACGCCGTACGTGTATGCTACCTTGAATGAATTAGTCGAAGTTTTGCTTTTTGTATGTAGTCCAATGCTTACAGTGCTCGACTGCAGCAATGTAGCTGCCCAAGTCCAAGCTGACACAATACCAGATGCTATAAGACCTGGCTTGACTGACCGAGATGCTGTGTTGAACTCTTCTGACTGCTTTGTTGAGTATGCTGTATAGCGGTTCTGGATCCAAGTAATGCCCATCATCAAGAAGGCGAAGAAGAATCCAATACCAATGACAACGCCTGGAAATGAGTTAACATTCATTTTCGTAGATGCTGGAGGCGATCGTACCATAGCCGGCGCCGACTGGCAATATGGCTGCTGCAGAATCTGCCATCGTATATTCTAGGCCGGTAAGAGTTCTTCGATGTTTAGCTGGGTGATATGTGCTCTTAAGTTGCTCTTGTGGTTATTTTCTTCTTAAGTTTTGCACCATATCTAGTCGATAGAGTATCTTGATCCTCGACAGGCCGACATCTTATCGAGAAAGGCGTTGGGGTAGGGTTGGGGTAGGTTGGTAGATTGGTAAATTGTGATAAGTCAATCATATTATCGTAAGAACATGATTGAAGTCCGCCAGTTATAAGGGGGTAAAACGTGGAGAGGCCTATAAGAGCTGTGTGTTTAGTGGAGATTATTCTTGATCTACAGTATCAATCATCTTGTTCCGTTTAGTCCCGCACCCTGCTACCTGCTGACGAAAGAGACACATTCTAATTGTACTCCGCTCCAGTCGGGAGCTATGATAAGGTGGGGTAGGTGCATGTCCATTCCGTGTCGAATATCTGGGGTCACAGGATGCGATCGCCGAATCCGTACTAGACTGGGCGAACCGAGTAAGGATACACATCTCCACAAGGGTACAGATAAGGGTAGCGCAAAGTCGTGGAGCTTGACATGTCTTATCTGCCTCCAAATAGTTAGAGTAGCATGGCTGGCAGACTGCTTACTCCAACCGTTCGCATACAGCTGTAGTCGCAAACGTTATCAAATCGGCGTCCCACCATGACGACATACAACGGGACTTTGAGTAATCGAAAAGGTGCACTACTTAGCTTTGTCGATATTGACAGCTAATGTTAGAGCGAATGTCGCAAGCAGAAGCTGTACAATGTTAGCAACCCCCACAAACTCCAGTTCAACCGTACTCACAAGAGCGCTCATCCCCATGATTGTGAACACCTCCCATCCCCCAGCAAGTGCCTTCCCTCTTACCAAGGCATCTTGTAGTCTCCAGAACCGGATTGCTCCAACGAGAAGTACAAATATCGCCATACCAATGAAAGCCACACTGAGCGGCTCGCCGATGACATAAAACCCTATCTTAGGATTCGGATTCTTCGTACGCTGAATACGGAAGAGCTGCGCAATCATCACGCCTATCATGACGAGGATAAGAGAAGTCCGCAGATAGCCGAGAAATGTACGCTCGAGTGCTGAAGGGTGTTAGCATGTTACTCTTGGGCTGTGGAGGGGAATTTCCTTGCCCAAATGGTCTCTATGAGCACCCTCGTCAATCGTAAGACTGTTGCAAGTCAGTGCTTCACATGAAGCGTGCTAAAGTAGTATACCTGACATGGGTACTCCAAAACTTCACGATCGGGCTGTACCAGTGTTTCTCTCGAAGCGAGCTGCCAATCGAACACGGTGAATTTGGTGGCATAGTGGCATAGCTTTCAAGCGATCCACGGTCTTGAAGTGGCGCGTTGGACGTGGTTGAGGTTCGGTTTGATGTCTGGCGCGTCCGTATAGAGGTATCTTGATGCTCGCTAGAAATATGTAAGGTTGCTATCGAATGTCCGTAGCGCTCAAACGGCTGCAACTCATGCGCGACGCGTTGCCGTTCTATCTGGATGGCTTCTTCAGAGTCTGGGTGTGATTGGCGATCGCGACGCGTGCAATCGTGCAGCGCCGAAGCGTGTTGTTCACGGCTCGGTCTTGTCATGTTATCATTGCGCGGTTTTCAAGTGACGCAACTGATGTTTGATTTAAAGACATCACGAAAGCAAAAAAAAAAGAGAATTGAAAAGGTTACGTGGTTTGCTTCCAAGGATCACTCTCGTGATCAGCTCGAGCTCGAGGAGGGTACTCGGGCCGTCGCTCGGCCTGTCGGGTCATGCCTGACATGACAGCAATAAACTGACATTGGTGTGTAGCAATATTTGTACTAAGTTGGAAACCATATAAACATAACCCTAAATAGCGATATAACTCTGGTATCGTAATGTAGAATCGCTCAAGTGTGATTCGGAAACTTCTTTGCATACAATGATCCATCTTCATTGCTCTTTGCTCACATCCCATTGAGCACACTCTGTACACCAACACTACTCACGTCTTCTCTCCTGGCAATGAACAGCTTCAATTCCTGTGCGTCTTGTCCCGCACCTCTCAGCCTATCTCTCAGAGCCTCCGGCCCAATGATGAACAATGTGCTCACATCACTCAGCACATCCATAGCCCCCGGCTCTAATTGATCACCAGTGGGCCAGTCCCTTACAAGCTCTGCATAGCGATTCATATCCTTCGATACACTAAGGCCGCCAACCTGTGAGACGGTGAACTTGAGCAGATTCGCCAAGACTAGCGCGCGCAGACCACGAGCAAGCTCCGCAAGAAAAAGCGATAAGTTACGACCGGAAAGTGCACCGGTTGCTTGCTGAGCGACACGACTAAGGAAAGCGGCGACCTCGCGACAAGCGGCTGTTTCGCTTGTGACCATTAGATCTGCATCGTCCTTGGGTCGGAAATCAGTCTTCTTCTGCTGCGCCAGACATTTGCTAACCCAGTTGAGCGCTGCTGTCAGAGTAAGGTTCAGGATATTTGACAGCTTTGCTTCTAGTGTTGACATGGTAGTATTGGTTGACTTTTCGATTTCGCGTCGAATGGTCAAGTTCGGTGTGCAAAGCGGAAGCAGGATGGTGGTAGTGGCTTGTTGAAGGAGATGTAAGATCGTGGTTATGGCATGGAGTGATGGAAGATGAGTGAGATCAGGTGGTGTCTTTGAGTTTTCTTGTGATGCAGCATGATCGGAAGCGCTTTCTACTAGTCAGCACTGGGTAACACAAGGGGCGTCGAATCACTTACGCATCAAGAGCAGTCTCTAGGTAGATTTCGCCCATTTGCTGTAACAGCAGGTTCAGCAGATTCTGAACATCCTTGGGTGTCTCGTTGCCAGGCGACAGCTCCAGTCCACGCCCGACACCTTCAGCCAACCACTTGAGCATACGCTTCGCGGTCTTTAGGGACAACTTTCCATCCTCATCTGTAACTTCGATATCCTTTTTGTCTTGTTGGTCATCCTTCACACCAGCAATTCGGAGAAGAGTTGCTTTTTGACTGGCGGGCAAATCCGTGCTCTCTAATCGGTCCATGTACGCATCTCGTGCAGAAGAAGCCAGTTCTTTACCTCGTTGCGCAAGTGACCCAAAGTATGACGTAGGCATTTTCCGCCGGCGGGAGTGATAGATTGTGAACTTGAGAAGAAGCGAAGAGTACAGCTCTTCCAGATTCTTCTTTTCTCGCTCAATGTACGATGACCCAATGAAGTATCGAGAGAACAGCTCCTCAAGCTGTTGGTCCAACGTAGCTGAGACCTGCGACGTGACAGGCTCTGGGTGTTCAGTCAAGCCGTGAGCTTTGAGGTCTTCAACAAGCTGAGTGATGTAAGCTCGCGATGCTGCCAATGCACGCAGGAACGCAAGACTTGATAGATCGTTTGCTTTGTCCAAGACCATTTCGAGCCGCTGTTGTATTGACTGCTGGAAGATGCGTTCTACAAACCTGATAAGAACCTCTTCGTAGTAGGGGAATGCCCGTTTGATGATGGCAGATTCTTCCTGCACGACGATCCTGACCTCATCAATCAGGGACTGTAAAGTGGGCTCAACGGATGGTGGTTCCATGTCCGGATCTTGAAGGGCATCCCATGCCTCATCATTCAATGCAAGCTCCTCGGAGACAAGCTGATGGCGATCGATGAAGAACGAGTGTTGACTAATGTAGGTAGCAATGACACTCGATCCATCACTGAAGCCTCGTAGTGCGATAGCGCAGTCGCGCATGCCGTCGTAGTTGGGCCTTCTGTAGCACTCGTCGAATTTGCTGAGCAAGTCTTGCTCCAGGTTCTCCAAGAACTTCTCAATGACCTCTCTCGTGTTGTGTTTTGGCTGCGCCATGGTCTTCCTCCTGTTGCCATTCAAGTTGACGCCATTGGGACGCTGGTTGTTTTCAGGGTCAAGACGCGCGCTGATCCTCAGCAGCTGGCGTGCAATGTCCGCGCAGCGCACGATACCTCCGCTTCTGCGATGATCCTCCAGAATGTTGAGCTCGCCTCTTTCGCTGACCTCCTGCCAGCACTCGATCAGGAACTTGGCATCCATGGCTCTCTTGCGCTGGCGGTCCAGCTCTTCCAGCCTCTCGCCAATGCGCATTGCGATGTTTCCGCCCGAGTCTGAGCCTCCGTCGTCACTGCCATTGAGTGAGCTGTCCAGCTTTTGGAAGCGATCCATAGCCTGCTCGAGTCTTCTGCTTAGCGACTCGACGTTCTGGTTGTGCTGGGCCTCGGCACGTCGAACAGCGCCGGAGAGCTCATTTTCCTTCTCTTCCAGGTCCTCAGATTGGCTGTTCAGGCGGTTCAGCGCATGCTCGAAGGTGCGGATGAGGGGCTTGGGGTCGAAGGCCTGGTGACTCGAGGCTGGTGCCGACTTTCGGGAAGCGGGTACGGCGCTATCGGAGAGTTCTTCGATGAAATCCTTGACTATGAAGTCTTTGCTCTGGCCAGGTCAGTGCGACGTTGCGAGACGGCAATCTGGGGTAGGAGCCCACCGAGAAGGTTTCCAGCGTGAAGTGCGGTGCGCGGCCACCGGATGTCGTCTTCGAGGTCGTGTGCGTGAGGACCGAGGCGGTCTCCGGGTTGAGATTCGACATGCTGGTGTTGGCGGCTTCCCAGGCGACTCAGCCGTGCATGCGGTCAGTCGGCAAGGCAATGGGTAGCAAACAATGCGTATGTCTACCGCATATGTCTACCGCGTATGTCTACCGCGGCTGTCTACCGCGTATGTCTACCGCGTATAGCTACCGCGTATGTCTACCACGTATGTCTACCGCGGCTGTCTGGCCAGATGTTGCCTTTGTCGAGCGGACGCCTCAGGCAAGTCGCAGACCCTGGGTGAGGCGCATGGACCTTGGAGTGAAGCCTGGCAGTCTGCAATGCGGTCACCTATGCAAGCTGCCGCCGTTTACGAGGTGGTGGTCCAGCGCTGTGGTCCAGCGTCAGGTGGCTGCTAGCTCTCCGCAGCGCGAGGTCGCGAGGTGTGGCTTGCGCCCCGCGTCCCGCGTTTCGACCCTGGGTCGCTGCTGCCGCCATCTGATCTCGCCCATGTCCAACCAGCCATGTTGCAGCCCGCCCGTTCTCCAAGACAAGCACACGAAAGCATGCCAGACAGGATCCGCCATCTTCTTGGCACTTGCGACGACGGACGCGCAATGACACCGCCTCGACAAGGCTGAGCATCCACGATGATGCGCCTGGCCCGCCCATTCGGCAGCAACGGAGGCGCCACAAAACGTGGCTGCTCAACCTGGCCACTTTGCGGATTCATCATCCCACACCCTCTGCCCGCCTGACACGTATTGCGCCCAACAAGTCCTTCTCAACCCGCTACTTCCTTTCTTTCCTGCTCAACTCTGTCCACTGCATACCTACCCTTCATTTGGTCTCGTCACACGTAAACCACGACCCGCAATGGCTTCGGCAACGGGCATCACGCCTGCACAAGAAACGGCCTTCCGCCGAGGCACATACCAGGGAAAGCAACTGACCCCCAGCAGCGCGAGGCGCTGATGAAGCCTTTCCTGCCGTCCGAGCCCACCTCATCTTCGGACAAAGAGACCAAGAAAGCCCCCTCGACGCCGCAAATCCATCCACAAGAAGCGAACAGGACCTATACGCGCATTCATACATTTCTGCGTATACCACGTCATCGCACTGCTCTTCTCCGTCTTCTTTCGCTTCCGCCGCGCCTACAGACTAGTCAGAGGCAAGATCGTCGAATTGCTCAAATACCACCACCGTACCCCAGAGTTCATTGCGCACGACGTCAAGAAGCTCCAAAAGCTACCAAAGCACTTGAGTGTTGTTGTCGACTACCAAGAGGACGATGAGCACCAGGGAAATGCAGGCTTGGAGGGTCTCGTAAACGATGTATGCGAAATCGCAGCATGGGCTGCATCAGCTGGAATTCCCTTCCTGAGCGTGTACGAGAGGACGGGTAGGCAACACCCAGCACTCACCAAACCGAGGGGACCATGTACTGATGACTGTGTAGGTGCGCTTAAGAACTATCTGCCCCAAACTCATGCTAGCATCTGGAACACCCTCGAAGCCTACTTTGGCCCACGTCGCAAGCCCACCCTCTCCCTCCGTGCACCCCACCTCAGCACCTACTCCCCACCCAACACTCCCCCACACACCGCAGACTCGAATAGCGACCTCAAAGAAGAGCGCCAGCATCTCACCGTTCTGCTACTGTCCGAACACGACGGCCGCGACACCATCGTAGACCTGACCAGGACCCTGGCCGAGATGGCGCAGAAGGGGGACGTGAGACAGGAGCAGATCAACATGGATTTGATTGACGCGCAGCTGAGCGACCATGTGAGCAGTGAGCCGGATCTGTTGATCTTGTTCAGCCCGACAGTGCAACTGAAAGGTTATCCGCCATGGCAGTTGCGATTGACAGAGATCTTGTGAGTTTATCCGTATCCCCGTGTCATGGGTAGAGCTGACACTGTGTATAGCCATTTGCCTGATAATAAGGGTGTCAACTACCAGGTCTTCCTGAGAGCGCTGTTTAACTTTGCAAAGGTCGAGATGCGCCTGGGAAGGTAGTGGGTGATTGTGCGAAGCTTGCTCTCCTTTAGTTATAATACCCAGCTTTGGTAGCCTGTGCCTCACTACGCGACCGTTTCTAAACATGTTTTGTCTGTACAAAGTGACTTGACCTCGGCACGCTGTCATCTGATGTTGGTAGTTTGGACGCAATGGCGCACAAAGTCATGGACGTCTAGGCAAGCATCGGGCGAGAGGGGCATATTCATCACAGTCGCATAGCGCTCGGGTGTGGAGGTATCTTTTGGATGTAGAGGCTATCTACACCATGTCTTCATGTCCATCGTGACCGCTTTTCATGCGTCACCAAGTCATAGAAAGTGTAATGCACCTAACACCTGTATTCGTTGTAGGTCGTCAAGTACACTATCCGCCCCACGAAACCCATGCAACCAGTAACCCAAACCATTTACTTGAGAGGAATGAAACGGGAAGAGTGAGTGGCACCAATACCGGGCCTTCCGTGCTTGACGGGCTTGCTGCGTGGCTGTTAGCTTTCTGATCCAGTATGCGCAGTATCTTGTGCCGGGGGCTACGCACTATGAGATGGAGAATTCGGCGAGGTAGTGGCCAACCATCTCGGGCTTGATTTCGACCTGGTTGAACTCCTTGCCAGAGTAGACACCGATGACAGAGCCGATCATCTCGGGGACGACGATCATGTCACGGAGGTGGGTCTTGACGAGGTCGGGCTTCTCGTTGGGCTTGGCCTCCTGCTTGGACTTGCGGAGCTTCTTGATCAGACCCATGGGCTTGCGCTTGAGACCGCGGTTGAACCTTCTGCGGGCACGAGCGTGAACGAGGTCGCGGAGCTCCTCAGAGCCGAGGTCGAGGAGCTGGTCGAGGTCGACTCCACGGTAGGAGAACTTGCGGAACGAGCGCTTGGCCTTGAGGGCTGTGGTGTGCTGTCAGCCCGTGTCCTTCCCTATCAATGCTTCGTATGCGTCTGCGTTTTGCCTCTCCATCCATCAAGTGCACTCTGTATCCTCCGCTGTCGCATGCTCATAGGCGCCGTGGCGGGATGGGAAGGGGTTCGCGAAGGGGGAGTGAGAGTGGGTGAGGGAGTGAAAGCATACCGGCAGCCTCCTCGGCGTTCTGTGTCGCTGTTAGCAGGCGCATACAATACTTTGCGGCAGGCAGCACTCACGTATTCGGAATCAGCCATGGTTGCGGTGGTCGAGAAGCTAGAAAGTTGACTCGATGGGGTCGCAGGCAATGTCGTTCACAGAGTCGAGTTGGAGGTCGAGTTCTCAATTTCGACCCTCGCTAAGCGAAGTGGCAGCGGAGGGACTTGGCGCGCCGCCACCAATCGACCCCCATGCTCCAACGTCAAACTACACAAGGTGAATGCAAATTGCATAGCCATAGAATGTTTGGAGTGATTTATCTGAATCATTATGAACTGCCTTGTTTTCTTTACAATTCTGTAGACTTTGTGGGCAGTGCAGCTACGCCAGTGCGCCGTGTGCATCAACCTCAAGTAACAACAAAAAGTATATTATGCATACTTCCCCAGGTACACTTCTCCCACGCGCCAAAGATACTGATCACGCCGATCTCATGGACTCAGAAGCCTCTCATAGGCAGTGTTATCGCCCTTGACACGTAGGCTACGATGATGATTAATTGCATGTCACAGATATGTTTAGAGGACAACTGGAGGTGCATGGCTTTCATTCAGGGTATCCTAGCAGGCAAAACCAGACTATTGCCGCCTAACTGTTCTTCATATCCTCCCAATAGCACGCTCGACACCGCCCAAATGGTCTTGTTCATACCGCATGATTCTCGTGCTTGTCGAGAGATTGGCGTGATCATACTTCGTAGGTGGGGTATCCGTTTGGCGATGCGCTTAGTCGAAGAGACCGAAGCCCATGTCGTCATCAGACTCCTCCTTCTCCTCCTCCTTGGCCTCCTCGGCGGGCGCGTCAGCAGCACCGCCGGCGGCGGCAGCGCCACCAGCAGCGGGAGCGGCACCACCAGCACCACCGGAGGGAACGGAAGCAAGCTTCTCGGAACCGGAGGCGATGAGCTACAAAAAGTCAGTCATGATACATTTCAGAGTCATCGATCAGAAGCCTGATCTGCTTTCGGCGCATACCTCGTTGATGTCCTTGCCCTCAAGCTCGGAGATCAGAGTGTCGAGGCGGGACTCATCAGCCTCAATACCAACGGACTCAAGGACAGCCTTGACGTCGGCAGCGGAGGGAGAGGTGTTTCCACCGAGTCCAAGGAGGAGGTAGGCCGCGAGGTGCTTCATTTTTAATGTGGTTGACGAAGGGTGTTTCTGGGTAGGAACAGGAGCGCAATCGATTTAACCTGAAATAATTAGAATTTAAGCGCTGGGGCCTAGTCGCAAAGTAGTCACGTACCGTTCTAACGGAGACTGGAGCTTCAAGTTCTCGTCGTGGGTAGCGGTCAGAAAGTTCGATTGAGTTCAAGAGAAATAACCACTGTGCGCTTGGCTCGCGCTAACGGCAACTGCTGGTGGGATACGACCGGCGCCGGCCAAACTGATCGGATATGGGCCGAGCACGGACGCAGACCTCGGCACGTGATGCTGCTGCTTGGCTTTATAAACTGCTGCCAGCGTGCGCCACTGACTCCTTATTCTGTTCTTTGATTGTCAGCGCGCCCAATATCCCTCCACCTTCGCCTCCCCCGCCGTCCGCACGCCCGCGACTGTTTCCACCGCGATCGTCCATAAATTCGTTTCCCTACCTGGAAAGCATGTACGACTTGCCCAAGCGATACGACCGGTAACACTGAGTCAAACGCTTTCCCGCCGTCCACTATGAGCGTGAGTTTGGCCTAGGCCCCTGCGCCGATATCCTACTAACCTTCCATTGCAGGCTTTCCGAGATATCATGTCCATAGTCGGACCTGGAGCGGGGAAGACAACTGCCGCACCTAAACAAGCGCAATCACAGCCTACCGTAGCCTCAAAACCTACCCCGCGGCCTGCCGCTGGGACGAACGGGGCGACACCTGCACCACAGCTTAAGCGCAAAGCATCATGCTCAGCAGACAGCAGCCAAGTCAAGGTTCCGCGCAAGGATACTCCAGCCCAACCGGTGCAATACAACGGCACTGCTCGTCCAACGGCAACTCCTGGAGCGGCGAGGCCCAACCCCTACTACAACAACCGTACCATACCGCGGAACAGCAGCACCGTCATCGACCAAGACCGCAAACCCCGTAGCAAAGAAGCCTGTCGCGCCCGCAAGCACAGCGGTTGCTCCCCGGAAAACGACCCCGCCTGCTCCGAAACCTGCTTCTGCGAGCACTTCGTCGACTACTGCAGCTCCTGCATCGAAGCCCACCAAAGGATACCTGGCAATACTTCAAAAAGCCAAAGAGAAGGATCTTACCAAACCTGCTACGCCTCCGGCCACCGTGGCACCCAAGATCTTGACAAAGAAAGAACGCTTGGCACTCAAGGCAGAGGCAAGTGCAGTTGCTAAGGAAAGAAGCCAAGTGCAGCACCAGCAGCAAAAGCCACAGAAACCAAGGGCGATGCTTCCAAGGTACAGCGCAAGCCCGCAGACGTAGGTTACCAGGGAACTGCACGTCCCGCCAAGGCTGCTGTGCCCATCGGGTACAAAGGAACTGCCCGCCCCCAGAGTGTCACTGCACCTTCTAGCAGAGGTGGTACACCTGCAGCTAAGCCAAAGCCGAAACCAGAAAAGGGTCGTTACGACGGCTACGCTGACTGGTCCGATCTGGATGACATGGAAGATGATGAGGAAGACTACGCTTCTGATGCCTCTTCTGACATGGAGGGTGGCATATGGGACGTCGAGCAAGAAGAACAGCTGGCACTAAAAGCAGCAAAGAAGGAGGATGCAGAAGCGTTGGCTGAAGAGATGAGACTCAAGCGCGAGAAAGAAGAGAAGAAGCGGAAGCTCATGGCACTGTCCAAGGCAGCAGCAGCCAAGAAGAAGTACTGATTTCTTTTCTCTCCCTTTGGCGTTTCTACGATTACACGGCATATCATACCATACCAGGATACGGGGCGTTTACTGCATTTCGGCGATTGCATAGCTATGGAGCGGACTGCATTTCTTCGGCACAGGCATACACCGGAATTCGGTTCATCAACGATTGTGTTATTACAGTGAGTCCCTGTAGATGAGGCCACATCTAGTGTATAGTTTAGGAGGCTGTCAGTGACAAGACCTTTGTCACACAAATGACAACGAACGACTGTGCATATTGCAGTCACACGACCCAACATTCACACTTCAAAAATACCTCCTTCTTGTTATGCGAATTATTTTGCAATGTGACGTTGCTAATTTGACAGTACTTCACGAGATTGTACCTTGCCAGCTCAACAGCAAACGCAGCTTCAGTGACATGGACGATGTCACGTCGAACGCTACACTGACGATACTTTTGTTTTCACAGGCTCGTCGTCCCCGCGCATGCACTACTATCTTTCAAAACACGACACCAGCCTAAGGACACCATGCCGACAGCATATACGTTAATACCACGCCCCAAAAACCTCTTCGCTACAGCCACCCTGATCCATCGCCTCCGCCACCCCCTTCGCATTCAGCGAACCCGATACACCTCCCTTATCCTCTCTCACTCTCCTTCTGCACACACAGGTGAAGACAAGCGCCACCCAAGAGTTGAAGACGAGTGGATCGAGGCACCAACACGCAGTGGCTCATTATATAGACTTGCGGAAATTGAGGACAAGGGTGAATATAATGAGCAGAGATACGGCAAAGTGGATCTGTACTGGAATAGCGTGATGGTAGAAGCGGGCGAGGAGGAGCAAGCAAAGAGACGGTTGGGTGAGGAAAAGAGGAAGAGGAGGCAGGGAAGGGGGAAGGGGAGGGTGTTTGAAGATAGTGAGCAATTGCAAAGAGCTGCGAGAGATTATGGGAAGGGGAAAATGCGGACGTGAGCGGACAACAAATACACTCTAGTAAAGAATACGCAGAATCGAGGGTATCGTCAGGGCCAAGAAACTCTCTCCTCGACCGCTCATCGATAAAGCAATCTTTCGAAGGGGTTGTCGACCCTGTCTCCAACCAGCCAGTACATCTCTATCGCAAAACGAACGCTGACGCGAACGACGATCGCTACATGAAGCTCAAAGAAAATACGATTGAGGCCGAGCTACCTAATGTAGACTCCGACCATGACACTAATTTAATCTTGACATGGAACTCGACACTCGATAGAATCCTAGCCAGCCCGCATGTCGACGCTGAAACAGAAGCCACGATCCGAGCCCGAGCAAGAGGCAGATCGATAGAACGGGACAAGCGTACAAGTAATCCCCGGTAGACATGAGGATGGTAAGGATGGTGCCAAACTTCAGTTACCCGATTGCAGGAGCGCGGTGGTGCGAGCGAAGTGACATGAATTCACGCCGCGTGACAAACGACAATGAGCATCAAGAGGCACACCCAACCACATCTCAAAGCACACAAGAGCACTATCAAACAGGACCAAACAGTACTGACTCCAGCACCCCAACAACAGTCTTCCAGTGCTCTCCGTCCCCATACTCCTCTTCTTCTCTCTACCGCGCCCCCACCCCACCCGCAACTGCAGAGCACGATTCACACTCCGCCCTCCCCGACATCCTCGATCTAGAGGAGCTATCCATGTACCGAGCGATAGTGATGCACGACCCGCGCTTCACCATCCTTCTCGCCGATGCGCAGGCGCTGAGCAGGCAAGTATCCCTGATGGCGAAACATCACATTTATTGAAAAACCGCATGACGGGAATGCTGACCTTGAAACCTACGTTATTCCTGAGTAGCATAGCGCGCTTGCATCGTGTTAGAATACTACGCGTGGAACGCCGCTTGTGTGTGTGCGTTGGGGGACATGTTCTTGAAGGGTGTTGGGAGCGGGAGGCGGTGTTGCTGGATAGATTGTTTGATTTACGGCGGAAGAGGGATTTTCGCTGAGGTTTTGCGGGGTTCCTGAGGGGAAGGGGTGGTGCTACGACTCTACAGTCCCCGTTCACGAGTAGTATCTCAGTGGAAGCAGTGTTGGGAATTCGGTTTCATCTGGGATTGGGATGGTGAGCGGTGGCGAGCTGATGTAGAGGGAGTTGTATGTACGTATTTGTATTGCGGTACGGAACGTTGAGATTTTGATGGGGGATCTGGAGGATTTGGGGAGTGGACTTGGAGGATAGCATGGGCTTTGTTGTACATGTGGTCATCTGCGGTTTTCCAGTCCAGTCTTTGATCGCTATCATTGTATACGTCAACTAGTCAACTACGGTGCATAAACTACTTGCTACAGAACGGGTGTTCATGTTGGTAGTATCAGCAGTGACTAGTGTTTCCAAGAAGGCTGTGAGAATGCATAGGTGAAGCAATGCATTAGACAACACTGAAGAGGAATTCGAATAGAGTTGAAGTGCAGTCGTCTCATCTCTGTGCAACCTGGATGTAGAATTTGGCACTTGAACGTAAAACATGGCGCGAGATGGTCACGGGCCCATGTCTTGCACAGATGTCTCACACACATGTCTTGCGCGGGAATCTACAACTCGACCATTGTCTTGTGCGACTCCAACCTCAAGGTTGCACACAGACCGCCTCTTCAGCAACCGAGCCATGCTGGCTATGCATTGTCCAAGCATGGCCTGTAGATCAGTGTATGCACACCCGAGTGGTGAGGTTGGTGTTGTACAAAGACGAAGTTTACCTTTTTGCCAAAGGGTATGCAGAGTCCGCAGTGCGCAGTTTTCTTGTCAGACCGAGCACTCTTTGTCCTTGACAAATCAGTCTTTGTTTGCGGGCTTAAAGAAACGACTGCGCCATCGGAATTTTTTAGCACATTTACTGTTGGCAAAGATTAATCGTGCTGATGATGTCTATGGTTAGACCTGTATGCGCATGGAATGATGCATTGAATTGCAAGGTGTTCACCTAGACAGAGCACGAGAAATGTTTCAAGACAAGAGGATGTATACTAACACTACCATCTTCAGGTTACGGTCGCTGGTGATGGACTATTAGACTGTTGATGGATGCGTTCGATAAACAGTAGCCTGCTCAACAGCCACTGGGCGATGAAGCTGCCTGCATCGACGGCCTCGCTTGCTCGATCGATGGGTCGGAGAACAACCCAGATGGATGGTGAAACAAACCGTTGTCATTTTTAGGCAGGGGTCGGATGCGCGTGGTGACGGGAAGATCCATCCTTGCATCATGCTCACAGCAGGACGGAATCACGATCCACAGATTGACTTTGACATTGCCGTGCGCGATGACGATGCCTAAGATTTGTTTAATGTGCATTGCGCATGAAGGCACCAGGGTGCAGGAATTCCGAAGAGGCACGGCCCCCGCAATGAGGAAGACGCAGAATCGTGGTTCAGAGGTTCCTGGGATCCTGTTCCAGGATGGCCTCAGGCTCGCAGGCCAAACGGTGAGGGTCTCGCATGTGCCGTGGAGCGTGGCCAAGATTGGCAGCAGGCGAAAGTTGGTATTTTGCGCCGACGGAGGAATGCGGCCCTCTTGTGGGGACACACCTTTCACTGCCACGATGCCAAAGCGTGTTGGCAGCGGCACTCGGCGAGGAGGACCCTGGATGCGCGAGGTGAAGAGGAGCAGTGCAGAATGCTCCTCTGGTGCTACGCCAGCCACGATGAAGGGCGGAGGTGTGCAACATGAACGGTGGATATGGCTTTGAAGTGTGTCGCCGGCGAACAAGGGGCGGGATTGTACTTGTCCAGCCATTTGCGCCCGCCATTGTCGTCGCTGCCCGCTTTCACGCCGAAGGCACACAGTACCTACTTTTACTTTCGCCGCGCAGCTGCTGCTCACCGTGAGCTACGACCGTCCCCGGAGCCATCGAATTGCTGCAGAAGCGCGAAGAAGCACTACCTATTGGCGCATCGCCATTCACCATCGCCCTCGCGCTAGCACCGCAACTAAGATAGTGCAATCTCCTCATGCCAATCGGTTTCCTTGCCAATACCTGCTAACCGCAGCGCCCGGACTCGTTTCTCCCCTGCGACCCACGGCTGTACGAAGCCCACGGGCGCGCTGTTCACAGTCGTTCCTCGCCGCCGTGCAGGCTGCCGTCGTTCCTTCAGCGCTCTCACCGCAGTCATTCTTTTTGTACGCGCAGCACTTGCCCGCAGCACGGCAGCACAGCAGCCACAGGCAACGCCTAATACCACCCCACCCCCATATACATCTGCCAAGCTTAGCACCTTCCCGCGTCACCCCGGCCGCTCCTGAATCCTCCACGAGCGCGACTGCCACCGCGACCGAACACGAACGTCGATCCCCTGGACAATGTCTGCGCCCAGCGCCTGATCGCAAGACCACCGCCCATCGAGCCCGAGGGCACCGCGACATCCACGCACATGCCTTTTCTATTCTTTCAGCACACCACAGCACCTGTCGCTATGCGGGAATCTTTTGCTTCCTTGCTGGCTTCGCGCGCCGGCAAGCTCGCCCTCTCGCTGCTCTTCACCCCATCTGTACATGCATTGACCTTCACACCCGTTCCCTCGCCCAACCTCAGCCTCGGAGATCTCGGCCGCGTGGCGTTCACTGGCGACTTCGACTCTATATCCATATACCAGTATGAGGGGCAAAACCAGGCAAACACCGGACGTACCGGCGCCCTTCTTTCACAATATCCCAACGGCGTCTTTGCGCCTATTAACGAGACAGATGCCGATATCAAGGCCATGTGCACTTTTACATCGAATGGCCAAGACCGCATAATGTTTGCAGGCAACTTCACTAGTGTTGGAGATCTTGCCACACCCGGCGGCGTTGCCCTGCTTGAGCCTGCCAGTGGCAACGTGACAGCAATGGATGGCTTGACTGGAGCTGTCAACGCTCTCTACTGCGACGGCGACCAGGTCTATCTCGGCGGGCTCTTCACTGGCAGCAATTCCAGCAACGCAATAATATGGAAGGACGGCTGGCAAGACCTATCCTTCGAGGGTTTCAACGGAGGTGTGCACTCAATACAGAAGGCACCGAACGGGAACGTGATCTTTGGAGGAGAGTTTAATGGACTAGGCGGTAATGCAACAGTGGCCACGGAGAACAACACCCAAACAATCCCCATCTCGAATGCGAACATTTCCGCTCAAACAAGCTCCGGACTACCCGGCTTTACGGAGCCCGCGGACATTACTTGCAAAAGCGACTTCACGACACAAGGCTCAGGTTCAACATGGTTACTCTCAGACCGCGCACCCGGTTTCTGGAAGGCCGAGTTCGGCTTTGGCTTCCGTCCCACCAGCATGCGTCTCTTCAACACCGATTACGAGGGCCGTGGCACCAAGACATTTCGATACACTGCGCTTCCAGATGGAGGCATCATGAATCTAACGTACACAGATCCCTCAACTGGCCAACCAGCATTCTGTGACGCCAGATGCCCGCTTCCAGAAGGCAACACCACTGCACAGGAGTTTACCTTTGTCAATGTTGTGGGAATGAATGCCTTCATGATCGACATCTCGGATTGGTACGGCGAAGGAGCTGGCTTGAACGGAATCCAACTTTTCCAGGACGAAATGTACTCATACGCCATCAACGATTTCAACGAGCCCGACAACTGTGGCACCGCAACCTCTGGACGGTCCGAGTCCTCTTCAACTGGCCCGTGGCAGGTGACACCCTCGCAAGACAGTTCTTCGCAGTACCTTACCACCGTCTTGCAGGGACCGGAAATTTCTACTGACGCAGCCACCGTCACCTTCTACCCTGATATCAGACAGTCCGGCAACTATTCGGTAACCATCTACACACCTGGATGCCAAGGTGACGGTACCTGTGGTAGCCGTGGTCGTGTTAACGTCACAACACAGATGTCCCAAATTGAAGAAGACACAGGTACTATTCTTTGGCAAACAAACAACTATGACAAGTACGACGAGGTGTACAATGGACCCATCGAAATTCGAAGTGGATTCCGGCCCTCAGTCACACTGAGGCCTGCATCTGGACAAGGGCCCACTCCACTCACTGTCGTTGCCCAGAGGGTCCGTTTCACCCTTCTGAAGGCCACATCTGGCAATCTGAACGGTCTTTTCGAGTACACACCCGGCCAGCCACTCGCAGACATTGAACTCTCCGAATCCGTCATCAACCAAGCTGGTGCTAGCCTCGCCCCTCGTGAGAAGGCGGTCATCATGAGCGTTGCCTCAAGCAACGACAACCTGTATGTTGGAGGCAATTTTTCAACAACTGATGGTCGCAACAACATCTTCCTTGTGGGCAAAGACGCCGAGAACCCGAGTGCGTTATCAGGAAACGGATTGAACAGTCAAGTCATGACACTGGTCCCCAATGGCGGCACGCTTTATGTTGGTGGTAACTTTACCAACACCGATGACGGCCAGTCAACGGGACTGAACGGCGTAGCCTCCTATGCCAACAATCAGTGGAAGCCTCTCGGCGCCGGTGTTGAAGGCGTTGTCCTATACATTGTTCCCTTTTCACTCAATCTCACCGCCGATACCCCAGAGCAAGTCCTCGCTGTAAGCGGCTTCTTTGGTACTGTCAATGCTTTCGAGGGCAACCCTTCTGCCGCTGTAGATGGTCTTGCAATTTGGGTGCCGTCTCAGAGCAACTGGCTACACAACCTCAACTCGACATCTTTCTCAGCCTCTGGCAGACTGATGACTTATGCTGATGCCGGAGGTAATCGTTGGTTTGGCGGTTCCATTACCTCTGGCTTCCTCGGTGCAAGTGGTGCCGCTGAACTGAATAGTGCCGACGATGAACTGTCATTGCGTACGTTCCCCATCAACATCGAAGCCCAGCAACAGCAGACTAGTGTGCGCAAACGAGCCATCATGAATGGCGACGACCTGCGGACTACTGGAGTCCGCACCGGCTTTTTCTACAAGGAGAACGGCATGAACAAGACGATTTTGGCCGGACACTTCGCTACTGAGGGCTCCGACGGACAGAACATCACCAATGTCCTGGTCATTGACGGAAACGACTCCGACAAGGTCACTGGCTTCGTTGAGCAGGTCGACGCCAACTCTACATTCGCGGCTGTCGCTGTGAACAACAACACGCTCTTTGCCGGGGTGCGATCACTGGAACTGTACACAGTAGGACAGTTGCTGGTATCGTTGCTTATGACCTTTCATCGAATAGCTTCCCGAATGTACAGCCGCCAGCGCTTCGTGGATCCAGGGTCGTCGTCAACGCCATTGCTCCTCGACCGAAATCAGATGAAATCTATGTTGGAGGAAGCTTTCAGTCTGGGGGAGACTTTACCTGCCCTGGTCTGTGCCTGTGGAACAGCAAGGACAGTCAGTGGACTCGCCCAAGCAACAACCTGGAGGGCTTGGTCAATGCTTTGATTTGGACTTCAGATACGACACTACTGGTGGCGGGTAACCTGACCTTCGGTGAAAACAGAACGACCATCCTCTCTTTCGATCAATCGCAGAACCGGTTCACAGATATCTCTGGCGCCAATAGTCTGCCGGGCCCGGTGACCGCTCTCACTGTTGCCACCAATGACGGCAAAGAGCTCTGGGCTACTGGCAACAGCACTGATGGTACTACGTACCTCCAACGCTTCGATGGCAGCAAGTGGACGTCTGTTGACAACGCTCTGTTCGGAGCCAACACCGACATCCGCAGTATTCAGGTCCTGAGTTTGTCGAAGAACCACGCACAGTCGGACATTATAGATCAAAATCAGGACCTGTTGCTCATGGGGCAGATCAACATAACTGGCTTCGGTACTGCATCTGGTGCCTTGTTCAACGGCACTAACCTGGCTCCCTTCCTTCTTGCCACAACCGCACAAAACACTCCCGGAAGTTTGTCATCCATCTTTGTCGAGAACCCCAACATGTTCTTTGTACAGTCTAGTAAGTTGATCCCAGCCATAAGCTACGAAGACATAGTCCACTAATACCCTATCAGAGAAGCACCTTGCTGTTGGCTTCATCGTTCTCATCGCTCTCGCTATTGCTCTCGCACTCACCTTCCTCCTCGTTGTGATCGGCATCGTCATTGAATGGTATCGCAAGAAGGCACAGGGTTACTCCCCAGCCCCGCAGTCTTACCCTGATCGCCTAGGCAATGTAGGAAGGGTTCCACCGGAGCAGCTGTTCGGAACACTAAGTGGCCCACGAGCACCAGCGATATGAGGGGCCATACGCTCTTAGTGAACACGAAAGCACGGACGATCAAAACCCACGAGGTAGGAGAGCAATATCACAGACATGCATAACAACAAAGGCATAAGACATATGCCATTGATGTTTTGAGTCACTGTATCTCCGGGGTGTACTATACGGGAAGGCATGTGCTCATCTTTCCCGAAAGTCATATGGTAAGCCTTTCTACTAGTCTAGCACTGGACCAACTATGGGGCGAGACGAAGCAGGGCACAGGACCACAGAATGTTCATTCCCCAGGGATTGGCATGGTTGGTCTACATTTCTTTCGTGGCCTCTCAAGGCATTATATCTTTTTGTGTGTTTGATACCACTGGCGCGCTCTTAGCAGCCCAAAGCTTTTCTTATCTCTCATCTTTCTTTCATGTGTCTGTGCTTCATGAGCGTAATCATCTAGATGAGTTTTCTGAGCGATCGTAATGTATACTCCTAGTGAGTTTTGAAGAGCGAGCGATTTTCAGTATTGCGAGATTCCGGCGCGCTTGATGCGTACTGTAAATCAAGGGTGGAGTACATAAAGTATGTGGGTGGCTGGAACTAGTGCAATGCAGGGTGGAGTACATAGTAGTGTATCTATGGTCGAACTGGTAAATAGTATCTAGAGCCCTTCTCACCCTTCCGATTGCACTTGTTAACATGTTAGATGTCAGAAACCTAACCCATTCTAGACCAGACCCACCTGCCTGGAACAGCGCCTACACTGATAAGGAAGGAACAGGCTTATAAATAATAAATATGATGTTATGCACATCTGGCTAAGTGTGCACAAGTCAGGCATCAACATTAGCGTAGGCAACAACGACAATATAAAATCATCAGCTTCATGCCACTGATTTCCCCTTCGCAGCCACCATTGCAACTCATCCTCACGAGTTTACTGGCATCAAAACAATCATCACAACCGCCACTTCCCAACTGACCCACTCGAACTCTTCCCACCCAACATGTCACCCTCCAAGCCAACCATTGTTATCGTCCCGGGCTCCTTCTCCGCTTACGGCGCATACGACCCCTTCCTATCCCTCCTGCGCGCACAAGGCTTCACTGCGCTCGCCATCCAGCTCCCGTCGACGCAGAAACGCCACCCGCAGCCTCCCGCAACGCTGCAGGATGATGCTGCGCACGTGAGGGGCGTTGTCGAACGACTCGTTGCTGAAGGCGAAGGGAGCGAGGTCATAGTCGTGGCGCACAGTTACGGGGGCAGTGTTGCTACGGAAGCGCTGTCTGGATTGGGCGTTGGTGTGGGGGTGGAGGAGAAGAAGGGCGGGGTGAGGAGACTGGTGTTTTTGAGCGCCACAGCGCCCAAGGTGGGGGAGACGCAGATTTCGGCTATGAAGTTGGAGGCTGGTATAATTCCTGCAGAAGTTGTAAGTCAGTTCCTTACCTTTTTTGCAAATGCGAGACGAGAGTTCGCAGTTGATATACTATAGGGAGGATACATGCACACGGACCCCGTCATGATGGCCTCATTCATTTGCAACGATCTCCCCTACGCTCAAGCCTATGAACATGCACTCCAGGTCCCCCACCACTCTGCCATCTCCTTCCAGAGCGAGGTCACGCAGGCTAGCTATAAAGACATCCCTGTCAGTTATATCTTCTGTGAGAAGGATATGTTGATTAGTCCGCAGCATCAGCAGCGGTTTATTGATACGATTGAGGAGGTGAGCGGGAGTAAGGTCGATGTGAGGAGGATTGATTCGGGGCATTGTCCGAATTGGAGCAGGCCGGAGGAGTTGGCGCGGCTGATTGTTGGGGCTGCAGAGATTTAGAAGGGTTGAGATGACACAATGCGAAGCTTTATGTACAAGGTTAAGTAACTACTCGTGAGAAATAGCCTTCACTTCCACCTTCACCTTCACCTTTGCCACTAGTGCGCCCTCTTAAGATTTACTTTCTAGGTGTGCTCAGTCAAAAAGATTATAGTACGTCGTACTGTTGTGAATATTATGGATCAGGATTTGGTGGATGAGATAACAAAGGAAGCTATGAGGAAGGTCGCTTAGGAGAATGGTTGGGAGATTGTTTTTGAATATGCTGGCGCAGACACATCCGTGTAAAACTCTGATCCAAGCGAAAAACTGGTCTAGGCCTAAGAAAAGAAATCCAAGAATACCAAGACTTCTTCAGACCTGAAGGACAATAAAGCCGTTAGTATTATTGTACAAAAACGGAAGCCTGACGGGAAGTAGGCTGGCGACAAACAAAACGATCGAGCGTGCCGCTTACCTAAAGCAGTAGGGTATCAACCTATACAAGTAATACGCTGACTTAAATAAGCATCACACAAATCAAATCAGAACCTGGCGGTCAATCTGTTTTTTTGAAAACTCTGCCTGGAGTGAATAGCTTATATATAATTGAAAAAATCAAGATCAGAGTTGACCATATACACTAGCCCTGGCTCACCTAATATACTTTGCCTTCTCCTCCCACCGTCACTCCAGACTCACTCATTCCACTGCTAGTGCAAGTCGACAAGTGAAAGCTGTTTCTACTGCAGCTACTGACTATATATCCCTGCTTTGCCTGTCAGGCGAGATCTGCAACCAGATCTATGTACACCTGCTAGATTCCAACGAAGATACGTCGGGCAACCATGGAACCATCACAAGCGGACGCACTGGCAGCAAGATAATCATAAAGCAGCAGTGCAACTTGTGGAACATGGTATATTCCTGCAGGGACATACGCAACGAATTCGAACCGCTGCTCTACTCTCTAGACATGCTGAGCTTTACCAAGTCCGGCTTTCCCAAATAGTGGTCAAAATCTCTGCCAAACCATATCAAGTCGAGTATCACTCGTTTCCGATTTCTCAACTTCTATTCAGAGATTAGGTCTGACCTAGAGGGACTGAAAAGTTGGCCAAACGTTAAGGTGGTGGAGGCTGTGAATTATCTCCACCACTGCACGTGCTCCGGGCCCCGGTATTGGCACGAGGGAATATTGGATCGAGCCGCATATTCTGCTGGCAACTCATGGTACTGGATCCTTCAGATATAGGATTAGTAGCCGCAGAGCTTGACGCATTGGAAGTAGACAGGGGTCGTGTGCGGAGAGGAAGAAAACCGCTATTGGGAAGTCAGGAGCAGTTTGATGTTATGAGAGGAAAGAACTTTGAAAACAAACAAATTAGGAAACGGGCGCGTTCAGTATGGAGGGAAGCAAAACGGAATCCTCTGTCGTTGACCACTGTTACGCTTCCAGAGATACTGGCATTGAAGAAGTCTTCCCATCGTAGATGCTCGCGACGTTTTTTTAAAAAAAAATTGAAGAAATAAACCATGTAGGTCTGCATTCTGGGGACCAAATTCTCTCGTACGTAATCATCTTCGAGACTCATGGCACTTAAATGCAGGTCACTCAATCATACAAACGGCTTCGCTGACAGTAGTATTATAACGACTGGGTTGAAAAGAATGCTGGATAGCTACAGACACCACAAGACTAGAGCATCAGGTGCTGCATGATTGGGAGAGGATCAAGGAGTGCATGTTAATCAAGAAAGGAATGAGGAAGACGGATGCTTGAATTACTATGCAATATCATGATAGTCCTAGCCTGTAATCAAAAAATTTGTTGCCATCTCGCACAATATAAGAGTTTGCTAGTTTGTAGTGTTCGCGTGTGTCTTCCAATGTTTGTCCAAGTATAGGATAGTTTACTACTCACTCAACTTGGACTGTCAAATAACGCACTCACACCATGAGCTCATCGTTTTACAACTTGCAAATAAAAATCAGCTCATAATCAAACAGTGCAGACAACTGATTTTAGGCGAGTAAAAAGCAGATGCGAAACGCACAAGACTACCCTACCCTATGTTCAAGCTCAAACATTACAACCTCAGCTCAGCCAACAACATACTCAGGTAACTGTCCCTCTCCAGTCCCACTGTCCCCACTCGCTCTTCCATCAACTTTGCCATCGCCTTGGATATAACCTGCAACATCCCGCGCATCAGCCGGTCCCAGAAGGCGAATGCTTTGCTTGAGCTTCTCGGTCTTGATGTCTTTTTGGTGCTTCTTCCAAGCACCACGAGCACTCTTTGCTTTCTTCAACAAATTAAATTTGTGCGGCGCATCGTCCAGGCTCTCCTCAGCGCGCTGCTCGACTCTGCGTGACGATGGCGCCGATGTCAGGGGCGAACCGACGTTGTGAGAGCGCCGGCGTTGTTGTTGTGGAGTGTATAGTGGAGAAGGTGCTTGTTGTGCAGATGTGGCGAACGATGTCGTCGAATACGAAAATGAGCGTGGAGATGATGGTGCTCTGACGAACGAGTGGATGCGACTCTTGATGGCGGCAGTAGAAGCTCCCTGGGATTGTGGTCTCGATTGTGAGCTTTGCCAAGAGCTGCGGCGGGAGAAATCGAAGCGGAATGGCGAGGAGGCGGGGAAGTCGGGCCATGATGAGGCGGAGAGGGGTGAGGTGGGCGATCCGCTGGCTGTGTGTGGCCGGGGAGTTGAGGTGGGTGAGTTTCGTACCAGAGCGTGACCGCCCGGGAGGCGGAAGAGAGGTATCGCCAGTTGAAAAGGCGCTTCGGAGAGTGGCGAGTTCTCGGAAGACTGAAGTGGAAGTTGAAGTGTCGGTGAGGAAATGACCAGAG
Source organism: Ascochyta koolunga (assembly GCA_026119515.1). Taxonomy (NCBI): domain Eukaryota; kingdom Fungi; phylum Ascomycota; class Dothideomycetes; order Pleosporales; family Didymellaceae; genus Ascochyta; species Ascochyta koolunga. Next base: position 965,911 of record JANLCG010000002.1, on the reverse strand, counting down.
GCCTTTTTAGGTTGGCACTCTCTACGTAGTACTTTACGTGCCACGAGGTCCTTACCGTGCTGGACCATACCTTTCAGGCGCTTGTCGTTCTTCGACAATCGATCGATTTCAGACTCAGGAATATGTTGTTGCGAAGGCACTTCAGACATACTAGAGGGTTTTTGATGCCGCCCAGTATGCGAGTCTTTCTTTAAGTGATGACTGACCCACGAGCCCATCTTTTTGAGGTTTCTGTGCCGTTCAGATGACGAAGAGGGTATGGTTTGAGGATGTTGAGGGCCGTCTACTGGTGGAAAGACGCCTGAATCCTTTTTCCATGATAGCGGCCGAGGTGTGAGATCTTGATTGTTGGGTGGCGCCTTTGGTTTGAAAGCTTCTGCGGGATGAGTATGGCCATCCTGGTATTGATTCACAAGCACTTTATGATAGTCCTGTGCAAAACTTAAAGCTTGTGTCCTATTGCTGATCTCCGGATCCTCTGTGCTGGGAGGGCCGTCGAATGCTAAGATGCTCCCCTTTCTGAACGTCTTGAGCTCATGGCCTTGTAGGTCCAGGTAAGCATTGTTCTGGGGCTGCAAAGAATCTAAATACTGGGGGTGACTTCTTAACGCAATGCCCCGATCGTATGGCGACCCCAGACTAAACGAAGGGAGCGCTTTCCCTTTCATGACATCATCCGAGAGGGCAGAAGCAAGATCAAGGGGTGATGGAAAGTCTGCCCTGGGGAGAGCACTAGGAGCAGATTTGAAGATCTCTCCTGACAGGTCTTCACCACGTGTTTCATTCGGGTATTTGGGGCTAAGTGATGCGAGTGTACCGTTCGATCCTTGCCTCGCCAAGACAGTGGTCGACAATGACAAAGAAAGTCTGGAGGGGTTACGAGCTGGAATTCTTGGAGCTACCATGGTACGTTCATGTATGGGATGCAACGGCGTTTGTGGGAACGGCCCATTATTTAGCTGCCAGGAAGTGGAATCCAGCTGCATAGCTGCAATGTCCTCCGGTGGCTCGGGTATGATGGGAGAATAATGTCGAGCGGCGAAAAAAGTGTCGACTGAGTTTGGGAATCTTCGCCGTTGTCCCAGTTAGATGGTGGCTCCCACAAAGAAAACCCGGTACTTCGAAATTGAGATTGAATAGTCGTCACTGACGATGAGGATGGAGTCTTTGGTAGTTTTGGAATAGGCGGCAAAGGCTTTTCGGAAGCTACTTTGCATGGTATAGTACGAGTAGAGGATTTGAAGAACCGTACTGGTTGCCCCATACCCTGTAGTTGTGGAGAATATAGCATATTCTGCCTGTCCGGAGACGGTCTCTTTTGTGGGCTCATTCCTCGGCTTTCGCGAACGGCGTAGATGAAGAGTGAAGACGTGTTACCTTGGTTCCCTTCCAGAAATAACCTGACAAAGAGCTGCAGTGGACGCCATCGCACGTGGCTGAGTATACACACTCAATACCGGCATGTCGAATATGGAACAAAGGCCCAAAACAAACAGTTCTGTTATGTTGCATTACCGCACGCAGCTCGAACGCTACCTGACTGGTAAAACTCATCAAAATGACAGGTGCCCATCGAGATGCGTTTCAGGTATTATGAGTCCAGCCTCTTCATTGCTGAAGAATGAGGGCCGCCTCTGGTATGTATGAAAACCTGTGACCGTCGCGCAAACTGGAAGCGAGTAGGCGAAGGCATTTCTATCGACGCATGAACACGGTACCAAAAAGCACTCTTTCGAGATTTTGTGTGCTCATTTCCCGCTTTTTTTTCGCACACTTCTGAAGACGAAGAGGTTGGAGATGGCGTTCATGCAGGAACGCTCTCAGGGACAGTCGCCGCTTCCGGGAAATGGAGTAGGCGCGAGGTGGGGCTCGGCCCTCACCACCACGATCATCTCAACAAACTTGAGATCTCGGGCTCTTCGTTTGTTTGGAATTGAGGAGACGAACGACTATATCGTATGTAGAACCAAATGGTAACCCCGCATCTCAGTCTTACCAAACGTTCTTTGCATCAGGTTCAGTAATCCTTTTGCATAGAAACAACCAAGAAGTTCGACGCAGGGGCATGCGACAATTGTCGCACACATCTACTCATGAGTTCGTATCTATGTTGAGGCTACCTGGTCAATTTTTTCGAGTTTCGCAACAAGCTCTAGAACTTCCTCATCACATCATTCACCAGATCAGCACCGAATGTCGCACCCGCTCCGTAGACAGCCGCATTGCCAAATTTGTGAGCCAGCTTCCCTGCCCATTCGTGATGCTGCAATGATGATCAGCCCAAAATCTTCTTCGCTCCAGGCAGGCATGTTTTACCTTGGGGTTCTGAGGATGCGCAGGGTTATTAGGATCCTGTGCTTGCTGCGCAATCAACGCTGGGTTGAACTGCTGATTGCCATTGACGTATCGAGGGTCAATGTACTGAGACGGCTGGCCGTTGGGTTGCTAGATTCATTAGCAACTCTCAGTGGCTTTCCGGAGATGATTCAGTTCACTGGTAGCTGAGCTTGGATTGACTGCATCTGTGGGGGAGCTATGACACCCTGTGAAGCGAGGTATTGCAGCTCATTCTGAATGTTGTTGAGGGAGCGAGTGACGCCTGCCTGATCGTAACCCATCCTTGTTGTTTGGTGGATGTTCTCGGGCGTGAGATAGGGTGGTGTGAGACAAGCTTTCGTGATACTTGGCAATGATATTGGAGGGAGGGGATGTATTGTTGGCTTGCAACCGGTTCAAAGCGGGTAGATATGGTTACGTCACGCGCTAGTGAATTCGATCGATCATAGACCCATCTAGGTGGTATTGTAGAGCTTCACCAGTGCAATCGTGCTTATCGTTTGTAGTGTGTTTAGAACCAACGGCTCATCCATGCAACAAACACGTAGTATAACTTGTAGACTCTTCAAATTGGGTATATAACTTTTAAAAGCACCAGCCCGCAGCCCGCAGTTTTAAATTCACTTGGATGTCCTCTAAGTTTGTTAGAACGGAGAAACACTGCTTGATCAGTGGTCCCCTCGACCTCGACCTCGGCCTCTGCCTCCACGCTTGTTTCCTCTCCAGCCACCCCGTCCACCTCGTCCGCCACGGAATCCTCGTCCGTCGTCTCGTTCTCGCTCTTCCTCTTCCCTCTTCATCATCTCCCGCTCTCGCTCTACACGTTCTGCCTCAAGCTCCTCGGGGCTCTTCTCAATGCGTACCTCTGGCTTCTTGAGATCCGTAGGGAATCTTGGGTGTGCCCCGTCTTTGCACTGTGGTCCTGCAGGGCAGAAGCCACACAAGTAAAACGGACAAATTCTCTCTTTCTTATTGTGCTTGAGCGCGCAGTGTGGGCCAAGCGGGCAGAAGCCGCGGTCGTAGTGTGGACAGGATGGGCGCTTGGCCTCGGGGTCGATGTGGAGATACAGACAATCGTCGCCGTTCGAGCACGTTTGCGTTCGTGCGTAGTATGAACATTCAGGCATTCGTCGTAAGTTGTATTCGTGCAAGAACTCGCAGGTTTCGCCCTTTTTACAGAGGCCGCGCAGCCAATGTTTGCAGACTAGACTGTAGGCACCGTGTCAGCTTCTGTATCTCGACAGACGGCGCGGCTCAGAAAACACACTTGTTGTATGAAGACGAGACATGATGCTTGTCAGGACACCGACTACCTAGCGGGCAGTGCCCTTGTAGGTATGCTTTGCAGGATGGCCGGTCAGGGTTGAGGCCAAAGCGGTACTCTCGTCGCAAGAAGTCACTGAAGTTGAAGCTGTATTGAGCTTTGCCAGTCTCTTCAAGCTGCTGGTCGGGCGCTACCGGGGTCTGCACCTCCGTCATGGTAAAGAGCTGCGCGTGGAGTGGCTGCTAGCTTTGAGACTTCTTGATACAAGTCGTTCGACAGATTAGGCTAAGCTCGGGGGTGAAAGCTGGCAGACGGGGTTTGCCAGTACCGGTGCGAAGGCTGGTAAGATGGAAATACTGCAAGCTTATGCAAGTAGTCTAATATGCCGGTCGATCACTGTCGTGTCGCTGGACATCTTCGGGGAAGCGACGCGTTCACTAGCGCGCTCGCCAAGATCTGCACCTTGATTGAACGCTTGCCGCTTCACGTTCAATAGCCACCTGTACGTCTCCGTGATTGGATACTCAATACCTGGAGGTATGGTTCATCGAACGAATGGCCGACCGGAAGAGCATTGCTATTGGATGCTCGATACACGCTCCACGCGTGCAGAGAATCACGACGCTTCAGATACTAATTTCGACCCGCCTGCATAGTGAGCTTCAATAGCGGCAACTTCTCACGGTCTACCTGTGTGGCTGTTGGCATCTTCATTGAGCATGGGCCTGCATACGACACATCTCCATCTCAACCGGATCCATTGATCTGCGTTATTCTACATCCATCCGTGAGTAGGTAATCAACTTCACTCTGCAGCAAGATGCAAACACTGCGCAAGAGCTTTTGTGTACATTTTCTAGTATAGATGCATGTCTGAATCTACATATCCAGTTGTGGGGACCAAAAGGGATCAATTCGAGTATCCGTCACTCCGTTACCTTTCATGCTATCAAAAGGCTAGTTGAGAGCTAACGTTGAAAATGGCTTCAAAGATCCCAAAGCCACGACCGACACCAGCTGCGACGAAGAATGGGGATGTTAGAAATTACATTTTATCGGAAAATGAGGCTTCGATTGTGCCAGCTTCCTCCTTGGTCTTGAGTTTCGATGAGGAGAGTTTCGAATGCGACGCCAACTTTCGCAGCTCCACTGGAGACTCCGAAACATTTTAATCTTCCAGAGGCGGGACACGGTTCTCCGGCCTCTAGTGAGACTCAGCGGCTAGGCGACTGTTACGACTGTTAACTATCAGGGCTCATATATGATCAGCTAGCCCATTAGTTCTGGACATTAACCCGGCCCAAAAGCATATCGTCCACCATCACCCAATTCCAGTGGACACGCCTGTAGTGCACGAACGATCTCAGTGGTTGAAAAAGGTGGGCGTTCGCATATTTGGTCAAGCCCTTCCCTATTGCACCCCATAATAAGCAAACAGGAAGGTCAGAAACCTCAGCCATGCAACTATGGTCGTCTTCCCAATCTTCACCATATTTAAGTTCAGAATCTTGGCTGCTATTCGTCAGCCTCGTATTCTAACGCGCGACACCTAACACGCGGCTAAGCGGCAGCTAGCGGAAGCTTGACGACCGATCATGAGCGGAACCTTCTTCAATCATCCCCCACTCGATCACGACACCTACTTTTCCACACCACCATTAATTATGTACTGGAACGGCGTTTACTACCCCAATTGGCGCATCTATCGCGACCAGCCACCCGCAACCCTGAACTATAACGTTATCTCTCACGTCTTCTACGCCTTTGCCTGGTAAGTTACTTACTATAACAGGATTGTGGCTGTGCACTAGCTGACTACAGTCTCAGGGTCAAGGAAGATGGCACAGTATATGTATGGCTATGGCCACAGAGTAAAGACTCCTGCTAACAAGACTGCAGCTCAGCGACGAGTGGGCAGATGCTCAAATCGATGTTCCAGGTTACGAAGATGTTCCTGCTACCAAGGGCTGCTTAAACTCCCTGGCCGAACTGAAGAAGAAGTACACCAGGCTACGAGTGGTGCTTTCAGTCGGCGGTGGTGGTGAGGGCAGCAAACCTTTCGCTGGAGTCGCTCGAGATCCAGCGAAGCGCGATCAGTTTGCACGATCATCATTAGAGCTGGTTCAGCGATTCGGAATTGATGGAATTGACAGTAAGTTCGAATCCGAATCCAGCTCTCCAATTATCTAATGAAGTGCTAACAACATTCTCAGTCGATTGGGAGCACCCAGAAGACAGGAGTCAAGGTGATGACTACATTGCTCTGCTGGCGGCACTACGACAGTACCTACCTGGACCTCAATACACCTTGTCTTCGGCCCTCCCCGCTGGAGAGTGGGCCCTGCAACACATCAACTTGCACCAAGCCTCCTACTATCTGGATATGATCAATCTCATGGCCTACGACTACTCTGGGCCTTGGGTGAGCAAGTGCGGCCACCAAGCCCAGCTTTTCACGCCTCAATCTCCACATAGTGCAGAAGCTGCCATCTCCTGTCATTCTGCGGTCTCGTACATGATGCAGCAGGGAGTGCCAGCCAGCAAGATTATCATGGGTGTGCCGGCTTACGGCCGATCGTTCACTGGTACGCGCGGCGTGGGCCATTCGTTCTCTGGCCAGGCAGGAGAGGAGGGCACTTTTGAGTACCGAGATCTGCCTCGACCTGGTTCCAAAGAACAAGTCGATGAGCACATCGGTGCAGCCTACTGCATGGGCGGCGACGGCGGTTTTGTCACCTATGACAACCCTCAGACGGTCAAGATGAAAGCCAACTACGTGCGACAGAACGGACTAGGAGGTCTGTTCTACTGGACTGGCACCGGCGATGCGAGCTCCATCACAGAGAAAGACCGCAGTCTGGTATGGAACGGTTTTCTTGGCCTTTTCCCGCAGCAGTCTTGATTTGATCTATGCCTGATTTCACTTGAATCCACGAGCATTGCAGCCCTGTTTCCGGGGACTGGACCCAAACTCATAGCGTAGCATAGCGGCACCAACGTATCTATCTCACTACCTGACCTTCGACATGGCAACCGTTGTATCCTGGATGACGTCTGTTCTCACAAGAAGCTGGGGGCTAGCGGGAAGCTTGGACCCACATTCGCGCATACGCGAGGGTGGGATACCTGTACCCTGAGACGTGATAAGAAGCTCTGAACAACCTCACATTGCTGACTATTCTGCCTTAACGAAATTTAAGCCATTTTTTCGCTCTCCTATAGCACGCTCTGATCCATTCTCCTTTATATATTTGCAGCTGCGACGTAATTGGCTGCGGACCGCGAGTACGCGGCTCAATGCAGGCCTAACTGCACTTCATGTCACTGGATTCTGGTACTGCGCTTCAGGTTCGCGCACTGAAGCTTCGAGCAGCTGCTAATATATCTCCCAGCTGACTACGACCCAATCGGCCACTTAAACGCAATCTTCTCCCACCCCGCAACTCTCTCCTCCGTCTCGAGCACCTCCGAGGCGCTCCGCAGCTACCAAGATGACCTGGACGAGGACCTCACCGTCTTCGTCGCCTCCCAGTCCGCCTCCGATGCCGACAGCGTACAACGGATACAGGCCGCCAAGGGCGAGCTGGCGGACCTGTTCAAGAAGATCGAGAGCGTGCGCGAGCGGGCCATGCAGACAGAGCAGACCATCACCGACATGACATCAGAAATAAAGCGCCTGGATAGCACGAAGCGCAACCTCACACTGTCTATGACGGCCTTGAAAAGACTGCAGATGTTGACGACAGCATACGAGCAATTGCGGAGCCTTAGCAAGTCGCGCCAGTACCGAGAGTGCGCCCAGTTGCTGCAGGCTGTCATACAGTTGGTGGCACACTTCAAGAGCTACAGGTCGATAGACCAGATTGCCACGTTGAGTCGTAATGTAGCAGATGTACAGGGCGAGCTACTGGAGCAGGTGTGCGAGGACTTCGAGGTCACATTCGCAAAAGGCGACGTTGCGCAGCGGAAGGCTATGCTGGCTGAGGCATGTCTGGTCATCGATGCGCTTGGCGATCATGCTCGTACACGGCTTGTCAACTGGTACTGCAACACACAGCTGCGCGAGTACAGACAGGTGTTCCGTGGCAACGATGAGGTTCGTGCAATGCCAAAAGGAAAGATCAATATGCTTAGACTGATCGTGTACAGGCTGGCTCTTTAGACAACATCTCGAGGCGATATTCGTGGTTCAATCGCATGATGAAGACATACGATGTTGAGCATGCAGCGATTTTCCCGACCTACTGGCGAGTAAACGAAATGCTCGCGAACTCCTACTGCGAAGGCACAAGAGAAGACTTCAAGGCTATCTTGCAGCGGTCCATGAGGCGAGCTGATGGACAGACACTGGATGTCGACCTACTGCTCTCGTGTCTCCAAGAGACTCTCAACTTCGAACACAGTCTGGAGCGGCGGTTCTCGAACGAATCTCGGTCATCCATAGACACCATTGTGTCCAAAGACGAGCGTCCTCATGGGTTCAGTCAAGCCATCTCCGAGGCTTTCGAACCCTACATGAGCTTGTGGGTTGAGTCCCAGGATAAACAGTTGGCAACGTTGATACCGAAGTACCGTCAGCAGCCACTTTGGAATCCGGAAGAAGATTTTTCGCCCCAAGCTGTTATACCGTCGTCGACAGAGCTCTTCCACTTCTACCGTCTCACCCTTGGGCAGTGTGCTAAGCTGTCCACTGGCAGCAGATTGGCAGAGCTTTCCGCAACCTTTGCGAAGTACCTAGATCAGTACGGACAACAAGTACTATACTACTTCCTCAGTGAAAGGCCCGGCGCACAAGGGCCTTCTGTGGAGGAGGCCATCCTCATTCTTAATACCGCGGACTACTGTTATGCCACCTGCAATCAGCTAGAAGAGAAAATCAGAGGGCGTATTGACGAAGAGCTGAAAGAAAAGGTGGATTTGCAGAGCCAGGCAGATGCTTTCATGGGTATCGCCAGTGCGACCGTTCGTGTGCTTGTCAGAAAGGTCGAGATAGCGTGCGAACCGACATGGAGAGAAATGCGCAACACGCCTTGGAGCAAACTCAAGAGTGTAGGTGATCAGAGCACCTATGTCGCAGAGCTCTTGCGTCATGTTAAGGAAACCTCAGCCGACATACTCAAGTCGCTTCATAAGCAACAGTATGCCCGAGCGTTCTGCGACAATCTAGTTGATCTTATGGCCAACGCATATATCGCAAACATTATACAGAGCAAGCCCATCTCCGAAGTCGGTGCTGAGCAGATGCTTCTAGACTCTTATGTTTTGAAGAAAGGCTTTACAGAGCTTCCCATTCTCAATGAAGAAGCCGGAACCGCTCCACCAGCCAGGTAAGCCAACCACATTCCCGAAAACCAGTAACTGCTAACATCATACAGCTTTGTTAAACGTGTCAATCAGGCCATGTCCCGAATTGACCCCCTCCTCAAAACCCTCCAAGTCCGCCCCTCCCCACCCGAAGCTCTCGTACAAGCATATCTCATTCATATCGCCGACAAATCTGACACCAATTTCCGCAAGATCATGGATCTAAAAGGCATTCGCAAAGCCGAACAAACGCAACTGCTGGATCTATTCGCAGCGTTCAAAGCCTCGCCTTCGCACTCGGAACTTGTCGAGAACTCACCCTTCCTAACTCCGATACAGCTCCAGGCCCCATCTTCGACTGGTAGTATTGGCAGCAATGTAGGCAGTGTGATGGGAAATATGGGCTCACAAAGTCTGGCAAGCGGGAGGTTTGACCCTGCGGGGCTAGGCAACATGCTGGTCAATGCTGCGAGGGATGGGGTGGATCGGTTTGGAAGCCCGGCGCCCGGGACGCAGCAAAATACCGAAGGGGTAGATGCGAAGGCGAATCTTAATGATAATCTAAAGAACATTGGAAAGTTCTTCAGGAGGGATGTTGGTGGGTTTAGGGGGTTTGGAAAGAGTGAAGGGTAGTGAAAAGAGGAAGCATTCAGATTGCGAACCACAACTGCAAGCATGCCATCGAGCACGTGGCCGCACGATTCCGGTCTCGTATGAAAGGCAATTACAAGACGCTGCACATGAAGAAGTCAGCCAACCTGGAAGTTTGCTCACCAGCACGAGATCTCATTCACTCCCATATCAGTATGCGTGAGATCCTACATATCCATTCTTCAGACCACTCTAACTTCAACCATTGACCACTATCGCTTTCAACTAACAGCACCCATCTGATTCACCATGTCCGCGTCATCTAACGGTAAGAACGATACTCCAAACAAAGATAACCAGCCCGAGCAAGACTCCAAGCAAGACTTCACTTACAGGCCCCCAAACGCACCCGGTCAAGCTGTGACGCCGCAATTGGGTTCCGAGATATTTACTGGACGATATCGTGCTCTGGTGGGGGTTTTAGAGGGAAGTTTGGATAGAAAAGGCAAAGAGGAGGAGGAGAAAGGTGAGAAGGGAGAAGGGGAGGCTGTTAAGAAGGAAAAAGGGAAGGATAGTAAGGAGGAAGAAGCGAAAGATTGATTACGTAGTTTTAAGATGTTCGCAGCGTTGCAGCGCTCTCATACGGGGGTTTTACCGTTATTTGTGAGAGCCAAGCATAGCTCGAAGAGCATGGTGGTTTGGTTCGGGTTGGGTGAACGGTGAGATAGATACGACGTCGAAGGTCTTAGGTAGGTTAGCTGCACTATCTATAAACAACCTAAATGAACACCGGTTGGTATAAGATCGCGACAAGGCGTTTCCTACCGAGGATAAACTCTGCACATCTTGTCTATAAGCGATTAGCCTTTAGGACGATCGTGTTGCCGAAGATACCGACTGATCCCTACTGAGCCACATTGGCGCCTAGAGGATTCATGATGCTTGCCAGACTGAAGGAACGGATTTGTGGTAAATAGGGAAAAGTCGGTATGTAAATAACGACACTGTCAAAGGATGGGCATGTAATTGCAAACAACCGATGTGGTTGGCATGGATGCTCTTCCAGGCCGCATGTACCATGTGCAATATTTGGATGCAACAACTGCCGGCGAGCAAAGGAAAGAAGATAGTGGCTTGTCCAAACGCGAGTTCTGACCAAGTGGGCCCTGAGGCTGTTTTTTTTTCAGACTTCTCTTCGTCTCTACAAGGGCAATGGAACGAAAGTACCGCCCACACATCTCCGCTGTTCATGCAACCAACTTTCCTCAAAAGTCATCGACCACGATACCAGGAAAATAGTGGCAGCTACGAAACGGAATATCTACCAGGGCGGCAAAGTGCCTGCTCAGCCTAAAATAGACGGCGAATACTGGGAAAACGACAAGGAGAAGGAGTTTGCGCAGTGCATCTTTCGCGTCTTTCGCTCCGAGACAGAAAGTTATCCAGGAAACAAACACCCGTCTGGTTGGTAGGTTGCAGTACCGACTCACTTTATCCACTCCTCTCAGGAAACCTCCTGGCATATACAGCACTGGAAATGACGATGGTCGACCCTTCCTACCACGGTATGGGAGCTGGCAGGCTGTTGGTGAGATGGGGTCTTGCCCAGGCCAACGAGCTGGGCGTAGATGTAAGATTTCCACTACAGTCGAATGAAGATCCTCAGCTGACCAGAGACAGGCTGTTGTTGAAGGGTCAGATCAGGATCGAAGACTGTATGTATCAGAGGGTTTTGATGGACCCCGTTATGTGGTTTCTGTCCCTGAGAAGTTTGCGGCAAGGCGCAAGCAAACGTACTGGTGGATGAGATGGCTGGCTCAGGGAAGGGTAACAGCTCCGCGATTAACTATGTAGAATTCAATAGCTTTGTGATCACTCGTCGTTCTTGCAAAGGTAGGTGACAGTGAGCGACAGCATCGTTTCTTATCTAAGCGCTGGCAGAGAGTATGAGACGACTGGACGAGACCTAGTAGGTAAGTAATGGCGGAGAGATAGTGTGACTGTAAGAAACGTTTAGGTCTAGCAGTTCTTGGTTTTGCTATAATAACGTCTAGAAGTCCCTGAGCAGTATGTTAGCCAAAGTATAAAGTAACTGAGAAGATCTGCAGTCTTCTTAATATTGGTAGTGTAATAATATTGCTTGTGAAAACTACGCTGAGTACCTCCTCAAGTTGAGAAATACACGCCTGTAACGTTATCTTCCTACAGCATAAGAGGGATGTTTGAGCGGTCTTCAGAGTTTCTCGTTAACATGAACTCCTCCCAATATCGATCTTCTTCGTGATAGCCAAAGACAAAATTTCTCCCCCACTTTCCCGGCTCGATCTATATCCGCACCCACGGGAACGCGTCCACGGGCCGGTCAGGTGTTCAAGAACTTGCGTTCGTCGCTCTGCCGTTGTTCCAGTGGCCATGCAAATCTAGTTCCTCGCTACGCACGTCCACCTCGAGCCTTGATCCCGCAAATCACCCATCTTGCCGTCGGTACATTTGCAAATTTCCACCAGCCAACACATCCCCGGGAAAAAGAGCGGATCATGTCAGCAAATGGATTTTGCCATTCGTGGATACGGCTTGGATGCCTGGACCGCGCTGCAGGCCTCGATGTGCAAGTACCCCGGCCTGTGACATAGGAAGCATGCAGGGTCCCTCAATTCCGCGGCCCCAGTTCCTGTTCTTCGTGAAACCCCGGTTGCCAAGATCTTCCTTGGGGGTTTGCTTTGCGAGCGTAAAAGTCCACCGGGTGTTTGCGGCGTGCCATGTGTGACCCTCGTCGTGCTGGGATTGCACCGAGTTTGATGCCGGGTACCTACATACTGCGATGCTCTAGGAACCAGCTCACGATCGTCCTTCGAGAATATCGATCGAGGCCGAATCCGTTGAGGCTGCAGGAGTGGAAATGCATTGCATGTAGGCCTAGCCGGGCGTAAGGCACACGGCATCTGTATCGAATCGAAAAGAGGAGGTGTGTCCACTCAGCATCATGCTCTGGCGCGGCAGAACTGAGAAGTAGTTAATTATACCCGTTATGGCATAGTCGGGTGCTGTCAGCACGACAGGAAGCACCCCTGCAATTCTAGGTGAGCAAGTCGAGACGGGAAGCTCGATGAAGGCCTTACGCCGATTTTAACTGGAAGCGGCAGCGCTCGTTCCTGCGTCAGCTTTTGGTGCGATTTGAACATCTTGGAGGCTGTATGTGCCAAGCAGCGTGGGACTGCGATGCAGGCTGAACGCAACGGGCCAAGGTAGCTGCATACCCAGTCCGCTGTCACAGGTATTCCTGGGCACGATTGAAGAGGCGAGGTGGCATGATGTTGACTCGTAAGTGGGAAAGAAGACACGCTGGGACTGTAAATTGAGCATGTTTTGGTTGATGGTCTTATGATTTTTGGATGTCTAATACCTGCTTAGGATTTCTATAGACGAGGAAAACAACGAGCACACGCTCTTTTGACGCTAGTCGCAAAAAGGGATTTGTAGACGTCTTCGGTCTGATAAAAAGAAATTGGTTCTGAAGGGTGGCCAAAGCCATGTACAGGAATGTAGTACAGTAGAAGCGAAAACGAAGCAGCTACTCAGGTCAAACACTTTGGTCCTTCGTACTGCTTGTTCGGTTGCGCGGTCACACATTTTTGTGGAGTTTCTAGCCTTGTAATGCAGCAAAGTGCCTCCACCGTGATGATGTCTTCAATGTCATAGAGTTCGTGTGCGGCGAGATATTTGGGATGAGACCACGACCCTCGTCGACTAGCAGCTTGAACTTTTGTTTGGCTCAAGCGACGGGGACCTCGCCTGGTACATGATGTCTGCTCTTCGCAGTTGTGTAGTTGTGGTCTGGTCGCTTTATGAGCATCTCTAGTCCTGAATGATGCGCCGTTTTGACGAGTGTGGTGATATTCCCACTATATGGGCCTGAGACCCGAGTATTTCAATCATTCTTCGTTCATATCTTTGCATCGAAATCCGGAGGGTGCAAACCCAGTCCGCCTCTTGCGTGTGTGCTTCGTGGATCCCAATCAACGCGTGGATAGGTTGCGATCGTGCCTTGTGAGAATGGTCGTGGTGTCGAGTAGCTCTGGGTTGGGCTCCTGTACGGCCTCTCAGTCTCATTCTGAAAGTAAGAGGATGCGCCGTCGTGATGATCCGAAATGCCCGGGCTAGTGAAAGTATGCGTAGGTGATTGTAGGCCTGTCTGTTCGAACTTGCGCAGCTCGTAATTCTTGGGGGTTTCCTGGTAGTATTTGGCGTCCAGAGAGACAAACTCCCGGTTCTTGCTGAACTTGGATTTAAAGAATTCCATCCATCCAGTTATCATGGTCCATCGAAGGAGTAAGAAAAAGACCTGCAGTCCAGCAATAGACAGCATCATCAATATCGCAATGACTGTCGATTGGTTAATCGCCAGCTCTTGGCCGTATTTCAGGCAAGGCTCCGGATTGAGAGGCGATTTGATGAGGCACTGCAAGTAAGGCTGTAGTTCTTCGAGGTCGTCAAGTGCGTGCGTCTGGAGTGAGTTGAGCCAGATGAATACAATTGAGAAGAAGATGACATCGACAAGAATAAAGATGACAATGGTGATGCCTCTCCATTGGAGCCATAGTACCTTTCGCACACGTCGGTACACAGCTCGAGCAGACCTTGTCTGGACGCTGTTGGTGTACGAAGGCAGGCCTGCGCTGCTGTGAGTCTCAGTCTTCTCATCGCTCCACATATTCTGCAAGTAGACTTTTATGCAGTAAACAAAACTAAAATTCTTGTCAACGACATCCTGAAGAGAAAATTTTCCGAGTACGTACGTTGAAAGCTGAATCACCATGGCGCCGCCAGAAATTGCTAAGAGAGGGCCCCAGAAGTCCTTCATGGAGTGCTCGGAGTTGACGTGACAGACATCGCCGAAGCGAAATGAGACGCCCGTGATGGTGATGGTAATCGTGAAGAATGTTGCAGCGACGGTCCATCCCAGCCCCTGTGCCCAGTAGAAGAATTTCTTACCCGGCGTTACATCCCAGCAGATCTGTAGGTGCATGGACAATGCGCGAATGAAAATCCACACAGCGATCGACATGCCTCCTGAGATCAGGAAAGCACCAGAAAAAGCACAGGTCAGGCTTGAGTACATATCGTTAGGTGTGATCTTGTCATAACATTGGTCCGGTTCTGCCCCAAAAGGTATGACGAAGCCGAGCTGTTATTTGTCAGTGAGTGTTATATGCTCCTCATCAGAGCTACTCACAGCCATAAACATCGCAGCGACAATCAAGCAGTAGCTCAGATAGTGTCGACGAGTCTTTTCAGCAGGGAGAACCAAGAAGGTTATCATTAGGAAGACGAGACAGATGAGGCCAGCCACATTCAAGGCCTCTGCTGCTCGGTACCATGTGTTGAATTCTGAGAAGAGGTCAGCAAAATCCGATTGATTAGAAGAACCAGCAGTGCTCACCTGGAGGGTATAAATAATCTGTCAGTGGGCATGGTAAGCAGCAGACCAAGCCTTTTTTTTCTTCTGTCAACCGGCGCACAGAAACGCCCAGCGACAACTGCAGATGTCAGTGAGGCTCTCCCTAGATTTCTAGGCAATACATACAGCCGTCCAGACCAAACTGGGCCAGATCATAGAAAGGCGGAGGGCAGAATCCTCGGAGTGGATCTGCTAACGATGCTAGAGTTGCGTTGTCCATTTTGGCTGCTATTGGGATCGGAAAAGCTGTTGACATGTACACTTTGTCTACTAGAAGATAGGTACAAGCGACATGGAGGGTCCTCTAGTCTTTAACACGCTCAGCTCAAGTTATGTATCTATTCAGTCGAATTGTTAAAGTTGGAGGAACTGTCCGGCTGGTGCGCTTCCCGGCGTTGATGGAGGGTTTAATTGGATGGTTTATCGTTTGGGTTGGTGATTGTGATGTTGCTGGCTGATGCGGAAGGACTCAGCTTTCTCTAGGTTCAAAAGAATGTCGCAGAACAGAAACAGAGCGTAGTAGTGACGTCGAATTCGGTATTCCAAACACTGGACACTGGACGTGTGTCAGGCAGTCGAAAGGAAAATGACAGGATATTGTCGGTATTAGAAGTGAACGAGGCTCAGGGCAAGAGAAAGGAGTGACAGGATGCTACACACACAGTGAAGTATGAAGAATTGTTGCGACACAAAAAAAGGGTGGCTGCAGAAGCCCAAGAAGAAGTCTCGAAGACGGCTCCTCCTTGGTTGGGGCCGTCGGCTGGATGGTCGTTGATCCATTGATGGGGCAGAGCTGTAATCCCTGCAGATGCGTGTGCCCTAAAGCTATAATCCCTGGAGAGCTAAAAAGGCCAAGCACCAGGAACGCATGGATGACAAGGGTTTCGCAGGGGCGTCCAAGTTGGGGTCCAGGAACAGGTCTTGTGCAGGCGTTGGCACTGGCCAGAAGAATACGGATGATAGTATGTTGTCTGACGGTACTGCTAAACCGACCCTTGTGATTCGCGACGGGGTGGAAGGTTGTTGCACTCGATACCCATAAACAAAAGCATTGGTTCTGCTTGCGGGCGGCCATGAGGCGCGCTTCGATACGGCGTATGCACAGCGGCAGACGCGTAGCTGCCAGACCGGAGTAGCGTTGAATGCGGTGCTTGGAATTATGCAGTGATATAGTAATGGGTACTTGGGTCGCTCTCAGCTGCATGTTGGGAACAGCTTCAATCGTCTGACGAAATTGCTGCACGGCTGTCATAGGCGCCCCAGGCCAAGGAGAGACGTTTGAGGCCTTGCGGAACATCTGCTGGAAAGCCAGGGCGCTGTAGTCGCCCCTTTGTCCACGCTGAGAGGTGTTGCAGCTTCTCGTTGCTGAGTGGTTGAATTGTTTTTGTCAAGCGAACGACAATCCCCAACTCAGCTCCCAATGACAGTCATGGATCTGCACCCGAGCCGCTACCCACACCGGCGTTCTCCGACTGGACTGGCAAAAGAGAGTCCAGCACGGAATGGTCCAGCGGTAGGTAACAGCGTGTTGGCAACTGTCACTGGTGCCCACCAGGCGTCGTGGCGCAGCGTCATCGGCCATGCAGTACTCCACTTGGAGGAGCTGAACTTCTGGCCCGGGTAAACGCGCGACAGACAGTCAGGATAGCCTTAGTGTTATTGAGCAAGACATGGTGTCGCGTGGGATGTGAGGATCCTACGCGGACGGTCGTGTGAGAGGACTGATTTAGCCTGTTTGAATACGGACTAGTCAAACTCATTCGTAGCCCACCTTCCAGCCTGGCCAAAAATGCCTTCCTGCGGCTCCACAACGAGCGAAGTCGCCATCATCATCCGGCTTCAGGCATGCAATCCTTGCTGCCTCCATAAGATATCGAGTCTACATTCCATCGTCTGTGGAACATGTCACTGTGTCGACCGGCTCAGCCGGTAGATTCAAGGTTCGAAAAGACGTAATCCCAGACACTCCACAACTCACCCGGTATCCCAAATGTCTCCTTGGCTTTACGACGC
This sequence comes from Ascochyta koolunga, assembly GCA_026119515.1. Lineage (NCBI taxonomy): Eukaryota > Fungi > Ascomycota > Dothideomycetes > Pleosporales > Didymellaceae > Ascochyta > Ascochyta koolunga. Next base: position 948,944 of record JANLCG010000002.1, on the reverse strand, counting down.
GTGGAGTAGCGTTTCCGATGGCTAGGCGTGCATGCAGATAAGCCGTTTTTTCTTTCGCTTACACTTGTAGCAATCTGCGTTCCATCGAGCTCTGCAATCCCACAGGATGCAATATTGATCAAGAGCTTCAAACTCTGGTCAGTCTTCAGACGATTATGAACGCTTTGAGGTCAGTATACCGTCGTCTGCCGTACCTCACTAGTATACTTTCAGGCTCCATGTACGCAGGTCCACTTCACCAAGTGAAACATGGATGGAAACATAGCCGTCATTCATCTGTGATTGGGCTTCGTCAGCTTCGTTGTCGAACTAGCGACACATCCGTGCAGCCCAACAACGGCTCTGCATCTGCACGGAGAGGTCTCCGGCTGTCAAGAGAATGGGCTATCGGGCGTCTATTCGGATGCGGTTACGCTTCAATCATCGGACCTCTTTCCACATCACAGCAAGGCTTCGCTTACGGAAAGAGAAGGCACGATCTTCAGGCATTAGGCGTTTCTCTCCCTGCATCTGTCACGAGGTGGAGAGTCAAGGACGTCTCGACAGCCATGAGGTGATCGTCTTGCTTGCGGTCTGGTGGTCGCTGCACAATCAAGATGACTGTTGGAAGCGGCCTTCACATGGCGACCTCGTTGAGATTTCAAGGGCTGCGGCGTATCTAGGTGTTGCATCGCTGCGAATGCACAGAAATAGGTATCAATTATCGAGTTTGGGCCTTGGAATGTATTCAGACCCCTCACGTTACCCCCGCACTCCCATTCACTTTAACTTTCCGTGCTGTCCCCTTGATCCATCAGAGGGCAGTGCTGACACAAGCTCATGCTATTTCGCACAACCTTTAGACCTCTTCAAAACTCTGTTTCCGTGACTTGTGGCTGCTTTATTGAATCAACCTCCAGTACGGGCAGATGTTCAATGAGAGCCACTTACAGTCTACGCTTCTGGAGTCAGTTTAGACCGAGCAGCCTCCGTGCTAGATGGTCTTGGTACTCTGCTCATGCGGCTTTTTCCAGGTGGACGGTAACGCCACTAGCTGGAACACCGATTTGCACGGCCATCGTTGCCATCTTGTCGGCTGGTGTCACAGAACATTGCCCGCACGATCAGGACCTGGTCGATATCTACTTCGGTAGACTGCCGACCCCGCTCCATGGCTCTCAAATTTCCATGTACGTTCAGGTCACTCAACAGCTCTGATTACCCATCAGCCTGCCATCTTCCGTTCCGACTCTGGATGAGTACGAGAGAAGGTTGTCGGCCCGTACGGCCCTTTATCGCAAGCCACTGGATGCATGGTCCACCTAAGGCTAACACGCACACATGCACAAAGTCGTGCAAGCTAACTGTCCACCTACACGCAACATGTTCACCTTGAGGAGCTGTTCAGGCGTTGTCCGAAAACTGCGGCCGGCTGTCGATACGTTGAACGTACATTCGAGTGGTAGCAAATCATCACCGCCAGTACAAATCTGAGATCGCCAGTAGATGGTTACCACTTACCACAGTCTCGGCACCAATTTCCACACCAACGTCGCCAATGTTCCTTGATAGTTCTAGAAGGCTGGCTGCTTTACGTCCATACCCATCGTCCCGTCTCCTGTCATTTCCAGTTACGAACCTCGCCGTTATGAGCTTGACATGTACGCCAACTAGTGCGTAATTCGCTTCGCATATCAGCTTACCTAAACGAGTGTTTTTGACATGCACAATCTGACAGCGTAAGCCACTTGATTCCACACTGGAACAAAGAGCATGTCATGAATATCACTTCGTGCAGCAAGCTCGCCCTGCCACAGGAGTCGACAAGACGCTATCGTAATCACATCTCGTGTCGCCATGTTTTTGCTCGATCCTGAAGGACGCCAGGACGCAGGAACGTTGTGCATTCAGGCAGCCACTGCGTCTCGGTGGCGCATCAGTGCGTCTGCCCGATTTGGCACTCACTCCGCACGGGGATACACGCCCGACCCGCGCCGGCATAGTTCGGCTCTTCAGCATCGTTGCACATCAGCCTTACCAACAAACCGCACCGAAGCGAAAGCGGGAAACCACTCGAGAACGACCTCATGCCTGCCAGATCAAGAACTACCGCACGACAGTGCCAGTTGCGTCTAGTTGTATGCTCAACGTCGAACACGATGCGCAAGTCTAGGAACGCGGAACCCTGAAACTTAGGTCCATCCGGGCACCTAGCTCAGGCAGCTTTCTGTTTCAACTCCGCGCCTGCACTGTCCTGGTCGTGGGGCGCGAATCGCAATCATTTCAACCAAACGACGTCAAGACTAGTCTACCAAGGGACTGGGCGTACCGCGGCCGACACGTGAGCGTCCGTGTTAGTTTCCTCAAAAAGGGACGTTCCGTGTCAGGAAGCCTTATTTTGGCGCGGTTGAGAAGATCAGCACGACGGCAGCGTGGATGCGACTCAGTGAGCATGCTGTCGCTGATTTTGCTGTACTCGGTCCCGCCAGCGAGTTGTTGTTGGCGCAGCAGTAGTAGTCAAGCCTGACGGTACTAGCCGCGGTGACAACAAAGGCATTGTGTGACGTCTGCATCGCGTGGAATATTGTTCCCGGGGAAGAGCTAGAAAGTGACGGCGAACGATAGTCTCGGTCAGGGTGCGGTCTATCCGAATCTCACAGCAGCACGTCCGCATCGGTTCTCTCTGCACTCTGAACTATCTTCGAGCGACATACACAATCACGCAAACCGCACTTCGCCATCACCAAGTCCCCGAAAACATGCCCTTGCGCACTTATACAGTGCAACCTCTTCCATTGCAGAAAACTCTAATACAAGCTCTACGCTTTCCATCTCACAAAAAGAAGAGACACCCAGACCACCTTGGCAGAAGCACCACAACCCTTCACATACCCAGCTCTCCAAGCCCACCCAATCCCCTTATCTCCACACAGCCCCGTAAACGAGTCGAAAGCAGGTAAGACGCACGAAGGGATAACAGGAGTAGGAGTAGGCGAAGAGGTCTTGGTTTGCTCGTCCGGTTGGTTGGTTGACTGGGTATCGCGAAGGAGGGGTGTGGGGTTTAGTATCCCGTATCCCGTATCCAGTAGGTAGGAAGAAAAGTGACAGTGGGAAAGAGGGAGGAAGGCCAGAAGAGCCATAAGTTCGGACAAGCAATTCATTTAATCGTCAACTACGTAATTCCGTTTCCAAGAAAAGAAGGGAGAAGTGAACATGGACATCAACACAAGATATCATGGCGAAGAAATTTGCGCGACATCTTCTCCCTCTCCCCCTGTCTCTCTACCGCTCACTCCATTCAATGACTAACCACAGCATCGACATCGCTCCTCCCACTCGGCACGACAAACCGATTAAACCACTGTAACACCCTCGCCTGCTCGCTCGCTCTTGCTTGCGCCGCAGCAGCAGAACCACCAGGGCGCGGCACAAAGGAGAAGTTAGGAGACTTCTTGCCGATGTGGTTTTCCTTGGCTGCACTGATAGTAGCCTCAAGGCCAGGGAGCGCCTCGTCAGAGCCGCTCTGGAACGCGGGGTCCCATGACGAGGAGCGAATGTCGGCATACGGGTCTACGACGCCTACGTCATCGACAACCTTGCCTGGCCGTTTGGCTTGAGGATTCAGCATGTCCAGCGGGTCGAGCGTGCCTGCTGCGCCTAGGATGGCGGAGAGCTTGGGGTTCAGGCCGGGGCTGACGGAGGAGTCGTCGAGTTGGTTGTAGCGGGAGGCAGCTTGCGAGGGCGTGAGAGGCAGGTTGTCTGCAAAGTTTCTGGCACCGCCCTGCGGCAGTTGGTTGTAAGGGTCGAGGGTCCCTGTGCCACCGAGGATGCCGCTGAGATCAATTTTCTGCGCGTCGTCGAGATCGGGTCCAACGGATTGTGTTCCAGGGATCCCAGCTTGTCTCTTGCCGTGGCACTTCGAGCGTTTTTGCACAGCGGTGTGCACAGAGCCGGGTGCCCCCTCCGATGCATCGCTCGAATCTTTGAAGTCAGCTTGAAGTCTAGAAGCTAGGTTATCCATATCGTTGTGGTTGATAGGGGCCGTAGAATCGTGGATGAGTCCATGAAGCTCTTGTTGCTTGAACTCATCCCGCTCGCCTAAAAAAGACTCCCGTTGCTGGAATTCCTCGGTAGCACGGCGTGTAAGGGGTGAGTCGATAGGCAAAGTCTTAACGAGCCGACGTCTTGTGAGCCCAGAGTCGAACGCTAGTGGGACCTTTGGTACAGCATCACCGATGGTCGAGGCGACCTCACCAATGCCGGGAACAGCAGACACAGCGCCCGTGACAGGCGATGCAGCCGCACCAACATTGGGCAGGGCAGCCGCTAGGTCAGATACCGCAGGTAAGATACTCGCGACATTAGGCGAAGCAGGAAGATCCGGGACGATACTACCAAGCTCAGGTTTTACAGGTGTGGCAGGTAGAATATCCGCGATATCAGGCACAACAGGTAACGAAGGTACAATACCACCGCCACCAAACACACCAGGAAAGACCGGCACCGATAGAGACGCAGGGAGGATAGAAGCAACAGGCGGAGGCACGGTCGCGCCTACACTGGGCAATCTAACCAACAACGCGGTGATGAGGGAGAGAAGAGACTTGATTAAGCTCAAGGTAACACCCAAGCTAACCGGAGCATCAGCACTTGCGGCCTGAGCGGCCATCATCTCGCGCTTTAGCGGAGGAACCTTCCCGGGGACTTGGAAGGGGAGCTTGGGGATGACGGGTACAACAGGGACGGCTGGTACAACAGGGACGGCGGATACAACAGGGACGGCGGAGATGGCTGTTGCTGCGGAAACGCCAGAAGGAATGATGCCTTGGAGTGTCGGTACTGCAGGGACTTCAGACACGGACAGCGTGGGGATGGGCAGCGCATCTGTTGAAAGAGCTGGAACAACTGGGACAGCTGGGACAGCATCAGTTGGAAGGACTGGGAGCGCACTAGTCGGCACCGCCGACAGGGCATCAGTCAATGTACCTGGAAGCACAAGGGGCTCAGTGGGGAACCCAGCACCAAAAGCATCAGCCGGCAGCACAGGAGCGGAAGGCTCACTTGGCAGCTCGAGCGGCGCACCGACATCCTCAAAGCCTTCGGGAACAGGCACATCAAGGAAATTCGTGGGAAGTGCAGCAATCGGATCAGTCGGGTCATTCGGCAAGTCAAGTGGAACGCCCAATTCATCTAGTTCAGGGACGGGGATGTTGAGCACATCGTCTGGGATGGGAAAATCCGCAAAATTAGTTGCGACCTCAGTTGGGAGCGGAGAAGCTATCAGGTCGAACGGCGTACCAAGATCCTCGAAGCCCTCGGGGACAGGCACATCAAGGAAATTCGTCGGGAGCGGAATATCCCCAAGCTCTGTAGCAAGCGCAGGAAGGCCAGCAGCAGGATTAGCTGGCAGATCAAGTGGAACGCCAAACTCGTCAAGCTCGGGCACAGGGATATTGAAGACATCAGGGATGGGGAGATCCTCGAGAGCGAGCTCAGGCAGGCTGGCAACAACATCAGAGGGCACTGGCACGTCGAGCAGATCAGTCGGAAGCGGAGCAATAAAATCCGTCGGAAGCGTAAGGAATTGTGGCACAGGAGCGGGCAGCAATATACCACCCAACGCATCGGTGGGGAGCGCGGGTGTAGCAATATAAGTTGACGTGGGCACACTCAGTACATCGTCCACATTCGGCAAGTCAGAGAGATCTGGAAGCTCCCCGTTCATATCAGGAGTCACTGTGTCGGGAATCTCAAAGTCGTCGAATGGCCAGTCGAGCAGGGCAGGTAGCTCGCTGGGAGCATTTGGCAAGTCTGAGACAGCGTTGAGCGGTGCGTTGATTGGTAGACCGGACTCGTCAACGTCAGGAACGGTGAGGATGTTATCCGGGATCGACAAATCGCCCAAGCTTGGAAGTGGGAGGCTGGGGATGGCGGCTGGGAGGTCGGTATCCAGTGGTGCATCGATGGGCACACCGAAGTCGTCGACTTCCGGGACAGGAATGTTCAGCACATCATTAGGGATCGGAAAGTCGTCCAAGCTTAGGCTGGGAACATCTGAGGGAATGTCTGAGAAAGGGGGCGATTCAAACTGAGACAAATCGATGCCATCGATCTCAGGGACTGGGACGTTGAGCACTTCGTCAGGTATGCCTGACGTAAGGTCTGGGATCTCCACTGGAAGTCCAGGAACGACCGCCGGCAGCGCAGAGAGAGGAAGCTCGGGGAGCGGAAGCTCCGAGATAGCTGGGACATCGACTGGCAGATCGACCGGCAAGGTGGGAAGCGACAGATTCGGAAGCGTGATATCTGGAACAGAAAGCTCAGGGATATCAACCGGCACGGTTGGAACACTGACTGGCAGGCCGCTTAGCCCTGGAACAACATCCTCGATGTTGGAAGCAGCACCGGCTACGGCGGAACCCACGATGGGGATTTTCGCAATAAGCGCATTAATGGACTCAATGATGGAACCGATGAGGTCAGCAATGCTGTTCGTGTCGACTTCTGTTGGAGCCTGCCTCTTAGCGAAAGGAAGAGAGTCGAGCAGAGCTTCAACGGCATCAGTTGAAGCCGCTACAATGTCGTTGACGCTCTCAGTGGGCAACAGCGGCTCAAGCAGAGAATCAACGGCGTTAGTGGCAGTTGCTACAGTATCGTCGAGAGACTCAGTAGGCAACAACGGGTCGAGCAGAGAATCGACGGCGTCAGTAGCAGTTGCTACAGTATCGTCGAGAGACTCAGTAGGCAACAACGGGTCGAGCAGAGAATCGACGGCGTCGGTAGCAGTTGCTACAGTATCGTCAAGAACCTCAGTGGGCGACAGTGGGTCGAGCAGAGAGTCGATCAGAGCTTCAACGGCATCAGTTGAAGCCGCTACAATGTCGTTGACGCTCTCAGTGGGCAACAGCGGCTCAAGCAGAGAATCAACGGCGTTAGTGGCAGTTGCTACAGTATCATCGAGAGACTCAGTAGGCAACAACGGGTCGAGCAGAGAATCGACGGCGTCAGTAGCAGTTGCTACAGTATCGTCGAGAGACTCAGTAGGCAACAGCGGCTCAAGCAGAGAATCAACGGCGTCAGTAACAGTCGCTACAATATCGCTGAGAGTCTCCGTTGGCAACAGCGGGTCAATGAAGATATCCAGCGTCCCCGTCGGCAGAAGGGGATCGATAGAGATTTCCGGCAGCTTCGTGGGTAGTAGTGGTTTAATAAAAATCTCTGGCTTCTTAGTCGGCAGCGGACGAACAGAGTTGCCCCGGTAGGCTTTGAGCAGCGTCCGAATGACCTTGATAAGGGGCTTGACTACATCGTTGAATGTGCGGATGGGCACTGTGTTGTCCTCAGGGAAGTCCGTGAAGTCTGGTAAGCCAGAGAGGTCTGGCAGGTCTGGAAGGCCTGGGAAGCCAGAGAGGTCAGGAAGGTCGGGGAGGCCAGGGACGACAGGAAGGTCGGGGAGGCCAGGGACGACAGGAAGGTCGGAGAGATCGGGGATTTCTAGAACGTCTGGGAGGTCAGGGATTTCTAGGATATCGGGAAGGCCAGAGAGGTCTGGGAGATCTGGAAGGTCAGGAAGATCGGGGATATCTAGGATGTCTGGAATTTCTGAGACATTGGGGAGATCAGGGACGTCTAGGATGTCTGGGAGACCAGGGATATCTAGGACGTCGGGAAGGCCAGGGATTTCTAGGATATCGGGAAGGCCAGAGAGGTCTGGGAGGTCTGGAAGGTCAGGAAGATCGGGGATATCTAGGATGTCTGGAATTTCTGAGACGTTGGGGAGATCAGGGACGTCTAGGATGTCTGGGAGACCAGGAATATCTAGGACGTCGGGAAGGCCAGAGAGGTCTGGGACGTCTGGAACATTAGGGAGATCGGGGATATCTAGGATGTCTGGGAGACCAGGGATATCTAGGACGTCTGGGAGATCAGGGATTTCTAGGATATCGGGAAGGCCAGAGAGGTCTGGGACGTTGGAGAGATCGGGGATGTCTAGGATGTCTGGGAGATCAGGGATATCTAGGACGTCGGGAAGGCCAGAAAGGTCTGGGAGGCTTGGGAAGTCAGGGAGGTCTGGAAAGTCCGGGATATAGGGGATAGGATCGGACAGGATGGGGTCAAGGGTTTCACCCAAGAGGCCATCGTCACCCAAGAGGCTATCGTCGCCCAAGAGGCCGTCGTCACCCAAGAGGCCGTCGTCACCGAAGAGGACCTCGCTGGGCGCTGGTAGGTCGGCGCTGATGGTGGCTTCGACCCCAACTCCAAGATCCAGATTGGGTAGGTTGGATGGAACGACCTTGGGTATGTCGACAGCAGGTAAATTGGTTTTTACGGGTAGAAGACCTGGAAGGATGAAGGGAAGAATGTCTGCTACAGTCTCCAAAGGGGCAGCTGCTTTGACTACAGAGTCGAGTAGCGTGCCGACAACGGTGACTGTAGGACGAGGGTATCCAGGTTCGAATGGAAGCGTAAGAGGCTTCGGGACTCGAGTGACTTGATTGCCCAAAGGGAGAATCCCCTGAGGCAAGGCAAGGCCGTAAGGCAAAGCGGCAAGCAGCAGCGCAGTCGATGCAGTACGGTGAGACATCTTGACGAGGAAGCCTGCCCACGCTAGCGTAAAGATCCTCCTGGGTGGGATAGCGGGATCATATAGTCGTGGCTATGGCGTGGTGGTGGCCATACCAAGCATTCCTCGCGTCGCGTGGGACGGCGGGACGCACTGATGTCGGACATTCCACTACGCGCTGTTCAGCATACCAGCTAACCAATCGGTCACGAGGATGATGTTATGAGGTAAGGGGATGATGGGAAGTAAGTTTCGTTGATGCTAAATGTTGCAAAAGGCTTGGCCTGCGAAGAGTTGAGTAAAGGTTTAGCATTCCGACGAATGGCACTCACCCAAACAGCAAAAAGGGAGGTTACTGTACAGATCCTCCGATTTTACCAAGACATCGCTAGAATCCAAGTCGTGATCTGGGGAACCGTACATGAGGAGTCTGAAAGCGTTGGCGCTAAGCTACAAAGAGGTTGCCCATGCGACGTGAGCTGTTCTTACACATTGCCGTCGTACCCTTTCCGTACAAAATCGCCGAAACCCGCAGAGGGGTGGCATTCTTGCACAGCGTGGGCGTTCAATTCGTCGTGAGTTCGTATAAGGACCTACACGCCTTTAGCCGGGGAGCCGCAAAATGCTGGCTGTGAAACTGGAGGATTGCTCACCAAGCAACAAAACACTGTGAGAGTAGATTACAGTTAGGCACCAGAATCATCGTCGATTCCGTGGTTAAAAAAATCAAAAATCAAAAATCAAAAAGTCGTAGGAGTCGCTGCGCTTTGGTACACAACCAATGAAGCTTGTCCAAACGATGGTGAGCAAGTGATAGTGCGACCAAGTGCGGTGTGCTCAAGGCAGCTGTCTGCGCGAAAGAGAGACTCGTAAATGTATTAAAAGTGAGCTTTTCGGCCAAGAAGACGGAAAGTGGTTCAGGAAAACACGTCGCATATCACGTGGTTAGCTCAGCGCCCACCCAGAATGCGATCCTTCTTGCTCTTCTGGGGCACCTGCTGGGCCTTGTTTGAGCTTTGAGTGGACTGAGAAGAGCTCTGCTGCTGTTGCTGTTGTTGCTGCTGCTGCTGTTGTTGTTGTTGTTGCTCCCACAGCTTACGCTGGCGATTGGCCTCGTACTGGTCGATGTCGGCCTGGGTCAGCTGGATAGTGGTGGGGGCGCGCCTGAGCATCTTGGTGAGGCGGGCGGTGTGAGCGGGGTAGAAATGAGTGTGGAATCCAAAGGAACAAAAACAAGAAGGAATGACTGGAGCTTGTCGTAGTGGCGCGCTGGTGTAGTGACGGTGACGGAGTGGTATGGCGATGGCAGCTTTGTGGCGGCCAGTAGTTCGGATAGAAAGGTCACGGGACGGAAGCGAGCTCGTGGTGGGTCGAGATGTCTGGAGTGGGAACGTGGCGTGGTGAAGTGAGTGCCTCGAGCGAGATGGGATGGTGAAAGTGAAGGCACGTGGTTGGGGTGGGCAAGATCCCTGCGACGCCAAGACGTCGGCGATGTCGAAAAGTTGGCGGCGAGCACCCACTCTCCCATCCATTGCGGCCATGTATCAGCGAAACATGTGCCCGACCCTGGGCGCGCTGCGGCGCAGGTTGGCTGCAGAGGCCACGGCAGCTCCAAAATGCTCATCGAGAGCTTTCAGCACCTCTGCGCGCAGGTTCGACCAAGCCAACAATGCAGCGCCCTCGGCCCCGGTATGCTCCCGGTACAGCTGAGATGAGGAAAGGCCTCTTCTGACGTCGAGACAGCCCCGGCCAACCCAGACTCTCGCAAGGCCCGCTCCGCCAACGCCCTCAACCAGATCACTAGACTTGGAGCGAACCGCCGCATCCAGCCCGGAGGCCTCGCCAAAGGCTCCTTCCCCAGCGGCCAGGTCGACGGACAGATGGCACGACGAGGTGCTCCGCGGACTTCTCCCCAGGGCGGTGCAGCACGTGCCGAGGGCGGTCTAAACATCACCAGGGAGAAGGTAGGACCAGCACAGGGCCGTGAAGGCGCTCGCCCACCGGGACCCATGGCTCGCGCCCCCGCTCAGCTGAAGCTCGCACGCAACACCGGCAGAGCAGGCAATTCGACAGTAGGAGCCAAGCGCGGCCCAAACCTTCGTGGACGTGATGGCAAGCCAGGCGGAGGCGGAGGCGCAAGCGGCAGCCGGGAGCAGGGGCCGAAGAAGCGCGAGCGAAAGAGCGGCGAAGACAGCGCCAAGAAGATCAACGCCGCCGATGTCAAGATAGAGACAACGCTGTCCGACGGCATGGTGCAGCACCTGTTGCGCCTGCAGCGCGGCGAGTGGGACCGCAAGCCCTACGAGCCCAAGTACGCGCCAGGCAGCTTTGCAGCCAACGAGCTGATCCACGCCGGACGAGAGCTGTTCCGCGGCGAGGCGCCGCCGGTCAAGATGTGGGGGATGCTGGAGAAGCGGATAGGCGTCGTGGGCATGCACAACGCCGAGGCACGCCTGAAGGTCAGGCGAGTCACAGACCTCGACGACGACTCGCTGGGTGAGAGGAGACCCTACTTCGAGACGGGCGACGTCGAGAGCAAGAAGAAGGCAAACGCATCTGCACCAGTCGCCCAGGCAGCTGCGACAGAGGCACCGGCGGCGAAGCAAGCAGCTGTTGTCCAATAGGCGAAGTTGTGAAGCAGTGTATACGGCAAGTGTAGAATAAGCGGGGCAATTGTATCAGTACCAACACCATCATCAGTATGAGTATGCAGCAGTGATGGCAATGTGTGATTCCATTTTTACTATGACGTCGTCTACTCCTGCCTGTGTAGAACCCCAGAGCCTTCACTGAAGGCATGGAAATACGAACAACACATTGGACAAGAGAAAGATACAGATCTATGCTCGGCGAAGGCGTCCATTACAAGTAATAATTCTGAATTCGCGCGCTCAACGCTAAACACTGCAAATGCTACGCCACGATACCCACCACTCGGTGATGCTATACTGCCTTATCCCATCGACACTACATGTGTTGTCGACACGGCATCCCCCGTCAATACCACATATTCGACCCGCGGTACGCCTTGTTGCGTATCGTTTCTTCCTCCTCCTCCTCGCGCACCACGCGCGCAATCTTATTCCCCATAATCTCGATCTGACGCTCGCACTCCCACCGCGGCGTCTCCGCGCCCTGCATGCCTATGAAGCGCGCGAACATGCGCATCTTGACCTTCAGGCGCTCCATCTCGCTCAGCTTGCAGTCCTCGGGCAACGTGGCGTCGTTGGCGAGGAAAGGCTTGTTCCAGTCCATGGTCAGCGGGTATCGGTATGTGAGCTCCGTGGGCGTGTGACTTTGGCTGTAGTAGTTTGCAAGCGCGTCAAGCTGCTTTTCCGTTAGCGTGAAGAGGCACAGCATGGTGCGTGGGAAGTCTGGGGCTGGCTGGCCGGTGAGAACATGGACGATGGGGGCGATGGTGAGGCGCATCTCAGAGATTTTGGTCGCGAGTTCTGGATTCCGCTCAGACAAGGAGTTCCTCGTCCGAAGGTGGAATTTGCTTTCCATCTTGGCGAAGCGTCGGTCGACCAGCCGGGTCTTTGGGCGGTTTGCTTTGCTGATCTTATTCTTCTCGTTCGAACGGAAGGTAGACATGGATTCTGGTTGATTGTATTGCTCTCGTGTACAGACTGTTGGTGATCCCGGGAAGTTTGGTTCGGCCTGTTATAGTTATTGAGAAGCTGATTAGAGCAACTGGCAGGGATATGGGCTCTTGAGCATATATAATGCGAGCACAAACGCTCAAAGCGATGTTCTGGAAACGCATCTTTGTTGGTGCTTTGCTCTTTGTTACGTACATAAGACAGCCTGTCTTCGCAGGTGTGAAGCGTGGAAGCTTTGTCTTGCTTCGGTACGTGTCCATTGCCTTCGAGTGGATGTGGCAGCTTGTTCTGCATAACGCTGTTATTCAGGCCCACGCAGAACTTCATAATTCTATCGGCCATAGCGATGGAATGGCAACAGCGCATCGTGAATGGTTTTGGGTTGTGCTGGCCCAATCTTTCATCCCCGGACGTGGCTCTTGGTGGTTGTTTCAGAGCTCTTTGCTGAGAACGCACAAGCGATAGCCTTTCACCATTTAGTGATCAATGTCAAAGGTGGTCTTTGACATTTGTCGAGGTCTTAAGTACTGAGGATCTGCTCAAGAGGCACGTCGTTTTCTGCGCCACCAACGGGCTTAGTTTGAGCCCAGAATTTGCTCAGATGTCTTGCACCACTGTGACATGTTAGTGTGTATTGCAATCGACCATGAACAAGTCTCACCTGTCGCACAACAATGTAACAATGCGGTGACCAGGACCCAGTTGTTTTGCTAGCTTTGTAGCAGCCACGCCTGTGAGAGTCAATGTCTGTATACTTGGTGGATCTCAATCGTGACCTACAGTTCACGGCGCTGGAGCTACCAATGAAGATGCCGTCATGCTCAACCAGCCAGCGCGCCATGGCAGTCGCCTGGTCGTCATTCACCCTGATTGCATCATCAATGAGCTCCCTTCCGACGTCAAAGTTGTGAGTGACACGGTTAATGCCAATGCCTTCAACGATCGTATCAACTTGGTGGCGCCGGCGTGTTCCTTCTCTTTCTTTCGGGTCAAACATGACCCCGTACTTGACGCGATTGAAAAGACCGCTGCCTGGAGGATCGGCAAGCACAATTTTGATGTCCGGGAGACGCGATTTCAGGAAGAGCGCGACGCCAGATATGGTTCCTCCAGTGCCGGCACCGCTAACGAAAGCATCCAGTGACCCGCCTGTTTGCTCGTAGATCTCAGGTCCGGTACCCGTGAAGTGCGCGCGCCAGTTCGCCTCTGTCTCAAACTGATCGGCGAACAGCCCGCGTCCTGGCTTGTCGGCACTGGCGGTATGTTCAGCTGCACGTGTTCGCGCAAGATTGACGAACTGCTTTTGGTCCACAATAGGTGCTGGCTTGACTCTCTCGACTTCTGCACCCAGCTTCAATAGAATGTCTGATTTCTCGACTGCCATGTCGTTTGGCATACAACTGGCAACAATCAGCAATAGTCAATTCCCGGTACATAACCTGCTCACATGTGCGCCTTGTAGCCACGCGCTCTACAAATCGCAGCCAGGGAGATGCCGGTGCTGCCAACGGTGCCCTCATAGATGGTATCGCCAGAGTTGGGAACAAGCAGTCCTTTCTCTTCAGCCTGCACAGGTATCAGTAGCCATATTTTCTGACTAGTCAAGGTGGCCATACCATCTCAATGATACTGAGGGCAACACGGTCCTTGGGGCTGTTGCCAGCACCGTTGAGGAACTGTTTGCATGGGTTAGTCGTCTAAGATGTAACCAGTAGAGTCGAAATCCCACTTCAGCCTTGACTAAAATGTCACATCCCGTATATTCGGACAAGGACTTGATTTTGATAAGTGGCGTGTCGCCAATGCAGCCTTCAATCCCCTCTTTGATGTCGCTAGCGCCTCCGCCTTTCACCAACGAGCTTTCGAGCTCCACCAGCGTCTTCTTCAGCGTATCTAAATCATTGATCTTTGACAGTTTAGAAAGCAGCTTGTGCTGGGGCTTTTGGTCGTCTTGAGATGGGACGTTTGTTGATGACTCTGCCAACCGTCGATTGTAAGCTGTAGCCAGAGCTATCCCAGTGAGGAATGCTCCTGCAACATAGCACCTGGTGTAATCAGGCATTTCCAGGGATTTGCGGTCGAGCAAGATGGTGTAGAGGACGGGAATGGCTCGGAGCTTTGGAGCTTTGACAACGGCCGCGGCTTGGCAGGGCAGGAGCGACCCGCAAACTCCACGTGCATCCGCATAGAGAGCTTCCCCAACCGTTGCAGCCCATTTCAGACGACTTGTGCAAACACCAATGGATTCGCCGCTCGTGACACAACTCTTCCGCCAGCTTTTCTCACACCGAGCAGCGCAATGTCTTGCCCGCGGAGCTCGACCAGCGCTCACGAGCGCGCGCGTTCCCCAACTTCAGCGCCGAGGAAAGGCCACACGATTGGGCGAGGGAGAGACGAGCAGGGAGAGCAGATGGACGCCAAGGAAGAATGCATTCCCGCAGGAGAGGACGGAGGAGTTTGACAGATACCCCATGGTCACATCGGACATGATGCGCAGCAGGAAAGAGAGACCGCGGAGAGTGAAGATGTTGATGCGCGACTTCATTGAGGACAGCTTATACAACCCAAGCTACGGCTACTTCTCAAAGCAAGTCGTCATCTTCTCGCCGGGTGATCCTTTCAACTTCAACGACATGAAGTCAGAGCACGACTTCTTCCAGCAGCTACGGCACCGCTACACCGACTTTGAGGATGCCCTCGACATGCAAGAACCCAACGAACTCCGTCAGCTCTGGCATACACCGACCGAGCTGTTCTCGCCATACTATGGAGAAGCACTCGCGCGATACCTGGTCGAGGATTACAAGTACAACTTCTTCCCCTACCAGGACCTCATCATCTACGAGATGGGAGCAGGAAACGGAACCATGATGCTGAACATCCTAGACTATATCCGTGACGTACACCCAGACGTGTATGAGCGGACAAAGTACCGAATCATCGAAATCTCAAGCCAACTGGCGGACCTGCAACAGAAAGGGCTGGGACACTCGGCATATGCGCGAGGCCACTTAGACAAAGTCGAGATTGTCAATCGCTCCATCTTCGACTGGAACCAATACATCTCCTCGCCCTGCTATTTCCTCGCTCTCGAAGTCTTTGACAATTTCGCGCACGACGCACTGAAATACGACAACGAGACCGGATCCCCGTACCAGTCGCACGTCGTCGTCGATCCCCGCGGCGAGCTCTTTGAATACTATTCCCGCACACTCGACCCTGTAGCCACGCAGTTCCTTGCACGGAGACACGCCGCGTGCGAAACGTACCCGCACCCACTCCAAGGCTCACGCTTGATGCAGAGTCTGAAGGGCTTAGTCCCATTCCGCACGAACCTCAGCCAGCCGGAATATATCCCCACTCGGCTGATGCAGTTTTTCCATATCCTCGCCTCCAAGTTCCCGAATCACAAGCTCATCAGCTCCGACTTCAACAAGCTGGGCGAGGCTGTTGAGGGCATCAATGCACCTGTCGTGCAGACGAGGTACAAGAGGCAGATGATTCCTGTCTCTACCCCTCTGGTTTGTGTTCCCTATTTCTTCCCACTCCCACAGGTCAACTAATCCATCTGCAGGTCCACCAAGGCTACTTTGACATCCTCTTCCCTACTGATTTCGAAGTCATTGAGCCTATGTATACCGCCATCACGGGCAAGTTTGCGCGCACATACACCCATGAGGACTTTATGGCGGGCAGGGCGGACATTGCGGAGACGAGCACGAAGAACGGGGACAATCCGCTGGTCAGCTGGTACAAGAACGCGAGCGTCATGATCACCATGTAGATTAGTCCTGGCGAGGATACCAAAATACTATACCCAGGTGTGCAATCCATGCCTTTTGAACCGCTCTTACCGTGACTCGAGCGATCAACCAACCCCAACCCATCCCACCATGATCTCCATACTGCACAAATCACGAAGGAAACGTCTACAACATCACTGACCACCACAGCGACAAGCAAAAACTAGGCACACGCCCGCGCAAAAAAAAGGTAGAAACATTGGTTCATGTATTCCTATACCATTATTAGTACAGGAAGCAGATACAATCTCTCCTTAAGAGGAACGTACCTGGTGGGGATCGAACCCACGGCATCCGCATAACCCAGATGAGTCATAAGAGTCTGACGAATCTTATAAGAACGGCGCGCTACCTGATGGTAGTTAGCAAGGTGCGCTGACAATGAGCAGAGGGTAGACTCGCCACTGCGCCACAGGAATGATCGAGGAAACTCTCGCTGTGTTTCTTGCTTGGTGAAGATCACAAAAGTTTGTTGATATATATTCATATTGTTGAACGCTGCTCGTGAGGAAGCGGGGTAGCGTCAGCTACGTCACCCACGGCCGCGCTTACCCACGCGCATAGACGGTACAAATCCTTACTACAAACATATGTAAACTTAGATATATAAAGATACTATCTATTATTTTATTTTATTGTAAAGTGTGTATGATTAGGCGTACAGCTGCTGCCCGGCAGTTTAGCCATGGACCTACTGTCACTCATCCGTCATGAGATAAGTCAGCGCAGGCCCATCACGTCAGTCACTCTCAATTTCACTGCCGATTTCAGCTGCTCGCCGCCGCCGCCAGCGCAAAACTGCGCCGCCAAGTCCCGCCCGCAAGTAATAAGCTTTTCGCCGTCCAGCTCTCTCCCACCAACATCCCACTCCTACTTCTACCGACACCCCGCTCCCATGTCAGTTGTCGGCCATCGAACAAGCCATCTCTTCTGTTGTAAGTCGGCAAGCATCTCTTTTTCAGTGCGGCATTAACCTGGCTGCTAGTAGGTCGAGTGGAAAGACCTTCCAAGGTTTCTCAGAAGTGCGACGATTGACACCTCTGTTCCTGCCCGAAGGGCCAAGACATTTGGGAAAGAAACCATTGGCACAAGTTCGCTAGGAGCAACTGGAGATTCGACCCCTCGTGAACATCCAAGGTTCCGCAAGTTGAGGATAGCTCTGAGGACGAAGAAGTTGAAGTCGACACTTACGGCGCTCGGATGATCGACATCGGCGCACGGTTGGTATCCATCTTCTTCATGGCTGTCACAGCATTAATTATTATCAGCAGATCTGGATATTGATGATGGAAAGCAAGGCAAGCTGGCAACTGACGCTATGCGACAAGGCACTAACGATGTGTAGAAACCTCACCCATTCCGCCTTCAAACACTGCCTCTCGCTCACGAGCCTCATCGACCGCATCGATCCTTGACCGCCGATTCGATTTCGAACCCTCGATGGGTGAAGACACAACGTTGTCATGGAGGACTTGGTTCAAGACTAGTGTTTGATACCTTAGCAACGTTGTGGGTGCCTGTACCAGGTCACAGCCCACTGCCTTCTTGACCTACATTTCGACAACTTCTGGCAATAAGTGTTGAGTTAGAACATGACAATGCAGGGTCGGAACGGAATAGGGTCAAGGGATGAAGTGTCCGGTTAGGATCAAGTTGGACCTAAAGAGTGTAGTGGTTGCCGATGATACCTGGACAAACATTGGGCGTTGGCCTGTCCATGAGAAGGGTGTCGATGCATCGGTGGACAAGGTTGATCAGCACCTGGACAGGACATGGTATGGTGGAGGATATCGGAGAATGTCTGAGGATGATCCTGTCTGATCCTGAAGGAACTTGACAATAAACAATTAAAAGTTGGTCTGTACAGATCCTCAGCGGCGTAACAGTTTTAAAAGTCTACAAAAAGCAAAATCCAGATCTCGTAGAAGCATGCTCGCAACCGCATTTCTGACAGAAAAGAATATAGTGTTGTCCATTGCCTTTCTGCACGATTATGATGATACCAGGCCTGCATAAACATCTGCTTCTTCGTTCCCAAGCACACCTGAATGACCTTTAACATAATTGAAAGAAGAAGAATAGTACAAGTCTTCTGTGTACTTAAGTAATTCAAGACAGCTTCCAACAAGATCAGAGTGCATTACATCTTTGTTCGTTGGAGTCTTTCTCCAGCTTGGTCCGCAGATCTGCGAGGGCGAGCTCGTCTTCGGCATTACCCGTATCTTCGCCTCATTCAACAATGCCTTCGTCTACATCACCAATCTGTCTGGCTGCGAAACTATCTTGCGTGTTACCAGTAGCATAAAGATCAAGGCTAATTGTAACGAGTCCTCCCCCTACGCCGCTATATTAGCTGCCTATTGCTGGAGACCTCAGGGCGTTGTTGATGGAAGCCCGAGGTGGCTGGGTCAGTTGACCAACCACAATGCGCTAGAGGTCCGGCTTCCGACCACCATCATCACAGTACTCATCTTACTCCCATCAGTCCTCACATAGCACGTTCGTGTACTTGCGCTGCAATTGTGAACTGGTTTCTGGTAAGTCGTTGCTCTCATATCAGGGGACATCTCCGCAAGATGCAATTCGTCTCTCTCTCGACACGTTCATGTCTGAGAGCTGCATGTTGGCGCCAACGAGCTCCGTGGTCTAATTACGATCATGTACGCGTTCATTGTCGTCCACAGAGTACTTTACGTGTTTCATATCGTGGAGCTGTACCGCGTCTGTGGCACTACGAGAATCTGACAACCTCTCCGCGTCGATTGACACCTTACATTCCTCGCCAGCCTCATCTTTTACTACCTGCCCGCTGCTGTCTCCATTCTGCATCTTCCTCTCCAGAACACGAGACTGACAAAATGTAGGCATTCATTCCGCGTCTCGATATTCTTTACACTCAACATGACAATCAGGGCTGCCAAATTCACCCCTGAGGTGCTCCTCAGCGCTCCGCGCAGGTCTGAGGGTATTCCCAACTCAGACGCATCGAAAGTGCTCTATAGCGTATCGACTTACAGCTTTGCGGACCATGCAAAGAATTCGGAGATTCGAATTCTCGATGTAGCCAGCCAGCAGACCAGCCTGATTACAGACGACAAGTCTGCTAGCGAACCCACATGGATCGATGATGACACCATCCTCCTGCTGAAGTCTGGCGACCATGGAGTTACGAGTGTGGTGGTTGGAAAGGCAGACAGTTTCGACAACGAGTATGGCATGTGGAATATACCTCACCACACAACACTGACAGCCTCCATAGCAACTACACCGCTGGCGTTATTGAAGGACCAGTTGGCGACCTCAAAACATATAAAGTCAGTGATGAGCAGATTGCATTCGCTGTCTCCGGAAAAGCGAAGCCTGATGGCTCGCTCTTCAACCCCGAGAAAGCAGAAAAGCCCCACACATCTGGCAGGCTGTACAAATCCATGTTCGTAAGGCATTGGGACCATTATGTCACGGAAAACAAGAACGCCATCTGGCTTGGGAAGCTCATCAAAAAGGATGGGAAGTTCGCGTTATCCGCGCTGAAGAACGCGTTGAAGGGAACCAAGCTCGAAAGCCCAATTGATCCCTTCGGCGGAAAAGACCACTTTGACATTTCCCAGAACGGTCTCGTGTTCACGGCGAAAGACCCTGATCTCAATCCTGCTCTGCATACGAGGACTAACATCTATGTCTCTGCGCGCGCAGCTCCGACGTTCTGGGACCACATCGATGACTGGTCTGAAGATGCGCCGAAGATGCAGAAGGTAGAGCTGGCGAAAGCTCACGGATTCGAGGGCGCATGCACAAGCCCCGTTTGGTCACACTCTGGGAAGATGATTGCGTTCCTGGCGATGAAAACCGATGGGTATGAGTCGGACAAGAACCAGGCTTTCATCATTCATGACTACAGCAAGCTGCAGAACCCACCCACCCTTCTGTATGCCACCAAGGACGGAAAAGGCAAGTGGGACCGGAGCCCACAGTCTATCGCTTGGAGCCCGGATGACTGGCACCTGTACTTCACAGCTGAAGAGCATGGGCGTACAAACCTCTTCCATGTCGGACCTCCGAAGCAGCCAGGTGAAGACTCGCCTCTCCCGTCTGTTCTCGTCAAGGGTGGCAATGTGGCAGATGTCAAGGTGCTCGAGTCTGGAAATCTCTTCATAAGCTCGAACAGCTTGATCGAGAACAGCCTGTACTCGTTCGTGCCCACCAGCGACCACAAGAACCACGAGAACACTTACTCGCTGCCTGTCTCGGACGGCTCTTCGGACTCAGATTCTGACAGTCTTACGACACGGTACATCTCCTCGAACACCCGTTCAGGCTCCATGTTCGGCCTCTCGCGTTCACAGATCAGTGAAATCCACTGGGACGGCGCCGCCCCCAACACCTCGGTCCATGCGTGGGTGGTCAAGCCCAGCCATTTCTCCTCGGACAAAACGTACCCGCTCGCCTACCTAATCCACGGCGGCCCACAGGGCGCATGGGAAGACGCATGGAGCACGCGCTGGAACCCCGCGGTATTCGCCGAGCAAGGCTATGTAGTCATCTGCCCGAACCCGACAGGAAGCACAGGCTACGGACAAGCCTTCACCGACGCAATCCAAGGCCAATGGGGCGGCCTTCCGTACCAAGACCTAGAGCTAGGCTTTACCTGGATCCGCGAGCACCTCTCGTACATTGACACGACGCGCTCCGTCGCGCTCGGCGCCTCGTATGGCGGATACATGATGAACTGGATCCAAGGGCACCCGCTGGGCCGACAATTCCGCGCCCTGGTAACGCACGACGGCGTCTTCAGCATGGCGAGCCAGATGTCTTCCGAGGAACTCTACTTCCCCGCGCACGACCTGCAGGGCTTGCCGTGGCAGAACCGCGCCGCCTGGGAGAAATGGGATCCCAGCAGACACACACAGTACTGGGACACGCCCCATCTCATCATCCACAGCGAGCTGGATTACCGCCTCCTGATCGGCGAGGGCTTGGCTGCTTTTCACACTCTGCAGAGTCGCGGTGTGGAGAGCCAGTTTTTGACTTTCCCAGATGAGAATCATTGGGTTCTGAACCCGGAGAATAGTCTGCTGTGGCATCGTACGGTGTTTGGTTTTATCAATCCGAGCGTGGGGCTTAGCCTGCTTGAGGACGCTGCGGGTGGTGAAGACGTATAGTGACGACGTATAGTGACAAGGTCTATTGGCTGTAAGATGTGGTTTCGCCATGCGGTCCGTCCGTAATCGAACATGTTCATGTGACCATTGTTATATCTTCACTCTGTTTTGTCCCATTGGAATCCAGACAGCCTGCGTTGACGAGATATACTGAACTGTGAACATGCACCAAAAACCCCAGCAATGGCGATGGCGATGGCGATGGCGAAGGTGGAGATAGAGGGAGAGATAAAGGTAGAGGTTAGAACCACCATCAACACACGATACACGCAACATGAAATCAATCCATGTGATAGACTAGCGGGTTAGTGTTCACCATGCACTAAACACAAGGTAGTCAGTCAGTCCACTCCAGTCCGTCAGCCATCATTCCCCAAGATACGAGACGCCCTATCCCACAACCAGTTATTAGCATGCACATCCACACAAATACTTGAATCTCCACAAGAGGAATACTGCATTTTTCTACTACACTACTAACACACCATGCCAAGGATCGTACAACCAGGTTAAGAGTACAATTCCCCATCGTCTCCAGCATCACCGAACCCTCCTTCTGCAATATCGATGCTGCTCTTGTTTGCGTGGCCGGCTGTCGACACCTTGGCTTTGGCTTTTGCCTTGGTACTCGCACTTGTGCCGTTGCCATTTCCATTGGCATTCCCGTTTAGATCCATGTTCTCGGTGCGAATCACTAAGTTTTCTGCTTCGTCAATTGGCGCGGCTGCTTTGCCCTTGCCTTTGCTGCTGGTCGACGGGGCGGGCGTTGCACTGCCGTTTGTGATGGCTGGTTGTTTCTTCTTCTCGTCTGGCTTTCCTGCGCCTTCAAAGGTTTTGCGCACTCTGTCGTAGTGGCGGAGTTCGTCGGCGCTGACGCTGGGTACTAACTCTCTGTGCGCGTCCATGAAGTCCTGCTCCGTGACCATGACGGCTGTGTCTTCCTCGGTGGCCAGGTGATCGAAAAAGTATGCAATGGTGATGGGCGGGCTGTGCGTCTTGTTGTACTCGGTAACCTTCTCGTCGACGGCGCGTGCTTGCCGCGTGATGGCTTTGAGCATAGCATCCGAGCAGAGCGCGTACATGTCTGCACCTGTGTACGTAAATGGCAGGCCTTGCGAGACGCGTGCGAGGGATAGATCGGGGTGAAGGGTGAATCTGTACAGTTATAAGCAAGGCGGATTGAGTGAGTTGAGAGGGTGCTTACTTTCTGCTCAGCGCCTCCAAGATGGTTTGCTGTTTCTCATGCGTGTCGCTGACCCCCAGATACAGCATCTTATCGAATCGACCCGGACGCAGCAGAGCTTGATCAAGCAGATCCGGTCGGTTTGTGGCGCCAATAACGAACACGCCTTCGCCGCCGTCGCTCATACCATCGAGCTCAGCAAGCAGCTGACTCACAATGCGATCCATGACACCGCCACTATCACCCTGGTTTCCACGCTTCGGCGCCACAGAGTCCAATTCATCAAAGAACACAACGCAGGGCCGGGCGTCGCGAGCACGTTTGAAGACACGCCGGACGTTGGCCTCTGACTCACCAATATACATGTTCAGCAGCTCCGGACCCTTGACGCTGAAGAAGTTGAGTGAAAACTCAGTAGCGATGGCCTTTGCCAGAAGTGTTTTTCCGGTTCCTGGAGGTCCGTAGAAGAGGATACCACTACGCTTCTTCATGCCCTTGGCGAAGAGTTCAGGTCGGGAGAGAGGTAGTTGAATGGTCTCCATGACTGCATCTTTGACGTGGGACAAGCCGCCGACATCAGACCAGCCAACATTCGGAATCTTGGGCGCACCAATCGCGTCAGCAAAGTTCTTCCTAGCGGCATCGACAGCGGTGTCGAGGTCTGCTTTTGTGATGCTGTTGCTAAAGTGGCCACCAGCGAGTTCAATGTCCCTGGTCGTTACCGTTTCTCCTAATGACGAGGATTTGCTTGCCATTGCTGCAAGCTCTTCTATACGAGTGCGTTTCGAGACGAGGGCTCTGTCGACCACATCGACAAGATCGCCGGCTACCAGAGCAGCTGTTTTGACAGCAACGTTGCCAAGATCGACCTCTGGAGACAACCGAATGCCAGCATCATCGATAATACTACGCAAGATGCCTTCTCTTTCGCCTTCGTCGGGTGCTGTCATTTCTAACTCATGGGTGAAAAGACCTCGTATGCCATCGGGTACCTTGTCGATTTCCGTCGTTGTTGCAATCAGCACTCTAGAGTCAGCCAAGATGTCCTTGAGTGCCGTATTCATGCGGTCAGCGGTCAGCGCGTCGACATGTTTGATTAGCAGCGCAGTGAACTCTGCTCCGCAGGTCAGACCTCGCTCAGCCCTGGCCTTTAGGAAGCCCTCGGTTTTGACGTCGCCTCCACCCGCACCTCCTTCAGTGACGATGTCGAAAGCATCGATAGCAAACGTGTGGAGACCCAGGTCCTCGCAGGCCTTGGTCGATATAGCCGCCTTGCCAATGCCTCGTTGAGTCGACGTGATGAGAATTGCCACTGGAGGCAGCCCCAGATGAATAGCTCTTGGGCTGGTAGCCACGGACATTAGCTCCCGCAACCGTCGACGAAGGGGCGAAATGTACGGCTTGGGAAGTTCATCCATTGCCATCATTTTTTGCGACGCAGCAACCGGCGTTCGCTTTGCGCCGAGATAGTATTGCCACGCATTGTCAATGGGTGCAGGTGTCTTGCCTTGTTCGCTGCCATTCATCTCCATCTTCGTACTCGCTGCATCGACCGTGGCCGCACCGCCCCACATGTCCGGTTCCTCACCTTCACGAGGTTGGGATGTCTTGGATGAGATGTTGCCAATTTTGAACCAGGCTACAACCTTAGGGTTTGTGTTCTTGACCGCGGTATCCTCGTCAGGCGTTTTTCTTGCGTTGGACAACAGCTCCTCGCTTCCAACATCGTCTTCTGTGGACGTCTGGAAGACTGCCCGCCCGAGTGATTCATCGATGGAGACACCGATCAAATCGCCAGTCTTGACAACACGTCTCTTCTGCTCAAAGTATTGCTTCAGAGCAGCGAACAAGCTTGGCTGGAGCAGGCGATCAGAAGATAGTGGCGTTGATAGTTTGAGAAGAGTGACCTCTCTCGCAGACGGTGGTAGGGATGAGCTCGTCAGGCGAGGCTTCTGCAGAGCTGTGCGTGGCAGGCCTGGCATGTGTGGTGCGACTAATGGTGTGATTCGAAGATGCGACGGGCTTCCCAGATTGGCCAACAGGATGGGGGAGAGGTATGCTGGTAGTGAGGTACTCGTTGGGCCCGAAAAGCTCGATATACTCATCCTCCGCTCGCCACTCTCGGCCTTGTGTACCGGGTACCTCGCAACCTTTTTCGACATGTTGTCTGGTAGGCCGTAGACTCTGACGGGGCGCCAATTCGAGTTGTCTTCCTCCTGAGCAGCTCCAAATGAGCCTAGCCCCCAAAGGGGATGGCCTGAGGGCTCTTCCGATGCTTCGAGTTTGACCCAATCACCAGAGAAACACCCAACTTTGACCAGCGTGTTTGTATCCACAAAGACGCGGGCTTCTTGGTCGTCCTCGCTGCCAGGTTTGGGATGCACAAGCTCGTCAGAGATGCTCTGCAGCAGTCCATGGGCCTTGAAGACCTTGCTTTTGGATGAAGGCGCTCCTCGCACGGTGCTGGTGGCGGTGAAGCTGGAGAAGACGGAGCCTGGCGTTGCGATACCATTCGTGCGGTAGTTGCCCGGGCGCGGCGTGGCGGAAGTGAAAGACGAGAGCACGCCGGAAGACTGTGGTGCAAGCAGAGGCGCGCTCAAAGATATGATGTCGTCGGATTCGTCCGACAAATCTCCGGCGTCGGAGCCTGAGAAGTCCGAGTCGAGATTGTCTGTAGATTCCTCGTCTGGGGGCTAGCATTGCGCGAGTCGCCCCGCTCATCAGCGGTATAGAAGGAGTCGTTGGAGGTGTCTTCTGCCTCGCTGTCGTCGCCGAATGTGTTGGACATGGGTGCTTGTGTCACGGGCGGTGGAACGACGGTTCTGGAGCTGCGGTGGGATTGCAGCACGACGATGCGCGTACTCGGTAGCAGAAGGCCTTGCGAGACAGGTTCACAGGCGGTGATCTTGGCCGGCGGGGGCGGGACGTGCGTGATGGGGTGGGCTGGCAGGGGTAGAGGAAGAAGGTCGCTGGTGTGCAGCACGGTTGGCGACTGCAGGGCCTCGCGTACAGCCGTCTTCCATGCCTGTTCCTGGGCTGCATGGTCTGCTCTATGCGCGGCCTTGCCCTTGCCATTGACATCAAGAGAGCGGTTCTTGGGCGCTTTGGCTGCGCCGTGGGAGGGGGCCACGAAGCCTCCACCGAACTTGGCATGCACGGCGTCGAGCCTGCGCAGCGCTTCGGTGTCGAGGTTTACATAGACCGTGTCCAGGCCCACGGGCACGACATGGTGTACGCGGACCTCGATGGGTGTGTCTCTCCGCTGTGTCTTGTTCGGGGCCAGGGTGTGGAGGAGCTGGGAGAAGGACTGGAGAGCGAGGGCGGAGGCGGGGAGCTGCAGCGACGAATGCAGGCGCGCAGTGGATGCGTCGGCCTTGGCGGCAATGCGTACTGGCAGAATGGTCCATGGGATGCTCTGTGAAGCAACGACCGAGCTCGGCAGCCATGGGGTAATGGCGACGTGACGGGTGGAGGTCGCGCCTGCTACAATCAGATATGCTTCCTCCCTACCCATGTATACCACAGAGAAACATACCATCGTGCGCCGCCCCCGGAAACAGGTCGCCGAACAAGTCCTCGGACAAGACACCCACCTCACCCTTCAAGCGGTCGTCGAGCAGCAGACGCGCCGAGATGGCTGGGCGGTCGAGTCTTCTTCTCCGTCTCCTCTTGCGCGGGTTCACCGGGTGAACTCCATTCGGCGCCTCCATCTCTTGCATTCGTCAATGGACGCCTTGCGCTGCCGTTGTATGGGCAGAGAGGCTCCGCGGTAGCTGAGGAGTCGGCGCATGCACTCGTCGGTCGGCGCCAAGCTCCCCCAACTGTGCCTCGGCAGCTGCTCAAATGCCGCCGATCTGCTGCACGCTTGATCCACGTGCCTATGCAACACCAGGCGATGGAACCGAGCGCCAGTTCTCTACGCGGGTGGGTTTCTTGTAACAAGAGGCTCACTGACAGCTGTCAACATCGGACGCTGCAGCCCTCTCAGTCAAATCCCTCTGATTGGTCCATCACGGCGGATTGCCCGCTTTTCCACGCTTTTCCACGCCTCCGCTTGCGGCTCCGACTTCATCACAAGACGGACATCACGTGAAGCCTACACACAATTCAGAAAACTTGTATTGACACACCGAACACAGCATCCCCAATGCAATCATGCAAGAACCAGGTCCCCTTTTGCGAAAATATCGAACGCCAGCCAACACCCTGATATGCATCTTCCTCTATCCGTGTCACTTCACCTTACTTCCTACTCGCCTTGGCCTTCTTGTACTTCTTTTCACTCTTCTCCCGGCCCTTCTCTGCCTCCTTGTATGCCTCGGATACCGCCTCACCGGCCTTCCTCTTCTTCTCGCCCGTCTTGACAGCCACGGTCAAGTTATCAGCACCGCCGCCCTTGGCCGCTTTAGCGACCGAGCGTTCGGCTTCTGTCCAGTCGTCGGCTCCAGCCCCAATTTCGTACCTGAAGATGATTAGCATGGTGTCTTTCGTACCTTGAAAAATCTCAACTTACTTGTGCAGAGGCAGCGCGTCAATAAGCGCCTTTGCCCGCTCGCGTTCTTCCTGGTCTGCGAGGAACTCATCGCCGCCTTCTTGCAATTCTTCTTCCAGATTCTTCTCCAGAGCCTTGAAGCGCAGGTCCGCCACAGCCTCGGGCGCGTCGCCGTCTTCCACCTCCATAGCCTCTGGCAGCTTCTGCCTCACAGCGCCCTCGAGAATCCCACGGAACGCCGTCGCCACTTTGCGGACAATCTTAACAAACATAGCCATGAGTTGCGAGGCGGAGAGGTGGAGTTCCTTCTCGACTTCGCTGAATTCTTTACGTTGCAGACCGACGGCGAGAAGGAGCGCGACTTGTACTCCGCTCATCTTGAGGTGCGACCTGAGGCGCCCTGTGAAGTAGAGCGTTGCGATCGATGGCAGCATGTCCAGAATTACGTGATAATCGAGCATGTTGTTTGCGTACGACTCCAATCTCTTCAAGTCGAAGGGACTGAACAGGGCGTCCAGCTCTGCCTTTGTAATCGGCGTAGCTTGCAGCTCCGCGTCGAGGTTTGCGCCGTGAGATGCAGACTCCTCGATAGAGAGCGATGTTACCGAGGGGAAGGACCGGAACTGGTAGGATAGCAGAGAAAGGAAGCGCTTCTGGAAATCTTTTGCAAAAGCCGCGACCCATGACCCGTCCGAAGACGTTGTCTCCAACGAGCGCAGCATGATGCATGTATGTTCTCCCGTCAGATCGTTGGGCGTTTGCCGCAGGTAAACGGGGACAAACGACTGGCGCTTCCAGAACTTGTGCAGCTGGCTCGTCAAACCATAACTTACCCCCACGTAGTCAAGCTTGGGGGATGCGAGTTCAGATAAGCGGGCAAACAGCGGTGGCATCTCAGATGCTTCGCGGACTTTGATGGTGTCTGTTTGGAGCGTAGCGGACTCGAGGTCAGACTCTGAGACGCGCTTCATTGTCTCAATCTCGCTGGGAGCGGACTCCGACAGGGAGGCGAGCTTGCCGTCGTAAAAGTCTACGAGAAGGGACAGAGCGCGCGAGCCGTAGCCCATATTAACGTAGTCTGGGTTTGTGGCTATGCGAACGACGCGCGCCCCGGAGAGAGAGGCAAAGTTCTCGTCCTGGAATTGTTGGGAAACAATCCAAGGGATAAGGTCGCCGCCTGCCCTTTGTCCGCGCGAGAGACCGCTAAGAACGCTTTCCCTGCTAATCTGACCTTCAAGTGCTACCTGGATGACGCAGAGGGGCTCAGGGAGCTTATTATCTTCGGCAGGAGCGGTGAGAACGAAAAGCTGATGGGCGGGGGCATCGGACATGAGTTGGAGGTCGTTGGGAGTGTTTTTGTAGTGACTGGCGACGTAGAGCGCCATCATTTTCTGCAGGAACTTCTCCGCCGCTGGGTTGAAGGAGAAAAGGGTGTCCCGGTTGACGTGGAGCAGCTGGCACTCGTCAGGATGCGGGCATCCCTGAGTTCCCAGCTTCGATCGCGGCAGGGTTGCGTCCAGGCAGAGGAGGTCGTTCATCCATCGTTCCACAGAATCGCCCTGGGCGTATCGAATGGGTTCTGAGAGTGTGATTTCGCGTAGAGAGCGACCAGCCATTGAAGGCTCTGTCCCGTCCTTGCTCTCCTTGCCCGTCGCACGATCGACTACGGTCGATGTGCCAGTGGTCTTGTGTCCTCTCGACTGCTCACGAAGTTGGTTGATGAGCTTGAGTGAAAGCGAACGACCAGTACCCTCATAACCGTTAATAGTTGAGGCCATAAACACCAAGTAGGGTCCCATCAGCTTGCGCACCAGCGGCAGAGGAATAGCTGCAGCCTCATCAATGACCAACAATTCAGCCTGGCCCAGCTGGTTCGCATCTTGGGGCTGAATGTACTGGATCGTTTGCCTGTGCTGTCGGTGCACGTTGACGCGAACGATTGCCTTGTTGAACTCAGCATGTGTCGACTGCAGGATGTTGTAGTCCTGGTGTTCCATGTATCCCAGTGCATCAAAACCCTTGAACACGAACTCGAACAGTGTCTTCAAGTTTTCGGGACTTGGCGATGTAATGAAGATGTTGCTGTATCCATGTGCAATTGCCGCCGCGATCGCTACACCCAGCGCCGCAGACTTTCCGCGACCACGCGCCGCCGTCAAGGTCACGGTGCTCTGTAGTGTCTTCTCTGCGATCGCATCCACAAATGTGAGGAGAGCCTTTGCTTGATCCACCGTCTTGGCCAGCTTTACAAGATCGCCTACAGGGGGCGTGTCTGCCAGAGATTCCTTGATCTCTTCCAGCTCCTTAGCCATTGGTGTCTTGCCCTCGAGCTCTGGGTCCGGTGGCGCTAGCTGCTTGACATGCTTTCCGCCTGAAATAGGCAGCACGTTCAGCTCATCGTCCACCACCAAGCAGCTGTTGCATTTCCCGAGCGAGAGAAGGAATCGTTCGTTGAATCGTGCGACAACGTCGCTATGCGCTTCGGTCCGGTATCGCGAGTGGATGTCCATGGACATTGTGTACAGCTGCTTCAAACTGTTCATGCCCTTGAGCAGAAGGATCACCAATCCGCCTCCTTCAACTGTCTCGATTGTGCGCGCAAGCAAGTTCGGCGTAAGCGCTTCGAAGTCCTGCAGGATACACATGCCGTATGTGTTACCCAGAATCTTCTCCGTCTCCTTGTAGTAGACATAGCGGATGTTCTGCGTCGAGACGAACAGTTCGAAAGGGTCTTCGGTATCGATGTCGCGGATGCCACGCTTAAGCTCGCTCTTAATCTTCTTCTCGCGCTTCTTGCGGTGACTCGAGAACCCTAGCAGTTTGTTCTTGTAAGCCCAGAGCACCGACTTGTTCAGCTTGACGTCGACATTCAGCAGAATGTGATAGAGGTTGACGATGACATCCTTCTGGCGGTCACCGACGACTACGAAGAAGCTTCGTTTCTTCTCCTGCGCCTTGTGAGCCCTGATTTAGCTGTTGTAGTTGTTTGATGCATGCGTACCTGAGCACCGTTTCGGATTAACGCCGGAATACGGGAGTCGCTGGGGGTCTGTGAGTATTTAAACGAGCTAGAAGGAGTACATGTTCACGTACATGGCTTTCTTCGGCATCTTAACAGCTCCGTAGGCGTCCCCACCTTTTCACTCCAGTATCGTTGGATTGGAGCGTCACACGTCTTTCAATAGTCTGGGTTCGATCGCGGAGTTTGTCTGAAGCTGTTGCGGCACTTTCAGCTATTCAGACCTCCAGATGCGTGGGATATGCGCTCGGTGGCTGCGAGTGTCGCGAACCGTGCAGCCGTCGTCGAAATTTCCACGGCAGAATTCGGCGCTTGTGTTCAACCCCTGTCACCGCCCTGAAACTGCCTTATTGGGTAGGTCTGTGTCCTCTGTCGATATACGATGCTGCCGCCCCTCCCTGCCTTGAGGTACGCGAATGAGAGCCCAGTCTGCGCAGTTTGACGAACCATTGACTCTGCTTGTGCAACAAAAGGGTCTTGCTTTTTGAGGTCCACAAGGCATCTAAGCTGTAGCAGCGAGGACCGAGCTACTTCTGCCAGAATAGTTATAGTATTACGCTGCATCAAAATCTATGGTCTGAGTGACCTAGCAAGAGAGACACAAAGTTATAATGAAACGCTAAGCTAAGCTCAAATGCAGATGACCGCCATCACCTACTCAATTCTCGCGTCCAACTCTTTCACAGCCTCCAAAGCTTCGTACCCCTTCCCATCACCACCTCCGACCTGCGCTGAACCCTTTACCTGCTTGGCACCTTTCTCGCTCCACTCTCCAGCTGTAGTGTCTACTTCCCTCGTCGCTTCCTCCCTCAGCTTGTCGCTGCGTTGATAGAAGTCTTCCACGTCCTCGCATCCTCTTGGCGTGCGGCATACTTTCCTGGCTTCCTCAGGAGCCGTTTTCCACAACACTTCTCTGACCTCTCTTCCCACCTTTTCAATAGCATCCATGGCCCAGATCACATCCAGATGTTCATAGCCCTCAATCACCTTGGAGTGAACAACGTCCACGAACGGTTCACGGTTGCGCTCGAAACGGCGCAGAAGGCGGCGACCATCAACGAGGTCATCTGCGCCACACACCCAGAGAGCGAAGGGTGGTGTGTGCGGGCCGTACCAAGCAAAACGAGTGCGGCTGCTGTCTCGTCTGCGCAAGTTGCGTTGCTTCTCATCGAGCGCGCTGTCGCCTGGCTGCAAGTCGTCTGACCCTTCATCATCCGAATCGTCTCTTGAGCGTGACCTGGATCTGTCCTCTTCTTCGTCTTCCTTCTCTTCGATCGTCTTCTCTTCTCGGGTAGACAGAATACACTTATGCTTTGCAAAACACTCGCGTCCAAGCCACCACCTCATGCTTTCCGCGCTGACATAGACTGGTGAGAATTGAAACAAGCGATTTCGGAGGTCTCGGTCCCAGCGCTCATCTGTCCAATTGAAGAGGAAGGAGAAGACACGGTAGCCCATAGCGCCGTATAACTTGCCCGGGAGCAGGGAGTGCATGGACATCATAAAAGGTATAAAGGCATGTATGCCAAAGACAACTCGAAACATGGCGGGCGAGATGATCTGCATGAACTTGAAGTAGGCCTTCTGGATCAACGGACCTGCATATGCAGCTGGTGCGAGGGCACAGAACACAGAGATCTTGTCGCCGATCTCCGGCCGCTGTTCCTTAGCCATAGCAACGAGACTTTGCGTGGTGCCCTGACTGTGCGCAATAAGGCCGAGCTTTTCAAAACCCGTCTCAGAAAGGACGCGTGAGATGAGCGCGGGCAGGTCCATAACGCCCATCTGTCGGATGTTCCAAGCCCACATTCTCGGGTCGCCATAGTCGAGCAGCTTGTGTTGAGGGTTAAACCCGCATCGATTATTGCCCAGCCAGACGTCGTAACCGCTCTTCGCAAGGAAAAACGCGAGGCTATCATCATCGTTCGTACAATAAGCTCCAGCTGACTGCATGAGTCCGTGCATCATTAGGATGGGATACTTCTTCCTGTCTGATGGATATTGCGAGCCGGGAACGCCATTAGAGGAGATATTCCGCCTGAAAACATCAGGTGCGTGTGGCAATCGTTCAGATTCATCGGCGCGTTCGTAGTCGCGCGGGTTGTAGAGATGCCAGAGATCGATGATGAAGCCATCCTCTGTCTGTACCTCAAAGATCTCGCAATCCAGCCCAACTCTGCGTGCGTAGTAACGTACATCGCACTTCAGCTCATCTGGGCCACCTTCCAAAGGCACAAACTCGTCACTCTCTGTGCCTTGCTCATTGCCATCTGCAGACTTTTCAGAATTTTTCACAAACTGCTTCTTCCATGCTATTTCAGCTGCTCTCCGTGTTTTCTTCCGTCTTTCCTCTTCTTCGAAAAATGGCCGACGCTTGTCTGGGTTTTGTCCTTTCAATCTGGTCCAAATATGCTCTGCGGCCATAGGTAGGGAAGTGAAGGCTGCACCTAATATGATGACTAACAGAAAGCAGAAAGAGAGAATAGCAGACGAAACGCGCAATAAGAAGCAATGGAGCTTTCTTAATGTACTTGGTGGACCGTACACAGGCACAGGTGGAAACATGGGATTCGTCTTTGATGGAGCTTTGGATTCACCAAGAGGGGCATCGGTTCCCTTCTTTCGGTCCCCTTCATTGCGCGCCTTAGGCTGTGCTCCATGAATAGTTCCATCTCTTGATTCGCGGAATTCGCCTGACACTGGTTCGCTTTCTGTAGGATCGCGGTCCTCGAGGATATCTTTGAGCCTGTTCAGCTTCGCAGCTTCCTCGATGGGTACTGCAGGCAGCCGGCCTCCATCTACTGTCTGAATTACGGGATCTTGCGCTGTAACAAATCGTGCCTCGACAGCCTGCGTTGAGCCAGTGGTGTCATCTTCCTGGTCTGGCGAATACTGGCCTAGGCGTTCGGCTTGCTTCGAGAACTCGACGGCTGCTTGTGCCTTGGACTTTGTCTTTTCACTCGCTTCGTGCACCTTGCGTTTAATGATCGTCCTGGTGGCCATATTTTATCGCGATGTCAAGTTTAGTGCAATGACGGCCTGTGGGGAGGGTTTACAGGTGGAGCAGCGCGGGGCCGACGGTGTGAACAGAATGTGGACGCGCTGCTTGACATGAGCTGAACTTCTGCATGAGAAGTCAGGAGTAAACAAAGAGTAGACTCAGACATCATGCTGGATATGTGAATTGCGAATCTTAGAGATCTGCACACCTGGGTACCTATCTTGGTTTCTTGGTTGCGACTGCCGCAAAATCGATAATGACATCAACAATCTCGCAAAGTCCGCAGGTAGGGTCGTGCATGGCAACGAATCAACATCAATGGTTCTCGCTTTTCTGCATCTGAACGACAGTTGAACGACAGTCGCAAGGACCAGTAAATGGGTGAGTGATGCAGGGATGGCGCGCTGTTGTAAGTGGCTTGCAGACTGGTGCAAGGCATGATCTTGGATTAACATGTGATTGATGAGCTTCTTGACTCGTGCATGCATCTGCTTTTAAAGTCTGAAGAAGTGCGTGCTGAAGCCTGTATCAACGCATTTACTAGAGCGTGTAATTGCTGATTCTTCACATGCTCATGAACAATGCAACTGTCCAGTGTCGACAATTGTGTCATGTCTCCATTCACAGGAGGGTGTTGCGTTGTGCTGTTTTACGGTCGATTCTCATGTGAATTCAACATTCGAAACTGTATGCGCAGACTATAATGCGACCAGGTCTATCCACGGTTTGAATGTGCTGCAAACGAAAGAGCACTACCAAAGGTATTGGATCGATTCGTCCCATGTCGGTGCAGAATCCAACACACGAGTAGACACTGAGAGACGGTCTGGTTTTCGCCGCATGAAGATGTCAGTTCATGCTGAATTTCAGAGAAAAGTTCTGAATACAAAGATATTGCAACAGTCGCTTGTAGCGAATGGATATATTGTTCAAAATTGACCGTGGCGCCTGCCCAATGCATAGATATCTTGATACACCAATATACAATGTTCCTTCCACCTCTCAACGGCGCACTCACTTCCTTGCGTCGAGAGCTTGTTGGACAGCCGCCGTCGTACCGGCAGGTTGCTGCGATCGTACGATGGGCTCGTCGGGGACAATGACGTCTTCGAATTCGTCCTGGGAGATGGCGTTGATGGTGTAGGTGTCTGCCAGTTGTAAGCACATGTCTTGCGCAGAAGCGTCTGCAGACATACAGATTCCAATGACGAGCGAGCAGATAGCGAAACCGGTGATGGTGTTCTTCAGCAGGTAAGGCGCACGAGCACGCAGCAACGCCGGCGAGGCGCGCATGCGGGCGTCGTAGTAAGTCGACTGGAAAGGCTTGCTGCGGTTGTCAGTTCTGTTGTGTGCTGCTCGAGGAATCATACTCACTATCCCATGGTGGCGTGCTGAACCTCGTCGGTCTTGCGGGGAAAGGTGGTGGTCGCCGCGGTGGTGAGAGGATCAAAGCCTTGGCATGAGCATCGTTCGTTGTTGCGCCGCTCACCCTGCAGCGGATCTGTCGACTCGACTCCCCGTTGCCCCAGTAGACAACACCACCGACACACGCGCCCACTCACTACACCACGCTCCTTCTGCTTCTTGACCTCTAGCTTTGCAGGGAATGAGGGGATTGGATTAAGCAGGCTCTGGGCTCTGTCGCGCAATAGTTTGACTGCGTCGTGCGCGTGGACAAGCGTCATCACGGTTACGCGCGACCTCACCACAGGAAGCAAAGCCTGTCTCTCGTGCACTGCGTCTTCACCACCACCATGAGCCCAATCCAGCAGCTGCAGTCCGCCCGGGCGCTCGCCCTGGGCGACGGTAGATACTATCCTACCATTATACCGGGCGTTCTGCCCATCATAAGCTTCAATGCAGACCAGAGCCTCGAGATTCAACGATGGGGCGCTGATTTCCTGGCTGAGGCTTTCGCATCACCAGCATGGCCATCAGAAGTGAAGGAAAACAGTGCGCCGTCAGTCCTGGCGACACTGAATAACTTCCTGGAGAACGTTGACGATAAGAGCGTCATCAAGAGCTCCGTGCAAGCGGCTGCAAGTGTGTACCCGCTTGTTTACAGACATACGTGAGTAGAACCCCTCGAGCCTCAGATAGCCCTCTCCTCCATCTTGAGTACATGTGCGCTGCACATTCACCTTTGCATGCCCGTACATGCCTGATTGCGCTTCTGTCGAACCCTATCTTATATTTGAATGTCCACCAGTGTCCACAACGCCAACGATGCCCAGAACTGGGAGCTCATGTCAACTATCAAAGCGAATATCCTGCGACGAATGGACTCGGCTCCGCCCGGCGTGCGCGTGTGCTGTGTCAAGTTCCTACAACAGGTTGTCTTGGTACAGACGCCCGGCGTGGTCGACCCAAGGGTGAATAATCCCTGTTCCCCCAAACCCATGATGCACTCTCACACATCACAGCGACCTGACCACAGCGACATCTCCCTCGCTCTCGTACCCCGCGATCATCCTCTCATATCATATGTGAGCCTCGAGGCAGAAGGGCATGGGCTGCTCGACCGGTTGTTGGATATCATACATGGAGATCACAGGTCAGATAGATCCAGCCATGATCGCAGCACAAATCTGACGTGGAATAGCGACGGCCTGCTTGTCACAGCAACGCTCAACACCCTGGGTGTACTGATGCATCGAAGACCGATAGCCGCCAACAAGATACTGACCAGCATCTTCAACTTCAATCCCTTGAAGCTTGCCCATTCCCCATTAACACCTAAGAACAAGGTCATTATGAAGTCAATCGAGCGCACAACAAGATCGCTCATGATGAACATCATGAAGAGGTATGTTAAATCTCACTGTAAGAGTATGTAAAGTTGGCACTCACAATCTGCAGGGATCCTCAAAACCCCATCAACGGGCGGATACAGCAGTTCCTAGAACGCATGCATCGTACGCGCGTCGAGATGATCGATGAGGTTAACCGCAAGCGACCAGCTCCTAGTGAGCCAACTGACGGCCTTGATCAAGCCAAGAGGCAGCGAGTAGCTGCGGGTGCTCCTTCTGCTGTGACTCAAGATACAATACCTGCTGCACCACCGCTCCCATCAGGCCCAGTAAGCTGGCGCCAATTGTTTACACTGAACCCTGAAGGCAGTACGGTGAACTTTGACGTGCAAGCCTTCCGGGACCCAGAGCAGCTGGTGAGGATACTGGTGCCAGTGCTGCAATCAGTGGACCAGGTCAAACTGGGCCATGCCATGAATGTATGTGACCCTACCTGCCCCCTCACGCCAGTTACTGTTATGTCTTGACAGCTTGAACGTTCGTAGCCTGGATCGTCACGCTGTCACACGTTGGTCTGCGATTTGCAAAACCCACTGTGACCGACGGCACACGAACAGCTTTTCCATGACAATGGCTAACATAAACCCAGATCGTTCGCTCTCGATACCTTGGTCTCAGTCAGGCCATGCCTCGCGGCGGGACTGCGCAACCCACAGCTCCTGCAGCTGAAGACGAAGAAGAATACGAACCTGATTTCGAGCCCGAAGATGCAGAACAGATCAACAACAAACTAGATGGTCTTGCACCAACTGACCTGGCTTTCCAGTCAGGCCCATCTACATCATTAACCCCATACAAGCTTCCCGAAGCACCTCCGTTGTCAGAGCAAGAAGTCCAGAGATACGGTGCCATGACAGTACATCGAGCATTCAGTATGCTCAATAGTGTCGATGATAGCCAGAAGAGCAAGGTCGCCAAAGGTGGTTTCAACAGACTAGCGGCAAGCGACTACGGCCGTGACGCATGGGTAACGATCCTCTCACGACTAGCCACGCGAGCCAGTGCTGGTCTCGAAGACTCCCAGGAGGGTATCAAAGATGAGCACGCCATTAACAACAAAAAAGGAAGCCTGAATATCAGCAACACCGTCCGAGACGCCATGTACAACTACATCATCTCTGACTGGAAAAAACGCATCGATGTCGCTACCCTCTGGCTGAATGAAGAATGGTACAACGACATGGTGCTCGCTCAGTCGAAAGATATCCCCACCAACGGCACGGCAAATGGAGACACGTTCACATCTGTTCTCAACACACCAAATGGTAACTACCAACGCTGCGCACTCCGCCTTTTCGATGGTATCTTGCCGTACATTGAGCACACGGACAAGATCATCCTGCGCTTTCTGTCTGAGGTGCCCGCCCTCAACTATGAAATCCTGATTCGATTGAAGAAGATGGCCGAAGATCCGGAGCGCATCGATCTCGCGTGTAATGCGCTGCATTACCTCTACATGTTCAGACCGCCCGTAAGGGAAATTGCTGTCAACGTTCTCACCGAGATCTATCAGGCGAACGATCGCGCAAGACCAAGTGCGAGAAAGTTGCTGGCTAGGTGGAAACCAGAAGT
Organism: Ascochyta koolunga; assembly: GCA_026119515.1. Lineage (NCBI taxonomy): Eukaryota > Fungi > Ascomycota > Dothideomycetes > Pleosporales > Didymellaceae > Ascochyta > Ascochyta koolunga. The sequence goes on along the minus strand of JANLCG010000002.1, from coordinate 911,761 downwards.
CCTGGAAGAAGAAGCACAGCCGACTGTCAAGCCAGAGGGTCAGACAACGAATGGTGCGTTAGAGGTCAAAGCTGTCTCATAAAGTATGATGTCTCATTCGAAGACAACATGCACAAATGAAGAGATGGATGCAAGATTGCTTTCAATATATGTATACCCAAAGCTCTCTGGAACAAAGCAAGATGTATTATGTATCGGTATAGTGGATGCATAGGCAGCGACCTTTTACAATTTTTAAAAACTTCTACATTTAGAGAAATCTATTGCAAAGCTTGCGCTCAGTCGGCAGTGAAGGTTTCGCTGTGCGGCTCAAGGTTTCATTTATCTAAACCTCAAATCTTCACATATCAAGCTACCTACACTCAACTACATGTCCTAGAATTGATTTAGCTTTCTCAAACGTCTCACTGACCATGGCAGTCAAACACCGCACTTCCTCCTCCGGCGTACTTCGCCTCGATCTACTGGTAACACGATGCTTTCCTAGGTCCTCGCAGAAGAAACATATCATGCTGTGCAGCAGCCCCATCACCATGCGATCATAATGCAACGACAGCACGACTCAAACACGCAGGCAGCCACTTATAATAAAAGAACCGGAAGCCAGCACGCCTCCACAGCTGACTTCGCGCAATCCACGCGCAAGCCCGTAGGTAAGGCGGGTGGCTCTAGAATGGTAAGAGTGGAGAAGGAAACCCGATACGTGGAACCGAAAGCGGCTCTAGCGTATATAAGTCGGGTCCAGGCAACAATGAATATTTGTATTCGATCAACACACGACACTGATTCCTCATGCTAGCATTCTCAGTCGTATCAACTTTCTCGTCTCGTCGTCCGATTTGAAAATCTGCATTCCATATGGCAGCCCCAACACAGACGTACAAGGCGTCTTGCCATTGCAGCGCGTTTGCGTACGACGTGACGACTGCGTCGCTTGACGATGCGAACACTGAGGTTGTGCGCTGCAACTGCAGCATTTGCACACGGAATGGATATCTCCTTATCTATGTGCCCAACGAGCGAGTTGTGTTCACTTCGGGCAAGTTTGAAGACCTCAAGGTAGGCTCTCCTCTCCACTACTTCAAAGTATCTGCATTATCTGACTGCGTGTAGTCGTATACTTTCGCCTCCCATATGGTGGCGCATTACTTCTGCCCTACCTGTGGCAACTCGTGCATGGCGCGGAGTGTCAGTCCAGGGTTCTTTGACGGGATGAGCATTGTCAATGTCCGGTTGTTTGAGGGTGTGGAGCCGGAGAAGCTGCGGTTTAAGGAGATGGATGGGAGGAGTTATAGCACTGAGGATGCAAAGGCGCGCGTTGCGGAGATCCGGAAGGGAAGTTGAGTCGCTGCATGAGAGAAGGAGACAAGAAGTTTTTGTAGTCGATAAATAGACACTATTCACCTGTCTACAGTCCCATGATTTGTCTTGAGGCACATTCACGCCGAAACGTAACAGCAGACCTTGACGACAGCCTTCTTACATCCGGAACATATTCCCATGCGATCCACCATGTTGTTGTGCGCATTACACCAAGTGAAACAGCGTTTGTGCAGGCAGGCAGGGCTGATGGGCTCATGACATCCATGGCTGTTACTATCAGCATCCTGACTACTCTAGAAGGCAAAGGGGTAAATACCATTGTTCGCCGTTTGACGCATACTTGGATACCTGCTCAAGAGCCCTACTCTTATCTTCTTCATTTCCAGGATACTCTATGTTTACTCGTCTTACGGTTCTTGTGATTCTCCTCTTGGGTAGTTTGATCAATGGGTCGGTTGACGAATCGATCAGATTGGCTTTTGGACCCAGGTTATAGTAGTTGCTTGCTACCTTGAAGTTCAAAGTAAGGCCAGCAGTAGGAGGGGTTTGACTTCGCTGTAGTGGTGAGACTGCTCAGTCAGCTCTTATTCAGCACGTAATGGGGGATACATGCTCACGATTCACTTGGCTTAACTTCTCTGTTACTTCAGAAGTAGCTTCTACTAAAAGTCCAGCTCTCTTCAGTTGTCGTTGACGCTGTGCATCTGCGTGTACATCGTACATCATTTCGACAAACTGCCTATGTTCATGGACAAACTCTGAAGAAGAAGTGTTGAAACTATCCAATTTATCGTTTCTAACGTAACTGCCTGCTTGTTGTCAGAACATATTTTCTACGCATTGGATACATCACACTCACCCCAGCCGTTTACCTCAAAAGCCTTCAAGATTGCAGGCTCATTTCGATATCTAGGCTCAAGTGAGAGCAGTGTCGTCATGATCACGGGTCGCATTTCGTCAGAGGAACACCATCGATTAGCGATCGTTTCCGCAATGCTCAAATCTCCCTTGGTAGGGGTCTTTGGGTCATCATTGAATACATTGCGGCGCTGAAGAACGCATTTACGGAGCTTGCAATGGTATTCTTCTTCGGTAAAAGCAGGGTACAGTTTGTGTAGCCCGGCATTGATCAATGATTGATACGTTGTCGTTGCCATCGCGCCATCGGGTATAACGATACTTCCCTGTGACAGGTACTCGTCGTAGCGGTACCCGTGAATTAGTTTGGGATGGTTGATGTTGTAAGCTTGAAGCAATGGTACAGCAGACATGAACGTTCCGCGAGGCAGTTTGCGAGTATCCAGGACATGAACTTGTATCGATAAGGGACTGGGTTTTTCATAGTCATTGAATCGTCGATATATGGCCAGCTGAATCGCGAACAGGAAAGAGCTAGTCCAAGATGTCAGGTTATCGTTCCCGAGATCCTTCCATAGGCAATGATTTTCGAGCATCTTTGCGGCCTCGTCGGTAGGGCGACTCAGTATGTCCGTAATGGAATGGCAATTAGTCGCTGCAGCAGATTGTACGAGCGTGACGGTAGTTGTACCATTGGTTTTGGGTGCCCGTGTGCGAAATACATAATGGGGAATGCGATCCAAGTGTTCAACGAGCGTCTTCAGCTCGCCCTGAGGGTTGTACAGTGTAGTTTGATAGCTGCCGGTCATGGTGTAACGTTGTAAATAAAAGAGTTGGAATCACTGGAAGAGCGAACATTTACCCTTTAATAAACTGGGTAGTGGTTCAGCCTTGCCGCGCCGCAGCTAAGCCTGTGGTGTGGCGGAGTATGCATACATGTAATTGCGCAAGCAAGCAGCGTTACCGCGCGCTTCGAATAGTTCGAATACTAGGCAACAGGATCTCGTTGTATTCTCACACAAGTCCATGGTTGGTGTTAATCCTATCGCTTTCGTTGGCGGCTCTAAGCCTTGTTGTGACCTTACTTCGCCCACTTCAGACCCAGCTTGTGCATCTCAACGGCTAGCTGGAGAATGTAGTCGATACTTTCGCACTGGGTCTTTGCCTTGTGTACGTTGTCGCCCCACACATAGCTATTTTTGTCAGCATATTCCCGTTTATCCATTTGATGCTTGCAAAAACTCACATCCCATGTCTCCTAACCAGGATCGCATAAGACTCTGGATACTTCTCCATAGCCTCCTCTAAGCTCTCTCTGAGGTCTTCCTCATGTGCTGTGTTCTCAATAATCGGTATCCGTAGCCTGTCGTAGTACCCTAGATTACCCTGCTTCCCTCGCCCCTTCGGTATACCCTTGATCTGTTCAATCTCCTCAATCTCGAAGCACGAATCTTTGCTGAAGTCGCGTTCGACGAGCAGGGTTACGAGAACGGCCCATTGTGAGTGCGTGTGGATACAACAGCCGGCGCCACGTTCGAACGCGGCCATGAAGAGAGGTGTGCAGGCAGAAGGCTTGAGGACCTAAACAAAGGAATTAGTATATGTAACTGGGAAATGAGAAAGTGTGGTTTTGGCTTGGGAGTTGTACTTGAGGCTTTCGAAGATACTCCTTGCTGTTGAAGTCCATCACAAACATATCCGTTGGCCTCATAAGCTCTTTCTGCACACCACTCGGTGCGATGTAAATCTTATCTTCATGACGGATACTTGTTCCTCCACCTGTACCTGTGACCTAGCCGTGTCTTCGTGTTAGCATTCATATCAAACAGAGTACATCAACTTTCTCTCCAGATAGGCAAATCATACCCATCCCAAGGTATAGAAATGCGCGCAAAGCGTGCAGATGTGGTTCGCTGGGTGGTGTGGATCATCGGAACGTATTAACGCCTCAGCATCTTGTGAATTGGAATCCATCCTAAGGCTGTTGTGACAAATTGTTGATGTTCAAAGTTTTTGTAAAATGTAAAATGACGCGATGCCGGCCGTAGCTTCCCCAACCCCACGTGGTCCGGGCTCTAGTGCGGGGTGAGGTTGACAGTTCAGGCACAAAATCACATGTAAAAACCTGATAGTGAACATGATGCTGCTCGATTTCAAGGCTACACACTAGTAGCATCCTAAATATCTCGTCGGAATGTTTGGGTATCATGAGACTCCTCCATACATCCACACCATTACCGTCCTCTCTCCACATCGTATATACTTATACTAGGAAGCAATGGGTATCATCGTGTGTCACCTGCACCAGAGGCGATCGTAGTCTCCTGTGCCAGAGGAGAAGACTCATGCTTCTTGTCCTTGTCAAGGTGAAGCGCATGTTTGATCTTGTCACCAAGGCCCTGGCGATCAGGAGACTTGCTGTGTCCTCCGTGCTTCTCCTTATAGACGTTGCCTGCACCACCGCGCTGTTTCATCATAAGCTTTGGCTAGTTCGAGAAGAAACGTAAAAGACGTACGCCTGTGTGGAATTCGTCTTGAGCTTCACGGGTCGCAAGCTCAGGGATGATATCCGTGGAGCGACGATGACTGTCGACATCCTGTGGTCCCAGACGAGGCGATTTGCCGATGTTCCCAATACCACCGCGACCAGTAGAGAACTCGTTAGCTGTAGATTCGCCCTGAGGTCCTTCGCGTGTAATAGCTCCGTCTGCGTAAACGGTGTCATCCCGGCCGATGTTGCCAGCGCCTAAGGTATATTAGTCATGGGGTGCGATTGGAGGGGCTACCAATTCGACTGCGGTCGTACCTCCACGGCCTGTAGAGTGTATTGGTGTAGTGGACATTTGGTCTTTGCTAGTAGGCGTGTCGTAATAAAAAAGAAGTATGCTCTGTTACAGTTCTAGACGATGCGGTATTGAGTGAACAGGGGACCGAGTATGGCCATTGGGTCTTATATTTGCTCTTTCAATGCGCCGCGAGATTCGAGCATATGACGCAACCACATGTTGCGCAACTTCAGGGTAGTAGCAGCCATTCGACGCGCGGGATGGGAGTAGCTCCGAGTTGAGAGAAGCCGCCATGTTCGTTAGTCTGTACAGAGAATCAAATGAGCAGTCAGGCCAAGGTAAAAAAACGAGTATGTGGGAAAAATATCTAGGTGGTTCCCTGATTGCGCCGGTGCAGTTGTGTGATGGCGTGAGGTGATGCCTTCATTACCAAGATAAGAAGGATATGAGTGATAGGCTAAGGTTGGGACTAAGCTCGCATACCCTTGAGCATCCCACCATCTCGGCAAGACCGACCATTAGGAACCGGGAGTGCAGAGCGGTTGATCTGCTTGTGATGTCAAGGGTTGTCACCAGGCGTTGGCGAAGTACGGGGTGATCTGACAGTTGCCACCCCTAAGGCAGGGACGAGTGACTTGCTTCTCATGTTGCAGAAAAAACAGGATCTAGTAGCTGCATCAGGTTTCAGTAAAATAGCTTGGAGGTCTTTAACAAGGGTTACATATTTTTTTAATCATGTGCAAAGAGCACAGTAGTTAGTCTTTTACGTACTTCGTTAGCAGAAGCTATTTAACGAGGCCAACTTCACTAGCTCCTAAGATTGAGAGAATTTGTGTACGTAGCCCGCTTTCTTGCAACATGAGCGCTTGCATCGGACTGGTAACAGCATTATTAAAGTTGCAAATGTATACATTCATTTCGTACAAAACGTGTTGAAAGAGATAGATAGTTCTGGCACCTACGTCATCGGACAGCCTGCCACGAAAGTAACAAATGTTCGCAGAAGACGCTAGCACGAGTAGCAATGCTGGGTATCAAAACGAACAGATAACAAGTCGAATGCCGACGTCACCGTATCTCAAGATCTCAGTCTATCCTCATCGCTCGGCCTTCCTACATGACCCTCCTCCGCGCTCCTGTCCTGGATCTTGCTCTGGTCTGCATGCTTCGCTGGATCAAAGACATAGATTGGAAACTCCAGGAAGATGGTTCGTTTCAGGAATACTGGCATCTTCTCGTACAGCTGCGGCGGGAACGGAATCAGAATGCTCGTCCTATTTAACCATCGTGCATAGGCTGGCCAGTTTTTGCCGTTCTCATATCGCTTTTTTGCGCCTGGCCGCTCCTGTAAGGTCAGGCCTGACACAAACATGAGAAGTAAAGTCAAAAAGAACGGTCCCAAGATCGAGGCGTACAGAGCAGAGTATGCACCGCCTGAAACGTAGTTGTATGCCGCTGGCGAGACGGCGATGGTGAACATGCCGAACTGAATCATCATTTCTCCAAAATAGTTCGGATGTCTTGTCAAGGCGAAAAAGCCGACATCGCATACTGCGCCATCGTTGCCATGGGCGCTTCTGAAGCGGTACTTCTGGATGTCGGACACACTCTCCATTATAAAGCCGACGGAGTAAAGGACGATGCCGGCGATATCTCTTCCGGTACCGAATTCAGGTTGAGCAAATTGTGTTACGTTGGGCGAGTTCAGTATAGTTACAGGCAAAGAGCAGGTCCATACCCAGAACATTTGACTACAGTATGTTAGCTCACGTCCCCGTGCTATACAGAAACATAGAGGTGTCGAACTCACAAGACCCAAAACCCTAGAAACGACCAAAATTTGTCTCTCTTGTCGTCAAAGCGGTCGTCTTTTCCAGTCTTCAGGATCCTAAACAGTAGAAATGCACTCAGACGTGCTCCCCACGCCATCATGAAAACTGAGACGACAATGTTGCGCGCATCGCCTCTATTCTCGCTAAGACCGAGAGTGAGTATAGAAAGCACGACGAAGTTTGTCCCTCCAGCGAAGTCAGTTAGCTTGTCGAACTTCAAGGAGAATGCGATCGCGAAGAAAAAGAGTTGGTAGGCGACTGTGATGAGGAAGGTGATTGAGAGGTAGTAGTTGTCTAGCACATGAACGGCCATGATGTTGATGTGCCAATGACGAGTTGGTAGGTCTCCAGCTCAATGACCTGTATGTAGAGTGAGTTGTACACAGATGGTTTAGGAAGTAGAGGGCATTCGAGGCATTATAGGCCTTCAAACATTCGAGAACGGTACACACTCGCTGCCGCTGTACCCCGAGGCTAAGGGTCGCGTTGTTGAGTCTGACCGAGTCCGATTACTTTGGGTAGGCCGTATTGGGATGAATTTGCGACTCGGTTCTGTACAGGATGGGAAGCTGATGACGACATCCAATGTTTGGATCGCCAAGCTCGATCTCCTTCGGCCCGTCTGTCATGTCTTTTCCTCCGAACAACAACGGCGGTGCATCACGAACATCAACAATTCGTGAACAGTTATGAAGGCTGTCGCAGTAGAGTTTTCGGCGGCAGCATTTAGCAACGGTAATACCACTCTGATCTGCCCGAGCCCAGCGGAAAGATGGTGAATACCTGCAGGCCGTCGTGAAACGCAGCTGGTGTTAGGCGAGTCGCCTCGTGCAAGTCGCGTCTCAGACCTCACCACCATCGCCACTGGCCAGACCATCTTGAAGCTCAACCCCCTCCAGAACGGCCTTCTCGAGGCCTGTCAGTCTGAGTCGCAAGCTTTCCGTCCTGCGGCAAACCTTCTTGGCTACACCATCCTGACAATGCGTTCCCATTTAACACGCTCTTTTCATCCTAGGATGCGAACTAGACCCCTGAGACACGCCGGCAGCCGTACGAGGAGCCGCGTGGGCTGACCTGCTCGAAACTCATCACGTTCTTAGAAACAGAGTGAGCGGGGCGTGCGTCGGAACCCTCAAGTACCACCGTTTCCACCTTAGGTGTCGACCTTTGAAAGGTTTGGAATTGCCATACCGGAACCTCACGCTCGTTTTCATCCGAGATACCTGTCTTCCTGCGCGTCCCGTTCCTATTCTCCTCCTTACGCCTCTTCGACTCTGCTGAGCAGATCTTGAACGAGTCTGCATTTCCGTGACAGCTTTTCATTCTCTACCAGCTGTGCTGTTGATGTATTAATCTTAATATTCTTTCTCCAACCTTTCAGCTTTATACTCGGAGCCGTTTATTTATTTGAAAACCATCATGAAGACATCCAAGTCTTCCCTGGGCTTGGCCTTGTTGCTGATCAATGCAGTATGTTGTCCTTCAGTCAACCTCGACTCGATACTAACCACCGCTTAGGTAGTCGCAGAATCTGGGCTTGATCTCCACGGTAATAATATCGTACAGGAAGCTAGTGGAAGAAAGATCAAAAACCTCATCTCTGGTATCGATAGGTCAGCGGAGCTCGACTTATCTGCCATGAACGATGTGCGGCGAAACGCAAACGCAAACACGCTGGACGAGGTCGACCTCGTTAGAAGAATCGCTCAGCTCGATGTCGGTTCGCTCCTCAACGCCGGTGCGCAGGGACAACAGGCCAGCCAGGCACAAAGTCAAGGGCAGAGTCAACAGCAGGGTCAAGTTCCAGCGCAGCCTCAGGGCCAAAGCCAGGGGCTGAGGCCTGCAGGTCCCAGTGACATCAACACAAGTAATGTCGGCGGCGATCTCGCAAACCAGGTTGCTGCTGGCAACAGACCTACTGCGGGAACAGGGGACATCAACACAAGCAACACCGGCGCCGATCTTGCGAACCAGGTTGCTGGATTTGGTACCCCGCCTGCCGCGCAGGGCCAGGTTCCTGGACAAGCAAAGCCAGCTCCACAAGCTCAAGCTGCAGGAGCACCTCAACCGGCGGAAGAGGCTCAGCCTGCATCGGAAGCGCGCCCCGCGACGGGAGCGCAAGCAGCTGCAGGGGCTCTACCAAGTGGACAGGGTCAAAGCCAGGGACTAAGACCCGCAGGACCAAGCGATATCAACACGAGCAATGTTGCCGGTGATCTTGCGAACTCACTCGCTCCCGGCTCAAGCGTCAATGGCCAGCGTCCAGCAAGCAATGATGTTGCAGGAGATCTTGCGAACCAGATTGCTGGAAATGGTGGTGCCCCCAACGGACAAGGCCAAACAAACCCCAGGGCCAGGCTCAGGGCCAGGCCCAGGTCGCTGGTGCAGGAAACGGCGGCGCAGCTCCCGTAATCATTCAAGTCAAGTCAACTATCATCAAAGAGCCAAATGGTCAACAGGTTCAGACAGCCGTAGTCGAACAAGCTCAGGGACAGCAACCTGCAGCAGCGCCGCCAGCAGCACCGGCCATGACACCTCCTCAGGCTCCGGCTCCCCCTGCGGAAGCCAGACCTGCGGAAGCCAGACCTACGGGAGCACCAGAAGCAATGCCTGCCCCGGCCGAGCCCCAAGGAAATTCGGCGGCTGCTGAAGCAGCACCCAAGCCGGAGGCTCAACCTACTCCACCGCCTGCGGAGGGCATGAATGCTACGGTACGTACACGCCCCCTCATTCCAAGATTATACTGACATTATCTATAGATTTCTGCTTCAGCCGCACCAGGTACGATCACTGAGGTTGCTCAAGGCGAAAAACCCACTGCAGCAGCCGGAGAGGCGTCTAAGCCAGTTGAAGGTGCTTCCAAACCAGCCGAGGGGGTATCAGCTCCTGTAGGTGCCAGCGCTGCAGCAGCTCCTGCTGCCACGCCTGTGACTGTTGTTGCAGGAAGTTCGCCAGCACCCGGAGTTCAGGCTGCAGCTCAGACCCCATCTGCAGCACCTCCTCCTGTCGATCCTGCAAAATTGACACCAGATGCTCTTGTAGCCTCAGCTACCACTACAGCAGCCGGTAGCGCAGTCACTGTCTTGGCAGGAAGCGGAGGCAACTCGAACTCATCAAGCCCAGCCGGCGGCGCAGCAGCAGCAGCAGCAGTCACTGTAGTCGCAGGAAGCGGAGGCAACTCGAACTCATCAAGCCCAGCCGGCGGCGCAGCAGCAGCAGCAGCAGTCACTGTAGTCGCAGGAAGCGGAGGCAGCTCGAACTCATCAAGCTCAGCCGGCGGCGCAGCAGCAGCAGCAGTCACTGTAGTCGCAGGAAGCGGAGGCAGCTCGAACTCATCAAGCTCAACCGGCGGCGCAGCAGCAGCAGCAGTCACTGTAGTCGCAGGAGGCGGAGGCAACTCGAACTCATCAAGCTCAACCGGCAGCGCAGCAGCGGCAGCAGTCACTGTAGTCGCAGGCTCAGGTTCCAATTCCAACGGGACTGCCGGTGGGGCTGGCGCCGCCGTGACCGTCGTCGCAGGTGGAGCAGGGAACGCAACCAACACTGCCGCAGCAGCAGCGGTCACCGTCGTTGCCGGCCCAGGCGCAAACACCAACGCTGAAACCGCAGCAAGAAACGGCGGCTGTAACTGTGCATGCATGTGTCCCGCAGGTTCATTCCCCATGTCCGCTCCCCAGGCGCAGCCCATGCAACTTGGAGCTATGGGCGGGAGCCCAGCGAGCACGATGATGACCATGGCATCTGCCATTACGGTTGTAGCAGGCCCAGCACCGCCTGGTGCACAGCAAGCCGTAGTATCATCCAGCGCTCCGACCGTGAGCGTTAACTCGGCCACCCTGACAACAGCAGGCTTGCTCGCAGGCTCGCCACCAGCGCCAGCTGGTCCGGGCGTGACCATGATTGCGTCTGGGGACGCAGCGATTTCCGCCTCTGCATCAGCCGCAGCCTCAGCCTCAGCCTCAGCCTCGTCTACCATTTCACCCGCAACCAGCTCCGCAGGCAACGCTGCTGCGGCGCCAGCACCACCCATGGCCAGCGAAGCCAGCAGTACAACCAGCATGCGCACGAGCGTGCCCGCGCAAAGCGCCGTTGCGGGATCCACGAGTCTTGCAGCTGCGCTGCCGGACAGCACGGCGACGTTGCAGCAGAACCAAAACCCGTTCGACATCTCGACCTTGGCGCTGCAGAGCCGGGTTACGGTGAACTTGGGGAAGAGGTTGGCGAAGCCGACCGAGGCGGCGCGGCGGTGGTTGTGGTAAGCGGTGCCAATTGAACGTTAGGAGACGAATATATGTAATACCCTGATGTCTGCTGGTCTTTTCTTTCATTGTATGTATCGGGGGCAAAGCATTGAGTGCTGTCCGGGTGGAATGGATATCTCTACATGGAGTGTTTGGGGTGAACTTGCTCATGCTTTTGCTGTTGTGAATTTCGTCTTTATGTCTATTTGGGTATCTTTTGATTACCTATTCCTCTCGCAACGCAGTCGGACTACAGTTCAAACCGAGTTCTGTCCGGTCTGGTCTTCTATCGTACTACGCCTGTTACCTTGCGATCGGCTCGCTGACTGCGTGCAACCGTCTATGCGAGGTTCCAGCAGTCGGTGGCATGAACTGTTTGATCATCTTGGCGGCTGTCCTTTACGCAGCTCATCTGCTGCCTCGTGGCTTGTACACCTCATGCTGAATCACAGCAAACACCGTTCACGGCTCTGCATCTTCTCCGCATGACGTGCTCAGACAGCCTCCTTCTCTCCAGCGTCTAGCCTGGCCTGTTTGATGCGCTTCTGTTCGCGCTTCGAGGTGGGTTTCTCTGTCTGACGAACAGGCACGCCTTCCAACACCTCGCCTGGTCTCTTTCCGTTCTGGTTCTTCGCCATGCTCTTGCCGTCCTGCTTGTCCTTGGATGCGGGTGCCGGTTTCTCTCCGCCGTGAACAAAATCGATTATGCCTTTGAAGCTCTGGCGCTTCAGGCGTGCATGCTCGACCACACTGCGTGGCTCCTTTGTAAGACCGTCTTTGCCCTTCTCCGTGCCCAGTCCCCATACAGAAGCCAGATTGATGACATCGCTTGGCGCTCGAATGCCTAGTACACTCTTTGCTTCGGAGCTGAAGATCAACCCCCGGCCTCGTGTGACTCGAATGAGCTGTGTTGCGTTGCTGATCAGGTTGCGCTTCGCTTGCGGGTCGCTCGAAAGTATGCCTTGGCTGTAGCACAGCTCGATCTTGATTCCGCGGGCAATGGCTGCGCCCAGCATGGGGAACTTGAAGTGTTTCTCAAACCGGCGCGTCAGGTCCAGCGAGATGATGTCGACGTCGAGGCTGTGGCATGCTTGCTGGAGGGTGCGCTCGTCGGTTGGCCGTGCAGCAACGAGGTCGTAGTGCTGTTGCAGCTGGGGGATGCGGAAGTTGGAGGCGCTGTCAGTCAAGAAGATGTTGCAGCGTCGTAGTATGCGCAGGCGCTGGGGGTGGGAAACGGCAGTGGGTTGGGTATGGGCGAGGTCTGGGAGGGGTTCGTTAGCTAGACATGGCAAGGAAGGCGCAACGAAGCCAGGAAGGCGCCAACAAGCCAGGAAGGCGCCAACAAGCCAGGAAGGCGCAACGGGCAGGTGGCCCTTGCTGGATGGAAAAGAGCAGTGCATCACGTACCAGTTCGGTGGGCAGCTTTCCGGTATAGGTATGTGTGAGGGCGACTACGTCGTATCCTACTACACAAGTCAGTCACAACGTCAGATGCACCCAAGGGCGCCGCGTCTGCGTACATTCGTCGAGAAAAGCCAGTGTGCGCTGCATTTCTCTCGCAGCATCGCCCCCGGCCACGGCACGCTCAGATCGTGGAACATGATGACGATGGGCGATTTCGCACCCGAGGCGGCGCGCGGCGACAAGGGCGAGGGCAAAGGCGCTGGAGCGCAGGCGGAGGTTGCTGGAACGAGAAGTTATCCGAACTGGCCTTGGCGTGCGCCGTGTGGTTCTGCTGCGGCACACGCAGAGGCAGAAGAAGCCCACCTCCCTCCCCGCACCCAGTCAAATCTCCATCTCTCCGCGCAGCCAGCCAAGTCTCAGCCGGCTGTTGCAGCACCCCGACCGCGCCGCGACACCCACCGCCGCCCCGCCCCCATAGGCTTAGGCTTAGGCTTCTCCTGGAACGAGGCAGCTGCGTTCAGCCTGCTGAGTGCCGGCCTTGCTTGCTTGTGTCTGCGCCTGTGCCTGTTTCCCGCCAGCCTCCGCCTCCTCCCCCACCACGCGCCCGCGTCCCCAACACCCCCTCGCCGTAGCCCCGACAGTCGCTGCCTCGTCGCCGACTGTCTCTGCCACGCTGGCCGCCAAAATGACCACCAACAGCAGCGGCGCGAGCATTGCTCGCGTCTATGCCGACGTCAACGCCAACATGCCCCGCTCGTATTGGGACTACGACTCGGTCAACATCTCCTGGGGCGTGCTCGAGAACTACGAGGTGGTCCGCAAGATTGGCCGCGGAAAGTACTCGGAGGTCTTCGAGGGCATCAACGTGGTCAACTACCAGAAGTGCGTCATCAAGGTCCTCAAGCCGGTCAAGAAGAAGAAGATCAAGCGCGAGATCAAGATTCTCCAGAACTTGTCTGGCGGGCCTAACATTGTCTCGCTTCTCGATGTGGTCCGCGACAACCAGGTCAGTAGTGATTCTGAAGAAGACTGCATGAGCGACCGCACGGTATTGTGCCTCGCCCGCTGTCGCATGGGGAACGGTCGGCTAACGCACCCGCTTCTAGAGCAAAACCCCCTCGTTGATCTTCGAATATGTCAACAACACCGATTTCAGGAGCCTGTACCCAAAGTTCCAGGACTACGACGTGCGCTACTACATCTACGAGCTGCTCAAGGCCCTGGACTTTTGTCACAGCAAAGGCATCATGCACCGTGATGTCAAGCCTCATAACGTTATGATCGATCATGAGAAGCGCAAGGTAAGCCGTCCTCAATGAGCTGAAACGACGATCGTTGATGCCCTGCAGTTACGGTTGATCGACTGGGGTCTTGCCGAATTCTACCACGCCGGCACCGAGTACAACGTCCGTGTGGCCTCGCGATACTTCAAGGGCCCCGAGCTGCTCGTGGATTTCCAAGAGTACGACTACTCGCTCGACATGTGGTCGCTAGGCGCCATGTTTGCATCGATGATCTTTAGGAGAGAACCGTTTTTCCACGGCAACAGCAACTCGGACCAGCTGGTAAAGATTGCCAAGGTGCTCGGAACGGAGGATCTGTTCGACTACCTCGACAAATATGACATCGAGCTGGACGCTCAGTATGACGATATCCTTAGCAGGTACCCAAAGAAGCCATGGCACTCGTTCATCAACGCCGACAACCAGCGGTTTGTTAGCAACGACGCCATCGACTTTCTGGACAAGCTTCTGCGCTACGACCATCAGGTAGGCAGCGTTCCTTGTGGGAAGATTGCACGCGCTGACTCTGTCTAGGACCGACTCACGGCCCAAGAGGCGATGGCTCATCCTTACTTTGCCCCTGTTCGACAGGCTGCTCAACAGAACAGCAGCAGCGCAGCGTGATTGATACCCAATTCCGTACCTAGATGTTGAGTAATGGCATAAACTTGACGAACGAACAGGCGCTCGGCCTGTCTTGTTGATCATTCACCGTTCTGGCCAGCAGGAGTCACCAACCGGTGTAGCAGTGCATAATCAATCATTCGAATTCGCGGTGGCAGGGCGTTAGGCTGGTCTGCATCAGGACTGAGATGGTGTCTTATTGGCGTCTGGAGCGCACAGCTGGGGGAGAAATAGTCAGGCATGCATTTGGAGGGCGTCGGCATGCTACAAGCAAAGACCAAGACTCATAATGTTCACATTCATCACGCATTGTGTTGACTCAGTGATGGTTTGATGCAAGTTGATTGGATCTATGGGCGCAAAGCCTGACGCTCGGATGGTTCTGGTCATGCATGCCCGCGGGCAAACGCTAGTCGGAACTGCGAGCTGCCTGCGCTCGACTCACACATTGCCCCGCTGATGCTGCCCCTCGGTCCCATATTGCGTCGGCCGCGCTCTCTTCGACTTTCTCTCCCACACCCTTCTCCACACCTTTTGTACTCACCCGTGCTGCGCAGTGCTCAATTGCGACCGCAGCCCTCCGCTCCCTACATCGCCGAGCGCGCGCTCACACACCAATACACCACCGCCACTATGGCGCTCAATGCTGCCTCGCACAACGTCGCCGGCGAGAAGACCGGCCCTGTCACCGCCGCCCCTCCTGCCGTCAGCGACGACAGCAAGAAGGAGCTTCTCGAGGCCGCCCATGCCGACGGCACCGGCCAGTCTGCGCCCGGCCGCGAGAACGAGAAGGGTGTAGAGAAGAAGGAGAAGACAGCCAAGGAGCTCGAGAAGGAGCGCAAAAAGGCTGAAAAGGACGCCAAGTTCAAGGCGAAGAAGGCCGCCCAGGCTGGCCCCGCTGCTGCAAAGGAGGCCGGCTCCAAGAAAGAGAAGAAAAAGGGCAAGGAGGAGGAGCAGCTGCCCGAGTTCGTCGAGGAGACGCCCAAGGGCGAGAAGAAGCGTCTGCGGAGCCTGGACGACCCGCACGCAAAGGCCTACGTGCCCAAGGTGGTCGAGTCGGCGTGGTGTGCGTTTTCCCTTCGCTGATCGCTATCATGTATGCTGACCTTGGCCAGACGACTGGTGGGAGAAGGAGGGCTTCTTCAAGCCTGAGCTTCAGCCCGACGGCACCGTCAAGAGCGCCGGCAACTTTGTCATCCCAATCCCTCCTCCTAACGTCACCGGCAAGCTCCACTGCGGACACGCCCTCGCCACATCACTGCAGGATGTCCTCATCAGATGGCATCGTATGCGCGGCTTCACCACACTCTACCTGCCTGGTTGCGACCACGCAGGTATCGCTACACAGAGCGTTGTCGAGAAGATGCTCTGGAGGCGTGAGAAGAAGACGAGGTACGACCTGGGTCGCAAGGCATTCTTGGACCGCACACACGAGTGGAAGGAGGAGTACCACCAGCATCTCACTCACACTCTGAAGCGCATGGGTGGTTCGTTCGACTGGACGCGCGAGGCATTCACAATGGACAACAACCTGTCTGCCGCCGTGACAGACAGTTTCGTCAAGATGCACGAGGACGGCCTTATCTACCGATCGAACAGGCTCGTCAACTGGTGCACACAGCTCAACACGGCCCTGTCTGCTCTTGAGGTTGACAACAAGGACCTCACAGGCAGGACCGTGCTCTCCGTTCCCGGCTACGAGCGCAAGGTCGAGTTCGGTGTCCTGACCCATTTCAAGTACCAGATCGAGGGCAGTGACAAGACCATCGAGGTTGCCACCACTCGTGTTGAGACAATGCTCGGTGACTCGGGTATTGCCGTCCACCCCAAGGATGAGCGCTACAAGGACTTGGTCGGCAAGAAGGCCAAGCACCCCTTCATCGACCGTCTTCTGCCTATCGTTGCCGACGAATACGTTGACCCCGAGTTCGGTACTGGTGCCGTCAAGCTGACACCCGCACACGACCCCAACGATTTCAACCTCGGAAAAAAGCACAACCTCGCTTTCATCAACATCCTCAACGACAACGGTACTCTGAACAAGAACGCCGGAGAATTCGAGGGCCAGAAGCGATTCGATGCTCGTTACACCGTTGTTGAGGCGCTCGAAAAGGCAGGCCTCTTTGTCAAGAAGGTTGACAACCCGATGAAGGTGCCCGTCTGCCAGAGGTCTGGCGATATTATTGAGCCAATCGTGAAGCCGCAGTGGTGGATGAAGATGACCGAGATGGCCAAGCCAGCCATTGACGCCGTCAAGAATGGCGACATCAAGATTCGCCCCGCAAGCTCGGAGAAGACATATATGCACTGGATGAACAACATTCAGGACTGGTGCCTATCGCGTCAGCTCTGGTGGGGTCACCAAATTCCTGCCTACTACGTTAACATTGAGGGTGGTGAGAGTGATCGTACTGACAACGAACTTTGGGTCACCGGTCGCACAGAAGAGGAGGCGCAGAAGAAGGCTGCAGAGAAGTTCCACGGCAAAAAGTTCACACTCGAACGCGACGAGGACGTGCTCGACACATGGTACTCTGCCGGTCTCTGGCCCTTCAGCACGCTCGGCTGGCCCAACGAGGATTCTGTCGATCTGAAGACCCTTTTCCCCACATCTGTCCTTGAGACTGGTTGGGACATTTTGTTCTTCTGGGTTGCTCGCATGATCATGCTGTCGCTTCGCCTTACAGGAAAAGTTCCGTTCAAAGAGGTGTACTGCCACTCGTTGATCCGTGACTCCGAGGGCAGGAAGATGTCCAAGTCTCTCGGGAACGTCATTGACCCTGTTGACATCATGGATGGCATTACTCTGGAGAAGCTCCATAAGCAGCTCACTATGGGCAATCTGGATCCTAAGGAGCTGAAGACCGCCGAGAAGTACCAGAAGACTTCGTTCCCCCAGGGTATCCCCGAGTGCGGTGCTGATGCTCTTCGCATGGCCCTTGTTGGTTACACGACTGGTGGCGGTGATATCTCATTCGACGTCTCCGTCATCCACGGATACAGGAGGTTCTGTAACAAGATCTACCAAGCCACTAAATACGTCCTTGGTCGCCTTGGAGACTTTGAGCCTCGTGCGCAGATTGAGAAGGGCGGAAAGGAGTCGCTCCCTGAGCGATGGATTCTGCACAAGCTCACCACCTCTGCGAAGAAGATCAACGCACATCTCGAGGCACGCGAGTTCTCGCTTGCTACACAGGTCGCCTACAGGTACTTCTACGAGGTAAGTGCTTTTGCTGTCGACATCAACTCCCAGAATGCTAACGAAGTACAGTTCTTATGCGACACCTACATCGAGAACAGCAAGGCTATCTTCGACGATGGTAGCGAGGCTGAGAAGGAGAGCGCTAAGCAAACCCTCTACACGGCTATCGAGGGCGGCCTTACCATGATCCACCCCTTCATGCCCTTCCTGACTGAAGAGCTCTGGCAGCGCCTGCCGCGCAGGCAAGGTGACAAGACACCGTCCATCACCGTCGCCTCCTTCCCACAGTACATCGAGTCCTTTGAGGACGAGAGCGCCGAAAGCCGAGTACGAGCTCCTCGTCGACGTGTCAAGAGCTCTGCGCTCCCTCACCGCCGAGTACGGCTTCAAGGACGACGGCAAGACCTACATCCAGCCCCTCGATGAGGCCACACACAAGTCTCTCCAGACCTCCACGTCCCTGCCCTCCATCCGCTCACTTGCCGGAAAGACCGTATCCGAGATCACCATTCTGGCACCCTCGGACCCTCTGCCTACTGGTTGCGCTGTGTACACTGTCGGCAGCTCCGCGACAGCGTTCCTGGACGTCAAGGGCCGCATTGAGGTCGACAAGGAGATCACGAAGGCGCAGGACAGGCTCAAGAAGGCGAACGAGACAATCGAGAAGCAGAAGAAGATCATGGATGCAGACTGGGAGAAGAAGGTGTCTGATGTTGTGAAGGAGCAGGAGAAGGAGAAGCTCAAGGCGGCCGAGATCGAGGGCAAGAATTGGCAGGCTAGTATTGAGCAGTTCGAGAAGCTGAAGCTGTCTGAATAGGGGAATTCCGAGGGAGATGATGTACTAGATGGGCTCGGCAAAAGCACTTTACGTTTTCCTTTGTCTGAATGTTCCTCTGACGATGCCCTGCTCCACGCCAGAGTTGAAGTAAAGCAATGTGGTGCGATAATTTGCCAAGCACGGATTGGCAGAGGTCATTCATCTCAAAGCAGACCCAGAGCAAACGGTACATGATCCTGCTAAGTTATTGCCCATCCAGGCTCAAAGACTGCCCTCATTCCATCTCCACGGCTCAAGAACCAACCTCTTCCCCACCACACTCCTGCTTGCGGATCCGCGCTGTGGTGTACAATTGCCCGCTACATGCACTCTCTCCGCAACATTCCGCGCCTTTTCTTAACCGAGTCTGCGGGCTGCCAATTCAGCCTAGGGGCGGACCCAGCAGCGTGGATGTAGAGGTGAGGTAGGTTAGATTTCGCTGTAGACAGAGGAGGTAGCGTAGTTGGTAGTTTGCTATTGAGCTTGTGGGTTCTGGCTTCTTGGCTGTGGGGCTGGTTGGTAGGTGGATAGTTGTTCTGTCTGTAGGGTGGGAGAAAGAGAGAGGAGTGTAGATGGTAATGAAGGCGTTAGTGCTATAGATGCAGTATGTCGCGATGAGTGGGGAGGTGTTTATCGCGGCGGGGATAGAGTGCGTTTCTTGACTTCGGCATCGGCGTCTTGCGGCTGGGTTTCCATCCATTGAGTGATACGAAGACATGTACTGGTGTGCTAGATGCCTCGGGGATGGGTTGCTGAACATACATACGTAACCCTCTACTATGGTCCCTTTGCTGTTTGCATGAAGCCTGTCTGGGGCGGAGTTATAATCTACGACTTTGCGCTTAACCCGTCCTGAGCTGAACTATGCAAGCAGCACCCATGGGTGAATTTTGTTGTGCTTGATGTGTGTAGGGTTTACTTTGAGACGTTGCTGTGGCTTAGACTTTGGGTTGGGTGGTAGGGAGCAGCACGTCACAGCACGGAACAGAACAGATAGTGAACCCTACGTGCAAAGGGAACAGACCGCCAGACCGCCAGGCGCGGTGGGTATTGAATTCAAAGCGCCTTAGAACCGTGGTATGCAAGCGAGCAAAAAAAAAAAAAGAAGAAAAAAACGGGGGAAATAAAACGCTCCAAAGCAAATGCCAACCAAAACAAATGCCAAAACTACTCGAGGAAAATGGAAATGCCAAATAAGCATAACCACAACAACAACTACAACAACAAGAACGAAACCCGAGATGCAGAACCCGAACAACTCAAATCGTCAAGTGAAACAAACGCCGGTCGTGATAGGTGCGTGCGTGCGTGCGTGCTTTTTAGCCAACCCAGACTAGAGTTGATATCATGTGCCGCCAAACAAAGGCAAACCAGAGAAAAGAAAAGAAAAGAAAAGAACAACGCAAAGCGTAGGTATCAAGACTAGTTGCTCTCGAGCAGTTGGCGTATCTTGTCGTAGAAGCTGGCGGGATACTGGCGGATCTCGTCGTCGGTCGGGGCGGGCTTATTGGGGTCTCGAAAGCGGTCAGCGACGCGCTGGATGATCTGGCCCAGCAGATCCTGGGGATGCGCAGGTCGTCGCCGCCGTCGGGGTAGAGGAAGACGTCGTGGTCGTCGAGGAGCTGGGCGACGGTGGGGCGGCGCTTGGCGTCGCGGTTGAGACAGCGGTTGAGGGTTGCTTTGAGGCCCGGCGGGACGCGGACGTCGCCCACGCCGAGGTCGGGGAACTGGATCTCGTACTGCCGGTTGACGATGGCGAGGACGCGTGCCATTTGGTTGGCAATGTGTGCAAACGGCGGTCGCCCGTAGACCATCTGGTACAGAATGCAGCCTAGAGACCACACGTCCGAGGGCTTGCCCAGCGCCATGTCTTTGCTCCCGTTCCCGTTGGACAACTGCCCCTGCGCGCCGCCCGCGCTGTCCTCCAGGCTCTCCGGGGACATGTAGTTGGGCGTGCCGATGTGGGAGTCACGGTGGACGTTGACGGTGTGGTCTGTTTCAATGGCGTTTGCGATGCCGAAGTCGATGAGCTTGAGGCGGCCCGAGACGAGGAGGAAGTTTGCGGGTTTGAGGTCCGAGTGCACAATGTCGTGCGCGTGGACGGCGCCGACGCATTCGAGCATTTCTTTCCAGTAGAAGCGGGTGAAGGAGAGGTCGAGCTGGCCCGGGGCGGACGAGTCGGTGGGGTCGAGTTTCATCCGGATGATGCGGGCGAGGTCTGATTCACCAATCTCCATGAGCTGGCCATGTTAGTCGTATTTGGCTGGTTGGACGAGGACACTTACCACGCTGAGAACTTGTCGTTGCTCGTCCACCTCCCAGTCGTACAGGCGGACTACGCGTTCGACGTTCTTTAGCTTCTGGAGCAGGTCGATTTCGCCCTTGTAGCCTCGGACCGCAGCCTCGTCGGCGTCTTCCAGCTTTACTCGCTTTAACGCCAGCAGCTTGAAGTTCTCGGCCATGACTCGATACACGGCCGAGCTACCGCCACGACCTATGCGATCCATCTGGGAGTAGTGCTTCCCGTTCACGGATAATGTGCTCCTCTTCTTGCGTTCTCGCTGCTTGGTGGCCGTGGCTGCACCGGCGGCGGCCGTGGCTGTCTCTAGCACTGACATCTTTGGCGGCGGTGGGGGTGCTGGTCTCCGCGGGGTGTTGGCGCTTATAGACTGCAGTGCTATGGGCTTTTCTGGCTGTCCTTGTGCGGGCGATTGGTGTCTCTGGAGCGGTGATTGTTGTTGGGGGCTGGGTCGACGTCGCGCTCATCCCTCACCTTCATGACCGAGTCGGTCATCTTGAGCACCGAGTCCGGGAGGTTCGGATGCTCCCTCTTTCCTGTTGCGACGGAAGCGGACAGATTCTCCTGGTCCTGCGATGGCGGCTGGTCCTCTTCGCTTTGCGGGGTCCTTCGCAGTCGGCGCATGGGGGCGCCGCGCAGGGGCACGCGCTTGATGCGCAGGCTCGGGGCGGGCGTGACCGAGTCGTGGTGGGCGCGGTCCGGGGTGTTGGAGGCAGAGCCGCCGCGCGAGATCTTCAGCTTTGGCTTCCTCTTCTCGGGCGACAGGACGTCGTTTTGCGCAAGCAGGGCCGTGGTCAGGGCGCTGAGCTTCATGGGTTGCGGGATCTCGTCGTCGGAGCTGTCGCCAATGTCGATGTTCTGCATCATGGGCGCATTGGCAGAGAAGCCCTGCGACTCGGCCAGCACGGACATGGGCGAGTCTCTGCGCGCGCGCGTCGACGACTGCACGCGCATGCGTCCGTAGGCGCCCATGGGGGTGGGGGACGCGGTAGCCATGGCGGAGTCGAGCGCGTGGCAATGCGGTGGGAGGCTGTCTAGCTAGCGAATGTTGGCTGTGGTGTTTGTTGCGCATACATAAGGCCGGAGGAAAAAACGGCTGTTCGCTGTAGGGATGCTGGCGGTGGTTGCGTTGGAGGTGGTGGGCGCGCGCGACAGTGTGGAGTTGGTGTGTCGTCGTTGCCCGGGCGATGCAGCGTAAACATGTCTGGACAAGATGGTCTAGACAACCATGTCACTGTGCATGATTTTGTCAAGATTTTGCCATGGGTTTGCCATGGGTTTGCCATCATTTGGCTTATCATTGGGCTTTATAGCAGAATTTTGCATGTCTTGGTAGTTTGTGAGGTGGTCCTGCTTGACGGATAGCGTACTATACAACAATTAACACGGCAATACACCAACGTGGTCTAAGCGCCCTGTTCCTCCAACGCCTGCTATGCAATCCAATCACAGTTTTGATGATACAGTCGACTCCTCGAGCACAATGGCGATGACGGCCGCAATGTCGTCGGGCTTGCCGCCGTGCCAGTTCTCGCCAGGGTAGTACTTTTGCACCTCTTTGGCAAAGGGGCCGTCGCGCCGCGTGTTGAGCCCCGTGTCCTTGGCTTCCTTTGCAATGGCCGTGGCTACGACGGCCTGCAACGACTTGCTGTCCGCCCTGCGGGCCGAGCCGGCCTGGACGAGCTGGGCCAGGTCGTGTCCGACCTCGATGGTGCCGTCCTTTTCGACCCAGGCGCCGGCGGCGACCATGTGCTTGCTGACTATGCTCAGGGCATCTTGCGGGCTGAGGTTGTCCCACACGCCGTCTGTGGCAAAGACCAGGACGTCTCCGTGGCGGACTCGGTGGTGGGTGACACTCGACTCCCTGGGCATGTCGGAGAGGGTCGAGGGGCCGCCGAAGACGGCCATCTGCACGAGCATGCGGTGGGGGTTTTGGACAGCTGGTAGGGGGTGTTGAAGGCGTGGGTCTGGGGCTGGGTGAAGTGTCGCACGGCATTCAGGCCCAGATGCATGAAGCCCGAGTCGCCCAGGTTGGCGACCTCGAGGCTGCCGTCTGGCTCGGCGACGGCCAGACAGGCGGTGCTGCCGCCACCCTCAATGCTGTCGTCGTCGGTGACTTGGTCGTAGGCGACCTGCAGCAGGTCCTTGGGGTGCAGGGCTGTGGTGTTGAAGCCGTGGGGGAAGGAGCGGGCAGCACACGCCATGTACTCGCACAGGCCGTGGGAGAAGTCAGCGGGGTCCAGGCCAGACTCGACCCAGCCTCCAACGCCGTC
The DNA here is from genome assembly GCA_026119515.1 of Ascochyta koolunga. Taxonomy (NCBI): domain Eukaryota; kingdom Fungi; phylum Ascomycota; class Dothideomycetes; order Pleosporales; family Didymellaceae; genus Ascochyta; species Ascochyta koolunga. The sequence continues at coordinate 888,819 of JANLCG010000002.1, read as the reverse complement.
TGCGACGCCAAAGGTGGTCGTCTTGGAGTCGCCGACCTGGCTGAAGAAGAGGGCGTCCTGGCCGCTGCGTAGTCGCTTTCGCTTGTCGATGCTCTCCTTGCACTCGGCCCAGTCGTCGTGGCGCTTTGTGGGGTCGTGCAGCGGGCTGGTGAAGAGGTTCTGCTGGACATTGAAGCGGTCCTGCTTGGCCGAGTAGGAGGCGGCGACGTGGTAGGAGAAGTGGGGCGCGCCGCTGGGGGTGGGCGGTGGCGTGCAGGGAGCGCAGGCCTGCTGGGTTCGGTGTGGTGTCTCTGTGCAGCGGACATGTGGAGAGTGCGGAGGGGGCGTGGAGGCGGGGGTGTGCAGGCTCGCGGTGCGGGTCGAGTGGGCGGGCGCAAGCAGGGTGGAGGCAGAGAGGGCGAAGAGGAACAGGCCCGAGGCTGCACGGGGTGAAGGGAGGGTTGCAGCGCTCGCGGCGCTCGTCAAGGCATACGACATGGCCGCGGCCCAGGCCGTGGAGCAGGCGTCAGTGGGGGTCGAGGAGGGTAGGAGAGGAGGAGAGGTCAAGCGGGTAGGCTCAGCAGCTCGTAACTACAAGACGACCCAGGCAATGCGCACAGCGACGGCGCAATGGCCTGCGACCGAGGGCGACCGAGGGCAGAACCGACTTCAGGGCTAGGGAACGGAAGAGGAGCAGGGAACACGCCGATCCGGCTTGTACTTACGGCTGTGTCGAACATGGGCACGTCACGCTTCTACTGTCTACTGTCTACTGTCTACTGTCTACTGTCTACTGTCTACTGTCTACTGTCTACTGTCTACTGTCTACTGTCTACTGCCTACTGTCTACTGCCTACTGTCCACTGTCTACTATCCACTGTCTACTATCCACTGTCTACTATCCACCGTCTACTGTCTGGGCCAGCATCGGGCGAATGACATGGCCGGCGCTAGCAGCCCTACCGCCGACCGCCGCCGGCCTGGGGAAGTCGTCCACTTCTTTCCGCGCGCCGCTCACATGCCCCAACGCACCTGCGCCGCGCACCAGCAGAGGGGCACTGTCAGCCAGCATGAACATGCACCCGGCGCGGCAGGCCTACGTCGAGGAGGAGAATGGCCCCCGACGCCATGGACGGCATTGACTATGCCAGCGTCCGTACGTGCTCGCGGCGACCGCCCACCACCCTCGCCATGCACGCCGGCTAACACGCTCAGCACTGGACCGCAACCATGCCATGCCCGGCGCCGGCAACGAGATGGCCTCGGACATGCTCGCAGAGTTGGAGCGCAAGAAGCGCGCCGCCAACCTGATCGTGCCGACCGCCGACCGCGACGTCAAACTGCGCCTGCGCTCGCTGAAGGAGCCCATCACCCTGTTCGGCGAAGGCCCAGCCGACCGCCGCGACCGTCTACGCGCACGGCTGGCACAGGCTGCCGAGCTGGGCGGCGACGAGGCCGAGGACGTCGTCATGGAAGAGGCTGAAGCCCCCGCCGACGAGCAGGACGAGTTCTACACCCAGGGCACGCAGTCGCTGCTCGACGCCCGCCGAGACATGGCCACATACTCCCTCCCACGCGCCAAGCAGCGCATCGCCTACCAGCGCCACGAAGCCACCATCCCGCTCAAAGCACACGTCCACCACCGCAGCCAGATCAAAGACCGGCTGAAGGGCTTCGACCTGTACGGCTCGCAGACCGCCGACCGCCCCGTCAGCATCGTCCGTGTCTCGCCCAGCGGCCAGTACGTCGCCTACGGCACTTGGGGCGGCAAGGTCGCCCTCTTGGAGATACCCAGTCTCGAGCAGAAAAAGGCCTACCGAGGCGGGCACACGGAGCGCGCCACGGGCATAGACTGGCTGCCCGGCGCCACCCTGCCCGGAACCAGCGTGTCATCCGGGAGCGTCAACTTTGCATCGGGCGGCGCAGGCGGCAAGGTCCAGCTCTGGTCACTCGACGACGACAAGCCGCTGCGCACACTCGAAGGCCACACCGACCGTGTGTGCCGTCTGGCCTTCCACCCCTCGGGACGCTACCTCGCCTCGGCCTCGGACGACACCACCTGGCGCCTGTGGAACATCGAGACAGGCCAGGAGCTCCTGACCCAAGAAGGCCACTCCAAGGAGGTCTACACCGTCAGCTTCACCCAGGACGGCTCGTTGATCGCCAGCGCCGGTCTAGACAGCATCGGCCGCGTATGGGACGTGCGCACAGGGCGCGTCATCTACATGCTCGAGAGCCACATCAAGCCCATCTACGCACTCGACTGGAGCACCGACGGGCACCGCCTACTCTCTGGCTCCGGCGACGGCTTCATGAAATGCTGGGACGTGCGCGCCATGCGCGAATCAAACTCCATCGCCGCCAACACAGGCGGCGTCACCGACCTCCGCTGGTACCAGGGCACCGACGGCCCCACGAGCGGCATGCCCCTCCAGCGGTCGGCCGACGGCGATGTCGTCCCCAAGAAATCATCCACCTTTGTCGTCTCCGCCGGCTTCGACAAGAACATCCAGCTCTTCTCCGCCGACGACTGGGCACACTGCAAGACGCTGCGCGGCCACTCCGGCCCTGTCTTCAGCGCCGATGTTACGCGCGACGCGGCGTGGATTGTGAGCGGCGGGAAGGATCGCACGGTGAAGCTGTGGTCGAGGGACGATAACCAGGGGATATGATGCGTGAGCGGTGGCAGTCATGGCAATGAACAACCACGTGCAGTGAGACGTAGCCTCCCGTCCACGACGGAAGAGTATCGCGGAGCAGGAGAAATCAACAGGAGCAGCCAGGAACGACAAGTGCAAGTAGAATCACCACCCTCCTGCCCCTCCCAAAAGAACCCTTATCCAACCCAACAACCCTCCTTCATCCCCCACCACATGCACCTTTCCATCCATCGATTGCAGATGGGCCACTCTCGCCGTTTCTCTCCCTCTCTCTCGCCTCGCCTCACCCCCTCCACAATAGACCGGACTAGACAAACAGACTAGACAAACAGACTAGACAGACGGAGCAACACCGTCTTACTGACCATGCGACTGCCATCTTCACTAAAGCATTTCCCACATCCCCATGTGACATGTCCATCTGCTAGCACGACACGACACGACACGGCACGGCACAGCACGGCACGGCATGCATGGCCTTGTGTGTAGAGTAGATATATAGGTAGAGCTCTCTGTTGTATATGGCTGTAGTCTTGGAGTCAGGGTTGGTTCATTACCGCTGTTTACTTTTCGTTAGCGTGGGGACTTGGTGAGTCATCAGCCGAGTACCCAACTAGGACGCGCAGTGCAGATTACACTACAGAGCGCAGAGCGCGGATCGCACATGGCACTACACGGCGCAGATGACACTACACGGTGCAGACAGCTACATGCGAGACCAGCCGTTGGTTGTTTATCTGCTGCGAATCGCTGTCTACCGAAGCATGGCCAGATGGGCGTGCAGCGAGTCCAGACCGGGATCCAAGCGGCAGCGCTGAGTGGTGGAGCCCAGGTGGAGCGGCGGGAGCGGCAAGTGGACTTTTTCTTCACCTTTTGATCTTGCTTACCTCATGCCTACTAGTACTGTCTAACTACTACCTACCTACCTGCCTACCTGCCTGCCTACCTTGCTAGGGTTTTAGCGCACAGTAGGTACCGCGCGCCGCACATAGCGCTGCAGCCTCACTTGTACGCACCATGCGTATGCAGACGGTGCGTGCGTAGTGGGCGAATAGGAAGCGCCGGGCTGGAATCAACTTCTTCATGGCCCTGGGTACGCTGTCGTTGGGCTTTGCGTGAGGTGGAATGGGCATGAATGGATGCGTGTCGGGGTTATGAAAGGATGCATGTTGGGGTCATGAAAGGATGCATGTTGGGATCATGAATGGATGCATGTTGGTGTCATGATGAGTGAGCGTGGTGTTGTGGTGTCTGGCGCTCACCGATGGTTACGACGACGAGACTGGGCCGATCAAAGTCGGGCGTTTGAGAGGAAAGAAGCAGCAGGGCGGGTTGAGTGGATGGGATTTCTTATGTGGGTATGCGCGTAGGGCTGGAGCAGGTATCCCTCGTGCTATAGGCGTACGCGTACGCGGCGTGGGGACGGAAAGGGTCGCTGCCCGCATTGGATTCGATCAACGGGCTATCCAACGTACGCACGTCGATCTAGCCTAGCGGAGTGCAATTGCCCGACTCGGCTCGGCTGGAGCATCATCTATGATCTGATGGTGGCTGAGGGCTGCGACGCTGTGTGCTCGTGGCGCGGGCGCTGCTTCTTACGGCCGGCCGGCTAGCGCGCTGTGTGACGCGATCTGGCGGATGCGAGCAGGGAGATTGTGCTTGTCTGCTTGTGCGGTCTGCCTGTCTTGGAGAATGGGGATGCAGGTTGCACGGCGAGCAACACCAAACGCCGCGGGCCAGCGAGGCGGCTTTACGGCCGTGAGGTGAGCATGGCGAGTGCTCGCTATGGCAGCCGACAGGCGTGACAAGCAGCGCAGTGCCTTGGGTGGGCGCCAGGACCCAGCGCACGGATGCAACCAATGACGTGCGTCGATCTCGGTAGACGGTCGGTAGACGGAGGTAACAGAGGCATGCAGTGTTTGCCCAGACAGGCTCCAAGCAGACAGGGCCCAGCTTGACGGATTCACCAGGGTCGGCAAGGCATACCAACGGGTACTGGTGCGCCTCAGCACGATAATGAGCGCGAGCACAAAAGCACAGGAATGGACGTCTGGCTGCCAGAAATAGACAGGGACAGTCGCTGCAGCGCGCGGGCGGTGAGATGACTCGCGCGCCTGGCCGAGCCATCATGACAGCATAGAGCAGGGCGGGAGCAAGGTCAGCCCTCTGGCAACACGGCGAGGGCTGGCGAGAGGAAGTGGGAAGTGGGAAGTTGGCAGTTGTCGGGTGATGAGGCGAGTGTTTGGCTGCGGTGAATGGCTGCAAGAGGGGTGATGTGAAGGGCGGCGGAGAAGAGCGGCCCGTGTGCACGCGTGGTTGCACGGCGGTCAGCACTGCAGTCACGTCGACACTGGCAGACATGCCCACGGCGGGAGAGCAGCACTCGCGCAGTACCCGTCTGGCAGCGCGCATCCTCTTGACTCAGTCTTGTCTGCATCTGGCAGAGTTTTCACGCCGCTCCATGCTCAACACTGCTCACCACTGCGCACACGGCTCCGGCGAATCACGGTGCCGTGGACGGGCGAATTTCGCTGAAGGGCCGGCCCGCAAGTCGACCAAGCGTATCGATTACAGCTTACAGCGGTACGGGGCCTGTCATACCAGATTGTGCCCGCCGTGACAACGATAGCCCTGGCCTGACAAGCAACAAGCAGCAGCAGCAGCAGCAGCAGCAGCAAGCAATCAACCGGCTGGGTGAATGTAGCGCGCAGCCAGGTCGACTGTCTGGCCGTTTGTGCGTGGCACATCATGGCATTCATGCCTCATGGCTCGTGGCTCATGCTCATGGCTCATGGCTCATGGCTCATGGCTCATGGCATACCTCCTCATGGCACGCGTCGGGGCAGCAGGGCAAACGGGCGCGAGGGTGGGCGCCGTGCTCTCTGCACAGTCCATGGCAGCCACTCGTTGCTGCGCACTCTCGCGCGGTGATGCAAGCCTACCCGACGCTGCTTGGGGCGCCGAATGGGAACCCCAGCCCGTGTTTCGCCTGCATCCCACGGAAGTCACTCTCCATCCCCCAGCACGCTGTTTCGTACAGGCCTGGCAGTGCCCCTACCCACTACGCACTACACTACCCACTACACTACCCATTGCGCACTATCCATTACCCACTGCTACCAAAGGGCCTAGCTCCTCCAAGCCTTCTCTGCTGCTTCTGCTCCTTCGGGCACCCCCGCCGTCTGCGATAACTAGTCTGCCCTCCCCACCCGCCAACCCTAACATCACAAGTGACTACCCACTACCCTCCCTCACCCAGACCACCTCTTCCCGGCAGCGCTGCACGCCGCTCTACTCGCTCGCTTTCTACCAACGCGCACTACTTGCGTTGCCTGCCCGTCCCCGTGCCCTGCAATCGCGCCCGCTGTGAAAAACGGCCGTCTACCAGGGCCCTGCCATCGACATTGCCGAAAAGAGCAATCTACACCGCCAGTCCCGGCCCACACCGGTACTTTGCTACAAGACGCCAGCACCGCCCGCCATGGACTTTTCCACCTCCAACCACCAATCCCACATGGACTTTCACCGGCCCTCATCCACGCTGTCCAGCACCGACCGGAAACCTACTGCCTTTACCTTGGACGACGCCGCCATCCTCGACACACCCACCCTCATGTCGCCCACCACCTCCACCCAGGGCATCTTCTCGCCTGACGCCTCCATCTGGGAGGACTTTTCACAGTCGCAGTTTGTCGACCGCACCGCCACAAGTTCCGTCGTCAACGCAAACGTCAACAACCCATTCTTCACCGAGCAGAGCAACAACCCCTTTGCCCGCTTGCCCCCAACCAAGCCGCAACCTACGGTCAGCAGTCGTGGCCCATGGACAACGCTGGCCTGCGCACCCCAACCGCCCCCAAGCCCTCTAACCCCTTTGGTCCTGGTGACTTTGGCGTCCAGTCGGCCTTTGTACCTGAGCCCCAGCAGCACATGTTCCACGGACTCCCTGTCCACGCAAACGTCCGGCCCAGCGCTGTCTTCCCCAACACGGCCGGTGACCAGCCCATGTCGCCGCACACCCACTCGGACTGGATGGCCTTCAACCAGCAGGAGATGGACTCGCGGCCCGGGCCCAAGCGCATGCGGCCCAACACGCCTCCGCCCCGTGGTTTCTCTCCCCGCCGCGACGGTGGCATCAGGAAGAAGAACGCCCGCTTCGACATCCCCGCCGAGCGCAACCTGTTCAACATCGACCAGCTCATCTCCAGCTGCACCAACGAGGACGAGATGAAGGAGCTCAAGCAGCAAAAACGACTTCTCCGCAACAGACAGGCCGCGTACGTACCTATGGAATTTGGTTCGGCGTTCCTCGCTTGGCCCAGTCCACCGTTTGGTCTGCTCCCTTGTTCATCAGCTAACACACCGCAGACTTGACTCGCGCCAACGCAAGAAGAAGCACACAGAAGAGCTTGAGGAAGAGAAGAAGGGCTGGATCGAGAAGATGTGCGGCATGCAGGAGGAGTTTGCTACCATGCGCATCGAGTACGACCAGCTCATCGCCGAGAAGGAGAACTGGCACCGCGAGTCCATGGACATGCATCACATGATCAACCAGCTGCAGTTCGACAAGGAAGAGCTCGTCCGCAACCACACGCTCGAGACGGGTGAGCTTCGCAAAAAGGTCGCCGTGCTCACCGAGCGTCTCGAGAACAGCTCGGGCAACATGGCCGTCGCCCCCAGCACCACCTTCACCGACTTTGCCTCGGAGATGGACAACCTCCACATGGGCGGCAACGAGTGGGACAATTACATCTTCGTCAACGACTTCGCCTCGGATGAGCAGACGCCGCAGGAGCAGCCCATGGCCATTGTGCCCCGTGCCAAGGAAGAGAAGGAGCCTGTCGCCTCGGGCCTCCTGCTCATGCTGCTCCTGTGTGGTGCTTTCGTTGCCAGCAAGTCTGGCTCCGCCGCCGCCCCGCCTATGCCCCGCATGCCCGACGAGGTTCGTGCTGCTTCCGCCACCGTTCTCGACAGCATCCTCAAGGATGCTGGTGTCTCATCTGCCTTCACCGAGCAGGGTCTCATCGCCAACACCGTCTCTGCTATGGAGCCTGCCCCGTCCGGCATGGCCTGGCCCAAGGCTACCCTCTCAGGCTCGGAGCTCGCCGGCCTCTCTGGATCTCGCCTCGACCAGCTGCACGCCCAACTCGCTGCCCCTACCAAGGACCAGGAGAACGAGCAGCTGTTCTCCATCACGCCTGCACAGTACAACAGCATGACTTCGCTCGACTTCACCCGCCCTCGCTACAGCATCGGAAGCGATGACCTCAGCGACCCGCTGTCCCCCTCTCAGCCGTCGCACCGCCGCAACCTCGCCGCCACGCTTGCCGCCATGCGCGAGCAGAACAAGGGCGAGTCTGCCGCCGAGGTGTACACGCGCAGCCTGCTCTGGGACAAGATCTCTCCCGAGGTTGTCCACGAGTTCAAGCGCATCGTCGAGGAGTCGACCGCCATGTCGAGGCCCAGCACCTCTGAAGGCCTCAAAGCCGAGGGATGAAGGCACCCGCACCACAAGACCCTTTTCCAAGTCGACTTTACGTCGCACACTTCCCTTGCATCACTTTGTTCTAGCATAGCGCTTCCTTCTTCCCGAACCTTTGGTTGCGGTTCCTTGAGATGACTTGCATCGCCGGCTCCCGCCGCTTTCCTCTCTCGCCATTTGCCTGGCCATTTCTCTACATGTGGGACGGCAACGTCGAAACGATTACATCGCTGAGCATACATGGCGGCTGCACTTTGCTTCGTGGGCGCCGTTGGTGGACTGACGGCCTCGCTCTGTCTATTTGAAATTGCTTTGTTTCTTCAACATCCTAGCAAGCACCTATCTTTTCTCCCTTTTCCCTGCCTTTTCATAGCACAGCGTAGCGAGCGTGGTTTTCCTTTTCTTTTGTTACCCGATGAAGGCGGTTGGATAGCACAGTTGACGAGGTTGATGATGAACACGAGGAGGATGATATCGCCATCCATGTACGCGCTACGACACTGTATATGAATGACGGACTGATGGACGGACGAACGCTGCAAAGACTGGACTGGAATATTCTTATCCCCTCTTTTTTTTTTTTTTTTTTTTTTTTTTTTTTTTTTTTCTTTTTCCTTCTACATCTTCTCTATAGCTAGCGTGCTTGGATCGCTCTTACACTTGCAATCTACACCTTTCTTACCGTCGTCGAACGAGCGTTCGATGACCCTACCTTCTATGCCATCCTCTCTCTGCTTCTCCCTCGTAACCCATGACTCGTCCGCTGGAATCGTATCTGTGCCCGCTGATCTTTCCCACCGACACTGACTCACAACCTCTGCATCTGCATGCACGTGCTCCACCGCACTAGACTGCACTGCACTTCACCACGCAGATAGACCAACCCACCATCCCATCCCATCCCATGCCTGCACATGCACACAACACGCTAGACGTGGCACGATAGAGTAGACGCGCTGCATCACTCTCGTGTAGAGGCCAAGTATAAAGGGAGAGGGTTGTCCCTGCTGCGGTACTACGCGGATGGTATGCGACGAGACACGCAACGCAATGCGGAGTAGTTGACTTGTGCTCTGGTGCGAAGAGATGGATAGCACGAGCACAGTATACACAGGATGCACGGCACAGCGCAGCAAAAACGCAATGAGTATCGGGATTACAATGTGGCTAGGTATGGGAATTCAAACTCGCCATGTCGCTATTGCTATGGGCACCGCTGCTATCAGCAATGGCTGGCTGGCCATGACGCGTGGCACGTCATGTCATGTCGTAACTCTTCCCATGCCGTTTCACAGCATATGCAACCCGGCGCAAAACTACACGGGGTTGTATTTCGGCTTCCAGATCCTGCGGGTGGGTGGTTAGCAGGTGTGCAGACAAGGAGTGGTGAAGCGGGTAGCGCGCCGCGAGGTGCGAAGCGGTCCGGAGCCGTGAAGGGGACGGACGGCGGGAAGTGCGGAGCTCGGTTGAGCTTGGTGGTGGGATTTGGTGGTGGGGATTCCCTGCGGATATTCCTGCGGATATTCCTGCGGATATTCCTGCGGGTATTCCAGCGGTTATTCTATTCGTAACGGATATTCCTGGCGGGTTGGGCGGTGCCGAGAAGGAAGTCGACCTGTCTGTCGATGTTGCAGGCCGATACCGTCTCGCTGCCGGTGAATGGATGACGGTATTACCCAGCTGGTCTGATCAGACAGTCCAGCCGTCGCGCTCCTCCGCCGTCATCGGATCCCGCGCAAACCACCCTCACACCCTCAGCTCGCGCTCGCACCATCCGCAGTCTGCCACGTAGATGCAGCCGGCCCCAAAACGGCATCTGGCCCAGCCTGCCGGGCGAAGCCGTACACATGACGAGCTGGTTTGGGACGGGCAGCACACACGGCGCGCGACGATGCGCTGCGGTTGGTGGGGGCTGCAAGTGACAGCTGCGGGAGGGAGGGCCAGGGCCGTGCCTAGGCGGTGGCTAAGCGAGAGGTGCGTGGTAGCGTCGTGGTTTGGGGAGACGAGAGCCAATGAGGCGGGCTTGGCGCGTAAGCGGCGAAACGGGGTGGGGTCTGCATGTGGTGACTAGTGATGGGGACCGCGCGCGTGGGCGTTGCTTGATCCGGACGTTTGGTAAGGTTGGTATTCATGGCGAGGGTTGTCGCGGATGCCATGTTATCTGGTGGTGCGGGACCGACCTGGAACGACAGGCAGGTGACATGCGGTACTTGTAGGCAGGTGGATCCGATGGACGAATGGCAAAGAGAGATGGCAACATACCAGGTATTCCCCAACGTCTTGTTCCCCTTGGACTCGGCGAGGCGCAAGAACTGGGCGGCTTTGAACTGCAGACACGAGGCGCCGTTAGCGACCAATACTCTCTGTTCCCGCAGCAGCCGAGGGCAGGTCAGATGGCGCAGGGAGGAGGCAGCCGATGCCAAGCGAGCTGCTGCCCAAACAGTGAGGCGGAGGGTGAAAAGCCATGGTGCGGAGAGTGGTGAGAGAGGGAGGACGGCTAAGGGGAGAGAAAGCGAGTGGGTGGCCAAGCTCACGGTTCGCGTTGCGGGCGTGCAGTCGCTGGCGAGCGGGCGACAGGAGCGGTGGGCGGGATGCAAAGAGGAGCCAATACAGCAGTGCGGTGGATATCGAACGTGAGGGAGGCGAGGGGGTCGGGGTGAGGGTCGACGACGTACCTTGTCCTTCTTGGTGCCGAAGCCCTCGGTATAGCACCAAGCGACCTCGTTCATGGCATCGGTGTCGCCGAGGTTGGCCGCCGTCTCGTAGTACTGTTTGGCAGCCGCGGGGTCCTTCTTGATGCCCCAGCCGTTGCGAAAGCAGTTGGCGAGCTCGTACATGGCCAGCACCAGCTCGCCCTTGGCAGCGCCGCCCTTCTTCATGCCCGCACCGAGCGCGAGCTTCTCCACCTCGGCGCTGTTGGAGGCGGCGAGAGAGAGATAGTGGACGGCCTGCTCCTGGTCGGCCTCGATGCCCCAGGCATGGCGCAAGGCAAGCCCGTAGAGCACCTGGGCGAGCGCATTGTTGGCGGCACCCGGGTCTGCCAGCCGCCCAAACAGCGCCGTGCTGGCCTCGAGATTGCCCTTTTCGTGCAGCCGGATGGCCTCCTGAATGTTCTCCTCGTCGGCCGACGCACCGTTACCAGCGCTGTGCGGCCTCGCGCCAGCGGGCCCAAAGCCCACGCCGCCCATGGCCTCGGTGACCTGCACCGTGGGCGTCGGCGGCGCACTGCCCGCTCCTACGCCCTGGCCCAGCGGCCCTCGCTGCACCAACATGGTCGCTCTCTTCTCCCACCGCGCCTCGTCCTCGTCGTTGCGCGCGACCACGGCGCTGCCCACGTCCGGCAGGTTGTCCGGGACGTTGACGCTGCCGCTGCTCCTCGTGCGCCCGAAATGCAGCCTCTCGCCCAGGGTGCCACTCCTCTGTCTGCTCTCCCCGTCCACGCTGCCGCGCCCCGTACTCGCCTGCGACGACGCCGTGCTGGCGTTCGAGTGCCGCCGGAACATGGAGAACCCGCGCGTGTCTTTGGGCGAGAGGAGCGGCGCTTCCGAGCGCCGGGCGTCGCCGGGAAACGAGGGCGGCTCGATGGCCTCGTGCGTCGACGTCGTGGTGCGGAAGAACTGGAATTCGGGCACGCTTGGCGACAGCGAGGCCCCATCTGGCTCCTGTCTGCCTGCCCCCTCGTCACGCAGCTTGTCCTTCTTCCTGAGCAGGTCTTTGAGCGGCATCGTCGCTCGATCGCTGGTTGCGCGCGTCGCGTCCCGGGGTGAATGCGCGGCAGAGGGGGCACTGCGTCGTGATACACTCGTAATCTCCCCACCAAAGAGCCTGGCAGCGACTGGGGACTATGGGATCGTTAATGCCGACTTGTATCGCCGCAGCCTCTTGAAAACGTGGCAGGATGCATCGAGCATGGCTCAGCTGTGCCGCGTCATGTCAGACCGGAGGTGAGTTGCTTGTAGGACAGCCAAGCGCAGCCTCAGCCCACCTCAGCCTCCACCACCCCCCGTTTATTTCGGAACCACTAAGGCTGTGAGGATCGTCAAGACTGGTCTGCGGGGGTGAAAATCACGCCGCAGATCAGGACAGGGTTTGATGCATCAATTCTCTCTTTTTCTTTATTTTTTTTTCCTTTGTTTTTGTAAATTACTTTTTTCTGAATAAATATCCGACACGGAGCCCGTATCTCCCTCTACAGACACCAAGAAACTAGGAGAAAACCAAGAATCACGGAGAACACGCTGTCGTCAAGCGTCAAAGGGTATCATCGCAATACGCACCATGTCATGGCAACGCTAAATCGAACCTCGTAGCTTGGGACGTCAAAATAGCCCCGCAAGCAAATCGAAAAAGCCTACCCGGTTAAGCAATCGAGACTGCAAACACTTTGATGCCACAAATGGTTAGGTGAAAGCATCGTCCAGCTCGGGGAAGGGCGCCTACATGTCTTCAACGTCGAGTATCCAGTGAATAATCGCAGTACCTAGTCCTCTGCATCTTCTGCATCAAGAGGGACGTAATCGACCTGTTGTGTGAACAGATGAGGTGCACCAGCAGACTCTTGGTTGACTTGTCTAGTCCTCTTTTGCGCGTCCATGGTGTGCCCACTCTCTGGGGAAGTGGCTCTCGATCGGTCTTCTGGGGAAGAACGTCCAGTCGACTTCCTCATTCGAGATGCACGAAGAACATGTCGATGCGGGCACTTGTCGCCTCGGATGCACTCGCCCTTGTTGGCAAAGTCAGGGCACTCGTATGCGTGCAGGTCGGCGCACTCAGCACCCTTCTCGCAGTACCCTAGCCGCCCAAATGCGTCGCATATGTGAGCGGCCGGGTTGACGCGAATGTGAGCAAACCGGCAGTCCTCGTTTGTGCATCGTCCTTCCTGGAAATGAAGACACGTGGGGACGTTGTGCGGTGTGGGCTCGTGTGAAAGGGAGCAGTGGTCGCCTCGATTGCAGTCGTTCTTAAACAGCCAGCGCTTGCAGAGCGCTTGCTTGTCTGGGTCGTGGACAAGAGGGCAGCCATGGCGGGTACATAAACCTACACACAAGTCAGACGCAATTGCGAGCGGGGAGAACCTGGGTTCGTCAAAAGTATCGGGGGTACCTGTGGATGTGAAGGTTGCACAGAGGGCTTTCGGTTCTGCTGGTGACAGGCTATTTTGTCTCGAATGCACATTAGATAGAGGTGCTGAACCAGGAGCCGATGCGCTTCCGGTGCTGGACGCCTCTTCAGACGCCTCTGGCTTGTTGAACACAACGGTCCGGTTCTTGAATTTGGTCACGCCATGGGGTTGATGGCGCTGATACGGATGGTAGGACACCGTAGAAGTGTACCCACCGTGCTGTGGACCTCCTCGGTATGCGCCGTTGTAGACTCCGCGACCTCGAGGAGCGTAGGTTGTGGTGTGGTTGTTGTATGCCGGTGCTGCGCCGCTATTTGATCCACGTGCAATTCGATCCTGCTGCTCTTTCTTCATGCGCGCAATATAGCCTGGTTTCGTACCGTCAATACATATCCCTATCTGTGCCTCCTCTTTCACATACTGTTCAGTTCTGCGCGCGCTCGCAGCCGTTCTTCTTTCGTGCTCATTGCATTGATCTGGTCTATTGTGTACGGTGGGGGTCCGGGTGGCGCCATGGTTGCGGTGTCGTCACTGCAGATGCCTATGAATCAGTTATGTACTGCGCAAAGGTTAGTACTACGTGAGTGCAAGTCTTTGTTGCTGCAGTGGAGCGTTGATCGGTCGAGGAAAGAGGTGGGGCGACAATGAGAACGATTAGCGATCATTCTAGCGCGGCCTGTTTCTGGCACGTGATATGGGAAATTCATAAAGCAATCCCCACATGTGTGCGACATCCATAGATTGGTAAGAGTAAAACGAGAGGAGAGTGTGCCAAGGAAAAATCGTCAATTGAGCTTCCTTTATTACCAAGCAGTCTGAGCATCTTCGTCAAAAGTGAGCTATAGAATGAAATGAAGTGCATAATTGGTATCTAAGGATGAAGAATGAAGTGACTCGAGCTATCAAGTTCATGCTTTTACTGATGATTTGCGCCGTCCCAATGCCTACATCTGAAACTCCTGTGCAATGCACCAACATGTAGCTGCTCCGCTGTCGAAATCCATAAGCACGAGAGCAATCAACCCTAGTCGTCCGCATCGTCGTTGCCGTTCAGCTCGTTCAGCTGCTTCTGCTTGATGTGGAGATCCTGTTGCTGCCTTTCGATTGTCTTGTTCATGCGCTGCTTGAACAGTCCGTTGTTTTGCTTATCGCGCGACTCAATGCTCTGCTGGATGGCCTTCTCCAGCTCTGCGACCTCTGCCTCCAACAGCTCCCTCCTTTGCTGCTCAGCTGCGGCTGCTTCATCGACTTCGTCGTCGTCAGAGTCGTCATCATCATCGTCATCATCGTCCTCCTCGGCCGATGTTGCGGCGGTGGGCGTAGCTGGGGCACTCTCCGACTCGACAACAATGTTCCCATTCTGTGCAAGTGCGTGCATGGCTGCATCATGTGCCGTGACAGGCGTTTGTAATTGGACGGTGTCATTGTTTCCGAAGAGAGCCTCGAGGTCGTCGCCGTCGGCCTGGATCTCGACATTGTCGTCTTCCATGAATCCAGCTTGTAGCATTTCCTCCAGAGCAGCAGCGTCGACTTCTTCAATAGGAGTCTCGGCCGGTGCGTTTACCATCTCCTCGTCCTCGTCGTCTTCTGAGCCAGAGTCATCGTCGGAAGACTCTGCTCCCTCGTCGACCAAGTCGTACTTTGTACTCTCAGCGTTTTCGTCGGCGGCCAACAGCGCGTTCATTTCAGCTTCGGCTCGCTCGACGTCGAGGTAAGACTTGCGCGGCCGGAAGCGCCGCTTGCGGACCCAGCGCATGGGTGGCGTGAGACCATGGGGGAAGCGGTGCGAGTTTTCTTCGACGTAGCTAGGTCGCGGGTACTTTTTTGCTTCTTCTTCGTTCTGGACTCTACCGAGAACGAGAAGCATCTGACAGACGTCTGCGGTTTTGACCCAGTCCTTCTTGTTCCAGCTCTTCATGGATTCTATGATATTGGGCAGCTCCACCATGGAGGCGGCGTAGTGACGCCCTTGGATGGTGACCATGGCCTTCCTGCCCTCGCGGTCGAAGAACCTGAAGTACACGCCCGGTCCTCCTTGCATGGCACTCCTGCCCATGGTCTTCTCTTCGATGGACTTGCGGAGGAGGTCGCAGTCGGGACCCGGCAGCATGCGCAAGATGAACTGTGCCTCTATGGCCGGGTCGAGCTCTGCCTCGTCGGCTTCACTGTCGTATCCTACACCTGGTGGTCTGAACGGGGGCCGCCCCGCGCCCTTGACCTTGAGTAGTGTTGTGCCGCGTGATGGGGCGGGGGCGCCAGAAGCTGAAGACTTGGGTTTGATGGATAGCTTGAGGGATGGCTGGCGGCTTGCGGGAATGCGTGGGAGGGTCTGCACAGGCTCCGGCGCCATGTCGTCGTCGTCGCTCTCGCCGCCTCTCTCTCGGCTCTTCAGGGTTGGCTTCGGCTTTCGCTTGGCCACGGGGCTTCACCGTCCTCAGCATCCTCACGCAGCCTCTTCTTGGGAGCCGATTTGACTGGTAGAATCGCGTGTCCATTCTCGTCCGTCTTGGGCTTCTTGGTGTACTTGCGCTTCTGCTTGGGCGCGTCGCCGGGAGCGTGGCCGTCTGCTGTGGGGGCGGGGGAGGGGCTACGGGCTTCAGTTTGATCTTAAAGCCACCGGGTTTTGCAGCGGGGGAGCGGGCGCGGCGTGTCCATACGCTGGCGCTGGTGCTGGTGCTGGTGCTGATGCTGGTGCTGGCGCTGGCGCTGGCGCAGGTGGTGCGGCGGGCGCGTGGGTGGGAGCAGCGTCGGGGTTCTTGAGCGTAATCTTCATCGTGTCTGCGGGGAGGCAGTCGAGGCGCCTGGCATGGGCGGCGGTGGACGGGCGCAGGAGCGCAGATGCGCACTGGGGTGGTTCAATACCGGCGCTGAGGTCCGGTTGCGAGGGAGGGTGCGAGATGCGGAGGTCGGTCTTGGCGGCTGCGAGTGTGAAAGTCCAAGCTCCTCGACGCGCCTTCCCTTGGCGACAAGCACCGCCTCACCAACACCAACCCCCGCCCGACAATGCGCGGTCTGCTGGCTCGATAACTGCAGACTCCAACCGGGCCGCTGCATCTCCCCGTGACAGTCACGCGACCGTGCCAGCATGTCCCAGAACGACCTGTTCCTCAACCTCCTGCGCCCTGCCGTTCTCCACATCCTGCGCGCCACCGGCTTCCACTATGGCAAGCCCTCGGCCGTCGACACCGTCGTGGATCTCACCGCGCGGTACCTGACGCTGCTGGCGGAGCGCACCGCCTACAACGCCTATTCCAGCCACAACGACCTGGTCCCCGACATTTCCGATGTGCGCATGGCCATGCAGGACTGTGGCCTGCTTGTGCCTACCATGACCGCCGGCGAAGAGCTCTGGAAAGAGTTCCTGCGCAAGCCGCTCGAAGAGTACAACGGCGACTCTGGCGCGCGCGACATGGAGGAGGCCAGGCGCGATGCCGAGGACACGGCAGACGTGACCGAGTTCATCGAATGGGTCCAGGGCGAGCAGAACAAGGAGATACGGCGGATAGCAGGCACATACAAGCCAGTCGCCACAAACCCCACAGAGCAGCTCGACCAGCTGGAAATGGAGGACTACCTGAACAGTAGGCTTTGCACCCGTCCACACACCCAACCACCGCTAATCTGTACTGCAGCACTCATGAAGAAACACAGCAAGACCGGTGTCGAATCTCGCTTCCAAGGCACCGTCCTCGGCATTCCCTCGGAGCTGAAGCCTGTAAAGATCGAAGGAGGGGGCCCAGACTCGATTGAAGAGTGGAATCGCAAAACTCGCCAAAGGTCAATCAAGGCTGCAGAGTCCAGGGCAGAGAGCAACGGAACACCGCCAAGGTCGAGACAGCCGTCAGAGGACGAGGACGTGGTCATGGAAACCGAGTAACATACCCATGGTTGGATAACACAGCATAGCGAAGGCGTACGGTTGGCATTTCTATTAATTAGGCCGGTTTTCATGCGCATCACCATCTTACGCAAATGCAAAACTAAAGCTCACTCCACGTCCACCAACGGCATGTTCTGGATTACGCGAATCACCGTGTTAGCCATCCCGCAAGTGCATTGGCACGAGACCAGGAACGCGCAGTGGGGTGCGAGATGAATGACGCCGCCCCGCCTACGTCATGGCATTCGCGACCACGCCTTCGCAACCTTTGCAGCACATCACCCTCTGCACATCCATTGAAGAAAGACTCGGCCTGCCGCCAGATCAAACCATCGTAACACTACCCCCTGCCGCAGAGCAACAACATCAAACCAACAACATGTCTGCACTCTCACCCACCGGCCCCTCGCAGCCCACACAAGACCAAGCCTACCAGACGTCCGGCAACCCCGTCACGACGAACCCCAGCGAGAAATCACAGCAAGGCTTCAATGCTGCCGACAACAGCGCCGCAGTCGACCAGCGCATCCCCAGAAGCAGGCCTCGGACGCAGCAGGCCACCGCAACGCCAAGTTCGAAGAGGGCGCGGGCGTGCACGGCGCGCCAGCCGGCGAGGAAGCAAACGGACTCACCCGCGAGCATGTAGGCCGGCACAAGGAGCTGGACGGCGAGCAGATGGCAGCCCCTGGGGAAGGGCGCGTGGCAGCTGCGGTTGCGCAGGGCGGGGAGGGCCTGGGTGGCGGTGGGAGCGAGCCGGATTTGGCCAGTGATTTGGACCGGTATGTTGGCGTGGCTGTGCAGAGCCAAGTATGAATCCGAACTGACGACCGAACAGGAAGAAGGCTGAGCAGGCCGAGGCCCGCGAAGCTGTCAAGCAGGACAGGGCTCGCGGGGTTGCCGCTGGAGGTGCTACTGGACAGACAGGCGGTCCTGCAAACCCTGTTGATCAGGGTGGCTACCCGAATGGACGGCCTTTGAACTAGGTAGATGGTCTGGCTTGAACGAGAGGGATGATGATACATGTAGTTACATTGGAAACGAAACATCAGAATACTTTCACCACGCCCGCTCTCTCCTCCAAAGTATCTGTCAGTACGAGATACACATTACTCAACCAAATAGCATGAGCTCCCACAATATCACAGCACACATGACCACGTCCCTCAACGCTGCCACGACGGGGCACAAAACACAGATACAGCGTCGATACATACGAAGCAGCAGCGAGCCTAACCAATAAAAAGAATCCCGATTCCCGTATATAACCCCAGATGCGGACCTACCACAACCGCGCGGTTGGTGGTCTCAGTCATCGAACGCCTTTGCAAAGTGCAAGTCCAAAATGTGACACCCAAATGTAAACCCAGATGTAAACCCAAAGCGCAGATCCAGATCCCAGCCTAAAGCGCAACATCATTATACAGAAAGCCCAAGCCAGGCAGTAAAAAAAAAAAAAAACTCAGCCCAGCCCCAGCTGCTGCATCTTGAAGTTAAAAAGAAAAGAACCCCCGCAACTCCGCAGTGCGGAACCTAGTGATTCACTGCATAAGCATCAAACTGGAAATGGCTGACCTCGGTGTAATTCATGTACGCGCTTTCGTCGTACAGCACCGGGTCAACTGGGTGGATGCTGGCGCTGAGCCCGTAGTCGAGCGGCAGATGGGGAGGGGCTGTTGCCCTGCGGGATACGATTTCTCCATGACCATGTATTCTGGTTCGGGGGCGGGGAGGCTGGATCCGTAGCTACCACCACCACCACCACCACCACCACCGCTGACGCTAGACTCGTAGCCGTGACGGCGGGCGGCAGGCTCGGGCGGGCTGTCTGACGCGCTGTCCGGTGAGGTGGGCGTCGCGTTGTTGGGGACTTCCATCTCTTGGATCCAGTGCTGTTTCAGCCAGTCCATGGCTGGGTGATCACCGCCGCCGATGCCGCCGCGCTTTTCGTCGCCCTTGCCCTTGCGCCCACGCTTGCGCGGGTGGAAGTGTGCGCGCCGGAGGTGCGCTGCCGCATTGTAGTAGGCGCCGTACACCTTTTTGTTGCGGCAGTGCTTGCAGCTGTCGAGGAAGTGCTTGTCGAAGCTCGGCGCTACGCAGATGTACCCTTTACGCACCACGGCGTGTGCGCGTGCAATGTGACGGTCCAGCTCGTGCGTGCCGCGGAACCCGTCGGGCCGCTCGTCGCAGTGCTGGCACATTATTTTAGGATGCTGGGGACGCACGTACGGCGTCTTGGAGATGATGCCTACGGTCTTGAAGACCCGTCTTCGGACCTTATCCGCGCCATCTGAGCATTGGAGGGCACAGACAAGGTCCCAGCATCACGCTCGCTTGCTTTGGGGGCGAGCGGGCGCGACGCAGCCGAGGCGTTGATTTCGCGCTCGCGGCGAGATTGCCGAGAGCAAGTTGAGATCGGCGCTGAGGCCTCGCTCGTGTTGCTCTCGCTCGAGTGAGATGCCGACCTCCGCATATCCTCCGCCAGGTACGACTGTGTCTGATTTTGTCCGGAAGAAGCAAGTGCGTTCACACTTGCAATAGAAGTAGGAACAGAAAACGCAGGAAAGAGGACAGTATCACTGGCCTGGGGACCAGTGAAGGCAAGGAAATTAGAATCGAATTTCGACTCATAGCAAGGAAAAGAAAGTGCGCTATCCTCTGCGAGGATAGGCATAAAAGACAAATCAGACTGAACGCGCAGAGAAGTTTCATCAAGGAAAGACGTGTTCAGACTGCTCTGACGACTCATGGAGTTACTAGATTGAGTAACAGGAGTCATCAGCGCAGCCTGAGGTGTGCTGGGCGAAGTGGAGCAATCAGAGGATGGACACCACTGGGGAGTTAGTTGCACGTGCATGTTCTGAAAGGGGGCTGACGGCGATGAAGCCGGCTCAATGCAAGTGTTGATATAGTCACGAGGAGTGTACTCAACCGCAGTCTCAGGAATGGCCTGAAGCCTAGCCTGGTTCTGCATCGATTGCTCCGAGTAGAGGGCGTAGTCGTTCGTTGGCTCGCTGGACGATGCTGACCAGACAGAAAAGTCGCTCGCTGAGCGCTGGAGATGAATGCTTTCTGGAATCATCGTCGATCTGGGACGGGAGGCAGGAGCGGACTGGGTGCGGTCCATCTGCTGGAGGTTAGAATATTGGGAGAGTGCCCACCAAAGATGATGTCCATACAGGAAGTTGTGTCAAGTTCGACATGCTGTTGGGCATCGTCCTTGAATCTGGTGCGCCATCGATGGCTCGGCGGGGTTGCTGAAGGCATTGTTTGGGAAGGAGGAGGCCGCTGACGCGTGTAACCAAGCTTCCAGGCGCTGCTCCTCAGTGAGGTGGGCGTTGCTGTTCCAGAAGTCTGATCTGGCCTGTTCGAGTATCGAATAGGCACTACTACTTCTACTACTTCTACTACTACTACTATTCATGTAGATGTCGGCCATGTTAAGGTAAGATATGGCGGCAGAAGCAGTAATCTTGTAAGAAGCAAGCTGCACAACGTTAACGATCTGCAAACGTTGATATGCAGTAGATCTTACAGTAGGACAGTTGGTGTTTTGAGAAATGGGCGGTTTGAAGGCGAATGAGGTCCTTTAGCAAGGTGAGGCGGGCAGTTAAGATGGAAGCGGACCATGCTGGGGAGAACGGGCTTTTAGCACCACACGAAAAGCGGCAGGCGGTTGATGCGCTGGCTCGAGCGGAGGACGTCTGACGAGTGCGGGACGCGCTGAGCGGGTCGTAACAGGGTCAGGCATCGCTCAGGAGGGTAACCTAAGTCGAAGATCACCACCGTCCGTCTGAGGTATGATTGGAGGACAGGAGACGTGGGTGAATGCCATTCGCTGCCTTGCTTTTCTTTTCGGAGAGTGCGCGCCGACCCCCATGTCTCGCTTGGCAAGGATCGACCCTATCGTGAGCCCGCACTTGGTGAAAGGGCAGCAAGTTTCCTGCGTCCTATTCCATTCGGTCAGTCTTTGCATCGGTGGCAGCGCATCCTCACCGAGCTGGTGCTGCTTTTTGCGCGGCGCCCGCGCCTCCGTCGCATATTACAAGGCAGAACGGCCGTCATCCACAAGCGTCGTCCGATCGCACCTGGCTGAGTCATTTTCAACGCCCCGTCGTTAGCACGCTGCCAATCGTGTGTCCTACTAAGGCACTCATCTCGCTCGCTTTTATCGAACGCTTTGTTGCACCACGGACTACCTCATTGTGCCAGCTGCGAGTCGTGTAGCGCTCGACGCAAGTTTTCTCTGACGCGCTCTCACCTAAAGCACGGCTTACGAGTTTTCAATTTCATTAATTAAGTTTGATTCGATTTCTCCAAACATAGACCGTTTTCTGCCAGCATGTCACGAGCCCTTAGTTTGCTGTTCTCAACTTTCCGATCCTCTCGAGCCGGGTATTGCCGGAGAGAGTAGTATCCTTAATCTGACTAATTGGCGCTTTTGTGGAGAGCCCTGTGGCACAAAGGCGCCGCCGCCTGACGTCGCTGCTGAGAATGAGAACCTGGAGAGCATGCTGGAAGGGCCCTTTGAGATGTGCTTGCGCGGTTGACCCCGCGGAATATAAGGCTCGAGTGCCAAAACGCCAAATTCCGATTCTTGTGGCATCTGTTGCTGCTCGTTTAACCAATACGTGTCCAAGCATGCGTCTGTGGCTTCCTCGATCAAACCCATATCGTCGAAATACACAACTATCTGCTCCAGGGCCAGCAGATCGGACGGACGTTGCCCTATCGAATCTATCTCGCTGTCAAACGGGTCCAGAGTGGCGACAGAGTCCTTGCGAAGCAAGGCTGGGTGCTCTTCGAGGCAGACCGGACCAGGTACGTAGATCCTCGGTTGATACGGATCCTGAAGGTTCTCGTCGCCGGCAGTCTTGTCGTTTGATCGTAGCTGTGGTCTTCGTAAGGACGAGGCTGTCCTAGGTGAAGCTGGTGTTGATGACCCTCGCCTGCCATGGATTGCGCTTGTTGGCCTGAAGCGTTCGGGCTGTCGTTCAGGTATGGGGTACAATTCCACAGGCGTACCTAGCATCGACTGAGGCGAATCCACAAACTTCTCTCGTTTCGGGTTCACAAATTCCACTCTCAACCTTGCAAGGTTTTTCTTTTCCAATGTCTCCCTCACCCTTGGTTTGCGGGAGAAAGATGCATGAGGCAGTGATAGCTCCACCTCTTCGTCCTGCTCGATGTCCTCAAATTCATCGACTGAATTTCTAGGCATCGCGACTTCCTCTTCCCATAGCTTTTCATCAACACCCAGCACTCTCCTGGCTTTTAGGTTGCTCTCAGATGACAAATGCCTCGAATGTCTCGCTCTCGCTGCGTCCCGTTTTTCCAGTCTAGCACTGATAGCTCTTCTTGGCACCTGAGGTGCATACTCTGCTGGGTTAAACACACCAGGCGGTGCTGTATCAGCCTTGCGGCGTATACTTGGTCTTCTCATGATAGTTGCAGCATCGCTCACACTTCTGAATCGCTCCCGTAACGACTGTTTGCGAGAGGGTGCCGTAACTGTAATGTCTGGCGTATCGGGCGGCGTGCCCGGCATCTCCGGTTGAGGCATCAAGAGCGTTTCTAGGGTGAGAGACGTTGGAGTCGGACCGTCGTCGATATCTTCTTCGCTGTCGGTATATTCATACAAAGATGAGACAAAACTCACGAAGGTTTGCAGGCCAATTTCGCTGATCTCAATTGTCGGACGGGCCGCAAAGTTTGCTAAAGGTAGTTCATCGTCAGGGATGTCATAGTAATCCTTGCCCGTAGTCTGCATCTCGGGAGCATCTATCTGCACTCAATTGCAGGTACGCGGAGGGTAGTCCGACGACGCTTGCGCAGCCGTTCGGTGGTATTTGGGCCATTCTTCTTTGTTCGATGGCTAAACCACTGTTTGCAGAGCCGCACATGTTGGCGCAGGCTAGACGTTGACGAACCTGAGGCAACAAAGAAAGAAATGCTTGCAGGAAGGCTCAGCACTGCCGCTCCTTCGGTTAGCACAAAGGTAGAGAGAGCTACCAAAGTTAAATCCTCATGCCTCTCAACCCCCAAACTTTGTACAGGACATCTAAATATATCTCCAGCTGGGACCAAAGTGCACCCCTTGCATGCAGGCACACTTCACAGTTATAACAACACTCGGCACTCAGCGGCACAGAGTTGATAGAAATTCGACCGACTTGTGGTTTGGTGTTTTCAGGGAAGCAGGATTGGGTACCAACTACTATGATAGCACAAGTTTGAGGAGTGGGGAACGGTGTCTAGGGGCACGGGCCCAAGACCTGAGTACTCCTACTGTATATCTCAACCAATAAGGACATATTTGGCTGCTGACTGTTTCTACCGTGTCCTTGTGCAAGGCAGTAAAGGTTTTAATACGTAGGGCTTGCTCATTACTACGCGACAAAACGTATACCTGCTACCGTAGTATGATTATTGATGTTTTCCCGCAAGCAGACACAATACACAACGAAGCTAGATGCACCGGTCCGCGTTTCTGTAGTCCTACACCCCTTCTATTAGCGCGGCGCACAGTTGTACCACCTGTCTATTTCCCCATCGCGCTACAACGCCCCCGATCCAAATCTACCCAGCAGCCCGAGTTCGGTACCAAACCCTTAGCCCAACTCCATCTTTGGCCCAAACCCGTGCGCAATCAAGTGCGACGTGTTTGCGAAGGAAAATATGAAAAACACCTCAGCGAATCCTCCCGATCGAGCCAATCCCAGCGCGCTGTATACTTAACGCGGGCTGCAGGATAGATTATCATCGACGATCGACGTGCGAAACCTCGCAACTAAATAAGCAGCCAAACGAGAAGGTGCGAATAGGTAGGTATTCCATGGCACATGGGCAATAAGCCGCAAAGTTCGGGATGTTATCTGATTCATAGCGAAGCACGACGTTCGCCAACGGTCCTAATCCCAGCACTAGCGGTACTCCGCAGAGCCGTCGCCCCATGGGGTTGATGGTGGTTCGGTCGTACGGCAGCTGGAGACGGAAGGGCTGCGGCGATTAAGAGCTAAGTGGAGCTGGATCGCGCGGCTTACTTGCCTCGGCGAATGCGTTTGCTGGTTGTCAAATGCATGTTTGGAGATAATCGGACTAGTCATGTTGGAGGAGATAGTAGATGCGCACATGTCAGTCAGCACTAAATAGAATACATTATTTTAGCTTGATGCTGTGGTAGGTGCGCTTTTCAATGGCCATTGTACTTGCTGTTACGCCTGTGCATATCGGCCACCCCGATTGATTAAGCATCGAAGCTTGTAATGCAAAGTTCGGGCGTATTGGTAGCTTGCTCGAGAGCGCCCTGCTGCTGTGCCCACAGATCACTAAGGTCCTCCACGAAAGACTGAGCCACCGCGAAGCCCCTCTGCGTTATCGTCTGCAACAGGCGTAGGATCTCGGATTGCGTCCATGTATCTCGAGCTCGTGCGCCTGCAACCCTCAATGGGAAGAACAGGAGGATTCCAGCGCTTCCTTGACTGAGCAGTTGGTGGCTCGTTGTCAGGATCTGCTTCACATGCGCATCTATCTCGGTGCGAGTCAAGATCGGAGAGATGGGTGCGGACGCGCATGTGAAGGGTGTGTGGTATGAAAATATACCGTCGAGATAGATAGAGATAGTGTGGTAGTATGCATACGCTAGGCTCGTCTCGGTGTCTAGCGCGTTTCCATCGACATTAGGGGATGGCCAGTAGGCAGAGTCGTAGTGCCATTGGAGAAGGGAAGATTGTAGAGCGAGACCTTCTTGTGCTAGAGATATCGTAACCCGGTGTTGTGCCTGCTGTGACATGTCCTGGGCATGGGTAACGAAGTGAAGAGTCTGTCTACCCAAGTCCACAAACAGTGGAAGAAGGTCAAAAGGGCCTCCTTGGGCGTCCGATCATCTACACCCCAAGCCCAATATTGCTCAATTGATACCCTCCACTCTGGTGTGGAAAGGAAGGTAGGCTCAGTATATATCAAAGCGCGTGAAATCTCAAAGATTCGCGCACTGAAGAAGAACGCGCGATGTTGTTCATTATTCGTACCCGAAAGAACGAGAATGCTGGGGCCTTGCAGGCGCAATATAGTGCTTGTGCCGTGCAAGAAGTGCGCGAGCCAATTTGTACCAGAAGTGTCGCGCATTAGCTGTACCGTGTCAGCATCAGCTATCTCCACATCCATGATACATATGCACTGAAGACATACTTACCTCGAAAATACTAAGTAGCAGAGTTGTCCATAGCGCTGAAGGATCGTGGATGAATTCTTTCGATGCGATCTTAGCTTGTACGCAGTGGACAGAGCGGGAGTATGCTTGCAGTGCGGCGAGATTGTCACTCGCTAAAGAATTAGAGTCCCCAGTTCGATTGTGATGGGTGATATGCAAAGCGGATATAGCGTTGATAGCGTCACGGAGCTCGGAAGAGTGGTGCGCGAGAGACGAGACGGAGGCTTGAAAGTTCGCAGCTACACCTGTGAAAGCGTTCACGCGTAGAAACGACGTGAAGAAATACGTCAAGTAATTATCACTCCTGCAAACAACCATCTGTGGGGCCACAGAGATTGGCATTTCCTTGCGGTAAGGTCTGGGCCTGTTTATGAAGGTTGTCGGCGTTGCGTGGACGAACACCGGTGCAATGACCTTCTCCTTACTTGTTCTGTGACAGATTCGATTTTTCTCGCTACAACTCTGGCAAGGAAAGCCGCCTTGACACTGGTATATTTTGTCAGTTTCGCAGCTCATCAGGACAACCACATGTAATTGTACCTTGATCTGGCGCTTGACACAGTAGTCGCACCGCTTCCTTCGCGCTTTGCGTCCATCGTAAGGCCCGCTAACCGACGGCATATGGATGAAAATGCTTGTAAAAATGCGAATTAGGCTTGGTCAACCCTCTTTGGCGCTATACAGGATCCCAATCGTACGTGTTCCCGGTGGCTTGAGAGAAAGTGGTAATGTTACTGCGCGAGCCTGTGTTTTTGTGATCGGTCATAGCCGCAAGGCATACCGAATGGGTCCAAGCGGGTAGGCCCCATACAAGGCGCACTTGGGTTAACACGTACGTTTTGTGATGGATAGCTGGGGCAGCATTGGTGAAGGTGTGGAGACTGACCAAGCCCGATCGGGTACAGAAAGAGCGCGTCTAAACCGCGTTCGGCCTGGTGTTTTCGTGTCGACAATCATCGCCCAACAGCACATTTATGTACAATGCTGCTCTTCGAAGACGATTTAGGAAATGAAAGAAAGTTTGAGAATATCATGAAAGCTGTGGTTTTCTGTCTTTGACCTATATAAGGGCGGATAAAATGCATTCATCTCACAACAGCACGAATTGGCCAGCCAACATCCCAACATCCCAACATCTCAACATCTCAACATCTCAACTTCGCAGAATACTTGTCTAGCCGATAAACATGATTCCTCAGAAACTTCTCTATCTCTCCTTTCTCGCTTTCTCGGCTTCCTCCACAGCCGCAGTCGAACTCCCCATCGTCGGACCCCACGATTTCGATGTCACCATTTCGTCCGCATCGCTGACTGACACTGGGCGTCGTGACCCATTCGCCAAAGACAGACGGTCTCGAAGGGTGATGGTATCTCTTTTCGCACCTGTTACCAAGTGCCGCCACAAGCATCTGGAGTCTTACATGTCGCCAGCAGTCGCGGCCTTCGAGAACGACAAGTTCGCCGCATATGGTCTGCCCAATGGTTCCTTCTCTGCTCTGAAGCTCGAGACGTGCAATCAAACAAAGTCTTCTTCAGATTGTTCATCGCGCGAAAAGCCTCTTCCGCTTGTACTGTTCTCTGGTGCCCTTAGCACTTCGCGCTTGATATACAGTAGTATGCTGCAGTCTATCGCCGCGGCTGGATACTTGGTGGTCTCGCTAGACCATCCGTACGACACGGATTTCGTCGAGTTTCCGGATGGTGATATTGTAAAAGGCGTTGATATCGAGAGTGATGCGGACATCGAGCTGGCGCTTACCACACGCGTGGAAGACATCGCCTTCGTGCACCAACAGCTGGGAAACAGCTCCTTCGCGAACGCAGTCTTGCCAGGCTCTGGGCTTGGAAATGGACGTATCATTCAAAAGACAGCTATCCTCGGCCATTCACTCGGAGGCGCTGCCGCTGCAGCTGCAATGCTGGCCATCCCGTCGATTCGTGGTGGTGTAAACCTCGACGGCTCCATGTTCGGATCCGTGACTACATCTGGCCTTAACCGACCATTCATGCTCATGGGCCACGAGAACAAGACGCAAGAAACAGATCCCTCGTGGAAAGCGACGTGGCCCAATCTGACTGGGTGGAAGAGGGAGTTTGAAGTCAAGAAGGCTGCACACTACAGTTTTTCCGACCTGCCGCTTGTCACTGAGGTGCTTGGCTTTCAGGAGCAGTTACCGCAGGAGACCGGGCAGTTGCTAGGCACGATGGAGGGTAGTAGGATGATGAACCTCACGGTGTCGTACGTCACGGCTTTCCTTGACCACGTACTCAAGGGGAAATCTGAGGGCGTGTTGGGAAAGAACAAAGACTTCCCGGAAGTAGTCCTGCGTGCAGAGTGACGAGGTAAACCTACTCATGTGCACAGAATAGGTCTCGAGACAAGAGTAAAGTAGCATACATAGTTGTATGTAATCCCGGTATAGAATTAGAATATTGTAATCACACAATCCTCCTTCAGCTGTTCGAACCACTCCCTCGAAGCAGCGCGCACCAATCCTGAAGATACACTCTCCAACTCTATCGAGCCTGCGAACTAGAACAAGCTTGAGATCATTTAATACGCACTTATTTCATTCATTCTATCCACACAACCATTTACCCATCCTCCACCACCAGTTTCCAAAACTTTCCCTCCTCCCACAACTTCGCCACAAGGTACAAACTCCACCTCGCCTTCTTCACGAACCCACCCTGAGATTCATCACAAATCAGTATCAGTGCGAAAGCCAACAATACCGAGGCGCGCACCTGAGTTGCGCGTTACAGATATACATACTTGAGGTACTTACTGGTTCTGAGATGGCTTGACAGGCGAGTTGGTTGGTTGGGTGATTAGTAGATGGCTATAGCTATCTGGAAGGGGAGGAAATTGTTCGGTATCTCTGAGATTTTTTGTATTACCGGACCTGGTATCGCGGTGGAGGGAAAAAGTGAAAGATGTGTAAACGCGTCACTAGTGGTGGGATAGGAGATTGGTAGGGAGATGTGGTGAGGGTACGTCGTTCGATTCCTATGGGATTATTCGAATAGGTGTGGTTTGGATACGTGAGTGAGAAGAGGTGGATTGTGTGTTGCATGTCTCGTGTTGGAATGTTCGGCTCTGTCAAATGAGTGAACACCAAAAACACGGCCAGCGAACTGTAGATAAAATATACGCGCACAAAGGTTGGTTTATCAGGGTCGACTCCTACTTCTATCCCCTCCTCCCGCCAAAAATACCCCAACCACCAAGCACCTCGCGCTCGCCCCAAAACACCCAATCGTCCGTCCCAGCTTTGCTCAGTCCCTCTCTTCGCTTCCACTCGCCCAGCTCGCCCCATCGCATCAGGAGGTTTCCGTCGACCATGCCGCGCCCCACGATTCCCGCGTCCCATCCGCCCTCCTCGGCATCGCTGGTGCGGAAGGCTTTGGGATTCAGGCCGCATGCTGAATCTAGCGCGTTGGCGAGGAAGGCGCTGAGACCTGAGAGGCGGCGATAGTTTGATTCGGAGAGCGGCGTGATGAGCGCCAGGGTTCCGGATTGGGTGGTGTGCAGAATTTGGTGGATGGGTTGGGAGGAGGAAGGGGTGTCCATATCTACGTCCTCGTCGTAGCCGTTTGTGGCACCGAATTCAGAGGTCGTCGGCATTTTGAGACTGGACTGGAGGAGAGTGAGGGTGGTTGGGAAGTGGGCGGTGTGAAAGGTGGATTTGTGGAGAAGACGGGTTCCGCCTGCAGATTTGGGATCTATCGTTGTGTTAGTATGCTGCGTGATGATGGCATGGCATGGCATGGCATTAAGAAGGCGTGGAAAGCGTACTTTCAGGATCATATTGCAAGACCTGCAGATTCATATCTGCATCTGCAACAACGATGTGGAGTTGTTCGTCGAAGGGGAGGAACTCGGTTGCAATGCACTCGAGTTGGTGTTTGCTGCGACCGAAGAGCATCATCTTATACGGTTCTTCCTGTTCGGATCATCAGTACCAACACTTGACTCGTCTTGCAGTTCGACTTACAGTATAGCCTGTAAACCAGACGCCCTTGAACGCGTCGCCCATCAACAGCATACCAGTATCTGGCAGATTTTTGAGCGTAGTGACATAGCATTGCATGTCCATGAAAGCGACTGGCAGCAGGGTCCCGTCCTCTTTCAGGCCTCTGACCATACATTTCTGGCCTTGCGCCATGATGAGGAACCCTTGAGTGCCGAGCTCCGAGACGGCGGACACTGCACCCTTGACTTCATCTTTCACGATGAGCTTCAGGCGCTTGTTCGTTTCTGGGCGCTCAGGCTCAGGGACGACATTGATCACCTCGAAAATTCGGATGCATCCCTTTGTCGCGAGGTCTTCGCCATGGACTATTGATGTTCCGACAGCAATGAGGTCTTTGCGTTGGTGGGTCGTTTCTGATACCTCGAGGTTGAGACTCTTGATACACAAGATGATTTCCTGTGGGTCTAAAATGTGGGTATCGATCTCTGTCCATGTTTTTCATCAATCACCTTGAGTATGCCACGCTCGACGTGCGGCTTGAAGGCAGTGTCTTCTTTAGGCAACGCCTCATGGTAGGTGTCGTCTGGATTGAGGGTGAATTCTTCGTGCTGCCCTGTACCTACGATATAGAGCCCTTTTGGATGGTAAGCAAATGTGTGAACCTCGGAGCCTAGCGGTAGTTGCCGTGTAGCCCAGCCAAGGTGACCGAAATGTGTTTGCGAGGGGAGCTGAGAGATGCGAAGAGTATCAGTGGTATCTAAGTATGCAAAACCACGCTCGCAAGACGAGGTGTGGAAACGGGTGAGACCCTTAATGGCCTTACCGCTCATTCCAATGACGCGGGGCGCACTGGACGATTCTTTGAAAATGAATGCTGGTGATGCTCCACGTTGAAAGACGGTGCTGTAGCCACAGATGTTGTCCAGTGCGAGGAGGGTGCTTTCGATCTTGACTTCTTCCGAGGCTTCATCTGCCTCTTCAGGAAACCTCGGGACATGTTGTTGCGATAGCTTGACCCATCTCAGGTTCTTTGTCCACAGCTCGGTTGAGGATCGCGCGGGCGAGTGGAAGGCTTTGTAGATGACAAGATCATCGTTTGAGGTTCGGATCTAGAGACATTAGTATGCAGTCGTTGAGTTACCAGAGGTACGACTTACGATAAGATGGGGTGCCCTTGTAGTTGCATCGCCCAAGTCAGCGGCGAGGATCTCGGTGACGGTGGCCTTGGCTGCACTGCGTCGAGGCACGTAATCGACAGTCAGTACAGGCGGTAAGAATCCTAGACCTTCTGCCACGTAGCTGGGCTTCTCGAGCCCTGACATGGCGAACACGTGGAGGCCGCCTTCCGGGGTCAATAGGAAAGCGAAGACTTCGGTGAAAGTAGATGACCGGAAGAGTGATGCCGAAAGCCACTTGGTCGAAGACAGCCCGCTGGCCTCCACATCTTCCAGTTCACCATCGCCGCTCGCCTTGAAGATCTTGACGCTGGAGTCTTCACGCAGAATGAGCAGATAGGGGTCGGCGAAACTGGCGTTGATGATGCGGAGTTCGTCGCCACTCTCTTCGTCTTCCATGGGCAAAATCTGGTCCATGTTGAGCTCTGTTTTGTCGTTAGTGCTGCGTCATCAAGTACGGGTTAGACTTACCAGAGTCATAGGTTCGAATTTCAGTGCGCATGACCTGCACTACCTTGGTGCCCCTTGCCAGAACACCAACGCTTAATGTGGAACCCTCTTCCCGCTCGAAGTCGCCCTTGTCGGTAGCCGTGAACTCATTGCCGCTCACTTCGTACACTGTGGTGACCTCGTTGCCATCCTCACCAGCTCGGCAGACCACCAGGTACTGATCGTAATCAACATCAGAAGACATGTTGGCTTCGGTGTCTTCACCAAACGCGGCCGAGACACCCTGAGGCATCGCCTTCTTAGCATGCACAGCCCACACTCCTTTGGCCGAGTCTAGCTCTGTCTGTGCAAGCTTGACCGGGTGCAATTCGCGATTCAGGGTGGTGATGGCCCCAGCCGCTCCCCGTCCCGTCGAAGCCACGATCTCTCCTTTGTTAATTGAGCCACTGTGCTCGCCAGGATGTAAGACAACTTGGTTGATGGGTGCTATGCTCGGCAGGATATCGTGTATCCTGAACGTGTAGGATCCAAGGGCAGAAGGCTCCGTGGCGGCAGACGTAATCTTCTTCACAGCTGGTGCTGTGTCGTTGTAAAGGTCGTCGTCCAGGTCGTCGACGTCATCTTCGAGGTCCGACATGTCGTCGTCTTGGTCGAATCCAGCATCTGACTGCTTTCGTCGCAGTTGAGTGGAGGCGCTCGTCCAGCCGATTAGTGCTGATTCGCCATCCTCGCAGCCTATGAACAAACGTCCACGCCCCAAGTTGGTGGTGCATGAAGCACCTGCCTTGAGCAAGTGGCCGCCATGTTCGGCGTCCACTGGCTGAACCGTCATGCCAGACACGGTGCGACCGTCGAGGGTGAAAGTCAAAATCAGCAGTCGTCCGTTGTTGAGTACAATGAGGACATCGCCCGATTCCTGGGACAGCAGTTCGACGGTGCACCCCTCCAGACGCAGTGCCAAGCTAGATTGATCACTGAGTGGGAATGAGGAGCAGACCCTAGCAAACTCGTTGACAGCCACGCCGTTGGTCTTGCCAGCTTGGTCTACATGAATCATCTCGTTGCCGCCGACCAGCAGTGCACCGCCGATTGGATGTGGCAGGGGAACGACCGTGTTGACATCGTAGGGCAGGCCTGTGACAGACAGCAGGGTGGTGGAGGCTTTATGCTCAAGGT
This sequence comes from Ascochyta koolunga, assembly GCA_026119515.1. Taxonomy (NCBI): domain Eukaryota; kingdom Fungi; phylum Ascomycota; class Dothideomycetes; order Pleosporales; family Didymellaceae; genus Ascochyta; species Ascochyta koolunga. The sequence goes on along the minus strand of JANLCG010000002.1, from coordinate 856,709 downwards.
CGAGGGTGAAGACAGTGTAGGTGAGGATATCTTTGCGGTAGGCGAGCAGCGACGGGGCGGTGGCCTGAGAGGCGGCGATGACACCAAACGTGGGCTCGCGGTACTCGTGCAGGAAGGCGAGGTGGACGGGGTGGGTGAGGGTGGGGTCGAGGTTGGTCAGGGGCAGGACGAACGACGAGGCGTATGGGGTTGCGTGCGCCTCCTGTTGATTGTCGGTGGCCGTGTTGTTGTTGGTGGTGTTGGCGCTGTTGGCGCTGTTCTTCCTCTCGTCGTCCGAGTCGTAGTCATCCTCGGCCAGGTCGCGCTGGCGGAAGGGCAGGATGGCGAGGTTGTGGGCGCCGAACTTGAGGGCGGCGCATCTGTGGCTGGGGTCGGCGGTGAGGAAGTTGTGTGTGTCTTTCAGCTCAGCAGACCACGGGGCAAGGCCAGGCAAGTCGGGGTTCTCATAGTAGTGTATTGATATTGTATGGAGGTTGTAGCTCTCCGGGTCCCACTCCACCAAGCTCAGCTTTGCGTCCCTGAAAGCCAGCAGCAGGGCCTCGGCCCTTGACTTTGTGTTGAGCGCCTTGACGCGCGCGAGCGAGAGGACGGTGCCGGCCAAGGGAACTCGCCCAGCAGCACCAGCTTGGACGTGTTCTCGGTGCGCTGCACCTGCACGTCGGCGGCCTCGGTGTCGAGATTGGCGGCCGCGTTCTCGGCGCCGTCCTCGCCGGGCTTGACCTCGGTGACGGTGGCGCGCAGCTCGAAGACCTGCAGCAGCGAGTTCTTCGCGACAACGAGGTTGGTTGCGCGCGACGACACAAAGGGCAGGCAGACGGCATGGCTGACGGCCGTCGGCGGCGCCAGCTCAGTGTAGCATTGCATGGGATGGGCGTGGGTGTGGGCGCGCAGTACTATTGCTGCTGCTGCTGCTGCTGCTGCTGCTGCTGCTCCTCACGCTACGAGACGGCCTTAATGGACGCTGTTCGAGTCGCGGTCGATGGGGATGGTGTCGCGCGTCCAAGAGCTGCAGCCAAGCGTTGTCTAGCTAGCTCCGGCGCGAGCTGTCTGTCGATCCCGCGCCAAAACGTCATTCTGCCGCTCCACAACTCCCCAGGCCGCAGCGCACTTCCCTCACCACAGTCGTGCCTCTGAAACCACACGGTGCCTCTGAAATCACGCCGTGCATCTAAAGTCAAGCGCGTCGGCGTCGTCCCATCCCACGCCAGCCCGCCCTTGACGCCGTGCCAGCACCATGGCACTCATCCAAACCAGCCTCATCTGGGTCGCCTATGCCGTCGCCATCGGCCTTCTGCTCGCCATAGCCTCCATTTTCGTCTTCGTCTACCAGACCCCCGTGAGCGCGCTGCCTCGGTCACCATCGTGTGCATCTTCACCACCCTTGCCCTGCTCGCCACTGTCCTGCTCATCCCCGTCGACGTCGCCCTCGTCTCGTCGACCAGCCGCTCCAGCCTCGGCCGCAAGAAGGACTGGGCCACCCCGAGACGGTCCACGACATCACCCACACTCTGCAGATCGTCTACTATCTACTGTACTCGCTCGACGCCGTCCTCTGCCTGCTCGTCGTCCCCTTCACCTACTTCTACAACGAAGAGTACGACGAGGATGCCGCCGAGCACCATGAGCAGTCCGTAGGAGACCGCATCCTGGGCGCCCTCAAATACACAATCGCATTCCTCCTCTTCCTCGTCATTCTCTTCCTCGTCGGCTTCTTCGTTCCTTTCGCCAAGCAGGCCAAGGGCAACAAGGACCTGCACCTCGACTTCTTCAAGCTTTTGCTGGCTGAGAACCGTAAGCTGCCCCAAGCGCGCACTGACTCCATACGCTCACACTTCTAGATGGCGAGCGCGCACTTTCATTCGCTCTCGGACTCCTCATGACAGTGGGAACCATTCTCTTTGTCCTGTACACCGGCGCTGGCATGGCTCTTCTCCCGGTGGCCATGATCAAGTCTGCGCCCTCCATCTCTACACCCACACTCGCCGCCAACACAGCATCCCAGCTCGAGGCCAACCGCGAGCGCCAGAGGCAACTCGAAGGCCGTGCCGAGGGTCGCCAGAATGGACTCGAAGCTCGCGACAGGCGTGAGCTGGAAGCTCTCAACCGCGAAGAACGCACCCTCATCCGCCGCGAGCGTCTTGCTGCCGAGTCCAGCGGAGAAGACCGACACTGGATCGTCAAGTCGTGGATCAAGATGGAGGCCGTTTTCCGTCCCCTCAAGCTACTCGGCGGCCTGATCCTTATGGTTTTCGCCCTCGTCATCTTCGCCAGCATGCTCATCACCGGCATCGACAAGGCCAAGAACTCCATCTGCGGCGCCCACTGCGGCTACATCCTCGGTCACATCAACATCTTCCAGCCCCTAAACTGGGTTCTGGTCAAGTCCTCCAACGTCTTCCCCATCGACTACATTCTCTTCTTGCTCCTGGTCCTGTTTCTCTTCTCCGCCTCGGTTGTTGGAATCGCCACTGTAGGCATCCGCTTCCTCTGGCTCACCATTTTCAAGATCCGCAAGGGCCACACTTCCCCGCAAGCCCTTCTCATGGCTACTGTGCTCCTCACTCTCATCGTACTGGCCATCAACTACTCCGTCGCCATGGTTGTCGCGCCCCAGTATGCGACCTTTGGCCCGCAGACGTACTGTGACCTCCCTGTCAACCACCTTGGCGATCAGTCTGACTGCTCCGAGCACAAAGAGGCCATAAAGGCCTGCTCTGAACTTGCGGAAAACCCCGTCGCAAAGGACGTATGCACGCCCTCCGTGCTCAGCACCTTCATCAACCGCGTCACCATCAACTTTCCCTTTTTCGGTGTTGTGCTCTTCTGGGCCCAGTTTGCCTTCCTCGGCGTATATCTGATTGTCTTCTTGACCACACTCTTCAAGGTACCCCAGCTGGACCAGGAGCAGCTGGACCGTGACCTTGAGGAGGATGAGGAAGAGGGCCTGCTTGCTAGCACTGGACGCAGGTTCGGTGCCACATGGCAAGACATCACCGGCCGCTCCAAGAACACATACGGCGCCACTGAGTCGAGGAATGGCGGACGCAGTAGTGAAGGTGAAGGATTGCTCTAAGGAGTTGGTAACCCTCCACGGCCAAAACCAGGTTCATCCGTCTTCTTTTTCCGTATATCTGTACAACTATCTTTTCGGTCTGCTGGTCTGCCTGGGATGAATTCATGTCCATGATACCTTATGTTTGGCGTTACCATAGTCACTTTAATCATTTCAACTAAAGTCCTTTCAACTAGACTTACTTCAATCAATCCAAAACTCAACCCCCTATCGCAAGCCATCAATACCATCCACGAAAACCCATCGCCACTAAGCACTCAAAGTGCTTTAGCAATTGATGTCAATAGATAAAAAATAATTTGGGGCCTGAGGTGCGCCTTAACCTATTGATTAGAGACTATATATCGGTAAGGCTAATGAAGGTGTGTGTTTCTGACCACATCCATGTACCGTTCGGCCCGAGCTGTCAACCACACCCTAGGACCTGTCTTGATCATAAGGTTGGTCACCTACATGCCTCCAATAAACAAAAACATAGAGGGAGTGGCTACTGCGACTTGGCGAATGCATACCGTACAAACTCCAACATATGTTTGGTCTGTCGCACTTCTTAGTGCTTTCAAACAACTTCTTCACGTCTTACCATTCAGCGGCGCTGGCCTAGCACCGCAAGCAAAGAATGTGTATAATGAGCGCCCAGCAAACTAAAGGAATTATATATTTCCTTCTACAAATTAAAGCTATTTAGGTATGCAGAGGTACCCCATTGGCAACGTCAAAACTGTCTGCTCCTAATTGCTTCGCCACTAGGTGAACCACGCAACCCAAACTTCGAGTACTTTCTCTGCGGACAGCCATGGGCAATGGCACCCTCACAACTTTATCGCTTTACTAAACTTCAAAGACACTTTTTAACTATCTTAAATACCGCCTGATCTGCGCGGAAGATCCCGCCTATCTGGCATTCGCCAGAAACTTCTTCACTGTCTGCAACAAGCACACTTTCGAGATCTGGGTGAAGGATCTACCGCTCTTTCACCGCAAGCCATCATTTCACTGGCATGAGACACCTTATACCCGGCTATTATGATCAATGGCGTCGTTGATACATTATCGCAGGCGCAGACGGGCTCGTCAAATTCGCTGATCCGCCGGTCCATGGGATGTCTGGTCTTAAACGCATTCACTGGCTTCTGCACTCATAGGTTTTCGAGTTTCATCGTTTACCAGTCATCTCGGCTACCCTGATCCAATTTATGCTCGATAAAAGTCAAGTGAAAGCCACGTCCAAGTTGAGTGTCGGTGAAATTCTACTCCCAAAGTACTGCACCTACGCCACGCCCACACTACAAATCGCCAATTGACCGTCATCCGTTGTTGAATCTTGCACAATTATGATGATTACCAACCTAAGTACGAGCACGCAACGACACAAGGATACGCACACGATGACAGAGTCCCGTGGGATAGCCGAGTCTGGTTCCAAGTAAGTTTCTTTACACCAGTTGCAGTATACGTACTAAAATGAGAAGTAGAAATACCAGCCAGCTTCTCTGCCTCCCCGCTGAGCTCCGCAACGAGATATACGCCTACGCTCTTGGCGGCAATACCTGGTCAATCAGTATAAGCCAGGGCAAGCCACGCATTGAAAACGCAACTCCGCACGCCCTGGCCCTCCTGCGAGTCAACCGCCAGATTCACGCTGAAGCCTGCCTCTTCCCCTACTTGTACAACACCTTTGTAGGCCGCCACAACGGTCACCTGCGCGTCTGGGTTCAGTCCTTGTCACACGCAAAACGCCAGTCCATCACATCTGTCAAGCACTACCAGCGGAGCTATATTCTCGAGGGCATACAGGGTCTGGATGTGAGCCCTATCTTTTGGATGGACACCCCGAATATGGAACAGTGGAAGCTAGATGGATTGAAGCGGATTGAGATTGAGGTTGTGCTGCGTAAGTGGGGATGGGATAGCGATGAGGAGGCAACGAAGAAGGCGCGGTCGAAGGCATTGAGCAAGCTACGTGCACTGGTTGAGAAAGACCATCCGGGTACTGAGGTGGAGATAGTTTCCAAGTGCGGGTACTGACAACATCCGTGTTTTGGCGCAGCGTTGGCACAATCTGGAGCTCTGGGGTGTCTACTGCGACATTGTTAATGGTTGCATGATTGGGATATACAAACCTTGGGGGCGGAGCTGTGCGAATTCTTGCCCATGCAATGGTGGAAGTGAAAACGTGGACAAGTAAGATTTACTATCAAAGAAGGCGACAACTTAGAACATACCATCTTCTCACCTTGACGTTCAGCTGAGAAGCGACTGGGAGATGAATCTTACCATAGCATCACATGCAACATATTGGCGTTTGACTGGAGCGCTACCTTATCGTTTCGTGTACTTCATGTATCAGAACTTTTCGTCTATAGCTACACACCAATTCTTTGGGAGTGTAAGAGGTTGTTGCCTAGGTGAGTTAGCAATTCGAAGCTTGTCGATGTGTCCTACAGTACAATCTTACGTGTTCAACAGCCTCTGGTATTAGGTCATGAAGTAAGCTGATCCACTCAGTTTGCATAAGGAAGGTCGTGATAACCGGAATGGTTATACACGAGGTTGGATATCCTTCTTTCGAGATTTAACGCCGTGTTCGTCATTTCGTTGGGCGTTCACGTTACTGAACGACGCATCGATTACGTTCCAGAACCAGTTGGCACGATACCAATGCGACAGAATAGAGAACTCGCCGTATAAGATTCAATACTCTTCTTGCCTGTTATCTCATGAATCAGACGCTCCGCATACTAGCGCTTCGCTTCGCTCAGCTTCGTCGCGCTAAAAACTTCTGCAACCTTCTGAGCCAATGAGATCACTAGCGTGATGCAGCTAACTCCTAGGCCAATCAGAAGCTGCTTATGTAACAATTGCGTGATACGTATGCAGAGCGTCTAAAGAAAACTAGTTCTAACTTTAGTAATACTCCTACTAATTTTTAGGTTTTAACTTAACGTTATTATTAATAACTTAATACTACTATCTTGCAGTATACTTATGCAGGCTTATATTATACAGCATATAATTCTAATTCTCCTTATATACGTAAAAACTAACTACTGCGTAGTTAGGGCTGCTAAGTATTACCTTACAAAGTAGGACTTTTTAGTCCTTTATTGTCCCTTTAATCCTTAATCACGCTATACTCTATAAATAGCCCCCTAACAAGTATAATAACACATTATTCTACACCTTAATAGCTCTTTTAGGTTCCTACAAACTCCTAGTCTAACAACTAGCTGTTGTAGCGTCTCTATCTTCTATCTAACAGTCCTATAATTGTTCTACAAGCTCCTATAAACTCCTATAAACTCCTATAAACTCTTATAAACTTATAGTCTAATAACTAGCTATTGTAGCGTCTTTATCTTCTGCCTAATAGTCCTACAATTGTCCTACAAACTCCTAGGCTAATAAGCACCTATTATAGCGTCTCTATCTTCTATCTAACAGTCCTATAATTGTCCTATAAACTCCTAGGCTAATAAGCATAGTAAAGTATAGTAGGAGGAAAACTACTATTACAAGATAATAAGGTAACTAGCAGACAAAGCAGGTTTAGACATAGCAGGTAGTAGCAGTCTCTATAACTATAGACTAGTCTGCTAATATTGTACTACAGAGGTACATTTAGCGCATCCTAGATCTACTACTTAAGTGTCTGCCTAAGGTTATTAAGTATAGTTACTAATCTTATACTGTACTACTATAAGAAGAGATTGTATAGGCATGTTTATAGCGTATCCTGTTATATAAAATAGTAGAGGTATAAGCTCTACAACTAGAGTAGGTCTAGATGTTATAATAACTTATCTTTAGTAAGAGTAATGTACTCTTAGTTGCTTATACTAGCTTTAGAAAGAGCCTAATATTCTACACATACTTAATTATAACTAGGAAGATAATATTACAGCTTATACTGTTAATAAAGCTTAGTAATAAGTAGTTAGGAGACATTTAATGCTTTACTAGTGCTAGGCCTTATGTTATTAACGTAGAAACTAAGAAAGAGGAAAGAGAGATATCTTACGTAGGGTAGTAGCACATTAGTATACGTATATACTCCTTAGACTAGAGCAGGTATCTAGCTATAAATTCTATAACGCACTTAAGAGTACTATATTTTAGGTGTATATTAGGTTAGTTATAATTAATAAATGCTATCTAATTATAGACTAGGGGAAGTTTTAGCTAGCCTTTACACTTATAGGTAAACTACGCATAATTCTCTACTAAGACGTTATGTAGTTTAGATGCTCTACTACCCTAGACGCGTTAGGCAAAAAGAGAGTCCTAGAGATAGCTAGCTTCTAGGCTATTAGTAGTTATATGCACTAGACTAAGATTATCTACACTTTAGTTAATTGCCTAGATATTATACTAATTATAGTGCCTATACTATAATAGAAGCTGTTATTATAGAACGCGTTAGACTTCTTACTCTAAAGCGCTATAGAGGATAGGTATATATTACCTAGTAGTATACTAAAGACTATTATATTTATTAATAGTTAGAACTCTGTGTATAAGGCAGCTGCGTAGGCAATAGAGAGGCTGCTAGAACTATTAACTAAGTATAATATAGAGTAATCTATAGGCAAGCAGTGTGTTCTAGAGGTTATAGGTATCTTTACTACTTATGTAGCGTAGTATAACTATAACCTTGTATATTAGGAGTTCCTTCTACTATCTTTAAAGATCTAGGTAATATTTGCAATAATAAGCCTAGGGTTAGGTATTAACATCCTAGATGTTGCGCGCGTTGTTACCTAGAAGATACCTATTACTATAAGCCTTAGTAATATTGTGAGGACTTTAGCTTGAACCTACTAAGCTACACTGCCTAAAAGGTACAGTAATCTATTAGATAGATTAACTAGGGTTTGAACAGTATATACCTGTGACAGTATACCCCTCTCCTCTAAGGCTTAACCTAAGACTCTGCTTAGGCAAGCCTATTGCCCCTAGGCGCTGCCCTTGACGTGTAGTGCTGAAGTCTATAACGCCCCCAGGCACTCCCCTTAACGCCTCAGCGCCTCTAGGGCTCCCCCTTAACAAGCTAGCTAACTAGTTAGGGGGTACCTACTAGAGCGCGCACGCTCCTTAAGCCTTAACGTTAGCCTAGTAACAAGCTAGCTAACAGCTGAGGTCTGCCACGTAGCCACACTGGACCTCCCAGCAGCAACAGCGTAGTGGCTAAAGGGCCCTGCCTTACACTTTAGCTAAATTAGCTGGCCTAGCTGCCTAGGAGTAGTAGCAGGTGAGGATTGAACCTGCAACCTGCTACGCTCCTAGATCTAATAGATTACTCTGTAAGGACTTTAGCTTAAACCTACTAAGCTACACTGCCTAAAAGGTACAGTAATCTATTAGATAGATTAACTAGGGTTTAAATAGTATATACCTGTGACAAGGCACAACTATATTTATTTTTAGTAGATAAATTATCCTTCTATTTCTTTTCTATAAGATTAGAAGGTAATAGGCGCTAATAGTTAAGACGCGTAGATGCGCGTAGCAAGGTAATGCGTAGATAGTAGACAAGTAGAGCTTATTGCAATATCTACAACATAAAACTATAGATTAGGTTATAAATTTTCTAGTTTCTATAAGTAAGGTTCCTATAAGGTAAGTAGGAAGGTAATAAACTACTAGGTAGATCTATAAATCCTACTAGCTTCCTATTATTAGTAGCACTCTAAGTTATAATAGTAGTAGGGGGTAGGGTTCTTGTTAAATTTAATCTCTAGGGTAACTAGTTAATCCTAGGTTGCCCTCTAGCGCTTCTAGTTCCTCTATTACTAAGTAAGGGTACTCTTGTATAGGGGGACAGCGCGCAGCTAAGCTAGAAGATAGAGTTAGGGTCTAGGTAGAGAGAGAGGGGGTAGAGGACTCTATTATATTGTTAGTAGACTATATCTTATAGGGAAGGATAGAAGCAAGTGCAGGAGCAGTAAGAGGCTTAAAAGGGATAGGAGAGATATATATAGGGCGTAGGCAAGCTAAGCACCTCTATCTAGTAGTTACTTACTATTAGCCTAGAAGTCTATAGGAGTTTATAGGAGTCTATAAGAGTATTCTTATTAGCCTAAGAGTTTGTTAGTTGTAGGGATATATATAATTATATAACGTAAGTGTTAGATAGTAAGGGTTAAATAGTAAAGTAAATATCCTCTTTGTACCTAATATTTACTTTATACTAGGCGTAGTTAGAATATAGTAAAAAATCTTATATATTAAAATAGTTAACTAAACACTAAATTAGACTCTATCTATAAATTTTTTACTATATCTACCTATCTGCCTACCTGCTAGGTGTAAGTGCACCTATAGTGCATTAAGCTCTACAAGAGCGCTATGCTTGCTGCTACTACTACCCTCTGTAATAACCTGCAATAGAATTGTTTAGTGTTGTAGTGTTCTAGAGCTATCCTTAGTTAGTATTAGTCTCGCTCTTAGCAAAGCTGCGCAAACCTGCGCTGCTTACTATCTTTAGGGAGACAAGTATTATTCTTGTTATTAATATACCTATAGCTATCCCTCTACTATCTATCCCTAGTGTAAAGCAAGTACTATTGCCTATAACTAGAACCTTACATAATAATACTTTATTAATCTAATAGTCTAGGGATAGCTCTAACTACTTAAACAAATAGTTAGGGGCACCTATAAGAGAGATCTAACTACTCTTATCTTAAACCTAGCAGGAGGACAACTCTAGTAGGATTTCTTTAATTAACAAAGAGATCCTAACTCCTATAATAAGCGCACCTCTAACACTTTAAGAGCGCATTTAAGCTACTAAACACTAACGTAATAAGCTTTAGGCTTTATAGCGCCTACGCTTACTTAAAGCTAAGATTGTATAACTAGAGGATATAGGGAACTATACTGCTCTAAGCACAGTAGAGACTATTAAGGGGACCTTAAGGGCTAGTACGTATAAGCAGGACACATCTATAACACTTATACCTTAACCTGCAAAGCGCGTACTTAAACCTAAAGACCTAGCTAAATATAGGGGAAAGAACCTTAAAGAATATTATAAGTTCTTCTGCTCCTATAAGATAGCCTTCTAACTGTTACTATAAGAGTTTAGTAACCCTAAAGATAGGATACTCTAGGCAATATAGTACCTGTTAGGGGACCTAAGGGAGCTTTAGTACACGCACTTTAAGCGCACGTTTAGAGTATAAGAAGAGACACCTAGCTAGGGGTACTTTAAATAGTACTTACTAGACTTACTCTCTAATCCTATAAACTACACCTTAGAATTAGCTATAGCTTACGCTTATGCCATGTAGTAGAAGGACTAAACAGTCTATGCTTTTGTAACCTACTTAGAGGTCTTAGAGGATTAACTTACCCCTATACTAAAGAACAGAGGGTCTAACACTTATTCTCTAAGCTTTAGCTAGAATTACAAAGGGTAATTACTAATTACTATTAGGTACTAGCTACACGCAAAGACCTAGTAGCGTTAGGCTCTACACTTAAGCGTAACCTACACTATTTATTACTAACTTACATACCTAGCACACGCTACAAGGGTACCTAGAGGCATAAGGGGCAAAAGCAAGGAGATAATGCCTCTACTAACAAAGGCCTATATAACAAGAGTAGCGTTACCTGCTTTAAGTATAATAAGACTAGCTACTATGCTAACAAATGTTAAAGCAGCAACTCTAACTCTAACTCTAACCCTAACTAGATCCTAGTTTAAATTAACTAGACAGGAAAAGGCTAAGCCTTACTAGCTACCTAGGGATAGTAAGGCGCATCCTAGTATATATTTTACTAGGTATAAAGCGCACGTGTAACGCATCTAGAGAGGCAACGCTAGAACAACAATTATAGGTTATTCTTAACTCTTAGGTAGATGTAAGCTTAATTAGCTAAAGGATTACTATAGAAATAGACCTACTACCTATTAAGGAGGTAGAACTCCTGCGCCTAAGATAGATTAGTATATAGCGCTAAAGCACGTACGCTGTATATACGCTATAGATACGCTTAACTAATAATATAGGCGTTAAGCGTTGTATGTCTACTACTATATATAGAGTTAACAAGGAAGGAACTCTCTTACTATTAGGGAACTCTTTCCTCTAATAAGAATATATCTATCTAGATTATAGATTACAATCCTAGCGTTAGAGATATACTACAGCTAGCATCTAGCTAGTTACCTCTATAGAGTTTAAAGAAGCTAACTCTAATCCCCTCCTTTTAGGAGTATTATAAGCTACTAGCGTTTATTTAGAATATAATACCTATATCTACAAAGCACATATAGCGCAGGAACTTTGCATCCTAGACGCTTTAGTAGATTACATTAATATATTTAGTAAAGAAGCTACTACTACTCTACCTAGCTTTAAATCTTTAGACTATGCAATCCTACTTATAGAAGGGAAAGAACCCCTATATAGACTGCTCTATAACCTCTCTTTACGTAAGCTAAAGCTACTACGTAAATACTTAGAATAAGCACTAAGTAATAGGTAGATTAGGCATAGTATAAGTCCTGCAGGAGCACCTATACTTTTTGTTTCTAAGAAAGATAGGATACTCTGCCTCTGTGTAGATTATAGAGGTCTTAATACTGTTACTATAAAAGATTGTTGCCTACTCCTACTAATTAGAGAGATACTAGACTGCCTGTTAGGCACACGTTATTATATAACCCTAGACCTTTGTAACGCCTATTATTAGCTAAGGATTAAAGTAGGGAATAAGTAGAAAACTGCCTTTAGGACCTAATACAGTCACTTTAAGTACCTAGTAATGCTATTTAGGCTAACTAATACTTCTATAAGCTTCTAGGCCTATATTAATAAGGCCCTAATTAAGCACTTAGACTATATCTATATAGTTTACCTAGATAATATCCTTATCTATATAGGGAGTAATAATATTACGCTTTACTAGCGCGCTATACGCTTAGTACTTTAGTCCCTACATAAGGCAGAACTATTTATTAACTTATAGAAATGTATATTTACATTAAACATAGTATACTTCCTTAGTTTTATTATTAATACATGTAGTGTATGCGCTAATCTAGCTTAGGTAAGCACTATTACCTAATAGCTGCAGCCTACTAATGTTAAAGAGTTACAATCCTTTCTAGGGTTTACTAACTTCTATTAGCGTTTTGTTAAAGGATATGCTAGAGAAACAGCTCCTCTTATAGAATTATTAAAGAAAAACTAAGACTAGCAATAGAATAAATGTAACGACCTGCGATAGAATTGTTTAGTGTTGTAGTGTTCTGGAGCTATCCTTAGTTAGTATTAGTCTCGCCCTTAGCAAAGCTGCACAAAACCCGCGCTGCTCGCTATCTTTAGGGGAGATAAGTATTATTCTTGTTATCAAATATACCTATAGCTATCCCTCCACTATCTATCCCTAGTGTAAAGCAAGTACTATTGCCTATAACTAGAACCTTACATAATAATACTTTGTTAATCTAATAGTCTAGAGATAGCTCTAACTACTTAAACAAACAGTTAGGGGGCACCTACAAGAGAGATCTAACCACCCTTATCTTAAACCTAGCAGGAGGACAACTCTAGTAGGATTTCTTTAATTAACAAAGAGATCCTAACTCCTACAATAAGCGCACCTCTAACACTTTAAGAGCGTATTTAAGCTACTAAACGCTAACGTAATAAGCTTTAGGCCCTACAGCGCCTACGCTTACTTAAAGCTAAGATTGTATAACTAGAGGGCATAGGGAACTACACTACTCTAAGTATAGTAGAGACTGTTAAGGGGACCTTAAGGGCTAGTATATACAAGCAGGACGCATCTACAACGCTTATACCTTAACCTGCAAAGCGCGCACTTAAACCTAAAGACCTAGCTAAATACAGGGGAAAGAATCTTAAAGAACATTATAAGTTCTTCTGCTCCTGCAAGATAGCCTTCTAACTGTTACTATAAGAGTTTAGCAACCCTAAAGATAGGATACTCTAGGCAATGTAGTACCTGTTAGAGGACCTAAAGGAGCTTTAGTACACGCACTTTAAGCGCACGTTTAGAGCATAAGAAGAGACACCTAGCTAGAGGTACTTTAAACAGTACTTACTAGACTTACTCTCTAATCCTATAAACTGCACCTTAGAATTAGCTATAGCTTACGCTTAAGCTATGCAGCAGAAGGACTAAACAGTCTACGCTTTTGCAACCTACTTAGAGGTCTTAGAGGATTAACTTACCCCCTATACTAAAGAACAGAGGGTCTAACACTTATTCTCTAAGCTTTAGCTAGAATTACAAAGGGCAATTACTAATTACTATTAGGTACTAGCTACACGCAAAGACCTAGTAGCGTTAGGCTCTACACTTAAGCGCAACCTGCGCTATTTATTACTAACTTACATACCTAGCACACGCTACAAGGGTACCTAGAGGCACAAGAGGCAAAAGTAAGGAGATAATGCCTCTACTAACAAAGGCCTACATAATAAGAGTAGCGTTACCTGCTTTAAGTGTAATAAGACTAGCTACTATACTAATAAATATTAAAGCAGCAACTCTAACCCTAACTCTAACCCTAACTAGATCCTAGTTTAAATTAACTAGACAGGAAAAGGCTAAGCCTTACTAGCTACCTAGGGACAGTAAGGCGCACCCTAGTACACATTTTACTAGGTATAAAGCGCACGTGTAACGCATCTAGGGAGGCAACGCTAGAATAACAATTACAGGTTATTCTTAACCCTTAGGCAGATGTAAGCTTAATTAGCTAAAGGATTACTATAGAAATAGACCTGCTACTTATTAAGAAGGCAGAACTCCTACGCCTAGGATAGATTAGCATGCAGCGCTAAAGCACATACGCTGCATATGCGCTGTAGATACGCTTAACTAACAATATAGGCGTTAAGCGTTGTATGTCTACTACTATGTATAGAGTTAATAAGGAAGGAACTCCCTTACTATTAGGGAATCCTTTCCTCTAATAAGAACATATCTATCTAGATTGTAGATTATAATCCTAGCGTTAGAGATACACTGCAGCTAGCATCTAGCTAGTTACCTTTATAGAGTTTAAAGAAGCTAACTCTAATCCCCTCCTTTTAGGAGTATTACAAGCCACTAGCGTTAATTTAGAATATAATACCTACATCTACAAAGCACACATAGCGCAGGAACTTTGCATCCTAGACGCTTTAGTAGATTACGTTAATATATTTAGTAAGAAAGCTGCTACTACTCTACCTAGCTTTAAATCTTTAGACTATGCAATCCTACTTATAGAAGGGAAAGAACCCCTATATAGACTGCTCTACAACCTCTCTTTACGCAAGCTAAAGCTGCTATGTAAATACTTAGAACAAGCGCTAAGTAATAGGTAGATTAGGCACAGCACAAGTCCTGCAGGAGCACCTATACTTTTGTTCCTAAGAAAGATAGGACACTCTGCCTCTGTGTAGATTATAGAGGTCTTAATACTATTACTATAAAAGATTGTTACCTACTCCTACTAATTAGAGAGACACTAGACTGCCTATTAGGCACACGTTATTACACAACCCTAGACCTTCGCAACGCCTATTATTAGCTAAGGATTAAAGCAGGGGATAAGTAGAAAACCACCTTTAGGACCTAATATAGTCACTTTAAGTACCTAGTAATGCTATTTAGGCTAACTAATACTCCTACAAGTTTCTAGGCCTATATTAATAAGGCCCTAATTAAGCACTTAGACTATATCTATGTAGTTTACCTAGATAATATCCTTATCTACATAGGGAGTAACAATATTACGCTTTACTAGCGCGCTATACGCTTAGTACTTTAGTCCCTACGCAAGGTAGAACTATTTATTAACTTACAGAAATGCATATTTGTATTAGACATAGTACACTTCCTTAGTTTTATTATTAACATACGTAGTGTATGCGCTAATCTAGCTTAGGTAAGCACTATTACCTAATAGCTGCAGCCTACTAACGTTAAAGAGTTGCAATCCTTTCTAGGGTTTGCTAACTTCTATTAGCGTTTTGTTAAAGGATATGCTAGAGAAACAGCTCCTCTTACAGAATTGTTAAAGAAAAACTAAGACTAGCAATAGAATAAAGCTATAAACTGCTTATTTAAAGGGCTAAAGACCTGCTTCTTAAGCGCGCCTATCTTGCGCTATTTTAACGCTGCGCTCCCTATCTAAGTAGAGACAGATACGTCTACATTTGCTATATTAGGCATACTCTCCTAACTCTTTAAAGATAAGCAGTAGCACCTAGTTACCTTTACCTCTTAAAAACTACAAGCTACTAAGCTAAATTATAAGGTCTATAACCTAGAGCTACTTGCTATAGTATATAGCTTTAAGCAGTAGAGGCACTACCTTAAAGGCACACAGCACACTATATAGGTGCTAAGTAACTATAACAACCTGCGCAGTATACGCGCTGCACAAAAGCTAAACCTACAGCAAGCTAGATAGGCTATGTACCTAGGGGCTTTTAATTTTAAGGTAGAATACTGTCTAGGCAAAACAAACCCTACAGATAGCCCCTCTAGAAGGGCAGATTACAAATAGGAGAACCTATTACTAACCTAATTGTTGCCTACCTTATAGAACAAATTGTTAGCAATAGATATAGCTAGTAGAGTAAGCAGATCTACAAACAAGCTAAGCTTGTTAGGCACGTGTAAGACGCACGTTGCTACAGTTTATAGAACTAGGAAGGTCCCTACTGCTAGCGCTATAGAATGCATGCTATACGTGCTACGCTTACTAGCTAGGGTACTAGTTAGTAGCAAACCTGCAATAGTAGAGTCTTAATTGCTTGTTAAAACCTTACACTAACTACAATAAAGGGACGCCTTTGCTTAGGGTTAGATTATAAGCTTAATAAGTAAGGACAGCACTTAAAGACGCAGCAGAGCGCAGGTATAGCGCTTAGACAAAAATAAAGTTCTAAGATACAATAGCAGAATATATGTTCTAGAGGAACTAGCTATTAGGCAAGAGATTTTGTTCTAGAACTATAACACGCGTATAGCAGGCTATTTTAGCGCACGTAGGACGCTTAAGCTAATTAGGAGAGCCTACTACTAGCTAACCCTTAGTTAAGACGTCTAGGAATACGTAAGAACTTATACTATCTACTAAAGGAGCAAAGCTCTAAGGCATAGCAAGTATAGGACGCTATTACTATTGCCTACACTAAAGGAAATCTTTAAAGAAGTTACACTAGACTTTATTACTAGCTTACCCCTAGCTAAGGATTCCTTAGGTTGCGCCTTTAATGCAATCCTTATAATTGTATGCTGCTTCTCTAAGATAGCACTCTATCTACCTGCGTTAAAGACATAGGATATAAAGCAGTTTACAGAAGCCTACTTTATACATGTTATACTTAAGTATAGGATATAAAAGGGTATTATATTAGATAGGGGAACTATCTTTACCTCTGCATTTTAGACAGAAATCTACTACTAACTACAGGTAAAGTGTAGGCTTAGCACAGCCTTCTATCTACAAACTAATAGGCAAACTAAACACTAGAATTAAACGCTTAAGCAGTATCTTTAGATGTTTATCTTAGAGTCCTAAGAGAACTAGGCAAAGCTACTGCTAACTGCACAGTTTGCTTATAACAACTTAGTGCATAAATCTACTAAAACAACTCCCTTCTATACTGTATATAGTAAACACCTACTACTTACTAAGCCTCCTATAGACAGTAGGCCTAAGGGGAGGTACTAGATGCAGTTTAAAGGGTAAAGCAACTACACAGCGCATGAGCAACGCTAGTAGAGCAGTTAGAAAAAGCACAAGAGTACTAGACCTAGTACTACAACAAGAAACATAAGAACAAAGTCTTCTACCTAGGCAATTTAGTGTTACTTAGTACTAAGAACATTAACCTAGCCTACTAACTAAGCAAGAAACTCTCTAGCAAGTTTATTAGCCTATTCTAAATCTAGGAAGCAATTAGAACGCAGGCATACCGCCTATTCCTCCTACTATTATATTGTATTTATAACGTCTTCTACGTATTACTACTAGAACAATAGAAACCTAGGACTAGAGGGGAAGACAATACCTACCTACTAGAGGTGACCCTAGAAGGTAAAGAAGTATAGGAGGTAGAAAAGATCCTAGGGAAACAAACAAGGAGAGGCTAACTAGAGTACCTACTCCGCTAGAAAGGCTATAATAAGACCTAGGACATATAGACCCTAGCATTAGACTTTAAAAACATAGATAATGCTATCTAGGAGTATAAATTAGGTTAGAGATCCTTACGCATAAAAAGAACATTAAGATTATCTTAAGCGCGCTATTATCGCACGCAAGAAGCAATCTAATTTACTAGCCTTAGGCCTACTATTATATAAGAAGAAAACCTTTTTTAATACTACGCACTACGCGCGCCTTAACCCTACGCTAGCTGCGCCTTAACTACTAACAACTGCCTACTTATCTCTACTATCTTTATTATCCTTACTATCTTTATTATCCTTACTATCTTCACCACTATCTCTACTATCCTTACTACTACTATTACTACCAGCACCACTATTACCAGCTACAGAATTATTATTAGCATTATTATTATTATTACTACTACTACTACCCTAAGAAGAGGTTAGCATGCGCCCTAGACGCGTTAAAGGAGCAAACTTACTATACAAGCCACGTGCCCTATAAGCTGCTTAAGAGCAGACGCAATGCAGCGCTGCTCTACTAGGATTAGACCTAGGAATTAGGGAGAAGTTGTTAGCACCTAGGTAGCAACACCTATAGGTGTGCTAGTGTAGGCTGCAATGTAGCAGCAGTTAGCAAGCTCTAAGTTAAACTAGCGCTAGTAACGCGCAAGCTAGGTGCCTTAGTTAATTACAGCTGTATTAGTGTAAGGGATAGCAGTAGCAGTAACAGCGGTATTATAGCAGCAGCGCAAATAGATAAGGTAATTTAAGTAGCTGTTAAGCGCAGCAGGCACCTGCATAGATTAGCTAAGGCGTACCTGCAGCGTGCTCCTATCTACCTTACCTTAGTGCAGCTACCTTAATTTCCCTTTACACAATGCTTATAGTAGTAGTACTTAGGCTTCTTGCAGTCCTTCTTCTGCTTTGAAATGTTCTACGCGCAGCGCAGGTAAGTCTCTACTATAGTAATGTAGTCTGCACGCTTGTTAGCATTAGGAAACGTAAACAGCTGTTAGTTTTAAAGGTAGGACTTCTTAATAAACTTAGGGTTAGGGTAGTAAACTATGCTAGGAGTAAGGAGCGTGCAAAAACGCGCGTAAAAGTATTATTATTATAGTGTTAAGGAAGAGCAAAGGGAAGAGGTTTTACTACCTACTAGGCTGCTAAGCTAAAAATCAGGCAATAGTGCGCATAGCAATGCTTTTACCTTAAAATTATAACAAACATAAGGCGTATCTACAATAATTATAACACGCAGGCACTACGCACAAAGCACGCCTACAGGAAGCCCTAACTACCTACCTATAGACACTCTTTTTCCTCCCTTTAAGGCGAGGTTTTTTATTAAGGCTATATAAGGTTGCTGCTAGGGACAGCAGCTAGAGGGGAAGGTTCTATAACAACCTGCAATAGAATTGTTTAGTGTTATAGTGTTCTAGAGCTATCCTTAGTTAGTATTAGTCTCGCCCTTAGCAAAGCTGTACAAAACCTGCGCTGCTTGCTATCTTTAGGGGAGACAAGTATTATTCTTGTTATTAAATATACCTATAGCCATCCCTCTACTATCTATCCCTAGTGTAAAGCAAGTACTATTGCCTATAACTAGAACCTTACAATAAAGCTATAAACTACTTATTTAAAGGGCTAAAGACCTGCTTCTTAAGCACGCCTATCTTGCGCTATTTTAACACAGCGCTCCCTATCTAAGTAGAGATAGATACGTCTATATTTGCTATATTAGGTATACTCTCCTAACTCTTTAAAGATAAGCAGTAGCACCTAGTTACCTTTACCTCTTAAAAGCTACAAGCTGCTAAGCTAAATTATAAGGTCTATAACCTAGAGCTACTTGCTATAGTATATAGCTTTAAGTAGTAGAGGTATTACCTTAAAGGCACACAGCACACTATATAGGTGCTAAGTAACTATAACAACCTACGTAGTATACACGCTGTATAAAAGCTAAACCTATAGCAAGCTAGATAGGCTATATACCTAGGGGTTTTTAATTTTAAGGTAGAACACTATCTAGGTAAAATAAACCATGCAGATAGCCCCTCTAGAAGGGTAGATTACAAACAGGAGAACCTATTACTAACCTAATTATTACCTACCTTACAGAATAAATTGTTAGCAATAGATATAGCTAGTAGAGCAAGCAGATCTACAAACAAGCTAAGCTTATTAGGCATGTATAAGACGCACGTTACTACAGTTTACAGAACTAGGAAGGTCCCTACTACTAGCGCTATAGAATATATGCTATACGTGCTACGCTTACTAGCTAGGGTACTAGTTAGTAGCAAACCTGCAATAGTAGAGTCTTAATTGCTTGTTAAAACCTTACACTAACTACAATAAAGGGACGCCTTTACTTAGGGTTAGATTATAAGCTTAATAAGTAAAGATAGCACTTAAAGACGCAGTAGAGCGTAGGTATAGCGCTTAGACAAAAACAAAGTCCTAAGATATAATAGTAGAATATATATTCTAGAGGAACTAGCTATTAGGCAAGAGATTTTATTCTAGAACTATAACACGCGTATAGTAGGCTATTTTAGCGCACGTAGGACGCTTAAGCTAATTAGGAGAACCTACTACTAGCTAACCCTTAGTTAAGACGTCTAGGAATACGTAAGAACTTATACTATCTACTAAAGGAGCAAAGCTCTAAGGTATAGCAAGTATAGAACGCTATTACTATTGCTTACACTAAAGGAAATCTTTAAAGAAGTTACACTAGACTTTATTACTAGCTTACCCCTAGCTAAGGATTCTTTAGGTTGCTATTAGGGGCTTTCTACCTTAGGTACGCTAACCCTTAGAGACATCTTAGGGCTACCCTAGTAACCTGTTAGAGCTTATACACGTATATATTCTCCTAAATCCTTAGGGGCTTAACCCCTAAGGATTTGTCTTATCCTGTCTAATACTATATGTTTTGTCCTATCTCTCTTGCCTGCCTATAGTGCCCTTACAATTTAAATCCTTTATACTCCCTCTTAGAAGAGGCAGTTAAAAGAGATATCTAATTTTTCTATACCTATTACAATAGCTAGAAATTAACGTTGTCTATGTGCTGCTGGCAACAACAACGCTACAGGCTTGTAACAGCCCAGCCCTAGTAGCAACCTAATAGATCCCTAGAGGTATCCTATACATAATGTGGTAGCAAACTTGTTACTACCTAGCATACCCCTAGCTAGCAACACAACGCCTAGTACATCTAACAACCAAGCGTTAGGTCCTACAGAATTAGGAGACAAACAGGCTTGCAGCCCTACTAGTACTCTAACAGATGTACTATTACATTAGAGTTAGGTTAACCTAGTAACTAGTTTAAATGCAGACCCCCTGCCTGCCGTAGGGACGCCTAGGCTAGATCCTATAGCTATCCTAACTATAGGCTAACCCTTATTTGTTAAGCAACTCCTTAGGAACCTTTTTAAGGCAGAGCTTGCTAGAGCTAGTAAGGCTAAACTAGCTATCTAAAGGAACTAGATTAACTAAGCCTTATAAGCCCTAGGCTTAACTAAGGGCAGGAACTAGTTAGAGCCTAACTAGCTAGTGTTTAACAAGGCTAGAAAAATTATCTAGGTTCTAAATAACATTTAACCTAAACCTAAGCTAGGTACTAAGAGTAAAGCTCTATCCCCTAGCAAGTAGACTAGTAGATTAAAGACATTAAAACAGCTTTTTAGTACACATAAGTACTAGAGGACTCTATTATAAGGACCTACTAGGCTATAGGTACTATCTAGTTTAGTATCTATTGCAAACTAATCTAACAACAGATTAACTAGGGATCTATCTAATTATAGTCTAATCTTAAGGCAGAGGAGGAGTAACTTGTACAAGATCCTATCCTTACTAAGTATAAGAACTACACTAAGTTCTTTAACATTAAGTAGAGAGAAGGTAATACAGTTAACACCTTTTTAATGCTGCTAAATTGCTAGGAGTTACTGCTACTATACAGCTTCTTTAAGTTTAATAATAGTACTACAGACTACAACTTTAAGATTGCCTTTATATAGTCTAAAACTCTACCTTATCTCTAATAGGAGATCTAGCGTAACAGTAGTCTAGACAATATCTAGCAATAGCATAAGTTTAAACAAGCCCTCTATAACATAGAGACAGTAGCTTGCCCTGCAACTACTTATAGGAGTAACAACGCTAACTATAGCAAAAGGCACGCTACATCTCCTAATTAGAAGGGAAACAAGAGGCATGCTAGCTGCAGGGGCACGCCTGCCTGCAGCTGGGGCAACAGCACCCTAGTAGCTACTAGGTTAAACAATAGCAATAAGGGCTAAGGTTAGAACAAAGACTAGGGTAACTAGAAAAGCTATTAGAAGAACTGTAGCTATAACTCCTATAAAGGAAATAATAGTAGCAACTCCTAGTTAACAGGAGAGTTAGGAAAAGGGAAGCCCTAGTTACTAACCTATCCTAACTACAACTAGGGCCTAAGACTAAGGGAAAGTAAACCTACATTGCAGTTACTGTATCTCTCCTAGGCTCTAATAGGTTCCTAACATCGCTCTAAGCTCTCTACAACTTAGGAGCAGAGCTGAACCTTATTAGCTAACGTGTAGTAGATAAACTACACCTAGAATATAAACTATTCTATTAAAGACTAGTAGCTATATTCCTTAATAGCAACTATCTAGACATTTAGTAACCCTACAATCTAACTATTAATTGCCCTAATAGCAATAGTATAGTTAAATCTATAGGCCTGCAAGAGTTCTAGTTAGCTGCTTTTAAAGGGTACAACCTAGTACTAGGCTACCTATAGTTAGTATCTGCTAACTTGTGCATACGCTTCTCTAAAGGCACATACAAGTAGTTCCCTAAGGACGCAGAGAGAGTACATATTACTACTATATAGGACTTATTCTACTCTATAGAAATAGGAGAAAAGGCGTACCTTATGCACCTAGGTAACTTAGTCTACTAAGTCCTAGAGGAGGCAATTAACACCCTATTAGGAAGTAACTAGGAAGACAGTAGACTACTACTAGCCTAGGGGCTAAGCAGGGACGCTGTCCTTAATGTAGAATACTTCTATAATAAGGGACTCTTCTAGCTCTAGAATAAAATGCTTAAAGCTATAGACTACCTTTAGTATTACGTTGCGTAGCACCTAGACCTATTATAGCTCTCTAAAGCTACAGGGAAGCGCATAGTAGCAAGCATTATTTAGGAGCCCCCTTAACGCTCTAGGATGCTACCTACAGGCATAGTGTAAGGTTCTAGTTATAGGCAATAGTGCTTGCTTCACACTAGGGATAGATAGTAGAGGGATAGCTATAGGTATATTTAATAACAAGAATAATACTTGTCCCCCTAAAGATAGCAAGCAGCGCAGGTTTTGCGTAGCTTTGCTAAGGGTAAGACTAATACTAACTAAGGATAGCTCTAGAACACTACAACACTAAATAATTCTATTGCAGGTTGTTACAGAACCTCCCCCTCTAGCTGCTATCCCTAGCAGTAACCTTATATAGCCTTAATAAAAACCTTACCTTAAAGGGAGGAAAAAGAGTGTCTATAGGTAGGTAATTAGGGCTTCCTGTAGGCGTGCTTTGTGCGTAGTGCCTACGTGTTATAATTGTTATAGATACGCCTTATATTTGTTATAATCTTAAGGTAAAAGCATTACTATGCGTACTATTGCCTAATTTTTTAGCTTAGCAGCCTAGTAGGTAGTAAAACCTCTTCCCTTTGCTCTTTCTTAATACTATAATAATAATACTTTTACGCGCGTTTCTTGCACGCTCCTTACTCCTAGTATAGTTTACTACCCTAACCCTAAGTTTATTAAGAAGTCCTACCTTTAAAACTAATAGCTGTTTATATTCCCTAATACTAACAAGCGTGTAGACTATATTGCTATAGTAGAGACTTGCCTACGCTGCGCGCAGAATATTACAAAGTAGAAGAAGGACTGCAAGAAGCCTAAGCACTACTACTATAAGTATTATATAAAGGGAAATTAAGGTAGCTACACTAAGGTAAGGTAGATAGGAGCACGCTGTAGGTGCGCCTTAGCTAATCTATGCAGGTGCCTGCTGCGCTTAATAGCTACTTAAATTGCCTTATCTATCTCTGCTGCTGCTACAATGCTGCTATTAATACTACTACTGTCTCTTACACTAATACAGCTATAATTAACTAAGGCACCTAGCTTACACGTTGCTAGCGCTAGTTTAACTTAGAGCTTGCTAACTGCTACTGTATTACAGCCTACACTAGCACACCTATAGGTGTTGCTACCTAGGTACCTACAACATCCCCCTAGTTCCTAGGTCTAATCCTAGTAGAGCAGCGCCGCATTGCCTCTGCCCTTAAGCAGCTTGTAGGGCACATGTCTTACATAGTAAGTTTGCTCCTTTAACGCGTCTAGGGCGCATACTAACCTCTTCTTAGGGTAGTAGTAGTAGTAATAATAATAATAATGCTGATAATAATTCTGTAGCTAGTAATAGTAGTGCTGGTAGTAATAGTAGTAGTAAGGATAGTAGCAATAGTAGTAAGGGTAGTAAAGGTAGTAAAGGTAGTAGTAAAGATAGTAAGGATAGTAAAGATAGTAAGGATAGTAAAGATAGTAGAGATAAGTAGGCAGTTGTTAGTAGTTAAGGCGCAGCTAGTGCAGGGTTAAGGCGCGCGTAGTGCGTAGCATTAAAAAGGGGTTTTCTTCTTGTATAATAGTAGGCTTAAGGCTAGTAAATTAGATTGCTTCTTGCGTGCAATAATAGCGCGCTTAAGATAATCTTAATATTCTTTTTATGCGTAAGGATCTCTAACCTAATTTATACTCCTAGATAGTATTATCTATGTTTTTAAAGTCTAATGCTAGGGTCTATATGTCCTAGGTCTTATTATAGCCTTTCTAGCAGAGTAGGTACTCTAGTTAGCCTCTTCTTGTTTGTTTCCCTAGGATCTTTTCTACCTTCTATACTTCTTTACCTTCTAGGGTCACCTCTAGTAGGTAGGTATTGTCTTCCCCTCTAGTCCTAGGTTTCTATTATTCTAGTAGTAATACGTAGAAGACGTTATAAATACAATATAATAGTAGGAGGAATAGGCAGTATACCTGCGTTCTAATTGCTTCCTAGATTTAGAATAGGCTAATAAACTTGCTAGAGAGTTTCTTGCTTAGTTAGTAGGCTAGGTTAATGTTCTTAGTACTAAGTAACACTAAATTGCCTAGGTAGAAGACTTTGTTCTTATATTTCTTGTTGTAGTACTAGGTCTAGTACTCTTGTGCTTTTTCTAAGTACTCTACTAGCGTTGCTTATGCGCTGTGCAGTTGCTTTACCCTTTAAACTATATCTAGTACCTCCCCCTTAGGCCTACTGTCTGCAGGAGGCTTAGTAAGTAGTAGGTGTTTACTATATACAGCATAGAAGGGAGTTGTTTTAGTAGATTTGTGCACTAAGTTATTATAAGCAAACTGTGCAGTTAGTAGTAGCTTTACCTAGTTCTCTTAGGACTCTAAGATAAATATCTAATAATACTACTTAAGCGTTTGATTCTAGCGTTTAGTTTGCCTATTAGTTTGCAGATAGAAGGCTATGCTAAGCCTGCGCTTTACCTGTAGTTAGTAGCAGATTTCTATCTAAAATACAGAGGTAAAGATAGTTCCCCTATCTAATACAATACCCTTTTATATCCTATACTTAAGTATAACATGTGTAAAGTAGGCTTCTATAAACTGCTTTGCATCCTATGTCTTTAACGTAGGTAGATAGAGTGCTATCTTAGAGAAGTAGTATACAATTATAAGGATTATATTAAAGGCATAACCTAAGGAATCCTTAGCTAAGAGTAAGCTAGTAATAAAGTCTAGTGTAACTTCTTTAAAGATTTCCTTTAGTGTAAGCAATAGTAATAGCGTCCTATACTTGCTATGCCTTAGAGCTTTGCTCCTTTAGTAGATAGCACAAGTTCTTACATATTCCTAGATGTCTTAACTAAGGGTTAGCTAGTAGTAGGCTCTCCTAATTAGCTTAAGTGTCCTACATGCGCTAAAATAGCCTGCTATACACGTGTTATAGTTCTAGAACAAAATCTCTTGCCTAATAGCTAGTTCCTCTAGAATATATATTCTGCTATTATATCTTAGGACTTTGTTTTTATCTAAGCGCTATACCTACGCTCTACTACGTCTTTAAGTGCTATCCTTACTTATTAAGCTTATAATCTAACCCTAAGCAAAGGCGTCCCTTTGTTATAGTTAGTGCAAGGTTTTAATAAGTAATTAAGACTCTACTATTGTAGGTTTGCTACTAACTAGTACCCTAGCTAGTAAGCGTGGCACGTATAGCATGCATTCTATAGCGCTAGTAGTAGGGACCTTCCTAGTTCTGCAAACTGTAGCAACGTGCGTCTTACACGTACCTAATAAGCTTAGCTTGTTTATAGATCTGCTTACTCTACTAGCTATATCTATTACTAACAATTTATTCTATAAGGTAGGCAATAATTAGGTTAGTAATAGGTTCTCCTGTTTGTAATCTGCCCTTATAGAGAGGCTATCTACAGGGTTTGTTTTGCCTAGACAGTGTTCTACCTTAAAATTAAAAGCCCCTAGGTATATAGCCTATCTAGCTTGCTATAGGTTTAGCTTTTGTGCAGTATATATACTACGCAGGTTGTTATAGTTACTTAGCACCTATATAGTGTGCTGTGTGCCTTTAAGGTAATACCTCTACTACTTAAAGCTATATACTATAGCAAGTAGCTCTAGGTTATAGACCTTATAATTTAGCTTAGCAGCTTGTAGCTTTTAAGAGGTAAAGGCAACTAGGTGCTACTACTTATCTTTAAAGAGTTAGAAGAGTATGCCTAATATAGCAAATGTAGACGTATCTATCTCTACTTAGATAGGGAGCGCAGCGTTAAAATAGCGCAAGATAGGCGCGCTTAAGAAGCAGGTCTTTAGCCCTTTAAATAAGCAGTTTATAGCTTTATTCTATTACTAGTCTTAGTTTTTCTTTAATAATTCTATAAGAGGAGCTGTTTCTCTAGCGTATCCTTTAATAAAACGCTAATAGAAGTTAGTAAACCCTAGAAAGGATTGCAACTCTTTAACATTAGTAGGCTGTAGCTATTAGGTAATAGTGCTTACCTAAGCTAGATTAGCGCATACACTACACGTGTTAATAATAAAACTAAGGAAGTGTACTATATCTAATATAAATATACATTTCTACAAGTTAATAAATAGTTCTACCTTATATAGGGACTAAAGTACTAAGTATATAGCGCGCTAGTAAAGCGCAATATTATTACTCCCTATGTAGATAAGGATATTATCTAGGTAAACCACACAGATATAGTCTAAGTGCTTAATTAGGGCCTTATTAATATAGGCCTAGAAGCTTGCAGGAGCATTAGTTAGCCTAAATAGCATTACTAGGTACTTAAAGTAACTATATTAGGTCCTAAAGGCAGTTTTCTACTTATCCCCTGCTTTAATCCTTAGCTAATAATAGGCGTTGCAAAGGTCTAGGGTTGTGTAATAACATGCGCCTAATAGGCAGTCTAGTATCTCTCTAATTAGTAGGAGTAGGCAACAATCTTTTACAGTAACAGTATTAAGACCTCTATAATCTACACAGAGGCAGAGTATCCTATCTTTCTTAGGAATAAAAGTATAGGTGCTCCTGCAGGACTTGTGCTATGCTTAATCTACCTATTACTTAGCACTTATTCTAAGTATTCCTATAGCAGCTTTAGCTTACGTAAAGAGAGGTTATAGAGCAGTCTATATAAGGGTTCTTTCCCTTCTATAAGTAGGATTGTATAGTCTAAAGATTTAAAGCTAGGTAGAGTAGCAGCAGCTTCCTTACTAAATACATTAACGTAATCTGCTAAAGCGTCTAGGATGTAAAGTTCCTGCGCTATATGTGCTTTATAGATATAGGTATTGTATTCTAAATTAACGCTAGTAGCTTATAATACTCCTAAAAGGAGGGGATTAGAGTTAGCTTCTTTAAACTCTATAGAGGTAACTAGCTAGATACTAGCTGTAGTGTATCCCTAACGCTAGGATTATAATCTACAATCTAGATAGATATGTTCTTATTAGAGGAAAGGGTTCCCTAACAGTAAGGGAGTTCCTTCCTTATTAACTCTATATATAGTAGTAGATACACAACGCTTAACGCCTATATTATTAGTTAATTATATCTACAGCGCATATGCAGCGTACGTGCTTTAGCGCTATATACTAATCTATCCTAGGCGTAGGAGTTCTACCTCCTTAATAGGTAGCAGGTCTATTTCTATAGCAATCCTTTAGCTAATTAAGCTTACATCTGCCTAAGGATTAAGAATAACCTATAATTATTGTTCTAGTGTTGCCTCCTAGATGCGTTATACGTGCGCTTTATACCTAGTAAAATATATACTAGAGTACGCCTTACTGTCCCTAGGTAGCTAGTAAGGCTTAGCCTTTTCCTGTCTAGTTAATTTAAACTAGGATCTAGTTAGGGTTAGAGTTAAAATTAGAGTTAGAGTTACTACTTTAATATTTATTAGTATAGTAGCTAGTCTTGTTGCACTTAAAGTAGGTAACGCTACTCTTATTATATAGGCCTTTGTTAGTAGAGGTATTATCTCCTTGCTTTTGCCTCTTATGCCTCTAGGTACTTTTCTAGCGTGTGCTAGGTGTGTAAGTTAGTAATAAATAGTATAGGTTGCGCTTAAGTATAGAGCCTAACGCTACTAGGTCTTTGCGTGTAGCTAGTACCTAATAGTAATTAGTAATTGCCCTTTGTAATTCTAGCTAAAGCTTAGAGAATAAGTGTTAGACCCTCTATTCTTTAGTATAGGGGGTAAGTTAATCTTCTAAGACCTCTAAGTAGGTTGCAAAAGCGTAGACTGTTTAGTCCTTCTACTATATAGCTTAAGCGTAAGCTGTAGCTAATTCTAAGGTGTAGTTTATAGGATTAGAGAGTAAGTCTAGTAAGTACTATTTAAAGTACCCCTAGCTAGGTGTCTCTTCTTATGCTCTAAACGTGCGCTTAAAGTGCGTGTACTAAAGCTCTCTTAGGTCCCCTAACAGGTACTACATTACCTAGAGTATCCTATCTTTAGGGTTGCTAAACTCTTATAGTAATAGTTAGAAGGCTATCTTGCAGGAGTAGAAGAACTTGTAATATTCTTTAAGATTCTTTCCCCTATATTTAGCTAGGTCTTTAGGTTTAAGTGCGCGCTTTATAGGTTAAGGTGTAAGCGTTATAGATGCGTCCTGCTTATGCGTACTAGCCCTTAAGGTCCCCTTAATAGTCTCTACTATGCTTAGAGCAGTATAGTTCCCTATACCCTCTAGTTGTGTAATCTTAGCTTTAAGTAAGCGTAGGCACTATAAGGCCTAAAGCTTATTACGTTAGCGTTTAGTAGCTTAAATGCGCTCTTAAAGTGTTAGAGGTACGCTTATTATAGGAGTTAGGATCTCTTTATTAATTAAAGAAATCCTACTAGAGTTGCCCTCCTGCTAGGTTTAAGATAAGGGTGGTTAGATCTCTCTTATAGGTGCCCCTAACTGTTTGTTTAAGTAGTTAGAGCTATCCCTAGACTATTAGATTAACAAAGTATTATTATATAAGGTTCTAGTTATAGGCAATAGTGCTTGCTTTACACTAGGGATAGATAGTAGAGGGATAGCTATAGGTATATTTAATAACAAGAATAATACTTGTCCCCCTAAAGATAGTAAGCAGCGTAGGTTTTGCGCAGCTTTGCTAAGGGCGAGACTAATACTAACTAAGGATAGCTCTAGAACACTACAACACTAAACAATTCTATCGCAGGTCGTTACACATAGCCTAAGTCCTCCTAGATAATAACAAAGACTACCCTTCTATTAACCCTGCAGATAACAAACTAGACCTAGAGGAGCTTAAGCACGTCTCTCTAGAGCTGCACTATAAGTAGTTTGCATTTAGCAAGCACTAGTCTAGTGTATTAGCACTGCATTAGGATTATAATTACTCTATTAACATTAAACTAGGAAGTAAGATTCTAAACATGCCTATCTATAACCTCTCTAGGAAGGAGCTAGAAATACTATAGGCCTACCTTAATATAGCATAGAAGAAAGGTTAGATACGTCTAAGTAAGTCCCCTGCTAGGGCACCTATCTGTTAAAGTTATACTTTAAGCAAAGCTCGTAAGCACTAATTCTATTAGTTCTTAGGGATAAGTAATAGTTCTAGAATAGTAAGGGTAGACGCCTAGGTGAAACACCTAACAACAGCTAGGGTAACAATAAGTAGTATAGAGGGGACTATCTAGCTTAAAGGTTAGGTTAAGATTCTAAAGACAAACTTAATTAATAAGGTTAAACATAAACTATAAGGGTTGTATTCCTACTAACTATATACTTAAGTTGTCTTATACTGTCTTATAGTTTCTTACAAAGTCCTATAGGGGGCCTTATAAGAACTGTAGGAGTTCTATAGGAATTGTAGGACATTACGTAACCCTATCTTACATCTTAGCTTAGACCTATATGTAAGACATTGTAGGACATTATGTAACAGCTAAGCATTACGCTAATCCTATTTATGTTATTATAATAAAGGTCTATCTTACAGTCCTCTTCTTAGGATTGTAACACTATCCCCTTTCCCTACAATTTATATCCTTATAAATTAACTAATAGTCTCTTAAAGTACCTAAGCCTAACACACAATAGGAACCTAAATAAACAATACTAGATATCTAGCTATAGTTGCCTGCAAGTACTACGCAAAGAAGAGTGTGCCTTATAAGATGTTGTTGTTACACAGAAAGTGTAGTAACTGCAAATATAATAGTATAAAGAAATATAAGCTAGTAGATCTCCCTATTCTAGACTTTACTAAAATTAACAATAAAATGTTGCAGCTAGAACAAATAGAAGATAAAGCTGCTAAGGCTAAGGAAGTAGTAATAGCTGCTCTTTAGGCAGCGTGCGCAAAGTTAGGTTGTATATAAAAGTAGAAGAAGTTCCTAAAGCGTTATAAATAGTAATAGTTTAACGTAAGTACTTAATTTGTTAAAGATATTAAGCACTTAGAGCAACAGGAGGGGTTGCTTAATAATATTACTGTGCTTAAGAACAGGTTAATGCCTAGGTCTCTTGCATTAGACTAGGCGACGCATCCTCTGCCCTTAGATCCTAATGCTGCTAATACTAGCGTAACAACTATTAGCAGTACGTAAGATTTGTAAGTAGTTCCTATATGTTTTCTAAGTTAGGGTATCCTAACTACTTAACTAGGTATTCTATGTTATGTCCTTTCTTCTAATGTGTTATTATTTTTTTAACTTCCTACTTATCCTAGCTATCTACCTAGTAGTAAAAGTCTTTCTAGATTAGAGTTCTAGGGTTAGCTAGTTCTAACAAGCTTATGTAGAACACTAGATAGATCTTTACATCCTTTAGCAGATTAAGTCTATAGTTAACTAAGCTTATCTATTTAGAAATAAAAAATAGTCTAACCTTAACTTTGTTTAGTTTTTTTATAGGTCTTTGCGTTTAAAGATTTCTAGTAAGGAGATAGACTTTATCCCCCTCTTTTAGCTAAGGTGCTGTTTTTTGTTTCTAGTTAATATAAGAAATTGCTTATTCTTAAGCTTAGCTAATGTTTTCTAGCAATTTCTAATATACTTCCTTTAGTCTTGCTACTAAGGCAATTACTAATTTAGTCTAAATAGTTATATCTAAACTTCTAGTAAAGAGATTTAGGTGTCTTCTGTAATTTGCAAAGAACAGCGTTATACCTATTACTTCTAATAATTTGTTGTTGTACGCAATCTAAGCTATAGGTAATAGCAAAACCTAGTTGTTTTATTGCTAGTTACTGTAAATCTATAGGTATGTTTCTATAGTCTAATTTGTTCTTTTAGTCTGTCTGTCTGTCTGCAGATAATAGGCTATTAAAAGCTTCTTCTTAGTACTAATAGCTGCTAAGAGCGTAGTCTAATAATTTAACGTAAAGAGCTTGTCTTAATTGCTAATAATTAATTTAGGTATGCTGTAGTGTTAGATAACCTAGTCTAGGAACACTTGTGCAAGCTGCTCTGCAGTGTAGCTGTAATAAAATAGTATTATCTTAGCAGCTTTTGTAAATCTGTCTACTATAATAAAGATTAAGTTGTAGGCGTATTCTGTAATAGGGTCCTTAGAGATTAGTAATTAGGTAATAAAATCTATTGTAATGTTTGTCTAGGGTGCTGTAGGCAGTTCTATAGCCTGCGCTTCTCTATACTTAGCGTGTGTGCTATGCTTGTTCTATTAGCACTGTACATAGTTCTTAATAAACTTAGTAACCTTGTCTTTTATATTGCTAAATTTGTAATATTATTTAATAAGTTCTATTGTACGCGTTATTCTAGGGTGTCTATATAGCAGGTTATTATAGTAACTAGCTATTATTTTTTCTTAAAGTTCCTCTAGTACTTGTAATAGGATGCGTTGTTCCTACTAAACTTACATTATATTGTTAAGCTGTTATAATAGTCCTAGAGATCTATTGTTATTAACTCCTAACACTATAAACTAGTTTATTATTTTTTCTCTAATAAGGTTGTGTTGTTAGCTAAGTGCGTTAGCTCTACTATTGTCTTTGCCTAGTGTATACAATATCTTAAATTTGTATTATTCTAGCATTTCTAACTAGCGTACTTGTTGTTAATTTAGAACCTTAGTAGTAGTAAAGTATATTAGGTTCTTGTAGTTAGTATAGATAGTAAGTTCTAAGCAACTTTCCGCATATACTCTCTAATGTTCCAGGGCTAATATAATTGCGAGCAGTTCCTTGTTGTGTACGTTGTATTATTCCTCTAGTCCTAAGAACTTGCGTAAGTAGTACGCAATAGAGTGCTATAGTCTATCCTTTTCTTATGTAATACATGCGCCTAATATAAGATCTAAGGTATTAGTCTCTATGCGCATTAGTTTGCTACTAGTAAATGTAATTAACGTAGGTAGTGTAATACAGGCTTACTTAAGTGCCTTAAATGCATTATCTTGTTCCTTTCCCTACTTAAATAGCATGTCCTTCTACGTAAGCTTTATTAGCAGAATTATAATCTTAGAGTAGTCCTTAATAAAGTGTTAGTTAAAGTTAATAAATCCTAAGAATTCCTAGATCTATTTAACTGTCTTTAGTGTTAGCTATAATTTAACTACTTCTACCTTTATTAGACTAATCTTAACTCTGTATTATCCTACAATATACCCTAAGAATTTAACTTCTTTTTAGTGCTAGTTGCACTTTTTAGGTTTTAGTTGTAGATCTACCCTTCTTAGGTATTCTAGCACTTTAGTTACGTGTTAAACGTGCTCTTCTAGTGTCTTTAAGTACACTAGGATATTATCTAGGTATGCTACTACTGTCCTGTTAAGGTGTGCCCTAAGGACGTTGTTAACTAACTTCTAGCACGTGGCTAGTGCGTTTGTTAGACTAAATAGCATAACAAGGTACTTGTAGAGTCTATATCTTGTCCTAAAGGCTGTTTTCTATTCTTCTCCTTCCTTTATGCAGATAAGGTTATACGCTCCTCTTAAGTCTAACGCAGTAAAGTACTAAGCTCCTGCTAGCTAATCCTGCAACTCTGTAATGTTTAGGAGCAGGTAGTAGTTCTTAATAGTAATATTATTAAGCTTCCTAAAGTTAATACAAGGTTATAGCTTGCTATCCTTCTTTAGAACAAACATAATAGGGTACCCTACAGGTAATTCTAATTGTCTAATAAATCCCTTTTTAAGGTTCTCCTAAATATACTTGCGTAGTACTTTAAGTTCCTTCTCTAATAACTAATATAGCCTCTTAAAAGTTAGGTTCTTTCCTTCCTAGAGCTTAATCTTGTAATCCTAGGGTTTATGCTTTAGCAGGGCTTTTACTGTAAGCTCTTCTTTAAACATCCTAGCGTACTGTCTATACACATCTAGAATAGCAGGAGGTGCACTGTTCTTATCCTCCTTAACTCTCACTTAGGGACCTATAGGGCATTTAGCGTCTATAGAGTTAACTGCTCTAACTTAGCACGTCTTATTTATTAAAGAGATATTATTAATCTCCTTCTTATCTACTAGCTGCGGCGTACGCTGCGTAGGCTATAATACCTTGTTGCTATAGGTACATTACTTTAACAAAAGCTGTTCCTTCTTCTAGTTAATCTCTAGGTTATGCTTTTGTAACTAGGGTAGCCCTAATATAACATTGTATGTAGCTATTGCAAAGACGTCTAAGGTTACTTCCTTATAGTGTCTATAGATGCTAAGTAGGATATTAGTCACCTTGTGTGTGATCTCTAATTCCTCTAGCATAGGTTCTCTATTAGCTACTTAGAGCAGATAGGATTTATCCTTACGTTGCATACGTAGTCTAGCTAGTACTACTGCCTGCAAAGAGATGTAACTTAACTATGCTCCTAAGTCCAAGAGCGCCTGCATCTTTACTCTACCTATTATTATAGAGAGTTTAATTAGTTAGTAATTAGTCCTAATCTAATTAATAGATTAATCCCTAGCGCTCTTAAGCGCTGTCCTAAAAAAGGATTAGGTTGTCCTCTAAACCTATTAGCCTGCTTTACTCCTTTATAAGTTATATAGCTAGGGTTAAGGCAGTATTGCTATATCTAATTTATACAGGTCCTATTAATTATTATTTATTAGGCTCCTTTAGCTAACGACAAGCTATTCCTAGGAAAATAGCAGTTAACACGTTTGTTAATAAGGTGTATCTTACAGGTGTTGTTTTTGCAACGTGTCTAGGTTTTCTTGCATAGCTTCTTCTACTTAGGAAAGAATACACTTCCTATTTTTTCTAATAGATAGATAGTACATCTATTATTGTAACACGTAGTGAACAATAGTACTCTATAGTGTAGATTTCTTAGATCTATGTTGTACTGCAGTGTGCGAAACCTGTCTATATAGTGTAGGTTTTCCTTAAATAACTGTTGTTTGTGCTAGCGTAGGGATTCCTAGTAGTCTTTAATAGGTGTTGTAAAGCATTATTCTTAATACTTATAATAAGCCTTGTTACACTAGTTCTCTAGTTCCTTATTATCTTCTATGCTAGGAATAATAAGATCTTAGCATATTTGTGTATATGCGTTGTCTAGCGTAGGTTGTAGGTTCTAGTAGTTAAAGCTAGCCTATTGTACGTTCCTATGTTTCTTGCAGCGTGTTTATTGTTCCTTAGGTAAATCTTATTTAAAGATCTTAGTATTATTTATTATTATAAGACTATCCTAACGTTGTTTAGTAATCTAGTTAAGGTTATTCTCCTAACTCTTAACTTTACTATCTATTACTATTTGTTAGTATAGCGTAGGTGCGCGTAATTAGCGCTTATAATAAGACTTAATATAGTCCTTATCCTTAGAACTAGACTCTAGGTCTTTTATAAGTTGTCCTATATCCTTAGTAATAATTTCCTATTTACTAGCATTAGCATCCTTAGTAGGCCTGCTAGTAAGCACGTTAAGCTGTCTAAAGACCTTGTTCTTCTAATAATAGTTGCGCGTAAAGTGGCCTAGTTTACTATAGTTATAGCAGTCCTTTAACTTGCTACTATTGTTATGCTTTCCCTTATTCTTGTTGTTCTAGCAAGCTAGCGTGGCTCCTAGTCCTTTATTTAGGTTTAAGAGATCTATAGCTGCAGGGCTATAGTAACTGCTGCGTGTGTTCTTGTAGATGTGTTGTCCTAAGTTAGGGCAATATTAGTTTCTACAGTTAAGATTATTATACTATTAGTTGCGTAGTGTAGTAGGTTTGTTGTTTACAACCTATACCTGCAGATTATCTTACAGTTCCTATTGCAACTTATAGAGTTTAATATTAATTTTAATTAACGTGTTAATAAGGTTATTAAGGGTGTTAGTACTTGCGCCTGTGCGCATAAGTTCTTCCTTAATCTTTAGTTTAAGACCTTGCTTAAACATTGTTATTAACGCAGTGTTATCCTAGTTAGTGTTAGTAGCTAATTGCTAGAATTTAGCTGCGTAGTTAGTAGCTAACTTAACTTATTAGATGCGTTAGATTTTGCGTTATGTAATAGTAGGCTTGTTAGATACGCTAAACACTAGCTTAATCTTAAGTTTAAATTAGTTAAAGTTGCTAATCTATTTGTCTACTTTATCTAGGGTGTTGCCTGCGTTGTACTATTAGATAAAGGGTTTAATCTACTTAAATGCGTTGCTTTGCATGTAGCTAGCTACTAGAGTAACTTACTTGTTCTTAGGTACTTTCTCTCCTTAGAAGAGGAAGAAGAGGTCCTATTACATAAGCTAGTTGTTAAGCTTACTACAATCTCTATAATAGATGTTAGGTTTGTTAACGTTTATAACGCTAGACCCTGTAGTGCTAACGTTATTTATGTCTGTGTCTCTAATACCTAAGTTGCTAGGGGTAGCACGTGTTCCTAAGGTATTACTTATCTTAGGGGTGTTTAAAATGTTAAAGTTGTACTTTAAGCAAAGCTTATAAGCACTAATTCTATTAGTTCTTAGGGATAAGTAATAGTTCTAGAACAGTAAGGGTAGACGCCTAGGTAAAACACCTAATAACAGCTAGAGTAATAATAAGTAGTATAGAGGGGACTATCTAGCTTAAAGGTTAGGTTAAGATTCTAAAGACAAACTTAATTAATAAGGTTAAACACAAACTATAAGGGTTATGTTCCTACTAACTATATACTTAAGTTGTTCTATACTATCTTATAGTTTCTTATAAAGTCCTATAGGGGGCCTTATAAGAACTGTAGGAGTTCTGTAGGAATTGTAGGACATTACGTAACCCTATCTTACGTCTTAGCTTAGACCTATGTGTAAGACATTGTAGGATATTATGTAATAGCTAAGCGTTGCGCTAATCCTGTTTATGTTATTGTAATAAAGGTCTGTCTTGCGGTCCTCTTCTTAGGATTGTAACACTATCCTGTTTGTGCTAAAAGCTAATAGTATACTGCAACTCTATGTAGACTACAGGGGCCTTAACAAGGTTACTATTAAGAACTAGTATCCTATTCCTCTAGTAAATAAGATGCTAGACAGGCTGTTAAAAGCTGCTATCTTCTCTAAGCTAGATCTACGTAATGCCTACTATAGGCTCTAGATTAAGAAAGGTAATAAGTAGAAAATAGCTTTTAAAACTAGGTATAGTTATTTTAAATACCTAGTTATGCCTTTTAGGTTAGCAAACGCTCTAGCTACGTTCTAATCCTATATCTAGAGAGCTCTAGGGGGTCTTATTAACTACACCTATGTAGTTTATCTAGATAATATCCTTATATACTTAGAGCATAAGAAGGATTATTAAGCCTACGTTAAGGAGATCCTAGATTAACTTGTTAAATAGGGGTTGTTTTACAAAGTAAGTAAATGTTTATTTATAACAAAGTTAGTTAAGTTACTAGGCTTTATTGTTACACCTAGTAGAGTAGTTATAGACCCTATCTGCGTGCAAACAATCTAAGAGTAGCTAGAGCCTAAGGGATACAAAGATATCTAAGTGTTCCTTAGCTTTGCTAACTTCTATTAAAGGTTTATCTTTAACTACTCTAGGATTGTACACCTGTTAGTAGACTATATAACCTCTACCTAGAGGCTAGAGTTAGAGCTAGGAGGCTCTGCTACAACAAAGGGGGAAGAAAACGCTAGCAAAAACCTATAAGGGCCTAACAAGATAGTACAAACTATAGAGTTAGCTAGAGAAAGTACGCTAGGCCTTCTTTACTATTAGGAAGAAGTTTACTAAAGCCCCTATGCTATAGCACTTTAATCCTAACAAGCTAATTATAGTCTTTACTAATATATTAGACTTTGCTATAGCTGCTATATTACTATAACTACAATTATTAGAAGTATTAATAGAATAATACTAGAAGCTAGTAGCGTTCTAGAGCAGGAAGTTTTAAGGCCTATTAACTAGATAGCATACCTATAATAAGGAACTAGCTATAATTATTAAGGCATTTAGGCAGTAGCAACACTACCTTAAGCACGCCCTATTAATAGTCTAAGTACTCTCTAATTACAACAACCTACAGTACTTTATAACTATAAAGGAGCTCTCCCCTAAGCAAGCACGCTAGGTAGAGGAGCTAGCTAGGTATAACTTTAAAGTTAAATATAAGCCTAGACTAGAGAACTCTATAGACAGCCCCTTAAGGCGCTCTAATTATACAAAGGGACTAGTTATTAGAGAGCAGCAGGCACTACGTAACGCTATGCTGCTAACTCTCTAGCAGAAGCTTTAAATATAGACTATCTAGAAGTCTAAGGCTTAAAACGTTAAACAGGTAACTAGGGTAATAGGTAGCCTAGGTAGGGGTCCTACAGGATTCTAGCAACTCTCTAAAACTGCCCCTAAGGAATTCTACCTACTAATAGGTACTAGAGATACGTCTCCCTTAGCTTTTAACTAGCTATCTACAGGCTATAGTAGCTAGGGTTAATCTAAACTATTTAAAGCTTAGGAACCTAGCTTTAATATTATAGAGGCTCTCCTTTATAACCTTAACAGACAAGTTAGGTTACCTACCTACCTTGCAAATAATACTGCGCAAGGCAAATCTG
The DNA here is from genome assembly GCA_026119515.1 of Ascochyta koolunga. Classification (NCBI taxonomy): domain Eukaryota; kingdom Fungi; phylum Ascomycota; class Dothideomycetes; order Pleosporales; family Didymellaceae; genus Ascochyta; species Ascochyta koolunga. The sequence continues at coordinate 818,878 of JANLCG010000002.1, read as the reverse complement.
CATACGCCCTAGATATACTAGAACGCTTAACTAACTACATTAGACAGGTTTAGGAGCAGGACGCTGCCTATAAGTTGCTAACAAGTTAGGAAGCAGGCGAAGCAGCTAAGGGTTACTACTACTAGGAGGTTAACCCTAGTAGGATCCTGCGCAGGAGTAGGAAAGTGTAGATTCCTTAAGACGTAACTCTTTGCTAAACTATCCTTATAAAGAACTATAACAACCCTATAGGGGGTTACTATAGTTACAAGAAGACTGCCTAGCTATTAAAATAAAAGTACTATTAGCTAAACCTAAAGAAGGATATATATAAGTATGTTTAGCATTATACAGCGTGCTAACTAAACAAGATCTGCAGGTATAAGCTATAGGGGTTACTAGTCCTACTCTCTATACCTAATACACCCTAGCAGCACTACTCCCTAGACTTTATAACAGACCTACTAATGTTAAAGGATAACTAAGGGAACAAGTATAACTTAATCCTAGTCCTAGTTAATAGGTTTAGCAAGTATGTCTAGTACCTACCTGTAACTAAGGCAATTACTTCCTAGAGGGTAGCTAAACTACTGCTCTAGTAGTGCTTCCTTAAATATAGTCCCTCTAATACCTTAATATTAGACTATAGATTAGTGTTTACTAGTTAATTCTAGTCTAATATCTGCTACTATTTAAAGATTAACTATCGCCTTAGTACAGCCTTTTACCTATAGACTAACAGACAGACAGAGCGCTAAAACTAGGAGTTAGAAATATACCTACGCATTTATATAAACTATTAATAGGACAACTAGGTAGATTTATTGCTATACGCAGAATATGCATACAACTTAAAGGCTTACTTAGTATATAGAGAGTCCTCTATTAAGGTAGCTTATAGGATTAACCTACAAGGCTTTAATAGAGTCCCTAATAAGCACTAGTTACACTGCCCCCTAGAACCCTAGGCTAATAGTAGAAAGGCACTAGACCTCTACCAGCAGGTAATTAGACAGCTAGAGCAGTAGTATAATCTGTAGGTAGTAGCAAAGGATAGCTTAGAGTACGCCTAGAAGAGCAATTCTTGTTAGTATAACACTAAGTAGGTAGATAGACACTTTGCTAAAGGCAAGCAAGTGCTACTCTAAGTAAAGAACCTAACAACTAGTTAACTATCTAAGAAGTTTAACGCCTGTTACCTAGGTCTATTTACTATTATAAAGAAGATTAGCAAACTAGCTTATAAGCTAGACCTACTACTATTAATAGATAGAGTGCACCTAGTGTTTAATGTATTATTACTTAAACTATAGAGGGAACCCTTTACAGAGAGGAGGTTCTAGCTAGGTCCTACATAGATTCTAGAGGACACTCTTCTAGTTAAGAGGTATAAAGTTAAAGGGATCCTGCAGCACTATAACACTTAAGCCTACAGGCAAGAGTACCTAGTAAAGTAGCTAAGTTAGCTAAATAAAGAAGCTACCTAGGAGCTACTAGAGAACCTTAACTACTATAAGGAAATCCTTAAAGAGTACCTTAAGACAGCAACTAATACGCTATAGCAATCTGCTCGCAAGCGTAAGGCTAATGCTTAGTTAGGTTAAGGTAATCTAAACCTGCCTTAGTAGAAGAGGGGTCGCCTAAGGAAATCCTCCTAGGATAGAATCCTTACATGCTACAAAACTGTAGACAATATGTTAACTTAGGGTTACCGCCCTAAGGCTGTAGATTAGCCTAGCAACTATCTAAGGTAGGGGATAAGGGTCTTAAGAGCATAGGGGTAGGCACAGAGGTTTATGTAGTTACTACATTTAATCTACTACTATACATTATCTAAAAAGTAATCTAAAAGTAGAAGGCCTTATAAGCCCCTAGTAGGGCTAGGCTAGAAGTTAGGACTACCTATACAACAGCGCTCTAGAGTCCTCTAAGCTCTAGAGAACGCAGATTTAGTAGGAGAGATTGTTAACTGCTAGAAAGGCGCAGCTAGGGCGTTAGTAGTAGAAGGCACATTAGTGCTATAGTAGTACTAACGCTTCTCTGCACCCCTAGTAGCACTATCCTGCTAGAACACACGCTTAACCTCTATATTAATAACTACTTTAGATAGTTCCTTCTAGCTAACTGTACCTAAGGTAGCCTATATAGAAATTAGCTACAGCAAAGGTAAAGAGTTAAGGTAGAACTTACATTAAAGCGCTATAGGTTATACTTATATAAAACCTAATAAGCCTTATTATAGTTAACCTAACTTAAGCCTAAGTCCTTTATATAGCAACTAATAGTAGTATTATAGGATATAAAGTGTAAAGCACTAGTCTCTAAAAAGTGTCACACCCTAATTTACCTCTAACTTAGCTCCTTTATGTTTCTGTTCCTGCCCGTAACTTAGTTATAGCATTCTAAACTTCCCTGTATTCTAGCAGTATAAAGGCATAAGGAGAATTATCTATAGATAGATAGTTTTTAAGTATTCTTTGTACAAGACCTATAGGAATAGAATTGTCTCTATATTACCTATCCTAGTGCTCCTAGACACCTTATAGCAGATACACACGCATTCTAAAGCTTTCTATTATCCTATGTTGTTACATTATACTTAAAAACTTGTCCTAGCTAGTAACAGCCTCTAAATAATATTGCAAGTTTGTTTAGTTATTATATACTAAGTAGATTTAGACCCCTTTTAGTTACAAACTATATAGGTCCTAATTATTATCTATCTAACAGTTAGGATTCTAGAGACCTCCTAATAACTAAAGCCTTTAGGTTTAGAACTTCCTGCAACTTACTACTCTAGGATTACTTTAGAAAAGTTGCGTTAGATTACGCTAAGATAAAGACTTAGAGATTATTAATAACCTACCTAAATTAGATTACTACTAATGTTAGGCACTACTAACCCTAGTTTAAAGGAACCTATTAGACAATCTACTTAAGGACAGGCAACAGCGCCTGCTAAGGGATTAACTAACACCTAGACGCTTAGCAAGAGCAATACTAAATTAGACTTAGAATAGGTAAATCTTTATAAGTTAGTTAACTAACTAAGGGCTAAAGTAGCCTAGCTTTAGGCCTAATCCCTTCCCTATAAAGATGTACCTGTGCCTACTACAGAGTCTCCCCTTATTTAATCTTAGCAACCTCCTAAAAGGTTCTAGTCTAAGACCCTAGTCTACTACCCTAGGCTTAGTAAACGTATACTAGCTATTAACAAATTAAGTAATAGAAAAGACCCTACTTTTAGACAGTAGCAAGCCTTAATTTAGGACTAACTTAATATTAATTTAGATTACTATCCTACAGAACAAGCTTGTATAGCTCTAGTATAGGGATATACTTCTAGGCTTGCTAAGGAATACCTTAAGCCCTAATACTTATCTTGCAAAACAGACTAGTTCTAGAGCGCAGAGGAAATAATAACGCTTCTCTGCTCCTACTTTATCACAGGGAATAAGAGAGCTAAAAGTTAAGCTATTTTTAATTAACTCTAAATAGGAAAAGATAACACGTTTCTACTTTTTAAAGCGCGCTTCCTAAGTGCTACTATCTAGGGACAAGTACCTAAGTTAGAATAGTTTTACTACATATAGACAAAGGTTACCCCTACCCTCTAAAGTCCTAACCTAGGATTTAAGAGGTAGTAGAATAACTTGTTTAAACTTATAGTAGAGCATCTTACAGCGTATAACATAGAAAGAAAACAACATCCTGTTTATGCCCTACCTAATACCTTACTACCTTAGACCTAACCCTAAACTATTAATAATTAGCATTAGACTAACAACCTACCTCTAAATCAGCCTACACCTAGCATTTAGAAACCTCCTATATCTACTCCTACTCTAGCACCTAGGACTATACTGTCCTAAGCCACACCTGTAAGAGAGCTAACCCTAGGCAACTGCTACAACTATAGCAAGACAGGTTACTTTACAAAAGATTGCCCTAGTCCCTAGGTACAAGAAATCTAAGTAGATATAGAGGAATATGTTAATACTAAAGAAGATTTCAAAGAGGAACTAATACCTAAGGGAAACAGCCCTGCCTAGGAGGACAACTTTACCTAGGCCTAAACTAATATAACCTATCTAACCTCTCTTTATCTTATTTGTTTAGTAGCCCCTATTTCCTTGCTTCTTCTATTCTATTAAACTAAGGGCTAGGCGTATAACTTAACTCCTTAGTTAACACTAGTGCCTAAGGATTTTTATTTTTAAATTCTAACATTGCTACTTTAGTGTCTGCTACACTTAGGACTCCTATCTAAAAGTTGCCCTTTAAGGTCTAAGTTAAAGGATTCTAGGATTAGATTATAACCCTAGTAAACTAGTATATTTAGTTGCACTTAACTATTAATAGGCGTAAGATACGCAACTGCCCCTTTGTTATTATTAATCTAGGATCCTAGGAATGCATTATTAGAATTAAATAGTTAAAACGTTTTAAACTCTAACTTAATATAGAGCAATCTTAGCTTATATAGCTAGTAAGGTACTCTAGGTTGTACAACCCCGCCCTCTATTAATAATAACCCTATATTAACCTTTGCTACAAGCCTACGTCCTACAAGACGTATAATAAAGGGACAACCTATAGGAAGCTGCAGAGTACTAATATTGCTAAAGTCTAAATCACTTAATATATTATATAAGAGGTGTTATTTAATTACTAAAATGCTGTTCCTTACTAACAATCCTAACCTAAAAGCCTCTAACTTGCTACCTCCTAGGGAGGCGCGCATTTCCTTACTTTTATTAAATGCTTTTTACTTTTCTATAAAAAAACTATAGAACAAATTTTTTACTACTAGTCTATACAAGATTAATTGCGTTATTAACTACTGTTGTACCTAAGACAACCCTAAGAACGCTTAGCTACTTAACAAACAATTGCTAGACAAATATATTTAATATGCTAATATGTTTAGCAAAACAGAAGCTAAAACCCTTCTAGAACACTGCCTCTATAACTACAAAATTATATTAGAGGGCTAATTGCTAAATTCCTACTTGCCCTTGTATAAACAAAATCTTAAGGAACTTAAAGCTACTAAGAAGTTTGTGCAAGACTAACTATAGCATAGCTAGATTAAACACAGTTAGAGCCCCTTTACGTTGCCTATACTCTATATTTAAAAACTAAACAGGAATTTGTGCATTTGTGTTAACTATTATAAACTTAACGCCCTTACAAGAAAGGACTCCTATCTAATACTGCGCATAGACAAATTGTTAGCACAACTGTCTAAGGCTAAGGTATTTACTAAATTTAATATCTAGAATGCCTTTAATTAAATTTGTATAGATCCTGCCTCTAAGGAGTACACTACGTTCTGTACACGTTACAGTAGTTACAAGTGCAAGGTTCTACCCTTTAGGCTATGTAATAGACCAGCTACTTATTAATAATATATAAATAATATTCTTATTAAATATCTAGATAACTTCTGTATTGCATATCTAGATAACATCCTTATCTACTCTAAAGACCTTGTAACCTACAAACAACATGTTAAGCTAGTACTTAATTAACTCTGTATTACTAGATTACAAGTAGATATTAAGAAGAGCAAGTTCTATATTACCTGTACTAAGTACTTAGGTTACATCCTAACTAACAAAGAAATTAAAGTAGACTCTAAGAAGGTACAAGCCCTTAGGAACTAGATCCCTCCTACTACTGTTACTAGTGTAAAATTGTTCCTAGGCTTTACTAGGTTTTACTAACAATTTGTACCTAAATTCTCTTGCGTAGCTAAGCCCCTTATCGCCTTACAAAGCCTAGCAAATCCATTTAAATAGACTGCTTAATGCTAATCTAGTTTTAAAAACCTAAAGGAAGCCTTATTGTCTATCCTAACTCTATGCTATTTTAATTCTAACTACAATACAAAGATTAAAACTAACGCCTCTAATAGAGTTGTTGCTAGGGTTTTGTCACAGCAGCACCCTAACAACAAGTAGTACCCTATAGCATTCTACAGCTAAGTACTCTCTAGAGCTAAACTTAATTAGGAAATATATAATAAGGAGTTGTTTGCAATTTTATAAGCCTTTAATAAGTAGAGAGCTAAACTTACCTTAGTTACAAAACAGATCTAAGTCTACTCTAATTATTAATCCCTAGAGTACTTTATAACAACTAAAATCTTAAATGCTTAATAAGCATAATAGGCAGAAGCTCTAGCTCTGTTTAACTTTAAGATTAAATACACGCTAGGTAAGAACAACAAGCGTGCTAATATCCTAAGTTGCTAAGAACAGGATCTTGCTAATCTAAAGTCTGCCTAAGAAGACAATTAGTCTTAAGTCCTACTAGGTCTACAGCGGTTACACAACTAGATTAATTCTAATTTAGCTTAGACATATCTAGCTAAGACTAACCTAGTTGTAGCTACTATCTGCTTAGTACAGCCTATTATAAAACTAGATTCCTTAGAACTAATTAAGGCGTTAATACAAGAAAACTAGAAATCTTTTAGACAAGAACAACTGTTGTTGCTATCTCTATATCAGATCTAAAACAGACTCCTTCTCTACTATAATTAACTCTATGTCCCTGCTAACTTAACTCTATGTATACGCCTAATTAAGGAAGCCTATAACTAACTATTAACTGCTTACCCTAGTGCCAAGAAGACCTACTAACTGCTATTACAACAGTATTACTAGAAAGGTATAAGTGCTACATGTAAAAGATATGTCTAAAACTACATCCTATGTTGCTAAGGCTATCTAAGACAGACCTAACTCTATAGGTACTTGCATCCCTTACTAATACCTAACAAACTAATGCAACATTTGTGCATTAATTTTAAGGATTTTCCTAAGGACAAAGCTAGGTATAACTAGATTATAGTTATTATTAATTGCCTAACTAAACAAGCTATTATAATCCTATACTATAAAACAATTACAGCACGCAGGATAGCAAACTTATTTATACAATAGGTGTATTAGTTTAGACACACCCCTAAGTTAATAGTAAGTAATAGGGGCCCCTAGTTTATCTTAACTTTCTAGACAGAATTCTGTTAAATTATAGGTATGAAAGTTAAGCTATCTACTACCTATTACAAGGAAACTAACAGTTAAACAGAGATTATAAACAAGTATATAGACTAACAGCTCTATCCCTTTGTCTTGTACTATTAGGATAACTAGTCTAAACTCCTACTAATTATAGATTGTGCCTAACTTACTCTACTACATTCCTTAATTAGAATATTACCTTACTAAGTAATTTATAGTAGCTAACCTAAATAGAGCTAGAGTTAGAAAGGAGCTAATACAGCAGTAACCCCTATAGAACAACTTAACTACAAGGAGGCCTTAGCATTAGCAACCTGTATGCACAACGCCTAGAAGGTAGCTAAGGAGAATATAGAGAAAGCCTAAGACTACATGCGCTCTGCAGTTAACGCTTATTACAACCTAGTTAACTAGACTGTAGGTAACAAAGTGTACCTTTCTACTAAAAACTTAACAAGTAAGCAACTAAGCTAAAAGCTATCTAATAAGTAGGAAGGTCCCTTTAAGGTCCTAGAACAGGTTAGTTACTTATATTACTTAAAACTTCCCCTAGTTTAAAAATACATAACGTATTTGCACCTAACGTTCTGTGTAAGGATCTAGATAACCTATTACCTAGTTAGGAAGCTCTAAAACCTGCAGGTATTCCTATTCAAGGAGTAGAGGAATAGGAGGTCTAAGAAATCCTAGCTAGTAGGTTAGTCTGCTATAGTCTTAAGTACTATGTAAGCTAGGTTAGCTATAACCTAGACCTAACTTAGTATCCTGCAAAAAACTTTACAGGAGCACTCTATAAGCTAAAGGCGTATTACAACAAGTACCTAGAGCAGCCTAGTCTACTAAAGGCATTAAACAAATAGATTACAGCATAGGAAGAAGGTTAAGAATTATAGGGCAAATAAAGACATTATAATTTAGAAAAGGATAAAGGAAATCTATTAACTCTAAAACACCTCTAACTGCGTTTATACAATAGATAACAAGAAAAGAAAAATAAAAGAAATCCTCCTTACTGTATAGCTTAAGAAACCCTTTCTTTTTAAGGGTTCTTAATGTTACTTATCTCCTTAGAGCTACTAGCGTTAGTTTTATCTAATAACCTAGGAGCACCCTTTTTTTAGGTGCTAGAAGCAGAGCTAGCTTTACTAACTTACCTCTAACTCTAGAGCTATAAGGGGCTATTTCCTGTTACAGCTTAATAACCTCCCTAGTTAACACTAACAAACTCTCTACTATCTCCTCTATTACCTAGCCCTGCGCTGTACTAGCGTGGTACTAGTGCAGCAACATGTTATTAGCAGTAACTCCCTTAAGCTGCGCAGTCGCTACCTGCACTACACTTGCTAGAGCTATCGCTAATAACATAAGGCTACGCTATGCCTCTAGTGCTGCCTCTGTTACCTCCTCCTCTGCTGCCTCTCCTGCTGCCTTACCCCTAGATTCCTCCTCCTATATAACAAGGTTGTTATAAAAAGTAGCATACTTAGGACTAACATAAATTAGAACCTATAACTATTAGTATTAGTTAGAGAGTAGGAGTAAAGAAAAGTCTAGTTACTAGATAACACTTCTTATTTTAAAGTATGTAATAAGCATACTTTAATAACAACGCCTTGTTAAAGGCATAGTCTACCTTCCTCCCCTTACAAAGGCCTAAATTAAACAAAGGCAGATAACCTAATAGGCTACTGCAAGAGCTCTAGGCAGGACTAGTATTAGCATAGTAACTAATTAACAAACCTAGGAGCATTAGCATAGGAACAATTAAAAGAGCGTAGGGATACTTACAGCAAGAAATAGTGTCTGTTAGAGTTAGGAAAGGTGTAAGGATTAATTGTTTATATACCTACGCGACACGTCCTAGAAATTAGATATAATAACAACAGCAAACCTATTTCCCTCTAATTAAGTTATAATACAGCTTGTTGTCACGTTAGACTTAGGCAGCAGAGTTAACAAATAAAAAAAAAAAAAAGTTATCTTTACTTTAGATAAAAATAACAACAAAACACTAAAATAACAACCTAAGTTAACTAAAAACCTAGAATAGACGCTAAATTAACGCACTAACGCTATAGAACAATAACTATTATTACTTACGCGTATCTAGGACAATCTGCCTACATAGGAGGGGGTAGTGTAAAGCACTAGTCTCTAAAAAGTGTTACACCTTAATTTACCTCTAACTTAGCTCCTTTACGTTTCTGTTCCTGCCTATAACTTAGTTATAGCATTCTAAACTTCCTGTATTCTAGCAGTATAAAGGCACAAGGAGAATTATCTGTAGATAGATAGTTTTTAAGTATTCTTTGTACAAGACCTATAGGAATAGAATTGTCTCTGTGTTACCTATCCTAGTGCTCCTAGACACCTTGTAGCGGATACACACGCATTCTAAAGCTTTCTATTATCCTATGTCGTTACATAAAGCTAAGACAATAAGCTTTAGCGTAGTTAAAGGTAGTCTACTAATAGTGCTAGATAGTACCTAGGATGTTATCCTTAGTTGCAGTGTTACCTTATTAGGTAGTCTCCTTATTTGTCTTGCAGATAGCGTGCTTAAGAAGGAAGTTAAGCATGTTAATAGTGCAGCAGAAGTAAGGCGCAATCTATATAGGTTAGTATTAGGCAGGCACTAGGCAGAGCTCTAGGCTTACCTTAATACATCTACTAATGTTGCTAGATATGCACCTATTATATATACTAAAGTTGTTCTTGCGCATACAGTACCCTATAGGGCGCCTAAAGACCTAAATAAACAACTTAATTAAGCTGTTAGGATTAGTAGAGGACTTAGTAGTAAGCTTCTTTACATACTTAGGGCACTAAAACTGCGTAAGGGAAGGCTGTAGGGCTATATTATTAGGCAGCGCGTAGACAAAGTCTAGCAGCTTAGAGTTATTAATATATAAAGGTAGGAGAGGTATAATAATAATAAAGAAGTAGAGTAGAAAGTGTGTAGAGTGTAAAGTAAAGTGTAGATAAGGAAGATAAAGTTAAGGTATCTATGCGTTATATACTACAACTCTCTTACCTCTATCTACTACCTACTAACATTCTGCTACTTTACTGCCTACCTTCTAAACAATTAAACGCCTATACTTTATATAGTTAGTAAGGAATAATACGCGCCTAATAGGACACTTGCTATATGTCTATAAGGTATCCTAAGTCTAGAGCAAGCAATAGCTAACAACGTAATAAAGGTACTAGTTAACACTGCGCAATTAATAGATAAACTCCTATAATAGGAGCAATCTAAGTATAAGGTAACGCCTCTAGGCATTATTATAATAAACTACCTATACATAGCATGTTGCCTTAGGCCTACTTACGCAGGAGCAGGACAACCCCTAGGCACTAACTAGATACCCTATAGGGTACCTCTTAGGTAAAGGTAATAATATGTCTAACTAAACTGCTATAGTAGTAAGGTAAACAGTCTACGCTCCTAGCAACTGCAGTTGTCTAGAATAAGGGTAATAATGTCTCTATAGAGCTTATAGACAAAGGACCTTAGGTAAGGACACTTAACAACCTATAGGGGAATAAGTTATTATACTAAACAGTCTAGAGTAGCAGATTACTGCACCTAACACTAGCTCCTAGGCAATTATAGTCCCTAGACTTAGAGCAGTAGTACCCTACAGGGACTGCAGTGCAGTAATAGGTACCCTATAGGGAGAGCCTGCTACAAAACACTATATAGCTTGTCCTGTATATTCTACTACGCTCCTAGAGGTTAAGGCTACTAGACTAAGAGCACTAGATCCTTAAGGGGACTGCAGTAAGGCTGCAGACACCCTATAGGGCAGCACTAGCTAGACACTTATTTAGTAATCTACTAAACTATTACCTAACTCCCTAACAGTCCTAACTACAGGTTTTAGAGTTAAATAATCCCTATAGATCTGTAGGTAAGGTCACCTAGTAAGCAGTAAACTAGTGCTAGTTGCACCCTGTAGGGAGTTGTTTGTGCTAACGTAATCTAATAGATCTAAACACCTACTAATAAGCAAGCTAGCTTTCTCCTAACTATTTTCCTCTTACGTTAGAGGTTTTTTTAGAGTTTAAACAGGCAGGTATTAGGCATATAGGGTTTAGCAGCCTAGGACAGACTGCAAGAAGGGGGGCTATTATTAGGGGCTTTCTACCTTAGGCACGCTAACCCTTAGAGACACCTTAGGGCTACCCTAGTAACCTATTAGAGCTTACACACGTATATATTCTCCTAAATCCTTAGGGGCTTAACCCCTAAGGATTTGTCTTATCCTGTCTAATACTATACGTTTTGTCCTATCTCTCTTGCCTGCCTATAGTGCCCTTACAGTTGCGCCTTTAATGCAATCCTTGTAATTGTATACTGCTTCTCTAAGATAGCACTCTATCTACCTATGTTAAAGACATAGGATGCAAAGCAGTTTGTAGAAGCCTACTTTACACATGTTATACTTAAGTATAGGATATAAAAGAGTATTATATTAGATAGGGGAACTATCTTCACCTCTACATTTTAGATAGAAATCTGCTACTAACTATAGGTAAAGCGTAGGCTTAGCATAGCCTTCTATCTGCAAACTAATAGGCAAACTAAACGCTAGAATTAAACGCTTAAGTAGTATCTTTAAATGTTTATCTTAGAGTCCTAAGAGAACTAGGTAAAGCTACTACTAACTGCATAGTTTGCTTATAATAACTTAGTGTATAAATCTACTAAAATAACTCCCTTCTATACTATATATAGTAAACACCTACTACTTACTAAGCCTCCTGCAGACAGTAGGCCTAAGGGGGAGGTACTAGATGCAGTTTAAAGGGTAAAGCAACTGTATAGCGCACAAGCAACGCTAGTAGAGCACCTAGAAAAAGTATAAGAGTACTAAACCTAGTACTACAATAAGAAATATAAGAATAAAGTCTTCTACCTAGGGGACCTAGTGTTACTTAGCACTAAGAACATTAACCTAGCCTACTAACTAAGCAAGAAACTCTTAAGCAAATTTATTAGCCTATTCTAAGTTTAGGAAGCAATTAGAACGCAGGTATACTGCCTACTTCTACTACCCTTATACTAGATCTATAACGTTTTCTACATATTGTTATTAGAATAATAGAATCCTAGAGCTAAAGGAGAAGACAACACCTACCTACTAGAGGTAACCCTAGAAGGTAAGGAAGTATAGGAAGTAGAAAAGATTCTAGGGAAACAAACTAGAAGAGGCTAACTACAATACATACTCTGCTAGAAGGGCTATAATAAAACTTAGGACACATAGACCCTAGTATTAGACTTTAAAGACATAGATAATACAATCTAAGAATATAAATTAGGTTAGAGATCTTTATAAACAAAGAGGACGTTAAGATTATCTTAAGCGTGCTGTTATTACACGCAGGGCGCAATTTAATTTATTAGCCTTAGGCCTACTATAATATAAAAGGGAAAAGGACTTTTTATAACTACGCACTGCCTACGCCCTAACCTTGCGCTATTAGCGCCTAATTACTAAACAGCAAACTACTTAGCTATTAACTTATTACTACTAGCACTATTACTACTACTGTTACTACTACTATTACTACTACTATTACTACTACCATCACTACTACTATTACTACTAGCACTACTACTACTACCTCTACTATTATTACTAGCACTACTATCACCAGCTACAGAATTATCATTAGTATTATTATTATTATTACTACTACTACTACCCTAAGAAGAGGTTAGTATTGTAGTAGAGAAACGTAGTGTTGAGATCTAAGTAGCAGTTAGAAGCCAGTTATGTGATCTACAGGTACTGTACTAGGGTTAAGGAAAGGTAATCGGGGGCAACAAAGTAACCAACAACAACACACCGATAGACTACTTTAACTTATTATGTTGTTCCTCCAACCTGGTATCGAACCACACGTGCCTGAGATGTATTTGCATAATACTCCTCTACAGTATACGCCCTAGATGCGTTAAAGGAGCAAACTTACTATGCAAGACACGTGCCCTACAAGCTGCTTAAGAGCAGACGCAATGCAGCGCTGCTCTACTAGGATTAGACCTAGGAACTAGGGAGAAGTTGTTAGCACCTAGGTAGCTACACCTATAGGCGTACTAGTGTAGGCTGTAATACAGCAGCAGCTAGACAGCTCTAAGTTAAACTAGCGCTAGCAACGCGCAAGTTAAACGCCTTAGGTAATTACGTTAGTATTAGTGCAAGGGGTAGCAGTAGTAGTAATAGTAGTATTGTAACGCTAGCATAAATAGATAAGGTAATTTAAGTAGCTGTTAAGCGCAGCAGGCACCTGCATAGATTAGCTAAGGCGCACCTGCAGCGTGCTCCTATCTGCCTTACCTTAGTGCAGCTACCTTAATTTCCCTTTACACAATGCTTATAGTAGTAGTGCTTAGGCTTATTACAATCCTTCTTCTAGTTAGTAATGTTCTGTGCGCAGCGTAGGCAGGTATTAACTATAACAACTTAGTCTACACGCTTATTATTATTACTAAATATATAGGGAATAGCGCCTTAAAGGTAGGACTTCTTAATAAACTTAGGGTTAGGATAGTAAACTATAGTAGGAGCAAGGAGCGTGCAAGAAACGCGCGCAAAAGTATTATTATTATAGTATTAAGGAAGAGTAAAGGGAAGAGGTTTTACTACCTACTAGGCTACTAAGCTAAAAAATTAGGTAATAGTGCGTATAGCAATACTTTTACCTTAAATTATAACAAATATAAGGCGTATCTATAATAATTACAATATGTAGGCACTACGCACAAAGCACGCCTACAGGAAGCCCTAACTACCTACCTATAGACACTCTTTTTCCTCCCTTTAAGGCAAGGTTTTTATTAAGGCTATATAAGGTTGCTGCTAGGGATAGCAGCTAGAGGGGGAGGTTCTGTAACAACCTGCAATAGAATTGTTTAGTGTTGTAGTGTTCTAGAGCTATCCTTAGTTAGTATTAGTCTTACCCTTAGCAAAGCTACGCAAAACCTACGCTGCTTGCTATCTTTAGGGGAGACAAGTATTATTCTTGTTATTAATATACCTATAGCTATCCCTCTACTATCTATCCCTAGTGTAAAGCAAGTACTATTGCCTATAACTAGAACCTTACACCCTCCTACCTTAGGCTCTTTAGTCTAGTGCCCTACGCACCTATCTGCTGTACATAAAACAAATATAAACTTACTATACTCTGCTAACTCTATAGTATAGCCTCTGCCCCTGTTGCTGCTGCGCTGTTACGCTACTGCTACTATTGCTAGTGCTGCTGCCTATAGGGCCTAAAGAAGAGGAGAAGGAGGAGGAGGAGGAGGAGGAGGCTGTGCAGCCTTACTTCTTTGTTCTAGTAACTACTACGCTGCCTACGCCTAAGCTGTAGCGCTTGCCCTTACCCTCACTCTTACTGTTGCTTGCTAGGCCTAGCGCAGAGGAGGAGGAGAAGGAGGAGGGAGATGTAGGGATAGAGTAGAGGTAGGATTAAGAGGAGGAGAATAGTAGAGGCTTTAAGCTAGGTACTTACTCTCTCTCCCCTACACTATAAGTGTAGTTATATATTATAATAAGTAGTTGCTAATAACCTTAGGCTACTACATACTACGCTGTTAGCTCCTGCAAGTAACCCCTAGCTAGAGAAGAGCTTAAAAGAGCACTATCTCTAGCTTAACTAAGCGCTAACTGCTTGTCTGCTCTAGGAACCTATTTATAGGGTCTCTAAAACTCCTGCGCGTTAGACGCACTATAGTAAGAGGTGCTAGTATTTTATTAGCAAGACGTAGTATAAGGCGTAAGGCAAGGAGGCTTACGCAGTATTAGACTATCTTAGTCTAATTATAGAGACAACGCTAGGTAAGCAGCGTTTTAGCAACTAACGTTGCTAACACTATTAGACTAACAGCTTAGAGTGCTAGGTCTATATAGGCAAAGCTATAAAAATAGTTAAGTATACCTCTACTTCTTATACGCGCTGTTGCTTAGTTGCTATAAAAGGTAGCTATAGCCTTAGTACACGCAAGCGTACAGGCACTATAGAGTCTACACCTCTATTAATAAAGAAGCTAGCTTCTATACTACCTTTACTATTTAGGTCTAGAAGTTTTAGTAGCTTTAGTAGCTTTATGTAAGGGTGTAATATATTAATTCTATTAGTTCTTTACGCTGTCTAGCTTCTAATCTACTCTAGTTTACTAGGTATTAGTAATAGGTTAGTAGAGTAAGTTCCTAGTCTTTAAGTTATAGTTATAGTATTATAGATACATATTATACTTTATAGTGTTATTTTCTAATCTACTCTTATTAGTTGCAATATCTATATAGATAAGCAAGCAGGGTGTTAGTAATAGGGTAGTATAGCAAGTATATAGCGACAAGCATGCTATAGCAGGTCTATCTACTAGGTAGAGGGCTCTAAAGCAAGAGTAAGTTCTTAGATTATAATAAAGGGATTTGTTAGAGTACTGTTATGTCTGTCTATTCTGTAGTAGTAACGTATATAACTAAAAATCCTTTAGTATAGCTAACGTATCTATTAATAGACACTATCTAGTTATATAGCCTAGGAGTTTATAG
This sequence comes from Ascochyta koolunga, assembly GCA_026119515.1. Classification (NCBI taxonomy): domain Eukaryota; kingdom Fungi; phylum Ascomycota; class Dothideomycetes; order Pleosporales; family Didymellaceae; genus Ascochyta; species Ascochyta koolunga. The sequence goes on along the minus strand of JANLCG010000002.1, from coordinate 803,289 downwards.
GAGTTTATAGAAGTTTAAAGAAGTTTAGCTAGAGTAAGTATAGCCTATAATATAATAATTATCTATATAGAGTATAGCAAAGAGCTTTATAGTAATAATAAGTATTAAGATAGAATAAGAGTTAGTATTAACTAGAGTAAGCGCTAAACCCTACTATAAAACTCTAATAAACTCCTTTGCTAATAGAAGATATAGGGTAGAGTCCTATAATATCCTAGTCTAACTATATTACGCGCTAAGCTAGCTAGCGCAGCCTGTGCTTTAAGCTATGTTAGATCTAAGGGTTATTAGATCTAGGGTTAGGTTATCTATAGCATTATATCCTTTGTAAATAAGCTTAGTAAAGGCCTTAATATTATTAAAACTATTACTATCTATTATAGCTTATAACACCTAGGCACCTACAGCTCCTTAATAAACAAACTAGTAATTAAATTGCTTAATCTACTCCTCTAGAACATCTATCCTAGCCTAGAATATATCTATAGAATTAAATATATGTATTACCTTATTTGTGTTACTCCTGCCTGCTTCTGCATGCCCTCTAATAAATAGTAACTACGTAAGAAGAAACATGTCTAGTATAGTAGTAGTAGAGGTATAAGACCTAGATATAGTTTCCCTAAACGTACTCTTAAAGTAAGTACGTACGTTATAGAGCTACGTGTTACATAGGGCTATTTATTAGAACACAACTACAATATTATACGTAGAGTTCTTAAAGTTATAAAGGTTAAGCTTATAGTAATAGTTAAGGTGCTTAAGTATAAGGTTAATAGGTTTAAATATTAACTCCTACCTAAGCTAGTTTACTAAACTAGATAATAGTATAGCGCGTTGTAGCTCTAGTGTGTTTGCAGATAAGAGGTTCTATTAATAATACAGCATCTCTTAACTATAGTTATGCTGTAACGCTCTAAAAACACTATAGTTAATAGATCTACTATTTGTTAGAGTATTCTAATATTACTATGCTTAACAGTATACTAGACAATTAAGAACAACTCTACCTCTTACAAGAAATAACACATTATACAAAAATTAATATTAATACTAGACGTAAGCTAGGCATTATAGGTAAAAGTAACTACGCAGATCTCCTCTATAACCTCTAGGAACTAGGCTGCTAAGAGACTCTAAATAACGTCCTCTATCTCTAAGACTTAACTAGAACTATTGCGTTACAGCGTGTTAAGCAGCCCTTAATACTATAGGGCTGCATAAAAGAGAGTAGCAACCTAAGAAGTAAAACCTTATATAACAATTAGTTCTATTAGGTAGTATTTAATATTATCTTAGTTCTTCTATAACTAGCCCTATCTTATAGCATTACTTAAGACGCAGTGTATAGTAGACTCTATTAGAAGCGCTAGTGCCTAGTATGTTTAAATAATAGTGTGTAGTAGGTTTATTTAGATGTAGAACTAAGCTAGGATGCTATAGAGCTACTATTGTTAGTTATAAGCATAATATGCCTAGGCTTATTCTAACTATATAGCACAGATCTGCTAAGTAGTAAGTTAATCCCTATAGGTAAGGTAGAGTTGCTTTAAGAAGTTGTTAACTTTATTAGGTGTAGTAGCTGCTATAAGTCCTAGCTAGTGTAGGTAAATGTTGTTATATACAGCGTATATCCCTTTAATTATACCCTTATTAGTAGTAATACCTATAAACTGCTAGAATTATGTCTTTTGTTATAGTAATTGCTTAATAGCTAGAAAGACTAGGTATAATACAGCTAAATCTCTACTAAATATAGTACTTGTAACGTCTAGGTGCAGACGCTTAATAGTATTAGTAATAAGGCTATGCAAAGCCTATAGCCTAATATTATTACTGCTAGTAATAGCTAGACCTATAATAATATCCTAAAGATAGAGAGAAATAGCTAAGTTATATATGTCCTAGGTAAGACTATTAGGTAGAAGATCCTTATACTCTACGTATATAGCGTTAGTAAAGAACTTATAAGCTAATATATGCCTAGCGTCTTTATCTTATTTATAATCTATAAAGTTAATATTATTATATATAATAATAGTCTGTAGTAGGCGCGCTTAGTCCTTAAGTAGTAACTACTTTATATGTTAGTAGGAAGTTCTATTAGCTTCTGTCGCGCAACTAAGCGCGTAGAGTTACATACGCAGCTTGTTTTCTAACAGAGCGTGCCAATTTAGTTAAGCTGCTCTACCCCAGCAACGCTAGTTCTGAGCAGCCCTAATACTAGCTAAACGCTTGTTAAGCGAGATTACGTAACCTACACATTTTATTTGTATTTAAGCAGCACGTTCTATATAGAAAAATAGACACTAATTAAATTAATTAATTACTTAAGTATAGTCCTGCAAGCTCTGTTACAGTTATAAGCCTAGCTTCCTAAGCACAGTAGATCTCCCTGCGCACTTAGTAAACAAGCTTGTTAGACTTAGCTTAACTGCTCTAATTACCTAATTATCTTTCTATCCCTACTAAACGCTACTATAGGCGAGCTTGTTAACTACAATAAGCAAGCTCTCTTAGGTGTCCCTATAGGACCCTATTAGCTTAAAACAAGATCTAATTAGCCTAATTAGTATATCTAACTTACGTAGCACGCTAAGCTTTGTAACGTATAGGATATAGTAGATCTAGACGCTAAAGACGCCCTAGGTATGCATAAAGGAGCGCCTAAACTACCTATTATAGGCTTGCTCCCTACTTAACTACTAGCTTAATCTACTTAAAGCTAGAGCACCTAACCTAACAAGCCTCTAGGCTAAACAAGCGTTAAGAACTATAACAAGGAGCTCCTTAGATACAAGATTAGAGCAAGCGAGTAGGCTGCTAAGGCAGAGCGCCTTTAGAAGATCTAGAACTAGGTTAACACAACAGTATTGCTATTAATCCTCTTACTAGTAATAGTAAAGCTTGTTACTAATAACACTACAACGCTGCAATTGCTTGTGCAAGCACTAAAAGAGGAGCTCGCTCTAACAGATGTTAGCACCTAGAACTAGGTTAGGGCAGAATACTAACAGCATCTTAGAGCAGCTAAACAGTTAAGAGCTGCTCTACAAGACTAGTACAACAGGTAGTTATACCTCTATAGAAGAGCTAAGTTATACGAGCTTCTAGAGGTTAATAGGGCGCTTGCTGTGCAGGATTTCTTAGATGCCTTAAGTTATAGGATCGCCCTAGATTAGGCTTGTACTATAAACTAAAGGATTATCTAGGATAGTATCCTAGGGCTTAATTTACTTAATTTAGACAAAGTAAGTAGGGTCTTTAGTGGTTTGATGCATAAGCACACTATAAGAGCAGGGAAAGATAACCTAGGAGTATTTGCAACGTTTAGAAGCTAAACAGATACTACTTAAGCCCCTGCTACTAACTCTAAGAGCTTAAGTAGGTACTCCTGCCCTTGTAAACGAAAAGGAGAAACTTATAAGTAGAAACTAACTAACTGCTAACGCCTAGAGACAGTAGTTAGAGGGAGCTCCTTACTGCCTATCTACATAAGCAAAAGCTATTGCAAGGATACTCTCTAGAGGCTTAAGAGCCAAGAGTATACAGATACCAGGAAGGCAATTAAGCAGCTTAATTAGACCCTAAAAGCTCTATTAGTGATAACAGCTCTACTAGTAAAAGGTATCCTACCTAAAGTTAAGTTTCCTAGCAATGTACAGGCCGCTCTAATTAATCTAAAAATAATTAATCTAAAAATAATGCAACCAAGCAACCTAGCTGAGAAACCTAGGGTTTACAACCTTATAGATTTCAACGCTTATCTGCTCTTAGAGAGTACAATTTTAGATAATAGAGCGGCTACACACTTAGTTAACAGCGCAGATCAGCTTGTACCTAGGTCATTTCGCCCAGCTAACTCTACTAACACTATAGAGGCAGGCACACAAGCATTTCTAGTAGTAGGACGAGGAGCTTGTTTGTTTAAAAACGCGTTATACAGAAAGCGCAGCCTGTATACAGAAGACCTGCTCCTTAAGGATGTAGTAGTAGTAGAAGGTTTCTACGTTAACATTATTTCTAAGGCACGCCTCTAAGAGAAAGGAGTTTAGTACTTAGGGCTAGACAGCTCGCTCTAAGTAGGGTATATTAATAATCTAAATAGGAGCGTTGTATATGCTACCCTTAAGCGCGCTTATAACCTTACCTTCTTTAAATACAAGCTACTATCCTACTACCTACTAATCCTTAACGTAGTAACAAAATAATTATATAAGTCTTACCTACAAAGCTCTGCTAAACACCTCTAGCACGCTAGAGCAGGACATCTAGGCCTAGAAGCTCTAAAGGCACTAGTAAAACAAGCGCGCAGCGTACACATTAACAGCACGCTCTAAAAAGATTATAAGGTCTGCTTAATAACCTACGCTAAGCAAGTTATATCTTAACAGAAATAGGAAAAACCTACTAAACCCTTTTAGAGAATTAGCTAGGATCTGTTTAATATGCCTATAGGAAGGAGTAGTAAATTATAGATACTTTTAATTAAGGAGTACTATAGTAGGAAGCTCTTTACGTACTTACTTCTAGGGAAGACTTAAGTAGAGATACTAAGAGTACTTATAAGTTTCTTAAGCTAGGTACGTACCTAGTATAAGCTCTGTATCTGCAAGATAAGTTAAGACAACAATACTGCTACTCTCCTATAGCAAGGGAGCTCCTAATATAAGCACTAGGCAATTAATAAGGGAATAGATATTAAGCGTATACCTCTATATACCTACAAGCTAAACAGGGCAGTAGAAAGAGTAGGGTAGGAAATAATTACTAAATCTATTAAAATAAGGAGCGGTGCAAACCTACCTAAGAAGCTCTAGCTAGAGGTTGTAGCAGCAGCAATATAGCTCTATAACATAAGTCTAACTTACTTAAATAAGCTCTAGAGCCTAAACAAAGAGCTTAATTGCTAGTTTACTTACTATTTCTACTAGTACAAACCTAAGCAGGTAAGAGCACTAACAGCTAATCTAAGACCTAATTAGAGCGGGATATACGCCTATAGCTGCAGAGCGTATCCCCTAAATAGGGAACAAGCAGCTAGGCGTAAGCAGAGAAGCTTTAAAGTAACTCTAAGGGGTTATATTAGATACTTAGTAGGGTACTAAGCTTCTAACATATACTAGATATAGGTCTCTAAACTAAACTAGGTAATTATAACGCGCAACGTAACCTTTAATAAGGAGCTCTTTTATAACAAATTAGATAAGTTGTTAGCCCTTATAGTCTAAGAAGTAGAAGTAGTTGTAGATATTCTACATAAACCTAATAAGATAGAGGTAGGAGAAGCAATAGAGCTCCCCTTAAACAAAGAGACCTATCGCTTAGCTTGTCTACTAAGCACTAGCTTAGGGGTAACACTTAGGAGAACCTTAATTGCTAGAAGGCTAGTCTAGTAGAGAGGGAGCCTCTAGGATAGATACTGCATGCGCGGCAAGCTTAGCTAGCAAGCTGCTAGAGATCTGTGCAGAACAACGCTAAGAAACAGGTTTACTTTCCCCTAACTAAACGCCTAAACTAGAGCAGTTTAGTATAGGCAGGAAGCTCCTAATAAGGAGGATAATCTAACTAGTAGCTTATAGGAAGTGCACTTAACTGTAGAAGAAGGGAGCAAGCTAGTAGATAGTAAGGATCTTAATAATCTACTAAGACCTGCTTTGCTGCTTATTCTAATACCTTCTTAAAGATTAACGTAAGTAGATAAGGCAGGTAGGAGACGCGCGTATTAGCGGAGAGTCTAGGGCCTGCCTACAAGATAGAGCTGCTAGATAGAGAACTGCAAGCGCAACAAGCCTGCTGCTAATAATAATAGAGTAGGTTAGTACTCTATAATAAGCTTAATAAATAATTACAGATACGCCTAGCTTATCTACCTACTGTTTAAACATGCGAACAAATATAGCATAGATAGAAGAGAGCTACTTACTACCTACGCAGTGATTGTTGCCTTAACCCTAAAAAAGGAAAGACTAGTTGCTTAAAATAAGCGCTAGTTACACAGGGACAAGCTCCCTCTACTGCTAAACAAATAGAAAGATCTACTCTATTACCTACTAGGAGCTCTTTTTGCTAGGCCTGCTAAAAAGAGATAGACACGCTTATTAAGAAGGAAACGTAGAGAGAAATTAACTAATTAAGCGCCTTATTAAGGCCCCTGCCGCTTAAATAGGTCTTTACCTACAAATTTAACTAGGATAGCTACTTCCTTAAATGTAAGGTAAGGATATATATATGTAGAGATCTATAGGCAAAGGATTTAATTGTCTTAACCTACGCTACAACGCTTACTACTTGCTTGTTTTATACTGTAGTAGCAATTGCAGCCTAGTTTAACCTAGAGCTCTGTTAGTATAACGTAACTAGCGCGTTTCTAAACGCAAGCTGCTAAGACAAACCTTAGGTGCTCTATAAATTACTAGATAGATTTAAGAAACCTAAGCAAGTTATTCTACTACTATAAGCTCTATATAGGTTACGTAATTCGCTAGTCCTATAGTATAAAGAGCTCTCTAGTACGCTCTAGAAGCTTAGTCTCTTAGCATTAAAAGAAGAGCTGTGCCTATTCTATAATCCTAAATAGAAAATAGTGCTACTCTTCTATGTTAATAATATTCTCCTTGCCTATTACAGCGATAATTAAGCTGCTGCTAAACAGCTAATAAGCTTGTTAATAGAAAAATACTAAATTAAAGACTATAGAGCTGCTAAATAGTTTCTAGGCGTTTAAATAATTAGAAATAGAGAGGCTTGTACTATAACTCTTGCGCATAACTCCTATATTAATAAGCTTGCTACTAAATTTAAGATAGTAGAGAAGGGTACCTTCCCTACAATCCTATTTCCTATAGAAGAGCTGCTTAAATATAGTAGAGAAGCTTTAAAACAAGAGGTTAAAGCGTTTTAAGAATAAGTTAGGTCTATACTCTATATAGTAATTATAATTTAACTAGATGTAGCATACGCTGCCTCTTAGCTATCTTATTATTTAATAAATCTAGGAGTAGCTTACTTTAAAGCAGCTGCTTAGGTTTTAGCTTATTTATATAGAATAAAGCATCTAGGTATAAGGTACAGCGCTTATAAAGGCAGTTATCTGCTTATATATAGAGACGCCTTATTTGCTAACAATAGAGAGTTCTGTTAATCTTCCTAGGGGTATATTATGCAGCTCTTTAGTAGTCTAATTATCTAGAAAGCTGCACAGCAGTTAACAGTAACTACTTCTACTACTAAGGCTAAATTACTTGCTTTAGAGCATGTAGCTAAAGAGTTAGTAGCTCTAAAACAATTCCTAGGAGAACTTTAGCTAGACTTAAGGGTGCTGTAGGAGATTTTCTGTAATAACTAACAAACTATCTAACTAGTAGTTAAAGAGAGCAAGTAGCTTACTACCTAGCTGCGCTATATAGATATCTAAAATATATAGTTAAAACAAGAGTACGCTAAGGGAAACCTCTAAGTTACCTACCTTAAAACAAGTAAGATGCTAGCTAACAGCCTTATAAAAGCGCTTCCTAGACAAGCTTATAAGCGCTTTCTATTGCATTTAAACTTACAGAGCATTAGTTAAGAGAGGAAAGACTTAGTTATAGAAAAAGAGCAGGTTAATAGAGAAAGAGAAGATCTTTAAATTGCTAGGGAGGACAACCCCCTCCCTAAATAGGTATAAGTCTCCCTAGACTGCTAGTAGCAGCTCTTTTAAGCGCACGCCTAGCAGCTAAGGAGCTTATAAAAACAAATTAACTATAGGTAGGGAGGATAACCCCCTCCCTATAGGTTTTATCTTAAAGAACCTACTTATAAATAGGTACTTAAAATTTGTACCTATCTGCAAGTAGGCCCTTTACTACCTAGATAGTAGTGCGTAGGTTAGTAGCCTGCTAAACGCTTATTAGCTACTATTATTAACTAAAAACTAAGTTACTTACTAAAGTTGTTACTCTACTAGAGGAAGCAAGCTCCTCTACTAGTTTAAGCCTAAGCAGCTTAAGGGTAGGGGGCTATAAGCTATTAGTCTACTACTTAACTACTCTTTTTTAAAGAAAATATATATAGTAGGTAGCAGGAGTGCCTAAAGGCACAACGCTAGTAGCGCTTGCTGTAGCAGCTAGCAGTAGCGTTGTTAACGCACAGCGCAACTAAGCTGCTTACTAGCAGCGCGTCTACGCAGTACGCGCAGGGTATTAACCTACGCGCACTAGGCACTGGAGCGCCTAAGACAGGGGCAGGGGGCGTAGGCGCGGGCGCAGGCACAGGCAGCAGCAGCAGCGCAGCAGCGTAGGCAGTAGTAGTAGCAGCGGCTATGGCGGCAGTAGCAGCAGCAACCGCTAAAGGAGCAGGCAGAGCTGCAACTACGGGCTTAGGCAAGGGCAAGGGCGAGGGAGCGGGCGTGGGCAAGGGCGAGCGGGCGGCTGGCAGCCAGCCAGCTTAGGCAGCAGCTTAGGTAGCGGAGGTGGTAGTAGTGCGCGCGCGGCGCTAGGTTTTAGTCTGTTTCTATACCTAAGTTAGTAAACCTCTAAAAAGAACTAGGAAAACGTTAATAGTAAGATTAGTTAGACAACGTCTAATAATAAAGCTCTTAACTAATTAAGAAGCTAGAAATAATTAGCTAGAGAGTGCTTAGGCGCGTAGAAAATAATTTAGTATACTTATAGGCATATTAATAGATATAACTAGAGAAATAGAGAAATTAAGTAGGTAGGATACTTATATAGGGAAGTAACTAGGTTAGTAAAGGTAAAGCTGCTAGATTATAGTCCTTACGCTTACTCTTACTACCTAGAAATGCTTAACCTAAGAAGTGCTTACCTTAACTATAACTAAGTAGCTTAATAGCTAGCTACAGGCTTAGAAAATTTAGCTGTTAAAAACAAGCGCCTAAACTAGCAACAAACTACTTGCAACAGCAGCCTAAAAGTTAGAGAGGTCTCTTAAAAGGAAGAGTACCTAGAGTACGCTGTAGGCGCGCAGTAATCTTAGATATCTAGGGAAATATAAAAATCTAAGATTAGAGCCCTATAATTACTAAGGGCACGCTCCTAGTTTAGTTATTCCTAATATAGGATTAACTAGGGGGTGTGTTATGTAACTAAGCGCGTAGAGTTATATACGCAGCTTGTTTTCTAACAGAGCGTGCTAATTTAGTTAAGCTGCTCTACCCTAGCAACGCTAGTTCTAAGCAGCCCTAATACTAGCCAAACGCTTGTTAAGCAAGATTACATAACCTACATATTTTATTTATATTTAAGCAGCACGTTCTATATAGAAAAATAGACACTAATTAAATTAATTAATTACTTAAGTATAGTCCTGCAAGCTCTGTTACAGCTTCTAAGTTATAGAAGTTTACAGGAGTTTACAGGAGATCCTAGAATTTTTAAAATAAGTATGTATATAGAGAGTATTACCTACCTTTGCGTTGTTTTACTAGTTAAGGAGTTTACAGAAGTTTATAAGACGTTATAGATAGAGCACCTACTAAGGCATACGTAGTAATCTAATTTATAAGGGAGTTTACGTAATAGTAACTATAGCATAGACTAAAGCTATAAAGCATCTTAATAACACACTAATATACTTCTAATCCTATAAAGTACATGTCTAGACAGGATAGTAGTATATTAGAGGTCTGCTATAATTAGGAGAAGTAGACTATATGTCACGAGTGGCAAAGCTAGGGCCAAGGTAGGCATGTGGCAGCGACTACCTCTGACCTAGTTGGCAATAAGTACTGTTCTGGCCACGTTATCACTATTAGAGTAATTATTCGTACCTTTTAGCTGCTATAGCTAGGTAGGCAGAGTCTAGTCCTAACACTATACTTATAATTACGTACAGCTACTTCTTAATATTACTATACTTGTTTTAAGCGCTGTATAAACTATAGTGTTATTAGTAGTTAACTAGCACTTACTGTAGCAGCGCATGCTATATAGGAGCTACCTCTTTAATTACTAATACTATATACTTAACGTCTATTAACTCTAATATTATACCCTTAGTAAACCTTGTAAATAGCGCCTAAGTAATAAGTATCTCTAGCTCTAACGCGCATAGAGTGTTATAAGAACTCTCCTAGCAGATATTAGAGCTTGCTAGTAACGCTATAGCTCTAGACATAGCTAACTGCTACTGCTCCTATCTATAGTATTTCCTATGCTATACGTAGACATCCTGTAACCTATAGGCACTAACCTAGGCTGTTATTATATCCTTAAACGTCTACTTTATCTTCTATAGTATTTTAACAACTATATTAAGCTTCTCCTCCTATAATATTTAACTACTAGTAACGTTATTATTATATTTATAGGCTTTATTATTTAAGTTAGTTATAGTGTTACTCTTGCTCTTATTATAGTGTAGGGGATAAGACAGAGTATTAGGTAGTATACTAACAGGAGAGAAGGACCCTAGAAGGTTAGAATTAAGGTTTAAGGGCACGTTAGAGAGAGGACTTAATAGCCTAATTAGGGGAGGCAACAGAGGCTGCTTTGCGTTAATTAACATAGCTATATAAGGCTTAGATTATGCGTAAGAACATAAGCTATTAATAGGTATAGCGTTTAAGTATACATAGTGTTATTTAGGATAATAATGTCACGAGTGCTCTCCCCCTAACAGGAGATACCTCGGCTAGGCCCCAGGCCAAGCCTAGAGACCTACTAGCCACACACGTATATAATATCCACGCGCCTTAAGACTTACCCCTTAAGGATTTGTCTTATCTTATCTCTTAAATATTATCTATTATTTGTCCTATCTCGCTCTGCTTAATTGCCTGCCTATAGTGCCCTTACAATTTAAATCCTTTATACTTCCTCTTATAACAGGCAGCTAATTAGCAGCAGAGGAGCAGGAAAAAAACTCAGCTATCAGCAATAGCTGGAGGACAACGTAACCTCTGCTTAACCACAAGCAATGTAGAGGAGTTGCCCCCTTACAATAACCTTAGTTATAAGCTAGACGCTTAACGCTGCAACAACGCGCCTAGGGTATCTCTACTACCTATAGAACTACTACTTAACCCTTACAGGGGCGAGTTAGCTACTACAGTAGCAGGCATTGCGACGCTAGACGTCCTAACACCACGTATTACACAAATAGAGTTGCTACAGGCTTCTATCCTATTGTTGCTAGAAGCACTTAACAAGGCAGAATTGTCTAGCGCCCCTAAACAAGAAATTAAAATCTAGCAGTAGCAATTTAACTAGGTAGTTAAGACCCTGTAGTAGACGCACGTTAGACCTGCACTAGGTAGCTACTATCTAGCGTTTAATAAGGCTAGCAAGATAATGCAAGTCCTTAACAACGTCTAACCTAAGCTAAAACTTAGGACAGATAATAAGCCTCTATTAACTTAGCAAGTAGACTAGTAGATTAAGGATATAGACATAGCGTTCTAGTACGCCTAAGTAGTTAAAGACTCTGTTACCTATACCTACTAGATTATAGGCACAATCTACTATAGTGTCTATTAAGAATTAATCTAACAACGCATTAATAAGGGATTAATCTAAACCTAGGCTAACCTCTGTGTAGAGGAGGAGTAGCTTATACAAGACCTAGTCTTTACTTAGTATAAGAACTATAATAAGTACTTTAACTATAAGTAGAAGGCTAATAATTCTATTAACACCTTCCTAATAAAGTTAAACAAGCAGGAGTCTCTACTGCCCTATAACTTTGCTAAGTTTAATAACAGCACAGATAACTATAAGTTTAAGATAGCGTTTGTATAGAGCCTTACGCCCTATAAACTCTAACGTAAGATCTAGCGCAATAGCAGCCTAGAACACATTACTAAGTAGATAGAGTTTAAATAGGCCCTCTAAAACGCAGAGACTATAATAGTCCCCTTAAACTTAAGCCTCTAGGCTAAAGGTAGCAGTTAAAACAAAAGACCTTACTCTTCTCTAAATAGGGGAGGATTAAAGAGGCACTGCAGTTAGGCCTTAACACCCTCTAGGAGCGACGCTAGAAAGCAGCTAGGAGACTCCTAGCTAGTAACTAATAACGCTAATTTGTTAGGCGGCAAGGGGTCCTATAGGAGCAATTACTACTAATAATCTAATAGGGGTAGTTATTATTAACAGTCCCAAGGCTAATTACATAACTAGGGGCAACCCTCCTAGGGTTATTAGCAATAGGGCTATTAGAGAGGCTGTGGAAGTAGTAATTAACAATCTAGTAGTAACTAGGGAAATAGCAAACCCTAGTTGCTAACCTTTCCTACCTATAACTAGGGTTAGAAACTAAAGGGAAGCAGACCTGCATAGTAGTTACTGTCTAGCTAATTAACTCTAAGGGCAACCCTAGGACTCTCTAGGCCCTGTACAACTTAGGCTTAGAACTAAACCTTATTGCTAAGCAGGTAGCTAGAGACCTAGGGCTTAACCTAGTAGGGACTAACCAGCAACTAAACGCAGTAGTCCTAGACAATACAAAGCTATTGCTGATAGAGCAGTATTAGTTAATAATAGTCTGCCACGATAGTAAGGGAGCACTAAAAACAGTTAGGCTAACTAAATTCTAGTCTACACTATTTATTAGATACAACCTAGTATTAGGTTATCTATAGCTAGCTAAAGCAGACCTATGTATCTGCTTCTCCGTAGGAACCTACAAGTAGTTCCTAGAAGACGTTAAAAGAGTCTAGCTAGTAACTACTAAACAATTATTTAGTAATCTAGAACTAGATAAGCAGCTATACCTACTACAGTCTAGAAATCTAGGCATAGGTAAGCTAGTGGACGTCTACTAGATAGACGCTAGATAGACACTAGACGTAACCCTTGCTAAATAGTTAAGGATTATAGCAGTAGGAATTAACAGTAGACCTATCCTAGAGGCTAATGCCCTAGATATAGAAGAGCTTAAATATATGCCTAAACACCTCTATTATAAGTAGTTTACCTTTAGCAAATAATAGACAAGTATATTAGCACCTTATAGGGAGTATAATTACTCTATTAATATTAAAGATAGGGCTAAAGTCCCTAATCTCCTAATCTACAACCTGTCCCGCCAAGAGCTAGATATACTCTAGGAATACCTTAAGGCGGCATAGGAGAAGGGCTAGATCTACCTAAGCAAGTTGCTAGTAGGAGCACCTATCCTGTTTGTCCCTAAACCTAATAGCACTATAAGATTATGCGTTAACTATTAGGGGTTAAACAAGATAACTATTAAGAATTAGTATCTAATCCTACTAGTAAGTAAGATAATAGATTAACTGTTAAAAGCAAAGGTCTTTACTAAGCTAGATCTACGTAACGCCTATTACAGGCTCTAGATTAAGGAGGGCAACAAGTAGAAGACTGCGTTTAAGACGCAATATAGTTATTTTAAATACCTAGTAATGCTATTTAGGCTAGCGAACGCACTAGCCACATTCTAATCCTATATCTACTAAGCCCTAGGAGGCTTACTAGATAGGATCTGCGTAGTATACCTAGATAACATCCTTATCTATTCCTAGAACAAGGAGGACTACAACAAACACGTTAAGGAGGTCCTAGATTGCCTAGTTAAGTAGGGGATGTTCGCGAAGGCAAGCAAGTGTGTTTTCTCTAGCAAGTTAGTAGAGTTTCTAGGGTTTATTATTACCCTAGACAGCGTGGTTATAGATCCTAAGAGGGTCTGTACTATTACTAAATAGCTAGAGCTATTAAGCTACAAGGATATTTAAGTATTCTTAGGCTTTACTAACTTTTATTAATAATTTATCTTTAACTACTTAGGAATTGTCTAGCTACTTATTAACTATATAATAGCCGCCTAGCACCTAGCAGAGGACTAGGGGGCCCTAGTTAAGAAGAGGGGGAGCAAAACTAAAGAAGAGTTAGAAGGGACTAATAAAATAGTATAAACTATAGCACTAGCTAGAGGAAGCTTGCACAGTGTTCCTTACAATCAGGGAGAAGTTTATAAGGGCCCTAGTGCTTTAGCACTTTAACCTAAACAAGCCTATTATTATCCTTACTAATGCGTTAGACTTTGCTATAGCAGCTATCCTGTTACAACCCTAAACGTCTAAAGTAGCAACAGAGCTACACTAGAAGCTAGTAGCGTTCTAGAGTTAGAAGTTTACAGGCCTATCTATTAGATAGCATACCTACAATAAGGAACTATCTGCAATTGTTAAAGCCTTTAGGCAGTAGAGACACTATCTTAAACACGCCCTAGCAACAATTAGAGTACTCTTAGATTACAATAACCTAAGGTACTTTATAATAATAAAGGAGCTCTCTCCTAAACAAGCCTAATAGGTAGAGGAGCTAGTAAGATTTAACTTTAAAGTTAAATACAAGCTAGGACTAGAAAATGCAGTAGATAGCCTATCTAGGTATCTAGATTACGCCTAAGGTCTTAAGGTTAGAGAACAGCAGGCCCTGCAGGACGCTATACTGCCTACCTTACAATAGAAGCTTTAGATCTAGATAATTTGTAAGTCTAGGGCTTAAAACAATGTATAGGTAATATCTAGGCTTAACATACCTGTAGCAGACCTAGTAGCAGTCTAGCAACTACCTAAAGTTGTCCCTAAGGAATTCCACTAACATTAGATTAGCTATAGAGATTTGTCTCCTACAGACCCTAATCCTCTATCTATTAACTAAGGTTAGGATCAGCCTGTTAATACTAAAGCTAGGGGACTAGACTTTAATGTTGCTAAAGCTCTCCTTTATAGCCTAGATAGCAGAGTTAGTGCCCCTATAAACCTTGTAAATAAAGCTGCGCAAGGAGATTCTGCTTTTACCCTAGATACACTAGTAATCCTAACAGATTTTGTTAAGTAGGTCTAGCACTAGGATGCACTATACCCTAGGAAGCTGTTGCTAGCAACTAGGACAGATAGTAGAGCAAAGAAGGAATAACACTACTAGGAGGTTAACCTAAGTAGAACCTTACGCTAGAGTAGGAAAGTTTAGATTCCTAATAATATTACTCTGCGCTACACTATCCTATTAAGGAACTATAATAACCCTATAGGAGGTTACTATAGCGTAGATAAGACTGCTAAAGTACTTAAGAAGAAGTACTACTAGCTAGGACTAATAAAGGACGTATATTAGTACATCTAAAGGTGTCCTACATGCTAACTCTATAAAATTAGGAGGTATAAGCTATAGGGTTTACTTACACTACTTCTAGTCCCTAATACTACCTAGTAGCACTTCTCCCTTAACTTTGTAACAGACCTACTAAAGTTAATAGATACTAAGGGGAACAAGTATAACGCTATACTAGTCCTTGTAGACTAGTTTAGTAAGTACATCTAGTACCTACCCTGCACTAAGACAATTACTGCCTAGCGCCTAGCTAAACTGTTAATAAAACAGAGCTTCTTAAAGCAAGGACTACTAGATACGCTGCTATTAGATTAAGGTTTAGTGTTTACTAGTTAATTCTAGTCTAATATTTGCTACTACCTAATAATTAACTATTAGCTTAGTACAGCGTTCTATCTCTAGACAGACAGGCAGACAGAGCGTTAGAATTAGGAGTTAGAAACGTACTTACGCATATACATAAACTACTAATAGGATAACTAGGTAGATCTCCTGCTATATGCTAAGTATACCTACAACTCTAAAGCTTACTCTGTACACAGAGAATCTCTTATTAAGGTTGCCTTTAGCACTAACCCTAAGGGATTTAATAGGATGCCTAATAAGCACTAGCTCTAAAAGCCCTTAGCTATCTAGGACAAAGACAGAACTACGCTAGAGCTTTGTAGGCAGGTCGCTAGACGCTTAGAGCGCTGGCACAACATGTAGAGAATAGTAAAAGAGGCCTTAGAGTACACACAAAAGGGCAACGCCTAGTAGTACAATATAAAGAGGTTAGAATAACACTTTGCTAAGGGGGACTTAGTCCTCCTGCAGGCTAAGAACCTAATAATAAGCTGTCCTTTAAAGAAGTTTAACGCTTGCTACCTTAGACTATTTATAGTAATTAGGAAGATAGGAAAGCTAGCGTACAAGCTAAAGCTCCCTCTATCTATAGACAGAGTGCACCTAGTGTTTAATGTATTATTACTTAAGCGCTAGAGGGAACCCTAGCCAACAGTAGGTTCTAGCCAGGTCCTATTAGTATCCTAGAAGATATCCTGCCTAGCGACAGGTATAAGGTTAAAGGAATACTATTACACTAAGACACTATAGCCTAAGGAAGGGAATACAGAGTTAAGTAGCTAGGTTAGCCTAACAAAGAGTTAACCTAGGAGCTACTTAATTATCTTAATTACTGTAATAAGATCCTTTAGGATTATTACTAGAGCGCTTGCGCAGGTAATCTATTAGCAGGTAACTAGGCAACGCCTAGGAACTAACGCTACTAAGGCGTAAGAGAGGACGTCCTAGGAAGTCTGCCTTATAAAAGAATCTATCTAATAGGGCTAGAGGATAGGCGCTCCTAGAACAAGTGCAGCTAGTAGCTAAAGGAGGCCTAGCGCCTATCTAGTATATTACTAGCAAGAATAGCACGTTTAAAGTTAGAAGAGGGATTAATTGCAAGGTTTATTAAATTAATTACTATAAGAATAGAGAGTCTTTACAACTACTACTACACGCTTAAGCAGTAGGGCTGCTACAACCCTTAGACAGGCTTAACTCTAAGGAAGGGCTACAACGTTAACAGCTACCTAGAGTAGGCTTTGTTAGAGACGCAGACATCCTCTTAAAAGGAGCTGCTAGAGCCTGCGCAGAAGAAGGCAGGTTAGTACCATAGTAGTACTACCGCTTCTTAGCATTATTAGCACTACTAGTCTTCTAGAAGTGCTCCTTAATTACAGTATTAATTACAACGTTGTTAGGGAGCTTCTTGCTAACAGTCCTAACTATAGCCTGTAGCTAGTCAGCTCTGCTAAAAAAGAGGGGAGGGAAAGAATACCTATAATGTACTGCTTAAGGTTGTGTAACTAGGAAACCTAGCAAGCATAGGCGTACTTAGTCTTACTAAGGCTAGACTTATTAATACAGCAACAAACTATAGTATTATAGGCAACAAAGCTATTATAGCAGGACTTAGCGTAGTTAAAAGCTATCTGCTAGTACAACTGCATATAAGCAACAACCTAAGCGTTATCTGCCTAGTTACCCTAGGCAGTAGTCTTGTTGTTAGTCTTGCGTAGGGCATACTTAACTAGAAAGTCAAGCATATTAATAGCTTAGTAGAAGATAGGGTTAATCTACAGGAATTAGCATAGACAGACACTAGAGCAACACAGGAAATACCTTAACATACTTCCCTTCCTTTGCCTCTACACAGCTAGGACACACGCTAAAGTTGTCCTTGCAAAGCCTGTACCTACTAGGGCAATAGAAGACGTGCATAAACAACACAATAGTGCTATTAGGATTAACCTTAGAGGAGGTAGTTAAACGCTTAATGCTGCTACAGCACTAATATTGCAAAAGCAATAGCTAAGGCTGCATGTTGTTAGGCAGCTAGTAGACGTAATTAGGCAGGGCCTAGCAGGAGATAAAGGATAGGGGAGGAGTTATAGCGTTAAAGGCAGAGGCTGGAAGGCAGGTGTGGATAAAGGTGTAGGGATAATAAGGCACTGTAAGCGAGCAGATACAGGCCTTATATACACTAGATCCCCTCTGCTTAGCAGCTCCCTAGTAACGTCCTAGCCCCTTACTACTCTCTTACCTGTTACAATCTGTTGCGCAGGAGGACAATTTTTGTTATAAATATCTATTAACCGCATAGAAGAGTAACTAATAATCTTACCTAAGATTTACGTTGCAAACAAAACGCTAGGGCCTAGACTATACTGCGTAAGGGTTTAGGCAAGGCATTACGCATAATAAGGCTAACAGCTTACTGTTAGGACTAATAAGTTCTAGTAGTTCCCTACAAGGCTAGCATGGCCTAATTAAGGAATAGGGGTGGCGTAACTATATAACGCAAGTAAATTACTCTACTTCTTTAGTAGCGATTTGTCTATCCTTAACCTGCAATACTATCCTCTACCTTCTAATGCTTAATAGCGTGCCACCCCTATTAAAAGAGAACCTAACATTTAAATTGCTTACTATTACACGTTATTAAAATGCAGACTAGATAATAGAGCTAACAAGTAAGCTGGTCTAAAAGCAGTTAACCCTTAGGTACACTAGTACGCCCTAGATTTATTGTTAAGGAAGACTCCGCTACTGCTTGCATCTAAAGCCTACCTTCCTTAGTAGAAAGGGATGCTGCGGAGAACTCTAGACTAGCTAAAGGTAGAGTAAACAAGCAGAGACTAGGAGGCTAGTTAATAACCCCTTCTAGACTACAAATACCTACAATAGTCTAGAACGCTTTACTACGTTCTCTAATAGACTAGGAACTAGAAGACCTCTGCGCCTAGTTAAAAAGGGCCTAGAGGCAAAGCGAGATTAATTAACTCTGTTAACTAAGGGCTAAATATAAGTTAGGAGACACCTTAGTGCTCCCTCTAACTTTAACTCTACTAAGGACCCTTGTAACAATATCCTTAGGCCTATTAGCTAACCTTCTAAAGCTAGACCTACCTTAAAGGTACAACAAGAAGTTAAGAGCTAAATATAACTGCTAGGAACGCAACTGCAAGTTGTATTTCCTACATTTGCCTATAAACTTTACTAAAGAATACTAAAAGGTAGATTTTAGGGCAATATACCTCTCTAAGCTACTTAAGACTCTATAGAAATTGTATTGCACAATAGAATAGACAAGTTCTCTATCCTAGCAACTAACCTAGGAGACACTTAAAACTATTATATTAAACGCTCTAGGAACGCTGTTAGAATAGAAACAGTAAGCCTATAAAACTCTTAAGCGAATCTAGCAAAAGCTAAATTAGTTACCTATAGATCTGCTAGATGCCTTTTAACCCTTATAGGAGGAAATAGGCTTAGCCTAAACTCTAGAGCTTTAAGTAATAGAGTACATTTCATCTCTGCGCGAAGACATCTAGAGAGACCTGTTCCTACTCCTAGTTAATAGGCGCAACACTCTGCTAATAGTAGAAGAACATGCTAACGTTATCTACTGTAGAAGGAATCTAGATAAGGAGGCAAAAGTCACTCCTGCAAAGAGGTAGCTACTAAAAGGTAGTAACAAGAGTGACAAGATAGGGGGATATAAAAACCCCTAAAAAGACAAAAATAGCCTAAAAGGGACTATAACAGACTGTCTTTACATAAAACTACAGGTACCTAAGGCAAAGGTAGGGGTCTAACCTGTTACAACTACAGAAAGCCTAGTTACACTACAGCTAAGTGCCAAAGCCCTCTAAAGAACAAGGATACTACAGCTAACTAGAAGGAAACTACTTTAGAATTAAAGGAAGGCTTAAACCTTAGTTTAGGAAAAGGGAAAGGGTAGGAGGATTAATTCTATATCTTTCTACCTATATAGCTTTAAACTAGGAAACATAGGACCTAGGGAAATTAAGGGAAGCCCTTTACTACTATCCCTCTTAGTTATTAACTACGTAGTGCATAGTTTAATCCTCTAAGCCTATAGAGGCTATAATTAATAGAGGTTCCTAGCTAAACTTAATGTTAGCTACGCTAGCAAAGGAATATAATCTCTAAGTAGACCCCCTACCTAAGCTGCTGGCTAAAGGCGTAGATAGGGGTAGATTAACAGTATATAGTACTACAACAGTAGATATAACTATTACTAATTTACATAGTTATAAAGAGACCTATTAAGTACTATTTATAGTAACAGACCTTTAAAGATACTTAGTGTACTTAGGTCTTCTCTAGATTAATATGTTTTATCTAAGGATTAGCTACGCTACTAGACGTATGCTCTTTTAGAGGAATAAGGATAATAAGGTTGTCTAGTTTATAAAGGTAGCTACAGAAGACGCTAAGTAGTTTAAGAGTAGTATAAGAGAACCTAATACAGACATCTATACGTGCCTTGTTAACTTTATAGGCTATAGGGAGTTAGAAGATAACCCTATAGGTTATTTACCCCTAGAATATGCTAAGTTTGCAGATGTAGGCTTAGAGGAGGACTCTAAGAGTCTTCTAGAGCATAGCTACTATAATCTGTCTATAACTCTAACACCTAAAGGTGTTCTACCTTACTAACTATTATACAACCTCTTAGTAACTAAGCTAGAGATACTTTAAAACTATCTTTAGGAGTATATAGTAAGAGGATAGATATGTTAGTTAAAGTCTCTAGCAGGGGCACCTATACTCTTTGTTAAGAAGAAAGATAGCAGCCTAAGACTTTGTATTAACTATTAGGGCCTTAATAAGGTTATAGTTAAGAACTAACACCTACTACCCCTGATTACAGAGTTACTAGAGAGGCTCTCTTAGGCGAAGTATTTTACTAAGCTTAATGTAAGAGAGGCCTACTATAGGATTTGTATTACAGAGGGAGATAAGTAGAAGACTGCTTTCTATACTAGATATAGACACTATAAGTATACTATTATACCTTTTAGCCTAACTAACGCCCCTGCCTAGTTTTAAGCATACGTTAACTATGCTCTTACAGGATTAGTTAACATATATTGCATTGTCTATTTAGACAATATCCTAATCTACTTAAATATAAAAGAAGATTACATATAGTATGTAAAGAATATACTATAAAGACTACGCAAGTCTAAGCTATATATTAAACTTAGTAAGTGTAAGTAGTACACTTAACGTATAGAGTATCTTAGATACGTAATTAGCCCTAAAGGGGTTAGTATTAACCTAGAACAGGTGAAAACAATCTAAGAGTAGCTACAACTACAAACAGTCTGCGATATTTAAGTATTTATTAGCTTTATAAATTATGTAACAGAGCTTGCAGGACTATACTTAAGTAATTAATTAATTTAATTAGTGTCTATTTTTCTATATAGAACGTGTTGCTTAAATATAAATAAAATGTGTAGGTTACGTAATCTTGCTTAATAAGCGTTTAGCTAGTATTAGGGCTGCTTAGAACCAGCGTTGCTAGGGTAGAGCAGCTTAACTAAATTAGCACGCTCTATTAGAAAACAAGCTGCGTATATAACTCTACGCGCTTAGTTATGCAATACACCCCCTAGTTAATCCTATATTAGGAACAACTAAACTAGGAGTATGCCCTTAGTAATTGTAGGGCTCTAATCTTAGATTTTTGTATTTCCTTAGATATCTAAGATTACTGCGCGCCTACAGCGTACTCTAGGTGCTCTTCCTTTTAAGAGACCTCTCTAATTTTTAGGCTACTTTTGTAAGTAGTTTATTGCTAGTTTAGGCACTTATTTTTGTTAGCTAAATTTCTAAGCCTATAGCTAGCTATTAAGCTGCTTAGTTATAGTTAAGGTAAGCACTTCTTAGGTTAAGCACTTCTAGGTAGTAAGAGTAAGCGTAAGGACTATAGTCTAGCAGCTTTACCTTTACTAACCTAGTTACTTCCTTATATAAGCGTCCTACCTACTTAATTTCTCTATTTCTCTAGTTATATCTATTAATATGCCTGTAAGTATACTAAATTGTTTTCTATGCGCCTAAGCACTCTCTAGCTAATTATTTCTAGCTTCTTAATCTGTTAAGAGCTTTATTGTTAGACGTTGTCTAACTAATCTTGCTATTAACATTTTCCTAGCTCTTTTCTAGAGGTTTTGCTAACTTAGGTATAGAAATAGACTAAAACCTAGCGCTGCGCGCGCACTGCTGCTGCCTCTACTGCCTAAGCTGCTGCCTAAGCTGGCTGGCTGCCAGCCGCCTGCTTGCCCTTGCCTGCGCCCGCCCCTATGCCCGCGCCTGCTCCTTGCCCTCGCCTAAGCCTGTGGTTGCAGCTCTGCCTGCTCCTTTAGCAGTTGCTGCTGCCACTACTGCCATGGCTGCTGCTACTGCTGCTGCCTACGCCGCCGCGCTGCCGCCGCTGCCTGTGCCTGCGCCTACGCTGCCTGCCCCTGCCTCAGGCGCTCTAGTGCCTAGTGCGCGCAGGTTAATACCCTGCGCGTACTATGTGGACGCGCTGCTAGCAAGCAGCTTAGTTGCGCTGTGCGTTAACAACACTACTACTAGCTACTGCAGCAAGCGCTGCTAGCGTTGTGCCTTTAGGCACTTCTGCTACCTACTGTATATATTTTCTTTAAAAAAGAGTAGTTAAGTAGTAGACTAATAGCTTGTAGCCCCTCTACCCTTAAGCTGCTTAGGCTTAAACTAGTAGAGGAGCTTGCTTCCTCTAGCAGAGTAACAACTTTAGTAAGTAACTTAGTTTTTAGTTAATAATAGTAGCTAATAAGCGTTTAGCAGGCTACTAACCTGCGCACTACTATCTAGGTAGTAAAGGGCCTGCTTGTAGATAGGTATAAATTTTAAGTACCTATTTATAAGTAGGTTCTTTAAGATAAAACCTATAGGGAGGGGGTTATCCTCTCTACCTATAGTTAATTTGTTTTTGTAAGCTCCTTAGCTGCTAGGCGTGCGCTTAAAAGAGCTGCTACTAGCAGTCTAGGGAGACTTATACCTATTTAGGGAGGGGTTATCCTCCCTAGCAATTTAAAGATCTTCTCTTTCTCTATTAACCTGCTCTTTTTCTATAACTAAGTCTTTCCTCTCTTAACTAATGCTCTGTAAGTTTAAATATAATAGAAAGCGCTTATAAGCTTGTCTAGGAAGCGCTTTTATAAGGCTGTTAGCTAGCATCTTACTTGTTTTAAGGTAGGTTACTTAGAGGTTTCCCTTAGCGTACTCTTGTTTTAACTATATATTTTAGATATCTATATAGCGCAGCTAGGTAGTAAGCTAATTGCTCTCTTTAACTACTAGTTAGATAGTTTGTTAGTTGTTACAGAAAATCTCCTACAGCACCCCTAAGTCTAGCTAAAGTTCTCCTAGGAATTGTTTTAGAGCTACTAACTCTTTAGCTACATGCTCTAAAGCAAGTAATTTAGCCTTAGTAGTAGAAGTAGTTACTGTTAACTGCTGTGCAGCTTTCTAGATAATTAGACTACTAAAGAGCTGTATAATATACCCCTAGGAAGATTAATAGGACTCTCTATTATTAGCAAATAAGGCGTCTCTACATATAAGTAGATAACTGCCTTTATAAGCGCTGTACCTTATACCTAGATGCTTTATTCTATACAAATAAGCTAAAACCTAAGCAGCTGCTTTAAAGTAAGCTGCTCCTAGATTTGTTAAATAATAAGATAGCTAAGAGGCAGCGTATACTACATCTAGTTAAATTATAATTACTATATAGAGTATAGACCTAACTTGTTCTTAAAACGCTTTAACCTCTTGTTTTAAAGCTTCTCTACTATATTTAAGCAGCTCTTCTATAAGAAATAGGATTGTAGGGAAGGTACCCTTCTCTACTATCTTAAATTTAGTAGCAAGCTTATTAATATAGGAGTTATGCGCAAGAGTTATAGTACAAGCCTCTCTATTTCTAATTATTTAAACGCCTAGAAACTATTTAGCAGCTCTATAGTCTTTAATTTAGTATTTTTCTATTAACAAGCTTATTAGCTGTTTAGTAGCAGCTTGATTGTTGCTGTAATAGGCAAGGAGAATATTGTTAATATAGAAGAGTAGCACTATTTTCTATTTAGGATTATAGAATAGGCACAGCTCTTCTTTTAATGCTAAGAGACTAAGCTTCTAGAGCGTACTAGAGAGCTCTTTATACTACAGGACTAGCAAATTGCGTAACCTATATAGAGCTTATAGTAGTAGAACAACTTACTTAAGTTTCTTAAATCTATCTAGTAATTTACAGAGCACCTAAGGTTTGTCTTAGCAGCTTACGTTTAGAAATGCGCTAGTTACGTTATACTAACAGAGCTCTAGGTTAAACTAGGCTGCAATTGCTACTATAGTGTAAAACAAGCAAGCAGTAAGCGTTGTAGCGTAGGTTAAGACAATTAAATCCTTTGCCTATAGATCTCTACGTACGCATATCCTTGCCTTACATTTAAGGAAGTAGCTATCCTGGTTAAATTTGTAGGTAAAGACCTATTTAAGCAGTAGGGGCCTTAATAAGGCGCTTAATTAGTTAATTTCTCTCTACGTTTCCTTCTTAATAAGCGTGTCTATCTCTTTTTAGCAGGCCTAGCAAAAAGAGCTCCTAGTAGGTAATAGAGTAGATCTTTCTATTTGTTTAGTAGTAGAGGGAGCTTGTCCCTATGTAACTAGCGCTTATTTTAAGCAACTAGTCTTTCCTTTTTTAGGGTTAAGGCAATAATTACTGCATAAGCAGTAAGCAGCTCTCTTCTATCTATGCTATATTTGTTCGCATGTTTAAACAGTAGGTAGATAAGCTAGGCGTATCTGTAATTATTTATTAAGCTTATTACAGAGTACTAACCTGCTCTATTATTATTAGTAGTAGGCTTGTTGCGCTTACAGTTCTCTATCTAGTAGCTTTGTCTTGTAGGCAGGCCCTAGACTCTCTGCTAATACGCGCGTCTCCTGCCTGCCTTATCTGCTTACGTTAATCTTTAAGAAGGTATTAGAACAAGCAGTAAAGCAGGTCTTAGTAGATTATTAAGATCCTTACTATCTACTAGCTCGCTCCCTTCTTCTACAGTTAAGTGCACTTCCTGTAAGCTACTAGTTAGATTATCCTCCTTATTAGGAGCTTCCCTGCCTATACTTAACTGCTCTAGTTTAGGCGTTTAGTTAGGGAAAGTAAACCTGTTTCTTAGCGTTGTTCTGCACAAATCTCTAGTAGCTTGCTAGCTAAGCTTGCCGCGCGTGCAGTATCTATCCTAGGGGCTCCCTCTCTACTAGACTAGCCTTCTAGCAATTAAGGTTCTCCCTAAGTGTTACCCCTAAGCTAGTGCTTAGTAGACAAGCTAAGCAATAGGTCTCTTTGTTTAAGGGGGAGCTCTATTGCTTCTCCTACCTCTATTATCTTATTAGGTTTATGTAGAATTTCTACAACTACTTCTACTTCTTAGACTGTAAGGGCTAACAACTTATCTAATTTATTGTAAAAGAGCTTCTTATTAAAGGTTACGTTGCGCGTTGTAATTACCTAGTTTAGTTTAGGGACCTATATCTAGTATATATTAGAAGCTTAGTACCCTACTAAGTATCTAATATAACCCCTTAGAGTTACTTTAAAGCTTCTCTAATTACGCCTAGCTGCTTGTTCCCTGTTTAGGGATACGCTCTGCAGCTATAGGCGTATATCCTGCTCTAATTAGGTCTTAGATCAGCTGTTAGTGCTCTTACCTGCTTAGGTTTGTACTAGCAGAAATAGTAAGTAAACTAGCAATTAAGCTCTTTGTTTAGGCTCTATAGCTTATTTAAGTAAGTTAGACTTATGTTATAGAGCTATGTTGCTGCTGCTATAACCTCTAGCCAGAGCTTCTTAGGTAGGTTTGCACTGCTCCTTATTTTAATAGATTTAGTAATTATTTCCTGCCCTACTCTTTCTACTGCCCTGTTTAGCTTGTAGGTATATAGAGGTATACGCTTAATATCTATTCCCTTATTAATTGCCTAGTGCTTATATTAGGAGCTCCTTGCTATAGGAGAGTAGCAGTATTATTGTCTTAACTTATCTTGCAGATATAGAGCTTGTACTAGGTACGCACCTAGCTTAAGAAACTTGTAAGTACCTGCAGTATCTCTACTTAAGTCTTCCCTAGAAGTAAGTACGTAAAGAGCTTCCTACTATAGTACTCCTTAATTAAAAGTATCTATAATTTGCTACTCCTTCCTATAGGCATATTAAACAAATCCTAGCTAATTCTCTAAAAGGGTTTAGCAGGTTTTTCCTATTTCTGTTAAGATATAACTTGCTTAGCGTAGGTTATTAAGCAGACCTTATAATCTTTTTAGAGCGTGCTGTTAATGTGTACGCTGCACGCTTGTTTTACTAGTGCCTTTAGAGCTTCTAGGCCTAGATGTCCTGCTCTAGCGTGCTAGAGGTGTTTAGCAGAGCTTTGTAGGTAAGACTTATATAATTGTTTTATCACTGCGTTAAGGATTAGTAGGTAGTAGGATAGTAGCTTATATTTAAAGAAGGTAAGGTTATAAGCGCGCTTAAGGGTAGCACATACAACGCTCCTATTTAGATTGTTAATGTACCCTACTTAGAGCGAGCTGTCTAGCCCTAAGTACTAAACTCCTTTCTCTTAGAGGCGTGCCTTAGAAATAATGTTAACGTAGAAACCTTCTACTACTACTACATCCTTAAGGAGCAGGTCTTCTGTATATAGGCTGCGCTTTCTATATAACGCGTTTTTAAACAAACAAGCTCCTTGTCCTACTACTAGAAACGCTTGTGTGCCTGCCTCTATAGTGTTAGTAGAGTTAGCTGGGCGAAATAACCTAGGTACAAGCTAATCTGCGCTGTTAACTAAGTGTGTAGCTACTCTATTATCTAAAATTGTACTCTCTAAGAGCAGATAAGCGTTAAAATCTATAAGGTTGTAAACCCTAGGTTTCTTAGCTAGGTTGCTTAGTTGCATTATTTTTAGATTAATTAGAGCAGCCTGTACATTACTAGGAAACTTAACTTTAGGTAGGATACCTTTTGCTAGTAGAGCTGTTATTGCTAATAGAGCTTTTAGGGTCTAATTAAGCTGCTTAATTGCCTTCCTGGTATCTGTATACTCTTAGCTCTTAAGCCTCTAGAGAGTATCCTTGTAATAGCTTTCGCTTATGTAGATAGGCAGTAAGGAGCTCCCTCTAACTACTGTCTCTAGGCGTTAGCAGTTAGTTAGTGTCGCAGTGAAGGATGGTGGTCATGTGAGCCGATGTGAGCAATCACGGACCATACCGGATCAGATCACATCGATCAAATCCACCCGGAAGATCGATCCTATTTCTGGACTAGGGCATAGCCAGTAAGGTATATAGACCTGATCTTTTGCTCAAATAATAAGACAAGGAACTTGATCAACTCTTTCACACTCTGATCATCTTGTCTAGTTATCTCAGCTCCCACAGTTATGAGCCCGGCGTTATAAAGACTACACAGTAGATTCTCCCTGCGTACTTTGTATAGCTAAGAAGCTAGACACGATCGATCACAAATATTATCTACTTCTCTTAACACCTAAATAATGGAAAGCGACTCCCAACTCTCAACCGGTCAAATACTCCTCAAGACCAGATCAGATTGGCCCTACTGGTTTGCTCAGCTTGAACTTCATGCAAGAGACAAGGCAGTATGGGATCAGATCAATCCAGAAGGCGAAACGGTTGCAGCAATCGACGAACAAGAACCAGAATATCCAACTCTTCCTCCAAAGCCAGTCCCCAGGAGCATCTCAGAGACCAGTGACCAAGATGAGCGGAGCGCTGCTACCGATAAAGAGCAGCACACCCTCAGAATGGAGGCATACGAGCTGGCGATCAAGGATCACCCTGAAGAGGTACAGAAATATAAGATTGCAACCTCAAAATGGGTAAGGATGGCCGCAAAACTCAGCAATATCCGAGACTGGATCAATAAAACTGTATCAGCTGATCTTATGGCCCCGGTATCAATTAAGATGCTTAACGCCCGAGAATCGACCCCACAAGCGCTGATCCGAATTTTAAAGAACGATCTGGCACCAACTGACAGCAACACTATGCATCTGGTCAGGCAGCAATATCGTGCTCACCTTGAAAAGGGCCGATCAGGTCGGATCTCGCCGGATAAGTGGTTTAATGAGTGGCAAATACTCTATGGAAAAGCTCAGGCGTTTGGGATCACTGAGATTGAGGGTCAACTTGCTCTCACCGATTTTCTTGACGCGATTGCTCCTAGGATTGCTCCAGAATGGTCCCGCTTAATGAGGCAACAAATCATCATGGATGCAGCCTTTGGACGACAATCAATGGATATGAGCGATCTATCCAAAGTCTTTACCCTTATGCTCCAGGAACAAGCAGCTACCTCAATCAAAGGAAAAGGAATCTCTGCCTTTGCAACCCTAGGAGGAAGGTCAGATCAAGATAAGAACAGCTTAGGATCAAACCGGAAGAATTGCCCATGCAAACCGAGAGGATCACACACCTGGGAACCAATTAACTGCCGAAGACTACAAGCTGCTATCACAGGATCAACCCCATCTGGAGCACCTAAGATATCTCTGTCAAGTCTTGATAAATCAAAGATCAAGGAGAGGCTAGATACTGCAGAATGGACCAAGCTTAGAGAACAGATCAAGGATGCTGGATGGAAGACCGGATCTACTACGGACAAATCTTCCTTAGACAAATCTTCTTCGGCCAAATATCCCGGATCAATTTCAGCGGCCGTGATTGATCCATCACATTTCCAATCAGACGAGGGTGGAGTCTACTCTACTATTGACTCAAAACACCCTCTATCTTTGAGCACGATCCTAGATGGTGGAGGAGCTGTCCACTTAGTCAATGATCGATCCTTCCTAATACCTGGTTCATTCAAGCAATCCTCTCCTAATGAGACGATTGATGCAGGAACTCAATCACTCCCAGTTTCAGGAACAGGCAATCGAGTGCTGAAAAAGATCCTAAACGGGAACAATGGACCAAAGACTGAGGATCTTATGCTCAAGAACGTTAAGGTTGTTGAGGGATTCCATGTGAACATTGTATCTGAAGCTCGTCTCAAACAGGCAGGTATCTGGTACCTTGGATTGGACAACACACTCAGGCATGGAACGATCAAAGAAAACGTGATCATGGCGAAACTTCACACTGCTCATAATCTGGCCTTTATCGAATACAAGATTGCCTCTTATTCTATTCCCAATGTGTACACAACGATACGATCATCAAAACCTACAGTAAGATCGGATAGTGAGGACCTATGGCATAGAAGATCAGGACATCTCGGGCAGAGAGCACTCCAATCACTGGTACAGGCTGCTCGGAACGTTCAGATAAATGGAACAAAAAGGATAGACTGCCAAGATTGCGCAATGACCCACTCAACACAAGTTATATCCAGAAGACCAAGGGAACGATCACCAAGACCTTTCTACAGAGTATCTTGGGATCTGTTCGACATGCCAACAGGTCGGATCAACGAAGAATGGGCTTTGATTATTAAAGAAGATCACTCAGGAAAGTTCTTCAATCACAACGTGCAGTCAAAATCCTTAGACGATATTATGAGGATCATAGAACCGTTTGAAGAATGGGTTAAGAGAAAGTATCAACTAAATATCGTTGAAATCCACCAGGATAACGATACAGCCACTAAGCCATGGAGAGGTCGATCACGCTATGAGGTTTGGGCAGAAGAAAAGGGGATCAAGATCATTGCTCCACCTTCTTATACTCATGAACCAAATGGATCAGCGGAAAGAGCAGGAAAGGAGCTGATTACAAAATCAATCAAGATGAGAATAGGCGCTAACCTCCCACCTAAGCTATGGCCTGAGATTATGGATGCTGCAGCACACCTACATGGGATCAGTCCTACTGCAATCCATTATTTTAGGTCACCTAACGAAGTTCTAGACAACTGGTTTAGGCAGTACTTTAGATGGTACGAGCCTGCTCAGATTAGACACCGATTAGCCGATCTACGACCAGACTGGAGTGGTATATACGCCTATGGCTGCCGAGCATACCCCCTAGAACGGGATCGAGCAGCAGGGCGAGATCGACGTGGATATAAGGTCAATCCACGAGGTCATATTGGGTACCTAGTTGGCTATATAGCCTCTAATATCTACAAGATATGGGTCCCAGCAATCGATCAAGTGATCGTTACCAGGAACGTTACGTTTAACGAATCCCTGTTCTATGAAGGAAAGAAGAACGACGAAATGCCTAAAGATCAGGCAATTGAGCTCACAGATATGCTTCATGAAGGGGAACTGGATGATCCAGGTCAGGATATTAATGTCCCAGACCTTGGAGATCGAACGCTATCCAACACAATCAGATCGACCACTGAGCAACAACTTGGGGGTGAAGTGACTCCATCAAACGATTCAAGAACTGGCCTGGTTCAGGATCAGGAGATAAGAGACACGGAGACTGAGCGGGGTATTCACAAGGCCAGTGATCACCCGGAAATCCGCTCAGATCGACCTGAAAACATTGGACTAGCAACCCCAGAACAAACTCCTGAACCGACTGATCTAGGGACAGGAGTTCTGGGCACACACGATCAGAACGATCGTATGGGGATGGACAGTCGACAGGACGTGAACACACCTGTGAGAGCCGACCCGTCGCATCCCAGTGATCGGATAGGATCACAGGAGTTGAGGCAGGAGCGCCCAACTAATCCCAATACAAGATCTGCTAGCACTGCTTCTGTTGCTCCAGACATGGTAAGGGATACTTTAACACAAAGAACAAGTCGAAGAATCAGAGGTACAGCGCCTGAGATAGATCGACCAACAAACATATATCTACCACTCCGCAGAAAGAAAGATCACGACGATCAACTGGGGGTGAGAGTCAAGGAGCGTCAATACATTGATCGCGGATCCACAAAAGACTGATCTAATAGACGACTTCAAACACACATATCTCCTAGGAACAAACTGGTCCTGGGACGAGCAATCTAGCTATAAAACGCTAAACTCAGTAGTTATGGCAGCTACTCTAAAAAGCCAACCTGATCATCCACGCTTCCATCGAGATGATCTCCCACCTCCACCAGGCACATGGAAACAACTCCTAAATCATCCAATGAAGGTCTTGTTCATGGACGCCTCAAGCAAGGAGATTGATCAGATGATCAAGAAAGGCACCTGGTCAGAAATCCGTGTATCTGAGATTGAAACCAAAGATCGACCGTTACCACTAAAGTGGGTGTGGACCTACAAGTTTGATCAAGATGGCTACTTTATCAAGTGCAAGGCTCGGATCGTTGTTAGAGGAGATTTGCAAGAAACAAACTCTCTTCAATCTACCTATGCAGCAACGCTAGCAGCAAAGTCGTTCAGAGCTATGATGGCGATCGCAGCTCAATTTGATCTGGAAGTTATACAATACGATGTTGTAGGAGCGTTCCTTAACGCGTTGATCACGGCAGCCAATCCAGTACTATGCCAGATGCCAGAAGGATTCAGAAAGAATGGATACTGCGTTAGGCTCAACCGAGCACTATATGGATTAAGAGAGTCTCCACTTCTCTGGTATGAAGAGTTCTCTAATACTCTTCGATCAATTGGTCTACGATCAAGCAAGGAAGAGCCCTGTCTCTTCTACGATGAGAATAAAAGATCATTATACTCTTCTACGTGGACGATATACTCCTAATCTATTCTAAGGTCAATGAACAAGAAGCAAAACGCCTCTGGAGCAGAATTATGGAGAAATACGAGATCCAGGACCAGGGACCTGTTGAATGGTTCCTGGGGATCAGAGTAATCCGTGACAGAAAGCTCAGAACAATCACACTTCTACACGATACTTACATCGACAAGATCACAAAGAAGTTTGACCTAAACACAGGATCTTATCCACCAACGCCGTTACCATCAGAGGATCTAATCAAGAATACTGGAGAGGCAGAAAAGAAAGAGATCAAAACATATCAAGAGAAAGTAGGATCAGTGCTCTATACAGCAATTATGCTCCGACCAGACATTGCGTTTGCAGTATCTAAATTATCACACTTTCTCACTAATCCAAGTGATCAGCACCAGAAAGCTGTGGATAGGGTGATCATGTACCTCTACCGAACAAGATTGGAAGGCATTAAATACGGCAACTACAACGGAGCAGAACTAACAATCTGTGGAGACGCCTCCTTTGCAGATGATCCAGAAACTCGACGATCATCTCATGGGTACCTGGTCATGCTTTTTGGAGGACCAATCCTGTGGAAAGCTACACGACAAAGCACTGTGACCACGTCTACAACTGAAGCAGAGCTTCTAGCTCTTGAACATGTTACAAAAGAGACAATTGCGATCAGACGATTCTTTAACGAGCTTGATCTTGAGATAAGCGATACGTGGAATATATGGTGTGATAACCTCCAAACAATCAGGTTGGTAGTAGGAGCAAATGAGCGGATCACCACTCGCCTCCGACATGTGGATATCCAAAACATGTGGCTTAGGCAAGAGTACACCAAGGGATCAATCCAGATTAGCTATCTGGAAACCAATAGCATGCCTGCGGATGGATTAACCAAATCACTCACTTATCAGCAGTTCGATAAGTTCAAGCAACTGATCAATCTACATAAGTCAGAGGAGGTAGAAAACATGCAGGATATCATTAAGGAAGTTGGGGTCAATGGAGTGGATTGATCTAAAAACTACAGTATCCTACACACCAACCCACCAGGCAGAATCCACTTCCAGACAAGACTGATCAATCTCCGTGATTGATCGAGCCAAAGGGTGTCAAGAGACAAGACGATCAGCGCATGCTTGATCAATCAAAGATCTCCGAGATCAACATCTCGATGTTTTGGAGATCGCCGCGAACGGATCGGATAGCGGAGACAATGTCAGCGCGGATTGCGGGAACAGATCGACGAACAGGGACCTCAGGAACAGACTGATGATGAACATGACGAAGGTCATGAGGGCGAGCAGCTGGGTGGAAGGGGCGATTCTCAAGACGAGGATCACCGGGGAAGGCAGGACCCTGAGAATAACCACCCTGATCCTGGACCCCTTGATCATGAGGAGGACCACCCTGACCCTGCTCCTGACGTCCTTGAGCGATAACCTGACCCTGGGAGTATGGAGGATCCTGGACCTTGATCTGATCAAGTATCCTCCTCAGAGGCTTGCGGGCCGATCCAGGAGCTGGCGGAGCTGGAGTGGCCTGGCGGGGAGCAAGAGCGGCGGCATCAGCGATCTGATCCATGGCATAACCACCACCACTCATGGCGTATTGATCATCCTCGATGTGATCGAAGTTATCGGCGTTAGGATCGCTCACCACATCCTCGTCTGAAACCTGAGTCTCGAGTTGACCCTCCATGTCAATGACAGCCTTGAACAAGGCGTCGAATAGAGGTTTGGAGATTGCCTGGAAACATTAGGCATGATCATCAGGATCGAGATCGACTACTCACTGAGGAAACTTTCTGCTGAACAGCAAAGATCGCAGCCTTGGCAGGCTCACGAAGAGTGTGGAAGCTGATCAAAACATTAGAAGATCATGACGAAATCGGGATCGGATTACTCACATAGGACTGCACTGATGAGTGGTACAATTGACACAGCGATCACTGCCTCGGCCGCGGGCGTTGGGATTGCGGATACGGTTGTAGCAGACACCTGTTCCCTTGCCATCCAAAAAGCGCTTGAGACAGCGAGAGCAAGGATACTCGCGGGGAGCACCAAACTGAGGATCATCATCCTCATCCTCGTATTGATCCTCGACTGTGGGCTGACGAGGGGTCTGTGTCTGCTTACGAAACTCCTTGAAGAGAGCCTGCGGATTGATCGGCTCATCCTCATCATCCTTATCATCGGAGACCACGACAGGTTGAGTATCGGAAGATCGAGTGGATCGGCGTTTGGGAACGATTGGAGGCTTGGACTTGATCTTCTTGGTGGGAGTGCCCTCGAGCACGCTCAGAGCGCTCGTGCGACGCTTGGGAGTGCTCTTGGAGCTCTTGGGAGGCATCTTGATCTTGAGGACACCGAAGGTGTAGCGATCAAGGTTCTGATATTGGAGTAAGCATTGGACTGGGAAATAAGGATCAGATCACTCACGTCGATGAGAATGGTGTTTGGTGATCGGTTGGTGGACAAGGAACGAGGTGAGAAAGATCGTGAGGGTGAGGGAGCAGTCATGGTTTGTTTTTTGTTGTTGTTGTGAGCGCGTTTGCGTGCGGAGCGGATCAGGCAACAATTGCTGGACCCTGATTACAAAGGCGCAGCGCGCGCAGCGATCGGAAAATTTTCACAAAAAGATCACACAAGGTGCGATAACGAACCTGCTGGAGCAGGAACACTGATCAAAATACCAGTGTCCCTGGGGGTGTGTCGCAGTGAAGGATGGTGGTCATGTGAGCCGATGTGAGCAATCACGGACCATACCGGATCAGATCACATCGATCAAATCCACCCGGAAGATCGATCCTATTTCTGGACTAGGGCATAGCCAGTAAGGTATATAGACCTGATCTTTTGCTCAAATAATAAGACAAGGAACTTGATCAACTCTTTCACACTCTGATCATCTTGTCTAGTTATCTCAGCTCCCACAGTTAGTTTCTACTTATAAGTTTCTCCTTTTTATTTACAAGGGCAGGAGTACCTACTTAAGCTCTTAGAGTTAGTAGCAGGAGCTTAAGTAGTATCTGTTTAGCTTCTAAATGTTGCAAATACTCCTAGGTTATCTTTCCCTACTCTTATAGTGTGCTTATACATTAAACCACTAAAGACCCTACTTACTTTGTCTAAATTAAGTAAATTAAGCCCTAGGATACTATCCTAGATAATCCTTTAGTTTATAGTACAAGCCTAATCTAGGGCAATCCTATAACTTAAGGCATCTAAGAAATCCTGCACAGCAAGCGCCCTATTAACCTCTAGAAGCTTGTATAACTTAGCTCTTCTATAGAGGTATAACTACCTGTTGTACTAGTCTTGTAGAGCAGCTCTTAACTGTTTAGCTGCTCTAAGATACTGTTAGTATTCTACCCTAACCTAGTTCTAGGTGCTAACATCTGTTAGAGCGAGCTCCTCTTTTAGTGCTTGCATAAGCAATTACAGCGTTATAGTGTTATTAGTAACAAGCTTCACTATTACTAGTAAGAGGATTAATAGTAATACTGTTGTGTTAACCTAGTTCTAGATCTTCTAAAGGCGCTCTGCCTTAGCAGCCTACTCGCTCGCTCTAATCTTGTATCTAAGGAGCTCTTTGTTATAGTTCTTAACGCTTGTTTAGCCTAGAGGCTTGTTAGGTTAGGTGCTCTAGCTTTAAGTAGATTAAGCTAGTAGTTAAGTAGGGAGCAAGCTTATAATAGGTAGTTTAGGCGCTCCTTTATGCATGCCTAGGGCGTCTTTAGTGTCTAGATCTACTATATCCTATATGTTACAAAGCTTAGCGTGCTACGTAAGTTAGATATACTAATTAGGCTAATTAGATCTTGTTTTAAGCTAATAGGGTCCTGTAGGGACACCTAAGAGAGCTTGCTTATTGTAGTTAATAAGCTCGCCTATAGTAGCGTTTAGTAGGGATAGAAAGATAATTAGGTAATTAGAGCAGTTAAGCTAAGTCTAATAAGCTTGTTTACTGAGTGCGCAGGGAGATCTACTGTGCTTAGGAAGCTAGGCTTATAACTGTAATAGAGCTTGCAGGACTATACTTAAGTAATTAATTAATTTAATTAGTGTCTATTTTTCTATATAGAACGTGTTACTTAAATATAAATAAAATGTGTAGGTTACGTGATCTTGCTTAACGAGCGTTTGGCCAGTATTAGGGCCGCTTAGAACCAGCGTTGCTAGGGTAGAGCAGCTTAACTAAATTGGCACGCTCTGTTAGAAAACAAGCTGTGTATATAACTCTACGCGCTTAGTTGCGCGACAAATTACTATTAACAATTTATCTACATGTTCTCTAAATTAGCCTTACTATTAACTAAAATAACTTATAAAACCCTAGGGTCTGCTAGGGGGTCTGGCAATAAGAAGAGAGGAAAGCTAGAAAATAGACATTAGCGAAAAAGGCAGATCTGCTTTCTAGAAGCTTAAAGACGCTTTTACCTAAGTTCCTATACTCTCCTACTTTAATCCTTATTAGAAAATAAGAGTAGAGGTAGACGCGTTAGGAGGCGCGATCTTAGGCATATTAAGTTAAAATGTGCTAGAAGAAGACAGAATAGGTTAATAGAGGCTAATTAGTTTCTTTTCTTGTAAATTAATCTAAGTAGAATACAATTATAATACCTATAACAAGGAACTGCTAGCTATTATTAAGAGTCTAGAACACTAGCGCTACTACCTTAAAGGTATACACTTTAAGATCCTTATAGACTACAAGAACCTAAAATAGTTTATAGAAAATAAGACCCTTAACTATTGCTAGGTTTAGTCCTATCTAGCCTTAACTTAGTTTAACTTTATCCTTACCTACTAACTAGGGACTACTAATCCTGCAGATAGACCCTTAAGGCGACTAGACTATAAGGTAGAAATAGAGAAACCTTTACTAAAGTACAATAAAGCTTTTATACAACCCCTTTAAGATTTGTTCTCCTCTAAAGGAAAGAATAACTTCCTAGTGTTAGCTGTTACAACACAGGCATCTCTAAGGTCTAAAAACAATTAGAAATTATTAAAGCCCTCTAAAAATTCTAAGTAAAGGAAAGTACTACAACTAGGGATCTGCTTAACTATAAGGAAGAGTCTATAGTAGAACTAGCCTTAGATGCAACCTCTAATAGATACAATACTAAAACAGACTATAATAACCTAAAATAATTAGTTACAGTCTATAAGGTGTTAAGGCACTTAACTACTCTAGAAGAGAAGTCTAAGGCTCTCTAAGAATGCTATAACAACCTACTTAGAGGACATCTTAGGGGTAAGAAGATAATAGAAAAGCTTTAATAACACTATAAGTAGAAGGGAATAAGGAAGGATGTAAGAGACTATTGCAAAAGCTACCTAGTATACAAGAAGGCAACTCTAGCGCGTTACAAGCTATATAGTCTCCTAGCACCCTTATCTCTACTAAACGCAGCCTAAGAGGAAGTTACTATAGATTTTATTACAGAATTACCTCTAAGCTGCCTAAGCAACTAGGTATATAACGCTATCTTAGTTGTAGTATATAGACTTACTAAAATAGCTTACTACATCCTAGCTAGAGCTAATTAGGACAGTACAGACCTAGCCTAATCCTAGATAAGAGAAGTTATACGCCTACACAGTGTCCTAAAGAAGATAATCTCTAATAGAGGCCTACTTATAGTAGCTAAACACTAGGATACTTTCTAACACTACCTAAACTTAAGAAGGGTATTAACTTCTGCTTATTATCTACAGATGGATAGGTAGACTAAAAGACAGAACTAGACACTTAAACAGTACCTACAGTGCTACTATTGCCTAGAATAAGACAATTAGAGTTTATAGATATTAGTTGCAGAATTTGCGTACAACAATAGTATACATATAACTACAGGCACTACTCTGTTTAGAGTATACTATAGCATAGATCCTATTAGTCTTAACTAGCCTAGTATAGCTTATAGTAATAGAGAATTGCCTCTAGGGGAACAAGTAGCTAGCAAAGTTATTGCTCTGCAACAAGAGTGTAAGAGGAAAATTATTGCTGCAAATAAATACTAGAAATTATATATAGACAAGAAACGCTTAGCATATACGTTTAAAGTAGGTAATTAAGTAATAGTGTTAAATTAGCATATTAGGTTAACAAGACCTAAGAAGAAGCTTAACTAGAAATACCTAGGTCTAGGTTACATAGTAGACTAGTATAGTCTAACAGCATTTAAAGTTAACCTTCTAGGGTTATAGAGCGTACATCTAGTCTTCTATGCGTTGCTGCTAGAGCTGTATAATCTAAAAGGTCTTATTCTACACCTAGAGGTCCTAATTGTAGACACACTGCGTAAGCATAGTAATAATGTCTATAAAGTAGACACTATACTAGATAGACGTAAGAGAGAATATAACTAGTAGGAATATCTAGTTAAATAGACTAGCTATAGAGACAAAGAG
Organism: Ascochyta koolunga; assembly: GCA_026119515.1. Lineage (NCBI taxonomy): Eukaryota > Fungi > Ascomycota > Dothideomycetes > Pleosporales > Didymellaceae > Ascochyta > Ascochyta koolunga. The sequence continues at coordinate 765,725 of JANLCG010000002.1, read as the reverse complement.
AACTCCTAAGAGCCTAGTTAAAACATCTCTAGTAACGTCCTTTAACAATTTTAGAAATCTAAAGGTATATAGCCTAAGAGAAATGCAAAGGAAAAGCCTTGTAGGAGTTAAAGGCAACCCTAAAAAAAGAAGAAGGGGGATAAGCAAAGGCAATAAGAGGATCCTAAGGAGACAACGTACCTTTACTAGTTTTCCTACAGGGTTTTTAGAGTGTTTAACAGCGTTATACTCTAGGATTACCTTAGCCTAACTTACAAGCATCTCTTAGGATCTATAATTATCTATTATAGACTATAAGAACCTAGTCTAAATTATAACAGTTTAATCTATAAGGGTACAAAGCTTCTAACATTATAAGAAGAAAACATAGGATATTAAAGCAAGTACTCTATAGAATTTAAGCTAAAGGCTTAGGTATATCTAGGATTTCTAGAGAAATCTAACTATAGAAATTGTTTATAGTTATATTATTATACTAGCTATAATAGTCTATTAAGACCTATTATAACGCGCTCTTACTACTCTTAAACCTTATTATACTTATCTAGCCTCTTCTATAGAGTCTTAATCTTCTTAGATAAAGAGCTCTTCTTAGCGCTAGTAGTAAAGCTCTTCTCCCTTATAAGCGTGGCCATCTCTGCAACTAAAGCATTACCTAGTTTTCTGCGCTTAGAACTAGGGTTTAGAGCATAATTGCAAACCTTAGCCTATAATAAGTTAGAATAGTCTATCTAGAGACAAGATAAGTATATATACCTGCTTGTGTAGTAAATTAGTCTCCTTAGCAACCCTATTAGTAACAGCAGCCTTAAGGGTGCGCTTACTAGCTTTAGCACGTACTAACACAGCCTTCTTGCTACGCTAACGCTAGTCTAGGCAGAACTTAGAGTAAGGGTCCTTATTATTAGCTATAGCACTAGTGTGCAGGTAGAGGTAAGCAGCGTAAGGGATATAAGTGCTACTAGAGGTGTAAGAATAACCTATAATAGACTAAAACTACTTAAAGAGGACAACTTACTAACTATAGGCCTAGAAGATAGGCTAATAGAGAGATATAAGCTTAAACTTAGACGCTTTCTTTTCTATTTTAGTTAATAGGCGCTACAGGAGCTTATTATTAACTATGCCCTAGTCTAGGTCCTAGACGCTAAACTCTAAGGCCTAGAGAATGTTGCAAATCTTAGCTAAGTTACTGTTGTGCTTTAAATAGAGCTGCTAGAGTTAGTTATAACCTATAAGGGGTTATAATTAGGCTAAAGGAGGGGAATATATATAGAAATACACTCCTAGTTAGAAGAGAAGCATTAGAAGCAGCGTATAACCTGCTCTAACTTACCTAAGTCTATCTACAACAGCTATGCCTTATACAAGTTAATATTAGTAGAGGTAATTTAGACATAGACACAACTAGTCCTTCTATAATGCTTATGCTAGCCTATAGTAAAGCTACAGACGCATTAAACACAGACCTAGTATAACTACACGCTATTATGCGCTATATTGTTACCTACAGCATTTAGATCTATAATCTTAAGTAGTCTAGATGTGTAGGGGGCAGTAGGGTGCAGTGCAGCAGGCTAGTAGGCTAGGGGATATGCTGTTAAAATTGTTAGAGCCTAGAGAATCTAGTTAGCTGCCTATAGAGTTATAACAACCTATAATAACCTATTAAGGGTTATCCTAGACTAGCAAAGGGGAACCTATCCTAGCTAGAGAAAAGCACTAACTTACTAAAAATTAGAGTAGAGTGTAGAAGTAATAGACTAAAATAGGGGATAATGTTAGGTATATCTAGGCACTGTACTAGCAGCGCGTTACCCTACTTATTTTCTAGGCAGCAGCGCAACTCCTAGGTAAAGGTAAAGGTAAAAGGGAAGGTAAAGGTAGAGCTGCCTAAACCTACGCATAAGCTTAAGGGAATACCTCTAAATACTAAAGCACTACTCTCCTGTAACTTTGTTACTATCTAGTCTATAACAGACTATAGTTACCTACTCTACTAGAAAAGCCTATAATATCTATAGCTTAGGGCGAGCTACCTTAGAAGGGAGATATTGTTAGGACTAATAAGTTCTAGTAGTTCCCTACAAGGCTAGCATAGCCTAATTAAGGAATAGGGGTAGCGTAACTATATAACGCAAGTAAATCGCTCTACTTCTTTAGTAGTGATTTGTCTATCCTTAACCTGCAATACTATCCTCTACCTTCTAATGCTTAATAGCGTGCCACCCCTATTAAAAGAGAACCTAACACTTACTGTTACAACTAGCGTGCAGACAAGATCCCCTACAAATAAGCAAATCCTAGACCTGTTTGCGCAGGAACAGGGCTGCAGGAGCCGCTAGCGATCCTCTTGCGGACGTCACTAGTTAGGGACTCACTAATCTAGCCTATAAGGTAGACAACGTCCAACTACTTACACCTCTAGCAGCCTCAGCCCCTAGACTAAGGCACCTGATTACCTAGGAGATTGCAGAGAGCAAACAGCAGGTACACCTAGGGCAACCCTTAGCCTAGTGCTAGGCGCCGCGCGTGCTATGTAGGGAGCAAATAATGCCCCTTATACATTATATACTTAGTGTACTATAGTCACGCTCCCTACAGCCTTAGCTACATAGGTTTTAGAGCTAATAACTACTAAGGCGTTATTTACAGTAATATGTAGCAGAAGCAACAGCTTACTGTCTAGCTACTAATAAAGGCAAGAGGGAAGACTTAGCCTTAACTAGTCTCTTACAAACAAAGACTTGTCTACCTAGTAGTGTATTAACGCTGCCCTAGTAGCTTACTAAGTAAACGTTGTAAGGATAGGATAGCTAGCGTCTAAACTAATTGCTTAATAGCTCCCTATCCCCTACAGACGCTAACTAATAAACCCCTACTAGCACTGTATTTCTCCTGCTAAGTTTTTCCCTCTATAAGAGGTTTTTCTAGAGCTTAATAACGTTGTTAGGAAATCTCTCTACAGTTTAGGACAAACCTTTAAAGAGGGGGCTATTATTATAAGTGCTCTCCCCTAACAGGAGATACCTTAGCTAGGCCCTAGGCCAAGCCTAGAGACCTACTAGCCACACACGTATATAATATCTACGCGCCTTAAGACTTATCCCTTAAGGATTTGTCTTATCTCATCTCTTAAATATCATCTATTATTCGTCCTATCTCGCTCTGCTCAATTGCCTGCCTACAGTGCCCTTACAAATAAGTACTAGGTTAAAGGTAGGTGGTTCTGCCTCTACTAACGCTGGACGACTTCCACACAGCCTAGAACTAGTTTTCCTTAGACGCTCTAGCAAGCTTTGCCCTGTAGACAATTCTATTAGACTAGAAGTTAGTAGGACTTTAGTTAAGGTTGTTTATTAGCCTAGAAGTGATAAGGAGTTTATAGTGCTAGCGCTAGCGCGTTAGCGCAGCGCTAGCAGGGTCTCAAAGCTGACAGAGCGTTCTGAAGAATGAGATAACTTGCCTGCAGCTTCACGGCATGCTGACGAAGCACAAGCATGCACGCCGGAGTGGCGACTTTGCCTCGCTTCTGGGCTGTGTACCTTTAGGTGGGTTTCTTGGGCGCGAGTGTCTTTTAGGCAGGCGCACAAGGCGACCTCGGTTGGCAACGGGTGGTCTTGTCGATGTCTGTCGGTCTGTTGTCAACGGCGTCCCGTCCCCGCAAAACAATCTCTTGGCACTCGTGAGTGCTGTCCGCCGCCAAAGACGATGTTGTCTCATTTCGTCTCCTCAACTTTGGTCCATCGAAATCATCAACTGTTTCATCCCAGTCGTCTAGTTCCGCGCGCCTGGGACCTTGAACGGCTCGCATGACGAGCTATCGAAGAAGTCTTGGTCCTGCAGCGAGTGCTTGCTCCGCGCCTGTTCCTGGGGTGCTCAATTTGTGCGGTCTTGGCTTGCACCTTCACGACTCGTTTTGACTTCCTCCGAACAGCACCATCCTCCGAAGCGATGTTGGCCAAGAACGCCGAGCGATAGCGTCAAATGTCGCAAGTCGTTATCATCAGAGGATTGCTGTGGCGAGTGCACGGCATCTGGAAGCTAGATATCTCACCTGCCTGAAAGGTAAGGTTTTGTGGTGATCTCACCTTCTTCAACCGGTGTAGTACGCCAAGCACACGTGCCTGCCCAGCACCGATGTTTGACTTCCAAGCCGGTAAACAGCAGATGAACTGTTGGATGAAGATGCTGCACGAAGAGGTTGGATCCAGGCAGCGAGGCAATGCTGTATAAATACTGACATGTGTTGTCCTAAGACAATGTGCTCATTCTTGCTCAATCCAACTCCACTGCATCTGCCGCCAAGATGAAGTTCTCTCTGGCTTCCCTCGCATTGCCCGTTGCGGCTAACGCTGCGGCCTTCTCCTCCCAGGAGTATGCATCGGGTGCTGTCCACGCTCATTTGATGAAGCTCAAGACTGTAAATCACTCCAACGATTGACCAACCAACAAATGCTAACAGCCTCTAGGACCAATGGACACATGACGAGGAGTTGCGCGTTGGTTCCAATGACACCCAGCTGTGGCCGTCGTGGAAGAACTACGAAGCCGTCAAGTTCGGCAAGAAGGAGAGGGTCGATTGTAAGAATGGACTCGCTATTGTCGAGAAGGGCAATGCCAACCAGACGTTCCGTTGCAACAACATGGACCTCTACGACTTCGCCAACCACGCTGATATTGGTGGCCCCGAGGGTCGCGGATCCTCCAGTTGGGGATGGACTGCCAAGAACGGCCGTGAGTTCGGTATCATTGGCCAGTTCAGCGGTGCTGCCTTCATTGAGGTGACCAAGAAGGGCAAGATCGAGTACCTTGGACGCCTGCCTGCTCAGGACCCCATTGGTTCCCGATGGCGCGAGATTCGAGTCTTGAACGACTACGTTATCATTGGCTCTGAAGCAGTCGACCATAACGTGCAGATCTTCGACCTCAACAAGCTTCTCACGCTTGACCCGAAGAACCCCAAGGTCTTTGACACCAAGACGGACCTGACTGGCCTCTTCAGCGACACCCTCCCCATTGGTCGCACCCACAACATCGTCATTGACTGGGACAACGAGTACGCCATTGCTGTCGGCGCTCAGCCCCGCAACCAGACCTGCGCTGCCGGTCTGCAGTACATCGACCTCAAGGACCCCAGCAAGCCCTCCACCCCCGGCTGTGCCAGCCAGGACGGCTACGTCCACGACGCCCAATGCGTGACCTACAACGGCCCTGACCGCCGCTACCGCGGCCGCAACATCTGCATTGGCTATAATGAGGACACAGTGACAGTTTATGATTCGACCTCCAAGGATGGCAAGCCTGCCTCGGAAGTGCTGTCCAAGCTCTCTTACCCCGGCGCCTCGTACACCCACCAGGGTTGGTGGACCGAGCGCAACTGGCACCAGTTCATCCTGTTCAACGACGAGCTCGACGAGCAGAACAAGGTCGGTCCCGCCGCGTCTGGCCGCCCCGTCACGCACATTGCCGATCTCTCCGACCTCAAGAACCCCAAGTACACAGGCAACTTCTTCGCCACCGACAAGAAGGGCATCGACCACAACCTGTACATTGTCGACGGTCTCGCCTACCAGTCCAACTACGGCAACGGCATCTGGGTGCACGACATCCGCTCTGTCAAGAAGGACCCCACCGGCAAGGGCGTCACCACTGAGGCCTTCTTCGACATCTACCCCGAGGACGACGCGGGCGAGGGCGCCGTTTCCTTTGTCGGCACCTGGTCGCACTTCCTGTTCCCGTCTGGGTACATCCTCGTCAACACTATCGAGCGCGGCGTCTTCATTGTCAAGATCGACAAGGGCCGTGGCGGCGGCAAGGGCCCTGGCTTTGGCGGAAAGTCAAAGGGCGGCAAGAGGTCGCTTTAGAGCGTGTCGTCGAAACAGCTGTAGTGCTGAAAATCTAAGCACAATACTATGATTAATGTCGAATGAAATACATGATTGAACTGAATATTTGTTCCCATCTGCGTGCACACTTTCCTTTTCTTGCAATCTTTCTCTTGTGTTAGATGCACTGACCCAGTATCTACCCACCATTCAATTCATCTCTTACCCACCCATTCATCCCCTTCTGAGAGCCAATTCAGACCGCAAAGTCAAGCCACTGCACCTGGCCAGCCGGTCGGTTCCTAGTGCTGAGATATAGGAGGAGAGGCAGTCGCAAATGGACTAAGCGCCACGTAGTTTTTGAACTGTTGACCAGATCACGTCAACAATGGATACTCTAGAGCAGATATGACAACGCAGCCATAAGCTTGTCCCAGTAGCTGCACGAAACTGTCCTCATGCATGAGAAGAGTCGCGTTGAAGATGAGAAGGCGACGTGAAGAAACGCGTCAGTGACAGAGCTACGCTTTTGGCCAGGAACCGAGGCGCTAACTGCAAGCGTTCAATCGGACCCTGAGCCGATCTCTCCTCGATGAGATCGATGACGGCGGCTTTGTGCCATCTGACTTTCGCGTGCTGTGTGCGTTTTCCCATGATGACAATTATTATCGTGGAGCAGCAAATGTGCTGAGCGTTGTTCCTTGGAACTTCTCATCTCTTCGCCCCAATAGTCCAAGATATTGCCCACAGTCCGTGAGCTGTAAACATGTCTCGCCACAACGAGCAGACGCCGCTGCTTCAGGAGAGATGGAGTGAGGAAGGAGAGAATCGAACTGTAAGGATGTCTAATGCGCGCTATGGCTTGGACTTGGCTGACATTGAACAGCTTCTCCGGATCGAAGATTTCCCCAAAGAGAGCAATCCACGAGAATGGACTCGATGGAACAAGATGGCCAACGTAGTCGTGATCTCATGCATGTCGAGTGCGTATCTCAAGCCTTGGTATCAGAACGTAGTTAATCATATCAGTTCTAAGTCCTCTTGTGAGCTCCATGTTCACACCAGGAATCGCTCAAATAGCCAAAGATCTTAACACGACCACAACCGCTGTGATCGGCACGACGACCGGATATGTTGTCATGTTGGGTATCGGACCGCTCTTACTAGCACCTCTTTCCGAGACGTTCGGTCGCCGGAACACTTACCTTACCTGCTTCTTGATCTTCGCCCTCCTCCAGATTCCGACTGGGTTCTCCCCAAACATCGGATTCCTCATCGCTGTACGAAGTGTCGCAGGTTTCTTCGGAAGTGTTGGTGTAGCAAACGGTGGAGGCACCATCAGTGATATGTTCATTCCAAGCGAAAGAGCTAGTGTCTTCGGGTGGTACCTGTTAGGTCCCTTGTTAGGCCCAACAATAGGACCTCTGTTGGGTGGTGTCATTGTGCAAAGGCTCGGGTGGCGCTGGACATACTGGATCATGGCCGTTGTGTCTGTCGTGAATACTGCAGCAGGTTATTTCCTACTGCGGGAGACGTACGTTCCGCGAATCTTGAGCCAGAAAAAGGATGAGTTCGAGCGCATTGCGTCCAACTCTGATGGAGCCAAGTACTCGTTCGAGGGCGAAGACACACGACCGTTACGCCAGAAGGTCTTGCAGTCTTTGAAACGACCACCGAAGATCTTCGCTCAGCCAATTGTGGCGACCATGGCTGTGTACCAAGCTCTGATCTTTGGCACCACATTCAGCATTTACACCAATATGCAGAAGATCTACTCCGAGCTTTACGGCTTCGATACCGAGCACGTGGGGCTTCTGTATCTCGGACCTGGCTTGGGCTTCCTATTTGCTGTCTTCTTTCTCGTGCCTCGAATCGACACGGTATACAAGAGTCTTACAGCAAAGCACGACGAGAAGGCTAAACCAGAATTCCGTCTACCACTTGCGAACATTGGCGCAGTACTCATCCCCATATCATTATTTTGGTTTGCGTGGACAGTCGAAAAGCATGTGCATTGGTTCGCGTCAATCTCAGCAACGTTCTTCTATGGTATTGGCCAAGTCATGATTCTGAACTGCACCCAAAACTACTACATCGACAGTTTTGAGAAGTATGCGGCAAGTGCTATTGCAGCTGGTACTGTTTTCAGGAGTCTTGTTGGCGGGGTTGTACCTTTGGCAGCGCCAGGCCTGTTTGAAAAGTTGGGCTACGGCTGGGGTATCAGTGTGTTTGGATTTATCGGATTGGCATTAGCGCCTGCTCCGATACTGTTCTACATCTACGGGGAGAAGATACGCGACCGCTTCCCGGTGGATTTGTAAAACTTGAGAGAGCGACATGGATAACAGCAATGAATAAAACAAGAATTGCTTCCTGCAAGATGACTGTGGGCGAAACTTGAGATACCATTATATTCAAAATGAATGGAGGGACTTACAGGGCCCATCATTCTTTCATCCCAAACCTGATAGCGATCCCATGCTCGGGAGCTGAAGGGCAACGTGACGCGGTACCGTGCACGGGAAGTGTTGAGCTGAAGGGCGTGTATGGTGCTAAGAAGTTGGTTGAAGAATTGGAATAGGAAAAGCCGCGTTGGCAGAGTGGAAAGAGCGTTTTGTAATGTGGAGGGGGGGCGAAGCCGTTTTATAGTCAGGCGCTGGCGCTCGGGCACTTGCGCTAGTTTCCGCGCTGCGAGAGTGAAGGTGAATCCAAGCACGACCAGAATGCGTTATCATATCGAAGATTGCGGTTCTAAAAGAACGTTGCCAAAATCTGGCCTTCACCTCGCATACCCCTACAATGATACCCTCCTAGGGTTCGATCAATTTCACTTACACTCCACCGGTCTTTTCAAGTTCTTTTGTTCATGCATTTTTTATTACTTACCCATACACATATTTGCAGTCGACATGAATTCATCTCAAATTCTCAAACCAAAAGGGCATGACTCAGAAGCTACAGATCAAAACCTGGTCACTCAGCAATTCCGATTTTGGATCTCCCGATAGAGCTACGCAATATGGTCTACAATTTTGCTTTGACTACAGACACCGCTATCATACATCTTTTCGAGTGGAGTGACAAGATGCGACCGGGTGTATCTTCAATGGGTGTAATGCCAACAGACGGTTTTCATCAGACCTTCACCTCATACTACCATCACAATACTGAGTTGCTGAAGCCCTTCAATCAGCTCCAGTACACATGTAAAGAGCTGTTTGATCGAGTTCGTGGACCTGAATTTCTGCAAAATGACCTACATTGCAACAGTTAGACCTTCGACTGATTCCGAAGGCAGGAACAGTTGAACCGATGCCAGAAGCTGTGGTACACCAACGTTCGCAAAGTCAATCTTTTCGGAAACTACGCTATCATTCACTGCGCAGAAGAGGACCTGTTGTACGGTATTCTCGGGTTCGGCGCGGCCCACCCCAAAGCGACTATTCGAGTTTGTGTTCCGGACTGAAGGGTGGATATGCAACTCCAAGGATTCCTTACTTTCGGCTACCGAATCCACGAGGCCGTTCGTGGAGTTTCAGCTCCCAGCTGGATCAAGGCTCACAAGGGCATGAGAAAGGACTGGCGCCGAGGCAAACATTTGAGCGCTCTTAACATAACCAACGTCCGCTTCTTCCCTTCGTCTACGTGGGATAAGGAGCGCGACCCGAAGCACTTCGTCAAGATGCTCAAAAAGAAGCACAAAGGCACTACAGAGCTCCTACAAGTGGTACCATTCTATCCAGAAGGTGGTTGAATTCATTGAACTGTGATCTACTATGGGCATTTAGGCGCTGCTAATCGGACCATAGTGGCTCGCTATATTATTAGACCGCGCGGGGGAGGGGGGGGGTTAAGCAATACATAATAAGACTTGTGATTTTGTAAACACGGTCGAATCGCATCTCATTCATTTGTCGACCAATTCCTGATTAGATGTTTCGAAGCAAAGCTTCCGCGTTGTGTCAAATATACGACGTAGTTATTTATTCTGCAAGTTCGCGTATCATCATATATGTTAATACAAAAATACTCCATACTAACATTCAACATATTCTGCTCGATTTTAGTGGGGACGTTATCTACTTTGGGTACAGACAGTCTTCAATCGTGACTCGAAAGCTTGCAACAAACAGGTTCCCATAGTTTACACTTGTGCTAAACCTTAGTTCGAATCAACCCAACCGTAGACTCAAGAAGCCTTCAGGGCCCTCAATACTCGCTAGCCCTCCACAGCTTTGGTTCAAACATTGTCTTCGATTAACCAATTCCCCTCCTTAGCTAGCATAGTCATAAATCCTCCTCTCCCTCACTCCATCCCTCCCCCTCCCGCGCTCTCAACATCGGCATTGTCCACGTACCGTTCATCGAACCTCCAGCTCCACCCGTCGCCATTGGCAACCCCGTTCCCATGCTCGCACTCGGATCGCCCTCAACAGTCTCACTGGGCAGTCCCATCTCCACGAGCGCCTGATCCCACAGAGCCATTGCTGATGCTTGTTCCGAGGCGATGGACCCTGCAATGGCGATGATTTCATCGGCGGTCATAGAGCCGGCGTTCATGGGCTCAGATTCGAAAGTCTCTTGTGGAACAGCCTCCGAGGATGTTGGGGAGGCGGAAGAGGAGGGGAGTGTGCACAGGGTGTTGGAGCAGGATGCGTAGAGAGAGTTAGTCATTGAAGCTGAACTGGAAATCGATATAGTGCCTGATAGTGGCGTAGAGAGACTCGAAGCAGATTTGGTGGGAGATACAGGCGTAGGTGCAGAAATTGGAGGTAGTTGAGTGTCCACTGGTGGGTTCGTCTGCGAGACCGATGCAGACGGAGCTGGGCTACTGGCCTGTGGGGGTGCTTGAGAACTCGCAGGTGAAGCAGCCTGAGTAGATGGAGGAGGTGGAGGAGGTGCCTGAGAAGATGGCCCTGGAGGCGCTGCTGCCGCACTTGTCTTAGGAAAATCCACGGGTTTATCCGTCTTCGGTGGATCAACAGGGGCCTCGGTCTTTGGTGGCGGTGCCTCAGTCTTTGGTGGCTCAGCTGGTTTCTCAGTCTTGGGTGGATCAGCAGGCTTTGTTGTCTTCTTCGGCCCTCCTTTCTTTGCTGCAGCTTCCACTTGGAATTCTCCATCGACACTAGCAGCCTGGGCTGGGGCGGTACTCAAAGTACTTGGATCCTCAGGATTTCCAGTGCTCCACACCCACTTATCGTAGTACATAGCCAAGGACCAGTAAAGAATGTTCTCGATGTTTCGAGACGATTCGGCGATATTATCTCCTCCTTTTTGCTTAGCAAGTCCGACAGCGCCGTCGAATCCGTATGCTAGTCCGCCGGTGCCTCCTTGAGAGTCCGGAACCTTCTTGTCAGAGAACTTTTTCATATCGGGGTGGAAGAGCTCGGTGTGCATGAACTCGTGGAACCACTTAGCACCCATCTTCTTGCCAAAAGCAGAGATGTGGAATGGCAGGGTCTTGTCTTTCTTTCCAGCTGCTGTGTATGTTGTAAAAGTATCAGGCAGTTTCGTCTTCGAGATGTCCCAGAGGTGAGGCTGGTTGTCTTTCTCGAGTTGATGCTGTTGCTTCAAGTAAGAAGTACAGAATGTAACCCTGGAGATGATCAAAACTCATAGTTCTTTTTTTTTGAGCAAATTGTGGTAGTGTCTTACCTTTCTGGTCCCTTCTCACGAGAGGCCCCTGGCAACTTCTTGTTCGTAGAGGTGACTACAGCCTTGTTACCCTGACACGGTTTTCCACCCTTGACACTAATCCATCGCTTTCGATCAGTGTCGTAGAAGTACTGGGAGCCTGGTGCTGGCGGGGCGATCGGCTTGCTGGCCGCCGCACCTTTGGGCCCTTTCTCGCTGAGCCAGTCATCGTTGCAATGGATGATCAGATCCGGATTTCTGGACTTAGTCATCCGGTTGAGTGACTCCCTTGTGACTTTGATGGCGTTGATTTGATCCGTTGCCTCTTTTTCGAAATTAGGGTTTGGTGTCCCGTCATCATTCTTTGCCTTGATGTCACTGAACAAAACACGATAAGTTGCGATGATCTTGTCGAGTTCGTTCTTGCTGACAGTGGGCTTTTTGGCACCTGGCGTTTTGCTCTGATATTTGAGAAGTTCGATGACGGTGTCGAAGCCATCTACACCAGCTTTAGCTAGCTTGGGTTGAAAGTCGATACTCTTGTCAATCAATTGCTTTGCGGTAAGCTTCCCATATTTAGTGTTGCATGATTCATCAAACTTCAAAGCTCGCTTTGACAGATCGAATGAGAAAGAATTGACGCTGGTGACCAGCAGCAGCGCAGCGTAAAGAACGTCTGTCCCGAAGAACCTCATGATGCCTGAAACGAAAAAGAATGGACGACAACTCCAGAGCTGTCTGCGACAAAATGAATGGTGAGTAAAGATGAAAAAATGCAGCGTGATGCAGTAAAATGATACAACAGAATGAGTCGATTGATATATCCTTCTGATGAAGGCAGTCTTCGGACACTCAGCATGAGTATGGTGTAAGTCCGGTACTTGCCAAGGAACTTTCACGGCAGATCAGTCATACGGAAGTGGTATAAGCTCAGACATACGCTTGTACACTTACCGGACTCCGCTGAGTGGGATAAGGATTCGGAGTTTGAGTTATGCTTCCGAAGTCCGTAGCGGACTGGTGGAAAGCGCTATCTGTGTTTTTGACAGAGTTTGCTACTGCTATTTGAGGGAAACAAACCAAAGGAAACAGACTGCAATAATAGAGGCAAAACAAGTAACATCCGTCTTTATGGTCATTCGTGTACCTGCAGCCTTAGAAACCCAAGTCCTAATCACTGTCGTCGTTTTCGTCGTTCTTATCTCCCCGTATTGGTGGCCTAACCTAGTCTGAGTGCCCTGTATACAGCTTTTTCATCTTGAAGGTCCTGGATTCGACTTTGCACCATATCAAACCCAATGTGTGCACAATATATCCAGTCCAAGTAAAGCTATGAGCCATGAATTTTTTTAACCAAGCTGCTCGCTGTTCCATCCAATACCATGCAAAAATCGCAGACACTTCATGGGAGATGGGTCTCTTCCGTCCAAACTGGATCTTCTGAATACACGATCGGTTCGGCTTTCGTATCACCGGATCAGAAAGAAGACATAGTGCTAGCTAGTGTGGGTGATATGAGTGCAAGGATAAGCTTTCCCAATTCAATTCCTGTAGGCCTACTACATTGTTGATCCATGACCCGCACAAAGTGCGGCTAAGAGTGACCGCGCGCCCTGTGTCTTTGTCGAGCGTGTGAGATTGCCACCATTGTGCAAGGTCAGAAGTCGTGCTCCACACTGTGATCATGACTGTTAATTATAGCTCGACGATAGGAAGAAGTCACATACCAGAGAGAAACTAAATCTTATCCCTGTGATTAGTCGTACGCAGAACACTGAGTTCTAGTAGCCCGTAAACTCCGTCTTGTAGCCTACCCAACTCTCGCAAATGTTCACTGGGATCTTCAACAAGGTGAGATGATGAAGCATCCAGCTCAAAGCAAATAACACACGTGGCGTACTCATTAGTAGCTGGAATTTCAACAATCGGTCGGTCCTCGGGTTCTGGCTGGAATTCGTTTGCCATAGCAAGGGTCGACATCGGCCGAAAGATGAGATTCATCGGATAGGCCGTGTCAGAGTATCGTGGTCCGTCATATGATAGCATGCTGTATTCCCAAGGCTGTTTCCTCACAAGTGCCGCAGTGCTCAGAGGCACCTCAGCATGGCCAGGATCCGGATATGCGATTGTCTTGCAGAAATCGAGTTCGACAGAATAGTGCTCCCACTCGAATCTACACTCTCAATCCTTCTCTGTGCGTTTGTTGGCTCTGAAGAGAGCAACAATCGCAACGTTAAAGTCGTTTCCCTCGTACAAACATTCGAAGACGTCCTTTCGCTGATGGGCCAAAAAGGTGTGGCAACCAACGAGTTGTTCGATCTGCTTGATTTTCAACTCGCAATTCAGATCTTGTGCCTGCTCGGCTTCGGCGCTAACGATATCGATGGTCCATTGATTCGTCTCATCGAGTTTTGTATACAAGGAGTCGCCAAAAAAGAAAACAGACGGCAGTCTCTTCATGTAATGACCCATCAATCCAAAACCGGAAGTCTGGTGATAAAATATCTTCTATCGTCTTCCTTATCCCACACTGGCGCGGAGGATCAGCGCCCTCCAAGCAGACAAGTAAGATGTGAACGACATCTAGGAACGGCATGTCGTGGAATTTGCATACTCAGGAGGTCAGACCAAAAGTGTTATGTCGATTTTCGAGCGTCCAGCTGCCCATCCCAAGCCTTAAGGGTCGAGTGAGGTTCTCAAGATTGTCGGTGACCGACACCTCGCTAGCCTTTTCGGGCATTCGGACGTGGCACAGTCGATATGGAATATCATCCTTGATGGTTGTAGAAGAAGGGTTTCCTTAAAAAAATTGGTCCTTTACCAAGGTGAGCGAGCAGAAATAGAATAACGTACACGCGAACCGTTTGTTGATATCACGCTACGCTAATCCCTGGATCCCTTCCACTCGGGAGATCGACAAGACAACTCATTCCGTCATCACGATCGATGCTCCGCACTCCTCACTGCTGCTCTCCAAACATTGCCATGCCTCGCCCACCACCCCATCGCTACCGTCCCTTGACTACCGCAACATTCACCGGCCTGCTCTCCCTCGTCCTGCCGACCATTGCCCTTGCACGCTTCTACACCATCAACCCCGCGCTCAAATCTTCTCTCCTACCAGTGGCGTATACATGCTTCATCAGTGGTGTGACGTTCCTCACTTACGGGTACGACAAGATGCAGGCACGGAATCTGGAATGGCGTGTCAGCGAATTGACGTTGCACTTTCTGGGATTCATGGGCGGCTGGCCCGGAGCGTTAGTGGGAATGCACTTCTTCCAGCATAAGACGCGGAAGATGGCTTTTCTGGTGCCGTTTTGGGGAATTGTGGTGGTGTGGCAGGGATTGCTGTGGACGGTTTTGCATGGTGATCAGAGTCAGGTTACGTGGTAGTGGTAGGTAGGTTTATGCTATGGATATGCAAAAAGACTTCCACCAACGCCACGCTCCATCAATCATTTCTCATTACACGTCAAGCCGTTACTGCATCTCACCCGTCCTCTCCGTCACCTTCTCGGCGCCCTGCTTGGGCCCCCTGGAGGGCCTTTACACGCTCAAGTGCACCAACTGAATATGTCTGCACAGATTTTCGCATAGAACCCGTACTCGTCTGCACGGTGTCCCATACGTTGTTTGCGGCTCGCACTGTGAAGGCAGGCACATTAGCGACCTGTGAACGGGCTTGTCAGGCTATCTGCGGCCTCGCCTGTTGCTTCGCCGAGCGGGTTCTGGGCTACGCCGCCAGCGAGGTTGCTGATGCCTTTCTTCAGTTGGAGAGGGTCGGTTTTGTCAGAGGTGGGAATCTTGTTGATCTGGTCTGGGGTATGTTAGTGGCAGACGTGGATGCTTGTGGGGGTTGCAATAACACACCTTTGGCGACGTAGGAGAGCTTGTTCTCGCCCATTGTCTTGAGGGCGGTGCGTTCCATCTTGCGCTTGAGCTCTGGGGGATGCCGAAGAGGAAGACAGCTAGGCTAATGATAGCAATGACGCCGGCAAGGGCAGTGAAGAATGTTGCAGCCGCCATTATGAGGGGGATGTAGTACTGAGGTGACTATGTAGACGGGGTACGAGGCAAAGAAGCTGGAGAGGTAGAAGCCCAGGATAGGGATATATGTAGTGCGGCCGTTCACCAGGTTTCTGCAGATTTACTTTGACGCATGTGATGTCATCTGCACTTTCCTCCATGCTTGACCCCTGCCTACGCGTTCCCTGCGGCCCTTGCCTCAAGGTGCCTACGTGCCCATAGTCGAGCTCCCGCTTGGCAAGCATGTGCAAATGTGGAACTCCTCGGAAGGAACAGCGCAGGGTCTTTTTCGTATACGTTTCAGGTCCTTTAAATAAGCTGTCAACGTCAAACATCAAGGGTCCGCCCGGTCAAGATGACATGTCTGCGCAAGGCTGACTTGTGGAGGACCTGTTGGTCAACAACAAAGAGATCAATGCAGCCATGGAACCACTGGCTGTCGTCGTGGCAGAATCTTCGATGGCCTGCGTGTCTGCATCATCTCGGTGCAGCACAGTCAATGTCATCTCCTAAATGTCACAGCCTTACGAATCGACATGCCCTAGGCGCGTGCGTTGAGGTCTAGCTCAGCTGCGCCTCGAATGTGCCTGCCGCCAGCCCGCGCGGAGGCCGACCAGCAAGTGTGACCCCACAGCCGCACAGGAGCTCCAGCTTCCTTCTTCAAGACCGTGCAGAGATTATTACTGACACTTGTGCGCCTCCTTTTGCGAGTTTTGTTCGAGCCTTTCTCTTTTCTACCTACCGCCATTGTTATCGACTTTTAACGACCTACCCCTCATCACCCCCACCACCAGCTGCACGCAGCCAGATAGGCGCGCCCGTCTTACTTCCAGCCCCCAGAAACACGCCGCAGTCTTGTTGCTGCGACACTTTTGCCCATTATGAGTAGTGCCCCTCTCTCATAACCTGCGTAGTCTGCAAGACCTCTACTGACGCGTCATTGTAGTGACAAACATGCTCAACAAGCTGCACGGCCAGCCCGACAGCTATGACCGCAAGTCCGTACCTCATAAGATTCCTTCGCACACGAACACGTACTGAGCAGAGCAATGACAGGTCACGCTACAAATTCGGAAAGACACTGGGCGCTGGAACCTATGGCATCGTGCGAGAGGCCGACTGCCCGGACGGCAAGGTCGCAGTCAAGATCATCTTGAAGAAGAATGTCCGCGGCAACGAGCAGATGGTCTACGACGAACTGGAAATGCTGCAGAAGATGAAGCACCCGCACATTGTCAAGTTCCATGACTGGTTCGAGTCAAGGGTATGGTTAGCCTCAATATGCAATATGACACGAAGCGGCTGACAGCTCGCAGGACAAGTACTACATTGTGACGCAATTGGCGACTGGAGGAGAACTGTTCGACCGCATCTGCGAGAAGGGCAAGTTCACTGAGAAGGACGCTGCTGAGACGATCCGTCAAGTGCTCGATGCAGTCAACTACCTCCACCAGCACAACTGCGTCCACAGAGGTAGAGCCCTCCAAAAACCCTCATGGCTATTTGTGCTTACCACTACATAGATCTTAAACCCGAGAACCTGCTCTACCTTACACGCGAACCCAACTCCTCTCTCGTCCTGGCTGACTTCGGCATCGCCAAGATGCTTGACTCAAAGCACGAGGTTCTGACTACTATGGCTGGCTCCTTTGGATACGCGGCGCCTGAGGTTATGCTGAAGAAGGGACACGGCAAGCCTGTTGACATGTGGTCTATGGGAGTCATTACCTACACATTGCTCTGCGGATACTCTCCATTCCGATCCGAGAACCTCGCAGATCTGATCGAGGAGTGCAAGAATGGCCGTGTCATCTTTCATGAACGCTACTGGAAGGAGGTGAGCAAGGACGCAAAGGACTTCATCACGCAATTGTTGCAGCCCGATCAAAACAAGAGACCAACTAGCGAGGTGAGCAGAACGAACATGATCATATATAAACAAAGACTGATAATAGTAGGATGCGCTCAAGCATGTCTGGCTCAGCGGCAAGACCGCCAGCGACCACAATTTGCTGCCCGAGATTCGCGCATACGTCGCCAAGGCCCGTCTCAAGCGCGGTATCGAACTTGTCAGGCTTGCGAACCGCATCGAGGCTCTGAAGATGCAGGAGGACGAGGAAGAGGCTGTGCCAGGCGAGGCAGACGTACCCGCCAATGCACTAGAAACTGCGGGTGAGGCGATCGCAAACCACACAACCAGCAAGGCCTTGAAGACAACAGACAGCCCAACTGGCACCGGCACTAGCACCACTGGCAAAGGGCCTGGTCGCCTGAGCAGAATCGCAAAGGGCGCCATCTTCCGCGAAGTTGTCCTTGCCAAGGTGCGCGAGATGAAGGAGCAAGAAGCACAGAAGGAATTCGAGAAGACGGCGACGGAGGCTGCATCAAGCAAGAAGAGCTGAGGGATGCGCCTGGACTTCCAATGCACCTTTCACATTCTGTTCACAAACACAAGCGAGTTTGCTGCGGGTTCTTAGCAAAGGTTCTCGGTGCTGTTCAAATACCCTGGAGACAGCGCCAGGGCCTAGCTCCTAGACACAACGTTACCATTTTGAGCAACTCCGTGCTATTTTCTCGTCTACATATTGAAGGTGTACCTTTGTTGCAGAAGATTGCTCAAAGTGACTGTTTGGTCCAGAATTTTGCACGTGACCAATCACTAGCTCCGCAACACCGCAACCGCGTCGCAGTGGTCGCGAACTGAGGCCAGATCCAGCAACGCAGTGCACCGGCACCACGGCCCTTGAATTCGTCAGTAAATCTCGAGAACGGCTCCAATAGACGACGCGACCACGAATACGCGAACATGGAGAGTGCGTCGAAGCGCAAGGCTAGCAACACTGCACTGAGCCCTGGCGAGGGCCGGCCTGCAAAGCGACAGAAAGCACCGGTACGTGCACGCCCCAATGGTGCGCAATGGTGCGCAATGGTGATGGCTGCATCATCGGCGATGTGCGGGAGAGGTGCAAGCTGTGTTTGGCGCGGTGCACTTTGACGTGGGCGCGACATTCCCGTCTGGGGTCGACCGACCTACGGGCAGCACTTTACACCACCGAGTGGCCGCCGCGCGAACATCAGACAGCGTCGCGATGCAGCCAAATACAGAGCATCTAGCATTTGCGGACATTGATAGAACCACTGCTAACCATGCCTTCCGCGCATGCAGAGCTCCGGCGGAGAGACAGCTGAGTCGACTACGGACATGGGCTTGAAGTTCCTGGATAGCTTGAAGCAGGCCAAAGACAAAACGTACGTGCACCTGAGAGCACCCTGGTAGTGAGGGAAGAGCAAGACTAACACTGCACAGTGGACGACCGATCGCAGTGCATTTCATGACGCTCCCAGACAAGGTGAGCGACCCGCACGAGCTCCGTTCCCCTGCCCTGGCACACCACGCTGACGGCGCATGCATAGAACGACCTACCAGACTATTACGAATTCACGAAGCTGCCACTTGCTCTAGATACTATCGAGGTAAGCATGTAGCCTCTTGTTGTGGGAATATGTCCATGGACACCCACTGTGCGGTCAACCTGCACAGCCAGCGCCAGTCAAACAGCCGCAACAACCCTTACAACGAACAATCCAGAGCGCCATTCTAACTTGAAGTGATAGAACAAACTCACGAACGGCGAATACACATCTCTCGCCCAAGTCGAGAGCGACTGCAAACGGCTCGTCAACAACGCAAAGGCATACAACGATAAGAAGTCCATCATTTACGAGGATGCCGAGCGACTACGCAAGACAGCATCAAACTGGATGGTCAAGCACAACCCTGCATACCGAGATGGCAGCTATGTTGCAGTTGCTACACCTATCCCAGGTGAGGAGAATGTGCCGCCTGGGAAACCAATCCCACGCATTGCGTCTACCCCCAGAGCTGCAGCCACACCCACACCCGTGCCTACAGTGGCCACCGAACGACCTCGACGGACTGCAGCACTCGCACAACCAGAGACACCCGTTCCTGCGAAGCTGAGACAGTCAGCCTCTGATGTGCCAGAGCCGAGGTCATCCACTACACGGGGGCTTCCAACCCGTCATTCCAGCATGCACAGGAGCAAATCATTCAAGATGTCATCGATCACAAAGATCCAGGGTACAGTACTCTTCGCACTGAAGTAAGTGTCATGCTAACCTGCTGCCAGTGGTGATTTGAATATTTTCCAGCCTTTCATGAACCTTCCCACTCGTGCGTTGAAAGACTACTACCAACTGATCAAAGACCCTATGTCTCTTTCAGCCATCAAGAAGAAGGTTCAAGGAGTAGTCGGTCGCGATGCACCTACTGGACATACTCTGTTCAAGAGCTGGGACGCTTTCGAAAATGCCGTGAGTCTCGTTTGGAAGAACGCACGCATCTATAACGAAGATCGAAGCCCGTTGTACAACCTTTCGCTCGAACTAGAGGTACGTACGTCGCTAGGAACACATCGACTTGGAGCTGACTTGACCAGGAAATCTTCAAAGAGAAACTCGCCGCAATGAAGGCCAAAGTCGACGA
This sequence comes from Ascochyta koolunga, assembly GCA_026119515.1. Classification (NCBI taxonomy): domain Eukaryota; kingdom Fungi; phylum Ascomycota; class Dothideomycetes; order Pleosporales; family Didymellaceae; genus Ascochyta; species Ascochyta koolunga. Next base: position 745,727 of record JANLCG010000002.1, on the reverse strand, counting down.
GCCACCACAGCCGAAGCTCAAGCTCAACATGTCCGGTGCTGCGTCAACACCAGCGCCAAAGCAGCAACTTAAGCTAAAGCTAAGACAAAGTCCAGTATCGGGATCAAACACCCCAGCTACACGCGACTCAGCCACGCCTGGTGTCATAGTAGATAACGACGCGCTTCTGCGGCAACAACGGCATGTCAACGATAGCATGGGCGGGCGACGGTCACGTCCATCAGACAATACCGCCACACCGGTAGCACCAAATCCGTTCTCTGGGACGAGAGGGTCTTCTGCTAACGTCGTCCCTATTCCCACTGCACAGACAAGAACTACTGGATCACCACCACCAGCGAATGGGGTAAAGCAGGACGTGCAGTCACCGGCACTGAGCGCAATCAGGCCCGGTAGTAATGCCCCAGATTCACGACCGAGCATCCCTGCTCAAACAACACTGCCGGCCATGGCACCACCGCAGTCAATATCACGTCCCGCAAGCGGCAGCCCACATCCCAACGGCCTCTACGGTCAGCAGAATGGCCTACCCACCCCCGGCTTCCAGCCACCAACCCACTACGTCCCACCATCTATTCCCCGTACTGACGTCTTCCGCAAAACGCCTCTTAAGAGTAAGCCATCATCCTGCTCCTAATATTTCACCCGCTGACATCTTTCAGGCATTAGCGAAGCCCTCATCCCCCGCCTGACTCTGAACACGCACCCTGCACTTAACCTCCCACACCCCTGGACCATGACCATCCCCGCAAGTAAGACCAAAACACACCACAGTGCCACCGTCGTTGTCGCACCCACACACTCCTACCTCCAAATCACACCAAAGGTTCCCATCGCTCTAACAAACCGCCTTTATCGCCTCTTTGTCATGGTAAACGGCAACAAAACATTCGAAGTGAATCGCATACCTGTGACTGCAGGCATCAACGGAGGTGTAGAAGGCGCAGGGTTCGAAGGTGGGAAGAAGAAAGGCGAGCCGGTGTTTGAGGCAAAGTTGATAGGTGGCGTCAACAGGATTGAAGTGGAGATCGTTGCCGAGAAGGTAGGGAAAGACGGGGAGACTGCGAGTGGGAAGGACGCAGTTGAGATTGAGAAGTGCACAGTTTTCTTGAATTTGGCGAGGCAGGGATACTAGGAGCACCACGTCAAGGGAACAGATATATGTGGAGCTCATATGCGAGAAAATTGTGGGTGTGTGATATCTCAAGGTGTTTTGGCGCTGAACATAGGGTACGCCACTAGCATGGACTGATATGGCAGGCTACGTTTTCTTTCTTTTTTTCCTTGAACTTCTTCTTCTCTTTGGAAATTAAGTTCCTCTAGGGTCTCGTGGTCGTGGTATGGGCATTGTAGCACTGGGCCTGCACTACACATTACTAAATTCAAGAACTGAATGTATTTCAGAGTGGAGCCGGCCTGGCATTGGGGCTTTGGATTGGAGCGTTGAATAGGGTAGTTCATCTTCTTCCTTCGTCTTTTCCTTTCCATTTCGGCATCATCATCACTCCTTACTCGCCGACGCATTACTGCTCATACCACTTTACCCCTAAGAGACAAACCCCGCACCTTCAGTGTTTCTGGTGGTGGACACAACATAGTCGGCGCTAGCCGGTTTCTCGCGCTCACACGATCGCCGGGTGCAGAGCTGACTGGTACCCGCTGTGTGGACAAGCTCACTGCATGAAAATATGCACCGCCGGAACTCCTCATCTTAGCCCGGTAATTCTTAGAGGTACGAGTATGAAATGATGATGTTATTATGACATGTCTGTGGCATTTCCGGTATTTGAAGCCTTCATCTCGTCTTTTCTGTCTTTACTCAAGCCTCGAAGCATCCGAAACAGATCTAACAAGATGGGTGAGGGTATCGAAATTACCGATGGTCGTGTGTCCAAGCAACCAGGTATCATGGTAGTAAGACCTAGTCTCCATGAGCAAACCGAGGAGAACGCTGCGATGTTCAAGAGGTGGACTATTATGCACTTTCGCGACCTGCTCAATCTCGCCCCTGCATCCTCAGACGCCAAAGGGATCTTCCAAACTATGCGCTACATCAACACCACAGGTGAACTCTTCTACACCATCCACGCTGACGAAATCCTCATCTGGAAGACCCCTGCATACTACGCTATCAGCAGGCGCTTAGATCTTGAAAACACCCGCGAAGTTAAGGAAGGCGAAAAGCCTGTTCTGGCAGATGCGAAAGAGTTCGGTAATGAGCCGATGGTATGGAACCTCGTCAACGCAGAATTCGGCATCTTTTCAGAACACCCTGTTTCAAGTTCTGGACGAGACGCGTACCAATCCGCTCCCTTCTCCCTGCTTTCCACAAAAGAGTCTCCGCCTTCTGCACCGGCTTGTCTGCTTGTCACTCTCACTTATACTTGTGCTGGGGACGAGAAGGAAGATGAGACGCAACAGCCACCCGAGAGGCTAAGAGAAATGCAATCTGAAACCCTTGCACAATTTTCTACCGAAGACTCCTCGTTCCATGGCAAAGTCCTCACGAGTTTCTACCGCCACATTCCCTCTGCGCAGCCGGATATGCATCCCATCATTGCAGAAGGGGCGCATGGGAATGGTAAGTGGCTTGTTTGTGTGATGATCGAGGAGGGCGTTAGTGAGGCGAGAAGTATGGAGCTGAAAGCTAGCTTGGAGGATAAGATGGACAAGAAGAGAAAACGAGAAAAGGAAGAGGGCGAGAAAAAGCCAGAGTGGGGCATTCAGGTCGGAGTTTGGAGAGGAGAGGTCTTCATGAGCTAAGTCTGGTCACGGACAATGGTGGTGTGAGAAATGCTGCATCAATAATGATTTTCAGCGATTCTCTAGTCTTTATGCTGGGCTGAAGTCTGAGTGTTTTATATGCCTTTGACAAGAAAAGACGTCCGGACCTCATTTCGCCATCCTTGTCCTGTCGTGCAATATCCTATTGCAGTCACAAGCATAATGTAACCTGTACTTCGGAACTCCACTTCTTAGCTTGCTGCAAGCTTGCTGTACACCACATATGTCACGCCATATAAGATAGCACGCCGCTCCCATCCTAACCTGAGTTAGAGTTTAACTTTCGAAACACTACAACTACGTTCAACTACACCTCACACCAAAAATATGGGCTACATCCAGGGGTCCACCGCAGCCAAACGTCCCGGCATTGCGATTGTACGACCCAAACTTCACGAAGATACGCAAGAGAACAGAGCCCTATTCAGACGATGGACAAAACTGCACATGCGCGACACCCTTTCTCTTCCCAAGCACAAAGACCTAGGCGGAGCATCTAGGGTACTGCGATACACTCGCACTGAAGTCGATGGCAGGGAGGAGTACCTCTACACCATCCACCTAGACGATGTTCGACTCCCTGGGACAGAGCTTTTCCAAAATGTATCACAGCGTTTGGATCTAGAGAACACGCGGGCATTGGAGGAAGGCGAGGAAGCAGTGCTACAACCTGGAGATTCGAGGCTTGGAAAGGAACCGATGGTATTCAGCATTGTGGCGCCGGTGGTTAAAGTCTTCGAGGAGTGCGCGGACCGTGAGTTGACCAACCATCTACACACGACAAATGGTGCAAAACATTGATTTCAATTGTGTAGTGGGTGTGAAAAAAGTTGAGCACGACTCATACCAGAACATTCCAGCGGATATTGCTACGCAATCGAAAGCACAGGATTGTCTGCTCGTGACACTGACTATCTCCTCAACCACACCAATCGCCACGCCCGCCCAGACTGTGCAGAAGCTCCAGGCTTCCCTAGTTTCCTTTCTCGCTATTGTATCCAACAGAATAATCTACCAGAATCTCTACCGCCATGCTCCAGACGCTCAGCCCAAAGCTATACCGAAGATGGCAGACGGCCAGCACGGCAACGGAGATTGGGTCGTCTGCGCATTCGTAGGAGGGAATGCGGACAAAAAGCTGCTGGAAGCGGGGTTGGAGGGGGTGGATGGGCAAGTGGAAGAATGGAGAAAAAGGATGAGAATCGAGGGGAGTATGGAAGGGTTGGAGGTCAAGATTGGGGTGTGGAGGGGTGATGTCTTCATGTCTTGAAAAAATGTCTAATAGGTCTGATGCACATGTTTCTTTAGCTCGAATGCGGATTCCTCGGGCCTGGTTTGCTACTTTTGTCACCTGTCGCTTCGCTCTTCTGCAACATAATGACATTTGCTGCCTGTAGCTGCTTGCTCCGTCACTGCTCCTCATGCTGATGTTGACGCCGCTACTTCTCTTGCCACGGTGGAGGAGCCGATGGCAGCGTGAACGGAAGTTCCCCAGGCTGGTGATCTTCCTGAAATCTGCCAGAATTGGCGATCTTGGACGATGCACTGTTGTTGCGATCTATACTTTTCGGACTGTTCTTGCTTTTCTGTTCTGTAGTTTCGTTTTCAGGTGTCCTAGGTGCGATATATCTGCTACAGTTTTGCTACCTTCTGAAAACTTCTTGCGGAAGAAGCTTCTAAGAAGTTCTTTGGGTTTGGTAGGACCCGTTTTCAGGCGGTTTGAAGAGTTGTCGGTGCCTAGCATTTTGTCACATGACCTATTCTAAACAGAATGTGAAAGATAAGGCTTTGCATAAAGCAAAAATGGCATGCAGCCGAGTATGTCCATTACATGACTTTGCGCATTCCTGAGGAGCATGCAGCATGACAGCTGACAATGTAGATATTTGGCACGTAAACGGCAGTAAATGAAAAGGGCCACGGCATATCATACCTGTCATAGCTTGCAAGATGCATGCATGCTTGCAGTTGGCTCAATACCCAGCCGGTCGGTAGCTGTGCAGCGGAGATACTATTCCAGGTATGCGGTTTAGCTCTACGCATTAGAAACTTTCATGTGGCACTAGCAATCTGCTTCAAGATCCCGGAATAATCAGTACCGATCTGCGGGGATGCTCGGTAATAGCTAATGTTTGAAACGTTAAGATTTTGGAGTTCTCGAATGCAAAGTCTATCATGGCAGCATTAGCTAGCGGCTATCGACTCCACATGGAAATTTCGAGTTATTGATAAGGCGTTACGATCTATGAATCATGACTTTGGGACCTAACTTGTTGGCTATGATGGCACATCTCCAGGCCCTACCTTCCGCATGGAGAAGGGAAGAGAGGCAGTTGTACGATTCAAGGATCATGGTAGCATGGATCTCTCAGCCCATCTTCATGGATCCTACAGTCGAGCACCTTTCGATGGGTGGGCTGAGGATGTGACCAAGTACGGGCAGTACAAAGACTACTGTAAGCAGCTGCCTGTTCAGTTTCTACTTCGCCACTAATATCGCTTAGACTACCCCAATCGGCAGAGCGCTCGTACATTATGGTATCACGACCATGCAGTTCATCACACTGCAGAGAACGCGTACTTTGGCCAGGCAGGCTTCTACATTCTGCATGACCCTGCTGAGGATTCATTGGGACTTCCTTCCGGCCCAAAACATGATCTGCCTCTTGCACTATCTTCCAAACAATACAACAAGGATGGAACCCTCTTCGATCCCAAAGATGAAACAAATTCACTCTTCGGAGATGTCATCCACGTCAACGGGCAGCCATGGCCCTTCCACAAGGTTGAGCCTCGCAAGTATCGTTTGTGCTTTCTTGACACTTCTATCAGCCGAGCTTTCAAACTCACATTCGAGGCTGATGGAAAGGCTATTCCTTTCCATGTCATTGGTGCCGATACTGGTCTCTTGACCAAGCCAGTTCAGACCAGCAACCTTGAGATCTCCATGGCTGAACGCTGGGAAGTCGTCTTTGACTTCAGCCAATATGCCGGAAAGAATGTCACACTCAAGAACGGTCGCGATGTTCAGCATGACGAGGACTATGCAGCTACGGATAAGGTCATGCAGTTCGTTGTTGGCAAGGACGTCTCGAGCCAAGTAGGCAACGGCAATCTTCCATCCTCTCTCTACGCAGTGTTCCCTTTCCTCCAAAGAAGGGTGGAATCGACAGAAGCTTCAAGTTTGGCAGGACCAACGGACAATGGACTGTCAACGGTTTTACTTTCGCTGATGTTAACAACCGCATCATGGCTAAGCCTCAACGCGGTGCGATCGAGGTTTGGGAGCTCGAGAACTCGAGCGGCGGCTGGTCTCACCCAGTTCACATTCATCTCGTCGACTTCCAAATCCTGTCTCGCACTGGTGGCAAGCGTCCTGTCCTCGATTACGAGAAGGAAGCACTAAAGGACGTCGTCCTCCTTGGCGAGAACGAGAAGGTCACAGTCATTGCACGCTACGCTCGCTACGATGGTGTTTACATGTTCCACTGCCACAACCTAATCCACGAGGATCACGACATGATGGCTGCCTTCAATGTGACCAGCCTTGGCGACTGGGGCTACCCTGAGACTACCAAGTTTATCGATCCAATGGAGGAGAAATATCGCAGCAAGGCTATTAGCTCCAAAGATGACCAGAAGGCATCCATCATGGAAAAAATGGCTAAGTTTGAAGCCCTGGAGGCTTACAGCAATGTTGAGAAACTCGAGAAGGCGCTCGAAGACTACCAACTCAATGGTCCTTCCAAGACTACCATGTCTATAATCACTGCGAAGTCATCAAAAACATCAGCTGCTGCGTCTCCAACACTTGGCGTATCAGCAAAAACACGGACGGCGACTTCGATAATCACACCAGCAGCAAGAGTGACGAGCAGTAGTAAGAAAGACGATGATAGCAAAACGGCGAAGACCACATCTAAGTCGAAGTAATTATCGGTAAGACAACAGGAAAAATATATACCCAGGGAGCTTTGTGCGTGTTTTAGGTTGTTTTATTTTTATTTTTATTTTTTTTCAAATCTATGAAGAAATGAATTCATCCCACCGTTTCTTCCCACAATGAGTGACTGACCACCTTCAATTCTATATCCTGTTGAGAGAGATCAAGTAATTCATGTATGCTAGAAATCAGAAGCTAAACTTCTTCTTTTCATGGAGCTACTAACTCAACAAACACTTCCACGTGGACCAACATTCTGTCGGATCAGGTACAAGACTCTCACTCTAAATTTGGGAATTTATTAATAATGCAGGGTATTTTCGCTACCACATTACGCAACCACATGGTGAAACCAGCAATCCGACCGTGCGATTCGGTCCCCTTCTATCGTTTGCTCATTTCCAATCTCTCTAGTAGCTGCGGAAAGTAACAACGCTAAGATTCTATGACACAAGGGCTGGTCTGCTAGGAGTGCCCATGAGCAGAACGTTGCCAGCAGTCTAAACCCCTGCCTGACCCGGGAATTAAGAGTTCCAGGTAAGAGAGCGACTTAGTTTTAGTGGAACCTTATTATCTCTTTGCGTGTTGGGAGGTTGGGTCGCGTGGCGGTTGGAGAGAACAAAGAAAACGGTGCCGAGACCGCTGCGCTGGGGCGGTCTCGGAGTAGGTTTATCGACAAGTACGAAGAAGAGCTACAACATTGCGAGGGTCTGAGCCCGATGGCGTAAAGCTGCAGCTCGATAGGCCATAGAAGCATACTATCTTGCGTATACTCAGAATAACATTATCCTATTTTATCAGACTCGCAGACAGCGTTATAAATAAACAAAACAAAATACATTATCGGTATAATGGTTAAGCCAGTAAAGGCATATGAGTGATGCGTGAGCCATAAATCCTTCTAATAGTGATACCAGTCTATGGCAGTTGCGCCCAACCTTCAGTTGGCGAGAGCCTTCATATGTACCTCGACTTCATGTGTGAATGGACAGATCTCAATCCGACCCAGACCCAGCATTTCCCTAGGACTGAATATTTCACGGCAATCGCTGCATGACGGCTTTGCGGCATAGAAAGATCAGCCCAAGGTAGTAAACTCCAAGGCCTGGCGAAGTAGTACATATGTGCTGATATGATTGCAATTTCTTGGTCAATGCTACAAACGCAAGAACAGATGACACTGTGGACATATTGGATTTGTAAAGTAGGCTGGCAGTCTCTGATAAACTCAGAAGACTAGGTTTGCTGTTATTGAATCTGACCCTGCGGTAGCCTCTGATGCCTCTCTGAGCAACTCGACTCTCGGCATTCGCAGCAGACTGCAATATTAGAACAGCGATTATACAGGCCTTACGCGGGGCATGCTGAAATCGATTGGCGAATGGGCGAATGATGGCAAAATACTATGCACTGTAAGGGTCATTCAAGTCGAATTTACATGTGGGCGCTGCATCGAAAGGGCAGCTGCGACACACTGGTGCACTCAAGACCTAGTAGCATACTGCGTTCAATGACAGCCCTCGGCCAGGGTCGGGTCCAAAAGTATCTAACGGAAGATATTTCGACGCGTATCTGAACATTGTGTTAGTCTTACTTGTTATAAGAGCCAAATACTAACAATGAAAGAGTTGAGAACTGCAGTCAGAGAGAAGATTGTAAACTCGTCAGTGAAAGTACCTAAGCGAATCGAGGAGTCCAACTGCAGAGCAATCTAACATCTTCAACTCAAGCCTGGTTCCTTCTCCGCCTAAGGATGACGATAACGATTTTCATCATTGCAGAGAGTACTGGATATAGGAGAGTTATGCACATACATTGGCATGTCGCAGCTATGCAGTGCCTTGTAGCTCTTGTAACATCTTTGGAGTTGCAGCCAAGCCGACTGCTTAGGGACAGACAGCTCAGTAATCCAGATCCACGGTATCATCCTTTTGAACGTCTGGTCCCTTAGCCTGGTGCCATGGGTCCCACTCGTCACTTTCCTCATCTTCATCATTCTTCTTTTTTCGAGCCTGCTCACGCTTGTGCCTTTCGTCCCTCTTCTTGGCCTTGTACTTGTCTCGATTCCTCTTGTTCTTGGCTTTTGTCCTCGGACTGCTCGTTGTCCATTGCTGGGCTTTCAGCTTATCGATACGGCCAGATACAACTTTGCCTGCTTCTGGAACCATTGTGGGGGTGGGTTGTGAGGCTGGAGAATTGACCTCAGTCGAGTCTTCTGCAACAGATTCCTCGGCCTCTCCTTCCTCAGATCCATCGCCGTTGTCCCGCTGTTGTCTCCGCTTGCGAATGATAGCTTGGATCTCGGAATGTCTGAACATAGCAATTTGCTCGTTGGTGAGGGTACGGGGCGTGCCGTCTTCATAGTAGCCCAACCCACCTTCTTCCTCCTCGCAGTACTCCTCGGTAGGCTCGTTCTCCACCCCGTGGAGGATGCGCTGAGGTGCAAGCGCATGTGGGAAGTGTTTGGCGTGAAAAACGCGTAAGTCCTCCTGCGAAATCCTTAGCGCGTTGTGCGAAACTATATGTGAGCGTACCACGTGAACGTACCACAGTGACCGTGGGAACTTGAAGCGCCATCTTGTATGTATAGAACAGAGGTTATTCGGCAGTGCCCTTAACAGGGGCCGCTGTCACCTTGCTATAAACATGGCGTGGGAGGGAGAAATGTGCACCGGTAGGCTACAAGATGCTGATCACACGCGCATTCACGTGTGCTTGGCACTCCCGCGGTGATGACGTCTACCCCTCAGCACCGTACAACTTCCAACACTATCTATATACACACCAAGATGATTGTGAAGCCTCTTGTATATCCTCTTGCCAGTGTTTGCCTCTTCCTCGCATGCGCCGCTGAGTCGCGACCCTTCGAAACCGTTCTGAAGTCGTTCAACTTGATCAGCCAGCAATCACCACTACGAGAACACATCATGCCCTCCACAGACGATGTGTCCAGCGGAGTCATCATATCAGATGTGATCGGCAAGGCACAGAACATCGCGATCTTCAGCGGTCTTACCCGTGACATTGACACAGTCTCCGGACGGCTAGACAATGCAGCACAGAACGCCACAGTGCTTGCGCCGGATAACACTGTTATGAAGAACCTAAAGAGAAAGCCTTGGGAAGATCCAGAAGACTACAATAATTTCGGTGCGCAGGCGTACGAGGGGGCAAGTGGGTCAGACCGCGCCCACAGTAACCTGGAGCGCTTCGTGAAGAAGCACATTGTGCCGAAAAGTCCATGGGAAGAGGGACAGAAGACTAAGACCCTTGCTGGCAATGAAGTCTGGTGGGAGCTCCGAGATGGCCAAAAGACGGTAAGTGAATATTCATTGCGGTGATGGAGCGCCCATATACCAAAATCTTCTGCACTACTCCGAAAAAACATGTCTTCCCTTTCTCCTCGACTATATATTATATTCTCTTCCTCTCTCTTATATCAATCCCATAAGGAGGGTGAGGTGGCCGAGTTGGTTATGGCGCCAGGTTAAGGTTCTTCTTCCTTAGCATTGCTTAGCAATAAGCTTCCTGGTCACGAAAGTGGCGCGAGTTCGAGTCTCGTCCTCATCAATATCGTCTGACATGTTCAGATATTCCAGGGTTTTCTTTTTGTTTTTGGTTATTAGTCGGTGTTGTGGGGGTGAAGGTCTGGGAGGGCGCTAATTAGCGACACCACGCTTCAGCCCTACCACGAAATGTTTGCAATCTACCGATTTCTTTTGCTTATTGCGTTTGCTCTTTCTCAATACTGACCTGCGCTGCTTTTCCAAGTGTTACAAGGTTTGCTGACGAACTATGCAGATCCAGCCCGGCAACATCCAAGTGACAAGCATTGCTGACAAGGTCGCCAACGGCGAGATCTGGGTCCTAGGGGGCTCGCTGTCATAGACTGTCGCAAAATATTTCCTCGCGGTATTCGGACCCTCAGTACTGGCGACTTCACAATGATCACAAGTGTCCCTTTCCCTGTTCTAGCAGCTCGAAGCGCAAAGCGATGCCGATCATTGCAACCTATAGATACCGTGTCCTGAATATAACCAAATTTTCATCCAGACCCCAAACCTTACACCAACAGCCTCGCTTGTCGTAACGCTAGAAATTGGTAAGCTGGTAGGCGGCAACCTTACCGAGGGTAAGCTATCTCCTCTAGGTAATCACCTCAGTTCCCCACCCCCACTTTACAAGTACATAAACAACATCATGGAAACACAACCTCAACCACCCAGATCAGTTTACTTTCGTCTTTTAGCTGAATATTAGAACATCTAAAATGAAGTTCGATTCCGGTGACCTTGCCATCTGCGAAGTATGCGGTACACAATACGATGTCCCGCTCTTCTCACCACCAAAAGAGTGTCGCATCTGTCTTGTAAGTGATGTCAAATCTAGTGTCTCACTTTGTCGTTTCTAAATACCACGATCTCTTCAATATACAACCAACTAATATTTCTAGGACCCGCGCCAATACGTGCCCGCGCACGGTCAAACATGGACATCCCTCAACGACAGCCAAGTGATCCAGAAGAACGAATTCCAAACAGACGAGCACGACAGTCGCATCCACTACATAACCACCAGACCACTGATTCCCGCCGAACTACCTCCGGGCCTGTCTGACTCAACAACAACCCGAAAGCAACTCGGCATTGGCCAGCGCTGCATCCTGCTTGAGACAGAATCCGGAAACATCCTATGGGACCTCATCGCCTTCCTCAACCCAGAAACCGTCGACTTCATCAAAAGCAAAGGAGGGCTGAAGGCGATAGTAATATCGCACCCGCACTTCTACACAACGCACCTCGAATGGGCCGCGCAGTTCTCATGTCCGGTGTATGTCGCATCCGACGACGCGGAGTGGTTGAACCGGGCAGATAAGAACGGGGTGCGAAAGTGGATTAAAGGAACGGAGGAAGTCGTTCCAGGCGTGACAGCAATCCAATGCGGCGGCCATTTCGACGGGAGCTGCATGCTGCATTGGGAGAAGAAGTTATTTATTGCTGATACCATGATGAGTATACCCGTGCGTCCTACCGACCTCCTCATCCTTCCTCTTCCTCTTCCTCTTCCTCTTCCTCTTCCATGCTACTTTGTTGCTAATACCCACGCAGTCCGGGTTCTACAACGCCGCCCAGCCCGCTCCAGACCCGCTCACCGCGGCTTTCAGCTTCATGTGGTCGTACCCTAACATGATCCCCCTGCCACCGAGCAAGATCCACGGTATTTGGAAAGCACTGAAACCGTTCGACTTCGACACGACGTATGGCGGGTTTCCGGGCCAGAATGTGACGAGGAAGCATTTGAAGAGGCAGGTGCTGGAGAGCATGAAGATATTCTTGAGAGTTGGTGGGCATGAGAGTGCGGGTGTGTGTTTGAGGAGACGGTTTGAGTGGATTTGCTTGTTTCTGAGTACGGCGGGAAGATGTGATTGTAGATGTATATATGCGCGTAGCGTGTGGATGGATGGGAAAACAGATTGACATTGCGATGTTGGTGGAAAGTGGAAATTGCATTACTCGAAATTAGCAGTAAATTCAAGCGCCTGTTCAAACGCCATGTACCATATCACATGCGAGCGGTTACCGCCTCTTCTCCTTGCCCTCTATCTGCGCCTTCGGCTTGACGTTCTGGATGCGAAGCCACTCGCCGTTGAAGGCGTTTGTCAGCCACCACGTCAGCTTGTCGTACACTATCCTGTTCGCGTTATGGAAGTAGATACTATGGTCACTGTCTGGGAAGACATGCACATCATAGTTCTCCACACCCGCCAGATCCAGCTTGTCCAGTAAGGTCAGGGTGTTTTGCATGTGCACATTGTCGTCTGCGATGCCGTGCATAAGGAGGAAGCGGACATTTTTGGAAAGCGATTGCACGTTGCTGATGCTGGTGTTGTCGTAGCCAGCTGCGTTGTGCTGCGGGGTGTGCATGTAGCGCTCTGTGTAGATCGAGTCTGTCCGTCGGTCAGTATGTGGGGATACAGAAAAAGGAACGATGGGGAGGTAAAAGAGTCGTAACTCACCATAGAATCGCCAATCCGTTACAGGCGCAACAGCCATCCCATATTTGAATGTCTCTCCCGCATCTGTCTCGAGGGTCTTGAGGGTCTGGAATCCACCGTATGACCAGCCCCAGATAGCCATCCGATCTTCATCGACATACTTCTTCTTCGCCCAGATCTTACCCGCCGCGATCTGGTCGAGCGCTTCATAGTGTCCGATATTGCCTCTCGTGATACACCTCAGTTTTCGACCAAGGAATCCTGTCCCCCGCCCGTCAACGGTGACGACTATGTAACCCAGCGAAGACGCGATGAAAGATTGAAAGTCAACGCGGAACTGGCGATCTACTTGCTGGCTGCCAGGGCCAGAGTACTGATAGAATAGCACAGGGTACTTTTTCTTCTCACTGAAGTGAGGTGGTCGACGTTCAAGTACGTTGAGTTTGAAGCCATCCACCTCAATGGTCTGGTGGTTGAGTATGGGCAGCTCGTGGGCGGCGGCGAAACGCTCCAGGCTCTTGTTCTCTTCGAGCACTTTCTCGAACTTCTCAGGGCTCGAGGGCGTGGATACTATCTTCTGCCACGGAATACCAGGGCCCTTGTAGGTGATGAGGGCATACGAGCCGCCAGACGAGAAAGATGCACCATGGTAGCCAACCCCGCTGTTCTCAATGATCTCCTGTTTACCGGTACCATCTAGTTTGACAGCGTAAGCGTGGCGTTCAATGGAGCTATGCTCGGTGGAAATGTAATAGACAAGATTGTTCTTGAGATCTATGCGCGAGGGCGCATCGACGACTTCCCATTCGCCCTGCGTGAGCAAGATGGGCTTGTCGCTGTCCAGGGGCGTGAAGTACCCGATGTGATCGTAGCCTTCGTGAATGATGGTGTCGACATAGCCGTCATATTTGCGGCCATTTGATGGATCAGCGGGGACAAAAGTTGTTGTGTGCGAGACTTCCATCCAGCCACCATCTAATTCCGCGACATTTTCAGTGCGGACCGTCTTGCCTGTTCGCTTTTCGACATCCATCAAAACTAGCTTGAGGGTGTCGCTTTCGCGGTTAGTCTCTCGAACGAGGACTTGCTTGGTCGAGCCAGCCCATACGATCTCAGTGATGAGTCGATTATCGTCGGCAAAATCGTCCTCAATTTTGATGTTAAAAACCTCACGCTTCTCGACGTCGTAAAATTGAAGCGATACAATAGGGTTAGGTGCGCCAGCCTTTGGATACTTGATGTCGCGGACTTCAGGGTAGTTCTCCTCACCGGCCTTGGGCTTCTCTCCACTGGGACGCGAGAGAAAGTATTGGACCGGGTACGTGGGAACCATTGACTCGTCTGTACGAAGAAAAGCGATGTATTTGCCATCTTCGGACCACCACGTCGCGCTGTCGCCTGAGAAGACTTCTTCTTCGTATACCCAATCCGGCACGCCATAGAAGAGCTCAGCGCCGCCATCTTGTGTGATCTGAGTAACTTTGTTCGAGTCGAGCTTGCGAATGAACATGTTGTTGTCGCGTGTAAAAGCAACGGCGTCTGATTGCGGTGACCAGGATGCAATCTGTATCCTGGCCCCAGGGTTTTCGGGGTCGACGGGCTCGCCAGTCTGTGTTGCAACGTCAAAGATCCAGTAAAGGCCTGTGGATGAATGCCTCCAGTTCTTCTGGTGATCAGATGTCACAAGCACCTTCTTAAAGTTCTTGCTCGGCACCGCATCGCTGGGGTAAACGTATGCCTCGCCGAACTTGAAACTGTTCTCCTTCATCAGGGTCGTGTGTCCTTTGCTCCCAGCCTTGTCCTTGTTCCTGATATCCTCAACGACGAGATAGTCCTTGTCTGGGACACCCTTCTCTAGCAGCAACCCATCCTCGCCATTTGGCCCTGGGATCCACGACACACTCTGTGTAGTCGGGTACCACTGCCCACTCATGACACTGTCCAACGTGACCTTCTTTCCAGAGCCTTTTGTGGAGCTTGCCAAAGGGTCGTGTGGTTGGGTGGATGCATGCTTGTAGCTTCCACTGTACAAGAACGACACCAGCGCCAGGCCCCAGCCAATAGCACATATCGTTCCTATGATCCACAGCATACGTCGCGCTTTCTTGTCCACGGGTTTGAGAGGCTCAAAGCGGCCATCTTCAATATCGAGCTGTTCATGCGCAGGTCCTGTTTCGTAGCGGTCATCGTCCCGGTACTTCTCGTTCAGCTTGGGGTGCGATGCGCCGTTCGGTGCGCCGTCGTTGATATGTTCGAGGACAAGGGACATGGTCGAGATTGAAGATGCTGAGGCTTCTGAGCCGTCTTCTGAGATTCGCGCTTCCATTTCGTGTCCTCCGAGCAGCTCCGCCTCCTCCTCCTCGTCGTTCATGATGCGCTCGCGCGGCATTGTTGCGGTGGTGCTGGGTCGTGTGTTTACGTTTATAACATGTTCATCTATATGATGGACTTATGTGTTGCTCGAGCGCAGAAATGAAATTGTCAACGACAGGCGCAGTTGCTCGTAATCTGGCTACTTTCTGGGTGCTTCCGATGCACCGGGTGCGGAGACTCGGAGGTGCCTTACCTAGTTGCCGAAACGCTACCAAGCCACCCTTTGACACATGACGGAGGTTTGCGAGACTTTGAGCAGGACAAAGGGTGCGATGGATTATTTTCTATTCATTCCCCTTTTGGGCATCTACCTGAGCACTGAGCAATGGTGAGGAGCACCCTGGGCATTTGCGCTACCACCATTTGCCGTCTGGAATACGCCTCAATAGATGCGCTCGGTTGTGTGCATGTCGAATACGAAAAATCGTCAAAACAAGTCCAATTTCGACCTCGCAAATTGTACCTCAGGTTCCAGCAGCCAATTTTTAGGAGAAATCTTCTCAGCTGGCAGAGCTGAGATTGTCGATCTAGCCCTCAAGCTACACGCTCTACTTCAGCTCTGCAACGTCGGCAATTGATTCTGTAGAGGCTGCCGCAGTCTGCTGCACCATCCTGTCTTTGGTGCTACACGCCAAGTGAGATCTCATCGTGGCAAGGCTACTGCGACAGAGGGCCAAGATAATCCTACCAGGTGTTAGCAAACTGAAACAGTGTGAGATCCAAAACAGGGGATTACATACCTCTTTCATCGTGCCTACAGCGTACATCTTATCAACCTCGGACCGAATGCCCTTGATCTTGATGCGTATATTTGTGCCCTTCTCAATAACCTGATCTGCGCCATCGGTCCACTGTGGAGGTGCTGCGTTACCCTCGAACTTAATGTCAGAGGGGATCATCTACTACGTGTTAGCAGACGACTTGGCGAGACTTGGACGGAGAATCTGTACGTTGCGTCCAACAAATGCTTGTAGAGAGCCACAGTCTACAAAGAAGCCAGACGGAAGGATCGATGTTACTATGCCATCCATCTGGTCGCAGTCAGCCACTGTACTGTCCTAGCAAATCTTTATTGGCCAAACGTACCACCTCGCCCTTGTATGGCCGCCAGACGATGGCTTTGTAGTGAACGGTGTACTCGGCAGAGCCAGACCCAGGCATCACCTGGCCATCTGAGATATCGAACGAGTCCAATATACACACGATTGTGTACTTTCCTGTGCTTGAGCCTTCCTCCTTTTGCAAAAGCTCCTTGTGAATGTGCGAACGGATGAGAGGACCGAAGTACGAGGGATGTAGCTGGATCGTCTTCTCGAGCTCTTTGAGGAAGAACATGGCTGCGCGCGTGGACGGAAAGGTTACGCGGCTGTATCAAGGAGACGGTATTGTTGACACGGTTGAAGGGCAGCAGGTGAAAGAAACGGATACGGCGCCTTCGTATTATGCGACTCTACTATCTTGTTGCGTTCACCGTAATGAATGTAGTGAGCGACCGGCGCGCAAACCTCGAGCAAGAGGCGCGTACCACCTGCAAAGCTATCCTCCTCAAGCCACGCCTATTCGATCTATGCGCAAAGCTTCCAGGATGGTCGCGCCAGCTATCGAGGGTGATTACGAAGCGGAAGAGGGCGTGGACGGCGAATGCGGTGTGGGGTAGTAGAACAGTGCCCTGGGCATGAAAGTCGCGCCTGCCCGGCAACGGCCCAATGAATCTCCGCGCCCGATCACACGCCTCAGCATCCGCCCCACAGCGTCCATGTCGTGGAACAGTCACCGGCACTGCTTATCACTGTGCGCTTGCGGTAGGAAACGTGGGATCTCGTGAGCCCGCCAGCAGATTCTCTTGGCCACCCACATCCCCAAGACATGCTGCTAGTTCTTCCCACATCTTGACACGCGAGAAAGCACCGCATCGGGCACCGGGCACCATGTCTCTAAATCTGGAGAAGCAGCTGCGCTTCGTACGTCATACGTGGAAGGAGCAGGAGATGAGACGACAAGACTAACTGGACAACAGTATGGCGCATACCACTACAACCCCGTGGGTTCAACCCCGTGCACCGACCTTGCACAAGTCAACTGACACCGCTTTTCGTCCAGGTCAATGTGGGAATACACGTCCTCTGTGTGCCACCTATATTGTTGACGGCATTCATGCTCGTAGGAGACCACGGATCCATTTGCTTGACGGCCGACTGACCCATACCAGCTCACCAACACACCCGCCGTTCCGCTACCCTCGTGGCTTTCGATCCCCAATCTCCCCCTCAATGTCGGTACATTCGGCGCAGTGCTGTACTCGACCCTCTATGTTCTCATGGAACCTGTCGCAGGAGCTCTGCTTGCGCCCATTCTCATCGGTGCTACCGCCTACGGCAACTACCTGACGTCGACATACGGAGCCACGGCAAACTACTGGGCAGGCGGGATCAACGTTGCATGCTGGCTCGCGCAGTTCGTCGGGCACGGCAAGTTCGAGGGTAGAGCTCCCGCGCTGCTCGACAACCTTGTGCAAGCGTTTTTCCTGGCCCCGTTCTTCGTCTGGTTCGAGATCTTGTTCTTCCTCGGCTACCGCCCTGAGCTGAAGAGCCGCATCAACAAGGCCGTTGAGGAGGACGTCCAGAAGTTCAGGAAGAGCAAGGCCCAGAACGGCTCGGCACACTAAGCTAGGCGGACATGACCCGGATGGGGCTCCGGCACAGCCAGCCACTCTAAGCCGGGACAGATTGTTCAGAGGGTTGAAGGAAGTTGGCGGATGTCGTGAGTAGGTACCATGGGCGAATCTGAGGGACAAACACAGCATTGCGTGGAGTAAGGCGTACTGGCGTCTGGGCACAGGTATGAAGCAGTCGTGTGAAGCCAAGAGGAAGTTTGTTGAGCATATTTGTAGCGATTCATTTAGCGCATCATACATGTTGGATTTGTGAACACATTGGTTTATTGAGTTGGGGGTTTCCCGGTGCGTCGAACAAGGAGCTGGTCTGCTTTTTAACTTGAACGGGAATCGTGTAGCGTTACTAATAAACGATACTATCTGCATGTCGAAGAGAGATGGTTGATTACCTACTGCAGCAGTCAGATGCGAGACTGCAGCTCTCTGTGTATAGTATAGGCTACCAAGCTGCCCATTCCACACACGGTTCAGGATACAACCCGTTTACATTCTCCTAGCATCAGTCAGATGACAAGATAGCTGTCGAAAGACGGCGGACGAGGTTCTCCAGATGCCGTGTTTTTGTCGCGGTCGTTTCGGGGCTAGCGCCTTCCCGTCTAGCGTGGGTTGCGCTTTCCTCCCGGGGACCGCTCAAGTCTTTTCCTCAGAGCTCCATCTCCTACTCCATCAACCTCTCCTCTCCTCCCTTCCTGCATCAATCTCAATTGGTTGCAGATCAATCTCAATAGACTCTTGAGCACCGCAGTCATGTTCTCAAGGGCCATCCGCCAGTCCAGCCGCCGGGTCGCCGCAATCTCTGCCTCGAGCAGGATTGCTTCGGTAAGTCCATCGCAACTGCCAGCCATTGCGCCTGCCGCCACCTCAGCCATCGCCTGCAGCTCCGAGACGCCGTTTCCGATGCCATTGGTGCTGCATTGGAGCTCCGTCGATGATGGATTCCGCGCTGCAGCGCGTTGTGTTGAGATGGCGATGGGGCATGGGAGCTCCCCTCTGCCGAGCCAAGCCCAGCAACAGCACCCGTACTGACGACTTTTCCCACCACAGGCCCGCGCCCCTGCCTTCACCGCCGCCCGTGCCTACGCTTCCGATGCAAAGGCCTCGCCCACCGAGGTCTCTTCCATCCTGGAGCAGCGCATCCGCGGCGTCCAGGAGGAGAACTCGCTCGCCGAGACCGGTCGTGTCCTCTCCGTCGGGTACGCCGCATCCCTGCGCCATGGCCATCGCAGCCATCGAAAGAGACGCAGTCCGCTGACGACGAGACAACAGTGACGGTATCGCCCGTGTCCACGGCATGAACAACGTCCAGGCTGAGGAGCTCGTCGAGTACGTCTAGGCCCCACATCCGACGCACGCCAGCAGCGAAGCTAACGGAACCCCAGGTTCGCCTCCGGTGTCAAGGGCATGTGCATGAACCTCGAGGCCGGCCAGGTCGGTGTCGTGCTGTTCGGTTCCGACCGTCTCGTCAAGGAAGGCGAGACCGTCAAGCGTACCGGAGAGATTGTACGTCACAGCGAGGCCAACTGCTACGCGAACGCCCAGCTAACGCTTCCAGGTCGATGTCCCCGTCGGCGAGGCTCTTCTCGGACGTGTCGTTGACGCTCTTGGCAACCCCATCGATGGCAAGGGCCCCATCAACACCACCGAGAAGCGCCGTGCTCAGCTCAAGGCCCCCGGTATCCTGCCCCGTCGTTCCGTCAACGAGCCCGTACAGACTGGTCTCAAGTCCGTCGACGCCATGGTCCCCATTGGCCGTGGCCAGCGTGAACTGATTATTGGTGACCGTCAGACTGGTAAGACTGCCGTCGCTCTCGACGCCATGCTTAACCAGGGTAAGTGATGTCTGTTTCCCCGTTGGAGAGACGTACACTGACGGACCAAAAAGGCCGCTGGAACAAGGGAACCGACGAGTCCAAGAAGCTTTACTGCATCTACGTCGCCGTTGGTCAGAAGCGCTCCACCGTCGCCCAGCTCGTCAAGACTCTTGAGGAGAACGACGCCATGAAGTACACCACCATTGTTGCCGCCACCGCCTCCGAGGCCGTAAGTCACCCACCACGCATTCATTCATCCATCTATGATCATTTTGCTAACGTGTCGCGATAGGCCGTAAGTTACCCACCACACATCCATCTACCATCTACCATCATTTCACTAACGTACCGCAAAGCCCCTTCAGTACATCGCCCCGTTTACGGGTTGCTCCATGGGTACGTTAACTTCTGTTTGTGCTTTGAATCCGTACTGACTGTCTCCAGGTGAATGGTATGTATCCCCATTTTCTTTTCGATCGAGGTGAAAAATTTTCACATGCGATAAAACACCGTGGTGGTGGTGGTAAGTACAAGGCACGAGGGCAGGCAAGGGTCGGAAACGTACTCGATGTCTGCTCCCGCCTTGCTGTGATTCCCTCCTGGACACTGGCAACCTTCCGGATAGCTCTCTCCCAAGTCTCATTGGATGGGACCACGTGGCACTGCTGGTGCCCAATCCCACCGCCATCTGTCAGACCCCGAGCTCGACTCCGGCTCTTGGCTCTTGAGGGTGCCTTCATCTATCTGTTCTATTCCGCCATTGTCACTTTATGGACGACGTCTGGTTTGACCTTGTGCCATGGTCTCGCGACGATGTCCTGTGGAAGCCCTTGAACAGTCACTCGCCCTTTACCGAAGGCACCGACCAGCTCAACCTGAGTGCCTCCGAACTTGTCGAGCTTGACGCGGCGCGTGCGCTTCCAGCCAAAGAGCACTCCAAGAAGTCATATGCCAAGAATGTGCAGCGCATGCGAGAACAGTATGACCTCGAGCGAGCTCGGGACATCGGGGCATTCCGCTTGAAGAAGAGGACCCAACCCATCTCGTGGGCCGCTCGCAATAAGGAGACGGTCGCCTCGCATTCTTGCCGCGCCAAGAAGAAGTTTGTCGATACTAAGAGGTTCTCCTGTGCCATCTGCGGAAAGACCTTCGCAGACTCGGCCAAGCTGAAGAGAAACGAAAAGACCGATCGTCACAAGGCGAAGGAGTCTGGACAGCGTCCAAAACCCCGAGCGGCAGAACATGAACATCACATGGCATCCATCATTGCCAACAAGACGCACTACTGCTCCACTTGCGATCAATACTTCAGCGGACCCCTGCACCTCACCACACAACGCCACCCAGAAACACATCGCCAAATTGTCATTGACGATTGTGTCTCCGGCCGCTCAACATGTCACCTGTTAACGCGTGAGGCGTTAACACATCTTACCACTGCATGCGCTAACGTATTGCCTTTACTACCACATCACCACCACCACTACTAACTTTTTTGTTGACTACCTCCACGGTTCATTATCTAACGACTTTGACTACAGGTTCCGTGACAACGGCAAGCACGCCCTGATCATCTACGACGATCTTACGAAGCAGGCCGTTGCCTACCGTCAGATGTCTCTGCTGCTCCGTCGTCCCCCGGTCGTGAGGCCTACCCCGGTGACGTCTTCTACCTCCACTCTCGTCTCCTCGAGCGTGCTGCCAAGATGAACGACAAGCTCGGTGGTGGTTCGCTCACCGCTCTGCCCATCATTGAGACCCAGGGTGGTGACGTGTCCGCTTACATTCCCACCAACGTCATTTCCATCACTGACGGCCAGATCTTCTTGGAGGCTGAGCTGTTCTACAAGGGTATCCGCCCCGCCATTAACGTCGGTCTTTCCGTCTCGCGTGTCGGTTCCGCTGCCCAGGTCAAGGCCATGAAGCAGGTTGCCGGTTCGCTGAAGCTCTTCTTGGCTCAGTACCGTGAGGTCGCCGCCTTCGCCCAGTTCGGTTCCGATTTGGATGCTGCCACCAAGCAGACCCTCAGCCGTGGTGAGCGTCTGACCGAGCTCCTCAAGCAGAAGCAGTACAGCCCCATGGCTGTCAACGAGATGGTTCCTTTGATCTACGCTGGTGTCAACGGTATCATCGACAACGTCCCCGTCAACAAGATCCTGACATGGGAGGCTGACTTCCTTGCCCACCTCCGATCGAACGAGTCTGAGCTGCTCAGCACCATCGAGCGGGAAGGTGCTCTCAGCAAGGACCTCGAGGCCAAGCTGAAGGAGGTTGCCACAAGCTTCACCAAGAGCTTCTCGGCATAAATGACAAGGGGTTGAAGAGTGGGTACTCTCTATTCCAAGGTTCTTGTGGGGTCAAAATGTGCTGATTGGTCTCTGAGAATAGATGTATAATAGAAGATGCGTCCTCGCCATCAGCTGTTTCAATATGAGAAGGTTCTTTTTCGTCATTGCAACGAGTGGTGCGCGTGCGTCTTACGATACCTCCTCGGACGACTGGGCACCTGTGATTCCGAGATGCTTTCCTCTGTTAGCGGTAAATATGCATCGAATTGGCGGATGCAGACCTTGTATATGGCGAATCAATTTCCTGTTCTGTTACCACGTGGGTTGAAGTGGAGACGATGAAGTTGTGAGATGCAGGCTCTCATGTTCTTTCTGTGATGGGTGAAAACGATTATGCTCGTGATTTTCTCCATCGACTCAACTCCACTCAATGCAACTCAACATACTGAAGTCTCTAGCTCTCCATGTCCTTGTCCAGAAAGGGAGACTTGTGCTCTCTCATTCCCATCTTCTAACCTCCAGTTTAGCAGATTCCCTTTGTCGCCCCCTGTAAATAATCAATTTCCTCTTTCTCTTTCTCTTTCTCTTTTTCTTTTTTTTTTCTCTTTCTTTCCATATCCTACCAACTCCCTCCTACCCACCTTTCCTCTCCGCTATTCAGCCTGTGTAGATAGACCAGAATCAAGAGGGGGAAGAAACGGCATGTATGATGCGCCGTCGTCCCAGGGAATAGATAGCACGAGACGGGTAGGTAGGCAAATACAGTCGCACAGGGAGGGGTCGATTAAATAGTATCTATCGCCAGGAAAATAACCCACGGCTTCTTTGTTCTTGCTACCATGTTCTTGCTACCATGTTCTTGCTACCATGGTCCAGAGGATTGTACGTCCTGGTACACTCCCGTGCTCGTGCGCTTTGGTCCTGGGCTGTCCTGTTGATGCTCCTGCTCCTACTCCTGCTCCTGCTACCTCTCTACACAGCTACAACGCGAGATCAAGGTGGGAGGTTCGCATCCTACTTACTTAGCTCTTTTTCTATACTGCGCCTTTTAAATTGTAAAAGGTGGGTTTCTTCGTTTTTATCTCCTCGTTTTGCTATCGGACAGAGATGGATGTGAGCGGTTCTTGCTTCCCTGGGGAGTTTGGTGCTGTGTACGTAGGGTTGTGAAGGGGAGGTGGGCGGGTTGGGGTGAGGGTGCGTGGGAGTGGTAGGACTGGTTATTGGCTAGCTGGGTACCTTGCTGTGTGTGTGTGTGTGGAAAGGAGAGTTTATTCATAAGGGACACGTTCTATCCAAGTGCATTAACAAGATCTATTCAACGGTATTCGACACAGCCCTGTCTATCGAATCTACTTCCGCCCCCGTCCGTCTTCTTCGTCTGTGGCGTCGCCGTCTTTGAATGCGTCATCGCCCATGTCTGCAGCGTCTTGCTCGGGCTCGTCTGTGTACTCGTCGTCCCAACCGCCCCGCAGGCTGATGTCATCTTCGTCCTCGCGGAGATGCTCGGCGGCTTCGAGTGCGCTCGGGTCGTCGGCGTACTCGTTCTCCAGGGCCTCGAGGCTCGCACGCCTCACGCCCTGTCGCTCCTCTTCCTCGAGTTCTGCTGCGCGCTCCTTGGTCTTCTTGTACATGAACCAGCCCGTGGCGACGCCTGCTACGGCACCGATTGCTATGGAGAGGTAGGAGATGGCTTTTGTGCGGGCGTCCATTTTGCCGCCGCTCTCGGCAATCTTCTCCAGCTGGCTGCCGATGAAGATGTGCAGCATCAGTTTCGGACTTACGATAGCTGTTGCGAGCGCGAACGAGGCCCAGTGCACGGTGGGGAAGGTTGCAACGGCGCCGTTGGAGAGCGAGTACGGCAGTGGACACATGCGGATCATGACGAGGAGTTTGAGGCCGTCGTGCTTGAGCGTCAGGGCCAGGGCGGCGAAGCGCTTGTCGTTTGCGATGAGCCGGGTTACCATGGTACGCAGGAGCGTGCGCGAGAGCAAGAAGGAGGCAGTGCTGCCGGCGACGGTGGCGCTGGCTGCTATGAACCATCTAGATATGCATCAGCGCTGCTCGCACCTCCAGCGGTTGTGGAAGACGTACCCATTGGGAAAGCCGTAGACGAATCCCGCGATCGTGAGCAGGGACGAGTATCCGATCAGCGGCGGGAAGGAGACGGTGAAGATCAGGGCCCACAGCACCAGCCAGCCGGCGGTGACGTCCCTCCACTTCTTAGCATACGGCAGCAGGGCGGCGAAGATCTTCTCGTTGTACACGAGGAACAGTATGCTGGTGACGAAGACGAAGAGGCCGCCGACGACGAACAGCACCTTCTGGACGGGGAGAGCTTGTTGTACTGCGACATGGCGCGTCCATGTACCATGTGGGCAGTGGATGTAGCGCGCTGCATGAAGGTTCGGGGCCGGCTGGACTGCGAGCTCCGGGCGAACGACTGTGAGCGGCGGGACCAGATGGGTGTTTCGCCGGTGGCCTCATCTTCGAGGGGCAGGGCGAGCGCGCGGGCGTCATAGTCTTCTGCAGGCATCTTGGGGGCTTGTGGCGGGGCTCGCGAGCTTGGAGGTGGAAGGGTGAGGATGGCGGAGCGGCGCGGAAGGAAGTGTGGTGGAATGGAAGGGTGGGTGTGTGGAAATAGTACAGCAGGGCTAGGAGCATCACCGGGTGGACATGATGGAGAGACTGCAACGCAGAGAATGGGACATGTGTAGGCGGCCGTGGGTGGCAGGCATGGCAGCTTTGCTTGGACGGCGTTGGGACGGACAGCGGATAGACGGACTAGCAGCTGGAGTTTCAGCATGGACCGGAGAGGCCGCGGGCACCGGCTCGGACCAGCCGTTGTCAGATGAGTGTGGCACAGGTGAATTCAGCCTCATTGGGGCGGCGGCGTGCATCGTACAGGGGCCCTGTTGGCCTACACGAGGGGGAGGACGCAACCGCAGCGAGCCAGGCTGCGTCTCCATTTCTCCACGGTAAAGCGCGGACGGCCCTGTGTTGTGCATGGTAGATGCGCGTCGTACCGCCTGCACGGAACCCTACTCCCCCACACTCTCGCGGCTCCGTAGGGGCTAGCTGGCGACAAGCTTCACCACTCGCCCGTCGGCTGCCCTCGCACTGCTGCTGGCATTTGGGCGCGCTTCACGGCATTGCGTCTCGCCGCCGTCTGCGGGACAGTTCCTCGTCGAAGGGTCGCTGGCCGCTGGAGCAAGTGGAGCGCTGCTGCTGAGCTCATCTCCCTGACGTGCTGCCGCCGCGGCTATCCCCCTACACCAACACGTCTACGCTCTACTGCACGCCCACCCGCACGCCCACCTGCACGCCCACCTGCACGCCCACCTGCACGCCCAACGGCACGCCCACCTCCTGTACGCACCCAACACCGCCCGCCCCAACAGCACGCAGCCATGGTGCCCGACGCCCTATACGACAAGGCACGGCCGGTCCTGCAGGACGCCGCGCTGGACGACGAGGACAAGACGGACCGGCTGGAGGAGCTGCTGCGCAACGAGACGGGCCTGACGGGCAAGTCGCTGGAGAACGTGGTCCTCGACTGTCTCTGGCGCTACCGCGACTCGGGCAGCGCCTCCAGCTCGCCGCCGCCCAGTCGACACACCATCATCCGTCGTCCCTCGCCCGCCCCATGGCAGCAGAACCGCGCACCCACCCCCGTCAGCCACTCTCCGCGCCTCGTCAACCCGCCCCCGGGCTTTGGTATCGCCCCGCCCGCCTTCACCCGCGCAAAGTCGCACACGGGCACCGCCTCCCCCTTCACCTCCCCGCGGCCCTCCCCGCGCATGGCCTTTGCGACGCCCCACATCCCGCACAGCCCCAGTCTCAGCGCATACCAGTTCAGCGAGGGCACCAGTCCCAACAAGGAGTACGGCGATCTGGACAGCCAGTCCGTCGACTGGCTCGTCAACGACGACTCGGGCAGCACCGAGTCCTCCCTGCTGGCCGACGGCACCCTCAACGGAGCCGCCGCCGAGTGGATCCAGCCGCAGACCGTGGACATGGGACCCTACGACATGCTGCGCTCCGTCCTCGGCAACGAGAGATCAGACGACGAGATTGAGCTAGCGCTGGAAGCCAACGGCTACGACCTCACCGCTGCACTGCTGGCCCTGATGCCCGCCCAGAACGGACAATCGGCCGTTGCGACCACCCCTATGGGCAGCGAGTCTGGCTATCTGATTGGAAAGTCAATGAGCCCGGCCTACGGACCCGCCACCCCTGCAGGACAGCAGAAGAGCAACATCGTGTGCAAGTACTTCTTGTCTACCGGTCACTGTGCCAGAGCCGACTGCAGGTTCAGCCATGACACGACCAAGACGCTGTGCAAGTAAGTCACCCCACCCACCCCTCCACAACGCGACAATGGCCCTGACGACTTCCAGATACTTCTTGAACGGTAACTGCCTAGCTGGCGACACCTGCCTATTCTCCCATGACCCCTCAGCGCTCATGGCCCGCATGGCCGTCTCCGATGTCTCCACACCACCGTTACACGCTGCTGTGCCGCACTTCCAAATGTCCAACTTCGACATGTTCCCCTCCCTACAAGCCTCTGACTCTCCTTTCGGCACCCCGCAGCCCTCTTCATTGGAGCAGCTCTATGGAATAACAGGGAATGGCCACACACGACCGCCGCCTGGTCTGAGTCCCTTCCCAGTCTTCACACCCGGAGCGGGAAGTCGTCCCCAGTCACAAACGGGCAGCCGCCAGGTCTCCCGCACCACAACTCCTTCCGTACTTGCCGTAGACGACAACGAGGCTTTCCCGAGCCTTGGATCCGCTGCTGCAGCAAAACCCGTCAAACGACATCATGGCAAGCGAGGTGGTCACGGCCACAAGGAGGCTGGGGCGTCCAGCAATCTTGCAGACATTATGCGCATGTCGCCAGCACCAGCATCCCCCATCCCAGCACGCAAAGGACTCAAGACTACCAAGAGTTTCACCGGCTCCCGCGAGAACAGTGCTGCTGCTCAGTCAATCCCTGCGCCACAGCATATTCCCTGGCTGGAGACGGGGAGAAGGGCAATCAGGCCTACCTCAAAGCTCGTGCCGAGGCCTTCAAGCATGGCAGTCTGAGGAACAAGTTTTTGCAAAGGTAAATCACCTACAACATAAGCATTGGGTCTGGTA
The DNA here is from genome assembly GCA_026119515.1 of Ascochyta koolunga. Classification (NCBI taxonomy): domain Eukaryota; kingdom Fungi; phylum Ascomycota; class Dothideomycetes; order Pleosporales; family Didymellaceae; genus Ascochyta; species Ascochyta koolunga. The sequence goes on along the minus strand of JANLCG010000002.1, from coordinate 718,714 downwards.
CTGATCAACGTCAGTGCTGCACAAGCCTGGAACCGCAGCGATTCTCGCGCTGCCAAAGCCCTCAGTCTTAGAGGGCAGAGTGAAAACAATCTGATGCGCGAAGCACATCGAGAAGCTGCACGCATACTCTACGAGGAGCGAAACAAAGGTGGCGATGACTCCAACGAGTTATATGTTGATCTGCACGGTACGGCCTCTTACCTCAGCGCTCGACGGTTCACCATGGATACTGATGCGTATTGTAGGACTACATCCAGACGAGTCCGTGTCCTACCTCGAAGGTATCCTCTTGAAACACAGCATCTCATCCCGTCCCGTTTACGCCATCACCGGCACCGGTCATCACTCCAAAAATGGCAAAGACAAGGTGGGGAAAGCGATCCGCGGGTTCCTTAACGAATGGCGTTATGCGTTCCGCGAGTTCTCTGTCCCTGGTGACCGCAATAATGTCGGTGGCATCCTTGGCATTGACCCAAGCAGTTACGACAAGAGTGTTGCAGAGCGGCCCAAGGAGAACGAGGAGTATATAGAGGATGGGAAAAAGACACAAAGATCAGAATTATGAAGAGAGAAGAGGTTTTAGACGCACCAAAGGGGCCGAAGCGCGCTGCTTGATGCTGTCAAGTGTTGAGTGGTAACCAAATGAACAAAGGTAGCCTCAATAAGAGAGGTTCTAATTCATGTCCGCTGCATTCCGAACTGCTGACGATGTTGTGGTCTCAAAGCTGTCCTCGGTATCGAAGACATGTCTCGACTTTGAGGGGTAAAGCTGAACTTCTGAGCTTCTGAGGAAAGCGCGTTCGCCCTCGCTCTTTCCACCTCCGGCAGAAGCTCTCAACCTCACCACCACCCCTTCGACTTCGCCCTTCTCTGGTGTGCGTATGCACTTATCGTATTACCTACCTTTTCCTTCATTGTATTACCTGCACGGTATTTCTTCTCGCTTTGCGGAGTGGTTCGCTTTGCTCCGGCAGTGTTCTTCTCACCACGCACCACTCGACTGCTGTTGACGCAGCCTTGCTTCACCATAGTCCAAGCTTGCCCGGTCTACTCCCTCATGACGCATCATCATCATCATCCTTGCCTACCCTGAATGGTCACTCTTACAAGCTCACACCCCTCACTCAGCAAGCACGGCTAGTTCACTGCTCACCCAGCAGCCATGAGCCAAATCAGCAACACCCCTCGCAGGCCGAGCACCGCCCAGCCTGGCTCCCTCAGCACACGTATGTCCTATGAGGCTGGGGAGGCTCTGCTCTGGGAACGGCAAAACCACCACGTACACGCCCACCTCTCGATCCAAGTGAAAGAGCTACAGGCCCAACACGAGGCGTATAATGCCCGCATCCAAGCCACTGAGTCCATCGCCGAAGCTGCCGAGACCGCTGTCCACAAAATAAAGCAGATAGAAACTAGAATCGCGGCTATCGAGGCAGATGATCAGGACAGGCCGTTCGATGCTTATGCCAAGGAGGCTATCAGTCAATTTCAGATCTTCGTTGATAACCACAAGGGAGTTAGGCAGAAACTGAGCGGGTTGGAGCAGAAAGTATGCATTCTGAGTGAGGATGTGGAGGGTGTGCGGGACACGGGTGGGCTGCTTAGCAATGTGGTGAGAAGACTGGATGTGCTTGAGGACGAGAGGAGGGAAGAGAAGAGAAAGTTTATGCAATTAGAGAAAGAGATGGGCAGGTTGAGAGGTACAAGTGGGCGTCAGGAGTCTGTGAATGATGATGTGGAACCAGGCAACAATCCTCTGCATGTCTTCTACGGCGCTGATACACAGCTTCACTCCAGACGTCAAGAATATAGGCTGAGGCCGAATGAGATTCGTGTTGAAGACAGTAGGTCAAGACGACCCACCCAATCGCCAGAGCAACGACATGGACTTAGAGCCAACGATAAACATCCAGGGCATGGCGACCTGCAACCACCGGACGCGGACATCATGAGGCGTGAAGAGGAAAGTCTCGATCAGCTAGAACCTGCACCTCAGATCGAATACAGTTGGGAAAACACTCAGCAATTCAAAGACATGCAGACAGAGCTGGCAGCTCTCCGAGCAATGTGTCGAACCCAGGAACCCAGGAGCAGCATTCAAACAGCAGACACTACCCAGCAACCTCAGGAGACAATAATACTGCTTAAACAACACAATCCTGACTTCTCGGATGCAACTACCGATGCTGAGGATGAGTACAATGATGCTGCCCGATACCAAGGTCGTATCGGTGCATCAACGAGTATTTCGAAGCAAGTACACATATCAGCAGTACAGTAGCAGTAGCCACTAACATTCAATGCAGCTCTGACATCCAAATACCTTCCTCGCCGCCGAAGCAACCCGACACGCAATCAGCCAGGCGGAATCTTATGAAACGACCGTCCATATACGATCCGCGAGTACCTCCAGTAAACGAATGCAAACAGCTCGAACGACCAGCGTCTAGCCCAAGGGCTCGGTCAGGCCACTATCCCCATCCTTCGCTACTGGTTAAGTTACCTGTCGAGACGCAGGTTGTCAACAACCGGGTATCAGCAAAGCGAAAGCGCATCGAGGAAGCACTAGCTCAACGTGTGACACGTTCCAAGCTCACTGACAACAGGGCCGCTGCCAGAAAACCCGTAGCTTCCGAGGCCAGAAATAACAGACCGGACGAGGGGAGTGCCTTCAATGAGTCCGTAGCTTCGGCATTCGGTAACAACGCTCCCACTACAGTTGCACCGATCCGCAAGGCCTATGGCAAGCAGAAGCCAGCTGTGAACCATTCGTTCCAGCAAGTAGTAGCTCAATCCGGCTCAAGCAAATCCAAGCAACCTGCTGTACCTGTCTCAAAGCCGATCAGGTCAGTGATTGAAACTGTGAAGTCTCAAAAGGCCATCAGCAAGCCTAAGCCGGCGGTGAGCGCTACAACACGACCGCAGCCGTCTGTCCAAGCCGGTCCGAGCAGTTCGAAACAGGCCCCTACCACCGTAAAGAAGGAAGTCAAATCAGGTCGACAGCCACCAGGGGCATGCAGATCGTGTCGTTTGCGCCATCAGAAATGTGATCGGACACACCCGGCTTGTGAACGCTGTGCAAAGCTCAGCATTTCTTGCGAATATTCTCAGTCAGTTCGAGCTGCTGCGAAGGATACAGACTACAAGCACGATCTGCGAGGCAGATCTGTGACCGTCAGCCCTGAAGCACCTCGACAGAAAAGTCTTACAAAACGCCAGATGCCTGCTTCGCCATCAAAGAAGTCAATCACCACTGCTGCCCCAACTGCAGCCAGCACTCGGGCTCTAAGGGTAAAGAAGACACCAAATCTGAAGGCGTCTCCGCAAAAGCAGAGGTAGGACCTTATGGTTCAAGCACCTTCATTCACAACAACTCAATCTTTTTATGTCTCGGCAAATGCGTACAGTCCTTCGCGGTCCTGAACCGGCACCTCCAGATTCGCCTCCTCTATATCTTTGCCGTCGACCTTCAATCCAGCCTTCATAACATCTCCTGTCTTCACTGGACCTACGCCCTTTGGTGTCCCTGTCAAAATGATATCACCTGCCTCCAGCGTCATGACCCTGCTGATAGCGCTCAACTGCCTTGGGATGCGGTGCAGCATCAGCTCTGTACTGTCGGACTGCTTCATCTCTCCGTTGACCGAGAGCCAGAGGTGTACGTTCTGTGGGTCTGGGATGCGCGACTTGGCGATGAGTTGCGAAATGGGCATGAAGGTGTCGAAGCCTTTGGCAATGGACCAAGGAAGGCCTTTCTTCTTCGCTTCCTCCTGCACGTTGCGACCGGTCATGTCAATGGCGAGGAGGTAACCTACCACACTCATGTCAGCCCAGTTGTTTCCCAACTTCCGAGTATTTCCAGTTTCCGTAATCTTTCACCACATCCCAAACTCTACATGCATATCTAGGGTCCATAGCAATACCAGACGTACCTGCGATAGCATCCAGCGCGCCTTTCTCGTCATCCTCCTTCAAGTCTCTGAGCGTCTTGCCCATGACAAGCGCCAGCTCAACTTCATAGTGCAGGTTCACGCCTTTTGGCCTCAGGACGGGACCGGCACCAGGGAGGAGGATAGACGACGCGGGCTTGAGGAAGAAGAAGGGCTGTTTGGGTGTCGCGGAGTTGAGCTCGGCGATATGGTCCGCATAGTTGCGCCCTATGCACATAATCTAGATCAGTCAGTACAGATAATCACTTATGCTACAACACGAGAGCGATACAGCCAGAAGATGATCAATCGGGGACATAGAAGTGCACAGAAGCTCTACTAAAGCTAACCAAGCAGTTTCAAGCTTTGCACTTCTCTGTTTCTCTGGATTCCACCTGCAAAAACCCCCTCCTTGTTCAGCGTTAGGAAATAACAATCACGTACCTTGCGGCAATTCCGCGCAATGCTCTGGACACTCGCCATTTCGTTGATCGAGCGTGTATACAAAAGTGATTATGAGAAGACCGGGGAGAGTGTGGAGAGGGAGGAGGAGGAGGAGAATGAGGAGAGTGAGAGTATGGAGAGCTAGGATAACGAAACCGCGGCCGCAACCAGATGAACCGCCGTCGCTGGCCCTCCGATGACCGGGACGCGAACCGTAGCCCGCGGCACTTGAAGCTACCTAGACATGTGGGGGCAGGGATCTAGCTTCTAGCTTGTAGCTTTGAGCTGCGCCGAGGTCTCATCGGACTGCGTCATACCAAACATTGGTGTCTAGCACTCCACAACCAACAAAGAACCAACCAACACAGAACGAACGCGTGCGAGCAGTAGCATCAAAGGCATTTCAACATAAAAAGATGGCACAACAACAAGACAACACTATGCAACTCGCAGAAATCCTTAGCGATCTCGTTAGCTTGCGACCCGGTGTTTGTGTAAGCCTTTTCACCTCTTTCTCCCTCTCCCATACTCCTGTCCTGGCGCTGCAATCCAGTCCTCTACCTAATCCCATAGAGAGATATATTATACATACAAACCACATGTACCCGAACAATCCGACTGATTCCTCCAGGATCCCACAGCAGCACTATCCCTCGTCTCGCTCCGCGCATCGGCGGACACAACATCTACCCAGCAGACAAACACACACACAGACAAAAGCGCGAATCCGGGCAGAGACGCAGACGATGCAGATCTCCAACGCGCAACTGACCTCGTAGCCCTCCACCACCAAGTGCGCGAGCGCTGCAAGACGGGCGAGTTAGACCGCGAACTGGCGCGCGCGCGGCAGATGTTGAGAGGGCGTTGGGCGGGTGAGGAGGGGGCTGCTCGCTATCTTGCTCGCCGGTTCCATTGTTCATTTGTTCGTGGTCGCGCAGGCGGGTTGTAGGTGGGTAGGTGGTGTAGGCTTGAAGTACGGGGTATTTCAACTGCGGTTGTTGCAAAGCCCACAGTGTTCGGACAGCGACAGCGTTGAATTGGATTCCCCGTCTATGCAATAGGGACGGGGTGAAAAACATGTCTTCCTGCGGCTTCTACACATGTCTCCTCGTCGCATTTAGAGCTCGTGCCGCCTCTGTTACCCGCAGCGCCGCACCCCGCTCCACGACCCAACACCTCTCGGCGTCGCGACACGGGGTGTAGACCCGCTTCTCGCACGCGCCCAGCACAGAAGATAGATACGTATAGAGACAGATACGAAATCGCCTCATCTGCACTTCGTCGGTCCGTTGAGGTAATTGTAGTGATATACCAACAGTCCGATATTCATCCCTCTTCTTTCCCGAACACAGCGGCATCGACTTTGACTTGTGATACATGTCCACCCACCCACCGGTCAAAATATCAACCCAACCCACCGGACACGACGACCACGGTACTAATACCAACTAAACCCTCTCGCAGGCCCCAGAGTCTACGTCCGTTCCTCTTCAAACCACTGTTCTTTCATGAGGGCGTATTGTTGGGTACTCAATCAACAGCCAGAGAGTGCGAAAAACCACGACGTAAAAACGCAGAAATATTCAGTGCCTGAAGAACGGTGGGCGCTGTTGTGAATATGCATCCATACATCCATTGATTTTTTTGATTTTTTCAACAAAATCTAATGCTTCGTGGATGAATTCGGGTGGAAGGAAGAGACTCATGGAGACATTTGTACCTGCCCTACGGCAAGACAACCCAGTGACCCAGAACAGCTGCACGAGCTGTACAAGTTGTGCACGCGCGTTAGACTGGCGATTGGGGATTTGTTACAAGACGTATGGACAAATCATTCCAGCACGACCGTTGCAATGTTTGGTGAAGTTTGAAATTCGCTCAAAGAATATACCACCGTCTCCATCTCCATCACCAAACTGAACTGACTAGAATACCTAGGCAGCAATATATGTACAGTGCGCGAAAGCCCCGGGCCTAAGGGACCGTCACTTGTAAAACAATACTTCCGCCGCGTCACAATGCTGACGCTTAATCTACCAAACACCTTGCGTTGACAATCTTGCAGTCTTGCTGTCACGCTCGGGTGGACTATACCAATACTAGCTCACGGAACTACTACTGAGCGTCGCCTTAGCTCAGGAGGTGGTTGCTGCTACGGTCTCTGCCTTCGATTCAGTAGTCGCCTCATTGACGCCCTCGGGGTTTGGTTCAGCAATGATCACCGGTGCCTCTTTTGTAGCTTCGACGTCAGCCATCGATACATCGCCATCCTTGTCGGCAGGCCCAGGGGCAGCAGGCCCAGCTGGCGCGTCATCCTTTGGTGCTTCCTCGATCTTCTCTTCCGTTGTGTTTTCTTTCGTCACCTCTTTGGACTCCTCCTTCGTCTCCACCGCCGGTGTCTCGACCTTTGCAGATTCCGACTTCTCGTCGTCAGCCTTGACACCGTTAGTTGCAGGTGTATTTTTTCAGCAGACTCTCCATCGGCGGCCAGAGCGCCGTTCCACTTGTTCAGTAGCTCAGTGGAACGCTGCTTGAAGTTGTGTTCCTCTTCCTTGGGAATGTTGTCCAACTTGATGATGGCCTTGAGGACTTTGTGCACCTTGGTCTTCTTGATCACCTCAGCCTCGAGGTCCTCGTGTGCCTCAAGCTGCTTCAGGTAGTCGGCCATGCTTGCCATGTCTTCGTCCTTGGGGGCCTGGTCCCTGGAGAGGAATCCCTTTTGCAACCGATGTCGTAGGTAGAGGACTGCAGAAAGTTAGTGACTGCTCGTCAAAGTAAACGATTTGCAGTGCTTACCTTGCTTCTCGCGCTTCTGGATACGCTCTTCCGCAGTCATAGGCGGCTCCTCTGGCTCAGCGGGCGCAGCCTCTTCGGCAGCTTTCTTCTTAGATTTCGTTTCCTTCTTGGGCTTTGCAGCAGAACCCTCCTTAGGAGTCTTGTTGTTGAGCTTGAGCTTAGTAGTTTTTGGTGTCTTAGCCGCAGGCTCAGTGCCATCGCTGTCATCCTCCTTCTTGCGCTTCTTGGTGGCCTTCGCCTTCTTGGCCGAAAGCGCTGCGTCGTCGCCAGCGTCTTGCATCTCGACGTCATCTGATTCGCCTGCGGCTGTGCTCTTTCGCTTGGCAGCCTTCTCTTTCTTCTCCTTCTTCTCCACCTCTTTAGCCTCACGCTGCTCAGCGTCCTCCTGCAGAGCAGCCTCGTGGCTTGCGAGCATGGTCTTGAAGTACGCCAGGTCATGGCCTTCTGCGGCAATCTCATATGCTGACCACAGTGCTTTGTTCTTCTTCGCTGAGTTGCCGGACTCGACGTCCTTCTTTACGTCCTCGACGTCGAATTTTAGCAGCTCAGTGTTGACTTGCCATGCGCTAAGGCAGATTAGCGGATGAAGTAAATGCGAGGGTGATTGAATCGACACTTACAACTCGTTAGTACCCAGAAACATGATAGGATACCTGCGGTCTTTCGCGTTTTTTCCACCCTCCAAGAAATCTTCACGGTATGTGCCGTCGATGCGCTTGGCGCTGACGGGTCGCTTGCTGAGGAGAGACTCAGGCAGCATCTCCTCGTCGCATACAATTACTGGCCAGGGCTGGTACCCTCGCATGGCGACCATGTACATGTCTCCTGGCTGAGCATCGAGACGGAGCTCAGGCGCCTTCTTCTTCCCCTTGGCAGGTGTCTTCTTCGTCTTGTGCTCAGGCACGCCAGCGCCTGACTTGCGCTTGCCATTGCTTGTCTTCTTGGCTGGAGTAGTCGCGGTGCCATTGGTCGCGGAGGCGTCAGCAGCAGGCTCGGTAGCAGGCTCGGCGGCAGATGCGGTATCTGGATCCTCGTTAGTATCGAAGTGAAGTCAAGTGAAGCTGCCGACACGTCTCTCTATTAAAATGGAGCAGGGTCTTCACGTACCGATGTCTTTGCTTGCTGCGGCTGTGTCGGATTTCGCGTTGGCAGTGTGCTCTTCTTCTGCAGCGGTGTCTTCCTTGGTCGCCTCTTTCTCAGCTGACGCGTTGTCGCGTTAGAGAAACCCTGGACAAGCTACAGCGATGTCTCTTACCTTCAGCAACGCCTTCGGTAGCGATGGTGTCCCCCTCAGCGAGCTTCGCCTCGGCAACAGCATACTCAGCTGCGGCGTCTGCAGGACGCGTTGGAATCTCGGTAGTGGCCATAGGCTCCGCCTGCATGGGTGCTGTCGCCTCGTCCGCCATGGTTCGTGTCTGGCTTACGGTTGCACGATCTGCTCTTGACGCGTAACAGTGATGGGAAGCGGCGATTAAAGCTGGTGGGGTATTGGGCGCGATAGGTGTACCGCGCGGTTGATGGGTGGCAACGTGTATTGATGACGCGCGGTGGTGAGGGTGGTTGGGTCGTGTCGTGGTGGAGTGGGGATCGCGAAGAGCGAAGCTTCGGACGTAACTTTGGATCGATGTTTGCACGTGACGTGATTGATGCGCCTTAGCCTGAACGCAACGCGGACCTTACCTTCACCGAAAAATTCGAGGTGTTTGACTGCCCATACCAGAAGCACCGACTCGGGTCTGAAGCTGTTGCAGCTGCTGGGCGTCGTGTTCGTAATGCTGTATCGTAATGTTGTTGGTGCCTTCCAAGGTTTGGCGCGATGGGTTGAAGTGGTCCGTGCTCTGGAGTACAGGAGCCGCCCCTCAGTAGGCAGCGTGGAGGCGTCTACGAGGAGAATTGATGAAGCTGACACGCTGTGATGGCCGTGACCGATTGTTGATGCTGCGATGACCTTCGAGGCCTGTTTTGTTGATAGTACTTGATGAAAGCGTTGCTGGAAGCGGCCGGTTCGGCTCTCAGAGACAAGCCGCCAATGAGCTAAGCTGCACCTTCCAGGTAAGAGCGCGATTCGTCGCAGCAAGTGGCATCGATGACACGGCAAATACCATGGTTGTCTAACTGTTTCGCTGTTAGTTGTTGTTGCATATATATTATCTGGTACTCAGCTGTATAGTCTTCTTTTTGGAACAGGGTAGATCTTGACACAATTTGGGACTTGGGAATATCAACTGCAGGGGTCTGTTCAACTCAAAACTGAGAGGACCCATTGTGATTTCAGCTACTGCACGGTTGTCAGCTTGCAGGTCCCCGAGACTGGTGTATGAACCCACTATACTCTACAAATACCAATAATTCATGACTGGACACTTCCTCTTGATATGGTGCACTGGCAAGATCTTGCCCTCGACGATTGCTCTTCCTCTCGCGCCGATGGAAATCTGCGGGCGTGCTCCAGACGTCGACATAAATAAGAACATAATCCACGACCGCGAAGAAGGCAAACAACCAAATGGAAAGAAACCCTTCGAAACACTGACCTTTGGCGACAGTATTGTAGATCTGATCGCAATTTTGAGCTTACCATACAACGTTAAAACGTTAACGAAGCCTGAAGCCGAAAACCTTGCGCGTCTCAAGTGCGTAGCTAAGTTGGCGGCTCACCCCTAACATGCGATACGTAGAGAAGGTGACTACAGATATGCTGCCACCGACATAACGTTTTCACGATAGTTGGCGGGGTGCATTTACTACTCACCTGGACAATATCTGAGCTCCCCATCAAGCATTTGGATTGGTTGCGTACAAGAAGCCTTAGGCGTTTCAGAGACCTTCCAACACCGCGTGACTTCAGTGCTGCCAGGCTGCTTAGTAGGGTACATTGTGGCCATCGCAGTGCCGGACGTAGGTAGGCGACCTGACCGAATCCAGGATGGGGAAACCAACATGTGCACCGGTGCCTTCGCGGCGGGTCCAAGACGGAGACTCTCCGCTGTCATCTTGCTATCGATAAGCACCATACGAGCAGACTACGCCTTGACGTATTTCTTTGCATCTCTGATCCATCTCTTCAGCTGCCTGGTTCTTACTCTCGTATTTGCCAAATCCATAACAGTGCTGGCTTATTTATTCGACTCGAGTAGTGTTTGTCTTTTGTGATGACGGCATTTCATGGATCGTTGCTTGGGAATCTGGCAGCACACAGGGTCTGAGGCTTCACCATACTGTTGGCTTTGCGACATACCACCCATAGGACAGACAACTGTGATGTTGTATGCATCTAACAAAAAGGATGCGCTATGTGCTGTTGGTCGAGGAGTCTAGGTGGAGACCGCACCAATCCTGTTCGAACCAGTCCCGTAGGTGTTGGGTTCTCAGGTAGACTGCTACTCTCGTGTAAGGACATGGCATAGAACTCAGTATATGCTACGTCCGTGGTCACAGACCGTAGAAATGTATGTGTTCCGCGACCAGGGTCGACGGCTTCGAAGTCATCGGTTGACCGAGGGGCTGCCGTGCAGTGGGTGGATCGTGCCGTTCCAGAGGCGCTTTCGCAGTACCATCAGGGAATCGTGATGCGAGGCGCATCGGTGTGTTCGGTATCATGAGTAGATGCAGTGGTTTCTCGATGGTGACAGTCATGTCGAAGATGGTGTCTTGAGGTGGGCGGCTCTGCACAATCGAAATGGTCTGCTGGTCGTTACTAACGGCGGCTCGCCATCACGTGAACGAACGCAGACAAATTCACGAAGTCAGCCACCCAGCACTCAAGCCGAACCACTGCAGTTTGATCCAGCTGTCTAACTTTTTGATAAGGTCAGGCCTCACATGCAACGGTAGGTCGCATTTGAAATAATAATCAAGCAATCACTCACCTTGCATGGCGTGCAGAGAAACAATTGCTTGCCTCTAGATCTCGTCCTGGAATGACGCAGGCTCTCCGGTGATTTACAGTGACGCCTTTGCGCATGACCATCTACACGTATACCTGTAACATAAAAACATGACGAAGCTCAAACACATCTCAAGCCTACATAAACCCTACAGAGCAACAAGCGTTCACCGCTGGCTCGTGCTTTCATGCTAGTGCGGGGGTTGCAGATCCTCAGGGCAAGCTTAGAATTTCCCAAGCTTGCGCCAACAAGGTCCCCACCATTCATAAACATGGCGACTCAAGCATCCACAACAAATGGCGAGCAGAGTGTTGAGTACAAGGCATTGTGGGCGAACAAATACCGTGGGGTACGTAGCGCTTGACACTCCTGGCCAGCCAATGCTGATATACAACAGGCAACGGTAGAAGATCTCGACCCACCACCTGCCCTCTCTGTCAAGCCCACTGATCCCATCTCCTGGGCACTCATGAGCGGTCTTGAACGCGACTACACGCATCTCACTGTTATCTCACAAGAGAACCGCGCACTCCTTGGCTACATCAGTATCCCCCGCCTACAGGAGCTGCTCAAGGAGCGCAAAGTGAAAGATGATGACCCGGTCGAGGCGGCGATGCACAAGTTCCAGCGACGTGGAAGGCGGTACAAGGTCATTGACATGGAGACGCCGCTTGAGGAACTAGAAGAGTTCTTCAAAGGTGGGGTGGACGGCAGTGGGAAGCAGGAGTTTGCTGTTGTTACGGACGCAAGCCGTAAGTTTGTGTTGGGTGTGGCGACGACAAGCGACCTAGACAAGTTTATCAAGACGAGGGCATAAGGCACGCGTGGAGAGGACAAGGAAACAGAGATGAACCTGCATTGCTCGGCGTTTGCTTAGGATACCACATGGGAGCCGATATCATGGAGATGTCAAGGTGGGCAGATTCAACATGCCCTCCGCGGACTGGACTGCTACATGCATGTTTGAGTGTTTGGCACCGGCAGCAAGGAGAGAAGCAATCTTGAATGGACTTAGCGGTTCGCCTATTGTAGATCCTAGATGTCAATCACGTTCAACTTCAACACGAGTACTAGACAACTGTAAATCGAAGTCCAGAATCTTCTCTCAGGCCGCCCATGTAACTTGCACAAACAGCCCTGCTCGAAATCACGACCATCCCTCGACACCAAAGAAACTAGACGTCATGCTACCTTTTCTTGGTCTAGTGAGCCTCAGCCCTATCCGCGCTCCTCAACGATCCATGAATTCGGCAACCGATCCGACCCAGATAACCTGACGGTTTTCAATATCCAAGCCTCAAATTCTAAGCCCTCGCGAAACTCAACCCTTGAGTTTTGCGCCTCCATGCGCTTATAACCCTCCATATCGGACGCCACGTCCTCTTCACACCATCCCAGGTCGCTGGCATGCCCGCGCTTCTCCGCCTGCGCAGTCCCGTTCTCCACCCTCCGCGGACAATTCACCCTCCACGGTTCACAGCACAGTTTAGAATCTGTCCGTCTACAACGCGGCACACACAGATACGATGCTACGCCCAGCAACCTCAAAACCCACGCCTCGGCACCACGACCCCCGTCCCCGATAATGCCCCCGCCTACACCAAAGTCGCCCTTCTACTTCGAAGCTGGGTATGCACTGTATGCGAAGAGACCCAGTCGGCCGTTTCCCCCTCCATTCCTTTCGCTACCGTCCACGAGCTTCTCAGAGCCGCTGAGTACGCACCACAAGAGCCGTGACCGGCGTCCAACCGTGAATGGGGAGATGATACGGGGTGTTACGAATGGCGATGACGCAGTCCTAGTTAGCGATTACTTCATCGGTGTAAACGACGGCGTTGGAGCGTGGGCTACAAGGGAGAGGGGACATGCTGCGTGAGCTCCTCCCAGTCTTCCTCTGCACACACCGAAACATACTAACCAGCAGGCACAGGCTATGGTCCAGGTTAATCCTACACTTCTGGTCCCTGGAAGTCGAGTCCGCGCCCTTCTCATCCACCTCCCCTCCACAGCCCATCTCGTACCTGCAAACCGCCTTCGAGAAAACCAAGACCGCAACCTCGGAACCCAACGAATGGCACGGCACAACTACGGCCTGCGGCGCCCCTCCTCAGCGCAAACGAGAACGACGCGCCGCTTCTTTACGTAACCCAGATCGGCGACGGTCAGATACTCGTCATACGGCCAAGCAGCAAAGAAGTCATCTTCCGCACAGAAGAGCAATGGCACTGGTTCGACTGTCCACGCCAACTGGGGACGAACAGTCCCGACACACCCAACGACAACGCGATAGTCGACACTATCGAGATCCACGAAGACGACGTCGTGATCGCCATGACTGACGGCGTGGTGGACAATCTGTGGGAGCACGAGGTCGTCACCAATGTATGCGAGAGCATGGAGAAGTGGAAGGATGAGTCGCAGAGTCTTGAGAAGGAGCAAGGCAAAGATGATCAAGAGCAGAGTTATGCTGATGGGATGCGGTATGTTGCGCAGAGGCTGGTGACCGCGGCGAGGGTGATTGCCGAAGACCCGTTCGCTGAGAGTCCGTATATGGAGAAGGCTATCGATGAGGGATTGAGTATCGAAGGAGGCATGTGTCAATCAGCATGGAGGTCCAGAAATATATTTACTGACAGTGTGCAGGCAAGCTCGACGATATCAGCGTGGTTGCTGCTCAGTGCAAGAGGCGCAAGGGCTGAAGGATGACCTCTAAACACGATTCACACATCATTTCTCGAACGGCTGAACGAATATCTCGAACCATGTCGATTCCAACGATACGCCATTTATATAGTTGCTCCGATACTGGACAACGGTGCCTGTGGCTACAGCATGGCAACACGACGTCTGCAATTCAGGCACGTCTGTTAAGAGATGATGGCATCTCACGACAGCAACGCAGCTCACGAAGATATGAAGACAAATCTAAAGAGCGCTGCTAGTATGCGCGCAAACTGGTTTGATATTGATATGGATATCTAGTATACACCGGCTGGATAGCCATTGGAGATGAGCACATGGAAGAGCGTGATTTGTTAGGTGTATGACGCAGAGAAGGCTGTTAGACGATGCTGATCAATAATGATCGGACTTCTTGGGACTAATTGCGTAGTAGCAATCTTTGATTCTAGCTTTGGTGGGATTTGGACCAAAGCAACGAAAAATGTGTACCGACCTAGTCTTCTGAGCCTCGTTCTTTTCGTGGCGGGGGCGAGTCTGAGGGTGACCGTGTAGCACGGCGTCTACGACTGCGGGATCGTGATCTGCTTGAACTAGGCGAGCGTTTGCGTTTCTTGATATCAGCTGGTGACCCTGAACCAACTTCTGAGGGGGAGCGTCTGCGTCGTCTTACTGGGCTTACAGAACGTGAGCTGCTCGATCTTGCACGGCGGCGGCGGCGCGGTGGGGTTCGCGATCTTGACCTTGACAGCCTGGGCGCTGGTGAGCTCGCTTTCTTCTGAGGGGAAGCTGATCGTGATTGATGCCTAGGTAGCCTCCTGCTGTCGTTGCTTGGAGACCAAGACTTGCCCGGTCCCCCATCTCGCCGCTTGTGTCGCGGAGAAGGAGAGCGTCTTGACCGGCGTGGTGGAGACCTCGAACGATCACTTGAAGGTGAACGTCTCCGGCGTCGTGGAGGCGTGCGTGATCGATCCGACGAAGGCGAGCGGCGGGCACGACGGGGCGTCGGGGACCTGGAGCGGCTGTCTGAGGCTGAGCGACGGCGATCTCGCCCTCGACCGCGGCCGCCGCTGGGTACATAGATATCACGCTCGCGGCGAGGTGGTGACCTGCGTCTTCTGCATCTTTGTCAGTCTTAATGCGTTTGTTTCAGACAGTCGCACTTACGGAGGCGGCGATCGCGAGTCTCGACGCGGCGGCCGACGGTCGAAGTCTCTGCCTCCTCTACCTCCTCGATCACCACGGAAACCTCCACGGTCTCCACGGAAGCCTCCTCCGCGTCCTCCGCCTCCGCGACCGCGACCGCGATCTCCCCGGTCTCCTCGCTCCGGGCGTTCGGTGTCGCGGAACATGTTTACGATGTCGTCCTGGTCTGTCTGCTCTTTACGGCGGGACTCGGCGGCAGCTTTCGAAAGCTATACATGCGTGTCAGCCATCACGTCTGTAACCCTTTCAAGAATGCCTTACCTGCTCCTGCTGCAGTTCGAGCTTCTTTGCCTCGAGCATCTCCTTTGGCACGCCCATGGGGCTGTCCTGTGCACTGAGCATCAGATCCCATAATTCTTTGCAAAATGCTGCGGTGTCTTTATTGAGGAAGCCGGTGAGCTGTATCTGGATCTCTTTGATTTTGGGCTGCGACCGTTAGCAAGTACCAAGCATACAGACAAGCGTTTATACGCACAAATTGACTTTGCTCGACCAGATTGTAGCATGTCTCGACGACTATGTCGTCTTCGTCTCCAAGGATATCCGTGATTTTCTGTGCAATCCACTTCTTCATCAGATCGATGTTGACTTTCTCGATGTCAACCTTACGGTCGAACTCGGGTGGAAACTTGGTAGCCTTCAGGCGTTTCTGGTCGATGCTGAGCGCCATGGTTGCTGCAGGACAACGGCTTGCGGGTTCCAGAGAAGGTGAGTGAGTTGAAGTTGCGTGCGAGTCGTAGCACGAGCCCGAGCGATGATGCGGTCTGAGCTTGGCATTTGCGGAGGAAAGCACGACCTCCGCTCACGCGAACCTTCGACCTACACTCATTCAACGCTCCAGATACCAACAGGCTTTGATATGTACGAAGCTTTGGTAATGGCTTATACCTTGATGCTACACATATATTTGCACTTGATTTGCTGACAACCTTCTGCTTACTCTGTCAAGCTGTACTTTCCCAGTATACCCAGTTCTACTGCTTTCTAAGGGGAGGTCCTGCTTACACTAGGTCATGACTTCTCTCGCAGCCACGCGATACGGTAAATATACAAGATGGGACAGTGATGTTTGATTCCTGCTGCTCTCTCGTATCACCCTATCACTCTTCTAGCCACCGCATTCGTCTCAGCCATTCTTTAACCGCTCAATTGTACTACTCTTCTAGGCTTTCTCTCGGCTAGCATCTTCTTTGATCGACTCACCATGACAGACGTCGATTCCACCACTGAAGTTCCAGGAGAGGTTACCGCCGAGCAGGGACAATCTCAACCCGCCCCACACCCAGCAGCAGAGGTGCCAGCAGCAGAGAAGCCAGACGAAGAACCGCCTGCTCTACAGTCTGCAGCTGAAGAGCTACCAGCAGAAGACCCTTATTTGGAAGACAAAGTTGCAGAACCCGAACCTGCTGCAGAAGAACCGCCCGTGGAGGAAGCCCCTGCCGAGGAGCCTCCTGCTGAAAAGTCGCTCTCCAAAGGCCCTCTAGTTGATGAAAAGATGGCACCACCAACTGAAGCTCTACAAGCGGAGGAGCCGCCTGCAGATGTATCGGCAACTCAAGAGCCCCCACCTGACCCTGAACCAGCACAAGAAGCGCCGGTCGTCCAACGTTCCGCAGAGCCCGAAGCACCTGCATCAGAACCGCCAACGGAAGAACCAGCGGCCGAACCTGAGCCTGTGGCAGAACCTAAATCCGAAGCTGCACCTGAAGCTCCACCAAAACCTTCTGTCGAGCCCAAACCTGAAGGTGATTCCGACCCCGTTGTTGGTGATTTGCTAGATATGTATGCTGAACCTGAATCTCAAGCAGAAGCAGAAGCTCAGCCGGAGGAGCAACCAGAAGTGGTGCAGCGTTCAGCCGAGCCAGAAGAACCAGCAGCTGAAGCAGACCCAGCAGTACCTCCGCCAGGATTACAGCCTGAACCGGCCCCTGAGCCGACGCAAGAAACTCTGTGAGCATGATGATCGACTTAATTTGGAACATTACTGACTATCTCGAGCTCACCTCCTACTTCGACAAAATCTGCCAAACCGCGAAAGCGAGATGCGTGGCGCAGCAAGCTGGCAGCCGGTAGCAATGGCAAACAGCGGCTGCTGATGTTAACTGCTCCGAGAGAAACCAAGACCCTCGTAGCGGCTCTTCAGCAGGAGAAAGCGAAGGGCACGGATATTAAGCCGTTGGTCGATGGCATGCTAGCCACGATCGCAACCTAGCTGAGGCTGTACACCATGTCGCGCCATCATTCAAATCGTCCCTAAGAATACCCCTGTTTTGGAACCTACAAGTTGGTCTGTGTCTGCACTTTCTGAGCCCAACTGCTGTGTAGAAACTAGTGCCAGGTCTCAGTGATTGCTTGCGTAAATAGTTCGTTTCCTCATTGCTATGCAAGTGTGTAGTGCCTATGTTGTGCCCCCGAGCAACTTTGTTTATGTTCGTGATAGTACAATCAATTCTTCTAAATCCTCCGTCTACAACTGCGGTGTTTCTTTCCTCTCACCAATGGTGTTGAGGAAAGCAGCGTGAACGTGCTCAGTCAGATCGCTGGCCTGCAACGAACGACCCTTCTCCTTGTACGCCAGCCTCGAGCACTCTCTTGTGATGGAGCTACCACCGTACGCGGCCAAAGACAAGGTCTCACTCCTCCCCATGCTGTTGTCATGATCCCAAATCCTGTCGTGGTATGCCTTGCGGTATGCCAGTAGTGTCGCCAAGCTGCCGGTGAGGGTGTCGCCCTGACCACCGGAGCGCTTCAAACCACCCTCGCCATCAGAGACAAGTGTGTGATCGCCGTTCGAGATGTAGTCCTTGGGACCCTTCTGGATGATTGTGACACCGCCGAAGGCCTTGAAAGCTTGGAGCAAAGCTCAGCTGGGTCGCCCTCATCAACATTGACGCCCTTGGCCTTGGCCAGACGTCCAAACTCGACCACGTTGGGTGTGAGGATGCATTCTTTGCAGCCATCAACGAGTTCTGGGCGTGTCTGAGCGAGGAACAGACCGTCAGCATCCAATACGAACGGGATGCCCTGTTTCTTTGCCTCCACGATG
Organism: Ascochyta koolunga; assembly: GCA_026119515.1. Classification (NCBI taxonomy): domain Eukaryota; kingdom Fungi; phylum Ascomycota; class Dothideomycetes; order Pleosporales; family Didymellaceae; genus Ascochyta; species Ascochyta koolunga. The sequence continues at coordinate 700,727 of JANLCG010000002.1, read as the reverse complement.
ACCTTTGCGCATGTATCCTGCATCAGCTTGTCGCGGCCGAGCCCAGGGCCGATAACAATAACGTGCAGGCGCGATAGCATGCTTACGACCTCAGCGCAGACGCTGTCGGCGCTCTCGGACTGTGCGACATTCTTCTCCTGGCGCATGATCGGGTGCACCATCAGGTTTGGGGAGTAGGTCTTGATGACGGCAGCCGCACCGGGCTCACAGATGACGTGGGACTGAGACACTTGTTAGCTATGATACTGCTAGAGTAGGAGAGAAATACCATATCGCAGCCGAGCTTCGCAGATGCCATGGCGGAAAAGTAGGGTGCGCCTGTGTAGTCTTCACTCCCACCAATGACACCTACACGACCGAGCTGACCTGGTCATGACGTTAGTGTTGCTCTGTAAAGCTGTCTATAGTAGAATAATACCCTTGTGGAAGCTCTCAAGCATGGGCGGGACCATGTTGTACACCTTCTTGAGAAGGTCTTTCCTTGCTACGGACGCCATTGTGAATTTTATAAAAGCAGTAAAACGCTGGAAAAGGTTGGGGGTATCAAATAAAAGGAGCTATAAAACCAATTGCAAAGGTTTCGAACTTGTGGTTGTGTGGAAGGAGCATTGCCGCGACGTCGCGGTTTTGTTCGAAAGACATGTTGGGGGATGAGGTCACCATGATGATCGTAGCTGCAAGGTGGGTCAGGCAATGTGGGGAAAACACAACGCGACGCGCCGCTGACATCGACATCTTGCTTGCGATAACGACTTGATGCAAAACTCTGGATGGGTGTTGAAGAACTGTGGTCTTTCAGCAAGAGGAAGCAAATCATTGGCTCTACAGTGGGTGTCGTCTCGTTATCCTTTTTCCAGGCTGTATGGGCACACTCTGTGCGGACCACGGCATCTTTCTCTCACTTCAACGTACAATCAGTGGCTTGGTATGCATGCCATCCTTTCCTTTTCGGATCAAAGTAACCCGACGTCTCTATCACTCTTTCTTGATGAATATGTGAATAGGCTGGGAAGCCCCATCGGTGTTCTCCAACGTCCGTCTGGTTGCTTTCAACTTCTCCGCTTGTATATCTCTCTCACCAAGGTAAGTGTGGACGAAGACTGTTATCCGTTCAAGATTGAGGCTGTTCAAAACTTTCAGCTTAACCAGCTTGCTACCCATGATTTTGCAAACATTCCATCCATCCACTCTGAGCTCCAGTCTCGATGCACCGCAGGCCAGGTTCACAGGCAATATTTTCGGGCATGGATAAACAGACGAAGCAGCCACCGAATATTTCAGGGTGAATTACATGTATGGATCCATTTCGAAGCGGACCTGGCGACATGTGTGGCGCAAAGCTGCTTCTCTGAAGAGGAATGGCTAGCTGTCACGTAATCTCCCCCTAGAGCATTTGATCTAGATATTCCGACCACCGACGACACACTTGTAAAATTAATTACACAGATCTGCAGGCAGACGCAAGAGGGGCGAGTGCATCTAGTTGCCATGAGTGCCGAAGGAGTCAGGTGATTGTTCGAGGCTTTGGATCAGCGCTTACATGTGCTCCTGGTTCAGATCCATATTGCTCAACCGACTTTTGGATGGTTGTATGATGCGGTGCTGGGGATAAGTAACAGGATAGTGAAAGGTGTAGAAACAACTGGTAACGCTAGCGCAGTTGACTTTAAAGTCTCAGGTAAAGGTGATCGGCTGACCATTGTCACTTGTGTGAATTTCACTGTAGTTCCTTGTTCTCATATTCCCTCTTTCTCCTTTACTGTTGCATGTCTATCTATAACCGAAACAAAAAGTCGACTATACATTGCATGGTTTCACTGCATCTGATAACGCTTTCAAGGCCACACCAGCTGACGACTCCAAAATTTTCCTTCACAATGTATATAGGTCACCTGTACATTTGCTAACTTTTCCCACACAATTCAGTGCGCTACGAATGATTTAAAACAGTACCGATCGCAAACAAACGCAGCGTTCCTTACTGTGATCTCCACCCAAGATCCGCAATGAGATCTATAAGTACATATTCAGTGACAACGTGATTTGGATCATACCATCTACAGACCGTACTCACCTCTTCCCCAAATACCCTGAAACCCCTAGAAACGCTGCACTCCACCGCACCAGCCGTCAATTGCACTCAGATGCCAGCTCGATGCATCTTTGTCAGGGCACGATCAAATACACGCCTTCCAAGACACTTTACATTCCTCCTTATCTTATGTGTCATCCAGATGTAGGAAATCAGGATAGTAGATATTTATACACTGGGATACCAAATCAACCAGAACGGATGGATGGAAGAGGTAGCTTCGTACGTGTTGCATAATCTCCTCATGTTCTTGATAAAGTTGCAGGGCCTTACGAAGGTGACTTTTCTCTTCTTAGATGGTGTAAGCGAGGCGAAGAAGGTGGGAGCCAAAGCTGCATTCGAGTACATTTTCGAGCTGAAGCACATCGGCGGACTGCCTGTTGAGTATGCTATCAAAAGCTGGCAGGAGTATTGGTCAGGAACTTGTATCTAGGCTAGCTGGTATCTGCAAAGATAATTCACAGTCTTCATCACTCATTTCTTGTCTTCTCGTCTCGTTCAATAGATTTTGGTCCTGTATCCTGAGCACGAGGAAGCATGCAGACAAAAAATGTGGTTTCACCCAAGAGATACGCTCATTGACCGCTTCTATTGAGGGAAATTGAATGCTAACTAATGATTGCTGCTGTAGAACGCTTGATCAATGTCGATTAAGCGCGCGTAGCCTTGACTGTTCATGTGATTGTATGTCTTTTAGCGACTTTCTGGAGCAGCTATTACTGCGCGAGATTTATCCAGTACGTGCATATCAAAAGAAACCCTTGAGACGGCCATCCAGATGACGACCAAACATCATGAATATGAATGAGTCGTCACGTCTGCAACATTATTGAGACAACCATGTGTCTATATGCCGAAATCCCTTCAACGATGCGACACACTAAACCCCGTGAGCTCCCTGAACCCGTACCAGACTCCAGACTACATATCGTGAAACTCCAACACGATATCCACGTGGCGTCCAGATCTGTCCAAATTGAGTATACACCTTGCATCCGCCAGGGCCGCTTCCTTATAGTAATTCGGGATGTGCCAGCCCCTCAGAAAGACCTGTTCCAAAGCTTCCAAACTGCGCAAAGAAGCGAGAAGATCATGCACATCGACATTCAGCTTTGCTTTTATAGCAGCCGACCACTTATTGTAAACCCAGGTGAAAACCTCGACGCGAATGACCTTGATGTGCTGGATCCCCTCGTGCTGGCACGACAGAAACTTCAGCAGCTGTCTCGGGTAACTCAATATTGTGTTGCGACCGAATAACAGCGGTGTAGTGCCCTGACGGGTTTGGCGGCAAGTGTAAAGCAGAGAGCCAATGCTGCGTTGGTGATCAGCTCTGTTCCAGGGAGTTGCTGGCACGCCACTTTCGCTTTGCCGTCGGTTCCAGTAGGTTACACTGCCCTATATGGGTTCGCGCGACCTTCTAATCAGAATCTCGTGGCTGTCAAGTATGTGGTGGTAGACTCGGTTGCGCAGCTCAGCAGGAAGGCGCAACAGGGGTGAGTGAGTTTGGTTGCGATAGGTGCTAGAAAAACAGCGTCAGGTTAATGTACCTCACTAACAGCGTTGAGTAAAGGAAGGTCGATCAAGTCATTTTCAGTAAAGCCCTTTCCCAGTGCGGCAACTTCTGTTCCCAGAGCAGCTTGGAGGTCAAGATGCTGAAGAAAAGTCTATGTAAGATAGGTCAGTGTGACTCCAGTAGTGTCAGTGCCGGCGATAATGATGTTCATGGCCTCGATTTTGACGTCCATATCATCGATGTGGCCTTCGCCTTCTTTCTCACAGTCCTTGATGACCTTGGCGAAAATATTCACTTCGCCCTTGCGGGACCGTGCCATCTCTGCTGCTCGGCCTGCACCTTGGATGATATATTCGTTCGCGTTGAACATCTCTTGCACGGCAGGGGTGGGTACAGACCTCAAGAGACGGAGGAAAGGCATCTCTACCATGATACCAGCATCCATGGTGATCTTTTTGAGGACACGAAGGAACTGATTTTGCTGATGAGGCTGTTGGTATGTTAATTGCCCCGATGAGATGATTGTGACTCACATAACCTGTCTCCAGCATGCCGAATGACTCTCCAAAAGCCAGGTGAGCGCTGACGTCAGAGGCAAGCAACATCCACCAGTTTTACACGTCTGCAGTGCACTTCATTACACCAGTCTTGATCTTATTCAAAGCAAGAAGGGTTTCTTCCCTGACAGTTGATTCTCAGTTCTCGACAAGGTAGGTCCTGCTGAACGAGTGTGACAAGAGCTATCTTCTGGGCCCATGTTCACGAGAGTCAAGCATAGTGAAGACAACTGCTTGGAGAAGTTGGCCGGTCGTAGGTACTATTCGCTTTTCATATACTTCGTACCGATCTTGTGGATCTCCTTGAAGGCATCGAGGTCTGTAACTCCAATCTCATTGAGTGATAGTCGAACAACAGGGCCATACTTCTTGTAGATTGCGTCGATGTAGAAGATCCTTTGACCAGTGATGACTGCTTGCTTCAGTCTGAGATGCGTAAAGTGCGTGTACCAAGGACCTGGTAGGGGTCTTATAGGGCACGTGAGGCCCACACAGAGTAGCTGATACAGTCAGCTCTAAGCAAGGCTGAGGGGCGTTTCAGAACATACTCGAAGGGTAAGGAGCGTGAGGCACAGCATAGTGAAGTGCACAGTATTGAACCCGCCAGGGGTGTCTTTCTTGGCATGTGGAATCATATTGGCAGCGCTTGAGTGAAGTTTGAGGCTATTGACGCTGGATATGAAGAGCGCTCATGTAGTGACAGAGATAGCCACTGAGCCTTCATATACGTTCACCAGAGCTGTGGATGCTTGTAACGGTGAATCTAGGGACCTGAGAGATGCTTATCTCTCCAATCAGGCAAATTTTTCAAATTTTTCTTTCTTCATTTGTATCTTCACAGCCCGACAGCAGTGAATACGAAGCTGTAATGCCACATGCGACCGTCTGACCTAAGGACTATCCAATCGCCGTTGCGGATGCTCATCCGTCACGCCTGAATAGCATAGTTCTTAGATATGCAGGCTCGGCCACGACAGCAGGATTATCGTGGACTACGGTTTAAAGTAGAGCTGTGTGGGCCGCGAGTGCCATGCGGTAGCTGTTAAAGGATATGATGGCTATGGGAGGGTGTGGCGATTGGTTTTCTTTCGTTCGGTCCAGGCAGATGCTTGACAAAGCTTGATATCAGGGTCGCAACGAGCGAGAAACCACTTGACTTTCACCAGGTCGCCGTATCAGGAGGCGTGATCGACAGGTCCGGGTGACGTGCCAGCGTATCCGGAGTACGCACCCCCGCAAAAGTCCGTGCCTGCTCGCCCAGCTACTCCAAGATGATTGCAGCTTGAGCACAATCATTTGATTGACGGTGCATGCTGCTGCGCAAGTGCTGCTAATTTGGACACGGGTATGCGTGACATGGAATGAGCTCACAGGCTTTAAGTGAGCCTTCCAACAAGGGTCTACGCCGACGCGAGGAATTTTGTTGGAAAGGAAAGACGTCGTGGAGGCCTGATGCGCTGCATGTTGTGATGCCTGAGAATACTAGCACCACCGCCCCAGGTACCGCAGGCACACGCTGACATGCTGTCCAACCTATCGAGGGACGAAGGCAACCTCACTTTGGGATTGGCAGCTTACGGACATGAGCAGTTCCATTAACCGAATAATGCCAGTGCTACTCCATGTTGGCAACTGAGGAATACGCACTACCTTGGGTACGTTAATCGTAACCCTACTATACCTCTGTTCTCGCTGTCCGCGAATTATTCAAGATTTCACATGGATTTTGTCGCTGCCAGCAACCCACCACCTCAATAGCGCTCATAAGTGGACGACACATCACCACAGCAAAACATTGTACAACAAAGGCTGCGGAAACGGCAAAGCAAGGCTATTGAAGGACGTCACATGAGACGACGGGGAAGTTTTCGTCATCTTCTTCTCTCTGTTGCCAAAATGGAAGGTGCAAAGACAGGCAGGAAGAAGTCAACTCACGATTCGGACTAAACTCGCGTGTTCAGAGTACTTTGCGAGGAATTGCCAGATAGGTCCAAAGTGCGCAGAACTACTTGTCATCTGCTGAGTCAAACGACTGTCTGTACACTTTCTTAAACACAAACACCCATCTATAGAGCATTTGTGCCACCCCGCCATCCATGGAGGTCCACGAACACCAACCCACGTCATCGACTCTCCAGACAGCCCTCAGGTCCGCCCTCCCATACAGCATCAATCTAGTCTACCGCACACAGCACCCAAATCAATCAGAACATGCACACATACTATCGACAATCTCGCCATCAGCCAGCTCGGTTCCAAAATGCTGGGCAGCAGCATACATCGACCGCTCCACACGCCCGGGAACCGAACTGTGGCTCTTCGCGCCCGGCGAATCCCCCAACCACTCAAACACAGCAACCTCAGGATTCTGCCCTCAGTGTCGGCTTGCCGTGCTCTCACTCCTAGACTACATGTCAAAACTCCCGGTCCCGCCTCTGCATCCGGACGAATATGCTAGTCTCGAACTTGCAAAACAGCACGAGAGAGATCATCCTGAGTCCGGACCAGGTGTTTTCTACGAGCTAGGCCCAGGCACATACATGCGACACCTTCTTTGGCCCGGCGTTGTCACACTAGGAGCCTGCCACCACGCGGTCGTGCAGATATGCCGCGAAGCGGGTATTCTGCGATCGGAACTCCCTAGCGTGAACGCCGTGCTGAACAAGTTTCTGTTCCGGATCCAGGATTTGCCGGCTGTGAAAAAGTTGCCAAAGGAGTTGAGGTGGGGTGAGATGAGAGAGCAAGATCTGCCAACCGTGCAGGCGCGGACAAGTATTCCGCGCGCAACACGCACCCTGATGAGCCTAGCGAGTAAGGGTGTATTTGAGGAAGCCACAGATAAAGCTGTAGCGTGGACTTTTCTAGGGCTCGATGGGAGTCTCACAACATTACATACAGAGCCGGAGTGGAGGGGCAAGGGAATCGCGAAGGCCGTTGCTGCGAGCATTATTGGGGAGTGTGCACCGAGGTTAGCCGTAGATGATGAAGGCAGTGCGTGGTCTCATGCAGACGTGTATGTGGGAAATGCACAGAGTGAGAGCGTGTGTAAAAGCCTGGGTGGCAAAGCAATGTGGGAGCATTACTGGGTAAGGGTCGATCTCTCGAAGGCGGGTTCACTGGCAAAATAAACATCACAAGATAAATGCCATAGAGGATGATCACACGTGCAAGAATAGAGGGCGGTCGGAGAGAATTGGTTATCTGATTGATAGTCAGCCTCGTGCTTTTTGAAGACGAAAGTTCGAAACAAGTAGAGTATGAAGTGCTCAGGAAAAAATTAGAGTTGTGTTGCGATTGGATCCTCATAGAGATCAGGGTTAAAAAATTATCATCATCGCGGTGTGGTAGAAAAGAGGAGATTGGGCTTACCATTTCCTGAGTGAGCGCTGTTGCCTGAACAAGCATCACATCCAGTCAGTTGATCGGAGATGTTAATCTTTTCGTATTGTCGTTGGCTCTATGTCATCGAGACATAGCTCGGCAGGCCGTGGCCACACTGGCTGGTCTCAGACAAAGTCGCTGCGAGCGCACATACTTAGTCGAAGAGACCGAAGCCCATGTCGTCATCCTCGGATTCCTCCTTCTCCTCCTCCTTGGCAGCCGCAGGGGCGGCTTCGGAGGCACCGCCAGCCGCAGGTGCGGAGCCAGCGGCGGGGCCAGCAGAGGCGTATTTGTCGGGGTTGGCGATGCGGTCCTTGAGCTCAGCAATCTCCTCCCACTCGTAGCTGGTCTCAATGGCAACAGAGAGCACCTTCTTGTAGGAGTTGACAACGGAGTGCATGACGGAGGGCAGGGTGGGGAAGTTGGTAGCCAACGAGATGGAGGCAATGGTAGCGATGGCGCTGGAGAAAGCCTTCAGGAGCTGGGACTCCTCAATGTCGAGAACGGAAGGCGCGAAGGTGTTTCCGTTGTCGTAGATCTGGTGGATACCCATACCATATGTGAAGGGAGAGATGTTCAACATGTTGAGCAGGGTAGCCTCAGAGGCACCGACCTTGTTACCAGCCTCAACAAGCTTGAGGTCGGAAGTAATTTCGATGGTACCACGGGCAATCTTGGTGGGGACACCGAGAGCCTGGAAGAAAGAGGTCTTACCAGGCTCCATACCAGTGTTACCAGCGGGGATGTAGACATCACCGGGAGCGACGGCACCGGCACGAGCGGGGGCGGCGACACGGTTGGCGAGGATCTTGTCACGGATGTCCTTGAGCTCACTGTTGGTAAAGACGAAACCGACGTTGCCTAAGCGATTGTCAATGGTATGCGCGGGAAATGCGCGCGGAGCAAAACGTACCCTTAACGTGGGGCAGGAGACGCTCGTACTCGGGAGACTCGCTGATGAGACCCTTGAGCGCACGGCGAACCATGGTGTTCTTGCCCATCAGGACAACACCCTCACCGCGGAGGGACTGACGGATCTCGTGCATCTGCTGCGACGAGACATTGTCGACGGTGACGATGAAGATGGAGGAGTACTCTTTGAGGAGAGCCTCAAGCTTCTCGAAGTAGATGGCCTTGGTTTCTTTCTTGCCCCCATTGTGTTCGGTGTGACGCAAAGGGATGTTTAAGGTCTTAGTTTTGGTGTGGTGGTGTTGATGGTTTGGTCAACTCGAAACTCGGCGGAACAAAATTGACTGTGGTGTGGCCTGTGCGCGCGATCCAGCGCTAGCCGTACGAGGCGAGGCGGCTCCATGGAAAAAGCAGTGACTTCGCGGTGCTCGTTGGTGTTGGACATAAACTGAAAATATGGCTTTTCCCTACCAGTGCCTTGTTGCTCGCGAATCAACAGAAACTGGGCCAGGTGGATGGACGCTTTTCGGTGCATGTGGCTCGACGCTTGTCGCACAGTCTAGTAGTGGAGGTACCTCGACTTGGTCGAAGCCAGATGGCCCTATAACAGTGAGTAGTATCTATACTTTTTGGTGGCTGCAGTACGTTGTGGACGGTTTGCAGGAGCTGCGAAACTGAACTAGTGCAACAGGCACCGCAACCTCAGGGCGAAGAAACAGAAGGACCACCAGAGAAGAAAGTCAAATTGACCGAACCACCAAAACAGCAAAAGGCCAATTTCTCCAACTTAGTCGTTTCCAATAACGGAAAGTATGTGGTTGGCGTCACCGGCGAGGATAAGTGCATCCGGGTTTTCGAGACCGACATTCAGAACCAACTACGGCAGCTCAGCGAGAGGTAGGAAATTTGAGACATCTCGATACCAACGCTGACGTTAATAGGTGCATGACAAGAAGGCCTTGCTCGATCACCCTAACATCGGATGACTCGACAATCCTGTGCGCTGACAAGTTTGGAGACGTATATTCCCTACCTCTGCTTCCTTCGCCAGACTACCAGGTACCTGAAGTCCCGGCACCGGAACCAACTGAAGAAGCAGACTGGGTGCCCTCCGCGACTGTGCTCACTGTGCATTCTGGAAGGAACCGAAAGACGCTTGAGGATCAGCTCAAGCAGAAGAAGAAAGGACCGGCGCCTCCCAAAGACGTTATGGCTTTCGAGCATCAGCTTCTTTTGGGTCACGTCTCAATGCTTACGGATATTGTCAATGTCAAGGTAGACACTCGCAGCTACATTGTTACAGCTGACCGAGACGAGCACATCCGCATCAGCCGGGGGTTACCACAAGCTCACATCATTGAAGGCTTCTGCTTTGGCCATGAGGCGTTCATCAACAAATTATGCCTAACCCAATCTGGTCGGCTTGTGTCTGGCGGTGGAGATGCAGAGTTGTACGTGTGGGATTGGCAGAACTTCAAACTTCTCGAGAAGCTGCCTATTCTGGACGTCGTGGCGGGCCACCTCAAGACCCGATCTGATGTCGCAGTTGAGGATGTTTCGAAGGTCGCCGTATCTGGTATCTGGAGTGTGCCAGGGCAGGATGAGGTCCTTGTTGCATGTGAAGGTATCCCAGCTTTGGTCTCATTCACGATTGGCGCATCATCGAACTCTGGCAAGGCAATGGAGCTCAAGGGCAATGCGCTCGATGTTGCTTTCCTGCCAACGACTGAAGCATCGTCAACGCTCGTGGTCTCTATCGATCATGTGCACAAGCCAGGCTCCACAAAGGAGGTTCGTGAAGCCAAGGTAAGTTTTTTGACGGTCTTGATGGCGTCACTCGTACTAATAATTTTGCAGGATGCGTCTCGTCTACAGTGCTTCTCTACTCAAGGGGACGGCCATTGGCAGAAGGACTCGCACACGTTGGAAGCATTGAAGTCTTTCCATGACCAAGTGTTTGACGTCGGGGTGGCCGAAAGCACTGGCCCTGTTGCAACTGACGGCTCGGCTGTCGGCAACGGAAAGGGTGGTCTGGGGTCGGCGGATGATAAAGCACTGCGAGAGATGCTCTACAATGTGGAGAACCTTAGGAAGCGTCCAGGCGCTGAGGACTAAGTACTCCGCCAGCACGATAACACTGCAAATGACAAGCTGTCTCTCCAGTTACATAGACTACATGTTGTGTCGTGCGTGTGCAGTGGTGGAAGGTGACGTATGACATGTAAGGCTCTGGCCAAGTTACCCGCTACCCTGTGTGCGTGTGCATCAACCGTAATCAAATGTGGATAGCGAAAGAGCCGCAAGACGCCGATGATATGTACTGTACGCAAATGCAAGGAGAGACAACATTGACCGAGGCTAATGAGTCGATGGTCACGGACGCCTCGATGCGGTTGTAGCAGTTTTGCAGCGAAAAGCCTGTGAGCTGTCGTCGAGTGGGTATGCTGGGAGTCTACCAGCAGTCTAGTACTCTGCGATTTCTAAGAGACCGGATTATCAAGCCAGCCCGATCGGCGCCGTGGCGTATTGCGAGCACCAGCATTTTTTCTAGGGCATTTCCCTCAAAAGTCGCAACAATACCACCGCTCTGACACTTGCAGCAGTATTACTGTCGAGGTAAGCGTTTCTACCGAATCCTTGCGACATACACACCCTAGACGGCGCATTGCTAACACGGCAGGCATTGTAGTGCTGAACGTTTTCGCGGACAACCCTCCGTCACTCGGCTCGCCGTCATACCCCGTCCACGTTACACACAACTTTCGAAACCTCAGCATCGCCAGGAACGTGCAGCTACTGAGCTTTCTCCAAAACTCTCCCCTGCGCCACTCGGTCCCTATTTGTGAGCCACCTTGCGCATCCCACTACCGCGACCCACTTCCACCATCGACACGCGACAGCCGCGCACGCCGCCAAACTGTTTGCCTCAATCTGCCGCCGGGCGACTCCACGAACACTATCCTTATTCTCGGTACCTGTAGCCGCTGCTGCTTCGCACAACACACGCACGACCCCTGTTGTGGGCCTTTCCAAGATAGATTCAAGGAAGATGCACTCAAAGCTTGTCATCATCGGGTACGTTCAAACGTCTACCAGCTCGTCCTGCTTGTATGAGGACAGTAACTGACGGTTTCGCAGCTCTGGGCCAGCAGGCCACACTGCCGCCATTTACGCCGCCCGCGCCGACCTGAACCCCGTTATGTACGAGGGTTTCCTCGCACTCGGCATTGCAGCAGGCGGTCAATTGACCACCACTGACGAAGTCGAGAACTTCCCTGGATTCCTGAAGATCCAGGGCTCAACACTTATGGTGCGCATGTACCATTTAACCCCTCGCCGAACTTGAAACTGACACGTTGTAGGACCAAATGCGCGCCCAGTCCGAAGCCTGCGGCACTGAAATCGTCTCTCAAACCGTCGCAAAGGTCGACCTCAAGTCCCGCCCGTTCAAGTACTGGTTGCATCCAATGGGGGATGACGAAGAGATCGAGGAGGAAGTACACACCGCCGATGCACTCATCGTCGCCACGGGCGCAAAAGCGCGCCGTCTAGATCTCCCCGGCGAGGAGAAGTACTGGGGATACGGCGTCTCCGCGTGCGCTGTGTGCGACGGCTCGCTGCCCATGTTCCGCGACCAGCCGCTCGTGGTCATTGGTGGTGGTGACAGCGCTGTCGAAGAGGCGCTATACCTGACCAAGAAGGCGAAGAAGGTCACTGTCTTGGTCCGTCGGGATAAGCTCAGGGCCAGCAGGACGAACGCGCGCAGGCTAACTACTCACCCTAAGATCGAGGTCTTGTTCAACACGGGCGCAAGCGAGATCAAGGGCGAGGACAAGAAGGGCGGACTCATGACACATCTCGTAGTGAAGAACAACGTCACCAAGGAAGAACAGACCATCGAGGCGAAGGGGCTTTTCTACGCTGTGGGTCACGACCCCGCAACGCAGCTGTTCAAGGGCCAGCTCGACATGGACGAGGACGGCTACCTGATCACAAAGCCTGGTGAGGGACACACAAGTGTGGAGGGTGTGTTTGCGGCCGGTGATGTGCAGGACAAAAAGTACCGTCAGGCGGTTACCAGTGCAGGTGAGCTACCGCTATCAAGACTTGAGTTTGGCCGAATGTGTGCTGACGAAACCCACAGGATCCGGATGTGTTGCTGCTCTCGAAGCCGAGAAGTTCCTTGCTGAGAAAGACGACAGCGTAAGCAACGAGCTAGAGAACGAGAACCAGGCCGAGAAGAGCCAGACCAACGGCGTCGTGCCTGAGTACCGCTCCAACCCTCTTTTGTAGAGAACATTTTCCTTCAATAGTACGGGCCACAACATTGGTATATCTTGCAGCATTGGGCAGGGGTATTGCATTTGTGATTTAGTTACGAATGATGGGGTCTGTAAGCGCATTCTGGGTGGCTAGAGCCCGTGCTTGGATGGCTCGCCACACGGCATAGACTTGATTAGATAGAGAAGATGTGCAAATGGAAAGCTTGATAGATTTGATTTGCTTGCCAAGCAGATGAGTATCTTTCGTGGGTGGCATGTCGACGCCACGGTACAACGTCGCGTAAATCGAGTGTGCGAAAGTGCGCCTACGTGTAGATGCGACGTATGACGGTCGACGCGATCATAAGAAAGTGCAGGACATCATAGTTGCAGGGTTGCAAGAGGATCGTAATTGGGGTAGCGTGTCTGCGGTAGGTTCTTGAGGTGGGTGGTAGCCCAGGTATGCTGCTCCTGCCGAGCATCAACCAGGTAGACTAGAGGCCTTGAGAAGGTTGAGCGCACTCTCGAAAGCTCTCACCACGTTGACGTCTGAAGTCATTAGTACCAAAAGCTGGCGTGCAGGGCAAAAGTGACCTTACAATGGCTTCTCTTCTCCTCCAGCTTCTGCTCTTCATGATGCACGAACTTTGTCCGTGTTTGGAGCCTCGCGTTGGTCAGTTATGGAGGAAGTTGAGTGTAGCCAAATCACTATACCGTTGGAATGTTCGGTTTGTCTCATGGGCATGGCCAGATTCGGCCCAGACACGGAAAAACTGCGCTTAAAGTCAGTCAACTATCAAGGAAACGATCATTGGGGATACAGCACCTCCATCAAGTTTGCCCACTCTTCCAGCAGTGCAGCTTCATCCCGGCTGCAGTCGTCGATAACAGCGTGATACTGCTGATGCAATCCATCCCAATCAAAGCTGGTGATCTGCGCAGCAGGGTCTTCATTTTCAGAAGACTCGTGCTCTGATTCAACGTCTGAATGCTCTTCTGAATCAACATGGTGAAGCTGCGCTGACGCTGGACGCTCTGTGTCGTCAGAGTTTATGCGTTTGTGCTTTGGACGTTTGGGCGTTTGTTGTGCATGTTGAAGCGCAACAGGCATAGATTTGGACGCAGCAGTATCGTCCATTCCGAGCGATGGGAGTTGCGTGGGTGAAGGTGGTGAAGAGCGGAAAAGGTGTGCGTCTTCCTGGGGGATAGACGACTCGATCTCGTTGCTCATTTGTGATGCTGTCCGCCGTGGTCAGTGCTGTAGGTGAGTGAAGGATCAAGAGCAGCGCAGCCTCTCCCGCGCAACAGAGCAGGCTACACTGGCTACTGTCAAGACGAATGGTGCATTGCTATTGTGGTTGCTGTGATCATCTGCAAACAACGCTATCCGCTTTCGGCCAGCGCAGCATGACGTCCGCGGTGCGGGAAGGTGGGTCTGACTCGCGCGCGCTTCGTGCCTCTGCTGTCTGCGTTACACTACGATCTTCTGACCGCCAGAATTCTCGTCTTCCCTCTGCCTCCTTCTACCTCTACCTACTGCTATGATCTCGTAGCCTGCCCCATCCAAGCACCTGGTAGCTGCCAAAATCCATGGGTCTGTAACCCTGCATCGTTCCCAGGGCAAACCTCCACTCATCATGGTCCCGCGGTACCCTTCTCGGCCACCACTCCACGGACCTCAGGGAGGCAAGATCACCTAACACCACCGACATGGAGTGCGATATCTGTGGAAAGGCTGGCAACCACGGCCATCCGCTCCACTGCATCACCTGCGCCCGCTCGTATCTCGAGCAACCCCGCATCGAATTCGCAAAGACGCTTATCGACAAGGACGGAGTTGAGAGACACGTCAAGGCCGTCATACAAGGATCAGGAGACGGATCGAGCGTCTCTCTGTCAGACTCGAAGGGAGGGTTTCTGGTCGACCGTCAGCTATGCACCGACAACCTGAACTGGCAGCGCACAAGGACGGAGACGATCGAGATCGAGGAGAGGATCACGCTCATCACAGAGCATGCGGCCCGTCTCCGCGAGAAGATGGAGCCTGTGAGGAAGGAGCTGGAGGCTAAGCGAGCCGCGAACGCGCAACGCAAGTCAGACTTGTCCTCTGCCACGTACGGCATCGACTCTCGGCGTGCCAACGAGCTGGACAAGGTGCAGCAGATGGTGAAGAAGATGGACTACAAGTCTGAAAAGGTGCACTACGATACGATCGAACAACGGAGGCAACTATGCAACACCTCGGCCAAGCTAGCAGGACTCAAGATGAGCAAGAGGCGGAACAAGGATGGAAGTATCAAGGAAGTCTTCAATATCGGACCGGGGACTAAGCTATGGATCTGGGAGCTCCGCGACATGAACGACGCACCTCCTGACTATCTTTCAGCCTCTTTAGCCGCCGTGGCCCAGCTTCTTGTGCGCGTTGCTGCATACCTGGGTATCCGTCTACCTGCTGAGATCACCTTACCTCACAATAACTACCCCCAGCCGACAATATTCAGCGTCAGTTCTTCATACCAGGGCAAGAAAGTACCATTCCCAGGGACTACTTTATCCGATTCTTCGAGCAACAGTCCAGAGGCCTCTCGCACCCTCGACCCGCGCATTCCTCTCCCAAAGCCTCGTACCTTGTTCATCGACCGACCTCTGGCACATTTATCTGCCGAAGACCCTCCGGCTTACTCGTCCTTCATTGAGGGTGTGTCTTTGCTTGCCTACAATGTTGCCTGGCTCTGTCGAACGCAAGGCATGAAGGACAGCTTCAAGGAGTGGGAGGATGTTGGCCATATGGGACGCAATCTCTACCGACTTCTGATCTTGCAGGAAACGTACATTGCTCGACGCCCAGAAAATCCGCTTGACAAAGACATGAGCACTGTCAAGTCTTCCGCATCGCCTCTGCGAAGAGCGCCGGTAGGCTTCGGACAGCTGTCACATGCCACGTCACACTCGTATATGAACATAGCCGAAAACGCGCAGTATCTCAGCGGGTGGAACCTGACGCCGACCAAGATCCTCGATGAGCTGAAGGCGTTTTTGCTAGCCGAGCAGCAGGCGCAGGAGTGGGATGTACTGAATCAGAAAGAATGGGAAGACATGGAGAATCTCATCGCAGAAGACCCAATTATGGTGGGCGAGAAGCGACGCAACGCAGGGCTAAGTGATGCTCGCAGTTACGCCACCTCGACCATGACGAACGGAGCGCAGAAAGACGATGTGTCTGAGGGTGGGCTCCCCGAGCGCAAGAAGGGAACGAGTGGGTGGACGAAGGTCAAGAGCAGAAGTGAGGATGTCGTGAAGAAGTGATAGCTATGAAGGTAGTCTACATGCATCATTGCTTAATTGCATTTTGGATTCTACTATGATGTGCTGAAGTCGTGCATCCAGCGTGTTCGGAGTGTTGGGTTGTGGCGAAATTCTGCTGCGTCCTTACGAAGCTTCGTACCTTCCACGCCTGTCTGTTCCTGCCGATCTGCTATGTAAGCATTCCAGGGCCGACGTAAAGCGATCGGGGATTACAATGACGCCTTCGCAGCTAACCCCAGAGCCACGAAACCAACGCGCAACGGACGGCCGAGGTGCCCCTTTCTGAATTGCAATGTCTGGGCGGGTGAAGGCTATGAATAATCGACTGCTGAGAAATGCTGCCATGGCACGGCACCAGGAATGCATATATAAGGCGCCTAGACTCAGCAACAAAGCGGCATCAAAAGACTGGTACGCTCGCCATCTTGCACCATCGGCAAACAAAGGCATAAATCGAGCAACTTTTGCGTTGAAGAAGACCACACGCCCCCGCAACATACGACGCGCTAAGATTTTCCTGAGAAAAGTCATATTCCCTTGACACATACAAACCGGCGTGCAGAGCCTTGTTTTGCATATCTTGAGCGTCTGTCCTCAAACCTTCTCTTCGGCATTGTCCAAAACGCATTCCAAGTTCAAACCTCACCATGACGCTCCCCGAACACCCCATCGATACCCCGCCGCGCGCACCGAGTCCAGTGCACAGGTTCGGCACCCTGGCTGTCCACGCTGGCAGCCCGCATGATCCTGTTACAGGTGCTGTGATTGAGGCTGTAGGTTCTTTTTCACATACTTTGAATGCAACTGGCTGACTGTATCAGATCTCTCTTTCCACCACCTACGCCCAGACAGCAGTAGGAAAACCAGTGGGCGAGTATGAATACTCGCGCTCCTCAAACCCCAACCGGTACGCTTCTGCGATACTCCACCAAATACCGTTGAGCTAACGCCCATTTGCAGCGACAACTTTGAACGCGCAGTCGCAGCACTCGAGCACGCCCGCTATGCGCTCGCCTTCAGCTCCGGCTCAGCCACCACGGCCAACATCCTGCAGTCGCTGGCCGCAGGATCGCACGTCATCTCTGTCTCCGATGTCTACGGCGGTACGCACCGCTACTTCACCAAGGTCGCCCTGACCCACGATGTCAAGGTCACTTTCAGCCCTTCCATCGAGATTGACATTGCCGAATTGATTCGCCCAAACACAAAGCTGATTTGGATCGAAACGCCCTCTAACCCGACCCTCACGCTCGTCGACATCCGCAAAGTCGCCTCAATCGCCCACCAGCATGGCATCATGGTGGTTGTCGACAACACCTTTATGTCGCCATACGTTCAGAATCCGCTCGACCACGGCGCAGATATTGTCGTGCACTCCGTCACCAAGTACATCAACGGCCACTCGGACGTTGTCATGGGCGCTGCCGCCTTCAATAGCCCAGAGCTGTTTGACCGCCTCTCTTTCCTGCAGAACGCCATCGGCGCTGTGCCCTCGGCCTTTGACTGCTGGCTTGCCCATCGTGGCCTGAAGACGCTGCATCTCCGCGCCCGCGAGGCCACCAAAAATGCTACAGGTGTCGCAAAGGCCCTCGAGGCCAGCGCACACGTCATCTCCGTCAACTACCCCGGCCTCGACTCGCACGCCCAGCGCGCCATTGCGCTGAAGCAGCACCGTGACGGCATGGGCGGTGGCATGCTGTCCTTCCGTATCCAGGGCGGCCACGAAGCGGCCGAGCGCTTCTGCCAGGCTACCAAGATCTTTACGCTTGCCGAGAGCCTGGGCGGTGTTGAGTCGCTTGTCGAGGTCCCGAGTGCGATGACGCATGGCGGCATCCCCAGGGAGCAGCGCGAGGCGGCCGGTGTCTTCGATGACCTTGTCCGCATCAGCTGTGGTGTCGAGGACGAGTTTGATCTGGTGGCAGATGTAATGCAGGCGATCGAGAAGTCCGTTGTAGGACCGAAGATCAAGAACGGTCTGGCCTAGGCGTGAGCGTGAGCACTCTGTTCACATGAACTGAAGTCGAACGAGGTCTGACGAGGTTTGCCATAAAAAGGGCGGTCTAACGAAATGAGCACAGGAACATGGCCTCGGCGTTAATGATGATTTTAGACGACAAACTCCTTTATATCCCAATCCCCTGCGTGGGAAGCGTAGCTCTAAGGCGAGCTGTTTAGATACCAACAATTACATTTTTGTTTCCTCGACCCCTGCTCCTCTCTATCTCCTTCTCCCTCTCCCTCTCTCTTAAATCAACATACTCTTATACCCATTGATCTCGTCATGATGATAGCTGCTCCTATTCAAGAGCTGTTTGGCCGCAGAGAGTGCAGTTCGTATATGATCAGCGGCGTAGGAGAATGTACATGTCCGAAACGAGTGAATAGGATTTGAGATTTGAGATTTACAAGTCTGTACGACAGGAACAGCACCCATTAAAAAACCAAATAGTCAGCCAGCCACAGAAACGCCTATACTGACTTGAGCGGATGAGACAACATGGTTACACCTCTGCTGCACCGGGAAGAATTTGGTTATTCAACAGGCACCGCCTCTCTGTGCTCAAGGCAGTGTGCATATATATATAAGGTGCTGGACAGACACATTGAGTCGCATGGTGATGGTTTCCGAGTTCCCAAGCCGAGATTCGTGTTTTTACTCCTTCACTCTCCAGTTTGTTTTTGTTGAAAGAAGCAGCCGACCACCAGCAGCCTTGTTGAAGTCGTCTTCTTTCAACGCCCGGTGGGATGGGATTGAAGTTTCGATTCGCGTTTCCTACAAAAGACAATAGACGCTTTTGCACTTGTGTTGTTGCGATGCGCGATTTAGAGAAGATAGGCAGAGAGCAGGAATATGGGAGAAACGTTGGATTCGTTGGGGAGTGAGAATATTGACTTCGATGATGATGAGCCGGGAGGTCTGTCCCGAAGGCATGTATTGCAGGGGCGGGTGTTGTTGATCAGAACAGCAATTTTCACATGCGAGTAGGTAGTCAGACTTTCGATGAGTATACCAACCAGAAAAGACATACGGCATGGGTCCCAGTCAGCAGCATTTTCAGAACTTTGAACTGGGGAAGGAGAAGAGGGGTGGGTGATTGTCTCGACCGGATGAAGGGCGTTTTATGTATGGTTGACGGACACAGCTTAGTAAGTGCAAACGATTCACCATGTGGTGGCAAACGTCAGGGTAGTGTGCAGGGGGTATATTCAACCAAGTTCATACTACTGGCGAATCTTCAGCATGCTTTTGGGCTGTCGATGCGCCGCTAACGCCGCTTTTGTATCGTACAATCACCTTGTCTACCCGTCGAGTACGCCACTCTCCTTTAGGCTCCTGAAGAGCTCCGGTTCGAGGAACTTGCTGATTGTGACATCCTCCGCCAGACCCTTTCTTCTCCTTGTCTTGAGGACAAAGTCTCGGGCGAGTGCCTGTGCGGTTGCAGGCTCGAGGGGTCGCAGCTGAATTTCCTTATCGAGTGGATCGCCGGGTACGATGGACCAGCGGTCAAAGACGAGGGACAGGGATACTTGGCCTTGAGTGTGGATCTGTGTGAGAAGTCAGCGCTGAGTCAACGGTTTTGTGGGTAGACGTGGATGGCTTACCCTAAGATCAGTCTCGAAACCGAAAGAGTCGATGACCGGAATGAGACCCCGGACATTGTACAGCGGTGTACCAGCAATCGGCCCATCCTGCAGCACGTGTCCTCTTCTCCTGGCGAGTACTGTGTACAGACTGCTCTTAGTGTCTGCGGGACCAGTCATGCTACAAGAGTACACCGGCTCCATCAACCTCGGACTCGCCATGAGAAAACTTGAGTAGCAGGCTCGTCGACTGGTAGGGATGATCTGCCCGCCACCACGGAAGATGGCTTCAGATGCAAGCTCGACATCCGTGATGCGGAATTTAGTGTTGCGAATTGGCTCTTCGCAGAGTGGTCCTTCGCGCGTCGCCCAGCTGAAACCCTGCCGTAACGTGTCGCGAACTGTGCGGAGTGTTTTTGTGTCGACTTCTGTGGGTATTGTGTCGTTTTGCAGGATGTTGGCACCCATGTCATCCGGACCAAAGGCCCAGATGTTGCGTGATGCGAGCAGATCGTAGCCGTAGTTCTCTTCGAAGAACTTGCCGACTACACGGACAGGGTCCTTGATGTTAACCTTGCCAGCTTCGATGTCTTCAGCGATACCTGGGTCTAGCGGCTCAGCAATCATGGTGAGCTTGTTCTTCTTATTTGGTGTCATGGCGTAGCATTTGATTGCAGACATTTCGACAACGGTCTCGCAGAACCTGGTCACAGGATCCGACACCTTTATCTCCATGTCAGCGTACAGTCGCCGCAGATCGTGCAGAACGCAGTCCATGTACAGCTCGCCAGTACCAAGAACAACGTGCTCTCCCGACTCTTCGACCTTGGTGCTAATGAGAGGATATGACTTGTTGATCTTGCGGAGACCGTCCAGCATCTTGGGCAGCTCAGAGGGATTGATGGGTTCCACCGCCACCTTGAAGACAGACTCGAAGAAGTGTCGAATGGGTCGGAATATGTATGCTTCTTCATCGTCGGGCAGCTTCGAAGCGACGATCGTCGCCGTCTTGACGATCGAGTTGTCGACACCACCGAGTAGCACCCAGTTTCCTGCTGGTACACCGCTAACAGGGACGTTGTATCGCGATTCGGCAATCCACGTGTCTGTGATTGTTGCGACGACCATGTCTTCCTCGTCTTCGATCGTGTAGCCCTCACCAAGAACGCGTACCGATTGCGGAGACTTCGCAATACCACTCATGACTCGTCCCAACGCTGTGAAAGACTTTGCATCCGTAGCGTTGAACAGCTTCGTGACATGTACGACGAGAGGGCCGTCCTGGTCACATTTCTCCATGGCTTCAGCAGTCTTCGAGTCCAGAGGCCCAGTGTAGTGCCTTTGAAGCAATCTCTTCGCACCTTCGGTCGGCGATGGAACGTGCTGGGTGATCATATCGACGAAACCTGAGGATGGCCCAAAGTACTGCTGACAGACCAGTCGCATAAGCTCCTTTGCATCAGTTTTGTACTCAGATGGCTTCAAGTTGATACCCAGTGAGCTGAGAGTGTCCTTGAGGTCGGCTGAGCTCTCGCTCAGAGTGTGGGAGTAGAGCTTGTAGACGGGCTCCAGAATCCAGTGTACAAATGACCGCTGTGCGCCCTCCTCCTGTGCTTTGCGGCTGAACTTGCGGCTGCCCGGGTTGTAGAAAATATCGCCCCAGAGTCGCATAGCAAACTTGTCGACATCCAACCCCTTCATTGGCACTCCGAATCCTGGCAATCTCGAGGGTCCTGGGTAGAAATCGGAGTACATCTTTGCGAAAGACTGGATAGTGAAGCACCATCGCATGCTTGTGCACGCGAACGCAACGTTGCCTTTCTCGGGGCTGACCCGTCTGCTCTCTCCTCTTCCAGGAATTGTGTTCTCGATCACCGTGTTGACCTCTTCGATAACATGCTTGATCTTGAAGTAGGCATCTTTCGGTGGGAGCTTGAGCTCCAGAATCAGGCGGTCCATCTTGTTGATCACCAGAGTCAAGGGGAGATCTTCCAGCACCGCGTGCTTGATGACCTGCTCCGTGTTGACCTGCACACCCTCCACAACGTCCACAACCAAGACTACACCGTCGACGAGGCGCAAAGACGATGCAACCTCATCTGCGAAGTTGACGTGCCCAGGTGTGTCCAGAATGTTGAAAAGGTGCGACTTCGACTTGGTGTTCTGTAAAACCAGACTCATTGGCGCGGCTTTGATCGACAGGCCTCGTTCGCGCTCGAGAATGTGTACATCTGTGTATCGCAATTGCTCCTCCCTCTTCTTGCCCTTCTTGTAGTCCAGCCGATCCTGGATATCATGTGTCTCCATGACCAACATGTCCACGAATGCAGTCTTTCCGTGATGCAAGTGACCGGCAATCGCGATGTTTCGAATTTGGCCTGGAAAGTTCATCAAGTCGGTCAAGAGCTCCCTCGAGTAGTGCACGGGGGTAGGTCTGTTTCCTGCACTGTGAACTTCTTCTGTACGACTGGCGCAATTATGGGCTGCGCCAACGACTGCGTGTCCTCCTCCTGCACCAAAACCTCGACATCGTCGCCGTAAACGTCGGCCGCTGAGGGGTAGTACTGCTTGTCTTCGTGGAGGATGACGGCGTTGGACGGGCCTTCATCCACTTGCATAAGCTGCTGGTCGTTCACCTCGGCGTCCTCGGGTTCGTCATCGTCGAGGACGTAGGCATCGGCCGCCTCGCCATTCGTCTGGACTTCTTCATCGGACTCGGCTTCCCCAACAAAGTTACCGAACCTGTATAGAGTTAGTCGCGTACGTGTTAAAAGCCAGTTGGTATGTCTCACTCGTCGTAAAGGTCATCCATGGCGGCGATACGCGTGACTTTGGCTGTGCACTGATGCGCGTCACGGCCATGAAGCCATCCAAAGATTTGGCGATGCCACCGGCCCGCCAGTTTCGCCTAGCCCCATGCGCGGGAGTGGGACGGGCGGTGAGCAATGGCATCCGCTATCCCTGTCTAGTGCGGGCTGCAGGGAAATGCACCGATGGCTGCGCGTTCTGCAGAGAGAAGAATCCCATCACCTTTTAAAAGGGTCGTTTGCTGCCTCTATTGAAGGAAGAGCTGCTTCTCTCCGCTTACCACTTTTCCATCACGTTCCATATACCCAAAATGTCCTCTCTCCCCCGTATACATTGTCTCGGCTGCCCGTACGCCCACGGGTATGTTTCTTGGGTATGTTTTCCTGTCGAACCGAGGGGCAACGGTCAGCTCACCACCAACACAGCTCCCTCTCGAGTCTGAGCGCTATCCAGCTCGGCTCCCATGCTATCAAGGGTATGTCGAAGCTCCCTGGCTACGTTTACACTCGATTGTCTAACACATGCACAGCTGCCGTTGACCGCGCCGGCCTGAAGCCGGAGGATGTCGAGGAGGTCTTTGTTGGCAACGTCCTCTCCGCAAAGTAGCAACCACCCAAGCCTCTTGGTAGCTTTGCACTGACACGCACAGCCTCGGTCAGAACCCTGCCCGCCAGTGCGCCATTGGCGCTGGTCTGCCCGAGTCGACCGTTTCCACCACCATCAACAAGGTGTGCGCCTCCTCGATCAAGTCCATCATCGTTGGCGCGCAGACCATTATCACTGGCAATGCTGACATCGTTGTCGCTGCCGGCACCGAGAGCATGTCCAACACCCCCACTACCTTCCCGTCTTGAGGACTGGCGCCAAGTTTGGTGACCAGACATTGGTCGATGGTGTCCTGAAGGACGGTCTTACCGACGCATACAAGAAGGAGCACATGGGCCTGCAGGGCGAGGAGTGCGCCGATGACCACGGCTTCACTCGTGAGGACCAGGACGAGTACTGCATCCGCTCCTACAAGAAGGCCATTGCTGCGACTGAGGCTGGCTGGTTCACCTCGGAGATCGCCCCCATTGAGGTTCCTCAGGGACGCGGCAAGCCCCCTGTCACTGTCTCCGTTGACGACGAGCCCAAGAACGTAAGTCTCCACATCATTCACGATGCTCACGAATCTCGTGAGCTTTGAGCGATCAGTTACTGACTGCACCTAGTTCAACGAGTCCAAGACCCGCACACTCCACTCTTCTTTCAAGAAGGACGGTACCGTCACCGCCGCCAACGCCTCGCCTCTCTCCGATGGCGCTGCCGCCCTTGTCCTCGCCTCAGAAGAGGCTGTCAAGAAGCACGGCCTGAAGCCCATTGGCAAGATCCTTGGCTGGGGTGACGCTGAGCAGAACCCCTCCAAGTTCACTACTGCCCCTGCTCTGGCCATGCCCAAGGCTCTGAAGCACGCCAAGCTTGACATCTCTGCCGTCGATGCTTTCGAGATTAACGAGGCTTTCAGCGTTGTGGCGCTATCCAACATGAAGATCCTCGGCATCAACGAGGACAAGGTCAACCTCCACGGAGGTGCCGTTGCTCTTGGCCACGCCCTTGGTGCCTCTGGCGCCAGGATCACAACCACCCTGCTAGGTGTCCTCAAGGAGAAGAAGGGCAAGGTTGGCTGCGCTGGTATCTGCAACGGTGGAGGCGGTGCCTCAGCCATCGTGATCGAGTCGCTGCAGTAGAGGAACGAATACCCACATGATTTGACGCATATGACGGATAGATAAATATACATAATTACAGTACCATCACGACATACGTACTCTTGTAGACATGCTGAATCGTCTTGTGATGGGGATGAAGTAGATGGCTTATCGAGGGCTCCAAAGTTCTTGATTCCCGGTTTCACCAAATATACGGTCGGCAGGCAGTCTTACCCCGCATGTACAAAGGGCTCAGAGTAAAAGGCTTTTTAGAATGCGTTCCCTTGCAGAGTTAGGTCACTCACACCGTCCGTCAGGCGCAAGTAGGAGAGCCTGACGGTCCACAACTTGTATGCAGGATATGCAAGAACGACGACATGCAGCAGAGTCTGTCATGTGCGCAGCTGTTTCTGTCCGCTGTATTTGAATGGACCGTTGGGATGATGATTATGTGTTGGGTAGAAATAGTTGGCTTAGAGGTCAAGTTTCAGGCCGGTGGATCATCTCGCTTGCTTTGCCAGCGGCTTCCTCACCCAATCAACGCAGCGATACGATTACCTCACGTTTCAACCTGTCAAGTCCGCGGCAGCGAACCGCAACCATCACACCAAACAACGACCTTAGGCAGGTCAATCAAGAGCGGAATGCGGAGCCTCGGCCACGTATCGCCCAGGATGCAGGCCCCTCGCGCGCTGGTACCTGTTTCACGCGCCCCCAGTGCCTTCAGTCGCCAGCCGGCGTCCAACCCGTTCAAATGTCCATGAAACGATACGATCTTTGTCAAACGCCACCAGTAATGCAGTCGAGCCTTGTCCAACGCCGTCCAGCCTTACTCGTGATCGTCACTGGCTATTCCCGCACCCCTTCGATACGTAGACTAATGGTGATTGCGAGTCGTGTGCTTTGTTTAGGAGGGAAATTCCGGTTCCAGTCCGCACATTGAAACATGGCTATGATGGTTAGGCAGGAGGGGCAACTGCTCGTCAAAAGGTGGAAGATGCCTAAGGGAGATCCTTGGTGTAGCAGCATGGTGCCGCGTATATAGGCGCGCTTCCCAGGTCCTCTACTAGGTATCTCGCTGCTGGTAGTGTTTTCAAGTTTCTGGTCTTCTGTCTCTTCTACAGCGTCTAACACGCAGCCTCTCTCTTCGGTCCTCTCTCCACCAGCATCTTGACGATGCGTTCCTTCACACTCTTTCTGGCTGCGGCCTTTTTCGACCTTAGCATAGCTGGCTATGCTTTGGAGGATGACTATATGACTGACTTCTACGGCTCGTTTGACTTCTTCACTGCAGCTGATCCGACAAATGGTAAGTAACACTATAAGTCGCTGCTTGAATATATTGCTAACGTCATCCAGGCTTTGTCAAGTATGTCGACGAAGCTACGGCAAGGCAAACAAACCTTATCAACGCATCTACCACAGTACCGGTGGAGTGGGGAGTAGACTCCACCAACGAGACACCAGAGGGAAGACCCGGCCTTAGGCTCGTGAGCAAGAAGAAGTACAACGCTGGACTGGTGGTTATAGACGTGGCACATATGCCTACTGGTTGTGGTACTTGGCCTGCGTAGGTTCTTGTACCCTTTTCATACCACTCCGGCTAACGAGACATACAGTTTCTGGATGGTAGGTCCAGACTGGCCGACCGGCGGAGAAATCGACATCATCGAAGGCGTGAACGACCAAACGAACAACGCAATGACCCTTCATACGGCCCCCAACTGCAAAATCGGTCCTGACACCAGCATCTTCGCTGGTGAAATCACTACACCCAACTGTGATGTCAATGCCTTCAATCAAAGCAAGAACGCTGGATGTTCTATCGAGCACCCGTCGACAGGCAGCTACGGTGTTGGACTGAATGCCATTGGAGGTGGCGTGTACGCAACACAATGGACCGCAGAAGCTATCAGCGTATACTACTTCCCACGAGGGTCGGTTCCAGATGATCTCCTTGGCGATACTCCTAACCCTGATGGCTGGGGTATTCCTGCTGCCAAGTTCACCGGCGGTTGTGACATCGAAAATATGTTCAAGGAGCAGCAAATTGTCTTCAACACCGCTTTCTGCGGTGACTGGGCTGGTGCAGCTTGGGGGACCGGATCCTGCGCGAAGAAGGCGGCTACTTGCGACGAGTATGTGCAGAACAACCCCGAGGCATTCAAGGATGCATACTGGACCATCAACGCCTTGAAGGTCTACCAGGACAATGGAAACGATACACCTGCGCCGTCTGCCTCTGGAGTGCCAGCTCAGAGTACCGTTATCTCGCAGCCGGTACAAGTCCCCACTGGTAATGCAACAGTCCCCGCGGCCTCTTCAGGCTATGCAACCATTCCAACCAAGAACCCCACCAACGCTCCCATTCTCTCATACACGGAAGGGTCTTATGTTGTGCCAACAACCTCTGCTTCGGAGATTCCCGCCGAGACAAGCACGCCTACCGCCGAGCCAACTGCGTCCGACAGTATACCAACCTCAGAGATCCTCGAATCCTCCAAGATGCCGACATCAGCAGCTGCAACACCGACCAAGCCTGCAGATCCCGTGGGAGACAATGGCATGCCCGGCTTCCAGTGGCCTAAGCCTGGTGATGCACCAGCTTCGAACACAACACAGATTACTGACACGCCGTCTGAGCCTACTACAGTGCCATCTGGAAACATGAGTTTGCCAGTTGAAGACCTACCCACTTCGACTGCGGCTGCTACACAGCCAACGAACAGTCTCGATGACTCCGAGTCCCCACCTATCGTACCTACCGATGGTCAAGACCCAGCTCCCGCGGCTCCTACCGTGAGTAGCGCAGTGGGTGAGAAAAAGACAGTATACCAAACCGTCTATCTCACGGTCACTGCCGGCGCAGAAGCAACACCTGCAGCGGGCTTGAGCAAAGCAAGAGCAGCGAGATTCATTCGAGAGCACAGGCGAAGGTCGGCTGGCCACCATGCAAGGATTTGAGATGGAAATGAAGAGTATGAGCATGAGTAACAATACGAGCATGACGGATGTTTACACGATGGAGTTCGAGTGCGCATATACCCCGGTTGTTTTGTATATTCCCTTTTCTTAGATATAACGACGGTTTCGGCCTTTGATTTCAGGAGGCCCTGCAATGAACTTTGTCATGCCCATCGTACCCCTGTTGTCGCCGACTGTGACTTCATGCGTGCATGGTCAACTTGCGATTTAAAAGTTGTTGAGTAAACCCAAGTCAGGTTTTGGTGCCCTATCGTACAGATGCTAGTATATTAGCGTGTTAATGCTGTTCCGACCTGCAAAGCTCAGTCGTAAGCTGCAGGAGTTGCGATTTGTCGCGTCATGTTTCGAAAACAGACCCTCACGATAGGTTGCAACTCGACAACGATTACAAGAATCGTGCTACGTTGTAATATTGATCAAATCATCATGTCCAAAGGTCTGCCCATCGTTATCCTCATCGATCATCCTCTTACTGCCAACCCAATGTGTTGTCTGGTCGTGCGACATGCAGCAATGACAAAGGAAAAGCAAACACCCGTGCCTTCAGTATTTTAAGCAACATTGCAAACATGGTAACCTATGCTTATTGGAATCATTGTGCACGCCTTATAGAGCGCGTCTGAACGCCTCCAATGCCCGATGATGGCGAGTGCTGGGTGGCAGCAACTGGCCCCGAGTAGAGCAGGAATCGCTAGCAGAACTGTACCATAGGGAAGGACCTCCGTTTGATTGTGTTACTTGGATGGGGACATGCTCATATGCGCAGACTACAGCAGCTGCAGGTTCGTCCTGAAGGCTTTCAAGCACATACCCTAACTTCAATGTGCTGTATCTCACGCATACCCTATGGCTCTATTATATATGCTGGCTCCGTTCTCTTGTTTTCGACGATTCAGGTGCAGCAATTTATGTACGCGCTCACGCTGCCAGCTTTGTTGCGCTCCAGCCCTTCACTGTCAACTATCTACCCACGCCAAGGTCTGCGCAATATGTGAACTATAATAACACTCGCGCAGCACTCATTCACCGCAACACCCTCCGCTCACTACTTATCATTTGAGAGTCGCGTTAAACACACTGAAATACCCGTCAGGGAGCTGCGCGCTCGCCTGAGTTCAAAAAGTAGGCTTCCGGCCCAGCGAAATACCTGTCTTCTAGTAAGTATGCCACGGGTTGCAGCCACTCCCGCCGATCACATCATGCGAAACGCGCCCTGCCAATGTGCTGATGGTCTATACTATAGAGGTTCCAGTTGGCATTGCCGATCTACGTGTGCTTGTCCAAAATTTCTCGTAGAATTTCCACAGATCGCGGGCAACGAGACACACAGCAACTTCTCAATAAGGTCCGCCGTAACGCAAGCGAGAATTATCTGAATCAATTACTTTACAAGAAACACCGGATACAGGCTCCTTGAGAGCCGTGCTTGGCCACAAGTCACTCAATCTGGCATTCGTGCGCGCAGATGCTGAGACGCTACATGGACTGCGACAGTTGATCATACGCCTTGTGAAGCTCTGACTGCAAGCACAGCATGTCAGTCTTCCTCCCAAGGCTGATAATCAAATGTCATGGTGTTTACCGCGAGCATAAGCTGACGCTCAATATCACGATTGTGTGTTTGTGCACTGACACCTTCTCACCTACAGACTTGTAGAGCATCCGCCCTGGCGCTTACTTCTTGAAGATCCTCTTGTCCTGATCAAAAACATGCTCGCGCCTCTAATGCCTTTATAAGAATGGACCGCAGACTCCGATAAAGTCGAAAGTGAAGACAATACCAACCGGATCTTGGATCTTGGCAGAATACCCCCTCCTGGTGGGGTACCTTTCTTGGGTTTTGGGTTACTTCAACGGGCAGTACGGAGGAGCATTTCAAAAGTCTTTTCCCCCAGTCAACGCACGGGGCAGTCAGGGGTAATCGGCCCGGCTTTCAATGACGTGTTCTCTTTCTGCTTTCTCTCTTCTATCCTCCTCTACCCTACCTACCCTATCTACTCTATCTACTCTATCTACTTCTATTATGCTAGTCTTTAATCTTGTAACTTATGCTCTAATTATAGCCTATAAGGCTAATAGGAAGACAAATTTAGAGATAACTTAATTAACTAGTGTTAAGAAGCGTATAATTAACTTAATCTACGCACAAGCAATTAAGAGAGGCTTTAATCCTACTGTTAGGCCTATTTAATTAGAAAATAAGCACGTTAAAGATGTACAATAATCTAGGAGGCCTTTAAAACAGTAGAAGGCCTTTAAGAAGGTTATAAACCTTATAAGACAGGATTATTATAGTAGAGAGAAGACCTGTGCTAATATTGCTAGCAATCTTAGTTAAGATAGCCTAGATATCTTAGCCTCTACAGTGTAGAGAGTACTTAGAAAAGTAGGCTACAAGAAGACAAAGCTAACAAGGAAACCTAGGTTAATAAAATAGATAAGGAAGGAGAGGCTAGCGTAGTGTCTTAAGCATAAAGATTAGACTATTAAGGACTAGAAGAATATTATCTAGACTAATAAGACTGCTATAGTACTCCTTTATTGACGTAGGGGGTATAGAGTCTAGAGAAAGATAGATAAGGCTATTGTTAAAAGCTGTATTTAGGAGAGATAGAAAGGCTACTCTAAGTTTATATTCTAGGGTTGCTTTACATATAAGAAGAAAGGTTCTTATTACTGCTAGACACCTAAGACAAAGTAAGAGAAGGAAGAGGCTACAAGAGAGATTATGTGAGGGCACTATAGGCAGGCAATTAAGCAGAGCAAGATAGGACAAATAATAGATAATATTTAAGAGATAAGATAAGACAAATCCTTAAGGGGTAAGTCTTAAGGCGCGTGGATATTATATACGTGTGTGGCTAGTAGGTCTCTAGGCTTGGCCTAGGGCCTGGCTAAGGTATCTTCTGTTAGGGGAGAGCACTTATAATAATAGCCCCCTCTTTAAAGGTTTGTCCTAAACTGTAGAGAGATTTCCTAACAACGTTATTAAGCTCTAGAAAAACCTCTTGTAGAGGGAAAAACTTAGCAGAAGAAATATAGTGCTAGTAGAGGTTTATTAGTTAGCGTCTATAGGGGATAGGGAGCTATTAAGCAATTAGTTTAGACGCTAGCTATCCTATCCTTACAACGTTTACTTAGTAAGCTACTAGGGCAGCGTTAATACACTACTAGGTAGACAAGTCTTTGTTTATAAGAGACTAGTTAAGGCTAAGTCTTCCTCTTGCCTTTATTAGCAGCTAGATAGTAAGCTGTTGCTTCTGCTACATGTTACTATAAATAACGCCTTAGCAGTTATTAGCTCTAAAACCTATGTAGCTAAGGCTGTAGGGAGCGTAACTATAGTACACTAAGTATGTAATGTATAAGGGGCATTATTTACTCCCTATATAGCACGCGTGGCGCCTAGCACTAGGCTAAGGGTTGCCCTAGGCGTGCCTGCTGTTTGCTCTCTGCAATCTCCTAGGTAATTAGGTGCCTTAGTCTAGGGGCTAAGGCTGCTAGAGGCGTAAGTAGTTAGACATTATCTGCCTTGTAGGCTAGATTAGTAAGTCCCTAACTAGTAACGTCTGCAAGAGGATCGCTAGCAGCTCCTATAGCCCTATTCCTGCGCAAACAGGTCTAGGATTTACTTATTTACAGGGGATCTTGTCTACACGCTAGTTGTAATAGTAAGCTATTAGCCTTATTATACGTAACACCTTACCTAAACCCTTACGCAGTATAGTCTAGGCTCTAGTGTTTTGTTTGTAACGTAAATCTTAGGTAAGATTGTTAGTTACTCTTCTATGCAGTTAATAGATATTTGTAACAAAAATTATCCTCCTGCGCAATAGATTGCAATAGGTAAGAGAGTAGTAAGGGGCTAGGACGTTACTAGGGAGCTGCTAAGCAGAGGGGATCTAGTGTATATAAGGCCTGTATCTGCTTGCTTACAGTGCCTTATTATCCCTACACCTTTATCTACACCTGCCTTCTAGCCCCTACCTTTAACGCTATAACTCCTCCCCTATCCTTTATCTCCTGCTAGGCCCTGCCTAATCACGTCTACTAGCTGCCTAACAACATGCAGCCTTAGCTATTGCTTTTATAATATTAGTGCTATAGCAGCATTAAGCGTTTAACTACCTCCTCTAAGGTTAATTCTAATAGCACTATTGTGTTGTTTATGCACGTCTTCTATTACCCTAGTAGGTACAGGCTTTATAAGGACAACTTTAGCGTATGTCCTAGCTATGTAGAGGCAAAGGAAGGGAAGTATATTAAGGTATTTCCTATGTTGCTCTAGTGTCTGTCTATGCTAATTCCTGTAGATTAACCCTATCTTCTACTAAGCTGTTAACATGCTTGACTTTCTAGTTAAGCGTGCCCTACGCAAGACTAACAATAAGACTACTGCCTAAGGTAACTAGGCAGACAACGCTTAGGTTGTTGCTTATATACAGTTATACTAGTAGACAGCTTTTAACTACGCTAAGTCCTGCTGTAATAGCTTTATTACCTATAATGCTGTAGTTTGTTACTGCATTAACAAGTCTAGCCTTAGTAAGACTAAGTATGCCTATACTTGCTAGGTTTCCTAGTTGCATAACCTTAAGTAGTACATTATAGGTGTTCTTTCCCTCCCCCTCTTTTTTAGCAGAGCTAACTTACTATAGGCTGCAGTTAGGACTGTTAGTAAGAAGCTCCCTAACAACGTTGTAATTAATACTATAATTAAGGAGCACTTCTAGAAGACTAGCAGTGCTAACAATGCTAAGAAGCAGTAGTACTACTATAGTACTAACCTGCCTTCTTCTATGTAGGCTCTAGCAGCTCCTTTTAAGAGGATGTCTACGTCTCTAACAAAGCCTACTCTAGGTAGCTGTTAACGTTGTAGCCCTTCCTTAGAGTTAAGCCTGTCTAAAGGTTGTAGCGGCCCTACTACTTAAGCGTGTAGTAGTAGTTGTAAAGACTCTCTATTCTTATAGTAATTAATTTAATAAACCTTGTAATTAATCTCTCTTCTAACTTTAAACGT
The DNA here is from genome assembly GCA_026119515.1 of Ascochyta koolunga. Classification (NCBI taxonomy): domain Eukaryota; kingdom Fungi; phylum Ascomycota; class Dothideomycetes; order Pleosporales; family Didymellaceae; genus Ascochyta; species Ascochyta koolunga. The sequence goes on along the minus strand of JANLCG010000002.1, from coordinate 668,621 downwards.
GCTATTCTTGCTAGTAATATACTAGATAGGCGCTAGGCCTCCTTTAGCTACTAGCTGCACTTGTTCTAGGAGCGCCTATCCTCTAGCCCTATTAGATAGATTCTTTTATAAGGCAGACTTCCTAGGATGTCCTCTCTTACGCCTTAGTAGCGTTAGTTCCCTAGGCGTTGCCTAGTTACCTGCTAATAGATTACCTACGCGAGCGCTCTAGTAATAATCCTAAAGGATCTTATTGCAGTAATTAAGATAATTAAGTAGCTTCTAGGTTAACTCTTTGTTAGGCTAACCTAGCTACTTAACTCTATATTCCCTTCCTTAGGCTATAGTGTCTTAGTGTAATAGTATTCCTTTAACCTTATACCTATCGCTAGGCAGGATGTCTTCTAGGATACTAATAGGACCTGGCTAGAACCTACTGTTGGCTAGGGGTTCCCTCTAGCGCTTAAGTAATAATACATTAAACACTAGGTGCACTCTATCTATAGATAGAGGAGCTTTAGCTTGTACGCTAGCTTTCCTATCTTCCTAATTACTATAAATAGTCTAAGGTAGCAAGCATTAAACTTCTTTAAAGGACAGCTTGTTATTAGGTTCTTAGCCTGCAGGAGGACTAAGTCCCCCTTAGCAAAGTGTTATTCTAACCTCTTTGTGTTGTACTACTAGGCGTTGCCCTTTTATGTGTACTCTAAGGCCTCTTTTACTATTCTCTACATGTTGTGCCAGCGCTCTAAGCGTCTAGCGACCTGCCTGCAAAGCTCTAGCGTAGTTCTGTCTTTGTCCTAGATAGCTAGGGGCTTTTAGAGCTAGTGCTTATTAGGTATCCTGTTAAATCCCTTAGGGTTAGTGCTAAAGGCAACCTTAATAGGAGATTCTCTGTATGTAGAGTAAGCTTTAGAGTTGTAGGCGTACTTAGCATATAGCAGGAGATCTACCTAGTTATCCTGTTAGTAGTTTATGTATATATGTAAGTACGTTTCTAACTCCTAATTCTAACGCTCTGTCTACCTGTCTGTCTAGGGATAGAACGCTATACTAAGCTAATAGTTAATTATTAGGTAGTAGCAAATATTAGACTAGAATTAACTAGTAAACACTAAACCTTAATCTAATAGCAGCGTATCTAGTAGTCCTTGCTTTAAGAAGCTCTGTTTTATTAACAGTTTAGCTAGGCGCTAGGCAGTAATTATCTTAGTGCAGGGTAGGTACTAGACGTACTGTAACGACCTGCGATAGAATTGTTTAGTGTTGTAGTGTTCTAGAGCTATCCTTAGTTGGTATTAGTCTTGCCCTTGGCAAAGCTGCACAAAACCCGCGCTGCTCGCTATCTTTAGGGGAGATAAAGTATTATTCTTGTCATCAAATATACCTATAGCCATCCCTCTACTATCTATCCCTAGTGTGAAGCAAGTACTATTGCCTATAACTAGAACCTTACATAATAATACTTTGTTAATCTAATAGTCTAGGGATAGCTCTAACTACTTAAACGAACAGTTAGGGGGCACCTACAAGAGAGATCTAACCACCCTTATCTTAAACCTAGCAGGAGGACAACTCTAGTAGGATTTCTTTAATTAACAAAGAGATCCTAACTCCTACAATAAGCGCACCTCTAACGCTTTAAGAGCGCATTTAAGCTGCTAAACGCTAACATAATAAGCTTTAGGCCTTACAGCGCCTACGCTTACTTAAAGCTAAGATTGCATAACTAGAGGGCATAGGGAACTATACTGCTCTAAGCATAGTAGAGACTGTTAAGGAGACCTTAAGGGCTAGTACGCATAAGTAGGACGTATCTATAACGCTTATACCTTAACCTGCAAAGCGCGCGCTTAAACCTAAAGACCTAGCTAAATATAGGGAAAGAATCTTAAAGAATATTACAAGTTCTTCTGCTCCTATAAGATAGCCTTCTAACTATTACTATAAGAGTTTAGCAACCCTAAAGATAGGATACTCTAGGTAATACAGTACCTATTAGGGGACCTAAGGGAGCTTTAGTACACGCACTTTAAGCGCATGTTTAGAGCATAAGAAGAGACACCTAGCTAGGGGTACTTTAAATAGTACTTACTAGACTTACTCTCTAATCCTATAAACTACACCTTAGAATTAGCTACAGCTTACGCTTAAGCTATGCAGCAGAAGGACTAAACAGTCTGCGCTTTTGCAACCTACTTAAAGGTCTTAGAGGATTAACTTACCCCCTATACTAAAGAACAGAGGGTCTAACACTTATTCTCTAAGCTTTAGCTAGAATTACAAAGGGCAATTACTAATTACTATTAGGTACTAGCTACACGCAAAGACCTAGTAGCGTTAGGCTCTACACTTAAGCGCAACCTACGCTGTTTATTACTAACTTACATACCTAGCACACGCTATAAGGGTACCTAGAGGCATAAGGGGTAAAAGCAAGGAGATAATGCCTCTACTAACAAAGGCCTACATAACAAGAGTAGCGTTACCTGCTTTAAGTGTAATAAGACTAGCTACTATGCTAATAAATATTAAAGCAGTAACTCTAACCCTAACTCTAACCCTAACTAGATCCTAGTTTAAATTAACTAGACAGGAAAAGGCTAAGCCTTACTAGCTACCTAGGGACAGTAAGGCGCACCCTAGTATATATTTTACTAGGCATAAAGCGCACATGTAACGTATCTAGGAGGCAACGCTAGAACAACAATTATAGGTTATTCTTAACCCTTAGGCAGATGTAAGCTTAATTAGCTAAAGGATTACTATAGAAATAGACCTACTACCTATTAAGGAGGTAGAACTCCTGCGCCTAGGATAGATTAGTACACAGCGCTAAAGCATGTACGCTGTATATGCGCTGTAGATATAATTAACTAATAACACAGGCGTTAAGCGTTGTATGTCTACTACTATGTATAGAGTTAATAAGGAAGGAACTCCCTTACTGTTAGGGAATCCTTTCCTCTAACAAGAACATATCTATCTAGATTGTAGATTACAATCCTAGCGTTAGGGATACACTACAGCTAGCATCTAGCTAGTTACCTCTATAGAGTTTAAAGAAGCTAACTCTAATCCCCTCCTTTTAGGAGTATTGTAAGCTACTAGCGTTGATTTAGAATGCAATGCCTATATCTACAAAGCATATATAGCGCAGGAACTTTGTATCCTAGACGCTTTAGCAGATTACGTTAATATATTTAGCAAGGAAGCTGCTGCTACTCTACCTAGCTTTAAATCTTTAGACTATGCAATCCTACTTATAGAAGGAAAGAACCCCTATATAGACTGCTCTATAACCTCTCTTTACGCAAGCTAAAGCTGCTACGTAAATACTTAGAACAAGCACTAAGTAATAGGTAGATTAGGCACAGCACAAGTCCTATAGGAGCACCTATACTTTTTGTTCCTAAGAAAGATAGGATACTCTGCCTCTGTGTAGATTATAGAGGTCTTAATGCTGTTACTATAAAAGATTATTGCCTGCTCCTACTAATTAGAGAGACACTAGACTGCCTATTAGGCGCATGTTATTACATAACCCTAGACCTTCGCAACGCCTATTATTAGCTAAGGATTAAAGCAGGGGATAAGTAGAAAACTACCTTTAGGACCTAATATAGTTACTTTAAGTACCTAGTAATGCTATTTAGGCTAACTAATGCTCCTGCAAGTTTCTAGGCCTATATTAATAAGGCCCTAATTAAGCACTTAGACTATATCTATATAGTTTACCTAGATAATATCCTTATCTACACAAGGAGTAATAATATTGCGCTTTACTAGCGCGCTGTACGCTTAGTACTTTAGTCCCTACGTAAGGCAGAACTATTTATTAACTTATAGAAATGCATATTTGCATTAGACATAGTATACTTCCTTAGTTTTATTATTAACACGCGTAGTGTATGCGCTAATCCAGCTTAGGTAAGCACTATTACCTAATAGCTGCAGCCTACTAACGTTAAAGAGTTACAATCCTTTCTAGGGTTTGCTAACTTCTATTAGTATTTTGTTAAAGGATACGCTAGAGAAACAGCTCCTCTTACAGAATTGTTAAAGAAAAACTAAGACTAGTAATAGAATAAAGCTGCAAACTACTTATTTAAAGGGCTAAAGACCTACTTCTTAAGCGTGCCTATCTTGCGCTATTTTAACGCTGCGCTCCTATCTAAGTAGAGATAGATGCGTTTACATTTACTATATTAGGCATACTCTCCTAACTCTTTAAAGATAAGCAGTAGCACCTAGTTGCCTTTACCTCTTAAAAACTACAAGCTGCTAAGCTAAATTATAAGGTCTATAACCTAGAGCTACTTACTATAGTATATAGCTTTAAGTAGTAGAGGTATTACCTTAAAGGCACACAGCACACTATACAGGTGCTAAGTAACTATAACAACCTGCGCAGTATACGCGCTACACAAAAGCTAAACCTATAGCAAGCTAGATAGGCTATATACCTAGGGGCTTTTAATTTTAAGGTAGAACACTGTCTAGGCAAAACAAACCCTGCAGATAGCCCCTCTAGAAGGGCAGATTACAAACAGGAGAACCTGTTACTAACCTAATTGTTGCCTACCTTACAGAACAAATTATTAGTAATAGATACAGCTAGTAGAGTAAGCAGATCTATAAACAAGCTAAGCTTGTTAGGCACGTGTAAGACGCACGTTGCTACAGTTTACAGAACTAGGAAGGTCCCTACTACTAGCGCTATAGAATGCATGCTATGCGTGCCACGCTTACTAGCTAGGGTACTAGTTAGTAGCAAACCTGCAATAGTAGAGTCTTAATTGCTTGTTAAAACCTTGCACTAACTATAATAAAGGGACGCCTTTGCTTAGGGTTAGATTGTAAGCTTAACAAGTAAGGACAGTACTTAAAGACGTAGCAGAGTGCAGGTATAGCACTTAGACAAAAACAAAGTCCTAAGATACAATAGTAGAATGTATGTTCTAGAGGAACTAGCTATTAGGCAAGAGATTTTATTCTAGAACTATAACACGCGTATAGCAGGCTATTTTAGCGCACGTAGGACGCTTAAGCTAATTAGGAGAGCCTACTACTAGCTAACCCTTAGTTAAGACGTCTAGGAATACGTAAGAACTTGTGCTATCTACTAAAGAAGCAAAGCTCTAAGGCATAGCAAGTATAGGACACTATTACTATTGCCTACACTAAAGGAAATCTTTAAAGAAGTTACACTAGACTTTATTACTAGCTTACCCCTAGCTAAGGATTCCTTAGGTTACGCCTTTAATGCAATCCTTGTAATTATATACTACTTCTCTAAGATAGCACTCTATCTACCTGCGTTAAAGACATAGGATGTAAAGCAGTTTGCAGAAGCCTACTTTACACATGTTATACTTAAGTATAGGATACAAAAGGGTATTGTATTAGATAGGGGAACTATCTTCACCTCTATATTTTAGATAGAAATCTGCTACTAACTACAGGTAAAGCGCAGGCTTAGCACAGCCTTCTATCTGCAAACTAATAGGCAAACTAAACGCTAGAATTAAACGCTTAAGCAGTATCTTTAGATATTTATCTTAGAGTCCTAAGAGAACTAGGCAAAGCTACTACTAACTGCACAGTTTGCTTATAACAACTTAGTGCACAAATCTACTAAAACAACTCCCTTCTATACTGTATATAGTAAACACCTACTACTTACTAAGCCTCCTGCGGACAGTAGGCCTAAGGGGGAGGTACTAGATGCAGTTTAAAGGGTGAAGCAACTACACAGCGCACAAGCAACGCTAGTAGAGCACTTAGAAAAAGCACAAGAGTACTAGACCTAGTACTACAACAAGAAACATAAGAACAAAGTCTTCTACCTAGGCAATTTAGTGTTACTTAGTACTAAGAACATTAACCTAGCCTACTAACTAAGCAAGAAACTCTCTAGTAAGTTTATTAGCCTATTCTAAATCTAGGAAGCAATTAGAACGCAGGCATACTACCTATTCCTCCTACTATTATATTGTATTTATAACGTCTTCCACGTATTACTACTAGAACAATAGAAACCTAGGACTAGAGGGGAAGACAATACCTACCTACTAGAGGTAACCCTAGAAGGTAAAGAAGTATAGGAGGTAGAAAAGATCCTAGGGAAACAAACAAGGAGAGGCTAACTAGAGTACCTACTCTGCTAGAAAGGCTATAATAAGACCTAGGACATATAGACCCTAGCATTAGACTTTAAAAATATAGATAATGCTATCTAGGAGTACAAATTAGGTTAGAGATCCTTACGCACAAAAAAGAATATTAAGATTATCTTAAGCGCGCTATTATCGCACGTAAGGAGCAATCTAATTCACTAGCCTTAGGCCTACTATTATACAAGAAGAAAACCCTTTTTAATACTGCGCACTACGCGCGCCTTAACCCTACGCTAGCTACACCTTAACTGCTAACAACTGCCTACTTATCTCTACTATCTTTATTATCCTTACTATCTTTATTATCCTTACTATCTTCACTACTATCTCCACTATCCTTACCACTACTATTACTACTAGCACCACTATCACTAGCCACAGAATTATTATTAGCATTATTATTATTATTACTACTACTACTACCCTAAGAAGAGGTTAGCATGCGCCCTAGACGCGTTAAAGGAGCAAACTTACTATGCAAGCCACGTGCCCTACAAGCTGCTTAAGAGCAGACGCAATGCAGCGCTGCTCTACTAGGATTAGACCTAGGAATTAGGGAGAAGTTGTTAGCACCTAGGTAGCAACACCTATAGGTGTGCTAGTGTAGGCTGTAATACAGCAGTAGTTAGTAAGCTCTAAGTTAAACTAGCGCTAGTAACGCGCAAGCTAGGTGCCTTAGTTAATTATAGCTACATTAGTGCGAGGGATAGCAGCAGTAGTAATAGCAGCATTATAGCAGCAGCGCAAATAGATAAGGCAATTCAAGCAGCTGTTAAGCGCAGTAGGCACCTGCATAGATTAGCTAAGGCGTACCTACAGCGTGCTCCTGTCTACCTTACCTTAGTGCAGCTACCTTAATTTCCCTTTACACAATGCTTACAGTAGTAGTACTTAGGCTTCTTGCAGTCCTTCTTCTACTTTAAAATGTTCTACGCGCAGCGCAGGCAAGTCTCTACTACAGCAATGTAGTCTGCACGCTTATTAGCATTAGGAAACGTAAATAGCTATTAGTTTTAAAGGTAGGACTTCTTAATAAACTTAGGGTTAGGGTAGTAAACTATACTAGGAGTAAGGAGCGTGCAAAAAACGCGCGTAAAAGTATTATTATTGTAGTATTAAGGAAGAGCAAAGGGAAGAGGTTTTACTACCTGCTAGGCTACTAAGCTAAAAATCAGGCAATAGTGCGTATAGCAATGCTTTTACCTTAAAATTATAACAAACATAAGGCGTATCTACAATAATTATAACACGCAGGCACTACGCACAAAGCACGCCTATAGGAAGCCCTAACTACCTACCTATAGACACTCTTTTTCCTCCCTTTAAGGCAAGGTTTTTATTAAGGCTATACAAGGTTGCTGCTAGGGACAGCAGCTAGAGGGGGAGGTTCTGTAACAACCTGCAATAGAATTGTTTAGTGTTATAGTGTTCTAGAGCTATCCTTAGTTAGTATTAGTCTCGCCCTTAGCAAAGCTACACAAAACCTACACTGCTCGCTATCTTTAGGGGAGATAAGTATTATTCTTGTTATTAAATATACCTATAGCTATCCCTCTACTATCTATCCCTAGTGTAAAGCAAGTACTATTGCCTATAACTAGAACCTTACAATTACTACCAGCACTACTATTACCAGCTACAGAATTATTATTAGCATTATTATTATTATTACTACTACTACTACCCTAAGAAGAGGTTAGTATACGCCCTAGACGCGTTAAAGGAGCAAACTTACTATGCAAGCCACGTGCCCTATAAGCTGCTTAAGAGCAGACGTAATACAGCGCTACTCTACTAGGATTAGACCTAGGAATTAGGGAGAAGTTGTTAGCACCTAGGTAGCAACACCTATAGGTGTGCTAGTGTAGGCTGCAATGCAGCAGCAGTTAGCAAGCTCTAAGTTAAACTAGCGCTGGCAACGCGCAAGCTAGGTGCCTTAGTTAATTACAGCTGCATTAGTGCAAGGGATAGCAGCAGTAGTAACAGCAGCATTGTAGCAGCAGCGCAAATAGATAAGGTAATTCAAGCAGCTGTTAAGCGCAGCAGGCACCTGTATAGATTAGCTAAGGCGCACCTACAGCGTGCTCCTGTCTACCTTACCTTAGTGCAGCTACCTTAATTTCCCTTTACATAATACTTATAGTAGTAGTGCTTAGGCTTCTTATAGTCCTTCTTCTACTTTAAAATGTTCTGCGCGCAGCGCAGGCAAGTCTCTACTACAGCAATGTAGTCTGCACGCTTATTAGCATTAGGGAACGTAAACAGCTATTAGTTTTAAAGGTAGGACTTCTTAATAAACTTAGGGTTAGGGTAGTAAACTATGCTAGGAGTAAGGAGCGTGCAAAAACGCGCGCAAAAGTATTATTATTATAGTGTTAAGGAAGAGCAAAGGGAAGAGGTTTTACTACCTGCTAGGCTGCTAAGCTAAAAATTAGGCAACAGTGCGTATAGCAATGCTTTTACCTTAAAATTATAACAAATATAAGGTGTATCTATAATAATTACAACACGTAGGCACTACGCACAAAGTACGCCTATAGGAAGCCCTAACTACCTACCTATAGACACTCTTTTTCCTCCCTTTAAGGCAAGGTTTTTATTAAGGCTATACAAGGTTGCTGCTAGGGACAGTAGCTAGAGGGGGAGGTTCTATAACAACCTGCGATAGAATTGTTTAGTGTTGTAGTGTTCTAGAGCTATTCTTAGTTGGTATTAGTCTTGCCCTTAGCAAAGCTGCATAAAACCTACGCTGCTTGCTATCTTTAGGGGAGATAAAGTATTATTCTTGTTATTAAATATACCTATAGCCATCCCTCTACTATCTATCCCTAGTGTAAAGCAAGTACTATTGCCTATAACTAGAACCTTACACGTACTTACTAAACTAGTCTACAAGGACTAGTATAGCGTTATACTTGTTCCTCTTAGCGTCTATTAACTTTAGCAGGTCTGTTACAAAGTTAAGGGAGAAGTGCCGCTAGGCAGTATTAGGGACTAGAAGTAGTGTAAGTAAACCCTACAGCTTGTGCCTCCTAATTTTGTAGAGTTAGCACGCAGGACACCTTTAGATATACTAATATACGTCCTTTATTAGTCCTAGCTAGTAGTACTTCTTCTTAAGTACTTTAGCAGTCTTATCTACGCTATAGTAACCTTCTATAGGGTTATTATAGTTCCTTAATAGGATAGTGTAGCGTAGAGTAATATTATTAGGAATCTAAACTTTCCTACTCTAGCGTAAGGTTCTACTTAGGTTAACCTCCTAGTAGTGTTGTTCCTTCTTTACTCTGCTATCTGTCCTAGTTACTAGTAATAGCTTCCTAGGGTATAGTGCATCCTAGTGCTAGACCTGCTTAACAAAATCTGTTAGGATTACTAGTGTATCTAGGGCAAAAGCAGAATCTTCTTGCGCGGCTTTGTTTACAAGGTTTGTAGGGGCACTAACTCTACTATCTAGGCTATAAAGGAGAGCTTTAGCAACGTTAAAGTCTAGTCCCCTAGCTTTAGTGTTAACAGGCTAATCCTAACCTTAGTTAATAGATAGAGGATTAGGGTCTGTAGGAGACGAATCTCTATAGCTAATCTAATGTTAGTAGAATTCCTTAGGGACGACTTTAGGTAGTTGCTAGACTGCTGCTAGGTCTGCTATAGGTACGTTAAGCCTAGATGTTGCCTATGCATTGTTTTAAGCCCTAGACTTGCAAATTATCTAGATCTAAAGCTTCTATTGTAAGGTAGGCAGCATAGCGTCCTGCAGGGCCTGCTATTCTCTAACCTTAAGACCTTAGGCGTAATCTAGACGCCTAGATAGGCTGTCTACTGTATTTTCTAGTCCTAGCTTGTATTTAACTTTAAAGTTAAATCTTGCTAGCTCCTCTGCCTATTAGGCTTGTTTAGGAGAGAGCTCCTTTGTTGTTATAAAGTACCTTAGGTTGTTGTAATCTAAGAGTACTCTAATTGTCGCTGGGGCGTGTTTAAGATAGTGTCTCTACTGCCTAAAGGCTTTAATAATTGTAGACAGTTCCTTATTGTAGGTGTGCTATCTAATAGATAGGCCTATAAACTTCTAACTTTAGAACGCTACTAGCTTCTAGTGTAGCTCTATTGCTACTTTAGACGTTTAGGGTTGCAACAGAATAGCTGCTATAGCAAAGTCTAACGCATTAGTAAGGATAATAATAGGCTTGTTTAGGTTAAAGTGCTAAAGCACTAGGGCCCTTGTAAACTTCTCCCTAATTGTAAGGAACACTATGTAAGCTTCCTCTAGCTAGTGCTATAGTTTATACTATTTTGTTAGTCCCTTCTAACTCTTCTTTAGTTTCGCCACCCCTTCTTCTTAACTAGGGCCCCCTAGTCCTCTGCTAGGTGCTAGGCAGCTGTTATATAGTTAATAAGCAGCTAGACAATTCCTAAGTAGTTAAAGATAAATTATTAATAAAAGTTAGTAAAGCCTAAGAATACTTAAATATCCTTATAGCTTAATAGCTCTAGCTATTTAGTAATAGTACAGACCCTCTTAGGATCTATAACCACGCTGTCTAGGGTGATAATAAACCCTAGAAACTCTACTAACTTACTAGAGAAAACACACTTGCTTGCCTTCGCGAACATCCCCTACTTAACTAGGCAATCTAGGACCTTCTTAACATGTTTGTTATAGTCCTCCTTGTTCTAGGAATAGATAAGGATGTTATCTAGGTACACTACGCAGATCCTATCTAGTAAGCCTCCTAGAGCTTAGTAGATATAGGATTAGAACGTAGCTAGTGCGTTTGCTAGCCTAAATAGCATTACTAGGTATTTAAAATAACTGTATTGCGTCTTAAACGCAGTCTTCTACTTATTACCCTCCTTAATCTAGAGCCTGTAATAGGCGTTACGTAGATCTAGCTTAGTAAAGACCTTTGCTTTTAATAGTTAATCTATTATCTCACTTACTAGTAGGATTAGATACTAATTCTTAATAGTTATCTTATTTAACCCCTAATAGTTAACACATAATCTTATAGTGCTATTAGGTTTAGGGACAAACAGGATAGGTGCTCCTGCTAGCGACTTGCTTAGGCAGATCTAGCCCTTCTCCTATGCTGCCTTAAGGTATTCCTAGAGTATATCTAGCTCTTAGCAGGACAGGTTGTAGATTAGGAGATTAGGGACTTTAGCCCTATCTTTAATATTAATAGAGTGATTATACTCTCTGTAAGGTGCTAATATACTTATCTATTGTTTGCTAAAGGCAAACTACTTGTAATAGAGGTGTTTAGGCATATATTTAAGCTCTTCTATGTCTAGGGTGTTAGCCTCTAGGATAGGTCTACTATTAATTCCTACTGCTATAATCCTTGACTATTTAGTAAGGGTTGCGTCTAGCGTCTATCTAGCGTCTGTCTAGTAGACGTCTGCTAGCTTACCTATACCTAGATTTCTAGACTGTAGTAGGTATAGCTGCTTGTCTAGTTCTAGATTACTAAACAATTGTTTAGTAGTTACTAGCTAGACTCTTTTAATGTCTTCTAGGAACTACTTGTAGGTTCCTGTAGAGAAGCAGATACATAGGTCTGCTTTAGCTAGCTATAGATAACCTAATACTAGGTTATATCTAACAAATAGTGTAGACTAGAATTTAGTTAGCCTAACTGTTTTTAGTGCTCCCTTACTGTTATAGCAGACTATTGTTAACTAATACTGCTCTGTTAGCAATAGCTTTGTATTGTCTAGGACTACTACGTTTAGTTGCTAGTTAGTCCCTGCTAGGTTAAGCCCTAGGTCTCTAGCTACCTGCTTAGCAATAAGGTTTAGTTCTAAGCCTAAGTTGTACAGGGCCTAGAGAGTCCTAGGGTTGCCCTTGGAGTTAATTAGCTAGATAGTAACTGCTATGCAGGTCTACTTCCCTTTAGTTTCTAACCCTAGTTGTAGGTAGGAAAGGTTAGCGACTAGGGTTTGCTATTTCCCTAGTTACTACTAGATTGTTAATTACTGCTTCTGCAGCCTCTCTAATAGCCCTGTTGCTAATAACCCTAGGAGGGTTACCCCTAGTTATGTAATTGGCCTTAGGACTGTTAATAATAACCACCCCTATTAGATTGTTAGTAGTAATTGCCCCTATAGGACCCCTTGCCGCCTAACAAATTAGCGTTATTAGTTACTAGCTAGGAGTCTCCTAGCTGCTTTCTAGCGTTGCTCCTAGAGGGTGTTAAGGCCTAACTGCAGTGCCTCTTTAATCCTCCCCTATTTAGAGAAGAGTAAGGTCTTTTGTTTTAACTGCTACCTTTAGCCTAGAGGCTTAAGTTTAAGGGGACTGTTGCAGTCTCTGTGTTTTAGAGGGCCTGTTTAAACTCTATCTACTTAGTAATATATTCTAGGCTGCTATTGCGCTAGATCTTACGTTAGAGTTTATAGGGCGTAAGGCTCTATACAAACGCTATCTTAAACTTATAGTTATCTATACTATTATTAAACTTAGCAAAGTTACAGGGTAGTAGAGACTCCTACTTATTTAACTTTATTAGGAAGGTATTAATAGAATTATTAGCCTTCTACTTATAGTTAAAGTACTTATTATAGTTCTTGTACTAAGTAAAGACTAGGTCTTATATAAGCTGCTCCTCCTCTACATAGAGGTTAGCCTAGGTTTAGATTAATCCCTTATTAATACGTTATTAGATTAATTCTTAATAGACACTATAGTAGATTGTGCCTATAATCTAGTAGGTATAGGTAACAGAGTCTTTAACTACTTAGGCGTACTAGAACGCTATGTCTATATCCTTAATCTACTAGTCTACTTGCTAAGTTAATAGAGGCTTGTTATCTGTTCTAAGTTTTAGCTTAGGTTAGACGTTATTAAGGACTTGCATTATCTTGCTAGCCTTGTTAAACGCTAGACAGTAGCTACCTAGTGCAGGTCTAACGTACGTCTACTGCAGGGTCTTAACTACCTAGTTAAATTGCTGCTACTAGATTTTAATTTCTTGTTTAGGGGCGCTAGACAATTCTACCTTATTAAGTGCTTCTAGTAATAATAGGATAGAAGCCTGTAGTAACTCTATTTGTGTAACGCATAGCGTTAGGACGTCTAGCGTTGCAATGCCTGCTGCTGTAGTAGCTAACTCGCCCCTATAAGGGTTAAGTAGTAGTTCTATAGGTAGTAGAGATACCCTAGGCGCGTTGTTGCGGCGTTAAGCGTCTAGCTTATAACTAAGGTTATTGTAAGGGGGCAACTCCTCCACGTTGCTTGTGGTTAAGCGGAGGTTGCGTTGTCCTCTAGCTATTACTAATAGCTGAGTTTTTTTCCTGCTCCTCTGCTGCTAATTAGCTGCCTGTTCTAAGAGGAAGTATAAAGGATTTAAATTGTAAGGGCACTGTAGGCAGGTAATTAAGTAGAGCGAGATAGGACAAATAATAGATGATATTTAAGAGATGAGATAAGACAAATCCTTGAGGGGTAAGTCTTAAGGCGCGTGGATATTATATACGTGTGTGGCCAGTAGGTCTCCAGGCTTGGCCCAGGGCCTGGCTGAGGTATCTCCTGTTAGGGGAGAGCACTCGTGACAGATTAATAAGTGTAAGGACTTTAGCTTAAACCTACTAAGCTACACTGTCTAAAAAGGTACAGTAATCTAATAGATGGATGGACTAAGGCTTAAATAGTATATACCCGTAACAGTATACTCCTCTCCCTTAAGGCTTGACCTAAGACTCTGCTTAGACAAGCTGTTGCCTCTAGGTACTGCCCTTGACAGGCTACTAATAGGTGTACACTGTCACGGGTATATACTGTTCGAACCCTAGTCAATCTATCTAATAGATTACTGTACCTTTTTGGGCAGTGTGGCTCAGTAGGTTTGAGCTGAAGTCCTCACATATACTGCCCCCAGGCCATGCCCTTAACAGGCTACTAATAGGTGTACTCTGCCCCTAGGCGCTTCCCCTTAACAAGGTAGCTAACTACTTAAGGGGGTACCTACTAGAGCGCGCACGCTCCTTAAGCCCTAAGTAGGGTAGCTAAGCTAGCAGCTAATTAGGGTACGCCACGTTACATACTAGACCTCCTAGCAGCAACAGCGTAGCAACTAAAGAGCCTGCCTCACGCTTTAGTTAAAATTGACTGGCTTAGCTGTCTAGGAGTAGGAGCAGGTAAGGATCGAACCTATAACCTGCTATGCTCCTAGATCTATTAGATCACTCTGTAAGGACTTTAGCTTAAACCTACTAAGCCACACTGCCTAAAAAGGTACAGTGATCTAATAGATAGATAGACTAAGGCTCAAATAGTATATACCTGTAATAATAAGTTAAACTAAGAGATAGAGCCTTTGATAAAGGAGAAGTAGGAGCTTAAGACAGGTATAGTAAGGCTTAGTCTACGTACAAAGCTAGGTAAGAAACCTTAATAGAGATAGAATTAAAAGAATAGCAAGCTATTATAAGGCAAAGGCTTAGGTATAGACTAGTAGTGCTACTAGTCTATTATTATGCAGCTAAAGCTAATTCCTTTTGCAAAGGAGTGTATAAAAGAGAGGCCTAGCACTCTAGTTTAAGAGGACAAAGCACCTACTTATAATTACTATATACAACGTATAGTATATAGCTAAGAGCATGTAGCACAGCTACTTTAGTGTAGTAACTTACTAGATCTAAATGCTATTAAGCCTTGTTAGTTCTAGATAAAGAGACATACAATAAGGAAAGGAGCACCTAAGAGTAGAGCTTAGTCTATTTAGGCATAGAAACAGTGTTAGGATAAACTACCTTAAGAAAAGATTTAGAGTTAGATTAAACGTATCCTAATTTATATTCAAAAGATTATTAAGTTAGAAGGAGGAAATAAGTACAAAGAGGGCAGAGATGTACGTAGGACTGATTGAGATGAATTGAATCGGGCCTATTACCCCTGACTGCCCCGTGCGTTGACAAGGGGGAAAAGACTTTTGAAATGCTCCTCCGTAATCTGAAAACGACCCGAGCACGGCTACCGTCGTAATCCCATCTTTTCATCCAGGTTTCCTAAGTCGCGCGGGAATGGTCAAGGACAAAGCAACTCGTATATTTGTTCTTATCTCTGCTGTAGCCTAGTGCGCGATGTCCTCTACACTGGAGATCGCCAAAGAGGGTACTCCAAGTAGCTGCAAGGACTATGCAGAGCAAGTCATCGCTCGAGTCAACATGGTTATCCACCTGGGCTCAGATGAAAAACAAGGCCCAGCCAGGACTGCCAGCACAACCAAGTGACCTACTATGGCTATTGGAGCAGTTCTTCCTAGACATATCTCCGATCGATGGTCACATCGATCCTACCAGCACGTCAGAACATTCTTCGTACCCCATGTACAGCATGTCGACCGAATTGCAAGCATCACCTTCCCAAAAACACCTTGAGAGCAATGGCTCATTTGTCCGAACAAGGTCAAAATGAATGTCAGGCACCTTACAGCATTCTGCTGTTGGCTTCAGAGCTTCTGTGCCCCGGTAGCGAGATATCAAAAAGAAGAAACTAAGGCGCATAATTCCGGATGGTTTCAAGATTGACACAACCCACTGCTGGCGAACGCTTGCTGCCGGTCCCGCGGAGTCAAGGGTCGTTGCCGAGTGACGCTCCCGGAACCCGAGAAGGCAGAAGACAATTTGGGCGAGGCCAGTGGCGTCACCGTAGAGGACTCTGACAGTAGATGTAGGCTTGGCAATATTCCAATATCCCGGATATTTGAGTAATTTGAGGAATATCCCGGATATTGTATATTTCCCCGTATTTTTTTATAGATATTGGATAGATCAATTATATAAGCAAACTGCACTAAAACAGTATTAACTTGTAAATGTTCGCTATCTTCAAGCTTTGCTACTCCTTTACTAACCCCATTGCTAAGGCTCTCGGTGACCTCGCTCTTAAGCTCATCGTCAACCTCGTTATCCCCAATCTCATTAGTATTAACGTATAACCTACTCCTAGTCTTTACGATTACCAACAAATTGTAACACGCTACATAAGCGAGCTATCCCGGATACTATTCTGCGAATCTGGGATATCTACTGAATATACTGTATTATCCATCCCGCTAATTATCGCTGTGCGAAGCCTTAATAGGTGGCGCAATAATTCGTGTCCAGTTTAATGAGGTCATGAATCATTTTAACGAAACTGATCATGGCAACTGTAATAATTTCTTTTAATGTTTCAGGTAGAGGTAGTTCTTATTTGTGTATATTAATTATAGTTGCTATTGCAACCATCGTTGCTGCCCGTTTGGTTGATGACCTCATCTAACTGAACGAGCATGAATTATTGCACCCCCTGTTACCGACGAAGAGATGCCGACCGACCCTCCCGTTACCGCAGATCGTGCAGGTGGAGCCAGAATTAAGAGGAATAAGTTCGAACGATGCCAAAGACCGGGCCCCATACTGGCCAAGCGCCGCACCGCCGGCGGCCCCAAGCTTCGACACAGTAACCCAATCTAGTCGCACATGCGATGCAATGCATGGAGTGTGTCAACAGTGTACAACTTGCGGTTCATTTCATAGCATGCGTCTGGGCGAGTGCAACCCCCAGTTAACACGTCAGCAAAGCAAGATTGTGGATTTGAGTGAAACCAGAAACAGAAGGTAGAAATTACCTTTATCGAGCACGTTCCATACTTTGAGCATGCAAGATACGATAATAGCATTTTTCTTCTCCTTTTTTTAGTTTCTTGGATATCACATATCAGGATTGCCGCAGCAGTTCCTGAACGCGTCTTCGGAGTCAATAACACGTTGCTCTGCCTTCATCTTAATGCCATACTTGTTGTGACTTCCTTAAAAAAATATCGGGCACCCAAATTTGAGCACGCGGTGTCCTGTCGCGCACACCCTGTCACGAATTGTCGATGCAAAAAGAGATAAGATGGGGTTAAAGAGGAAAAGTACAAAACCCTGTTTCAACTGTAGTGTACAAGTGCACAAATACCCTGGTTCTTACATATGCGCTTTTCTGAGATCCAATGGCAGTTCATTTAGAAGGGTTGGTAACGCGTGACGTTGTGACTGATGACATACTGATGACGGCTTGATGGGACACCGTTACGTATACATTATATATGCGATTTACCGCACACATTCAGCGCACGCATAGGGGGACTATTTGGTGTTAGGCTGTGCAATTGGTGTCAAGTGCTAGCTTATTAGCGTGCCAGTGCTTTCCTGCATTGGAAAGCTCAGTTGCGTCATTTAAAAGTTTTATTATAAATGTGTAGAAATTATGGAATTTTGCCAATGCATTATCAGGGCGCTTGGTCTAGGTAAGATAGTTCAAGCGAGATCCTTCCAACATTTCTAACAGTCAACTAGGGGTATGATTTGTAAGTCTGTCCATCGCTATCTCCCGGGAAATTTTCTAAGTGTCGATTAGTCGCTTCGCATCACATGATAGCATTTGTGAAAGGTCGTGGGTTCAATTCCCACAGCGTCCAATTTTTGCCTCTGCAGCGACCTGGTAGAGTCGCAGTCTGATTTTTTTGGCCTGTTGAACGTTAAAATGCTTTGTACTGTCTATGAACTTGTCCCGAAGCTATTTGGTGGAAAATTTAGCGAACGGAAATTTGGAAGTACTGATGATATTTACATCTTTCTGTAGCGGAAGGGTTTGATAACAACACAGACTACTGATTAGTTGGCCAAGTACGTGCAGGTACTCTTGAATAACTACAGAAAACTCGCTCATCGCTTATAGTTTTGCGAAACCTGAACTGACTTTATTCACCTCCCTTGCCTCAGGCTCGACGCGTGACTGCCACCCCTCTTACCTCACTCAGCAGCGAGATGACGAAGGAACTTTGCGGCTCTGGGGACCGAACAACCCTTCTAATAGCTTCTCCAAGAACGTCTTGAATAGCCTCCGTTTCTTGTTCCTGGACACTTCCAACCAAATTTCCCTCTGCATCGCGATCCCACCACCCGAACAATTTTACCCGACAGGTAGGGCATCTGTTGTGGTTTTTGGTCGGGATATCGAACCATTTCTCGAGGCACGACCAAGCGAAAACATGGCCGCAGATTTCAGATTTCACGGCTTTGTGGCCAGAGGACGTGAAGGGCTTCCAGCAAATACTGCACGATTGCCGGGCGTCTAAGTCCAGCCAAGACAGTCGTGCGGGGCCTGGGGACCTGAACTCCGGGCTGCTTCGCGTGACTTGCGAGTGGGAGGCTGTCGAGGGGAAGTTGTTGGAGACCGGGACTCTCTTTCAGACCTTTGAGGACTGTGAGGGCGTTTTTTTGGCCTCAGCCAGAAAGATTGTTCGCCATGCGGACTGGCAGACCGAGAAGAGCGTCTTCTCTGAATGAATCCCTCTCGTGATGAGGTTCGGGACCGGGTGGTTTTTGAAGAGTTTGGTGAGTCTGTCATGGTTACTGGTGAGGCTGGAAGACAGTCAAGCTGGGAGTGTGATGTGCCGTCCTGATGTGGGAGAGCTTTCCGTGGAGAGCATTGAAACAGTATGGGCAAAGTGAATTCTTGTATAGAAAAGATAAAACACATATAATATTGGGTGTTCTCTGCGATCTCGCATCCATGGTTCGACACCTGTACTTCTTGTGGTTGGGGCAGATTCAAACCTACCAACTGCTTTCTTTTACTGTGATCACGCGAATAATTAAAATTATAAAAAAAAAAATAGGTATCTAACATAGGGTGGGCGAATGTTAAGACCTTGCTCAATTGACATGAGCTTTTTCATGAGAAGATCGCTGTGATTGGTGCAGTCGCTTCGTTACGTAGCCATAATCCCATCCTACGTAAGTCTGAGGAGCAACTTCTTCTTGTCGCATTTACGGTTTTTGTATTGCTAGCCTCAGTAAAAAATCATTGCTGAACATGTCTTCGTGCGGTTCAGCGGGCACAGCCTAATGCACGCAGTCAGCCTGATCGGTGCAGGCAGCAAGGAGGCTGACAACGCCACGCCTGCAACCCTCTGAGCGAACCATCAGCCTTCGCTTCACTTTTCATTCCAGCAAATCAGCATGTTTGGTCGTGGAACACAGCTCAGCTACGCATAAGGCTGCTACTGACCGGTGAAGTTGAGCGACGCCGTATATAAAGCCCGCCTTTGTGGTTTTGTTCCAACACAACCATCTCCTTCCATCGCACAGTTATTTGTGTCTGGTTCTGAGTTAAGTCTAGTTGACACTTCAGGTGTACATGAGCTCCCATACCGACGAAGAGTGGACTATACTCAATCCTACAGCTTCACCTCGACCCAGTATGGACGCCACCACCCACAAACTCCCCAACGTGGCTGATGTGACTTTCCGTGAACACGCCACCCACAACAAGCCTACTGATGATGGCGAGAATAAGAGAGACGAATGCACTTGCGAGACACAGCCAGTCCTTGTTCGCAGAGATAGCATCGACTCCATCGACTCGGACTATCATCGTCCCCGTCGCGTAGGCCGAACGCCGCCTCCTCCACGTCACTACCCAGCACCAGTCCATTACTACCCCGAGGTTCGTTCTTTGAATTCGGCCATGCAGCTCCTCGAGAGGTTCGGCAAAGAAGACGGGATCGTGGAGCTCCCAATCCCAGCGCGCGGCAACATATACCTGACCACGTACCCCTTCGGCGACAAGGATGTCAAGAAATGGTCGTGGCTACTGGCTGCCGGCGTCGAGGAAGAGTATCTTGCGGAGACCGCTGTCGCCATCGGTTTGAACGGCAAGCCCACGCCCAGTGTTGAGCTTGTTCGCAAGCGGCGTTACGATTTCCCCGTCTACGATCCAGGAAACGTCGACATCCCCTCTGTCTATCTCTCGCGTGCCCTGGATGTGGAAGTGGTGCCTGAAGACAGCAAGCACAACATCCGATACGTCATCGTGGTACAGAACCGACATCGGCCTGCAGGAAGTAAGTTGCTCGTTACAGAGTCAAGAAAGGCTGCCGGTATCATGATGTATTACGAAGCTCTGAGAGGCGACTCGGTTGTGTTCGTGGGCGCTACAGTGCATCAGTGCAAGACCGTGAGCGCGAGCATGTTCAGGAAGGTGGCCAGCTTGGAGGAAGCGGTCAACATCCAAGAGGAAGGATACGTTGGCGTCATCTGCTGAGCCGAGTTCTCCTTCTTCTTCTTCTTCTTCTTCTTTCTTTACCCTCGGGTTCACACTCCCTTGTCTCTCTGCAATAACGTTATGGATGCGAGATACTGTCAACGTTATACCACTATACACTTCAAAGTCTCCGCATTGCCAAAGTCCGTGTTCCCATGCATCTTGCTCGCTTGCTCGCCTGAGCTGACTCCTTGATGACCCGAACTGCTCATGCGTATGTCTATGGGTGTGAAGCTGCGTGTTGGAGCTTTTGACGGGTGTAGAAACCATCCGTCCATCGGGTATTGCCAAGTCTGCTAGAGGTGGCGACGCTGTATCGCTTTCTTACGTGTCGTCGGTACTAGGTTATCGATTACATATACTATCTATCCATGCGCCAGGATAACCTGGTAAAGTAAAAACACCTACTACCCGTATGTGACGCCTAGCTCAAAAGGTTAGCAAGTGGCAGAGAACTCAGATATTATGCGAAATTGCAGGAATTCAAATTCAATATAGTATTTCGGAGTTCCAACGCTCGTATACGGTTCACGACTATTGATCCGAATGCGAGCTTATGTCCGTGAGTGAAGAAGAATTGTCCTAGATTGCTACTTCCGATCGGGCTACAATAGGGGCCGATCCCTGCGTTGGCTGGATTTCTAAGATCTGCACTCCGCCATCTTGTTCGGGGGTTGCCTGATCTCGGCTCTCGCGCTCCGAGTTGCCGGTCGGAGCGCCAACTCTATTCGTCATACTCCCCGCTTCGTTCATATCGACATCGCCATTAGTTGGCGTTTGTGTCTCGGCAACTTCACTACGTTCCACTTGCTCCGTCTTAATCTGAGGCGCGCCTCTGGTGGTTCTGGTTGAATGCGAACGTGGGTGTGCAGTGTGGTCGCGGTCCTCGTTGAAGACCTGATGGGCATAATCGTGCTGCTTCCGCGAGCTATCGATGCCATCCGGGAAAATCTTACCCAGGATATCGTTGTGCTTCTTACGCACGCTGTTTGTGACGTCTGGCTCCGGGTAACTACGAGTTTTTGGGCTCGGTGTGTCAGGAACTGCCGACATCGAGTAACGGTGACCATTTGGAGTAGACCCTGCTTCACCTTCTCTTTGCTGTTCCTCCTTGCGCGCGTGGACCTTTCTGAGGTTTGCAGCAGACGACTGCGAACGCCTATCTGGCCGACCGTCCTTGCGAACCAATATCCCCTCCTCGTTACGGACGGGCTTGGATCTCGTCTTCTTGGTCTCACTAGGCGGGTCGTGAAAGACACTACGCGGCCCAATTTCTGGTGTCCAATCATGTGAGCGCTCCATCAACGAGGAGCCACCTCGCATTCCAATGCCCCCACCACCCCGCCGTACAACGCCTCGAGCTGAATAGGCAGGGGAATCTTCGAAACCAACTGGGCTGGCTTGCGAGTCAGATACGGCTGTCCAGCTGTCTCTTTCCCATCCTGGTGATCCAGTAGGACCCTGCTGTTCCTGCATACTCCTGCGCATACGACCACCCCGGCTGCCTGGCCCTCTACCACCTCGTGAGCCTCTACCACGGGCAGGACGTGAATCTAAGGAACGCTGAGATTCAGACCGCCAGTTTGAATCTGATGGGCTATCTTGTGTACCGTACGAGATGTAGGCCTGTGATGGTAGGCCGGGGTGTGGCCCTGAATGTAGACCTGGTTGTGGTTGCGGCTGGGAGGCCACGACGGGCTGCGTTTGAGACGGCAATATATGTGAAGACTCGACGTGTATTTGCGGCGTAGAGTGGGTGTCTTGAGACTCTTCAGTGACCAGTCTTGGCCGTTTGGGTGATGCAGGTGCAGAACCTATGCCTTGGCGCGGGCTTTTGTATCGTTGTCGAATACACGTTTCATGCCCGCATTCACCGTAGCCCATCCATTCTGACTTGGTGCAGGCTCATGCCTTTGGCCGCTCTCTTGTGGTACTGCTACGGCAGGCTTCTCATAGTGCTGGGCTGGCTGTGGGTTTGATTTTGGCCGAGCAGGCGTCTGAAATGAGGCAACATGGTCCGGGTGAGGAGCTGCGTGAGTGTTGTGACTAGACTGATACGTGGGAAGTGTTGGGCGCCGATGTGGGTTGTGTGTGGCGGCTGACTCAGATTCAAGCCGCTGCACTCTGCCGCCAATTATGGCCATATGGTCTCTCAGGGTTTCGAGGTCGGTTGTCCTGTGTGAGACTTCTCCAATGCGTTGAGCCATCAGTTCAAGAGCTTCGTCTTGATAGCCAGGCTGCGCTATCTCACTTGGGCGCCGTGCACTCTCTGCCCTTGTGGCATTGACCTCGTGGGCAAGGGTTACAATAGTGCGACGGCAATCTTGCAGTTCTTGAAGAAGCCGATTTACAGACTCGTCCATCCTGCGTAAATCTTGATCTTGCCGATGTAGTTGACTTTGGAACTCATGGCGGAGATTGCCCTCGATCTGCCGCACCGTTTCTGCATATTCTGTTTGGCTGCGAGCTTGAGCAGCCAACGCGCTGGTGTTCTGTGCTGTCTGTGTCTGTAGGCGCTCGATGGCATCAAAGTAAACCTCGCGTGGCGCACGAGGATAGCTATACTCGTTGTGGTGGCTATTGGCGACTGAATCCAGCCGAACCTCCTTGGTAGAGCTTCCAACGACGCTTGCAGAGCGTGGCTGTGCTGTTTGCGGAGATGTCGGCGGTTGAACCGTGGCGGGAGCAGTGGCAGGGGTTGCGTTGCCTTTGTTGGGAGGAGAACGGGATAGAGCTGGCAGTTGAGCCCCATTCAAGGGAAGTGGCTGGTTTAAAATTTCTCTAGAGCCCATTCGGTGGTACTGATGATGCTGGAGCGCACGCTGGGTAGGCTGAGCCCACAACGGGTGTGAAGAAGAGAGAGGCGTGTCGAGATCCATGGTTTCCGTAGCTGTGTTACTTGGTCTGGGCGATGGACTTATCGAAGCGTCAAAGGCTACTAAGTCTGGTGCCGTGTCTTCCAGTGGTTCTACAATAATGGTCTTGCTCGGAATTATGTTGCATCGCAGTTCGATACGGTGCAGCTTAAAGAAATCGCGATCACTGTCAGGTTCAAGTCAGCAGCGGACAATAATAGCATAGCGTCATGAGGACAAGACTGAGACATGGATGCCAAATGCAGGCGATGTACCCAGTCTGGATTGCAGCGCACGTGTCTACATGAGTAAGGGCGTGGGCAAGCAAGAAGATCCAAGGGGATGAGAAGGAGCATTGCGACTCACCGAAACCTCTCTGCAACTGTAGGCGCGTCCACAACTACAAAACCAAGGCAGTCGTCGCAGGCTGGACAGTGGGTTAGATCTATGGTACTACAGACTGTCAGCGAAGAGCCAAATCAACGTAAAAAAAGCTGCGGATCCAAGGGTTTAATAGATGCTAATAATGTGTAGGGTGGAGATGGTCTTAAAACGACTAGCGTAGACGCGCCAAAAGAATTTTAATACAGTTTGCTAGACGACCTTGATTGGTGCCGGGATAAACTCATTAATGCTAGGGCACCATCGGGTACTTGACTGGGAAAGGCAGCTGTGCGACAGTGCGCAATAGGGCTCAATATGCGAGGGAGCAAGCGCGCTTACCATCCTTTTAATTCTGTCTGGTCTGACGCTGCTTTTCTCTGGCCTCGCTTTCGCAACAGGCTCTTGTAAGACCCGAGCAAGGTAGGGCTGTAAAAGCTGCTGGTGACTTTATGCCACGAGTTGTAGAATTCGCCAACTTTGCTATTGCACCTCCTGCACAATGCAGTGGTCGAGCGATCGATTGGCGTTTCAGGACATGGAGAAGTCGCTTGCCGTGGAGAAGCGCCATGGACGCTTTCAGCGATCTCGATCACCTTTGACTCGGTGGCAATTGCAGTCTCTGGCACGATGGACGCTACCTGAGAGACGGGGCGCTGATGCTGATGCTTGTCGGTTGTAGCACGAACGCGAGACTGCCGCCTCGTGCCCGCCATGAACTTTGCTTTCTGTATGTATTCTGCAGAAGAGGTGTAAAGAGCTGTGCGCGTACATGGAAACGGGCCGACAGTTTAAAAGTTAGTGATGGTTGGCGCGGATCGATGAACCCGGTGGTCTTTCTACATGCGGCACTGTTGCTAGCAACGGTCAGTGATGAGAAGGATGCTAGGGGTAATTAGATGCAGCAGTGTTGTATTACGTGTTGGAAACGTCTGTCAGCACAGACTTGATACGCGTCCAAGCACAGATGCACAGTGTTTCAGGGCTCGGGGCAGAGGGTAAAGTAAAGGTAAGGGTAAATTGGCAAACTGCTGACTGCTGATATGCGCGGGGGTTGTTGGGACCCGGGAGACGAATAAGGCTTGCGCCAGACAGCACCCGAGGGAAGCTCAGAGAGGGTAAGGGTGATAAGGTTAGTAGAAGTTAATAACTTAGTGCTTCTGACACTACGCGCTAACTAGGTAGACGCATTTAATGATGAAAAAGAGCGCACTTACCTGGCTAAACCGGCTTACGCGGTTCCAGAACCTGGTCAATATTCATTTGTTCACAAAGACACAGCGTCGTCATTCCTACTCATCGCTAAGCTGCTTCTTATCAGGACAGGTGACTCGAACCACGTTCCGCACGCTTATCGGTTTTGAATGTACCATGAATCATAGCAGTCTTCACGTCACCAAGATAGACTGGGTCCGGTTTCCAGAAACCGCATTGCTTGCACTCGGCATTTACTTTTGCTGCACACCCGGCCCTATCCATCTGCGCAGCTGTCTGCAAGGGATATCAGCTGCAGCAGCAATACACATGCGCATTGGAAATTGCACCTGTATTACTAATATTCTGCTGCACGCTAAGCGCGAGATCGTCCTGGTGGTCTACCTTGCCCGGCGTGGTATGCATGCAAATATCTCAGAAAAATACAATGATCCTGGCAAATGACCCCTCCAAAGCGCTTACTTTTAGCACCAGAGTCCAACTTGAAACCTATGTGCTACTTGACGTGTAGCACACACGAGACACAAATACTTGCATCTTACTTGACAACGATAAAGCCCACACCGTTGCGCGCCTCTTGGCACGCCTGTGAAAGAGCCTGCACTTCTGTATCCGTCCACTTGACGCTCAGATTATCCCACTTCTTCGTAGCGTACTCGCGACGGTATTGCTGTTGCATCGCTTGCAGACGGCGGATTTCTCGTGGGTCGCCTGTACCACTGTACACAATGAGCGCTGTACAGCGTGGCAACGAGTCGTAGATATCGGTAATGTGCTTGACCGTTCTCGAAACCGCGTCGCTGAGCTCAGGACCCTTAACTTCGACTTCGTCTTCGCCGTCTTTCAGAAGCCCCAGTCTCTGCAAAGCATTCTGTCGGATCAGCTCTACGTCCGCTGTCTTCGCATCGTCCCACCAGCCGCGGGCAAGCTCCAATTCACGGAGACGGGCCCAAATGAAGTCCGCCTTCCCGGCGGCGCCGTCTTTGGCCTCCAAAAGTCCCTTCAGAGCCGTATCGATAGCCTCAACAACTTGCTCGTCCGTTTGGCATCCCTTGGCAAGCTGCGCTTGACCACCGTGTCCGCGCTGTGGCTCACCCCAGTCAATGACCGCGCCAGTGCGCATCTCGTTGTTCGACTTTGGTCGCGGTGTACGTCCAAGCCTTTTGAAGATGGACTCTGCATTTGTGTCACCAGATCCCCACCTGGGGCCCTTCTCGCACTTTTGCTTGACTAGATCAAGACAGGTCTTCGAATCCTCAACGCTGTCATGCCCGTTGGAGCCTTTCTGGACCTCTCGATGCAGATACTTCTGCGCAAGCCACTTGAGTGATTGCTTGTATGGCGGCCCACGAGGGTGAGGAAAGAGAATGCCTGTGTCAATGATGAAGGGATGTGTGAGCTTCATCGCATTGAGATCCGAGTTCAGTGAGTGTCCCACGAGAATTGTTCGCGGGGTGATCAGTTCCAAAAGCTCCTTCTGTATTTCCGACAGATTGGTTGTGACGTTTTCCAGCATGCGCGGTGTGATACCTGACCACTGAGTCAAATAATCCTTGATGGGGACGTCTGGCTTGACTAGCTTGTCCATCGCCACACTCCCATCCCAGTTGAGGAGGCTTATTCGTGTCAGCACAAGCTGGTCGTTCTCAGCTTTGCACATCTCGCAGTCAACCGAAATGATGTTGCGCCCAGCAGTCACACTGC
Organism: Ascochyta koolunga; assembly: GCA_026119515.1. NCBI lineage: Eukaryota > Fungi > Ascomycota > Dothideomycetes > Pleosporales > Didymellaceae > Ascochyta > Ascochyta koolunga. The sequence continues at coordinate 642,231 of JANLCG010000002.1, read as the reverse complement.
CCTGCTCGATTTCGTTCTCAGGTACATCTCCATCCTCTAGGTTCGCAACATTGGTGTCGACCCACCCGTCGTCCACAGACTGACCGAGCTCCTGCCTCTGCTTGTGCGCAGCTTGCTTGGCTTCTGCTGTTATGAACCACGCTGGATGAAGCACATATTCATTTTCCTGTTGTTCTGTGAGAGTCGCGATATATTGGGTGATTGGTGTCCGTTTGTTGTCCCAGTGCTTGGAGTTTTGTGGCATGGGGCCCTTGTGACCACCAGTTTTCTTCATCTGCTTCTCCTCTTTCGACTTTGGGATTTGGGAGGTTAGCATCGTGTGAATAGGTGAATGCACCCTGATGAATTGATTACCACGATGCTCGCCCTGGGCCTTGATCGGCCACACATGCTCGAAGATATCAGAAAGCGGCTTCAGCGCGACAGGCATTCTGCTACGTTTCAGGCTTGCTGGATAATACTCGTTGTCTGCGATGCGCAGATACTTTGGCTTGTCTTTCTCTGCAGCTGCGTCTTGAGAAGTGGAAGTAGCACCGACCAGAGCTCGGTCAGCGGCTGGCGCATCTATGTCCATGGCTGTCGCAGTATCCAACGGAACTTTGCCATTGAACATGCCCAGTTCCAGCCCAGGCACCATCAACATGACAACTTGTCGAATACTCGTGCGATTGCGCACCGAGACCCATTGTGGTGCATTGCCGTCTGCAAGTAGATACAGGACCAGAGATTGCAGGTCTGTGATTTTCACGTGCGATTGAAGCCGGGCGTGATGTGAATGTTCAATGGCTGGGTAGTTCCTCTCAAGCTTGCGCTCCTTGCGCCGCTCTTCTCTGGTGGTACTTGTGTCTTGTGACGCATTCTCGACGCCTCCTTGTTCGTCGAGAATGGATTCTCTGGGGGCGAGGCTCGATCTCGCTTCTCGCCATCTAGAGCAAAGGGATTGTCAAGAGGCGAGGCATTTCCCAGCTGGGGATGTTGTGTGCCAACTTCTGATCCTCGGCGGCCACCATGAGAGTTGTTAGAGCCTGTTCGCTCCTTCCTCCTCCTCTTGGAGCCGCCGGCTACAGTCCAGCCCTCGTCGTCCTCGACAGCGGTCGTTGTCGCATTGGGCTGGGTTTCACCCCGCAGGTGTGCCAATGTCGCGCCGAGTCCGATGTCTACAAGGTCCACCTCGTTGCTTCCGCGCTTTCGTTTCGTCATATCGGCAGGCATGCGACAGGCGTGGGTGGTGAGTTGTGTCGAGTTGTAGGAAGATGCGCTTCCAGGCCAGCCTCAAGAAATGTTCCTGGCAGCAACCTCACTAGTGCGCGCTAGCTTATCGATTAGCATTTCCCTTCGGCGGACCCTTTGACGTCAAGACTCATCTCATGTACATGGTGTGATCAGAATCTCTCAGCCTTCGCTTGAACACGAGGCCAATCGGTAAGTCCACGACACAACCGTTGATTGTAGCCAACTTGCACCCAGCCTTCACATCTGGGAAGTGACATCGCATTCATACCTCTCACACTATCGGCTTCATACTCGAAAAGCAATACATCGCAATCCCCCGCTCCCCCTCTTCACGCGTCAGCACAAACAACTCCTGATTTTTATACTCCTCGTTTGTTCCCTTCTTGAACCAGTGCCTCGTGCCCTCAGCCGTCGTCCTTGTAAAAGCCCACCCCTCGTCCGTCACGACCACCTCGTCCATCTCAAACTCAATTTCCAACTTGATAGTCGGGAAGATGCGCTCGTAGGCAGACTCGAGCACGTCTCGGCCGCATGCCGGCGCGAAACCAGGGGCCATGAAGACGCCGTCGTCTGTGTAGATGGATAGCACTTCGAGGATGGAGTGGGACGCTCGAGTGGCGTCATAGCGGTGGAGGAGCGTTGTTATCTGGTACTTGTCATTGGCCACTGGGGAAGTCAGTATGTGAGATGAGATGCTGTTAGGTAGGTCTACTTTTGTGTTGGGCGAACGCAAGATAAACCGATGCTGAGCTGCTTTGATGTATGGATTACCCCCAACAAACCCCCTGTAAATATTTTGTTATTTGTACATGTATGTTTGCCGAAGTACGGCCTTCACTTTTGCGACATTGCTCCAGTCTCCAAAGTGGTGTTCGTTGGTGTTGATATCCACAAGACCCACCCCATCTCTGATGAATCCGGTACGGAAGATAACTCCGCATACTTCGCACTACATTACACTACCACTGTCTCGCCAATATCGCAAAGACTGACCTGCACTCCCCACTCGTACCCTGCAGCCTCGGCACCTTTCTTCCATCGCTCGGGCGGCTCCAGGACAGGCTCGTAAGCCGCAGAGTAAGCTCCTCGAAGGGTGCCGTAGTGCATGCCTATGCTCTTCTTGCTTCTCACGTCTTCGTGTATTGCCAATGAGTCCTCCGGACTCGAATGTTGACCGGACAATATCGATCGCGGTTTAAAGCAGCCAATGGGCAAGAGGGCAAGATCAAAGGGTCCATAAAGCTCGCCGACTTCCTTGAAAGCAGGACACGGCGGGTGTGGCGCATCGTGGTGTGAGAACTGTGCGTCGGACGTGACATGACAATATCCCGTGTCGCCAGCGAAGAAAAGCTTCTTACCATCTGCCTCTGGTTCCTTGACAATCCACGAGCACCAAAGCGTTCCGTCAAAGTTCCATGGTGTGCGGCCCGAACGATGCTGCGCAGGTGTACAGACCAGATCAACAGAGCCCGCCGTTTTCGTCTGCAGTGAGACGCCGTGCCACCAGTCCAGCTCCGTGACCTGATCTGCTTTGATTCCAACACCAAGACCCGTCAGCACTGCCTTCACACCCAAGCCGCAGAAGAAGCGCAGTTCGCCGTTTTGCTTTGCGTTGAGTTGCTTGAGCGTGTCCGAGTCGAGGTGATCGTAGTGGTCGTGACTGATAACAACGGCGTCGACATCAGGCAGGTCGTCGATAGGACAAGGCGGAGGCGTAAATCGCACCGGGCCAACCATGCCTGCGCGCACGTCAGTCGCCGTCCCTGGATGGAAGCCTGGAGTCCGACTTACCATAGGGTCCTACTCTACTACTCCAGACAGGATCGATCAGTATACGCGCTCCTCTTTCTGTTCCCTCTCGCCTGCTTGTCTCGACGAGAAAGCTGGCATGACCGATCCACGTTGCCTTCAGTCCATCCTGCTGTATTCCAAAGTCCGGCTTGCGAACTTGGACGAGGCCAAGTCGATCTACTGGGACAGGGACAAAGTTTTTAGGCGTGCTGAATCGCGTACGCATTGCGCCAAGGAAGCCAGAACTGCTGTATGACGGCCATGGGTTCTTGAAGCCTGTCGGTGGGTTTCCAATATGGTGTGCTGTAGTGAACTTCTCTGGCTGCAGCGGCTGCAGCGCGCTCACCACGGATTTTGGCGGCATGATGACTCCACGTTGAGTCCAGCGCCTAAAAATGACGAGCTTCAGCAAAGGCGGTTCGGGTAGGCATGCTGAGGGTGAGAGTGGTGATGTATAGACAACGAGGTCGGAGATAGCGCATGCGCGCGGGGATTCAGATGAACCGGCGGGCCGCTCACGTCAGGCGCCGCACGCTCGAGATTCCGTCTGGCCTTCACTGTTCGAAGGCGGGTAAAGTTGCACGCACTCGTCGTGCCTTTGTTTGTTCATAAAAGCTCACTTGGCTCGCTGCTACCGACGTCATAGCGAGGCTCCGACTTCCGCTGTTCACCTATCGCTCCCTCACGTTCGCCTTCCTTCACCTACAGCACTCAAAGCAGACATGACCCCGCGATGCCTTTGTTATTACTGGCGCTCGCCGTCGGGCCATCATTCGAACCACGCATCCTCGGAGACGGGAACTGATCTGTACAAGCATCAGGGCACTGCTTGTGTAGCCTTATCTAGCCCCTGTCCAATCAACGTCGCACGTGAGATCAACCACGCATCCTAGTTTTCCTGCAGGCTGCAGGTACTCCGGGCGGCGACGAGCGATGACGGCTCCAGAGCTTCAACCAGGTTCTTTTTGCAATCACCTTCTATAGGTGGAAAAGAGCTTCCGGCTTCACGTAGGCTGTGGGAGAATTTAAGTGCTCCCAGCTCCCAGCTTTGTGGGCAGGTTCTCATACAATTCGTCAAACTTCAACATGCGCGGTACCTTTACAGCAGCCGGAGCAGCCCTGCTTGCCAGCACAGCCAATGCTCAGCTGTACCCCGGCTTGAGCAAGTTCAACCACACTTGCCAGCTCCAGAAGCCTCTTCTCTCGTGTCCTGCCCAGAACGCCTCTGATGTCGACTCCTGCTGTACCGAGACCTTTGGCGGTCTCGTTCTCAGCACTCAATTCTGGGACACCTACACTGGTCTCGAGGATCAGGGTCAACTTCTACCTCAGGACACTTTTTCACTTCACGGTTTGTGGCCGGATTTTTGCGGGGGCAGGTCAGTCAATCATGCATCCTGACGCTCTTGACCTTACCAATGCACAGCTACACGCAATACTGCGACTTGACCCGCCAGTACGACCCCATCCCCTCACCAAACACGACCAATGGCCTCAACAACGGCACTGTCGTCCCAGCTTACACCGGTCCCAACATTGGCACCTTCCTCGAGCCCTTTGGCCGCTATGACCTCCTCGAGTACATGAACGCGTACTGGGTCGCGCAGAACCAGGACAACGCTGGATTCTGGGGTCACGAGTTCAGCAAGCACGCCACGTGCTTCAGCACCTTCAATACGCCCTGCTACGGCCCGCAGTACCGACAGCATGAGGACGTGATCGACTTTTTCGAGACAGCCATCAAGTACTACCAGCGCTTCCCGACATACAAGTGGCTCAAAGCCAAGAAAATCGTACCCTCCAACAGCACCACGTACTCGTATACGGATTTCAAAGACACGCTGACCAAAAAGCACGGCGGCATTCCGTTTATCGGCTGCTCCGGCCCGCGCTTCAATGCCACCGCCGCCGGCTCCAACACCACGGACAACGGCTATACCGTCCTCAGCGAGATATGGTACTACGAGCACGTCTACGGACGCCCCCAAGAGGGCAAGACAGTCCCCGTTGACGCGAGCGCGACGTACCAGACCAACTGCGCGAAGACCAAGGGCGCAATTCACTATTACCAGCGCAGCAGCGGATCGGAGAAAGTCCCTGTCGTGCCGTTTGCGGGGTAAGCATATCCTATCGCGTCTTGTATTATAGACAAAAAGCAATATATCGATTTTGGAATTAGTGGAATATCATTATTTGCCTTGCATGTGCCCATCTACCACGAACTCCTCGGCCTGGGAAACTAATCACTACCTCAATCCACGAAGCCGGATCATCCATGTCTAAACCCTACACACCCACTTAGTAGGATACGCCACACACACACACGTACACCGCACCCCTGCCCCCAAGTCTCCACCCATGGAAATACATAAACTCCGAACAGACAAGTGGAAGATTTGGGTCTGGCAACGTAGACGGCTGTATAGCCTGGACATGACTCGACCTGTCCCGCCCAAGGCTGGGTTTGATACAGGATGCGGACTTGCGGAGAGTACGTACGTAGGGGACGAGGATTAGGAGTGGTATTTCCGGGGTATTTGCGTGTGATTGTGTGCATGTGCGGACGAGGGGGTGAACAGTTGCACTGGGCAAGATGGGTGATGGACGATACGACACGACACGACACGACACGATGCATTTTCCCAGACATGTATGGCATGATTCCTCAGACACGATTCGTGATTCAGACTCAGATTCAGATTCCTATGGCCCAAAACCAACCAACCAACCAACTTACACACCTACACCTACACCCACGCACTCCAACACACATAGATAAGACAAGACAAGACAAGACCTCCTCACTTCACCGCATCGTGCATTTCCCACCCCAGCTCTCTCTGCCTCCGCCCCCGCCGCCGCCCCGCCACGCGCCGTGCGCGTGCCAAAACAGCAGCCGTCGCCGCCATGTGGGTCGTCCCAGGGCGTGTGGAATTTTACTTTTCTCTGCAGGAGCCAGCTGTCATACGAGTGTGCGTGAGTGGTCGTGGTGGTGCTGCCTGCTTCGCGCGTGACGACGTAGCCCAGACTCTCTGCGGCGCGTAGGCGGGCTTCGATTTTATTTTCAGCTTCGATTTGGGATTCGATTTGGGCTTTGTTTTCGACTTTGTTTTCGGCTCTGTTTTCGACTTCGACTGCGTCTCCGACTTGGTCCTGCGGGACTGCGGCGGCGCTAGCCCATGCCGCCATGGGCGAACCAGGGCGATGCGCGTGTCGCGGGTGGAGGGGCTCAGAATTCAAATTCGCCGCGAAAGCGCTCGACGTCCATGCCGGGGCCGACATTGTCGCTGAGGTCGCGCCGCCCCATCTGGCCAAACACTCGGCGCAGGGTATCGTAGAGATTCGTGCTCTGGTTCTGGTGGATCATGTTGTCGAGTTGCGACTCGGATACGCCGTCGCCGACGACCTCGCGTGCTTTCTCCTTGCCCTCGGCTTCGACGACTTTGTGCATGGCCAGGGCGCCGAGCAGGTGCTGCGCCGCTTCGGTGAAGCAGCCGATGTTGATGCAGCTCACGCCGAGGTTGTAGCGGGCACGCACAAAGTTGGGCCGCAGAGCAAGCGCGCGCGAGTATGCGTCGATGGCCTCCTCGGAGCGTCCCGAATTGGCGAGCGTCGCGCCCAGCCGGTTCCAGAGCAGGTGCACCTGTCCGCTGGAGTTGGAGACGCCGGACTCTGTGGATGCGAGCGCGGCGCCGAAGCAATCGACGGCCTTGTCGTACTCCTCGACTCCGTAGAAGAGCACGCCGAGTCCGACCTGGACGTCCGGGTCCATTTGCTCGCCGCTGGGGGAGAGCTGGGCGGCTTCGATGTAGAGGTTGGTGACTCTCTCGTGGAGCAGGTGGCGGTCTGTGAAGCCCATGTCGGCGTCTGAACTCAGCGGCTCTTTGATGAGCGAGGGGTATTTGGTGGCGAGCCAGCGCTCGAGGGTGCGGTAGGCGGTGCTCTCGTAGCCTTCGTTTGTGTACGACACGGCAAGGCCCATCAGGGCTTCTAGATTGGACGGGTCTTGTTTGAGGGCGTATTCGAGCGCGCGGATGGCGGGTGTTTCCTTTTCGTTTTGGGCTTGGGATTCGCCCAGCTTGACCCAGGCGGCGATGTGGTTTGGGTCTTTTTGCACGGCAGCCTCGAAGGCGAGGGCGGCGAGCGAGAGGTTGCCGCCATCTTCCATAATCTTGACGCCTTCCTCGAAGGGGTTTGTGACGTTCTTGAACAGGTTCTCCTGCTCGAAGAGGTAGTCGCCCATGGCGGGATCGCGGAGCGAGTGCGTGTTGAGACCGTCAAAGCCCTCCCACTGATCGAGCTCGCCCATGTGCATGCCGTTGGCGAAATTGGACTCGTCGGCAAGGTGTCTAGCGCGTGAAGTCTCAGCTTGGATTCCCTTCCAGACCGACTCGAAGTTGTCAAAGTCGAGCTCGTCTACTGACCTGTCCATTTCGTTCAGCTCCGCTTCGATGTTCTTGTTGGCTTCTGCGTCCAGCGCGTCGAGGTCCTGCTGGTCGGTCTGCTCGAGCTGGGCGAAGTGGGCTTCCCAGTCCTGGTCGTCGAGCTCCACCATGCGCTCCTTGCCCTTGGCCGAGGCCTGCGCGGGCTGCTGCGCGTTCTGCGGCGCGTACGGCTGCTGCATCATGCCCATTCCGCCCATGCCCATTCCGCCCATGCCCATTCCGCCCATGCCCATGCCAAAGTTCTGCATGGGCCGCTGGTAGCCCATCATCGAGGGCTGGGCGGCGGTCAAGGCTCGCCGTCCGCTCGCTGGCGTTCATCTGCTGGAACTTGGCAAACTCGGCGGGGTTGAAGCCGGCCGGGCGCTGCTCCTGCATCGAGGGGCCCATCTGGGGCGCCTGCATGCCTGGGTCGAACTCGGCTGCCCACGCGGGCGAGCCGCTGTATTGTGCACGCTCCAGCTCCCGCCGCATCTGCTCCATGGCGAAGGGGATGCGGGGCCCGGTGCTTGGGGAAGCTGGGCGTTCTGCTGCATAAAGTCGTTCATCATCTACCTCGCGTCAGTTCGCCCGCACGACCACGATTCTCTCCACATACGCCGTCCTGGGGCCCGCCCATCTGCTGGCTGCGCATGCCCTCCTGCATGCCGCCCGGTCCGCGTCCGACCAGGCGGTCTCGCTGCAGAGACTTGTCATCCTGGACGTGCTTGGTGAACTGGCTGAGTGGGTTGGCGCCCGTGGAGCACTCTGCGCCGCCGAGAAAGGACATGGCGGGAGGGAAGAATGCGCGCGATGAACAGTGATGATGCTAGGACGCCGTGTCAAATACGGCCAAAGAACAGAGTGGGATACAGGCGGGGGAAGGTGGCAAGAGGGTAGAGGTCACCCGTTCCGCCATATTCATCAGCAACTCATGGATGGGGTAGCGGAGTGGGGCTGCTGTCGAGGCCGACCGACCTCGGCTTTCCGCGCGCGTCCGCTCGTGGCCATCCAATGCGCTTCACCCTGTGCACGCCTCATGCATTCCCATTGGAACTGCGCTGGTAGGTGCACTTGTAGAACGGTAACGATGTGCATGTCGCTCCTGTGACAGAACAGCTCGGGCGTAGCAGTTGGACTATTCCTCCAGCCGCTTTGTCTAGCGGCCTTGAGCAGTCTCTTCCTGGCCCGAGTTTGAAATGGCCGACTACGTCTGCACGAGTCTAGGTAGTATGCCGCCAAGGGTAGAGAGCGCACGTTGGCATGCGCATGTGCAATCGCAGATGAAAAACTGTGCTTGTAGCTTCATTGATTCGGTACATACCCCACCCCCATTGTGTCAGATACATCAGGATTTAGGTGACAAGAACGCCCAACACTCCTCTACTATGGTACATGCACGCTCGGCTATCAAGACAATATGGAATGACAGAGAAGAAGAGCCAAGGGTATCAACGCCCTTGTCCATGATGCTTGCAAGTCATCAACGCAAACGCAACGCTCTACTGGCCCTCCTGAGGAGAGTCGTTCCTCCTGGGCCGCGAGGTGCGCTCCGTGTTGGACTTGCTGAAGTCGACGCGGAGCTGCCTGCCGTAGATGACCTTCTCCTTCAAGAGCTCCCTGGCCTTGGTGGCGCTGGCAACGTCGACAAAGTCGGCGTGAGCGAAGCCTCTGGGCTGGCCCGTCCTGCGGTCAATGGCGACACGGACGTCCATGACGTTGCGAATGTCACGGAACAGGTCGTTGAGGTCCTTGTCGGACATCTCAAACGACATGTTGCCGATGAAGAGCGTCTTGGCCGGAGGGTTCTCCTCGAAGCGGCCGGTGGGGGTGCGGGCCATGGAGTTGGGCTTGGCCTTGTGGAACTGGCAGACGAGGTTGCGGCCCTCGAAGACCTGCATGTCGAGGTTGTCGATGGCGGCCTGGGCGTCGGCAATGTTCTTGAACTCGACGTATCCGAATCTTGCACGCAGTCAGCATCCCGAGGTGGAAAAGGGGAATGGGCTGCTCACCCTCGGCTGAGGCCCCGGTTGTCGAAGACGATCTTGACGTTTTCGACCTCACCGAAGCGCGAGAAGACACGCTTGATCTGGTCGGCGGTGACTTCGTAGTACAGGTTGCCGACGTAGAGGACGTTGTTGGGCGTCGGGCTCTCTCCGTCGTTGCTTCTCTTGGGCCTGGTTGCGGGCTTCTCTGCGACCTCGGCGACGGCGTCGAGTGCCTCGACGCCGACCGTCTCGGCGGCGTTGGTGGGCTCGGCCTGGGCATCCTGCTGCACCGGCGTCAGGCCGTCTTCGGTGATGGGCTCAGCGATGGTCTGCGCAAAGTCCTCGGGGGCCTCGGTGGCGGCGACCTCCTCCTTCTTGACGACATGGTCGCTGGCGAATCTCCTCTGGAACGCGGAGACGGACCATTTCTGGGACGGTGTGCGGAAGGCGGGTGTGCGGGTGGTGATGGAACGGGGGTGGCGAGCAAGGCCTTGGAGGGAGTCGCGCTGATGGCGCGGACGGCGGAGCGGCGGAGCAGAAACCTGGGCGCGGTTAGGTCAGGCGAGGCAGAGGGAGTGCAGCAGCGAGGCGGCTTACATGATGGCGGGGAGGGAGGAATGGGAAAACAAGAACCGTCAGAGCAGTGCTTGGGGGTCTCGGCGGCTGGAGAGGGCCAAATTTTCGAGAGGCAGAGAAGCTACTAGCGCGAGGCGCGCGGTCGAAAAAGCGCAAGCACGTGATGTCTGGATTGGATCGACGATAGAGGACTGAGGGCGAGGCGCAGGATGGGAATGTGCAGACTGGTTTTGGCGTGCACGCCTGTCTGGCTGGGCTCGTCTCGTCTCGTCTCGTCTCGTCTCGTCTCGTCTCGTCTGGTCTCAGTTGACAGTTTCCTGTGGGAGTGCATGTTCTTTCCCGTGGGCGTGCATGTTCAGGCCCATTGGCGAGGGCATGCAGCGGGGAGGCGCCTCATGCTGGCATGTCGTGATGGAGCGCTGTGATGCGACCCGTCTCCTGTCTCGGGGCTTTCTCGCGCTGCCTGGTCTGCGACACGGAATCGAGCTGCCCTCGTGTGGGACACGGCGCCTCACCATGCCACGGGACCTGGCGACAGTCGACGCGGCGTCGGAGGGGTCCGACAGCGCGTTGCTCCCGTCTTTTCGGCCTCTGCCTCTGCCCAGCTCCCCGCCCCAGCTGCACCCCGTCCCTCGCAGCCATCATGTGCAGCGGTACCATGCGAGCCCGTAGGTGCCAGCGTCGCTGAGACTCGCTGCTGCCCGCCGGCCCGGCTAACGCAATGCACAGGACCGTTCGCAGCAGACGCTGACGGCTCTCCCGTGCTGGGGCCCTCGCTCAGCCATGACCCCACCCTCTCCTCAGACGACGACGACGAGTACAGCGCGGCGCTGTTGGCCCCCGACGCGGACCACGGCGGCCTGGCCCAACGCTTCACCGCCGCGGCGGCGACGGCAGAGGACACGAGCCCCGACGACGACGGCGACGACGACGGCATGCTGCCCCGCGACAAGCAGCGCAGGACCGCCTTCTACGACTACACAGCCGAGAAGCAGATGAGCCACACCGAGGCCAAGCAGTTCTACCAGCGCCACCAGTGGGAGACGCAGCACGGCGGCTCCCAGGCCGGCGACGGCTACAGCCCAGCCTTGCGCGCCAAGACGTTCCCTCCCAACTTTGGCGCCGCCGACGCCATGAGCCTCCGCTCGCGCAAGAGCACCACCAGCCTCGCCAACCACGGCGCCCAGCTGGGCCTGCACCCGCCCACCCACGCCCACGCCCACGCCCAGCACCCGCACGACCCCCGCTCGCACAAGGGCAGCCAGGTCGGCGATGTCTTCCTCCAGGCCGACCACGACGCCCGCGCCCCCTCCAAGCACCCCGCCCTGCCGCACGAACACAAGCCCCTGCTCGCCGACCAAGGCATACACGGCGCCGGCGCCGGCGTCGGAGTCGGCTCCGGCGCAGGAGGCTTCGCCATGTCCGACTCGAGCGTCACCACGGAGCTCAGCGCCATCTACACCAACGTGCAAAAGGTCCTCGATCTCCGCCACAAGTACATCCGCCTCTCCCTGCAGGCCGACTTCGACAATCCCAGAGACGACCCCGGCTGGAGAATCTACCCGCCCCACCCAGAGCCCGTGTGGAACGACTCGTCCAAGGAGCGCCGCAATGCCTCGAGCAGCCTCCAGAACAGCACCGTCTGGGAGCCCGCAGAGCAGCCGCCCAAGCCACCGCGCAAGATGGGCACCAACATTGGAGAGGACTTCTTCATGGACCATCTGCTGCCGCTCCCCGGGCCCTCCGAGATGGCCTTCCGCATGGACAGCGGCGGTGTCTTCCAGGTCTACGAGAACCTCAAGTCGGCCGAGCTCGACACCCCCATCGTCGCCATCCCAACCCTGCGAGAATTCTACATTGACTTGGATGCCATTCTCGACATCTCCTCGGACGGCCCCAGCAAGAGCTTCGCCTTTCGAAGACTCCAATACCTCGAAGGCAAGTACAACCTCTACTATCTCCTCAACGAATACCAGGAGATCGCCGACAGCAAAAAGGTCCCACACAGGGATTTCTACAACGTGCGCAAGGTCGACACCCACGTTCACCACTCGGCTTGCATGAACCAGAAGCATCTGCTGCGTTTCATCAAGTCCAAGATGAAGAAGTCGCCCGACGAGGTCGTGCTCTTCCGCGACGGCAAGCACCTCACCCTCAGGGAGGTCTTCGAGTCCATCAACCTCACCGCATACGATCTCAGCATCGACACCCTCGACATGCACGCCCACACCGACTCCTTCCACCGCTTCGACAAATTCAACTTGAAGTACAATCCCATTGGAGAATCGCGTCTCCGCACCATCTTCCTCAAGACGGACAACTTCATCAAAGGCAGGTATCTGGCTGAGATTACTAAAGAGGTCATCTCCGATCTGGAATCCAGCAAGTACCAGTTTGTCGAGTGGCGCATCTCCATCTACGGCCGCGACCTTGACGAATGGGACAAGCTCGCAGCGTGGGTCGTCGACAACAAGCTGTTCTCGCCCAACGTGAGGTGGCTGATTCAAGTCCCTCGTCTGTTCGACGTGTACAAGGCGACGGGCCTGATGCACAACTTCGAAGAGGTCGTTCGCAACGTCTTCCAGCCCTTGTTCCAAGTCACAAAGGATCCTTCCAGCCATCCGAAGCTCCACATCTTCTTGCAGAGAGTGATTGGTTTCGACAGCGTCGACGATGAGAGCAAGGTCGAGCGACGCATGTACCGGAAGTTCCCGACCCCCAAGGAATGGACCACCAAGCAGAACCCGCCTTACAGCTACTGGATGTACTATCTCTTCTCCAACATCGCCTCGCTCAACGTGTGGCGGAAGCAGCGTGGCTTCAACACCTTCTCGCTCCGCCCTCACTGCGGAGAGGCTGGTGACACGGACCACTTGGCCGCCGCTGTCCTGTGCTGTCACAGCATCAGCCACGGTCTGTTGCTTCGCAAGGTCCCTCTCCTACAGTACATCTTCTACCTGGAGCAGATTGGTGTAGCCATGTCGCCGCTGAGCAACAACGCCCTGTTCCTGGCATACGAGCGGAACCCGTTCATAAGCTACTTCCGGCGAGGCCTCAACGTGTCGCTGTCAACAGACGATCCGCTGCAGTTTGCTTTCACCAAGGAGCCGCTGATCGAGGAGTACTCGGTAGCAGCGCAGATCTACAAGCTAAGTGCAGTCGACATGTGCGAGCTTGCTAAGCACTCTGTCGAACAGAGCGGCTTCGAGCATATTGTCAAGAAGAAGTGGCTGGGCAGCAACTACCACCTTCCCGGAGTTGCAGGCAATGACATGGCAAGATCCAACGTGCCCAGCGTCCGCGAGGCGTTCAGGCACGAGACACTCATGCAGGAGCTTGCCATGATCGACCGGTACACACGAGCCGCCAACGCCCAGGCCCGAGATCTCACCATGTCTAACCTCCAGCCGGAGCAACAGACTCCCCAGACTCCCAAGACGCACCATGCCACACACCCAGGCTCGCCAGCTCCGTCGCAGCCGTCCGCCAACCCATATGAGCACGACAAGATGTTCTCGAGTCTTCCCCGGGCGCAATATCTAGTCCTTCTTTTCCTGCCCAGCAAGCGCGGCTGAACCCGTCAGCATCTGCTACCGATACTGCCAACATGCCCACCCAGCCCGCATCACCCGCGGCTGCCAACAGCGAGCACCCGCACCGCACGTCCATCATGACGATCAGCCCCAGTATCGTGTCAGCGCCGCAGCCTCCCGTGGGCTCGCAGCCTTCCGAGCACGACTTGGGTTTGACTCGCACATCGAGCAGCGTGAATCTCGACGGCGAGCCCAGAATCTTCCCCGGGGTGGTCAGCAGGAGGCGGCGCGGCAGCCTGCGCGGCAGCAACGTGGACGACGGCGAGGAGGCACACTCCGGTCTGCAGCGCGTACACACGGAGCCAATGGTGCAGGAGCAGGACAGTGATGCCGAGTCGTAGATGAAGTACGACGGAAATGGAAAGAGAGTGGTCATGATTATGGAAACACGAATATGAACTATTTAGCAGTAATGACTACCAAAAAAGAAAGATGATATTACACGCCCACGATTCGTAAACGCTTTACCTGGTCATTGACCTTTTGACTGCAGTCCAGACCGAAAATCCCCTCAAAAACCAAGCCACAAATGAATGAAGCAATGGACCGTGTATGTACTGGCGATGCCCACAAACAAACCCTAGCGTCCTCCTCCCCCTCTCAACTACCCACATAAGAGCCGCATGCAACCTCGCCCATCCACCATGCCCCAACAAGCACTCAAGCACTCCCAACTCATACCCACCACCAGCAATGACACACCCGCTCACCCTTCTCCCACGGCCTGGTGCTGCCTACACACCGCGCGCGCCCATACGCGGCCCAAGCGAAGAGTCGTTTAGAGAGACGTTTGGCACGCTGCTGCCGAGCGTGCGCTATTTCCACACGGGGGTCGCGAGGGCCGCGATTTATGTTTTTGAGCCTACCGTACCTTCTTCTACGTCTACAGATGTCACCCATGTCCCTCGGGCCACAGACGCAGGCCCATCGCGCATTCTCCTCCTCCATGGCGTGCAGACGCCTGCTCTGGGCCTCGTTCCGCTGACGAGCCAGTTACGTGCGCAATTTCCGCGCGCGACGTTTGCGCTGCTGGAGTTGTGGGGCCATGGGCTTTCGGATGCGCCGGTTGTGCCATACGAGGGTGCGTTGTTCTGGGGCCTGGTTGATGGGGCGATGAGGGCGTTGGGGTGGGATGACGATGAAGAGGAGGGCAAGAGGGTGGCGGTGGTGGGGTATAGTTTTGGGGCCGTGGTGGCTATGGGATGGGCTGTTTCTGCTTCTATCTCTGCAAAAGAAAAAGAAAAAAACCCCCAAAAGCACGAAAAAACACCAGACCCTCCACAGCCTCGCCCTTGTCGCTCCCGCTGGCCTCCTCCGCAAATCACACTTCACCCCCACCCAGCGCGCCTGGCTGAGCCGTGACGGTAACCCTGTCGACGAAGACGCTGCCGCTGCTTGGATCATTCGCACTCTCGAGGGCGGTGACGTGCGCGTCCCGCCGGACTGGCGCGAGCGCGTCCACAGGGGTGAGGTGGTCGCGGAGAAGCTAAGGGAGTGGCAGATGCTGCATCACCCCGGGCATGCGGCGAGTGTGGTGGGTATTTTCAGGGACGCAGGGGTTCTGGATAACGATGGGTTGTTTGAGCAGACGGCCAAGTTGGGAGTGCCGTGTGTGTTTGTGCTGGGCGGGGAGGATGAGCTGAGTTCACGGGAAGAGGTGGGTGGGTTTGGGTTTGATGTCAAGGTAGTTCCAGACGCAGGACATGGAGTGGTTAGGGAGAGGGCGGGCGAGGTGGCCGACTACGTTGGGCAGTTTTGGAGGGGAATTCGCTGAGGGTCGAGTTTGGCGTAGACATGGTCAATTGAACCTCTCCGCTGTCGCTTGTCAGGTGCTCACTGCAAAAACACCACGTACTGCGAACCTACTTCCCCCTACACAGTAGCGCCATACCGTGACCTCTCAGCCCTGCAGCCCCACAAACGAGCCCACCCACCGGCGCCGCCACGTCCCCACGCCCAGCAAGAGCCAGTCGCTGCAGCATGGCATGAGCTGGCCAGCCACGCGCTTAGGATCGACGACCATGATCCCGCAGGCGTGGAACACGCTGCTATAGGATACCGGGCGTGCTGCGAGTGGGCTGCATTGGCTTGGCTTGGCGGGGGAGGTGGTGAACGGTGGGGGGCTGCATGGCCTCGCTGCATATATCGTCTATGCTGCACTGTCTATGCTGTACTGTCCATGCTGCACTGTCCATGCTGCACTGTCTATGCTGCACTGTCCATGCTGCACTGTCCATGCTGCACTGTCTATGCTGCACTGTTCTATACTGCATACATATATAGCCTACGCTGCACATATATATATATAGTCTGGGAGAGAAGTGAGGCGTGGGTTCGCAGCTGGACAGCGCATGCAGACTGTGCGCTGACCGGGCCGTGGTTGTCCCTCAGTAGCCGAGGTGAAGCGTTCGCTGTGGTGCTTAACGGTTCATGTTGAAGGATGGGTTGGAGGATAGGTTGGAGGACAGGCTCAAGGATAGGTTCAAGGAGAGGACGATCGATGTACTCATGTACCACAGTCGTCCGGCACGGGCCGACAGGGTGCCTGCGTCTCGAGTGGGCGTCATGGCTCCACGTCCAAGCTCGACTGGGCTGAAGCTTCACAGAGCATCGCGCGCCCATTGGCCGGCGCGTCTGTGGTGACCAACGTCGTGCTAAGGCTAAGCAGGACGGCGCTCGACTTCACGACCGACAACAACACGCACAGCGCAGCACAGCTCAGCATCTCGCTTCCCAGTGCGCGCACAAGACTCGCTCCCCCAGCCCGCCTGCCCCCGCCCGCTAGCCCCCCCACGGCTGCATGCGGTCCCACAATCGCACCCTCCGCACCGTGACATAGCCCGAGCCCGAGCCCATAGCCGTACAAAGCCCGTAGCTCAGTCGCACACACTGCCTGCCTGCCTGCCTGCCTGCCTGCCTGCCTGCCTGCCTGCCTGCCTGCCTGCCTGCTGTGCGCCGCGCCTGCCTCGACTGCGCCCGCCGCACCTGCCTCACGTCGCGCGTGTCCACCGCACCTTCCGCCGCCGACCACGCGCCCAGGTAAGTAAGCTCGGCACGTTGATCGCTCCTCCCGTACACGTCGCTTGGCCTCTCGCGTCCGTGTGCAGGTGCAGAGTGCAGTGCAGGCCGCTAACCGCATCGCCCCAGGCCTCACGTCGTCACGTCGTCCCCTCGTTACACCGCACGGCTGCTCGTCGCCCCGTCAAGCCAGTGACGTGGACGCCAACAAATCACTGTTGTCACGGCGCCCTCGCCAGCGCACACGCACCGTCGACGCCGGCTTCTGCCCCTGCAAGCAGCCGAATAAACATGTCGTCCACCCCGCCGAAGAAGGACGGTGTGGAACCAGCTCAGTCGCCTGACGACGACCACCACATGGACAGGAACCCCGACGATACACAAGCCCAGGCGCTCGGCTACGAATTCGAAGTCAAGGAACAGGATCGATGGCTTCCAATCGCCAATGGTGCGTCCTCCCCTCCCCCTCGTTTTGATTTGCCCTCCGCCGCCTGCCCCTCTGCACCTCGACCGATTGCTTCTCGCTGCATGCCCGCCTGCCCTGCCAGCGCCGTTGCGTGCCTGGGAACAGCCGCCCTGCAGCGCCCGCCATGTCGTCCGACTCCCCACTCTCGTCCACGTCGCCGCCCCAGAGCGGGTCCAAGGCCAGTGCCGCCTCCGACGCTAACATCCGTAACTTTGCTCCAGTCGCCCGCATCATGAAGACGGCCCTGCCCGAGAACGCAAAAATTGCCAAGGAGGCAAAGGAGTGCATGCAGGAGTGCGTGAGCGAGTTCATCTCCTTCATCACCAGCGAAGGTCAGTCTGCACGCCCCGGCGCCCGCCACCCACCGCCCACTGACATGGCTCCAGCCTCCGAGAAGTGCCAGCAAGAGAAGCGCAAGACGGTCAACGGCGAGGACATTCTCTTCGCCATGACGTCGCTGGGATTCGAGAACTACTCGGAAGCCCTCAAAATCTACCTGTCGAGATACCGCGAGGTAAGCTGCCCACTTCCCCTTCGTCCCTGTGTCTCTCCTTTGTGAACACATGGACGCTGAACCTTTTCTGAACTTGGTATTGATGGGTGCCTCGAGACCCTCCTCGCAAATCAGAACAAGCCTACCGGCCAATTCGGTGCGCCTGGGGCCAGCGCCAACCCGCCCGGAGACAATGCCCAGCAGCATGTTCTGACCGCCGACCAAGACATGGCCGAGGACGGCACCACGGCCTTTGGCTACAGCGTCCACAACGGAAACGGCGCGGCCGACTACTAGGACGACATGTGCCGCGCCCGGGCGGACCATATCGCCCGTATGGTCGTGACAGCCGACGCCCTGAAGCGACGACACGACGACACGGTCCTGGGAGAGCAGCCGTGAAGAGGGATGCGACGAATGCTTTCAGACTGTGCAGGGGACTGTGTTTTTGGGTGGAATCTTGAATTGGGAAACGGGCGGCCCTCACGCGCAGGGTCTGCTAAAGAGATGGAGTACGGCGAGTTGGCACTGGCCTGCGTCAGTCGTCTGGATAGGCATCTTTCTAGTCAGGTGGTTAGAATTATTGGTTGCTCACGCTGCATCATTCTGTGAATTTGACTGCCTAGGTCTCAATAGGTTGAGCCTGACACGGACCAACCCTGAGGCCTTGATGCGGATGCCGCCGCCGCCGCCTGTCTCCGCGCTATCAATTCGCTCAGTGGTATCTCGTCTTCCTGCTCGTCGTAAAACTCGACGTCCTCATCCACACCGAAATCCTGCAGCCTCTCGCCCTCAGCATTCCGCCACCCTTCTTCGCCCTCTCCCTCGTCTCCGTACTTTCTGCCCTCGTCCTCTACCTCTTCGCTCGCATCGTCTGCGTCGTCATACTCATCCATATCCTGACCGTACTCCCTAAGCTCGTGACCGTACTCGTTTACATGGTAACTCCCCTTTCAGCCGCTCCAAACGCTCAACAAACGGCTTGCGCCTCCTAACCTGATCCTGTGCCTGGCGTTCCCGAAACGCCGCCAACGTATCCTCCCTCCCCAGCTGGGCATCACGATACGTAAACGCGGGCCCCTCATCCTTGACACGGCGACGGTACGCACGATCCGGATCCGGCGGCGGCCATGTGGTATCCGCATCTTCGAATCCATTCGTCCGGAACTGCAATCCGGACGCCAGAGACGGCGATGCAGCGAGGGGGTTGATCCACGCGAGGGGATTCGCGGAGCCCATGCCCTGCGCGACATTGGCCCAGATGCCAATGTCAAAGGGGAATTCCTGCCGCTTGATGCGCTGCTGCGAGCCATCTGGGTTGCTGAGGTAGCCGCCAAAGGCGCGGGCGCGGCGGAGGAGCGTCTTGTGGCGCTCGATTTCCCAGGTCTCGATCGTGGTGGTGTTGCTGACTAGACTCCATAGGTTTCGTAATAGCAGGATGGACAGCGCGAAGAGGGTTATGCTGTTTGTCAGGAGCGTGGTGAAGAGGTGCGCGAGTTGGAAGAGCGTGGGTCCTAGGTACGAGGGTAGGTCGCGGTTGCCCCAGAGGTGGGCGAGTCGAGTGAATAGGAAAGATTCTAGCAGCGAGAGACCGATGGTTGTATAGAGCAGGAAGCGGAGGAAGTGGGGAAGGTGGTATGTGAGACACAGTTTGCGGTCCATGGGCAGTGGTGGTCCATTTTGGGTATGCATCTGGTTGGGTTAGTGCTTGCAATTTCACCCATTGAAGCTCATCCAAGCTCATCCAAGCTTTTCTTTCTGCAAAAAAACAAACAAAAAACAAACACACCTCTTACACTCCTTACAATGATGCGCTCGAGGCGGTTTCGCAGCATCGCATTTCCTACACCACTTCCTACTCTTTGCCACCGCCTCACTCTCCTCTTTACTAACCCCCTTCCCCACTCCCGAGCCCTTTCTCCGCCCAGTCCTTCGGAATCGTTCCCGGGTCTACAAATACACTCCTTGTATATGTGATCCAGATCAGGACTAAGATGACGTTGGACACGATGAGTTCATTCTTGGTGAGCGGGTCGGGCTCTAACTGCATCAACAGCCATTGCGACGGGTAGCCCAGAAAGAAAATCAGGCCGTAGACGAAGGGCACCGCGAGGCGTGAGAGCGGCGGCATGGTGGTGGTGCGACGTCGAGCGGGCATCGGGGGACGTCGCGGTTGTGCGCGGGCGCACGTGATTCGTGTCGAAGGGTGCATCGACTCCACACCTGTTGTCGTCTCCCACGCGTCGCTCCATCTCGACTTGCAATTGGCACATACTGCATGTCATGGCCGTCTCGACATGGTCCTTCTCCCTGCTTATACCTGCGTTCGTCCTGCTGCACTTGTTTGTCTCGCCGTATACTAAAGTCGAGGAGTCGTTTAATCTTCAGGCCGTTCATGACATCTTAATCCATGGCATTCCGGGAGCAATGCTGATCAGTTCTTCACCGCAAACTATGATCATATCTCGTTTCCTGGGAGCGTGCCGAGGACGTTTGCGGGCGCGCTGGTTCTGAGCGGGTTGGCGAGGCCGGCGGTAGCTCTGCTGGACAATGCAGCGCATATGCAACTTCTGGGTAGGAATGGGTGTTGTGAGAGATAACTTCAGTGGCTGATGTTTTTACAGTAAGGGCAGTGCTGGGTCTGTGTAATGCATTCTCGCTCGTTGCATTTGGGGGAGTGTTCAGAAGGCTTTTGGAACGGCGGCCGGCGTCTGGTATGTCTTGTTCCAGGCAAGCCAGTTTCATGTCATTTACTATGCGTCTCGGACGCTGCCCAACATGTTTGCTTTCGTTTTTAGTGAGTTGTAACGCTGGTTGAGTTTATAGGAAGCTGATATAGATAGGCAATCTCGCGCTTCGAGCGCTGTTGAATGCGTACACTGTGTCTTATAGCCGGGAGGACGTCAACCGAGGGTGCAGGCTCTGTCTCTACCTACTGACGATTGCCGGCGTCGTCTTCCGCTCTGAGCTGGCTATTCTTGTCGGGACTATCACGCTTTACCTCCTCATCTCCCGGCGGCTGTCCCTTGTCAAGGTCGTTATCCCCGCTGGGGTAGGGGGACTTGTGATAGGTCTCTTGTGCACCATCCCAATCGACTCGTTCTTCTGGCAGTCGTTCCCGCTGTGGCCTGAGTGGATCGCCTTCTACTACAACACCATCCAAGGACACTCCGCCGACTGGGGCGTGTCGCCGTGGCACTACTACTTCGCCAATGCTCTCCCCGCCTGCTGCTCAACCCTGCAACATATCTGCTCTGCATACCCGTCGCTGTCCTGAACGCGGCCACCCGTAGACGGAGCGTTGATCTCCTTGTTCCCCTCCTGTCCTTTGTAGCACTGTACAGCTTCCTCCCGCACAAGGAATGGCGCTTCATCATCTACGTGATCCCAGGCCTCACCGGCGTCTCCGCAGCAGGTGCATCGTGGATCTGGACACGCCGTTCCAAATCCGTCGTCTACGCTATATTATCGCTCACCCTCGCCGTGTCAGTGCTCGTCTCTTTTGCCGCATCAACCGCCATCCTGGCCATCTCCAGCCTCAACTACCCCGGCGGCGCAGCCCTGCACACCCTGCACAACGGCATCTCGCATCCCGCGAAGAACCACTTGGACGTCTACTTCGACAACCTCGCGTGCCAGACAGGCGTGACGCGCTTCCTCGAAGTGCACAGCGCGCCGCAGACTGTGCTTGACGTGCTAGAAGCGCAGGACACGCTGCAGAAGAGGACGTGGGCGTACGACAAGACCGAGGATCCGGCGGTGCTGCTCGATCCACTGTTCTGGGCTAAGTTTGATTACGTACTAGCGGAGCGGCCGGAGAAGGTCATCGGTAGCTGGGCGGTCGTGCATGCTGTGTATGGGTTTGGGGGTGTGCGGGTGTTGAAGCCTGGGGAAAAGGGCGGGGCCCCGGTTGAAGAGGTCGTTGGAGATTCCGGAAATGCAGGCGCGGTAGGCAACTGGACAGAGAAGGTCGCTGAGGTGTGGAAGCAGTTGGAGGGTGCGCTGAGAGAACGGGTGTTGAGAGGATACTGGGTGGAAGTGAGGATGGAGCCCAGGATCAGGATATTGCAGAATCAGCTGAAGTAGTGGCTTGATAACACAACACTAGCTTCCAACAAGTCTGCCTTGCCTATCCTACAGCCACACAGTCTCCATTCATAAATCCGCAATAGGTATGGAGTCATCCTGCAACGCCGTGGTATGTACCCAGTCCCATGATATACAATCCCCAAACTCCATCCAGTGCTGTTGATACATTCCAACTCCCGCTACACCTGCGTCTCCTGCACTCCCTCCTTCCTCTCTTCGCGACCACCCAGCCTCTGCAGTTGCTCTGCCTCAGTGTACTTGTCTGCATCGAGGTCCGCCCACACCTTCTTGATATGCTCCCTCTTCTCCTTGGCGGCCTCGCGATTCTGCCGTGTCTTCTCGAGCCGCAGCCCGCGCAGACACATGTTCACTCTGTACTTTGCGTCTGTGCAGTTCCCGGTTACTTTCCAGAGGAAGCCGCGGGCGTGGCATTCGTCGAGCGCAGCCACGACGTCGGCGCAGCCTGGTGCGTGTTAGCGCGTGGGGGTGGGGGGATGTGGTGAGAGACGCGCCCTTTGGACTTCTTCCGTGTGCAGGTGCGGATGCATTGGGCGCGGTTGGCGGTGTCTTGACAGGCCGAGGAGGAGTGGCGTGAAGCTCGATCGATGCCCGGAGTGTCCAATCGGCGGGCATGTCACAAGATTTCGTGAACTTGGTCCATGCGCCGCGACGACAGTACACCGTAACACCCAAACAGCGCATGTTGTAGTCGGTAGAATTGTCGTCTTGCGGGTTCAGTCGCTTCACATAAACGAGCCTCTGTTTCTTCATTTCCCACTTGCAGCGGGCCAGACGTGCCCTGCGACAGCGAAATTTGCGACACCACCGAGCGCTCCCCGCAGCCAGGCGCTCCATAACCGCACCACCCCAACCCCAACATGGCGTCGAAAGCGCAGCTCGACAAGCAGCAGCGTTTGTGACCCATTCCAACGCGATCCAATTCATACTGACCGTCGACAGAGCTGCAGACGACATACCAGAACTACAAAACCACACTGCAGAACATTGCGTCCAAGATTGGCGACATCGAGCAGGAGACAGAAGAGCACAAGTACGTCGACCTCCACCCATGGTCCTCGCTCCATTTGGGTATTTACGCACCGCAGACTCGTCCTCGAGACATTAGAGCCGCTCCCCGGGGACCGCAAATGCTTCCGCATGATCAACGGCGTGCTCACTGAGCGCACGGTCGCGGACATTGTGCCGATTCTCACGACTAACCAGGACGGGCTAAAAAAGACGCTCGAGGAGCTGGTTAAGCAGTACAAGAGCAGACAGGACGAGATGGAAAAGTGGAAGGTAGGTTGAGTGTGCAAGTCGAGTTTGTGGATGCTGACGGTTCGTGCAGAAGAAGAATAATGTGCAGGTTGTACAGCAGCCCGGTCAGTAGGTGTGGGGAGAGAGCTTGCGTGGGTTTGATGGCGAGGTGTGCTTGACAGGCGGTATCGCCAGAGAGTGAGGACGAGCTATGTATGAGAATATGGGAACAGTCGTGGGGTTCTGGGACGGGTCTTGGTCATCGAGGATGGCACCACATCCCATCCAGCTCTTTGACGCGATATCACTAGGAGTATGGGTGGTAATACTGCTCAGGCTCTGTATGGACAGCTCCTGGAGCTGGCTAGATGAATTCACTCTCACGAATGACCGATAGGAATGGCAGATATGAATGGCAGATACGAATGGCAGATACGAATGGCAGATACGAATGGCAGATACGAATGACAGAATACGACAGATACGAATGACAGAATAAGAATGACAGAATAAGAACGATAGAATAAGAATGACAGAAAATACAGAACCCATTCAAGCGCCTTGCTGTGCCTACTCGTGAGTCTCGTTCCATCACTTGCGGTGTCGTTGACCCCTGCAACTACCCCGCCATGCCTTCGCTCTGCCCCACCAAGCATTCTCGCGTCCTCGCCGCACGTCTACCATCCACCACCACCACCACACCATGTCTGCCGATACATTACCGATCAAGGTCACATACTGCGGAGGTGCGTACACCCTGACCCGTTTTGGATGCGTCGCTAACAAGCAGCAGTATGCACGCTGCCTCCCGAAGTAGGTAGGGCACGGCACGCGACGAGCGTGATCAGAGCTAACGAGTGCGCACAGTACTGCGAGTTCGGCGGGACCACGAAGAAGTGTGAGGAATGGCTGGCAGACAAGCATCCAGACATGCACGCGAAGCTGTACTCGCAAGGTAGGGCCGCGAACCTGTAGTTGCACCACGACTTACTATGATGTTGTTGCAAAACATGCACGGCCGTGGCATTTCATACTTGGACAGCACTGACGCACCACAGAAGCACTAGCGCAAAACCTCTCCTCCCTCTCCGTCGAAGCCCAGAAGCGCGCGGAAAAAGACGCAGTCAAGAAAGCCAACAAGGCCGCCTCGGCTGAGAAGCGCGAAGCTGAAACGCGCGCGTCGTCGAAAATCATCATCAAGCGCATCGAGCGCAACAAGCGCAAGTACGTCACCGCCGTGTCTGGACTCGAGGCCTTTGGCCTGGACATCAAGAAGGTGTCCAAGGACTTTGGCAAGAAGTTTGCCACGGGCGCTAGTGTCACCAAGCTGCCCGGCGGCGGCGAGGAGATTACGGTGCAGGGGGATTTGAGCGAGGATATTGAGGAGTTTTTGGTCAAAACGTACAAGGAGGTGCCGGAGGATAATATTGAGCTGGTCGAGGATAAGAAGAAGTCCAAGGGCGAGAAGGCCGCGGCGAATGTGCCTGCGCAGTGAGGCCATGGGAGGTGGTGCGGCCATGTGCTAAGCGTCATGTGATACACAGCGAGAAAAGGAATTGCATGAATCGTAGCTATTCGTCAGTGCAATCGGCGTGCGCTTATTTTGTACTCTACTCCACAGCGTGGGACAGACCAGCTGGCTACTCGGAATCCTCAGCCGACCGCCCAGCAACAGGCGTAGTCCCCAGACTGTCCAGCCCCCTCTCCGCAATCAACCTCCCATCCCCACTCGCCGGTAACGCAGGCAGTCCACTCTCGGCCCTCGACTTTTCATACTCGTCGCCCGTCTTCTGCAGCTGCTCCTGAAGAAAGGCTTTCCGCTCTTCAATCCTGGCCCGATCCTCGTCGAGCTCCTTCAGTTTCGCGAGCACCCAATCCCGACGCAGCTGCGTGGCAACAGCGTCGGAGTGCAGGTCGGCCAGCAAGGTGGTCAAGTCGGGCAAGGGGGTGATTTTGGGGGCGTCTTGGAACCGTCGTCGGCGCCGTCGTCGAGGGGGTTGCAGAGGTTCTGTCCGTAGCGGCCAGCGCGGGCCTGGGCAGCTGCAAAGGCCGTGTTGCGCTCGTCGTCCGAGTCGGTCGTGTCGGTGCCCGAGCGCTCTGCGTCGTGGATCAGAGACGCCATGTCTCGGCGCCGCTGGCGCTGGGCTTCGAGTGCGGATTTGCGTGACAAGGAAATGCGGCCGTCTTGGACAAAGGCGTCGAAGCCTTCGGCTATGTCTTCGTCCGAGTGCGCGAGCCGTGTTTCGGCGGATTGGTCGTTGGGGAGTAGCGAGATTTGGTGGCGGTGGTGGCGGAAGTCGTCGGAGCCTGAGTCGTCCGAGGCCCATGGGCGCTCTGCATCGTCTTCGAGGGCTTGTTCTTGCTGCGCCAGGCGCTTTCGCCGCGCTTTTTTCTCTTCAATCTCGGCGGCGGTGGGGATGGCGGTCCGGGGCTCGGTGGGCAGGGCGGCCGTGGGGCCGAATTTCGAGGCCATGTCGAGGGCGCGCGACTCGGCTTGGTCGTCTGCAGACGGCTGGAGGTCTCGCGGCGTTGTGGGGGTGGAGCTGCGCAGCTCTGCTATGTAGTCCTTGCTGTACGCCGGCCGTGCTTCGTCCTCGGGGGCTCGCGCGCCCGGCACCAGCGGCGAGCGCGCGCGCAGCTGTGCGCTCGTCTCCAGGGCTATGCGGCTGAGATTCGACTTCTTGGGCGTGGCGACGGCGGCATCGCTCGACTCGTCGCCGTCGTTTGCGTCGGACTCGGCGGCGCCAAAGGAGATGCGCAGCGACGAGCGCTTCTTGCCCTTGCCCAGCGCCGGCCGCTTCACCACCGACACTACACGGCGAGTTAGCACGGGGCGCCTACGCAGGTCAGAAAGAGGAGCTGGCAGTTTGCGACGGGCGGCCGACTTACCGGGCGGCGCCGCCTCGTTCTGCGAGCTGTTTGCGCTGGAATCGTCGTCGTAGGCGCCAATCCTGCGCGCAACGCGCCCAGAGCCTGCGCGCTTCATCCTGGCTTTCCTGTCGGCGGCTTCCTGTCCGGGGCCAGAGCGGGCATGTCGGGCGGAGGTCGTGGCCAAGGCACCCTCTTCACGGGCACACTAGCGCGCCAAGAGGTCGAAAACGCCCGCCCGCTCACTGCACCGCTCGACGACGCCGGCTCCCACAGCTCGCCCACCACCCGTCCCGCTTCGCCGCACCCCGCGCAACCACACTCGCCAGCATGCCTCAAGCCCAGCCCGAGCTCAAGAAGGTGCGTCCATGTCGCCGCCCACGCCCCCGCCGGCCGTCCTAACGCACCGCAGTACCTGGAGAAGCGCGTCCTCGTGCAGCTCAACGGCAGCCGAAAAGTAATGGGCATCTTGCGCGGCTACGACGTCAGTCCCCTCTTGCCCCAACAATCCACACAGACAAACACACCCGGGAGTGTCCAGATGCTGATCTGCATAGGTCTACCTCAACATCGTGCTCGACGACGCATTGGAAGAGAAAGCCGGCGGCGAAAAGGTCCGCATCGGCATGGTCGTCATCCGCGGCAACGCAGTCGTCATGCTCGAGGCTCTCGACCGCATCAATCAGGACGTGCCCAAGATTGGCCGGTAGACTGTCCCCCTGCACCGCTGCGCTGCGCTGCGCATCTGCCAGCGCGGAATCGAGACACGGTCGCGAGGACAAGGAAGAGCGCGAGACACGGGCGTGGAAGGGCGCCCGAGAGGTGGTGCATGGCGTTTAGGCGAATGGCAGGTGCGTTGGCTTAGCTTCCCAGTCGCGCTGCAGAGGACTTGTCGCACCTGCGTTGGTAGAGAGCGCGTCCAAGGGCGATACAGAGGATACCATGCCACGATTCTCACTTCATTTGGCGCGTCGGGGGCCAGAGGGTTCGTGTAGAGAAAGTGCACGTAGCGGCAGGCTACCAATATACTGCATGGGAACATGACGCGCGCCTTCAACACCAACATGACCGTCTGCGTTTCCTTTTCGCCTGTGCCATCTTCTTTCTTTTTACCATGTCTTGCCATCCATCTACGCATCGCCACCGCTACCACAGCCTGCAGCGGTTTCAAGCACCCACTCGGAGCCAACGCGGATCCCTACGCCCAACTCCAACGCTACAACTTCGCCTTCCCATCCTTGGTATGTCCGCGCTTATACTCCTGCACCAGATCCCACGCGACCTCGGCATACGGCTTCATCATGGCACCGTAGTCCTTGGCCTGCGCGCTACTCGCCTGGCGCACGGCATAGCGCGCCGCAATGCCCTGCATGATGATGGTGTTGCGGTACGTGGCAAACGCGTCGCCCCACGTCAGATCAGGCCGCGGGTCCCAGCCAGCGACGGCGCTGTACCACTCGATGAGCTGCTCGCGCGAGGGCAGGCCCGGTGTGGCATGGGGTTGGAAGCCCTCGTGCGCGCGGCCGACGGATTTGGCTTTCTCCGACGACGCCGTGACGTAGGGCGAAAGCAGGTTGTTCAGATCCGACAGCGGGTGGCCGATGGTGCTCATTTCCCAGTCCAGGATGCCGATGACGCGCGGCTCGGTTTTGTGGAAGACGACGTTGTCGATCTTGTAGTCGCCGTGCACAAAGGTGCCCTTGTCTTTGGGCTGCGTGGCGGGGTCGCTGAAGAAGGCAACCATGTCGTCTTGGTGCGGGATCTTGCCCACGGGCTCGCCCGTCTCTATGTCCTTGGTGGCTGCTTGCGCTTGCGAGATGGTGTTGAAGGTTGCGATTTGCCGGTTGTAGAAGCCCGAGGGTTTGCCGTACGTCGAGAGGTGGACGGCCACGGGCGAGACGCGGTGGAATTTCGCGAGCGTCGTTATCGCAGAGTGCCACCTGTCGTGATTAGCGTGACGAGGCGCGACTGCGAGGGCGGACATACATGTTCGTTCGCTCCTCCGCTGTTACGCCTGGAATCGCGGGGTCTTCGAAGATGCGGCCGTCGAGGAACTCCATGATGTAGAAATCGCTGCCTAGCACGCTTTCATCCTGGCAGAGGGCGTAGGCCTTGGGGACAGGCACATCCGTCTTCTCGAGGGCGTGGATGATGCGGTATTCGCGGTCGACTTTGTGCGCCGTCTGCGGCTGTTAGTGTCTTCATGACATGTTCACTGCAACCAACACACCTTGAGAGAAGCTGGCCCGGGGCTTCTTCCTCATGACGAATTTCTTGCCATGCTTGTCGGTGAGCTGGTACGTTGGGTTCGACTGCCCGTAGCCGAACTGCAGTGCTTAGCTTGTGTGGATGCATGGTTTTGTGCCAGTATACCTACCTGCTTGATGTCAATGGGCACGGCGATTTCAGGGACGTTGGCGCTGATGTAGCGCTCCAGCGAGGGCACGTCTATGGGTTGTCGCACGTTGCCCGCCATTGTGTGGAGCTGGGAGGGCGGGCATTTTGGGGCGCGTCGAGGTCATGTATGTCGAGATGCCGAGGTAGGTTGCACAGCTGGGGTCGATTGCGTGGGGAACCTCGAGCCGGCCGAGCAACAACAGCACAAGACACTGGTACGACTACAAGCTGGGAGAGCCTGATGTCTACCATGCACAACGGCAGACTGGGCAGATTCAATGTCTTTGTTGAAATGCCATGACGCGTGACAATGATACCGCCT
This sequence comes from Ascochyta koolunga, assembly GCA_026119515.1. Lineage (NCBI taxonomy): Eukaryota > Fungi > Ascomycota > Dothideomycetes > Pleosporales > Didymellaceae > Ascochyta > Ascochyta koolunga. The sequence goes on along the minus strand of JANLCG010000002.1, from coordinate 613,719 downwards.
GGCACTTGGCACCTGTTCCACCGAGTGAAAAGGTGAATGAGCAGCACGTGAGCGCGCGTTACTCTGCCCTGCAAAGTACTGTCTCGCGTCGCGCCTGCACTGAACAGGGGAAGGCCGCAGCTACTATGGAGGCTACACATCTTCAGGCCCAGGCCAACATGTGCAGTATCCCGACCATGCATTCAGTTCACAACAAGCGTTGCTATGACTTGCAGCGAACATTTGGTAGCGAACACGGGGCCTCGTGTCAGAGCACAGGCTCCGTCCCGACCCAGGTTGCGCAATGCCCATGTTTGCAGCTGGAGACGTCATGGCGCCATGTCAGTGTTGTTGAAGAGGTAGTCCCTCGCGTCTCGAGAAGAGGAGGTTGACCACCAGGACGGTCGCTGATGGTTGGGCCGCGACCACGCTACGCTGCCCCCTGCATCGTCAACAAATACAAGGGACCGCCGCCACACGCAACCCTGTGCAACGGCAACGGCACCACCAACAACAACAACATTAACAGCACCGCGTCCTCCAGCCAGCATGTCGGGCTTTGGTAGCTCCATTAGCACGCCGCGCCGTCTGCGGCCAAATCTGCGCCCGGCAGAATCGTCGCCCAATTTGACCTTCTCCTCCAGCTCCATGGCACGACAGGCCTCGCTCAGCGCTCTCACCGGCGGCGCATCGCCCTCGCCAAACGCCATGGCCGACCCGCAGGACATCGACATTGGCGACCTGGTCGACGTCCCCGGCGGCATGCACGGCGTCGTCAAGTTTGTCGGCAGCATCCGCGGCAAGAAGGGCGTCTTTGCCGGCGTCGAGCTGAGCCCGGCATTTGCCTCGCGCGGCAAGAACGACGGTGCCGTCGAAGGCACCCAGTACTTCACCACCACCGCCCCCGGCTCCGGCATCTTTCTGCCCGTCCACCGCGCCCTCAAGCGCGCCTCGGCCACCTCGGACGACTTCCCCCACCCCCACCACGCCCTCGTACGCCGGCAACAACTTCAGCCTGTCCACCACCGCGAAACCCAACTTCAGTCCCAACACGCCCTCGGCCCCCAAGTCCATCTTCTCGCAGTCCCTCGGCCCCGGCGCCCGTGCCCGACGTCCCTCGCTGTCACGCCCCGAGTCCCCGCTGCGCAAGACGTCCAACCTGGCCCCTCCCACCCCCGGCCGCAGTGGCAGCGTCACGCCCTCGCACTTCTCCAAGAGCGCCATTGGCGCGCCGCCGCGCTTTGCCAGCCCCGCGCCCCCACGAGGCGCCGGCGTGCAGAAGCCCCGGACCCCAGGCCCCTCGCGGCCGTACTCGCGCAACACCAACTCTCGCCTGGGCCAGCACGACACCATCGACGAGGATGGGGAGGTCACGCCGAACGGGGCGGCACGCACAAGCAACGACTCCATGGCCAACTTCAAGTCCAGCCGCCTCGGCAGCCGGCCCACTTCGTCGTCGAGCGCAGAAGTCCAGCGGCTGAACAAGATGGTACAGGAGCGCGACAAGCAGCTCGAGGAGCAGGCGACGGCCCTTGCAGACATGGAAGCCACGCTCGCCGAGATCCAGAGCCTCATGCCCGAGGGTGGCTTCGAGCAGGAGCCGGCCGAATCCAACGACGTGCGGGAACTTCGCTCGATGCTGCGAGACAGGAACGACAAGATCGCCATGCTCACAACCGAGTTCGACGCGCATCGAGCCGACTTCCGCAGCACAATCGACACGCTGGAGCTTGCAAGCACAGAGACGGAGAGAGTGTACGAAAAGAAGGTCGACGAGCTGCAGGCAGAGCTGCACGAGATGCTGGCCCAGAACGAGGATGTCGAGACTGTGGCGATGCAGCTGAAGCAACTCGAAGACCTGGTGCAGGAGCTAGAGGAAGGCCTCGAGGACGCGCGCAGAGGCGAGGCGGAAGCTCGGGGCGAGGTCGAGTTTCTGCGCGGCGAGGTCGAGCGTGGGCGGTCAGAACTGCGGCGGGAGCGCGAGAAGGCTGCAGAGGTGCTGAAGAGCGCCCATACCATGGTCGACGGGCCACCTCCTGCTGGACAGAGAGAGCTCGAGCAGCGAGACGACGAGATCAGAGGGCTGAAGGCCATCATCCACTCGTTGAGCTCGGGCGTTCCAGACGACCACGAGCGTTCGTCTCAGCAGGACGCTTTGGAGGAGCTCAAGATTGCGCAAGCCAGGGCAGAGCAGCTTGAGCGCGAGAAAGAGGAGCTGCGTGGACTGGTGGAGAGGAAGGCCTACCGCGAAGAGGAGCTGGAGCGCGAGCTTGAGAAGCTGAGGAGTCAGGCTCAGCGCGAGAGCGTCATCAGCAATGCCGTCTCCGAACACACCGTGAAACAGGAACCGCGCTCGACAGCGAGAGACTCCAAGGATACGGTGGGAAGCTGGCGGGCTGTACCGGCTCGGCGCGATCCCCCAACAGCGCTGGAGCCCATGGTGGAGTCAGACGGCCGTTCATCTGCCGCCGACAGCGTGCTGTGGTGCGAGATCTGCGAGACAAGCGGACACGACATTCTCAACTGCTCTGCCATGGGCAGCGACGCAGCGCTCAAAGAGGCCGACGCCGACAATGGCAGCGATGTTGTCCAGGAACTGAGGAACCTCTCCGTCTCGTCTGACCATGCTCGACCTGCTGGCCTGACACCCACAAAATCGCCGGGCAAACCCCCACGACGCCCCTGCCCATCCCCGCGTTCAACCACTCGACGTCGTCGCTTGTGCCACCCAAGGGCGCTGCTGTGGCGGACCCCGACAAGTGGTGTGCGCTCTGCGAGAACGAGGGTCATGACGTGACGGAGTGCCCGAACGAGGATGCTTTCTGAGGAAGGAGTAGATGGGGTTTCTTTGCAGCGATGATATCCAGGGTCGCGTCTTGTTCATGTACGCTGATACCCAGTTTGACCCAGCAATAATTCTACCTGATGTGACGTGAGCCATGGCGCTGGCTGATGTGGTGTGAAGTGAAGTGAAGTGACTGGGTGATGTTGCAAGTCACGTGATGGAACGGCCTGGGAGCTCTGCGCTTCACAAAAGTTTCGCCGCACGTACTTGCCATCAACGCAGGGCGCGCCCCGCACTCGACTCCCTCTACCCACGACTCTCGACTGCGCGTGCCTACGACTCTCGACTGCACGTGCCTACGACTCTTGACTGCGCGTGCCTACGACTCTCGACTGCGCGTGCCTACGACTCTCGACTGCGCGTGCCTACGACTCTCGACTGCACGTGCCTACGACTCTCGACTGCACGTACCTAATAGCAGTCGCGTCTCTCACCTGCAGACTCGATTGCAAGCCCAGTGCGGAGACAACGAGAGGCGCAAAGCGCAGCTGGACGCGACAAGACCGGCACCATGGCGCAGAACCCCAACAACCTCGCGCAGTTCAAGTATGCGGCCATGTCCAACCTGGTGCTCCAGGCGGACCGTCGTTTTACATCGCGCCGCCCCGATGAGCACACGGGCGACCCCGAGTCGCTCGCCGGCCGCATCAACATCCGCGACATGGGGGACGGACGGCGCAGGACCGGGCGCCCACACAGGCCAAGAAGCCCAAGGGACTGGGGATAGAGCGCGGGAACATCACAGACGGCGGCGACGTCCTCGAGCGCGAGCAGCGCAAGCGGAAGAGGGACGACGGGACGAGCGCGTTCGGCGCCACCGCTGCCGCAGACTTCCACATCGAGGGCCTTCGGTACCGGCCGCGAACGCCGGCGACGCGCAACACATTCGAGCTCATCACGACGATTGTGAGCAAGGCCCTCGGCGACGTGCCCGTATCGACGACCAGAAGTGCCGCCGACGCCGTGCTCGAGTACCTCAAGGACGAGACCATGAAGGACTTTGACAAGAAGAAAGAGGTCGACGACCTGCTCGGCAGCTCCATGGGCGCCAAAGAGTTCAACGAGCTGGTCAACCTGGGCAAGAAGATCACCGACTACGACGCCCAGGACGACGACGAGGGCGACGAGGCCATGGCGGACGCTGATGGCGCTGAAAATGACGACAATCAGGGTGTGGCCGTGGTCTTCGACGACAACGAGGACGACGACGAGGCGCCCAACTTTGAAGTGCGCGACGCCGACACCGATGACGAGGAAGACGAGCAGGAAACCGCCGTCGAGCAGATCGGCGCCGACCAGGACAACGCCGACGCCGGCTTTGCAGACACGGAAGAGATGATCATCCAGGGCGACGTTGCGGCTTCGGCAGGCCGCAAGGACGGCGCAGACCGCCTGATTCCCGCACACGACATCGACACCTACTGGCTGCAACGGCAGATCGGCCAAGTCTACCAAGACGCGCACACGCAGCAGGAGAAGACGCGAGATGCCTTGCACATCCTGGCAGGCGTCGCCGAAGACGGCGACGACAAGGAGCTGCGCGAGATCGAGAACGACCTCATGGAGCTCTTCGACTACGAGCACCACGAGCTGGTTGCCAAGCTCGTCCTGAACCGCGACCGCGTTGTCTGGGTCACGCGCTGGAGGCGTGCCGCAGAAGACAACGACGAGCGTACGGCTGTCGAGCGGGAAATGAGGGCTGCGGGCCAGCAACAGATCCTGCAAGAGCTGCGCGCGCGCGAGACGGGTGTCAAGACAGAGGACGCAGGCCAGGGCAAGATGAAGTTCAATTTGAAAGATATCAGCCTGCCGGACTCCAAGGACGTGGACATGGAAGACGCGCCCAAGCCCGACGGCATTGTTGGTGGTCTGCAGCCCAACAGCCGTCTTGTGAACCTCGAGAACATCATCTTCGACCAGGGCAACCACCTCATGACGAACCCCAGCGTGAAGCTGCCGCAGGGATCCACACGAAGACAATACAAAGGGTATGAGGAGATCCACGTCCCCGCACCAAAGGCAAAGCGCGACCCCAACGAGCGTCTAATGCCCACCTCCGAACTGCCAGACTGGGCGCGTGTGGGCTTTGGAAACTCAAAGTCGCTCAACCGCATCCAGACCAAGTGCTTTCCGACCGCGTTCAACGACGATGGCAACATGCTGATTTGTGCTCCTACTGGTTCCGGTAAGACGAACGTGGCCATGCTGACCATGCTCCGCGAAATCGGCAAGCACCGCAACCCGCAGACGGGCGAGATTGCGCTCGATGACTTCAAGATCATCTACATTGCCCCCTCAAGGCTCTGGTCGCTGAGCAGGTCGGCAACTTCGGCAAGCGTCTCGAGCCGTACGGCATCAAGGTCTCTGAGCTTACGGGTGACCGCCAGCTAACGAAGCAGCAAATCGCCGAGACTCAGATTATTGTCACAACACCTGAAAAATACGATGTCATCACTCGCAAAGCCACCGACACCAGCTACATCAATCTCGTCAAGCTCATCTGTATCGACGAGATCCACTTGCTCCACGACGAGCGCGGCCCGGTTATTGAGAGCATCGTCAGTAGGACCCTCCGCCGGAGCGAGCAGACTGGCGACAACGTGCGCATCGTCGGTCTCAGTGCCACGCTGCCCAACTACCGAGATGTCGCGAGCTTCCTCCGCGTGGACCCCGACAAGGGTCTTTTCCACTTCGACGGCACTTTCCGACCGTGTCCGCTGAAGCAAGAGTTTATTGGTGTTACCGACAAGAAGGCTATCAAGCAACTCAAGGCTATGAATGACGTCTGCTATACGAAGGTGTTGGAGCAGGTTGGAGAACACCGCAACCAGATGTTGATTTTCGTCCACTCGAGAAAGGAGACCGCCAAGACCGCAAAGCACATCCGTGACAAGGCGCTGGAAGAAGAGACGATAGGGAAGATTCTGCGATCAGACGCAGCCAGCCGGGAGATTCTGCGAGAAGAGTCGGAGTCTGTGCAGAATGCCGACCTCAAAGATCTTATGCCGTATGGATTCGGTATTCACCACGCTGGTATGTCGCGAGCGGACCGCTCAACAGTTGAAGATTTGTTTGCGGACGGCTCCATCCAGATACTGGTCTGTACCGCTACCCTGGCCTGGGGTGTCAACCTGCCGGCCCACACCGTCATCATCAAGGGCACGCAGGTGTATTCACCAGAAAAGGGCAGCTGGGTGGAACTCAGCCCGCAGGATGTGCTGCAGATGCTTGGTCGCGCTGGTCGGCCCCAGTACGATACCTACGGAGAAGGTATCATCATCACGACGCAGGCTGAGATCCAGTACTACCTGTCCCTGCTGAACCAGCAGCTGCCGATCGAGTCGCAGCTTGTCAGCAAACTAGTCGACAACCTCAACGCTGAGATCGTCCTAGGCAACGTCCGCAACCGCGACGAAGGCGTGGACTGGCTCGGGTACAGCTACCTTTTCGTCCGCATGCTGCGGTCGCCGGGCCTCTACCGCGTTGGACCCGAGTACGAGAACGACACCGTTCTGGAGCAGAGGCGGGTCGACCTCATCCACGCCGCAGCACACATCCTGGAGAAGTGCAGCCTGATCAAGTATGACAGGAAGACGGGCGCACTGCAGGCGACTGAGCTGGGAAGGATTGCGTCGCATTACTACATCTCGCACAACTCGATGATGACGTACAACCAGCACATCCAACCCGGCATCACCGCCATCGAGCTCTTCCGTGTGTTCGCCCTGAGCGAGGAGTTCAAGTACATTCCCGTGCGTCAGGACGAGAAGCTCGAGCTCGCCAAACTCCTCGGCCGCGTGCCCATCCCCGTTAAGGAAGGTGTTGAGGAAGCACAAGCGAAGATCAACGTCCTCCTCCAAGCGTACATCTCGCGCCTCAAGCTCGAGGGTCTGGCGCTCATGGCCGACTTGGTCTATGTCACACAATCCGCAGGCCGTATCTTGCGCGCCATCTTCGAGATCTGCCTCAAGAAGGGCTGGTCGCAGGTCGCGAAGCTCGCTCTCGACATGTGCAAGATGGCGGAGAAGCGCATGTGGCCGACCATGACGCCCCTGCGACAGTTCCCCACCTGCCCGCGAGACATTGTGCAGAAGGCGGAGCGGATTGATGTCACCTGGCCGAGCTACTTTGGTCTTGACCCACCCAGCATGGGTGAGCTCCTGGGCATGCCCAAGGCCGGCAAGACCGTGTGCCAGCTCGTCGAGAAGTTCCCGCGGCTTGAAATCGAAGCCACACCTCGACCCGTGACCAGGTCTCTGCTGAAGTTGGAGCTTACCATCAGGCCGGACTTTGTCTGGGACGATGCCCTCCACGGCGCTTCCGAGGCGTTCTGGATTCTCGTCGAGGACTGCGATGGTGAGCAGATCCTGTTCCACGACCAGTTCATCCTCCGCAAGGACTACTCGCACGGCGAGATGAACGAGCATCTGGTCGAGCTAACCGTCCCTATCGACGAGCCCATGCCGCCCAACTACTTCATCACCGTGCTGTCGGACCGCTGGATGGCCTCGGAGACTAAGCTCGCTGTCTCCTTCCAGAAGCTCATTCTGCCGGCCAAGTTCCCCGCGCACACACCGACGCTCGACCTCCAGCCGCTGCCTGTCTCGGCGCTGAAGAGGAAGGAGTACATGGCACTGTACGAGGACGTCAACCGCTTCAACCGCGTCCAAACGCAGGTCTTCAACTCACTCTACACCACCGACGACAACGTGCTTGTTGGAGCCTCAGCAGGCATCGGCAAGACGTTTTGTGCTGAGTTTGCCATACTGCGGCACTGGGCCAGCGACGCCGAGAGCCGCATTGTCTACCTGGCGCCGTTCCAGGAGCTCGTCGATAACCAGCACAAGAACTGGAACGCGCGCCTGTCTAGCCTCGGTGGCGGCAAGGACGTCGTCAAGCTGACCGGTGAGACCACGGCGGACCTGCGACTTCTCGAAAAAGGCGACCTCATCCTCGCAACACCCTCGCAGTGGGACTCGATCTCGCGGCAGTGGCAACGAAGGAAGAACGTCCAGACCGTTGCGCTCCTCATCGCGGACGAGCTGCACATGCTGGGCGGTGCCAATGGGCACGTCTACGAGATTGTAGTCTCGCGCATGCAGGCCATGGCCGCGCAGCTTGAATCCAAGCTGCGCATCGTTGGTCTCAGCGTGTCTCTAGCGAACGCACGCGATATTGGAGAGTGGATTGGCGCCACCAAGCACACCATCTACAACTTCAGTCCTGGTGTCCGCGCGGTGCCGCTCGAGCTGAAGATCCAGACCTTCACCATCCCCCATTTCCCCTCGCTGATGATGGCCATGGCGAGGCCGACATACACTGCGATTACGCAGATGTCGCCCGATAAGCCCGCCATGGTCTTTGCACCCAATCGCAAGCAGACGCGCTCGTCGGCAGCCGACCTCTATGCTGCCGCCGTTGCCGATGACGACGACGACCGCTTCCTCAACGCCCCGCTGGAAGACATCCAGCCGATTCTTGAAAAGATCAACGAGCAGTCGCTCGCCGAGTCGCTGACCCACGGCATCGGCTACTTCCACGAGGCGCTCAACTCGTTCGACAAGAAGGCCGTGCAGCATCTGTTCAAGGTCGGCGCCATCCAGGTCCTGATCGTCTCGCGCAACTCGTGCTGGGAGATTGACAGCGGCGCTCACCTCGTTGTCGTTCAGGGCACCCAGTTCTTCGAGGGCCGTGAGCACCGCTACGTCGACTACCCCATCAGCGAGATCCTGCAGATGTTCGGCAAGGCCGGCAGGGTCGGCCAGGACAAGTCGGCCAAGGGCGTACTTATGCTGCCCGCCGTCAAGCGTGACTACTTCAAGAAGTTCCTCAACGAGGCGCTGCCAATCGAGAGTCACCTGCACGACTACCTGCATGACGCCTTTGTCGCCGAGATCAGCGCGAAGACGATCGAGTCTACCCAAGAGGCCGTCGACTGGTCCACGTACACCTACTTCTACCGCCGTCTGCTGGCCAACCCCAGCTATTACAGCCTCCACGATACCTCGCACGAGGGCCTGAGCGCCCACTTGTCGGAGCTTGTCGAGCAGACACTCAAAGAGCTCGCCGAGGCCAATCTTATCGAGCACGACGAGGACGAGGATGCCATCACACCGCTCAACCCCTGCATGATCGCAGCATACTACAATATTTCTTTCATCACGATGCAGACGCTCATGATGTCGCTCAACGGCCGCACAAGCCTCAAGGGCGTGCTCGAGATCATCACCGCCGCGACTGAGTTTGAGGACATTCAGATCCGCCGCCACGAGGACCATATCCTGCAACGCATCTACGACCGCGTGCCCTACAAGATGCAGGAGCCCAACTTCGAGACGCCGCACTTCAAGGCCTTTGTCCTGCTGCAGGCCCACTTCTCGCGCATGCAGCTGCCCATCGACCTGGCAAAAGACCAGGAGACGGTCGTCCGCAAGGTCCTCAACATCCTCAGCGCGTCCGTCGACGTCCTGTCGTCCGAGGCCCACCTCAACGCCATGTCGGCCATGGAGCTCTCGCAGATGGTCGTGCAGGCCATGTGGCAGAAGGACAGCCCACTCAAGCAGATCCCGCACTTCGACACGGACACCATCAAGGCAGCCGCCAAGTTCGGCATCAACGACGTCGACGACTTCATCAACGCCATGGACGAGGACGAGAACCCGGACTACAAGCAGCTCATCGCCGCGCTCGACGTCGACCAACGCCAGCTCGCCGACGTGGCCAATTTCACAAACAACTACTACCCCAACATCGAGCTGGAGCACGAGCTCGTCGACCCGGAGTCGATTGCATCCAATAGCCCCGCGCAGCTGCGCGTGCGCATCACACGCAACATCGACGACGACGACGAGCTCAAGCCCGACGTCCACGCGCCCTTTTACCCGGGCGACAAGAGCGAGAGTTGGTGGCTGGTGGTTGGCGACCAGAAGGAGCACACGCTGCTGGCCATCAAGAAGGTCACGGTCCCGCGCAAGCTGGAGACGGTGTTGGAGTTCACGCTGGAGAAGCCCGGCGCGCACGAGCTGACGCTATATCTTGTATCGGACTCGTATCTTGGCGTTGACCAGGCGCCGACTTTTGCGGTTGAGGCGGCTGAGGGTATGGAGGAGGACAGCGAGGAGGAAGAGGAAGAGTAGTGTAGAGATTTTAGAGTCAGGCGTTATGTACTATATATAGCATTTGCATGCCATTGTTTGGTTGTTGAAAAGTACCAAGACGATTTAATTTCACCAACTCGGACTCGTCGCTGTGACGCGCGCTATTCGGTCTTGTGGTACTGGTGCATTAGCAGCAACTCTGACAAGGAGAAATGCCCCATTTCCATCGCAGCAGCAGCGGTATCCTTCAGAGCCCCCTCGCCCGTGGCAAGACTGAGGTGAGTGTATCAGCCAAGGCGAACGACTTGACAGACTGGGGCGAAAAGGAAAATCAAATCACTTCACGAGCAAGCGTGGAGAGAAGCAATACAGAGTACGCAACGTAGTAACGGTAGTCTGTGCGTCTTACCACGTTGCTGACAATCAGTCGCAAGTCGAGTGTTCCCTTGACGTGCTGCTGCGCGCTCTGGCTAAAGCAGTGTGGCGTGTAGCGCTTGTTCGCGAAGGTCTGATGTTCCCCCAGCTCATCGACGTCTTCATGGGTGGTGCCCCTGTTTGCAATCTTCCTTTCTGGCAATGTTGGCGTGGTGGTGATAAGGCGGAGCGAGGACTGCCATGTCGAGCCAGGAAGTAGCAGCGAGGTGGGCTGTTCAGGGCTAGCTGATATAAGCGCTGCAGCGGGTTAGCAGATTCCGTGTGTGAAGTGACGAGTATGAGGCGGGTGGCTGTTGGTGGAGGATAAGGGGTGTTGACTGTTAATTTTATGCGCTGTGAAATAGCCCAAAGCTTGGCTGCTTAGAGGCGAGTGCATGTTTCGTCAAGTATGCAGAGCTTTTCAATTTGGTTCTAGACGACTTCTTGCACTCCGTCCTTGGACATCCCTGGGGGCCCATGGAAGTTCATGGTGTCACAATGTGGGTCGCTGGCGGTCGTGATGCCGTCTGTACTTGCAGTGCCTGGGCGGGTGTAGGAAGCGCTGTGGAGAACTGATCACTTCAGTCAGAAGATTTTCACAAGGGGAAGTCAATGAAACCGCGCCTGACAGGCACAGCGAGTGTGCAGAGCACCAGTGTGGCACGTGGCGATTGGCGAGTATTGCGAACTACAGCTGGTGAGATGTGTGAACAGATGGATGATAGTAGATGAACGGCAAGCACTGCCGGGCACGGGAACAGCAGCAACAGAGATTGAGTTGCTGTTGTGGAGACATGCAGATTAACTCCATGAAGTCCCCGGGATTGAACAGGAACCTCTCGCTTCTGAACCCACAACGTGACAAACCATCAAGTTCGCTGAGAATTCAGATGAATAAGAAGACCTGTAGACTTTTCGACGTTGATAAACCTATATTATCCATGTATACATTCTCTAAATGGCTCCTGATACCCGGCAGCAAGCACATTTGGCCAAACATTCGTCAGTAATAACTCCTGGTCATCTTTGCTATCTCATGCCTGATCGATTCACACAACGTAGACGGACGGAGAAGCCAGTAACTGCCTCGAGGCTCTACATCGAATGCTAAGCTGCTCCAATATATACACGCAGCTACTCCACACAAAGCGGACACCTAAGGCGTCCCTCAGCACCAACAGCAGCCTCAACACACGACTTGTGCCACAAATGGCGACAAGCGAAAACCACTAACGGGCCCTTAGCCTTCCCGTCGCTCGCCTGCTCGCCCTCGTCTTCATTCTCGCTGTGGCTGGCACTCTTCTGTTTCCCCTTCTGACTGCCCCTCCTCTCAGCATGCCACCTGGCGTCCTCCTCCTCAGCGCGCTTCTTGATCTTCGCTTCTTCCGATCGCTCCCACGCGTCCCAGATCCCTGCTCCGGTGCCGGGGCCCCATGTGCGGCCTCTGCAGCCTTCGCAAATCTGGCCGCGGGGCCGCCATCCGCGATTGCGCCGCGCAGCTATCTCCTCGACGTTCGCGAAGCCTTCCCTGTCCAGGAAGCTGTTGGCCAGGCCGAGGATGCGCTCTTCGAAGGTGTATGCGGCGAAGATCTCGGCCAGGACGGAGCGAAGGTGCGTCAGGGAGGGGGAGTAAGTAGTGCTTGCGCGGTGGAGGAAGGCGCGGAGAATGCGGAGGAATGATGGATTAGTCTGAGCTTGGCTGGCGGAGTGTCGCAGAGGTGGGCGGCCAGATAAGGTTGCTGAGCCCTGGGTGGTGGACTTTGCTGGGGGATGGTCGTCGAGGCGAGCAGGGCCGAGAAGGTCTGCTGCACAGAGTCACGGAGAAGTTTTGTGATGTTCGCGGTGTCGAGGGTCTCGGCGCTTGAGGTCGCAGGCATGTCTGTAGTGGCTATAGCGGTTGACGTCTCCTTGATCAGCTTGACGACAGTGGAGATGAGGTCGAGCCAGAGGACCTCGTCAAGCGCCAGATCCTCCTCTCGTACCTCCCCGTACGCCGACTTACGTTCGTTGACGGTGTATGTGGTTGATTTTGTCTGCCTTTCACACAGCCAGATCCCAACCTTGACGTATTTCTGTATGTCTTCGAGCAGCCCGCACGCAGCCTCTTCTGCGTTTGCAACGTCAGGGCTGTCTGCCGCGGCGGCAACGAGGCCAGTGAGTGCCGTCTCGAGCGTACCGAGATGCTTCACAAGGCGGTCCATGGCATTCTCCACAAGCCCATCACGTGCCATGAGTACCACTGCTGCGTCGATGACGCCAGAATTCTCTAGCGCAGGAAGAACGGGATCAAGCTTCAGATCGCCGGACTTCAACAAACCGACAAAGTCAGCGACATGGCTGCTGTTATATGTACACATGAGCTGGACGTAACGCTCGACGAAGCTAGAAGGCAGATTCTCCTCGATGGCAGCAGCTTCGCCGGAATGTGTCTGCTCGGGTTCAATCAGTGCCCGGAGGTAGTGGTACTGCGCGTCATGGTTGTCGTCGATGGCGTTTAGAACGGGCTCCAGCAGGTCGGGCGCATACAGCTTCAGTGTAACCGCTGTTTTTTCGGCGTCTACAGCGACGAGGTCCTCGGCGCGGCCCACGATGACCTGTTTGACCTCGTTGATCTGCTTCTTGGCCAGGCCTTTACTCGGTCTAAGCACGTCGCTAATGCAGCCAAAAACAGCTTCCTCGTCCTCGCTGTCAACAAGATATGTTTCGACCAGTTTAGCGTACTGTTGCGCGCTGCGGTAGACAGACTTTAGTACGCGGTGAAAGCCAGCCGTTTCGAACATCGGTACCATGCTTTGGAGGTTTGGTGGATGGTGGATTGTAAGCAGGTACTCGACGGACAGCTGACAGTCGTCTTTGACAACATCTGTAGGGTAGCTGCACAGCCCGACGAGAATCCGGTGGAGTGAGCTGCCCGGCAACATGATATACTGTGGGTACTTGGGCAGGTTCCGTGCGACGAACATGTAGAAGTAGATGATGTCCTCAGCGCTGAAGTCGTCCGGCGTCATGATGCCAAGCAGTATGTTGACAATGTATTGGCGCGTGGGTGTGAGCGTCTTCCCGTTTGTCTGCATGGCATTCGATGTCTCTGCTTCGCCGTTCAGGAAGCTATCCTCGAAAGCCTCGTTGAGCATACTCATAAAGCTCGATGCGTCAAATTCGAGGATCAGGTGCAGATATGGGAAAGACGGTTCAGGAGTGTTGTTGCTCCGTGTCAAGCAGACGGGGCCCGAGCCAGGCGGCCACTGCAAATTCTTGCCTGAGAATAAGAACCGGTACACGTCTTTCTTCGCGCTGTAGGCTTGTTCGTCGTCCATGAATGCGCCGCCGGGGTAGAAGCGCCCGGTAAAGGTATACGCAAGGTAGGGGAAGATCTTCCTGGCCGAGATCACGAGAACGTTGTTGGAGTCATCCAGGTTGAAATCGATCAGTTTGATCAGATCCAGGATGTTGGTGAGCGGGGTGATGAAGTCGCCGATAGTCTGGGTCCAGACGTGGACCAGTGCGTCGTACAACATATACTGCTGGCATATGGTCGTCACTTCATTGATGTCCAGCGTATCAGTGCTGAGACGACAGATCATCTCCTCGACCTGAGGCCCGCGGCCCACCGAAGCATAGAAGGTGATGAGGTCTTTGAGGACGTCTGGGGCACCTCTTCGATCTCGCTGTCCAGTATGTATGGCTCTAGCGTTTCAAAGAAAGGCTTCCCAGCAGAGGCTTCCTCGAAAGCCTCGTAAACGTCTTCAAACAAGAAGTCAAGCTCTTTCATGCTGAATAGAGCCGCGAAGCAGACGTCTGCGAGCTCCTTGAGCCGCGCTTCTCTCGCGTCGTCGCTCTCGTCGCTCTGCGAGAAAGCGTATTTGAGCGAGGCCGAGACCATCTCGAGCAGCTTCTCGCGCACTATTGCATGCCGCGCCTTGTCATCTTCGGGCAGCCCAACTGTGAGCTTGTCAGTGTCGCCAACGTAGTAGGACGTAGCAAGTCCAATAGCGGCGATGAAGTCACCCCCTCCATGAGCGCGACCAACCGATCGGCCCAGTTCGATAGCGTGCCGATGGAGACATCGTTGAATCCTAGCAGAAACAGCCGCCCCTTGTACGCTTTGAAGCTCATGTAGAAGGCATCAGCGACGACGCCGTGTAGTGATGCGTCTTCCTCATCGTGCTGCTCGACAACAGGCCGCAGCTGCTTTGAGAAAAGATCCGAGTGATACACGTGCTTTTGCAGCAAGTCGAACGAGTCTGTGGTTCGCAGGGTGGTATCTTCAAGAATGAGAAGACGCTGGCTGATGGTCAGTACGCCGAGCACTGATCTGCTCAGCCACTGCACAGCGACAATGGCTTCTTCGGCCCTCCACCGGCTCCGTGGCTTGAAGCGCAGCTCCGTAGGCTTCTCCTTCTCGGTCGGGGGCGCAACGAAGCTGTCGACATCTAATATGGTCAGGATGTTGGACCAGCAGTAGACCAGCTTTGTTTTGGAAATGGCTTTTGCGGGCTGGCCTGACGAGTGCTTCAGCTTGACAGCGGGAAACCACGCGAGGCAGCCGCTCATTGCACTGTGGAGGGCGACCTCTTTCGGCCGCGGCGCCTTGTGCTGCGTCTGCGCAACTGGGGTAGTTGATACAATGACCAGCAGGTATGGTGTGAGCAGCGCAGTCAGCCCCATCACATCAGTTGGCTGCTCGACGTTGCCGAGTGGCAAGGGCGCAAAGGCGAGGACAGAGCTGGGTTTTCTTGGCTTCTCCTGAGATTTTGCCGAGAGAGGATATCTGCCGAGGATTCGAGTGATCTTGACGTTTCGCGCAATGGCTCCAAGCCCACGGGTAGCTAGGTGCGAAAAGGCCATGCCACCGTCGTCAGCAGAGGCCAGCGCCGTGTGCCGCGTACCGAGGAAGCCGAGGTGCAGGATTGCTACGCCTGAGACGTGACCGTCGGATTTCTTATCGTCTAGACTGGCTCGGTCGAGGGGTGGGATGTGGAGGAAGGGCTTGGCTGGCTTTGAAAGCTCCCATGTAAAAATGTGCCCGGTTGCATGGCCGCCAGCAACAGTCGAGTGGTCAGCAGAAATGGCGAGGGCGGTGATGGGGCCACACTCGACGGCTGGGTGTGGTCAGAACAGTGAAGGGGCGCTGCATGTGTAACGGTACGTACCCTTTGTGCCGGGTCCAATGATGGACTTGAAGACCTGCTGGTAGTCGAAGACGAGGATGAAGCCTTTCGAGGTGCCAATGACCAGCGACGCAGCGATGTTGAGACATGTGGGCCGACCAAAGTTGCGCTTCCCTATTTCTGAGAAGAGCTGAGCGGTGATCTTCTTGAGCTTCGTCCAGCGCACCACGTCCCATGGGGCGTGGGGCGGGTCTGATTCGTCCGGCAGCTGCTGGAATAGCAGGTTGCTCGACAAGGAAGACTGTCGAGAGTGGGTAGAGAGGAGGGCAGGTGATGCGCCGCGCGGGGTTGCAAGCGGCGACGGAGACAGCCGGGAGGAGAAGCGTCGCTCAAAGGGCTGGAGAGCGGGCCTGTTCGCGCGGGGGAGTTGTACGAGTAGGCGACGCTGCTTCTGGGCGAGGAGACGAGCGAGCCCTGGATCGAGGGGGTATCGTCTGGGGTGGAGGTCGATTCGAAGCTCGCTGGCCTAGCTACTTGGTTTGTATGTGGCTGTGGCTGGCGGTGCCGTGTCCTGGCAAAGGTCAGGTTGTTGTTATTGTTGTTGTCGCCGCCGTCGATGGACTCCAGCTCGTGTCCGTCCAGCTCTTTCCCGCCGTTCATCTCCTGCTCGCCGTCCAGCTCTTTCCTGCCGTTCACCTCCTGCTCGCCGTCCAGCTCTTTCCTGCCGTTCACCTCCTGCTCGCCGTCCAGCTCTTTCCTGCCGTTCACCTCCTGCTCGCCATCCAGCTCTTTCCTGCCGTTCATCTCCTGCTCGCCGTCCAGCTCGTGTCGGTCCAAGTCATGACTGTGTTGCAGCTCTTGGTTCAGCTCCTGGTCCAGCTCCTCTCCGTCTTGCAGCTCTTCGCCCTGTCCTTTGTCTTGCGGCTCTGCGCCGCCCATGTCTATCGTGTCGTCAGGGGCATTGTGAGCGCTGATGTGGCCCAACCCCCGTTCGGAGCTCATGAGGCTCGTCTACTGTGGGGCATCGCTTCGCGCGAGCATTCGTGTCGTCGGCCAGCTCTTGGGGGTACGGAGAGTTGGTCGGAGAGTTGGTCGGGGCGTCTGTCCCCGCTCCCGAGTGTTGCGCACGGCAAAGACGGCGGGGCTAGGATGACGAGTGACAGCACGTCAGCGCTGCGATGACCAGGTAACTGCAGGCTCCAGCGAGCTGTGGCGGCAAGGCGGGACTGGGCGGGACTGTCCATGTCGCCCGTCCAGGCCCCGTTCGCAGATCGGCAGCTACGGGCCGTCCAAGCTCACGCACTGGCCATCTCCGTCACAGCACAGCTCCCACGTCGTCGCCCACACAAACACCCACAATGCCTTCAGTCGGACCCTCCATGTCGTCACAGCCCCTCAAGCGCAGTCGCGACGCTGATGGCGACCGCTTGCCAAGCCCAGACACCAGCGATAAACGCCGCAGAGTAGCTGGCCCAGCGCCTCCTCCGCGCACCGCTGGCCCTTCACTCCCACCAGGCTCCGGCTCGCGGTCGAGCTCCCCAGACAGCGATGCTGGGCCTGCCCCTCCCCCAAGCCTGCTCGCGTCATGGGCCCCGCAGCACCACCAGCTCCCCTTGACGAACGCCCACCGAATCCACCTTCAGACGACTCCGACAGCAGCGACGACGATTTTGGACCTGCACCGCCCCCGCAGGCGCCACATACAGCGCAGACGCCCATGCACATGACAGGCCTGCCAAGTCGGCTTTTGACACCGACCCACAATTCGCAGAAGCACCCAAGAAAGCACAAAGAGATGACTGGATGACCATGCCGCCCACACAGGACGACCTCGCTGCACGCTTGGACCCAACAAAACAGCGCGCGCGCAAGTTCAACTCGGGCAAAGGCGCCGGTGGTGGTGGAGGGATGAGTAGTGCGTGGACGGAGACGCCCGAGCAGAAGCTCAAACGCCTGCAAGACGAGGCTATGGGTATCACGACCTCTTCTGCAACTATAAACACAGGATCAGGAAGCGGGCGGAGCAAAGAAGAGGAGCGGCGGGCGCGCAAAATGCGCGACAAGATTGATGCAGCGCGAGGGAAGAGTCTGGTTGAGCAGCATCAGAGCAAGGCGAAAGTCGAGGAGGACGACCCGAGTAAAAGAGCGTTTGATTATGAGAAAGACATGGCGGTGAAGGGCAATCTCAACCAAAAGCAGAAGAGGGACATGCTGAGCAAAAGCAAAGGATTTGGCGATCGGTTTTCTAGCGGAAGCTTCTTGTAAGACTCACCATTAACATGCCTGCGAGCTCGTATATCCCAGTATATCCATATCTGGCCTTGCCACGGACACAGAGCCGCAAGACGGCTTGAATAGAATAGGGCGACTCCGCTGCGCCAAATACTATCAAATGTCATAGAAGAGCAAGGCGGTCCGCAAACTCCAGGTTTGAGGTATAGTTACTTGTAATGTTCAGCACACATCCTGCAAGGTCCATAGTGGTGCCAAGGCCCACCCTCTCGCCAATCGAGACAGCTGGTAGACTGTTGCGCTTGCATAAAGCTTAGATTGTCGATTCGAAATTTGGCACAAGTGGGACGACTTTCCTATAGCTGGCCTCGCAGTGCGTGCGGCAGCTTGCTACGATAAACCTTTGCAAATCGTATCGAGATTGTGTATTCCAGGTTCGGTATGTGCATGATTTAGGTGTGACATCACCTCGCAACCAGGCCGCCGCGGAGCCATGTCCAAATTGAGGTCGCTCATATACTCTACTACGAGCACCTTCTCCGACAGCGCGAGATAATTTTGGGTGTACAGTATCGCGAACTCCGCATTAGATCTGCTTAGAGTTGCCTGCAGGCGATGAACCCCCGACAGCCAGCGGTCTGCGGCAGTTGCTTCCTGCGACTGGCTCTCGGCCACCCCAACCACCGTCACAACCCAGAAAGCACAGGACAATAGCATGCGAGAATTGCCGTCTTAAGAAAACAAAGGTATGTGCAAACAGTATTCTCATCCACTCGACATGCTGAGCGTCCAAGTGCAACCGCGAGCAGCCCATCTGCGGACGCTGCCAGAGCCTGAATCTGGACTGCGAGTATGCAATTGGCCCTTCTGACACAAGCCGCAAAGCCGCACTCCAGAGAAGACTTGGAGAAGTGGAGATAGAGAGGGACAACCTACGCGACCTCCTGAAGTTG
Organism: Ascochyta koolunga; assembly: GCA_026119515.1. Taxonomy (NCBI): domain Eukaryota; kingdom Fungi; phylum Ascomycota; class Dothideomycetes; order Pleosporales; family Didymellaceae; genus Ascochyta; species Ascochyta koolunga. Next base: position 595,088 of record JANLCG010000002.1, on the reverse strand, counting down.
ATCCAGACGCAGCCAGACGATGAGGCAGCTGAGATCTTTCGGCGCCTCAGAGTCGACCGTGACCCGCTTGGCACGCTACAATCGATCAAGCAGGCAAAGATACTGCTCCCCAATCCTGATCCCGTGTCTCAATTCCAGGGCTATCCACAGATCGAGACGCTCGACGCATCAAGTGCAAGGCTGAGTCCGTTGAAGTTGCGGGCAAGACCATGGACTACGGTGGTTGGCGACGGCATTGTGTCAGCACTGATCTCCAAATTTTTCATCTGGGACGGGGCATATATGCTTCCGTTCATTGACCGCACTTGCTTTGTCCGCGATATGAAGACAGGAGACGTGCGTTCCCAGTTCTGCTCACCGTTCCTCGTCAGCGCCATTTGCACTCTACAGGTACGTCCAGCAGTGCCATTTTTGGCACCTGGTCTGCGATTTGAAACACCCTTGCGGTAATCTAGCGATGGCCTGTTGTAATCTGGACGAATACTGACTCCATGGTGTGTAGTCTGTAAGCCTTATCCTCTAGCTTTGGTACGGCCTACATGGCTAAGAAATCGCAGCACTACTCGGACGACGTGAGGAAAATTAACACGGTCACTGGGCAAAACCTGCAGGAGTCCTTTTTCCTCGAAGCCCAGCAATACTTCCAGCTGGAAGACAACCGGGCCTCCTGACCACTGCCCAAGGCTTGCTGATCATGTTCATGGCGAGCGCCTTCCTCAGCCGCGACGGCGCAGCACCCATCTACCGGAGCTTGGGCTACGACATGATTGACCGTCTTCGAATCGAGGACAAAATAGCGTCCACCGCAGATGAACAGGAGAAAAAGGCATACTCCATCGCTGTGTGGGGTATCTACTGTACCGAGAAGTGGGTACATAGTCGAATCTTGAAAACGCAGTTCTGACAAGCAAAGCATAATCGCGAATCTGCACAACAAGCGACCACAGCGTCGCAGTCCAAGCATACCTCGCCTGTTTCACAGAAGAAATACAACACTGGGTGATGTGATGGAGAACGTGGATATCCTGGGTCAACCGTTCACAGCGTCCTCATACCGTCCTCCGTTCACGCCGGGAGTTCTTAACGCCGCGTGTGACTTGGCTATTATACAGCACGGCATCATAAACTATAACCTCGACGTGCAAGAGCTGGGTATCAACGACAATCTCAACACCCGCAAAGAACAGTACCAAAGCCTACAAGAATGGCGGAAAGCTCTACCGCTGAACCTTCGGAATGAGGAGAACCATACACCAGGGACCGTTTTCTTAAGGCGAGTCTTATTGCTGCATGCCATTTTTATTACATCAGCTCACTGTCTACAGCATACACCGAGATTTGATTGCCCTGTTCCTCCTACGGCCACTAGACCCTGAGGTGTGCCTCTTCGACGATACAACAAGCCAGATTCTGCGCATCGCACACTGCCAACGCATCATCGCCCTCGTCGAAACCCACTTCCGCGACCAGCTGGCCGGCGACTACACAACCTTTTTCCTTGCCGGGCTATTCCACGTCTGCCTCACGCTCGTTCCCTCGCTGTCGTCACCCGTCAGCTCGGACCTGTTTACCCGCGCATCCATGCTGCTGCACCGCACCGTCGTCGATCTGCCCGGCATGCGCCAGATCCTGCGCGGCGTCCAGGCAGTGGTGTGGGGGATGGGAAAGAACCTCCCACAAGGAGCGAAAGCGTCATTTGAGGGCCTCAAGGCGCCGGCAGACTCGGTGGAGGTGAACCGGGAGTGGGGCTTCCCACACCTGGAGTACCTGCAGAGCGAGCCTGGCGCAGCAGTGAGAGATCTGCAGGGCATCCAGGGCAGCTTGGGGAGGCTGATTGAGATGTGGGAGGAGGCGTAAGGCGTTCAGACAGACGGAATGGCATTGCGTGGGAACAGCTTGTCGGCGTGCAGTCTCACGATGCGTTCCCCGCCGCTACCCCAGTGGAGGTGCGTAGTAGGTTAATACCACCAAAAAACCCGGCTTGTAGTCCTCACTGTACCTTTCGCTCATGTCGGTATCCGTCTGAGTATGCTGAGCGCCTCCAGGCTTCTATAGTTGGGAGGCCCCCAGGGTGCGGTGTGACAATACCCGAGTTTCGGGATCTGGGAATTACGATGTTTGAGTGTCGACTTCATGCAGTACGCTGACTCCCTCCCCAGCCGGGGTATTGAGCGACTCACTAACAATCTACAGAAGATGCATTTTCGACTGCAATTGTTCCTTACCTACGCACGACTACATGAGATTGCACCATAGACCCCCTCACCCGCAGTTCAAACCAGCACCAAAAACACGACAACCATGCCCACGAGAGCAAACCCGGCAGACCGGCCTCCCGCAGTGCTGTTCGCGTACGCCACACCTCCTTGCGTTTTATTTCCTGCAAAACCCCTACCGGCATTGCAATCCCTAACGGCGGCTGCGATGCAGGTCGCTTACAGGTCCATCTCGCAGGCTTTTAGCGCCCTGATAATCATGTCATACAGCTCCCCCGCGTTTGAAACTACAGACACAGCTACCAGAAACTGGTCACAAGATAAGTGATCCATAGAGTACGGACCCGACAATGCCATATTTTGTATGGACCCTCCCCTATTTTATCCTCCTTTCGATGGGAAAGCCATGTTCCAGCCAGTCAACAAATCGATCACTGATTTGTCGGCTTGATCATTCTCTAGTCACATTGTACGACGCTTGTCAAGAACTTAGCGACTTCCTATCGATCAGCATCAACATCGCTGCTTGATCTCAACTACGCTGCAAGATCTGGATGTTCTTCTCACGGTCCCTCGCTCAGGAGCAAATCGGTAATCTACCACTACCAATCATCAAGATGATAGGGGAAAAACTGCTGCCCTTCAGATTAGTGGCATGTAAGCTTACCGGCTGTGTTCAGCTGTGTACATATGCCAAGGCCAATTGGGCGGATAATCAATGTTACATGTAAGCATCTAGTACGGGGATATCAGTGGATGGAGGGGCTTCGACATACCATACTTCTGTGTATTGAGCGCATACTGCGAAAATAAAGCTCAGTATCTTACAACAAACTTTGACATAGCTCACTACCAGTATGAATACACTATTCTCGTCTCAACCGCTTCCAATGGTTATTGCCAGTGGCATTCTCTTCTTTGGGGCCTATGCGTTATACTTATGGCTTCTGCCAAAGCCGATCCCGGGCATACCGTACAATGCAAAGGCCACGAAATCCATCTTCGGCGACATCCCAGATATGCTTCATCACCTTAAGCACAGCAAGACAATATCCGACTGGATAGAGGCACAAGTAAAGACGCGCAATATCGTCAGTTCTCATCTCGAACTAATTCTGAGCAGCACACCAGACACAACTCTCCCATCGTGCAGCTCTTTATTAATGCGTTCCAAAAGCCGGTAGTCATCATCTCGGACTTCAAAGAGTCGCAGGACATCCTCATGCGCAGGAGCAAGGAATTCGACAAACCCGACATGATCAGCGATTTGTTCTACGGCATCGTCCGCGAGCACCACTCGCTACTAAAGTCTGGAGACGAAAAGTTCAAGTTGCAGCGAAAGTGGATCCAGGATCTGATGTCGCATGCGTTTCTGCACGGAGTCGCTGGACCACATCTCCACAAGACGTTCATGGAGTTGATACAGCTGTGGCAGGAGAAAATGCGGCTAGCTGGTCCAGAGTGCCGTCCGTTTTCGGTGAAGACGGATATCACCCACTCGACACTTGAAGCTATATGGGCAGCCATGTTTGGTACAGGAGAGACGGCTACAATCACCAGGAGGCAGGTCGACTTGCTATCTCCGCTAGAACCCGAATCCATCCAAGTGTCTCCAGATGGAGCGTTCCATGTACCACAAGCTGACCGAGCGCCAACCTTCGATGCCATATTGCGGCTCACCGATACATTCCAAGGGACTGTCAGGTCTATATCCCCGCGCTTGTACGGCTGTGAGTTGTTCTTCTGCTTTCACGCTTAAAACGAAGGACTAATGATAGATATCCAGGGTGCTTGCCCTACCGTTTGCCCAAGCTGATTAAACTGAAAGACCAGCTGATCACCGATGAAATCAACAAGGCCGAGCGACGGATGCACGATACCAATGGTGAGCAAGGAAAAGTGGTCAATGCCGTGGACCACATGCTCCACAGGGAGAAACAGCAGGCGGAGAAGGAAGAAAGGAGGCCCCGATACAACTCCAAAGCTATGATTGCGGAAGTGAGTCGACGTGCGGACCAGCCAAGAAGAAGAGACTCAAAATACTCATCTCACGCAGATATTTGGTCTTCTGATCGCCGGCCACGAAACGACCTCCACCACGCTAATGTGGAGCGTCAAGTGGCTCGCCAGCCATCCCGCAGTGCAATCCACTCTGCGCGCCGAGCTGCGCACCTCGTATTCCGCAGCATTCGCAGAAGGCCGCATCCCAACCGCACAGGAAGTCGCAAGCACCGCAATCCACTACCTCGACGCCTGTATCGAAGAGCTCGTACGCTGCAGCCAAACGGCGCCCGTCCCATCCCGAACCAGCACAACCGACGCCGTAGTTCTCGGCAGCGTCATCCCAAAGGGAACCAGGGTTCTGATACTCGGTTCTGGCGGCGGCATCATGAAGCCGTCCTACGCGATCGCGAACTCGCTCCGCTCCCCGCCTACCACAACGCGGGCGGCGGCAAGGTCCACGCGTGGGACGAGTCGGACGCCGCGTTGCTGGCAGCTTTCAACCCTGAGCGCTGGCTTAGAGGCCACGCAGATGGGACCAGGGTCTTTGATGCCACGCTTGGTCCGCATTTGGGCTTTGGAGCGGGCCCGCGCGGCTGCTTTGGACGCAAGCTGGCGTATCTTGAGTTGAGGTTGGCGCTGGTATTGGTTCTGTGGCATTTCGAGCTGCGCAAGGTACCGGATCATCTGAATGGCTATGGGGCTGTTGATCAGCTCACGCATGTCCCCATTCAGTGCTACGTTACCCTTGCTCCGGCGCCATGAAGCGTTGCACGCACCAAGATTCTGTTGTTGCCAAGGAAGGCGCGTCTGGTTGCTGCTTATTTCACTTGGGATCTCGCGTGGTGCAATATACCTTGTCTGAGCATGAGTCCTATCCATTCTGAGTACCGGACACAATTTCGTTTGCAGCAAAGGTCAAGAACAACGTTACAGCTATGCATACGAAAACACGTGCAGACTACCGCTGACCAAACAATCATGAAAAGAACAGAACAACGGCTGACAATGAGGTGGGAAAGTGGGGCTCCAGCATCTACACGGCATGCTCACGCTCTGTGATCAGCACCCACATCTGCTCCTGCACGAAGATGCCGTTGTAGTTGGTAGACTTCCAGGGGTTGTCTGGGTGGGCCAGGCCCCAGTCAAAGTGGCGGACGAACTATGTGGATCAGTCCAGGCCTAAAAACGACTATCATGGACATACCTCAAAGATGGTCTTGGTAATCTCCAGCCACGCGATAGGCTTGCCTAGACACTGGTACTTGCCGTATCCAAAGATGATTTCGGTCGTGCGGCGCATGGCAGTCAACTTGTCTTCGTTTGTGTTCTCTTCCAGCAGCCAGCGCTCGGGCCTGAATCGGTCGGCATCCTCGCCGAACATGGCCTTGTCGTGATGCACGCCCCATGCGTTGTAGCTGATGTCGGTGCCGCCGGGCAGGAAGTACTGCTTCCCTTGGACAGTGACGTGATCACCACCTGTGGGCACCTTCTTGGGAACGGCGTCAGTCACCGGAGGGAAGATGCGGAGACCTTCGCGCACCACGGCCTGCAGGTAGGGGAGGTTCTTCAGGGTGGTGTCCTGGACGATGCTGGGAGCGGCAGCATCGGCGACGGCAGCATCGACCTCGGCCTGCAGGCGGTGGTAGATGCGCGGGTGGGCGATGAGGTAGAGCATGGTCGAGCGGATAGCTGTTGCAGTGGTGTCAGAGCCAGCCAGGATCTGCAGCACGGCTTCGGAAAGAGATCCTCTTTGGAGAGACCGTGGTGTATGAACGAGGCCAGCATGTCGGAGCGGCCGTCTGTCGGCTTTTGGAGCCGCGAGTCGATGAGCTTGCGGGCCACGCCCATCATCTTGCCGAAACCACTGCCGTCTTTATCTGATGGCCCCAGCAGACGTGCGAGCGGCGGCCATTGCAAGTACTTGGTCAGGCCAAGCGCAGCTGTGATGGTGACGACGGTCAGCCCTTGCTCGCCCGACTTGATGTAGTCGTTCAGGTCGGCGTCGGCTTGGAGGTCGCCGAATGCTTGACCAAAGCCAATCGTGCTGATGACATCGAGAGTGAAGTACTGAACCTTGCGCGCCAGGTCCATAGGCTTGGAGCCTGCAGAGGTGGAGATGTACTTGCGCCGGATCAGCGTGAGCAGCTCTTGCAGGCATGTGTCAATGTCCGGCTCGAGAGACAGGTTCTCCTTGCCGGAGTAGCCGGCTGCCATCTGCTGGCGGCGCTTGGTGTGCTTCTGCTCATCGAGCTGGCTGAAGACATGGTCTTTGCCAGGCTCCACCCGGGTTGCCGCGTTGAACCAGTAGGAGCGCGTGTACTGTGAGCGAACGCCATTCATATGAGCGAGCAGCTCAGGCGATGACGTGACGAGCTCATTGGGTCCCACACGCGCAATAGGACCTATGCAAGTGTGAGCATGCGATGCTTCTGCGCTGCCCGCTAGACTGCTCACCATACTTATCGTTGACGTCCCTGTACGCAAGGTGCGAGTGCAAGCCCAGAATCACGCGCGAGTGCCAAAACTCGGACAAGCCGGTCCCGAAGGGGCCGTGGAAGTGCCGGAGGCGGTTGTATCTGCGGTATTTGCGTGCGCTATACAGAGCGAGCACAGCGGATAGTAGCAGCCACCGCAAAGCATACAGCTGCGCGAGAAGAGACATGTCGAGACGTGGGCCCCCACCGCATGACGACTGCCGGTCTTAAGGGCTGTGCTGTCACGTCCTCGTTGGGTCCCTGCTCTCGGTGCGGCCGTGTTGGGTGAAGTGCCCGTGCAAGCCTCCCCGTGTGGGGCCCTGCATCCGGCCACGCTATAGGCCGGCCCTAAAGGCTTGTGTAGACCCACTCCGATCACCATGCCCAGTACTTAATTCTAACCTGCCCGCTTTGTTGCATTGGGTCGAACCTTCGCAATGAGTCAACAGCCCGCCGTTACTGTCGCCGTCGACGTAAGCACATGTGGCGCCTAGCAAGACCTCCCATGCTGAGAACTCACAGACAGATCTCGACTCAACCTATGATGAGACAGATGCGTGGGTACATGATGCGATTCGTGAATGCAGTCTAAATCCTGCCTAGACAGAGCTATGCGACGTCTCTGTCGTCCAGTGTCGAGAAATACAAGTGGGAGAACGGGCGGCGCTACCACAGCTACCGTGAAGGAGGTGCACACCAGCGCCCCGTCATGACGAGTCCTGGCTGACAGTTGCAGCATACAACTTCCCCAACGACGAGAAAGAGCAGGACCGGCTAGACTTGAACCACCATCTATGTTTGCTGCTTTTAGACGAAGACTTGCACCTTACCCAACTCCCACACGACAGAGCAATCCGCATTCTAGACATCGGCACGGGAACCGGTATCTGGGCCATGGACATGGGTGACAAGTTTCCAAACGCCCAAGTGGTGGGAAATGAGCTGAGCCCGATCCAGCCGCGATGGTAGAGCGTGTGTGCTGCAAGTGAGTCCAGGGCTGACGGTTGCAAGGGTACCACCAAATGTGCAGTTCGAGATTGACGATGTCGAGAGCCCATGGCCACCTCGGGACCCCTTCGACTTCATCCACGTCCGCTATATGCTGGGCAGTATACAGGACTGGCCTAAGCTTATGCGCCAGTCGTACGAGTGAGTTGTGCCACGAGCGCCGTAGTGCTTGATGCTGATTAGCCAGGAACCTCGCTCCGGGCGGGTGGATCGAGCTCCAGGACTTCAACACGCTCGCCTATAGTGAGGACGGAAGCGAGGCAGAAGACAACAAGATACTCGAATTTTGCCGTGTGTTCAATGCAGCCTGCGACAAGATGGGCCGAAGCGGGTCTCCGGGACAGCATCTGAAGGGCTGGGTGGAGGATGCCGGCTTTACCAACGTGAGGCACGAGGTGCGAAAGGTCCCGATTGGAACCTGGGCAAGAGAGAAGAAGCTGGTGGGTGCGATCAACGCGCATACAGAGAACGGTGCTGACCTTCAAGAAACAAATCGGCGCACTCTATCGACTGAATCTGGAGGAGCTTCTGGAGGCTGCACTCCTAGGCTTGCTTGTTCGCGTCGAAAACTGGCAACCAGATGAAGTGAGCGTGTTCATTGCGCAGATCAGAACAGCATTGAAGGACAGGTCGGTCCATCTCATGCAGGAATTGTAAGTTCGACCGTGTGTGAAGTTGCCAGACACTAACCCCAGCAGCCACATCGTATGGGCTCAGAAGCCCGAGAATTAAGATGGTCGAGTCAAATGCTGGCAATGATTAATTTATGTACTGCTCTTGATTCATTCTTTTATTGTGGTCCTCCGCATAAGCTCAGAGATGAGGCTTGAAACGCTTGTTCTTATTAAAGTCGAACCCGTCCGTCTGATCTGCATTAACAACGGCTCGTTTCCTCAAGCGCCGCCCTTGGCATTGCATTTGTAGTTGCGGTGATAGAAACAGGAATGACGGCCAGGATTTGCAGTGGCATGATTCCAGCATCTATGATGAGACAGTGTAGAGCTCGGGTCAGAGATGTCGACAGAGGCACGGTGGATAGCCGGTAATGATGTATTCGAATACTGTCGGTAGGCTGTGTGACTGCTGTCCTTGCATTCCTCTTCAAACGAGAAGGTAAGTGGGAGCCTCTAGAAAGCATTTTCATGATGATCATCTCTGAATTCAAGCCTTGTTGTAAGCCTGTTCGAGCTCAGCATAGAAGCCACTCCTCTTTCGTGCAGCGTTGCGCTCCCATCTCAGCCTTTCCTCCTTTCTCCTCCGCTCTTTGGCGCGCTGCTGCACGTCGTTTTGCATCTCGATCCATTCCTGCTTTGAGCTGGCTCTTTTCTTCTTTCTATGATTCTCGACCAGTTCTTGGAAAAGCCTGGGGATGCCGAGGAAATAAAACAAGATGAAGTTGCCGAGTAAGATGCACGATATGAGGAGGAAAACCAGAGCGGTCCTCATGGTTGCGACTGAGTTTTTTGTCTTGAAGAGAGCCCTATCAGCAACTGGCTCCACGGTGCGAGTGTGGTGTTGTGTTGAAGCCGGTGATGGCCTGTTGTGCGAGTGGAGATGTTCCGTGATCGCGAAGACCAAACTGGTTAGTGTGCTAAATGACGTCATGGCGATGCTAATGTAAATGTATCTTTCTGTATCATTCACTTCGTCCTCTCCTGCATATGCTTCAGTCCAGATAGCATGTTAGAGGCGATTTACTGACTGTGGCCATCATGTGAATAGACTCTTCGCCATGGTGACTGCGGACCTCAAACCTTTGCTTGGATCTTTTCGCTTGACCAAGACATTTATGATAGTTGTTGCTACGAAGAGACTGGTGTACAATGAGGATTGTCTAAAAGTAGAATCAAGTTCTCGAGGCTCTCTACAGATTTTGTCGATAAATCATGTTGCGGATCTCAACTGGCAGTCGAGGGGACGGTGAGCGGCGAACATTCCGCGGAGCATTCGCTTCATGTGTTCAAGGGCAGGAATTTTCATGTCTTTAATGTGCTGGAAATCATGTTGTGTCGTGGTGATGTGTAAGTGGAGCAACGATGTGTGGAAGGCATAGTGCTGGTGAAGTGACAGTCACGTCGCGTCTTTGCTCCTTCTTCTTGATGCCGCTCACGTCGTCTCACCTGCGACACCTTTTCGAGTTACTTCTCGAGCCAGTCCAAATCACTCGCTGCTCGTAGGGGGCAGTGTGCAATACCATATATGCGCGCACTTGCGTCGAATCAATTCTCAAAGCAAATCTTTGAATGAGATGGCAAATACTTATGTGTAAAGAGATCTCATTACTTCGAACTAATCATACAACAGCTGTCAGTGCAAAAGCAACGCTCGCTCAAAGTTTTTGTTTGACAAAGGAAAAAGTGCTGAAGAGCTGGCATCGACCTGGGACGAAGCCCAAGAACAAAACGAGAACGCTGCAAACATTATACATCCGAACCATCGACCTCAGGTCTGGGCACCTCGAGTGCTGACCTTCCAACCCCCGATCTTCCAGTCAGTACTGAGACCCGTTTCTTCGTGTCCATGGTGTGGTATCATTTTAGGCGACAGAAATCATCAACGTCGTTACACTCACGTCATGTCAGACGTAGCGTTTATTTTTTACCAAGCAAGCCACCGACGAGAGGAATGTTGCTCGCGGCGCTGCCGCTCTTCTTCTTCTTGTCCTTGTCACCACCGAAAAGACCACCAAGGCCAAGGCCACTGAGGAGCTTGTTGATTCCAAGACCACCCAGCAAGCCGTTGACGAGGCCACCGAGACCAAGGCCGTTGAGGAGCTTACCGACAAGGTTGAGGACACCAGTCAGCAGCAGACCAACAGCGGCGATGATCTGGAACAAAGGCTCGGTGAGCAGGGACCAGAGAGGGTTGAGCTTCTTCTTGGCGTGGGGCATGTCGGAGATCTTCTTCTTTGCGTTATCGATGGTAGTGACAACAGAAGACGTAAGCTCCTTCAGGCAGTCGGCCAGCTTATATTCCTCAGGCGAAGCCTCACCAGTCTGCTGGCGGCCCTTGGCCTGCGCAGCGATGCGACCATCGGGGTCGAGACCACGGAGCGAGCCGTTGCACTCGTTCAGGATACGGCTACCCTCCTCGATGAGAGGCTTGACATTGTTGACTAGCTCCTCCTCGTCGAGCTCGTCGCGAGGCGTGCGATCGGCCTTCTCGATGTACTGGAGGTTTGTCAGTATACGGTGCAGGGGACAGGTGTTGAATCAAACTTACCTCAGTGATCTGCTTCATGACAGGCTGGACACGCTCAAGAGTCTGCTGGCAGATGGCGGCCATCTTGTCAGCTAGCTCAGAGTCCTCGCGACGCTGCCTCTCCTCGTCGGTCTCATCCTCGGGAATTTCTTCTTCTTCTTCTTGAATGTTTTCCAGAAGAGTGACCTCTCCGACCTTGTTGCCGTCGTTGTCAATGACATAGCCGTTGTCGTCAATCTCAAGACCAGCACAGTGACCGAGATCACCAGCAGTAAGACGACCCAGGAGATCGCCGTTCTCATCGCGAACCTCACCCTCTTTGTTGACACGCATGCCAGACATGGGGTTGATGCGGCGCTCCTTCTCCTCGGGCTCCCATCGCTCGGCCTTGCCGATGACGTTACCGTTCTTGTCGTTGATATCGCCATCCTCGTCAACATGGTGGCCGGCAAGCTTCTTGATGTCGCCCTCGATGACACGACCGATGATGTCGCCATCTGCAGTCTGGACAGTTCCATCCTTTGCAACACGGTTGTTGTCGAAGCCAGCGAAGGGTCCCTCAGGCCCGGACGGGGCTCCGTGGACGAGTTCAGCTTTGCCAACAACATTACCAGCGTTGTCCCAGATCTGGCCCTTACCGTCGACCTTCTTGCCGACGAGAGTAGCTGGGTCACCTTCAGAGACGCGACCAAGGATGGTGCCGCTGGAGTCGACGACGTTGCCGGCCTTGTTGATGGTGCATCCAGCGAGAGCAGAGAGGTCGACCTCCTCGGCCTCCTCCTCCTCGAGAGGCTCAGCATGGCCCTTGACGTTGCCGTACTTGTCGATGATATCGCCGTCTTCGTCGACAGAATGACCGACGAGCCTCTTCGCGTCACCCTCGGTGATCTGACCGACACGGTTGCCATCGTTATCCTCGACGAATCCGTCCTTAACAACACGCAGGCCTTCATAGCCGGCGAAGGGTCCCTCTTGGCGAGTGACGCGCTCGTTGTCGGGGATGAGCTCACAGCGGCCAACTACCTTTCCTGTGTCTCCGTGGATGAGACCCTCGCCGTCAGACTTGCGACCCGCAAGCTCCTTCAGATTGCCTTCGACGAGCTTACCGACAGGGATACCTTCGTTGTTGACTAGATAACCTTGCTTGTTCAGGGTGAGGCCATCGAGGCTGGACAGATCAGCAGGAGCAGCCTCCTCTTCTTCTTCTAGAGGCTCGGCATGACCCTTGACATTACCAAACTTGTCGAGAATGTCTCCATCCTCATCGACGCGCAGACCGATCATACGCTTGACGTCGCCTTCAACAACAACACCAACAACGTTGCCGCCATCATCAGCAACCTTGCCTTCAGCAATAACGCGGAGACCCTCAAGGCCACCAAAGATACCTTCAGGTTTGGTCTCGCGCTCGTTCTCAGGGATAAGCTCGCAACGGCCAATAATCTTTCCAGTGTCGTTGTGAATAAGGCCTTCGCCGTCGGATTTGCGGCCTGAGAGCTCCTTCAGGTTACCCTCAACAAGCCTACCAATGGGAATACCCTCATGGTTAACGAGCTTGCCCTGCTTATTCAAAGTAAGTCCCTCAAGAGCCGACAGGTCCTCGGGAACCTCCTCCTCCGGCTCTTCCTCCTCGATTGGTTCGGCATGACCCTTGACGTTACCGAACTTGTCAAGAATATCGCCATCCTCATCAACGCGGAGACCAACGAGGCGCTTAGCATTGCCTTCAACAACCTCGCCGACAATATTCTCATCCTCGTCAGCAACCTTGCCGTCAGCGACAACACGCAAGCCCTCAAGGCCGCCAAAGATGCCCTCGGGTTTGACCTCGCGTTCGCTTTCAGGGATGAGCTCGCAACGACCGATTACCTTGCCAGCATCGTTCCAGATCTGGCCGTTCTCATCTATCTGGCGTCCATTAAGCTCTTTGGCATTGCCTTCAACGAGGCGGCCAATGGGTACACCTTCGTCGCCGATAACGTTGCCCTGCTTGTTAACGGTCTTGCCCTTGAGAAGAGAGGGTCCTCAGGCTCCTCGGCCTCAGGCTCAGGCTCTTCCTCTTCCTCCTCCTCATAACGTTCGGCGTGGCCGACGACTGAGCCCTTCTTGTCAAGGATATCACCATCCTCGTCGACGGCACGGCCGATAAGCTTCTTGGCGTCACCCTCAACGACCTTGCCAACGCGGTTGTTGTTCTCGTCCTCAACGAAGCCGCCCTTGACGACAATGAGTCCCTCAAGGCCAGCAAAAGGAGCCTCCTCTTCAGCAGTTTCCGTGGGAATAGTCTGGGCGCGTCCGATGACGTTGCCCTTGTTGTCCCAGAATTGACCCTCAGCGTCGGAAGTGATGCCAGATTTGGAGAGCTTCTTCGCATCACCCTCAATGAGCTCACCGACGATGTTACCGTGAGCGTCAATAAGCTTGCCGGACTTGTTGACACTCAATCCGTCGAGGATGGATAGAGGTGGGCGGTTGTCCTCAGCCTCGTCAGCTGCATCTTCAGCAGCATCCTGGGCGTCTTCAGCAGCATCTTGAGCATCTTCGGCCTCGGCCTTAGCATCCTCCGCATCTTCGGCTCCGTCCTGGGCATCCTCGGCAGCATCTTCGGCCTGGTCGACCTGCTGCTCGATCATCTTGGGGAGGGTCTTGACCTTGCCGACGACGTTGCCATCCTTGTCAAGAACCTCACCCTTCTCGTTGATCTTCTTGCCAGCGCATTCCTCGAGCTCACCCTCAGTAAGCTCGCCAATGGGCTCGCCCTCCTCATCGAGGACCTGTCCCTTCTTGTTGACCTTGAGGCCCTCGAGAACATTGAGTTCGGGTGTCACTTCGACTTCCTTGACCTCGGGCTCGACCTCGCCGAGACGCTCCTTAAGCTCCTTCTGAGCCTCGAAAGCAGCCTCGCCAGCAACGACCTGGACCTTGCCAATGGGCTTGCCCTCCTTGTCAAGAACCTCACCCTTCTCGTTAATATTCTTGCCGGCGCAGTCCTTGACCTCGCCCTCGGTGAGCTCGCCAATCTCCTCACCCTCAGAATCAAGGACCTTGCCCTTCTTGTTGACCTTCAGACCCTCCAAGATACGAATATCAAGAGCGTCCTTGGCAGATTCCTTGAGCTTATCGGCGGCGCCTTCTGCGAGCTCGACATTGCCAAGAACATTCCCCTCAGAGTCGACAACCTCACCCTTCTCGTTTACAGTGAGACCCTTGAGCTCCTTGACATCGCCCTCGAAGTCATCGCCAACCTGGCCAACAACTTCGCCATCATCGTTGAGAACCTCTCCCTCAGAATTGACCTCGAGACCCTCGAGTGCCTCAACACCGGGGAGCTCATCCTCAACGTCGGCGGCCTTATCTTCGACATCGTCCTTGGCGCCCTCGGCAGCGTCCTGGACATCGTCCTTGGCTTTTTCAGCGGTGCCCTTGACGCCCTGAACAGCATCATCGGCATCCTTGGTCTCACCATCCTCCTCACCCTCGTCCTCATCCTCATCTTCGTCATCATCGACGAGGTCGGCAGCATCCGGGTGGAGCTCAGCACGGGCGATGACGTTGCCATCATCATCAAGGATCTCACCATCCTCGTTAAATTGCTTACCCTGGATATCAGATGGGTCGCCCTCAACCAAATGACCAACAAAGTCGCCATCCTCATTCAGAATTTGGCCGGCCTTGTCTGCGGTAAGACCCTTGAGGATGCTTAGAGGAGGCATCTTGGGGCCATCACTGGCGCCCTTCTTGAGCTCGGCAGGAAGTTGATCCTCGGGGAGGAGCTCGCAACGACCGACAAGATCGCCATCGTCGTCGAGGATCTCGCCGTTATCGCCGATAGGGTAGCCAGCAAGATCCTCGGCATCGCCCTCTACGAGGCGGCCGACGGGCTTGCCATCCTTGTTGATGAGACCCTCCTCATCAACTTCAAGGCCCTTGAGAAGGCTGAGGTCAAGACCGGCTTGGTCCTCAGCGGAGTCTTTAATATCGTCGGTGACATCCTCCGCACCGTCCTTTGCATCTTCAGCTATGTTTTTGGCGTCGCCAACCTTGTCGTCGCCAACCTTGTCGTCAGCGGTGGCCTTCGCGTCGTTGGCTTTATCTTTGACACTGCCAGTCACATCTTCGGCTGTGTCTTTAGCATCATCAGCGGCATCTCCGGCCTTGCCCTCGACATCGTCGGTCGCATCCCCGGCGGTGTCCTGGCCGCTCTGGGCAGTGTCATTCGCAGCCTCTGTAGCGTCGTCGGCCACATCTAAAGCAGACTTATCCTGAGATTGCTCGCTAGCATCCTCAACAGCACCCTTAGGGTCCTTGGAGGCTTTGCCAGCGAGATTGGATGCGCGGCCAGCGAGACCGCGAGCGCCGCTCAGTGCACCTTCACCAGCCTTGCTGGCAGTTTCTGTGGCATCATCTTCGGTGTTGTCGATTGTGTCTTCCGCGTCATCACCAGCCTTCTGGGTAGCATCGTCCTCAGTCTCCTCGGCCTCGTCATCATCATCGTCGGCGGGTTTCGGCTCGGCCTCTGAGAGATCGTCTCCGGCTTGCGATACCTTTCCTGTGGTGTCTTCGGCAGTATCTTCTGCTTGCTTTTTGGTGTCTTCGGCAGTGTCTTCTGTCTTCTTCTCGGTGTCTTTCGACGTGTCTTCTGCCGTATCCTTGATGTCTTCGGCAGTGTCCTTCGCTTGCTCTTTGGTGCCCTCGGTGGTGTCTCCTGCCTGGCTCTTTGTGTCCTCGACAGTTGACTGGGCCTTCTCGGAAACGTCAGATGTGTCTGGTACCTGTGATTGCGGCTTGTTCAGCTTAGGAGCTGATTGCTGGGACTTCCTGCCAAGCTTGGTAGGAGTGCGGGGGTGTCACTCTTTCCTGCAGCGGGGAAGGCATGTTGGTCTGGTTAATGGATAATTCGTAAGTTGATTGTGTGGGGGTTCGTTGACTCGTAGCAGAAACGTTACTGCTGATGGATCGTGAGCGTAGGGAGCGGGGGAATTCCTATTAGGCGTCGGGGGAAACGAGTAATAGGTGTAAGAGTTGGAGGAGTTTTCTGTCATGTATCAATTGACGAATGGCGTCGTCTTTGTATATGGAAAGAAAGAGCAAGGATTTCAAGGCAGGCCTGCATTTATGGGATCAAAATGGGATAGATGGGCGGTTTCTCAGTATGACGTCGACTTTCAGAGCTCTATGAGGCACGCAGCAGGGCAGCTCGCGCCACAGTAAGGAGAGTTGGGCCAGCAGAACCTGTTTTGGAGCCAACAACTGGATTGTGTGCGACAGACTGCGACGAGACAGAGGTTAGTTGCGTCACTTGCCCCAGCCTTGGGCGGGGCAATGCTCCAGCCATGACTACAAGCGCGGGTGAGCGGTGCAACAGGGGTTGGGGAACTGTAGGAACTGGGATGGTGACCCATCGTCGATAGCCACGGCAAGCTGCCAAGGTTGGAAGCGCTGTGCGGGAAGTGGGCTCCAACGCGTTGACGGGGTCGATACGTTTTCAATAGCATCTAGGCCTGGAATGCTTCAGCTTCGACGTTACTACTGTGTACGTATCACGTCGGCAGCAACGCACCACGCCTCTGCTCACCTTAACCCGTACCCTCTCCACCATGGAGCCGCTCACAAACCAGCCATACTTGGATACGAAGCCTGCTGTCCCGCGGTCGCACGCTGAATGATCCAGGCCCGATCGACGGCCTCGCAACAGAAATTTCCTCAAAGCTCAGCATTCGAAAATGTGCATCCTTGATGCTGGCGCATTCCGCTCCTATCAGAAGCCTGCCACGCATGGAGGCTGTCAAGAGAAAGCAAGTCTTACCGCGTGGTTGACCAAACAGGTTGTCGTCTAGCAAGTGATGTAACTTGCCATGACGTAGTAGATCAGGGAGCCCCCTGTCGAATCCCTATCTATCCTCGCTTACGACGCGACCCCGCTGCAAGTCCGCACCTTCCATAGCATCCTGCCTGGATTGAGTTCAGACCGCAGGATGAGAAATGAGCGGGAAGCCCTGACGTGACCCTGCGCGCGGCTGGTCATCAGGAACGAGTTGAGGCACAATGCACCCCAGACTCCCTCGGCGTCCTGGATCGAGGTTGGATGGAGCTCCTACGCAAGCAGCCCTTGGACGTTGGACCGTACTGCAAACCCGTTCAGAAGACGCGAGACGCGACGTTTGGCAGATCGCCATGCTGGTGCGCTAGCTGCAGCTCTGAAAGTTTTATCACACTGTAGATATTCGTACTACAACAGTGCGCCTTCCATCTCGAATCTGCGCTCGAATCACAGAGCAGCAGCAGTATCGGTACCTGCACACATACCTACTACACGCCTGACAATTGAGCGTACTACGAGATGCGGTATTGACAGGCAATAGTGTCTTACGGCAGTACGTTACAATGCAGGCGCGAAGCACTGCATCGCGATTGACCAATCACCATCACGACTCGACCACTCGACCAACAAGCGTTTGCGGATATGACAGCATCTAGCGTACCGTCTACCAGCAACTGTACGGCAAAAACCTGCTCCTGAAACACTTGCACGTAGTGTACCGTTATGCGCAATCTCAAGACGAGGAGGCGACACGGCGAAGCGCCAAAGTTCGGGGAACGAGTAGCTAATACAACCTTGCATCTACAAATCGCAGTATCCGTGATCGCGTATGATGTCAGTCTTCACTTCAGCCATCCAAGTGACGCAACGGGTAAGCGCATGGGCGCGGACGAACCTAATTTCCGGATCCTGTCCCGAGATCAGCTTTCATCGAATCAGGCGTCTGGCGTCAGTGTTGGCGGCTGCAGCACACGGATATCTGAATCCATCGAGATGCAAAGCCATGGGTTGAAAGGGCTGGCTGCAAGGGCCGCGGGACTGGAGATCATAGATTGGGGTGTATGATTTGCGACTACAGGGAATGTCGCCATTCGAGAATAGCAGCAGAGCATTCGTTGCGAAAAACTTCTTGGGTGCCTTTCGCATGTCAGCCGGCGTCGAGCACCAGTAGAGCTTATGCAGGAACGCCTTCGCGGCGTACCTGAAGGGTTCAATCGGCTCCCTCCGCGGCTTCAGCTTGGTTGGTGCTATCAATTCGGGGCATGACGTTCAAATGACCAAACAGACGAATCCGAAATGCGGAAGGATGGCCTCTTTTCGGCACGGAGATGGCCACGGATTCTGGAATTTCTGGCAAACCAGCAATGCAGCAAAACAAATATGAATGTCGCCACAACACTCGTCGGCGCTCAAGGATATAAGACGTATCAACAACACCGTCTGGGTATTTTCCGAGTCGATGCACACAAATCGGTCAGGTTTGCAGAATGAGCAATCGCGACAAGATCCCCTCAGCAAGTGAAAGACATCGGAGAAAGGCTCGAAAACTGCAGTCTAAGTTGTGTTTGCACGTATGCAGTTGCACCAGCTGGACGACTCCGGGGGTGTCAAAGACTTTTCGACTAGGACATTCGTTACGAAGCAGCCGCATACGGCAATGCAAATTACCTGTATCAAAGTTGACTTCAAGAGAGCTAGCTATCACAATCCAAAAACTAACAAGGTCAAGCAGGCACACTGCTCGTCGCAGCCGGCCCTGGTGCACTCTTCGGCAGACTGTCTCTCTTGCCACCCGGCGGTATCCCACTTTCCACATCCTGGCCAAACTTGCTCAGCACCTTTTTCCTCTGGTCTTTCGCCTGCTCTTTTTCACGACTCTCAGCATCGTCCTTGTCACCATTTCGACTGATCTTCTTCCATATTCGACGCTTCCAACTCTTCTCTTTCCGCTCAGCTTCCGCCTTTTTCGCCTCGTCGGCAAGCAACTGTCTTTCGCGCTGCGCACTCTTACTATTGTCCTTTTGCTCTTCGACTTTCTTCTCATAGACCTCAGGATGTACTACCCTTGTCTCGGTATCTTTGACCGCGCCAACGCTCTTCTTGACCTTCCGTCTGGTTTTGACATATGCTTCGAGCCCTACCAACACCGCGTACGAACGGGAGATGCTGACACGACTCATATCAACGCCGTTGTCTTGCATGCTGTGCACGAAGGCACGGAAGTTCTTGGTGGGCGGGCGGTAGTGTCCTGAGAGCGGAGAGAGACGACGCAGTTGCCCATCTTTGATTCGGACAAGACCTGCAGCGGATATGCGCGCGCCGTGCAAGAAAGAAGAGTGTTGGAAGGCGCCGGACTGCTTGATGCCGATGTAAAGGCGGAAGGACGTGTCCGCGACCTGATCAATGTCAGTTTTGAGGCAAGTCATCAGCAGAGTTGAGGCGACGACGTACGAAGATCCAGGAATTAGGTTTGACCGAACTGCGCAACAAGTGGTTTAGTATAGTCGCCGCCGATACATGCTTTATCTTCTTGATCCCCTTCGCCTTATCCAGATCCTCGTTGACATAATGTTCACCCTCGACGTCGCTATGCTCAGCCGAGGAACTCGAACTCGAGGACGATGTGGAAGAGCTTCTCGAGTGTCTGAAGTTTTTGCTCTGGCCGTCATGTAACAGCTGTCCGTTGGGCCCATACGCCGGCGTATCGTCGTCAACGGGAACGATTCCATTCACGCTGTCTTTATACTCGGTCGTGGTGTTGATCCGCTCACCGTTCTTGGCCCAGCACAGCCGACCTTCGCCGTCGATCCTCACCATGTAATTCAGCCGCTCTTCGCGCGACAGATACCGGACCTGCTCTTTCTCCAGCCTCTCCCTGGACACTGTGGGATGCTCAAAGGTCCGCCCCTCGCCTTTATCGAGCCAGTAAAAGAAGTTCTCATTCGTCGAGGCCTTCTTCCAGTGCTCGTGATATGCCCGCAAGTTTGAGCCGTACCGGTGTTTCTGGTCCACCATCTCGAGGAAATATTGCAGGTCCATCATTTTCGCTGTCTTGTCGCGCTCGGACTTTTGTTCCACCCTCTTTCGCCGCTGGTTGGTACGCTCTTCTGGAGACCGCTCGTCTGCTGTATCCGATTCGGAGTGCGCATCGGGCGCATCATCTGCACCAGCTCGACGCGCGATTTCGCCTACGCGCTTCCAGTAAGTTCGCGCTGCCTCAGAATTCGCGTGGGCGAGTTGTTCAGGCGTCGCAAAGGCATCTCGATTTGGAGTGCTGTCTGCGCGGGACTTGAGGCGTGTTGCATTGCGCCACTTTGCTGAGGCACGGTTAGGTTGCGCCGAGGGCGGAGAGGAGGTGGGCTAACCGTCTCGTACAGCCTGTCTCACGGTTAATCTCTAGTTAGGGATTTCACGGAAGACTCGGAGAGTTTACTTCTGCCCAGCGTGCCCTAGCATCCAGCCCGATGCCCTGGAGTTGTCGCCGTTCTCTGTATCCGCGATAGTTGCGCTGGATCAGCTGGGCGGCTTGTTGCTGCTCATGACCGTCACCATGGGTCGCAGCCTCTTCGGCTGGCTTCTCGACAGATGCCGGCAAGGCAGACTCGCCTTCCACCATGTCTGTAGAATTCACACTGTGGTCTGAGTGGCATTTGACGTCTGCGCGTAGCGGGAGAAAGGTGACAGGCGGAACGGTCGGCGGGGCTGGAGTCTGGACCCTGGTTGTAATCCCTGCTCAACGGTTGTTCGGCACTAAACGTCATCGCTTTGCAACACAAACTGAGCATTTCGAACGAGAGACGCGTGTTCGGCAAAATGGCCTGCACAGCAGGCGGAACCGAACAATTCACCGGAGACAGGCATCCTTGTTCAAGTTCGCGGCCTACCATGACGTAGGGTAGCAGTTCCAGACAGGACTCGTGCACGACCGACGGCTTGCGTTCACAGCTTCTTACTTGGATCAAACATCGTCTTTAAGAGGTGGTACCTATTATATGCAAAAATGAAAAATTTCTTGGTGCCTTTGTCTTAGCTTGTGGCAACACCTTTGCGCAAAAGCACATAACTTAGTAAAGCTCGCCCTCGTATGTTTGCAGCTACCTTTTACACTTATTGGCTTTAATTTAATCACCGCTATCTAAAGTTTTATTCTAATGTTCGAAGAGTCTATTCAAATGATAATACAAAATTTCTCTATGCGCTTCCTTAACCCTTACAGAGCTCTAGTCAGGTATGGGTGGCACCTATTACCAATCTCCCTCATCTTCAACAGCCTCTCCACGGTCTGACGCATCCAGCAACTCCCTTACAGTCCAAGGCTTGTACGTGTAGCCAGGCACCGTGTTGGTGTTCTCGAACGAAGCGCCGGTGAGGATATGCTGAGCGCAACTCTGGTAGTTGTCATACGCATACTGTTCTGAATCATGGTAGATGAGCCAATCACCGACCATCTTTTTCACCGGCTTCGAGCTTGTGTCTGGCTTTTCCCAGTTGGTGTTGTGGAAGACCTCGCGGTTTTTAAAGCCCAATTTCTGAGCGCAGGAGACTCGCTCAAACCTGTAATATGCCGTTAATCAGCCGTGTCTCACTTTCCAGGTTTCGTTCTTACCTCAGTTTGTTGTGAACCTTAGTTGCGAGAGGCACATCCCGCCTTCCAGCAATGTGAAGACAGGCCGCAAGCGAGTAAGCGTCCTCCATTGCCATGGTACCGCCGCTGAAGGAAGTCGGGAGGAAGGGATGAGCTGCATCGCCGAGCTGCACCACGCGGCCGCCTTTTGAAGCCCACTGTGGCTGTGGATTGCGCCACATCAGCTTCCAGTCCAGAACCTCGTTGTTCGGCGTTGCTTTCAAGACCTCTGTCAGTAAGGGATCCCATCCCTCTACTACTTTTAGAGGCTTTTCCGTTGTCGTGGCTCTGGACCAACTTTCTGTAGCCTCGCTGTTTTCATCCTAACTGGTGTCAGTAAGGTGAGGCATATGATAGTTTAGTAACATACTTTGCACGTTAGGAGAAAGCAGAGATTATCTCCATTCTTGCTCAGAATCATATGCGCCCCTGGACCGATGTACATGAAGTTTCGATCCTTGTGCCCGGCCAAGTCGTTCGCGATAATAGGATTGCTGAGCGCCGGGCCTGCGGGAAACGAGGTGCGATAGACGATGAAGCCCGAGCTGATTGGTGCATCTCTGTTGCCATCAAGAATATCACGGGATTTTGAACCAACACCATCTGCTGCGACCACAACATCTGCTGTGATCTTCTGTCCATCTTGAAAGATGACCCCGCCAACATCAGAGGTCTCGAAGTACTCTACTGCACGTGCTCCAAATGTAATCGAGATGCCTTGCTCTTTGGCGTAGTTGTAGAGGATGCTGTGCAGGTCTCTTCGATAGATGGCCAGAGATGGGTTTTTCGAGTCACCAGGCGCATGCGTCTCGATCGGTGTTCCATCGTACTTGCGCAGATCGAAGACTGGGGAGAACGACGAGGCTTTTGCGCGTTCCATGAAGCCTGGCCACTTCTTCGGAGTGAGAAGAGCTGGGGTTGTAATCATGATGATTTCTCCTACAATTCTGTTCAGCGATGCCACATCGCGGTAATGATCCGGGCTAACTGACCAGAATACTGTCCCTCGGGGAACGCTCGAATACTCGAACATCATGGCCTTTGCGATGTGCCTCGATGGCGAAAGCGAGACCTCCAATTCCACCTCCTACTACCAGCACAGAGATATCTGTCGCTGGCTCTCTTTCCATCTGGTTGCTTTGGGTTCCGGGCATAGTTGAGACTGTTGAATAGCGGCGTGGAAAACAAGTGGTTGTTTGCGTGTTGTTGTCATCATGTCGAGCAGTTGACTGTACTTATAAGTTATGAAATGCGGCCTCCCACTTTTTCGGGCGCTGAACGCTCGTTGATTTCAACGCATGGAGACACCGTAGGTCTGCGAAGCTTCATGCTTGCGAATCAGTGTGGGTACGGGCGGTGTGTTAAGCCGAGAACTTGAGCCTCATGTTTGAAGCATCATTGGATGGCAAGTATTCTATCCGTATCCCGACAGCCGTGTACTTAATACCAAGGTAGGAATTACCAAGCACACACCCTTCCGGCTACCGGTAAACGTTTTCCGTGCTGCGCGCATATGCTGGGTCTCGATAGCAAGCAAGCATGGACTGAGAGATCAGCGTTAGTATCCAAGAAGAAAAACTTCTAGACTTGGCTTATTGGGCAAGGAATGTACGATGTTCGGCTCGTACCACGCGACTCGGTTTGTGGGCCAGAAGCTACAGTCCTGTGTCGTGCGTGCGCAGCATCACCAAATGCGCACCAGCAACCATACACGAAGGGGATTGTGAGTGATCTTAGCGAGATACCCTACAACTCATGTATTTGCTCAGCGTTATCTTTTTGGCCGATTGATTTTGCGGCCACGGGAGTTGTGTACTAAGGTGTCCGGCAAAAGTAGAGTACATGTCTGTGCGGTGGCTCATTACCAAAGATCTTCTTAGTTACGGAGGAGCATTTCAAAAGTCTTTCCCCCAGTCAACGCACGGGGCAGTCAGGGGTAATCAGCCCAGCTTTCAATGACGTGTTCTCTTTCTGCTTTCTCTCTTCTATCCTCCTCTACCCCACCTACCCTATCTACTCTATCTACTCTATCTACTTCTATTATGCCAGTCTTTGATCTTGCAACTCGTGCTCTAATTATAGCCTATAAGGCTGATAGGAAGACAAATTCAGAGATAACTTAATTAACTAGTGTTAAGAAGCGTACAATCAACTTAATCTACGCATAAGTAATTAAGAGAGGCTTTAATCCTACTGTTAGGCCTATTTAATTAGAAAACAAGCACGTTAAAGATGTATAATAATCTAGGAGGCCTTTAAAACAGCAGGAGGCCTTTAAGAAGGTTGTAAACCTTATAAGACAGGATTATTATAGTAGAGAGAAGACCTGTGCTAATATTGCTAGCAATCTTAGTTAAGATAGCTTAGACATCTTAGCCTCTATAGTGTAGAGAGTACTTAGAAAAGCAGGCTACAAGAAGACAAAGCTAATAAGGAAACCTAGGTTAACAAAACAGATAAGGAAGGAGAGGCTAGCGTAGTGTCTTAAGCATAAAGATTAGACTATTAAGGACTAGAAGAATATTATCTAGACTAATAAGACTGCTATAGTACTCCTTTATTAACGTAGGGGTACAGAGTCTAGAGAAAGGTAGATAAGGCTATTATTAAAAGCTGTATTTAGGAGAGATAGAAAGGCTACTCTAAGTTTATGTTCTAGGGTTGCTTTATATATAAGAAGAAAGGTCCTTGTTACTACTAGACACCTAAGACAAAGCAAGAGAAGGAAGAGGCTATAAGAGAGATTAATAAGTTAAACTAAGAGATAGAGCCTTTAATAAAGGAGAAGTAGGAGCTTAAGACAGGTATAGCAAGGCTTAGTCTACGTACAAAGCTAGGTAAGAAACCTTAATAGAGATAGAATTAAAAGAATAGTAAGCTATTACAAGGCAAAGGCTTAGGTATAGACTAGTAGCGCTACTAGTCTATTATTATGTGGCTAAAGCTAATTCCTTTTGCAAAGGAGTGTATAAAAGAGAGGCCTAGCACTCTAGTTTAAGAGGATAAAGCACCTGCTTATAATTACTATATACAACGTATAGTATATAGCTAAGAGCACGTAGCACAGCTACTTTAGTGTAGTAACTTACCAGATCTAAATGCTATTAAGCCTTGTTAGTTCTAGATAAAGAGACATACAATAAGGAAAGGAGCACCTAAGAGTAGAGCTTAGTCTATTTAGGCATAGAAACAGTGTTAGGATAAACTACCTTAAGAAAAGATTTAGAGTTAGATTAAACGTATCCTAATTCATATTTAAAAGATTATTAAGTTAGAAGGAGGAAATAAGTATAAAGAGGGCAGAGATGTACGTAGGACTGATTGAGATGAATTAAATTAGGCCTATTACCCCTGACTGCCCCGTGCGTTGACAAGGGGGAAAAGACTTTTGAAATGCTCCTCCGTACAGGATTCTAATCAAAGCAAGGGCCACATTCGTGCTGCGCCAGCGTAAAGCTGATAGTATCTGTACAGCTAGAAGATCTCGGGGCCTTGTGCGTTTCAAGTAGTAGGTACCACAGTCATAGCTAGCAATGTTTATATATTTCCTAGATGCTTTCATCCCCTCTGTATGAACAAATTGTGTTGTGGTGGGTACTGAGAGTTTTCCGACACCACTAGGTATTCGCCGGCAGTTGTTGTGTAGGTGTGTCGTTAAACTTCTCACATAAACAAGCGGCTCAACGGGATCGGCGGGATCGGCGGGATCGGCGTTTAATGTTGCCGCAAAACAACCGCAATTCAATTTCTTGCATGACCAAAATTTGTGGGTCAGATTCGGAATTGATAACAACCGGTAGCTTAAAACCTCATACGCCCTCCCCCTGTATGGTTTTCCGTTTATTACTCATAACCCCCGTTATCGGCAGTCACCTCAGTTACCTATTGAGATGCTGGAAATCCTGTCGAAGAACTACTAGCTACAGTAAAACAAATAACAGCTTAGGGCGTTTGATTTACTTGCGACAATACGCCTCCATCTAATTTAGGCCCTCCTTGGCTGCACATTTTCTTATGGCGGGGCGTGCCTGTCAAGGCAGTCGTGATACGTGATGCCACACCTACGTCAGCAAGAGCTAACGCGATGATCTATAACTAAGTACGCACTTTGTAGGCGTGGACGCAGAAACCGCCAAATCACTCGACAATGTCAACTGGATCGACAAGGAAGTTGGCATAGTAGCACCAATGTATAGGATATGGAAGTAAGTACGGAGTATAGAGTGATTTGATTGTTGAAGTCCGTATTTTGAAGATCAGTGCACCTTAACTAGCGTTGCTTAGGGCTGCATCGACATTTGTTCCGTTCAGATCACCGCCCGAATGGTGCATAGTAAATCTCTCAATCTTAGTGTATTATCACGTATTAGATAAGACGTGTTAACATCTGTAGGGTTAAAATACAATCTAGGTAAAAATCATGTTCATAGTTGGCAAGCTTGCTGTAATGGGCAGGTTAATCGTGAAGTCTTACCGCCTCGGCCGGCGTAAGCCCTGACGCCAGCTGGCAAGCCAAGAGGTGCCATGAACTAACTAGGTCTAGTAGTGCGAAGACAGCGCCCCACTCATGTTCACCTTAAGGTATTAGTACGTCTTAGCATATTTTCGCACATGTAACGTACTCTACAGGTACGTTAAACACATAGTATTCAAGAGATAATTGCTTAACCTGTTGGTATGTAGGGAACAGAAAGGCCACATTGCTGTGCAAAAGCACAACAAATAAAGGTTACTTAGATAAGATATAAACTTTATTCCTTTATAGTAGTATATAATAGTTAAGGAGACTTTGTCTAAACTCCTGTTATCCCTTTATATACTAGCGCCACTTAATAGCCCTAGCATCGTAAGTAACTGCCTTAGCAGTTACTCTGTGCACTAGCACAAGCCTCTGTTACGATCTTAGATCTTTACAGCCAATCATTTATATATCCAAACACAGACCATGCGGGCCAGTAACAAATAACACACAGAATAGATAACGTGACCTAGCTCACGAGTAGATCTGTAAGCTCACGCCTTAGCATGTAAGAAGGATTAATGCATATAACTAAGCAGTTGCTTAGTGTAGTAGTTAAACACCTAGCTTAGCCTTTTTGAATTTTTAAAAGGTTGTATTAAAGTTGTGCTTTAGTTAAAGACTGTAAACACTTCTAGGTTAGTTCTTAGGAGATAAGTGCGGTAGCAGGAGTAAAACAAGGTAATTACCTAAGTAAAGCTTGTGATAATTAAAGGTGTACTAGAGAGTATAGAATAAACTATCTATTCTAAGTACAGGTTAAGAGTTCTAAATAATTAAATGTATTAATTAGGTAAAACTTAAGGTTAAACACAACTATAAGAGTTGTGTTCCTACTATACTATATATAACAGGCTAGGCCTAAGTAGTAGCGCCTTAGCGTAATACCGCCTCAGCCTTACTCTAGCTAGAAGACCTGCTCCTTCTTAGAGCTCTAGCGCAGAGCTAACACCTCTAAAACAGGGGTATAAAAATTCTGCAACATCTGCCCTAGAGGTAACTAACTATTAAATTTATCTTGTATTTTACTAGTAAATTCCCTTAGAGGTTAGCTCCTTATACTATATACTTAATAAGATATTCTAATTCCTATAAAGTAATTAGTGCTAATTACACTAATTATACTAATTACTAATTATACTAATTATTGCTAAGCACTAATTATTACTAAGCACTAATTACATTACGTGATTATAAGTGTAATTAGTCCTTCCTATACTACTATTCTAATACGTGTTAGTATATTCTAAGTGTATTACTTGTAATAACTATACTGTA
The DNA here is from genome assembly GCA_026119515.1 of Ascochyta koolunga. Taxonomy (NCBI): domain Eukaryota; kingdom Fungi; phylum Ascomycota; class Dothideomycetes; order Pleosporales; family Didymellaceae; genus Ascochyta; species Ascochyta koolunga. The sequence continues at coordinate 567,943 of JANLCG010000002.1, read as the reverse complement.
TTAGTTGTAGAGTCCTATTAAAGTTATGTTTTAGTTAAAGACTGTAAACACTTATTTAGTTAGTTCTTAGGAGATAGGTACTAGAGTAGGGTGTAAAACAAAGTAATTACCTAAGCAAAGCTTGTAATAATTAAAGGGTGCACTAAAGAGTATCTAGTATTAATCTATACTAAGTGCAGGTTAAGTTCTAAATAGCAAATATATTATTAAGATTATAACTTAGGTTAAACACAAACTATAAGAGTTACGTTCCTACTAGGCTATATACTATAGGGGATCCTAGAGCTTACTTATTAAAGCGTAAGCTTGTAATACTAAGCTATAAATCTTATATAGCTTACTATAAGCTTTATAAGCTAATTATATATATTAATTCTTCTTACGCGCTAAGGCGTAAGCTTATAGATCTACTTATAAGCTAGTTACGTAATCTGTTCTATGTGTTATTTATTACTAGCCTGTTGCAGGCTGTGTTTAGGAGGTTACTAGAATAATTAGTTATAAAGATCTAGGATTATAACACTATCCTCCTCCCCTATTAGATTTGTCTTAAATTGTAATTATGTCTTTATAAGCATGCCCTACATCCTGTCTTAAGGTTTAGCCTTTATTATATCTTCTAATTCTTAAAAGAAATAACTACGCCTTACTCTAGAAATTTAATAATATAGAACCCTTACTAATATACCTTACAATTATTATTTTACTAACAACTAAGAGTGCTTTATTATAGTATTAAAAGGCTTGTATTATCTAAAGTATTCTAAGTATATACGTATTAGTTGTCTATGCATAAACTTGTCTTAGGAGTTGCTAGACTATACTTACAAGGAGTATAAAGTAAAAGTAGAAGTAGATAAAAAGCTACTTGCTAAAGTAATTGCATAGTTACTGCGTAATAAGAAGATTCTTACGTAGGCTAAGGATAGGGCGCATTAAAAGGCTAAATATTTAGCAAATAAATTAGAGGAGTTAGGTAAGGATGTTTAAGTAGAGGAGTTAAACTGTCTAGCTGCAGACGTGCTAATAGGTTATTCCCTAGCTATGTAGGCTACCTTTAACCTAATTAATACTTCTATAAACTTTAGTACTAGTTTAGCAGTTATTAGCAATTTGTAAGGTTTGTAACTAGTTCCTAAGTATTTTCTAAATATAGGTAACCTAACTATTTAATTAGATATTCTTTGTCTAGTCTAATTCCTTAATATTATATTATTTTTTTAACTTCCTATTTGTTATTACTATCCCTTTAGTAATAGAAGTCTTTCTAGATTAGTGTTCTTAGGTTAGCTAGTTCTAATAACAATATGTAGAACACTAGGTGTATCTTCGCATCCTTTAGGAGATCTAGTCTATAGTTTACTAGGCTTATCTGCTCTAAAATAAAAAATAGGCTAACCTTAACATAATTAAGTTTTTTTGTTAGTTACTGTGTGCGTAAGTTCCTTATAAGGAGGTAGACTTTATCCCCCTTTTTAGCTAAGGTGCTATTTTTCTTTTTCTATTAATATATAAAATTACTCTTAACTAAGCTTATGTAATGTTTTTAAGTAATTTCTAATATACTTCCTTTAGTCTTGCTACTAAGGATATTACTAATTCTATTTAGATGCTTAGGAAACTTCTAGTAAAGAGATTTAGATATTGTCTGTAGTTTGCAAAGTACAGCGTAGCGCCTATTACTTCTAATAATTTGTTATTATATGCGATTTGTGCTATAGGTAACAGTAAAACCTAGTTGTCTTATTGCTAGTTACTGTATATCCTTAAGTAAGTTTCTATAGTTTAATTTGTTCTTTCTGTTTGTCTGTCTATCTGTAGGTAGTAGGCAGTTAAGAGCTTTTTCTTAGTACTAATTTCTGCTAGCAATATAGTCTAATAATTTAACGTAAAGAGCTTGTCTTAATTGCTAATTATTAACTCTAGAATACTATAATAGTGTACTACTTAATCTAGAAACACTTATACAAGCTGTTCTGCAGTGTAACTGTGTTAAAATAGTATTATCTTAGCATACTTTGTAAATCTATCTACTACAACAAATATTAAGTTATAGGCATATCCTATAATAGAGTCCTTAGAGATAGGTAGCTGTGTAACAAAATCTATTATAATATTTATCTATAGAGCTGTTAGTAATTCTATAGCTTGTATTTCCCTGTACTTACTATAAGTGCTGTGTTTATTCTTCTAGCACTGCATATAATTCTTAATAAATTTAGTAACCTTGTCCTTTATATTGCTAAACTTATAGTGTTGCTTAATAAGTTCTATTATCCTAGTAACTCTAGGGTGTCTATAGAGTAGATTATTATAGTAATTGCTTATAACTGTCTCCTAAAGTTCTTCTAGTACTAATAACAGTATGCGCTGTTTTTGTTAGATGCGTATTATATTATTAAGTTACTATAAGGGTCCTAATAATCTGTCCTTATTAATTCTAAGTATAGCACTTCTATTAAATATCTTACTTTTAGCTAGGTTATGTTATTAACTAAGTGTATTAGCTCTACTGTTGTCCTTACTAGGGGTGTACAGTATCTTAAACTTATACTATCCTAACAATTCTAACTATTATACTTATCTTCTGTTTAGTACTTTTATAGTAGTAAAATGTATAAGGTTTTTGTAGTCTATATAGATAGTAAGTTCTAAGCAGCTTTCTATGTAGATCCTCTAGTGCTATAGTGCTAATATAATTGCTATAAGTTTCTTGTTGTGCATATTGTAATGTTTCTCTAGTCCTATAAACTTCTAAGAATAGTAGGCTATTAGGTGCTATTTGCTATCTCTTTCTTACGTAATACATGCTCCTAGAGCTAAATCTAAGGCATTAGTTTTAATTCTAAGTAGTTTGTTGTTTCTAAATATAACTATTATTAGTAGTTCTACACATGCTATTTTAATTTTTTAGAAGAAGTCTTCTTGTTCCTGTCCCTATTTAAATAGTGTATCCTTTTACATAAGCTTTATAAGTAGTAAGGCTTTAAGAGAGTAGTCTTTAATAAAGTATTAATTAAAGTTAATAAACCTTAAGAACTCTTAAATATTTTTAACTATTTTAGGTGTTAGCTAATCTTTTACTACCTTAATCTTTAAATTGCTTATTTTTACTCTATATCTTCCTATAATATAGCTAAGGAACTCTACTTCTTCCCTATGCTATTTGCATATCTTAGGTTTAAGTTGTAGGTCTGCCTATTATAGGCACTTAAGCACTTTAGTTATATACTAAATATGTTCTTTAAGGGTTTTAAAGTATACTAAGATGTTATTAAGGTATACTACTACTGTCTTATCTAGATATGCTCTTAACACGTTGTTAATTAAAGCCTAATAAGTAGCTAGCGCATTAGTAAGCCTAAAGGGCGTAACTAAGTACTTATAATAGCTATAGCGTGTTTAAAACGCTGTCTTCTATTCCTTACCTTCCTTTATCTATATAAGGTTATATGCTCCTCTTAGGTCTAATATAGTAAAGTATTAAGCTCTATCTAACTAATCCTATAACTCTAGGATGTTTAGTAATAGGTATTAATTCTTAATTGTAATGTTGTTAAGCTTGCAGTAGTCTATACCTAGTCTTAGTGTGCTATCTTTCTTCTTTACAAAGAGTATTAGGAATCCTACTAGTAATTCTAATTCTTAGATAAATCCCTTTTTAAGATTCTCTTAAATATATACGTGTGATACTTTAAGTTCCTTTTCTAACATTCTATATATTAGCCTAAAAGGTAGATCCTTTCCTTCCTGTAACTTAACCTTATAATCCTAGGGTTTATGCTTAGGTAATACTTTTGCTATTAACTCTTCCTAAAATATATATACGTACTATTAATATATATTAGGAATAGTAGAAGGTGTACTATTTTTCTCCTTAACTCTTGCTTTGTAATCTGTAGGGTATTTAGTATCTATAGAGTTAGCTACTTGCTTTAGGTACGCCTTGTTTAAAGAGATATTACTAATCTTCTTCTTATCTGCTAGCTGCGTTGCGCGCTACGTAGGCTTTAACATAGTTATATAGTATCTATATTACTCTAGGGAAATCTGTTAATTTCTCTAATTTATTATAGGATTATGTTTCTATAACTAAGAGAGTCCTAATATAACGTTATAAGTAGCTATCTTAAAAACATCTAGGGTTATCTTTTCTTAGTGTCCTTATATAGTAAAGTTCTCTGCAACTACCTTATGTGTAATCTTAGATCCTTTAGGCATAGGTTCCCTATTAGCAACTTAGAGTAGGTATATTGTGTTTTTATAGGTAGGGCTTAGTCTAGCTAACCTTATACCTTACGTAGATATATAATTAGTTTATACTCCTAAGTCTAAGAGTGCGCTTAACTATCTTCTATTAATCTAAATAGGTAACTTAATTAGTAGGCTCCTAGCTCCTATATTATTAAGCAAGCGTTTATACAAGCTTCTAAAAAAGCCTTATATGTCTTAATTCTAAATCTATTATCTTCCTTAACCTAGTAGTATATACTATAGTCTAGGTTTAAGCAAGTCTGCTATTTAACATTCTTGCAGGAGTTATTAACTACTAGTTGCATTATTATAATTGTAGCAGGGTTGTTTACTCTAGGAAAGTAAGGCTTTAAGTGGTTATCCTAGAGGTGTACGTTATATAGGTTGTCCTAACACAGGTACTACTATAGGCAGCAATTTAAGCGTTATATTAGAAACTAACTTCTACCTAGCTTATTACTATAGTGTATCTAACACTAGTTAACAGTGTATGCAGTCTACGTAATAGAGGCGTGCATTAGATTACAGATATCTAGGTTGTACTGTTATTAAGGATTCTTTATAGTAGGCTTTTGTTTATTTCTTAATATAAGAGTAGTAGTTTGCTTATCTTTATAGGCATTAATGTTTATAATAGTTTCTTTATTATCTTCTTTCTATTTGTTAAAGAAATTGTTCTACTAGTTATTATCTTTGCGTTGTGCATTCTCTAACTATAGATCTAGACTAGCTCCCTTACTTACTAGATTCTTGCGCTAGCAGCAAGGCTATAACTTTTTATGCTATATTATCTAGTATAGGTAGTCCTTTATATTAATTATAGGATGCAACGTCTTTACCTTCTTACTATTTATAATTACTTACTTACGCTTCTTGTCTATTATTAAGTATATTAGACGTAGCTGCGCGTAAGAAGTCTTATAGTAAGGTATAGGTGCCCTATTGTAGTAAGCGCAGATTTTATCTACCTCCTAATACTCTACTTCTAAAGAGTCTTCCTTAGTGCCTAACTCTAGGTCTTCTATAAGTTAGTCTACTGCATTAGTAATAACTTCCTATTTATTATTATTGTTAATACCTTCTATAGCCTCTCCTTAGGTTGCGTAGGTAAGTACATTTAACTATTAAATTACTTTATTAGTCTGTTAGTAGTTTCTAGTAATATAGCCTAGTTTGCTACAGTTGTAACAAGTACGTCCTAACTTATCTATAATGTTATTATTTCCCTAGCTATAGGTGTTGTTCTACTCTAGTTATTAGGTAATATTTAAGAAGTCTATAGCTTCTAGTCTAAAATAGCTGCTTTGCGTGTTACTATAGATACAACGTCCTATATTAGGATAGTAGCAGTTGTTTCCTTAGGCGCCTTAGTTAAGGCTGTAATACTATAGGCTATAGAATAGCGTATACAAAGGCTAAAGGCCTACTTAAGCACGCAGATTATTTCTTAATTCTTGTTAGAGTTTGTATAGTCTAACGTTAATATTAATTAATTTATTAATAAGCTAGTCTAAAGTGTTAAGCAAGGCGCTAGTGCGTATAAGCTTCTCTTTAACCTTAGGCTTAAGTCCTTATTAGAACATAGTTATTAATATATTGTTATCCTAGTTAGTGTTAGCAGCTAGCTGCTAAAAATTAGCAGCGTAGTTAGCAGCAGCCTTATCCTAATAGATATGCTAGATATTACAACATGCAATTAAGAGTTTATTAGATACTCTAAAAATTAGCTTAACCTTTTCTTTAAATGCGTTAAAGTTAGATATCTATATATTAACTTTATTAGGGGCTTCCCCTACATTAAACTATTAAAGGAATAGTTTAATCTACTTAAAAGCTTGTCCTCTTATGTAGCTAGCTACAAGAACAACTTGCTAGTTCTTAGCTACCTAGGCTCCTTAGAATAAGAAGAATAAGTCCTACTAGATAAGCTAGTTATTAAGTTTGTTTCTCTTGCTAGAGTAGGTCTCTAGTTTAGATACATAAAGGGTGCTTAACGTAGCATTATTAATTGCCTAGTATAGGGGGCAGGTTCTCCTCCTAAAGAGCTAGGCGTAGCGCAGGTTCCTAAAGTACTTATCTTTAGGGGTGTTTAAAATGTTAAAGTTATGTTTTAGTTAAAGACTATAAATACTTATTAAGTTAGTTCTTAGGAGATAGGTACTAGAGTAGGGTGTAAAATAAAGTAATTACCTAAGTAAAGCTTGTAATAATTAAAGGGTACACTAAAGAGTATCTAGTATTAATCTATATTAAGTGTAGGTTAAGTTCTAAATAACAAATATATTGTTAAGGTTGTAACTTAGGTTAAATATAAACTATAAGAGTTGCGTTCCTACTAGGCTATATACTATAGGGGATTCTAGAGCTTACTTGTTAAAGCGTAAGCTTGTAATACTAAGCTATAAATCTTACGTAGCTTACTATAAGCTATGTAAGCTAATTATATATATTAATCCTTCTTACGCGCTAAGGCGTAAGCTTATAGATCTACTTATAAGCTAGTTACGTAATCTGTTCTATGTGTTATTTGTTACTAGCCTGTCGCAGGCTATGTTTAGGAGGTTACTAGAATAATTAGTTGTAAAGATCTAGGATTGTAATAAGTCCTAGCAGTCTATATGCGTGCTAGGGATTGTAACACTATCCCTCTCCTGTCTTAGCTTAGTCCCTTAAGCTAGTTTATATAATATAGGGCTTTCTAGGTTCTTAAGGTATAAGTTCTAATAATACTAAAACCTTAACCTAAGTCTAGTTTAGCCTGTTAACACTATTTATACTAACTTGTTAACACCTTTAGAGAAGTTATAGTTAAGAAATATTCTACCTATAAAAAGTATAAGCAAGTGTATAAAGTCTACCTACGTTCTAGAAAGTGTAGTAAGTGCCTTAGATATAGAGAGTGTTGCAACATATATATTATATAGTCTAAATTCTACTAGTTAGTAATAGACAAAGAGAAGTTACGTAAATAAATATAAAAGGTGTAAGAAACATAAAGTAAGGTAATACGTGCCTAAGAGAAGGCGTTTAAAGAGTTAAGTGTAGCGCGTGTAAAGGAAGAGCGCTTATATTAGTAAATAGATTTATTAGATTATTATATAGAGGAGGCAATTTGTATAGAGGAATGCAGTATTAAAGAGTTAGAATAGGAGGAAGTAGGTAAAATAATTAAGTTTACTAATCCTTCTGTTAGTCTTATGCTAAACCTATTACCTAGCACCTAGAGTACTATTAAGGAGTTTCCTTCTAATTTCTAGGAAAGATAAAACGTAGCTTTGTCTAATTAGTTATTTTATATACTAATAATAATTAGTAATAGTTTGTAAGGTTTGTTATTAGTTCCTAGGTGTTTTCTAAATTAGAGTAGTCTAACTATTTAACTAGGTATTCTATTTCTATATCTATTCTTTAATGTTTTATTATTTTCTTAACTTCCTTTTTATTGTTACTATCTATTTAGTAATAGAAGTCTTTTTAGATTAGTGTTCTTAGGTTAGCTAGTTCTAATAGTAATATGTAGAACACTAGATTTATCTTTATATCTTTTAGAAGATCTAGTCTATAGTTTACTAGGCTTATTTGTTGTAAAATAAAAAATTAGCTAACCTTAGTATAATCTAATTTCTTTATTAGTTACTGTATGCGTAAGTTCTTTATAAGGAGATAGACTTTATCTCCCCTTTTAGCTAAGGTACTGTTTCTCTTTTCTAATTAATATAAGAGATTGCTTGTTATTAAGCTTTATTAATGTTTTTAAGCAATTTCTATTATACTTCCTTTAGCTTTGCTACTAAGGATATTACTAAATCTGTTTAGATTATACTAGGGAAGCTTCTAGTAAATAGATTTAGATATTATCTGTAGTTTGCAAAGTAAGGCGTTATGCCTGTTACTTCTACTAGCTTGTTGTTATATGCAATTTGTGCTATAGGTAACAGTAAAACCTAGTTATCTTATTACTAGTTACTATATATCCTTAGATAAGTTTCTATTATCTAATTTGTTCTTTTAGTTTGTCTGTCTGTCTGTAGATAATAGGCTATTAAAAGCTTCTTCTTAGTGCTAATTTCTACTAATAATATAATCCATTAGTTTAACGTAAAGAGCTTGTCTCTATTGCTAATAATTAATTCTAGCATGCTATAATAGCAGATAACTTAGTCTAGAAACACTTATATAAGCTACTCTATAGTATAACTATGTTAAAACAGTATTATCTCTATCTACTACAATAAATATTAAGTTGTAGGCATATCCTGTAATAGGGTCCTAAGAGATAGGTACTTGCGTAACAAAATCTATTATAATGTTTATCTATAGAGCTATTAGTAGTTCTATAGCCTATATTTCTCTATACTTGCTATAAGTGCTATGTTTATTCTTCTAACACTATACATAATTCTTAATAAACTTAGTAACCTTATCCTTTACATTATTAAACTTATAATGTTACTTAATAAGTTCTATTATTCTTGTAATTCTAGGGTGTCTAAAAGTAGGTTATTATAGTAGTTGCTTATTACAGTTTCTTAAAGTTCCTCTAGTAGTTATAATAGTATACGTTGTTCTTATTAAACTTGTATTATATTATTAAGCTGCTATAATAGTCCTAAGGATCTATTCTTGTTAATTCTAAGTATAGCGCTTTTATTAATTGTCTTGCTTCTAGTAAGGTTATATTATTAACTAAGTGCATTAGCTCTTCTATTATCTTTGCCTAGGGTGTATAGTATTCTAAACTTATACTAGCCTGGCAATTCTATCTATTATACCTATCTTTAGTTAAGTACCTTAGTAGTTATAAAGTGTACAAGATTCTTATAATCTATATAGATAGTAAGTTCTAAGTAACTTTCTATGTAGATCCTCTAGTACTATAAAGTAGATATAATTACTATAAGTTCTTTATTATGTATATTATAGCGTTCTTCTAGTCCTAACATACAACAATTGCTTATAAATAGAAATTATACATACAAAGCAAGCAACTAAATTGCATAGAGAAGCACTTCTATTTTCTATTGCTAGCTACTTTAAAGAATTATAAACTGTGTAAGTATTGCTAATATATAGGCTAGCTAGCTAATTAGTAAAGCTACTAGAAAATAACTATTCTAGAGCAGTAGGGAAATGTGCTATAGCATATACCTAGTAAGGAAAAAGGCCTAAACCCTCTTCTAACTATTCTTAGAGAGGCTGTATTTAGCAGCCTTTAGCTAGTTGCCTTAGAACGCTTTAATTATAGTGCGTTTAATATAGAGATTAGATACGTACTTCTAGGTAACTTACATATTAGTGCAAAGCAGGGTCTTACGCTTAGCATTAGTAGTAACATACATACTAGCTAAAATTGTTAGTCTATTACACGTCTATTATAAAGACTAAACTTACTAAGGAACTATAACGTAACTATAGCCTTATATATAAACTATAATATATTAATTATAGGAGCTTAGAAGTAAATATTAATAGGTAATGTAAGCGCTTCTTATACATCTTAGGTAACTTACTTAATAAGATGCGCAAATAGCAACTAGGGGATAAGGACATTATTAGTAGCTTTGCCCTAGTAGTATTTAATCTTGCAGAGGGCTTATACTAAAATTAATTAGTCTTAATATAAGAGATAGTAAGGGATATATATACTACTAGCCTTACACTTCTTTCTAGTAATATTCTTAACAAGTAGTATAGGTATAGCTAGTAGAGTTTGCTTAAAGCGTTCTTTTAGCGCGTTCTTCTTCTTCTTCTTCTTCTAATACTGCTTAGTAGACTTAGGAGGCTTCTAAGGCTTAGTGCATAAATTGCCTTAGGTTTAAGTACGCTGCGTAGTCTAACGTTAAGAGGGCTCTATAGTAAATCTAAGAGAGTGTTAAAGCATAGAGAGGCTTTTGCCTAAGGCCTAGCTAGCACCTTTTAGAGGCTGCTTGCCCCTAAAGCTATTGCTGCTTAGTAGAAGGTAAGGCTATAATAGGGCAACCTCTAGCTTTACAACTACTGTAAGCTTCTCTACTAGCAGGCAGTAATAAATAGTTAGCAGGATTTTATCCTTAGTATTATCCTACAAATATTAGTAGAATGTCTATTACCTATCTATAATAGTCTATTACAGCCTTATATTAGAACCTCTTTTTATAGGGGTAGCACGCTATTAAGCATTAGAAGGTAGAGGATAGTATTGCAGGTTAAGGATAGATAAATCGCTACTAAAGGAGTAGAGTAATTTACTTATGTTATATAGTTACGCTACCCCTATTCCTTAATTAGGCTATACTAGCCTTGTAGAGAACTATTAGAGTTAGTAGTCCTAATAATATTCCCCTTCTAGGGTAGCTTGCCCTAAGCAACAGATATTATAGGTTTTTAGGTAGAGTAGGTAATTATAGGCTGTTATAGACTAGATAGTAACAGAGTTATAGGAGAGTAGTGCTTTAGTAGTTAGAGGTATTCTCTTAAGCCTATACGTAGGTTTAGGTAGCTCTACCTTTACCTTCCCTTTTACCTTTACCTTTACCTAAGAGTTGCGCTACTACCTAGAAAATAAATAGGGCAATGCGCTGCTAGTACAGTGCCTAGATATACCTAACGTTATCCCCTATTTTAGTCTATTATTCCTATACTCTACTCTAATTTTTAGTAAGTTAGTGCTTTTCTTTAGCTAGGATAGGTTCCTCTTTACTAATCTAGGATAACCCCTAATAAGTTATTGTAGGTTGTTATAACTCTACAGGCAGCTAACTAGATTCTCTAGGCTCTAACAATTTTAAAAGCATATCCCCTAGCCCCTAGACCTACTGCACTACACCCTACTACCTCTTACACGTCTAGACTACTTAAGATTATAGATCTAAACACTATAGGCAATAATATAGCGCATAATAGCGTGTAGTTATTCTAGGTCTGTGTTTAGTACATCTATAGCTTTACTATAGGCTAGCATAAGCACTATAGTAGGACTAGTTATATCTATATCTAAATTACCCCTACTAATATTAACTTGTATAAGGCATAGCTATTATAGATAGACTTAGGTAAGTTAGAGTAGGTTATACGCTACTTCTAGTGCTTCTCTTCTAACTAGAAGTGCATTGCTGTGTGTATTCCCCTCCTTTAGACTAATTATAACCTCTTATAGGTTATAACTAACTCTAATAGCTCTATTTAAAGTATAATAGTAACTTAGCTAAGATTTATAATATTCTCTAGGCCTTAGAGTTTAGCGTCTAGGACCTAGACTAGGATATAGTTAATAATAAGCTCCTATAGTGCCTATTAACTAAGATAGAGAAGAAAGCATCTAAGTTTAAGCTTATATCCCTCTATTAGCCTATCTCCTAGGCCTATAGCTAGTAAGTTATCCTCTTAAGTAGTTTTAGTCTATTATAGGTTATTCTTACACCTCTAGTAGCACTTATATCCCTTACGCTGCCTATCTCTACCTACACACTAGTGCTATTGCTAATAATAAGGACCCTTACTCTAAGTTCTGCCTAGACTAGCATTAGCGTAGTAAGAAGGCTGTGTTAGTACGTGCTAAGGCTAGCAAGCGCACCCTTTAAGGCTGCTATTACTAATAAGGTTACTAAGGAGACTAATTTACTATGTAAGTAGGTATATATACTTATCTTATTTCTAGATACACTATTCTAACTTATTATAGGCTAAGGTTTGCAATTATGCTCTAAACCCTAGTTCTAAGCGCAGAAAACTAGGTAATGCCTTAGTTACAGAGATAGCTATACTTGTAAGAGAGAAGAGCTTTACTACTAGCGCTAAGAAGGGCTCCTTATCTAAGAAGATTAAGACTCTATAGAAGAGGCTAGATAAGTATAATAAGGTTTAAGAGTAGTAAGAGCGCGTTATAATAGGTCCTAATAGACTATTATAGCTTGTATAATAATATAACTATAAACAATTTCTATAGTTAGATTTCCTAGAAATCCTATATATACCTAAGCCTTTAGCTTAAATTTAATAGAGTACTTGCTTTTATATCTTATATTTTCTTCTTATAATGTAATCTTATTAGGGCGCGTAATAGGTTATTATAACCTATATTACTGCTATTCTATTATAGATTAGACTATTGTAATTTAGACTAGGTTCTTATAGTCTATAATAGATAATAATAGATCCTAAGAGATACTTATAAGTTAGGCTAAGGTAATCTTAGAGTATAACGCTATTAAACACCCTAAAAACCCTATAGGAAAACTAGTAAAGGTACGTTGTCTCCTTAGGATCCTCTTATTACCTTTACTTATCCCCTTCTTCTTTAGAGGTTGCCCTTAACTTCTATAAGGCTTTTCCTTTACATTCCTCTTAGGCTATATACTTTTAGATTTCTAAAATTATTAAAGGATGTTACTAGAGATATTTTAACTAGGCTCCTAAGAGTTCTCTTTGTCTCTATAGCTAGTCTATTTAACTAGATATTCCTACTAGTTATATTCTTCTTTGCGTCTATCTAGTATAGTGTCTACTTTATAGACATTATTACTATATTTACGTAGTATGTCTATAATTAGGACCTCTAGGTGTAGAATAAGACCTTTTAGATTATAAGGCTCTAACAATAATATATAGAAGACTAGATATACGCTCTATAACTCTAGAAGGTTAACTTTAAATGCTATTAGACTATACTAGTCTACTATACAACCTAGACCTAGGTATTTCTAGTTAAGCTTTTTCTTAGGTCTTGTTAACCTAATGTACTAATTTAATACTATTACTTAATTACCTACTTTAAATGTATATACTAAGCGTTTCTTGTCTACGTACAATTTCTAGTATTTATTTATAGTAATAATTTTCTTCTTACACTCTTGTTGTAAAGTAATAACTTATCGCACTAAAATAGAGCAAAAGGTACGCGCACTCTTACTCTGAGAATAGTGCTATATTTATAGGCATATCTGCTGCGACACACCCCCTCACCTCTAGCCAGGAGGCAGGAGGTGGAGATATCGCAGTAAATGCCAGGGCTGAGTGGCTGCAGGGTAAGGTCTAAGAGCCCTTATGTGGTATTTTTGCCAACTGACTTTTGTGGTAGGGTCAGGCCTGACGCTCTGTCCAGCCGTCAGGACAACCCCCTGCGGCTGCGGCTCTCGGCTCTGGTCACCCACCCAACTCAGAATCCTTACAGCACCTGCTGGCGCAGCATCAGCGGACCGGGCTCATAACTATCGCACTAAAATAGAGCAAAAGGTACGCGCACTCTTACTCTAAGAATAGTGCTATATTTATAGGCATATCTGCTGCGACATAACTTTACTAGCTACTTATTCCCCTAGAGGTAATTCTCTATTGCTATAAGGTATACTAGGCTAGTTAGAACTAATAGGATCTATATAATAGTATACTCTAAATAGAGTAGTGCCTATAGTTACATGTATGCTATTGTTGTACGTAAACTCTGTAACTAATATCTATAGACTCTAATTATCTTGTTCTAGGCAATAGTAGTACTATAGGTACTGTTTAAGTATCTAGTTCTATCTTTTAGTCTGCCTATCTGTCTGTAGATAATAAGCAGAAGTTAACACTCTTCTTAAGTTTAGGTAGTGTTAGAAAGTATCCTAGTATTTAGCTACTATAAGTAGGCCTCTATTAGAGATTATCTTCTTTAGGACACTATATAGGCGTATAACTTCTCTTATCTAGGATTAGGCTAGGTCTATACTGTCCTAATTAGCTCTAGCTAAGATATAGTAAGCTATTTTAGTAAGTCTACACACTATAACTAAGATAGCGTTGTATACCTAGTTGCTTAGGCAGCTTAGAGGTAATTCTGTAATAAAATCTATAGTAACTTCCTCTTAGGCTGCGTTTAGTAGAGGTAAGGGTGCTAGGAGACTATATAGCTTGTAACGCGCTAGAGTTGCCTTCTTATATACTAGGTAGCTTTTATAATAGTCTCTTATATCCTTCCTTATTCCCTTCTACTTATAGTGTTGTTAAAGCTTTTCTATTATCTTCTTACCTCTAAGATGTCCTCTAAGTAGGTTATTATAGCATTCTTAGAGAGCCTTAGACTTCTCTTCTAGAGTAGTTAAGTACCTTAACACCTTATTATCTGTAACTAATTATTTTAGGTTATTATAGTCTGTTTTAGTATTATATCTATTAGAGGTTGCATCTAAGGCTAGTTCTACTATAGACTCTTCCTTATAGTTATACAGATCCCTAGTTACAGTACTTTCCTTTACTTAGAATTTCTAGAGGGCTTTAACAATTTTTAATTATTCTTTAGACCTTAGAGATACCTATATTGTAATAGCTAACACTAGGAAGTTATTCTTTCCTTTAGAGGAGAACAAATCTTAAAGGGGTTGTATAAAAGCTTTATTATACTTTAGTAAAGGTTTCTCTATTTCTACCTTATAGTCTAGTTACCTTAAGGGTCTATCTGCAGGATTAGTAGTCCCTAGTTAGTAGGTAAGGATAAAGTTAAACTAAGTTAAGGCTAGATAGGACTAAACCTAGCAATAGTTAAGGGTCTTATTCTCTATAAACTATTTTAGGTTCTTGTAGTCTATAAGGACCTTAAAGTGTATACCTTTAAGGTAGTAGTGCTAGTGTTCTAGACTCTTAATAATAGCTAGCAGTTCCTTATTATAAGTATTATAATTGTATTCTACTTAGAATAATTTACAAGAAAAGAAATTAATTAGCCTCTATTAACCTATTCTATCTTCTTCTAGCACATATTAACTTAATATGCCTAAGATTGCGCCTCTTAACACGTCTATCTCTACTGTTGTTTTCTAACAAGGATTAAAGTAGGAGAGTATAGGAACTTAGGTAAAAGCGTCTTTAAGCTTCTAGAAAGTAGATCTGCCTTTTTTACTAATATTAATTTTCTAGCTTTCCTCTCTTCTTATTACTAGACCCTCTCTAGCAGACCCTAGGGTCTTATAGGTTATTTTAGTTAATAGTAAGGCTAATTTAGAGAACATGTAGATAAATTATTAATAGTAATTTATAAAGCTAATAAATACTTAAATATTGCAGACTGTTTATAGTTATAGCTACTTTTAGATTGTTTTTACCTATTCTAGGTTAATACTAACCCCTTTAGAGCTAATTACATATCTAAGATACTCTATACGTTAAGTGTGCTACTTACACTTACTAAGTTTAGTATATAGCTTAGACTTACGTAGTCTTTATAGTATATCCTTTATATACTATATGTGATCTTCTTTTATATCTAAGTAGATTAGGATATTATCTAAATAGACAATGCAATATATGTTAACTAATCCTATAAGAGCATAGTTAATATATACTTAAAACTAGACAGGGGCGTTAGTTAGGCTAAAAGGTATAATAGTATACTTATAGTGTCTATATCTAGTACAGAAAGTAGTCTTCTACTTATCTTCCTCTGTAATACAAATCCTATAGTAGGCCTCTCTTACATTAAGCTTAGTAAAATACTTTACCTAAGAGAGCCTCTCTTGTAACTCTGTAATTAGGGGTAGTAGGTGTTAGTTCTTAACTGTAACCTTATTAAGGCCCTAATAGTTAATATAAAGTCTTAGGCTGCTATTGTGCCGGTGCACAGGGTAGCTGCCTTGGCAGACACCTAGATGCTAGGTATATAAGATCAATCTATCTGCCTAACACTTCTTACCACCACCACCACCACCACTACTACTACTACTACTATTAACTACAATAACATACTAATCTACTACTTACTACTATATATACTTCCTTCCTCTTCCTACCCCCTACATGCTAACAGGTTGCTCTACCTCTCTTCTACAAAATAGTGACCTAACTAGGGGGCAACAGTATAGCATGTAGGGGGTCACTCCTCAGTTCTAGTACCAGTACTACTACCAGACAGAGGTATTTGTTACTGCTATCAGTATCACCTTAATACCTCACCTTAGTCCTGCTGGATGGCCTAGATAGCCCGGATAGCCCGGATAGCCCAGATAGCCTGGATACCTCAACCCTACCGGATAGTCCGGATAGCCTAGATACCTCAACCCTACCGGATAGTCCGGATAGCCTGGATACCTCAGGCTCAAATAAGCCAGGGGAGGGGGGCTTAGCACCCCTATTAGTCTCTGATAGTGACATCTGTGGGTCACTCTCAGTCTCCATATCGATAGGTGACCATCTGTGGGTCACCTCCTCCAGCACTCAGTCTCAGTATCAATGGGTGGCCATCTGTGGGCCACTCTCAGTCTCAGTATCGATAGGTGACCATCTGTGGGTCACCTCCTTCATCACTCTCAGTTAGTATCGATAGGTGACCATCTGTTACCTCCTCCAGCACCCCTATCAGTCTCCGATAGTGACTATCTGTCACCCTATCCAGTACCCAGTCTCTTGGTATCTACCTTGCCACCACTTTCAGCACCCCTTTCAGCACTCTACCTAGCTAGTATCATTGTTAGCATCAGCATTAGTATCAGAGTTATTAGGACCAATATCAGGACCAGTATCAGCGTCAGTTTAGTATTAGGACTAGGATCAGAGTCAGTATAAGAGTCAGTATTAGGATCAGTATTAGGATTATTATAGGCTATCTTAGAGCAGCATGATGGGGCCATGCTGTTAAGGGTGGGGAGGTATGTGCCGGTGCACAGGGTAGCTGCCTTGGCAGACACCCAGATGCTAGGTATATAAGATCAATCCATCTGCCCAACACTTCTTACCACCACCACCACCACCACTACCACTACTACTACTATCAACCACAATAACATACTAATCTACTACTTACTACTATATATACTTCCTTCCTCTTCCTACCCCCTACATGCTAACGGGTTGCTCTACCTCTCTTCCACACTATCTTTCTTCTTAATAAAGAGTATAGGTGCCTCTGCTAGAGACTTTAACTAACATATTGTGGAAGAGAGGTAGAGCAACCTGTTAGCATGTAGGGGGTAGGAAGAGGAAGGAAGTATATATAGTAGTAAGTAGTAGATTAGTATGTTATTGCAGTTGTAGGTAGTGGTGGTGGTGGTGGTGGTGGTAAGGAGTGTTGGATAGATAGATCGATCTTATATACCTAGCATCTGGGTGTCTGCCAAGGCAGCTACCCTGTGCACCGGCACAATATCTATCCTCTTGCTATATACTCCTAAAGATAGTTTTAAAGTATCTCTAGCTTAGTTACTAAGAGGTTGTATAATAGTTAGTAAGGTAGAACACTATTAGGTGTTAGAGTTATAGACAGATTATAGTAGCTATACTCTAGAAGACTCTTAGAGTCCTCCTCTAAGCCTACATCTATAAACTCTGCATATTCTAGAGGTAAATAACCTATAGCGTTATCTTCTAACCCTCTATAGCCTATAAAGTTAACAAGGCACGCATAGACGTCTATATTAGGTTCTCTTATGCTGCTCTTAAACTGCTTAGCGTCTTCTGTAGCTACCTTTGTAAACTAGATAACCTTATTATCCTTGTTCCTCTAAAAGAGCATACGTCTAGTAGCGTAGCTAATCCTTAGATAAAATATATTAATCTAGGGAAGACCTAAGTACACTAAGTATCTTTAAAGGTCTATTACTACAAATAGTACTTAATAGGTCTCTTTATAACTACGTAAATTAGTAATAGTTATATCTACTATTATAGTACTATATACTGTTAATCTACCCCTATCTACGCCTTTAGCTAGTAGCTTAGGCAGAGGGTCTACTTAGAGATTATATTCCTTTGCTAGTATAGCTAATATTAAGTTTAGCTAGGAACCTCTATTATTTATAGCCTCTATAGGCTTAGAGGATTAAACTATGCACTACACAGTTAATAACTAAGAGGGATAGAGGTAAAGGGCTTCCCTTAATTTCTCTAGGTCTTATATTTCCTAGTTTAAAGCTATATAGGTAGAAAGATATAGAATTAATCCTCCTACCCTTTCTCTTTTCCTAAACTAATGTTTAAGCCTTTCTTTAATTCTAAAGTAGTTTCCTTCTAGTTAGCTGTAGCATCCTTGTTCTTTAGAGGGCTTTAGCACTTAGCTATAGTATAACTAAACTTTCTACAGTTGTAACAGGTTAGACCTTTACCTTTATCTTAGGTACCTGCAGTTTTATATAAGGACAGTCTGTTATAGCCCCTATTAGCCTATTTTTGTCTTTTTAGGAGTTTATTAGATCCCCTATCTTGTTACTCTTGTTACTACCTTTTAGTAGCTACCTCTTTGCAGGAGTAGCTTTTGCCTCCTTATCTAGATTCCTTCTGCAGTAGATAACGTTAGCATGTTCTTCTACTATTAGTAGAGTGTTACGCCTATTAACTAGGAGTAGGAACAGGTCTCTCTAGATGTCTTTGCGTAGAGATGAAATGTACTCTATTACTTAAAGCTCTAGAGTTTAGGCTAAGCCTATTTCCTCCTATAAGGGTTAAAAGGCATCTAACAGATCTATAGGTAACTAATTTAGCTTTTACTAGATTTGCTTAAGAGTCTTATAGGCTTACTATTTCTATTCTAACAGCGTTCCTAGAGCGTTTAATATAATAGTTTTAAGTGTCTCCTAGGTTAGCTGCTAGGATAGAGAACGTATCTATTCTATTATGTAATATAATTTCTATAGAGTCTTAAGTAGCTTAGAAAGGTATATTGCCCTAAAATCTACCTTTTAGTATTCTTTAGTAAAGTTTATAAGCAAATATAGGAAATATAACTTATAGTTACATTCCTAGCAGTTATATTTAGCTCTTAACTTCTTATTATACCTTTAAGGTAGGTCTAGCTTTAGAAGATTAGCTAATAGGCCTAAGGATATTATTGCAAGTGTCCTTAGTAGAGTTAAAGTTAGAGGGAGCACTAAGGTGTCTCCTAACTTATATTTAGCCCTTAGTTAACAGAGTTAATTAATCTTACTTTGCCTCTAGGCTCTTTTTAACTAGGCGTAGAGGTCTGCTAGTTCCTAGTCTATTAGAGAATGTAGTAAAGCGTTCTAGACTATTATAGGTGTTTATAGCCTAGGAGGAGTTGTTAACTAGCCTCCTAGTCTCTGCTTGTTTACTCTACCTTTAGCTAGTCTAGAGTTCTCTGCAGCGTCCCTTTCTACTAAGGAAGGTAGGCTTTAGATGCAAGTAGTAGCAGAGTCTTCCTTAATAATAAATATATACTATACTAGTGTACCTAAGGGTTTACTACTTTTAGACTAGCTTACTTATTAGCTCTATTGTCTAGTCTGCATTTTAATAACATGTAATAGTAAGCAATTTAAATGTTAGAACTTCTTTTTATAGGGGTAGCATGCTATTAAGCATTAGAAGGTAGAGGATAGTATTATAGGTTAAGGATAGATAAATCGCTACTAAAGGAGTAGAGCAATTTACTTATGTTATATAGTTACGCTACCCCTATTCCTTAATTAGGCTATACTAGCCTTATAGGGAACTATTAGAGTTAGTAGTCCTAATAATTTATATTAACACTTATTTAATAAGGCTTTAAAGTAGTTCTACACAAGCCCTACTATCTTACTAAGAGTAGAGTTATTATATTCTTCTATATAGACAATATTATTATAGCCTATAGATAGGTAAATAGGTAAGAAGCTGCCTAGGCATTAAAGATCCTCTAAAACAAGTACAAAATAACTAGAGGATATAATCTCTAATAGTTCCTAGGAATTAAGGTTATAAGAAACTAATAGAATTATAGGATCTTCCTATTATAGGCATTATATGCCAACAAGATCAGCTAGCTAGCAGAGAGGACTAACCTTTGTTATAATACTCTAATGTTAAACATTAAGCTAACACCCTATAATAGAATTGCAACAGCATCTAAGATTAATAAGTATTAACAAAAGATTAGATTACTGCTCTTTGTAGCAGTTACTACAAGACTAGATGTTGCGTTTACTACATTAAGGCTTGCTAGATTCCTTACTAATCCTAGACTACTGTATTAAAATGCTGCAGATTAAGTCCTTCTCTACCTACAGAGCACCTAACAACTATTACTACAAATTAGAGGTGGTATAGGTCTTAAGGTTGCGAGTAACGCATTATTTGCAGACAATATAATAGATAGGAAGAGCTCCTAAGGATATGCTATAAAGCTATATAGGGGACCTATTGCCTAGAGAGCTAATAAATAAGATATAGTTACAACATTAACAATAGAAGCTAAATTGCTAGCTCTATTACAGGTTGCTAAGGAAGCTATCTTCCTCTCTTAACTGTTAACTAAGCTTAGTATATAACTTCTAGAATTAACTATTACTGTTAGGACCTCTTTTTATAGAGGTAGCACGCTATTAAGCATTAGAAGGTAGAGGATAGTATTGTAGGTTAAGGATAGACAAATTACTACTAAAGGAGTAGAGCGATTTACTTGTATTATATAGTTACACTACCCCTATTCCTTAATTAGGCTATGCTAGCCTTATAGGGAACTATTTGTAAGGGCACTGTAGGCAGGCGTTTAGAGATAGGACAAATAGTAGATAGATAGATAGATATAAGACGAATCCTTAGGGTGTAAGCTCTAAGGCGTTTAGGAGGGTTATATACATGTAGTCTGTAGGTCTCCTGCCTAGCCCTAAGGTTGTCCTAGGGTCTAGCCAGTAGCCCTTAGGGGGAATACCTGTAACAGAGCCTCCCCTTTCTTGCAGCTCGTCCTAAGCTGCTAGATCCCTAGAAGAAAATAGGTTTCTATTGTCCCTGCCTACAGGTATTATTAAACTCTAAAAAAACCTCTTCTTTTTAGGAAAAATTGCGTTAGGAGAAATGCTATATAAGGCTTATAATCGCCTATATAGCTACTAGGTCCCTAGGTCCGCCTAAGCGTGCTCCTATAGGTTTCCCTGTACTAATTATAGGTTAGGTGTAACCTACTTGTTTGCTTGTAGCCTTGTAGGCAGGCTACTAATATCTATGTAGGCGCTTAGCTAAGTAGGTGTTACTAGTTAACAGTTTGCTTGTCCTGCTAGATCCCTGTAGGGATCCTAGTAGGTCTCTAGTAAGGGTTATGCTCCTGCGCAAGACTAACTAGAGCCTAGCGTGTGTAGAGCAAACGTTTCCTCTATAAGTATTAATATTAGTCTCTTAGACTAATATTAATAGTGCCTTTGTCTTATTAGTAACTGCGTAGTGTTACCTATTTAACATTATAATATAGCAGAGAGGTAAGTAAATAATATTACTTTACTATTAACTAATTATAAGTAACTATTTACTAGTATACGTGTTTCCTTACTAGTATATAATAGTGTACGTGCAGGTAGGTAAGAGCGTAGTAAATAGTTAAAGCGTAGTTAGTAGCTGCCTAGGGGCTTACGTATAAGCATATAAACAGCTATCCTAATACACTTTTCTAGCTATTAATATTATAATTTTCTCTACTATACTTCTATATTAAGTATTACTATAACCCTACCTCCTGCCTACATTACTAATAAGGCTCTGCCTAACTTTGTGTACTTGCTGCTAGACAACATAGCCCTATAGCCTTTGCTTACTAGGTTCTAGTGTTATAGCTACCTTACCTGCCTTACAACTAAGTTAGTAAAGGCGCCTACAGGAACAATTAAGTTGTTTATTACAGTCCTCTGCTATCCTAAGGGTTACTACACCTGCAAGAATAACTTTAGGGTGTGTAGTAGGTATGTTAATGCAAAGGAGGGTAGTTATATTAAGGTACGTTATCTCTTAACTCTACCTAGTTTGCCTACTAACTATGCTAGATTAACGCTTATTTCTGCTAGGCTGTTAACATGCTTAACTTCCTTATTAACTGTGCTGCCTATAAGATAAATAAAGAGACTATTAGGCTTATGTTGCAGCAGATATATCTATAAATATAGCACTATTCTCAGAGTAAGAGTGCGCGTACCTTTGCTCTATTTTAGTGTGATAGTTATGAGCCCGGTCCGCTGATGCTGCGCCAGCAGGTGCTGTGAGGATTCTAAGTTAGGTAGGTAACCAGAGCCAAGTCTTAGCTCTCTCCTAAGTACTTGCCTAAGTTGTGCCGCAGCCGCAGGGGGTTGTCCTAACAGCTAGACAGAGCGTTAGGCCTGTCCCTACTATAAAAGTCAGTTAGCAAAAATACTATATAAGGGCTCTTAGACCTTACCCTGCAGCTACTTAGCCCTAGCATTTACTGCGATATCTCTACCTCCTGCCTCCTAGCTAGAGGTAAGGGGGTGTGTTGCAGCAGATATGCCTATAAATATAGCACTATTCTTAGAGTAAGAGTGCGCGTACCTTTTGCTCTATTTTAGTGTAATAGCTTAGTAACAGCGCTAGCAATAATAAAGTCTTAGAGAACACTTAGTAGTACTAGCAGACTGCCTTTAACTACGCCCTTAACTACTATACTAGGTTTATTAAGTATAACAGTGTAGAGCGCTACAAGATCAAGGAGTCTAGTATAAGTAAGCTTAAGTACTACAAGGCCTACTAGACATCCTGCAAGTATAACCTTAAGCGTTTTAACGTTGCTCTTAGTACTATTAGCATAAAGGCCCCTACTAACGCTGTTATTAATAAGGTAGTTAAAGACTACTTTAAGAAGAATAGCGCAGCTACAAATGCTAAGAAGCGTTAGTACTATTACAGTACTAATATCCCCTCTGTAGTAGACGCCCCTGCAGCCCCCTTCTAGAGGTTATTATCTTTGCCTACTAAGCTATACACCCCCTCTAGGCGTAGTAGCTCCTGTTGCCTTAGTAACAAGTATAATAAGGATAATAGGACCTTCTAAGTAGTTTTTAGGTAGCCCTGTAATCTAGCTATAAAGGTTAGTTGCTATAGGTAGTAATTTATAGTAGTTAATAAACTCTATTACTTTTCCTATAACTATTTCTATTATAACTGCTATTCTTAGACAGTGTCTAGCTTCCCTTTAGTTTAGGGTTAGAGAGGCATTAGGTCTGTTTATAGTACACGCCTTATATTATTATAAGTAATTCTAGCTATGCCCCTGTAGGTAGCTCCTGTAGAGTGGCCTAGGGTAGCCTACGTGTGATCTATGCCTTATATTGTTATAAGCAATTCCAGCTATGTTCCTGTAGGTAGCTTCTATAGTCTTCCTCTCTTCTATCTTTGTAGGGGAGGTACCTAGCTTAGTAGAGTTATAGTGCTCTATTTAATACTCTTATAGTAGTCCTCTAGAATCTTGTTGCAATAATTAAGATTAGTAAGTAGTTCCTAGGTAGAGTTTATATTTGTCTACCTAAGCTATTTTACAAGGTACTCTTGTCTGCAGGCAGATGTATCGCAATAATTAAGGATGCCTTTAACTTTGTACTAGTCTACAGCTAGTACTTTGCTGTTTGCTATCCCTATAGGGCCTAGTTAGAACCTAGTACTAGTAGGTAGTATTATCTAAGGTTTAAGTAAAGATACATTAAACACTAGGTAGATCCTGCTTATTAATAGTAGTAACTTTAATTTATACGCTAGTTTCCTTATTTTCCTTATAACTGTAAATAGTCCTAGGTACCTTATATTAAACTTCTTTAAAGGATAATTTATAGCTAGGTTCTTTGCCTAGAGAATTACTTTATTGCCTACAGCAAAGTGCTTCTCTGTTTGCTTAGCGTTGTACTAGCGCGTTATACCTTTCTAAGCATACTCTAGGCTTTCCTTTGCTGCAGCCTACATCTTATGCTACTGCTCTAGGCAGCTGGCGACTTGCTGGCGTAGCTCTAGGGCTGCTGCGTCCTTTCCCTATACCTGCAGTAGTTGCCTTAGCTAGTGCTTATTAGGTACTCTGTTAAATCCCTTTAGGTTAGTCCTGTAGGCAACTTTAATAGGTAATTCCCTATATATAGAGTAACACTTAGAGTTGTAGGCATACTCTGCGTATAGTAACAGGTCTACCTAGTTATCTTAATTATAGTTTATATATATACGCAGGTATGTTTCTAACTCCTAGTTTAGGCGTTTAGTTTAGCTGTTAGTTTAGGGATAGAATATAGTACTTAGCTAGTAGTCTATTTTAAGGTAGTAGCATATATTAGACTAGAATTAGCTAGTAAACACAGATCCCCTGTCTAACAGTAGGGTGTTAGAAGGACTGTGTTTTAGGAAGCACTATTTTAAGAGTAGATTAGCTACGCGCTAGGCTGTTATTGTTTTAGTAACAGGTATAAACTAGACATACTTACTAAATTAGTCTACTAATACTAGGATTAAGTTAAACTTGTTCCTACAATTATCCCTTAACTTAGGCAAGTCTATTATAAAGTTAAGTAAGTAGTGCCGCTAGGCTATATTAGGTACTAGTAGTAGCATAAGTAGTCCCTATAGTTTATACTAACAGATCTTGTTTAACTAACACGCTAGGCACCTATAGATATACTTATGTACATCCTTAGTTAACTATAGCTAATAGTACTTCTATTTTAACACCTAAGCAGTTTTCTTAGTCCTATAATAGCCTCCTATAGGGTTATTATAGTTCTTTAACAGGATTATTTAGCAGAGCGTTCTATTATTAGGAATCTACACTTTCCTACTCCTGCGCAGGACTCTATTTAGGTTAGATTTCTAGTATAGTTAGCCCTTAGCTGCTCTGCCCTCCTTCTAACGCGTTAGCAACTTATAAGCAGTATAGGCCTTATTATACTCCTAAGTCTGCCTAATGTAATTAATAAGGTAGTCTAGGGTTACTAGTACGTATGCAGTTTTATCTTACGTGGCTTTGTTCGCAAGATATATAGAAGAGCTAATTACTCTACCTAGGCTACAAAGAAGAGCCCTTAGGACGTTTCTCTTAGTCTTCCCCTAAGCTTTAGATTAATTAGTTTAACCCTAGCTATAGCTTGTAGAAGAGTAGTTAAGAGCTGTAGGAGACGTATCCCTATAACTAACGTATTAGTAGAATTCTATAGGGGCAGTCTTAGAGGTTATTATAGCATCTATTATTACCTCCTTATAGTCGCCTACACTATACACTACCTATTTAGTGTTGTAAGCTCTAGACGCCTAGAGAGTCTAGATCTAAAGCTTCTATTAGAGGGTAGGTAGCATTGCGTTGCAGAGTGCTTATTCTTCCCTAATTATAAGTCCCTACGCGTAATCTAAACGCCTTAATAGGCTGTTAGCTACGTTCTTAGGTCCTAGCTTATACTTAACTTTAAAGTTAAACCTTACTAACTCCTCTGCCTAGTAAGCTTGCTTAGGTAAGAGTTCCTTTATTATTATAAAGTATCTTAGGTTGTTATAATTAGAGAGTACCTAGATTGTTAATAGAGCGTGCTTAAGGTAGTGTTACTACTGCCTAAACGCTTTAATAATTATAGATAGTTCCTTGTTATAAGTGTGCTATTAGATAGATAGACCCTAAAACTTTTAACTCTAGAACGCTACTAGTTTCTAGTAATATTCTATTACTAGTTTAGTTGTCTAAGGTTGTAGTAAGATAGCAGCTATAGCAAAGTCTAAGGCGTTAGTAACTACTATAATTAGTTTAGTTAGGTTAAAGTGTTAAAGTATAGGTGCCTCTATAAACTTCTTCTAAATTGTATAGAAGGCCTAGCGTACCTCTTTAGGCTAACTCTATAGTTTATACTATTTTGTTAGTCCCTTACAGCTTTTTGCTAGTCTCTTCCCCCTTCTTTAGATTAGAACCCTTAGGGGCTAATGCTAGGTTCTAGGCAGCTGTTATGTAGTCTACTAGCAGGCGTATAATACTAGAATAGTTATAGATAAACTGCTAGTAGAAGTTTGCAAAGCCTAGGAACTGCTAGATATCCTTAAAACCTCTAGGTTTAGGCTACTCTTGTATAGTTTATACACGCGTTAGGTCTATAACAACGCCCCTAGGGGTTACTATAAAGCCTAGAAACTTAACTAATTTAGTTAAGAATTTACATTTACTTGCCTTGCAAAACAGACTCTATTTAATAAGGTAGTCTAAGACCTCCTTAACGTAAGTATTGTGATCCTCCTTGTATTTAGAGTAGATTAGGATGTTATCTAGGTAGACTACGTAAGTGCAGTCTAATAGGCTACTAAGGGCTCTGTAAATATAGGACTAGAACGTCACTAGGGCGTTTACTAGTCTAAACAGCATTACTAGGTACTTAAAGTGCCTGTACTAGGTTTTGAATGTAGTTTTCTACTTATTGCCTTCCTTAATCTAGAGCCTATAGTAGGCATTGCGTAGATCTAGCTTTAAGAAGATTGCTATATTTAAGAGTTAATCTAACATCTTGCTAACAAGTAGGATAGGATAGCAGTTCTTGACTATAACTTTATTTAGGCCCTAGTAGTCTACGCAGAGCTGCAAGGTACTGTCTACTTTAGGTACAAATAGGATTAGTGCCCCTGCAGGTAACTTACTAGGACAGATCTAGCCTTTCTCTTATGCTATATTAAGGTATTCCTAAAGGATATCTAGCTTACGTTATAATAGGTTGTAGATTAGGAGGTTTAGTATACGTGCCCCCTCCTTAATCTTAATTATATAGTTATACTCCCTATATAGGCAGAGTACGCTAGTCTAATATTTGCTAAAGGCAAGCTACTTATAGTGTAGTTTCTTAGGAACAAATTTTAGCTCTTCTAGATCTAGCTTATCTTTATTAGGTAGTATACATAGGGCATTCTTGTCTAACTTATAGTTAGGGAGGATACAGGCAGTACCTAGAGGTAGTTTAGCCTAACTAGAGTTCCCTTTATGTATACTTGCTACTATCTATTAACTAGCTTCCTAAGGTAGCTACGCTAGGTCTAGGTACTAAGACATATAGTGCTTAAGATACTTAATTATATTAATTATCTTATTCCTTAGCTAGAGGATTCCTTATTTTATAAAATATTCTTTATTAGCAACTATATTGCTATTAGGACCTAAGGGCTAGTTATACCTAGCCTTATCCTAACGCAGTTCCTGTAGGAACGCGTCTTTAGTCCCCTAGGGTACTTAGTACGCTAGGTTTCCTAGGTAGAGCAAGTACGCTTACTTACCTAGTTGCATATCTTTAAAGAGGGTTTTAGCCTTACAGACCTGCACTTGTTCTATATTATTATTAAACTAGCTGTACTTACCTATAGAGAATTAGATGCAGAGGTCTACTTCTACAAGCTATAGGTAACTTAGGACAAGGTTATAGCTAATAAAGTTAGTAGACTAGAAGACTTTAGGTCCTATAGTTTTAGTAGTGCTATTGCTGTCTAGGCAGTCTATAGTAAGATTATAGGGTCTTTAAATGTTTAGCTAGTTATTATCTAGGAATAACGCTATAGGCTTCTAATAGAACAGTACATGTTCTAACTTTAGTTAGTTAACAACTGCTTAACTTATAAGGTTAATTTCAGCCCTAGAGTTGTAGAGGCCTTAGAGCTGTACTAGGGCATTGTTATGTCTATGTAGGCCTACTGTAACTGCAATGTAGGTTTGTTTACCCTAGGTTTCTAGCCCTAGCTATAGTTAGGAAAGGTTAGTAACTAGGGCTTTGCGTTTCCCTTATCTAGTATTAGTTTAGACTTGTTACCCCTTAGGTGCTATATAACTTATTACCCTAGGATTTCTAATAAGCGTTCTAGTAGTCTTAGTCCTTAGAGTACTGCTAGTTGTTGTAGCCCTTTAGTTAGTCTTCTGCTAGGGCGCTCTTAGATTAGTCCTAGGAGTAGGGTAGATCTTTGTTACGCCTTTTTAGTTTATTACACAGTAGTAAATAGGCAGGGCGTTTTAGCCTGTTAAGACTTTATAGGTTTGCCTTAGTGTTACTAGCTACTTTTACGTTCTAGAGGGTCTGTTTAAAGTTAGGCTAAAGCTATATATATTCTAGACTGCTACTACGCTAGATTTTGCGCTAGAAGGCTAGTAGAGTCTTTACCTATATAAATATAATTTTAAACTTATAGTCTTTACTACTATTATTAAACTTAAAGAAGCTCTAAGGTAGGAGGGACTCCTAACAGTTAAGCTTTATTAGAAAGGCATTAATAGAATCTCCCTCTTACTATTCTATGTTAAACAGTTTAGAGAAGTTCTTGTATTTAGTTAGGACAGGGTCCTGTACTAGTTTCTCCTCCTCTATGCAGAGGTTAGCCTAGGTTTAGATTAACCCCTTGTTAATACAGGACTAGATAAGTTCCTAATAGATGCTATACTAGATAGTTCCTATAGCCTAGTGCGTTCTAGTAATTAAGTTATTAAGCACCTAGGCGTACTAAAAAGCAGTGTTAATGTCCTTAGCCTACTAGTCTACCTGCTAGGGCGTTAGGGTATAGTTTTCTACACCTAGTTTAGGTTTTAGTTAGATGTTGTTTAACACTCTTATAATTTTGCTAGCTTTGTTAAAAGCTAGGCAGTATGTTACTAACGTTATTCTGCTATATGCTAGGGCTTATACCTGTACAGCCTAATTAAATTACTTTTATTAGATACTAAGCTCTACTTCTAATGCCCTAGCAAGCTTAGCTGCGTTAAGGGCAAGGAGAGCTTATTGTACTAGATTTTAGTACCTAATTATAGGAGTTAGTTCTCCTATAGGCACCTGGTTTACTCCTGTAGCAGCTGCCTAAGTCGCTATATCTGCTAGGGTTACATTCTGCTGCGACAGGGTAGGCGTTACTGCAGATTCTACTAGAGTACTGCCCTGTGTGCTTAGGACTTTAGCAGGAGTGTAACAGAGCTGGCCTAGTTTAATACTAGGGCTTAGCTAATAAGAGTTTTCCTCTAGCTCTGTTGTTGTGTTGCGGAGGACGCGTTTTCCTCTAGCTATTTTAGTAGGGTTGAAAAAATTTAACTACTACTCTAAATTAACTATCTGTTCTAAGAAGGAGTATAAAGGATTTAAATTGTAAGGGCACTGTAGGCAGGCGTTTAGAGATAGGACAAATAGTAGATAGATAGATAGATATAAGATAAATCCTTAGGGTGTAAGCCCTAAGGCGTTTAGGAGGGTTATATACATGTAGTCTGTAGGTCTCCTGCCTAGCCCTAAGGTTGTCCTAGGGTCTAGCCGGTAGCCCTTAGGGGGAATACCTGTAACACTATTAGAATTATTAGTCCTAATAATATCCCCTTCTAGGGTAGCTTGCTCTAAGCAATAGATATTATAGGTTTTTAGGTAGAGTAGGTAACTATAGTCTGTTATAGACTAGACAGTAATAGAGTTACAGGAGAGTAGTGCTTTAGTAGTTAGAAGTATTCCCTTAAGCTTATGCGTAGGTTTAGGCAGCTCTACCTTTACCTTCCCTTTTACCTTTACCTTTACCTAAGAGTTACGCTACTGCCTAGAAAATAAGTAGGGTAACACGTTGCTAGTACAGTGCCTAGATATACCTAACGTTATTCCCTATTTTAGTCTATTATTCCTATACTCTACTCTAATTTTTAGTAAGTTAGTGCTTTTCTCTAGCTAGGATAGGTTCCCCTTTACTAATCTAGGATAGCTCCTAATAGGTTATTATAGGTTGTTATAACTCTATAGGCAGCTAACTAGATTCTCTAGGCTCTAACAATTTTAAAAGCATATCTTCTAGCCCCTAGGCCTGCTGCACTGCACCCTACTGCCCCCTACACGTCTAGACTACTTAAGATTATAGATCTAAACGCTGTAGGCAATAATATAGCGCATAATAGCGTGTAGTTATTCTAGGTCTGTGTTTAGTGTGTCTATAGCTTTACTATAGGCTAGTATAAGCACTATAGCAGGACTAGTTATATCTATATCTAAATTACCCCTACTAATATTAACTTGTACAAGGTATAGCTATTATAGATAGACTTAGGTAAGTTAGAGTAGGTTATACGCTACTTCTAGTGCTTCTCTTCGAACTAGAAGTGCATTACTATATATATTCCCCTCCTTTTGCCTAATTATAACCCCTTATAGGTTATAACTAACTCTAACAGCTCTATTTAAAGCATAATAGTAACTTAGCTAAGATTTGCAACATTGTCTAGGCCTTAGAGTTTAGTGTCTAGGACCTAGACTAGGATATAGTTAATAATAAGCTCCTATAGTGCCTATTAACTAAGATAGAGAAGAAAGTATCTAAGTTTAAGCTTATATCCCTCTATTAGCCTATCTCCTAGGCCTATAGTTAGTAAGTTATCCTCTTAAGTAGTTTTAGTCTATTATAGGTTATTCTTACACCTCTAGTAGCACTTATATCCCTTACGCTGCCTACCTCTACCTACACACTAGTGCTATTGCTAATAATAAGGACCCTTACTCTAAGTTCTGCCTAGACTAGCGTTAGCGTAGTAAGAAGGCTGTGTTAGTACGTGCTAAGGCTAGCAAGCGTACCCTTAAGGCTACTATTACTAATAGAGTTGCTAAGGAGACTAATTTACTACGTAAGCAGGTATGTGTAACGGGCTAGGCCTAAGTGCTGGCTCCTTAGCGCATACCGCCTTAGCCTTACTCTAGCTTGCAGGCCTATTAAGTGCCAAAGCCCTGCCACAGAGCCAACACCTCTAAAATAGAGTTATAAAAACTCTACAACCTCCGCTCTAGAAGGTTGTTCTCTATTAAATTCATCTTGTATTCTACTAGTAAATTCCCTTAGAGGTAAGCTCCTCACAATTAAATTTAATTACTAATATAAAGACTAATAAACAAAACATTTAATAACACTACTAGGCGTCTAGGTAAATATAGCATTAAGCTGTGCACTAGTAACTACAATTAATTAGACGTTAGGACAGAGCTCTGGAACCTCGCTACCTTGTTAGTATCAGAGAGTTAGCAGGAGGAGCTCCTTGCACACGTACTAGAACGCCTAACTGCCTACCTATTATAGGGAACCCTTCCTAAAGTTGCAGTAGCTACTACTACTAATAAAGTTCATCCCCCTACAGACTAAAACCTAAACCCTTAAGAAGAAGATATAAATAAAACTATACAAAGGCTGGTTAAAGCTTAGGTATAAGCCTACGTAGCATCTATAAACACGCAGAACCACAGCGTAACACTACCTACCTCTATATAAACAAATAATAATAGACTAAGCAAAGCTATAAAGCTACTAGACGTAGGCAAGTTTAGTAGCAACTAGCGTACGTATTAAACGTTTAAATTACAGATAAAGGACAAGTTAAAGTCTATAGGAGATTAGGAAGCTGTCCTAGGAGTTGTATACATGTTTAACTAATTAGAAGGACAAGCTGCTTAGGTTAGCCTGTTATAGAAGGATTAAAACTTAATAGGTATAACTACCTAGTTCTAGGACTTCCTAGATAAACAGTATAAGGACTCTATGTTTAAAGAACGTTCCTGCTAAAAACTCTAAACTATTACTATAAAGAGAAATAATTAAAGTATTAAGTCCTTTAACGCAGAGTTTATATAACTAGCCTATAATGCTGCTAAGGAGGACAACATAAAGAACCTTAAGACTAGGTACATGTCTGTAATCTATCTAGACCTATAAGACAAAATAGTTTTAGTTAACGTCCTAGATAAATAGGATCTCTAGAACCTTATAACTAGAGTCCTTGCAGTAGAAGTTAACCTCTGTAGGACTAAGGCACTAACTAATAGCACCTTTAGGCAGCAAACGTAAAGGACAAACCCTAATAAGATAGACTAGGAACCTACTAGGGTCTACGCTAGGAGAATTAAATTAGACAACTAACATTAGGTAGAATAGCAGCCCTAGGAGGTTATAGACTAAAGAAGGGTTAAAAACGCCTGTCTAAGGTGCAGGAAGAATAGCTACTACTTAAATAGATGCTAGTTAGCCCTAGCTAAGAGACTAGAAAGTATCTAAGTCTAAAGCGCAGCTGCTAAGGTCTCTAAAACTAACAACTTAAACAACAAAGACTTAGAAAACTAGAAACTCCTGTTTAAAGGCGTAAATAGGGGTTAGAAAGAAAGGTTGTAGAGAGGAGAGAACTGTTTTAAAGGTTCTACTAACAGTAGCCTAATAGCAAGCCTATATTACTGCATGTAATAGTACAAGATAACACTATAGTATATATATTAATTAATATAGGGTGTTTAACCTATAGTATAGTCTCCTTAAAGTTTGTATTGCGAAACAACCTATAATGCACTCCTACGCATAGGCGTAGGGTACTAGGTGTAGCTAGAAAAGTAACCTAGGTAACTAATATTATAAGAATAAAGATTAACGTAGATAGCTATAGGGAAACCCTCTAGGCATACATATTAGATAGGGAGAAAGAGTATAACTTTATCCTAGGAAGACCTTAGATAGATAGGAATAAAGTTACAATAGCGCTAGCTAAGAAGTTACTATTTATCTATTCTAGTAAAACCTGTGTAAGAAGCAGGGAGGGCATCTGCCCTAACTAACTACTAAGGCCTGTTAGTCTAGAGTTGTACCAAGCCCTAAGAAAGAGGTCTAAGAAGGACTAGAGCATAGGACTATTTGCAGCATCTATAGCTAACATCTAAAAGGCCTTAAAAAAGAAGGAATTAGTAGATCTACGTATCCTCCTCCTAGATTATTTAAAGGATAAATTTAGGACATTTATAAAAGAAGAAGTAGATAAGCTTGTGCTACACTATAGTCCTAAAGTAGACTATGCTATTAAGCTAATTAAACAAGACAGCAATCTAGTAATAGTGCTATAGGGACTGCTGTACAACATGTCTTATAAAGAGCTTCTAGTACTTTAGCAACAGCTTACTAGCTACTTAGACAAAGGCTTTATCTAGGTTAGCAAATCTAGCGCCTCTACCCTAGTACTATTTGTTAGGAAACCTAGTAGGGGTCTATAGTTCTGTGTTAATTACTAAGCATTAAACGCTATTACTAAGAAAGACTAGTACCTACTCTCTCTAATCTATAAGACTCTCTCCTAGATCTTAAAAGCATTATAGTTTACTAAAGTAGACGTAATCTAAGCATTTTACAAAATTAGGATAGCTAAAGGAGACAAATAGAAAACAGCTTTCTAGATAAGGTTTAGACTCTATAAGTAGCTAGTAACACTATTTAGACTTACTAATGCCCTAAGTACATTCTAGCAGTACATTAACTAGGTCTTAAGAGAGTACCTAGACAAATAGTACTCTGCCTACGTGGACAATGTACTAATCTACTCTAATAGCACCTAAGAAGAACACAAGGCTAAGGTTAAAGAAATTGTCTAGAAGCTAGGAGCTGCAGGTCTTTACCTTAATATAGGCAAAAGCGAATTCTCTGTTAAGAGCACTAAGTATTTAGGGTTTATTATTAAGGCTAGCAAGGGCATCTAGATAGACCCTAGAAAGATCGCTGCTATTAAGTCTTAGGAACCCCTAAAGATAGTTAAAGGAATCTAGAGTTTCCTAGGGTTCGTGAACTTCTACTAGCAGTTTATTAACTAGTTCTCTAGCATAGCAGAGCCCCTTACCTACTTAACTAGAAAGAATGCCACCTTTAAGTAGAAAGAACCTAGTAATAGGCCTTTAACGCTATAAAAGCTACATTTACTAAGGAACTAGCACTAGCAAACTTTAACCTAGATTTAGAAATAGTGTTAGAGTGTAACACGTTAGGATAGGCAATAGAGAGAGTACTCTCCTAGTATAGAAAGGACAAGGTGCTCTGCACAGTAGCTTACTTCTTAGCTAAGAACTTAAAAGTAGAAGTAAACTACACTATCTATAATAAGGAAATATTAGTAGTAATTAAGTGCCTCTAGGAGTAGAGTATAGAGCTAAAGCAAGTAAGGAGGTTTACAGTTATTACTAACTATAAGAACTTAGAGTACTTCTACAAAGCCTAACTACTCTTAGAGAGACATGTCTAATAGTTAAGCCTCCTTAGCTAGTTTAACCTTACCTTTACGTATAGACCTAGCAAAGTTAATAACTAAGCAGATGCTCTTTTAAGAAAGAAAGAAGACCTTCCCCTATTAACTAGGGACAAAAGAACTAAGACTAGGCGTTTCTAACTATTAAAACTATTTACTTAAGTAGTAAGAACTAACCTAGGAGATAACTCTACTAACAACATACAAGTCTTCTCTTCTAGACTGCGTAGAGCAGATTAACTCCTCCCTACTACATTGCAGAATATAGATTTGCAGCAGGACAACTATTAGGAGCAGAGCTAGGAACGTGCAGGACTGCCTATAGCCTAAGCACTAGAACTATATAATAGCATTAAGGAGTTTAAAAGACTCTAGGAAAAGGCTGCTATAGATAACAAGACCTACTAACTAGCAAAGTTATCTATTACCTTAGGCGCCTAGAAGTTCCTTACGCAGCTTAACCTTAACGTTTTACTTACTAAATACTCTATAGATAACAGAGATAGATTATGCTACTATAGAAGGGTATAGGTCCTAAACTCTAATGCACTTAGAGCTAAGATTATTAACAATGCTTATTACTTACTAATTGTAGGTTACCTAGAGAGGAGTAATATATATGCAATTCTCTCTTAATTATACTTCTAGCTAGGAATGTTAACTACTCTCTACTAGTACGTAGACAATTGCGACATCTGCAGAAGGACAAAACTATAGAGGGAACTAAAACAGGGACTCCTTAAACCCTCCCTATACCTAAGAGAATCTAGAAGAAAATCTCTATAGACTTTATAATAGACCTCCCTAAAAGCAATAGTAACTATAATCTTATAGTTATTACAGACAGACTTTCTAAGGACGTTATCTTAGTCCCCTTACCTAACCTATTAGTAAAGATAGTTACTAGTGCATTTATATCTTATGTAGTAGCCTACTATTTCCTACCTAACGCTATTGTCTCTAATTATAGGACATAATTCCTTAGCAACTTCTAGCAGATAATATGCTAACTACTTAAGATTATAAGGAGATTGTCTACAGCTTTCTACCTCTAGACTAACAGGAGCACTAAACGTATAAACTTAGTAGTTAAAGCATACCTAAGAGCGTACATTAACTAGTCCTAGAACAACTAGTCTACTTAGGTACTAGTAGCCTAGATTGTAATTAAGAGATAAGTAGCTACGTCTATAGGCTTTAGCCTCTTCTTCCTCTAATATAGTTATAACGTAGACCTAGTATAGGTTAACCTAGACTTAATAGCAGAACTACTGCATTAACACGCAAGGGAACCTACTAAAGCTGTAGCAAGTATAGTGTAAAAATTTGTTAAAACAATTAATTTTGTTAAAGCATAGATAGCAGAAGCTTAGTAGACGTAGGAACAACAGGCTAATGCATACAGGAAGGAAGCCCTATAGCTAAAAATTAGAGACAAGGTTTAGTTAAAGTTAGGAAACTAGTTCTTAAACAGCTAAATAAGCAAGAAGCTAGACTAGAAGAATAGGAAGTTTATAATTATAGAGGTTGTTTCCCCCTATAACGTTAAGTTAGATATTAATAGTAAAATCTACTCTATCTTCTACGTTAACTAGCTTAAACTGTGTCTACAGAACCCCCTCTATAGACAATTAAATAATAACCCCTAGCCTAGCCTGCTAGTTATTACTAACAGCAACAGCACCTCCTCTAAAGAATAGAAAGTTAACTCTATCTGTAGGGAAAGATAAGCTAGGAGGGGAGGTAAGAGACGTAAGTACCTAGTATAATAGGAGGGTTATATTACTAAAATATAGGAAAGAGAGGACGTTTGCAAGGACCTAGAAGCCCTAGACAAGTAGTTATCTGTAACAAGAGATAAGCAGGACAGGAATAGGAACTTACTCCTAGGATTCTAGTTAGAATCTCTAGATAAGCAACATTAACCTTCTATAACAAGTATAGAGGAGAGTAGTAGGAGCAAGAGGAGAAGATATGCACAAATAAGGAAGAGTACTAGACTGCAGAGAGATTATTTGTTGCATTAGCCTACCCTAGGGGGTAGACCGCCCTATATAGGGGCTATACTATTATAAGAGAAAAAGGCTAAGAGAGCCTAGGTATTATCTAGCTAAAAATCCTAAACGCTACAGATAAGAGAAGACCTAAGCACTACCTAAAACAGAACCCTTGCTACTAATGTTGTCTTTGTTACCTTGCATAGCTATAGTAATATCCTTAATAACTAATCTAATAAAGTCCTTATATCTAGAGGCAGAGGGAAGCTTAAACTTCTTGTAGAGGTTAGTATTAAGACAGATAAAGCGCGTAAGTAGCAACAAGTTAACAGTAAGCTATATTAAGTAGCAAATTAGTAAAATAGCCTAAAAATAAGTAGTAAAAAGGGGAAAATAACTTACTAAGATCTTTATCTAGACTACTAACTCCTTAGCAGTAATAGTAGTACGCTCTATACAAACTACAGAAATAGAAGGATAAGCCTTAATCTTATTAATATTGCCCTTGTACTTAGACTACTTAACCTTATAACTAGTTGTAGAGGAGCAAGTGTTAGGCTAGGTTAGAAGGTTAGTGTAACGCAGGAGGTTTATACGCTTCTTAAGGTCTGCCTAAATAGGCTTAATAACCTTTAAAAGCTTTGTAGAGTTACCCTTGCCAAACTGCAAGAAAATGTAGTACTTATTTAGCGTCTTCTAGGTCTTACGCAGGGCCTAGAAGATTATTAGCAGAGGAAAGGAATAGTGTAATACCTTAAGCAGAGACCTACCTTATAGCAGTAGGTATAAGCCTTAACGTAGCTCGCGCAGCTAGTAGACTAACTACTAGTAGTAAAGTTGCAGACTTATCCTGTTAACGCGTAGTTAATATAGACCTTAGGATTTTTAAACCTACTAGCGCGCACAGTACGCAGGGACTAGTTAACCTTAGCCTTAGCATAATTGCCTAGCTTAGGAACGTTGCTAAAGACTTCCTTAATCTTGTCCTTGTTAAGGTTAATGTCTTGTAGAGTAAGCTTTGCCCTCTTAGTTAACTAAGTTGTAGGAGTAGCAGGATTAGTAGGGGCAACTAAGCAGGCCTATAGAAGGTAAAAGAGTTAGGCATAATAGTTAAACAATAGAAGGTAATAGTAGGGTAACTTACTCTCTTAGGCGCTGCTTTCTTAGTTAGAGAGCAAGAAGCAGCAGGAGACCTAGGAGGCGCTATAATAGACTAGGGCGAGGCGGCTTAGCTAGACAAATAGATAAGTAGTAGAGTTGTGTACAGAAAGGGCGCAGGCTTGTAAGGTAGTGCGAAGGAGAATACAGAAGGTAGGGAGTAGGTAATAGAGCTGTTTTAACTAAAGCGCGTATTAATAAACAAAGAATAAGTAGGGGGTACTATAACAGGCTAGGCCTAAGTGCTGGCTCCTTAGCGCATACTGCCTTAGCCTTACTCTAGCTTGCAGGCCTATTAAGTGCCAAAGCCCCGCTACAGAGCTAACACCTCTAAAATAGAGTTATAAAAACTCTGCAACCTCTGCTCTAGAAGGTTGTTCTCTATTAAATTTATCTTGTATTCTACTAGCAAATTCCCTTAGAGGTAAGCTCCTTACAGTATGTATACTTATCTTATTTCTAGATAGACTATTCTAACTTATTATAGGCTAAGGTTTGCAATTATACTCTAAACCCTAGTTCTAAGCGCAGAAAACTAGGTAATGCCTTAGTTACAGAGATAGCTATACTTGTAAGAGAGAAGAGCTTTACTACTAGCGCTAAGAAGGGCTCCTTATCTAAGAAGATTAAGACTCTATAGAAGAGGCTAGATAAGTATAATAAGGTTTAAGAGTAGTAAGAGCGCGTTATAATAGGTCCTAATAGACTATTATAGCTTGTATAATAATATAACTATAAACAATTTCTATAGTTAGATTTCCCTAGAAATCCTATATATACCTAAGCCTTTAGCTTAAATTTAATAGAGTACTTGCTTTTATATCTTATGTTTTCTTCTTATAATGTAATCTTATTAGGGCGCGTAATAGGTTATTATAACCTATATTACTGCTATTCTATTATAGATTAGACTATTATAATTTAGACTAGGTTCTTATAGTCTATAATAGATAATAATAGATCCTAAGAGATACTTATAAGTTAGGCTAAGGTAATCTTAGAGTATAACGCTATTAAACACCCTAAAAACCCTATAGGAAAACTAGTAAAGGTACGTTGTCTCCTTAGGATCCTCTTATTACCTTTACTTATCCCCCTTCTTCTTTAGAGGTTGCCCTTAACTCCTATAAGGCTTTTCCTTTACATTCCTCTTAGGCTATATACTTTTAGATTTCTAAAATTATTAAAGGATGTTACTAGAGATATTTTAACTAGGCTCCTAAGAGTTCTCTTTGTCTCTATAGCTAGTCTATTTAACTAGATATTCCTACTAGTTATATTCTTCTTTGCGTCTATCTAGTATAGTGTCTACTTTATAGACATTATTACTATATTTACGTAGTATGTCTATAATTAGGACCTCTAGGTGTAGAATAAGACCTTTTAGATTATAAGGCTCTAACAATAATATATAGAAGACTAGATATACGCTCTATAACTCTAGAAGGTTAACTTTAAATGCTATTAGACTATACTAGTCTACTATACAACCTAGACCTAGGTATTTCTAGTTAAGCTTTTTCTTAGGTCTTGTTAACCTAATGTACTAATTTAATACTATTACTTAATTACCTACTTTAAATGTATATACTAAGCGTTTCTTGTCTACGTATAATTTCTAGTATTTATTTATAGTAATAATTTTCTTCTTACACTCTTGTTGTAAAGTAATAACTTTACTAGCTACTTATTCCCCTAGAGGTAATTCTCTATTGCTATAAGGTATACTAGGCTAGTTAGAACTAATAGGATCTATATAATAGTATACTCTAAATAGAGTAGTGCCTATAGTTACATGTATGCTATTGTTGTACGTAAACTCTGCAACTAATATCTATAGACTCTAATTATCTTGTTCTAGGCAATAGTAGTACTATAGGTACTGTTTAAGTATCTAGTTCTATCTTTTAGTCTGCCTATCTGTCTGTAGATAATAAGTAGAAGTTAACACCCTTCTTAAGTTTAGGTAGTGTTAGAAAGTATCCTAGTATTTAGCTACTATAAGTAGGCCTCTATTAGAGATTATCTTCTTTAGGACACTATATAGGCGTATAACTTCTCTTATCTAGGATTAGGCTAGGTCTATACTGTCCTAATTAGCTCTAGCTAAGATATAGTAAGCTATTTTAGTAAGTCTACACACTATAACTAAGATAGCGTTGTATACCTAGTTGCTTAGGCAGCTTAGAGGTAATTCTGTAATAAAATCTATAGTAACTTCCTCTTAGGCTGCGTTTAGTAGAGGTAAGGGTGCTAGGAGACTATATAGCTTGTAACGCGCTAGAGTTACCTTCTTATATACTAGGTAGCTTTTATAATAGTCTCTTATATCCTTCCTTATTCCCTTCTACTTATAGTGTTGTTAAAGCTTTTCTATTATCTTCTTACCTCTAAGATGTCCTCTAAGTAGGTTATTATAGCATTCTTAGAGAGCCTTAGACTTCTCTTCTAGAGTAGTTAAGTGCCTTAATACCTTATTATCTATAACTAATTATTCTTAGTTATTATAGTCTGTTTTAGTATTATATCTATTAGAGGTTGCATCTAAGGCTAGTTCTACTATAGACTCTTGCTTATAGTTATATAGATCCCTAGTTGCAGTACTTTCCTTTACTTAGAATTTCTAGAGGGCTTTAATAATTTCTAATTGTTTTTAGACCTTAGAGATGCCTATGTTGTAACAGCTAACACTAGGAAGTTGTTCTTTCCTTTAGAGGAGAACAAATCTTAAAGGGGTTATATAAAAGCTTTATTATACTTTAGTAAAGGTTTCTCTATTTCTACCTTATAGTCTAGTTGCCTTAAGGGTCTATCTGTAGGATTAGTAGTCCCTAGTTAGTAGGTAAGGATAAAGTTAAACTAAGTTAAGGCTAGATAGGACTAAACCTAGTAATAGTTAAGGGTCTTATTCTCTATAAACTATTTTAGGTTCTTGTAGTCTATAAGGACCTTAAAGTGTATACCTTTAAGGTAGTAGCGCTAGTGTTCTAGACTCTTAATAATAGCTAGCAGTTTCTTATTATAGGTATTATAATTATATTCTGCTTAGATTAATTTATAAGAAAAGAAACTAATTAGCCTCTATTAACCTATTCTGTCTTCTTCTAGCATATTTTAACTTAATATACCTATAATTACGCCTCCTAACGCATCTACCTCTACTCTTATTTTCTAATAAGGATTAAAGTAGGGAAGTATAGGAACTTAGGTAAAAGCGTCTTTAAGCTTCTAGAAAGCAGATCTGCCTTTTTGCTAATGTCTATTTTCTAGCTTTCCTCTCTTCTTATTGCTAGACTCTCTCTAGCAGACTCTAGGGCCTTATAGGTTATTTTAGTTAATAGTAAGGCTAATTTAGAGAATATGTAGATAAATTATTAATAGTAATTTATAAAGCTAATAAACACTTAAATATTATAGACTGTTTATAGTTATAGCTACTCTTAGATTGTTTTTACCTATTCTAGGTTAATACTAACTCCTTTAGAGCTAATTACGTATCTAAGATACTCTATATATAAAGTGTACTACTTACACTTACTAAGTTTAATATATAGCTTAACCTTACGTAGTCTTTATAGTATATCCTTTACATGCTGTATGTAATCTTCTTTTATATCTAAGTAGATTAGGATATTATCTAAATAGATAATACAATATATGTTAACTAATCCTATAAGAGCATAGTTAATATATGCTTAAAACTAGGCAGGGGTGTTAGTTAGGCTAAAAGGCATAATAGTATACTTATAGTGTCTATATCTAGTATAGAAAGCAGTCTTCTACTTATCTCCCTCTATAATATAAATCCTATAGTAGGCCTCTCTTATATTAAGCTTAGTAAAATACTTTGCCTAAGAGAGCCTCTCTAGTAACTCTATAATTAGAGGTAGTAGGTGTTAGTTCTTAACTGTAACCTTATTAAGGCTCTAATAGTTAATATAAAGTCTTAGGCTACTATCTTTCTTCTTAACAAAGAGTATAGGTGCCCCTACTAGAGACTTTAACTAATGTATCTATCCTCTTACTATATACTCCTAAAGATAGTTTTAAAGTATCTATAGCTTAGTTACTAAGAGGTTGTATAATAGTTAGTAAGGTAGAACACTATTAGGTGTTAGAGTAATAGACAGATTGTAGTAGCTATGCTCTAGAAGACTCTTAGAGTCCTCCTCTAAGCCTACATCTACAAACTTTATATATTCTAGGGGTAAATAACCTATAGGGTTATCTTCTAACCCTCTATAGCCTATAAAGTTAACAAGGCACGCATAGACGTCTATATTAGGTTCTCTTATGCTGCTCTTAAACTGCTTAGCGTCTTCTGTAGCTACCTTTGTAAACTAGATAACCTTATTATCCTTATTCCTCTAAAAGAGTATACGTCTAGTAGCGTAGCTAATCCTTAGATAAAATATATTAATCTAGGGAAGACCTAAGTACACTAAGTATCTTTAAAGGTCTATTACTATAAATAGTACTTAATAGGTCTCTTTATAACTACGTGAATTAGTAATAGTTATATCTACTGTTGTAGTACTATACACTATTAATCTACCCCTATCTACACCTTTAGCTAGCAGCTTAGGTAGAGGGTCTACTTAGAGATTATATTCCTTTGCTAGCGTAGCTAATATTAAGTTTAGCTAGGAACCTCTATTAATTATAGCCTCTATAGGCTTAGAGGATTAAACTATGCACTACACAGTTAATAACTAAGAGGGATAGAGGTAAAGGGCTTCTCTTAATTTCCCTAGTTCCTATATTTCCTAGTTTAAAGCTATATAGGCGGAAAGATATAGAATTAATCCTCCTACTCTTTCCCTTTTCCTAAACTAATATTTAAGCCTTCCTTTAATTCTAAAGTAGTTTCCTTCTAGTTAGCTGTAGCATCCTAATTCTTTAGAGGGCTTTAGCACTTAACTATAGTATAACTAAACTTTCTATAGTTGTAACAGGTTAGACCTCTACCTTTGCCTTAGGTACCTACAGTTTTATGCAAGGATAGTCTATTATAGTCCCTTTTAGCCTATTTTTGTCTTTTTAGGGGTTTTTATATCCCCTGTCTTATTACTCTTATTACTACCTTTTAGTAGCTACCTCTTTACAGGAGTAGCTTTTGCCTCCTTGTCTAGATTCCTTCTACAGTAGATAACTATTACACTAAAATAGAGCAAAAGGTACGCGCACTCTTACTCTAAGAATAGTGCTATATTTATAGGCATATCTGCTGCAACACACCCCCTTACCTCTAGCTAGGAGGCAGGAGGTAGAGATATTGCAGTAAATGCTAGGGCTAAGTAGCTATAGGGTAAGGTCTAAGAGCCCTTATGTAGTATTTTTGCTAACTAACTTTTATAGTAGGGACAGGCCTAATGCTCTGTCTAGCTGTTAGGACAACCCCCTGCGGCTGCGGCACAACTTAGGCAAGTACTTAGGGAGAGAGCTAAGACTTAGCTCTAGTTACCTACCTAACTTAGAATCCTTACAGCACCTGCTGGCGCAGTATTAGCAGACTAGGCTTATAACTATCGCACTAAAATAGAGCAAAAGGTACGCGCACTCTTACTCTAAGAATAGTGCTATATTTATAGGCATATCTGCTGCGACACACCCCCTTACCTCTAGCTAGGAGGCAGGAGGTAGAGATATTGCAGTAAATGCTAGGGCTAAGTAGCTATAGGGTAAGGTCTAAGAGCCCTTATATAGTATTTTTGCTAACTAACTTTTATAGTAGGGACAGGCCTAACGCTCTGTCTAGCTGTTAGGACAACCCCCTGCGGCTGCGGCACAACTTAGGCAAGTACTTAGGGAGAGAGCTAAGACTTAGCTCTAGTTACCCACCTAACTTAGAATCCTTACAGCACCTGCTGGCGCAGCATTAGCAGACTAGGCTTATAACTATCGCACTAAAATAGAGCAAAAGGTACGCGCACTCTTACTCTAAGAATAGTGCTATATTTATAGGCATATCTGCTGCAACACGTTAGCATGTTCTTCTACTATTAGCAGAGTGTTACGCCTATTAACTAGGAGTAGGAATAGGTCTCTCTAGATGTCTTTACATAGAGATAAAATATACTCTATTACTTAAAGCTCTAGAGTTTAGGCTAAGCCTATTTCCTCCTATAAGGGTTAAAAGGCATCTAGCAGATCTATAGGTAACTAATTTAGCTTTTGCTAGATTTGCTTAAGAGTCTTATAGGCTTACTGTTTCTATTCTAACAGCGTTCCTAGAGCGTTTAATATAATAGTTTTAAGTGTCTCCTAGGTTAGCTGCTAGGATAGAGAACGTATCTATTCTATTATGTAATATAATTTCTATAGAGTCTTAAGTAGCTTAGAAAGGTATATTGCCCTAAAATCTACCTTTTAGTATTCTTTAGTAAAGTTTATAGGCAAATATAGGAAATATAACTTATAGTTACGTTCCTAGCAGTTATATTTAGCTCTTAACTTCTTATTGTACCTTTAAGGTAGGTCTAGCTTTAGAAGGTTAGCTAATAGGCCTAAGAATGTTGTTATAAGGATCCTTAGTAGAGTTAAAGTTAGAGAGAGCACTAAGGTGTCTCCTAACTTATATTTAGCCCTTAGTTAATAGAGTTAATTAATCTTGCTTTGCCTCTAGGCTCTTTTTAACTAGGCGTAGAGGTCTACTAGTTCCTAGTCTATTAGAGAACGTAGTAAAGCGTTCTAAACTATTATAGGTGTTTATAGCCTAGGAGGAGTTGTTAACTAGCCTTCTAGTCTCTGCTTGTTGTTAGGCACAGCGTAGCTAATAAGTCCAGAAGGCATGTGGGTAGCAGACCTACCTCTAACCGGATCCTAGATGTGTGGCCCTAGGATAACAATAAGTACTTGTACTATTCTAGCCTTGTAATTACTATCAGAGTGATTATTCATACCTTTTTAGGTTGTCTTAGCTAGGTAGGCTAGAACTAGGTTCTGACACTTGTTCGCTCTACCTTTAGCTAGTCTAGAGTTCTCTACAGCGTTCCTTTCTACTAAGGAAGGTAGGCTTTAGATGCAAGTAGTAGCAGAGTCTTCCTTAACAATAAATCTAGAGCGTACTAGTGTACCTAAGGGTTAACTGCTTTTAGACTAGCTTACTTGTTAGCTCTATTATCTAGTCTACATTTTAATAACATGTAATAGTAAGCAATTTAAATGTTAGGACCTCTTTTTATAGGGGTAGCACGCTATTAAGCATTAGAAGGTAGAGGATAGTATTGTAGGTTAAGGATAGACAAATTGCTACTAAAGGAGTAGAGCGATTTACTTGTGTTATATAGTTACGCCACCCCTATTCCTTAATTAGGCTATGCTAGCCTTGTAGGGAACTATTAGAATTATTAGTCCTAACAATTACTATCTAGTGTAACAACACTTAGACTATCTAATTAATAAACAAGGAGGTAATAAAGCTCTAGACTAAACTTTAACATGTAGACATCTACAATTACTAGCTTTAACAAGAAGCAGCTAAGAAGACTATTACTGTTACTTACGTACTATTAGCGCATATGCTAGCAGATAGACTAACTAAAGCACTACTATAGAATAAGTAGAGGACCTTCCTATTACAACTTAGACTAGTAGAGCCTATAGAATAGAGGATCCTAGCTGAGATTTAGATAGACTTACTAAACTATAGGCAGGCACTAGTAGTAAACTAAAAGTAGATAAATCTAGCTTTAGGACTGTACAGGGCTAAAGCTAAGGGGGTGTATTAGATATAAGGACAAT
Source organism: Ascochyta koolunga (assembly GCA_026119515.1). Taxonomy (NCBI): domain Eukaryota; kingdom Fungi; phylum Ascomycota; class Dothideomycetes; order Pleosporales; family Didymellaceae; genus Ascochyta; species Ascochyta koolunga. The sequence goes on along the minus strand of JANLCG010000002.1, from coordinate 523,117 downwards.
ACCTAGCTGAGGTAAAAGGTAGAAAAGGGGTTACGCGCTAAGAGATAGCGCAGTAACTACTCTGCTATTATTAAAATCAGACCTTATAGCTAGATAGACACAACATAATTAATAATACACATAATTATTATCTTAACCTATTAAACCTAACAAGTATAAAGGGAAAAGGTAAGTAAGGGTAAATAGAATAGAAGTTAGCACCTAGATATAATAGTATATTACTATAATAAATAAAGTCCTTATAAGTGCTATAAGGATAGTGTTACTAGTATAGTATACTATACTAAACGTAATTATACTTAAGGAGGCAGGAGTCCTGTCTATAGAAGTAGTAATAGAGGATATACGCTAGTGCTTTGCTATACACCTATAGATAATAGATAGGAACTACCCCCTTACTAGCTAGGTAAAAGTATAATATAGATAACGCAGGCGTAATAAAGGAAAGCTGCTACTATAAATATAGGTATAGAGAGCCTACTAAGCCTCCTAGCTATACTAAGACTAGTGCTAATAGGCCCCTACTATACTAGGGGATACTGCACTAACCTAATAGAGGGACAAACTAAGAAAGAGGGCGTAATTACTTTTTAAGAATAGTAGTATAAGGTAACCCTTAGAGAGATTTCTATATTCTCTAATAGAATAGAATAATATATAGTAGGTAATAAGGTAGTAGCATATAGCTATACTATATATTAAGGGAAAATACTTATAACAACAGGTAGAGGAAAGCTTAACCTACTATTATATATCTTTAATATAGAGGCTATAAGAGTATAGGTAGGGCTTTAACACGCTCTGTAACTACCTATCTAAAAGGACTAGATCTAGATATGCGTTAATAGCACGTCTGTTATATAGAGTCTAAGGGGTAACACCCTACTCTCTTTATAATAGGCTTTCTTGCTGTGCTATAGGGCTATAGAGGTCTTTAATATATAGATACATTAGACTCTAGAATATAGCAGTATAGCAGGGAATAAACTAGCTAATAAACTAGCAGACTAAGCTACTAAGAATACTATAACTCTAAGAGGCCTAGCTAGTTCTCCTATAGTCTTAGGTATAAAGAGCCTTACGTGCAAAAATAACTAATAAGAGAAGGCCTCCTAGTAGAGTAATAACTTAAAGCTACTATCCTAGCAGTACTATAATTAGAACTTAGGGTACACCTTAAAGAAGGCGTCCTTAACCCTCTCTTTAACTAGGCCTGTTCTAGTAAGACTACTAGCTATACAAACAGGACATAGAGACTTCTAATAGTATTACTAAAAGTTTAACTACAAAAATGCAAACGTCCTATATAGCTATAGATAAATAAAATCCCTAGAATATATAGTACTCTACTAAAAGGCTAGACTTAAGTTTAATAAATAGCTATAGAAAGGTCTCTTTCCCCTACTAGTAGGCAAGAGGGATAGGTATACCTACAGGAACTAATAAGCTCCCTAGAAGACTTTGCACTCTACCTAGCGCTTATAGCCTTCTACATAAGCATATACCTAAGGTAGAAGAAAGGCCTTAGTAAATAGGGTAGTAGAAGGAAAGAAAGTAGCTATATATATCTAGCAACCCTATAGGGCTGCACCTACTACTAAAAACAATAGACAAAGCTAAACTACACAATAGCTTACTGTAGTAGACCTAGCTACCCTATTTTACAAGAGCCTAGGGAACTAAAACGCAGACTTACTATAAAATATTAGTATTAATAATTAATTATAGGGATAAGTAACCCTAATTAAGGCCTGCCCTAGCCCTAGAATTGCTATTCCCTCTCTCTCTTAGTAGTTAAACACGTAAATATAAGGCAGCTACCTACAATAAACCTAGCTACTCTGTTCTATAGGAGCCTAGGGTACTAAAAACGTAGACGTGCTAGGGAATACAGGCTAAAACTACTAAGAACAGAGAAGAGATAGCAACTAGAGCAGCAGAAAAGGAGCATAACTAAGGGGATAAGCAGGAGGGTACCTATTAAAACCCCTAGGAGAACAGGAATACTAGTAGTTACCTACCTAACCCCTAAGACAAATAGGTAGTTACCTACTAAACATCCTAAGGAGATAGGTAGTTACCTGCTAAACTCCTAGGACTATAGGTAGTTACCTACTAAACCTACTAGGAATACAGGCGGTTATCTGCTAAACCTACTAGGACTATAGGCAGTTACCTGCTAAACCTACTAGGAATATAGGCAGTTACCTACTAAATCCCTACCTACCTATAATAATAAGAGCCTAAAATTGTTAATATTAAATAAAGTAGTATAGAGTCGCCCTAGGCTTACCTATACTCTTCCCCTAGTCCCTTATATAAGCTCTAATTAGGTTTAGGCATAATTTTTACGTTATAGGGTTTATGCAGTAGAAAAATCTTAGAGGTTAGTTTTTGTATAGGGAACTAGGGAGACCTACGCAGCGCTATACAAACTATATACCTCTATTCTACGTTGCACGCTAAATTAACCTAACTTGCTAGTAGGTTGCAACTTTACTAGTAGGTTGCGACTTTGCTAGTAGGTTATAACTTGCTAGTAGGTTACAACCTTGCTAGTAGATTGCAGTTTGCTAGTAGGTTGCAATTTGCTAGTAGGTTGCAATTTGCTAGTAGGTTTGCAACTTACTAGTAGGTTACAATTTGCTAGTAGGTTGCGTTTTACTAGTAGGTTATAACTTGCTAGTAGGTTATAGTTTACTAGTAGGTTTATAACTTGCTAGTAGGTTATAATATACTAGTAGGCTGTAATTTACCAAGAGGAATTTAAGTTACTAGTAGGTTATAATTTGCTAGTTCTTAAATTATTTTAGTAGTAGGCTTCTAATAGATAGGAAACCTCTACTTCTATAAGTAGTTTACACTACTACGTACTTAAGCATCTTAGCTGTTTTTACCTCTAGAGGTACTAAACATATCTATAATACTCTAAGGGAGGTTTCTAGTATATAGCTAGTCTAGACGTTCATTACAACAAACAAACAAACAAACACATGCTGTTTTTAGCGCTTAGAAAGAATCTTCTTATTCCTTTCCCTACTTAAATAGTATATCCTTCTGTATAAGCTTTATTAGCAGTAAGGCCTTAAGTAAGTAATATTTAATAAAGTAATAGTTAAAGTTAATAAACCCTAAGAACTCTTAAATGTTCTTAACTATCTTAGGTGTTAGCTAATCCTTTACAATCTTAATCTTTAATTTACTTATCTTAACTCTATATCTTCCTACAATATAGCTAAGGAACTCTACTTTATCCTTATGCTATTTGCATTCCTTAGGTTTAAGTTATAGGTCTGCCTTTTTTAGGCATTTAAGCACTTTAGACACGTGCTAAATGTGTTCTTCTAGGGTTTTTAAGTATACTAAGATGTTGTTAAGGTATACTACTACTGTCTTATCTAGGTATGCTCTTAACACATTGTTAACTAGAGCCTAATACGTAGCTAGCGCATTAGTAAGCCTAAAGGGCGTAACTAAGTACTTTTAATAGCTATAGCGTGTTTAGAACGCTGTCTTCTATTCTTTACCTTTCTTTATCTATATAAGGTTGTATGCTCCTCTTAAGTCTAACGTAGTAAAGTACTAAGCTCTATCTAACTAATCCTGTAACTCTAGGATATTTAGTAAAAGGTATTAATTCTTAATTATAATGTTAATAAGCTTGCAGAAATCTATATATAGTCTTAATATACTATCTTTCTTTAGTGTAAAGAGTATTAGAAATCTTGCTAGTAATTCTAATTCTTAGATAAATCCCTTCTTAAGATTCTCTTAAATGTATACGTGTAATACTTTAAGTTCCTTTACTAATAATCTATATATTAGCCTAAAAGGTAGTTTCTTCCCTTCCTATAACTTAATCTTATAATCCTAAGGTTTATACTTAGGTAACGCTTTTATTATTAACTCTTCCTAAAACATTTATATATACTATTAATAGACGTTAGGGATATTAGGAGTTGTACTATCCTTCTCCTTAACTCTTGCTTTGTAATCTATAGGGTATTTAGTATCTATAGAGTTAACTGCTTGCTTTAGGCGCGTCTTGTTTAAAAAGATATTACTAATCTCTTTCTTATCTACTAGCTGCGTTGTAAGCTGCGTAGGCCTTAATATAGTTATACTATATCTATATTACTTTAGAGAAATCTATTAATTTTACTAATCTATATTAGGATTATATTTCTATAACTAAGGGAGTCCTAATATACTATTATAAGTAGCTATCCTAAAAATATCTAGGGTAATCCTTTCTTAGTGTCTTTATACAGTAAGGTTCTCTGCAACTACTTTGTATGTAATCTAAGATCCTTTAGGCATAGGTTCTCTATTAGTAACTATAAGCTTATAAGTATATTCCTTACAAGTAGGCTATAGTCTAGCTATCTCTATAGCTTATAGTAATATATAGTTTAATTATACTCTAGAGTCTAAGAGTATCTTTATCTATCTTCTATTAATCTAAATAGGTAGTCTTATTAATGTAGGACTAGCTCCTATAAGGTTAAGCTGCTGCTTGCGTAAGCTTCTAAAAAAGCTTTATATATCTTAAGTCTAAATCTATTTTCTTCCTTAATATAGAAATAGGTTCTATAGTTAGGGTTTAAGCATACTTGCTAGTTAATATTCTTACAGGCGTTATTAATTACTAACTGTATTATAACAATATCTATAGGGTTATCTATTCCTAGGAAGTGTAACCTTAAGCGCTTGTCCTATAGGTGTACTTTACAGAGGTAGTCCTTATATAAGTACTATTGCGCAACTAAGCGCGTAGAGTTATATACGCAGCTTATTTTCTAATAGAGCGTGCTAATTTAGTTAAGCTGCTCTACCCTAGCAACGCTGGCTCTAAGCGGCCCTAATACTAGCTAAACACTTATTAAGTAAGATTACGTAACCTACACATTTTATTTATATTTAAGCAACATGTTCTATATAGAAAAATAGACACTAATTAAATTAATTAATTACTTAAGTATAGTCCTGTAAGCTCTATTACAGTTATAAGCCTAGCTTCCTAAGCATAGTAGATCTCCCTACGCACTTAGCAAACAAGCTTATTAGACTTAGCTTAACTGCTCTAATTACCTAATTATCTTTCTATCTCTACTAAACGCTACTATAGGCAAGCTTATTAACTATAATAAGCAAGCTCTCTTAAGTGTCCCTACAGGACCCTATTAGCTTAAAACAAGATCTAATTAGCCTAATTAGTACATCTAACTTATGTAGCACGCTAAGCTTTATAATATATAGGATATAGTAGATCTAGACGCTAAAGACGCCCTAGGCATGCACAAAGGAGCGCCTAAACTACCTATTATAGGCTCGCTCCCTACTTAACTACTAGCTTAATCTACCTAAAGCTAGAGCACCTAATCTAACAAGTGTCAGGACACAGCTCTGCCTACTATGCCGTGCATGCTAAAAGGTATTAATGCTTACTTTGATAGTGAACACGTGGCTAGAACAGTACTTATTGCCAGCCTAGTTAGAGGTAGGGGACTAAGCCACATGCTAGCACCTGACAACAAGCCTCTAACAGGCTAAATAAGCGGTAAGAACTATAACAAGAAGCTCCTTAGATACAAGATTAGAGCAAGCAAGTAGGCTGCTAAGGCAGAGCGCCTTTAGAAGATCTAGAACTAGGTTAATACAATAGTATTGCTATTAATCCTCTTATTAGTAATAGTAAAGCTTGTTACTAATAACACTACAACGCTGCAATCGCTTATGCAAGCACTAAAAGAGGAGCTTACTCTAACAGATGTTAGCACCTAGAACTAGATTAGGGCAGAGTACTAACAGCATCTTAGAGCAGCTAAACAGTTAAGAGCTGCTCTACAAGACTAGTAAAATAGGTAGTTATAACTCTATAGAAGAGCTAAGTTATATAAGCTTCTAGAGGTTAATAGGACGCTTACTGTGTAGGATTTCTTAGATGCCTTAAGTTATAGGATTACCCTAGATTAGGCTTATACTATAAACTAAAGGATTATCTAGGATAGTATCCTAGGGCTTAATTTACTTAATTTAGACAAAGTAAGTAGGATCTTTAGTAGTTTAATGCATAAGCACACTATAAGAGTAGAGAAAGATAACCTAGGAATATTTACAACATTTAGAAGCTAATTAGACGCTACTTAAGCTCCTGCTACTAACTCTAAGAGCTTAAGTAGGTACTCCTGCCCTTAGAAACAAAAAGGAGAGACTTATAAGTAGAAACTAACTAATTGCTAACGCCTAGAGATAGTAGTTAGAGGGAGCTCCTTACTACCTATCTACAGAAGCAAAAGCTATCGCAAGGATACTCTCTAGAGGCTTAAGAGCTAAGAGTATACAGATACTAGGAAGGTAATTAAGCAGCTTAATTAGACTCTAAAAGCTCTATTAGTAATAACAGCTCTACTAGCAAAAGGTATCCTACCTAAAGTTAAGTTTCCTAGCAATTTACAGGCTGCTCTAATTAATCTAAAAATAATTTAACTACGCAATCTAGCTAAGAAACCTAAGGTTTATAACCTTATAGATTTTAACACTTATCTACTCTTAGAGAGTACAATTTTAGATAATAGAGCAGCTACACACTTAGTTAACAGCGCAGATTAGCTTGTACTGTTCTAGTAAGAAGTGCTTAACCCGTTGGTATGTAGAGGACAGAGGAGCTACATTGCTGTGCAAGAAACCACAGATACAGGTTACGCAGATAAGATATAAACTTTATTTCTTTGTAGTAGTATATAATAGTCTAGGAGGCTTTGTCTAAACTTCCTGTTATCCCTTTTATATACTAGCGCCACTTACTAGCCTTAGCATCCTAAGTAACTGCTAAGGCAGTTACTCTGTGCACTAGCACAAACCTCCCCTACCTTAATAGCATAGCCCCCTTATACTTATAGAGCAGAGGCTAGTAAGTAAAGTGTTACATAGGAAAATAAGCAAGAGTAGAGTATTAAATTAAAAGAGAAAAGGAATAAACAAAAGAAACAAACAAAAGAAACAACTTCCTCTACTCCTTTATCTATCCCTTGCCCTTATCCTTCTTTAGTTAACTACTTAACTAGGTAGCTAACTAAGCACTAACATCTTAGCGAGTAGAATAAGTGTTGTATCAGCTAACAGCAGCAGTTCCTACTAAACTAGATAATCTAGCAATAACTGTTAACCTTATTACCTTTAAGGTCTTTAGAGTTTGTAATAGATAGTGCTTATCTAACAATAAACTAGCGTCTACCCTAGCTACATCCTATCTAGTTAGAGAGTTAGGTTGCATATTTATCTTAGAGAACATCTTAGACAGTGCTAAATCCCTGCTATGTTCTCTATCCTACTTTTTAGCACTATCTAAGAACTTAGCTAGATGTGATAATCCTGTAAAATACAACTAGTTAGGGATATCTAAGTCAGCATCCTCCTTGTATGCTCTTATCTTAGCTGTCTTAACTTATTCCTAGTGCTTCTTAACTATAGAAATGTTACTAGCACAAGTCTATTATATATAAGCTAGTAACTACTTTAAATCTATTTAGTTTAGTATTTTATCTATTTTGTCTAGTATAGGGACTAAGTTATAGCAAGCCTGGTAGTAAATTGCTTTTAAGATCTATAACGTAAACTCTAGTAGAATATCCCTAGGAAAGGCATATAGTACTCCTCTGTATCTGTTAGCGTGCCTAGAAGGAGATAACAGACCTGCTTATAGCGCCTAGTAAGATGCAGCAATTTCTATATAGCTACCTATCTCTAGAATCTCTATAGTGCTGTAGTCTTCTGTTACTAGCACAAACTAAGGAAGAGCAGTACGTTACTGTTTTATAGCTAGTCTAGTAGACCTATAAGGGAGTAGTAGGTTAGAGATTTATACTTGCCCTACCTTACATAGATACTTCTTCTATTCGCAACTAAGCTTGTCTTTAATTTCCTTTAGGTAGTCCTAGTTATCCTTCTAACCCTTAATGTATCTATTCCTCTTATCTATACCCCTCTTCTGTTGCTATTTAAGGTATTTGCCTACATAGTTATAGAACCTAGCAAGAGTAATAGTGTAGTTCTCCTTATCTTTGTTATTAAAAGACACTAAGCCCTAGATTATTTACATACCCCTGCTATTTACGTAAGCATTAGCTAGGTTAAGGTCTACATATTTAAACGCTGTTTAGTTACTAGAGCTAGTGTACTTTATATAGTAGGGGTAAGAGATAAGGTTATTCTAGCAACAAAGTAAGATATATAGAAGCTAGTAACCTATATCCCCTTAAATAAGTTGCTAGACTACTAAGTAGTATATTATCCTACACTATCTAAGGTTACTATATCTATTAATAGTATAGGTGTGCTAGTTGTATATGTTAAAGTAATTATTTATAATTTCCTAAAGCTCTTTATCTCTAAACCCCTCTTAGAAGCAGTTAGCTACAACAGTTCCTTCTGCCTTAAACGTGTTTACTGTTTATTATAGAAAGAGAGTAGGATGTCTATTAATAAACTCGTCCTAGTCTACCTTAAGACTAGTGCTGTTTAGTTAATAGTAGTAGGATTAAAGGCTGTTAAGAGTGCCTAGGCCTCTAAGGTAATTCTAGAACAGTATGCGGGTTTGTACGTTGCTGTGCTACATTCCCTATTTGTAAGGGTATAGGTACAGCATTATAAGCATATTAACAGCAGTATACCTTAGCATTAATTAGACTAGAAGGCCTAGTTGTCTAGCAATATATTTTAAGTAAGAGAAGCATACCCTGTGTTTACTAACCTTGTAGTAAGCTATTATAGAACCCTTTATCCTTTAGCTTTTAGGTTCTAATTTAATACAACAATCTCAGACCTATGTACAGAGTAGCTTTATCTTATCTACGTCCTTAAGAGTTCCTCTGCTATGCTTTTTACACAGTATAATAAGAGCTAACTTAGGGTTTGCACATAGACAGCTCTTAGAGCCTTTAACCTCCTACATAGCCTTAGGACTAATAGACTTGTCCTCTTAAGCAGATTAAGCTTTATTATTGGTAGGGAAGTCAGCTCTCTTACTGCTAATATCCTTAAGAGAGCAGAATCTAGTACTATAAATAGTTAATTGCTCCTAGTATTATTTGTTGTTAGGGACAGCTATTACATTAGTAATAGAGACAGTTCCTTCTCTGTAACAAATAAGTTTACTAGCTACTTCTTTCTACTAACGTGTGTGTCTAACTCTAAGCTCTAAGGCTAACCTGTTAACCTCTCTAGGGTTAAGGTTAGTAAGTAAGTTGTCCTCTTCCTCTTAGGCACTCTTAAGGGTCCCTTTGCTAGTTGTTCTAGTGTTTTAAATGTAAGTAGTAACACCTAATTACACTCTTATTAGTCTTAATAGAGTAAGGGAGGACCCCTCTAGTAGTTAGCTAGAGCTGCTAGCAGTTTGCACTATAGATGCCCCTTCTGCTAGTATTAATGCTTGCCCTAGTCCTAGGCTTAGGCTAATTATCCTAAGTCTAGAAGGTGTATCTCTAAAGATAGAGTTAATAGGCAGAAGCATTCTATTACTATGTTTTGTAAGCCTACTAGCTATAGTCTACTCCTATGTTATTTGTTCTATAACTAGATAGTAAGTTGTTTTTTCTTCTAAGTTAAATATTCTTGCTAGGGGTATAGTCTTCTAGTGCTAAAGAGCAGCTTGCTAGAACTTTTGTTAGCTGTTACTACTGTCTATAAGGTAAACTATATATTTCTTTGTATTAGTATATAGGTTAAGTAAATCTAAAATACCTCTAAGGAGCTTAAGGAGAGGGTAGCTGTTGTTTTTAGAGTTACCTATAAAGGACTAAATGTCTTGTTTAAACAGCTATATTCCCTTGCAAGCTATGCCCTAGTCTAAGGAGTTAATATACTTATCTTGCTTGCAATAGGGTGTGTAAAGTCTTTAGTACACAGCAGAGTTAATAAACTTAGCTAGGTACATAGTACCTAGTCTTGCTGTGTAGTATATAATGTTAGTTAAGCAACTATGCTCTATACTAGAGGTAGGGCTATAAGGCGCAATAATGTTGCTTATAAGTGTCTTTCCTCTAGGCAGTAATTTAATGCGTGTTAACGCGCTGCTTAACTCCTATATTCTCTTTTAGTTGTAGTTTGTAGCTGTAGCAATAGTAGGGTATTTACTCTTAAACTATGCAGTCCCTCTATATTATGTAATTAGGTTTAGTGTCTGCTCTATAACTAATAATACAAGGTGTAGTTTTGTAGCAGCTTTGTTAAACTCTAATATAGCAGCTGCTATCTAAGAGTCTAGTGCGTGTCTTTATTAAACTAGGTTACTCTAGGTTAGCTGTTTAATAAACTTGCCTATTAAGATATTGTTAAGGTATAGTATACTAATACTATAGATAGACGTTATATTATTAGAGGTAATAGCTTAAAGAGCAGCTAGCTATAATATATAGGCAGAGCCTAGTTGCTCTTAGCTAGCTATTACTAGAGCTTAGGAGTCTAAGGCTATAGTGTAAGTATAGTAATAGAGCTAGGTTGCTTAATTAAATTAAATTTTTAAGTTTTGTTGTGTGTAGTAGGGTAAAGGAGTAATAGAGTAGTAGAGTAAAAGTAGTAAGCTATTACTTATAGCTATATCAAGCATCTATTCTTCTTACTGCTATTTTGCTACTTAATTGTAGTAGGATTATAGTAGTAGGGTAAAGTTTACGCTAGCGTTTTTTACTTAACAGCTACGTAGCTAATAGGAAGCTATTAGGTGTAACTTGCTAGCTTCTAGTTAGTTAGATTTTTACTAGCGCTGCTGCTTGTTCTTTAATAGCTATGTAGGCGAACTCTAGGGTTTTACTATTTCCCTGCCTTGTTAGTTGTCTTATTAAGATATTTTTATAGTTAGAGACTAAGTCTCCTCTCCCCTCTACTTTATTAAGCTAAGTAATATAGTGCTTAGCTTATATTAGAGTCTCTACTAGAGTTACTATTATATTACTTATATTACGCCTTCTTATATGTTGTAAGTTTCCTTAGTTGTATTACAACTACTTAGTAACTGCTAATAGTACTATCTAGTACAGAGATATTATCTTTCCTAACATCCCTAACTAGGTCTATATATAATCTGTTCTAGGCTTCCTTATCCTAGATCTTAATTAGACCTGCGTGCTCCTCTATAATATCTTCTAGTTATTATTTAATAAATCTCTTAAGTCTCTAGCCTAGAATAGTGTAAGGCATCTTAGATCTATTTAAGTCTTCTAGTAGGAAGGTGCTGCGCTCTATTACTATTTTCTCTTCTAAGACTTTGTATAGTCTAAGCTACCTACAGGTAAGCTTTCTATCTCTTAACATATTAATTACCCTAACTAAATCCTATAATAAGATAAGGTTGCTAGTGCTAATACTTTCTTTCCTAATTTCCTAATTATTATCCTAGTATTCTTTCTTAGATGCTTATAGTTGTTTAGTAACACTAACAGCGTCCTTTAGAAACTAGTCCTAGAGATCTAATTATATAGCACAGATTGCTAATAACTAAGACCTATCTAAAACCTGCTAGTATAGCAATGTCTGCTAGGTAGGAATTGCTAAATCTATAGGTAGAACTAGGTTCTATCTAGTAACTAATTAATACGTAGAGTACCTATTAGATTAAATAGAGACCCTGTCTGCTAGCAGCACTATTAGGAGGCTGTCTACCTATAGTCTACAAAGTTTAGTAAGGGTATTAATAATTAGTTTATATCCTCCTTTAACCTTCCCTATTGCCTAAGGGTTATATACTAAGGATTATATTTGCTAAATCCTATATATAACTATAAGCTATTTTACTATATTAGCAAAGTCTAGTCCTCTATTAACTATAAGCCTCCTTATTATACTCTATTAGCAAATAATATCCTTATATCGGAATTTTGCAATAGTAGCAGATTTGTTATTATAGAGTAGCTAGGCCTCTACCTATCTACTAAGATATTCTCTAGCAATAACTATATACTAATAGCCTTAGCATAGAGGTATATAGACAACGTTAGCTGCTACTAACTCCTAGAGTGCGTAGGAGTATATTGTAGTTAGTATATTCTTTAATTATTTACTAGTCCTAAACTAGCAGTCTAGGTAAGAGGATATTGTAGTTTTAACCTTAGCATGTATATAATCCTAGTAATATCTTTAGGCAAGTATAGAGTATACTATGTTAATACCTCTATGCCTAATTATTTAATATATTTCCTAAATTGCTGTAGTCCTAATATTAGTATTATCTACTACTCTTCTAATAGCAATATTGCGTAACGTCTTATAGAATAGATATCTATCTTAAACAAAGTAGTTAAGAGCTCTCTTTTTCTATAAACGTAACTCCTTCCTAGACATTCCCTTAGAGATCTTTAGTGTCTAGAGGAATGTAGCAATTTGTTTAGATAATTCTAAGTATTTGTCCCTAAGAATGCAGCTAGGGTGTCTCTGTAGGAGCAGAGATAATAATTCTGCTATTACTACTAGGTTATTGATAAAATCCTTAACGTCTAACTTAGGTTTGTCTAGAGCTATCTATCCTTTAGGCTTAGGGTATCTAGATAGAGTATCTGCAACTATATTTCTTTTTCTAGGAATATGTTAAATTTTAAAGTCCTAGAGCAGGATAGCTGCTAGCTACCTATTTATTACTAAGCCTAGGATGTCTGTTAAAGAGCAATTAAGCTATGCTATTAGTGTCTAGGCATCTATTTTAATAATAAAATGTACTCTATATAGCTATATCTAGAATTTCTTAAGAGCCTAGATAACTGCTTTACACTCTAGTTTAGTTAAGTGCTAGTTAGATTTAGCTTTTAACTAGAGTATACTTTTAAATTAGTAAGGGTAACGCTTACTATCTAGACCTATCTATTCTAGACAAGCGCTAGCTCCTTATTACTAGCGTCTACTAATATAAAGATAGTTAACCTGCTAGTGTATAATATAGGTATTAGCGCTAGCGCGCTTATAATATAAGTCTTTAGAGCAGCTATAGCTTAGCGTTCTACGTTTCCTTATTCCTATTCTATATCTTTCTTTATAAGCTTAAATAGGGGTTTAGCAAGAATAGTAAATAACAGGACCTAGATATAATAGTAAACACAAATGCCTACAAATATTTAGACTTCTTTTAGGTTTTAGCACTCTAGCTAGGTAGTAATTTTTGCTACCTTGTCTTGGCTAAGGAAGCAGCTATCTACACTAACTTTGTAGTTAACTACAGTTAACCTATTATAACCCTAGTAGCATTTTATTCCTAACACTATAGCACTAGCCCTTTCTATATTAGCTAGGGTGGTATCTAGCTGCTAAATATGCTCTAGAATATAGCATCTAACGCTAGAGAGTAACTCTTCTCTATTATAGTTAGTTTTTAGACCTCTACTAGTAACATTATCTAGAAAGGGTAAAGTGTTTAGCTAGTAATTCTTTAGTATCTTAATTATTGTTCTTTAAAATACTGCTACTAAATTAGTAGCTCCCTAGACTAAGGTATATAACTAAAGTAGACTAACTAGTATTATTACTGCTGTTATGTCCCTACTATCTTTGTAAAGGGTAATTTAGTTATATCCTAAGAAGAAGTCTATTAGTAACAGGATTTTGCAGCCTGTAAACTTCTCTAAGAACTTGTCTACTGTTAGTAGTGTTCTAGTATCCCTAATTAACACCTTGTTTATGTGCTGTGCGTTATTAATAAACTAGAAAGAGCTAGCCTTCTTTGCTACAAGGTGCTATAGGTTTCTATATTAACTGTTACATCTCTCTAGTGTTCCTCTCTCTAAACGTTCTAGAAGTATCTTTACTAGCTCTTCTTCCTAGCTCCTTGCTACTAGGAATGCTTTAACCTGCTAGGCTTTATAAGGTATAGTCTTAATCTTATAGGGAGGTGTTACCTCCTTCTATATTTAGCCTGATTTAGAAAATGTAAAGGTAATAGCTGCCTCTCTATTTATAATTATTTTAATAAACAGTTCCTTTTTATAGGGAAGAAGCGCCTTACTAAACTTCTAGCTCTTTAGTCTTTCTAGATTAAGTCTTATACCTCTTAGGAATGCTACATGCCTTTATTTAAATAGGTAATTAAAGGGTATTGCGCAACCAAGCGCGTAGAGTTACATACGCAGCTTATTTTCTAACAGAGCGTGCTAATTTGGTTAAGCCGCTCTACCCCAGCAACGCTAGTTCCAAGCGGCCCTAATACTGGCTAAACGCTTGTTAAGCGAGATCACGTAACCTACACATTTCATTTGTATTTAAGCAACACGTTCTATATAGAAAAATAGATACTAATTAAATTAATTAATTACTTAAGTATAGTCCTGCAAGCTCTGTTACAGTTATAAGCCTAGCTTCCTAAGCACAGTAGATCTCCCTGCGCACTTAGCAAACAAGCTTGTTAGACTTAGCTTAACTGCTCTAATTACTTAATTATCTTTCTATCCCCTACTAAACGCTACTATAGGCGAGCTTATTAACTACAATAAGCAAGCTCTCTTAGGTGTCCCTATAGGACCTTATTAGCTTAAAATAAGATCTAATTAGCCTAATTAGTACATCTAACTTACGTAGCACGCTAAGCTTTGTAACGTATAGGATATAGTAGATCTAGACGCTAAAGACGCCCTAGGCATGCACAAAGGAGCGCCTAAACTACCTATTATAGGCTTGCTCCCTACTTAACTACTAGCTTAATCTACCTAAAGCTAGAGCACCTAACCTAACAAGCCTCTAACAGGCTAAACAAGCGTTAAGAACTATAATAAGGAGCTCCTTAGATATAAGATTAGAGCAAGCAAGTAGGCTGCTAAGGCAGAGCGCCTTTAGAAGATCTAGAACTAGGTTAACATAACAGTATTGCTATTAATCCTCTTACTAGTAATAGTAAAGCTTGTTACTAATAACACTACAACGCTGCAATCGCTTATGCAAGCACTAAAAGAGGAGCTTGCTCTAACAGATGTTAGCATCTAGAACTAGGTTAGAGCAGAGTACTAACAGCATCTTAGAGCAGCTAAATAGTCAAGAGCTGCTCTATAAGACTAGTACAACAGGTAGTTATACCTCTATAGAAGAGCTAAGTTATACAAGCTTCTAGAGGTTAATAGGGCGCTTGCTGTTTAGGATTTCTTAGATGCCTTAAGTTATAGGATTGCCCTAGATTAGGCTTGTACTATAAACTAAAGGATTATCTAGGATAGTATCCTAGGGCTTAATTTACTTAATTTAGACAAAGTAAGTAGGGTCTTTAGTAGTTTAATACATAAGCACACTATAAGAGCAGGAAAAGATAACCTAGGAGTATTTGCAATGTTTAGAAGCTAAACAGATACTACTTAAGCTCCTGCTACTAACTCTAAGAGCTTAAGTAGGTACTCCTGCCCTTATAAACAAAAAGGAGAGACTTATAAGTAGAAACTAATTAACTGCTAACGCCTAGAGACAGCAGTTAGAGGGAGCTCCTTACTGCCTATCTATATAAGCAAAAGCTATTGCAAGGATACTCTCTAGAGGCTTAAGAGCTAAGAGTATACAGATACTAGGAAGGCAATTAAGCAGCTTAATTAGACCCTAAAAGCTCTATTAGCAATAACAGCTCTACTAGCAAAAGGTATCCTACCTAAAGTTAAGTTTCCTAGCAATGTATAGGCTGCTCTAATTAATCTAAAAATAATACAACCAAGCAACCTAGCTAAGAAACCTAGGGTTTACAACCTTATAGATTTTAACGCTTATCTACTCTTAGAGAGTACAATTTTGGATAATAGAGCAGCTACACACTTAGTTAACAGCGCGGATTAGCTTGTACCTAGGTCATTTCGCCCAGCTAACTCTACTAACACTGTAGAGGTAGGCATACAAGCGTTTCTAGTAGTAGGACAAGGAGCTTGTTTGTTTAAAAACGCGTTACATAGAAAGCGCAGCCTATATACAGAAGACCTACTCCTTAAGGATGTAGTAGTAGTAGAAGGTTTCTACGTTAATATTATTTCTAAGGCACGCCTCTAAGAGAAAGGAGTTTAGTACTTAGGGCTAGACAGCTTGCTCTAAGTAGGGTATATTAATAATCTAAATAGGAGCGTTGTATGTACTACTCTTAAGCGCGCTTACAACCTTACTTTCTTTAAATATAAGCTACTATCCTACTACCCTCTAACCCTTAACATAGTAATAAAATAATTGTATAAGTCTTACCTATAAAGCTCTACTAAATACCTCTAGCACGCTAGAGTAGGTTATCTAGGCCTAGAAGCTCTAAAAGCACTAGTACAACAATTGCATAGCGTACATATTAATAGCACGCTCTAAAAAGGTTGTAAGGTCTACTTAACAACCTACGCTAAGCAAGTTATATCTTAACAGAAATAGGAAAAACCTACTAAACCCTTTTAGAGAATTAGCTAGGATTTATTTAATATGCCTATAGGAAGGAGTAGCAAATTATAGATACTTTTAATTAAGGAGTACTATAGTAGGAAGCTCTTTACGTACTTACTGCTAGGGAAGACTTAAGTAGAGATACTGCAGGTACTTATAAGTTTCTTAAGCTAGGTATGTACCTAGTACAAGCTCTGTATCTACAAGATAAGTTAAGATAATAATACTACTACTCTCCTATAGCAAGGAGCTCCTAATACAAGCGCTAGGCAATTAATAAGGGAATAGATATTAAGCGTATACTACTATATACCTATAAGCTAAATAGGGCAGTAGAAAGAGTAGGGCAGGAAATAATTACTAAATCTATAAAAATTAAGGAGCAGTGCAAACCTACCTAAGAAGCTCTAGCTAGAGGTTGTAGCAGCAGCAACATAGCTCTATAACATAAGTCTAACTTACTTAAATAAACTACAGAGCCTAAACAAAGAGCTTAATTGCTAGTTTACTTACTATTTCTGCTAGTACAAACATAAGCAGGTAAGAGCACTAACAGCTAATCTAAGACCTAATTAGAGCAGGATATACGCCTATAGCTGCAGAGCGTATCCCTAAACAGGGAATAAGTAGCTAGGCGTAATTAGAGAAGCTTTAAAGTAACTCTAAGGGGTTATATTAGATACTTAGTAGGGTACTAAGCTTCTAACATATACTGTATATAGGTCCCTAAACTAAACTAGGTAATTATAACGCGCAACGTAACCTTTAATAAGGAGCTCTTTTATAATAAATTAGATAAGTTGTTAGCCCTTATAGTCTAAGAAGTAGAAGTAGTAATAGATATTCTATATAAACCTAATAAGATAGAGGTAGGAGAAGTAATAGAGCTCCCCCTTAAACAAAGAGACCTATTGCTTAGCTTGTCTACTAAGCACTAGCTTAGGGGTGACACTTAGGGAGAACCTTAATTGCTAGAAGGCTAGTCTAGTAGAGAGGGAGCCCCTAGGATAGATACTGCACGCGCAGCAAGCTTAGCTAGCAAGCTACTAGAGATCTGTGCAGAACAACGCCAAGAAACAGGTTTACTTTCCCCTAACTAAACGCCTAAACTAGAGCAGTTAAGTATAGGCAGGGAAGCTCCTAATAAGGAGGATAATCTAACTAGTAGCTTACAGGAAGTGCACTTAACTATAGAAGAAGGGAGCAAGCTAGTAGATAGTAAGGATCTTAATAATCTACTAAGACCTGCTTTGCTGCTTATTCTAATACCTTCTTAAAGATTAACGTAAGCAGATAAGGCAGGCAGGAGACGCACGTATTAGCAGAGAGTCTAGGGCCTGCCTATAAGATAGAGCTGCTAGATAGAGAACTGCAAGCGCAATAAGCCTGCTAATAACAGAGCAGGTTAGTACTCTGTAATAAGCTCTATAAATAATTACAGATACGCCTAGCTTATCTACCTACTGTTTAAACATGCAAACAAATATAGCATAGATAGAAGGGAGCTACTTACTACCTACGCAGTAATTGTTGCCTTAACCCTAAAAAAGGAAACACTAGTTGCTTAAAACAAGCGCTAGTTACATAGGGACGAGCTCCCTCTACTACTAATTAAATAGAAAGATCTACTCTATTACCTACTAGGAGCTCTTTTTTTGCTAGGCCTACTAAAAAGGGATAGACACGCTTATTAAGAAGGAAATGTAGAAAGAAATTAACTAATTAAGCGCCTTATTAAGGCCCCTGCTGCTTAAATAGGTCTTTACCTACAAATTTAACTAAGATAGCTACTTCCTTAAATGTAAGGCAAGGATCTGCGTACGCAGAGATCTATAGGCAAAGGATTTAATTGTCTTAACCTACGCTATAACACTTGCTACTTGCTTGTTTTACACTGTAGTAGCAATTACAGCCTAGTTTAACCTAGAGCTCTGTTAGTATAACGTAACTAGCGCGTTTCTAAACGCAAGCTGCTAGGACAAACCTTAGGTGCTCTATAAATTACTAGATAGATTTAAGAAACCTAAGTAAGTTGTTCTACTACTACAAGCTCTATATAGGTTACGTAATTCGCTAGTCCTGTAGTATAGAGAGCTCTCTAGTATACTCTAGAAGCTTAGTCTCTTAGCATTAAAAGAAGAGCTGTGCCTGTTCTATAATCCTAAATAGAAAATAGTGCTACTCTTCTATATTAACAATATCCTCCTTACCTATTACAACAACAATTAAGCTGCTGCTAAACAGCTAATAAGCTTATTAATAGAAAAGTATTAAATTAAAGACTATAGAGCTGCTAAATAGTTTCTAGGTATTTAAATAATTAGAAATAGAGAGGCTTGTACTATAACTCTTGCACACAACTTCTATATTAATAAGCTTGCTACTAAATTTAAGATAGTAGAGAAGAGGTCCTTCCCTACAGTCCTATTTCCTATAGAGGAGCTACTTAAATATAGTAGAGAAGCTTTAAAACAAGAGGTTAAAGCGTTTTAAGAACAAGTTAGGTCTATACTCTATATAGTAATTATAATTTAACTAGATATAGCATACACTGCCTCTTAGCTATCTTATTATTTAATAAATCTAGGAGCTACTTACTTTAAGGTAGCTGCTTAGGTTTTAGCTTATTTATATAGAACAAAGCATCTAGGTATAAGGTACAGCGCTTACAAAGGCAGTTATCTGCTTATATATAGAGACGCCTTATTTGCTAACAATAGAGAGTCCTATTAATCTTCCTAGAGGTATATTATATAGCTCTTTAGTAGTCTAATTATCTAGAAAGCTGCACAGCAGTTAACAGTAACTACTTCTACTACTAAGGCTAAATTACTTGCTTTAGAGCATGTAGCTAAAGAGTTAGTAGCTCTAAAACAATTCCTAGGAGAACTTTAGCTAGACTTAGGGGTGCTGTAGGAGATTTTCTATAATAACTAACAAACTATCTAACTAGTAGTTAAAGAGAGCAAGTAGCTTACTACCTAGCTGCGCTATATAGATATCTAAAATATATAGTTAAAACAAGAGTACGCTAAGGGAAACCTCTAAGTAACCTACCTTAAAATAAGTAAGATGCTAGCTAACAGCCTTATAAAAGCGCTTCCTAGATAAGCTTACAAGCGCTTTTTGTCGCATTTAAACTTATAGAGCATTAGTTAAGAAGGGAAAGACTTAGTTACAGGAAAAGAGCAGGTTAATAGAGAAAGAGAAGATCTTTAAATTGCTAGGGAGGATAACCCCTCCCTAAATAGGTATAAGTCTCCCTAGACTACTAGTAGCAGCTTATTTAAGCGCACGCCTAATAGCTAAGGAGCTTACAAAAACAAATTAACTATAGGTAGGGAGGATAACCCCTCCCTATAGGCCTTAAAGAACCTACTTATAAATAGGTACTTAAAATTTATACCTATCTGCAAGCAGGCCCTTTACTACCTAGATAGTAGTGTGTAGGTTAGTAGCCTACTAAAAGCTTATTAGCTACTATTATCTACTAAAAACTAAGTTACTTACTAAAGTTGTTACTCTACTAGAGGAAGCGAGCTCCTCTACTAGTTCTAGCCTAAGCGGCTTAAGGGCGGGGGAGCAGGCGGCAGGAGTGCCTAAAGGCACAACGCTAGCAGCGCTTGCTGTAGTAGCTAGCAGTAGCGTTGTTAACGCACAGCGCGACTAAGCTGCTTGCCAGCAGCGCGTCCACGCAGTACGCGCAGGGTATTAACCTGCGCGCACTAGGCACTAGAGCGCCTGAGGCGGGGGCAGGCAGCGCAGGGGCAGGTGGCGGCGGCAGCGCAGCAGCGTAGGCGGCAGCAGTAGCAGTGGCTATGGCAGCAGTGGCGGCAGCAACTGCTGAAGAAGCGGGCGAAGCTGCAGCTACAGGCTTGGGCGCAGGCATAGGGGCGGGCGCGGGTGAGGGCGAGCGGGCAGCTGGCAGCCAGCCAGCTCAGGCAGCAGCTTAGGTGGCGGAGGCGGCGGCAGTGCGCGCGCAGCGCTAGGTTTTGGTCTGTTTCTATACCTAAGTTAGCAAAACCTCTAGAAAAGAGCTAGGAAAACATTAATAGCAAGATTAGTTAGACAACGTCTAACAATAAAGCTCTTAACAAATTAAGAAGCTAGAAATAATTAGCTAGAGAGTGCTTAGGCGTGTAGAAAACAATTTAGTATACTTATAAGTATATTAATAGATATAACTAGAGAAATAGAGAAATTAAGTAGGTAGGATGCTTATATAGGGAAGTAACTAGGTTAGTAAAGGTAAAGCTGCTAGACTATAGTCCTTACGCTTACTCTTACTACCTAGAAGTACTTAGCCTAAGAAGTGCTTACCTTAACTATAACTAAGCAGCTTAATAGCTAGCTACAGGCTTAGAAATTTAGCTAATAAAAACAAGCGCCTAAACTAGCAACAAACTACTTGCAAAAGTAGCCTAAAATTTAGAGAGGTCTCTTAAAAGGAAGAGCACCTAGAGTATGCTGTAGGCGCGCAGTAATCTTAGATATCTAGGGAAATATAAAAATCTAAGATTAGAGCTCTATAATTACTAAGGGTATACTCTAGTTTAGTTATTCCTAATATAGGATTAACTAGGGGGTATGTTACGTAACTAAGCGCGTAGAGTTATATACGCAGCTTGTTTTCTAACAGAGCGTGCTAATTTAGTTAAGCTGCTCTACCCTAGCAACGCTAGTTCTAAGCAGCCCTAATACTAGCTAAACGCTTGTTAAGCGAGATTACGTAACCTACATATTTTATTTATATTTAAGCAACACGTTCTATATAGAAAAATAGACACTAATTAAATTAATTAATTACTTAAGTATAGTCCTGCAAGCTCTGTTACAAAGGGTCTAATATCTAGAGGTCGCAAGCTATAGAAAAGTTATTATTATTTAATTATAAGCTGCTTCTAGTCTTCTTAGCTAAGTTCTATTAGCTCTGTTACCCTTAGCTTATTAACTAGCCTAACTTTTACCCCTACTCTTTTGTATAAGGTATTAATCTCTCTACTATCTTCTTTCTACTAGCTTACTAGCTAATAATCTGTATACTCTTGTTATTTGTCTAAAAGGCTTAGCTCTACTATTAACGTAGTAACGTCTTTATTAAGATCTGTCTAGCTTTTATCTCCTCCTAAGGAAATCTACCTAACTACCTTATAATTACTAGGGTTAAATATTCTTTAAGTAATATCTTTAATACTCTTACTCTCCTTAGGATTGCTAGCATAGAGGTAGCTATATCCTACCTATGCTAAGCAGCATAACTAGTTGTTAGAATTAAGGTTTTCTACACTATAGGCGCCTCCTGCCTTAATTAAGAGAGCCTTCTGTCTTTTCCTATAGTAGATTCTACTAAAGTTAAGTAATAAGGAGCTAGATTAGACGCTATAAACGTAGTATTCCTTAAGCTATTATCTAATATAATGTAATAGGTAGAGCGTCTAAACATATTATATTAAATAGCTATATAAGAAGATGCACACTATAGAGTGCTAAGTATTACTAACCTTATAAGGTTCTGTACTATTTAGAAGTAGGTAAGTGTAACTACTTTGCTAATCTTAACTAGGATGTTCTATACTATGCTAACAAAGGAGTCTATACTCCTATTAGCTATAATAACGCCCTACTCCTTGCTAGGAATATAGCTTATTTCCTTATAGACTAACCTAAGTGCCTGTAACGCACTAAATTAAAGCAAGTTTATCTAGGCGCCTATATTAATAAGGCAGTTAACACTGTAATTTCTAATCTGCGCCTAGTATGTTAGAAGGTCTAGGTAGATAACCCTCTCTAACCTAAGCTCTAACATTAACTTAGCAACATTGTTAGGTAGGTCCTTATTATACTAAATATCTCTATCTCCTTCTACTATATAACAAAGCTAGATAGCGCATTCTAATACTAGGTTGCAAAATCTGCTGTTTGCTAGGGTAGATAGTAGGGCTAGCCCTGCTACACAGTGCCTTGCGCTAGCGTAGACCCTAAAATTTTTAAACTAATTAGGAGTTAGTAGGTTTAACCTATTATCTTCTAATTAGCCCTAGTATAGGGTTTAGCTAGTAGCTATATTAACGCTTCTGCCTATATCTAGCTCTAGTTATATCTTTCCTATAAGGTTCTATAGGAGAGTCCTAACTAATTCTTAGGAGACTAAATCTCCTATAGTAATTCCTCTTACTTCTTGTAGTAAGATAGCTAAAGGAATCTTTAACAGCTTTAGGCGTAGGAGGCTAGCAAGCTCTTTGTTATTTAGGCTTCCCCCTAGGTTTTCTTTCCTCTAGGGATAGTTATAGGTATGTCCTCTATAACTCTTCCTTGCAGTAGTAGTCTAACAATAGAGTATAGATTATTGTAGGGTCTGCTCTAGAACAGGATAGTAAAAGGGTCCTCTAGCACCTTAGTAACACTAGGCTAGAGGTCCCTTTAGACTTAATCTTCCCTTACTTAGCTATACAGCTGCTCTATTAATCCTTTGCTTAGCAGAGGGTTAGTATTAGATAATTACTTTTATATGTTTCTACCTTATATCTTATTAAGAACTTAGTTAACTAGTCTCTCTAACAGTTTTTGTAACCTAGTAGCTGCGCTAACTAAGGACTTAGTAGAATAAGCTCTAAGGATAATATCTTAGCTGTTAATATAATCTAGGCTTAGCACCTCTATATAGTCTAGTCTAAGGAGTTTAAAGTTTCTTAGGAAGACATAGAGTTAGGATAATACTAGCTATTGCTAGTTACTGTTAGTGTGCTAATACTAGCACCTTAATTTAGCTGTCCTCTATTTTATATAGATAACGTTACCTGTTAAGAGCTGTATGCTATCTCTCTTAGTCTAGAGTCTACTCTGCTAAATCTGTTAGGTTTAACTAATAAAGCTAGCTAGTCTAGGACGTTCTAGGAAACCTTAAAATACTTAAGGATTTTCTGTTTTAACTAGCTTAGTTAATAAGTTAGTAGAACTAAACCTAGGATAGCGTCTAGCTGCTTATATACTAGACTAAAGTAGTATATCCTCCTGTTACTTTTATAGTTGTAGTAGTAACTACACTATCCTTTCCTAACTAAGGCCTAGTAGAGCTTATAGTCTTAAGATTTGTAATTTAGTTTGTTGCATATAGTATAGGAACTATTATACTCCTAGCCTTAGTAGTATAAAACACCTCTGTTAGGATCTACATTCCTCTAGGAATAGGAGACAAACAACCTGTTATTACGTTCTAAGACCTTGCCTGCCTTAGTAGCGTGTGCTACAAAGTAGGCATAGTTAGTTAGGTTATGTAGGATTTCCTTAATCCTATTATTAGAATTTATAAGAGAGCTAACCTTAGTAAGGGACAGTTTCTAACTATCTATAGCCTTTATAAGCTTATTAACACTTTTATCTACCTCTAGAGGCAGGGAATTTCTAGACACTGTCTTACTCTCTACAAGATGTCTTTTAGCCTAGTCTACTATACTGTAGTAATCTACTAGGTTTCTAGTGCTATTTATTATATGTCTTACTTCCTTAGTCTAGCTATTATCTTTTATTAGTAACAAATCTTAGAGACCCTGTTGTTATTCCTAGACTCTTTTAACAAACTAATATATTAATTCTAACTTAAATAAAGATTAATCCTTTATTGCTAGGCCGTTTAGCATGTTAAATAGGACTAGATCCTTATCTTCCTTAGGGAGGCCTAGGAAGAAGAAGTAACTCTCCTTAAGGGTTAAGATTTATTTATTCTTCTAGTAGGCATTACTGTACACTACAAAGTTAGTGTAGTAGTTAGAGAGTCCTAGAAAGGATTAAGTAGTCTCTTGCACATATGTCTCTATAAAAGCTTAGGTACCTATTTTCTAGAAGGTGTCCTAGTCTCTCTAATGTTCTTTTATAGCTAGTTGTAGTTTAATCTAGTCTCTCTCTAAGAACAGCTTTAACCTCTTTATAAATCTTTAATAGTAACTTTTATAGTAGTTAGGAAGGACCCTAACCTTTTACTATTCTATAAGACCCTTATTATTTACTATTTAATTAAAGTTATCTAGGAATTTAGAGACCTCTTCTCTATTAAATAGGAGGTAATTAGCTCTTCCTCTTATAGGAACTAGGACCCTATCTTGTAATTAACTATCCTAAGACAGGTTACTAAGGTAGGACCCCTTAGGAATTCTGTTAATTCCTAAGATCAAAGGGATATATATAGACATAGTTTAAATATAGTAATAGTATTAGTTCTTAGGGTACTTTTTCTTTTTCTTTCTTCTTTTTCTTAGTTCCTAGAGTTTTGTATGCTCTTATAGAGCGTTAATTCCTAGGCACATAAGCCCTAGGCTAGGACCCTATTAGCTAATAATATATTTAGCTAATAGTATAGCAGAAGAATTGTTTAGTATATTAATATAATCCTAAGATAGATATAGCTATGTTGTATTATTAGATAGCTATCTAGCAATTCTAGAGGTATAGTTTCTTTTAGAGTTAAAATAATGCCTACTGTTAATACTAGTGTTCTAACTAGAGTAACCTGTAGACAGCTGCTATTTGTTACTTATGCCTAAGGCGTCTATTAGAGTGCTATAGCATAAGAGTAGCTGTATTATCTATATCTTTGTTGTTTGTTACTTATGCATAAGGCGTCTATTAGAGTGCTATAGCATAAGAGTAGCTGTATTATCTATATCTTTGTTTAACAATTAGTTCCCCTATATACTATACTATTGCCCCCTAGTTAGGTTACTATTTTGTTCTAGTAAGAAGTGCTTAACCTGTTGGTATGTAGAGGATAGAGGAGCTACATTGCTATGCAAGAAACTACAGATACAGGTTACATAGATAAGATATAAACTTTATTTCTTTATAGTAGTATATAATAGTCTAGGAGGCTTTATCTAAACTTCCTGTTATCCCTTTTATATACTAGCGCCACTTACTAGCCTTAGCATCCCAAGTAACTGCTAAGGCAGTCGCTCTGTGCACTAGCACAGTACCTAGGTTATTTTGCCTAGCTAACTCTACTAACACTATAGAGGTAGGCACACAAGCGTTTTTAGTAGTAGGATAAGAAGCTTGTTTGTTTAAAAACGTGTTATATAGAAAGTACAGCCTGTATATAGAAGACCTGCTCCTTAAGGATGTAGTAGTAGTAGAAGGTTTCTAAGTTAATATTATTTCTAAGGCACGCCTCTAAGAGAAAGGAGTTTAGTACTTAGGGCTAGACAGCTTGCTCTAAGTAGGGTATATTAATAATCTAAATAAAAGCGTTGTATATGCTACTCTTAAGCGCGCTTACAACCTTACTTTCTTTAAATATAAGCTACTATCCTACTACCCTCTAATCCTTAATATAGTAATAAAATAATTGTATAAGTGTAACGGAGCTTGCAGGACTATACTTAAGTAATTAATTAATTTAATTAGTGTCTATTTTTCTATGTAGAACGTGTTGCTTAAATACAAATAAAATGTGTAGGTTACGTGATCTCGCTTAACAAGTGTTTGGCTAGTATTAGGGCCGCTCGGAACCAGCGTTGCTGGGGTAGAGCAGCTTAACCAAATTAGCACGCTCTATTAGAAAACGAGCCGCGTATGTAACTCTACGCGCTTGGTTGCGTGATAATAAGTCTTACCTATAAAGCTCTGCTACACACCTCTAGCACGCTAGAATAGGTTTTCTAGGCCTAGAAGCTCTAAAAGCACTAGTATAACAAGCGCGTAGCGTACATATTAACAGTACGCTCTAAAAAGATTATAAGGTCTACTTAATAACCTACACCAAGCAAGTTATATCTTAATAGAAATAGGAAAAACCTACTAAACCCTTTTAGAGAATTAGCTAGGATCTATTTAATATGCCTATAGGAAGGAGTAGTAGATTATAGATACTTTTAATTAAGGAGTACTATAGTAGGAAGCTCTTTACATACTTACTACTAGGGAAGACTTAAGTAGAGATACTACAGGTACTTATAAGTTTCTTAAGCTAGGTACATACCTAGTATAAGCTCTATATCTGCAAGATAAGTTAAGATAATAATCCTACTACTCTCCTATAGCAAGGGAGCTCCTAATATAAGCACTAGGCAATTAATAAGGGAATAGATATTAAGCGTATACCTCTATATACCTATAAGCTAAACAGGGCAGTAGAAAGAGTAGGGCAGGAAATAATTACTAAATCTATTAAAATAAGGAGTAGTGTAAACCTACCTAAGAAGCTCTAGCTAGAGGTTGTAGCAGCAGTAACATAGCTCTATAACATAAGTCTAACTTACTTAAACAAGCTATAGAGCCTAAATAAAGAGCTTAATTACTAGTTTACTTACTATTTCTGCTAGTACAAACCCAAGCAGGTAAGAGCACTAACAGCTAATCTAAGACCTAATTAGAGTAGGATATACGCCTATAGCTGCAGAGCGTATACCCTAAATAGGGAATAAGTAGCTAGGCGTAATTAGAGAAGCTTTAAAGTAACTCTAAGAGGTTATATTAGATACTTAGTAGGGTACTAAGCTTCTAATATATACTAGATATAGGTCCCTAAACTAAACTAGGTAATTATAACACGTAACATAACCTTTAATAAGGAGCTCTTTTATAATAAATTAGATAAGTTGTTAGCCCTTACAGTCTAAGAAGTAGAAGTAGTAATAGATATTCTATATAAACCTAATAAGATAGAGGTAGGAGAAGTAATAGAGCTCCCCTTAAACAAAGAGACCTATTACTTAGCTTGTCTACTAAGCACTAGCTTAGGGGTAACACTTAGGGAGAACCTTAATTGCTAGAAGGCTAGTCTAGTAGAGAGGGAGCCCCTAGGATAGATACTGCACGCGCAGCAAGCTTAGCTAGCAAGCCGCTAGAGATCCGTGCAGAACAACGCCAAGAAACAGGTTTACTTTCCCCTAACTAAACGCCTAAACTAGAGCAGTTAAGTATAGGTAGGGAAGCTCCTAATAAAGAAGATAATCTAACTAGTAGCTTATAGGAAGTGCACTTAACTATAGAAGAAGGGAGCAAGCTAGTAGATAGTAAGGATCTTAATAATCTACTAAGACCTACTTTACTAGTTATTCTAATACCTTCTTAAAGATTAACCTAAGTAGATAAGGTAAGTAGAAGACGCGTATTAGTAGAGAGTCTAGAGCCTGCCTATAAGATAGAGCTGCTAGATAGAGAACTATAAGCGCAATAAGCCTGCTAATAATAGAGCAGGTTAGTACTCTATAATAAGCTAAATAAATAATTTATAAGGTTCTAGTTATAGGCAATAGTACTTGCTTTACACTAGGGATAGATAGTAGAGGGATAGCTATAGGTATATTTAATAACAAGAATAATACTTATCTCTCCTAAAGATAGCAAACAGCGTAGGTTTTGTGCAGCTTTGCTAAGGGCAAGACTAATACTAACTAAGGATAGCTCTAGAACACTACAACACTAAACAATTCTATTGTAGGTTATTACAGAACCTCCCCCTCTAGCTACTATCCCTAGCAGCAACCTTATATAGCCTTAATAAAAACCTCGCCTTAAAGGGAGGAAAAAGAGTGTCTATAGGTAGCTAGTTAGGGCTTCCTGTAGGCGTGCTTTGTGTGTAGTGCCTACGTGTTGTAATTGTTGCAGATGCGCCTTATGTTTGTTATAATTTAAGGTAAAAGCATCGCTATACGCACTATTGCCTGATTTTTTAGCTTAGCAGCCTAGTAGGTAGTAAAACCTCTTCTCTTTGCTCTTCCTTAACACTATAATAATAATACTTTCGCGCGTGTTTCTTGCACGCTCCTTACTCCTACTATAGTTTACTATCCTAACCCTAAGTTTATTAAGAAGGACTGCAAGAAGCCTAAGCACCGCTACTATAAGCATTATGTAAAGGGAAATTAAGGTAGCTGCACTAAGGTAAGGTGGACAGGAGCACGCTGCAGGTGCGCCTTAGCTAATCTATACAGGTGCCTGCTACGCTTAACAGCTACTTAAATCGCCTTATCTATCTCTGCTACTGCTACAATGCTGCTGTTAATACTACTACTGTCCCTTGCACTAATATAGCTATAATTAACTAAGGCACCTAGCTTACGTGTTGCTAGTGCTAGTTTAACTTAGAGCTTGCTAGCTGCTGCTATATTACAGCCTACACTAGCACACCTATAGGTATTGCTACCTAGGTGCCTACAACATCCCCTAGTTCCTAGGTCTAATCCTAGTAGAGCAGCGCTGCATTACCTCTACCCTTAAGCAGCTTGTAGGGCACGTGTCTTATATAGTAAGTTTGCTCCTTTAACGCGTCTAGAGCGCATACTAACCTCTTCTTAGAGTAGTAGTAGTAGTAATAATAATAATAATACTAATAATAATTCTGTAGCTAGTAATAGTAGTGCTGGTAGTAATAGTAGAGATAGTAGTAGTAGTAGTAGTAGTAATAGTAGTAGTAATAGTAGTAGTAATAGTAGTAGTAATAGTAGTAGTAATAGTGCTAATAATGTAGATAGTAACAAGTTAATAGCTAAGTAGTTTACTATTTAGTAATTAGGCGCTAATAGCGTAAGGTTAGGGCGTAGGCAGTGCGTAGTTATAGAAAGTCCTTTTCCCTTTTTTATTATAGTAGGCCTAAGGCTAATAAATTAAATTATGCCCTGCGTGCAATAACAGCGCGCTTAAGATAATCTTAACGTCCTCTTTGTTTATAAAGATCTCTAACCTAATTTATATTCTTAGATTATATTATCTATGTCTTTAAAGTCTAATGCTAGAGTCTATATGTCCTAAGTTTTATTATAGCTCTTCTAGTAGAGTAGGTATTATAGTTAGCCTCTTCTAGTTTGTTTCCCTAGAATCTTTTCTACTTCCTATACTTCCTTACCTTCTAGGGTTACCTCTAGTAGGTAGGTGTTGTCTTCTCCTTTAGCTCTAGGATTCTATTATTCTAATAACAATATGTAGAAAATGTTATAGATCTAGTATAAGGGTAGTAGAAGTAGGTAGTATACCTACGTTCTAATTGCTTCCTAAACTTAGAATAGGCTAATAAATTTGCTTAAGAGTTTCTTGCTTAGTTAGTAGGCTAGGTTAATATTCTTAGTGCTAAGTAACACTAGGTCCCTTAGGTAGAAGACTTTATTCTTATATTTCTTGTTATAGTACTAGGTTTAGTACTCTTATACTTTTTCTAGGTGCTCTACTAGCGTTGCTTATGCGCTGTGTAGTTACTTTACCCTTTAAACTACATCTAGTACCTCCCTCTTAGGCCTACTATCTACAGGAGGCTTAGTAAGTAGTAGGTGTTTACTATATACAGCATAGAAGGGAGTTATTTTAGTAGATTTGTGTACTAAGTTGTTATAAGCAAACTATGTAGTTAGTAGTAGCTTTACCTAGTTCTCTTAGGACTCTAAGATAAATATCTAAAAACACTGCTTAAGCGTTTAATTCTAGCGTTTAGTTTGCCTATTAGTTTGTAGATAGAAGGCTGTGCTAAGCCTGCACTTTACCTATAGTTAGTAGCAGATTTCTATCTAAAATATAGAGGTAAAGATAGTTCCCCTATCTAATACAATACCCTTTTATATCCTATACTTAAGTATAATATGTATAAAGTAGGCTTCTGCAAACTGCTTTATATCCTATATCTTTAACGCAGGTAGATAGAGTACTATCTTAGAGAAGTAGTATATAATTATAAGGATTATATTAAAGGCGCAACCTAAGGAATCCTTAGCTAGGAGTAAGCTAGTAATAAAGTCTAGTATAACTTCTTTAAAGATTTCCTTTAGTGTAGGCAATAGTAATAGCATTCTATACTTGCTATAACTTAGAGCTTTACTCCTTTAGCAGATAGCATAAGTTCTTATATATTCCTAGACGTCTTAACTAAGGGTTAGCTAGTAGTAGGTTCTTCTAATTAGCTTAAGCGTTCTACGTGCGCTAAAATAGCCTACTATACGTATGTTATAGTTCTAGAATAAAATCTCTTACCTAATAGCTAGTTCCTCTAGAATATACAGTCTACTATTATATCTTAGGACTTTGTTTTTATCTAAGTGCTATACCTATACTCTACTACGTCTTTAAGTACTATCCTTATTTATTAAACTTATAATCTAACCTTAAGTAAAGGCGTCCCTTTATTATAGTTAGTGTAAGGTTTTAATAAGTAATTTAGACTCTACTATTATAGGTTTGCTACTAACTAGTACCCTAGCTAGTAAGTGTAGCATTTATAGTATATATTCTATAGCGCTAGTAGTAGGAACCTTCTTAGTTCTATAAACTGTAGTAACGTGCGTCTTATACGTGCCTAATAAGCTTAGCTTGTTTGTAGATCTGCTTACTCTACTAGCTATATCTATTACTAACAATTTGTTCTATAAAGTAGGTAATAATTAGGTTAGTAACAGGTTCTCCTGTTTGTAATCTGCCCTTCTAGAGGGGCTATCTGCAGGGTTTGTTTTGCCTAGACAGTGTTCTACCTTAAAATTAAAAGCCCCTAGGTATATAGCCTATCTAGCTTGCTGCAGGTTTAGCTTTTGTGCAGCGCGTATACTGCGCAGGTTGTTATAGTTACTTAGCACCTATATAGTGTGCTGTGTGCCTTTAAGGTAATACCTCTACTGCTTAAAGCTATATACTATAGCAAGTAGCTCTAGGTTATAGACCTTATAATTTAGCTTAGCAGCTTGTAGCTTTTAAGAGGTAAAGGCAACTAGGTGCTACTGCTTATCTTTAAAGAGTTAGGAGAGTATGCCTAATATAGCAAATGTAGACGCATCTATCTCTACTTAGATAGGGAGCGCTGCGTTAAAATAGCGTAAGATAGGCATGCTTAAGAAGCAGGTCTTTAGCCTTTTAAATAAGTAGTTTATAGCTTTATTCTATTACTAGTCTTAGTTTTTCTTTAATAATTCTGTAAGAGGAGCTATTTCTCTAGCATATCCTTTAATAAAACGCTAATAGAAGTTAGTAAACCCTAGAAAGGATTGCAACTCTTTAACATTAGTAGGCTGTAGCTATTAGGTAATAGTGCTTACTTAAGCTAGATTAGCGCATACACTATATATTTTAAGAATAAAACTAAGGAAGTATACTATATCTAATATAAATATGCATTTCTATAAGTTAATAAATAGTTCTACCTTATATAGGGACTAAAGTACTAAGTGTATAGCGTGCTAGTAAAGCGTAATATTGTTGCTCCTTATATAGATAAGGATATTATCTAGGTAAACTATATAGATATAGTCTAAGTACTTAATTAGAGCCTTATTAATATAGGCCTAGAAACTTGTAGGAGTATTAGTTAGCCTAAATAGTATTACTAGGTACTTAAAGTAATTGTATTAGGTCCTAAAGGTAGTTTTCTACTTATCCCCTACTTTAATCCTTAGTTAATAATAGGCGTTGTAAAGGTCTAAGGTTATGTAATAATATACGCCTAACAGGCAGTCTAGTATCTCTCTAATTAGTAGGAGTAGGTAATAATCTTTTATAGTAATAGCATTAAGACCTCTATAATTTATACAGAGGCAGAGTGTCCTATCTTTCTTAGGAATAAAAGTATAGGTGCTCCTACAGGACTTATACTGTGCCTAATCTACCTATTACTTAGCGCTTATTCTAAGTATTTATATAGCAGCTTTAGCTTGCGTAAAGAGAGGTTATAGAGTAGTCTATATAGGGTTCTTTCTCTTCTATAAGTAGGATTGCATAGTCTAAAGATTTAAAGCTAGGTAGAGTAGTAGCAGCTTCTTTACTAAATATATTAACGAAATCTACTAAAGCGTCTAGGATGTAAAGTTCCTGCGCTATATATGCTTTATAGATGTAGGTATTATATTCTAAATAAACGCTAGTAGCTTGTAATACTCCTAAAAGGAGGGGATTAGAGTTAGCTTCTTTAAACTCTATAGAGGTAACTAGCTAGATGCTAGCTATAGTGTATCTCTAACGCTAGGATTATAATCTATAATCTAGATAGATATATTCTTGTTAGAGGAAAGGGTTCCCTAATAGTAAGGGAGTTCCTTCCTTATTAACTCTATATATAGTAGTAGATACACAACACTTAACGCCTATATTATTAGTTAAGCGTATCTATAGCGCATATACAGCGTATATGCTTTAGCGCTACGTGCTAATCTATCCTAGGCATAGAAGTTCTACATCCTTAATAGGTAGCAAGTCTATTTCTATAGTAATCCTTTAGCTAATTAAGCTTACATCTACCTAAGTGTAACAACCTGCGATAGAATTGTTTGGTGTTGTAGTGTTCTAGAGCTATCCTTAGTTGGTATTAGTCTTGCCCTTAGCAAAGCTGCGCAAAACCTACGCTGCTCGCTATCTTTAGGGGGACAAGTATTATTCTTGTTATTAAATATACCTATAGCTATCCCTCTACTATCTATCCCTAGTGTAAAGCAAGCACTATTGCCTATAACTAGAACCTTATATAATAATACTTTATTAATCTAATAGTCTAGGGATAGCTCTAACTACTTAAACAAACAGTTAGGGGGCACCTACAAGAGAGATCTAACTACCCTTATCTCAAACCTAGCAGGAGGGCGACTCTAGTAGGATTTCTTTAATTAACAAAGAGATCCTAACTCCTATAATAAGCGCACCTCTAACACTTTAAGAGCGCATTTAAGCTGCTAAACACTAACGTAATAAGCTTTAGGCCTTACAGCGCCTACGCTTACTTAAAGCTAAGATTGCATAACTAGAGGGTATAGGGAACTACACTACTCTAAGTATAGTAGAGACTGTTAAGGGGACCTTAAGGGCTAGTACGCATAAGTAGGACATATCTATAACACTTACACCTTAACCTATAAAGCGCGCACTTAAACCTAAAGACCTAGCTAAATATAGGGGAAAGAATCTTAAAGAACATTGCAAGTTCTTCTGCTCCTGCAAGATAGCCTTCTAACTGTTACTATAAGAGTTTAGCAACCCTAAAGATAGGATACTCTAGGCAATGCAGTACCTGTTAGGGGACCTAAGAGAGCTTTAGTACACGCACTTTAAGCGCACGTTTAGAGCATAAGAAGAGACACCTAGCTAGAGGTACTTTAAACAGTACTTACTAGACTTACTTTCTAATCCTATAAACTACACCTTAGAATTAGCTACAGCTTACACTTATACTATGCAGTAGAAGGACTAAACAGTCTACGCTTTTGCAACCTACTTAGAGGTCTTAGAGGATTAACTTACCCCCTATACTAAAGAATAGAGGGTCTAACACTTATTCTCTAAGCTTTAGCTAGAATTACAAAGGGCAATTACTAATTACTATTAGGTACTAGCTACACGCGAAGACCTAGTAGCGTTAGGCTCTACACTTAAGCGCAACCTGCGCTGTTTATTACTAACTTACACACCTAGCACACGCTACAAAAGTACCTAGAGGCATAAGGGGTAAAAGTAAGGAGATAACGCCTCTACTAATAAAGGCCTACATAACAAGAGTAGCGTTACCTGCTTTAAGTGTAACAAGACTAGCTACTATGCTAACAAATATTAAAGTAGTAACTCTAACTCTAATTTTAACTCTAACCCTAACTAGATCCTAGTTTAAATTAACTAGACAGGAAAAGGCTAAGCCTTACTAGCTACCTAGGGATAGTAAGGCGCATCCTAGTACACATTTTACTAGGCATAAAGCGCACATATAACACATCTAGAGAGGCAACACTAGAATAACAATTATAGGTTATTCTTAATCCTTAGGCAGATGTAAGCTTAATTAGCTAAAGGATTGCTATAGAAATAGACCTGCTACCTATTAAGGAGGCAGAACTCCTACGCCTAGGATAGATTAGCACGTAGCGCTAAAGCACGTACGCTGCATATACGCTGTAGATATAATTAACTAATAACATAGGTATTAAGCGTTGTGTGTCTACTACTGTATATAGAGTTAATAAGGAAGGAACTCCCTTACTGTTAGGGAACCCTTTCCTCTAATAAGAATATATCTATCTAGATTGTAGATTATAATCCTAGCGTTAGGGATACACTGTAGCTAGCATCTAGCTAGTTACCTCTATAGAGTTTAAAGAAGCTAACTCTAATCCTCTCCTTTTAGGAGTATTGTAAGCCACTAGCGTTGATTTAGAATGCAATGCCTATATCTACAAAGCATATATAGCGCAGGAACTTTGCATCCTAGACGCTTTAGTAGATTATGTTAATATATTTAGTAAGGAAGCTGCTGCTACTCTACCTAGCTTTAAATCTTTAGACTATACAATCCTACTTATAGAAGGGAAAGAACCCCTATATAGACTGCTCTATAACCTCTCTTTACGCAAGCTAAAGCTGCTACAGGAATACTTAGAACAAGCGCTAAGTAATAGGTAGATTAGGCACAGCACAAGTCCTGCAGGAGCACCTATAATTTTTATTCCTAAGAAAGATAGGATACTCTACCTCTGTGTAGATTATAGAGGTCTTAATACTGTTACTATAAAAGATTGTTGCCTACTCCTACTAATTAGAGAGATACTAGACTGCCTGTTAGGCGCATGTTATTACACAACCCTAGACCTTTACAACGCCTATTATTAGCTAAGGATTAAAGCAGGGGATAAGTAGAAAACTACCTTTAGAACCTAATATAGTTACTTTAAGTACCTAGTAATGCTATTTAGGCTAACTAATGCTCCTGCAAGCTTCTAGGCCTATATTAATAAGGCCCTAATTAAGCACTTAGACTATATCTGTGTAGTTTACCTAGATAATATCCTTATCTATATAGGGAGCAACAATATTACGCTTTACTAGCACGCTGTACGCTTAGTACTTTAGTCCCTACGTAAGGCAGAACTATTTATTAACTTATAGAAATGCATATTTGCATTAGACATAGTACACTTCCTTAGTTTTATTATTAACACGTGTAGTGTATGCGCTAATCTAGCTTAGGTAAGCACTATTACCTAATAGCTACAGCCTACTAATGTTAAAGAGTTACAATCCTTTCTAGGGTTTACTAACTTCTATTAGCGTTTTGTTAAAGGATACGCTAGAGAAACAGCTTCTCTTACAGAATTATTAAAGAAAAACTAAGACTAGTAATAGAATAAAGCTATAAACTACTTATTTAAAAGGCTAAAGACCTGCTTCTTAAGCACGCCTATCTTACGCTATTTTAACGCAGCGCTCCTATCTAAGTAGAGATAGATGCGTCTATATTTGCTATATTAGGCATACTCTCCTAACTCTTTAAAGATAAGCAGTAGCACCTAGTTGCCTTTACCTCTTAAAAGCTACAAGCTGCTAAGCTAAATTATAAGGTCTATAACCTAGAGCTACTTGCTATAGTATATAGCTTTAAGTAGTAGAGGTATTACCTTAAAGGCACACAGCATACTATATAGGTGCTAAGTAACTATAACAACCTGCGCAGTATACGCGCTGCACAAAAGCTAAACCTACAGCAAGCTAGATAGGCTATATACCTAGAGGCTTTTGATTTTAAGGTAGAACACTGTCTAGGCAAAACAAACCCTGCAGATAGCCCCTCTAGAAGGGCAGATTACAAACAGGAGAACCTATTACTAACCTAATTATTGCCTACCTTATAGAACAAATTGTTAGTAATAGATACAGCTAGTAGAGCAAGCAGATCTATAAATAAGCTAAGCTTATTAGGCACGTGTAAGACGCACGTTGCTATAGTTTGCAGAACTAGGAAGGTCCCTACTGCTAGCGCTATAGAATACATGCTATACGTGCTACGCTTACTAGCTAGGGTACTAGTTAGTAGCAAACCTGCAATAGTAGAGTCTTAATTGCTTGTTAAAACCTTGCACTAACTATAATAAAGGGACGCCTTTGCTTAGGGTTAGATTGTAAGCTTAATAAGTAAGGACAGCACTTAAAGACGTAGTAGAGCGTAGGTATAGCACTTAGACAAAAACAAAGTCCTAAGATATAATAGCAGAATGTATGTTCTAGAGGAACTAGCTATTAGGCAAGAGATTTTACTCTAGAACTATAACATGCGTATAGCAGGCTATTTTAGCGCACGTAGAACGCTTAAGCTAATTAAGAGAGCCTACTACTAGCTAACCCTTAGTTAAGACGTCTAGGAATATATAAGAACTTATACTATCTACTAAAGGAGTAAAGCTCTAAGGTATAGCAAGTATAGGACGCTATTACTATTGCCTACACTAAAGGAAATCTTTAAAGAAGTTACACTAGACTTTATTACTAGCTTACCCCTAGCTAAGGATTCCTTAGGTTGCGCCTTTAATGCAATCCTTGTAATTATATGCTGCTTCTCTAAGATAGCACTCTATCTACCTGCGTTAAAGACATAGGATGCAAAGTAGTTTATAGAAGCCTACTTTACACATGTTATACTTAAGTATAGGATATAAAAGGGTATTGTATTAGATAGGGAACTATCTTTACCTCTACATTTTAGACAGAAATCTGCTACTAACTATAGGTAAAGCGTAGGCTTAGCACAGCCTTCTATCTGCAAACTAATAGGCAAACTAAACGCTAGAATTAAACGCTTAAGCAGTATCTTTAGATGTTTATCTTAGAGTCCTAAGAGAACTAGGTAAAGCTACTACTAACTGCATAGTTTGCTTATAACAACTTAGTACACAAATCTACTAAAACAACTCCCTTCTATGCTATATATAGTAAACACCTACTACTTACTAAGCCTCCTGCAGATAGTAGGCCTAAGGGGGAGGTACTAGATGCAGTTTAAAGGGTAAAGCAACTGTATAGCGCACGAGCAACGCTAGTAGAGCACTTAGAAAAAGCACAAGAGTACTAGACCTAGTACTACAACAAGAAACATAAGGACAAAGTCTTCTACCTAGGCGATTTAGTGTTACTTAGTACTAAGAACATTAACCTAGCCTACTAACTAAGCAAGAAACTCTCTAGCAAGTTTATTAGCCTATTCTAAATCTAGAAAGCAATTAGAACGCAGGCATACTGCCTATTCCTCCTACTATTATATTGTATTTATAACGTCTTCTACATATTACTACTAGAACGATAGAAACCTAGGACTAGAGGAGAAGACAATACCTACCTACTAGAGGTGACCCTAGAAGGTAAAGAAGTATAGGAGGTAGAAAAGATCCTAGGGAAACAAACAAGGAGAGGCTAACTAGAGTACCTACTCTGCTAGAAAGGCTATAATAAGACCTAGGACACATAGACCCTAGTATTAGACTTTAAAAACATAGATAATACTA
Organism: Ascochyta koolunga; assembly: GCA_026119515.1. NCBI lineage: Eukaryota > Fungi > Ascomycota > Dothideomycetes > Pleosporales > Didymellaceae > Ascochyta > Ascochyta koolunga. The sequence goes on along the minus strand of JANLCG010000002.1, from coordinate 485,549 downwards.
TCTAGGAGTATAAATTAGGTTAGAGATCCTTACGCATAAAAAGAACATTAAGATTATCTTAAGCGCGCTATTATCACACGCAAGGAGCAATCTAATTTACTAGCCTTAGGCCTACTATTATACAAGAAGAAAACCCCTTTTAATACTACGTACTACGCGCGCCTTAACCCTACGCTAGCTGCGCCTTAACTGCTAACAACTGCCTACTTATCTCTACTATCTTTACTATCCTTACTATCTTTACTATCCTTACTATCTTTACTACTACCTTTACTACCTTTACTACCCTTACTACTATCTCTACTATCCTTACTACTACTATTACTACCAGCACTACTATTACTAGCTACAGAATTATTATTAGTATTATTATTATTATTACTACTACTACTACCCTAAGAAGAGGTTAGTATGCGCCCTAGACGCGTTAAAGGAGCGAACTTACTATGCAAGACATGTGCCCTATAAGCTGCTTAAGGGCAGAGGCAATGCAGCGCTGCTCTACTAGGATTAGACCTAGGAACTAGGGGGATGTTGTAGGCACCTAGGTAGCAACACCTATAGGTGTGCTAGTGTAGGCTGTAATACAGCAGCAGTTAGCAAGCTCTAAGTTAAACTAGCGCTAGCAACGCGCAAGCTAGGTGCCTTAGTTAATTACAGCTGTATTAGTATAAGGGATAGCAGCAGCATTAATAGCAGCATTGTAGCAGTAGCAGAGATAGATAAGGCAATTTAAGCAGCTGTTAAGCACAGCAGGCACCTACATAGATTAGCTAAGGCGCACCTATAGCGTGCTCCTATCTACCTTACCTTAGTGTAGCTACCTTAATTTCCCTTTATATAATGCTTATAGTAGTAGTGCTTAGGCTTCTTGCAGTCCTTCTTCTACTTTGCAATGTTCTGCGCGCAGCGCAGGCAAGTCTCTACTATAGCAATATAGTCTGCATGCTTATTAGCATTAGGGAACGTAAACAGCTGTTAGTTTTAAAGGTAGGACTTCTTAATAAACTTAGGGTTAGGGTAGCAAACTATAGTAGGAGTAAGGAGCGTGTAAGAAACGCGCGTAAAAGTATTATTATTACAGTGTTAAGGAAGAGCAAAGAGAAGAGGTTTTACTACCTACTAGGCTGCTAAGCTAAAAAATTAGGCAACAGTATGCATAGCAATACTTTTACCTTAAGATTATAATAAACATAAGGCGTATCTATAATAATTACAACACGTAGGCACTACGCACAAAGCACGCCTACAGGAAGCCCTAACTACCTACCTATAGATACTCTTTTTCCTCCCTTTAAGGCGAGGTTTTTATTAAGGCTATATAAGGTTGCTGCTAGAGACAGCAGCTAGAGAGGGAGGTTCTGTAACAACCTATAATAGAATTATTTAGTGTTGTAGTGTTCTAGAGCTATCCTTAGTTAGTATTAGTCTTGCCTTTAGTAAAGCTGCGCAAAACCTACGCTGCTTGCTATCTTTAGGGGGACAAGTATTATTCTTGTTATTAAATATACCTATAGCTATCCCTCTACTATCTATCCCTAGTGTAAAGCAAGCACTATTGCCTATAACTAGAACCTTACACTAAGGATTAAGAATAACCTATAATTATTATTCTAGCGTTGCCTCTCTAGATGCGTTACACGTGCGCTTTATGCCTAGTAAAATATATACTAGAATACGCCTTACTATCCCTAGGTAGCTAGTAAGGCTTAGCCTTTTCCTGTTTAGTTAATTTAAACTAGGGTCTAGTTAAGGTTAGAGTTAAAATTAGAGTTAGAGTTACTACTTTAACATTTGTTAGCATAGTAGCTAGTCTTATTATACTTAAAGCAGGTAACGCTACTCTTATTATGTAGGCCTTTGTTAGTAGAGGCGTTGTCTCCTTTGCTTTTGCCCCTTATACCTCTAGGTACTTTTGTAGTGTGTGCTAGGTATGTAAGTTAGTAATAAATAGCGTAGGTTGCGCTTAAGTATAGAGCCTAACGCTACTAGGTCTTTGCGTGTAGCTAGTACCTAATAGTAATTAGTAATTACCCTTTGTAATTCTAGCTAAAGCTTAGAGAATAAGTATTAGACCCTCTATTCTTTAGTATAGGGGTAAGTTAATCCTCTAAGACCTCTAAGTAGGTTACAAAAGCACAGACTATTTAGTCCTTCTGCTGCATAGTATAAGCATAAGCTGTAGCTAATTCTAAGGTGTAGTTTATAGGATTAGAGAGTAAGTCTAGTAAGTACTATTTAAAGTACCCCTAGCTAGGTATCTCTTCTTATGCTCTAAACGTGCGCTTAAAGTGCGTGTACTAAAGCTCTCTTAGGTCCCTTAACAGGTACTGCATTGCCTAGAGTATCCTATCTTTAGGGTTGCTAAACTCTTATAGTAATAGTTAGAAGGCTACCTTATAGGAGTAGAAGAACTTATAATATTCTTTAAGATTCTTTCCTCTATATTTAGCTAGGTCTTTAGGTTTAAGCGCGCTTTTGTAGGTTAAGGTATAAGCGTTATAGATACGTCCTGCTTATGCGTACTAGTCCTTAAGGTCCCCTTAATAGTCTCTACTATACTTAAAGTAGTGTAGTTCCTTATGCCCTCTAGTTATACAATCTTAGCTTTAAGTAAGCGTAGGCGCTGTAAGGCCTAAAGCTTATTATGTTAGCGTTTAGCAGCTTAAATGCGCTCTTAAAGTATTAGAGGTGCGCTTATTATAGGGGTTAGGATCTCTTTGTTAATTAAAGAAATCCTACTAGAGTTGTCCTCCTGCTAGGTTTAAGATAAGGGTGGTTAGATCTCTCTTATAGGTGCCCCCTAACTGTTTGTTTAAGTAGTTAGAGCTATCCCTAGACTATTAGATTAATAAAGTATTATTATATAAGGTTCTAGTTATAGGCAATAGTACTTGCTTTATACTAGGGATAGATAGTAGAGGGATAGCTATAGGTATATTTAATAACAAGAATAATACTTGTCTCTTCTAAAGATAGCAAACAGCGCAGGTTTTATGCAGCTTTGCTAAGGGCAAGACTAATACTAACTAAGGATAGCTCTAGAACACTACAACATTAAACAATTCTATCGTAGGTTGTTACATAATTACAGATACACCTAGCTTATCTACCTACTATTTAAACATGCGAACAAATATAGTATAGATAGAAGGGTACTGCTTACTACCTACGCCGTAATTATTACCTTAACCCTAAAAAGAAAAGACTAGTTGCTTAAAACAAGCGCTAGTTACATAGGGATAAGCTCTCTCTACTACTAAGTAAATAGAAAGATCTACTCTATTACCTACTAGAAGCTCTTTTTGCTAGGCCTGCTAAAAAGATATAGACACACTTATTAAGAAAGAAACATAGAGAGAAATTAACTAATTAAGCGCCTTATTAAGGCCCCTACTGCTTAAATAGGTATTTACCTACAAATTTAACTAGGATAGCTACTTCCTTAAATATAAGGCAAGGATATATATATATAGAGATCTATAGACAAAGGATTTAATTATCTTAACCTACGCTACAACGCTTACTACTTGCTTGTTTTGCACTATAGTAGCAATTGTAGCCTAGTTTAACCTAGAGCTCTATTAGTATAACGTAACTAGCGCGTTTCTAAACGTAAGCTGCTAGGACAAACCTTAGGTAGTCTATAAATTACTAGATAGATTTAAGAAACCTAAGCAAGTTATTCTACTACTATAAGTTTAATATAGGTTACGTAATTTGCTAGTCCTATAGTATAAAGAGCTCTCTAATAGGCTCTAGAAGCTTAGTCTCTTAGTATTAAAAGAAGAGCTGTGCCTGTTCTATAATTCTAAATAGAAAATAGTGCTATTCTTCTATATTAACAATATTCTCCTAGCCTATTACAACAATAATTAACCTACTACTAAACAGCTAATTGTTAGGACCTCTTTTTATAGGGGTGGCAAGCTATTAAGCATTAGAAGGTAGAGGATAGTATTATAGGTTAAGGATAGACAAATCGCTGCTAAAGGAGTAGAGTAATTTACTTGTGTTATATAGTTACGCCACCCCTATTCCTTAATTAGGCTATACTAGCCTTATAGGGAACTATTAGAGTTAGTAGTCCTAATAATATCCCCTTCTAGAGTAGCTTGCCCTAAGCAATAGATATTATAGGTTTTTTAGGTAGAGTAGGTAATTATAGGCTGTTGTAGGCTAGACAGCAACAGAGTTATAGGAGAGTAGTGCTTTAGTAGTTAGAGGTATTCCCTTAAGCTCCTACGTGGGTTTAGGCAGCTCTAACTTTACCTTCCCTTTACCTTTACCTTTACCTAAGAGTTACGCTATTACCTAGAAAATAAGTAGGGTAACGTGTTACTAGTACAGTGCCTAGATATACCTAACGTTATCCCCTATTTTAGTCTATTATTCCTACACTCTACCCTAATTTCTAGTAAGTTAGTGCTTTTCTCCTACTAGGATAGGTTCCCCTTTACTAATCTAGGATAACCCCTAATAGGTTATAATAGGTTGTTATAACTCTATAGGCAGCTAACTAGATTCTCTAGGCTCTAACAATTTCAAAAGCATATCCTCTAGCCCCTAGACCTGCTGCACTGCACTCTACTGCCCTCTACACGTCTAGACTACTTAAGATTATAGATCTAAACGCTGTAGGCAATAATATAGCACACAATAGCGTGCAGTTATTCTAGGTCTATGTTTAGTGCATCTATAGCTTTGCTGTAGGCTAGCATAAGCATTGTAGCAGGACTAGTTATATCTATATCTAAATTACCCCTACTAATATTAACTTGTATAAGGCATAGCTGTTGTAGACAGACTTAGGTAAGTTAGAGCAGGTTATACGCTGCTTCTAGTGCTTTACTTTTAACTAGGAGTGCATTACTATATATATTCCCCTCCTTTAGCCTAATTATAACCCCTTATAGGTTATAACTAACTCTAATAGCTCTATTTAAAGTATAACAGCAAATTAGCTAAGATTTACAATATTCTCTAGGCCTTAGAGTTTAGCGTCTAGGACCTAGACTAGGATATAGTTAATAATAAGCTCCTGTAGCGCCTATTAACTAAGATAGAGAAGAAAGTGTCTAAGTTTAAGCTTATATCCCTCTATTAGCCTATCTCCTAGGCCTATAGTTAGTAAGTTATCCTCTTTAAGTAGTTTTAGTCTATTATAGGTTATTCTTACACCTCTAGTAGCACTTACATCCCTTACACTGCCTACCTCTATCTACACACTAGTGCTATCGCTAATAATAAGGACCCTCGCTCTAAGTTCTGCCTAGACTAGTGTTAGCGTAGTTAGAAGGCTATGTTAGTACGTGCTAAGGCTAGCAAGCGCACTCTTAAGGCTACTATTACTAATAGAGTTGCTAAGGAGACTAATTTACTACATAAGCAGGTATATATACTTATCTTATTTCTAGATAGACTATTCTAACTTATTATAGCCTAAGGTTTGTAATTATGCTCTAAACCCTAGTTCTAAGCATAGGAAACTAGGTAATGCCTTAGTTATAGAGATAGCTATGCTTATAAGGGAGAAAGGCTTTGCTACTAGCACTAAGAAAGGCTCCTTGTCTAAGAAGATTAAGACTCTATAGAAGAGACTAGATAAGTATAATAAGGTTTAAGAGTAGTAAGAGCGCGTTATAATAGGTCCTAATAGACTATTATAGCTAGTATAATAATATAACTATAAATAATTTCTATAGTTAGATTTCTCTAGAAATTCTAGATATATCTAAGCCTTTAGCTTAAATTTAATAGAGTACTTACTTTAATATCCTATATTTTCTTCTTATAATATTAGAAGCTTTATGCCCTTATAGATTAAACTATTATAGTTTAGACTAGGTTCTTATAGTCTATAATAGATAATTATAGATCCTAAGAGATACTTATAAGTTAGGCTAAGGTAATCCTAGAGTATAATGCTATTAAATACCCTAAAAACCCTATAGGAAAACTAGTAAAGGTACGTTGTCTCCTTAGGATCCTCTTATTACCTAAACTTATCCCCCTTCTTCTTTAGGGGTCGCCCTTAACTCCTATAAGGCTTTTTCTTTACATTCCTCTTAGGCTATATACCTTTAGATTTCTAAAATTGTTAAAGGATATTACTAGAGATATTTTAACTAGGCTCCTAAGAGTTCTCTTTATCTCTATAGCTAGTCTATTTAACTAGATATTCCTACTAGTTATATTCTCCTTTATGTCTATCTAGTATAGTGTCTACTTTATAGACATTATTACTATACTTACGCAGTGTGTCTATAATTAGGACCTCTAGGTGTAGAATAAGACCTTTTAGATTATAAGGCTCTAGCAGCAACGTATAGAAGACTAGATGTACGCTCTATAACCCTAGAAGGTTAACTTTAAATACTGTTAGACTATACTAGTCTACTATACAACCTAGACCTAGGTATTTCTAGTTAAGCTTCTTCTTAGGTCTTGTTAACCTAATATGCTAATTTAATACTATTACTTAATTACCTACTTTAAATATATATACTAAGCGTTTCTTATCTACGTATAATTTCTAGTATTTATTTATAGTAATAATTTTCTTCTTACACTCTTGTTGCAAAGCAATAACTTTGCTAGCTACTTATTCCCCTAGAGGTAATTCTCTGTTGCTATAAGGTATACTAGGCTAGTTAGAACTAATAGGATCTATACTATAGTATACTCTAAATAGAGTAGTGCCTATAGTTGTATATATGCTATTATTGTACGCAAACTCTACAACTAATATCTATAGACTCTAATTGTCTTATTCTAGGCAATAGTAGCACTATAGGCACTGTTTAACTATCTAGTTCTATCTTTTAGTCTACCTATCTGTCTATAGATAATAAGCAGAAGTTAACACCCTTCTTAAGTTTATGTAGTGTTAGAAAGTATCCTAGTGTTTAGCTACTATAAGTAGGCCTCTATTAGAGATTATCTTCTTTAAGACACTATATAGGCGTATAACTTCTCTTATCTAGGATTAGGCTAGGTCTATACTATCCTAATAAGCTCTAGCTAAGATATAGTAAGCTATTTTAGTAAGTCTACACACTATAACTAAGATAGCGTTATATAACTAGTTGCTTAGGCAGCTTAGAGGTAGTTCTATAATAAAATCTATAGTAACTTCCTCTTAGGCTGCGTTTAGTAGAGGTAAGGGTGCTAGGAGACTATATAGCTTGTAACGCGCTAGAGTTGCCTTCTTATATACTAGGTAGCTTTTATAATAGTCTCTTATATCCTTCCTTATTCCCTTCTACTTATAGTATTGTTAAAGCTTTTCTATTATCTTCTTACCTCTAAGATGTCCTCTAAGTAGGTTATTATAGCATTCTTAGAGAGCCTTAGACTTCTCTTCTAGAGTAGTTAAGTACCTTAACACCTTATTATCTGTAACTAATTATTTTAGGTTATTATAGTCTGTTTTAGTATTATATCTATTAGAGGTTGCATCTAAGGCTAGTTTTACTATAGACTCTTCTTTATAGTTATACAGATCCCTAGTTGCAGTACTTTCCTTTACTTAGAATTTCTAGAGGGCTTTAATAATTTCTAATTGTTTTTTAGACCTTAGAGATGCCTGTGTTGTAACAGCTAACACTAGGAAGTTGTTCTTTTCTTTAGAGGAGAACAAATCTTAAAGGGGTTGTACAAAAGCTTTATTATACTTTAGTAAAGGTTTCTCTGTTTCTACCTTATAGTCTAGTTGCCTTAAGGGTCTATCTGTAGGATTAGTAGTCCCTAGTTAGTAGGTAAGGATAAAGTTAAACTAAGTTAAGGCTAGATAGGACTAAACCTAGTAATAGTTAAGGGTCTTATTTTCTATAAACTATTTTAGGTTCTTATAGTCTATAAGGACCTTAAAGTGTATACCTTTAAGGTAGTAGCGCTAGTGTTCTAGACTCTTAATAATAGCTAGCAGTTCCTTATTATAGGTATTGTAATTGTATTCTACTTAGATTAATTTACAAGAAAAGAAACTAATTAGCCTTTATTAACCTATTCTGTCTTCTTCTAGCACATTTTAACTTAATATGCATAAGATCGCGCCTCCTAACAAGTCTACCTCTACTCTTATTTTCTAATAAGGTTTAAAGTAGGAGAGTATAGGAACTTAGGTAAAAGCGTCTTTAAGCTTCTAGAAAGCAGATCTGCCTTTTTTGCTAATGTCTATTTTCTAGCTTTCCTCTCTTCTTATTGCTAGACCCCCTCTAGCAGACCCTAGGGTCTTATAGGTTATTTTAGTTAATAGTAAGGCTAATTTAGAGAACATGTAGATAAATTGTTAATAATAGTTTATAAAGCTAATAAACACTTAAATATTGTAGACTGTTTGTAGTTATAGCTACTCTTAGATTGTTTTCACCTGTTCTAGGTTAATACTAACCCCTTTAAGGCTAATTACGTATCTAAGATACTCTATGCGTTAAGTATACTACTTACACTTACTAAATTTAATATATAGCTTAGACTTACGTAGTCTTTATAGTACATCCTTTACATACTGTATGTAATCTTCTTTTATACTAGAGTAGATTAGGATATTATCTAAATAGATAATGCAATATATATTAACTAATCCTATAAGAGCATAGTTAATATATACTTAAAACTAGGCAGGGGCGTTAGTTAGGCTAAAAGGTATAATAGTATACTTATAGTGTCTATATCTAGTATAGAAAGCAGTCTTCTACTTATCTCCCTCTATAATACAAATCCTATAGTAGGCCTCTCTTATATTAAGCTTAGTAAAATACTTTACCTAAGAGAGCCTCTCTAGTAACTCTATAATTAAGGGTAGTAGGTGTTAGTTCTTAACTATAACCTTATTAAGGCCCTAATAGTTAATATAAAGTCTTAGGCTACTATCTTTCTTCTTAACAAAGAGTATAGGTGCCCCTACTAGAGACTTTAACTAACGTATCTATCCTCTTGCTATATACTCCTAAAGATAGTTTTAAAGTATCTATAGCTTAGTTACTAAGAGGTTGTATAATAGTTAGTAAGGTAGAACACTATTAGGTGTTAGAGTTATAGATAGATTGTAGTAGCTATGCTCTAGAAGACTCTTAGAGTCCTCCTCTAAGCCTATATCTGCAAACTCTGCATATTCTAGGGGTAAATAACCTATAGGGTTATCTTCTAACCCTCTATAGCCTATAAAGTTAACAAGGCACACATAGACGTCTATATTAGGTTCTCTTATGCTGCTCTTAAACTGCTTAGCGTCTTCTGTAGCTACCTTTGTAAACTAGATAACCTTATTATCCTTATTCCTCTAAAAGAGCATACGTCTAGTAGCGTAGCTAATCCTTAGATAAAATATATTAATCTAGGGAAGACCTAAGTACACTAAGTATCTTTAAAGGTCTATTACTATAAATAGTACTTAATAGGTCTCTTTATAACTACGTAAATTAGTAATAGTTATATCTACTATTATAGTACTATATACTGTTAATCTACCTCTATCTACGCCTTTAGCTAGTAGCTTAGGTAGAGGGTCTACTTAGAGATTATATTCCTTTGCTAGCGTAGCTAACATTAAGTTTAGCTAGGAACCTCTATTAATTATAGCCTCTATAGGCTTAGAGGATTAAACTATGCACTACACAGTTAATAACTAAGAGGGATAGAGGTAAAGGGCTTCTCTTAATTTCCCTAGTTCCTATGTTTCCTTGTTTAAAGCTATATAGGCAGAAAGATATAGAATTAATTCTTCTACTCTTTCCCTTTTCCTAAACTAATATTTAAGCCTTCTTTTAATTCTAAAGTAGTTTCCTTCTAGTTAGCTGTAGCATCCTTGTTCTTTAGAGGGCTTTAGCACTTAACTACAGTGTAACTAAACTTTCTACAGTTATAACAGGTTAGACCTCTACCTTTACCTTAGGTACCTACAGTTTTATGCAAGGATAGTCTATTATAGTCCCTTTTAGCCTATTTTTGTCTTTTTAGGGGTTTTTATATCCCCCTGTCTTATTACTCTTATTACTACCTTTTAGTAGCTACCTCTTTACAGGAGTAGCTTTTGCCTCCTTGTCTAGATTCCTTCTACAGTAGATAACTATTACACTAAAATAGAGCAAAAGGTACGCGCACTCTTACTCTAAGAATAGTGCTATATTTATAGGCATATCTGCTGCGACACACCCCTTACCTCTAGCTAGGAGGCAGGAGGTAGAGATATTGCAGTAAATGCTAGGGCTAAGTAGCTATAGGGTAAGGTCTAAGAGCCCTTATGTAGTATTTTTGCTAACTAACTTTTATAGTAGGGACAGGCCTAATGCTCTGTCTAGCTGTTAGGACAACCCCCTGCGGCTGCGGCACAACTTAGGCAAGTACTTAGGGAGAGAGCTAAGACTTAGCTCTAGTCACCTACCTAACTTAGAATCCTTACAGCACCTGCTGGCGCAGTATTAGCAGACCAGGCTTATAACTATCGCACTAAAATAGAGCAAAAGGTACGCGCACTCTTACTCTAAGAATAGTGCTATATTTATAGGCATATCTACTGCGATAATAACATTAGTATGTTCTTCTACTATTAGTAGAGTGTTACGCCTATTAACTAGGAGTAGGAACAGGTCGCTCTAGATGTCTTTGCGTAGAGATAAAATGTACTCTATTACTTAAAGCTCTAGACTTTAGGCTAAGCCTATTTCCTCCTATAAGGGTTAAAAGGCATCTAGCAGATCTATAGGTAACTAATTTAGCTTTTGCTAGATTTGCTTAAGAGTCTTATAGGCTTACTGTTTCTATTCTAACAGCGTTCCTAGAGCGTTTAATATAATAGTTTTAAGTGTCTCCTAGGTTAGCTGCTAGGATAGAGAACGTATCTATTCTATTATGTAATATAATTTCTATAGAGTCTTAAGTAGCTTAGAAAGGTATATTGCCCTAAAATCTACCTTTTAGTTCTTCTTTATAAAGTTAATTAGTAAACGTAGGAAATATAACTTATAGTTACGTTCCTAGCAGTTATATTTAGCTCTTAACTTCTTGTTGTACCTTTAAGGTAGGTCTAGCTTTAGAAGGTTAGCTAATAGGCCTAAGGATGTTGTTGCAAGGGTCTTTAGTAGAGTTAAAGTTAGAGAGAGCACTAAGGTGTCTCCTAACTTATATTTAGCCCTTAGTTAACAGAGTTAATTAATCTTACTTTGCCTCTAGGCTCTTTTTAACTAAGCGTAGAGGTCTGCTAGTTCCTAGTCTATTAGAGAACGTAGTGAAGCGTTCTAGACTATTGTAGGTATTTGTGGCCTAGGAGGAGTTGTTAACTAGCCTCCTAGTCTCTGCTTGTTTGCTCTACCTTTAGCTAGTCTAGAGTTCTCTGCAGCGTCCCTTTCTACTAAGGAAGGTAGGCTTTAGATGCAAGCAGTAGCAGAGTCTTCCTTAATAATAAATCTAGAGCGTACTAGTGTACCTAAGGATTAACTGCTTTTAGACTAGCTTACTTGTTAGCTCTATTATCTAGTCTACATTTTAATAACGTGTAATAGTAAGTAATTTAAATGTTAGGACCTCTTTTTATAGGGGTAGCACGCTATTAAGCATTAGAAGGTAGAGGATAGTATTACAGGTTAAGGATAGACAAATTGCTGCTGAAGGAGTAGAGTAATTCACTTGTGTTATATAGTTACGCTACCCCTGTTCCTTAATTAGGCTATACTAGCCTTGTAGGGAACTATTAGAGTTAGCAGTCCTAACACTATTAAGCTTATTAATAAAAAAGTATTAAATTAAAGACTATAGAGCTACTAAATAGTTTCTAGGTATTTAAATAATTAGAATCTAAGAGGCTTATACTATAACTCTTACGCACAACTCCTATATTAATAAGCTTACTACTAAATTTAAGATAGTAGAGAAGAGGTCCTTCTCTACAGTCCTATTTCCTATAGAGGAGCTGCTTAAATACAGTAGAGAAGCTTTAAAATAAGAGGTTAAAGCGTTTTAAGAATAAGTTAGGTCTATACTCTATATAGCAATTATAATCTAACTAGATATAGTATATGCTGCCTCTTAGCTATCTTATTATTTAATAAATCTAGGAGCTACTTACTTTAAGGCAGCTGCTTAGGTTTTAGCTTATTTATATAGAATAAAGTATCTAGGTATAAAGTACAGCACTTATAAAGGTAGTAATCTACTTATATGTAGAGACGCCTTATTTGCTATTAATAGAGAGTCCTGTTAATCTTCCTAGGGGTATATTATGCAGCTCTTTAGTAGTCTAATTATCTAGAAAGCTGCACAGCAGTTAACAGTAACTACTTCTACTACTAAGGCTAAATTACTTACTTTAGAGCATGTAGCTAAAGAGTTAGTAGCTCTAAAACAATTCCTAGGAGAACTTTAGCTAGATTTAGAGGTTCTATAGGAGATTTTCTATAATAACTAATAAACTATCTAACTAGTAGTTAAAGAGAGCAAGTAGCTTACTACCTAGCTGCGCTATATAGATATCTAAAATATGTAGTTAAAACAAGAGTACGCTAAGGGAAATCTCTAAGTAACCTACCTTAAAATAAGTAAGATACTAGCTAACAGCCTTATAAAAGCGCTTCCTAGACAAGCTTATAAGCACTTTTTATTACATTTAAACTTATAAAGTATTAGTTAAGAGAGGAAAGACTTAGTTACAGAAAAAGAGTAGGTTAATAGAGAAAGAGAAGATCTTTAAATTACTAGAGAGGACAACCCCTCCCTAAATAGGTATAAGTCTCCCTAGACTACTAGTAGCAGCTCTTTTAAGTACACACCTAGCAGCTAAGGAGCTTACAAAAATAAATTAACTATAGGTAGAGAGGATAACCCTCTCCCTATAGGTTTTATCTTAAAGAACCTACTTATAAATAGGTACTTAAAATTTGTACCTATCTACAAGCAGGCCCTTTACTACCTAGATAGTAGTACATAGGTTAGTAGCCTACTAAACGCTTATTAGCTACTATTATTAACTAAAAACTAAGTTACTTACTAAAGTTATTACTCTGCTAGAGGAAGCAAGCTCCTCTACTAGTTTAAGCCTAAGTAGCTTAAGGGCAGAGAGGCTACAAGCTATTAGTCTACTACTTAACTACTCTTTTCTAAAGAAAATATATATAGTAGGTAGTAGGAGTGCCTAAAGGTATAACGCTAGCAGCGCTTGCTACAGTAGCTAGTAGTAGTATTATTAACGCACAGCGCAACTAAGCTGCTTGCTAGTAGTGCGTCCACGCAGTACGCGTAGGGTATTAACCTACACGCACTAGGCACTAGAGCGCCTAAGGTAGGGGCAGGCGGCGTAGGGGCGGGCAGCAGCAGCACTGCAGCAGCGTAGGCAGCAGCAGTAGCAGCAGCTATAGCAGCAGTAGCGGCAGTAACTACTAAAGGAGCAGGCAAAGCCGCAGCCACAGGCTTAGGCTTAGGCAAGGGAGCAGGCGCAGGTATAGGGGCAGGCGTAGGTATAGGGGCAGGCGCAGGCAAGGGCAAGCAGGCAGCTAGCAGCTAGCCAGCTTAGGCAGCAGCTTAGGCAGCAGAGGTAGCAGCAGTGCGCGCGCAGCGCTAGGTTTTAGTCTATTTCTATACCTAAGTTAGTAAAACCTCTAGAAAAGAGCTAGAAAAATATTAATAGTAAGATTAGTTAGATAATGTCTAATAATAAAGCTCTTAATAGATTAAAAAGCTAATAATTAGCTAGAGAGTGCTTAGGCGCGTAGAAAACAATTTAGTATACTTATAGGCATATTAATAGATATAACTAGAGAAATAGAGAAATTAAGTAGGTAGAACACTTATATAGAGAAGTAACTAGGTTAGTAAAGGTAAAGCTACTAGATAATAGTCCTTACGCTTACTCTTACTACCTAAAAATGCTTAACCTAGGAAGTACTTACCTTAACTATAACTAAGCAGCTTAGTAGCTAGCTATAGGCTTAGAAAATTTAGCTATTAAAAATAAGCGCTAAAACTAGCAATAAACTACTTATAATAGTAGCCTAAAAGTTAGAGAGGTCTCTTAAAAGGAAGAGTACCTAAAGTACGCTATAGGCGCGTAGTAATCTTAGATATCTAGAGAAACATAAAAATCTAAGATTAGAGCCCTACAATTACTAAGAACACGCTTTTAGTTTAGTTATTCTTAATATAGGATTAACTAGGGGGTATATTACGTAACTAAGCGCGTAGAGTTATATATATAGCTTGTTTTCTAATAGAGCGTGCTAATTTAGTTAAGCTACTCTACCCTAGCAATGCTAGTTCTAAGCAGCCCTAATACTAGCTAAACGCTTGTTAAGCAAGATTATATAACCTATATATTTTATTTATATTTAAGTAACACGTTCTATATAGAAAAATAGACACTAATTAAATTAATTAATTACTTAAGTATAGTCCTGCTAGCTCTATTACAAGTACTAATATAGGTAACAACTTAAGCGTTATATAGGAAACTAGCCTCTTCCTAACTTAGTACTATAGTGTATCTAACACTAATTAAAGGCGTATACAGTCTATATAAGTGCAGCGTGCTTAGGATTCTAGATATCTAGGCTGTACTATCTTTAAGGGTTTATGTTAGTTATAGGCATTTACCTAAAGTTAGATTCTAACTTCCTTAGTAGATTACTTTTACGCGTATCTATATTTTCTTTATAGTTAACTTCCTATATTTTAAAGTTATTATTCTACTATTCTGTTACAGGTATTCCTCCTAAGGGCTACTGGCCAGACCCTAGGACAACCTTAGGGCTAGGCAGGGGACCTACAGACCACATGTATATAACCCTCCTAAACGCCTTAGGGCTTACACCCTAAGGATTTGTCTTATATCTATCTATCTATCTACTATTTATCCTATCTCTAAACGCCTACCTATAGTGCCCTTACAATTTAAATCCTTTATACTCCTTCTTAGAATAGACAGTTAATTTAGAGTAGTAGTTAAATTTTTTTAACCTAATATAAAATAGCTAGAGGAAAACGCATCCTCTACAACACAATAACAGAGCTAGAGGAAAACTCTTATTAGCTAAGCCCTAGCATTAAACTAGGCTAGCTCTATTACACTCCTACTAAAGTCCTAAGCACATAGGGCAGTACTCTAGTAGAATCTATAGTAACGCCTACCCTATCTGTAAGGTTCTAGTTATAGGCAATAGTACTTGCTTTACACTAGGGATAGATAGTAGAGGGATAGCTATAGGTATATTTAATAACAAGAATAATACTTGTCCCCCTAAAGATAGTAAGCAGCGCAGGTTTTATGCAGCTTTGCTAAGGGCAAGACTAATACTAACTAAGGATAGCTCTAGAACGCTATAACACTAAACAGTTCTATTATAGGTTGTTATAGAACCTCCCCCTCTAGCTGCTATCCCTAGTAGTAACCTTATATAGCCTTAATAAAAACCTCGCCTTAAAGGGAGGAAAAAGAGTATCTATAGGTAGGTAGTTAGGACTTCCTGTAGGCGTGCTTTGTGCGTAGTATCTACATGTTATAATTATTATAGATACGCCTTATATTTGTTATAATTTAAGGTAAAAGTATTGCTATACGCACTGTTGCCTAATTTTTTAGCTTAGCAGCCTAGCAGGTAGTAAAACCTCTTCCCTTTGCTCTTTCTTAATACTATAATAATAATACTTTTACGCGCGTCTCTTACACGCTCCTTACTCCTACTATAGTTTATTATCCTAACCCTAAGTTTATTAAGAAGTCTTACCTTTAAAACTAATAGCTGTTTACGTTCCCTAATACTAACAAGCGTGCAGACTATATTACTATAGTAGAGACTTGCCTGCGCTGCGCGTAGAACATTGTAAAGTAGAAGAAGAACTGTAAGAAGCCTAAGCACTACTACTATAAGTATTATGTAAAGGGAAATTAAGGTAGCTACACTAAGGTAAGGTAGACAGGAGCACGCTGCAGGTACGCCTTAGCTAATCTATGCAGGTGCCTGCTGCGCTTAATAGCTGTTTAAATTACCTTATCTATCTCTACTACTGCTATAATGCTGCTGTTAATACTACTACTATCCCTTACACTAATATAGCTATAATTAACTAAGGTACCTAGCTTACGCGTTGCTAGCGCTAGTTTAACTTAGAGCTTGCTAACTACTACTATATTACAGCCTACACTAGCACACCTATAGGTGTTGCTACTTAGGTGCCTATAATATCCCCCTAGTTCCTAGGTCTAATCCTAGTAGAGTAGCGCTATATTACCTCTGCCCTTAAGCAGCTTATAGGGCACGTGTCTTGCATAGTAAGTTTGCTCCTTTAACGCGTCTAGGGCGCATACTAACCTCTTCTTAGGGTAGTAGTAGTAGTAATAATAATAATAATGCTGATAATAATTCTGTAGCTAGTGATAGTAGTGCTAGTAGTAATAGTAGTAGTAATAGTAGTGGTAATAGTAGTGGTAATAGTAGTAGTAATAGTAGTAGTAATAGTAGTAGTAATAGTAATGTAGATAGTAATAAGTTAATAGCTAAGTAGTTTGCTGTTTAGCAATTAGGCGCTAATAGCGTAAGGTTAGGGTGTAGGCAGTGCGTAGTTATAGAAGTCTCTTTCCCTTTTGTATTATAGTAGGACTAAGGCTAATAAATTAAATTGCGCCCTGCGTACAATAACAGCGCGCTTAAGATAATCTTAATATCCTCTTTGTTTGTAAAGATCTCTAACCTAATTTATATTCTTAGATTGCATTATCTATGTCTTTAAAGTCTAATACTAGGGTCTATATATCCTAAGTTTTATTATAGCTCTTCTAGCAGAGTAGGTATTATAGTTAGCCTCTTCTAGTTTGTTTCCCTAGAATCTTTTCTACTTCCTATACTTCCTTACCTTCTAGGGTTACCTCTAGTAGGTAGGTGTTGTCTTCTCCTTTAGCTCTAGGATTCTATTATTCTAATAACAATATGTAGAAAATGTTATAGATCTAGTATAAGGGTAGTAGAAGTAGGCAGTATGCCTGTGTTCTAATTACTTCCTAAACTTAGAATAGGCTAATAAATTTACTTAAGAGTTTCTTGCTTAGTTAGTAGGCTAGGTTAATGTTCTTAGTGCTAAGTAACACTAGGTCCCCTAGGTAGAAGACTTCGTTCTTATATTTCTTGTTGTAGTACTAGGTTTAGTACTCTTGTGCTTTTCCTAGGTGCTCTACTAGCGTTGCTTGTGCGCTGTGCAGTTGCTTCACCCTTTAAACTACATCTAGTACCTCCTCCTTAGGCCTACTATCTACAGGAGGCTTAGTAAGTAGTAGGTGTTTGCTATATATAGCATAGAAAGGAGTTATTTTAGTAGATTTTTATATTAAGTTGTTATAAGCAAACTGTACAGTTAGCAGTAGCTTTACCTAGCTCTCTTAGAACTCTAAGATAAACATTTAAAAATACTACTTAAGCGTTTAATTCTAGCGTTTAGTTTGCCTATTAGTTTGCAGATAGAAGCCTATACTAAGCCTACGCTTTACCTATAGTTAGTAGCAGATTTCTATCTAAAATATAGAGGTAAAGATAGTTCCCCTATCTAATATAATACCCTTTTATATCCTATACTTAAGTATAATATGTGTAAAGTAGGCTTCTATAAACTACTTTACATCCTATGTCTTTAACGCAGGTAGATAGAGTGCTATCTTAGAGAAGCAGTATATAATTACAAGGATTACATTAAAGGTGTAACCTAAGGAATCCTTAG
The DNA here is from genome assembly GCA_026119515.1 of Ascochyta koolunga. Lineage (NCBI taxonomy): Eukaryota > Fungi > Ascomycota > Dothideomycetes > Pleosporales > Didymellaceae > Ascochyta > Ascochyta koolunga. The sequence continues at coordinate 467,855 of JANLCG010000002.1, read as the reverse complement.
CTAAGGGTAAGCTAGTAATAAAGTCTAGTGTAACTTCTTTAAAGATTTCCTTTAGTATAAGTAACAGTAATAGCATCCTATACTTGCTATGCCTTAGAGCTTTGCTCCTTTAGTAGATAGTATAAGTTCTTATATATTCCTAGACGTCTTAACTAAGGGTTAGCTAGTAGTAAGCTCTCCTAATTAGCTTAAGCGTCCTACGTGCGCTAAAATAGCCTACTATACGTATGTTATAGTTCTAGAACAAAATCTCTTGCCTAATAGCTAGTTCCTCTAGAACATATATTCTACTATTGTATCTTAGGACTTTGTTTTTATCTAAGCGCTATACCTACGCTCTGCTGCGTCTTTAAGTGCTATCCTTACTTATTAAGCTTATAATCTAACCCTAAGCAAAGGCTTCCCTCTGTTATAGTTAGTGCAAGGTCTTAATAAGTAATTAAGACTCTACTGTTGCAGGTTTGCTACTAACTAGTACCCTAGCTAGTAAGCGTAGCACGTATAGCATGCATTCTATAGCGCTAGTAGGGACCTTCCTAGTTCTATAAACTGTAGCAACGTGCGTCTTACATGTGCCTAACAAGCTTAGTGTTAGATATAAGGCCTAATATCTAGTTAAGGTAAGGTTAAGTTAAGGCAAGCTTAATACTAAGAGGCGAATCAGCCTAGAGCGCAAGGGCTAATCCTCCTACCTTAAATTTGCAGACAGCAGCCACTTAGCATTAATACATCTACTCTGCACACAGTACAAGTGCCCTATTGTAACGATCTATTACCTAGCGCATACTCTGCCTTAGAGTACGCTAACTAGCTATATACACAGCCTATTGTCACAAAGGCCCTTTAGGCATTGCTAGGACTACAGTCTAATACCACCTACAATCTCAAAGATCCTATACTCTAGATCAGAGTACAAGAATTTAACAATTAAGAGTCTTACTACTAATGCTAATTTATTACTATAAATACTAATTTACTATTACTATAACTAGCAACAATTACTAATATATTACTCCTAACCCTGCGTAACCTACAGAAAGGAACAATCCTTATAGACTACTACTCCTACTTAGCATAGTATTAATTATTTAAAGCTTAATGCATATTGCTAAATATGTAGGACCTTATTAACCTAGATATAACACAGACGCTAGTAGCAAAGCTATTGCTTCTATAGCTGCTACAGATTGCTGTATACGAGCTAGCAGTTAACGTTATCCTGTTAGACTAGACAAGACAAGGCATGCTATTAGCTGCTAGAGCAGCGTTAACAATACCTGTCTAAAAGCAAGACCTATTAGCTGCAGGTCTCTAAGCCTACAACAATAACATTAAGCTATACAAGCTAATACTAGAGGAATACAAAATCTATAAAAGGGCCTATAAAAAGGAACAGAAGAACCTTAACATAATTACGTCCCTTATCTAGGGTATAGTGTTACTATGCCTACAAAAGACATACTACTTGCTACAGACGTCTCTCTATAAGTAGGTTACTAACCTTAATTAAAGGATAGGGACTAGCTTAGATAAGGAGAGAGCAATAGCTTACAAGTAATACTACATTACACTTAAACTAATAAGAGCAGTAAGCAGCTAGGACACCTAGCTGCTTAAATATAACTATGCTGTAATAAACGCAGAAGCAGAAAGAGTCCCTAAGGCTACTAACTCTAACACAGTTATAAGAGACTTTCTTAAGGCTGTAAGGAAGGTTGTGCCTAACTAGGCAGACAACTTTAAAGAGAATTAATTAAACCTTACTAGAATAAACTAGAAGGAGATAATAAAACGCTACTAAGAACGCATAAGCAAAGACTACCTAAGGAGTAAACCCTACAAGGGCATAGCCTTTGTAGCAGGTAACTTTAACTTAGCCCTTGCCGTAGGTAGTGTATCTACCCTAGGCACTAAGAGGGACGCCTTAGACAGTGTAGGACAAAGCGCGCTATCTACCCTAGTCTTTAAGACAAGAGGGAAACAACTAGCAAGTAGGCTACTAGGTCTACTATAAGGTTATAGAGCGAAATCTAAGCGCCTAGGAGGCTTAGTAGAAACTAATAGTGCCTAATACCTAGCTTATAAATAACTTTATTAACTAGTTAACTGTTACTACGTCTTTAAAGAAAAGGCGCCTAAGTAGTAGACACTACAACTAGGAACAGAGAGGCTAGTAAGTGTACTACTTAAACATAACGTTAACTTCTAAGAATAGGTAAGAGTATGTAAGCAATTGCGCACTTAGACACTAGCTGTTAAGGCGTCTTATACTCTAGAGGTATTATTAGAATAACTCTAAGGCTAGAGAATCTTAACTATTAATACAGTTATAGTTGCAGCGTTGTTTAAGACAGGACTGCTAGACTACCTACTAAAAAATCGCTTTATCCTAGACTTAGGATCTATAATACATATTACTAACAATAAGGACAGGATACACAACCTTTATCTACTAGACAACAACAACTACCTATAGGCTAGAAACTCCTAGGTGTAGATCTAGGGATATAGAACTATCTAACTCTATCTAGTTAGCCTAAAAGGAACAGTTATGCTTAAACTCTAGAACGCTGTATAGTGTCTAGACATCCTATGCAATCTTGTGTCCTTTTAACAACTTAGATAGTAAGGAATCTAGTAGAACACAAAGAGTAAACTAACTTAGCTTAGATAATTAGACAACACTACTATTACAGTGCTTAACAAATAATATAACTAATAGGTCCTTAAAGAACCAGCTAATGCATTCTTTGCAGTTAGTTTAAGTAATTAACAATTACCTTAGAATGTTAACGCCCTGCTATAGCATAAGCAAATAGGTTACCTAGGACTAGCTGTTATTAAACACCTTGTCTAGCAATCTAAGGGGTGCAAATTAAGGGCATTACTACTATCTAATGTAATGCGTGTAGACAAGCTAAGACTAAGAGATAAATTAGTTAAGCTCCTAGATAAGATAATAAGGGACCTAGCAAGAGGATAGCAATTAACTTTTATTTATATAAAGAAGGAAGTTTTACTAAGGAAAAGAGCTAACTATTAGCTACTAATTGCTACTTAGGCTTCCTCTAGGACTTCTACTTTAAGGATAATTGCATAGGTAAATCTATTATCTACTTCCTAGACACACTAGTGCGATTCCTCTACTATTAATTTTAGATTTAAGTTAAGGTAATTAAATATAACAGCAAGATTACAGCAACTAAACTAGAGGTAGCTTAATAGTGCACTGCGCAGTTAATTTAACTTAAGCCTTTAGCACTAGACATATAAGCTTAGAATAGAGGCGCTAAACGCTTAGGGGGTGTTATTAAGGATAAGGCACGCACTATAAGAGTAGACGCTAATCTACTATAGGAGATATAGCTAGAGATTATCTAAGCAGCAGTCTACCTATACAACTATACACTAAGATTGTTAAATAAATAGAGATTACTATATAATGTGTTCTTTACCTTTACAGCCTAATAAGCTAGCATTATTATATTAAGGTAAAGACTAAATTAGGCCTATCTAAAAGCATATAGATGCAAAGCCTTTGCGCTTACAAGCAACACCCTGCAAGGAAAGTTACAACTGCAACGTCTAGATCCTAGAGCATAGATAGGCTACCTAGTTAGATACTAATTGTTAAACATCTATTAAGTCTAGGTCCTATCTATAGCTAAGGTAATTAGCACTTAAGACGTAATCTTTAATAAGGACAAAATCTTTAGTAGTAAGACTAAAGACCTTATAGATAACCTTATACACAGCACTCTTAATAAGATTGCAATATAGACAAGAAGCGTTAAGCTGCCTAAGCTAACGCATAAAGAGCTAGAAACCTAGCTATTCTACAAGGATAATATAGTAATAGACACTAAAACCTTAGAACTAGCAGACTAACTAGGTTACTATTAAGGGCGAAAGATAGGAAGCACAGCATATCTATATCTAACTCTACTATTAACTCTACTGCTAGTAGTCCTGCTTACAAACCTCCTGTCGCTAGTTTATAACTACGCTAACTAATTAGGAGCTGCTAGGTCTTGCTTAGACCACCTAACAATTAATAATTAGCTAGAATTATTACTAATAGCGCGCTATTAAGGAACATTACAATTAATTCTATAGAAGGCTGTATTTATAGCAGGTCTGCAAGGAGGAGCTATAGGCACCTACTAAGGCAAGACTATTAATAAAGCTTAGCTAAAGCAGATGCTATTGCAAGGACTAAAGCTACATCTTAGTTAGCTACTACTGCTGCTAGAGACATATTTAAGACTTAAAGATTACCTACTCTATTAACTATTTAAAGTTGCAGAACTTAAGCATCTTAAAAGTTATTATAAGATAAAGTTGTAGTCTAAGGTCTTAGCTAAATAGACTAGGGCTGCTAGACATTAGATCCTAAGCTGCATGTAGGTATACACATATAAGCTAGATAAGAGTTACTATCTACTTAAGTGCAAAGCTTAACTTGTAGTCTAAGGCAATTAGCAATAAAACATTACCTTAGAAGACACCTACGCAGCAACACTAGCTAGCAGATCTTTCTAAATACTAATATTAATTGCTGCTACTTACAATCTAGAGCTAGTGCAGTTTAACGTTACTAATGCCTTTGTCTACGCAGGCCTAGAACAAGAGGTATACATAAGAATACCTAACAGACACTAGAAGACTAGAACAGTCCTAAGGATTAACAAAGCCCTATATAGCCTTTAGATATTACTATTGCTGTAGCAGAAGGAATTTACAACTACCTTAGTTAACCTAGGCTTTAAGGTAGTCCTACACAAGCTATGCTGCCTAATTAAGAAAGGAATTATTATATTCTTCTATGTAGACAATATTATTATTGCCTACAGTAAGACAAACAAGTTAGAGGCTAACTAAGCTGTTAAGCATCTTTAAGACAAATATACTATTACTAGTAGATATAACCTATAATAGTTCCTAGGTATTAAAGTTACTAGGGACTAAGACAACAAAAGGATCTTCTTGTCCTAGACATCTTACATTAACAAGACTAGTTAATTAGCAGATAGAACAGATCTGCGTTACAACACGCTAATAGGTAGTATTAAGCTAAAGCTATTTAAAGGCAGTGCTACTCTATCTACTATTAATAGATATTAACAAAAGATTAGATCTCTGCTCTTTGCAGCAGTAACTACTAGACTAGACGTCGCCTTTACAACGTTACAACTAGCACAGTTCCTAACTAACCTAGACAGCAACATAACAATGCTGCTAATTAAGTCCTACTCTATCTCTAGAGTACTCGCTAATAGTCCCTTAGGCTTAGAGGTAGATATAATCTTAAGGTTGCTGTTAGGACTAATAAGTTCTAGTAGTTCCCTACAAGGCCAGCATAGCCTAATTAAGGAACAGGGGTGGCGTAACTATATAACGCAAGTAAATTGCTCCACTCCTTTAGTAGCGATTTGTCTATCCTTAACCTATAATACTATCCTCTACTTTCTAATACTTAATAGCGTGCTACCCTTATTAAAAGAGAACCTAACATTTAAATTGCTTACTATTACACGTTATTAAAATGCAGACTAGATAACAGAGCTAACAAGTAAGCTAGTCTGAAAGCAGTTAACCCTTAGGTATACTAGTACGCCCTAGATTTATTATTAAGGAAGACTCTGCTACTGCTTGCATCTAAAGCCTACCTTCCTTAGTAGAAAGGGACGCTGCAGAGAACTCTAGACTAGCTAAAGGTAGAGCGAACAAGCAGAGACTAGGAGGCTAGTTAACAACTCCTCCTAGACTACAAACACCTACAATAGTCTAGAACGCTTTACCACGTTCTCTAACAGACTAGGAACTAGAAGACCTCTACGCCTGGTTAAAAAGGGCCTAGAGGCAAAGCGAGATTAATTAACTCTGTTAACTAAGGGCTAAATATAAGTTAGGAGACACCTTAGTGCTCCCTCTAACTTTAACTCTACTAAGGACCCTTACAACAACATCCTTAGGCCTATTAGCTAACCTTCTAAAGCTAGACCTACCTTAAAGGTACAATAAGAAGTTAAGAGCTAAATACAACTGCTAGGAACGCAACTGCGAGTTGTATTTCCTACGTTTGCCTATAAACTTTACTAAAGAATACTAAAAGGTAGATTTTAGGGCAATATACCTCTCTAAGCTACTTAAGACTCTATAGAAATTGTATTGCACAATAGAACAGACAAGTTCTCTATCCTAGCAACTAACCTAGGAGACACTTAAAACTGTTATATTAAACGCTCTAGGAACGCTGTTAGAACAGAAATAGCAAGCCTATAAAACTCTTAAGTAAATCTAGCAAAAGCTAAATCAGTTACCTACAGATCTGCTAGATGCCTTTTAACCCTTGTAGGAGGAAATAGGCTTAGCCTAAACTCTAGAGCTTTAAGTAATAGAGTACATTTTATCTCTGCGCGAAGACATCTAGAGAGACCTGTTCCTACTCCTAGTTAATAGGCGCAACACTCTGCTAATAGTAGAAGAACATGCCAACGTTATCTACTGCAGAAGGAATCTAGACAAGGAGGCAAAAGTTACTCCTGCAAAGAGGTAGCTACTAAAAGGTAGTAATAAGAGTAACAAGATAGGGGGACATAAAAACCCCTAAAAAGACAAAAATAGCCTGAAAGGGACTATAATAGACTGTCTTTACATAAAACTGCAGGTACCTAAGGCAAAGGTAGGGGTCTAACCTGTTATAACTGCAGAAAGCCTAGTTACACTGCAGCTAAGTGCTGAAGCCCTCTAAAGAATAAGGATGCTACAGCTAACTAGAAGGAAACTACTTTAGAATTAAAGGAAGGCTTAAACCTTAGTTTAGGAAAAGGGAAAGAGCAGGAGGATTAATTCTATATCTTTCTGCCTATATAGCTTTAAACTAGGAAACATAGGACCTAGGGAAATTAAGGGAAGCCCTTTACCTCTATCCCTCTTAGTTATTAACTATGCAGTGCATAGTTTAATCCTCTAAGCCTATAGAGGCTATAATTAATAGAGGTTCCTAGCTAAACTTAATATTAGCTACGCTAGTAAAGGAACATAATCTCTAAGTAGACCCCCTACCTAAGCTGCTGGCTAAAGGCGTAGATAGGGGTAGATTAACAGTGTATAGTACTACAACAGTAGATATAACTATTACTAATTTACGTAGTTATAAAGAGACCTATTAAGTACTATTTATAGTAATAGACCTTTAAAGATACTTAGTGTACTTAGGTCTTCCCTAAATTAATATGTTTTATCTAAGGATTAGCTACGCTACTAGACGTATGCTCTTTTAGAGGAATAAGGACAATAAGGTTGTCTAGTTTATAAAGGTAGCTACAGAAGACACTAAGCAGTTCAAGAGTAGTATAAGAGAACCTAATACAGACGTCTATGCGTGCCTTATTAACTTTGTAGGCTATAGGGAGTTAGAAGATAACCCTATAGGTTATTTACCCCTAGAATATACTGAGTTTGCAGATGTAGGCTTAGAGGAGGACTCTAAGAGTCTTCTAGAGCATAGCTACTACAATCTATCTATAACTCTAACACCTAAAGGTGTTCTACCTTACTAACTATTATACAACCTCTTAGTAACTAAGCTAGAGATACTTTAAAACTATCTTTAAGAGTATATAGTAAGAGGATAGATACGTTAGTTAAAGTCTCTAGCAGGGGCACCTATACTCTTTGTTAAGAAGAAAGATAGCAGCCTAAGACTTTGTGTTAACTATTAGGGCCTTAATAAGATTACAATTAAGAACTAACACCTACTACCCCTAATTACAGAGTTACTAGAGAGGCTCTCTTAGGCGAAGTATTTTACTAAGCTTAATATAAGAGAGGCCTACTATAGGATTTGTATTGCAGAGGGAGATAAGTAGAAGACTGCTTTCTGTACTAGATACAGACACTATAAGTATACTGTTATGCCTTTTAGCCTAACTAACGCCCCTACCTAGTTTTCAGTATATGTTAACTATGCTCTTATAGGATTAGTTAACATATATTGCATTGTCTATTTAGACAATATCCTAATCTACTTAAACACAAAAGAAGATTACATATAGCATGTAAAGGATGTACTATAAAGACTACGTAAGTCTAAGCTATATATTAAACTTAGCAAGTATAAGTAGCACACTTAACGCATAGAGTATCTTAGATACGTAATTAGCCCTAAAGGGGTTAGTATTAACCTAGAATAGGTAAAAACAATCTAAGAGTAGCTATAACTATAAACAGTCTACAATATTTAAGTATTTATTAGCTTTATAAATTACTATTAACAATTTATCTACATGTTCTCTAAATTAGCCTTACTATTAACTAAAATAACTTATAAAACCCTAGGGTCTGCTAAGGGGGTCTAGCAATAAGAAGAGAGGAAAGCTAGAAAATAGACATTAGCAAAAAGGCAGATCTACTTTCTAGAAGCTTAAAGACGCTTTTACCTAAGTTCCTATACTCTCCTACTTTAATCCTTGTTAGAAAACAAGAGTAGAGGTAGACGCGTTAGGAGGCGCAATCTTAGGCATATTAAGTTAAAATGTGCTAGAAGAAGACAGAACAGGTTAATAGAGGCTAATTAGTTTCTTTTCTTGTAAATTAATCTAAGCAGAATACAATTACAATACCTATAATAAGGAACTGCTAGCTATTGTTAAGAGTCTAGAACACTAGCGCTACTACCTTAAAGGTATATACTTTAAGGTCCTTATAGACTATAAGAACCTAAAATAGTTTATAGAAAATAAGACCTGTAACTATTGCTAGGTTTAGTCCTATCTAGCCTTAACTTAGTTTAACTTTATCCTTACCTACTAACTAGGGACTACTAATCCTGCAGATGGACCCTTAAGGCGACTAGACTATAAGGCAGAAATAGAGAATCCTTTACTAAAGTATAATAAAGCTTTTATACAACCCCTTTAAGATTTGTTCTCTTCTAAAGGAAAGAACAACTTCCTAGTGTTAGCTGTTACAACACAGGCATCTCTAAGGTCTAAAAACAATTAGAAATTGTTAAAGCCCTCTAAAAATTCTAAGTAAAGGAAAGTACTACAACTAGGGATCTGCTTAACTATAAGGAAGAGTCTATAGTAGAACCAGCCTTAGATGCAACCTCTAATAGATACAATACTAAAACAGACTATAATAACCTAAAACAATTATTTATAGTCTACAAGGGGTTAAGGCACTTAACTACTCTAGAAGAGAAGTCTAAGGCTCTCTAAGAATGCTATAATAACCTACTTAGAGGACATCTTAGGGGTAAGAAGACAATAGAAAAGCTTTAACAACACTATAAGTAGAAGGGAATAAGGAAGGATACAAGAGACTATTGTAAAAGCTGCCTAGTATACAAGAAGGTAACTCTAGCGCGTTACAAGCTATATAGTCTCCTAGCACCCTTGTCTCTACTAAACGCAGCCTAGGAGGAAGTTACTATAGATTTTATTACAGAATTACCTCTAAGCTGCCTAAGCAACTAGGTATACGACGCTATCTTGGTTATAGTGTATAGACTTACTAAAATAGCTTACTACATCCTAGCTAGAGCTGATTAGGACAGTACAGACCTAGCCTAATCCTAGATAAGAGAAGTTATACGCCTACACAGTGTCCTAAAGAAGATAATCTCTAATAGAGGCCTACTTATAGCAGCTAAACACTAGGATAGTTTCTAACACTACCTAAACTTAAGAAGGGTGTTAACTTCTGCTTATTATCTACAGATAGATAGGCAGACTAAAAGATAGAACTAGACACTTAAACAGTACCTACAGTACTACTATTGCCTAGAATAAGACAATTAGAGTTTATAGATATTAGTTGCAGAATTTGCGTACAACAATAGCATATATGTAACTATAGGCACTACTCTATTTAGAGCATACTATAGCATAGATCCTATTAGTCCTAACTGGCCTAGTATAGCTTATAGCGACGGAGAATTGCCTCTAGGGGAACAAGTAGCTAGCAAAGTTATTGCTCTATAACAAGAGTGTAAGAGGAAAATTATTACTGCAAATAAATACTAGAAATTGTACGTAGATAAGAAACGCTTAGCACATACGTTTAAAGTAGGTAATTAAGCAATAGTGTTAAATTAGCACATTAGGTTAATAAGACCTAAGAAGAAGCTTAACTAGAAATACCTAGGTCTAGGTTGCATAGTAGACTAGTATAGTCTAACAGCATTTAAAGTTAACCTTCTAGGGTTACAGAGCGTACACCTAGTCTTCTATACGTTGCTGCTAGAGCTGTATAATCTAAAAGGTCTTATTCTACACCTAGAGGTCCTAATTATAGACATACTGCGTGAGTATAGTAATAATGTCTATAAAGTAGACACTATACTAGATAGACGCAAGGGAGAATATAACTAGTAGGAATATCTAGTTAAATAGACTAGCTATAGAGACGAAGAGAACTCCTAGGAGCCTAGTTAAAATATCTCTAGTAACGTCCTTTAATAATTTTAGAAATCTAAAGGCATACAGCCTAAGAGAAATGCGAAGGAAAAGCCTTGTAGGAGTTAAGGGCAACCCTAAAAAAAGAAGGGGGATAAGCAAAGATAATAAGAGGATCCTAAGGAGACAACGTACCTTTACTAGTTTTCCTATAGGGTTTTTAGGGTGTTTAACAGCGTTATACTCTAGGATTACCTTAGCCTAACTTACAAGCATCTCTTAGGATCTATAATTATCTATTATAGACTACAAGAACCTAGTCTAAATTACAACAGTTTAATCTATAAGAGCACAAAGCTTCTAATATTATAAGAAGAAAACATAGGATATTAAAGCAAGTACTCTATTAAATTTAAGCTAAAGGCTTAGGTATATCTAGGATTTCTAAGGAAATCTAACTATAGAAATTGTTTATAGTTATGTTATTATACTAGCTATAATAGTCTATTAAGACCTATTATAACGCGCTCTTACTACTCTTAAACCTTGTTGTACTTATCTAGCCTCTTCTGCAGAGTCTTAATCTTCTTAGATAAAGAGCCCTTCTTAGCGCTAGTAGCGAAGCTCTTCTCCCTTATAAGCGTAGCTATCTCTGCAACCAAAGCATCACCTAGTTTTCTGCGCTTAGAACTAGGGTTTAGAGCATAATTGCGAACCTTAGCCTATAATAAGTTAGAATAGTCTATCTAGAGATAAGATAAGTATACATACCTGCTTGCGTAGTAAATTAGTCTCCTTAGCAACTCTATTAGTAACAGCAGCCTTAAGGGTGCGCTTGCTAGCTTTAGCACGTACTAACACAGCCTTCTTGCTGCGCTAACACTAGTCTAGGCAGAACTTAGAGCAAGGGTCCTTATTATTAGCTATAGCACTAGTGTGTAGGTAGAGGTAAGCAGCGTAAGGGATGTAAGTGCTACTAGAGGTGTAAGAATAACCTATAATAGACTAAAACTACTTAAAGAGGATAACTTACTAACTATAGGCCTAGGAGATAGGCTAACAGAGGGACATAAGCTTAAACTTAGACGCTTTCTTTTCTATCTTAGTTAATAGGCGCTATAGGAGCTTATTATTAACTATGCCCTAGTCTAGGTCCTAGACGCTAAACTCTAAGGCCTAGAGAATGTTGCAAATCTTAGCTAAGTTACTGTTGTGCTTTAAATAGAGCTGCTAGAGTTAGTTATAACCTATAAGGGGTTATAATTAGGCTAAAGGAGGGGAATACACACAGTAATACACTCCTAGTTAGAAGAGAAGCATTAGAAGCAGCGCATAACCTGCTCTAACTTACCTAAGTCTGTCTGCAACAGCTATGCCTTGTATAAGTTAATATTAGCAGGGGTGATTTAGACATAGACATAACTAGTCCTTCTATAATGCTTATGCTAGCCTACAGCAAAGCTATAGACGTATTAAACATAGACCTAGTATAACTGCACGCTATTATGCGCTATATTATTGCCTACAGCGTTTAGATCTATAATCTTAAGTAGTCTAGACGTGTAGGGGGCGGTAGGGTGCAGTGCAGCAGGCTAGTAGGCTAGGGGATATGCTGTTAAAATTGTTAGAGCCTAGAGAATCTAGTTAGCCACCTGTAGAGTTATAACAACCTATAATAACCTATTAAGGGTTATCCTAGACTAGCAAAGGGGAACCTATCCTAGCTAGAGAAAAGCACTAACTTACTAAAAATTAGAGTAGAGTGTAGGAGTAATAGACTAAAATAGGGGATAACGTGGGGTATATCTAGGCACTATACTAGCAACGCGTTACCTTACTTATTTTCTAGGCAGCAGCGCAACTCCTAGGTAAAGGTAAAGGTAAAAGGGAAGGTAAAGGTAGAGCTGCCTAAACCCACGCATAAGCTTAAGGGAATACCTCTAAATACTAAAGCACTACTCTCCTGTAACCTTGTTACTGTCTAATCTATAACAGACTATAATTACCTACTCTACCTAAAAAGCCTGTAATATCTGTAGCTTAGGGCGAGCCACCTTAGAAGGGGATATTGTTAGGACTAATAAGTTCTAGTAGTTCCCTATAAGGCCAGCATGGCCTGATTAAGGAATAGGGGTGGCGTAACTATATAACGCAAGTGAATTGCTCTACTCCTTTAGTAGCGATTTGTCTATCCTTAACCTGCAATACCATCCTCTACTTTCTAATGCTTAATAGCGTGCCACCCTTATTAAAAGAGAACCTAATAGTTGCTAGCAACGCCTTATTTGCAGACAACACCCTTAATAGGAAAAGCTCCTAGGGATATACTATTAAGCTATATAGTAGACTTATTGCATAGCAAGCTAATAAGCAAGACACTATCACTACTTTAACTACAGAGGCTGAACTCCTAGCCCTGTCCTAGGTAGCTAAGGAAGCGATGTTTACCTCTTAACTACTTACTAAGATAGGAATTAAGCTTCTAGAGTTAACAATTACTATCTAATATAACAACACTTAGATAATCTAGTTAATTAACAAGGAGGTCTTAAAGCTGCAGACTAAGCTGCGACATATAGATATCTACAACTATTAGCTTTAATAAGAAGCTGGTAATAGTACTATTATAGTAGTCTATATGCTATTAACTAAGATGCTTGTAGACAGACTTACTAAGGCACTGCTATTAAGCAAGTAGTTAACCTTCCTAAAGCAACTTAGACTAGTAGAATTAACTAAACTAAGGATCCTAGCTAAGATTTAGGTAGAGGCAATTAACTAATAGCTAGAAGGACTATTAGTAAACTAAAAGTAGAAGAATCTAGCTTTAGGGCTAGATAGGCCTAAAGCTAAGAGGGTGTGTTAGATATAAGGCCTAATATCTAGTTAAGGTAAGGTTAAGTTAAGGCAAGCTTAACACTAAGAGACGAATTAGCCTAGAGCGCAAGGGCTAATCCTCCTACCTTAAATTCGCAGACAGCAGCTACTTAGCATTAATACATCTACTCTACACATAGTACAAGTGCCCTATTGTAACTATCTATTACCTAGCGCATACTCTGCCTTAGAGTACGCTAACTAGCTATATACACAGCCTATCGTCACGAAGGCCCTTTAGGCATTGCTAGGACCACAGTCTAATACCACCTACAATCTTAAAGATCCTATACTCTAGATTAGAGTACGAAAATTTAACACTTAGCTTGTTTATAGATCTACTTACTCTACTAGCTATATCTATTACTAACAATTTATTCTACAAGGTAGGTAATAATTAGGTTAGTAATAGGTTCTCCTGTTTCTAATCTGCCCTTCTAGAGGGGCTATCTGCAGGGTTTGTTTTACCTAGATAATGTTCTACCTTAAAATTAAAAGCCCTAAGGTATATAGCCTATCTAGCTTGCTACAGGTTTAGCTTTTATATAGCGTGTATACTGCGTAGGTTGTTATAGTTACTTAGTACCTATATAGTGTGCTGTGTGCCTTTAAGGTAATGCCTCTACTACTTAAAGCTATATACTATAGCAAGTAGCTCTAGGTTATAGACCTTATAATTTAGCTTAGCAGCTTATAGCTTTTAAGAGGTAAAGGTAACTAGGTGCTACTGCTTATCTTTAAAGAGTTAGGAGAGTATGCCTAATATAGTAAATGTAGACGCATCTGTCTCTACTTAGATAGGGAGCGCTGCGTTAAAATAGCGCAAGATAGGCGCGCTTAAGAAGTAGGTCTTTAGCTCTTTAAATAAGCAGTTTGTAGCTTTATTCTATTGCTAGTCTTAGTTTTTCTTTAATAATTCTGTAAGAGGAGCTGTTTCTTTAGCGTATCCTTTAATTAAACGCTAATAGAAGTTAGTAAACCCTAGAAAGGATTGCAACTCTTTAACATTAGTAGGCTGTAGCTATTAGGTAATAGTGCTTACTTAAGCTAGATTAGCGCATACACTACACGTGTTAATAATAAAACTAAGGAAGTGTACTATGTCTAATATAAATATATATTTCTATAAGTTAATAAATAGTTCTACCTTACATAGGGACTAAAGTACTAAGCGTATAGCGCGCTAGTAAAGCGTAATATTATTGCTCCCTATGTAGATAAGGATATTATCTAGGTAAACTACATAGATATAGTCTAAGTGCTTAATTAGAGCCTTATTAATATAGGCCTAGAAGCTTGCAGGAGCATTAGTTAGCCTAAATAGTATTACTAGGTACTTAAAGTAACTATATTAGGTCCTAAAGGCAGTTTTCTACTTATCCCCTGCTTTAATCCTTAGCTAATAATAGGCGTTATAAAGGTCTAGGGTTGTGTAATAACATGCGCCTAACTAGCAGTCTAGTATCTCTCTAATTAGTAGGAGTAGGCAATAATCTTTTATAGTAATAGCATTAAGACCTCTATAATCTATACAGAGGCAGAGTGTCCTATCTTTCTTAGGAACAAAAAGTATAGGTGCTCCTACAGGACTTATACTGTGCCTAATCTACCTATTACTTAGCGCTTATTCTAAGTATTTATATAGCAGCTTTAGCTTGCGTAAAGAGAGGTTATAGAGCAGTCTATATAGGGGTTCTTTCTCTTCTATAAGTAGGATTGCATAGTCTAAAGATTTAAAGCTAGGTAGAGTAGTAGCAGCTTCTTTACTAAATATATTAACAAAATCTACTAAAGCGTCTAGGATGTAAAGTTCCTGCGCTATATATGCTTTATAGATGTAGGCATTATATTCTAAATAAACGCTAGTAGCTTGCAATACTCCTAAAAGGAGGGGATTAGAGTTAGCTTCTTTAAACTCTATAGAGGTAACTAGCTAGATGCTAGCTGCAGTGTATCCCTAACGCTAGGATTATAATCTATAATCTAGATAGATATGTTCTTATTAGAGGAAAGGGTTCCCTAATAGTAAGAGAGTTCCTTCCTTATTAACTCTATATATAGTAGTAGACACACAACGCTTAACGCCTATATTATTAGTTAAGCGTATCTACAGCGTATATACAGTGTATATGCTTTAGCGCTACGTGCTAATCTATCCTAGGCGTAGGAGTTCTACTATCTTAATAGGTAGTAGGTCTATTTCTATAGCAATTCTTTAGCTAATTAAGCTTACATCTGCCTAAGGATTAAGAATAAACTATAATTGTTGTTCTAGCGTTGCCTCTCTAGATGCGTTATACGTGCGCTTTATGCCTAGTAAAATATATACTAGGATACGCCTTACTATCCCTAGGTAGCTAGTAAGGCTTAGCCTTTTCCTGTCTAGTTAATTTAAACTAGGATCTAGTTAGGTTAGAGTTAGAGTTAGAGCTACTGCTTTAATATTTATTAGTATAGTAGCTAGTCTTATTATACTTAAAGTAGGTAATGCTACTCTTAGTATATAGGCCTTTGTTAGTAGAGGCATTATCTCCTTGCTTTTGCTCCTTATACCTCTAGGTACCCTTATAGCGTATGCTAGGTGTGTAAGTTAGTAATAAATAGCGCAGGTTGCGCTTAAGTGTAGAGCCTAACGCTACTAGGTCTTCGCGTGTAGCTAGTACCTAATAGTAATTAGTAATTGCCCTTTATAATTCTAGCTAAAGCTTAGAGAATAAGTGTTAGACCCTCTATTCTTTAGTATAGGAGGTAAGTTAATCCTCTAAGACCTCTAAGTAGGTTGCAAAAGCGTAGACTGTTTAGTCCTTCTACTATATAGCATAAGTATAAGCTATAGCTAATTCTAAGGTATAGTTTATAGGATTAGAGAGTAAGTCTAGTAAGTACTATTTAAAGTACCCCTAGCTAGGTGTCTCTTCTTATACTCTAAACGTGCGCTTAAAGTGCGTGTACTAAAGCTCTCTTAGGTCCCCTAATAGGTACTACATTACCTAGAGTATCCTATCTTTAGGGTTGCTAAACTCTTATAGTAACAGTTAGAAGGCTATCTTGCAGGAGTAGAAGAACTTACAATGTTCTTTAAGATTCTTTCCCCTATATTTAGCTAGGTCTTTAGGTTTAAGTGCGCTCTTTGTAGGTTAAGGTGTAAGCGTTATAGATGTGTCCTGCTTATGCGTACTAGCCCTTAAGGTCTCCTTAATAGTCTCTACTGTACTTAGGGTAGTATAGTTCCCTACGCCCTCTAGCTGTGCAATCTTAGCTTTAAGTAAGCGTAGGCGCTGTAGGGCCTAGAGCTTATTGCGTTAGTGTTTAGCAGCTTAAATGCGCTCTTAAAGCGTTAGAGGTACGCTTATTATAGGGGTTAGGATCTCTTTGTTAATTAGAGAAATCTTACTAGAGTTGTCCTCCTAATAGGTTTAAGATAAGGGTAGTTAGATCTCTCTTGTAGGTGCCCCCTAACTGTTCGTTTAAGTAGTTAGAGCTATCCCTAGACTATTAGATTAACAAAGTATTATTATATAAGGTTCTAGTTATAGGCAATAGTACTTGCTTTACACTAGGGATAGATAGTAGAGGGATAGCTATAGGTATATTTAATAACAAGAATAATACTTATCCCCCTAAAGATAGCAAGCAGCGCAGGTTTTGTGTAGCTTTGCTAAGGGCGAGACTAATACTAACTAAGGATAGCTCTAGAACGCTATAACACTAAACAGTTCTATTGCAGGTCGTTACACTATTGCAGCAGAATGCAACTCTAGCAGATATAGCAACTTAGGCAGCTGCTATAGGAGCAAACTAGGTGCCTGTAGGAGAACTAACTCCTATAATTAGGTACTAAAATCTAGTATAATAAGCTCTCCTTGCCCTTAACGCGGCCAAGCTCGCTAGGGCATTAGAAGTAGAGCTTAGCATCTAACAAAAGCAATTTAATCAGGCTATATAGGTATAAGCCCTAGTATATAGTAGAACAACGTTAGTAACGCACTGCCTAGCTTTTAACAAAGCTAGTAAAATTATAAGGGTGTTAAACAACATCTAACTAAAACCTAAACTAGGTGTAGAAAACTGTGCCCTAACGCCCTAGTAGGTAGACTAGTAGGCTAAGGATATTAACACTACTTTTTAGTACGTCTAGGTGCTTAACAACTTAATTACTAGGACGTACTAGGCTATAGGAACTATCTAGTATAGCATCTATTAGGAACTTATCTAGTCCTGTATTAACAAGGGGTTAATCTAAACCTAGGCTAACCTCTGCGTAGAGGAGAAGAAACTAGTACAGGATCCTATCCTAACTAAATACAAGAACTTCTCTAAACTGTTTAACATAGAATAGTAAGAGAGAGACTCTATTAATACCTTTCTAATAAAGCTTAACTATTAGGACTCTCTTCTACCTTAGAGCTTCTTTAAGTTTAATAACAGCAGTAAAGACTATAAGTTAAAAATTACATTTATATAGGCAAAGACTCTACTAGCCTTCTAGCGCGAAATCTAGTATAGTAGTAGTCTAAAACATATATAGCTTTAGCCTAACTTTAAATAGACCCTCTAGAACGCAGAAGTAGCTAGTAATACTAAGGCAAACCTACAAAGTCTTAACAGGCTAAAACGCCCTACCTATTTACTACTACGTACTAAACTAAAAAGGCGCAATAAAGATCTACCCTACTCCTAGGACTAATCTAAGAGCGCCCTAGTAGAAGACTAACTAAAGGGCTACAACAACTAGCAGTACCCTAAGGACTAAGACTACTAGAACGCTTATTAGAAATCCTAGGGTAATAAGTTATATAGCACCTAAGAGGGTAACAAGTCTAAACTAATGCTAGACAAGGGAAACACAAAGCCCTAGTTACTAACCTTTCCTAACTATAGCTAGGGCTAGAAACCTAAGGTAAATAAACCTATATTGCAGTTATAGTAGGCCTATATAGACACAACAATGCCCTAGTATAGCTCTAAGGCCTCTACAACTCTAGGGCTAAAATTAACCTTATAAGTTAAGTAGTTGTTAACTAACTAAAGTTAGAATATGCACTATTCTATTAGAAGCCTATAGCGTTATTCCTAGATAATAACTAGCTAAATATTTAAAGACCCTACAATCTTACTATAGACTGCCTAGACAGCAATAGCACTACTAAAACTGTAGGACCTAAAGTCTTCTAGTCTACTAACTTTATTAGCTACAACCTTGTCCTAGGTTACCTATAGCTTATAGAAGTAGACCTCTGTATCTAATTCTCTATAGGTAAGTACAGCTAGTTTAATAATAATATAGAACAAGTGTAGGTCTATAAGGCTAAAACCCTCTTTAAAGATATGTAACTAGGTAAGCAAGCGTACTTGCTCTACCTAGGAAACCTAGCGTACTAAGTACCCTAGGGGACTAAAGACGCGTTCCTACAGGAACTGCGTTAGGATAAAGCTAGGCACAACTAGCCCTTAGGTCCTAATAGTAATGTAGTTACTAATAAAGAATATTTTGCAAAATGTAGAATCCTCTAGCTAAGGAACAAGATAATTAACACAATTAAGCATCTTAAGCACTATGTGTCTTAGTACCTAGACCTAGCATAGCTACCTTAGGAAGCTAGTTAATAGATAGTAGCAAGTATACATAAAGGGAACCCTAGTTAGGCTAAACTACCTCTAGGTACTGCCTGTATCCTCCCTAACCACAAGTTAGACAAGGATACCCTATGTATACCACCTAATAAAGATAAGCTAGATCTAGAAGAGCTAAAATTTGTTCCTAAGAAACTACACTATAAGTAGCTTACCTTTAGCAAACATTAGACTAGTGTACTCTACCTACATAGGGAGTATAACTATGTAATTAAGATTAAGGAGGGGGCACGTATACTAAACCTCCTAATCTACAACCTGTTACAACGTAAGCTAGATATCCTTTAGGAATACCTTAACACAGTATAGGAGAAAGGCTAGATCTGTCCTAGTAAGTTACCTATAGGGGCACTAATCCTGTTTGTACCTAAAGTAGATAGTACCTTATAGCTCTACGTAGACTACTAGGGCCTAAATAAAGTTATAGTTAAGAACTACTATTTTATCCTACTTGTTAGTAAGATGTTAGATTAACTCTTAAATGTAGTAATCTTCTTAAAGCTAGATCTACGCAATGCCTACTACAGGCTCTAGATTAAGGAAGGTAATAAGTAGAAAACTATATTTAAAACCTAGTATAGGCACTTTAAGTACCTAGTAATGCTATTTAGACTAGCAAACACCCTAGTAACGTTCTAGTCCTATATTTATAGAGCCCTTAGTAGCCTGTTAGACTACACTTACGTAGTCTACCTAGACAACATCCTAATCTACTCTAAATATAAGGAGGATTATAATGCTTATATTAAGGAGGTCTTAGACTACCTTATTAAATAGGGTCTGTTTTATAAGGCAAGCAAATATAAATTCTTAACTAAATTAGTTAAGTTTCTAGGCTTTATAGTAACCCCTAGGGGCGTTGTTATAGACCTAACGTGTGTATAAACTATACAAGAGTAGCCTAAACCTAGAGGTTTTAAGGATATCTAGCAGTTCCTAGGCTTTGCAAACTTCTACTAGCAGTTTATCTATAACTATTCTAGTATTATACGCCTGCTAGTAGACTATATAACAGCTACCTAGAACCTAGCATTAGCCCCTAAGGGTTCTAATCTAAAGAAGGGGGAAGAGACTAGTAAAAAGCTGTAAGGGACTAACAAAATAGTACAAACTATAGAGTTAGCCTAAAGAGGTACGCTAGGCCTTCTATACAATTTAGAAGAAGTTTATAGAGGCACCTATACTTTAACACTTTAACCTAACTAAACTAATTATAGTAGTTACTAACGCCTTAGACTTTGCTATAGCTGCTATCTTACTACAACCTTAGACAACTAAACTAGCAACAGAATGTTACTAGAAACTAGTAGTATTCTAGAGTTAAAAGTTTTAGGGTCTATCTATCTAATAGCATACTTATAATAAGGAACTATCTACAATTATTAAAGCGTTTAGGTAGTAGCAATACTACCTTAAGCACGCTCTGTTAACAATCTAGGTACTCTCTAATTATAACAACCTAAGATACTTTATAATAATAAAGGAACTCTTACCTAAGCAAGCTTGCTAGGTAGAGGAATTAGTAAGGTTTAACTTTAAAGTTAAGTATAAGCTAGGACCTAATAACGCAGCTAACAGCCTATTAAGGCATCTAGATTACGCGTAGGGACTTATAATTAGGGAAAGACAAGCACTCTGCAACGCAATACTACCTACCCTCTAATAGAAGCTTTAGATCTAGACTCTCTAGGCGTCTAGGGCTTACAACACTAAACAGGTAGTGTATAGTGTAGGCAACTATAAGGAGGCAACAATAGATACTATAATAACCTCTAAGACTGCCTCTATAGAATTCTGCTAATACGTTAGTTATAGGGATACGTCTCCTGCAGCTCTTAACTACCCTTCTATAAGCTATAGCTAGGGTTAAACTAATTAATCTAAAGCTTAGGGAAGACTAAGAGAAACATTCTAAGGGCTCTCCTTTGTAGCCTAGGTAGAGTAATTAGCTCTCCTATATATCTTGCGAACAAAGCTGCGTAAGATAAAACTGCATACGTACTAGTAACCCTAGACTGCCTTATTAATTATATTAGGCAGACTTAGGAGCGTAATAAGGCCTATACTACTTATAAGTTGCTAATATATTAGAAGGAGGGTAGAGCAGCTAAGGGCTAACTACACTAGAAATCTAACCTAAATAGAGTCCTGCGCAGGAGTAGGAAAGTGTAGATTCCTAATAATAGAATGCTCTGCTAAACTATCCTATTAAAGAACTATAATAACCCTATAGGAGGCTATTATAGGACTAAGAAAACTGCTTAAGTGTTAAAATAGAAGTACTATTAGCTACAGTTAACTAAGGACGTATATAAGTACATCTATAGGTGCCTAGCGTGTTAGTTAAACAAGATCTATTAGCACAAACTATAGGGACTACTTATGCTACTACTAGTACCTAATACAGCCTAGTAGCACTACTTACTTAACTTTATAATAGACTTGCCTAAGTTAAGGGATAATTATAGGAACAAGTTTAACTTAATCCTAGTGTTAGTAGACTAATTTAGTAAGTATGTCTAGTATATACCTATTACTAAAACAATAACAGCCTAGCGCGTAGCTAAGCTACTCTTAAAATAGTGCTTCCTAAAACACAGTCCTCCTAACACCCTACTATTAGATAAGGGATCTGTATTTACTAGCTAATTCTAGTCTAATATATGCTACTACCTTAAAATAGACTACTAGCTAAGTACTGCATTCTATCCCTAAACTAACAGCTAAACCAAACGCCTAAACTAGGAGTTAGAAACATACCTACGTATATATATAAACTATAATTAGGACAACTAGGTAGACCTATTACTATACGCAGAGTATGCCTACAACTCTAAGTATTACTTTATATATAGGGAATTACCTATTAAAGTTGCCTACAGGACTAACCTAAAGGGATTTAACAGAGTACCTAATAAGTACTAGCTAAGGCAACTACTGTAGGTATAGGGAAAGGACGCAGTAGCCCTAGAGCTACGCTAGCAAGTTACTAGCCGCCTAGAGCAGTAGTATAAGATATAGGCTGTAGTAAAGGAAAGCCTAGAGTATGCTTAGAAAGGCATAACGCGCTAGTACAACGCTAAGCAAATAGAGAAGCACTTTGCTGTAGGCAATAAAGTAATTCTCTAGGCAAAGAACCTAGCTACAAATTGTCCTTTAAAGAAGTTTAATGTAAGGTACCTAAGACTATTTATAGTTGTAAGGAAAATAGGGAAACTAGCGTATAAATTAAAGTTACTACTATTAATAAGCAGGATCTACCTAGTGTTTAATATATCTTTACTTAAACCTTAGATAACACTACCTGCTAGCACTAGGTTCTAACCAGGCCCTATAGGGATAGCAAATAGCAAAGTACTAGCTGTAGACTAGTACAAAGTTAAAGGCATCCTTAATTATTGCAATATATCTACCTATAGACAAGAGTACCTTATAAAATAGCTTAGGTAGACAAATGCAAACTCTACCTAGGAACTACTTACTAATCTTAATTATTGCAATAAGATTCTAGAGGACTACTATAAGAGTATTAAATAGAGCACTATAACTCTACTAAGCTAGGTACCTCCCCTATAAAGGTAGAAGAGAGGAAGACTACAGAAGCTACCTACAGGAACATAGCTAGAATTGCTTATAATAATATAAGGCATAGATTACATATAGGCTACCCTAGGCCACTCTATAGGAGCTACCTATAGGGGCATAGCCAGAATTGCTTATAATAATATAAGGTGTGTACTGCAAATAGACCTAATGCCTCTCTAACCCTAAACTAAATAGAAGCTAGACACTGTCTAAGGATAGCAGTTACAATAGAAATAGTTATAGGAAAAGTAATAGAGTTTATTAACTACTATAAATTACTACCTACTATAACTAACCTTTATAGCTAGATTATAGGGCTACCTAAAAACTACTTAGAAGGTCCTATTATCCTTATTATACTTGTTGCTAAGGCGACAGGAGCTACTACGCCTAGAGAGGGTGTACAGCTTAGTAGGCAAAGATAACAACCTCTAGAAGGGGGCTATAGGGGCGTCTACTATAGAGGGGATATTAGTACTGTAATAGTACTAACGCTTCTTAGCATTTGCAGCTACGCTATTCTTCTTAAAGTAGTCTTTAACTACCTTGTTAACAACAGCGTTAGTAGGGGCCTTTATACTAATAGTACTAAGAGCAATGTTAAAGCGCTTAAGGTTATGCTTGTAGGACGTCTAGTAGGCCTTATAGTACTTAAGCTTGCTTATGCTAGACTCCTTAATCTTGCAGCGCTCTACACTATTATACTTAACAAACCTAGTATAGCAGTTAAGGGCGTAGTTAAAGGTAGTCTGCTAGTACTACTAAGTGTTCTCTAAGACCTTATTGTTGCTAGCGCTATTACTAAGCCTAACAGTCTCTTTGTTTGTCTTATAGGCAGCACAGTTAATAAGGAAGTTAAGCATGTTAACAGCCTAGCAGAAATAAGCGTTAATCTAGCACAGTTAGCAGGCAAACTAGGTAGAGTTAAGAGACAACATACCTTAATATAACTACCCTCCTTTGTATTAACATACCTACTATATACCCTAAAGTTGTTCTTACAGGTGTAGTAACCTTTAGGACAGCAGAGAACTGTAATAAATAACTTAATTGTTCCTATAGGCGCCTTTACTAACTTAGTTATAAGGTAGGTAAGGTAGCTATAATACTAGAACCTAGTAAGCAAAGGCTGTAGGGCTATGTTGTCTAGCAGCAAGTACATAAAGTTAGGTAGAGCCTTGTTAGTAATATAGGCAGGAGGTAGGGTTATAGTAATACTTAATATAGAAGTATAGTAGAGAAAATTGTAATATTAATAGCTAGAAAAGTATATTAGGATAGCTGTTTATATGCTTATACGTAAGCCCCTAGGCAGCTACTAACTACGCTTTAACTATTTACTACGCTCTTACCTGCCTATACGCACACTGTTATATACTAGTAAGGAAACACGCGTACTAGTAAATAGTTACTTATAATTAGTTAATAGTAAAGTAATATTATTTACTTACCTCCCTGCTATATTATAATGTTAAACAGGTAACACTACGCAGTTACTAATAAGATAAAGGCACTATTAATATTAGTCTAAGAGACTAATGTTAATACTTATAGAGGAAACGTTTGCCCTATATACGCTAGGCTCTAGTTAGTCTTGCGCAGGAGCATGACCCTTACTAGAGACCTACTAGGATCCCTACAGGGATCTAGCAGGACATGCAAACTGTTAACTAGTGACACCTACTTAGCTAAGCGCCTATATAGACGTTAGTAGCCTGCCTACAAGGCTACAAGCAAACAAGTAGGTCACACCTAATTTATAATTAGTACAGGGAAACCTATAGGAGCACGCTTAGGCGGACCTAGGGACCTAGTAGCTACATAGGCAATTATAAGCCTTATATAGCATTTCTCCTAACGCAATTTTCCTTAAAAAGAAGAGGTTTTTTTAGAGTTTAATAATACCTGTAGGCAGAGATAATAGAAACCTGTTTTCTTCTAGGGATCTAGCAGCTTAGGACGAGCTGCAAGAAAGAGGGAGGCTCTATTACAGGTATTCCTCCTAAGGGCTACTAGCTAGACCCTAGGACAACCTTAGGGCTAGGCAGGAGACCTACAGACTACATGTATATAACCCTCCTAAACGCCTTAGGGCTTACACCCTAAGGATTTGTCTTATATCTATCTATCTATCTACTATTTGTCCTATCTCTAAACGCCTGCCTACAGTGCCCTTACATATTCTTCTTCCTTATATTTTACGTTCTAGAGCTATAATTATAGCGTAGGTCCTTTGCTTATTAGGTTCTTACAGTATCTATAAGGCTAAAGGATAGTATGTTTTTATTATTATTATTTTTACTTTTTCCTTATTTATTAATTATAGAGTTGTACTTCTTGTTCTATCTAGTGTAGATGTAATAACATGTTAATTGCAACACGTATAGAAGGTCTCTTCTTGTATTTTTTAAAACCCTTAGCTATTTATTATAGTTTATTGTCTATAATCTTATATGTAGGACGTAGCTATGTATATAAGATCTCTTAGTATAGTGTTAGAGCTCTATTGTAGTAAGCACAGATTTTATCTACTTTAATATACTATAACTTAGAGTCTTCCTTAGTGCCTAACTCTAGGTCTTCTATAAGTTAGCCTACTATATTAGTAATAATATTCTATTTATTATTAAGGTTAGTACCTTCTATTGCCTTGTCTTAGGTCTTATAGGTAAGTATATTTAGCTATTAGACTACTCTGTTAGTCTGTTACTAACAGTTCCTAGTAATATAGCCTAGTTTGCTATACGTGTAGCAAGTACGTCCTAACACTATAGCCCTAGAGACGCTATTCCCTCCCCCTCTTAGCAGTTAAAGACGTAAACACAAGGCAGCTACCTACAACAGACCTAGCTACTCTGTTCTACAGGAGCCTAGGGTACTAAAAACGTAGACGTGCTAGGGAATACTAGCTAAAACCACTAAGAGCGGAGGAGAGATAGCGACTAGAACAGCTAGGTAGTTACCTACTAAACACCCTAGGGAGATAGGCAGTTACCTACTAAACACCTAGGACTACAGGTAGTTACCTACTAAACCTACTAGGAATATAGGCGGTTACCTGCTAAACCCCCTAAGACACTAGTAGTTACCTACCTAACCCCTAAAACAAACAGGTAGTTACCTACTAAACACCCTAAGGAGATAGGCAGCTACCTAGTAAACTCCTAGGACTATAGGCAGTTACTGTGCCAGTGCACAGAGTAACTGCCTCAGCAGTTACTTAGGATGCTAAGGCTGGTAAGTAGCGCTAGTATATAAAGGGATAACAGGAAGTTTAGACAAAGCCTCCTAGACTATTATATACTACTACAAAGAAATAAAGTTTATATCTTATACGCGTAACCTGTATCTGTAGTTTCTTGCCTAGCAATATAGCTCCTCTGTCCTCTACATACCAACAGGTTAAGCACTTCTTACTAGAACAAAATAGTGACCTAACTAGGGGCAATAGTATAGTATGTAGGGGAACTAATTGTTAAACAAAGATACAGATAATATAGCTACTCTTATGCTATAGCACTCTAATAGACGCCTTAGGCATAAGTAACAAACAACAAAGATGCAGATAATACAGCTATTCTTATGCTACAGCACTCTAATAGACGCCTTAGGCATAAGTAACAAACAGCAGCTATCTACAGGTCACTCTAGTTAGAACACTAGTATTAACAGTAGGCATTATTTTAATCCTAAAAGAAACTATACCTCTAGAATTACCAGATAGCTATCTAACAATACAAGATAGCTATTTCTATCTTAGGATTGTACAGATATACTAAACAATTCTTCTGCTATACTATTAGCTAAATATATTATTAGCTAATAAGGGTCCTAGCCTAGGGCTTATGCGACTGGGAATTAACGCTCTATAAGAGCATACAAAACTCTAAAGAACTAAGAAAAAAAAAAAAAAAAGAAAGAAAAAGAAAAAGCACCCTTAGAACTAATACTATTACTATAATCAAACTATGTCTATATATATCCCTTTGCTCTTAGGAATTAACAGAACTCCTAAGGGGTCCTGCCTTAGTAACCTGTCTTAGGATAGTTAATCACGAGATAGGGTCCTAGTTCCTATAAGAGGAAGAGCTAATCACCTCCTATTTAATAGAGAAGAGGTCTCTAAATTCCTAGATAACTTTAATTAAACAGCAAACAATAGGGGCCTTATAGACTAGCAAAAGGTTAGGGTCCTTCCTAACTACTGTAAAAGTTATTGTTAAAGATTTATAAAGAGGTTAAAGCTGTTCTTAGAGGGAGACTAGATTAAACTACAACTAGCTATAAAAGAACATTAGAGAGACTAGGACACCTCCTAGAAAATAGGTACCTAAGCTTTTATAGAGACATATGTGCAAGAGACTACTTAAACCTTTCTAGGACTCTTATACTACTACACTAACTTTGTAGTGTATAGTAATACCTACTAGAAGAATAAACAAATCTTAACCCTTAAGGAGGGTTACTTCTTCTTCCTAGGCCTCCTTAAGGAAGACAAGGATCTAGTCCTATTTAACATACTAAACAGGCCAGCAATAAAGGATTAATCTTTATTCAAGTTAGAACTAATATATTAATTTGTTAAAAGAGTCTAGGAACAACGACAGGGTCTCTATTTAATCTAACAGGTACTCTGCGTATTAATTAGTTACTGGACAGAACCTAGTTCTACCCACGGATTTGGCAATTCCTACCTAGCAGACATTGCTGTACTGGCGGGTTTCAGATAGGTCTTAGTTACTAGCAATCTGTGCTATGTAATTAGACCTCTAGGACTAGCTTCTAAAGGACGCTGTTAGTGTTACTGAACAACTGCAAGCATCTAAGAAAGAATACTAAGACAACAATTAGGAAATTAAGAAAGAAAGCATTAGCACTAGCAACCTAGTCTTATTATAGGATTTAGTTAGAGAGATTAATATGTCAAGAGACAGAAAGCTTGCTTGTACGTAGCTTAGACTATACAAAGTCTTAGAAGAGAAAACAGCAATAGAACGCAGCACCTTCCTACTAGAAGACTTAGATAGATCTAAAATGCCTTATACTGTTCTAGGCTAGAGACTTAAGAGATTTATTAAACAATAACTAGAAGATATTGCAGAGGAGCACGCAGGTCTAATTAAGATCTAGGATAAGGAAGCCTAGAACAGATTGTACATGGACTGTAACGACCTGCAATAGAATTGTTTAGTGTTGTGGTGTTCTAGAGCTATCCTTAGTTAGTATTAGTCTTGCCCTTAGCAAAGCTGCACAAAACCCGCGCTGCTCGCTATCTTTAGGGGGACAAGTATTATTCTTGTCATCAAATATACCTATAGCCATCCCTCTACTATCTATCCCTAGTGTGAAGCAAGTACTATTGCCTATAACTAGAACCTTACATAATAATACTTTGTTAATCTAATAGTCTAGGGATAGCTCTAACTACTTAAACGAACAGTTAAGGGGCACCTACAAGAGAGATCTAACTACCCTTATCTTAAACCTAGCAGGAGGACAACTCTAGTAGGATTTCTTTAATTAACAAAGAGATCCTAACTCCTACAATAAGCGCACCTCTAACGCTTTAAGAGCGCATTTAAGCTGCTAAACGCTAACGTAATAAGCTTTAGGCCTTATAGCGCCTACGCTTACTTAAAGCTGAGATTGCACAACTAGAGGGCATAGGGAACTACACTACTCTAAGTATAGTAGAGACTGTTAAGGGGACCTTAAGGGCTAGTACGCATAAGCAGGACGCATCTACAACGCTTACACCTTAACCTGCAAAGCGCGCGCTTAAACCTAAAGACCTAGCTAAATATAGGGAAAGAATCTTAAAGAATATTGTAAGTTCTTCTGCTCCTATAAGATAGCCTTCTAACTGTTACTATAAGAGTTTAGCAACCCTAAAGATAGGATACTCTAGGCAATGCAGTACCTGTTAGGGGACCTAAGGGAGCTTTAGTACACGCACTTTAAGCGCACGTTCAGAGCATAAGAAGAGACACCTAGCTAGGGGTACTTTAAATAGTACTTACTAGACTTACTCTCTAATCCTATAAACTGCACCTTAGAATTAGCTATAGCTTACGCTTAAGCTATGCAGCAGAAGGACTAAACAGTCTACGCTTTTGCAACCTACTTAGAGGTCTTAGAGGATTAACTTACCCCTATACTAAAGAACAGAGGGTCTAACACTTATTCTCTAAGCTTTGGCTAGAATTACAAAGGGCAATTACTAATTACTATTAGGTACTAGCTACACGCGAAGACCTAGTAGCGTTAAGCTCTACACTTAAGCGCAACCTGCGCTGTTTATTACTAACTTACACACCTAGCACACGCTACAAGGGTACCTAGAGGCACAAGGGGCAAAAGCAAGGAGACAATGCCTCTACTAACAAAGGCCTACATAACAAGAGTAGCGTTACCTGCTTTAAGTGTAACAAGACTAGCTACTATGCTAATAAATGTTAAAGCAGCAACTCTAACCCTAACTCTAACCCTAACTAGATCCTAGTTTGAATTAACTAGACAGGAAAAGGCTAAGCCTTACTAGCTACCTAGGGACAGTAAGGCGCATCCTAGTACATATTTTACTAGGCATAAAGCGCACGTGTAACGCATCTAGGGAGGCAACGCTAGAACAACAATTATAGGTTATTCTTAACCCTTAGGTAGATGTAAGCTTAATTAGCTAAAGGATTGCTATAGAAATAGACCTACTACCTATTAAGGAGGCAGAACTCCTGCGCCTAGGATAGATTAGCACGTAGCGCTAAAGCACGTATGCTGTATATGCGCTGTAGATACAATTAACTAATAACACAGGCGTTAAGCGTTGTGTGTCTACTACTATGTATAGAGTTAACAAGGAAGGAACTCTCTTACTATTAGGGAACCCTTTCCTCTAATAAGAACACATCTATCTAGATTATAGATTACAATCCTAGCGTTAGGGATACACTACAGCTAGCATCTAGCTAGTTACCTCTATAGAGTTTAAAGAAGCTAACTCTAATCCCCTCCTTTTAGGAGTATTGCAAGCTACTAGCGTTAATTTAGAATGTAATGCCTATATCTACAAAGCATATATAGCACAGGAACTTCGCATTCTAGACGCTTTAGCAGATTACGTTAATGTATTTAGCAAGGAAGCTGCTGCTACTCTACCTAGCTTTAAATCTTTAGACTATGCAATCCTACTTATAAGGGGAAAGAACCCCTATATAGACTGCTCTATAACCTCTCTTTATGCGAGCTAAAGCTGCTACAGGAATACTTAGAACAAGCGCTAAGTAATAGGTAGATTAGGCACAGCACAAGTCCTACAGGAGCACCTATACTTTTTATTCCTAAGAAAGATAGGATACTCTGCCTCTGTGTGGATTATAGAGGTCTTAATGCTATTACTGTAAAAGATTATTGCCTACTCCTACTAATTAGAGAGATACTAGACTGCCTGTTAGGCGCACGTTATTACATAACCCTAGACCTTCGCAACACCTATTATTAGCTAAGGATTAAAGCAGGGGATAAGTAGAAAACTGCCTTTAGGACCTAATACAGTTACTTTAAGTACCTAGTAATGCTATTTAGGCTAACTAATGCTCCTACAAGTTTCTAGGCCTATATTAATAAGGCCCTAATTAAGCACTTAGACTATATCTATGTAGTTTACCTAGATAATATCCTTATCTATATAGGGAGCAATAATATTGCACTTTACTAGCGCGCTGTACGCTTAGTACTTTAGTCCCTACGCAAGGTAGAACTATTTGTTAACTTGTAGAAATGCACATTTGCATTAGATATAGTACACTTCCTTAGTTTTATTATTAACACGCGTAGTGTATGCGCTAATCTAGCTTAGGTAAGCACTATTACCTAATAGCTGCAGCCTACTAACGTTAAAGAGTTGCAATCCTTTCTAGGGTTTGCTAACTTCTATTAGCGTTTTGTTAAAGGATACGCTAGAGAAATAGCTCCTCTTACAGAATTGTTAAAGAAAAACTAAGACTAGTAATAGAATAAAGCTGCAAACTACTTATTTAAAGGGCTAAAGACCTGCTTCTTAAGCGCGCCTATCTTGCGCTATTTTAACACTACACTCCCTATCTAAGTAGAGACAGATGCGTCTACATTTGCTATATTAGGCATACTCTCCTAACTCTTTAAAGATAAGCAGTAGCACCTAGTTGCCTTTACCTCTTAAAAGCTACAAGCTGCTAAGCTGAATTATAAAGTCTATAACCTAGAGCTACTTGCTATAGTATATAGCTTTAAGCAGTAGAGGCATTACCTTAAAGGCATATAGCACACTATACAGGTGCTAAGTAACTATAACAACCTACGCGGTATACGCGCTGCACAAAAGCTAAACCTGCAGTAAGCTAGATAGGCTATGTACCTAGGGGCTTTTGATTTTAAGGTAGAACACTGTCTAGGCAAAACAAACCCTGCAGATAGCCCCTCTAGAAGGGCAGATTACAAACAGGAGAACCTATTACTAACCTAATTGTTGCCTACCTTATAGAACAAATTGTTAGTAATAGATATAGCTAGTGGAGCAAGTAGATCTACAAACAAGCTAAGCTTGTTAGGCACGTGTAAGACGCACGTTGCTACAGTTTACAGAACTAGGAAGGTCCCTACTGCTAGCGCTATAGAATGCATGCTATGCGTGCCACGCTCACTGGCTAGGGTACTAGTTAGTAGCGAACCTGCAACAGTAGAGTCTTAATTGCTTGTTGAAACCTTGCACTAACTACAACAAAGGGATGCCTTTGCTTAGGGTTAGATTGCAAGCTTAACAAGTAAGGACAGCACTTAAAGACGTAGCAGAGCGCAGGTATAGCGCTTAGACAAAAACAAAGTCCTAAGATATAATAGCAGAATGTATGTTCTAGAGGAACTAGCTATTAGGCAAGAGATTTTGTTCTAGAACTATAACACGTATATAGCAGGCTATTTTAGCGCACGTAGGACGCTTAAGCTAATTAGGAGAGCCTACTACTAGCTAACCCTTAGTTAAGACGTCTAGGAATACGTAAGAACTTATGCTATCTGCTAAAGGAGCAAAGCTCTAAGGCATAGCAAGTATAAGACGCTATTACTATTGCCTACACTAAAGGAAATCTTTAAAGAAGTTATACTAGACTTTATTACTAGCTTACCCCTAGCTAAGGATTCCTTAGGTTGCGCCTTTAATACGATCCTTGTAATTGTATACTACTTCTCTAAGATAGCACTCTATCTACCTGCGTTAAAGACATAGGATGCAAAGTAGTTTGCAGAAGCCTACTTTACACATGTTATACTTAAGTATAGGATATAAAAGGGTATTATATTAGATAGGGGAACTATCTTTACCTCTGCATTTTAGACAGAAATCTGCTACTAACTATAGGTAAAGCGCAGGCTTAGCACAGCCTTCTATCTGCAAACTAATAGGCAAACTAAACGCTAGAATTAAACGCTTAAGCAGTATCTTTAGATGTTTATCTTAGAGTCCTAAGAGAACTAGGCAAAGCTACTGCTAACTGCATAGTTTGCTTATAACAACTTAGTGCATAAATCTACTAAAACAACTCCCTTCTATGCTGTATATAGTAAACACCTACTACTTACTAAGCCTCCTGTAGACAGTAGGCCTAAGGGGGAGGTACTAGATGCAGTTTAAAGGGTGAAGCAACTGCATAGCGCACGAGCAACGCTAGTAGAGCACTTAGAAAAAGCACAAGAGTACTAGACCTAGTACTACAACAAGAAACATAAGAACAAAGTCTTCTACCTAGGCGATTTAGTGTTACTTAGTACTAAGAACATTAACCTAGCCTACTAACTAAGCAAGAAACTCTCTAGCAAGTTTATTAGCCTATTCTAAATCTAGGAAGCAATTAGAACGCAGGTATACTGCCTATTCCTCCTACTGTTATATTGTATTTATAACGTCTTCTACGTATTACTACTAGAACAATAGAAACCTAGGACTAGA
This sequence comes from Ascochyta koolunga, assembly GCA_026119515.1. Lineage (NCBI taxonomy): Eukaryota > Fungi > Ascomycota > Dothideomycetes > Pleosporales > Didymellaceae > Ascochyta > Ascochyta koolunga. Next base: position 435,374 of record JANLCG010000002.1, on the reverse strand, counting down.
GAGGAAGACAATACCTACCTACTAGAGGTGACCCTAGAAGGTAAAGAAGTATAGGAGGTAGAAAAGATCCTAGGGAAACAAACAAGGAGAGGCTAACTAGAGTACCTACTCTGCTAGAAAGGCTATAATAAGACCTAGGACACATAGACCCTAGCATTAGACTTTAAAAACATAGATAATGCTATCTAGGAGTATAAATTAGGTTAGAGATCCTTACGTATAAAAAGAATATTAAGATTATCTTAAGCGCGCTATTATCGCACGCAAGGAGCAATCTAATTTACTAGCCTTAGGCCTACTATTATATAAGAAGAAAACCCTTTTTAATGCTGCGCACTACGTGCGCCTTAACCTGCGCTAGCTGCGCCTTAACTGCTAACAACTGCCTACTTGTCTCTACTATCTTTATTATCCTTACTATCTTTATTATCCTTACTATCTTTACTACTATCTCTACTATCCTTACTACTACTATCACTACTAGCACTACTATCACCAGCTATAGAATTATTATTAGCATTATTATTATTATTACTACTACTACTACCCTAAGAAGAAGTTAGCATGCGCCCTAGACGTGTTAAAGGAGCGAACTTACTATGCGAGCCACGTGCCCTATAAGCTGCTTAAGAGCAGACGCAATGCAGCGCTGCTCTACTAGGATTAGACCTAGGAATTAGGGAGAAGTTGTTAGCACCTAGGTAGCAACACCTATAGGTGTGCTAGTGTAGGCTGTAATGCAGTAGCAGTTAGCAAGCTCTAAGTTAAACTAGCGCTAGCAACGCGTAAGCTAGGTGCCTTAGTTAATTATAGCTGTATTAGTGTAAGAGATAGCAGTAGTAGTAACAGCAGCATTGTAGCAGCAGCGCAAATAGATAAGGCGATTTAAGCAGCTGTTAAGCGCAGCAGGCACCTACATAGATTAGCTAAGGCGCACCTGCAGCGTGCTCCTGTCTACCTTACCTTAGTGCAGCTACCTTAATTTCCCTTTATATAATGCTTACAGCAGTAGTGCTTAGGCTTCTTGCAGTCCTTCTTCTGCTTTGAAATGTTCTGCGCGCAGCGCAGGCAAGTCTCTACTACAGTAATGTAGTCTGCACGCTTGTTAGTATTAGGGAACGTAAACAGCTATTAGTTTTAAAGGTAGGACTTCTTAATAAACTTGGGGTTAGGGTAGTAAACTATGCTAGGAAGTGAGGAGCGTGTAAAATGTGCGCGAAAGTATTATTATTATAGTGTTAAGGAAGAGCAAAGGGAAGAGGTTTTACTACCTGCTAGGCTGCTAAGCTAAAAATTAGGCAACAGTGCGCATAGCAATGCTTTTACCTTAAATTATAACAAATATAAGGCGCATCTGTAATAATTATAACACGTAGGCACTACGCACAAAGCACGCCTACAGGAAGCCCTAACTACCTACCTATAGACACTCTTTTTCCTCCCTTTAAGGCAAGGTTTTTATTAAGGCTATATAAGGTTGCTGCTAGGGACAGTAGCTAGAGGGGAGGTTCTGTAACAACCTGCAATAGAATTGTTTAGTGTTGTAGTGTTCTAGAGCTATTCTTAGTTGGTATTAGTCTCGCCCTTAGCAAAGCTGCATAAAACCTGCGCTGCTCGCCATCTTTAGGGGGACAAGTATTATTCTTGTCATTAAATATACCTATAGCTATCCCTCTACTATCTATCCCTAGTGTGAAGCAAGTACTATTGCCTATAACTAGAACCTTACATAGACCTAGTTAGGGATGTTAGGAAAGATAATATCTCTATACTAGACTGCACTATTAGCAGTTACTAAGAGGTTGTAATACAACTAAGGAAACTTACAATATACAAGAAGACGCAATATAAGCAATATAACAGCAACTCTAGCAGAGACTCTAGCATAAGCTAAGCACTGCATTACTTAGCTTAATAAAGTAGGGGGAGGGGAGACTTAGTCTCTAACTATAAAAATGTCTTAATAAGACAACTAATAAGGCGGGGAAGCAGTAAAACCCTAGAGTTTACCTATATAGCTATTAAAGAACAAGCAGCAGCGCTAGTAAAAATCTAACCAACTAGAAGCTAGCAAGTTACACCTAACAGCTTCCTATTAGCTGCGCGGCTGTTAAGCAAAAACGCTAGTGTGAACTTCACCTTACTGCTGCAATCCTACTACAATTAAGTAGCAAAACAGCAGTAAGAAGAACAGATGCTTAATATAGCTATAAGTAATAGCTTGCTACTTTTACTCTGCTACTCTGTTACTTCTTCACCCTACTACACACAACAAAACTTAAAAATTTAATTTAATTAAGTAACCTAGCTCTGTTACTACACTTACACTATAGCCTTAGACTCCTAAGCCCTAGTAATAGCTAGCTAAGAGCAACTAGGCTCTGCCTATATGTTATAGCTAGCTGCTCTTTAAGCTATTGCCTCTAACAACATAACGTCTGTCTATAGTATTAGTATGCTATACCTTAACAACATCTTAACAGGCAAGTTTATTACATAGCTAACCTAGGGCAACCTAGTTTAACAAAGACACGCACTAGACTCTTAGATAGCAGCTGCTATATTAGAGTTTAACAAAGCTGCTACAATAATACACCTTGTATTATTAGTTGTAGAACAGACACTAAACCTAATTGCATAATATAGAGGGGCTGCACAGTTTAAGAGCAAATACCCTGCTATTGCTACGGCTACAAACTACAACTAAAAGAGAATATAGGAGTTAAGCAGCGCGTTAACACGTATTAAATCGCTGCCTAGAGGAAAGACACTTATAAGCAACATTATTGCGCCTTACAGCCCTGCCTCTAGCATAGAGCATAGTTGCTTAACTAACATTGCATACTGCACAGCAAGACTAGGTACTATATACCTAGCTAAGTTTATTAACTCTGCTGTATACTAAAGACTTTACTGTAAGGTTCTAGTTATAGGCAATAGTACTTGCTTTACACTAGGGATAGATAGTAGAGGGATAGCTATAGGTATATTAATAACAAGAATAATACTTGTCCCCCTAAAGATAACAAGCAGCGTAGGTTTTGTGCAGCTTTGCTAAGGGCAGGACTAGTACTAACTAAGGATAGCTCTAGAACACTATAACACTAAACAATTCTATTACAGGTTGTTACAGAACCTCCCCCTCTAGCTACTGTCCCTAGCAGCAACCTTATATAGCCTTAATAAAAACCTCACCTTAAAGGGAGGAAAAAGAGTGTCTATAGGTAGGTAGTTAGGGCTTCCTATAGGCGTGCTTTGTGCGTAGTACCTGCGTGTTGTAATTATTACAGATGCGCCTTATGTTTGTTATAATTTAAGGTAAAAGTATTGCTATACACACTGTTGCCTGATTTTTTTTTTTAGCTTAGTAGCCTAGTAGGTAGTAAAACCTCTTCCCTTTGCTCTTCCTTAATACTATAATAATAATACTTTTACGCGCGTTTCTTGCACGCTCCTTACTCCTACTATAGTTTACTATCCTAACCCTAAGTTTATTAAGAAGTCCTACCTTTAAGGCGCTGTTCCCTACATGTTTAGCAATAACAACAAGCGTGCAGACTAAGTTGCTATAGTTAATACCTGCCTACGCTACGCATAGAACATTACTAACTAGAAGAAGGATTATAATAAGCCTAAGCACTACTGCTGTAAGTATTATATAAAGGGAAATTAAGGTAGCTGCACTAAGGTAAGGTAGACAGGAGCACGCTGTAGGTGCGCCTTAGCTAATCTATGCAGGTGCCTGCTGCGCTTAACAGCTGCTTAAATTACCTTATCTATTTACGCTAGCGTTACAATACCGCTGTTACTACTACTGCTACTCCTTGTACTAATACTAACGTAATTACCTAAGGCGTTTAACTTGCGTGTTACTAGCACTAATTTAACTTAGAGCTGTCTAGCTGCTGCTATATTGCAGCCTACACTAGTACACCTATAGGTATAGCTACCTAGGTGCTAACAACTTCTCTCTAGTTCCTAGGTCTAATCCTAGTAGAGCAGCGCTGCATTGCGTCTGCTCTTAAGCAGCTTGTAGGGCACGTGTCTCACATAGTAAGTTCGCTCCTTTAACGCGTCTAGGGCGCATGCTAACCTCTTCTTAGGGTAGTAGTAGTAGTAATAATAATAATAATACTAATAATAATTCTGTAGCTGGTAATAGTAGTGCTGGTAATAATAGTAGAGATAGTAGTAGTAGTGCTGGTAGTAATAGTGGTGGTAATAGTAGTAGTAATAGTAGTAGTAATAGTAGTAGTAACAGTAGTAGTAATAGTGCTAGTAGTAACAAGTTAATAGCTAAGTAGTTTGCTGTTTAGCAATTAGGCGCTAATAGCGCAAGGTTAGGGCGTAGGCAGTGCGCAGTTATAAAAAGTCCTTTTCCCTTTATATTATAGTAGGCCTAAGGCTAATAAATTAAATTGCGCCCTGTGTGCAATAACAGCGCGCTTAAGATAATCTTAACGTCCTCTTTATTTATAAAGATCTCTAACCTAATTTATATTCTTAGATTATATTATCTATGTCTTTAAAGTCTAATGCTAGGGTCTATATGTCCTAAGTTTTATTATAGCCCTTCTAGCAGAGTAGGTATTATAGTTAGCCTCTTCTAGTTCGTTTCCCTAGAATCTTTTCTACTTCCTATACTTCCTTACTGTTATAGGCTTTCCACCTTAGGCATGCCAACCCTTAGAGGCACCTTGGGGCTACTACAGTAACCTGTTAGAGCACACATGCACGTATATATTCTCCTAAATCCTTAGGGGCTTAACCCCTAAGGATTTGTCTTATCTCACCTAATCCTATACGTTTCGTCCTATCTCTCTTGCCTGCCTACAGTGCCCTTACAATTCAAATCCTTTATACTCTCTCTTAGAAGAGGCAGTTAAAAGAGATATCTAATTTTTTCTATAACTATTATAATAGCTAGAAGTTAACGTTAAGCACGTGCTGTAGCTAATAACAACGCGTTAGGCTTGCGGCAACCTAGCCCTAACAGCAACCTAATAGACCCCTATAGGTATCCTATACACAATGTAGTAGCAAACTTATTACTACTAGGTATACCCCTGTCTAGAAACATAACGCCTAGTGCATCTAACAACTAAGCGTTAGGTCCTACAGAATTAGGAGACGAACAGGCTTACAGCCCTACTAGTACTCTAACAGATGTACCTTCCTATTAAAGTTAGATAAACCTAGCAACTAGTTTAAATGCGGACCTGCTAGCCGCCACTAAGGCACCTAGGGTAGAACCTGTAGCTATCCTAACTATAGGCCAAACCTTATTTGTTAAGCAACTCCTTAGGAACCTTTTTAAGGCAGAGCTTGCTAGAGCTACTAAGGCTAAACTAGCTATCTAAAGGAACTAGATTAACTAAGCCTTACAGGCCCTAGGCTTAACTAAGGGTAGAAACTAGTTAGAACCTAACTAGCTAGCGTTTAATAAGGCTAGAAAGATTATCTAAGTGTTAAATAACATTTAACCTAAACCTAAGCTAGGCACTAAGAGCAGAGCTCTATCCCCCTAGTAAGTAGACTAGTAGATTAAGGACATTAAGACAGCCTTCTAATACGCCTAAGTACTAGAGGACTCTATTACAAGAACCTACTAGGCTATAGGTACTATCTAGTTTAGTATCTATCGCGAACTAATCTAATAATAGATTAACTAAGGATCTATCTAGTTATAGTCTAACCTTAAGGCAGAGGAGGAGCAACTTATACAAGACCCTGTCCTTACTAAGTATAAGAACTATACTAAGTTCTTTAATATTAAGTAGAGAGAAGGTAATATAGTTAACACCTTTCTAATGCTGTTAAATTGCTAGGAATTACTACTACTGCATAGCTTCTTTAAGTTTAACAATAGTACTAATAACTATAACTTTAAAATTGCTTTTGTGTAGTCTAAAACCCTGCCTTATCTCTAACAGGAGATCTAGCGTAACAGCAGTCTAGATAATATCTAGTAATAGCACAAGTTTAAACAAGCTCTCTATAACGCAGAGACAGCAGCTTGTCCTGTAACTACTTATAAGAGTAACAATGCTAACTATAGCAAGAGGCATGCTATATCTCCTAATTAGAAGGGGAATAAGAGGCACGCTAGTCGCGGAGGCACGCCTGCCTGCAGCTAGGGCAACAACACCCTAGCAGCTACCTAGTTAAACAATAGCAATAATAGCCAAGGTTAGAACAAAGACTAGGGTAACTAGAAAAGCTATTAGAAGAACTGTAGCTATAACTCCTATAAAGGAAACAATAATAGTAACTCCTAGTTAATAGGAGAGTTAGGGAAAGGGAAGCCCTAGTTGCTAACCTATCCTAACTACAACTAGGGCCTAAGACTAAGGGAAAGCAAACCTGCATTGTAGTTACTATATCCCTGCAGGACCCTAATAGGTCCCTAACATTGCTCTAAGCACTCTACGACTTAGGAGCAGAGCTGAACCTTATTAGCCAGCATGTGGTAGATAAGCTCTACCTAGAACACAAACTGTTCTATTAAATGCTAGTAGCTATATTCCTTAACAGTAATTACCTAAATATCTAGCGACCCTATAATCTAACAATTAATTACCTAGACAGTAATAGTGTAGTTAAATCTGTAGGCCTGCAAGAGTTCTAGTTAGCTGCATTTAAGGGGTATAACCTAGTACTAGGTTACCTATAGTTAGCGTCTGCTAATCTGTGTATACGCTTCTCTAAAGGCACATACAAGTAGTTCCCTAACAACGCAGATAGAGTATATATTACTACTATACAGGACCTGTTCTACTCTATAGAACTAGGGGAAAAGGCGTACCTTATGCACCTAGGTAACCTAGTCTACTAAGTTCTAGAGGAGACAATTAGCACCCTATCAGAAAGTAACTAGGAAGACAGTAGACTACTACCAGCCTAAGGGCTAAGTAGGGACGCTGTCCTTAACGCAGACTACTTCTATAGTAAGGGACTCCTCTAGCTCTAGAACAAAATGCTTAAAGTTATAGACTACCTTTAGCATTATGTCGCGCAGTATCTAGACCTATTGTAGCTTCCTAAAGCTATAGGGAAGCGCATAGTAGCAAGCATTATGCAGGAGCATCCCTAACGCTCTAAGATGCTACCTACAGGCATAGCCTAAGTCCTCCTAGACAGTAACAAAGACTACCCTTTAGTTAACCCTGCAGACAACAAACTAGACTTAGAGGAGCTTAATTATGTTCCTCTAGAGCTGCACTATAAGTAGTTTGCATTTAGTAAGCACTAGTCTAGTATATTAGCACTGCACTAAGATTATAATTACTCTATTAACATTAAACTAGGAAGCAAGATACTAAACATGCCTATCTATAACCTCTCTAGGAAGGAGCTAGAAATACTACAGGCCTACCTTAATATAGTATAGGAAAAAGGTTAGATACGTCCAAGCAAGTCCCCTGCTAGGGCACCTATCCTGTTTATGCTAAAGGCTAATAGTACACTGCAACTCTGTATAGACTACAGGGGCCTTAACAAGGTTACTATTAAGAACTAGTATCCTATTCCCCTTGTGAATAAGATGCTGGACAGGCTGTTAAAAGCTGCTATCTTCTCTAAGCTAGATCTACGTAATGCCTACTATAGGCTCTAGATTAAGAAAGGCAACAAGTAGAAAATAGCTTTTAAAACTAGGTACAGTTACTTTAAATACCTAGTTATACCTTTTAGATTAGCAAACGCTCTAGCTACGTTCTAATCCTACATCTAGAGAGCCCTAGGGGTCTTATTAACTGCACCTGTGTGGTTTATCTAGATAATATCCTTATATACTTAGAGCACAAGGAGGATTATCAAGCCTATGTTAAGGAGATCCTAGATTAACTTGTTAAATAGGGGTTATTCTGCAAGGCAAGTAAGTGCTTGTTTATAACAAAGTTAGTTAAGTTCCTAGGCTTTATTGTTACACCTAGCAGAGTAGTTATAGATCCTGTCTGCGTACAAACAATCTAAGAGTAGCTAGAGCCTAAGGGATATAAGGATATCTAAGTGTTCCTTAGCTTTACTAACTTCTATTAAAGATTTATCTTTAACTACTCTAGAATTGTGCGCCTATTAGTAGACTATATAACCTCTGCCTAGAGGCTAGAGTTAGAGCTAGGAGGCTCTGCTATAATAAAAGGGGGAAGAAAACGCTAGCGAAAATCCACAAAGGCCTAATAAGATAGTACAAACTATAGAGTTAGCTAGAGGAAGTACACTAGGCCTTTCTTACTATTAGGAAGAAGTTTACTAAAGCCTCTGTGCTATAATACTTTAATCCTATTAAACTAATTATAGTTCTTACTAACGCTTTAGACTTTGCTATAGCTGCTATATTGCTACAACTGCAATTGTTAGAGGTATTAATAGAACAACACTAGAAGCTAGTAGCGTTCTAGAGCAGGAAGTTTTAGGGTCTATTAATTAGATAGCACACCTATAACAAGGAACTAGCTGCGATTGTTAAGGTATTTAGGCAGTAGTAACACTACCTTAAGCACGCCCTGTTAATAGTCTAAGTACTTTCTAACTATAACAACCTGCAGTACTTTATAACTATAAAGGAGCTCTCCCTAAGCAAGCACGCTAGGTAGAGGAGCTAGCTAGATTTAACTTTAAAGTTAAATACAAGCCTAGACTAGAGAACCTAGCAGACAGCCTCTTAAGGCGTCCTAATTATACAAAGGGACTAGTTATTAGAGAGTAGCAGGCACTAAGAGACGCTATGCTGCTAACTCTCTAACAGAAGCTTTAAATATAGACTATCTAGAAGTCTAAGGCTTAAAATGTTAAATAGGCAACAAGGGTAATAGGTGACCCTAGTAATAGTCCTGTAGGACCCTAGCAACCCTCTAAAACTGCCCCTAAGGAATTCTACCTATTAACAGGTACTAGAGATGCGTCTCCCTTAGCTCTTAACCAGCTATCTATAGGCTATAGCAGCTAGGGTTAATCTAAATTATTTAAAGCTTAGGAGCCTAGCTTTAACATTGCAGAGGCTCTCCTTTATAACCTTAATAGACAAGTTAGGTTACCTACCTACTGTCAGGACCAATAAGTTCCAGTAGTTCCCTACAAGGCTAGCATGGCCTAATTAAGGAACAGGGGTGGCGTAACTATATAACGCAAGTAAATCGCTCTACTCCTTTAGTAGCGATTCGTCTATCCTTAACCTGCAATACCATCCTCTACTTTCTAATGCTTAATAGCGTGCTACCCTTATTAAAAGAGAACCTAACATTTGAATCGCTTACTATTACACGTTATTAAAATGCAGACTAGACAACAGAGCCAACAAGTAAGCTGGTCTAAAAGTGGTTAACCCTTAGGTACACTAGTACGCCCTAGATTTATTGTTAAGGAAGACTCCGCTACTGCTCGCATCTAAAGCCTACCTTCCTTAGTAGAAAGGGACGCTGCAGAGAACTCTAGACTAGCTAAAGGTAGAGCGAATAAGCAGAGACTAGGAGGTTAGTTAACAACTCCTCCTAGACTACAAACACCTACAATAGTCTAGAACAATTTACTACGTTCTCTAATAGACTAGGAACTAGAAGACCTCTGCGCCTGGTTAAAAAGGGCCTAGAGGCAAAGCGAGATTAATCAACTCTGTTAACTAAGGGCTAAATATAAGTTAGGAGACACCTTAGTGCTCTCTCTAACTTTAACTCTACTAAGGACCCTTGCAACAACATCCTTAGGCCTATTAGCTAACCTTCTAAAGCTAGACCTACCTTAAAGGTACAACAAGAAGTTAAGAGCTAAATACAACTGCTAGGAACGCGACTGCAAGTTATATTTCCTACGTTTGCCTATAAACTTTACTAAAGAATACTAAAAGGTAGATTTTAGGGCAATGTACCTCTCTAAGCCACTTAAGACTCTATAGAAATTGTATTGCACAACAGAACAGACAAGTTCTCTATCCTAGCAACCAACCTAGGAGACACTTAAAACTGTTATGTTAAACGCTCTAGGAACGCTGTTAGAACAGAAATAGCAAGCCTATAAAACTCTTAAGCGAATCTAGCAAAAGCTAAATTAGTTACCTACAGATCTGCTAGATACCTTTTAACCCTTGTAGGAGGAAATAGGCTCAGCCTAAACTCTAGAGCTTTAAGTAATAGAGTACATTTCATCTCTACGCAAAGACATCTAGAGAGACCTGTTCCTACTCCTAGTTAATAGGCGCAACACTCTGCTAATAGTAGAAGAACATGCTAACGTTATCTACCGCAGAAGGAATCTAGACAAGGAGGCAAAAGTTACTCCTGCAAAGAGGTAGCTACCAAAAGGTAGCAACAAGAGTAACAAGACAGGGGGACATAAAAAACCCCTAAAAAGACAAAAATAGCCCAAAAGGGACTATAACAGACTGTCTTTACACAAAACTATAGGTACCTAAGGCAAAGGCAGGGGTCTAACCTGTTACAACTGCGGAAAGCCTAGTTACACTGCAGCTAAGTGCTAAAGCCCTCTAAAGAACAAGGATGCTACAGCTAACTAGAAGGAAACTACTTTAGAATTAAAGGAAGGCTTAAACCTTAGTTTAGGAAAAGGGAAAGGGCAGGAGGATTAATTCTATATCTTTCTGCCTATATAGCTTTAAACTAGGAAACATAGGACCTTAGGAAATTAAGGGAAGCCCTTTACCCCTATCCCTCTTAGTTATTAACTATGTAGTGCACAGTTTAATCCTCTAAGCCTATAGAGGCTATAATTAATAGAGGTTCCTAGCTAAACTTAATGTTAGCTACGCTAGCAAAGGAACATAATCTCTAAGTAGACCCCCTACCTAAGCTGCTGGCTAAAGGCGTAGATAGGGGTAGATTAACAGTATATAGTACTACAACAGTAGATATAACTATTACTAATTCACGTAGTTATAAAGAGACCTATTAAGTACTATTTATAGTAACAGACCTTTAAAGATACTTAGTGTACTTAGGTCTTCCCTAGATTAATATATTTTATCTAAGGATTAGCTACGCTACTAGACGTATGCTCTTTTAGAGGAACAAGGACAATAAGGTTATCTAGTTTACAAAGGTAGCTACAGAAGACGCTAAGCAGTTTAAGAGCAGTATAAGAGAACTTAATATAGACGTCTATGCGTGCCTTGTTAACTTTGTAGGCTATAGGGAGTTAGAAGATAACCCTATAGGTTATTTACCCCTAGAATATGCTAAGTTTGTAGATATAGGCTTAGAGGAGGACTCTAAGAGTCTTCTAGAGCATAGCTACTACAATCTGTCTATAACTCTAACACCTAAAGGTATTCTACCTTACTAACTATTATACAACCTCTTAGTAACTAAGCTAGAGATACTTTAAAACTATCTTTAGGAGTATATAGCAAGAGGATAGATATGTTAGTTAAAGTCTCTAGTAGGGGCACCTATACTCTTTGTTAAGAAGAAAGATAGCAGCCTAAGACTTTGTATTAACTATTAGGGCCTTAATAAGATTATAATCAAGAACTAACACCTACTACCCCTAATTACAGAGTTACTAGAGAGGCTCTCTTAGGCGAAGTATTTTACTAAGCTTGATATAAGAGAGGCCTACTATAGGATTTGTATTGCAGAGGGAGATAAGTAGAAGACTGCTTTCTATACTAGATACAGACACTATAAGTATACTGTCATGCCTTTTAGCCTAACTAACGCCCCTACCTAGTTTTAAGCATACGTTAACTATGCTCTTGCAGGACTAGTTAACATATGTTACATTGTCTATTTAGACAATATCCTAATCTACTTAAATATAAAAGAAGATTACATACAGCATGTAAAGGATGTACTACAAAGACTACGTAAGTCTAAGCTATACATTAAACTTAGCAAGTGTAAGTGGCACACTTAACGCATAGAGTATCTTAGATACGTAATTAGCTCTAAAGGGGTTAGTATTAACCTAGAACAGGTGAAAACAATCTAAGAGTAGCTACAACTACAAACAGTCTGTAATATTTAAGTATTTATTAGCTTTATAAATTACTATTAACAATTTATCTACATGTTCTCTAAATTAGCCTTACTATTAACTAAAATAACTTATAAAACCCTAGGGTCTGCTAGGGGGTCTAGCAATAAGAAGAGAGGAAAGCTAGAAAATAGACATTAGCAAAAAGGCAGATCTGCTTTCTAGAAGCTTAAAGACGCTTTTACCTAAGTTCCTATACTCTCCTACTTTAATCCTTGTTAGAAAACAAGAGTAGAGGTAGACGCGTTAGGAGGCGCGATCTTAGGCATATTAAGTTAAAATGTGCTAGAAGAAGACAGAACGGGTTAATAGAGGCTAATTAGTTTCTTTTCTTGTAAATTAATCCAAGCAGAATACAATTATAATACCTATAACAAGGAACTGCTAGCTATTGTTAAGAGTCTAGAACACTAGCGCCACTACCTTAAAGGTATACACTTTAAGATCCTTACAGACTACAAGAACCTAAAATAGTTTATAGAAAATAAGACCCTTAACTATCGCTAGGTTCAGTCCTATCTAGCCTTAACTTAGTTTAACTTTATCCTTACCTACTAACTAGGGACTACTAATCCTGCAGATAGACCCTTAAGGCAACTAGACTATAAGGCAGAAACAGAGAAACCTTTACTAAAGTATAACAAAGCTTTTGTACAACCCCTTTAAGATTTGTTCTCCTCTAAAGGAAAGAACAACTTCCTAGTGTTAGCTGTTACAACACAGGCATCTCTAAGGTCTAAAAAACAATTAGAAATTGTTAAAGCCCTCTAAAAATTCTAAGTAAAGGAAAGTACTACAACTAGGGATCTGCTTAACTATAAGGAAGAGTCTATAGTAGAACCAGCCTTAGATGCAACCTCTAATAGATACAATACTAAAACAGACTATAATAACCTAAAACAATTATTTATAGTCTATAAGGGGTTAAGGCACTTAACTACTCTAGAAGAGAAGTCTAAGGCTCTCTAAGAATGCTATAACGACCTACTTAGAGGACATCTTAGGGGTAAGAAGACAATAGAAAAGCTTTAACAACACTATAAGTAGAAGGGAATAAGGAAGGATACAAGAGACTATTGTAAAAGCTGCCTAGTATGCAAGAAGGTAACTCTAGCGCGTTATAAGCTATATAGTCTCCTAGCACCCTTATCTCTACTAAACGCAGCCTAGGAGGAAGTTACTATAGATTTTATTACAGAATTACCTCTAAGCTGCCTAAGTAACTAGGTATACAACGCTATCTTGGTTATAGTGTGTAGACTTACTAAAATAGCTTACTACATCCTAGCTAGAGCTGATTAGGACAGTATAGACCTAGCCTAATCCTAGATAAGAGAAGTTATACGCCTACATAGTGTCCTAAAGAAGATAATCTCTAATAGAGGCCTACTTATAGCGGCTAAACACTAGGATACTTTCTAACACTACCTAAACTTAAGAAGGGTGTTAACTTCTGCTTATTATCTACAGACAGATAGGCAGACTAAAAGACAGAACTAGACACTTAAACAGTACCTACAGTGCTACTGTTGCCTAGAATAAAACAATTAGAGTTTATAGATATTAGTTGCAGAATTTGCGTACAACAATAGCATACATGCAACTACAGGCACTACTCTGTTTAGAGCATACTACAGCATAGATCCTATTGGTCCTAACTAGCCTAGTATGGCTTATAGCAACAGAGAATCGCCTCTAGGGGAACAAGTAGCTAGTAAAGTCATTGCTCTGCAACAAGAGTACAAGAGGAAAATTATTACTACGAACAAATACTAGAAATTGTACACAGACAAGAAACGCTTAGCACATACGTTTAAAGTAGGTAATTAAGTAATAGTGTTGAATTGGCACATTAGGTTAACAAGACCTAAGAAGAAGCTTAACTAGAAATACCTAGGTCTAGGTTGCATAGTAGACTAGTATAGTCTAACAGTATTTAAAGTTAACCTTCTAGGGTTACAGAGCGTACATCTAGTCTTCTATACATCACTGCTAGAGCTGTATAATCTAAAAGGTCTTATTCCACACCTAGAGGTCCTAATTGTAGACACACTGCGTAAGCATGGTGATAATGTCTATAAAGTAGACACTATACTAGATAGACGCAAGGGAGAACATAACTAGTAGGAATATCTAGTTAAATAGACTAGCTATAGAGACAAAGAAAACTCCTAGGAGCCTGGTTAAAATATCTCTAGTAACATCCTTTAACAATTTTAGAAATCTAAAGGCATATAGCCTAAGAGAAATGCGAAGGAAAAGCCTTGTAGGAGTTAAGGGCAACCCTAAAAAAAAGAAGGGGGATAAGCAAAGATAATAAGAGGATCCTAAGGAGACAACGTACCTTTACTAGTTTTCCTATAGGGTTTTTAGGGTGTTTAACAGCGTTATACTCTAGGATTACCTTAGCCTAACTTACAAGCATCTCTTAGGATCTATAATTATCTATTATAGACTATAAGAACCTAGTCTAAATTATAACAGTTTAATCTATAAGGGCATAAAGCTTCTAATATTATAAGAAGAAAACACAGGATATTAAAGCAAGTACTCTATTGAATTTAAGCTAAAGGCTTAGGTATATCTAGGATTTCTAAGGAAATCTAACTATAGAAATTGTTTATAGTTATGTTATTATACTAGCTATAATAGTCTATTAAGACCTATTATAACGCGCTCTTACTACTCTTAAACCTTATTATGCTTATCTAGCCTCTTCTGCAGAGTCTTAATCTTCTTAGACAAAGAGCCCTTCTTAGCGCTGGTAGCAAAGCTTTTCTCCCTTATAAGCGCAGCTATCTCTGCAACTAAAGCATTACCTAGTTTTCTGCGCTTAGAACTAGGGTTTAGAGCATAATCGCGAACCTTAGCCTATAATAAGTTAGAATAGTCTATCTAGAGACAAGATAAGCATATATACCTGCTTGCGTAGTAAATTAGTCTCCTTAGCAACCCTATTAGTAATAGCAGCCTTAAGGGTGCGCTTGCTAGCTTTAGCACGTACTAACACAGCCTTCTTACTATGCTAACGCTAGTCTAGGCAGAACTTAGAGTAAGGGTCCTCATTATCAGCTATAGCACTAGTGTGCAGGTAGAGGTAAGCAGCGTAAGGGATGTAAGTGCTACTAGAGGTGTAAGAATAACCTATAATAGACTAAAACTACTTAAAGAGGACAACTTACTAACTATAGGCCTAGGAGATAGGCTAATAGAGGGACATAAGCTTAAACTTAGACACTTTCTTTTCTATCTTAGTTAATAGGCGCTATAGGAGCTTATTATTAACTATGCCCTAGTCTAGGTCCTAGACGCTAAACTCTAAAGCCTAGAGAATATTATAAATCTTAGCTAAGTCGCTGTTGTGCTTTAAATAGAGCTGCTAGAGTTAGTTATAACCTATAAGGGGTTACAAT
This sequence comes from Ascochyta koolunga, assembly GCA_026119515.1. Lineage (NCBI taxonomy): Eukaryota > Fungi > Ascomycota > Dothideomycetes > Pleosporales > Didymellaceae > Ascochyta > Ascochyta koolunga. The sequence goes on along the minus strand of JANLCG010000002.1, from coordinate 419,973 downwards.
TAGGCTAAAGGAGGGGAATACACACAGCAATACACTCCTAGTTAGAAGAGAAGCATTAGAAGCAGCGCATAACCTGCTCTAACTTACCTAAGTCTGTCTGCAACAGCTATGCCTTGTACAAGTCAACATTAGTAGGGGTGATTTAGACATAGACACAACTAGTCCTTCTACAATGCTTATGCTAGCCTACAGCAAAGCCACAGACGCATTAAACACAGACCTAGTATAACTGCACACTATTGTGCGCTATATCGTTGCCTACAGCATTTAGATCTATAATCTTAAGTAGTCTAGACGTGTAGGGGGCGGTAGGGTGCAGTGCGGTAGGCTAGTAGGCTAGGAGATATACTGTTAAAATTGTTAGAGCCTAGAGAATCTAGTTAGCCGCCTGTAGAGTTATAACGACCTATAATAACCTATTAAGGGTTATCCTAGACTAGCAAAGGGGAACCTACCTAGCTAGAGAAAAGCACTAACTTACTAAAAATTAGAGTAGAGTGTAGGAGTAATAGACTAAAATAGGGGATAACGTAGGGTATATCTAGGCACTGTACTAGCAACGCGTTGCCCTACTTATTTTCTAGGCAGCAGCATAACTCCTAGGTGAAGGTAAAGGTAAAAGGGAAGGTAAAGGTAGAGCTGCCTAAACCCACGCATAAGCTCAAGGGAATACCTCTAAATACCAAAGCACCACTCTCCTGTAACCTTGTCACTGTCTAATCTATAACAGACTATAATTACCTACTCTACCTAAAAGCCTATAATATCTGTGGCTTAGGGCGAGCCACCTTAGAAGGGGGATATTATTAGGACTAATAAGTTCTAGTAGTTCCCTACAAGGCCAGCATAGCCTAATTAAGGAACAGGGGTGGCGTAACTATATAACGCAAGTAAATCGCTCCACTCCTTCAGTAGCGATTTGTCTATCCTTAACCTGTAATACTATCCTCTACTTTCTAATGCTTAATAGCGTGCCACCCTTATTAAAAGAGAACCTAACACCTACCTTGTAAATAATACTGCGTAAGGCAAATCTGCATACGCCCTAGACATACTAGAACGCTTAACTAACTATATTAGACAGGTTTAGGAGCAGAACGCTGCCTATAAGTTGCTAATAAGTTAGGAAGCAGGTAGAGCGGCTAAGGGTCACTACTACTAGGAGGTTAACCCTAGTAGGATCCTGCGCAGGAGTAGGAAAGTGTAGATTCCTAAGATGTAACTCTTTGCTAAACTATCCTTGCAAAGAACTATAACAACTCTATAGGGAGTTACTATAGTTATAAGAAAACTGCCTAGCTGTTAAAATAAAAGTACTACTAGCTAAACCTAAAGAAGGATGTACATAAGTACGTTTAGCGTTATGTAGCATGCTAACTAAACAAGATCTGCAGGCACAAGCTATAGGGAGTGCTGGTCCTACTCCCTGTACCTAATACACCCTAGCAGCACTACTCCTTAGACTTTGTAACAGACCTACTAACGTTAAAGGATAACTAAGGGAATAAGTATAACTTAATCCTAGTCCTAGTTAATAGGTTTAGTAAGTATGTCTAGTACCTACCTATAACTAAGATAATTACTTCCTAGAGGATAGCTAAACTACTGCTTAGGCAGTGCTTCCTTAAACATAGTCCCCCTAATACCCTAATATTAGACTGTAGATTAGTGTTTACTAGTTAATTCTAGTCTAATATCTACTACTATTTGAAGATTAACTATTGCCTTAGTACGGCCTTTTACCTACAGACTAATAGATAGACAGAACGCTAAAACTAGGAGTTAGAAACCTACCTACGCATCTACATAAACTACTAATAGGATAACTAGGTAGATTTGTTACAATACGCAGAATACGCATATAACTTAAAGACTTACTTAGCATATAGAGAGTCCCCTATTAAAGTAGCTTATAGGATTAACCTGCAAGGCTTTAATAGAGTCCCTAATAAGCACTAGTTACACTGTCCTCTAGAACCCTAGGCTAACAGTAGAAAGGCACTAGACCTCTACTAGCAGGTGATTAGATAGCTAGAGCAGTAGCACAATCTATAGGTAGCGGCAAAGGATAGCTTAGAGTATGCCTAGAAGAGCAATTCTTATTAGTATAATACTAAGTAAGTAGACAGACACTTTGCTAAAGGTAAGCAAGTGCTGCTCTAAGCAAAGAACCTAATAACTAGCTAACTATCTAAGAAGTTTAATGCCTATTACCTAGGTCTATTTACTATTATAAAGAAGATTAGCAAGCTAGCTTATAAGCTAAACCTACTACTATTAATAGACAGAGTGTACCTAGTGTTTAATATATTATTACTTAAGCCCTAGAGGGAACCCTTTGCAGAGAAGAGGTTCTAGCTAGGTCCTATGCAGATCCTAGAGGATACTCTCCTAGTAGAGAGGTATAAAGTCAAAGGGATCCTGCAACACTGTAATACTTAAACCTGTAGGCGAGAGTATCTAGTAAAGTAGCTAGGTTAGCCTAATGAAGAAGCTACCTAGGAGCTACTAGAGAACCTTAACTACTGCAAGGAAATCCTTAAAGATTACCTTAAGACAGTAACTAATACGCTATAGCAATCTACCTGTAAGCGTAGAGCTAATACTTAGGCAGGTTAAGGCAATCTAATCCTGCCTTAGCAGAAGAGGGGTTGCCTAAGAAGAGCCCTCTAGGATAGCACTCTTACATGCTACAAAACTGCAGACAATATATTAACCTAGGGTCACTGCCCTAAGGCTGTAGATTAGCCTAGCGACTATCTAAGGTAGGGGACAAGGGTCTTAAGAGCATAAGGAGTAGGCACAAAGGTTTACGCAGTTATTGCATTTAATCTATTGCTATATATTATCTAAAGAAGCAATCTAAAAAGTAGAAGGCCTTACAAACCCTTAGTAGGGCTAGGCTAGAAGTTAGGGCTACCTGTATAATAGCGCTTAGGAGTCTTCTAAGCTCCTAAGAAGGCAGACTTAGTAGGAGAGATAGTTAACTACTAGAAAGAGGTAACTAGGGCGTTAGCAGCAGAAGGCACATTAGTGCTGTAGTAGTACTAACGCTTCTCTGCACCCCTAGCAGCACTATCCTGCTAGAACACACGCTTAACCTCTATATTAATAACTGTGGGAGCTGAGATAACTAGACAAGATGATCAGAGTGTGAAAGAGTTGATCAAGTTCCTTGTCTTATTATTTGAGCAAAAGATCAGGTCTATATACCTTACTGGCTATGCCCTAGTCCAGAAATAGGATCGATCTTCCGGGTGGATTTGATCGATGTGATCTGATCCGGTATGGTCCGTGATTGCTCACATCGGCTCACATGACCACCATCCTTCACTGCGACACACCCCCAGGGACACTGGTATTTTGATCAGTGTTCCTGCTCCAGCAGGTTCGTTATCGCACCTTGTGTGATCTTTTTGTGAAAATTTTCCGATCGCTGCGCGCGCTGCGCCTTTGTAATCAGGGTCCAGCAATTGTTGCCTGATCCGCTCCGCACGCAAACGCGCTCACAACAACAACAAAAACAAACCATGACTGCTCCCTCACCCTCACGATCTTTCTCACCTCGTTCCTTGTCCACCAACCGATCACCAAACACCATTCTCATCGACGTGAGTGATCTGATCCTTATTTCCCAGTCCAATGCTTACTCCAATATCAGAACCTTGATCGCTACACCTTCGGTGTCCTCAAGATCAAGATGCCTCCCAAGAGCTCCAAGAGCACTCCCAAGCGTCGCACGAGCGCTCTGAGCGTGCTCGAGGGCACTCCCACCAAGAAGATCAAGTCCAAGCCTCCAATCGTTCCCAAACGCCGATCCACTCGATCTTCCGATACTCAACCTGTCGTGGTCTCCGATGATAAGGATGATGAGGATGAGCCGATCAATCCGCAGGCTCTCTTCAAGGAGTTTCGTAAGCAGACACAGACCCCTCGTCAGCCCACAGTCGAGGATCAATACGAGGATGAGGATGATGATCCTCAGTTTGGTGCTCCCCGCGAGTATCCTTGCTCTCGCTGTCTCAAGCGCTTTTGGATGGCAAGGGAACAGGTGTCTGCTACAACCGTATCCGCAATCCCAACGCCCGCGGCCGAGGCAGTGATCGCTGTGTCAATTGTACCACTCATCAGTGCAGTCCTATGTGAGTAATCCGATCCCGATTTCGTCATGATCTTCTAATGTTTTGATCAGCTTCCACACTCTTCGTGAGCCTGCCAAGGCTGCGATCTTTGCTGTTCAGCAGAAAGTTTCCTCAGTGAGTAGTCGATCTCGATCCTGATGATCATGCCTAATGTTTCCAGGCAATCTCCAAACCTCTATTCGACGCCTTGTTCAAGGCTGTCATTGACATGGAGGGTCAACTCGAGACTCAGGTTTCAGACGAGGATGTGGTGAGCGATCCTAACGCCGATAACTTCGATCACATCGAGGATGATCAATACGCCATGAGTGGTGGTGGTTATGCCATGGATCAGATCGCTGATGCCGCCGCTCTTGCTCCCCGCCAGGCCACTCCAGCTCCGCCAGCTCCTGGATCGGCCCGCAAGCCTCTGAGGAGGATACTTGATCAGATCAAGGTCCAGGATCCTCCATACTCCCAGGGTCAGGTTATCGCTCAAGGACGTCAGGAGCAGGGTCAGGGTGGTCCTCCTCATGATCAAGGGGTCCAGGATCAGGGTGGTTATTCTCAGGGTCCTGCCTTCCCCGGTGATCCTCGTCTTGAGAATCGCCCCTTCCACCCAGCTGCTCGCCCTCATGACCTTCGTCATGTTCATCATCAGTCTGTTCCTGAGGTCCCTGTTCGTCGATCTGTTCCCGCAATCCGCGCTGACATTGTCTCCGCTATCCGATCCGTTCGCGGCGATCTCCAAAACATCGAGATGTTGATCTCGGAGATCTTTGATTGATCAAGCATGCGCTGATCGTCTTGTCTCTTGACACCCTTTGGCTCGATCAATCACGGAGATTGATCAGTCTTGTCTGGAAGTGGATTCTGCCTGGTGGGTTGGTGTGTAGGATACTGTAGTTTTTAGATCAATCCACTCCATTGACCCCAACTTCCTTAATGATATCCTGCATGTTTTCTACCTCCTCTGACTTATGTAGATTGATCAGTTGCTTGAACTTATCGAACTGCTGATAAGTGAGTGATTTGGTTAATCCATCCGCAGGCATGCTATTAGTTTCCAGATAGCTAATCTGGATTGATCCCTTGGTGTACTCTTGCCTAAGCCACATGTTTTGGATATCCACATGTCGGAGGCGAGTGGTGATCCGCTCATTTGCTCCTACTACCAACCTGATTGTTTGGAGGTTATCACACTATATATTCCACGTATCGCTTATCTCAAGATCAAGCTCGTTAAAGAATCGTCTGATCGCAATTGTCTCTTTTGTAACATGTTCAAGAGCTAGAAGCTCTGCTTCAGTTGTAGACGTGGTCACAGTGCTTTGTCGTGTAGCTTTCCACAGGATTGGTCCTCCAAAAAGCATGACCAGGTACCCATGAGATGATCGTCGAGTTTCTGGATCATCTGCAAAGGAGGCGTCTCCACAGATTGTTAGTTCTGCTCCGTTGTAGTTGCCGTATTTAATGCCTTCCAATCTTGTTCGGTAGAGGTACATGATCACCCTATCCACAGCTTTCTGGTGCTGATCACTTGGATTAGTGAGAAAGTGTGATAATTTAGATACTGCAAACGCAATGTCTGGTCGGAGCATAATTGCTGTATAGAGCACTGATCCTACTTTCTCTTGATATGTTTTGATCTCTTTCTTTTCTGCCTCTCCAGTATTCTTGATTAGATCCTCTGATGGTAACGGCGTTGGTGGATAAGATCCTGTGTTTAGGTCAAACTTCTTTGTGATCTTGTCAATGTAAGTATCGTGTAGAAGTGTGATTGTTCTGAGCTTTCTGTCACGGATTACTCTGATCCCCAGGAACCATTCAACAGGTCCCTGGTCCTGGATCTCGTATTTCTCCATAATTCTGCTCCAGAGGCGTTTTGCTTCTTGTTCATTGACCTTAGAATAGATTAGGAGTATATCGTCCACGTAGAAGAGTATAATGATCTTTTTATTCTCATCGTAGAAGAGACAGGGCTCTTCCTTGCTTGATCGTAGACCAATTGATCGAAGAGTATTAGAGAACTCTTCATACCAGAGAAGTGGAGACTCTCTTAATCCATATAGTGCTCGGTTGAGCCTAACGCAGTATCCATTCTTTCTGAATCCTTCTGGCATCTGGCATAGTACTGGATTGGCTGCCGTGATCAACGCGTTAAGGAACGCTCCTACAACATCGTATTGTATAACTTCCAGATCAAATTGAGCTGCGATCGCCATCATAGCTCTGAACGACTTTGCTGCTAGCGTTGCTGCATAGGTAGATTGAAGAGAGTTTGTTTCTTGCAAATCTCCTCTAACAACGATCCGAGCCTTGCACTTGATAAAGTAGCCATCTTGATCAAACTTGTAGGTCCACACCCACTTTAGTGGTAACGGTCGATCTTTGGTTTCAATCTCAGATACACGGATTTCTGACCAGGTGCCTTTCTTGATCATCTGATCAATCTCCTTGCTTGAGGCGTCCATGAACAAGACCTTCATTGGATGATTTAGGAGTTGTTTCCATGTGCCTGGTGGAGGTGGGAGATCATCTCGATGGAAGCGTGGATGATCAGGTTGGCTTTTAGAGTAGCTGCCATAACTACTGAGTTTAGCGTTTTATAGCTAGATTGCTCGTCCCAGGACCAGTTTGTTCCTAGGAGATATGTGTGTTTGAAGTCGTCTATTAGATCAGTCTTTTGTGGATCCGCGATCAATGTATTGACGCTCCCTTGACTCTCACCCCCAGTTGATCGTCGTGATCTTTCTTTCTGCGGAGTGGTAGATATATGTTTGTTGGTCGATCTATCTCAGGCGCTGTACCTCTGATTCTTCGACTTGTTCTTTGTGTTAAAGTATCCCTTACCATGTCTGGAGCAACAGAAGCAGTGCTAGCAGATCTTGTATTGGGATTAGTTGGGCGCTCCTGCCTCAACTCCTGTGATCCTATCCGATCACTGGGATGCGACGGGTCGGCTCTCACAGGTGTGTTCACGTCCTGTCGACTGTCCATCCCCATACGATCGTTCTGATCGTGTGTGCCCAGAACTCCTGTCCCTAGATCAGTCGGTTCAGGAGTTTGTTCTGGGGTTGCTAGTCCAATGTTTTCAGGTCGATCTGAGCGGATTTCCGGGTGATCACTGGCCTTGTGAATACCCCGCTCAGTCTCCGTGTCTCTTATCTCCTGATCCTGAACCAGGCCAGTTCTTGAATCGTTTGATGGAGTCACTTCACCCCCAAGTTGTTGCTCAGTGGTCGATCTGATTGTGTTGGATAGCGTTCGATCTCCAAGGTCTGGGACATTAATATCCTGACCTGGATCATCCAGTTCCCCTTCATGAAGCATATCTGTGAGCTCAATTGCCTGATCTTTAGGCATTTCGTCGTTCTTCTTTCCTTCATAGAACAGGGATTCGTTAAACGTAACGTTCCTGGTAACGATCACTTGATCGATTGCTGGGACCCATATCTTGTAGATATTAGAGGCTATATAGCCAACTAGGTACCCAATATGACCTCGTGGATTGACCTTATATCCACGTCGATCTCGCCCTGCTGCTCGATCCCGTTCTAGGGGTATGCTCGGCAGCCATAGGCGTATATACCACTCCAGTCTGGTCGTAGATCGGCTAATCGGTGTCTAATCTGAGCAGGCTCGTACCATCTAAAGTACTGCCTAAACCAGTTGTCTAGAACTTCGTTAGGTGACCTAAAATAATGGATTGCAGTAGGACTGATCCCATGTAGGTGTGCTGCAGCATCCATAATCTCAGGCCATAGCTTAGGTGGGAGGTTAGCGCCTATTCTCATCTTGATTGATTTTGTAATCAGCTCCTTTCCTGCTCTTTCCGCTGATCCATTTGGTTCATGAGTATAAGAAGGTGGAGCAATGATCTTGATCCCCTTTTCTTCTGCCCAAACCTCATAGCGTGATCGACCTCTCCATGGCTTAGTGGCTGTATCGTTATCCTGGTGGATTTCAACGATATTTAGTTGATACTTTCTCTTAACCCATTCTTCAAACGGTTCTATGATCCTCATAATATCGTCTAAGGATTTTGACTGCACGTTGTGATTGAAGAACTTTCCTGAGTGATCTTCTTTAATAATCAAAGCCCATTCTTCGTTGATCCGACCTGTTGGCATGTCGAACAGATCCCAAGATACTCTGTAGAAAGGTCTTGGTGATCGTTCCCTTGGTCTTCTGGATATAACTTGTGTTGAGTGGGTCATTGCGCAATCTTGGCAGTCTATCCTTTTTGTTCCATTTATCTGAACGTTCCGAGCAGCCTGTACCAGTGATTGGAGTGCTCTCTGCCCGAGATGTCCTGATCTTCTATGCCATAGGTCCTCACTATCCGATCTTACTGTAGGTTTTGATGATCGTATCGTTGTGTACACATTAGGAATAGAATAAGAGGCAATCTTGTATTCAATAAAGGCCAGATTATGAGCAGTGTGAAGTTTCGCCATGATCACGTTTTCTTTGATCGTTCCATGCCTGAGTGTGTTGTCCAATCCAAGGTACCAGATACCTGCCTGTTTGAGACGAGCTTCAGATACAATGTTCACATGGAATCCCTCAACAACCTTAACGTTCTTGAGCATAAGATCCTCAGTCTTTGGTCCATTGTTCCCGTTTAGGATCTTTTTCAGCACTCGATTGCCTGTTCCTGAAACTGGGAGTGATTGAGTTCCTGCATCAATCGTCTCATTAGGAGAGGATTGCTTGAATGAACCAGGTATTAGGAAGGATCAATCATTGACTAAGTGGACAGCTCCTCCACCATCTAGGATCGTGCTCAAAGATAGAGGGTGTTTTGAGTCAATAGTAGAGTAGACTCCACCCTCGTCTGATTGGAAATGTGATGGATCAATCACGGCCGCTGAAATTGATCCGGGATATTTGGCCGAAGAAGATTTGTCTAAGGAAGATTTGTCCGTAGTAGATCCGGTCTTCCATCCAGCATCCTTGATCTGTTCTCTAAGCTTGGTCCATTCTGCAGTATCTAGCCTCTCCTTGATCTTTGATTTATCAAGACTTGACAGAGATATCTTAGGTGCTCCAGATGGGGTTGATCCTGTGATAGCAGCTTGTAGTCTTCGGCAGTTAATTGGTTCCCAGGTGTGTGATCCTCTCGGTTTGCATGGGCAATTCTTCCGGTTTGATCCTAAGCTGTTCTTATCTTGATCTGACCTTCCTCCTAGGGTTGCAAAGGCAGAGATTCCTTTTCCTTTGATTGAGGTAGCTGCTTGTTCCTGGAGCATAAGGGTAAAGACTTTAGATAGATCGCTCATATCCATTGATTGTCGTCCAAAGGCTGCATCCATGATGATTTGTTGCCTCATTAAGCGGGACCATTCTGGAGCAATCCTAGGAGCAATCGCGTCAAGAAAATCGGTGAGAGCAAGTTGACCCTTAATCTTAGTAATCCCAAACGCCTGAGCTTTTCCATAGAGTATTTGCCACTCATTAAACCACTTATCCGGCGAGATCCGACCTGATCGGCCCTTTTCAAGGTGAGCACGATATTGCTGCCTGACCAGATGCATAGTGTTGCTGTCAGTTGGTGCCAGATCGTTCTTTAAAATTCGGATCAGCGCTTGTGGGGTCGATTCTCGGGCGTTAAGCATCTTAATTGATACCGGGGCCATAAGATCAGCTGATACAGTTTTATTAATCCAGTCTCGGATATTGCTGAGTTTTGCGGCCATCCTTACCCATTTTGAGGTTGCAATCTTATATTTCTGTACCTCTTCAGGGTGATCCTTGATCGCCAGCTCGTATGCCTCCATTCTGAGGGTGTGCTGCTCTTTATCGGTAGCAGCGCTCCGCTCATCTTGGTCACTGGTCTCTGAGATGCTCCTGGGGACTGGCTTTGGAGGAAGAGTTGGATATTCTGGTTCTTGTTCGTCGATTGCTGCAACCGTTTCGCCTTCTGGATTGATCTGATCCCATACTGCCTTGTCTCTTGCATGAAGTTCAAGCTGAGCAAACCAGTAGGGCCAATCTGATCTGGTCTTGAGGAGTATTTGACCGGTTGAGAGTTGGGAGTCGCTTTCCATTATTTAGGTGTTAAGAGAAGTAGATAATATTTGTGATCGATCGTGTCTAGCTTCTTAGCTATACAAAGTACGCAGGGAGAATCTACTATGTAGTCTTTATAACGCCGGGCTCATAACTGTGGGAGCTGAGATAACTAGACAAGATGATTAGAGTGTGAAAGAGTTGATCAAGTTCCTTGTCTTATTATTTGAGCAAAAGATCAGGTCTATATACCTTACTGGCTATGCCCTAGTCCAGAAATAGGATCGATCTTCCGGGTGGATTTGATCGATGTGATCTGATCCGGTATGGTCCGTGATTGCTCACATCGGCTCACATGACCACCATCCTTCACTGCGACAATAACAACATTAGAAGCCTCCTTCTAACTAACAGTACCTAGAGCAGCCTACATAGAAGTTAGCTATAGCAAAGGTAAAAGGTTAAGGGAACTTATGTTAAAGCGCTGCAGGTTGTGCTTACGCAAAACCTAACAGGCCTTATTGTAATCTACCTAACCTAAGCCTAAGTCCTTTACACAGCAACTAATAGTAGTATTATAGGACATAAAACTAAGGCAATAAGCTTTAGCGTAATTAAATATAGTCTGCTAGTAGTGCTAAGTAGCACCTAGGACATTATCCTTAGTTATAGCGTTACCTTGTTAAGCAGTCTCCTTATTTGTCTTGTAGAGAGCGCGCTTAATAAGGAAGTTAAGCATATTAATAGTACAGTAGAAGTAAGGCGCAATCTATACAGGTTAGTATTAGATAGTTACTAGGCAGAGTCCTAGACTTACTTTAATACATCTACTAACGTTGCTAGATGTGCAACTATTGCATACGCTAAAGTTATTCTTGCGTATACAGTACCCTGCAGTCTACCTAAAGACCTAGATAAACAACTTAATTGTGCTATTAGGATCTTTAGAGGACTTAGTAGTAAGCTTCTTTACACACTTATAACACTAAAACTGCGTAAGGGAAGGCTGTAGAGCTATGTTGTTAGGCAGCGCATAGACAAAGTCTAGCAGCTTAGAGTTGTTAATGTGCAAAGGCAGAAGAGGCATAATATTAAAGAAGTAGAGTAAAAGGTATATAGAGTGTAAAGTAGAGTGTAGATAAGGAAGATAAAGTTAAGGTATCTACTTATTATATACTGCGACTCTCTTACCTCTGTCTATTACCTACTAACGTTCTGCTACCTTACTACCTACTTTCTAAACATTTAAACGCCTATACCTTACATAGTTAGCAAGGAATAAGGCGCGCTTAATAGGACACTTGCTATACATCTATAAGGTATCCTAAGTCTAGAGCAAATAATAACTAATAATATAATAAAGGTAATAGTTAACACTGCGCAATTAATAGATAAACTCCTATAATAGGAGCAATCTAAGTATAGGGTAACGCCTCTAGGTATTGTTATAGTAAACTACCTACACATAGCGTGTTGCCTTAGGCCTACTTGCGTAGGAGCAGGACAACCCCTAGGCACTAACTAGATACCCTATAGGGTACCTCTTAGGTAAAGGTAATAATATGTCTAACTAAACTACTGTAGCAGTAAGGCAAATAGTCCACGCTCCTAGCAACTGCAGTTGCCTAGAACAAGGGCAATAATGTCTCTACAGAGCTTATAGACAAGGGACCTAGGCAAACACTTAAGTAACCTATAGGGGAACGAGTTGTTATACTAAATAGTCTAGGGCAGCAAATTACTGCACCTAACACTAGCTCCTAGGCAATTGTAGTCCCTAGACTTAGAGCAGCAGTACCCTGCAGGGACTATAGTGCGGCAATAGGTACCCTACAGGGAGAGCCTGCTACAAACACTATATAGCTTGTCCTGTATATTCCACCACGCTCCTAGAGGTCAAGGCTACTAGACCAAGAGCACTAGATCCTTAAGGGGACTGCAGTAAGGCTGCGGACACCCTACAGGGCAGTACTAGCTAGACACTTGTTTAGTAATCTACTAAACTATCACCTAACTCCCTAACAGTCCTAACTACAGGTTTTAGAGTTAAAGATCCCTATAGATCTTTAGGTAAGGTTACCTAGCAAGCAGCAAACTAGTGCTAATTGCACCCTGTAGGGAGTCGTTCGTGCTAACGTGACCTAATAGATTTAAACACCTACTAACAAGCAAGCTAGCTTTCTCCTAACCTATTTTCCTCTTACGTTAGAGGTTTTTTAGAGTTTAAATAGGCAAGCATTAGGCACATAGGGTTTAGCAGTCTAGGACAGACTGCAAGAAGGGGGCTATTGTTATAGGCTTTCTACCTTAGGCATGCCAACCCTTAGAGGCACCTTAGGGCTACTACAGTAACCTATTAGAGCACACATGCACGTATATATTCTCCTAAATCCTTAGGGGCTTAACCTCTAAGGATTTGTCTTATCTTACCTAATCCTATACGTTTTGTCCTATCTCTCTTGCCTGCCTACAGTGCCCTTACACTTACCTTCTAGGATTACCTCTAGTAGGTAGGTGTTGTCTTCTCCTTTAGCTCTAGGATTCTATTATTCTAATAATAATATGTAGAAAACGTTATAGATCTAGTATAAGGGTAGTAGAAGTAGGCAGTATGCCTGCGTTCTAATTACTTCCTAAACTTAGAATAGGCTAATAAATTTGCTTAAGAGTTTCTTGCTTAGTTAGTAGGCTAGGTTAATGTTCTTAGTGCTAAGTAACACTAGGTCCCCTAGGTAGAAGACTTTGTTCTTATATTTCTTATTGTAGTACTAGGTTTAGTACTCTTGTGCTTTTCCTAGGTGCTCTACTAGCGTTGCTTGTGCGCTATGCAGTTGCTTTACCCTTTAAACTGTATCTAGTACCTTCCCCTTAGGCCTACTGTCCGCAGGAGGCTTAGTAAGTAGTAGGTGTTTGCAATATATAGCATAGAAGGGAGTTATTTTAGTAGATTTGTGCACTAAGTTGTTATAAGCAAACTGTACAGTTAGTAGTAGCTTTACCTAGTTCTCTTAGGACTCTAAGATAAACATCTAAAGATACTACTTAAGCGTTTAATTCTAGCGTTTAGTTTGCCTATTAGTTTATAGATAGAAGGCTGTGCTAAGCCTGTATTTTACCTATAGTTAGTAGCAGGTTTCTGTCTAAAATGTAGAGGTAAAGATAGTTCCCCTATCTAATACAATACCCTTTTGTATCCTATACTTAAGTATAATATATGTAAAGTAGGCTTCTGCAAACTGCTTTACATCCTATGTCTTTAACGTAGGTAGGTAGAGTGCTATCTTAGAGAAGTAGCATATAATTACAAGGATTGTATTAAAGGCGCAACCTAAGGAATCCTTAGCTAGGGGTAAGCTAGTAATAAAGTCTAGTGTAACTTCTTTAAAGATTTCCTTTAGTGTAGGCAATAGTAATAGCGTCCTATACTTGCTATGCCTTAGAGCTTTACTCCTTTAGCAGATAGCATAAGTTCTTATATATTCCTAGATGTCTTAACTAAGGGTTAGCTAGTAGTAGGCTCTCCTAATTAGCTTAAGCGTCCTACGTGCGCTAAAATAGCCTACTATACGCATTTTATAGTTCTAGAACAAAATCTCTTACCTAATAGCTAGTTTCTCTAGAATATACATTCTGCTATTATATCTTAGGACTTTATTTTTATCTAAGCGCTATACCTACACTCTACTACGTCTTTAAGTGCTGTCCTTACTTATTAAGCTTATAATCTAACCCTAAGCAAAGGCGTCCCTTTGTTATAGTTAGTGCAAGGTCTTAACAAGTAATTAAGACTCTACTGTTGTAGGTTTACTACTAACTAGTACCCTAGCTAGTAAGCGTGGCATGTATAGCATGCATTCTATAGCGCTAGCAGTAGGGACCTTCCTAGTTCTGCAAACTATAGCAACGTGCGTCTTACATATACCTAATAAGCTTAGCTTGTTTATAGATCTGCTTGCTCTACTAGCTATATCTATTACTAACAATTTGTTCTACAAGGTAGGCAATAATTAGGTTAGTAACAGGTTCTCTTGTTTATAATCTGCCCTTCTAGAGGGGCTATCTGCAGGGTTTGTTTTGCCTAGATAGTGTTCTACCTTAAAATTAAAAGCCTCTAGGTACATAGCCTATCTAGCTTACTACAGGTTTAGCTTTTGTGTAGCACATATACTACGCAGGTTGTTATAGTTACTTAGCACCTATATAGTGTGCTGTGTACCTTTAAGGTAATACCTCTACTACTTAAAGCTATATACTATAGCAAGTAGCTCTAGGTTATAGACCTTATAATTTAGCTTAGCAGCTTATAGCTTTTAAGAGGTAAAGGTAACTAGGTGCTACTGCTTATCTTTAAAGAGTTAGGAGAGTATGCCTAATATAGTAAATGTAGACGCATCTGTCTCTACTTAGATAGGAGCGCTGCGTTAAAATAGCGCAAGATAGGCGCGCTTAAGAAGCAGGTCTTTAGCCCTTTAAATAAGCAGTTTGCAGCTTTATTCTATTACTAGTCTTAGTTTTTCTTTAATAATTCTGTAAGAGGAGCTGTTTCTCTAGCGTATCCTTTAATAAAACGTTAATAGAAGTTAGTAAACCCTAGAAAGAATTGCAACTCTTTAACGTTAGTAGGCTATAGCTATTAGGTAATAGTGCTTACCTAAGCTAGATTAGCGTATACACTACGCGTGTTAATAATAAAACTAAGGAAGTGTACTATATCTAATACAAATATGCATTTCTGCAAGTTAATAAATAGTTCTACCTTGCGTAGGGACTAAAGTACTAAGCGTATAGCGCGCTAGTAAAGCGTAATGTTATTACTCCCTATATAGATAAGGATATTATCTAGGTAAACTACATAGATATAGTTTAAGTGCTTAATTAGGGCCTTATTAATATAGGCCTAGAAACTTATAGGAGCATTAGTTAGCCTAAATAGCATTACTAGGTACTTAAAGTGACTGTATTAGGTCCTAAAGGCAGTTTTCTACTTATCCCCTGCTTTAATCCTTAGCTAATAATAGGCGTTGCAAAGGTCTAGGGTTGTGTAATAACGTGCGCCTAACTAGCAGTCTAGTGTCTCTCTAATTAGTAGGAGCAGGTAATAATCTTTTACAGTAACAGCATTAAGACCTCTATAATCCACACAGAGGCAGAGTATCCTATCTTTCTTAGGAACAAAAGTATAGGTGCTTCTGTAGGACTTATACTATGCCTAATCTACTAATTACTTAGCGCTTGTTCTAAGTATTTATGTAGCAGCTTTAGCTTACGTAAAGAGAGGTTATAGAGTAGTCTATATAGGGGTTCTTTCTCTTCTATAAGTAGGATTGTATAGTCTAAAGATTTAAAGCTAGGTAGAGTAGTAGCAGCTTCTTTACTAAATATATTAACGTAATCTACTAAAGCATCTAGGATGCAAAGTTCCTGCGCTATGTGTGCTTTGTAGATATAGGTATTACATTCTAAATAAACGCTAGTAGCTTGCAATACTCCTAAAAGGAGGGGATTAGAGTTAGCTTCTTTAAACTCTATAGAGATAACTAGCTAGATACTAGCTACAGTGTATCCCTAACACTAGGATTATAATCTACAATCTAGATAGATATATTCTTGTTAGAGGAAAGGGTTCCCTAACAGTAAGGGAGTTCCTTCCTTATTAACTCTATACATAGTAGTAGACACACAACACTTAACGCCTATATTATTAGTTAAGCGTATCTATAGCGCATATACAGCGTACGTGCTTTAGCGCTACATACTAATCTATCCTAGGCGTAGGAGTTCTACCTCCTTAATAGGTAGTAGGTCTATTTCTATAGTAATCCTTTAGCTAATTAAGCTTACATCTACCTAAGGGTTAAGAATAACCTATAATTATTGTTCTAGTGTTGCCTCTCTAGATGCGTTACACGTGCGCTTTATGCCTAGTAAAATATATACTAGGATGCGCCTTACTGTCCCTAGGTAGCTAGTAAGGCTTAGCCTTTTCCTATCTAGTTAATTTAAACTAGAATCTAGTTAGGGTTAGAGTTAGAGTTAGAGTTACTGCTTTAACATTTGTTAGTATAGTAGCTAGTCTTATTACACTTAAAGCAGGTAACGCTACTCTTGTTATGTAGAACTTTGTTAGTAGAGGCATTGTCTCCTTGCTTTTACCCCTTATGCCTCTAGGTACCCTTATAGCGTGTGCTAGGTGTGTAAGTTAGTAATAAACAGCGTAGGTTGCACTTAAGTGTAGAGCCTAACACTACTAGGTCTTTGCGTGTAGCTAGTACCTAATAGTAATTAGTAATTGCCCTTTGTAATTCTAGCTAAAGCTTAGAGAATAAGTGTTAGACCCTCTGTTCTTTAGTATAGGGGTAAGCTAATCCTCTAAGACCTCTAAGTAGGTCGCAAAAGCATAGACTGTTTAGTCCTTCTGCTACATAGCTTAAGCGTAAGCTGTAGCTAATTCTAAGGTGCAGTTTATAGGATTAGAGAGTAAGTCTAGTAAGTACTATTTAAAGTACCCCTAGCTAGGTGTCTCTTCTTGTGCTCTAAACGTGCGCTTAAAGTGCGTGTACTAAAGCTCCCTTAGGTCTCCTAATAGGTACTACATTGCCTAGAGTATCCTATCTTTAGGGTTGCTAAACTCTTATAGTAACAGTTAGAAGGCTACCTTATAGAAGTAGAAGAACTTATAATGTTCTTTAAGGTTCTTTCCCCTATATTTAGCTAGGTCTTTAGGTTTAAGCACGCACTTTGCAGGTTAAGGTGCAAGCGTTATAGATACGTCCTGCTTATACGTACTAGCCCTTAAGGTCCCCTTAATAGTCTCTACTGTGCTTAGAGTAGTATAGTTCCCTATGTCCTCTAGTTGTGCAATCTTAGCTTTAAGTAAGCGTAGGCGCTATAAGGCCTAAAGCTTATTACGTTAGCGTTTAGCAGCTTAAATACGCTCTTAAAGTATTAGAGGTGCGCTTATTATAGGGGTTAGGATCTCTTTGTTAATTAAAGAAATCCTACTAGAGTTGTCCTCCTGCTAGGTTTAAGATAAGGGTAGTTAGATCTCTCTTATAGGTGCCCCCTAACTGTTCGTTTAAGTAGTTAGAGCTTTCCCTAGACTATTAAATTAACAAAGTATTATTATGTAAGGTTCTAGTTATAGGCAATAGTACTTGCTTTACACTAGGGATAGATAGTAGAGGGATAGCTATAGGTATATTAATAACAAGAATAATACTTGTCCCCCTAAAGATAACAAGCAGCGCAGGTTTTGTGCAGCTTTGCTAAGGGTAGGACTAGTACTAACTAAGGATAGCTCTAGAACACTACAACACTAAACAATTCTATTGTAGGTTGTTACATTTACACACCCCGTTGCAAGCAAGATAAGTACATTAACTCCTTAGACTAGGGCATAGCTTGCAAGGGAATACAGTTGTTTAAACAAGACATTTAGTCCTTTATAGGTAACTCTAAAAACAACAGCTACCCTCTCCTTAATCTCCTTAGAGGCATTTTAGATTTACCTAACCTATACACTAATACAAAGAAATACACAGTTTACCTTATAGACAGTAGTAACAGCTAACAAAAGTTCTAGCAAGCTGCTCTTTAGCACTAGAAGACTATGCCCCTAGCAAGAATATTTAACTTAGAAGGAAAACTAACTTACTATCTAGTTACAGAACAAATAACACAGGAGTAGACTACAGCTAGTAGGCTTACAAAACACAGCAACAGAATGCTTCTGCCTGTTAACTCTATCTTTAGAGATACACCTTCTAGACTTAGGACAATTAGCCTAAGCCTAGGACTAGGGCGAGCATTAATACTAGTAGAAGGGGCATCTGCAGTGCAAACTGCTAGCAGCTCTAGCTAACTACTAGAGGGGTCCTCCCTTACTCTATTAAGACTAATAAGAGTGTAATTAGGTGTTACTACTTACATTTAAAACACTAGAATAACTAGTAAAGGGACCCTTAAGAGTGCCTAAGAGGAAGAGGATAACTTACTTACTAACCTTAACCCTAGAGAGGTTAACAGGTTAGCCTTAGAGCTTAGAGTTAGACACACACGCTAGTAGGAAGAAGTAGCTAGCAAACTTGTTTGTTATAGAGAAGGAACTGTCTCTATTACTAATGTAATAGCTGTCCCTAACAACAAACAATACTAGGAGCAATTAACTATTTGTAGTACTAGATTCTTCTCTCTTAAGGATGTTAGTAGTAAGAGAGCTGTCTTCCCTACTAATAATAAAGCTTAATCTGCTTAAGAGGACAAGTCTATTAGTCCTAAGGCTATGCAGGAGGTTAAAGGCTCTAAGAGCTGTCTATGTGCAAACCCTAAGTTAGCTCTTGTTATACTGTATAAAAAGCATAGCAGAGGAACTCTTAAGGACGTAGATAAGATAAAGCTGCTCTGTACATAGGTCCAAGAGTGTTATATTAAATTAGAACCTAAGAACTAAAGGATAAAGGGTTCTATAATAGCTTACTACAAGGTTAGTAAACATAGGGTATGCTTCTCTTACTTAAAATATATTACTAGACAACTAGGCCTTCTAGTCTAATTAATGCTAAGGCATACTGCTGTTAACATGCTTATAATGCTGTACCTATACCCTTACAAATAGGGAATGTAGCACAGCAACGTACGAACCCGCATACTGTTCTAGAATTACCTTAGAGGCCTAGGCACTCTTAACAGCTTTTAATCCTACTATTATTAACTAAACAGTACTAGTCTTAAGGTAGACTAGGACGTGTTTATTAATAGATATTCTACTCTCTTTCTACAACAAACAGTAAACACGCTTAAGGCAGAAGGAACTGTTGTAGCCAACTGCTTCTAAGAGGGGTTTAGAGATAAAGAGCTTTAGGAAATTATAAATAATTGCTTTAACATATACAACTAGCACACCTATACTATTAACAGACATAGTAACCTTAGATAGTGCAGGACAATGTACTACTTAGTAGTCTAGCAACTTATTTAAGGGGATGTAGGTTACTAGCTTCTGTATGTCTTACTTCGTCGCTAGACTAACCTTATCTCTTACCCCTACTATACAAAGTACACTAGCCCTAGTAACTAAACAGCGTTTAAACACGTAGACCTTAACCTAGCTAATGCTTACGTAAATAGCAGGGGTGTACAAATAATCTAGGGCTTAGTGTCTTTTAATAACAAAGATAAGGAGAACTGCACTATTACTCTTGCTAGGTTCTATAACTATGTAGGCGAATACCTTAAATAGCAATAGAAGAGGGGTATAGATAAGAGGAATAGATACATTAAGGGTTAGAAGGATAATTAGGACTACCTAAAGGAAATTAAAGACAAGCTTAGTTGCGAATAGAAGAAGTATCTATATAAGGCAGGGCAAGTATAAATCTCTAACCTGCTACTCCCTTATAGATCTACTAGACCAGCTACAAAACAACAACGCACTACTCTTCCTTAGTTTATGCTAGTAATAGAAGACTACAGCACTATAGAGGTTCTAGAGATAGGTAGCTATACAGAAATTGCTGCATCTTACTAGGCACTATAAGCAGGTCTGTTATCTCCTTTAGGACACGCTAACTAATATAGAGGAGTGCTGTATGCCTTTCCTAGGGATATTCTACTAGAGTTTACGTTATAGATCTTAAAAGCAATTTACTACTAGGCTTGCTATAAATTAGTCCCTATACTAGATAAAATAGACAAAATACTAAACTAAATAGATTTAAAGTAGTTACTAGCTTATATAAGACAGACTCGTGCTAGTAACATTTCTATAGTTAAGAAGCACTAGGAATAGGTTAAGACGGCTGAGATAAGAGCATACAAGGGGATGTTAACTTAGATGTCCCTAACTAGTTGTATTTTATAGGATTATTACATCTAGCTAAGTTCTTAGATAGTGCTGAAAAGTAGGATAGAGAACACAGTAGAGATTTAGCATTGTCTAAGATGTTCTCTAAGATAAATGTGCGATTTAACTCTCTAACTAGATAGGATGTAGCTAGGGTAGACGCTAGTTTATTGTTAGATAAGCACTATCTATTACTAACTCTAAAGACCTTAAAGGCAACAAGGTTAACAGTTATTACTAGATTATCTAGTTTAGCAGGAACTGCTGCTGTTAGCTAATATAACACTTGTTCTACTCGCTAAGATGTTAGTGCTTAGTTAACTACCTAGTTAAGTGGTTAACTAAAGAAGGACAAGGGCAAGGGACAGATAAAGGAGTAGAGGAAGTTGTTTCTTTTGTTTGTTTCTTTTGTTTATTCCTTTTCTCTTTTAATTTAACACTCTACTCTTGCTTATTTTCCTATGTAACACTTTACTTACTAGCCTCTCCTCTGTAAGCATAAGGGGGCGTGCTATTAAGGTAGGGGAGGTTTGTGCCAGTGCATAGAGTAACTGCCTTAGCAGTCACTTAGGATGCTAAGACTAGTAAGTAGCGCTAGTATATAAAGGGATAACAGGAAGTTTAGACAAAGCCTCCTAGACTATTATATACTATTATAAAGAAATGAAGTTTATATCTTATACGCGTAACCTGTATCTGTAGTTTCTTGCCTAGTAATATAGCTCCTCTGTCCTCTACATACCAACGGGTTAAGCACTTCTTACTAGAACATTACCTACTAAACCTACTAGGAATATAGGCAGTTACCTAGTAAACCTACTAGGCATATAGGTAGTTACCTACTAAACCTACTAGGACTACAGGCAGTTACCTGCTAAACCTACTAGGAATACAGGCGGTTACCTACTAAATCCCTACCTACAATAACAAGAGCCTAAAATCGTTAATGTTAAATAGTATAGGGTTGCCCTAGGCTTACCTATCCCTTTTCCCTAGTCCCTTATATAAGCTTTAAATAGATTAGGGCACAATTTTTATGTTGTAGGGTTTATGTAGTAGAAAAAATCTTAGAGGTTAGTTTTTGTATACGGATCTAGGAAGACATACGCGGCACTGTATAAACTATAAACCTCTATTCTACGTTATACGCTAAATTAACTTAACTTACTAGTAGGTTGTAACTTGCTAGTAGGTTGCAATTTTGCTAGTAGGTTGCGATTTGCTAGTAGGTTACAAACTGCTAGTAGGTTGCAACTTGCTAGTAGGTTGCGATTTGCTAGTAGGTTGCAACTTGCTAGTAGGTTGCAATTTGCTAGTAGGTTACGTTTTGCTAGTAGGTTGCGATTTGCTAGTAGGCTGCGATTTGCTAGTAGGTTGCGTTTTGCTAGTAGGTTGCGATTTGCTAGTAGGTTACAATTTGCTAGTAGGTTACAAACTGCTAGTAGGTTGCAATTTGCTAGTAGGTTACGAACTGCTAGTAGGTTGCAATTTGCTAGTAGGTTACGTTTTGCTAGTAGGTTGCGATTTGCTAGTAGGCTGCGATTTGCTAGTAGGTTGCGTTTTGCTAGTAGGTTGCGATTTGCTAGTAGGTTACAATTTGCTAGTAGGTTACAAACTGCTAGTAGGTTGCAATTTGCTAGTAGGTTACGAACTGCTAGTAGGTTGCAATTTACTAGTAGGTTTTAAGTTACTAGTAGGTTATAATTTACTAGTAGGTTTTAACTTGCTAGTAGGTTATAACTTACTAGTAAGTTCTTTAATTATTTTAGTAGTAGGCTTCTAATAGAAGGGAAACCTCTATATCTATAAGTAGTTTACACTACTACGCACTTAAGCATCTTAGCTGTTTTTGCCTCTAGAGGTACTAAACACGTCTATAATACCCTAAGGGAGGTTTCTAGTATATAGCTAGTCTAGACGTTAATTATAATAAATAAACAAATAAAAAAGTACGTCCTAACTTATCTACGTTGTTGTTATTCCCCTAGCTACAGGTGTTGTTCTGCTCTAGTCTCTAGTTAATGTTTAAGAGGTTTATAGCTTCTAGTCTATAATATCTACTTTATATGTTACTATAGATATAACGTCCTATATTAGGATAGTAGTAGTTATTTCCTTAGTTCCTTATATTAAGGCTGTTATGCTATAGACTGTAGGCTAGCGTGCGCAAAGGCTGTTAGCCTACTTAGGCTTATAGGTTATCTTAAAGTTTCTATTAGAGTTTATAAAGTCTAACGTTAGTATTAATTACCTTATTAATAAGTTAGTCTAAGGTGTTAAGTAAGGCGCTAGTGCGTATTAGCTCCTCCTTAACCTTAGGCTTAAGTTCTTATCTAAACATAGTTATTAGAGTAGTATTATCCTAGTCTATGTTAGCAGCTAGCTGTTAGAAATTAGCAGTATAGTTAGCAGTAGACTTATCTTAACAAATGTGTTAGATATTATAATATGCAATTAAGGGTTTATTAGATACTCTAAAGATTAGTTTAATCTATTCTTTAAATGCGTTATAGTTTAATATCTATTTATTAACTTTATCTAGGGCATCTCCTATATTAAACTATTAAAGAAATAGTTTAATCTACTTAAAAGCCTGTCCTCTTATGTAAATAGTAATAAGAACTACTTACTAGTTCTTCGCTACTCTAGCTCCTTAAAATAAGAAGAATAAGTCTTACTAGATAAGCTAGTTATTAAGCTTATTCTTCTTGCTAGAGTAGGTTTCTAGTTTAAATACATTAAGGGTGCTTAATGTACTATTATTAATTACTTAGTATAGGGGAGTAGGTTCTCCTCCTAAAGAGCTGGGCGTAGTGCAGGTTCCTATTAAGGTACTTATCTTTAGGGGTGTTTAAAATATTAAAGTTGTGCTTTAGTTAAAGACTATAAACATTTCTAGGTTAGTTCTTAGGAGATAAGTGTAGTAGCAGGAGTAAAATAAGGTAATTACCTAAGTAAAGCTTATAATAATTAAAGATGTACTAGAGAGTATAGAATAAATTATCTATTCTAAGTATAGGTTAAGAGTTCTAAATAATTAAATGCATTAATTAGGTAAAACTTAAGGTTAAATATAAACTATAAGAGTTATATGTTAAAGTTATATTTTAGTTAAAGACTATAAACACTTATTTAGTTAGTTCTTAGGAGATAGGTACTAGAGTAGGGTGTAAAATAAAGTATTTACCTAAGTAAAGCTTGTAATAATTAAAGGGTGCACTAAAGAGTATCTAGTATTAATCTGTATTAAGTATAGGTTAAGTTCTAAATAACAAATATATTGTTAAGGTTGTAACTTAGGTTAAATATAAACTATAAGAGTTGCGTTCCTACTAGGCTATATACTATAGGGGATCCTAGAGCTTACTTATTAAAGCGTAAGCTTGTAATGCTAAGCTATAAATCTTACGTAGCTTACTATAAGCTTTATAAGCTAATTACATGTATTAATCCTTCTTACGCGCTAAGGCGTAAGCTTATAGATCTACTTGTAAGCTAGTTACGTAATCTATTCTGTGTGTTATTTGTTACTAGCCTGTTGTAGGCTATATTTAGGAGGTTACTAGAATAATTAGTTATAAAGATCTAGGATTGTAATACTATCTCCCTCTCCTATTAGATTTGTCTTAAATTATAATTATGTCTTTATAAGTGTGCCCTACATCCTGTCTTAAGGTTTAGCCTTTGTTATATCTTCTAATTCTTAAAAGAAACAACTACGCCTTGCTCTAGAAATTTAACAATATAGAACCCTTGCTAATATACCCTACAATTATTATTTTACTAATAACTAAGAGTGCTTTATTATAGTATTAAAAGGCTTATATTATCTAAAGTGTTCTAAGTGTGTACGTATTAGTTGTCTATGCGTAAACTTATCTTAGGAGTTGCTAGACTATACTTATAAGGAGTATAAAGTAAAAGTAGAAGTAGATAAAAAGCTACTTGCTAAAGTAATTGCGTAGTTGCTGCGTAACAAGAAGATTCTTACGTAGGCTAAGGATAGGGCGCATTAAAAGGCTAAATGTTTAGCAAATAAATTAGAGGAGTTAGGCAAGGATGTTTAAGTAGAGGAGTTAAACTATCTAGCTATAGACGCGCTAATAGGTTATTCCCTAGCTATACAGGCTACCCTTAACCTAATTAATACTTCTATAAACTTTAGTACTAGTTTAGTAGTTATTAGCAATTTATAAGGTTTATAACTAGTTCCTAAGTGTTTTCTAAATGTAGGTAACCTAACTATTTAATTAGATATTCTTTGTCTAGTCTAATTCCTTAATGTTGTATTATTTTTTTAACTTCCTATTTATTATTACTATCCCTTTAGTAATAGAAGTCTTTCTAGATTAGTGTTCTTAGGTTAGCTAGTTCTAATAACAATATATAGAACACTAGGTGTATCTTCGCATCCTTTAGGAGATCTAGTCTATAGTTTACTAGGCTTATCTGCTCTAAAATAAAAAATAGGCTAACCTTAACATAATTAAGTTTTTTTGTTAGTTACTGTGTGCGTAAGTTCCTTATAAGGAGGTAGACCTTATCCCCCTTTTTAGCTAAGGTGCTGTTTTTCTTTTTCTATTAACATATAAAATTGCTCTTAACTAAGCTTATGCAATGTTTTTAAGCAATTTCTAATATACTTCCTTTAGTCTTGCTACTAAGGATATTACTAATTCTATTTAGATGCTTAGGAAACTTCTAGTAAAGAGATTTAGATGTTGTCTGTAGTTTGCGAAGTACAGCGTAGCGCCTATTACTTCTAATAATTTGTTATTATATACAATTTGTGCTATAGGTAACAGTAAAACCTAGTTGTCTTATTGCTAGTTACTATATATCCTTAAGTAAGTTTCTATAGTTTAATTTGTTCTTTCTGTTTGTCTGTCTATCTGTAGGTAGTAGGTAGTTAAGAGCTTTTTCTTAGTACTAATTTCTGCTAGCAACGTAGTCTAATAATTTAACGTAAAGAGCTTGTCTTAATTACTAATTATTAACTCTAGAATGCTATAATAGCGTACTACTTAATCTAGAAACACTTGTGCAAGCTGTTCTGCAGTGTAACTATATTAAAATAGTATTATCTTAGTATACTTTGTAAATCTATCTACTACAACAAATATTAAGTTATAGGCATATCCTATAATAGGGTCCTTAGAGATAGGCAGCTATATAACAAAATCTATTATAATATTTATCTATAGAGCTGTTAGTAGTTCTATAGCTTGCATTTCCCTATACTTGCTGTAGGTGCTGTGTTTA
Source organism: Ascochyta koolunga (assembly GCA_026119515.1). Taxonomy (NCBI): domain Eukaryota; kingdom Fungi; phylum Ascomycota; class Dothideomycetes; order Pleosporales; family Didymellaceae; genus Ascochyta; species Ascochyta koolunga. The sequence goes on along the minus strand of JANLCG010000002.1, from coordinate 394,734 downwards.
TTCTTCTAGCACTGCATACAATTCTTAATAAATTTAGTAACCTTGTCCTTTATATTGCTAAACTTATAGTGTTGCTTAATAAGTTCTATTGTCCTAGTAACTCTAGGGTGTCTATAGAGTAGATTATTATAGTAATTGCTTATAACTGTCTCCTAAAGTTCTTCTAGTACTTATAATAGTATGCGCTATTTTTGTTAGATACGTATTATATTATTAAGTTGCTATAAGGGTCCTAATAATCTATCCTTATAAATTCTAAGTATAGCGCTTCTATTAATTATCTTACTTCTAGCTAGGTTGTGTTGTTAACTAAGTGCATTAGCTCTACTATTATCCTTGCTAGGGGTGTACAGTATCTTAAACTTATACTTGTTGAGGTTGTATACCTAGGCAAGCCTAAATAGTACTAGTTAGGTTAGTTCTTAGGGAGGAGTACAGTGTCTAGAACAGTAAGGCAAGATGCGTCTAGACAAAGTCTAATATAGCAACTTAGAAGTATTACTAGCTAATAATAGGGTTAACTAGCAGGAGTAGTAATTTCTAAAAACTAACTTAATTATTAAAGTTAAACACATACTATAAGGGTTATGTCCCTACATACTATATACTAAGGAAATATCCTAGAGCTTACTTGTAAAAGTGTAAGCTTGTAATACTAAGCTATAAATCTTACGTAGCTTGTTGTAAGCTTTGTAAGCTTACTTACGTGTATTAATCCTTCTTACGCACTAAGGCGTAAGCTTATAGATCTACTTGTAAGTTAGTTACGTAATCTGTTTCGTGTGTTATTTGTTACTAGCCTGCTTTAGGCTGCGTTAGGAGATTACTAAAGTAATTAGCTGTAGAGGTCTAGGATTGTAACAATACTGTCCTAATAATTCTAACTATTATACTTATCTTCTGTTTAGTACTTTTATAGTAGTAAAATGTATAAGGTTTTTGTAGTCTATGTAGATAGTAAGTTCTAAGCAGCTTTCTGCGTAGATCCTCTAGTGCTGTAGTGCTAATACAATTGCTATAAGTTCCTTATTATGTATATTATAACGTTCCTCTAGTCCTATAAACTTCTAGGAATAGTAGGCTATTAGGTGCTATTTGCTATCTCTTTCTTACGTAATGTATACTCCTAGGGCTAAATCTAAGGCATTAGTTTTAATTCTAAGTAGTTTGTTGTTTCTAAATGTAACTATTATTAGTAGTTCTACATATACTGTTTTAAGTTTTTAGAAGGAGTCTTCTTGTTCCTATCTCTATTTAAATAGTGTATCCTTTCACGTAAGCTTTATAAGTAGTAAGGCTTTAAGAGAGTAGTCTTTAATAAAGTATTAATTAAAGTTAATAAACCCTAAGAACTCTTAAATGTTTTTAACTATTTTAGGTGTTAGCTAATCTTTTACTACCTTAATCTTTAAATTACTTATTTTTACTCTATATCTTCCTATAACATAGCTAAGGAACTCTACTTCTTCCCTATGCTATTTACATTTCTTAGGTTTAAGTTATAAGTCTGCCTGTTATAGGCACTTAAGCACTTTAGTTATATGCTAAATATGTTCTTTAAGGGTTTTTAAGTATACTAAGATGTTATTAAGGTATGCTACTACTGTCTTATCTAGATATGCTCTTAACACGTTGTTAATTAAAGCCTAATAAGTAGCTAGCGCATTAGTAAGCCTAAAGGGCATAACTAAGTACTTATAATAGCTATAGCGTGTTTAAAACGCTGTCTTCTATTCCTTACCTTCTTTTATCTATATAAGGTTGTACGCTCCTCTTAGGTCTAATATAGTAAAGTATTAAGCTCTATCTAACTAATCCTATAACTCTAGGATGTTTAGCAATAGGTATTAATTCTTAATTATAATATTATTAAGCTTATAGTAGTCTATACATAGTCTTAGTATGCTATCTTTCTTCTTTACAAAGAGTATTAGGAATCCTGCTAGTAATTCTAATTCTTAGATAAATTCCTTTTAAGATTCTCTTAAATGTATGCGCGTAATACTTTAAGTTCCTTTTCTAACATTCTATATATTAGCCTAAAAGGTAGATCCTTTCCTTCCTATAACTTAACCTTATAATCCTAAGGTTTATACTTAGGTAACGCTTTTGCTATTAACTCTTCCTAAAATATTTGTGCGTACTGTTAATATACGTTAGAGATAGCAGGAGGTGCACTATTTTTCTCCTTAACTCTTGCTTTGTAATCTATAGAATATTTAGTATCTATAGAGTGTAAGGTTCTAGTTATAGGCAATAGTACTTGCTTTACACTAGGGATAGATAGTAGAGGGATAGCTATAGGTATATTTGATAATAAGAATAATACTTATCTCCCTAAAGATAGCGAGCAGCGCGGGTTTTGTGCAGCTTTGCTAAGGGTAAGACTAATACTAACTAAGGATAGCTCTAGAACGCCACAACACTAAACAATCCTATCACAGGTCGTTATATAGAGTTAGCTACTTGCTTTAGGTACGCCTTATTTAAAGAGATATTACTAATCTTCTTCTTATCTACTAGCTGCGTTGCGCGCTACACAGGCTTTAACGTAGTTATATAGCATCTATATTACTCTAGGGAAATCTATTAATTTCTCTAATTTATTATAGGATTATGTTTCTGTAACTAAGGGAGTCCTAATATAACGTTGTAAGTAGCTATCTTAAAAACATCTAGGGTTATCTTTTCTTAGTGTCCTTATATAGTAAGGTTCTCTGCAACTACCTTGTGTGTAATCTTAGATCCTTTAGGCATAGGTTCCCTATTAGCAACTTAGAGTAGGTATGTTGTGTTTTTATAGGTAGGGCTTAGTCTAGCTAACCTTATACCTTGCGCAGATATATAATTAGATTATACTCCTAAGTCTAAGAGTGTGCTTAACTATTTTCTATTAATCTAAATAGGTAACTTAATTAGTAGGCTCCTAGCTCCTATATTATTAAGCAAGCGTTTGTACATGCTTCTAAAAAGCCTTATATGTCTTAATTCTAAATCTATTATCTTCCTTAACCTAGTATTGTGTACTATAGTCTAGGTTTAAGCAAGTCTACTATTTAACATTCTTGCAGGAGTTATTAACTACTAGTTATATTATTACAATTATAGTAGGGTTGTTTACTCTAGGAAAGTAAAGCTTTAAGCATTTATTCTAGAAGTGTATATTATATAGGTTGTCCTAACATAGGTACTACTATAGGTAGTATTTTAAGCGTTGTATTAGAAACTAACTTCTACCTAGCTTATTACTATAGTGTATCTAACACTAGTTAACAGTGCATACAGTCTACGTAATAGAGGCGTGCGTTAGATTACAGATATCTAGGTTATACTATTATTAAGGGTTCTTTTTTATAGTAGGCTTTTGTTTGTTTCTTAATATAAGAGTAGTAGTTTGCTTATCTTTATAGGCATTAATGTTTATAATAGTTTCTTTATTATCTTCTTTCTATTTGTTAAAGAAATTTTTCTACTAGTTGTTGTCTTTGTGTTATGCATTCTCTAACTATAGATCTAGACTAGCTCCCTTACTTACTAGATTCTTGCGCTAGCAGTAAGGCTATAACTTTCTATGCTATATTGTCTAGTGTAGGTACTCCTTTATATTAATTATAGGACGTAACGTCTTTACCTTCTTACTATTTATAATTACTTACTTACGCTTCTTGTCTATTATTAAGTACGTTAGACGTAGCTGCGCGTAAGAAGTCTTATAGTAAGGTGTAGGTGCCCTATTGTAGTAAGCGCAAATTTTATCTACCTCCTAATACTCTACTTCTAAAGAGTCTTCCTTAGTGCATAACTCTAGGTCTTCTATAAGTTAGTCTACTGCATTAGTAATAACTTCCTATTTGTTATTATTGTTAATGCCTTCTACAGCCTCTTCTTAGGTTGCGTAGGTAAGTATATTTAACTATTAAATTACTTTATTAGTCTGTTAGTAGTTCCTAGCAATATAGCCTAGTTTGCTATAGTTGTAACAAGTACGTCCTAACTTGTCTATAATGTTGTTGTTTCCCTAGCTATAGGTGTTGTTCTACTCTAGTTGTTAGGTAATGTTTAAGAGGTCTATAGCTTCTAGTCTAAAATAGCTGCTTTGCGTGTTACTATAGATATAACATCCTATATTAGGATAGTAGTAGTTGTTTTCTTAGGCGCCTTAGTTAAGGCTGTAATGCTATAGGCTATAGGATAGTATACATAAAGGCTAAAGGCCTACTTAAGCACGTAGATTGTTTCTTAATTCTTGTTAGAATTTATATAGTCTAACATTAATATTAATTAATTTGTTAATAAGCTAGTCTAAAGTATTAAGTAAGGCGCTAGTGCGCATAAGCTCCTCTTTAACCTTAGGCTTAAGTCCTTATTAGAATATAGTTATTAACGCATTATTATCCTAGTTAGTGTTAGTAGCTAGCTACTAAAAATCAGCAGCGTAGTTAGCAGCAGCCTTGTCCTAATAGATATACTAGATGTTGCAACGTGCAATTAAGAGTTTATTAGATACTCTAAAAATTAGCTTAACCTTTTCTTTAAATGTGTTAAAGTTAGACATCTATATATTAACTTTATTAGGGGCTTTCTGTTAGAGGGTTTCTACCTTAGGCACGCTAACCCTTAGAGACACCTTAGGGCTACCCTAGTAACCTGTTAGAGCTTACACACGTATATATTCTCCTAAATCCTTAGGGGCTTAACCCCTAAGGATTTGTCTTATCCTATCTAATACTATACGTTTTGTCCTATCTCTCTTACCTGCCTATAGTGCCCTTACAATTTAAATCCTTTATACTCCCTCTTAGAAGAGGCAGTTAAAAGAGATATCTAATTTTTTCTATACCTATTACAATAGCTAGAAATTAACGTTGTCTACGTGCTGCTAGCAACAACGACGCTACAGGCTTGCGACAGCCTAGCCCTAGTAGCAACCTAATAGATCCCTAGAGGTATCCTATACACAATGTAGTAGCGAACTTGTTACTACCTAGCATACCCCTAGCCAGCAACACAACGCCTAGTACATCTAACAACTAAGCGTTAGGTCCTACAGAATTAGGAGACAAACAGGCTCGCAGCCCTACTAGTACTCTAACAGATGTACTATTACATTAGAGTTAGGTTAACCTAGCAACTAGTTTAAATGCGGACCCTCTGCCTGCTGTAGGGACGCCTAGGCTAGATCCTGTAGCTATCCTACCTATAGGCTAACCCTTATTTATTAAGCAACTCCTTAGGAACCTTTTTAAGGCAGAGCTTGCTAGAGCTAATAAGGCTAAACTAGCTATCTAAAGGAACTAGATTAACTAAGCCTTACAAGCCCTAGGCTTAACTAAGGGCAGGAACTAGTTAGAGCCTAACTAGCTAGCGTTTAACAAGGCTAGAAAAATCATCTAGGTTCTGAATAACATTTAACCTAAACCTAAGCTAGGTACTAAGAGCAAAGCTCTATCCCCCTAGTAAGTAGACTAGTAGATTAAAGATATTAAAACAGCTTTTTAGTACACATTAGTACTAGAGGACTCTATTACAAGGACCTACTAGGCTATAGGTACTATCTAGTTTAGCATCTATTGTAAACTAATCTAATAACAGATTAACTAGGGATCTATCTAATTATAGTCTAATCTTAAGGCAGAGGAGGAGCAACTTGTACAAGACCCTATCCTTACTAAGTATAAGAACTACACTAAGTTCTTTAATATTAAGTAGAGAGAAGGCAATATAGTTAACACCTTTTTAATGCTGCTAAATTACTAGGTGTTGCGTAACTAAGCGCGTAGAGTCACATACGCAGCTCGTTTTCCAACAGAGCGTGCTAATTTAGTTAAGCCACTCTACCCTAGCAACGCTAGTTCTAAGCAGCCCTAATACTAGCTATACGCTCGTTAAGCGAGATTACGTAACCTACACATTTCATTTGTATTTAAGCAACACGTTCTATATAGAAAAATAGACACTAATTAAATTAATTAATTACTTAAGTATAGTCCTGTAAGCTCTATTACAGTTATAAGCCTAGCTTCCTAAGCATAGTAGATCTCCCTGCGCACTCAGCAAACAAGCTTGTTAGACTTAGCTTAACTGCTCTAATTACCTAATTATCTTTCTATCCCTACTAAACGCTACTATAGGCGAGCTTGTTAACTACAATAAGCAAGCTCTCTTAGGTGTCCCTACAGGACCCTATCAGCTTAAAACAAGATCTAATTAGCCTAATTAGTACATCTAACTCACGTGGCACGCTAAGCTTTGTAACGTATAGGATATAGTAGATCTAGACGCTAAAGACGCCCTAGGCATGCACAAAGGAGCGCCTAAACTACCTATTATAGGCTTGCTCCCTACTTAACTACTAGCTTAATCTACTTAAAGCTAGAGCACCTAACCTAACAAGCCTCTAGGCTAAACAAGCGTTAAGAACTATAACAAGGAGCTCCTTAGATACAAGATTAGAGCAAGCAAGTAGGCTGCTAAGGCAGAGCACCTTTAGAAGATCTAGAACTAGGTTAACACAACAGTATTGCTATTAATCCTCTTACTAGTAATAGTAAAGCTTGTTACTAATAACACTACAACGCTGCAATCGCTTATGCAAGCACTAAAAGAGGAGCTCGCTCTAACAGATGTTAGCACCTAGAACTAGGTTAGGGCAGAATACTAACAGCATCTTAGAGCGGCTAAACAGTTAAGAGCTGCTCTACAAGACTGGTACAACAGGTAGTTATACCTCTATAGAAGAGCTAAGTTATACAAGCTTCTAGAGGTTAATAGGGCGCTTGCTGTGCAGGATTTCTTAGATGCCTTAAGTTATAGGATCGCCCTAGATTAGGCTTGTACTATAAACCAAAGGATTATCTAGGATAGTATCCTAGGGCTTAATTTACTTAATTTAGACAAAGTAAGTAGGGTCTTTAGTAGTTTGATGCATAAGCACACTATAAGAGCAGGGAAAGATAACCTAGAAGTATTTGCAACATTTAGAAGCTAAACAGATACTACTTAAGCTCCTGCTACTAACTCTAAGAGCTTAAGTAGGTACTCCTGCCCTTGTAAACAAAAAGGAGAAACTTATAAGTGGAAACTAACTAACTGCTAACGCCTAGAGACAGCAGTTAGAGGGAGCTCCTTACTGCCTATCTACATAAGCGAAAGCTATCGCAAGGATACTCTCTAGAGGCTTAAGAGCCAAGAGTATACAGATACCAGGAAGGCAATTAAGCAGCTTAATTAGACCCTAAAAGCTCTATTAGCGATAACAGCTCTACTAGCAAAAGGTATCCTACCTAAAGTTAAGTTTCCTAGCAATGTACAGGCCGCTCTAATTAATCTAAAAATAATGCAACTAAGCAACCTAGCTAAGAAACCTAGGGTTTACAACCTTATAGATTTCAACGCTTATCTGCTCTTAGAGAGTACAATTTTAGATAATAGAGTAGCTACACACTTAGTTAACAGCGCAGATTAGCTCGTACCTAGGTTATTTCGCCTAGCTAACTCTACTAACACTATAGAGGCAGGCACACAAGCGTTTCTAGTAGTAGGATAAGGAGCTTGTTTGTTTAAAAACGCGTTACACAGAAAGCGTAGCCTGTATACAGAAGACCTGCTCCTTAAGGATATAGTAGTAGTAGAAGGTTTCTACGTTAACATTATTTCTAAGGCACGCCTCTAAGAGAAAGGAGTTTAGTACTTAGGGCTAGACAGCTCGCTCTAAGTAGGGTACATTAATAATCTGAATAGGAGCGTTGTATGTGCTACCCTTAAGCGCGCTTACAACCTTACCTTCTTTAAATATAAGCTACTATCCTACTACCTACTAATCCTTAACGCAGTAATAAAATAATTGTATAAGTCTTACCTACAAAGCTCTGCTAAACACCTCTAGCACGCTAGAGTAGGACATCTAGGCCTAGAAGCTCTAAAGGCACTAGTAAAACAAGCGCGTGGCGTACACATTAACAGCACGCTCTAAAAAGATTATAAGGTCTGCTTAATAACCTACGCTAAGCAAGTTATATCTTAACAGAAACAGGAAAAACCTGCTAAACCCTTTTAGAGAATTAGCTAGGATTTGTTTAATATGCCTATAGGAAGGAGTAGCAAATTATAGATACTTTTAATTAAGGAGTACTATAGTAGGAAGCTCTTTACGTACTTACTTCTAGGAAGACTTAAGTAGAGATACTGCAGGCACTTATAAGTTTCTTAAGCTAGGTACGTACCTAGTACAAGCTCTGTATCTGCAAGATAAGTTAAGACAATAATACTACTACTCTCCTATAGCAAGGGAGCTCCTAATATAAGCGCTAGGCAATTAATAAGGGAATAGATATCAAGCGTATACCTCTATATACCTATAAGCTAAACAGGGCAGCAGAAAGAGTAGAGCAGGAAATAATTACTAAATCTATTAAAATAAGGAGTAGTGCAAACCTACCTAAGAAGCTCTAGCTAGAGGTTGTAGCAGTAGCAACATAGCTCTATAATATAAGTCTAACTTACTTAAATAAGCTGCAGAGCCTAAACAAAGAGCTTAATTGCTAGTTTACTTACTATTTCTGCTAGTACAAACCTAAGCAGGTAAGAGCACTAACAGCTAATCTAAGACCTAATTAGAGCGGGATATACGCCTATAGCTGCAGAGCGTATCCCTAAACAGGGAACAAGCAGCTAGGCGTAATTAGAGAAGCTTTAAAGTAACTCTAAGAGGTTATATTAGATACTTAGTAGGGTACCAAGCTTCTAACATATACTAGATATAGGTCCCTAAACTAAACTAGGTAATTACAACGCGCAACGTAACCTTTAATAAGGAGCTCTTTTATAACAAATTAGATAAGTTGTTAGCCCTTATAGTGTAAGAAGCAGAAGTAGTTGTAGAAATTCTACATAAACCTAATAAGATAATAGAGGTAGGAGAAGCAATAGAGCTCCCCCTTAAACAAAGAGACCTATTGCTTAGCTTGTCTACTAAGCACCAGCTTAGGGGTAACACTTAGGGAGAACCTTAATTGCTAGAAGGCTAGTCTAGTAGAGAGGGAGCCCCTAGGATAGATACTGCACGCGCGGCAAGCTTAGCTAGCAAGCTGCTAGAGATCTATGCAGAACAACGCCAAGAAACAGGTTTACTTTCCCCTAACTAAACGCCTAAACTAGAGCAGTTAAGTATAGGCAGGAAGCTCCTAATAAGGAGGATAATCTAACTAGTAGCTTACAGGAAGTGCACTTAACTATAGAAGAAGGGAGCGAGCTAGTAGATAGTAAGGATCTTAATAATCTACTAAGACCTGCTTTACTACTTATTCTAATACCTTCTTAAAGATTAACGTAAGCAGATAAGGCAGGCAGGAGACGCGCGTATTAGCAGAGAGTCTAGGGCCTGCCTACAAGACAGAGCTGCTAGATAGAGAACCGCAAGCGCAATAAGCCTACTGCTAACAATAATAGAGCAGGTTAGTACTCTGTAATAAGCAATAAATAATTACAGATACGCCTAGCTTATCTACCTACTGTTTAAACATACAAACAAATATAGTATAGATAGAAGAGAGCTACTTACTACCTACGCAGTAATTGTTACCTTAACCCTAAAAGGAAAGACTAGTTGCTTAAAACGAGCGCTAGTTACACAGGGATAAGCTCCCTCTACTGCTAAACAAATAGAAAGATCTACTCTATTACCTACTAGGAGCTCTTTTTCGCTAGGCCTACTAAAAAGAGATAGACACGCTTATTAAGAAGGAAACGTAGAGAGAAATTAACTAATTAAGCGCTTTATTAAGGCCCCTGCCGCTTAAATAGGTCTTTACCTACAAATTTAACTAGGATAGCTACTTCCTTAAATGTAAGGCAAGGATATACGTATATAGAGATCTACAGGCAAAGGATTTAATTATCTTAACCTACGCTACAACGCTTGCTGCTTGCTTGTTTTGTACTATAGTAGCAATCGCAGCCTAGTTTAACCTAGAGCTCTGTTAGTATAACGTAACTAGCGCGTTTCTAAACGCAAGCTGCTAAGACAAACCTTAGGTGCTCTGTAAATTACTAGATAGATTTAAGAAACCTAAGTAAGTTATCCTACTACTATAAGCTCTATACAGGTTACGCAATTCGCTAGTCCTGTAGTATAGAGAGCTCTCTAGTACGCTCTAGAAGCTTAGTCTCTTAGCATTAAAAGAAGAGCTATGCCTTTTCTATAATCCTAAATAGAAAATAGTGCTACTCTTCTATGTTAACAATATTCTCCTAGCCTATTACAACAACAATTAAGCTGCTGCTAAACAGCTAATAAGCTTATTAATAGAAAAGTATTAAATTAAAGACTATAGAGCTGCTAAATAGTTTCTAGGCGTTTAAATAATTAGAAACTAAGAGGCTTATACTATAACTCTTGCGCACAACTCCTATATTAATAAGCTTGCTACAAAATTTAAGATAGTAGAGAAGGGGTCCTTCCCTGCAGTCCTATTTCCTACAGAGGAGTTGCTTAAATATAGTAGAGAAGCTTTAAAACAAGAGGTTAAAGCGTTTTAAGAACAAGTTAGGTCTATACTCTATACAGCAATTATAATTTAACTAGATGTAGCATATACTGCCTCTTAGCTATCTTATTATTTAATAAATCTAGGAGCAGCTTACTTTAAAGCAGCTGCTTAGGTTTTAGCTTATTTGTATAGAATAAAGCATCTAGGTATAAGGTACAGCGCTTACAAAGGCAGTTATCTACTTATATATAGAGACACCTTATTTGCTAACAATAGAGAGTCCTGTTAATCTTCCTAGGGGTATATTATGCAGCTCTTTAGCAGTCTAATTATCTAGAAAGCTGCACAGCAGTTAACAGTAACTACTTCTACTACTAAGGCTAAATTATTTGCTTTAGAGCATGTGGCTAAAGAGTTAGTAGCTCTAAAACAATTCCTAGAAGAACTTTAGCTAGACTTAGGGGTGCTGTAGGAGATTTTCTATAACAACTAATAAACTATCTAACTAGTAGTTAAAGAGAGCAAGCAGCTTACTACCTAGCTGCGCTATATAGATATCTAAAATATATAGTTAAAACAAGAGTACGCTAAAGGAAACCTCTAAGTTACCTACCTTAAAACAAGTAAGATACTAGCTAACAGCCTTATAAAAGCGCTTCCTAGACAAGCTTATAAGCGCTTTTTGTTGCATTTAAACTTATAGAGCATTAGTTAAGAGGGAAAAGACTTAGTTACAGAAAAGAGCAGGTTAATAGAGAAAGAGAAGATCTTTAAATTGCTAGGGAGGACAACCCCCTCCCTAAATAGGTATAAGTCTCCCTAGACTGCTAGTAGCAGCTCTTTTAAGCGCACGCCTAGCAGCTAAGGAGCTTACAAAAACAAATTAACTATAGGTAGAGAGGATAACCCCTCCCTATAGGTTTTATCTTAAAGAACCTACTTACAAATAGGTACTTAAAATTTATACCTATCTACAAGCAGGCCCTTTACTACCTAGATAGTAGTACACAGGTTAGTAGCCTACTAAACGCTTGTTAGCTACTGTTATTAACTAAAATACTAAGTTACTTACTAAAGTTGTTACTCTGCTAGAGGAAGCAAGCTCCTCTACTAGTTCTAGCCTAAGCAGCTTAAGGGCGGAGGGGAGCAGGCAGCAGGAGTGCCTAAAGGCACAACGCTAGCAGCGCTTGCTGCAGTAGCTAGTAGTAGCGTTGTTAACGCACAGCGCAACTAAGCTACTTACTAGTAGCGCGTCCACGTAGTATGCGTAGGGAATTAACCTGCGCGCACTAGGTACTAGAGCGCCTAAGATAGGGGCAGGGGGCGTAGGCGCAGGCACAGGCGGCGGCAGCAGCGCAGCAGCATAGGCAGTGGCAGTAGCAGCGGCTATAGCGGCAGTAGCAGCAGCAACTGCTAAGGAGCAGGCGCAGGCATAGGGACAGGTGCAGGCAAGGGCGAGCAGGCAGCTAGCAGCCAGCCAGCTTAGGCAGCAGCTTAGGCAGCAGAGGCAGCAGCAGTGCGCGCGCAGCGCTAGGTTTTAGTCTATTTCTATACCTAAGTCAGCAAAACCTCTAGAAAAGAGCTAGGAAAACGTTAATAGCAAGATTAGTTAGACAACGTCTAACAATAAAGCTCTTAACAGATTAAGAAGCTAGAAACAATTAGCTAGAGAGTGCTTAGGCGCGCAGAAAACAATTTAGTATACTTACAGGCATATTAATAGATATAACTAGAGAAATAGAGAAATTAAGTAGGTAGGACGCTTATATAAGGAAGTAACTAGGTTAGTAAAGGTAAAGCTGCTAGACTATAGTCCTCACGCTTACTCTTACTACCTAGAAGTGCTTAACCTAAGAAGTGCTTACCTTAACTATAACTAAGCAGCTTAATAGCTAGCTACAGGCTTAGAAATTTAGCTAACAAAAACAAGCGCCTAAACTAGCAACAAACTGCTTACAAAAGTAGCTTAAAAATTAAAGAGGTCTCTTAAAAGGAAGAGCACCTAGAGTACGCTGCAGGCACGCAGTAATCTTAGATATCTAGGGAAATACAAAAATCTAAGATTAGAGCCCTACAATTACTAAGGGCACGCTCCTAGTTTAGTTGTTCCTAATACAGGATTAACTAGGGGTGTGTTGCGTAACTAAGCGCGTAGAGTTACATACGCAGCTTGTTTTCTAACAGAGCGTGCTAATTTAGTTAAGCTGCTCTACCCTAGCAACGCTAGTTCTAAGCAGCCCTAATACTGGCTAAATGCTTGTTAAGCGAGATTATGTAACCTACACATTTTATTTGTATTTAAGCAACACGTTCTATATAGAAAAATAGACACTAATTAAATTAATTAATTACTTAAGTATAGTCCTGCAAGCTCCGTTACACTAGGAGTTACTGCTACTGTATAGCTTCTTTAAGTTTAATAATAGTACTAAGGACTACAACTTTAAGATTGCCTTTGTGTAGTCTAAAACCCTACCTTATCTCTAATAGGAGATCTAGCGTAACAGCAGTCTAGACAATATCTAGCAATAGCACAAGTTTAAACAAGCCCTCTGTAATGTAGAGACAGCAGCTTGCCCTGCAACTACTTACAGGAGTAACAACGCTAACTATAGCAAAAGGCACGCTACATCTCCTAATTAGAAGGGAAATAAGAGATATACTAGCTGTAGGGACACGCCTGCCTGCAGCTAGGGCGATAGCACCCTAGTAGCTACTAGGTTAAATAATAGCAATAAGTGCTAAGGTTAGAATAAAGACTAGGGTAACTAGAAAAGCTATTAGAAGAACTGTAGCTATAACTCCTATAAAGGAAATAATAGCAGCAACTCCTAGTTAACAGGAGAGTTAGGAAAAGGGAAGCCCTAGTTGCTAACCTATCCTAACTATAACTAGGGCCTAAGACTAAGAGGAAGCAAACCTGCATTGCAGTTACTATATCTCCCTAGGCCCTAATAGGTTCCTAATATCGCTCTAAGCTCTCTACAACTTAGGAGCAGAGCTAAACCTTATTAGCTAACGTATAGTAGACAAACTACACCTAGAACATAAACTATTCTATTAAAGACTAGTAGCTACATTCCTTAATAGTAACTACCTAGACATTTAGCAACCCTATAATCTAACTATTAATTGCCCTAATAGTAATAGTATAGTTAAATCTGTAGGCCTGCAAGAGTTCTAGTTAGCTGCTTTTAAAGAGTATAACCTAGTACTAGGCTACCTATAGTTAGCATCTACTAACCTATGTATACGCTTCTCTAAAGGCATATATAAGTAGTTCCCTAAGGACGCAGAGAGAGTACATATCACTACTATACAGGACTTATTCTACTCTATAGAACTAGGGAAAAGGTATACCTTATGCACCTAGGTAACTTAGTCTACTAAGTCCTAGAGAAGGCAATTAACACCCTATTAGGAAGTAACTAGGAAGATAGTAGACTACTACTAGCCTAGGGGCTAAGCAGGGACGCTATCCTTAACGTAGAATACTTCTACAACAAGAGACTCCTCTAGCTCTAGAATAAAATACTTAAAGCTATAGACTACCTTTAGCATTATATTGCGTAGCACCTAGACCTATTATAGCTCCCTAAAGCTATAGGGAAGCGCATAGTAGCAAGCATTATTTAGGAGCCCCTTAACGCTCTAGGATGCTACCTATAGGTATAGCCTAAGTCCTCCTAGACAATAACAAAGACTACCCTTCTATTAACCCTATAGACAACAAACTAGACCTAGAGGAGCTTAAGCACGTCCTCTAGAGCTGCACTACAAGTAGTTTGCATTTAGTAAGCACTAGTCTAGTGTATTAGCACTGCATTAGGATTATAATTACTCTATTAATATTAAACTAGGAAGTAAGATACTAAACATGCCTATCTATAACCTCTCTAGGAAGGAGCTAGAAATACTACAGGCCTACCTTAATATAGTATAGGAGAAAGGTTAGATACGTCTAAGCAAGTCCCCTGCTAGGGCACCTATCCTGTTTGTGCTAAAAGCTAATAGTATACTGTAACTCTATGTAGACTATAGGGGCCTTAACAAGGTTACTATTAAGAACTAGTATCCTATTCCCCTAGTAAATAAGATGCTAGACAGGCTGTTAAAAGCTGCTATCTTCTCTAAGCTAGATCTACGTAATGCCTACTATAGGCTCTAGATTAAGGAAGGTAATAAGTAGAAAACAGCTTTTAAAACTAGGTATAGTTATTTTAAATACCTAGTTATGCCTTTTAGGTTAGCAAACGCTCTAGCTACGTTCTAATCCTATTTCTAGAGAGCCCTAGGGGGTCTTATTAACTGCACCTATGTAGTTTATCTAGATAATATCCTTATATACTTAGAGCACAAGAAGGATCATTAAGCCTACGTTAAGGAGATCCTAGATTAACTTGTTAAATAGGGGTTATTTTGCAAGGTAAGCAAATGTTTGTTTATAACAAAGTTAGTTAAGTTCCTAGGCTTTATTGTTATACCTAGTAGAGTAGTTATAGACCCTATCTGCGTGCAAACAATCTAAGAGTAGCTAGAGCCTAAGGGATATAAGGATATCTAAGTATTCCTTAGCTTTACTAACTTCTATTAAAGGTTTATCTTTAACTACTCTAGGATTATGCGCCTGTTAGTAGACTATATAACCTCTGCCTAGAGGCTAGAGTTAGAGCTAGAAGGCTCTGCTACAATAAAGAGGGGGAAGAAAACGCTAGTAAAAACCTATAAGGGCCTAACAAGATAGTATAAACTATAGAGTTAGCTAGAGGAAGTACGCTAGGCCTTTCTTACTATTAGGAAGAAGTTTACTAAAGCCCCTATACTACAGCACTTTAATCCTAATAAGCTAATTATAGTCCTTACTAATATATTAGACTTTGCTATAGCTGCTATATTACTGTAACTACAATTATTAGAAGTATTAACAGAACAACACTAGAAGCTAGTAGCGTTCTAGAGCAGGAAGTTTTAAGGCCTATTAACTAGATAGCATACTGTAACAGAGCTTGCAGGACTATACTTAAGTAATTAATTAATTTAATTAGTGTCTATTTTTCTATATAGAACGTGTTGCTTAAATACAAATAAAATGTGTAGGTTACGTGATCTTGCTTAACAAGCGTTTAGCTAGTATTAGGGCTGCTTAGAACTAGCGTTGCTAGGGTAGAGCAGCTTAACTAAATTAGCACGCTCTGTTAGAAAATAAGCTATGTATATAACTCTACACGCTTAGTTGCGCAACACACCCTCTAGTTAATCCTATATTAGGAACAACTAAACTAAGAGCGTGCCCTTAGTAATTGTAGGGCTCTAATCTTAGATTTTTGTATTTCCTTAGATATCTAAGATTACTGTGCGCCTACAGCGTACTCTAGGTGCTCTTCCTTTTAAGAGACCTCTCTAATTTTTAGGCTACTTTTGCAAGCAGTTTGTTGCTAGTTTAGGCGCTTATTTTTGTTAGCTAAATTTCTAAGCCTATAGCTAGCTATTAAGCTGCTTAGTTATAGTTAAGGTAAGTACTTCTTAGGTTAAGCACTTCTAGGTAGTAAGAGTAAGCGTAAGGACTATAGTCTAGCAGCTTTACCTTTACTAACCTAGTTACTTCCCTATATAAGTGTTCTACCTACTTAATTTCTCTATTTCTCTAGTTATATCTATTAATATACCTATAAGTATACTAAATTGTTTTCTACGCGCCTAAGTACTCTCTAGCTAATTGTTTCTAGCTTCTAATTTGTTAATAGCTTTATTATTAGACGTTGTCTAACTAATCTCACTATTAACGTTTTCCTAGCTCTTTTTAGAGGTTTACTAACTTAGGTATAGAAATAAACTAAAACCTAGTGCTGCGCGCGTACTGCTGCTGCCTCTGCTGCCTAAGCTGCTGCCTAAGCTGGCAGGCTGCTAGCTACCTGCTCGCCTTTGCCTGCGCCCGCCCCTATGCCCACGCCCGCCCCTATGCCCGCACCCAAGCCCGTAGCTGCGGCTTCGCCCACTCCTTCAGCAGTTGCTGCTGCTACTGCCGCCATAGCTGCTGCTACTACTACTGCCTATGCCGCCGCGCTGCTGCTGCCGCCTATGCCTGCGCCCGCGCCCCCTGCCCCTGTCTTAGGCGCTCTAGTGCCTAGTGCGCGCAGGTTAATTCCCTGCGCGTACTGCGTGGACGCGCTACTAGTAAGCAGCTTAGTTGCGCTGTGCGTTAACAACGCTACTGCTAGCTGCTGCAGCAAGCGCTGCTAGCGTTGTGCCTTTAGGCACTTCTGCTGCCTGCTCCCCCTGCCCTTAAGCTGCTTAGGCTAGAACTAGTAGAGGAGCTTGCTTCCTCTAGCAGAGTAACAACTTTAGTAAGTAACTTAGTTTTTAGTAGATAATAGTAGCTAACAAGCGTTTAGCAGGCTACTAACCTGCGTACTACTATCTAGGTAGTAAAGGGCCTGCTTGTAGATAGGTACAAATTTTAAGTACCTATTTGTAAGTAGGTTCTTTAAGGCCTATAGGGAGGGGGTTATCCTCTCTACCTATAGTTAATTTGTTTTTGTAAGCTCCTTAGCTGTTAGGCGTGCGCTTAAAAGAGCTGCTACTAGCAGTCTAGAGAGACTTATACCTATTTAGGAGGAGGTTATCCTCCCTAGCAATTTAAAGATCTTCTCTTTCTCTATTAACCTGCTCTTTTCCTGTAACTAAGTCTTTCCCTTCTTAACTAATGCTCTATAAGTTTTAATGCAACAAAAAGCGCTTATAAGCTTATCTAGAAAGCGCTTTTATAAGGCTGTTAGCTAGCATCTTACTTGTTTTAAGGTAGGTTACTTAGAGGTTTCCCTTAGCGTACTCTTGTTTTAACTATATATTTTAGATATCTATATAGCGCAGCTAGGTAGTAAGCTGCTTGCTCTCTTTAACTACTAGTTAGATAGTTTATTAGTTGTTATAGAAAATCTCCTACAGCACCCCTAAGTCTAGCTAAAGTTCTCCTAGGAATTATTTTAGAGCTACTAACTCTTTAGCTAAATGCTCTAAAGCAAGTAATTTAGCCT
This sequence comes from Ascochyta koolunga, assembly GCA_026119515.1. Classification (NCBI taxonomy): domain Eukaryota; kingdom Fungi; phylum Ascomycota; class Dothideomycetes; order Pleosporales; family Didymellaceae; genus Ascochyta; species Ascochyta koolunga. Next base: position 377,213 of record JANLCG010000002.1, on the reverse strand, counting down.
TAGTAGTAGAAGTAGTTACTGTTAACTGCTGTGCAGCTTTCTAGATAATTAGACTGCTAAAGAGCTACATAATATACCCCTAGGAAGATTAACAGGACTCTCTATTGTTAGTAAATAAGGCGTCTCTACATATAAGCAGATAACTGCCTTTATAAGCGCTGTACCTTATACCTAGATGCTTTATTCTATACAAATAAGCTAAAACCTAAGTAGCTACTTTAAAGTAAGCTACTCCTAGATTTGTTAAATAATAAGATAGCTAAGAGGCAGTATATACTATATCTAGTTAAATTATAATTGCTATATAGAGTATAGACCTAACTTATTCTTAAAACGCTTTAACCTCTTGTTTTAAAGCTTCTCTGCTATATTTAAGCAGCTCCTCTGTAGGAAATAGGACTACAGGGAAGGACCCCTTCTCTACTATCTTAAATTTAGTAGCAAGCTTATTAATATAGGAGTTATGCGCAAGAGTTATAGTATAAGCCTCTTAGTTTCTAATTATTTAAACGCCTAGAAACTATTTAGCAGCTCTATAGTCTTTAATTTAATACTTTTCTATTAACGCGCTTATTAGCTGTTTAGCAGTAGCTTAATTGTTATTATAATAGGCTAGGAGAATATTGTTAACATAGAAGAGTAGCACTATTTTCTATTTAGGATTATAGAAAAGGCACAGCTCTTCTTTTAATGCTGAGAGACTAAGCTTCTAGAGCGTACTAGAGAGCTCTCTATACTACAAGACTAGCGAATTGCGTAACCTGTATAGAGCTTATAGTAGTAGAACAACTTGCTTAGGTTTCTTAAATCTATCTAGTAATTTATAGAGCACCTAAGGTTTGTCCTAGCAGCTTGTGTTTAGAAAAGCGCTAGTTACGTTATACTAATAGAGCTCTAGGTTAAACTAGGCTGCAATTGCTACTACAGTGCAAAACAAGCAAGTAGTAAGCGTTGTAGCGTAGGTTAAGACAATTAAATCCTTTACCTGTAGATCTCTACGTACATAGATCCTTACCTTACATTTAAGGAAGTAGCTATCCTAGTTAAATTTGTAGGTAAAGACCTATTTAAGCAGCAGGGGCCTTAATAAGGCGCTTAATTAGTTAATTTCTCTCTACGTTTTCTTCTTAATAAGCGTGTCTATCTCTTTTTAGCAGGCCTAGCAAAAAGAGCTCCTAGTAGGTAATAGAGTAGATCTTTCTATTTGCTTAGCAGTAGAGGGAGCTTGTCCCTGTGTAACTAGCGCTTGTTTTAAGCAACTAGTCTTTCCTTCTTTAGGGTTAAGGCAATAATTACTACGTAGGTAGTAAGTAGCTCCCTTCTATTTATGCTATATTTGTTCGCATGTTTAAACAGTAGGTAGATAAGCTAGGCGTATCTGTGATTATTTATAGAGCTTATTACAGAGTACTAACCTGCTCTATTATTGTTATTAGTAGGCTTGTTACGCTTGTCGCGCTTATAGTTCTCTATTTAGCAGCTCTGTCTTGTAGGTAGGCCCTAGATTCTCTGCTAATACGCGCGTCTCCTGCCTGCCTTATCTACTTGCGTTAATCTTTAAGAAGGTATTAGAATAAGCAGCAAAGCAGGTCTTAGTAGATTATTAAGATCCTTACTATCTACTAGCTTGCTCCCTTCTTCTACAGTTAAGTGCACTTCCTGTAAGCTACTAGTTAGATTATCCTCCTTATTAGGAGCTTCCCTATCTATACTTAACTGCTCTAGTTTAGGCGTTTAGTTAGGGGAAAGTAAACCTATTTCTTAGCGTTGTTCTGCACAGATCTCTAGTAGCTTGCTAGCTAAGCTTGCTGCGCGTGCAGTATCTATCCTAGGGGCTCCTCTCTACTAGACTAGCCTTCTAGCAATTAAGGTTCTCCCTAAGTGTTACCCCTAAGCTAGTGCTTAGTAGACAAGCTAAGCAATAGGTCTCTTTGTTTAAGGGGGAGCTCTATTGCTTCTCCTACCTCTATCTTATTAGGTTCATGTAGAATATCTACAACTACTTCTGCTTCTTAGACTGTAAGAGCTAACAACTTATCTAATTTGTTGTAAAAGAGCTCCTTATTAAAGGTTACGTTACGCGTTGTAATTACCTAGTTTAGTTTAGGGACCTATATCTAGTATATGTTAGAAGCTTAGTACTCTACTAAGTATCTAATATAACCCCTTAGAGTTACTTTAAAGCTTCTCTAATTACGCCTAGCTGCTTATTCCCTGTTTAGGGATACGCTCTGCAGCTATAGGCGTATATCCCGCTCTAATTAGGTCTTAGATTAGCTGTTAGTGCTCTTACCTACTTAGGTTTGTACTAGCAGAAGTAGTAAGTAAACTAGCAATTAAGCTCTTTGTTTAGGCTCTACAGCTTATTTAAGTAAGTTAGACTTATGTTATAGAGCTATGTTGCTACTGCTACAACTTCTAGCTAGAGCTTCTTAGGTAGGTTTGCACTACTCCTTATTTTAATAGATTTAGTAATTATTTCCTGCCCTACTCTTTCTACTACCCTATTTAGCTTATAGGTATATAGTAGTATACGCTTAATATCTATTCCCTTATTAATTGCCTAGCGCTTGTATTAGGAGCTCCTTGCTATAGGAGAGTAGTAGTATTATTATCTTAACTTATCTTGCAGATATAGAGCTTGTACTAGGTACGTACCTAGCTTAAGAAACTTGTAAGTACCTACAGTATCTCTACTTAAGTCTTCCTAGCAGTAAGTACGTAAAGAGCTTCCTACTATAGTACTCCTTAATTAAAAGTATCTATAATTTGCTACTCCTTCCTATAAGTATATTAAACAGATCCTAGCTAATTCTCTAAAAGGGTTTAGCAGGTTTTTCCTATTTCTGTTAAGATATAACTTGCTTAGCGTAGGTTGTTAAGTAGACCTTATAATCTTTTTAGAGCGTGCTGTTAATGTGTACGCCGCGCGCTTATTATACTAGTGCTTTTAGAGCTTCTAGGCCTAGATAACCTGCTCTAGCGTGCTAGAGGTGTTTAGTAGAGCTTTATAGGTAAGACTTATACAATTATTTTGTTACTACGTTAAGGATTAGAGGGTAGTAGGATAGTAGCTTATATTTAAAGAAAGTAAGGTTATAAGCGCGCTTAAGAGTAGTACATACAACGCTCCTATTTAGATTATTAATATACCCTACTTAGAGCAAGCTGTCTAGCCCTAAGTACTAAACTCCTTTCTCTTAGAGGCGTGCCTTAGAAATAATATTAACGTAGAAACCTTCTACTACTACTACATCCTTAAGGAGTAGGTCTTCTGTATATAGGCTGCGCTTTCTATATAACGCGTTTTTAAACAAACAAGCTCCTTATCCTACTACTAGAAACGCTTATATGCCTGCCTCTACAGTGTTAGTAGAGTTAGCTAGGCGAAATAACCTAGGTATAAGCTAATCTGCGCTGTTAACTAAGTATGTAGCTGCTCTATTATCTAAAATTGTACTCTCTAAGAGCAGATAAGCGTTAAAATCTATAAGGTTATAAACCCTAGGTTTCTTAGCTAGGTTGCTTAGTTGCATTATTTTTAGATTAATTAGAGCAGCTTATACATTGCTAGGAAACTTAACTTTAGGTGCTTTTGCTAGTAGAGCTGTTATAGCTAATAGAGCTTTTAGGGTCTAATTAAGCTGCTTAATTGCCTTCCTAGTATCTGTATACTCTTGGCTCTTAAGCCTCTAGAGAGTATCCTTGCGATAGCTTTTGCTTATGTAGATAGGCAGTAAGGAGCTCCCTCTAACTGCCGTCTCTAGGCGTTAGTAGTTAGTTAGTTTCTACTTATAAGTCTCTCCTTTTTGTTTACAAGGGCAGGAGTACCTACTTAAGCTCTTAGAGTTAGTAGCAGGAGCTTAAGTAGTGTCTGTTTAGCTTCTAAACGTTACAAATACGCCTAGGTTATCTTTTCCTGCTCTTATAGTATGCTTATGCATTAAACTACTAAAGACCCTACTTACTTTGTCTAAATTAAGTAAATTAAGCCCTAGGATACTATCCTAGATAATCCTTTAGTTTATAGTACGAGCCTAATCTAGGGCAGTCCTATAACTTAAGGTATCTAAGAAATCCTACACAGCAAGCGCCCTATTAACCTCTAGAAGCTTGTATAACTTAGCTCTTCTATAGAGGTATAACTACCTATTGTACTAGTCTTATAGAGCAGCTCTTAACTATTTAGCTGCTCTAAGATGCTGTTGGTACTCTGCCCTAACCTAGTTCTGGGTGCTAACATCTGTTAGAGCGAGCTTCTCTTTTAGTGCTCGCATAAGCGATTGTAGCGTTGTAGTGTTATTAGTAACAAGCTTTACTATTACTAGTAAGAGGATTAATAGCAATACTGTTGTGTTAACCTAGTTCTAGATCTTCTAAAGGCGCTCTGCCTTAGCAGCCTACTTGCTCGCTCTAATCTTGTATCTAAGGAGCTCCTTGTTATAGTTGTTAACGCTTGTTTAGCCTATTAGAGGCTTGTTAGGTTAGGTGCTCTAGCTTTAGGTAGATTAAGCTAGTAGTTAAGTAGGGAGCGAGCCTATAATAGGTAGTTTAGGCGCTCCTTTGTGCATGCCTAGGGCGTCTTTAGCGTCTAGATCTACTATATCCTATACGTTATAAAGCTTAGCGTGCTACGTAAGTTAGATGTACTAATTAGGCTAATTAGATCTTGTTTTAAGCTGATAGGGTCCTGTAGGGACACCTAAGAGAGCTTGCTTATTATAGTTAACAAGCTCGCCTATAGTAGCGTTTAGTAGGGATAGAAAGATAATTAGGTAATTAGAGTAGTTAAGCTAAGTCTAACAAGCTTGTTTGCTAAGTGCGCAGGGAGATCTACTGTGCTTAGGAAGCTAGGCTTATAACTGTAACAGAGCTTACAGGACTATACTTAAGTAATTAATTAATTTAATTAGTGTCTATTTTTCTATATAGAACGTGTTGCTTAAATACAAATGAAATGTGTAGGTTACGTGATCTGGCTTAACGAGCGTTTGGCCAGTATTAGGGCCGCTCAGAACCAGCGTTGCTGGGGTAGAGCAGCTTACTAAATTAGCACGCTCTGTTGGAAAACGAGCTGCGTATGTGACTCTACGCGCTCAGTTGCGCGACACATACCTATAATAAGGAACTAGCTGCAATTATTAAGGCATTTAGGTAGTAGTAATACTACCTTAAGCACGCCCTGTTAATAGTCTAAGTACTCTCTAATTATAACAACCTGCGGTACTTTATAACTACAAAGGAGCTCTCCCCTAAGCAAGCACGCTAGGCAGAGGAGCTAGCTAGGTATAACTTTAAAGTTAAATATAAGCCTAGACTAGAGAACTCTATAGACAGCCCCTTAAGGCGCCCTAATTATGCAAAGGGACTAGTTATTAGAGAGCAGCAGGCACTACGTAACGCTATGCTGCTAACTCTCTAGCAGAAGCTTTAAATATAGACTATCTAGAAGTCTAAGGCTTAAAACGTTAAATAGGCAACTAGGGTAATAGGCAGCCCTAGTAGGGGTCCTGCAGGATCCTAGCAACTCTCTGAAACTGTAACAGGCTAGGCCTAAGTGCTGGCTCCTTGGCGCACACCGCCTCAGCCTTACTCCAGCTCGTAGGCCTATTAAGTGCTAAAGCCCTGCCACAGAGCCAACACCTCTAAAATAGAGTTATAAAAACTCTGCAACCTCTGCTCTAGAAGGTTGTTCTCTATTAAATTCATCCTGTATTCTACTAGCAAATTCCCTTAGAGGTAAGCTCCTTATAATTAAATTTAATCTCTAACACAAAGACTAATAAACAAAACGTTTAATAACGCTGCTAGGCGTCTGGGTAAATACAGTATTAAGCTGTGCACTAGCAACAACAATTAATTAGACGTTAGGACAGAGCTCTAGAACCTTGCTACCTTGTTAGTATTAGAGAGTTAGCAGGAGGAGCTCCTTGCACACGTACTAGAACGCCTAACTGCCTATCTATTATAGGAAACCCTTCCTAAAGTTGCAGTAGCTACTACTACTAATAAAGTTTATCCTCCTACAGACTAAAACCTAAACTCTTAAGAAGAAGATATAAATAAAACTATATAAAGGCTGGTTAAAGCTTAGGTGCAAGCCTACGTAGCATCTATAAACACGCAGAACTGCAGCGTAACACTACCTACCTCTATATAAATAAATAATAATAAACTAAGCAAAGCTATAAAGCTACTAGACTTAGGCAAGTTTAGTAGCAACTAGTATACGTATTAAACGTTTAAATTATAGATAAAGGATAAGTTAAAGTCTATAGGAGATTAGGAAGCTGTCCTAGGAGTTGCATACATGTTTAACTAATTAGAAGGACAAGCCGCTTAGGTTAGCCTGTTATAGAAGGATTAAAACTTAATAGATACAACTACTTAGTTCTAGAACTTCCTAGATAAACAGTATAAGGACTCTATGTTTAAAGAACGTTCCTGCTAAAAACTCTAAACTATTACTATAAAGAGAAATAATTAGAGTATTAAGTTCTTTAATGCAGAGTTTATACAACTAGCCTATAATGCTGCTAAGGAGGACAACATAAGGAACCTTAAGACTAGGTACATATCTATAATCTATCTAGACCTACAAGACAAAATAGTTTTAGTTAACGTCCTAGATAAATAGGATCTCTAGAACCTTATAACTAGGGTCCTTACAGTAGAAGTTAACCTCTATAGGACTAAGGCACTAACTAACAGCACCTTTAGGCAGCAAACGCAAAGGACAAACCCTAATAAGATAGACTAGGAACCTACTAGGGTCTACACTAGGAGAATTAAATTAGACAACTAACAGCAGGTAGAATAGCAGCCCTAGGAGGTTATAGACTAAAGAAGGGTTAAAAACGCCTGTCTAAGGTGCAGGAAGAACAGCTACTACTTAAACAGATGCTAGTTAGCCCTAGCTAAGAGACTAGAAAGTATCTAAGTCTAAAGCGCAGCTGCTAAGGTCTCTAAAACTAACAATTTAAATAACAAAGACTTAGAAAACTAGAAACTCCTGTTTAAAGGCGTAAATAGGGGTTAGAAAGAAAGGTTATAGAGAGGAGAGAACTATTTTAAAGGTTCTACTAATAGTAGCCTAATAGCAAGCCTATATTACTACATGTAATAGTACAAGATAACACTATAGCACATACATTAATTAATATAGGGTGTTTAACCTATAGTATAGTCTCCTTAAAGTTTGCATTGCAAAACAACCTACAACGCACTCCTACGCACAGGCGTAGAGTACTAGGTATAGCTAGAAAAGTAACCTAGGTAACTAATGTTATAAGAATAAAGATTAACGTAGATAGCTACAGGGAAACCCTCTAGGCATACGTATTAGATAAGGAGAAAGAGTACAACTTTATCCTAGGAAGACCTTAGATAGACAAGAATAAAGTTACAATAGCGCTAGCTAAGAAGTTACTATTTATCTATTCTAGTAAAACCTATGTAAGAAGCAGGGAGGGCATCTGCCCTAACTAACTACTAAGGCCTGTTAGTCTAGAGTTGTACTAAGCCCTAAGAAAGAGGTCTAAGAAGGACTAGAGCATAGGACTGTTTGCAGCATCTATAGCTAACATCTAAAAGGCCTTAAAAAAGAAGGAATTAGTAGATCTACGTATCCTCCTCCTAGATTATTTAAAGGATAAATTTAGGAAATTTATAAAAGAAGAAGTAGATAAGCTTGTGCTACACTATAGTCCTAAAGTAGACTATGCTATTAAGCTAATTAAACAAGACAGCAATCTAGCAATAGTGCTATAGGGACTGCTGTACAACATGTCTTATAAAGAGCTTCTAGTACTTTAGTAACAGCTTACTAGCTACTTAGATAAAGGCTTTATCTAGGTTAGCAAATCTAGCACCTCTGCCCTAGTACTATTTGTTAGGAAACCTAGTAGGGGTCTATAGTTCTGTGTTAATTACTAAGCATTAAACGCTATTACTAAGAAAGACTAGTACCTACTCCCTCTAATCTATAAGACTCTCTCCTAGATCTTAAAAGCGTTATAGTTTACTAAAGTAGACATAATCTAAGTATTTTACAAAATCAGGATAGCTAAAGGAGATAAATAGAAAACAGCTTTCTAGATAAGGTTTAGACTCTATAAGTAGCTAGTAACACTGTTTAGACTTGCTAATGCCCTAAGTACATTCTAGCAGTACATTAACTAGGTCTTAAGAGAGTACCTAGACAAATAGTGCTCTGCCTACGTAGACGATGTACTAATCTACTCTAATAGCACCTAAGAAGAACACAAGGCTAAGGTTAAAGAAATTATCTAGAAGCTAGGAGCTATAGGTCTTTACCTTAATATAGGCAAAAGCAAATTCTCTGTTAAGAGCACTAAGTATTTAGGGTTTATTATTAAGGCTAGCAAGGGCATCTAGATAGACCCTAGAAAGATCGCTGCTATTAGGTCTTAGGAACCCCTAAAGATAGTTAAAGGAATCTAGAGTTTCCTAGGGTTCGTGAACTTCTACTAGCAGTTTATTAACTAGTTCTCTAGCATAGCAGAGCCCCTTACCTGCTTAACTAGAAAGAATGCCACCTTTAAGTAGAAAGAACCCTAGTAATAGGCCTTTAACGCTATAAAAGCTACATTTACTAAGGAACTAGCACTAGCAAACTTTAACCTAGATTTAGAAATAGTGTTAGAGTGTAACACGTTAGGATAGGCAATAGAGGAAGTACTCTCCTAGTATAGAAAGGACAAGGTGCTCTGCACAGTAGCTTACTTCTTAGCTAAGAACTTAAAAGTAGAAGTAAACTACACTATCTATAATAAGGAAATATTAGTAGTAATTAAGTGCCTCTAGGAGTAGAGCATAGAGCTAAAGCAAGTAAGGAGGTTTACAGTTATTACTAACTATAAGAACTTAGAGTACTTCTGCAAAGCCTAACTACTCTTAGAGAGACATGTCTAATAGTTAAGCCTCCTTAGCTAGTTTAACCTTACCTTTACGTATAGACCTAGCAAAGTTAATAACTAAGCAGATGCTCTTTTAAGAAAGAAAGAAGACCTTCCCCTATTAACTAGGGACAAAAGAACTAAGACTAGGCGTTTCTAACTATTAAAACTATTTACTTAAGTAGTAAGAACTAACCTAGGAGATAACTCTGCTAACAACATACAAGTCTTCTCTTCTAGACTGCGTAGAGCAGATTAACTCCTCTCTACTACATTGCAGAATATAGATTTACAGCAGGACAACTATTAGGAGCAGAGCTAGGAACGTGCAGGACTGCCTATAGCCTAAGCACTAGAACTATATAATAGCATTAAGGAGTTTAAAAGACTCTAGGAAAAGGCTGCTATAGATAATAAGACCTACTAACTAGCAAAGTTATCTATTACCTTAGGCGCCTAGAAGTTCCTTACGCAGCTTAACCTTAAAGTTTTACTTACTAAATACTCTATAGATAATAGAGATAGATTATGCTACTATAGAAGGGCATAGGTCCTAAACTCTAATACACTTAGAGCTAAGATTATTAACAATGCTTATTACTTACTAATTGTAGGTTACCTAGAGAGGGGTAATATATATGCAATTCTCTCTTAATTATACTTCTAGCTAGGAATGTTAACTGCTCTCTACTAGTACGTAGACAATTGCGACATCTGCAGAAGGACAAAACTATAGAGGGAACTAAAACAGGGACTCCTTAAACCCTCCCTATACCTAAGAGAATCTAGAAGAAAATCTCTATAGACTTTATAACAGACCTCCCTAAAAGCAATAGCAACTATAATCTTATAGTTATTACAGACAGACTTTCTAAGGACGTTATCTTAGTCCCCTTACCTAACCTATTAGTAAAGATAGTTACTAGTGCATTTATATCTTATGTAGTAGCCTACTATTTCCTACCTAACGCTATTGTCTCTAATTATAGGACATAATTCCTTAGCAACTTCTAGCAGATAATATGCTAACTACTTAAGATTATAAGGAGATTGTCTATAGCTTTCTACCTCTAGACTAACAGGAGCACTAAACGTATAAACTTAGTAGTTAAAGCATACCTAAGAGCGTACATTAACTAGTCCTAGAACAACTAGTCTACTTAGGTACTAGTAGCCTAGATTGTAATTAAGGGACAAGTAGCTGCGTCTATAGGCTTTAGCCCCTTCTTCCTCTAATATAGTTATAACGTAGACTTAGTACAAGTTAACCTAGACTTAATAGCAGAACTACTACATTAACACGTAAGGGAACCTACTAAAGCTGTAGTAAGCATAGTGCAAAAATTTGTTAAAATAATTAATTTTATTAAAGCATAGATAGCAGAAGCTTAGCAGACGCAGGAATAATAGGCTAATGTACACAGGAAGGAAGCCCTCTAGCTAAAAATTAGAGATAAGGTTTAGTTAAAGTTAGGAAACTAGTTCTTAAACAGCTAAACAAGCAAGAAGCTAGACTAGAAGAATAGGAAGTTTATAATTATAGAGATTGTTTCCCTCTACAACGTTAAGTTAGATATTAATAGTAAAATCTACCCTGTCTTCTATGTTAACTAGCTTAAACTATATCTATAGAACCCCCTCTATAGACAATTAAATAATAACCCCTAGCCTAGCCTGCTAGTTATTACTAATAGTAACAGCACCTCCTCTAAGAATAGAAAGTTAACTCTATCTGCAGGGAAAGATAAGCTAGGAGAGGAGGCAAGAGACGTAAGTACCTAGTACAATAAGAGGGTTATGTTACTAAAACATAGGAAAGAGAGGACGTTTACAAGGACCTAGAAGCCCTAGACAAGTAGTTGTCTGCAACAAGAGATAAGCAGGACAGGAATAGGAACTTACCCCTAGGATTCTAGTTAGAATCTCTAGATAAGCAACATTAACCTTCTATAACAAGTATAGAGGAGAGTAGTAGGAGCAAGAGGAGAAGATATGCACAAACAAGGGAGAGTACTAGACTACAGAGAGATTATTTGTTGTATTAGCCTACCCTAGGGGGTAGACTGCCCTATATAGGGGCTATACTATTATAAGAGAAAAAGGCTAAGAAAGCCTAGGTATTATCTAGCTAGAAAATCCTAAATGCTACAGACAAGAGAAGACCTAAGCACTGCCTAAAACAGAACCCTTACTACTAATGTTGTCTTTGTTACCTTGCACAGCTATAGTAATGTTCTTAATAACTAATCTAATAAAGTCCTTATATCTAGAGGTAGGGAGAAGCTTAAACTTCTTATAGAGGTTAGTATTAAGATAGATAAAGCGCGTAAGCAGCAATAAGTTAATAGTAAGCTATATTAAGTAGCAAATTAGTAAAATAGCCTAAAAATAAGTAGTAAAAAAGGGGAAAATAACTTACTAAAGTCTTTATCTAGACTACTAACTCCTTAGTAGCAACAGCAGTGCGCTCTATAAGAACTATAGAAATAGAAGGATAAGCCTTAATCTTATTAACGTTGCCCTTGTACTTAGACTACTTAACCTTGTAACTAGTTGTAGAGGAGCAAGTGTTAGGCTAGGTTAGAAGGTTAGTGTAACGCAGGAGGTTTATATACTTCTTAAGGTCTGCCTAAATAGGCTTAATAACCTTTAAAAGCTTTGCAGAGTTGCCCTTACTAAACTGTAAGAAAACGTAGTACTTGTTTAGCGTCTTCTAGGTCTTGCGCAGGGCCTAGAAGATTGTTAGCAGAGGAAAGGAATAGTGTAATACCTTAAGCAGAGACCTACCTTATAGCAGCAGGCATAAGCCTTAACGCAGCTCGCGTAGCTAGTAGACTAACTACTAGTAGTAAAGTTACAGACTTATCCTATTAACGCGTAGTTAACACAGACCTTAGGATCTTTAAACCTGCTAGCGCGCACAGTACGCAGGGACTAGTTAACCTTAGCCTTAGCATAATTGCCTAGCTTAGGGACGTTACTAAAGACTTCCTTAATCTTATCCTTGTTAAGGTTAACGTCTTATAGAGTAAGCTTTGCCCTCTTAGTTAACTAAGTTATAGGAGTAGCAGGATTAGCAGGGGCAACTAAGCAGGCCTATAGAAGGTAAAAGAGTTAGGCATAATAGTTAAACAATAGAAGGTAATAGTAGGGTAACTTACTCTCTTAAGCGCTGCTTTCTTAGTTAGAGAGCAAGAAGCAGTAGGAGACCTAGGAGGCGCTATAATAGACTAGGGTAAGGCAGCTTAGCTAGATAAATAGATAAGTAGTAGAGTTGTGTGTAGAAAGGGCGTAGGCTTGCAAGGTAGTGCAAAGGAGAATACAGAAGGTAGGGAGTAGGCAATAGAGCTATTTTAACTAAAGCGCGTGTTAATAAACAAAGAATAAGTAGGGGGTACTGTAACAGGCTAGGCCTAAGTGCTGGCTCCTTAGCGCACACTGCCTTAGCCTTACTCTAGCTCGTAGGCCTATTAAGTGCCAAAGCCCTGCTACAGAGCCAACACCTCTAAAATAAAGTTATAAAAACTCTGCAACCTCTGCTCTAGAAGGTTGTTCTCTATTAAATTCATCCTGTATTCTACTAGCAAATTCCCTCAGAGGTAAGCTCCTTACAGAAACTGCCCCTAAGGAATTCTACCTACTAACAGGTACTAGAGATGCGTCTCCCTTAGCTCTTAACTAGCTATCTACAGGCTATAGCAGCTAGGGTTAATCTAAACTATTTAAAGCTTAGGAACCTAGCTTTAACGTTATAGAGGCTCTCCTTTATAACCTTAATAGACAAGTTAGGTTATCTACCTACCTTGCAAACAATGCCGCGTAAGGCAAATCTGCATATGCCCTAGACATACTAGAACGCTTAACTAACTACATTAGACAGGTTTAGGAGTAGGACGCTGCCTATAAGTTGCTAACAAGTTAGGAAGCAGGCAGAGCAGCTAAGGGTTACTACTACTAGGAGGTTGACCCTAGTAGGATCCTGCGTAGGAGTAGAAAAGTGTAGATTCCCTAAGACGTAACTCTTTGCTAAACCATCCTTATAAAGAACTATAACAACCCTATAGGGGTTACTATAGTTATAAGAAGACTGCCTAGCTGTTAAAATAAAAGTACTACTAGCTAAACCTAAAGAAGGATGTATATAAGTACGTTTAGCATTATGCAGCGTGCTAACTAAACAAGATCTGCAGGCACAAGCTATAGGGGTTGCTGGTCCCACTCTCTATACCTAATACACCCTAGCAGCACTACTCCCTAGACTTTATAACAGACCTACTAACGTTAAAGGATAACTAAGGGAACAAGTATAACTTAATCCTAGTCCTAGTTAATAGGTTTAGCAAGTATGTCTAGTACCTGCCTGTAACTAAGGCAATTACTTCCTAGGGAGTAGCTAAACTACTACTCTAGTAGTGCTTCCTTAAACATAGTCCCCTAATACCCTAATATTAGACTATAGATTAGTGTTTACTAGTTAATTCTAGTCTAATATCTGCTACTATTTAAAGATTAACTATTACCTTAGTACAGCCTTTTACCTATAGACTAACAGATAGACAGAGCGCTAAAACTAGGAGTTAGAAACATACCTGCGCATCTATATAAACTATTAATAGGATAACTAGGTAGATTTATTGCTATACGCAGAATACGCATATAACTTAAAGGCTTACTTAGTATATAGAGAGTCCCCTATTAAGGTAGCTTACAGGATTAACCTATAAGGCTTTAATAGAGTCCCTAATAAGCACTAGTTATACTGCTCTCTAGAACCCTAGGCTAATAGTAGAAAGGCACTAGACCTCTGCTGGCAGGTAATTAGACGGCTAGAGCAGTAGCACGATCTGTAGGTAGCAGCAAAGGATAGCTTAGAGCACGCCTAGAAGAGCAATTCTTGTTAGTATAATACTAAGTAGGTAGACAGACACTTTACTAAAGGCAAGTAAGTGCTACTCTAAGTAAAGAACCTAATAACTAGTTAACTATCTAAGAAGTTTAACGCCTATTACCTAGGTCTATTTACTATTATAAAGAAGATTAGCAAACTAGCCTATAAGCTAGACCTACTACTATTAATAGATAGAGTGCACCTAGTGTTTAATATATTGTTACTTAAACTATAGAGGGAACTCTTTATAGAGAGGAGGTTCTAGCTAGGTCCTACATAGATCCTAGAGGATACTCTTCTAGTTAAGAGGTATAAAGTTAAAGGGATCCTGCAGCACTGTAACACTTAAGCCTGTAGGCAAGAGTACCTAGTAAAGTAGCTAAGTTAGCTAAATAAAGAAGCTACCTAAGAGCTACTAGAGAACCTTAACTACTATAAGGAAATCCTTAAAGAGTACCTTAAGACAGCAACTAATATACTATAGTAATCTGCTTACAAGCGTAAGGCTAATGCTTAGTTAGGTTAAGGCAATTTAAACCTGCCTTAGCAGAAGAGGGGTCGCCTAAGGAAATCCCCCTAGGATAGAACCCTTACATGCTACAAAACTGTAGATAATATATTAACCTAGGGTCACTGCCCTAAGGCTGTAGATTGGCCTAGCGACTATCTAAGGTAGGGGACAAGGGTCTTAAGAGCATAGGGGTAGGCACAGAGGTTTATATAGTTACTATATTTAATCTACTACTATATATTATCTAAAAAGTAATCTAAAAGTAGAAGGCCTTATAAGCTCCTAGTAGGGCTAGGCTAGAAGTTAGGACTACCTGTACAACAGCGCTCTAGAGTCCTCTAAGCTCTAGAGAACGCAGATTTAGTAGGAGAGATTGTTAACTGCTAGAAAGGCGCAGCTAAGGCGTTAGTAGTAGAAGGCACATTAGTGCTGTAGTAGTACTAACGCTTCTCTGCACCCCTAGCAGCACTATCCTGCTAGAACACACGCTTAACCTCTATATTAATAACTACGTTAGACAGTTCCTTCTAGCTAACTATACCTAAGGTAGCCTATATAGAAATTAGCTATAGTAAAGGCAAAGGGTTAAAGTAGAACTTATATTAAAGCGCTGTAGGTTATACTTACGTAAAACCTAACAAGCCTTATTATAGTTAACCTAACTTAAGCCTAAGTTCTTTATATAGTAACTAATAGTAGTATTATAGGATATAAAGCTAAGATAATAAGCTTTAGCGTAGTTAAAGGTAGTCTACTAATAGTGCTAGATAGTACCTAGGATGTTATCCTTAGTTGCAGCGTTACCTTATTAGGCAGTCTCCTTATTTGTCTTGTAGATAGCGCGCTTAAGAAGGAAGTTAAGCATGTTAATAGCGTAGTAGAAGTAAGGCGCAATCTATATAGGTTAGTATCAGGCAGGCACTAGGCAGAGCTCTAGGCTTACCTTAATACATCTACTAACGTTGCTAGATGTGCACCTATTATATATACTAAAGTTGTTCTTATGCGTGCAGTACCCTATAGGGCGCCTAAAGACCTAAATAAACAACTTAATTAAGCTGTTAGGATTAGTAGAGGACTTAGTAGTAAGCTTCTTTATATACTTAGGGCACTAAAACTACGTAAGGGAAGGCTATAGGGCTATGTTGTTAGGCAGCGCGTAGACAAAGTCTAGTAGCTTAGAGTTATTAATATGCAAAGGCAGGAGAGGCATAATAATAATAAAGAAGTAGAGTAGAAAGTGTGTAGAGTGTAAAGTAAAGTATAGATAAGGAAGACAAAGTTAAGGTATCTACTTATTATATACTACAACTCTCTTACCTCTGTCTACTGCCTACTAACGTTCTGCTACTTTACTACCTACCTTCTAAACAATTAGACGCCTATACTTTACATAGTTAGTAAGGAATAATGCGCGCCTAATAGGATACTTGCTATACGTCTATAAGGTATCCTAAGTCTAGAGCAAGTAATAGCTAATAACGTAACAAAGGTACTAGTTAACACTACGCAATTAATAGATAAACTCCTATAATAGGAGCAATCTAAGTATAGGATAACGCCTCTAGGCATTGTTATAATAAACTACCTACATATAGTGTGTTGCCTTAGGCCTACTTGCGCAGGAACAGGACAACCCCTAAGCACTAACTAGATACCTTATAGGGTACCTCTTAGGTAAAGGTAATAATATGTCTAACTAAACTGCTATAGTAGTAAGGCAAATAGTCTACGCTCCTAGCAACTGTAGTTGTCTAGAATAAGGGTAATAATGTCTCTGCAGAGCTTATAGACAAAAGACCTTAGGTAAGGACACTTAACAACCTATAGGGGAACAAGTTGTTATACTAAACAGTCTAGGGTAGCAGATTACTGTACCTAACACTAGCTCCTAGGCAATTGCAGTCCCTAGACTTAGAGCAGCAGTACCCTATAGGGACTGCAGTGCAGCAATAGGTACCCTATAGGGAGAGCCTGCTATAAAACACTATACAGCTTGTCCTGTATATTCTACTACGCTCCTAGAGGTTAAGGCTACTAGACTAAGAGCACTAGATCCTTAAGGGGACTGCAGTAAGGCTGCAGACACCCTATAGGGCAGTACTAGCTGTTACGATCCACAGAACACGAAGGTTCGCAACGAGTATTACACCCCAGTACGGCACAACAGGAACTACCAGTAGGGATAATTACACGCAGAAGGCAGGACAACACCTCCTCCTTAATTAGGGCACAACACGTAACAACTAATTAGAAGGCTTAGCAATAATCAGTGTAATTAGTGCTTAGTGTAATTAGTAATTAGTCTAATTAGTTAATTAGTTCTACTAAGTATATTGCATATCTCCTTAGTATATAGCATATAGGAACACAACCCTTATAGTGTGTGTTTAACCTTGTTAATTAAGTTTATCTTTAGAATCTTAACCTAACCTTTAAGCTAGATAGTCCCCTCTATACTACTTATTATTACCCTAGTTGTTGTTAGGTGTTTCACCTAGGCGTCTACCCTTACTGTTCTAGAACTATTACTTATCCCTAAGAACTAATAGAATTAGTGCTTACGAGCTTTGCTTAAAGTACAACTTTAACATTTTAAACACCCCTAAGATAAGTAATACCTTAGGAACACGTGCTACCCCTAGCAACTTAGGTGTTAGAGATATAGACATAAATAACGTTAGCACTATAGGGTCTAGCGTTATAAACGTTAACAAACCTAACCTCTATTATAGAGATTATAGCAAGCTTAACAACTAGCTTATGCAATAGGACCTCTTCTTCCTCTTCTAAGGAGAAAAGGTACCTAAGAACAAGCAAGTTACTCTAGTAGCTAGCTACATGCAAAGCAACGCATTTAAGTAGATTAAGCCCTTTATCTAATAGTATAACGCAGGCAACGCCCTAGATAAAGTAGACAAATAGATTAGCAACTTTAACTAATTTAAACTTAAGATTAAGCTAGTATTTAGCATATCTAACAAGCCTACTATTACATAACGCAAAATCTAACGCATCTAATAAGTTAAGTTAGCTGCTAACTACGCAGCTAAATTCTAACAATTAGCTACTAACACTAACTAGGACAACACTGCGTTAATAACAATGTTTAAGCAAGGTCTTAAACTAAAAATTAAGGAAGAACTTATGCGTATAGGCGCAAGCACTAACACCCTTAATAACCTTATTAACATGTTAATTAAAATTAATGTTAAACTCTATAAGTTGCAACAGGAACTGTAAGATAATCTGCAGGTACAGGTTGTAAATGTTAAACCTACTGCACTACGCAACTAATAGCACAATAATATTAACTGTAGAAACTAATATTACCCTAACTTAGGATAACGCATCTACAATAACACACGCAGCAGTTACTATAGCCCTGCAGCTATAGATCTCTCTAACCTAAACAAAGGACTAGGAGCCCTGCTGGCTTGCTAGAACAATAAGAAAAAGGGAAAGCACAACAATAGTAGCAAGTTAAAGGACTGCTATAACTATAGCAAACTAGGCCACTTTGCGCGTAACTGTTATTAGAAGAATAAGGTCTTTAGACAGCTTAACGTGCTTACTAGCAGGCCTGCTAAGGATGCTAATACTAGTAAATAGGAAATTATTACTAAAGATATAGGACGACTTATAGAAGACCTAGAGTCTAGTTCTAAGAATAAGGACTATATTAAGTCTTGTTACAAGCGCTAATTACGCGCACCTACACCTTACTAATAAACAGTAACAGATAGTAAAGTTAAGAGTTAGGAGAATAACCTTAACTAGATTACTAAGTAACGTTAGGATAGCCTTACAATAACAAACAACACTAAGATCTTTAAATAAGATTTACCTAAGGAACAATAAATACGCTGCAAGAAACGTAGGAACGTACAATAGGCTAGCTTTAATTGCTAGAACCTATAACCTACGCTAGATAACGCATATATACAAATGTGCCAAGATCTTGTTATTCCTAGCATAGAAGATAACAAGGAACTAGAGAACTAGTGCGACAAGGCTTACTGCGAGTATTAAGAATAATACTTCTTAACACCTATTAAAGGCAACTAGGAATTCCTACGCTAGCACAAACAACAGTTATTTAAGGAAAACCTATACTGTATAGATAGGTTTCGCACACTGTAGTACAACATAGATCTAAGAAATCTACACTATAGAGTACTATTGTTTACTGCGTGTTATAATAATAGATATACTCTCTATCTATTAGAAAAAATAGGAAGCGCATTCTTTCCTAAGTAGAAGAAGCTATGTAAGAAAACCTAGACACGTTGTAAAAACAACACCTGTAAGATGCACCTTATTAACAAACACGTTAACTACTATTTTCCTAGAAACAGCTTGTTGTTAGCTAAAGGAGCCTAACAAATAATAATTAATAGGACTTGTATAAATTAGATATAGCAACACTGCCTTAACCTTAGCTGTATAACTTACAAAGGAGTAAAGCAGGCTAATAGGTTTAGAGGATAGACTAATCCTTTTTAGGACAGCGCTTAAGAGCGCTAGGGATTAATCTATTAATTAGATTAGGACTAATTACTAACTAATTAAACTCCCTATAACAATAGGTAGAGTAAAGATATAGGCACTCTTAGACTTAAGAGTATAGTTAAGTTACATCTCTTTGTAGGCAGTAGTACTAGCTAGACTACGTATGCAACGTAAGGATAAACCCTATCTACTCTAAGTAGCTAATAGAGAACCTATGCTAGAGGAATTAGAAATTACACACAAAGTAACTAATGTCCTACTTAGCATCTATAGATACTATAAGGAAGTAACCTTAGACGTCTTTGTAATAGCTACGCACAATGTTATATTAGGGCTACCCTAGTTAAGAAAGCATAACCTAGAGATTAACTAGAAGAAGGAACAGCTTTTGTTAAAGCAATGTACCTATAGTAATAAGGTATTATAGCCTACGCAGCGCACGCTGCAGCTAGTAGATAAGAAGGAGATTAATAATATCTCTTTAACAAATAAGACGCGCTAAGTTAGAGTAGTTAACTCTATAGACGCTAAATGCCCTACAGGTCCCTAAGTAAGAGTTAAGGAGAATAAGAACAGTGTACCTTCTGCTATCCTAGATGTGTACAGACAGTACGCTAGGATATTTAAAGAAGAGCTTACAGCGAAAGCCCTGCTAAAGCACAAGCCCTAGGATTACAAGATTAAGCTCTAGGAAGGAAAGAACCTAACTTTTAAGAGGCTATATTAGTTATTAGAGAAGGAACTTAAAGTACTACGTAAGTACATTTAGGAGAACCTTAAAAAGGGATTTATTAGACAATTAGAATTACCTATAGGGTACCCTATTATATTTGTTCTAAAGAAGGATAGCAAGCTACAACCTTGCATTAACTTTAGGAAGCTTAATAATATTACTATTAAAAACTGCTACCTACTCCTAAATATTACAGAATTATAGGATTAGCTAGCAGGAGCTTAGTACTTTACTGCGTTAGACTTAAGAGGAGCATACAACCTTATCTACATAAAGGAAGGAGAAGAATAGAAAACAGCCTTTAGGACGAGATATAGACTCTATAAGTACCTTGTTATGCTGTTTAGTCTAACAAACGCACTAGCCACGTGCTAGAAGTTAGTTAACAACGTCCTTAGGGCACACCTTAATAGGATAGTAGTAGCATATTTAGACAACATCCTAGTGTACTTAAAGATACTAGAGGAGCACGTTTAACACGTAACTAAAGTGCTAGAATGCCTAAGAAGGGCAGATCTACAACTAAAACCTAAAAAGTGTAACTAGCACTAAAAAGAAGTTAAATTCTTAGGGTATATTGTAGGATAATACAGAGTTAAGATTAGTCTAATAAAGGTAGAAGTAGTTAAATTATAGCTAATACTAAAGACAGTTAAATAGATCTAGGAATTCTTAGGATTTGTTAACTTTAACTAACGCTTTATTAAGGACTACTCTAAGATTATAATTCTACTAATAAAGCTTACGCAGAAGGATACGCTATTTAAGTAGAGAAAGAAATAAGATAATATATTTAAGGCACTTAAGCAAGCCTATATTGCACTACCTATGTTAATTACGTTTACTAGTAGCAAACTAATACGTATAGAAACTAATGCCTTAGATCTTGCATTAGGCGCATATATTACATAAGAAAAGGATAGACTATAGCATCCTATTACTTACTACTTACGTAAGTTCTTAGGACTAGAGGAACAATACAACGTACACAACAAGGAACTGCTTGCAATTGTATTAGCCCTAGAATATTAGAGAGCGTATGCGGAGAGTTGCTTAGAACTTACTATCTACACTAACTATAAGAACCTAGTATACTTTACTACTACTAAGGTTCTAAATTAACAATAAGTTTGCTAGTTAGAAATGCTAGGATAATACAAATTTAAGATATTATATACACTAGGCAAAGACAATAGTAGAGCTAACGCACTTAGCTAACAATACAACCTTATTAGAGAAAAAACAATAAACTAGTTTGCAGTGTTAGGAGTTAATAATAATAGATCTCTAGGACTATTGCAACAGCTTAACAACATAATGCAAGTTTAGTAGAAATAATACATCCTGTTGCAAGTACTAGAGGAACTTTAAGAAGAAATAATAGCTAGTTACTATAACAACCTACTATATAGACACCCTAGAATAACGCGTATAATAAAACTTATTAAACAATATTATAAGTTTAGTAATATAAAAGACAAGGTTACTAAGTTTATTAGGAACTGTGTACAGTGCTAACAGAATAAGCATAGCACACATGCTAAGTATAGAGAAGTGCAGGCTATAGAACCGCCTACAGCGCCCTAGACAAACATTATAATAGATTTTGTTACCTAATTACTAATCTCTAAGGACCCTATTACTAACTACGCCTACAACTTAATCTTTGTTGTAGTAGACAGATTTATAAAAGCTACTAAGATAATACTATTTTGTTATAGCTACACTGCAGAGCAGCTTGCACAAGTGTTCCTAGACTAGGTTATCTAACACTACAGCATACTAGAATTAATTATTAGCAATTAAGACAAGCTCTTTATGTTAAATTATTAGACTACGCTCTTAGCAGCTATTAGTACCAAGAAGAAGCTTTTAACAGCTTATTATCTGCAGATAGACAGACAGACTAAAAGAACAAATTAGACTATAGAAACATACCTACAGATTTACAGCAACTAGCAATAAAATAACTAGGTTTTGCTGTTACCTATAGCTTAGATTGCGTACAATAATAAACTATTAGAAGCAATAGGCACAACGCTGTTCTTTGCGAATTACAGGAGACACCTAAATCTCTTTACTAGAAGTTTAGATACAACTATTTAAACTAAATTAGCAATTGCCTTAGTAGCAAAACTAAAGGAAGTACATTAGAAATTGCTAGAAAACATTAGCTAAGCTTAAGAACAAGCAATTTCTTATATTAACTAGAAACAAAAAATAGCACCTTAGCTAAAAGAGGGGATAAAGTCTATCTTCTTACAAAAATCTTTAAACGCAAAGACCTACAAAAAAACTAGACAAAGTTAAGGTTAGACTATTTTTTATTTCTAAATAGATAAGCTTAGTTAACTATAGACTTAATCTGCTAAAGGATGCAAAGATCTATCTAGTGTTCTACATAAGCTTGTTAGAACCAGCTAACCCTAGAACTCTAATCTAGAAAGACTTTTACTACTAGGCAGACAGCTAGAATAAGTAGGAAGTTAAAAAAATAATAACACATTAGAAGAAAGGACGCAACACTAAATACCTAGTTAAATAGTTAGGATATCCTAACTTAGAGAATATATAGGAACTAGCTACACACCTTACAAACTGCTAGTAGAAGTTAAAGGAATTTAAGCAGACTAATTAGGCACTGCTATGTTTAGGTTAAGCTAGTAGTCTAGTAGCAGGTCCTTAAAGGCACCCTAGGTACTAGGCGATAACGTAACACCCTTAGACAGACTATTAAACGTAATAGTCCCCTTGCCTAACTCTTGTTCTGCTATACTCCTCTCTTCTACAGATATTGCCTCCTTAGCATAATAATCTAGCAAATCTATTTATTAACGTAACTGCTCTTTGCGCGCACGCGTAACCTGCAACTCTTCTAATACCTTTTCTAAGGCCTTAAGCGCTTTGCTTTGCGCTTTACAACTTTCTTTTATCTACACCTATAACTTCTCTTTCTCTATTATAAGTTGTATAAACTCTAACTAAGTTACGCGTATATTGCAACGCTAGCTACGCTTTAGGCACTTACTACACTTTCCTAAACAAACATAGACCTTGCACACACGCTAATGTTTAACGTAAGTTAAACACTTTTAAACTATAGTTTCTCTAAAGGACTTAACAAATTTGTATAGACAGTAGCAATAGACTATACTTAACTTAGATAGGTGTTTAGGTATTTTTAAACAACTTACTATTAAATAAGGCAGGGCTAACGTAATATAAATTAGCTTAAGAGACTAAGCTAAGATAGAAGGGGGATAGTGTTACAATCTATAGAACACGAAGGTTTGCAATAAGTATTACACCCTAGTACAGCACAACAGGAACTACTAGTAGGGACAATTACACGCAGAAGGCAGGACAACGCCTCCTCCTTAATTAAGGCACAACACATAACAACTAATTAGAAGGCTTAGCAATAATTAGTGTAATTAGTGCTTAGTGTAATTAGTAATTAGTCTAATTAGTTAATTAGTTCTACTAAGCATATTATATATCTCCTTAGTATATAGCACATAGGAACACAACCCTTATAGTGTGTGTTTAACCTTATTAATTAAGTTTATCTTTAGAATCTTAACCTAACCTTTAAGCTAGATAGTCCCCTCTATACTACTTATTATTACCCTAGTTGTTGTTAGGTGTTTTACCTAGGCGTCTACCCTTACTGTTCTAGAACTATTACTTATCCCTAAGAACTAATAGAATTAGTGCTTACAAGCTTTGCTTAAAGTACAACTTTAACACTAGCTAGACACTTATTTAGTAATCTACTAAACTATTACCTAACTCCCTAACAGTCCTAACTATAGGTTTTAGAGTTAAATAATCCCTATAGATCTGTAGGTAAGGTTACCTAGCAAGCAGTAAACTAGTGCTAGTTACACCCTATAGGGAGTTGTTTATGCTAACGTAACCTAATAGATCTAAACACCTACTAACAAGCAAGCTAGCTTTCTCCTAACTATTTTCCTCTTACGTTAGAGGTTTTTTTAGAGTTTAAACAGGCAAGTATTAGGCACATAGGGTTTAGCAGCCTAGGACAGACTGTAAGAAGGGGGGCTATTATTAGGGGCTTTCTACCTTAGGCACGCCAACCCTTAGAGACACCTTAGGGCTACCCTAGTAACCTATTAGAGCTTACACACATATATATTCTCCTAAATCCTTAGGGGCTTAACCCCTAAGGATTCGTCTTATCCTGTCTAATACTATACGTTTCGTCCTATCTCTCTTGCCTACCTACAGTGCCCTTACACTTTCTCTATATTAAACTATTAAAGGAATAGTTTAATCTACTTAAAAGCTTATCCTCTTATATAGCTAGCTACAAGAACAACTTGCTGGTTCTTAGCTACCTAGGCTCCTTAGAACAAGAAGAATAAGTCCTACTAGATAAGCTAGTTATTAAGTTTATTTCTCTTGCTAGAGTAGGTCTCTAGTTTAGATATATAAAGGGTGCTTAACGTAGCATTGTTAATTACCTAGTACAGGAGGGTAGGTTCTCCTCCTAAAGAGCTAGGTGTAGCGCAGGTTCCTAAAGTACTTATCTTTAGGAGTGTTTAAAATGTTAAAGTTATGTTTTAGTTAAAGACTGTAAACACTTATTTAGTTAGTTCTTAAGAGATAGGTACTAGAGTAGGGTATAAAATAAAGTAATTACCTAAGCAAAGCTTATAATAATTAAAGGGTGCACTAAAGAGTATCTAGTATTAATCTATATTAAGTGCAGGTTAAGTTCTAAATAACAAATGTATTATTAAGGTTATAACTTAGGTTAAACATAAACTATAAGAGTTGCGTTCCTACTAGGCTATATACTATAGGGGATCCTAGAGCTTACTTATTAAAGTATAAGCTTATAATACTAAGCTGTAAATCTTATATAGCTTACTATAAGCTTTATAAGCTAATTACATGTATTAATTCTTCTTACGCGCTAAGGCGTAAGCTTATAGATCTACTTGTAAGCTAGTTACGTAATCTATTCTGTGTGTTATTTGTTACTAGCCTGTCGCAGGCTGTGTTTAGGAGGTTACTAGAATAATTAGTTGTAAAGATCTAGGATTGTAATATTATATTCCTACTGTACTATATACTTAATAAGATATCCTAATTCCTATAAAGTAATTAGTACTAACGCACCTTACGGGCGAACAGCGCACACAACTAAACAGCGCACTTTTGCTAAGACTCTCCCCTATTATACTACATTATGCCCTAGAACGCCGCACTCTGCGCCTTTCTAGCCTGTAACAAGCTATAATATTACTTAGAGACCTCTTCTACTTTATTCTTACACGTTTGTGCGTTGTGCCTACTCTCTCTGCACGTTCCACAGCGTCGCTGTAATAGCTTACCCCCTTCAGCGCGTACCCTCTTCTTTGGCTTCTTACTATTACTACGCGCGCCAAACTCCTGTAGAGCAATTAAACGCTAGCCCTCTTTAACTGTTAGTGTCCCTCCTGCCTAAACTTGCTTCCTTTTGCGTAATTTACGCTCTGTAGCAGCCTCTAGGGCTGCTTAAAGCTTAGCGCGTTCTTGTTTAAGCAAAGCTATCTTATGCGCTATACCTATAGCCCCCTTTATAAAGTAATTAAGCGCGCTAGTAGTAGAGGTTAGTAAGCTACCTATTTACTTCTTATACTTGTCTCAAATTAGAGTTAATTAAGAGCTAAATTTAATAAGGTTCTTTAGGGTTTGCAACTGCTAGGGCTCTTTATTAGTAGGGAGTAGTAGTAATAGAGTCTGTAGCTTTACATTAAGGGTTAATATAACCTGTTGTAGGTTAAAAGGGACTAGTCTAGCCCCTTAGAACCCTCCTTAGATGTTGCTAGGAGTAATAGCTTTGTTGTAGGCGTGTATAAAGCATAGCAGGAACTCTAGCTTTGTAATATAGGTTATCTAGGTACGTACTAGCTTGTTAACCTAGTCCCTATACGCCTGCTTTAAAGGGGCAAAACAACCTACATTAAGTAGCTGCAAGAGGTGTAATAAGTGCAGAGGCATGCATACAGGCACAATCTTGTTATCTTTGCAGTATTAGTAGAATACTACAGTGTTGTAGCTCTTATAACTATTAACAATAAGCATATAGTAGGTACTAACAGTGCGCGTCTTTATATGCCTGTTAAAGTGCCTTAACTACTTAAAACTAAGCTTGTTGCTAGTCTAGCTGTTATTAGAGTTAGAAAAGCTCTAACCTAGGAGCAGGGCGTCTTCCTTAAACTAGGAGCAAGGGTAGCAGCGCGATTTAAAGATAATAAAGGGTAGAATTACCTATCTAGTCGCGTTAACGCCTTAAGTAACTATTACCTACTCCTTATTACTAGGCTATATTAACTTTAGTTGTCTTAGTAAATTAGCAGCTGTAACAACTACTCTACTACTTATCTAGCCTATTATAAAGCCTGTCTTGTTAAAGTTGTACGTGTCAGCATCTAGGATGCTGTACTTAGCTTTAATGTTAGCTATAAGGCTAAACTAGCCCTATATAACTCTAGAATCCTTACAGAGGGCTCTCTTATAGTTGTACTTGCAATTAAACTTTACTTTAAGCTCTAGCGTACGTAAAACAAACATACTAGCCTAGTTTAAGCTAACAGGGCCTAAACCACGCTCTTCTCGCAGACAATTAGCTATATTAGCTACATCTAAGAGCTGAGGGGGTGCCTATGCTCCACAAGCTCAAGAACGTATATAACAATAACCTCCTCCTCTACATTAGTTAGATTCTGTGAGTTGGCTATAGAATTATCGCGTGAAGGTTGTCTAGCGCGTTGTGCGCGCAGTGTAGTTTTAGAGGTACTGTAGACAGCTACAGCGCGTCATACTAAGAGATTAGGGTTGTTTCAAAGAGCTGTAAGCGCAAGCTATATCTAAGACTCTTTTAACGCGTTAATTTTGCTCTGTTGTTGAGGCATTGGTGTAGAGAGGAGATTTAGTGTGGTCTTGGCAAAAGTGCGCTGTTTGGTTGTGTGCGCCGTTCGCCCGTAAGGTGCGTTAATTACACTAATTATGCTAATTACTAATTATACTAATTATTACTAAGCACTAATTATTGCGAAGCACTAATTACATTACGTAATTATAAGTGTAATTAGTCCTTCCTATGCTACTGTTCTAATACGTGTAAGTATATTCTAAGTGTACTACTTGTAATAACTATGCTGCATTAGTTGTGGAGTCCTGGCAGTCTGTGTGCGTGCTAGGGATTGTAACAGCGTTCTGCTAATTTTTTGTTTGTTTGTTTGTTGTAATTAACGTCTAGATAATCTATAACGTGTAGTTAGCATAAGATGCTATCCCCGCATACAATCCTTTAAGATTGTAACACTACCCCTACTATTATTAAACTAGATCTTAGATTTTAACAAAAACATAAATAATTAATTATTAATACTTATTAATCTTTAATACATTTAACCTCTTTAACCTAGCACCTAATAACCTTATATACAATACAATTTTAAAAAGATTTTATAAACAGGAGCAGGTGTATTTATTTTGTTTAAAATTTTACTGTAATAGACATTTGTTTGACTGTTTTAAAGGAATTCAACAAAACTAAAACTAAATTTAAATCTTATTTGTTTGTTGACAACCCTGCAGATTATGTTGAACGACCATCACTTCGAATGCTCGGGAGTATCTGCACAACCCTAGAACACAGCAGAACTAATCGATTCTAATTTCGAGGCTTCGAAATTCAATGTACAGAGTGAAGTAGTTTTGGTGATGAATGAGGAGCAAAGTCCCTCGGTGTCACGCCTACGTGGCAGCAAGGCATGTGGCAGCGACCACCTCTGACCTAGTACGGCCATAAGTACTGCTCTGGCCACGTAATGACTATCAGAGTGATCATTCGTACCTTTCTGGCTGTTATGGCTGGGTGGGCAGAGTCTAGTCCTGACACTCGGCTTCAGAGTTAACACCGAATCGGCGCTAGATTAGCGTGGTTCAGCTGTTCTTCGGTTGGAGACATTGCCAGCTCACAACCAGGGCATCACAGTCACTGACAAGGTGAGGCCCCTATGTTGCATCTTTGAGAGCAATCCCATACATTATGGCCTGCCCTTTACGATTATACCCTTTGCGCAAGCCCAAAAACCACCGCTTGCCTGTGCCGAGGTACACACTTGCCTTGCCGCCGAAGGCTACACACATTTACACGTCTTACATTGGCGTTCAGCAACATGCTGATGACGCTTCAACAACGCAAGCAAAGACTCAAGCTTGTCGAGAGGTGCAAGAGTGGCTCCAGAGCGCCGACGGACCTTCTACGTTTGAGTCTTTCGCACTGCTCGACGGTCATGAGGCCACTGGGACCACCATCTGGGTGGGGTACTGGGCAGAAGCAATTCGGCATGCGCGAGCTCTCGAGTCCCTACAGTTGCATTCTATCTACTCTCATCTGCCGAAGGAAAGTCGGAGCTCGCTGGGCCTATGGCACGAGAGCTTTACGACGGCAGTCTCGCGTCTCGAGACTAACTATTCGGGCCTTGACTATCTTCCAGGAATCGGCCAGATGCCAAACAGCAGTGCAGCAGAACACGATCTTGCCACATATTGGGGGCAGCTCGGGATCGTATTCCAGACTCCGCACACGATCTGTTCCCCCGTCCCTCTGTAAACGCCATTCATCCGGCAGATGCGAGAGGACTGGGGCAGCACCTCACTGGTGACAACCATCATAATCTTGTTCACATACGCTCTGGTCAGTGGTGGGAAAATTGTAGCCAGATCGAAGCAGATGCATATGAGCACAAGCTAGAGCCTACTCTGCGCCAAGGCTTGCAGTACTTGAACTACAATGCCCGAGAAACCGGTGCGATGGGCCTTCGGTATCTCCGTAATACAGATATTAATGAACCTATGGTTGACTACAATCGAAAGGAGACATGTGGCGCTGGGTTCTTCGCGAACCTAGAAGATCTGGAAAATTGGGCGAAAACCCATGGTTCACATCTGGCAATTTGGAGAGGTGCAATGGCGCACTACAAGGCTTTCCCAGATAACAGGATGCTCAGAACCTGGCACGAAGTCAGCGTCATCAAGGAGGGCGACGCTAAGTTTGAATACATCAATTGTACGCCGAGCACAGGTGTCATGGGCGCTACACCGCTACATGCGAACGACTTAAACATATAGCATTTGCAAGGGACCTATTTTCTTGAAAATCAGAACCGATTTTCAAAGAGTGGAAGTCAGAGTTGTGGAGTAAGTCTAGTATTGGGATTATTTTAAGAAGTATCAACTAGCGTCACTGACCCAAACAATGAATAAGACTGAAAGATAAGACCTAGACGGAACTTGTATTTGATTCAAGACCTATTCTCTCAGTAGCATTACTGTTCCTCAAGACGAGTGGAACATCGGTTATCACTTCCCAAAACAGACCGTCCGACATGGACTTGTTCAATGATCAGCTTTGAGACTGGCTTACGAGTATCAAGATGGGAAAGCGGGTTCAAGACTGAAAACTGGCAAAGAAAACTAACCCTCTCTACCCCACGAGTAGTAGGCAATGAAGGGTTTGTTAATAAGGTTTCAGTGGCAGTGAAGCCATCATCGGTAACCCTGCTGGTAGCTGCTGATTGGTGGAAATTACTCGGGTTGTGTCCGGGCTGCTGCGCAATCGCCACAAAAGAGGCTTCCTCAACATCTTTCATCACTGTCAACTTACGTTTCTAAACGGTGATCTCCGCGTTCGCGCTGTTTCGCTTCGCACTGACACGCGGATATATCGTGTTGAGTTCCGTGGCCGCGGACATAAGCAATGGAGACATCTCATGTGGAGAGACTGGCCCGGACTGTTCGCAGACTGCATATGCGGGACTTTGGCAAAGAAAAGACCGAGGATACTGTGTTCAAGACGACATTCGGGCATGGCCAATCAACGTTACCCTTGACTGTCAGCCAATAGTACAGATTTCTCCTGTATCGTAGATTACATCGTAGGCGGCTAATGTCAAACGTGCTCATTGTTGGACATACTCGATCGTGTGAACATGTCACAACGGCAGACCTTTCAGAGTACTTCTTTCCCGTAGATTTTCTCTGACAGAAAGGGTAGGATTAGTTCACCAAAGTCCACACTTATCCATGTCAAATCACAGGCGCATAATATGGACTTATTCAGTGGCAATTTACGTTTCAAAATGTAACTTTGAAGTGAGGTTGGGTTGAAGTAATCCATTGAGCCTTGGCACCCCACGTCCAGTCCATATCTGGAAAGTATTAGTACGATTAGGTCCAGACTGTCCCACGCAAACGGTTCGCTCCAAGTCGTTGAGGCTCCAAAGGTTTCCACGTTTTGGTGACATGCGAAGGGTAGTGGCAAAGTCATCCTCAGCAACTTATCGATCATCTGCGGCTGCGACAAATGAACAGCATCTTACAAACCCCCACGTCCAAATGCAACTTTGGATTTTGCCGTGCGCTATGCCAGTGGTTGTTTTGTGCGACTGCTCTATGGCCGGCAGGTGAATATAATTAGCAGATCGTACGACTTCGGCAACCCGATGGCCACGTGCAGTTATCCAAGCCTGGGTTTTACGAATCGTTGCGGCAACGCGCACATCTTCAACATCGGTGAGGTAAATGCCAAAGGCTTTTTTGGCTCGATGCGTCATCCACATCAAGTATATGCTGATTTGGTCCAATTGATGGCGACCTTGACATCTTGGAATGGCCAGTCTTGTTCGAGTAGCTGACCCTTCAATCTCTTTTCGTTCGTGCTGTATCAAGCATGCAAGTCGAACGATGAGATTGAACCTGACTCATCCTCGGAGAAGTCGTGGCGTTTGCTGGCGTTCTTGCCCGTGCCGTCTTTCATGCATGACAGAGGCAGCGGCATGTGTGGAGTCTGCGCAAATAAGGGGAGAGAGCGGGGAAGCTCTCCCTGTGCCAATGTGTGGGGTAATAGCGTCGGTTCAACTCGGAACCCGAATCCATCATGAGGCTGTGCATTCGTTCGACTGGAAATGATATGATTACAGCACATCTGTTTTATTATCCAGTTTTACTCTGCTGGTTTAAAAACAATGCTCGAAATACAAACTCGCTGGTCTGGTTAGACACGCAGCCTCAGCAGCTTCAAGGCGCTGTGCAGTCATGAGCTGTGTGCAAAACCTGTCTTGATAGGCAGACATTGTCGGCGTTTGCGCCGCAAGCATAAAGTTTTCCGTTGAAATACATCAAAAAGCTGAAGACCCACAACGGAAAATGAACTCAGGTTTCCCTTCTTGATCCACCTCGGTTACAGACGTGGGGGCGAAAGCAAGATCCACCGGGGATCAGGCACCGCACTGTATACGAGTCTAGTTCAGCGCATCGCCTGGTTTATCGGACCTGAAACCTGGTAGAAAAGCAATATGGTTCCACCACTTCGGTTCGCAGGTGGTGCCGTTGACGCCGTGTGTTGATGTATCGGTCAAAGTCTATGGTACTTATTGTGCAGCACGCTTACCAGCGGTCTTTGGTGTTGCGTTGTGAAATGCCAGCATGCATAGTGGCCATGTCATGCGCAGTAGTCCGTGTATCTGTACAGGATGCTGTCCAGGCCAAGAGTGGCGTAGCCATGTGCATGGGTGGAGTAAAAGATGGCGGTCTATGTCGATGTAACATGAAGTCAAGAGAGGCTCGTGGGCTAGAGCCGAGCTCTGGCCAGGAAACGCCACGTGTGTACGTGGGGGACATTGAAAGCTTCTTTGCCTGCCAACGGCTTGTCGCAACGAGGCGATTTGCGGAGAAATGCTCGTGCGGTTTGCCTGATACGGTACTATTTAAGGATTCGGTGATGCCGTTCGGTCGTGTGACAACGCTTCGTGGCTACTTCTGTGCCACGTCGCAGATCCTCTTCTCATCTATCTATCTGCATCCACTGCTCGGCATAAATCTGTTGTTCTACACACGATGACTGGGACCACGAAGAACGAGGGGATGGCAGGGTGGATGTGTGCGGAATCAGATGATGCGAAGCGGCGAGCCCTGACTGTCCATTCCCCACCCCCACACTAAGATCCCCGAACGGTATTCGAGCCCGCCAACTTTTCGATCGCGTGAACCGTGGCAACAATTGGCCTATAGGCACACAGAATGCGTCCCAAAGATCGTCACAGGGCGTGCACCCTTGCTGTCGACCACCGGCCAAGTTCCGACGTCTCGCTACAGCTGCACAGTTGGCAGCGAAAAAGCAAACTTTGCTGCAGTCAGTACATGCACCTTCTCGATCGGCTGGTGGTACCAACCAGTTATGTGCAAACAACCGTGCCTGATGTTGGATACGGTGATCATCGCCTCTTTGACTTTCCCTCTGTTGTGGACGCTCATCCCTTTGCCTGTCCATCCCGAGATCCTAGAATGACCAAGTCGTCAGCTGAACCCCCACACTCGCTCATGGCTTCTCAACCGAACATTGCTCCACTCCGTTTGCATTATTTAAGTACCCGGACTATCCTTGGTAATTGACCAAAACAAACACCATTGACGTATTCGTTCCGTTCGTTGTGCTGCCTTTCTAACTGTTCTTTGTCAAAAGTCTCCGCTTTGATCCGCAATCGTCAGGTTGTATAAAAGTCAACAAAAGTCTTGTCCTGTTAACCGTCCTGTTACTATGTCACCACTCCTCGACGCACCTTCAACCCTGGACAGTTACTCTTACTCGGATAGTTCTTATCATCCTGTCCAATCAGACTACACAATGCACAACAACTCTGCCAGCCGAACGCTCGTCTCTGGAATCTATGTACCCACTGTAGCTTTCTTCGACCCGGCAACAGATGACGTAGATATCGAGACCGTCGCAAGCCACGCAGTTCGTCTCGCAAAGGCTGGTGTTGCCGGCATCACCACACAAGGTTCCAACGGCGAGGCCGTCCATTTGTCGCACAAGGAGCGCTACCTCATCACCAGCACTACGCGCAGGGCTCTCGACGATGCTGGTTTTGAGCAGCTACCTGTAATTGTCGGCTGCGGTGCCCAGTCGACAAGAGAGTGCATTGAACTTTGCGAAGAAGCAGCCTCCGCCGGCGGCGATTACGCCCTCGTCCTCCCCCTGCATACTACCAGGGTCTGTTCTCCAAGGACACTGTCAAGGAGTTCTTCCAAGATGTTGCTTCTGCTTCTCCTATTCCCATTCTAATCTACAACTACCCTGGCGCCGTTGCCGGTCTGGACCTTAACTCTGACGTCATCATCGAGCTGGCTCAGCATCCCAATATCGTTGGCTGCAAGCTGACTTGCGGTAACACTGGCAAACTGAACCGAGTTGCTGCTGCTACGGATGCTGTGACTGTCTCTAGCTCAGGGTCCGGCTTCATGTGCATGGGCGGCTCTGTCGACTTCACCCTGCAAACTCTGGTTGGAGGGGGTCCGGCATCATCGGTGGCGCGGCCAACATCGCGCCAAAGACATGCGTCAAGTTGGTTGAATTGTTCAAGGCGGGCAAACTGTCAGAAGCCCAGAAGCTTCAGGCTATCGTTGCTCGGGGCGACTGGGCTGCAATTCAGGGTGGTATTACTGGCACCAAGGCTGGTCTTGTTGCTCACTTTGGGTATGGAGGGTATGCTCGCAAGCCCCTTCCAAGGCCTTCGAAAGAGGAAACGAACAAGTGGCGCGAAGCGTTTGCCGAGCTTGTGAAGACAGAGAACTCCTTGTAGATTTTTGCCAAGTTCACACAGCATGACATTGAACCTGCTAATGGCTGGGCGTAGTCATGCTCGAGCATGTGTATCAAATTTCTTTTGCATAGCAGCGGTGGGCGGTCTTTTGTAGCACTTTAGCGTTCCTACAATCAAACTTGTCGTATATCACCACACCACAGAATCTTGCCGTTTTAGAGCTGTAACGTACATTGAGTGCGTACATGTTGCCATCTGTGGCAGTGCTGGAGCTATATTGCGTGGAGCAGATCAATATATATAGAATACCCTTTACCGCTGTTTGCAAATCTGAGGTCCGAAGTGAATTTGTCACACAAAGTTTACTTAGACAAGTCTTTCTCTACAAAGCAGCCCCATATCGTCAGACAAATATTTCCTTTTCGCTTTCAAGAATGCAGTTTCCGTAAGTGTAACCCGCTTACGTTAGCATTTGAGGGGCTTACGAGTCACCTATTCTGGTTCTTTTTCGACGCATCTTCAATCTGCCTATTCGTGTACGCAGCCATAGTATTGCCGGAGCAACGTCGCCCGATTGTGCAGACAACCTCCGCAGTACTTTCCATTTCGGGTTGCTAGCGATATTTCCAGCAGGCTACGGTCTCACAGCTGGCTTGCTAATGCTCCACAAAATGTGCTACCACTGTTTTCACATCTTGACAACCAGGAAACACAAAAGTAGTATTAGAGCTTTTCTGCGCAAATTGCACACATCCTAATAGCTGTTCCTGCTGACTGCTTCGGCATTCCAGGGTGACCCATGCTATCCTTCTTGCAATTCCTCTCGTGATCAAGCTCATTGAAAAGCATATCACAACATGGACGCCTCTAGTAGTTGTTGATGCAACTGAACCAATTGCCGTTCTCTTTCTCAAATTGAATTTCCATCTCATCGCCGTAAACATTCCTAAGCTTCTGTACAATCCATGCCTGCAGCATTCGTTTGGCCAGATTCATCTTGAAATGAGATTGGACTAGCTGCATAACCGTCATCGACACAAGGATATATTTGAGGTTTTGGCAGCTTCTCGATCATTGGTATTTTAGTATTTTAAAGCGCTTTGTGTGAGATGTGCAAGCATTACCTCAGGTGCGGCCAAAACAACTTTGATAGCCCTCCTTTGAGCTGCCATCAAATGTGTTATCGAGTTTTTTTGTAGACGTGTGGTGATCTCCGAAAATGAATGCATTCTGCTGGTACGCTATGAGAGCTGTCTCGGAATAAATTTGGCGACAGACTTCCGGCAGATGGAAAGCTGCCGGAATCTTGATTGTTGTAAGATTATGTGGGTAGGAGCGGCGAAAACTGGGCCATCGATAAACAGACTCTGTCAGCTCTATTTCAATTGCGCAGCCTTTTTGGGATTTCATGTCTGAAAGTAGTACAAGCTGGCCACTCATTGCAAAGCTCTAGATGCGGTTTCTGGGTTCTCCCGGAAGACGAAGGAGGGGCGACTTAGCACATTGCGCTTTGCACTGCCACACAATCAGCAACCGAGTCAAGCATCCGGAGCATCCATACTTACATGGCTACGAGATGTGCAGGCGTCTTCTCAAGGTTGAGTATGCCATTCCTGTATCTTTTGACACGGTAGGTGGTTGCCGATGTGCTCGCTGTCCTGCTTTTGATATTCTTCGCTTTGGGCTTGGTGACTTTTGTTACGTTTGACGGTGTCTTTGCATTCACTGCGGACTGGAGCTGATGAGACACTATGTTGAACGGTGCTCGAGAGTGGGTGCTGTGTAGGGAAAGCAATGTGTTTAACTGTGGTTGCCCGACTATATAGCTGGGATCGCTTGAATTTTGGGCTACGCCACTTCCCACGATAAAAGAGGGCGAGAGGGTGAAGTGAAGGCAGTCAGTTCCGCGGGCAACTCACACGCTTTTGCCGACTCCATTTGGATCGGTATGTTTTCTGGATCTGCGGTTAAAGCAAGAGCCGAACCCAGCAAGCTGCAAATACACCTGTGCAAATAGAGAAAATCAATCTATACCCTTGAAGATCTTTCCAGTAACCTCCACTTCAATCCAAGTCCTCACCATCCGACACGAAGTCTTTGTCCCTTTTCAAGCGGTCAGCATGAACACATAGATAGTAACTCTAAAGTGTAACGTACCTTCATGCAGTTATCAAAGTGCTCAAACATAAGATGAACATCCGGTTTGGCTTGCTTGAAGTAGTTGACAGCCAAGATGAACGTTGCAGCCAGATGAACTTATGCGTCGAGATGCTCTCCTGGCCTGCGCGTAACATCAACCAAGCCGTTTCTCAGCCGGCGAAGAGAGCGGGTCTCAGATTGCAACTTCGAGACGCGAGCCCAGGCAGCGTTGACGAATGCAGCTCTGCTTCTGGAGAGGCGGTCGTAGCGAGGTTCTTTTTGGTACCATTGTAGCGGTGGTAGTGATGTGTAAAATGTTTAGAGGCACGCAAGGCCTTTGAATGATAAGACAGTTGGTCATGAGGTGCTTGCTAAGACCTCTCTACCCGCTCTCTCACCTGAAGACAATTTTCAAAACAAGCTCTGCGCGAGTTGGCAGCTACAATGGCCAAGCTGACTCACTTCTAATCCTTGCAGACATCTCTCACATCGCGATTCTCTTGAATCCGACTACTAAATGAGGGTCATGTTTCGCCCAGCGAAGCCTCAGCCTCCCTTCCTGCTCAGTACAGTCTGTATCATCGAGCTCAGAGCCGTCGCAGGACCACTTGTCGCAGGCACGAACGACACCTGTGTATCGAACCTCAACAAAGAGCGTTCGAAGGCCTTTGAACTTATCGATTGGAAAAACATCGCCCAGTCTCCGAGGTACAAAGCCTCGGCTTACAACCATGTGCTTTGCTTTCCAGGTGACAAGATGGACCTCCGTTATGGCCGCTTGTTGAGCCTTGTCGAACTTTCCCAGCCATGGCTTGAACGCATCTTCGCTGCTGAATCGGAATGTGTTGAGCCTAAAAGGGAGCAACCTTGTTTCCGAATGAATCTGCCGACAGGTTCGAAGAAGAGCGAGGCTGTTCGCCGGCGCGGTGACATTCGTAATTACGGTACCCCAGGGGATCTGCACTTTACATTT
Source organism: Ascochyta koolunga (assembly GCA_026119515.1). Taxonomy (NCBI): domain Eukaryota; kingdom Fungi; phylum Ascomycota; class Dothideomycetes; order Pleosporales; family Didymellaceae; genus Ascochyta; species Ascochyta koolunga. Next base: position 340,914 of record JANLCG010000002.1, on the reverse strand, counting down.
GATGTCGAAGGTCGTATCTCCTAGTACGAATGCCCAGATGGTGTTTCGAAGCTCCGCTGACAAAGCAAGAAGGGTGCAGTTGTTCAGTGTTACAGCCACGAAATCTTCATTCCTACGTTCTGCTTCTGGATATGAGTCGGTCCATACCATGTTGGAGTGAGAAATATGAATGAGGGCTTTTGAGGTTGAAGGTCAGGGGGATTTAGGTCAATCATATCTTAGTCTGCCTCATGGCGTTATCACCAAGCATGATAGTAAAGAAATCGCTGACCTATCAGTGCACGCCAAGCTGAAGAATCCGAAGCCTGATGAGGTGGCTTAGCTGAGGGCCGAATGAGAGGTGGGTCTAAAAGATAGCTGACAATGGTGGTTGATGGCGGCCTGGAATGAGCAATGGTTCAGCTCCACGCCCAGACCGAAAGACGCTCCCACATGGCACATGCACACGCATGCTAGGCCAAGTAGTCGATTTTCTGCTCTTTAGAGGGACCATATTGACACAGTCTGGACTGCGACAGGCGCTCACCGCAATACGCCTTCGCTCTACCTTCTTTTCAGCCGCAACGAGGCGAATCGTGGGCTGCTCACTCCAACGCGAACTTGTCAACGCAGACTGCATTGTACTAACTGTTAGCCGTCTACACACCAGCCTGCTCAAGCTCATTATTCTAGTGGACTTGTTGCGGAGGGCGATGTGGAAGAGGTGTGGTGGTGAAAGCCTGGATCGTGCGCACCGTGAAACCAGGGTCCGCTGGTCCACTCCGTAACCTAGCAGCGGCATTGCGTGAGATGAGCATCACCAGTGTTGTAACCCTCAACTACACTACAAAATGGCGAACCTAGACGTGTTGCTGCTAAAAGGCGTCTCTTCGGAGAATCCTGAAGAGGGTCTCGCTGAACTGCGCTACTCGATCCTTACAAAGGGCATACCTGCCAATAGCGAGGGCATGGTGAGCACCCACAACAAACACCATAGCAACCTTTCAATACGCCGTCGACCTAGATTCTTCAGAGTCTGGACTTGCTTCGTGGGATCAGATGCTAATCCGCAGTCATGTAGTCTGAGCTGCGCATCTATGTGTGGTTGATCATGCTCAATGCGCCCCCGCTGCGCACCGATGTTTACCTCGACCTCGTCCGACAAGGCGCATCGCCGGCGCACGCCAAGATCCAGAACGACACGTTCCGTACATTTCAGGGAGATCCGCTCTTCCGGCGGCGCGTCACGCAGAACAGCATCACACGCGTGCTGAATGCGGTCGCGTGGAGGCTGAACGATGCGCACGAGGCGCGAGTGAACGGATGGCAGTCCCCACCAACTCTGTCTGAGTTTGGGGGCAGCCCAGATACCTCGATCATGTCGCGGCACTCTTTCAGCACTGCTCCCGGAACGCAGACGAACACCTCGACGACCAACGATGCAGAGCAGATTGGCTACGTGCAGGGCATGAACGTGCTGTGCGGACCCTTCCTGTACGCTGCAAAGGGTGAGGTCGAGGCTTTCACCGGCTTCGAGCAGCTCATCACTCGAGAGTGTCCAGGTTATGTGCGTGGCTCCATGGAAGGCGTCCACAAGGGGCTGGCGCTGGTGGACAGGGTGCTGGAGGTGGTCGACAACAAACTCTACCAGCATCTCATGGCGCACCGCATGGAAGCAAAGATCTACGCCTTCGCCTCGGTGCTTACCATGTGCGCCTGCACGCCACCCCTGCCCGAGGTTCTGCAGCTCTGGGACTTCCTCTTCGCCTATGGACCGCACCTTAACATACTGTGCATCGTCGCACAGCTCGTCTTGATTCGAGGAGAGATTCTGAACAGCCCAAGGTAGCTACAAAACTACACGTCATCTTTGGACGTTCACTACTAACGATAGGACAGCCCCAACCAGATCCTTCGCAACCTGCCCGGGCTCCAGGCGAGGAAAATTATCGACGTGGCCGTGAGCTTCTCTGGCCAGATTCCCGAGGACATGTACGCAGAGATTGTCAGCCACGCCAAGTAGAGTGACGCTGCGTTGGAAGTCGAAACGAAAACAGCCATGATTTATGATAGCACGACTAGACGATACCCACAGGACACAAAACAGCTCGTTGGATGGAAGTAGTAAGGAAACCTATGTGTTTGTTGCTCTGCGTTCGCCGGTTCTACCTCACCTCATCTGCTCTTTCCTTGCTTGCCTCATCTGTCTGCTCTCTATACTCTCAACCTGCACATGTTCAGGCTCAGCACTTGCGCCATTCCCATGGCACGGCGCATCCAATGACAACACCACATCGCCAGTGAAGATTCGTCTGAGGTAGCATTTTTGCTATACTGAGCGCAGTCGAGTTGATGTGTCACTACGCAGTGACGTGCCTGCGACTTCCTACCATCACCAGTACGCTAGCACACGCCGCAAAGCACTGCTTGCCTTCCACATCCTCCTCACATATTTATGTCCCAACAATCTCACAGACACCACGCACGCCTCGCTTCGCCGCCACCTCACCCAAGCCACCCCCATCACACCCCAGTCCACGCCCGCAATGCCAGCCCCGCAACCCGCCTGCGACTGGCCGCAGCCGCGAACCTGCGCAAATCGACCGCACTGCAGCGGCGGCCCCACGCACGCACCGCACATGCCATGGGCCTTCCACGCCAGCAGCGCGCTCCTAGTGCTCCTCTTCCTGCTGTGGGGCTTCTTCATCCTGTGGTTCTACGCGTGGAAGGTGCGCCGCCGCGGCCCTTCGCCTGGAAGAGCTAATGCTGATAGCAACTCGATCAGATGCTCACGCGCCATGAGGAGTACGCGGGCAATCACGACAAGTGGATGGAGGCCGAGGAGCGGTCGAAGAGTATGAAGGATGATTTGAATCTGAGGCTGTTTCTGATGGCCGAGTTGGAGCAGGTGGAGGCGAGGTTGCCGCGGGGGAGTGAGGGCGGCATGTAGGGCTGTTCTGGGGATGGTGTGGGAGGAGGATGAAGATGGCATGGAGGGGAATGACTTGGGAGACGGTGAGCGCTCTGGCATGAGTCGTATCGTGTGGCACATGGCCGAATCACGAGATATCGAACACTAACTGACAAAACACGGGTATTGCACAACTGCCACTTCCTCTCTCACTAATTACCCTTCCTCTTGCGCTTCTCCCGCTCATAAACATTCTTCTCATACCCCTCCTCGCCCTGAATCTCAGCCACCAACTTCTTATACTTGGCCTCATACGCACGATCCTTCTCCTTCTTCTCACGCAACGACTCCCGCGCAATGAAATTCGCATCCTTGCGCAGCTCGCGCAGCGCGCCCTTGCGCTCGCGCTTGTACTCCTTCTGCAGCTTCGCAGCGTCAGCGCGCTCGCGGTCCGCATCGTAGTGTTTGGTCGGGTCGAAGGACTCCTCGAATTTGGGAATGCGGCTCGGTATCGGTAGAGGCCGGTGGAAGTGCAAGGTCAGCGGACGGCGGGCGAGTTTTGCGGCATTGAGGCGCGCAAGCAGGTTCTGCGTCGTCGCGGTTTGGTGCGCGCTTTGCAGGGCGGAGAGCACGGGGGTGAATGTCTCGGTGAAGGAGGGCGAGCTGCTCCATAGGTCGGCTGCCGTGAGGATGTTGCGCGTATGGCTGTTTAGTAGGGCTTTGGTGGCGTGAGGGGAGCGCAGGCATAGTGTGGTGTAGCGGATGAATTCGGGGATGTAGCGCTTCGATAGTGTTTGGTACTGCAGGCACAGCGCGCCAGTGAAGGCTCCTGTCGCTACGTCGCTGGCGGACGACGGTGTGGTCAGGCCCATCCACCGTGCCATCAGCGTCACGGCGGGGGTGACGACCTGGTGGAAGTGGTCCGAGGTTGGGTAGATGGAGCCGATGGCCGTCAGCAGCGCCAGGTCGCCTGGCGTGGGCTGGTTGGAGAGCTGCAGCGCTTTGAGGTGCTTGCGGAACTGCGTGGCGATTTGCACTGGATATGAGCGTGAGATGGAGTGGATGTGGCGGATCACAGACTCCACCACCGCCAGTGGTGCTGCGGGCGTCTGGTTCGAGAGATGCGAGACATGATCGACGAGGGCGCAGGCAAAGTCAGCGAGCTTGTTCTTGTTGTCTTCTTTCAAACCAGCATGGTACAGCGCTCGTATTCTCTGGATGACGGTGGAAATGTCGCCCGGTGCCACCTTCTTGAAGACCTCAAGCAGCTCCTCGTGCGACCGTGGACACGGATATGTGTATGCAAGCCTGGACGGTGCCGTGTCGGCGCCGATTGTGAGAACGCCTTTCACGGCCTTGGACTGCGTCTTGGGCTGCTCGACGACGTCTTTCAAAAAATCCGCATCATCCTCGTTCATGGCCATTGTGTCGTCGAGCTCAGCACCGCTCTCTGACTCTTCGTCTGATATGTCGGCCTCGGAGTCGGTAGCTATGAGATCGTCCTCCAAAATGAAGTCGTCCTCGTCGTCGACCCCCACAGGCCTGCTCTGCCCCGGTGCTGGCGGCGCAGCAAGGCCAAATTCGGCGGCGTCGTCGTTGATGTCAGACATGTCCTCGTCCTCGTCGTCTTCATCCTGCTGCTTCTTAGCGGGCTCCTCGTCATCACTGGTGGGCTCGCCCCGCATGCGCTTCTGGCGCTTCTCTTCAAGCTCCTTCAAGCGATCAGCTTCCTCCTTGGCCTTTTCCTCGGCCGTCTTGGTGCGCTCGGTGGGCTTGGACCGCTCGTCGTGGAGCATCTCGCGCACGCGGCGATCGTACTCCTTGTCCTTGCCTGCCTGCGACATGTTGGCCAGCAGCGCAGCGCGGTCGGCGTTCATGCCAAAGTCGTTCTGCGCGACCTCCTTGACCTTTTCAGGCTCTGGCTTCTTGTTGATGTGGCCCCTCAGCGCGGCGAGGACGTCGTTGAGATCCTTGTCCAGCTCCTCCCTCAGCTCCTCGTCGTCCTCTTTGGCCTGCTGGCGCTCGTACTTGTGCAGCTTGCTCTTGGCAATGACTTCCTTCATGACCTCGGCCTTGGTCTTCTTGCGCTCAGGCATATCCTCGCCGTCTTGCTCGACACCGCCCTCTTCGCCGTCCTCCCTCCGCCTCTTCTTCCTCAAAAACCCATCCTCACCCTCGCTGTCGCTGCCACTGACGCTCGCAGCATCGTAGTCGTCGTCGCCAATCTCGTCGTCAAACTTGAGCGTCTGGCCGCCGTGCGTGAGTTCGACCTCGCCCTCGCCCTCGCCCTCGCCGTCCTCGAGGTCAAACACGTTCCCGCCGCGCTTGCGCTGCTGCTCGCGCTCGAACCGCGCCATCATGCGGTCGTCGAGCGACATGGTGGGATCATTCTCACCGATCCGGCGATCCAGAATGCCGCCAATTCTATTCTTGCGATTCATCTCCGGCAGCAGCGTCTTGCGGCGCGTCTCCTCGCCGGCGCTCTTGGTGACGCCCGGGCGGCCGAGGACCTTGGGTTTAGCATTTGTGGTGGCGTATTCGAATTTCTGCGGGCGCGAGAGGTGCTTGAATTCGAAGGGGTTGAAGGACTCGCGGATCGAGGCAAGGGCGGATGCTTTTTGGGCGTGGTGTGCGGCAGATTTGTTCTGAGACTTCTTCTCTTTTTTCGACTTTTGCGGGCCGGTGAGGCCTTGGTCGCGCAGCGAGGCTTTGAGCCGTTTGAGTTGTGAGGGCGGCATCTTGGCCGGCGACTGAGCGAGCCCAAGTAAGTCGAAGGCGAGTCTAAGCCAAGCTTAGCAGCGAGTATAAAGGCGAGCCTAGCAGTGGGTATCAAGGCAAGCCTAGCAGTGGGTATAAAGGCAAGTCTAGCAGCGAGGATAAAAAGCCGAGCAGTGCATGCAAGGTGGTCAAAAGAGCGACGTGAAGAACCGCCGCGCAAGCCTCAGGACGGCTACAATCCTCTCACCAGAAAATGTACAAGCAGAAATTAAGTGGGGCGTGGCTACCTCCGTATCTGTCCTAGCGTAATGGATCCCTGCTCACGCGTCAGCGGGCTTGAGGTAGCTGCTCGTCGAGACACTGTACACGCACGATACAGCACGACACAGCACGACACAGCACGATACGGCGAATTATGAAGACGGTGGTATCAGAGATCCGCAATGGCGCTTGATATACCAGACCACTACCTATGGCTGGGCCTTGGTATGTCCATTTCCCTCCCATAACCATCCTCACCACCACCACCACCACCACCACCACCACCACCACCACCACCATCACACACTAACCCACTCAGGCCTCCTAACCATCCCCCTAATCTCCCACATATCCTCCTCTCTCCACTCCATCAAATCCCTAACAACAATCCACCGTCTCCACCCCTCCTCCTCCTCCTCCTCCTCCTCCTCCTCCTCTACCCAAAATCCCACAAACCACCCCCATATCCCCCGCCTCGCTACTCACCCTCGCCACCTCCGCAAACCCCGAAATCAGTGCCTCCGCTACAAAGCTGCTCTGCGACCGTTTCTGCGCGCACGATGGGGCGCGGCGCGCACTGCTAAGGGATCTAGGGAGCAGGAAGCTATCAGTGGCGGCGCGGGCTAGGAGGGGGTGAGGTTGTTGCGGGGCGTGGGGTGTGGGCTGGGTGTTGGATTGGGAGGTGGAGGGGTCGAGTATGCAGCGGGTTATGCGTTGGATTGGGGTGGGGGCATGGACTCGGAAATCGCCTTGAACATGGACATGCAGTGGGCGTTGGACATGGACTTGGGCCGGCAGCTGGAGCGTATCCAAGTCAGATGCGCAGAGCAGGGGAAGACTCGGATGCTGATTCAGACGCTGACCTGGAGGTCTGGGACATGATGGCGATGCTCCAGCAGCGCGCACATGATGACGCGGCCACCAGCGGCGAGGAGCGCGATGTGCGACGGCGGCGGCGAGAGGCGGTCGTGATACACGAGGGCACCGGGAGCATCGGCGAGGGGGACATGTGGATGCGGAATCGGGGCGACGGTGCGGGGCTGGAGATGGATGTGCATGTGGATGAGTTGGTGATTGATGGTGTGGCGCACTGATTCGCCCTGGTTCTTATGATACCCTGCAAGCTACGGTCTGAATGAAATGGAACATGCTTTTCAGCGTATATGTACAGTCTATGATTATGGGTATTTTCTGTCCAAGTCCCATCGACGCTTGGATCGACTTTGTTCTATTCACACATGGCAGAAAGAATATCTTGGCTTGTCTACTCCTTTTTCGCCTCCTTGCCTGCGGGCATCTCATCCTTCCGCGCCCGCTCGTCCTGCTCGGTGCGCTCGGCGCTGCCCTCGGTCGCGTTCGAGTCGCCACTGCTGGCTTCGGCCTCGGCCGCCTTGGACTCGACCGTCTTGGGCTTGTCGTCCTCGTCAATGTCTTCGTGGTCCTTGGGCGAGGCATTTGCCTTGTTCGCGTGCGACTCGGTCTGCTCGTTCTCCTCCTCGATCAGCTCCTGCTGCTCCTTGAGCACCTCCAGACGCTGCTTGTTGGTGGCGGCGCCCTCGGTGGCGTTGACCTCGAGCTCGATCTCGTGGTACAGCTCCTCGGGGATGCTGGACAGGACGGCCTCGAGGGCGTCGATCTGCGAGGTGGCGTCGGCCTCCTTGCCCTGGACGTAGACAAAGGCGTTGGAGAGGACGAGGATGGTCGAGGGCACGCCGTGCTTGAGACGGAGATCGAGCCAGGTCTGGAGGTCGTCGCGCAGGCGGCCGGGCGAGACGCCGTATGTGCGCAGGCCGCGGCTCGCGCAGGCCGTCTGGAGTTCGGGGACGGACAGCGATTCGACGCCTTCGTATGCAATGGCGCGGTCGTCACGCTTGATCTGGCGCATGCGGAGACGGACCTGGTAGCGCAGGAAGTTGTCTGTGCCGAACGAGGTAATGTTCATGTAGCGGCAGATGGAGACGAGCTGGGGGCGCGACAGGTTGTCGAGCGTCAGATCGTCCTTGAAGATCTTGCAGACCTTGATGATCTCGTCGGGGGTGGGCTTCTCGCCGGTGGAGCGGACCTGCATTCGTTAGACCACTTGATGCATACCGTCTCGCGACTATGTTTCCTGGACGCACCTTGCGGAAGAACTCGGCAAACTCCTCGCGCTGCGCATTCTCGGCGGAGATGGGCAGGCCCGTCTCCTTGAGCGTCGAGCGCAGGAACTCGCTGACCTCCTTTCGCGTCGAGCGCAGGCGCTTGGCCTTGGCGTCCTTGGACGACTGGCCCTCGTAGGTGCTGGGAAGCATGTTGGGGAACAGCTTGAGGGCGACGGGCAGCAGCAGCTCGGCGAAGGGGACAATGACAAAGGGCAGGAAGGGGATCAGGCGACCGAGGTCCTGCACGGTGCGTTGCAACTAGGAAGGTCAGTACTGCATGATGATACTGCATGGTGTGATGCTGGTGCAGGTGCGTACCTGACGCCGCTCGCGTCGTGTGAGCTCGTAGCCGGCGGCCATCTTCAGCGCCAGCTTGGAGCTGATCCTGATCTCGAAGCCCAGCAGCTTGGTGCCGTCCCAGTAGTGGGCGGCCTCGTGCTTGACCTTCTCCCACAGCGTCAGCTTCTTCTTGGTCTCCTCCTTCTTCGCGAGCGCCTTCTTCTCGGCCTCGGTCTCGGCGCTGGCCTTGTCCGAGGCGAGTTCGGTCATGGTCTGCGCATCCTGGGCGAGCGTCTTGGGATGGGCGGTGGGCTCGTTCTTGGGGATGATGGTGTCTCTCTCGAGCGGCGTGGCGGTCTTGTCGTTTATGGCCTGCTGCTCCTTGGGGGACATTGGTTTGCTCGGCTGGGCGGGGCTGAAGCCGGGTGGCGGGTAGGTGCCTTGTGTGGCCGTGTGCGTGTGCGATGTGTCGGTCTGGAAGCTGCGGTAGGGGAGGAGTATGGCGATTGCGGACACATTCTTGGGCATTGGGCGGTGGTAGGGTCGGCCAGCGGTCCGCATGCCGGCCCTGAAGACAGCGGGCGCTGCCCGGGAGACCGTTCGAGATGCATACATTGCACGGGGAGGGGGAGGTAGAGAGCGACGCAATGGGTAGGTGTGGGTGGTGGGTAGTGTGTAGTGTGTAGTGTGTAGTGTGTAGTGTGTAGTGTGTAGTGTGTAGTGTGTAGTGGGTAGTGTAGTGTGTGTGTAGTGTGTAGTGTGTAGTGGGTAGTGTGTAGTGTGTAGTGGGTAGTGTGTAGTGTGTAGTGTGTAGTGTGTAGTGTGTAGTGTGTAGTGTGTAGTGTGTAGTGTGTAGTGTGTAGTGGGTAGTGTGTAGTGTGTAGTGGGTAGTGTGTAGTGTGTAGTGGGTAGTGTGTAGTGTGTAGTGTGTAGTGGGTAGTGTGTAGTGTGTAGTGTGTAGTGTGTAGTGTGTAGTGGGTAGTGGGTAGTGGGTAGTGGGTAGTGGGAAGTGTGTAGTGTGTAGTGTGTAGTGTGTAGTGGGTAGTGGGTAGTGGGTAGTGGGAAGTATGTAGTGTGTAGTATGTAGTACAGAGGGAAGAAAGCTGGAGTGGAAAGAAGGTGTTGAAAATGCAGAGCAACAGCAATCACTGCAATGATGGAAGATTCGACGATTCCATTCCACTAAGATGGCTGCAACCGTGCGGTTCCTGTTCCTGACGCTTAAGCTTTGGCCCGCTCCGACTCGCCGATGCAGACATCAGTCAATCATCAGACACACATAGTTGTGGACAACAGGCAGACGTCGCCTCGCCACACGTCAGAGCGCGTGGCCGTTGGGCGGGACCGAGGCGAGTCTAAGCCCTTCCATGTTGGTCTGCGTGCTGCCAGCCAGAACTCAGTTGACAGCACGCGTAACCCTGACAGGCTTGACATCAGACATACTGGTCCTGGCCGACCCTGCCCCTGCCCCCTGACCCTGACACGCTCCGGCACATCACATCGCCCGAACCTCGCGAGGCTTGGCTCGGCTCCGATGCGCGGTGCGGAGAAGTCCAGGAACTGTTGGCGCGAGTATTCGCCGTGATTTATCACCACCACCGATACCTCACTCCTTTGGTATCTGTACTGTTCTCTACTGCTTCTCACACCCTGCACCTCCCACACCCCGCACTTCCCACACCCTGCTCTTCATACCACTCTCAGTATCATGGCCTGCTGAGTGCACCCCCACCTGGACGAGGCCCTCGGCTTCCCTCTTGCTGTGCTCTATCCTATCGATACCGTGCTTTCCTATCGATACGGTGCCCTATCCTATCGATATCCACATTGATCTCCATTCATATCCATACCCACATCCTTTCTATCCACACCATGGCGCTCCCAACCCTGTCCAGAGCTGCGCGCATCATCCTGGTCGGCGCACCGGGCGTGGGCAAAGGCACGCAGACGGAGCGCCTGATGAAGCAGTTCCCCGAGCTGTCGTCCATCAGCTCGGGCGACCTGCTCAGGAAGAATGTGCGGGAGCGCACGCCGCTGGGTAGGTGCCGGTATTGGGTGACGGTTGCACCTGCTCACAGCACGCAGGCATCCAGGCCGAGTCCACGATGAAGGCGGGCGCGCTGGTCCCAGACAGCATGATCCTGCGCCTGATTGTCAACGAGCTGTCCACGCGCGGGTGGATCCGCGACAGCACCCTGCGCCCCTACGCCGTCTATGCCAGCGCCAGCGCCCTCGACCACGCAACCGTCGACTCGGTGTCGATTCCCTCGGCCATCAAGACGGCAAAGTACACGTACTCGGACCACCCAGACGCCTCCTTCATCCTCGACGGCTTCCCACGCACCGCCAACCAGGCCGTGCAGCTCAACGACATTGTGCCCATCAACCTGGTCGTCAGCATCAACACCCCCAGCGACATCATCATCGACCGCATCTGCAACCGCTGGGTGCACGCGCCGTCAGGGCGCGTATACAACACCACCTTCAACGCGCCCAAAGCCGAGGGCAAGGACGACGTCACGGGGGAGCCGCTCACACGGCGGGCCGACGACGACCCAGAGGTGTGGAAGCAGCGGCTGCAGAGCTTCAAGGAGAACAACGAGCCGCTGCTGGAGCACTACGACAAGGCGGGCCTCTTGTGGACCGTCAACGGCAACAGCAGCGACGAGATCACGCCGCAGCTGTTCAAGGAGTTTAGCAAGCGGTTCGGCGTGCCTGTGCCGGAGGTGATAGGGGGCTGTAGGTGGTAGGTATTTCCTGTGCTGCGTTGTATACCCTGTGTGTTGTATGTGGCATGTACTGTTATGAACGGCATGGCTAGGCTTTGGTATGATTGGCACGATTCACTGTACATATCGACAGTCGATGTTTTTGTAGACTATGACATGCATCATTTACCACTTCATGCAAAATAGGGTTGCAGCTCCGTCAGGCCATTTTGACAAAATCCATGCACCTGCACGAGCTGGTATGGTGGCTACGGTGCGAAGTAGTGTGGCGCCCCGCTATCGATAGGCGGCTCAGCCACGGCCGCCATCCAGCCAGACGTCACCGCGCTACCTCGACTCGCCTTCAAGCTCCCCGGACGCGGCGGTCTTGACATCTGGAAGTGAGAGTATCTGGACGACAGCGAGTGGGCCTTGTAGATATACCCAGATACTGTCGAGAACACTTGGATACTTGTCCAGACACTCCGACACCGACACCGACACCGACACCGATACTGCCCAGACACTTTCACAGACACACTCGGACACTATCCAGACACTCGGACACTATCCAGACACTCGGACACTATCCAGACACTCGGACACTATCCAGACACCCCAACACTATCCAGACACTCCAACACTGCCCAGACACCCCAACACTATCCAGACACTCCAACACTGCCCAGATACTCCAACACTGCCCAGACACCCCAACACTGCCTGCACAGACACTGCCTGCCCATACCGCGCAAGCTCACCTCAACACGCAATGGCCGACGACTTCAGTGAAGGCCGGCTCGAGACGCGCGTGGACAGCCCACAAAAGGAGCTGGCAGGCACGCAGAACGCCTACGTCTCGTATCTGGTCACGACAAAGGTACCACTATCATGCAGATATTCCCCTTCATGCAAATAACACGCCCAGTCCGACTACCAGTCCTTCCAGAAGCCCGACTTCTCCGTCCGCCGCCGCTTCACCGACTTTGTCTTCCTGTGGAAACAGCTCTCAAGGAATACCCCCAGTGCGCCGTCCCCCGCTGCCCGACAAGCACAAGATGGAATATGTCCGCGGCGACCGCTTCGGGCCCGACTTCACCCACCGCCGCGCCCACTCGCTGCACCGCTTCCTCAAGCGCCTGGCCCTGCACCCCGTCCTGCGCCGCGCCATGCTGCTCATCACCTTCCTCGAGAGCCCCGACTGGAACCAGCACATGAAGGGCCGCTCCTCGCGCGCCGCCAGTGGCTCCGACCCGGCCGCCGGCGGCTTCGTCGACGCCATCGCCGAGAGCCTCGTCAACACCTTCACAAAGGTCCACAAGCCCGACAAGCGCTTCATTGACGTCAGCGAGCGCGCCGCAAAGCTCACCGACGACCTCAACAACGTCGAGAAGGTCACGGTCCGCGTCGCCCGCCGTCAGGCCGACCTCGAGCAGGACTACGCCGACCTGGCCACCCAGTGCCAGAAACTGACCGCCCTCGAGCCCGCCGTCGAATCCACCCTCACCTCGTTCGCCGCCTCCGTCACCACCACCTCGCACGGCTTCAAGTCCATCAAGGAGCACACGGACCAGAACTACCTGACCTCGCTGCGCGACATGGATGCCTACATCCTGGCCCTGCGCAACCTGCTGCGCACGCGCGAGGGCAAGCAGCTCGACTTCGAGGCTCTGAGCGAGTACCTGGCCAAGTCGGCCGCCGACCGCGACGCCCTCGCCTCGCAGCACGGCGCCGGCATGGGCGCCTCGGGCTTCCTGCGCAGCAAGGTCGAGGACTTCCGCGGCATCGACCACGACCAGGCGCGGCGGCAGCGCGTGCGCAAGCTCGAGGTGGAGATTGAGCGCCTCACAGGCGAGGTCGAGAACAGCAAGAAAGCCACCGAGGCCTTTGACGAGCACACGGTCAAAGAAGTCGCTGACTTTGAGCGCATCAAGGCGGTGGAATTCAAAGACACCCTCGGCGACTTGGCCGACGCCCACATCAACTTCTTCCAGGGCACTATTGACACGTGGGACCGCTTTCTCGAGGACATGCGCAGCGAGGAGGACGGGCGGAGGGGTGCTGCAGAATAGGCAGGCAGACTGGCACTCTGGAGTCATGTCAGCAGCAGTACCCCGCCATGGAAGGGCGCAGTAGATAGTAATACACGATTCACGATTCATGACACGCGTCCCTTCCTGCCGTCGCAACTTTCGAGGTACTCGTACTCACACGATATCAGTATTACGGAATATCGATATTCCCTTTTCTACTTCCCAATGCCTCTCCCTACCACGGTCAAACATAGCTAGCTAACTGCACAATCCTAGAAGGCAAATCACTGGCACGCGGTGTCTCTGGCGCTTTCTACCTCTGGGGAATCGTGTCGGATAGATGGAATGGGATCAGATGAATTCTCATCCTTCTCATATTGAATGGCTTATCCGAGACCAGAGGCTGATAGGCACAGTACTCTTTATCTTGCACGCTTCAAAACCTAGATCAGAGCACCTGCTCTGCTCTCTTAGTACCGTAGAGTGAGTGACCACGACCGTCACATGGCATGACTGCACACGCGATCCACACCTCGATGATACAAAGCGCCCGCCGCTTCTCTTGCTGCGAGTACGCGTTGATGGACAAGGTAGGGGATTTACGGTATGTCGGCATCGCTATCGTCAGCGTTGGCGAATCCGAAACTAAACCCTCCCCGATTCGCACGCGCGTTTGCTTGCCCAGGCTCCTCGTCAGCTCCTTGGTCAACATCTCCCACTTGCCCCTTTCCGCTTTCTTCGCGTCCCTGCGCTGCAGCTCGGCCATCCCCTGGCCAGCACGTCGGGCCACTCCTCGCTTAACCGCTGCACGAAGACTTCAAACGCGTGCTCGGCGACGTCTTCTTCGAAGCCGCTGACCTGCTCTCTCTTGTCCCTTAGGAAGCCTAGCACGTCTGGTAACCGTGGCTCGGGGACGAAATTCTGCGTCAGTGCCAGCGAGGGGGAGAGGTTGAGCACGAGATGGAACCAGCCACTGGGGACGTGCAAGATTTCGCCTGCGTGGCAGATGCCCTCGTGCGCACCGGGGTGGGCGCGCGCGAGGGCGTGGAAGGTGAGCAGGTATTCTGCGATGCTGAGCGGCGCGGTGATTTCGCTCGAGTCTGGGCTGAGCAGGATGCCTGGCGGTGGCGGGTTCGAGGGAGAAGAGGGCGGGAACATCAGCCAGTACTTCGAACCTGTTAGCACCCCGTTCCACGCGCTGGTCCCGTTGGGGTCTTGGTGGAATGTACTCCCGCTTCCTTGCGGGCCGAGGATGAGCCAGCGGCTGTCTGGACGCTGGGCCCCGAGTGCGCTGAAGAGGTCGGGCCCGAAGCACGCGGGTGTCCAGTATGCGGCGTCTGGGCCTGAGAGGGGGATGTGCGTCTTGGTGGCGAAGGCGCGGTCGAAGAGGTATAGCGGTGATTCATCGGCGTTGTTGTTCATGTACTGTGTGTACGTTGATAGTGGCCAGTCGACGGCTTCGGCGGTAAACTTTGTGTCTGCAAAGTGTTGTAGGAGGTACTCCGGCGTCCATTTACCGTACACGGGCCATTGCTTCACGGGTTCGGTGAGGATGAACGGCTTGTCAGTCCAGTGTGCTGAGTACTCCTCGGGTGTTAGATCGGGCAGCCGCGCGATGGCGTTGCGCGGCGGGATGTTGGACGTATAAGGTGTGAGTGAGGTGTGTGCGCATTGGAACGGCCGGTAGAGCACGTCGGAGAAGAGGTTGGTGCAGGGGATGGTGGTAATGTGCTCAGCGGGGGTGTTGAGGAATGTTGCACGCCAGGTGCCGCGCCAGGTAAAGTTCTCCGGTGGGTTTCTGCGGGTGTTAGTTGACACGCTTGTTGAAGTGGATATTGATTATAAGCACGTTGCATTGATGGTATCTGTTCTTGGCTGGGGAAACGAAATACATAAACACAAGTGGAAGGAGCGCAGCGCAGGGGTATCAAAACTGTCCGCAGAAACTGAAATTTGAGCTCGACAAGAAACAATATTTGGAACACTGACACGATGCGCCCACCAATAGTAAACCGGCGATAGTCGAATAAATCAAAACAGGACACACCAAATCCACTTTCTTCTGCACGCGTATGACTAGAAGGACTGACCGACTGAACCGTGAAATGACCGACTAGCTAAACGACTGACTGGCTGAACGACTGGCTGAACGACGGACTGACTGAACGACGGACTGGCTGAACGACGGACTGACTGAACGACGGACTGGCTGAACGACGGACTGACTGAACGACGGACTGGCTGAACGACGGACTGACTGAACGACGGACTGGCTAAACAACAGACTGACTGAACGACGGACTGGCTAAACAACAGACTGGCTGAACGACTGACTGGCTAAACAACGGAATGAAGAGGCTAACAGAACGCAGTCATTACTCACCCTACAAACAAGGCACGCCACAGCTCGTCCAGCCGCGTAAAGGCGTACAGGGCTCGGCAGGTACTTCCCAGGCGAATCAGGGCGTCAGCATCGAATGACTCAAGAATGTGGTTCAGCAGCTCGTCAGGCAGCCGTGCAAAAGATCCACATCTCGCCTTGATGTTCTCTGTTGCTGTGTACGCATTTCCGGCTGGCTTGATGCCCAGCGGGTGCGCAGGTACAGCGGTGGCCACGTCCTCGTCGTGCGGTTGGACGAGTTGGACATGCACCGGCACAGTGAGTTTTCTCTTTTTGGCGGGCTGTGATTCGGCAGAGGCAAAGCCGGGGTCCTCGAGGATGCCGGGCGCCATGTCAAAGAAGTTGGGAAAAACCAAAAACCCAAAAAGGCCAAACAAGGGCTGCTGAACACTGCACTGCACAAACCAGCCAAGGCCGAGATGCAGGTCAGACGGCGTGGCGAAGAGTCACAGGCAAAGCGCGGGCGTGAAGGCGAAACCTGGGAGGGTTGGAGTCGTCCCAAGGTTGATTTTCCAAACCCACTAGCGCGCGGCGGTAGCGCACTAAAAACTCTACAAAATCTTTGCCCCGCCGCTCGTTTCTGCCCTCACCACCAGACAACCTCTTCAAACACTACAACAACAGCAGCGGCGTCCACACGGTCCCTCTGCTACCCCCACTACACCAGCTTTCTCCCCGACTACAGGCAGCGCCGGTAGTCTTTCACATCCAACCGCAATCATGGCTGACAAGGGTCTTGAGGACGTGCCTGAGGGTGAGTGTCTGAGATTCTGCCTTGTGCGCCGCCGCGACGACGACGACAGCGACAGCGACGGCCATGGCGACGGCAATGGCGACGACAACTGCATGAGCGCACACTAACCCTCTCCCAGGCCAGATCGAGTCCAACTACGATGAGACCACCGACTCGTTCGACAACATGAACCTGAAGGCTGAGCTCCTCCGTGGTGTCTACGCCTACGGTTTCGAGCGCCCTTCTGCCATCCAGCAGCGCGCCATTATGCCCGTCATCAAGGGTAAGTTTGCATGCTCGACGAAAAAGAAAAAAAAATCTGAAAAAAAAAAAAAAAAACGTCGAAAGAACGTCGAAAAAACATCAAAAAAGCTGAACCAACTAACACGCGCAGGTCACGATGTCATCGCGCAGGCCCAGTCCGGTACGGGTAAAACCGCCACCTTCTCCATCTCCACCCTCCAGAAGATCGACTCCTCGGTCAAGGCCTGCCAGGCCCTCATCCTCGCCCCCACCCGCGAGTTGGCCCAGCAGATCCAGAAGGTCGTCATCGCCATCGGTGACTTCATGGACATCCAGTGCCACGCCTGCATTGGCGGCACCTCGGTCCGTGACGACATGAAGGCTCTCCAGGACGGCCCCCAGGTCGTCGTCGGCACACCCGGCCGTGTCCAGGACATGATCCAGCGTCGTGTCCTCAAGACCGACCACATGAAGATGTTCGTCCTCGACGAGGCCGACGAGATGCTGTCCCGCGGTTTCACCGAGCAGATCTACGACATCTTCCAGCTCCTGCCCCAGTCCACCCAGGTCGTCCTCCTGTCCGCCACCATGCCCCAGGACGTCCTCGAGGTCACCACCAAGTTCATGCGCGACCCCGTCCGCATCCTCGTCAAGAAGGACGAGCTGACCCTCGAAGGTATCAAGCAGTTCTACATTGCCGTCGAGAAGGAGGACTGGAAGCTCGACACCCTCTCCGACTTGTACGAGACGGTCACCATCACCCAGGCCGTCATCTTCTGCAACACCCGCAGGAAGGTCGACTGGCTCACCGACAAGCTCACTGCCCGTGACTTCACCGTGTCGGCCATGCACGGCGACATGGACCAGGCCCAGCGTGACGTGATCATGAAGGAGTTCCGTTCCGGATCTTCCCGTGTCCTCATCGCCACCGATCTCCTCGCCCGTGGTATCGATGTCCAGCAGGTTTCGCTCGTCATCAACTACGACCTGCCCGCCAACCGCGAGAACTACATCCACCGCATCGGTCGTGGTGGTCGTTTCGGACGAAAGGGTGTTGCCATCAACTTCGTCACCGCCGACGATGTCCGCATGATGCGCGAGATTGAGCAGTTCTACAGCACACAGATTGAGGAGATGCCCATGAACGTGGCTGGTAAGTCTTGGCATTTACCTAGGGAAAGACGGGTTGCTAACTTGGACAGACCTCATCTAAGCAGCTGTTGTTGCGTTCCCATCACCGTTTCTCCGCGTGCGCCATAGACTGTAGCGGCGTTTGTGGCATAGACGCGGTGGTGATTTAATTCGGCGCGCCTGCGAGACGGGTGTGCTTTGTTGATTCGGCACAAAAGCGATTGACGTGGGACGAGGGGTCGTCCACCCATCGCGGCATCTTGGCGTTTGTTCTTTTCATGTGCGAAATGATTTCCCCCAAAGAAAGTTTCTTGCAGATGATAGAGACGTCAGTTGGCTGGGATGTTTTGCTCTGCAATCTACTGTTTCTTAGCTACTTCTCCTGGGCTTTGTTGTTCTCCGAGGATGTGCTGTGTACGTTCGAGGCATGCCCGCGCGATGGAACACGCTTCCCATGGTCACGCATGTCTACGATAACGATGATGAGTTTCCTTTCGTATAGAGATGCGGTTCAATTGCATGACATTTACTGAAGCCTTCTGCTTATTCAACCGTGCTCACCGCCTGTCGAGTCGAGTCGAGTCGAGTCGAGTCGAGTTGAACTGCGAGTCCGAGGGTGGTGACGTCACTACTCGCTTATCGATTACCTCGGAGCCCCTCTGCCGCGCCTCGAGAGCCTCAACCGCCGAGCATCCATGTCATGAGGCCGACAGCATGGCTCGCGCAAAGCAGAGCCTTTGCGACCATGGCGCTCTCTCCGACCTCGACTGTGCGCGTCCTCCTTCTTCTGTAGACTATACAGTACTGACACCCTCCCAGCAAGTGCTCGCCCGCCTGCGCGCATACGCTCCACCGCCCACGCAGTACTATAGCTGTCCGCTGTCACGGCGCGCTGCTGTCCTGATCGTCCTGTTCCCCGACCGCCATGGCGATCTCAAAGTCGTCCTTACTATGCGAAGTGCCTCGTTGAGGAACTACGCAGGCCAAGCCGCACTTCCTGGCGGCAAGGCAGACTCGCTCTCTGAAACACCCTGGGACACGGCGCGGAGAGAGGCGTATGAAGAGATTGGCCTGCCCATGGACAACGAGAAGCTGAAGGGCTTCAAGGTCGAACACCTCTGCGAACTACCGGCGAATCTGGCCAAGACAGAGCTCAGCGTGCGGCCATGCGTGGCATACCTGTCGCCCACTTCTACCCCCGCCGACACCACGCCAACATCTTCCGGCGCTGGCAGCGCAGTCGAAGACGGCCTGATTCCCCGTCTCGACCCCAAAGAAGTAGCCGCCGTCTTCACCGCGCCCTTCCACGCCTTCCTGCGCAAAGACTGGACAGGCCCGGGCCCAGCGCCTGTCCAGAAGAATGGCAAGCCCGAGAAGTGGTACCGAGGCAGCTGGACAGACTGGCATGAGAGTCGATGGCGCATGCACAACTTCTATATCCCCAAGCCCCCGCCTGTCTCCCAGGCCATGCGGAGAAACGCCGCAAAGTCGTCTCCGCCAGCGCAGGCGTCCTCGGAGCACGGGCACGGACTGTCCGAGGGCGACGATCCAAGGCCGGAGCCAAGCGCGTTGGATGACTTGACCACGTTCAGGGTGTTCGGCATGACAGCGAGGATTCTAGTCGACGCGGCACGGGTCGCCTATGGCGAGGAGCCCGAGTTCGAGCACAACAGCCATTTCGGAGACGAGGAGATGATTGGGCGACTGCTGAAGATGGGGAGGTTGAGCGAGGTGCGAAAGAAGGGCGAGGTGTTGACAAAGGATGTGCTGAAGCAGGCTAGCAAGATGTGAGGACATGAAATGTCTGGACAATTCATGGCGCTGGCGTCTTCAATACGATGGAGTACGCCATCTTGCTATGCTTTGCTGCTACAGGTTGTCACTTTCCTACATCAAGCGCTCCAGAGCGCCTGCCATCCTTGATTCAAGAGACAGAAAACACTGCACGACACTCTCGCTATACTTTAGTCAGCCTTGTTTGCATCATGGATCATGGGCACGAGATGGCCGAGTTACCGTGGGTATACTTCTGTGCAACTTCTGTTTCCTTGCTAGTATCTGCAAATATTATAGTTCCACTGGCAGGCATCGACAAAAAATCCAAGGCACCTGTTTCTGTTCGTCAACTATAAGCCTCGAAGATCCAAGACTTGATCAGACGTACCCAACTATAGCTCCTACGCTTCTTTATTAGTAATACTTTTATATAGAGGCTATGAACTAAGGAATATAAAGTTGCCTTTAACTATATTTATTGCATGGGAACTCTAAACAGCATGTTTTATTTTGTTCCTCTCTGCGGCGCTATAGCTCTTTTATTGCTCTACTAGTCGTGATGCGGGACATCTGACCACGCAGCAACATTACAAGTTGTGGCTAAGCTTCACGAAATAGATATATAAGCATCCCCTGCACATGTCCTGCTCTACGCGGTTCGAGCACAAGCACTCTATGGCTATTTTCCTCTAGATGCTCTTTCAGGAGCTGCGCAAGCCCCCAGTTGTCCTACCCATGGTCTCTAGACTTCATATCTGCCGTTGGCTCGCCTGGCTTCAGCGCAGCGCGTAAGATCACGGTTAATTTGTCCGCGACAGGGCTGCTCTTTATGACTGCAGCTGTTGGTCCTTCGTCTGCGGCTTGGATGATTCCTCAACCTGGCATGCCACATGTCAAGTCAACGCTACCACGACACGCCACGGAAATGTTTCTGAATCTGCTCTATTTCCTACTCATTTGGATAAGACTTGCGGGCGGAATTTGTAGGCAGATGCTTACCTCGTTTTGCAGAACTTAGTGACAGTTACAACAGCGCGAGAGAAAACGAATTCGAGACAGCGGAGAATATGGACATTGCACGTACTTCTGATCATCACATCTATCTGAGTTATGTTTGGAAGAGTGACCAGGAGTCTTACAGCGGTTGGGGGAGAGTAGGCCGTGCAGTCACCTATGAGGCCCCTGAATCTGAGCCGCCAAAAGATGATTGCACAATTGCGACGATACCGACCATCTTAAGCTCTAGCCCGCTGATGGATCATAGCCCTGGGTTTTCTGAGTGGGATTTTGAGCTGTTGACGGCCCACGTAAACTGGGTCGTCTGGACATCGCAACAAGTGGTCCTGGCCATGTGTACGTACATCCCAGTTCCTGAGGCCTGACCAAGTCTATTACTTCCAGGGTGATGGACCAAAAAGGCCCCTCCTCGATGCGACCAAGCTGTAGGATCAGCTTCTCAATTTACACAGAAGTAGTAGCGCTACTTCTACTCACCACCGCCCACTGGAGATGCCCTCGCCTGATGGTTCGCCTTCTCTACTTGGATTCTTCTTCACAACTCCCACACGTACATACCCATCAGGAGAAGATTACGAGGATCTTGCAGTTTTTACTAAATCGTCACTTTGGAGGACAGCCGAAAGACTATCAACTCTCTCTTTCACAGCAGCTATGGTTAAGGCTGACTTGCCTTAGAAGCAGAGACGCCATGGCAAGCGGCAACTTGAGATCAATCGACATTGGATCCGGAGGATATAGTCTCGTTGGATGGTTCGTGCGCGGAGAAATATAAGGCCCAGCCACTTCCTCCAGCGCTGTGTTCTGCGACTACGACATCATGGATCCCAGCTCTAAACCAGACTCGTCACTACTTTCATGGCGACGATAAAACTGTCCACGGGTACAATCGAGCTCAGTCGAGCCACTCAACCATGTTGGGCGTATTCAAAGTCGCCACAATAATAAGCAGTTTTGGCTACCATTTCCACCGATACGTCTACCGAGCTATCTCTAGCTGCCATCATCTCATACTGCCTTGTTGTACTCTTTTACGTCGCGTGCATCGTCACCACCGCCCACATGGCTATAGCCTGGGACTCGGCAATGGAGCTCATCATGCTCGCGCTCCAATCGCAGTCCCCAGACCACTGGGGACACATACCAGTTGGCATCGATGCAGTGCGAATGTTTCGCCAAAGCGTCGGCATCCAAGTGCATATCTACACTGAGAAGAAGTAGGTTTTAGATCCGGCTTGGTGCGTGGGATGCGTGATTTGCCCCGCTAGATGGTTCGTGGGCTGCTGGGTACGAGATCGAGGTTAGTAAGTCATAGTCGAGTAGAGTGAATACGACACGAGAGAAGATGGAGGGGCATCTTTTCTCGATAGGAGGTACCGATGCGATGAGAAATAGCCATCAATATCCAAGTCTGTAGACTCGGGGTTGAAAGCTTCTGCACGCGGTAGAAAGAGTAGGATATCCTATTGCACAGGTCACGTCTGGTCAGTGAGTGGACTAGAGTAGTCAATTGCTTCGGTCCACAACTAGTGGCCTAGACCGTCTTATCGAACGTAGAGACGGGCAGAATCAAACAGAGGGGGAGAATAGCGGGAGACGAGAATAAGACCCACCACACCCACGAACAAACAAACGCACTAACGTCACGCCCTGTACCGCTCGAATAGAAATGTCTATCATTAGGTTCCATCTAGGAATACATAGGTCTTCACTTGGCAAAAATAAAAGACAGTCCCAATCCCCCTCTCGCGCCGCTTACTGCGCTAGTACGCTCCGCAGCATGGCCAGGAAACTCGGATGAAGCTTCTTTATTTCTTCAATCGTCGGCTTCTTGGGCTCGCCTGCACGCCGCTTCAGCTTCTCGGCCGTGCGAGCGCGGTTCTTGCGCTCGGCTTCGATGGGGTCGTCGTCATCGTCGATCTCGTCTTCTTCATCCGAGTCGGTGGCATCGTCGTCGAGTTCGAGGTCCTGGAGATCGAGCTGGCGGGGTATCAGTTTAGGAAATGTTGCGATTGGGGATGAACACGAACCTCGTTAAGCCCAAAGTCGCTGCTCTTGAACCCTGCCATGCCGCCCAGCACCGGGTCGGGCTCATCGCCTGCACTCGCCATCTTCTGCCTCGTCTTGTCCTGGTGCCACTTCTTGCGGGCTGTCTGCCACCGTATCAGGCTGTTGATCTCTCTGATTGCTTTCCTCCTGTCGATGATGTTCGAGTCCATGCCGCCCTGGAAGAGAGCGTTCATGTCGAGCTTGCCACCACCACCAGGGCCGTGCCGCAGGAACTCGAGGATGCCTTCCAGCCAGCCCATCAGCTGATCAAACAACCCATTGTCGTGGATGTGGACCTCGTGCACGAATTTGTAAAAGTTGTCTTCGTGGCGCGCACAGAGATCGATGAAGGCCTGAACGGTCTGATTGGGATCTGCAGAGACTTCTTGACGTTGGCAGGCTTCGATGGTCTTGATCGTGTCGTCGGCAAACATGGCAAAGTCAGTGATACTGTTGTACACGTTTGCAGACTTGTACACGCGGACGAGGGGTTCATAAAAGATGGTGAAGAGGTCGCGGAAGAGTTGGAGAGTCGTAGGCTACGAATGGTCAGTCGCAACACACCCTCAGTCAAATATTTAGCTTACCTCTTCAATAATCTGTAGCATCATGAGCTTGTCCCGCTGCCTCAGACAGAGCTTCAGATACTGCTTCAGATGCGCAAAGAGCTCAGCGCCCTGCCGTAAGTCCTTGTCAATCTGACCAGACGCATTAGTAAGGACGCTTTGACTGCTACGACTGCTATTTTTTCTGCTGTAACGGTTGGTCGGTCTCACATTTTCGACCGCGTTGTTCCATGCAACGTAGGCATTGAAGACCTTTTCCACCTGCTGAGAGCTCAACTCGGGTTTGAAGAAGTCGGAACGCAGGACCGTCACAACGATGTCGACCTGCTCGCTTTCCGCCTCCTGGCGGAGTGTCTGCTTCATGTCTTCGCTTGACTCAACGTAGGCTTTAATCTTGGCGCACAGGACTTCGTCCTTGATCTTCGTGGAGCCGAGGGTGTCGATCGTCTTCTGCACGGAATTAACGCCATCGTTGATAGCCATACCAAAAATGCGCTGTAGCAAAGACCTAGCGCCGAAAGGCTGCGCAAGGAATAGGTCAAGCACTCCGCTCATTACCGCTGCAGGGTTGGCAATCCTGATGACGTTTTTCAGCACACCGTACGGTACGAGCGAGTGTATGCGTTTCGCTTGCGCAAAGAGCTCGGGCGAGTTGTCCTCGGCTAGGAAGAGATGGTAGATGGTAGCTGCGACTTCTATTCGCAGCCACTCTGCGAACTTCTGGTACTCGGGCTTAAGCTGGGAAATGGAGTTCTTCACCCGGATTTCTTGGAAGAGATGCGAAAGGCCGTTCCTCTCGACAATCTCTCGCCTGAATTTTTCCATGTGTATGTCGAGCTCGGCGGCACGTTTCCGCGCGACCTCATAGAATTGCTTCTGCTCCTGTATGCGCTTCTCATCCATGACCATCCGCCTTTCGATGTCATCCATCTCTTCTTCGTTGACCTCGATAGGGTCGCGGGTAAGAAAGTCGGCCATGGCATTCGATTGCGCAATCCTCTCGTTGTTCAAGAACGATCGCAAGAAGGCTCGCAGGGATACACGCTGCTCTTCGCGATAGAGAGTGCGCGATGGCTGGTAGCCAATGCCCTCGCTAGATGCGCGAGGCGACCGCGCGCCTCGCCCTCCGAGTGACGTTTGCGAAGCACTCTTCTTGTGGCCGCTACCCCATAGATAGCTTCGTAAGCCACCGCCACCGCCGTCGCTCTTCTCGTATGCGTCAGGTGGTGGCCCTTGGGTGGATACCGAGGAGATGGAGCTGGCATCGTCGTCGTCTTTGCTCGAACTCAGGATAGAGTCTTTCTTATTCTTACGAGGAAGGGGAGGGAGGACTTTGCCGGGAAGCTCAAGGCGTATTCGCTTGTGCAGATTGACAAAGTCCTGGTATCGGCGGCCGACGTAGACTTCCCTGTCGCCGGTTTGTTTGACTCTGATGATGTATTCCTGTGGGTAGGGTGGTTAGACAAGTTTCAGCGGGCGTGGGCGTTACAACGTACTGCATGGGTGTGGTAGCGGAGGTGCTTCTTCACTGATGTGGTTCGCACGCCAGCCACGTTGACATCCCAGCCATTAATGAAATGTCCACTGGGTGCATTCATGTGTAGGCCATCCTCGTTTGCGCCTCGCTCGACAATCTCCATCTCGGAAAAGCGGATTCTCTCCTCGTAGCCCGAGGCAGTGGGGATGCCGGAGACCATCATGAGCTCGACCAGCTTTTCTGCCTTGAGCGCCAGCTTCCGCCGTTTTGTCTCTTCGAGGCGGTCTTCTGACGAGGAGATGTCCTTGCTTGCGAACGATTCGAGGAACTGCAGAGAGCGTCTCGTCAGCCCTCGGACTCGGGGTCCAGGATGATGTCACCAACTCACCACTTGCAGCTTGTCTTGCCAGAACTCCTTCTCCTTGGCCTTGTCGAGGAAGGGGAAATTGCGCACATGGTGAACGAATATGTAACGCAGGAGCGGGAGCTCTGAGTCTTCAGGAGCGACTTCGCCGGCATCTGAGCGGAAGGGGGCGCCGAAGCGCTTGAGGGCCGTGGTGGACGAGAGCTCGGAGATTTCGTACTGGGTTTGCTGGGAGATGAGTTCGC
This sequence comes from Ascochyta koolunga, assembly GCA_026119515.1. Lineage (NCBI taxonomy): Eukaryota > Fungi > Ascomycota > Dothideomycetes > Pleosporales > Didymellaceae > Ascochyta > Ascochyta koolunga. Next base: position 315,882 of record JANLCG010000002.1, on the reverse strand, counting down.
GCTTGAGATCTGGCGGTGTATGAGTGGTGTGCTGTGCTGTGCTGTGCTATGGTGCATGGTGTATGGTGTATGGTGTATGGTGTATGGTGTGTGGTGTATGGTGCATGGTGTGTGGTAATGATGTATGGTGCATGGTGTGTGGTAATGGTGTATGGTGCATGGTGTGTGGTAATGGTGTATGGTGCATGGTGTGTGGTGATGGTGTATGGTGCATGGTGCATGGTGTATGGTGCATGGTGTATGGTGTATGGTCCTGCTTACAGTGCTCCTGCTTGCCGGTCAAGATGGAACCCTCTGGCGGCACTGACATCATCGAGGCCATGGTGTAGTTTGTGTCTGCGCGCGCAGGGTCCGGCCGGCTTGCACCTGCGGCATGCGGCTTGCCAGCATTCGAGAGTGGAGGCGGCTGCTCCATAGTCGTGGGCTCTGCGTATCCGTTGAGCGCCAGGCCAGGCGGGGTGCTCTGGGCCATGATGAACAGCAGGCAAAGGGGAAAAGAGGGGCAGGACAGAGGGTGCAGGCGTCAAGGCCGCAAGGGGTCTGCAAATCCTTGTATAGAAAAGCTCCGTCTCGAGGACACGGCAAAGGAACAAAGTAGTGTCGACGCGTGTTGTATGACGCCTGGCTACCCTGCAGCAGAGCCACTAGTGTGGCTGTTGCTGAGCCTTACACGCTGCTCCACCGGCAAAGAGGAGCCAAACAGCCAGGGGTGGACGGTGACGGAGACTGGAATTGGGCGCGCTCGTCGACCATCAGCTCCACTAGCCATCTGCTCCAACAAGACCGAGTCGATGCTTTGTCGGCAATGAAGGCACGCGGGGCGCGCGAACAGCTGTGGCTGGTGGGCGGGACTGCGTCACTCTTCCATGGCTTAGCCGTAGGGCCGAGCAATCAGCGAGCGCGCTGGCGATCCACCTGGACGAATCGACCTCAGGCGCGCGGGCGACCAAGGAACGCACGGCATGCTCATCACTTGGCTGCAAGTCACAAACGCCCTTTTACGAATGTGCGCAGACTCAGACCTCGTTGATCTTTGGCTCGTTGATCTTCGACCTCAGCACTCGTTGACCTCCCCACTCGTTGATCTTCTCGAGAATAACGGCGAAGCCAAACCCTCCAATCGCTCGACCTCGCACTAACAACACCCTTCTTCACCAGCAGCACATTACAAGACATCAGACGGGCACGTGTTCAGACGATCACGTGTTCAGACGATTGCAGTTCCATGACACTGCAGTGCTTGACTTACAATACACTTGACCTCGCCCTCTGCGACGTTCTGGACCACGTGCCAAGTGGGCCAGCACCCAACTCGTCCCGCACTGGCCAAGGCTTACGGACACGAAACTTGTACGCCTCGACACCATCACTCGAAACAGAACATGCATACAACCCACTTCCTGTCACCATGCGCTGCCTGCATGAGCTATCGTTTCAGTCTGGTGAATACAACTTACAAGCCTACATCCAAGTGCTGCAAAAGGGCCATGCCAAGAACGCCGTGTCCCATGCCCGCGTCCTCTCCCCCACGTAGATCAAATCACATACTAGCCTACAAATCCAAACACTTAACCCCAACGCCAACCTTTAGCTCCCCGTCACACACCACAGTGCCCAACTCAGTAGTTCAGCTCACCACTGCCACCCCCGCCGACTGCGTCGAGGTCTTCATAGCTCTTGATCTGCCGACCCTGCGTCGACTGCAGAGGCCCGGGCCCGCCATCACCGTAGCGCTGGGGGCCGGCCCGTCCACCTCGTGGAGGTGTGAGCCGCCCGTTACCACCGGTGGGTGCGTTGCGACGATCGCGGTTCTGCCTGTCATAGGGCCCGGTACGAGTGTTGAAACGCTGCCCGCCGCCACGTCGCATCGCCCCAGCATCGTGTGTACCAAGAGACGGGTCCCAGTTGCCGCCCATGGCTGGGTTGAACATGTTTCCAACGTTCATTGCATTCTGCATTCCATTGCCCGACATGGCCATGTTCATATTGGCAAGGTTGAAACCACGTGGTGTACCCGTTGCCTGGATGTGGTTGCCCATCGGGAAATGACCATTGCTGTTCGCGTCACTACGCGAAGGTGCGATGTGTGCAGGGTCAACGACATAGCTGTTGACGAGCTCGAGCTGGTTCCCTATTAGCTGTGTGCGCTGAGCCTGTCATCGCATCTTTACTTACGTCCTTCCGCAACTTCTCGAGCCATTCTGGATGGCGCTTCTCCACGTGCTTACGCCAGAAATTCTGACCCTTGAACAGCTTTGTGCATTCTGGGACCTTGCAGCGCCACTTGGATTCGTCTTCCTGCTTGCAGAACCTTGCGAGTTCATCCTCCATAGCTTCATCCAACGGCTTACCGCCAAGCTTGCGCACGTCGACATTCTCAGGCTCGAGGAGCTGTAGCAACTTTTCTTCATACGTCTTTACCCAGTTGAACGCCCGCTGAAGCTGCTGCTGGTTTTTCCCGCTCAGCTTCATCGGCTTGCGCTCCGCTACTGGGCTCCCCTCGCCGTTCTCACCATCACCAGGCTCCTGCTTCTTGTACGGGAACGACTCGCCGGTAGCGGTAGCTCTTGCAGTAGCCTTTGCTGCTGTCGTCAGGCTGGCACGAGGACGTCGAAGATGTCCTCCCGCGCACTTGCGGATTAACTCGTGAACTGAGTCGCTCTCAAAGACACAGAAGAAGCAGAAGCTGTACACGCGTCGCAGATACTCAATCAAGAGATCAAGCTTCTTTTTCTTGACCAGCAACTCTTCATCGTCAACCTCCTCGTCGTAAGCACCTTCATCATCATCCATGGTCTCATCCTCACCCTCCTCCAGGTCTTCAGGATCCCTTTCTTTCTTAGGCGGAGCAGGGGCATTGGCCGGGGGTTGAAGCCAGCCCTTGGAGCGCAGATCTTCAACGCGTTGTTCGATCTTGGCAACACCGTCAATCTCCCCGAACTCTTCATCGTGGTTTGCCCTCAGTTCACCATCGAGCTTTCTGACGAGCCTCTCGGCCAACTCCAAGTCGCGCTCGATCCTTTCGGGCGCAGAAAAGAGGTCCCAGAGTGCCTTCTTCCGGGGTGCTGCAGGAGTTTCGTGTACTCCAACGTGACAGGTGAAGTTTCCGCGCTCCTCATCCTGAACAGTTTTGCCGTTGATCGCCTCGAGTGCCTTCTGAGCAGTGCTCTGTGGGGTAGAGATGGGCTTCTCCTCGAGAGCTCCGTCCTCTCCTTCATCGTCGCGAGCATCGCCACGGTCATCAATGACCATGGCCTCCTCATCATTAGGGTGTAGTATTACCCACCCTATGCGGTGGCATTTCTTCAACGGATTCGGGTCGCTCAGGCTGAGCCATTTGAAGCCACCAGGGCCTTCCCCAAGGTGTTCCTTGGCGAATTCCTCCACTTTCTCTCGGTTGACAGTAGGAGCGATAGTCTTGATCAGCAATGTGGGCTGGAATGCAGACTCATCACGGATCTCGCCGCCTTTGCAGGGCAGCAGATCACCTACACCCAACAATTCGTTGGCGGCAGTCGTTTCACCCTCCTCTTTCTCTACGACTCCTCCTGCGCCGTTTGAATCGTTCTTGTAGATGCCCTCGAGCGTGAACTCGTCAAAGTAGCCTTCGTCAATTTGTCGCTCCCAGTCGGTGTATATACCGTATCGGTATCCGCGCAGTTTCTCTTTGAACGCTTGGTCGTACTCGGGATCGTAGCGCTCCTTGAACCACTCTTCGCTCTTGTGCTTATCAACAAATGTCTTCGCCATTTGCACCTGAAGCTTCTCTTTGTACTCGTCGTACGCGGCCTGGATGAGTTCGCGCTCCTTGCCTCGCTCCTCTCGCGCTTCGCGTTCGCCCTTTAGGACAGGCTTTCGACCTCCGTTCTTGGCGCGCTCCTTCTCCTCCTTCATGACCTGCTCGACGCGCCACCACTCAGCAAAGTAGTTGAAGCCGACCTGGTACTCGAGCGACATGGGATTTGGGATCGGGTTTGTCGTGAAAGTGGGGGCAAAGCTGTCTTGGCCAGGGACATAGCGGTCGATGCCAGCCTGAACAGGCGGAGGGGAGGAGCGACGGCGGCCTCCGTCACGGCGGGGGTGGTCGTAGTCCCGAGCGCGGTCTGGCTGGTAACGGTCGATGTTCTGAGGCGATCGCGAGCGCCGCCTGGGCCTGCGGTCTCCGGCGGCTGTGGGGTCATGGGTTAGCCAGAGCTAGTCAGGCGTCCAGCATGCTGCTTACCAGGAGAGCGTCGCCGGTAGGAGTCGGCCGGTGGCCGCGAGTCCTCTCGAGTGCTTCTGTGGATTTGTCAGTGTCGTGGGCTTGCGGTGCATCGCTGGAGCTGTACTCACGTGTACGAATCCATGGTCGTGGCTGCTAGCGGCAGTGGCTAGGCTGGGTTGGTTAAATCGAGCGGGATGAGCCAGTCATTGACACAGTGACCGAGAGACTTGTAGTCAGGACACGCAGTCGCGGATGGTGGACGGGGCGTCTGATAAGCGACGGACAATCGAAGGTAGCTGTTTGCCATGGCGGCCCCGGGTTAGACTAAGGACACACAAGGGACAGGAACACGACTAGTCTGGAAGGGGGTGCAGTAATGAAGCGTAGACAAGAGGGCGGCGGCGCTCGATGCGATTGATCACATGCGAGCTGCGCCGTGAGAAGAGAAGGATGCAGATAGGAGGTAGCTGAGAGGCAGGTGTCTGGTAGACAAAGCTAAGGGGAGCTATGGCGATAGCCCGGCAACAAGGGGAGATACGAACAAGAAGAGGCTGTGATAAGGACAAGAGCGAAGGCACTCACGAGGATGCTGGAGTGTGTCCTGTCCAGTAGGGAGAGACAGTCGTGTGGAGGGAGGGTGAGCTGGTCGCGGCGGCTGGAAGGAGCGGAGGGCGGAGCGCTGGAACGGGGCTAGTGCAGACGCGAAGCAGGCACGACCGGCAAGTGGGCCGCCAACGTCCGTGAGACGGCGGCATGGAGGCTCGGTTGCTTGATGGGAACCTGCAGGGTTACGTAGGCGCATCGCGAGACCGCGAGACATGCAGCCTGCAACGTGTGTCTGTCGACTGAGTCTGCTACCGTTGCGCGAAACATTGGACACTCGCCGGCCGGGCACCACACTACCATCGTCATGACCACCCACATCCCCTCCCTCACGCTCCCGAGCTTTCTGTTCGAAAACCCGGCCGCAGCCATTCTTCTGCCCGTGGCCTGCGGTACCGCTCTGGGTTTCTCCATCAGTCGTACGCAACACACCAACGCACGTGATGTCTTGACACTGACTGACAATTGGCAGCATCCGTGACTCAAGCTTCATACAAGGCACTGAGGCAACCGCCTCTACACCCTCCAGGCTGGGTCTTTGGGCCAGTATGGACCGCCCTCTATGCAACCATGGGCTACACAGCCTATCGCGCATGGACTACTGGCATCACCTCCATCGACCCTCAGACGGTAGCTCTGGCTAAGCAGGGAGCGACTCTGTACTCAATCCAACTGGCCCTCAACCTCATCTGGACGCCACTTTACTTCGGCATGGGACGACCGGTTACTGCTACTGTCGACATCCTGGCTCTTGGCGGCACTGTTGGCTACCTTGCTTACATCTGGGCCCAGGTCGACCCTACCTGTGGATGGCTGCTTGCACCCTACCTGGGCTGGCTCGGTTTTGCTACCTACCTTTGCGTAAGTGTCTGGCGATTGGACGAGCCGACTTTCGTGCTAACATCGAAACCAGGCTGGTAGCGGTTACTTGAACGACTGGGACTTCTCCAAGGCTTTCAAGAGGGATTAGGGTCTTGTGTTTAGCGAACGTGCCCGACGTGTGGACTATCGAAACCTCACCCAGCACTCATGACGGCTTGGGCAGTAGCAGACCTGCAGACGTACATGTTCCAAGATGTGCTCTACCTGTTGATCGCTGTATTAAATACGCCCTAAATAGTTACATTGCACGTCACATTGACATTCCACTCGGCATTACTGCGACGCTCTCGGCGTTCGAGATGCTCTTTCCTTATCTGCGCTAGTGCACGTACCTCGACTAACGTTTCCCAACCGCATAGCTGTCCTTTACTCCGCCGAGCGTCGCAACAACCACGCGGTTTCGAGTTCACTTCTTTCTATACAATGATAATCCTGTCCCCGTATTGATCTTGCTAGGCCCTTCACTCCTTTATTCTGTCTGAAAGCAGTTACAGGTGCGTCTGCAATCGTTGATCCTCGGTACGCGGACCGAGACACTTGCCAGTGCTACACCTCCGCGGTCTCACTCCCACGTTGTATAACTCCAAACACCCTCTCTCACTCTCGACTGCCTGCAGCATAGTCTGCAAAAATGCCCCCAAATCCGCTTTCACGCGCCTCGACGCCTTCACCAAAACTGTCGAAGATGCACGCATTCGTACAACGTCTGGAGGAATCGTCACCATTGCGAGCTTACTGGTCATTTTCTGGTTGACATGGGGCGAGTGGGCAGACTACAGGCGAGTCATAGTCCGCCCTGAGCTGGTCGTCGACAAAGGCCGAGGCGAACGCATGGAGATTAGCATGAATGTCACTTTCCCGCGCATGCCCTGCGAACTGCTGACTCTCGACATCATGGACGTGTCAGGAGAGCTGCAAATGGGCATCGTCCATGGCATCAATAAGGTGCGACTGAGCCCTGAGAAGGAGGGCAGTAAGGAAATTGAGATCAAGGCGCTGCAGGATCTGTGAGTTTCTTCGCGTTCTCCTTATACGAGGACGCGCGCAGAGGGTAGCGCAATAGCTAACATTCGAGACAGGCACTTGGACCAGGCCTCCCACCTTGCACCCGACTATTGCGGTGAATGCTACGGTGCCCCCGCCCCCACCAACGCACAGAAGTCGGGCTGTTGTAATACGTGCGAAGATGTCCGTGACGCCTACGCTTCGGTGTCTTGGTCTTTCGGCCGCGGTGAGGGGGTTGAGCAGTGCGAACGCGAGCACTATGCCGAACGTCTCGATTCCCAGCGCCAAGAGGGCTGCCGCCTCGAGGGCAGCATCAAGGTCAACAAGGTCATTGGCAACTTCCACATTGCCCCTGGAAAGTCCTTCTCCAACGGCAACCTGCACGTACACGATCTCGAGAACTACTTCAAGGACGAATACGCCCACACTTTCACGCACAAGATCCACCACCTCCGATTCGGACCTCAGCTGAGCGATGTTGTTGTGCAGAACATGGCAAAGAACCACCTCGCGACTGGTCCGGGTGGCTGGACAAACCACCACATCAACCCCCTAGACGGCACAGATCAGCACACGGACGAAAAGGCCTTCAACTACATGTACTTTGTCAAGGTTGTCTCGACCACCTATCTGCCGCTAGGTTGGGAGAAGGAGCCGGCTCATCACAGCAGCCAGAACATTGGCGCAATCATCGAAGGAAACTACAAGGGAAGTATTGAGACACATCAGTACTCCGTTACTAGCCACAAGAGGAGCCTACAGGGTGGCACCGATGAGCAGGAAGGCCACAAGGAGCGTATTCACGCCCGTGGTGGTATTCCCGGTGTATTTTTCTCATACGTACGTTGTGAATCCTGTGCACCTAAAGAACCTGACTGACCTTGTTATTAGGACATATCGCCTATGAAGGTTATTAACCGCGAGGTGCGCGACAAGTCTTTCTCCGGCTTCCTCGTTGGCTTGTGCGCAATCGTCGGTGGTACACTGACAGTCGCTGCTGCCATCGACCGTGCGCTTTACGAGGGCGTCAACAAGATCAAAAAGATCCATTCCCAGTAGTCGTACGCAGTAACGCAGCGGCCAATCTCAGTTCTACCTACGTGCGTTTGCAGGCTGCGAGCCAGGAGTTTTGGCGCACTGATTTGGCAATTTGGAGTTAGAGACGCGTCGGATTGACAAACGTAGATCTATGAGTCTATCGAAAGGCGGAGGAGTATTTAACGCTGAGCAGAATGTGCCAGCCTGTATCATCTAGCCTACGTAAACATGTAGAGGAACAATGCATTTGTGACAAGAGCAAAAGTGGGCTACGGCCTTGCTAGGCAGCGACTTCAGGTGGTGCCTGAAATGCCTGATTGGCTGACCAATGGGATCCATAGCGCTGTGACACCAGAGACCGAAATATAGATTAGAGTACGCCACTAAATTAATAAAAGTACACATTTCACCAGCAAAGGCAAACCACGGTATGTGCATTGTGGTGAAAAGGGTCGGTTTTAGCGGCGCGCACGGACCGAACATCGACGGAAGCACGCTAGTGGCATAAAACGCACCCTCTCGCTCTAACGTTCAAGTCACGTCTCACTTCAGCAGTCTATCCACATACACTCGATACAGCATTCTTGTATCACTCGCATTACCAGGACCTTATCGACACCATATCGTATTCAACACCACATTCGTTTCATTTCACCATCACAAGCAGAGTCATCATGTCTGCACCACGAGGACAATGGCGCGGACGAGGTCGTGGCCGAGGCCGAGGTCGAGGAGACTACTACACTCCCAGCGATCGCCAAAATCAGAATCGGAACCAGTCCCAGCAGCAAGCCGAGCCAGATCGTGCTGCCGCAACTCTCAATACTGTCGATCTTCTCAAGGGCTTCTTAGCACGGCGTTACGATGCCTCCACTAAACTCCTCAACTTCTCAGCTATCGCGACTGATGAGGAAGTTGCGAAAAGCGGCATGTTCCGACAAGAGTCAACGCAAAAGAAATTCTTCCCAGCACTTATGATCATCTGTGACGAGATGCTCGAAACGCGGGAGGCCAAAGAAGCAGCCATCGAAAGCGTCACGCTCTGCGGCAACAACATCACCAATCTCAATGTAGTATTCGACCTCTGCAAAACCCTAAATCATATTAAAAACCTCGACCTCAGCGGCAACGCATTCCACTCGGTCAACGCCCTGAAACCCTGGAAAGGCCGTTTCAAGAAGCTCGAGCACCTGATTATCGATCCTTTCAGCAGCATAGGATGGGAAGATGAGCTCACAGCTTGGTTCCCAAAACTCCGGATCCTGAATGGCAGTCAAGTCCGCGCCGACAAGACTGCGGATGGCGATGCAAGTATGGCTACGGATGCACCAATGGCCGCAACACCACAGCCAATGGCCAGTGCGCCAACAGCGGCATTCGAACAACAGAAAGAAGACATGATCGCGTACGTTCAGCAAGCAACGAACCTCAAGCGCGACTACGCGATCCAGTGTCTAGAGGCTGGAGGATGGGATCTGAATCGTGCCGGAGAGCTGTTCACACAAAGCCAACCCACCTTGCCACCTGATGCATACAACTAGGTGCTGGAACGGCTCGAGGTGATGGAGGTCTGCTAGGCTGAAGTGGTCGAAAAACTGTCTTTCCTGACATTCTTGTTCTATTATTCGCGTTTTCTGTTGCATAGCGGGATGGAGTCAGCAGGGCGGTTGATCTGAATTTGAACTATACAAGTCGAGCTAGAGTCAGGCATCTTAGTTGACGGAAAATTGGCTTCAGACAAGTTTCGTTGACCCGGTTGCCGTGCCTACCAAGTGCTTCTACTATTGTCTTACGGACCGTCTCAATGCCTTGTGATCAAAAACATGGATATGGAGATTGACGATATTTACGTCTTGTTACTCCTGCTGTCATGAAATGACTATCCCCCATAGTATCCTTCGTAGCGAGGTACAATGTCTCTCTTATGCCTCACCTGAAGTGCGCAACAGCATCTGGCTGTGTGCCGTTGGTTGCTGAGAAGTCCAATGATCTACCACCGAGCCCCACACAGCCTTGACACGGTTGGTGCTCGTAGCCAACCGTGCTTTAGTGTACTGCTTGTGTAAATAGACGACAACATAAAATAAAGTCAACGCCTGTTCACTTTTTGTTTTGCGACTGCATGTGCTTTTTAATCTTAGCTTCTCTACTTCACTCTTTCACCGCAAGAGCGACATTCGGCCTTGACCAAATCGCCATCAAAAGGGCACCCAAAGCGCAATGAATCCCTCTCCGTGCTCTTTTCTGCCGGATGGATTTTTGAATTGTTGGATCGGCCAAGGATGTGCTGATCACACTTTACAATAGCGTCTTTTTAATCAGGCCCAGGGCGAAGATATGAATGAATTTCTGTACGGAAATGAGCTTGGCTACCTTGCGGACGCCGAGGTCTCTAGAGCATGCTTTCATTACCTTGGACACAAGCGACGAGGAGTGGGCGAGGGCAACAATCAAGAGACGGTTGGTTGAGTGCGAAGGCCACTTCATGATTTAGTTGGTCAACTATGATCACTAAAAATTCTTAACAACATTTTACGCAATGGCGTGGAGAGCCTTTGACGCACCTTGAACTTCGATGACAAGAGAGCCAAATACATGAGCCAACACTAAGTACACTTCCCCCGTTCGTTCTCAAAAGGCAAAATGAAGGTGAAGGTGAAAGCCTAAGCATAACTAACGTTAATCTGTTTATTAGTCTTTTTTTTTTTTTTCCCGTTTGCTCGCGCCTTCCCTCTCACGCTGAGCTCACCTCCAAACCTCTCTTCAACACCTTGACACGACCACCGCAAACATGCGATTTGGCACACTTCACCGAGAAGGATAGAAAACTGAAGGAACAGCAGGCGAACTCAGCCCAGCAATAAACTAATTCAATAACTCAGCAACATCTATGGGAATCATGTATCTGCAAGCCATGCATCTGTCCATCATAGGAAAATACCGCAACACCAAAGCGACCCAAATATTATAACGCAACACTAATGGCTCTTCCTCTGTGCATTCGCCAACGCGCTGTTCAGCGCTGCAGTAACATCAACATGGAACAGGGGCCTATTCAAGCCTTGCACAACCGCAATCCTGCCCGCACTTACGCCCACGGTATCGCCCCCAACGCCACCATACGCCTTGCTAAGCTCGAGCTGCTTGTTCAACGACCCAGCATCACTTGACTCGCTCTCCGCAGCTTCGATATCGTGGCTGGGCGCCTGCGAAAGAGCGCGTTGTGCGTGGCGGTTCTCGACGGCTTCAGCGGCAGCAGCGGCAGATTGCGAACCGCCGATCTCGGCGACTGAGAAGACAGGCTTCCAGCGCTGGATGCCGCTCGCGTCAGGCTCCGGGGTGTAGTAGCCGAAGCCGGCGGCGGCGAGGGCGCGCTTGGTCCAGCGGTTGTTGATGTTACTGAAGTGCCAGTCCACTGTGTCTGGGGCGACGTACTTGTCGAGCTGGTTGCGCACGTCGATCAGGTTCTGGATTGATGTGAGATCGACGTTGTTGACGGATGAGAAGTCGAGAATGATAGCCTTGAGCGTTGGGCGGTCATCGTTCTTGTCTACCTCCTTGCCGCGACGTGGGCCAGGGTCGTTCCACGGTCGGTCGCCGACTCGTGCGAAGGAGGTAGGGTTTGTGCGGCGCGTCTTCTTGAAGATGGTCTCAACAAGGTCATCAAGGTAGTGGTTGGCGTTGGGGTAGTTGAAGCCTTCGCTGAACCGGTAGAGGAAGATACCTGGGTAGGGGTCCTCGAGCTGGATCTGTGGGTTAGAGCCATCGTGGTGGTCAATAGGCAAGAAAATGCTGCGCACAGAATCCTCGGCCTCGGTGGGGTTCTTTTTACGCTCCGGCTTGTCGTCTTCCGTTGGGTCAAGAAGGTGGTCTCCCACAACAGAGTGGATCTTTGCACGACCGAGGAAGCGTCCTTTGGCTTTGAAGGCACGGAAGGCCCACAGCGCAAAGGAGACGCAGACAGTGGTGTAGATGCCGTTCTCGATACTAGAGAAGATTGTCACAAAGACACCAGCGAAGAAGATCGGGACTTCGATGGGCGAAATTCTCCAGAACTGGTATACGGTGTTGGGCGGCAGGATCAAGTCACCTACAGCGTGGATAATGACGGCAGACAACGTGGCGTTGGGAATGTACCAGAACATGGCCGGGAGGGCATAGATGGCGAGCAACACCACAACGGCCGTGATGACACCAGCGAAAGGAGTGCGTACACCAGCCTTGGACTTGATGGCAGTGCGGGAGAAGGAGCCAGTAGCAGGGTAGGCACCAAGGAAAGGACCAAGACAGTTGCTAACACCAATGGCGACCAGCTCTTGTGAGGGATTTATGGTATAGTTGTTGACTCGACCGAATGACTTGGAAATGGAGATGTGCTCAATAAGTAGAACGATGACGGTCGACGGGAGCTCCGAGGCGAAGGACTTAATGATATCGGTCGTGATGTGAGGTACGCGGGCATGCTGGAATCCTCGCGGTACGTGACCAAGTGTTTTGACCAGGGGTTTCTTTCTATGGTTACGGTTGACAAGATAGCTGACCAAGACGTAGAGAAGGATGATAAAGACCGTCCGCAAAGTGTTGAGGAAGAAGAACAGCTTGGCCTTGGTCGGATATCGCTTTGCAAGGCGGCCGCACAGCCATCGAATGACGTATAGAGCAAAGAGCGATGTAAGACCAAAGGCAGCATTGAGATCTGTGGTTCCAAGGTTCTTGAGGGAGTTAATGATGACCTTGTATGTAGCCTCGCGGGTATTGACGCCAGTAATACCCATCATAGCAGGCACCTGTCCGGCAGCAATGCTGATAGCTGAACCTGTCATGAACGCCGAAATCGCAGGGAGCGAGATGACTTCAACAATCCAGCCCAAGCGCGCAAGACCGAGGAAGAGCACAATTGAGCCAGCGATGATAGCCAACGAAGACCCAATTACGTCGCGTGAGGCGTTGACGCCTGTGGCTTCAGCCTTCAGGATAACATTACCGGTGACGGTCGACAGTACAGCGACGGGCCCGATAGTAATATCCTTGGACGTAGCGAAGAACCAGTAGATGAGTACACCCATGAACGAAGAGTACAGGCCAAATTCAACAGGGAGCTGGGCCAATTTAGCGTAGGCCATGCCCTGGGGAACGACAACGGCGCCGACGGTAATACCTGAACGAATTAGTCTATTGTTGCAGTATACCACGAAGGGCACCCACCGGCAATGAGATCTCCAATCAACCATTGCAGGTTGTATCGGCCGATCCAGTGAGTAAAGGGGAAGAGGCTGTAAAGGTACTGGCCGAACTCTGCGCGAGAAGGAAGAACTTCGCGAAACCACTCATCGGCAGTTGGCTCATCTTCGACGTAGGTGTGCGCAGAACCGACGGTGAAGACGCTCTCTCCCGGGTTACTCGTTCTGAGCCCGTCTCATTGCGGTAGTGTAGGTCGATACCGAGGACCTTGGCGAGGCCGTTGCCAATTTTGTTTGGCATTGTGGAAGTTCCGAAATGGTCGAAGCCAGATGGCTGTAGGGGAAAGCCAGATGGCTATAGGGGAAGAGAGTTCAACACTGGTAGGACACCAGGAGAGGACTTGCTTTCCGGAATGGCGACGAAAGGATAAGACCGGACAAGACTTGACAAGCTACCACAGAAAGGCTGCCAGGGCTTGGAACTTATGTATCAACCCTACCGGGCGGGTGGGTGTGTAGAGGTCCCGTGCGGGAAGCCCACGCCCAGCGAATAGCGTGAAATTGATCCAGCGAATAGGTCCGTAGGGTCGAATCGCAAGATGCGAGTTCAAGGTAGATTCGAAGCTGGATGGTCTGGAATAGAAAAGCAAAGGGCTTAGACAAAGCCTCAAAATTGCTTAACGTGGGGGTTATTGCGTGACAGGAGCTTGTGGCGCACCCGAATCGAGAAGGATGAAGTTGGGGTATGGCTGTTTCTAGCCTGGAGGTGCACACAGTGGTGAGGCAGCAGGGAAGACATCCCTTCCCACCACCTTAAAGCGAGCCATACCAAGGTCAGATTTTGCCAGGTGACATAATTATGTGGACAGTGTTGGCCACCAAGTTCTCCATACATTTGAACAGTACTGCTGCATCTGCCGCAGTCGGAGTTGAGTCGATGACAGAAAGCCTCGACTTTGCAGGGAAACTCAGTTAGGGCGACAGGGATGGCGCATTAAGAATCTGATGGTCGCTAACCGTACGTGATTGGTGGCCAATAATATTTCAGGACTAAGCGGGTCTCAATTGCGTGCTCACAGGCAAAGATGTCGAATTGCCCAGCTGCATACGGCATGTGCATCTCTCGGCGGTGGCGCTTTGAAAGGTTTGACAGTCATCGTTATTGCGCTCTCAACTGACGACTTTTCTGCCGCGTTAACCTCGTCTCCGAGATTGTTTGGCATAGTACCCCCATGCATAGTCCCTACGTAGTCTTGTGCAAAGCTATTGTTTTTGTTCAATGGGCACAGCAGCGTCACTCAGAGATCTCGGACTTTAGTGGATCGACGTGGGGCTTCAAAGGGACTCTGCATCTTCTTCAGAACCGCTTTTAGAAGAGGATCTCGACGACGACGGTGGCAAATTGCTGGGAGCGGAGCGGGAAGATTGCGGGTTGGATTAAGCTTCGGTGCCAACCATGCGCCCAGCGCTTGTGGTTTTTTCTCAGGATCCATTGTGATTGGCCCGGTAGGTGACTCAAAAAGAAACACTACGCTCCCACAATAGGTTTGTGAGATACATTGATTACATGTGCGCGCTCCACGACATGGAGCTTCGATACCTAGTAGTGGACTTGATTGTTGAGTCTGTCATCGCTGATTCGGATTCGTATCCCCCTGCTGCTGAGATCCTTGAAATGGCCCTGGCCCGACCGCCCGCCTGAATACCGATGCTCCGTAGTTCGTGTGTACATAGTATGGTCGATCTCAGAGACAGCTACATACATATGATTGACAGGGTCTGACCAGGGTCCTGGTGCAGCACAGGGTGTGGTCACACTGGCTCCTATAGACTGGTCCCCTCTATTTAGCTACCGAAAACGGTACCCAATCACTCAGGGTCAGGAGAAGAACCGACTTGCTACCAGATGCTTGCATGCTAGAAGTGTATGATCTGACGTGGGTAGCCCCTGTACGTACAGCACGGATTAGATGCGCCGTATCAAGCGTCTCCATACAAGGGCATCCCGAACAGCCCTTTCGTGACTACCAGAACCCTGGAACGGGCCTTCACATAGCTCGCTGGAATGAGCGCCCTTGCATCCCTGTCGCTCAGCATTCTGAAGATCACATTGGATATCATTACTGCACCTGAGAACGGCCGACGATAAAGCCGAGGTTTGAACACGTACGCTTCCACCTACCTAACCTCGTTCAGAGAATATTGCAAGAAGCTGTTTACTCTAAACGTAATAGTGCATATAATAATTTACACATACACTACACAGAGGCATTAAAACTAATAAAACATTGTTCAGCTGTTGTTTTTGTTTTGCTGCTGTAGGGCTCAGCCTAGGAACTTGGCTATATCGTCAGCTGTTCTCAGGTATAGTGCTTTGTTAGAACACCGCTGATTCGATACTGGGATGCCAGCGAATTCGACGGAGAAACGTAAGCATACTAATCTGATAGCAGATTGAATGTAGGCATGATTGTATTCAGCTTATTCCAGCAATTACTCGGTGTGTTCAGTGCCGCGGAGTTGTGTGATTGATGCACACGGACGACATTTAATCGAGACATGGCGGATACTGTGAAAGGTATACTTTATCGAATCATTTTGTTATGCAGAAAAAGCGACTGGACCCGAACCGACATATTCCAGTGCAAGAACCTTCCGAGTCACGTTTGGGGGTGGTGATAGAAAGACAGCTTCACTCGAAGTTGAGAAGACGCTAACCATTAGCAGAGCTATGACACGTGACCCTTGCGCCCACCTGCAAACACATTACAAGACTCAGAGTACGTAGTACAATCGCGACATCTTACTCACCATTGTCTCTTACCGGCGGACTGCTTATGCTCATGGCTCGATGCTGGTGTTCAGCCTGAGAATTACGTCAGATCTCGTCCACTGCCAATACTGCGGGGTCGGCAAAGAGGAACTCAACATCTCTCCGCTTCGGAGTTCTTCCAACTAGATACTGCACAACAAAGACGCCACAGCGTGTGCTGACTGCAAAGTGGGTCGGAACAGTTACCTCCGTCAATCCGCACGCGGATATAACGTGGCGCATGCAGGGTGGCAGGCAGGTGATGTTCGGCTCTTGGGCTAAACTTTTCTGCATTGTCTCTTCCTCACCTCTTTCCTCTACTGGGTATTTCCTGACTTAGAGAACGCCTCTGTCCACGATAAGCAGAGGCGTCTCTTGGCCAGTAATTGTTGACAAAGTCGTCTTCGAGACGCGCCATGGCCGTACCCGTTCTATCAAGTATTGCGGGCTTTCTCGGCATTACGTCCTTACGAGCAACTGGACGAGATGCATACATCATCATCACGTTGCGCTCCCTGCGCATGTTCACATCAGGAATACCGTCGTTGATTCTCGCGTTATTCTTCGCCTCGCTCAAGTTTCCGGACTCTCGGATTGGAGTGTTCATGACATTGACATTGCTTGGCGATGTGCTTCTTTCTCTGCTGCTGACGCTGGTTGCGGACAAGTTGGGCCGAAGAAAGATTCTGTTCGGCGGCAGTATCATGATGGCATTTTCGGGCGTCGTGTTTGCATTGTCAGAGAACTTCTGGATTCTGTTGATCGCAGCTGTGTTTGGGATCATCAGCGTTACCGGCGCAGATTGCGGCCCTTTTCGAGCAGTCGAAGAGAGCATATTAAGTGGGCTGACAGATGAAAAGACGAGAAGCGACGTACTGGCATGGTACGTTACATTTACCACCATGGCAGGTGCCGTAGGTGCCGAGGTTGCAGGAAGAGTGGTGCATGCTTTGGAAAAAGGCATGATGTGGTTAAAGCCTATCATGCATTGTTCTGGGCATACGCGGCCTTTGGAATTGTTGGGAGTGTCCTTTGTCTGGGGCTGAGCGAGCGATGTGAGGCTGCTGGCGAGAGACGCGCGGAGATGCAAGAGCGGGGTAGAGGTGGCAATGACGGCGAAGAAGAGGAGGTCCTGCTCGAAGCCATGGCACCAAGTACCACAGACGATCTCAATCATGAAGAGGGTCTTCCAGTGCGACGGGCAGAAACAAGGGTTCTGCCACAGAAGAAACAGAGCTACTTCAGCCAGATCTCGAAGACGACACGTTCCATCATGTACAAACTTTGGATCCTTCTGGCCATCGACTCGCTGGCAGATGGCATGACGCCATACTCACTGATGAATTACTACGTTGAGCAGAAGTTCCACGTCTCGAAAGCAACCCTGGGGGACATTACCTCGGCATCACAGTTCTTGTGCGCCGTCAGTGCTGTCTTCGCAGGGCCACTCGCCAAGAGGATCGGACTCATCAACACGATGGTTTTCACGCATCTGCCCTCCTCCATTGCCAGCGCCTTCATACCACTGCCGAAAACAGTCGGTCCCACGATTGGTATTCTACTCTTCCGAGCAGCGCTGAATAGTATGGATCAAGCTCCACGCACGGCATTCATTGCGGCAGTTGTGAAGCCTGAAGAGCGTACGGGCGCTATGGGCATTACAAGCATGGTCAGAACTCTGGCGATGAGTGTTGGGCCTTCGATCACTGGTCTCCTTTCTGGCAACAACATGTTCTGGATTGCTTTCCTTGCCACCGGTACATGCAGAATCATTTACGATTTGGGTTTGTGGGTGCTGTTCGTTAATGTGAAGGTCGACAACAAGCCGGCTGCAAGAGAAGACGAATTTAATAGCGTGGACGACGAAGCATGGGATGGCCTTTTGAGCGATAGTGACGATGATAGCGATCTCAGTAGCGAGAGCAGAAAGAGCAAAGACCTCGAACGAGCCCAGAACAGGGTATAGACAATCTGCCAGGACGCCATGCCAGAGTTCGAAGAACCAAGATTAATGGAACAGACAAACATTGAACGAGTAACTTCTCGCGCAGTTTGAGTCATGAGACGATGGGACACAGCGGAATGAGTTTGAGCTACACAAGTAACGGCCAATAGAACCTCAGTGACTAATCCTCACGGACATGAAACACTCTGCTTTGAACGGCTTGACCTTGCCTCCTACAGCCCCTTTGATCTATCAGCTCATCATAACAGAATTTATCCCTAATATTGTGCTTTGGGCGGTGTCCACGGAATCTATTTGCCGGGCGTGTACTTGGAGTACCCGTCACCCGAGTTGTAGTATGTCAAGCCCTATACACAAAACTCATCAGATGTCCAGAACTACGCAAGATCACTCACACTGGGGTTGCTGCAGTAGTACGAGCCATTGGTGTTGGAGTAGTGGTAAGGGTTGGGGTTCGTGGCGCCGGGGCCGAAGTCACGGGGACAGAAGTGGTTACACTGCCAAGTATCAGTGGGTTTGGATATGAAAATGTTCGATCGACGCACCGCCTCGTTTGTGCCGCAGCTCGTTATGGTGTAGCTGCCGTTACCGGAGCCTGAGCCTGAGCCGGAAGAGGTGTGGTTAGATGCCCGAGACATGTTTGCTGGTGATTTCGAATACAGTCGATTTAGTTTGGCAATTAGGGATATGAGATGCTCCAACTGTTGATGTCAATGTCCTCGAGGTGGAGGAAAGGATCAAGTTACAGTGAAAGGTGCGGGGTCAGTTGCTGGAGGATTCCGCCTGCTTCGCCAGCCTCGCGATATATGTAGGACGCTTTCCTTGGTGAAAAATGAGGAATCTTATGATACTATAGTAAGCTTCTTGCGGCAATAGGCAGCTGACCCTTGTGTTGCGGAGCTTACTTAACTCGCATGCGGCGTATGTGAGCACTGGGGTAGAGTCTATAGGCTGTGTAAGAACTTCCTGGAGATAACGGGGTATTATCTAGAATTTCAAGATTTGCTATGAAATCTCAGTGCTTGCTGATGGCCAATCAGACTGATCTTCACTGACCTTCCGATCATGATCGATCATAGCTGAGGCTGCCAAATCTTCTTTTAATAGACATGAATGCACCGATCGAATGGGAAAATTTGGCGATGTGATGTCAGTGCGCTTTCCTGCGTTTGCGTTCTGTATGTTTATGTCGCCCCTCTGCTACTTCTTTCTCTATCACTTCTATAACCTTGCCCTCTAGTCTACCTCACGACCACACCCAACACTCGCTTACGAGATCTAGATAATAGAAAATCACCACATGATGGCACAAGATGAAAACGTCATGTACGTAGCCACTCACCCGAATCCAATCAGCCCGCTAACTACCTCATGGCACCCTCCGCAACCAGGATCGATCTCCCCCCTGCGCCTGCCGCCAGAAATACGCAACATAATCTACCGGCATGCCATCGGCAACAAAATTATCGAATCCACAAACACCACCATTCTTCGCCACAGCATGCAACGCCCCGCCGCCCTGCTCCCAGTATGCCGCCAACTGTACCACGAGACATTGCCGCTCGTACTCGGGATCAACGTGCTATCTGGCTACGGAAAACGTATGGCCAAGGTAATGCGACGTCTTGCAGACTCTAAGCACGCTAGTTACGTGAGGAATATCTGCTTCATGGTCGAGGTGAACAGCATCACGATTGACACGCCGCGAAACAATGGAGAGGAGGATGGTGTGCGTCTTTGTCGCAGCCTGGTTTCTCTGGTACGCATATTCAGTGGGCTGCATGCGTTGGAGTGTGTTACCATTTACTATCCTAGGGCCTGCAGTCCTTATATGCGTGAAGTCTTTAGAGCGAAGGTAGAGAGAGAGCTTCACGCTGGCAGGATGGGCTGTCAGATTGAGGTTAACAACATGTTGGTTATGGATTGAAGATGGACACACATGAATACTTTCTTCAGCATCACACGCTCAGATGGTTAGATCACAGGAAAGCTCAAAGTCTGCAATGATGAAATTACCACGTGCATTTTCAACTACACCCACGATCCATAACTAGACCGCAAATAGGCTCTGCGCAAAGGACGACCGTCTAAGAACGCCTTTGCCCAGTCATAGCAATGCTGTAAACAAGGAAAGCCACCGCTGCCCGGTCTATCATAAAGAAAATCCCCGCGATGCTTCATGCATCAGAGTTATCCTGCTCAGACGCAGTGGCCGTGATATACGAAGCCACCCTGTCCAAACATCATGCAAAACATCATCCCCAGAAGCCACGACGCCGTCCCCGCTCGTTCGCCTCATGCTTGGTATCGTGCGTGGTTCGTCGTAAATCATTCGCTTTCAACATAGCTCATTCGAGTTTTACTGCGATGCGCACTGGACGCGCTCGGCACCGGGGTGCATGTCGTCGTCCTCGTCATCTGGGCTGACCATACCTCGCGCGCGTGCCTGTTCGCGTGTAGGGTCAACAGCCTCGAGTGTGAAGTCCTCGGTCATGGCGTTCGCAGGAGGAGTAGCGTCGGCAGCCTTTCGTGGCGGCAGGACAGACTCCAGGGCACGGATGTGCTCGGGTGGCATAGGCTCGCCGTCTTCGCCGCCCAGACGCTCAGGGAACTTGACGTCGAACTGGATATACAGGTTGCCGTGGTCGTGGTGTCGGTACGAAGGCATACCCTGGCCGCGAATGACCTTGACCTCGCCGGGGCTGATGCACTCGCCGGGGATGATGTCGACAGTCAGCCAGCGCTCGTCGAGGTGCTCGATGTGGATCTGGCCGCCGGCAAGGGCGGTCAGGAGGTCGATTTCAGCGTGGTAGAAGAGGTCATCGCCCTTGCGCTGGAAACGTGCGTGTGGCTTCTGCTCGATCTCGAAGATGACATCGCCAGGCTCGACACCAGGAAGCTGGTCGCCTTCGCCGCGGAACTCGATCTTGTGGCCGCTCTGGACACCGCGGTCGACGTGGACATGCAGGACCTTGCGCTCGATGATGGTCTTCTTGCCGTTACACTGCTTGCACCTGTCCTTGTCGCGGATGATCTCACCCTCGCCCTGGCAGTCAGGGCAAACAGTCTGAAAGCGCTGGATCATGGGGCCCATCTGCCTCATCATGTGCTTCATACCGCGGCCATCGCAGCCAGCGCACTTCTTGACAGCACCCTCCTTGCCACCGACGCCATGGCACTTGGTGCAGATGACCGACTTCTGGAGTGCGAGCTTGGAGATCTTGCCGCGGTAAATATCCTCGAGTGAGACTCTGTGGGTGTGGGAGATGGTGCGTGCTTTCTTAGGGCCCTGTTCGCGCATGCCGCCGCCGCCGAACATGTTTCCAAAGGGGCTGCCACCGCCACCGCCGCCGAAGAACTGCGCGAACAGGTCCTCCGCAGCCATACCGCCACCGCCCATGCCGCCCTGCTCGAGACCCTCCTCGCCGTACTGGTCGTAAAGCTGTCGCTTTTGCGGGTCCTGGAGGACTTCGTATGCGTGTGAGAGGTCCTTGAACTTGTCGGCGGCGTCGGGGTTGTGTGCGTTCTTGTCCGGGTGCCATTTCAGCGCACCCTTCTTGTATGCTGACTTGAGCTGTGCTTCTGTGGCATCTGGGGACACCTGCGACTGTCAATACCGCTCTGTTGCTTTGCGTACAAGGCTGTACATACACCGAGGATTTCGTAGAACTTTGTGTCTTTAACCATGTCGGCGGTGGCGCTGTGCGTCGTTGCAAAGATAATGGGCTAGTGGGGTGTAAAAGTGTGCACGATATCGCAAAGGGCTATGTTGTGGGCGAAGGAGGTGCGCGACTTGGTTGTGTCTGAGGTTGTCATGTCAGCGGCCGAATTGCGGACTGGGGTTTGTCTTCGCAAGCGGCTCAGCCTTGCGGAAAACGCCCGCATTTTCATTGCCGTGGAAGATGCGGCCAAAAGGCGCTTACCTAGACTCACCGGAACTGGCTTGTCGCTGGCCGCGAGCAGGAGTATGGTACTTACGAGGGCGTTGATGTCAGTGGTCGGCGACGTTTGACGTTTGTTTTGGAAAAGCACTGCAAGAGGCGAACGTGTGTGGATTTAAAAGTAGTCAACCGGGCTGGGAACTGCGCCGAGCTGCAGAAGATTCCAATCGATTCTATGCCCTTCCACTGCGACCCAACCGCCCAAAACAGCCTGAAACGCTCATCTGCCCTGCGAGAGCCCTTCTGCGGTCTGCAAAAATGGCAAAGAGCTTGGACAAATCACAACTTATGCAGCAGAATGCTGTCTGATGTCTGAATGGAACGGTTGCTTCTAGGTGCAGTTCGTCGAGGCTTCCGTTTTGGGAGCTTGGGTCCATGCACCCCCGCCAATCGACAAGGGTTGACGTTACCAGAAGCTTATCGCTGCGAGGCACCAGCGATTGGTCATGTTGGACCCTGACATCTCTTTCTTGTCTGCGTGTCTGCGTCGCATTCATTACTATCAGGATACATCAGTATCATACATAGTGCATCATGTCTGCAGAGGATGTCGGCTTCAAAGCTGCCCTACGCGAGGCGCACCAAGGCAGCGGTGAAGGCGGGGTGCCGATTGGTGCAGCCTTGGTATCAGCTGAGGGCAAGATACTCGGCCAGGGACACAATATGCGTATACAGAACAGTAGTGCTACTCTGCATGTCGGTGCCCTTACAAGGATTACTGGCCTGGCCCCGTGCTGATCAGACCAGGCAGAAATATCGGCCCTGGAGAACGCAGGGCGCCTCCCGCCTCAGCTTACCAAGGTGCAACCATGTACACCAGTCTCTCGCCGTGTGACATGTGCACTGGCGCGTGCATCATGTACAAGATCAAAAGAGTTGTCATTGGTGAGAACAAGACGTTCGTTGGGGGTGAAGAGTATCTGAAGACTAAGGGGATCGAGGTGGTGGTGCTGCAGAATGACGAGTGTCAGGCACTCATGAACAAGTTCATCAAGGAAAAGCCTGGAGATTGGTACGAGGACATTGGGGAGGATCAGTAGCTTATGCGCGCTACCAGGCTGCAGGCCTTTCATCTATGGCATTAAGTTGTCAGCCTATGGATCTCTTCGAAGTAGAATTTCAGATCGTCCGGCTTGACAAAGGGTGTAATGCCTGGTTTTCGTTAGCACGTCCTGCTTTGTGGTACTGCAACTGGTGACTTGCCGTGGCCAAGGTTAGCAATCCAGCCCTTCTTGCCTCCACCAAATCCAGCAACCATATTCTCCACCACCCTTGTGATCGACTGCCTGCTGCCGTATAGAATGCCAGGGTCTGCGTTGCCTTGTAGGACCTTGCCCTTTGACTGCGCAAGCTGGTACGCCTCTGCTGGGTCATGCAGCCAATCCAATCCAATAGTGTTGTAATTCGACTCGCAGAGCGCGGGCAGCGCGTACCATGCACCCTTGGCGAAGACTGTCATGGGAACAGGCTCGAGGCCCTTCGACTTGAGGCGTGCGGGAAGGTTGTCGGCGATGTGGTTCAGGTATGGCAGAGAAAATTCCTTGAAGGACTGAGGAGAGAGCTCGCCCGCCCATGAGTCGAACACTTGGATCATCTGCAATAGTCAGTGTTGTTTGCACGCAGGAATCGACATAGGTCTTGTACCTGAGCGCCAGCCTCCACTTGCAGAGCCAGATACTCTACACAGAGTTCTGCAATCTTTTGTAGTAGCGCCTTGCTAGCCTCTGGGTACTTGTACACCCATGTCTTGACTTGGATGAACATCTTGCTGCCTCCACCCTCGACCATGTAGCTCAACAGCGTCCAAGGTGCGCCACAGAAACCGATCAAAGGCACGCGGCCAGCAAGCTTCTGCCTTGTCAGAGTAATCGCCTTGTAGACATAGTCCAGCGATTCCTTGACGTCGACCTTGCGCTCCATGACCTCCTTGTACTGCCCGTCGTCCGGTGTCTGCAACGGCTCAGGGAAGTGCGGGCCCTTCTTGTCCACCATGATGACCTCCATACCCATGGCCTGAGGAATGACGAGGATGTCAGAGAAGATGATGGCAGCATCGACGAGTCCGTCATAGCGGTTGATGGGCTGCAGGGTGAGATTGGAGGCGATTTCGGGGCTGCGACAGCATTCGAAGAAGTCGTGCTTGCCCTTTTCCTCGTGGTATTCGGGCAGGTAGCGCCCAGCTGAGCCGTTGTTAGAGCTGCAAAGACGCCTTGGCACACATGAGTAGCTTTGGTACCTTGACGCATTACCCACATGGGTGCACGCTCAACGTTCTCGCCTAGTCGAAGTCAGCATATACTCCTACTGTCAAATCTTGTGTTTCATGCACCACTTACCCCTTGCGGTGCGGAGAATCAAATCATTCTTCATGGGCTCAAATTGCGGGGCCATTGTTGCTGTGTGAGGTGTAGGAGCGAACGGCGGCTTCTGAACTCCAGCATGGTTGGGAGGACCTCCGAAAGAGCCCGCCCCGCGCCTTTGCGCTCCACAAGCCACTAGACCGCATGCAGACGCGACACCCAGACGCGCCTCCCTTTCGCTGTGGTCGACATTGTCATCCCAAGATCATGCTTTCTAAACATGTCTATTGTACGACGCGTATCAAATCAGTAGCATTGGCGCGACGTCTTGCTTCCACTCCATGGCCGTACACTACAACCTCACATAGATCTTTCTCGAGCTTGACGCGACCCTGCGCGAAACCACGTGCGGCGAAGCTCGTGAGTGCAAGATGGAATCAAGAGTTGCAACATCGAGGAGCGAAGCGGAAAACCTCAATCAATCTCGACGATGTGCCCCAAGGTGCCATCGAGTCAGATGCGCTGCCGCTCCAGGATGATGCTGAACCAGACTACCCTCCATTGCTGCAGCAGGTTCGCAACAACATGCTCAAGTTTGACCATTGTGTACTGGTGACCAGAGTCGGCGGCTTTTACGAAGTATGTGTTTACATCTCTGACTCAGCGCCGCCGACTAACAGAACCAGCTGTATTTCGAACATGCAGACGAGTATGCTCCCTTACTGAACTTGAAGAAAGCCAAGAGGAAACCGTCAAAGAGCAGCAAAAAGCCTGCCGTGTCCATGGTGTGTACTGTGCAACCTTCCTTAACCCCAATCTCTGAACATAAACAGGCCGGCTTTCCTGCGTACCAGCTGGACCGCTACCTCAAGATCCTCGTTCAAGACTTGAACAAGCATGTCGCTATCAGTGACGAATTTATCAATGAGGCGCCTAGTCGGGCAAAGGGTGAACTGCAATACACACGAAGAGTCTCCCGCATCATCACGCCTGGTACACTAATCGATGAACACTTTATGGATCCCTGGGAGAACAACTACCTCCTTAGCATCCATGTCGACCCAAAGGCACTCGAGAGGGAAAAGGCAGTCACAAAGAGCCCAGTTAGCTCGAGTGTCTCTTCTGTACTCAACTTACCTCGCACAGAAGTTGGCCTTGCTTGGATCGACTTGTCAAGTGGAGACTTCCTTACTCAGAGCACTGACATTGCATCGTTGCCATCTGCCGTCACTCGCATTAAACCTAGAGAGATCGTGCTTGACAGCATATTCGAGGAGCCCGAGCACTCGCGCATCGTCTCGATACTGCAGGAAGACGGGCACATCATCACCTTCCAAAAGCCGTCGCAGGAGCCACTCACGGTCAAAGATTGGATTCCCATGCTAGAAGATGTCGTCGACGAATTTGATGCTGCAAAATTTACGCCTAGCGAAGTGGCTGCTGGCGGGTCGCTTCTGCACTATGTCAAACATCAGCTGCTTGGTTCTCGAACACGACTGCAGGCCCCAGTCAGGCATCAAGCGGAAGATCATATGAGCATCGATAAGAACAGTCTGAGAGCGTTAGAGATCAGGAGCACAATTCGTGACGGTACATACGAAGGCAGCTTGTTGCATTCGTTGAAGAATACTGTCACTAAGAGTGGCACTCGCCTACTTTCACAACGCCTGTGTGAGTACTGCATATATTCTTTGCATATACAAGGAATCACTAACATGCCTTAGCCGCACCAGCCATGTCGCTGTCCACGATTAACGGCCGATTGGATTTAGTCGAAGAGATGATCGAGTATCCCCAGCTTAGGCAAGACATTGTAGCTCTCCTTGGACAGACATTCGACTCTCTTCGTCTAGTGACCAAGTTCACCTACGGTCGTGGCGATGCCGATGATCTCATGGAACTCTCGAAGACGATCATGACCACTTCCACTCTTTTTAATATTCTGCGTGAACATACGGCTTCCAGGAACGCGATACCGCCTAACCCAAACCGCGAGGCGTCAGAATCGAGGCGAAGGAATTGCATTTCTGTGTTAGAGCGGCAGTTTGATCTCGAAGGTGTACATGAGCTTTCAAAGCGCATACAAGATGCCATTGACGAGGATGCACTCTCTGAGTATCATCGCGTCGAGGATGAGCAGGCTGAAGAGATGTCTGAGTTGGCGCAAGATGTCTTGGGCCGAGAAGCAGGCGAAGAAGATCTCAACAACATGCCTAAGCGCATCCAGCCGAAGCTACACACGATCACAGGTAGTTACAAGAGCGCCACAGACGGACGAGATGACATATGGATTATGAATCGCAAGGCAAGTCCGGCACTTAATCGATTGCACAAGTCATTGGACGCAATGGGTGAAGCCAAAGCAAAGCTAGTGGACAGTCTGCGCCAACAGATGGACGTCTCCAGCTTAGCACTCAAGTGGACACCGAACCTTGCACATATTGCTCATGTCAAGGGCAAAGACGTATCTCGAGTAACATCGCACTTTCCAAAGATTCTGAGCAGCAGTAAATCCACACGCTCTTTCCAGGTTCCTGAGTGGACGCAACTGGGGGCGCAGATGGACGAGACGCGTTTCAGGATTCGCAGTGAGGAGCAGCGCGTATTGGGAGAACTACGAGAAGGAGTCATTCGCAACCTTGTGAGGCTTCGACGAAACGCAGCTGTGCTTGATGAACTCGATGTTGCATGCGCTTTTGCTATTCTCGCAGTTGAAAAGAACTTCATCCGCCCTATCATGAACGCTGGGGCGTCGCATAACATTGTCGGCGGCCGGCATCCTGTTGTTGAGAGCAGCAGCAACGTTCAAGGCCGCAAGTTTATGCCGAACGACTGCATACTCAACGATAAAGAGCGCATATGGCTTATCACTGGCCCAAATATGGCAGGGAAGAGCACGTACCTTCGGCAAAATGCGCTGATCTCGATCCTCGCTCAGACAGGATCGTTCGTGCCGGCAGAGTATGCAGAGATGGGCCTCGTCGACAAAGTCTTCAGTCGCGTTGGCTCAGCAGACAACCTCTTCCTCGACCAATCTACCTTTATGGTGGAGATGTTGGAGACTGCTCAGATACTCAAGGAGGCTACTCCACGTTCGTTCGTCATCATGGACGAGGTGGGTCGAGGACCACCCCGAAGATGGCATCGCTGTGGGGTATGCCTGTCTTCATCATTTGTACCACGTTAATCAGTGCCGGACCCTGTTTGCCACACATTTCCACGCTCTCACGGACATGACAAAAGATTTTGAGAAGCTAGCTTGCTATTGCAACGATGTCCGTGAGGAGGCAGACGGCAGGTTCTCGTATGTACATCGCCTGAAGAAGGGTGTCAACCGGGAGAGTCATGCTCTTAAGGTTGCCAGAGTCGCAGGTAAGCTCTCGAATGACATGTAGGTATCTCTCACTCATCGCCTCTAGGCCTTCCTGAGGACGCTATCGCAGTAGCTGCCAGAATTCGCAAGCAACTGAAACCTCGCTCTCTCAATGCAATACCTACCGATCGGTATCGACCCTTCCGCTAAAATCAGGAAAATCACGAGAAGTAGAGCTGTTACCTCTGTGTGAATTCTCGCCTTCCTTCAACACTCATGTTCTACAACATCTACTCTATTTTCGTCTTACCCGCTGAGCAGCTTATCCTAGCGACTTTTCAACTCCAACATTAGATACCCACCCGCATGTATAATATATCGCTGCACGTGAAGTGCTCATATCGCAAACAAACATCTCCTGATCAGGTACATCCCTCGTCATTGCTGCTACACAACCTGACATATTTATCGTGTTCTGCATGAATATGGTGGTACGAGCAACTGCTGAGCACAGCGCATGTGGAGCATGATGCGCTCAGCTATAAAGCTCATGCATGCAGCCTCTCAATGTGTCATAGCGCGAGGTGGATAGAGCGCTCGTACGACCAATACCGTTAATGCTGAGCAACGTTGTTGACGCCGTTGCATCTCGTGCGGGCGCGGACTAAGTTTTACCCCACACTTTTGTTCCCGCCTGTATTTTGGAGACAGAGTAGCAACCTCTTTCCCTTTATTCACCTTTACCTGCTTTTTGCAGTTTGTCGTGTTTCAGCATCTCCAAAATGGGCGAAGCTGCCTTACCAACGGTTTCTGTTGCTCCCTCCTACCCACCACCTCAGCAGATCTCCCCACATCTGATTCTCCAACCTCCTCTTTCCCGCCATGGCAAGGGTCCAGGCCTCGTCTTGATTCTCGACCACTATGCACTGATTGAGGCGAGCGAGCAACACCTTGATCCCCGCCATTGCAGAAATGGGCCGAGGAGGGATTTGCGGTCGTGCAGTTGCTGGTGCCTGGGAAGGTAGAAGATGGTGGGGAGTTTCCACTAGACAAGGCGTTAAAGGCCCTGAAGAGATGTGAAGGTTGCATATTTGGAAAGGGCGTAGGTGCTGTCTGTAGGTCCAGATTTCTTTTATTGTTGGCTGATGTTTGGGTGACAGAGATGGTGATTTGTTGGGCTACTGTAGTGTTTGGATTCCAATCCTGCTGGACTTCTGGTATGGTATGGCTACAAATCATCGTATTTTGGTTGTCTGAAGTATATGGAAGGCGTAGGGAGAATTGCGCCATGCTGCGGGCTCCATACCATCACGGACGAGAAGCCAGCAACATCTGAACCGGACTCTACAACAGCTATATACTGACAACGAACCTAGTATATATCTCCCGTATCCCATTCTACGTCGAAACCGCAATTCAGCATCCCGATATTCTCGCCGTCGTCTCATACGGCGGCCGTCAGCTGTCAACGCTCCACGAAGCCGACACCGCACCCCCTCAACTGGTCCATATATCAGGTTCTGAAGTCAGACGACGAGAGTCTGTCCCCATGAATCCAGATCTAGAGCCTACTTCATCCTCCCCGACTGAGACGCGTCCTGTCGGGCTCGTGAAAACTTTCCGCTACGAAGACGCAGCAAAGGAATCGAACTGGACCCTTCCCTCGGATCCGGCGTACTCGAAGCGCAATGCAGGAATTGCACATACCAGAAGTGTTGCTTTCCTCAAGCCGTTCCTTAATGGCCCGTACTTCGACCTCGAGGCTGTTTGGGACGAGCACTGTCTATATGAGTTTAGGGAGCGGGCTGTGGAGAAGACGATGGCGACTATGGTTGCGCAGCCTTACGTGAACCACATTCCTACGATGACGTAAATCCTTCTAATAGTATTTGTTGGAACAAATGTGTGCTGACGATAAGCAGAGGAGGCATTGGCAAGGAGAGACTGACAGCTTTCTATACACACCACTTCATTTTCAGCAACCCAGATGACACAGCACTCTCGCTTGTAAGCAGAACTGTAGGCACTGATCGCGTCATTGACGAATTCGTCTTCTCCCTGACTCACGACAAAGAAGTACCCTGGCTGCTACCTGGTATTCCGCCTACCGGAAAGAGACTCGAAATCCCGTTCATGAGTATAGTGGCCATGAGGGGCGATAGGCTGTGTCACGAGCACATTAGCTGGGATCAGGGAACGGTACTGACGCAACTAGGGCTGTTGCCGGAGTATGTGCCGTTCAGACACCCGATTGATGGGAAGGAGGCAGGCGAGGGCAAGAGGTACGAGGTTAAGTTGCCGATGGCCGGTGCAGAGACGGTGCGGAAGCTGGTAGATGAGGGGAGTGAGGAAAGCAACTTATTGATGAGAAAAAGCTGGAGGGTCGTCGAAGACATATGAGGCGCGTGGAACGGCTGTGTTCGTGATTATTATATGCCGAAAGATAGGCGTATCCTTCAAATACGTCCAACAGCAATCGGTCCTGTAAATCTTTCCATATAGCCTGAGTGTTGGTACGCTTTTCAAACCCATCTATCACGTCTATTATCGTGACAGGATCTTCTAGCAGGACCCAATCTTTCTAGAAAGATGAGTAACTGTCTACAGTATGATAGAAAACCTCCGTCTTCGGGCAGACCATATGGATATACTCAGTGATCTTAGCTTTTACAATCCATAGCCCGGTGGTAGCTTGTGATGAGAAGTGTCGACACGTGCGCCAAATCACTATATCCAGCCTTTACAGCCACAACCTCGAACTTCTCAATCCACGGCACTGGCACCGACTCCATAGAGTGGAGGAGAGGATTCGGGTCCCCGTCGATGGCGGCGCACCAGGTGTCGATCAGCGACACGAATTTGAAGGTCGCAAATGAAGAAGTCGACTTTGTGTACAGTAGGTTCCTCGCATCGTAGTATAGCTAGGCAGCAGCAGACGTGCAGGGGAGCAAGAGGCTTGGCGACGGTTGATTGCAGATGGTGAGCCGTACGATTAGCTCCACTGACGCGATGAGTGTGTCCGCTGAAGAGGAGGTTGTAGATTCAGATACAAAGCTCTGCCGAAAGGCGGATGAGCTGGGAGTGTTCGCTGTGGTGCTTAGTTCTGTGGCCGGTACGCAGCATTGTCAATAATCAAGCGATATGCAAAATGCTTACTACCTACATCAGGCCTGACACGACCCTCTCTGTTATCTCCTCGCACTTGGTTGGGTAATCAATATGGAGATCGCTTCATTGTTGACAAGTCTGCCGGTACACCAGTTTTGCCCCATGTCCTGGGAGGATGGACTTGCATTTCCAACATGGTCTTTGCATTCGGGTCAGACCGCATCTTCTGGAAGCGATAATCCATGTCTAGATCTGCATAGAGCTATCATCGTTGCACCCATAGAAACTTAAAACTGAATGCAGCCGTCGTGTTCGTGGACAAGATATGATTCACTCTGGCCGTTCGAATATCAGTGGTGTGTTAGTGAGTGTTGAACAGCCAGAAAACAGAGCAATTTCTCTCAACGGAGCACTACATTAGACTAGCTTCTCCAAAACGAAATGACAGTGGGACCAGATAAGTTAGATCTCACGGTCTGGTCGACTGAAGCTAGCCGTAGCAGGTCTCCCATGAGTCATTCTATGTAACCACAAGCTTTGCCTTCTTTTGGTTCTGGCAGAGACTGGAGAGATATGAGACGGCTGAACTGAGCCGATAAAGTGAGTGACCACCTCGAGTATCGTAATATTTGAACACTTCGACTGGGTGCATGGCTGGATTGTGTTGCTGAGCACCCTTCAGGACAACAGCAGCTCCGGTTTGTATGGTGGGTAAAGTTTTCATCTTTCCGAGGGAAGATTAAAGATGGTCATGGAATATGGAATATCGATGGGTATAGATGAGAAAAGAGCGGAAAGTATGCAATCATACTACGTTACTCCTATTAGACGATAGGTATTGCAATTGAGGCTTTGGAAAACAATGTCACAAACATGATCGTCTCAAGTGATAAAACCAACGTAATTATCTGTCCCTAAGACTCCGAGAGGGTAACTGTCACTGTCCTCAAGGATCGCTTTGAAGCTTTCACATCATCGTTGGAAAAGCGGCCACGATTGGTAAATTTGCGTTAATAGTCTTTGGCCAGGCGCTAACAGAGATTTAGACGCTGTTCGCTGCAACTTCTGCAGCCTTAACGCAGAACGCCACCACGATGCGCAGGAGCTAGAATGGGAGTACCTTCAGGCCTAAGATCACGATCAGGAGCCAGGCAACTTGAGAGAAGCTGACAAGCTGAAATTAAGGAGACATGGTCTCGGCGCTTCGGCGACGCTTTGTGTGGCTGATGTCATCGAGATTCGGGAGTATCTAGATACCCTGGCGTGTCTGCTTAACGCCTCCGAGAACGCTGTTCCAGCAACACAAAAGTACTATTGCTGGAAATCATAGTCTACGCTGGTATCTCACGTTATGCATGGATGAGACGTAGCGCTAGCTAGAAATCTAAGAGCCACATCTAAAGAGGAGAATATTGAAATCCGCTGTAATCAGCTCAGATTCTTGAATGTATATATAGTAGAGAATATACACATAATATAAGAAAGGTGTTTATATCAAGTCCAGTAGAGTTTTATCAGCTCAAGTTACTTACTTATTAGTTACGCTTAAATTAATACATATAAATCCATTCTAGAGATTAAATACATGACCTAGTTCTATAACTGAATAGGTATATATACTAGCTGTTAAAATAATAGTAATTATAAGAGATTTTGTAAATTGGTTCTAAAAACACTACTCTCTACAGAATCTAGAAGATTAATATTAACAGTGTTGTATTCTTTAGAATGCTAAACTCTGTTGACCGCTTCTATAATCTTAAGACTAAGGGCAGCAACCGTAACCTTGCCTTTAACTAGGTCTACTTAGGCGATGACATTACAAATAGTCTTATATTATGAGTTACCATCAGTATCAATTTAACTAGAAACTACAACACCAGTTTTGCTACTTCTTATACCAATGAAGACGGTGTGAAGAAAAGTGACTCTGAGGGCTCAGGTGTGATGAGAGTAGACCAGCACCGAGTGATGGCGTTCCATCCGGAGTTTCCCTGGAGGCCCTTCTGCTTCTGCCAGTATAACCCTTTGATTGCGCCGGAACGAATAAAAGACGAGCTTCTTGGTCGCCGCCGGGAGCGAATCTCGGGCATAGATCCAGTGTGCGATCTCAAATCCTGTGGCGAAATATATTGTGGTGCATTGGAGCAGGAGTGAGAGGTCGCTGCAAGAGGGGAAGCATACGGCATGGGTGCGAAGCTGTGTGCACCATCATGGAATAGATTATGCTTCTCTTTGCAGTGCTGTGTTGCCGTAAATTAAACTCAAGGAATAATTTTCCGTGTCAGAGTTTGGGTGCCTGTACCTCACCTCAGGGTGCTGCTCTCCCGATGTCTTCGGCGCGCATACCACCTCATCCAAAGTACATCAGATCAATATACTTCTAATGATCACATTATATAGTAGACACGCTCAAGCGCGAATGCGGTGACGAGAGGCTTTCGAAATCCGCACTCTTAGCTGGAGCTCAAAACACGCCCGATTGAGCGACCATTCGGTGGCATAGAACAAACGAGATGTGTCGAATTGTCGAGTGCAAGATATGGACAGATGTAATCAAGTATTGCTGAGTATTTGGCAGTGTTTTTTGTGTCTGTCCTGTGTATGTCTCGTGTATGTCTTGCGTGTGTGCTGACCTTAGTGCCCTCCCCAGCTCATTTGCAGGAAGCCATGCAGCATGCTCTGGGCACGTCATGTTGGAGCCCGGCATCTCGGCATCGGCGTCCGAGGTCACTTGATTATGTAGCTCTGCAGTGCATTGCGAGCTTGATCCACCAACAGTCGGAATGCAGCACCGAGCCCCGACTTCTACTTCGCCAACCCCTCGGCTGTCATATGGAGTGGAGTCATCTTGACAACGCAACTAACGTAGGCCTTCAGACCGTACGATCCTTTGCGCCACCAGTGGAGCCTAACTCCGACAGAAGCCGGAAGTCACACAGGATTGGCCTGCTGTCTGTGGTGAATTAAGTACCCCGTGGGGATTTCCCCGGATCATCTTATCCGTCGCGTGGTGCGGGGGACTTACCTTGTTACTGCCTTTGAAAAGTATAAAGTAGCGCTCATCGAGCATGACCCCTCTCCCAGATGTATGTCAAGTTCATCAAGCTACATCATAACTATCTGTCTCGCAACACCGGAACTCAGATTCGATCGCGAACATGTCAGACGCAACCTATAAGCATGACGCTGCGGAAAAGACGGAGGTGGTCAACGAGAAAGGCAGTGGTGGCCTTGCCGTGTCTTACAGCATCGACCCTGAAGAGGAGAAGGCAGTGTTGAGGAAACTCGACCTCGTTATCCTACCTCTTATGGCTCTGGTCTACTTTTTCCAATGTAAGTCTGCTCCGCCTTAGCGACAGCCGTCTATTAACACTTCTGCCCAGATCTTGATAAGCAGAGCATCAACTATGCCGCGGTCTTCGGTCTCAAAAAGGATCTTGGACTTTCTGGCTCGCAGTTTTCGTGGGCCATATCCATATTCTATTTCGGCCAATTTGTATCTGAGTACCCAGCTGCGTATTTGATGAGCAGATTCCCCATTACGATTTTCGTTGGAGTGACAGTGCAAGTTCTTCCACAAACCTACCTGTGCCTGCTGGTCAACTAATTGGTGCCATTAGAGTTCTTTGGGGTATATCTGAAATGTGTCTTGGGGCTACGCAGAACTGGACAACTCTTGCTGTCGCACGATTCTTCCTTGGTTTCACAGAGGGTGCGGTTTCGCCCTCGTTCATGATAATCACGAGCGGGTGGTACAAGCGTAGTGAGCATCCAATTAGGATAGCGTACGTTTACAAGAGCTTCCCTTGTCGATGCTACCATTAGACTAACTTGTCTGCACACAGGACCTGGGTGTCGATGTTCGGCATCTCGCAGATTGCCGGCGGCACTATGATGTACGGTATCGGCAACGCAAATCTCAGTCTCGCTGCCTGGCGAGTCTTATTCCTCATCTGTGGTGGACTCACCGTTGCCTGTGGCATTCTATTTATTGTCTTCATGCCCCGAAGCACAACGACAGCTTGGTTTCTCAACGAACGGGAACGAGACATAGCGACCGAACGCCTTGCTGTCGATCGCGCAACGCGCGACAGGGCTTCCTTCGATATGGTCCAGCTCAGAGAAGCATTGCTCGACCCACGCACGGCGCTTTACGCGCTCATGGCTCTGTTCATAACCCTACCTACGCCGATCCTTAAGTTCTCCTCTCTCGTCATCGAGGGGTTTGGGTTTACCCCATTCCGTACCATGCTAGTCGGCCTTCCTTCTGGCGCGATCTCGTTCGTACTAGTCTGGATAGGTGCACTCGGGCCTACTTTCTACCGTAACACCCGCTGCCTCTTTGGCGTATTTCTCGCTACGATGCCGCTGGTCGGCACTCTTCTCCTGCTCTTATTGCCTGCGAGCAACAAATGGGGTATTGTGGTCGCAACATGGTTTGCTGCTTGCGCTACTCCATCCTTGAGCATTGTTGTTGGCCTTATGGCATCGAATGTTAAGGGGAATACAAAGAAATCTGTTGTCAGCGCCGTCTTCTTTGTATTCTACACTATTGGGTGTATTATAGGTCCGCAGCTATGGCAGGAGAAGGATGCGCCGCGTTATACCAAGGGCTGTGTCTTGAGCGTCGTAAGCTGGGCTTCTCTGATCCTCTGTTTCTTACTGTACTACTTCACAGCTAGAATAAGCAACCGGAAGAGAGATTCAGAGGCAGCAAGTAATGTTGACTTGCAGGGCGCAGGGATGCAGGTTGGTGTCAGTGTTGACTCCGATCACACCGAGAAGCAAGATCGTCTGTTTCGCTACAACTACTAGCATAGAGGCTGCATCAATACAGTATGGTTTGTATTCAAGAGCAATAAAGTGTTTTGAAACTATTTCAGTCGTACATGAACTACAGCAACCTCAAGATGTGAAGATTGAGCTGAAACATCCTTGAGAGCAACACTCCGTATAGCTGCTGAGTTGTACACTTAACAACGGGCTTGCCGAGTAGTCCAGTTGCAGTCCAACAGTGTTAAGGAACGTATCGCATCAACGGGTCCTGAAGCTACACGGCATTGCTTCATTGGGAATTACTCCAACAAGATTGAATCCTGTGAGATTGCCGACAATGTCAGTACCTGCAATGCTCTGCTTGCATGTGCAAACTTCTCGTAATGCAAACTGCCTGTCTCGCATTAGCCCTCTAACTACGATAGGTAGATAGTACGTTATAGCTTACTATCTTTTCTCTTAATTTTGTTAGCAGTTATATCTAGAGATTTTATAAAACAGGTTAAAAATAATTCTCTTTTAACTAATATATTAATTATAGTCCTATAACATGTCCTAGATATTAGTTATTACCCTCAGCAGATTATGACCTCCTTACTATTATTTCGCTATTCTAACAATGATGTATAATACCTTAATAACGTAATATATAATATACCCATACTAAAGTAGACGTATCATAAGCCTATGCTGTCACATCATAAGCTGGGTTATTTGCGACGATCTGAACGAGCAGCAGTCTTTCGCGGTCGTCTCACAAGTTGCGTACGATGATGCGGCGTGGTTGCGCCGGCGGTGAGAGAAGCCGACGGTAGAGTGAATTGACTCGTCGCCAACCAAGCTAAACCTGTGACCCTGCACAAGACAGACCTGACGGTGGTCGCCAAGGAGGACTCGTTGCAGACATTGTCGCCGCTTGCGGATCTGTTGCATCAACGGTTGATTTTTCGTTAGCCTCGGGCGAGAGGAATTTCGGGTTCGGTGAGCAGCTCCCGTTCGGCGCCAGACTCCAGCCCACCACCGTCGATTCGGGGCTCGGATTCGACTTTCCGAGATGTGCGACAATCCACCCGAATTCCAAAGGTGGGCTATGTAATTTTTCTAATCATATTCGAGGGCAATCGTGCTCGCTCGACGTCGTTTGACCGCGCAGCTCAAACCATTCAACTGTATCGTCTAGCAATGTGCCGACTGTGCAGAGCGATTTTTCCAGCTTGGAGCTGGCCATGGTTGTCTGTGCAGCGACAGGCCTTTTCGACCACCACCCCACCCTGCACAGCATAATGGAAACCACGGGGGTCACAGAGAACCAGCTCATGGACCGAGAAGCAGTAGGCCATATCTGCGCAAAGTTCTCAAACACGTATTGGCAAGATCATGATTAAG
This sequence comes from Ascochyta koolunga, assembly GCA_026119515.1. Classification (NCBI taxonomy): domain Eukaryota; kingdom Fungi; phylum Ascomycota; class Dothideomycetes; order Pleosporales; family Didymellaceae; genus Ascochyta; species Ascochyta koolunga. Next base: position 279,365 of record JANLCG010000002.1, on the reverse strand, counting down.
ATGGAACTGAAGGTAATGAATTTCACACAGCTCTTGCAGCTGATGGCTAGCCAAGAGTTGCGTTACTAGAGGCTTATAGAGGTGCTAGCCTAGGGAACCCAGAGGCAGCTATCATGATGCAGACAATTGCCAAATCTAGGGCAGGCATGGCAGGTATGGCAGGAGCTTAGGCAATACATGCAACCGTGTACGCAACCTAGCTATTAGCCATGTTTAGAACCAAGGAGCAGCTTAAAGAGACTCTACTGAAGATCATTCCAGAGAAGAGCTGACACGTTTTGGCGGCATGGAACCTAATGCTGGCCTTGGATAATTAGCACCCAAGACAGTCATCTCTCAGAGAAGCGTGGATTCCTGTGGTACAGAAGCAAAGAAGCACGACAACAAAAAGAAGATGTACATGACCTGCGCTTAGGTCGCATTGCAGATAAGCCTTCTTGCACGCACCAAGGCTGCTGACAGAGCACTTAAGCCTAGCCAGGCGCTTTCTTTGTTTCATCACCGTGGATAAGAGTCATCCTAGCCTTGGCATAAAGAACAGTTAGAAGCTACGAGGTCGTGCGGTTGATGCGAAGGAGGTGTTTCTTTTCATAACCACAGCGTACTAGCAAGTAATTCCTGTGGTACAGAAGCAGAGAAGCAAGACGACCAAAAGAAGACGAGCAACGAGGGGTGCGGGTTCACAATTAGGCTAGATAAGACGAATGCTGAGGGTGCTTGCGTGCTGGCGAGGCACTAGGGCCAGGCTCTGCAGCGCTGGCCAAGACTGCCAGCTATGCTCGTGAGCGAGCGTCTCTAACAGGCAAGTGCCGCACCGTGTGAAGGAGGAAACGTCGTGAAGTGCTGTGTGATGGGGTTGCCTGGGGCAGGCTGCGGGCATGTCTACGCGTTGACGCGTTCGTGGGAAGCAGCCGAGGAGGCGCCACTAGCCGGAGAGGGCATCATCGCACGACTTCTGGGACGCCGTCTTCTACACCATCAGAAAGAACTCAATGCCACCGGTGGAGGCGACTGCAAGAGAGCGACGACTAACGCGATCTGCCGAAGCGGCCCGCACGTCCAACGCCTGCGACGTGTGCAGAGACAAGAAGGTCAAATGCTCGGGCCAGCGACCATGCAGCTACTGCTTTCGCAGGTCCCTTGACTGCGTCTTTTCGCGGCCTGAGAAACGGAGGCTTGGCTACTCGTCGTAAGGCTCCCCTCCCATGCGATGGATATAGCGTCTGAGCGGTTCACAGGCAACTGCGTGAGCTGCAGGAGAAGGTGGCTCGGTTTGAACGCCAGGCACATGCTACCCCAGCACAGGACAGTCGTCCCGCAGACCCATCCTCGCCACAGCCCAGCCATATCGCACCTGCATCGCCACTCGTCTCCGCGGCCTCGCAGTCGAGCACCCCGAGGACAGGCCTGACCAGCTCTGGCTGCACGTCTCAAGCCGCAGTAAGCCCGCCACTAGCACCGCCTGGCAGAGGTAAGGCAACGTTCCACTTCAGACTCGTTCCCCAGTCACCTGACCACTTTTGCCAGTCGCACCGGCATCAGCGCTTTCCTCAACTGAGACGTTCGGTTCTGAAGTTCGTTTGCTTCTGGTATCTGGCCCGTCACGAGCAGCGGCCGCGCTGCCTGAAGGGCTGGCCGCCGCTGTTGAGGCATGGCCAGCGGAAGATGAGGCGAATGAAATGCTGCATCTTGTCGTCAGCCACGTTGGTATTTCGCAGCAACTCTTCGATGTTCGTATCTTTGCGGACAACATGTCTCTCGTCTACACAGACAGCGCGTCACAGACCAACGTCACAGAATTGCTGATAGCACAGATGTGCTTGATTTTCGCCATCGGCCGTCTTCTGCAAGCCAAGCCTGAGGGCAATGCTGATGCACCTGGGACAAAATTCTTCAACGAGGCCATGCGCCGCATGCCTACCTGCCTCGGCCTGCGCCAGCACTATCTTCTGGGCATCGAAGTCTCTGTCTTGACTGCTCTATATCTGCAAACGACGGACCGAAAGTTAGACGCTTATCTCTACGTACGGAGTCTTGGATGGTTTTTCTCCCAACATGCTGATATGGAATCTAGTCAAACATGGCTCTCGGCCTCGCCATCAGCCACAGCCTGCATACCAACGGCGCTACGAGCTATAGATCCGAAGATGTACGCCGAAATCGTCTCTGGTGGTCCGTCTACATGCAGAACAGAAGACTGTGTGCAGCTGGAGGCTATCCCACATTAATCAAAGACCACGCTATCAGCACAAGAGACCCTTTCGATGCGGTCGGTCATGCGTCAGCCGCCGCCCTAGCTGTCAATACGCAGTCAGCGCGAGTTACGGGCCGCATCACGTCTAGCAAGTCTGTCAGAATCTGGAGGCATGAGCCCATACTAATGCGCTAGTAGCGATCTATTCTCGTAAAGACACATCAGAACAAGAGTTTACCAACAACGTGCAAAGCATCCTACATTCGCTACACGACATAGAAGCTACCATACCCCGGAGTACACGATGCACTTCGAACCATCAGGGGTCACGGTAGCTGGCAAGCCTTTCGCAGAGGCTCCTTTGATCTCCGCGAGGACTAGCGCCGGTTTGTACATATCAGTGTTCTCCGTATGTCGCCGACATCTCACGATTCGAGCTCATCTGACGGCTTGCAGGCTGTAATCTACGCTGTGCGTCCAATTCTGCTGCACATGGGTCGACAGAACCGCAACCCGGACGGTGTCCAGACACTGGACGCAACTAATCCATCGTTAGTACGCCTAGCCGAGATATGTGTCGAGGCTTCTTCCAAGATGCTGGTCATATTGAAGCAGCTCCAGGCTAGGGAGATCCTTGGTATGTAACCAGTACAGTCCACATCTTTCAAGCTGATCTATTCCCAGCCAAACATGCTTTCCTAGATCTCGACGCCACGTTCTCGGTCGGATTCGTCTTTGTGCTCGTCGAAGCGATTTCCCCCGGCAAGAATCTCGGTCTGGAGGGTATCAAGGGATGCAAAAGCATACTACGTTATCTTGCCGATTTGGGCAAACCGTGCTGCCGCAAGCCGTTTGACTGAGCTTGAACAGATGTGCACTCATCTTGCCCCTGTTCAAACTGCACCGGGTCCTATGTTGCGGGCAAGCCCTACAACTCCGGTCGATATTGAATTGTTAGCACAGCCTTTCTCGTTCTCCAGCGGACACGGACCCTCAGATATAAGGCACACAACGCCACCTAACTCGCAAGAGCAGTCCGCCACGACTTCATCCTTTCGTCAGCCAGAAGCTCATGACGATGCTGCGAACGATCGAAGAAGTGCCGACCTCGTTGGTGCCGACCTCGCCAGCATTCCACTCGACGACGTAGATTCACTTTACTGGACGTATCATCCGTCCGGGCTCTCCTTCACTGGCGTTGAGCTGGCTGATTGGATGACGTTTGAACAAGAATTATTTCGCGGCATGTGATCAGGAATACCATGGCCTTGCGCGTGGTGTGCGGATTCGCGTGGAACATCGTTATAGCTGACCTGAAAACCTCTCACTAAAGTGTGCTTCATTCACTTTAATGAGGGGACTGAAACACGGCTTCGCCACGGTACTTGCGTCGCTCTGAGGGCAGCCTCTGGCGACAGTGCAGTATTGAGCAATAGTGTTATGAAGTTTGATTTGTTTTAGTGCTAGGCGCGAGTGACGCGGGTTCGTGTATCACACGCACGGACTTTTCGGGGTCCCTCGGAAGCTGCAGCCGACGCGCACCGATCGCACCTCCTTGCAGGCTCACAAAGTTTTGTGGTCTACCCTGATCTCCCTTTACGCCATCCGAGATAACATATTACGCAAAGACGGTCAGCATGCGAAACCAATGCGCTCAGCGCGGACGCCAATTCTGGCTGCGACCGTTCCCGCCAGCTTTGCCGACCGTCGCCAAGGTGCGACTCCCAGGCTTCAGGCTTCATCTTATCGAGCAGGCCCGGAAGCAAAGCTTTGCGACTTCAGCAGCATGCTCAAAAAGACTCACCGTTTTCGTGCCTGAGATGGCAGAGTCCATCTCAGAGGGGACCCTTACTTCCTTCCAGCGCAAGATTAACGAGAGTGTTAATGCCAACGATGAGATTGCAACCATTGAGACAGACAAGATAGACGTAACGGTTGATGCGCCGGATGGTGGACAAATCGTCGAGTTTCTGGTTGCCGAAGGTGACACGGTTGTGGTGGGACAGAAGGTCGCCATCATCGAGACCGAATCCGCCGGAGAGCCCACGCTGCACAAGGACCAAGAAGCTTTTGCCGACACTCCGAGTCGCCAACAGCAAGACCAGCACGTGGACAGACCCCACACGACTGCAAAGGACGGAAAAGAACCAACTCAATCACGACAAACTCCCCTAACTGAGCCGCAACACCGGGACTCGCCCAATGCTCAAATTGTATCGACCAAACCTCATCGATCCGATTCACCTGTATCATCTCAAGCATCACAGCAGAGTGCACAGAAATCATCAGGGCCGGCAGATCGGAGCCAGAAAGAGAAGATATTACCAATGCCACGCATTCGTCTAACGATCGCCAAACGTCTGAAAGATTCTCAGAATCGTACGGCATCATTGACTACTATGCAGCAAGTGGATATGTCAGCTCTGATGAACTTTCGCAAGCTGTACAAAGAGACGGTACTTGAGCAGTTTGGGGTACGCCTTGGCTATATGGGGGCTTTCACTCGAGCTGCGACGATCGCGGCGTTGGAAGTGCCTGAAGTCAACGCATCCATGGATATAGATAATGCGTGTATTACATACAGAGACTATGTGGACATCAGTATTGCTGTATCGACACCAAAAGGGCTTGTAACGCCGGTTCTGCGGAACTGTGAGTCCAAAGATATTGTAACAGTTGAGAAAGAAGTTGCACACTTCGCTGAAAAGGTGCGTAACAACCCCTGTATTTGAAAATTGTTGCAAAGACTGAACAATATCAGGCTAGGGGTGGCAAACTTACGATGGACGACATCAACGGCGGAAACTTCACCATCAGTAACCCTGGTATATTCGGATCTTTGTTCGGCACGCCAGTGATCAATTACCCACAGTCGGCTGTCTTCAACATGAATAGCATCCGCGACGAGCCTATTGTTATCAACGGAGAGCTCGTCATTCGACCCGTGAGTCCAGTCCAAGTATCGGAGGAGCAAGACTAACCGTTATAGATGATGTATATCACGATCACGTACGACCACAGACTCATCGATGGTCGTGAGGCGGCGCATTTTCTCAATACAGTCAAAAAGAACATTGAAGATCCAAGCAGGATGCTCTTGTCTGGGGGCCACTGGAGTTGAGTCATAGATCACACGGACAGCAAGAAAATGCTATTACTGCTCTTGGGTTGATAATCTTTCGCGTTTTGCAAAAAAGGTGGATAAGTCTAGGCCACCCAGCATCATCAACATGAACAAAGTAAATCAACACCCTACTAAAGGTCTGTTGTAATGTGTTATTGTCCTAGGTTTTCGTATCTATATTAGGTTATTCACGTAATATAGTGTAGTTTATGCTGTAATTAGTTGGTTTCTACAGTGTTATTCGGTGAATTAACATAGTCGATTCCGTGGATGGCGTGGGCTTGTCCGTCGTTTTTTTGATATTTTCTGCCGTTTCGGGCTTCGGGTAGTTCGGCACGATGCTCGGCCCAGTATGCAACCGCACCCCGAGAACCGACCAAACACAACCAGCAGACTTCCCTACAGCGTGACCACTGATCGATTTACCGGCAAACGGCAAAGACGTCGCAGTCCGTCAAAATATCGTCGTCCGGTCTGGCCTTAAGCAGCCTAAGTTACCGCCATCAGCAACATCTCTGTCATCGACATGTATGCCCTGAAGAGTGTACATCGAAGCAGGGTACGGACAGTCGGTGGTATACTGTTGTTCAGCCACCTCAGAACCAACCCTTTGCGTAGTCTCCCTACCCTGGGCCGAACTCTAGCAACTCACAGAGCCAACGATGGGACCGCGGCGCACACTTCCCCAGATCCGTCTGATAGCTTCCTTCATGGCGGTTCAACGCGCTATCTTGATGCAACGTATCACCAGTGGCGGAAAGATCCAACTTCTGTCCACACATCCTGGCAGATCTACTTCGAAAACCTAGACGACACATCCTTTCCAGCAACGAGTGCGTACCAGCCACCGCCGGGGCTTGCACCTGGTCTGCAGCGGCACGCACAGCCTGCCATAGGCTCAACCACAGAGGAAAAAACGCAAAAGCTGCTGTTTGTGAGCAAAGCTCGAGAGATTATCTCCAAATACAGAGAATACGGCCACACTAAGGCGAATTTCAACCCACTCGGAACAATTGCCGAAGTCAAGGTCGAGCATGACATGGGCTTACCAAGTGCCTCACTTCTTATTGCCGACGTCGCTGCCATGTTGGATATCGATCTCAAGATTGATACCAGTGATGTGTCGACGTCAGGTTTAGAGGAACTGAGTGGCTCCTCTTTCAGTCTGCGGGAGGTCATCATGGCTTGCGAGCGTATCTATTGTGGTTCGATTGGGATAGAGCTCTGCCACGTCGCAGACCCAAGCAAAAGAGCCTGGCTGGGCGAACGGATGAAGAGCATTGATCTCGAAGTGCCTACAGCCACACAGAAAAAGGACATCCTAGACGATCTAGCACGTGGCACTGTACTAGAACGCTTCTTGGCGGACAAGTTTCCAAATGAGAAACGCTTTGGTCTGGATGGGTTAGAAGCTATGGTGCCCGGACTAAGTGCTTTGGTTGATCGCTCCGTGGATGAGCATGGTGTACGACAGATCGTCCTGAGTCAGTGCCATCGTGGCAGACTGAACATGTTCAGTACTGTGTTCCAGAAGAGCACAGAGTGGCTGTTCCGGCAATTTGCCGGCACAGCAGAACTCGATGTCGAAAGTGGACGGTCGGGCGATGTGAAGTATCATTATGGCATGGAAGGCGAAAGAACGACTGCCGGCGGCGGCAAAGTCGGAGTCGAAGTCTTGCCAAACCCTTCGCATCTCGAAGCGACTGGCCCTGCAGCTCAAGGCAAGACCAAGGCGGCTCAGGACACGACTACCGGCGGCGGTCGCTCGAAGGTCATGCCTATTGCTATGCATACAGACGGTGCAGTCTCTGGCCAGGGATCTGTGTACGAGGTGCTCAACCTTTCTAAGCTGAGAGGGTATGAAGTCGGCGGCACGATACGCATCACGGTCAATAACCAGGTTGGCTTCACGACCGATCCTACAAGCGCGAGATCCACCAGATACTGTACCGACATCGCTAAGTACATCGAGGCGCCCATACTCCATGTCAATTCTGAGGATCCCGAGGCTGTAGTATCGGTCTTTAAGCTTGCCGCCGACTGGAGAGCTAGATTCCAGTCTGATATCATGATTGACTTCGTATGCTACCGCCGTTATGGCCACAACGAAATCGATCAGGCAAGCTTCACTCAGCCTGAGATGTACAAAGCGATTGCCGAGAAGACTCCAGTCCTCGAAGCGTACGGTCAGCGGCTGTTGAAGGAGAATGCGATCGATGCAGAATTCACCGAATCTCGCAAGCAACACTACTGGAGCAACTTTGAAGCAACCTTGAGACAAAGTCAAGCCCCTGTAGAAACCCTGTCCGAGTCTCCAGAACCCCTACGTAGCACACCTGCCACAGGGGTAGATGAGAGCGTCTTGACCGGTCTCATCGAGAACATCACTTCAGTGCCGGACGAGCTGACCCCTCATCGGACCTTGGTTCGCATACTCCGCAGCAAAAGAAGGATTTCGACGCAGGTAATGTCGAGTGGGCTACCGCTGAGGCACTGGCTTTTGGATCACTACTGAAAGAGGGTCATGGTGTACGTCTGAGTGGTGAGGACGTTGAACGTGGGACATTCTCCCAAAGACATTCGGTCTTTCACGACCAAAACACATATGAGAAGTGGACGCCTCTCAACAACCTTGGCGGCGAGCAAGCATCCTATACGGTACACAACTCGCCATTGAGCGAGTTTGGCGTCCTAGGTTTCGACTATGGTTATTCTCTTGGTGCGCAAGACTCCCTCACCATGTGGGAAGCACAATTCGGTGACTTTGTCAATAACGCACAAGTCATCGTTGATCAGTTTATTGCTTCTGGCGAAGCAAAATGGGGTTTGCAGTCCAGCCTCGTCTTGTCTCTACCTCATGGCTACGATGGACAAGGTCCGGAGCACTCCTCTGCCCGGCTTGGCCGCTTCCTCGAACTCTGCAACGAACCACCTAACACTAGTGTTGAGGAGGCTCTGCAACAGAAGAACTCCAACATGCGTGTCATATACCCAACAACGCCCGCGAATCTGTTCCACACTTTGCGGAGACAAGTACTTTCACCGTTCCGAAAGCGTAAGACCGTTCTCCTTAACCTTGACAAATAACATACTAACAGACCTCCAGCTTTGATTCTGCTTTTCTCAAAGTCTCTTCTCCGCCATCCACTCGCGCGTTCCAAAGTCTCTGACATGACAGGTTCAACCACATTTCAGCCTGTGCTCCTCGACCCGCAGTACACAACGACAGAAGTGGAACGTACAGTCGAAAGGGTCATTTTCTGCAGTGGGCAGGTCTCTGCCTTGTTGCAGCAGCATCGTGAAAAGCACAACATCACCAATACTGCTATCGTTCGTATCGAGGAGCTTCATCCATTTCCACGGGACCATGTAAGAAGGGTACTCGATCAGTTTCCAACAGCGAAAGATGTTGTTTGGTGTCAGGAAGAGCCCTACAATGGTGGTGCATGGTACTACATGAGGGACAGATTGGAGCGAATCCTCAGTGGGCATGATGGCCAAGGAGACCGAAATCTCAGGTATGCCGGTCGCTCATCGGCGGCTGCAGTCGCGACCGGATCGAAGAAGGCACACGCAAGGGAAGAAGCCAAGTTAATCACAGAAGCCTTCGGAGAGCTTTCCTAGTTTTTGAAAGGCGCTTTCGGTCCTCGGTGGATACAGAGCCCCAAATATCAGGCTTGTCAACAAACAAAACAAACAATATTTAAAGCCTGGTTTTGATTTGTTTGACGATTTCCTAGTGTTGTACTTTGTTTGATTAGTTTTAATAGACTATAGGAGCCATTTTGTTTGTTTAATTGTTTGATTATTAAGAATTGTAAGGCTCTATAAGGCGACTAGTATAGCAATTACTAAGGTTGCTCCTCCTAATCCTTAATCTTAAACTCCTTCACAAGCGTCTCTTTGTAGTACTTTACTACTGCTGTTGCGCTAGGTAGTTTAAAGCTAGCATGTATCTACTGTTATGTACAAATAAGCGCAGATAGTAACTGTAGGCTTATTTTTGCCTCTATAGATCTAAGATTTTACTAGTAGCACTAAAGACTCTCTTACAGTTGCTCTTAGAGGCAGGGATTGTAAGTATATTAATTGCAAGCTGCGCAAGGTTAGGGTACTTTACTTTTAATAATAACTAGTATTATATAGCTATTACACCCTCCTTATGTTGTTAAGCTATCTACGCAGGCTCTTCTAGCTACTTCTTGTATTTATCCTTCTCTATTACGTTGCAATTGTTATTACTAGCGTTAAGTATAGAATTAATTGCATTATTAAAGCTACTTATTATATACTTTAGTAGGGAGATTAGTAAGGTTGTAGTTGCGTCTGTTAGCTTGTACAGTGCCTAGAGCTGTAGGAAGCCTATATGCGCAGTGTAGAGAAGGTTAGGTTTACTACGCTAGAGTTGCTGGCAGTAGGTCTTGTAGCGTAGATAGAGTATTGTAGCAGTGTAGTAGATAGGTAACTCTAGCAGTTTATTAAAGTATTAAGTTGCTTTCTACCTTGCAGCTTATAGGTTAATTAGCAGGTAGTCTTTAGGCGCCTTAGATAGTATATAATTAACGCTTTAGTATAGCTTAAGGTAGCTATCTAACTTATTAATTATAGACTCTAATATAGGGATAACCTTATATAGCGCGCTGTAACGTCTACTCTTACTATAACCTTATAGACAATTAGTAGCAAACTTAAGAGGTTATAGGATAGTAATATAATTATTAATTACTACCTAGTTAGTAGTAGTAAGCCTAGTTAACCTTATCTAGGATAGTACTATTAGGAGCTTGTTGTTGCAAGTCTGCGTAGTAGAGTTAGTAGCTTTAGTCTCTATTATGTAATAATTAGTATATAACGTAATAGCTTGTTAAAGCTTAACACTATGCTTAAGTAAGCTATAGAAGCTATTCTAGCGTGTAACAACAGGCTTAACAGGCTTATAGATAGTAGTTATAGTAGAGCTAGTAGCTATCTCCTTTAAAGCCTAGCGTTAACAGCTTATAAACAACGCGTACTAGCTTAGTATGTTAATATAGTTAATAACGCTAAAAAAGACGCCTAATAGTCTATCCTTCTGCTACTCTCTTATATAGTACTCTTCTTCCTTTATATTCTTAGGCTTATTGTTGTACGCGTTAGCGTTGCAACTAAATATAATTATTTAGCTAATAAGGTTAAGTATATAGCAGGCGTAGTAGAGATAGTAATTTATGCTATTAAAGTTGTATATTATAGTAAGCTTATTAATAGTAGTATTATTGTTAGCTGCGTTATTAAGTATAAAGTACCTAAGCTTGCTACAACTAATGTTAAAGTACTATAAGATAGCTGCTATAGCGTTAGCTATAGCCTTGCTAGTGTAGGCGCTAATAACCTACAGCAGCGTAATAGGTAGGTTAACTATCTTAGCGTCCTTATTAGTATAGTAAGCAACTACAGCAAAGAAGCTACGTTTGCTGCCTTTAGACGTCTATCTATTAAAGCTTATGTGTATCTAACTCTCTGCCTCTGCTAACGCGTGTGTAACCTGTAGTTGCATATAGCTGTATAGCTTTATTACAAATTATAAGACGCTATTATAGGATCTCTATAACACTGTCTCTGCCTCTAGGTTAGCAAACTATATTATGCTACAAAACGCTAGCGTCTTAAACTCTTAGAGAGGTTAATTATTCTTAACTAGCTATAATATAGTAGCCTGCTAAAATCTATGTATATTAAAGTTACCTAGTTTATTGTAGGCAGATATAGAGACCTAAAGGCTGCGCTAACTAGCAAATTGTAGCAATTATTAACTAGGTTGCTATTAAGGCTTTAGAGCAATTAGACCTATCTTGCTTAGTTAATAACTAGGTTTATTAAGAGTAAGGTGTTATATAGCAGCGCTTGTTAATCTAGTAGTCTAGTGTACTACTCTAGATAGCTTATGTGTGTAGCAGTATTTACACACAAAATAGAGCAACTCTAGGTTAAACAAGTGCTCTTTCTACACCTGCTAGCTGTGTTTATAGATCTAACTAGTGTTACCTTTTAGACCTGCTAGCAGCTTTACTATACCTTATAATTAACTAAAGTTAACACTATTATAGTTGCTAATCTACCTATTGCTATTATTATTATTATTAATTATAGCCTCTATTACTGCGTTAGAGCTAGCTAGTAGTTATATAATTGCTACCTTAGGCTTATTAAGTATTAATTATAACTCCTAGGTATTATTTTTAGTAATTTATAAGGCCTCTAGAGTAGCTAACTGTAGGTCTTAGCGCAGGGATGTACGTTAGGGTAAGGTATCTACAAGTATAGGCTTATTTAACTAGGTTAAAGGTGTATTTAGGGGCTCTATAGATAGAGGCTCTAGTGTAGTGTAATAGATAGACTAGCTACTGTCTCTTTTACGCTTCTTTAACAAGGGCTTTAGCGTACGTTTTAGGTATTTAGCAGCTAATTTAGCTGCGTTAGCAGACTTAAGTGTACGTTTTAGAGGCATAATAGATAGTAAATAAGCTGTAGATATAGTAAGATAGATAGGGGTGTGGCTATTAACGCGTTGTGCGCGCAAAAAGGACGCAGCTAGCCTATTAACATTACTACCTCTGCTAAGGATTAATACAAAAACGCTATACAATTTGCTATAACAGAGATAGAGTAAATCTAACAAGTAGAAATAATTTAGTAGTATTACTTTAGTTATTACTAAGCTTAATTTGTTAATTTACTATATAGTTATAGCTAGTAATTTTTTAATAGTTATATATAATAATTAATACTTATGCTTATATGCTAGGCGTAAGCTATTACTAGAATCTTACTCTGCTACAACACTATAACACTACAATATTACCCTATTTAGCATATTGTATATATATTAATAGTCTTGTAGATCTTCTATCTAAAAGAGGAGGAAGAGAAGGGGTTTAGTTTAGGCTAGTAGACGTCTGCAACTGAATTTACTCACGCTTATAGGCGTCTGTTAGTTAGGACTAAATCTAGGGCCTTTTTTTTTTTGCAGGTTTAATTCCTAGTAACTACAGCTATCTTTTTGCTCTACTAGCAACTATACAATTGCTATAGTGTTAATGAAGGAGGGGGTTAACAACCCCAGGAAATCGATTGTTGGCTGCTATCCTGGGTATCCTAACAACCTCACACGTGACGATTTTTCAAACAAATTTAAACAGATTCAATAATTGGAAGCTGGAATATTGATTTTGTTTGATTATTAGGAGCAGTAGCTATTTGTTTGATTGTTTTGAAGTAATCAAACAAAATCAAAACAATATTATTGAATCTATTTGATTGTTGACAACCCTGCCAAATATCGGGATCGAGACAAGCAATGGAAGCTCAATATCATCCAGCCGATCAACAGCCTCAGGCTCCCTGGTTTGAGTTTAGAAAAAATCCACGAATCTCCGAAGGCTTGTCCTCTTTGCCTGAGGCAAACTCAAGAGGCTGGCAAAGCACGCTGATGCAGCCGAAATGCGGCAGCAGCGTGACAAGTGCGTCGTCCGACTTTTCAAACGAGTGCCACCCTGTTACTCGGCGTTGGTGGGCTTCAGGTTAAACATGTATCTTCTGATTGAACGTCTGTCAGCGATGACTTCCTCCGTTCCTACTAGTATCTCTGTAGCTCCCCGCGTACCCTGCTAATATCCTAGACAGCAATAGATTTCTGGCACCTTCACTCTTCACTCAACTTACTCAATGTGTTGTCCGCGGAATCACCTACTAAAAATGCAAGTTCCTTGCATCGTTCTGCCAGATCCCTCTAAAAGAAGGCCTTGGTACAGGGTGGTAACTGGCATCTGCTGGATGTGGCGTCCCATGAAGGCCGGTTGGGTGCGAACGCAGCGGATATGGGGAGTCCTGAAGAGCCTGCCCGTTGTTGTATCGTGTGTGACTATTCTCAAGATTGAATCGCTCGTACATGTCAAGGCAGGAGCAGACAGTTCATTGTTAGTGTTGACAGCCACTTATGCTCGAACTTTGCTGCGTCCATCTAGCGATGTAGATCGAGGGCAGCAATTGTGTCTCGAGCTGATCGCAAGAGAGTTTCAGTTCGAGCATCATACGAAGTGCCGACGATTACTGCGGCGTAATAGACAGCCTTTACCCAACCCTGTGGCGCCTGTCGTCTTCTTCGCAGCATGTGACAGACCTTGCTAGAAACCCTTGGCTGCAAGGCGACTGTACAGAGTCTGAATAGAATGTCAAGCAAGCGGGGGATGTTGGACAGGAATTCATGGAGGTACACAAAAAGCGCATATCGGAGGGCATGGAAGCTCCTGCGGATGTGCTGTTATATCGCAGAGAATCTGCGGGAGCGGTGGAGCTACACCGAAGAGTGCTTTTCGGGTGGAAGATGAAGATGAGCGCTCGACGTACTTCTACACTGACAGACACGAGCCACTTGGTACCAGCTCTTCTGTCGGGGCAGCTATGAAGAGGCTGAGAGATTGGTGAAGCACTGTAATGAAATGCGGAAGAGCTGGGGGCATATCATAAACATTTTGCCTCGCGTGAACGACTTGTCGGCTGCAGCATACCTTAAAGAATCGATACCAAGAGGCAGAGGCCCTCAACCGGCACGCCCTAGAGGGACTTGAGAAGCAACTGGAAATCCGAGACCCATCCACATTTATAAGCCGAACAACCCGGCAATGACACTGCAAGAACAGGGCAAACACAGAGAACCAGAGAAGCTGCACCGTAGTCACCAGAGTTGAAGATCGAAGTGCTGGGAGCACGCCATCTGTCAATTCTGGCAAGCACCAATAATATGGCAATCGTGCTGCAGCGTCAGGGCGAGCACAGAGAAGCTAGCAGCATTGGGCGGCAATCTTCCAAACATTGTAATAGTGCGCTGTAAAACAAGACTGCGAGTAGGTCTGCTCGTCTTACATAGCTGTTGGAACAAGACACTGCTAAGGTCAGGATCATCAGGCGTAGACTCACCAGTGTCCAGCGCCCGCATAATATCTGCGAGGGACTAGTGGCATATCCTGGGGAGATAAAGAAAAGCAAGAACTGCAATTGGAACTAGAAAAGCAGATAGAAATAAAAACCCGTCTCATTGCAAGCGAACAATCGTCTTCTTCGCTTTAAACATAGTATGTGCTTCGTTAGACTAGGTTCAGTCGGCCTCCAGAGGCCTTTCAACTACATAGATATCCATCTTCATGTCAGCTTGCGCTCGGAGTTTATAGTGAATCGTGCTTGCGCTGTGAAAATATACTTTATACAGCAGCTTACCCAAGGCACTGCTCAAGAAGCATAGAGCCCTGCTCTCGACAAACTGGTACCTTGATGTAAACCGCGACCGCTAGCCACCTGAGGGGCATAATTCCGGCAGGAACAGAGGCTGGCTAACATTCCTCGGCTGCAGCTGATAGATGAATCACACTACACGACCGAGTTGGGTGTCTGTGTCATAGGGCCCTTAGAACCACGTCAGTACCGCAGCACTGATCTGCTGTTGGAAAATCTTGCTGATTGCAACTGCAACAACACTTCAATTCACTAGCTCGCTTCCATAGTCATTCATGCGTGATGAATGCATCGCTCTATTTTTCGGTGATGCTTGAGGGCCGGTGGATCCAGACGCGGAGCGGACCGCCAGCGGTGGCATCGTCACCTTGTCGGTGGCAGTCCTTCTCGTCCGAGAGCTTCTTGAGTATCCTCTCCCACAGCCACTTGCTGGCAACGTAGCCCTTCGCGACCGCGTCCTCCTGGTCTGGCACGGCCCGCGCGGACCGGACTGACTCCTTGTACAGCGTCCCCTGCTCGCGGCGGTCCTCGTTCCCGCTAGCGCCATCGCCCAGCACAGCGATCTCGCCCAAGAACACAAAGTGGAAGGTAACAGGCGAGCAGTGCCCCTGCAATAGCAGCGCCTCAAGGGACAGCCTTGCTAATTCAGCGGTGGCGACAACGCTAGCGGATTTCAGCGTAGCGTACGTCTTGGGAAACCTTGGCGCCAACGTGCTCTATCGCGTCCAACCCTGCGGCGCAATAGAGGCCCACTCCACCAACGTCAGGCCTAGCCACTCCCGCCTCAGGTCGCCCGGCTGGTAGATTAGCTGCGGTGCGCCGCCGTCCGTCGCCCCGCGTGTCGTTGGGGCGGGTAGCGCGCCTAAGGAGATGCGAGATTCGACCTGGCGTAGCGTAATGCACATAATCTTGCCGACGTCACTGGTCTGCTGAGCGGCCTGAAGGCTTTCTAGCACCTGTCGTCTGAGAATACCTGATGCTCCCGTGAGCACCACTGTCTTAGCGGTGGCCTGCGGAAAACCTCCTGGCATGATGTTGCGCGGGTGCCAAGTTTGCACCAGCTTGTGAAGCTCATTCGAAGGAGTCCTCTTAAACTCCTAGTCGATTTCTGCTCGGGCTGCAACATTAGCCCGCTTCGCCTCCTGCGCAGCAAGAAAAGTTGCCATGGCGCCTAGCGTGCTGTACTCAACCAGCCGCATCAGTGGCACTGAGAGTCCCAGCTATCTCTTGACCTGCTTCCTCATCTCCAGGAGCAGCACTGATGTCCCACCCACGTGGAAGAAGTCGGTGTCTTGTGTGATGAGGAGAGCCGACTCTTGAGGATCGTTGAGATGATCGCCGTGAAAGTTTAAGAGCTACTCCCATATGGCCTGGGTGCGCAGCTCCATGTCTATCAGGGGCTCGATCTGCTCAACCTGTTGGCGCGCGGCGGGGAGAAGGATCGGTCGAAAGGCAGGGCTGCCAGCGCACGTCAGTCCATCTTCCCGGAAATGGTGAGTCGCGCTTGGTCGATCGGAATCAACATGCTGGGGCAGACAGCACGCGGGAGTGACAGGTCTGTGAGGAGGCAAGCCAGGTATGCTTGTCCCTTGAGTGGTGCCCTGGTGGGCCCTTCGAGTGGCTGATGGTTGAGGAGCTCGGCATCGAAGACAACATAGCCAACAAAGACCAGGAGCTGTGCATCCGCACTGCTTCCCGACGACGAGGCAATAGGCTGCTTGGAGAAGAGCGGTGGCAGAAGTTGTGACTCTGACTTTGGACGGCAGAAACTCGGCCAGGGCCACAAAGCGGGGCGATGCTGCAGACCTCGGTTTTCTGGAGATGACTAGGTCTATTCTGTCAGGACCCGGTTCTGGCCCACCTGGCTAAGACAACCCAAAAGGTATGAATGATCACTCTGATAGTGATCACAAGGCCAGAACAGTACAAGTACTTATTGTCATCCTAGGGACACACACCTAGGATCCAGTCAGAGGTAGGTCTGCCACCCACATGCCTTCTAGACTCATCAGCTACGCTGTGCCTGACAATATCCCCCTCCACAAGAGCGTACGTCCCAGACGCTTACAGGCGCCACACACAGGATCTTGCTTAAGGATAAGATCTCCTTAATCCTCTAACGTGTACTAGACCTTCTAGCAGCAACAGCACATAACAGCACACTGTAGGCTATTACCCTACTTATAGCTATGCCTTAACTTAGAGAGCTAGCTTAGCTAAAACTAGACCTGTGCAGGGTTACTTCTATAACTATCTAGTCAACCACGTAACTATAGTTAATAACTAGGTAGGTAGACAAAGTCTGCTAAGTAGGTAGATAAGGTCTGCTACAGGCTTACAGCTTAAACCTACGCACTCTAGCATTAGAGTAATTATTATATTAGGACCTAGTTCTAGCCTACCTAGCTAAGACAACCTAAAAGGTATAAATAATTACTCTAATAGTAATTATAAGGCTAGAACAGTACAAGTACTTATTATTATCCTAGGGACACACACCTAGGATCTAGTTAGAGGTAGGTCTGCCACCTACATGCCTTCTAGACTTATTAGCTACGCTGTGCCTAACATATTCTAGCAAGACTTCTAGCTATATAAATAGGATATAGGAACTTCTAATAGTACTACTAGAGGTTTAACTTTAAAACTACAAATTTTCTATACAATTATAGGCAAACAAAGAGCCTAGAACATAGAGTACTTTACTAAAAGACTAAACTTAAGTTTAATAAATAGCTATAGAAAGGTCTATCTTCTCTAGCTATTAGGCAAGTAGGATAGGTATACCTGTAAGAACTAATAAGTTCCCTAAAAGACTTTGCGCTATTACTAGCACTTACAGCCTTTTACACAAGCATTTACCTATAGTAGAAGGAAAAGCTATATTAGACAAAGCAGTAGAAAGGAGAAAAGATGCTACCCCTGCCTAATAAGCCTAAATAACTACACTTACTATTAAAAATAATAGGCAAAGGCAACCTATATAGCAGCAACCTATAGTAGACTAAGATACTCTATTTTATAAGAGCCTAGGGAACTAGAACGCAGACGCGCTAGGAAATATTAGCTTTAACTACTAAAAATCAAGGAAAGAGAGCCTTTAGAGCTATAGAAAGAAGTAAAACTAAGGGGAAAAACAGGCAGTTACTATAAGGGCACTGTAGGCAGGCAAGAGAGATAGGACAAAACGTATAGTATTAGATAGGATAAGACAAATCCTTAGGGGTTAAGCCCCTAAGGATTTAGGAGAATATATACGTGTGTGTAAGCTCTAATAGATTACTAGAGTAGCCCTAAGGTGTCTTTAAGGGTTAGCATGCCTAAGGTAGAAAGCCCCTAATAATAGCCCCCCTTCTTACAGTCTGTCCTAGGCTACTAAACCCTATATGCCTAATACTTACCTATTTAAACTCTAAAAAAACCTCTAACGTAAGAGGAAAATAGTTAGGAGAAAGCTAGCTTGCTTATTAGTAGGTGTTTAGATCTATTAGGTTACGTTAGTATAAACAACTCCCTATAGGGTGTAGCTAGCACTAGTTTACTGCTTGCTAGGTAACCTTACCTACAGATCTATAGGGATTGTTTAACTCTAAAACCTATAGTTAGGACTGTTAGGGAGTTAGGTGATAGTTTAGTAGATTACTAAACGAGTGCCTAGCTAGTACTGCCCTATAGGGTGTCTGCAGCCTTACTGCAGTCCCCTTAAGGATCTAGTGCTCTTAGTCTAGTAGCCTTAACCTCTAGAAGCGTGGTAGAATATATAGGACAAGCTATATAGTATTTATAGCAGGCTCTCCCTATAGGGTACCTATTACCGCACTATAGTCCCTATAGGGTACTGCTACTCTAAGTCTAGGGACTGTAATTACCTAGGAGCTAGTGTTAGGTATAGTAATCTGCTACCCTAGACTATTTAGTATAACAACTTATTCTCCTATAGGTTGTTAAGTGTTCTTACCTAAGGTCCTTTATCTATAAGTTCTGTAGAGACATTATTACCCTTGTTCTAGATAACTGTAGTTATTAGGAGCGTAGACTGTTTGCCTTACTGCTATAGTAGTTTAGTTAGATATATTATTACCTTTTCCTAAGAGGTACCCTATAGGGTATCTAGTTAGTGCCTAGGGTTATCCTGCTCCTATATAAGTAGGCCTAAGGCAACACGCTATGTGTAGGTAGTTTATTATAACAATGCCTAGAGGTGTTACCTTATACTTAGATTGCTCCTATTATAGGAGTTTATCTATTAATTACGTAGTGTTAACTAGTACCTTTGTTATATTGTTAGCTATTACTTACTCTAGACTTAGGATACCTTATAGATGTAAGGTTCTAGTTATAGGCAATAGTACTTGCTTTACACTAGGGATAGATAGTAGAGGGATAGCTATAGGTATATTTGATAACAAGAATAATACTTGTCTCTCCTAAAGATAGCAAGCAGCGTAGGTTTTGTGCAGCTTTGCTAAGGGCAAGACTAATACTAACTAAGGATAGCTCTAGAACACTACAACACTAAACAATTCTATTGCAGGTTGTTATAGAACCTCCCCCTCTAGCTACTATCCCTAGCAGCAACCTTATATAGCCTTAATAAAAACCTTACCTTAAAGGGAGGAAAAAGAGTGTCTATAGGTAGGTAGTTAGGGCTTTCTGTAGGCGTGCTTTATGCGTAGTACCTACGTGTTATAATTATTATAGATATACCTTATATTTGTTATAATTTAAGGTAAAAGCATTACTATACACACTGTTGCCTGATTTTTTAGCTTAGTAGCCTAGCAGGTAGTAAAACCTCTTCCCTTTACTCTTTCTTAATACTATAATAATAATACTTTTACGCATGTTTCTTGCACGCTCCTTACTCCTATTATAGTTTACTATCCTAACCCTAAGTTTATTAAGAAGTCTTATCTTTAAAACTAATAGCTATTTATGTTTCCTAATACTAATAAGCGTGCAGACTATGTTACTATAGTAGAGACTTGCCTATACTGCGCGTAGAACATTATAAAGTAGAAGAAGGACTGTAAGAAGCCTAAGCACTACTACTATAAGTATTATGTAAAGGGAAATTAAGGTAGCTACACTAAGGTAAGGTAGATAGGAGCACGCTGCAGGTGCGCCTTAGCTAATCTATATAGGTGCCTGCTGCGCTTAACAGCTGCTTAAATTACCTTATCTATCTCTACTACTGCTATAATACTGCTATTAATGCTACTACTATCCCTTACACTAATGCGTCTATAATTAACTAAGGCACCTAGCTTGCGTGTTACTAGCGCTAGTTTAACTTAGAGCTTGCTAGCTACTGCTATATTACAGCCTACACTAGCACATCTATAGGTGTTGCTACCTAGGTGCCTACAACATCCCCCTAGTTCCTAGGTCTAATCCTAGTAGAGCAGCGCTGCATTGCCTCTACCCTTAAGCAGCTTATAGGGCACGTGTCTTGCATAGTAAGTTTGCTCCTTTAACGTGTCTAGGGCGCATACTTACCTCTTCTTAGGGTAGTAGTAGTAATAATAATAATAATGCTGATAATAATTCTGTAGCTGGTAATAGTAGTGCTAGTAGTAAGAGTAGTAGTAATAGTAGTAGTAATAGTAGTAGTAATAGTAGTAGTAATAGTAGTAGTAATAGTAGTAGTAATAGTAGTAGTAATAGTGCTAGTAGTAGTAGTAATAATGTAGATAGTAACAAGTTAATAGCTAAGTAGTTTGCTATTTAGCAATTAGGCGCTAATAGCGTAAGGTTAGGGTGTAGGCAGTACGTAGTTATAAAAAGTCCCTTTCCCTTTTATATTATAGTAGGCCTAAGGCTAATAAATTAAATTGCGTCCTGCATGTAATAACAGCGTGCTTAAGATAATCTTAACGTCCTCTTTGTTTATAAAGATCTCTAACCTAATTTATATTCTTAGATTATATTATCTATATCTTTAAAGTCTAATACTAGGGTCTATATATCCTTAGTTTTATTATAGCCCTTCTAGTAGAGTAGGTATTGTAGTTAGCCTCTTCTAGTTTATTTCCCTAGAATCTTTTCTACTTCCTATACTTCCTTACCTTCTAGGGTTACCTCTAGTAGGTAGGTGTTGTCTTCTCCTTTAGCTCTAGGATTCTATTATTCTAATAACAATATGTAGAAAACGTTATAGATCTAGTATAAGGGTAGTAGAAGTAGGCAGTATGCCTACGTTCTAATTGCTTCCTAAACTTAGAATAGGCTAATAAATTTGCTTAAGAGTTTCTTACTTAGTTAGTAGGCTAGGTTAATGTTCTTAGTGCTAAGTAACACTAGATCCCTTAGGTAGAAGACTTTGTTCTTATATTTCTTGTTGTAGTACTAGGTTTAGTACTCTTGTACTTTTTCTAGGTGCTCTACTAGCGTTGCTTGTGCGCTATACAGTTGCTTTACCCTTTAAACTATATCTAGTACCTCCCCCTTAGGCCTACTGTCTACAGGAGGCTTAGTAAGTAGTAGGTGTTTACTATATATAGTATAGAAAGGAGTTATTTTAGTAGATTTGTATACTAAGTTGTTATAAGCAAACTATGCAGTTAGTAGTAGCTTTACCTAGTTCTCTTAGGACTCTAAGATAAACATCTAAAGATACTACTTAAGCGTTTAATTCTAGTGTTTAGTTTGCCTATTAGTTTGTAGATAGAAGGCTGTGCTAAGCCTGCGCTTTACCTATAGTTAGTAGCAGATTTCTATCTAAAATATAGAGGTAAAGATAGTTCCCCTATCTAATATAATACCTTTTTATATCCTATACTTAAGTATAACATGTATAAAGTAGGCTTCTATAAACTACTTTACATCCTATATCTTTAACATAGGTAGATAGAGTGCTATCTTAGAGAAGTAGTATACAATTACAAGGATTGCATTAAAGGCACAACCTAAGGAATCCTTAGCTAGGGATAAGCTAGTAATAAAGTCTAGTGTAACTTCTTTAAAGATTTCCTTTAGTGTAAGTAATAGTAATAGCGTTCTATACTTGCTATGCCTTAGAGCTTTACTCCTTTAGTAGATAGCATAAGTTCTTATATATTTCTAGACGTCTTAACTAAGGGTTAGCTAGTAGTAGGTTCTTCTAATTAGCTTAAGCGTCCTACGTGCGCTAAAATAGCCTGCTATACGTATATTATAGTTCTAAAATAAAATCTCTTACCTAATAGCTAGTTCCTCTAGAACATACATTCTACTATTATATCTTAGGACTTTATTTTTGTCTAAGTACTATACCTACGCTCTACTGCGTCTTTAAGTGCTATTCTTACTTATTAAGCTTGCAATCTAACTCTAAGTAAAGGCGTCCCTCTATTATAGTTAGTGTAAGGTTTTAACAAGCAATTAAGACTCTACTATTATAGGTTTGCTACTAACTAGTACCCTAGCTAGTAAGCGTAGCACGTATAGCATGCATTCTATAGCGCTAGTAGTAGGGACCTTCCTAGTTCTGCAAACTATAGTAACGTGCGTCTTATATATGCCTAACAAGCTTAGCTTATTTATAGATCTACTTGCTCTACTAGCTATATCTATTACTAATAATTTATTCTATAAGGTAGGTAATAATTAGGTTAGTAATAGGTTCTCCTGTTTGTAATCTGCCCTTCTAGAGGAGCTATCTATAGGGTTTGTTTTGCCTAGACAGTGTTCTACCTTAAAATTAAAAGCCCCTAGGTATATAGCCTATCTAGCTTGCTATAGGTTTAGCTTTTATATAGCGTATATACTACGCAGGTTATTATAGTTACTTAGTACCTGTATAGTATGCTGTGTGCCTTTAAGGTAATGCCTCTACTACTTAAAGCTATATACTATAGCAAGTAGCTCTAGGTTATAGACCTTAGAATTTAGCTTAGTAGCTTATAGCTTTTAAGAGGTAAAGGTAACTAGGTGCTACTACTTATCTTTAAAGAGTTAGGAGAGTATACCTAATATAGCAAATATAGACGTATCTGTCTCTACTTAGATAGGGAGCGCTGCGTTAAAATAGCGTAAGATAGGCGCGCTTAAGAAGTAGGTCTTTAGCCCTTTAAATAAGTAGTTTATAGCTTTATTCTATTACTAGTCTTAGTTTTTCTTTAATAATTCTGTAAGAGGAGCTATTTCTCTAGCATATCCTTTAATAAAACGCTAATAGAAGTTAGTAAACCTTAGAAAGGATTGTAACTCTTTAATATTAGTAGGCTACAGCTATTAGGTAATAGTGCTTACTTAAGCTAGATTAGCGCATACACTACGCGTGTTAATAATAAAACTAAGGAAGTGTACTATATCTAATACAAATGTGTATTTCTATAAGTTAATAAATAGTTCTACCTTACGTAGGGACTAAAGTACTAAGTATATAGCGCACTAGTAAAGTGTAATATTATTACTCCTTATATAGATAAGGATATTATCTAGGTAAACTATATAGATATAGTCTAAGTGCTTAATTAGGGCCTTATTAATATAGGCCTAGAAACTTGCAGGAGTATTAGTTAGCCTAAATAGCATTACTAGGTACTTAAAGTAACTATATTAGGTCCTAAAGGTAGTTTTCTACTTATCTCCTACTTTAATCCTTAGCTAATAATAGGCGTTGTAAAGGTCTAAGGTTGTGTAATAACGTGCGCCTAATAGGCAGTCTAGTATCTCTCTAATTAGTAGGAGTAGGCAATAATCTTTTATAGTAATAGTATTAAGACCTCTATAATCTACACAGAGGCAGAGTATCCTATCTTTCTTAGGAACAAAAAGTATAGGTGCTCCTATAGGACTTATACTATGCCTAATCTACCTATTACTTAGCGCTTGTTCTAAGTATTTATGTAGTAGCTTTAGCTTACGTAAAGAGAGGTTATAGAGTAGTCTATATAGGGGTTCTTTCTCTTCTATAAGTAGGATTGTATAGTCTAAAGATTTAAAGCTAGGTAGAGTAGTAGCAGCTTCTTTGCTAAATATATTAATATAATCTACTAAAGCATCTAAGATGTAAAGTTCCTACACTATGTATGCTTTGTAGATATAGGTATTATATTCTAAATAAACGCTAGTAGCTTGTAATACTCCTAAAAGGAGGGGATTAGAGTTAGCTTCTTTAAACTCTATAGAGGTAACTAGCTAGATACTAGCTGCAGTGTATCCCTAACGCTAGGATTATAATCTACAATCTAGATAGATATGTTCTTATTAGAGGAAAGGGTTCCCTAATAGTAAGGGAGTTCCTTTCTTGTTAACTCTATATACAGTAGTAGATATATAACGCTTAACGCCTATATTATTAGTTAAGTGTATCTACAGCGTATATATAGCGTATATACTTTAGCGCTGCGTGCTAATCTATCCTAGGCGCAGGAGTTCTACCTTCTTAATAGGTAGCAGGTCTATTTCTATAGTAATCCTTTAGCTAATTAAGCTTACATCTGCCTAAGGATTAAGAATAACCTATAATTGTTGTTCTAGTGTTACCTTCCTAGATGCGTTACACGTGCGCTTTATACCTAGTAAAATATGTACTAGAATGCGCCTTACTATCCCTAGGTAGCTAGTAAGGCTTAGCCTTTTCCTGTCTAGTTAATTTGAACTAGGATCTAGTTAGGGTTAGAGTTAGAGTTAGAGTTACTGCTTTAACATTTGTTAGTATAGTAGCTAGTCTTGTTACACTTAAAGTAGGTAACGCTACTCTTGTTATATAGGCCTTTGTTAGTAAAGGCATTATCTCCTTACTTTTGCCCCTTATGCCTCTAGGTACCCTTGTAGCATGTGCTAGGTATGTAAGTTAGTAATAAATAGCGCAGGTTACGCTTAAGTGTAGAGCCTAACGCTACTAGGTCTTTACATATAGCTAGTACCTAATAGTAATTAGTAATTACCCTTTGTAATTCTAGCTAAAGCTTAGAGAATAAGTGTTAGACCCTCTATTCTTTAGTATAGGGGGTAAGTTAATCCTCTAAGACCTCTAAGTAGGTTATAAAAGCATAGACTATTTAGTCCTTCTACTACGTAGCTTAAGCGTAAGCTATAGCTAATTCTAAGGTGTAGTTTATAGGATTAGAAAGTAAGTCTAGTAAGTACTATTTAAAGTACCCCTAGCTAGGTATCTCTTCTTGTGCTCTAAACGTGCGCTTAAAGTGCGTGTACTAAAGCTCTCTTAGGTCCCCTAACAGGTACTACATTACCTAGAGTATCCTATCTTTAGGGTTGCTAAACTCTTATAGTAATAGTTAGAAGGCTATCTTATAGGAGTAGAAGAACTTATAATATTCTTTAAGATTCTTTCCCTATATTTAGCTAGGTCTTTAGGTTTAAGCGCGTGCTTTATAGGTTAAGGTGTAAGTATTATAGATACGTTCTGCTTATATGTACTAGCCCTTAAGGTCTTCTTAATAGTCTCTACTATACTTAAGGTAGTATAGTTCCCTACGCCCTCTAGCTATATAATCTTAGCTTTAAGTAAGCGTAGGCGCTATAAAGCTTAGAGCTTATTGCGTTAGTGTTTAGTAGCTTAAATGCGCTCTTAAAGCGTTAGAGGTGCGCTTATTATAGGGGTTAGGATCTCTTTGTTAATTAGAGAAATCTTACTAGAGTTGTCCTCCTACTAGGTTTAAGATAAGGGTGGTTAGATCTCTCTTATAGGTGCCCCTAACTGTTTGTTTAAGTAGTTAGAGCTATCCCTAGACTATTAGATTAATAAAGTATTATTATATAAGGTTCTAGTTATAGGCAATAGTACTTGCTTTACACTAGGGATAGATAGTAGAGGGATAGCTATAGGTATATTTGATAACAAGAATAATACTTGTCCCCCTAAAGATAGCAAGCAGCGCGGGTTTTATGCAGCTTTGCTAAGGGCAAGACTAATACTAACTAAGGATAGCTCTAGAACGCTACAACACTAAACAATTCTATTGCAGGTCGTTATAATAGACGTATAGCAAGTGTCCTATTAGGCGCGTATTATTCCTTGCTAACTATGTAAAGTATAGGCGTTTAATTGTTTAGAAAGTAGGTAGTAAGGTAGTAGAACGTTAGTAGGTAGTAGATAGAGGTAAGAGAGTTATAGTATATAACAAGTAGATACCTTAACTTTATCTTCCTTATCTATACTCTACTTTACACTCTACACACTTTCTACTCTACTTCTTTATTATTATTATGCCTCTCCTACCTTTGCATATTAATAACTCTAAGCTGCTAGACTTTGTCTACGCGCTGCCTAATAATATAGCCCTATAGCCTTCCCTTACGCAGTTTTAGTGCTACAAGTATGTAAAGAAGCTTACTACTAAGTCCTCTACTAATTCTAACAGCTTAATTAAGTTATTTATTTAGGTCTTTAGGCGCCCTATAGAGTACTGCACGCGCAAGAACAACTTTAGTGTATATAATAGGTGCACATCTAACAACGTTAGTAGATACATTAAGATAAGTCTAGAGCTCTACCTAGTGCCTACCTAATACTAACCTATATAGATTACGCCTTACTTCTGCTGCGCTATTAACATGCTTAACTTCCTTCTTAAGCGCGCTATCTATAAGATAAATAAGGAGACTACCTAATAAGGTAACGCTGTAACTAAGGATAACATCCTAGGTACTATCTAGTACTATTAGTAGACTACCTTTAACTACGCTAAAGCTTATTATCTTAGCTTTATATCCTATAATGCTACTATTAGTTACTATATAAAGGACTTAGGCTTAGGTTAGGTTAACTATAATAAGGCTTGTTAGGTTTTACGTAAGTATAACCTATAGCACTTTAATATAAGTTCTCTCTTAACTCTTTGCCCTTACTATAGCTAACTTCTATATAAGCTGCCTTAGGTATAGTTAGCTAGAAGGAACTATCTAATATAGTTATTAATATAGAGGTTAAGTGTGTGTTCTAGCAGGATAGTGCTACTAGGGGTGTAGAGAAGCGTTAGTACTACTATAGCACTAATATACCTTCTACTACTAACGCTCTAGCTGCGCCTTTCTAGCAGTTAATAATCTCTCCTACTAAATCTGCGTTCTTAGGAGCTTAGAGGACTCTAGAGCGCTGTTATACAGGTAGTCCTAACTTCTAGCCTAGCCCTACTAGGGGCTTATAAGGCCTTCTACTTTTAGATTACTTTTTAGATAATGTATAGTAATAGATTAAATATAATAACTATATAAACCTCTGTGCCTACCCCTATGCTCTTAAGACTCTTGTCCCCTACCTTAGATAGTTGCTAGGCTAATCTACAGCCTTAGGGCAGTGATCCTAGGTTAATATATTGTCTACAGTTTTGTAGCATGTAAGGGTTCTATCCTAGGGGGATTTCCTTAGGCAACCCCTCTTCTACTAAGGCAGGTTTAGATTACCTTAACCTAACTAAGTATTAGCCTTGCGCTTGCGAGCAGATTACTATAGCGTATTAGTTACTGTCTTAAGGTACTCTTTAAGGATTCTCTTGTAGTAGTTAAGGTTCTCTAGTAGTTCCTAGGTAGCTTCTTTATTTAGCTAACCTAGCTACTTTACTAGGTACTCTTGCCTATAGGCTTAAGTATTATAGTGCTGCAGGATCCCTTTAACTTTATACCTCTTAACTAGGAGAGTATCCTCTAGGATCTGCGTAGGACCTAGCTAGAACCTCCTCTCTGTAAAGGGTTCCCTCTATAGTTTAAGTAATAATACATTAAACAGTAGGTACACTCTATCTATTAATAGTAGTAGGTCTAGCTTATAAGCTAGTTTACTAATTTTCTTTATAATAGTAAATAGACCTAGGTAACAGGTGTTAAACCTCTTAGATAGTTAACTAGTTGTTAGGTTCTTTACTTAGAGTAGCACTTGCTTGCCTTTAGCAAAGTGTCTGTCTACCTACTTAGTGTTATACTAACAAGAATTGCTCTTCTAGGCGTACTCTAAGCTATCCTTTGCTGCTACCTATAGATTGTGCTACTGCTCTAGCTGTCTAATTACCTGCTAGTAGAGGTCTAGTGCCTTTCTACTATTAGCCTAGGGTTCTAGGGGGTAGTGTAACTAGTGCTTATTAGGGACTCTATTAAAGCCTTATAGGTTAATCCTATAAGCTACCTTAATAGGGGACTCTCTATATGCTAAGTAAGCCTTTAAGTTGTATGCGTATTCTGCATATAGCAATAAATCTACCTAGTTATCCTATTAGTAGTTTATATAGATGCGTAGGTACGTTTCTAACTCCTAGTTTTAGCGCTCTGTCTGTCTATTAGTCTATAGGTAAAAGGCTGTACTAAGGCAATAGTTAATCTTTAAATAGTAGCAGATGTTAGACTAGAATTAACTAGTAAACACTAATCTATAGTCTAATATTAGGGTATTAGGGGGACTATGTTTAAGGAAGTACTACTAGAGTAGTAGTTTAGCTACCCTCTAGGAAGTAATTGCCTTAGTTACAGGTAGGTACTAGACATACTTGCTAAACCTATTAACTAGGACTAGGATTAAGTTATACTTGTTCCCTTAGTTATCCTTTAACGTTAGTAGGTCTATTATAAAGTCTAGGGAGTAGTGCTGCTAGGGTGTATTAGGTATAGGGAGTAGGACTAGCAACCTCTATAGCTTATACCTGCAGATCTTATTTAGTTAGTATACTATATAATGCTAAACATACTTATGTATATCCTTCTTTAGGTTTAGCTAGTAGTACTTTTATTTTAATAGCTAGGTAGTCTTCTTATAACTATAGTAACCTCCTATAGGGTTGTTATAGTTCTTTATAAGGATAGTTTAGCAAAGAGTTACGTCTTAGGGAATCTACACTTTCCTACTCCTGCGTAGGATCCTACTAGGGTTAACCTCCTAGTAGTAGTAACCCTTAGCCGCTCCGCCTGCTTCCTAACTTATTAGCAACTTATAGGCAGCGTCCTGCTCCTAAACCTGTCTAATGTAGTTAGTTAAGTGTTCTAGTATGTCTAGGGCGTATGCAGATTTGCCTTACGCAGCATTGTTTATAAGGTAGGTAGGTAACCTAACTTGTCTATTAAGGTTACAAAGGAGAGCCTCTGTAATATTAAAGCTAGGTTCCTAAGCTTTAAATAATTTAGATTAACCCTAGCTACTATAGCCTATAGATAGCTAGTTAAGAGCTAAGAGAGACGCATCTCTAGTACCTGTTAATAGGTAGAATTCCTTAGGGGCAGTTTTAGAGAGTTGCTAGGATCCTGCAGGACCCCTACTAGGGTTGCCTATTACCCTAGTTACCTATTTAACGTTTTAAGCCTTAGACTTCTAGATAGTCTATATTTAAAGCTTCTGCTAGAGAGTTAGCAGTATAGCGTTACGTAGTGCCTACTACTCTCTAATAACTAGTCCCTTTGCATAATTAGGGCGCTTTAAGGGGCTGTCTGTAGGGTTCTCTAGTCTAGGCTTGTATTTAACTTTAAAGTTATACCTAGCTAGCTCCTCTGCCTAGTGTGCTTGCTTAGGGGAGAGCTCCTTTATAGTTATAAAGTACTACAGGTTGTTATAATTAGAGAGTACTTAGACTATTAATAGGGCGTGCTTAAGGTAGTGTTACTACTACCTAAATACCTTAACAATTACAGCTAATTCTTTGTTATAGGTATGCTATCTAATTAATAGGCCTTAAAACTTCCTGCTCTAGAATGCTACTAGCTTCTAGTATTATTCTATTAATACTTCTAACAATTATAGTTGTAGTAATATAGCAGCTATAGCAAAGTCTAATATATTAGTAAGGACTATAATTAGCTTGTTAGAATTAAAGTGCTGTAGTATAGGGGCTTTAGTAAACTTCTTCCTAATAGTAAGGAAGGCCTAGCGTACTTCCTCTAGCTAACTCTATAGTTTATACTATCTTGTTAGGCCCTTGTAGGTTTTTGCTAGTGTTTTCTTCCCCCTTTTGTTGTAGTAGGGCCTTCTTGCTCTAACTCTAGCCTCTAGGTAGAGGTTATATAGTCTACTAATAGGCGTATAATCCTAGAGTAGTTAAAGATAAACCTTTAATAGAAGTTAGTAAAGCTAAGGAACACTTAGATATCCTTATATCCCTTAGGCTCTAGCTACTCTTAGATTGTTTGCACGCAGATAGGGTCTATAACTACTCTGCTAGGTATAACAATAAAGCCTAGGAACTTTACTAACTTTATTATAAATAAACATTTACTTACCTTATAAAATAACCCCTATTAAATAAGTTAATCTAGGATCTCCTTAATATAGGCTTAATAATCCTTCTTATGCTCTAAGTATATAAGGATATTATCTAGATAAACTATACAGGTATAGTTAATAAGACCCCCTAGGACTCTCTAGATATAGGATTAGAACGTAGCTAGAGCGTTTGCTAACCTAAAAGGCATAACTAGGTATTTAAAATAACTATACCTAGTTTTAAAAGCTATTTTCTACTTATTACCTTCCTTAATCTAGAGCTTATAGTAGGTATTATATAGATCTAGCTTAGAGAAGATAGCAGCTTTTAATAGCCTGTCTAGCATCCTATTTATAAGGGGAATAGGATACTAGTTCTTAATAGTAACCTTGTTAAGGCCCCTGTAGTCTACACAGAGTTACAGCGTACTATTAGCTTTTAGCATAAATAGGATAGGTGCCCTAGTAGGGGACTTGCTTAGACGTATCTAACCTTTCTCCTATGCTATATTAAGGTAGGCCTGTAGTATTTCTAGCTCCTTCCTAGAGAGGTTATAGATAGGCATGTTTAGTATCTTGCTTCCTAGTTTAATATTAATAGAGTGATTATAATCCTAATATAGTGCTAATACACTAGACTAGTGCTTACTAAATGCAAACTACTTATAGTGCAGCTCTAGAGGGACGTGCTTAAGCTCCTCTAGGTCTAGTTTATTATCTAAGGGGTTAACAGAAGGGTAGTCTTTGTTATTGTCTAGGAGGACTTAGGCTATGCCTGTAGGTAGTATCCTAGAGCGTTAAGGGGGCTCCTAAATAATACTTGCTACTATACGCTTCCTTGTAGCTTTAGGGAGCTATAATAGGTCTAGGTGCTACGCAATATAATGCTAAAGGTAGTCTACAGCTTTAAGCATTTTGTTCTAGAGCTAGAGGAGTCCCTTATTATAGAAGTATTCTGCGTTAAGGACAGCGTCTCTACTTAGCCCTTAGGCTAGTAGTAGTCTACTATCTTCCTAGTTACTTCCTAATAGGGTGTTAATTGCCTCCTATAGGACTTAGTAGACTAAGTTACCTAGGTGTATAAGGTACGCCTTTTCCCCTAGTTCTATAGAGTAGAACAAGTCCTATATAGTAGTGATATGTACTCTCTCTGCGTCCTTAGGGAACTACTTGTGTATGCCTTTAGAGAAGCGTATGCATAGGTTAGTAGATACTAACTATAGGTAGCCTAGTACTAGGTTATACCCTTTAAAAGTAGCTAACTAGAACTCTTGTAGGCCTATAGATTTAACTATACTATTACTATTAGGGTAATTAATAGTTAGATTATAGGGTTGCTAAATGTCTAGGTAGTTGCTATTAAGGAATGTAGCTACTAGTCTTTAATAGAATAGTTTATATTCTAGGTGTAGTTTATCTACTACACGTTAGCTAATAAGGTTTAGCTCTACTCCTAAGTTGTAGAGGGCTTAGAGCAATGTTAGGAACCTATTAGGGCCTAGGAGAGATATAGTAACTATAATACAGGTTTGCTTTCTCTTAGTCTTAGGCCCTAGTTATAGTTAGGATAGGTTAGCAACTAGGGCTTCCCTTTTCCTAACTCTCCTGTTAACTAGGAGTTACTACTGTTATTTCCTTTATAGGAGTTATAGCTATAGTTCTTCTAATAGCTTTTCTAGTTACCCTAGTCTTTGTTCTAACCTTAGCTATTATTGCTATTATTTAACTAGGTAGCTACTAGGGTGCTGTTGCCCTAGCTGTAGGTAGGCGTGCCCCTACAGCTAGTATGTCTCTTGTTTCCCTTCTAATTAGGAGATGTAGTGTGCCTTTTGCTATAGTTAGCATTATTACTCCTATAAGTAGTTGTAGGGTAAGCTGCTATCTCTATATTATAGAGGGCTTGTTTAAACTTGTGCTATTGCTAGATGTTGTCTAGACTACTGTTACGCTAGATCTCCTGTTAGAGATAAGGTAGGGTTTTAGACTATATAAAGGTAATCTTAAAGTTGTAGTCCTTAGTACTATTATTAAACTTAAAGAAGCTATATAGTAGTAGTAACTCCTAGTAATTTAGTAGTATTAAAAAGGTATTAACTATATTACATTCTCTCTACTTAATATTAAAAAACTTAGTGTAGTTCTTGTACTTAGTAAGGACAGGATCTTGCACTAGTTACTCCTCCTCTACCTTAAGGTTAGACTATAATTAGATAGATCCTTAGTTAATCTATTATTAGATTAGTTTGTAATAGATGTTAAACTAGATAGTACCTATAGCCTAGTAGGTTCTTGTAATAGAGTCCTCTAGTACTTAAGCGTATTAGAAGGCAGTCTTAATATCTTTAATCTACTAGTCTACTTACTAGGGGGATAGAGCTCTACTCTTAGTGCCTAGCTTAGGTTTAGGTTAAATGTTGTTTAAAACCTAGATAATCTTTCTAGCCTTATTAAACACTAGCTGCATAGGCTCTAACTAGTTCCTGCCCTTAGTTAGGCCTAGGGCCTATAAGGCTTAATTAATCTAATTCCTTTAGATATTTAGTTTAGCCTTAGTAGCTCTAGTAAGTTCTACCTTAAAAAGGTTCTTAAGGAGTTGCTTAATAAATAAGGGTTAACCTATAGTTAGGATGGCTACAGGATCTAGCCTAGGCGCCTCTGCTGTAGGCAGGGGATCTGCGTTTAAACTAGTTGCTAGGTTGCCTTAACTTAGATGTAATAGTACATCTATTAGAGTACTAGTAGGGCTACAAGCCTGTTTGTCTCCTAATTCTATAGGACCTAACGCTTGGTTGTTAGATGTACTAGGCGTTGTGTTGCTAGCTAGAGGTATGCTAGGTAGTAACAAGTTTGCTACTACATTATGTATAGGATACCTCTAGAGATCTATTAGGTTGCTACTAGGGCTAGGCTGTCACAAGCCTGTAGCGTTGTTGTTACTAGCAGCACGTAGACAACGTTAATTTCTAGCTATTATAATAGGTATAGAAAAATTAGATATCTCTTTTAACTGCCTCTTCTAAGAGGGAGTGTAAAGGATTTAAATTGTAAGGGCACTATAGGCAGGCAAGAGAGATAGGATAAAACATATAGTATTATATAGGATAAGACAAATCCTTAGGAGTTAAGCCCCTAAGGATTTAGGAGAATATATACGTGTGTGTAAGCTCTAACAGGTTACTAGGGTAGCCCTAAGGTGTCTCTAGGGGTTAGCATGCCTAAGGTAGAAAGCCCCTAACACTTATTAAGACCTAAGCTAATACTACTATCTCTCTAGGGTGTACCCTAGACTAGGGCAATCTACTTGTTATATTAGGCTGTTAGGTCTAGGGACTAGTATAGTTAATAAATTAGCCTGTTAGTTCTAGGTTACTAGCTGCATACTCTTCCTAGTAACGTAGTCTCTCCTATAGAGTTGCTAGCTCTGTCTAGGTACGTCCTAGGATAGGATAGGCCTACCTGTAAACTAACTAGCACCTAAAGTAGAGTATAATATTACTTTAGTCTTCTACTACCTTTTAGCTAGTAGGTTTTAGTTGTTAGGAACCTATCCTTAAGTAACTACATAGCTTACTAGTTGTAACCTATAGTATTTTATATAGTTACTAATATAGTAGACCTCTATTGTCTAGGATGTTTCTTCCTATTAGGTAATCTGTTATTTGTTTATAATAGTATAGTAATCTAGAGTTAGCCTTATTAACTACAGTTTCGTGTTAATTATATAAGTAGCTTTTAGTTAGGCTAGTTTTATATTTTTACTATTTGCCTTTTTACTATCTATCTAACTACGTTACGTTATTAAGATATTAATTACTAGCTTACTTATACCTTATATCTTATAAGAGGTTTAGAGGTAATATTACTAGCCTATATCCTACGTAGAGGGGTTGCTTAATGTAGTAGTTAAACACCTAGCTTAGTCTTTTTAAAATTTTTAAAAGGTTATTAGTTTAAATCTAGTAGTAATTACTCCTGTATTTTATGTAGGAAACTACAAGACTTAGTCTTAGTAAGTAGACTAAAAGGAGAAGCTTACTAAGCATAGCTTTATAATCTAGAGACGTAGGACCTTTCTATTTTACTAGCTATAACTTACTAGGAAGAATTAGGTTACACTACTTATTTAAGCTTCTAGAGGTTTTCCTATAACGTACTCTACGGGCAAGTTAGCTAATAGGCAAGTTAGCTACTTTTGCTAAGACCCTACTAAAATTATACTTTAAATTATAGTATATTAACACTACATTATATATAGGGGTTTAGAGGATAACGTCCTAGCAAAGTTTATAGTATATAAGTATTATTTACATATACGTAAGTTATGCCTAGTCTTATAACACTATCTACAGCGCCTTTAGGTTTACTTACCTCCTTTAGTATATACCTTACAACCTTCCTAAAAAAGGCTTAATATAATTAGAATAACCTACTCTACAATATCCTACAACAAACTAGAGCTACTTTAGCCTACACTAGGCGCTCTTGCGCTGGCAAGATAGCTAACGTAGCCTCTAGCATGCCCCTACTAGATAGAAGGGGGCTAGCTAGAGAAAAGGGATATTAGTTACCCCTATAACAAATAACTTACTTTAATATTAGGTAGCTGTATAGTATAGCTATCCCTCTAACCTATAGTAGATTAGCTGCAACTACTACCCTCTAAGGAGCTGTTTCCTTACGCATCCTAGATATTAAAAAGCTAGTAACTGCTGCTACCTAATCTTTAAGGCAGTAGCATCTGTCCTAGATACATGTATCTAACAATGTAGAACCCTAGAGGAAAAGGTAATCATACTTCCTCTCTAGGAATTACTAGTAACTGCTCTCTAGAGCGCTCTAGAGGGCAAGAGAACCTAGGTAGGTAGTTTAATAACACCTATATAAACACTTCTAAAGCTAACTTAGGTAGAAATTGCCTAGACCCTAAATATCTAGAGTAGGGATATATCTTCTGCTAAGACTACGCATAGGCTACTACCTAACCTAAAACAGAGGGAAGAGAATAAGAAACCTAGTAAAGAGAATAAGAGAATTCTCCTCTTAATACTAGCTGTAGGCTAAATTTAAGAAGCATCTCCTTTTATAGTAAGAGAAGTAATCTATAAAGCTGTAGAACTCCTACTTATAGCAATCCTACAGGCTATACCTACCTAGACTAGGTAGGTAATTACGCCTTTAACTAACAAAACCTAGACCTAGCTTCTTAGCTAGGAAATAAAGGAAGTAATAATCTAAGTAGTAGAAGGCATAGATATAATTATCCTACATATATAGATAAACTACGCACTCTAAGGAGTTCTAAGCTTAATCTACTAACTAGATAGTATATTAAAACTAGTAACTATATAGATAGTAAGGAAAGAGTCCCTTTCCTAGACTAGGGTCTAACTAACTAGCTGCTAGATCTCTAGATATAGGCTAAATAAATAAGGGGTAGCAACCTAGATTATATCCTTCCTAATAATTATTAGTTATTTCTATATCTTTAGAGTAAGTAACTCCTCTAAGGAAATATAAAAGAACCTACCTATACAACTACATAACCTAGGCTACTAGGGATACTACTAGGCGTATAAATGCTATAGAGACACTAGATACAACTACTATAGAGAGAGAGTTGCTATATACTAAGAGCTAGTAGATAAGGAATGCATAGTAAGTGCAAAGTGTATAAATTGCTATAGGCTACATATAGTAGGGAACAAGAGCTGCCTAGCAGTACTAAGATAGGTAAATAAAAGCCTAGTAAGAATTTTAGAGGCAGAACTAAGGGCTATAAGGGCTATTACTAAGAGAGCAAGTAAGAGAACCTAAATAGACCTAACTAAACCTAGCAGTACTACTCCTAGCGTCCCTATAAGATCTCTAACTATAACTCCTACCCTAGAAGGACTAGCCCCTATAGCAACTCCTACTAGAGACTCTTAGAGACTAAGAAGGGCGCTAAGGGCTGCCTCTTCCTAGGCTGCAAGCTAAATAACTGCAATTAGCTAAATAGAACTAGAATCTACCCCTAAGAGAGGGGATACTAGGACCTCTAATATAGAAATAGATATTATATATTAATATAACATACTATAACTACAAAGTAGGACCTTAAAGTAATATAGGCAAATATAGCTAGGTAATTACCCTACTATATTACCCTCCTATAGCTTATATTAAAAGGAAATAGATATAATATACGTCTAGGAACTATATATAGTAAGAAATAACTATACCTTGATATATCTTAGCTACTCTATACTTACACCTGTAGAGTCTTAGAGGTGCTAAACTTAAGCCCTATAGAACGTCCTAGGGTGCTTATCTATATACTTAAAGGTAGGGGAATATACGTATAGATTCTCTACCTATATATTAATAGAGATATCCTATAGATAGAAGTTAACTAGTATAGAATACTTAATATATACTAGGAACTAGGACTTATAAACGCACTAGAATATGTTATAGAAATAACCCCTAGCCCTAATACTCTAATAGAGGGAGATTTTAACTATAGATATATTACCTTTAAACCTAGCGCTACTCCTAGAGGTAGGGGTTAACACCTAGCCTACTAGGTAATATAAAATAATATAGACTATATTAAGGAACTAGGCATAGCAACCTATTAAGAGGGCTATGTGCTTAACCTAACCTTCTCTAACATACCTTTTGCACACATAAAAATAGAGGACTACCTCTACTTAGGATCTAACTACGCTATACTACTTACTACAATACTGTAGAAGAGTAGTAGAGTACTACTACTAAACAAATATTAGGTCCTAAGAAGCTAGCTGTAACAACCTGCGATAGAATTGTTTAGTGTTGTAGTGTTCTAGAGCTATCCTTAGTTGGTATTAGTCTTATCCTTAGTAAAGCTGCACAAAACCTACGCTGCTTACTATCTTTAGGAGAGACAAGTATTATTCTTGTTATTAAATATACCTATAGCTATCCCTCTACTATCTATCCCTAGTGTAAAGCAAGTACTATTGCCTATAACTAGAACCTTATATAATAATACTTTGTTAATCTAATAGTCTAGAGATAGCTCTAACTACTTAAATAAACAGTTAGAGGGCACCTATAAGAGAGATCTAACCACCCTTATCTTAAACCTAGCAGGAGGACAACTCTAGTAAGATTTCTCTAATTAACAAAGAGATCCTAACCCCTACAATAAGCGTACCTCTAACACTTTAAGAGCGCATTTAAGCTGCTAAACGCTAACGCAATAAGCTCTAGGCCCTACAGCGCCTACGCTTACTTAAAGCTAAGATTATATAGCTAGAGGGCGTAGGGAACTACACTACCCTAAGTACAGTAGAGACTGTTAAGGAGACCTTAAGGGCTAGTACATATAAGCAGAACGTATCTATAACGCTTGCACCTTAACCTATAAAGCGCGCTTAAACCTAAAGACCTAGCTAAATATAGGGAAAGAATCTTAAAGAATATTGTAAGTTCTTCTACTCCTGTAAGATAGCCTTCTAACTATTACTATAAGAGTTTAGCAACCCTAAAGATAGGATACTCTAGGCAATGCAGTACCTGTTAGGGGACCTAAGGGAGCTTTAGTACACGTACTTTAAGCACACGTTTAGAGTACAAGAAGAGACACCTAGCTAGAGGTACTTTAAATAGTACTTACTAGACTTACTTTCTAATCCTATAAACTACACCTTAGAATTAGCTACAGCTTACGCTTATGCTATATAGCAGAAGGACTAAATAGTCTATACTTTTATAACCTACTTAGAGGTCTTAGAGGATTAACTTACCCCCTATACTAAAGAATAGAGGGTCTAACACTTATTCTCTAAGCTTTAGCTAGAATTACAAAGGGCAATTACTAATTACTATTAGGTACTAGCTATACGCAAAGACCTAGTAGCGTTAGGCTCTATACTTAAGCGCAACCTGCACTATTTATTACTAACTTACACACCTAGCATACGCTATAAGGGTACCTAGAGGCATAAGGGGCAAAAGTAAGGAGATAATGCCTTTACTAACAAAGGCCTATATAACAAGAGTAGCGTTACCTACTTTAAGTGCAATAAGACTAGCTACTATGCTAATAAATATTAAAGCAGTAGCTCTAACTCTAACTCTAACCCTAACTAGATCCTAGTTTAAATTAACTAGACAGGAAAAGGCTAAGCCTTACTAGCTACCTAGGGACAGTAAGGCGTATCCTAGTATATATTCTACTAGGCATAAAGCGCACGTGTAACACATCTAGGAGGTAACACTAGAATAACAATTATAGGTTATTCTTAATCCTTAGGCAGATGTAAGCTTAATTAGCTAAAGGATTACTATAGAAATAGACCTACTACCTATTAAGGAGGTAGAACTCCTGCGCCTAGGATAGATTAGCACGCAGCGCTAAAGCATATACGCTGCATATGCGCTATAGATACGCTTAACTAATAACATAGGCGTTAGGCGTTGTGTGTCTACTACTATATATAGAGTTAATAAGGAAGGAACTCCCTTACTATTAGGGAACCCTTTCCTCTAATAAGAATATATCTATCTAGATTGTAGATTACAATCCTAGCGTTAGGGATACACTATAGCTAGCATCTAGCTAGTTACCTCTATAGAGTTTAAAGAAGCTAACTCTAATCCTCTCCTTTTAGGAGTATTATAAGCTACTAGCGTTAATTTAGAATATAATACCTATATCTACAAAGTATATATAGCGCAGGAACTTTACATCCTAGACGCTTTAGTAGATTATATTAATATATTTAGTAAAGAAGCTGCTACTACTCTACCTAGCTTTAAATCTTTAGACTATATAATCCTACTTATAGAAGAGAAAGAACCCCTATATAGACTGCTCTATAACCTCTCTTTACGTAAGCTAAAGCTGCTATATAAATACTTAGAACAAGCGCTAAGTTATAGGTAGATTAGGCACAGCATAAGTCCTATAGGAGCACCTATACTTTTTGTTCCTAAGAAAGATAGGATACTCTGCCTCTGTGTAGATTATAGAGGTCTTAATGCTGTTACTATAAAAGATTATTGCCTACTCCTACTAATTAGAGAAATACTAGACTGCCTGTTAGGCGCACGTTATTACACAACCTTAGACCTTTGTAACACCTATTATTAGCTAAGGATTAAAGCAGGGGATAAGTAGAAAACTACCTTTAGGACCTAATATAGTTACTTTAAGTACCTAGTAATGCTATTTAGGCTAACTAATACTCCTACAAGTTTCTAGGCCTATATTAATAAGGCCTTAATTAAGCACTTAGACTAACGCACCTTACAGGCGAACGGCGCACACGACTAAACAGCGCACTTTTGCCAAGACCACACCAAATCTCCCTCTCTACACCAATGCCTTAATAACAGAGCAAAATTAACGCGTTAAAAGAGTCTTAGATACAGCTTGCGCTTACAGCTCTTTAAAATAACCCTAATCTCTTAGTACAACGCGCTGTAGCTGTCTACAGTACCTCTAAAACTACACTGCGCGCACGACGCGCTAGATAACCTTCACGCAACAATTCTATAGCCAACTTACAGAATCTAACTAATATAGAGGAGGAGGTTATTGTTATGTACGTTCTTAAGCTTGTAGAGCATAGGCACCCCCTTAGCTCTTAGATGTGGCTAATATAGCTAATTGTCTGCGAGAAGAGCGTGGTTTAGGCCCTATTAGCTTAAACTAGGCTAGTACGTTTGTTTTATGTACGCTAGAGCTTAAAGTAAAGTTTAATCGCAAGTACAACTATAAGAGAGCCCTCTGCAAGGATTCTAGAGTTATATAGGGCTGGTTTAGCCTTGTAGCTAACATTAAAGCTAAGTACAGCATCCTAGACGCTAACATGTACAACTTTAACAAGACAGGCTTTATAATAGGCTAGATAAGCAGTAGAGCAGTTGTTACAGCTACTAATTTACTAAGACAACTAAAGTTAATACAGCCTAGCAATAGGGAGTAGGTAACAGTCACTTAAGGCGTTAACGCGACTAGATAGGTAATTCTACTCTTTATTATCTTTAAATTGCGCTACTACCCTCACTCCTAGTTTAAGGAAGACGCCCTACCCCTAGGTTAGAGCTTTTCTAACTCTAATAACAGCTAGACTAGCAACAAGCTTAGTTTTAAGTAGTTAAGGCACTTTAATAGGCATACAAAGACGCGCACTGTTAGTACCTACTATATGCTTATTATTAACAGTTATAAGAGCTACAACACTGTAGTATTCCACTAATACTGCAAAGATAACAAGATTGTGCCTGTATGCATGCCTCTGCACTTATTGCACCTCTTGCAGCTGCTTAACGTAGGTTGTTTTGCCCCTTTGAAGCAGGCGTATAGGGACTAGGTTAATAAGCTAGTACGTACCTAGATAACCTATATTACAAAGCTAGAGTTCCTGCTATGCTTTATACACGCCTACAACAAAGCTATTACTCCTAGCAACATCTAAGGAGGGTTCTAAGGGGCTAGACTAGTCCCTTTTAACCTACAACAGGTTATATTAACCCTTGATGTGAAGCTACAGACTCTATTACTACTACTCCCTACTAACAAAGAGCCCTAGCAGTCGCAAACCCTAAAGAACCTTATTAAATTTAGCTCTTAATCAACTCTAATTTAAGACAAGTATAAGAAGCAAATAGGTAGCTTACTAACCTCTGCTACTAGCGCGCTTGATTACCTTATAAAGGGGGCTATAGGTATAGCGCATAAGATAGCTTTGCTTAAACAAGAACGCGCTAAGCTTTAAGCAGCCCTAGAGGCTGCTACAGAGCGTAAATTACGCAAAAGGAAGCAAGTTTAGGCAGGAGGGACACTAACAGTTAAAGAGGGCCAGCGTTTAATTGCTCTATAGGAGTTTGGCGCGCGTAGTGATAGTAAGAAGCTAAAGAAGAGGGTACGCGCTAAAGGGGGTGAGCTATTACAGCGACGCTGTGGAACGTGCAGAGAGAGTAGGTACAACGCACAAACGTGTAAGAATAAAGTAGAAGAGGTCTCTAAGTAATATTACAGCTTGTTATAGGCTAGAAAGGCGCAGAGTGCGGCGTTCTAGGGCATAATGTAGTATAATAGGGGAGAGTCTTGGCAAAAGTGCGCTGTTTGGTCGTGTGCGCTGTTTGCCTGTAAGGTGCGTTATATCTATGTAGTTTACCTAGATAATATCCTTATCTATATAGAGAGCAACAATATTACGCTTTACTAGCGCGCTATACGCTTAGTACTTTAGTCCCTACATAAGGTAGAACTATTTATTAACTTATAGAAATGTATATTTATATTAGATATAGTATACTTCCTTAGTTTTATTATTAACACGTATAGTGTATGCGCTAATCTAGCTTAAGTAAGTACTATTACTTAATAGCTATAGCCTACTAACGTTAAAGAGTTGCAATCCTTTCTAGAGTTTACTAACTTCTATTAGCGCTTTATTAAAGGATATGCTAGAGAAACAGCTCCTCTTATAGAATTATTAAAGAAAAACTAAGACTAGTAATAGAATAAAGCTATAAACTACTTATTTAAAGGGCTAAAGACCTACTTCTTAAGCGCGCTTATCTTGCGCTATTTTAACGCAGCGCTCCCTATCTAAGTAGAGACAGATATGTCTACATTTGCTATATTAGGCATACTCTCCTAACTCTTTAAAGATAAGTAGTAGCACCTAGTTGCCTTTACCTCTTAAAAGCTACAAGCTGCTAAGCTAAATTATAAGGTCTATAACCTAGAGCTACTTGCTATAGTATATAGCTTTAAGTAGTAGAGGCATTACCTTAAAGGCACACAGCACACTATATAGGTGCTAAGTAACTATAACAACCTACGCAGTATACGCGCTGCATAAAAGCTAAACCTATAGTAAGCTAGATAGGCTATATACCTAGGGGCTTTTAATTTTAAGGTAGAACACTGTCTAGGCAAAACAAACCCTATAGATAGCCCCTCTAGAAGGGTAGACTACAAACAGAAGAACCTGTTACTAACCTAATTATTATCTACCTTATAGAACAAATTGTTAGTAATAGATATAGCTAGTAGAGTAAGTAGATCTATAAATAAGCTAAGCTTGTTAGGCACGTGTAAGAGGCACGTTGCTACAGTTTGCAGAACTAGGAAGGTCCCTACTACTAGCGCTATAGAATGCATGCTATACGTGCTACACTTACTAGCCAGGGTACTAGTTAGTAGCAAACCTGTAAAGTAGAGTCTTAATTACTTGTTAAAACCTTACACTAACTACAATAAAGGGACACCTTTACTTAGGGTTAGATTATAAGCTTAATAAGTAAAGATAGCACTTAAAGACGTAGTAGAGCGTAGGTATAGCGCTTAGACAAAAACAAAGTCCTAAGATATAATAGTAGAATATATATTCTAGAGGAACTAGCTATTAGGCAAGAGATTTTATTCTAGAACTATAATATGCGTATAGTAGGCTATTTTAGCGCACGTAGGACGCTTAAGCTAATTAGGAGAACCTACTACTAGCTAACCCTTAGTTAAGACGTCTAGGAATATATAAGAACTTATACTATCTACTAAAGGAGCAAAGCTCTAAGGTATAGCAAGTATAGGACGCTATTACTGTTACCTACACTAAAGGAAATCTTTAAAGAAGTTACACTAGACTTTATTACTAGCTTACCCCTAGCTAAGGATTCCTTAGGTTACACCTTTAATACAATCCTTATAATTATATACTACTTCTCTAAGATAGTACTCTATCTACCTACGTTAAAGATATAGGATGCAAAGCAGTTTATAGAAGCCTACTTTACACATATTATACTTAAGTATAGGATATAAAAGGGTATTATATTAGATAGGGGAACTATCTTCACCTCTATATTTTAGACAGAAATCTGCTACTAACTATAGGTAAAGCGCAGGCTTAGCACAGCCTTCTATCTATAAACTAATAGGCAAACTAAACGCTAGAACTAAACGCTTAAGTAGTATCTTTAGATGTTTATCTTAGAGTCCTAAGAGAACTAGGTAAAGCTACTACTAACTATACAGTTTGCTTATAACAACTTAGTGTATAAATCTACTAAAATAACTCCCTTCTATGCTATATGTAGTAAACACCTACTACTTACTAAGCCTCCTATAGACAGTAGGCCTAAGGGGAGGTACTAGATGTAGTTTAAAGGGTAAAGCAACTACACAGCGCACAGGCAACGCTAGTAGAGCACCTAGGAAAAGCACAAGAGTACTAAACCTAGTACTCTAACAAGAAACATAAGAACAAAGTCTTCTACCTAAGGGACCTAGTGTTACTTAGCACTAAGAATATTAACCTAGCCTACTAACTAAGCAAGAAACTCTTAAGCAAATTTATTAGCCTATTCTAAGTTTAGGAAGCAATTAGAACGCAGGCATACTGCCTACTTCTACTACCCTTATACTAGTTCTATAACGTTTTCTACATATTATTATTAGAATAATAGAATTCTAGAGCTAAAGGAGAAGACAACACCTACCTACTAGAGGTAACCCTAGAAGGTAAGGAAGTATAGGAAGTAGAAAAGATTCTAGGGAAACGAACTAGAAGAGGCTGTTACGAACCCTATGCCCAGCCAGTTGCTGTCTAGGTGGTCAGCGTACGCAAACGTACTAGGCCAGTAATTACAGACCCGCTTCTCTGCGGCACAGTTGAAGGCACGGTAATTACTGCGGTCACGTGAGGAGCTCACCCTTGGCATTGCGAGCTAGGTGGATCCCACGTGATGGCTCACGCAGCTTACGTTGAGCCTAGCTCACGCAGCTCACGGTGAGCTCAGTGAGCTCTTGCATTTCCTACAGTATATAGCAAGTAGGAACACAACCCTTATGGTTTGTGTTCAACCTCGTCAATTAAGTTTGTCTTTGGAATCTCAACCCAACCTTTGAGCTAGATAGTCTCCTCTATACTACTCATTGTTACCCTAGTCGTCGTTAGGTGTTTCACCCAGGCGTCTACCCTTACTGTTCCAGAACCATTACTCATCCCCAAGAACTAATAGAATTAGTGCTTACGAGCTTTGCTTAAAGTACGACTTTAACAGAGGCTAACTACAATACCTACTCTACTAGAAGGGCTATAATAAAACTTAGGATATATAGACTCTAGTATTAGACTTTAAAGATATAGATAATACAATCTAAGAATATAAATTAGATTAGAGATCTTTATAAACAAAGGGGATATTAA
Organism: Ascochyta koolunga; assembly: GCA_026119515.1. Lineage (NCBI taxonomy): Eukaryota > Fungi > Ascomycota > Dothideomycetes > Pleosporales > Didymellaceae > Ascochyta > Ascochyta koolunga. Next base: position 235,458 of record JANLCG010000002.1, on the reverse strand, counting down.
GATTATCTTAAGCGCGCTGTTATTACACACAGAGCGCAATTTAATTTATTAGCCTTAGGCCTACTATAATATAAGAGGGAAAAGGACTTTTTATAACTGCGTACTACCTACGCCCTAACCTTACGCTATTAGCGCCTAATTACTAAACAGCAAACTACTTAGCTATTAACTTGTTACTATCTACATTATTACTATTACTATTACTACTACTATTACTACTACTATTACTACTAGCACTACTATCACCAGCTATAGAATTATTATCAGCATTATTATTATTATTACTACTACTACTACCCTAAGAAGAGGTTAGTATGCGCCCTAGACGCGTTAAAGGAGCAAACTTACTATGCAAGACACGTGCCCTATAAGCTGCTTAAGGGCAGACGCAATGCAGCGCTGCTCTACTAGGATTAGACCTAGGAACTAGGGGGATGTTGTAGGCACCTAGGTAGCAACACCTATAGGTGTGCTAGTGTAGGCTATAATGCAGTAGTAGTTAGCAAGCTCTAAGTTAAACTAGCGCTAGCAACGTGTAAGCTAGGTGCCTTAGTTAATTATAGCTATATTAGTGTAAGGGATAGTAGTAGTATTAATAGCAGCATTATAGCAGTAGTAGAGATAGATAAGGTAATTTAAGCAGCTGTTAAGCGTAGTAGGTACCTGTATAGATTAGCTAAGGCGCACCTATAGCGTGCTCCTATCTACCTTACCTTAGTATAGCTACCTTAATTTCCCTTTATATAATGCTTATAGTAGTAGTGCTTAGGCTTCTTATAGTCCTTCTTCTACTTTGTAATATTCTGCGCGCAGCGTAGGTAAGTCTCTACTATAGCAATGTAGTCTATACGCTTATTAGCATTAGGGAACATAAATAGCTGTTAGTTTTAAAGGTAAGACTTCTTAATAAACTTAGGATTAGGATAGTAAACTATAGTAGGAGTAAGGAGCGTGTAAGAAACGCGCGTAAAAGTATTATTATTATAGTATTAAGGAAGAGCAAAGGGAAGAGGTTTTACTACCTACTAGGCTACTAAGCTAAAAATCAGGTAATAGTGCGTATAGTAATGCTTTTACCTTAAATTATAATAAATATAAGGCGTATCTATAACAATTATAACACATAGGTACTACGCACAAAGCACGCCTATAGGAAGCCCTAACTACCTACCTATAGACACTCTTTTTCCTCCCTTTAAGGCAAGGTTTTTATTAAGGCTATATAAGGTTGCTGCTAGGGATAGCAGCTAGAGGGGGAGGTTCTGTAATAACCTGTGATAGAATTGTTTAGTGTTGTAGGGTTCTAGAGCTATCCTTAGTTAGTATTAGTCTTGTCCTTAGCAAAGCTGCACAAAACCTACGCTGCTTGCTATCTTTAGGAGAGACAAGTATTATTCTTGTTATTAAATATACCTATAGCTATCCCTCTACTATCTATCCCTAGTGTGAAGCAAGTACTATTGCCTATAACTAGAACCTTACACTAGCTTAGCTACTTTTTAGAAGCAGTTAACCTAGCGCTACTAGGTATACTACCTCTTACAGCAACATGCACTACCTAGGACCTAGAGGCCTAGATATAGGCTATAACTAAGGCTATTACTAAAGTAATAGTAGTAGTAGGCTATAAACATATAGAGGTAGGCAAGACTATACTATAGTAGACTATAGTGTGTAAGACTACTTATAAATTATATATAGATAGTATTAGAGGCCTATAGATAAGACTATTACTAGAAAGCTAGAACTTCCTTACTATAGTACGCAAAGCTAAGCGCACTTATTAGCAGAATAGAATAGACTAACTTAACTCTAACTAGGCACTATATAAAGTTATTAGATAGTATAGACTTAGGCTAAACTAGCAGGACACCCTAATCTAATATATAGAGAGGGATATAACAAACCCTATAGAAAAGGTAGAGGCCTTATAAAAGGAAATACTAGATTAATTAAATAGCTCTAAAAACCTACTAGAATAGAGTCCTAGTAACTTAAATTAATAAGCTATAGCCTAGGACACCTACATACCTCTAGAGGAAATTAAGATAAACGTAATAGGCGTATAAAGTATATCCCTTAGCATAGATAGTATTATAGTACGCTTGCTTAAGGCGTGCTAGCCCTCTATTACTAACTATCTCTATAGGATATATACCTACTGCCTATAATACAGCTATTTCCTAACTACCTAGAAAACAGTAGAGGTAGCTATAATCCTAAAACTAGGGAAAAAGGATCCTAGCTCCCTATAATCCTAGCAGCCTATTACCTTACTCTTATGCCTAGGAAAAGGCCTTAAGAGAATAGTAGTAAGACAAATTGCCTACGTAGCTATAACCTATAGAATCCTTAGCCTATAATATAGGGGTGTAATTCTCTACTAGGCAGCCTCTAACTTAGTAACTAGCTTTATATACAACGTAGAACAAGCCTAGGCCCTAGGAAAGTAGGTTTTAATAATAACACTAGACGTATAAGAGGCATTTAATACGCTCCTACAGAACTAACTACTATACTAAATAGAAAACTAAGAATAGTTTACTACCTTTATTTACCTAGTGTAAAGCTTTCTTATAGGAAGATAAGTATAGGTTTATATAGGTATAGTAACTACGCCTTGCTACATAGTCTCCTACAGTACCTCCTAAGGCTTACTACTATCTCTAGTACTCTATACACTATACCTAGCTAAACTACTAAACTAAGATTAGAAACAACGCTTTAGATACGCTAATAATATATATATACTAGGCCTCCCCTACACTCTTAGAAAATATATCCCCACTAAGCAATAATCTAAGAGAAATCTACAACTAGGGATCTAATAATAAAATCGCCATTGCGCCTAAAAAGTAGGAACTAATCTACCTAATAAGGAAAAGAGGAGACCTAAACCCTCTAATTATAATAGAAGACACCTAAATTAACCTAGTACCTATAACATAAAATAGGATATAGATAGCCCTACGCTAGCTAGGCGTTTAGTTTAACTAACAGCTTACCTTCTAGAGGTATATTATAGAAAGAGCTGCTATAGCTGTAAAAGTAGTCTAATACCTTTATAGGCTAACAAACATAGTATATAGGCCCCCTCTAGAGTACGTAAGGAAAGCTGTTACAACCTATATCCTACTAGCTCTAATATACAGCGCTAAAGTATAGTATAAAGAGAAAAGGTAAGTAAGGGTAAATAGAATAGAAGTTAGCACCTAGACATAATAGTATATTACTATAATAAATAGAGTCCTTATAAGTACTATAAGGACAGTGTTACTAGCATAGTGCACTATACTAAACATAATTATACTAAGAGAGGCAGGAGTCCTACCTATAGAAGTAGCAATAGAAGAGGTACGCTAGCGCTTTGCTATACACCTACAGACAATAGATAGTAACTACCCCTTACTAGCTATGTAAAAGTATAATATAGATAATATAGGCGTAATAACTTAAAGCTACTGTCCTATAAACATAATTAGAACTTAGGTAGAGCACCTAAAGAAGCTATACTAAGACTAGTGCTAGTAACTAGACCTATCCTAGCAAGACTACTAGCTATATAAATAGAACATAGGGACTTCTAATAGTATTACTAAAAGTTTAACTATAAAAATGCAAACATCCTATATAGCTATAGGCAAACAAAATTCCTAGAGTATATAGTACTGCTAAAAGGCTAGACTTAAGTTTAATAAATAGCTATAGAAAGGTCTCTCTCCCTACTAGTAGGCAAGAGGGACAGGCATACCTACAGGAACTAATAAGCTCCCTAGAAGACTTTACGCACTACCTAGTGCTTACAGCCTTCTACAAGCATATACCTAAGGTAGAGGAAAGGCCTAGTAAATAGGGTAGTAGAAGGAAAGAAAGTAGCTATATACGCCTAGCAACTCTACAAGACTACACCTACTACTAAAAATAATAGGCAAAGCTAAACTATACAACAGCAAAATGTAGTAGACCTAGCTACCCTATTTTATAAGAGCCTAAGGAACTAAAACGCAGACGCACTATAAAATATTAGCATTAATAATTAAATATAGGGATAAGTAACCCTAATTAAGGCCTGCTATAGCCCTAGAGACGCTATTCCTTCCCCCTCTTAGCAGTTAAAGACGTAAACACAAGGCAGCTACCTATAACAGACCTAGCTACTCTATTCTATAGGAGCCTAGGGTACTAAAAACGTAGACGTGCTAGGGAATACCAGCTAAAACCACTAAGAGCAGAGGAGAGATAGCAACTAGAACAGCTAGGTAGTTACCTACTAAACACCCTAGGGAGATAGGTAGTTACCTGCTAAACTCCTAGGACTATAGGCAGTTACCTACTAAACCTACTAGGAATATAGGCAGTTACCTGCTAAACCTACTAAGAATACAGGCAGTTACCTACTTAACCTACTAGGACTATAGGCAGTTACCTGCTAAACCTACTAGGTTTATAGGCAGTTACCTACTAAATCCCTACCTACGATAACAAGAGCCTAAAATTATTAATATTAAATAGTATAGGGTCGCCCTAGGCTTACCTATACCTTTCCTCTAGTCCCTTATATAAGCTCTAAATAGATTTAGGCATAATTTTTACGTTATAGGGTTTGTGTAGCAGAAAAAAATCTTAGAGGTTAGTTTTTTGTATAGGGATCTAGGGAGACCTACGCAGCGTTATATAAACTCTATACCTCTAATCTATATTACAAACTAAATTAACCTAACTTGCTAGTAGGTTATAACTTTGCTAGTAGGTTGCAACTTTACTAGTAGGTTATAATATATTAGTAGGTTATAACCTTACTAGTAGGTTGTAACTTTGCTAGTAGGTTATAACTTACTAGTAGGTTATAACTTTACTAGTAGGTTATAACTTGCTAGTAGGTTATAACCTTGCTAGTAGTTTATAACTTTGCTAGTAGGTTGTAACTTTGCTAGTAGGTTAAAACTTACTAGTAGGTTATAACCTTACTTGTAGGTTGTAACTTTGCTAGTAGGTTACAACCTTACTAGTAGATTGCAACTTTGCTAGTAGGTTACAACCTTGCTAGTAGGTTACAATTTGCTAGTAGGTTGCAATTTGCTAGTAGGTTGCGTTTTGCTAGTAGGTTACAACTTGCTAGTAGGATATAATTTGCTAGTAGGTTTATAACTTGCTAGTAGGTTATAATTTTCTAGTAGGTTGTAATTTACTAAGAGGGTTTTACGTTACTAGTAGGTTATAATATGCTAGTAGATTTTAACTTGCTAGTAGGTTATTACTTACTAGCATGTTCTTAAAATATTTTAGTAGTAGGCTTCTAATAGATAGGAAACCTCTATATCTATAAGTAGTTTACACTACTACGCACTTAAGCATCTTAACTGTTTTTGCCTCTAGAGGTACTAAACACTTCTATAATACTGTAAGGGAGGTTTCTAGTAATATAACTAGGTTGCTTAGTGTAGTAGTTAAACACCTAGCTTAGCCTTTTTTAAATTTTTAAAAGGTTATTAGTTTAAATCTAGCAGTAATTACTCCTGCATTTTATGCAGGAAACTACAAGACTAAGTCTTAGTAAGCAGTCTTAAGGACGGGCTTACTAAGCATAGCTGTATACTCTAGAGACATAGGACCTCTCTAGTTTACTAGCTACAACTTGCTAGGAAGGATTAGATTACACTACTTGTTTAAGCTTCTAGAGGTTTTCCCTATAGAGGTTTTACTCTAGAAGGTATAAGATTATCTATATTTACTTTAAAGTTTTATAGAGGGAAGAAAGTCTAGCTTCTAAGAGCCTAGTATAGTATAACAAATATAATAGTTGCTTCTTAGAGAGAAGAAGGGCTATTAACAGTAGATTTTCTAATAGAAGGAAAATCTATTATTGCTAAGGTAGTATACACTACTTATTTATATATTTCAGCTGCTTATACCTCTAGAGGTACTAAGCACGTCTATAATACCCTAAGGGAGGTTTCTAGCAGTAGCTAGTCTAGACGTTAATTACAACAAATAAACAAACATGTAACTAGTAAGAGGATTAATAGTAATACTATTATGTTAACCTAGTTCTAGATGTTCTAAAGGCGTTCTGCCTTAGCAGCCTACTTACTTACTCTAATCTTGTATCTAAGGAGCTCCTTGTTATAGTTCTTAACCCTTGTTTAGCCTACAGGAGGCTTATTAGGTTACGTGCTCTAGCTTTAGGTAGATTAAGCTAGTAGTTAAGTAGGGAGCAAGCCTATAATAGGTAGTTTAGGCGCTCCTTTATGCATGCCTAGGGCGTTTATAGTATCTAGATCTACTATATCTTATATATTACGAACCTTAGCATGCTAGGTAAGTTAGATGTACTAATTAGGCTAATTAGATCTTGTTTTAAGCTAATAGGGTCCTGTAAGGACACCTAAGAGAGCTTGCTTATTATAGTTAACAAGCTTACCTATAGTAGCGTTTAGATAGTAGGGATAGAAAGATAATTAGGTAATTAAAGTAGTTAAGCTAAGTCTAACAAGCTTGTTTGCTAAGTGCATATAGAGATCTACTATACTTAGGAAGCTAGGCTTATAACTATAACTATTACAGGTATTTATACTATTTAAACCCTAGTTAATCTATCTAATAGATTACTGTACCTTTTAGGCAGTGTGGCTTAGTAGGTTCGAGCTGAAGTCCTTACAGAGTAATCTATTAGATCCTAGGAGCGTGTGCAGGTTGCAGGTTTAATCCTTACCTGCCACTACTCCTAGGCAGCTAGGCTAGCTAATTTAGCTAAAGCGTAAGGTAGGGCCCTTTAGCCGCCACGCTGTTGCTGCTAGGAGGTCTAGTGTGGCTACGTGGCAGACCTTAGCTGTTAGCTAGCTTGTTACTAGGCCAACGTTAAGGCTTAAGGAGCACGCTCTAGAGGGGTACCTACCCTAACTAGTTAGCTAGCTTGTTAAGGGGGAGCCCTAGAGGCGCTAAGGCGTTAAGGGGAGTGCCTAGGGGCGTTATAGACTTTAGCACTACACGTTAAGGGCGGCGCCTAGGGGTAATAGGCTTGCCTAAGCAGAGTCTTAGGTTAAGCCTTAGAGGAGAGGGGTATACTGTTACAGGTATTTATACTGTTTAAACCCCAGTTAATCTATCTAATAGATTACTGTATCTTTTAGGCAGTGTAGCTTAGTAGGTTTAAGCTGAAGTCCTTACAATAACAGAGCTTATAGAACTATACTTAAGTAATTAAATAATTTAATTAGTGTCTATTTTTTCTATATAGAACGTGTTGCTTAAATATAAAGGAAATATGTAGGTTACGTAATCTTACTTAATAAGCGTTTAGCTAGTATTAGGACTGCTTAGAACCAGCGTTGCTAGAGTAGAGCAGCTCTAACAAAATTAGCACGCTCTATTAGAAAACAAGCTGCGTATATAACTCTACGCGCTTAGTTACGCAACAACAACTTATACTAGCTTAGCCTAGAATGCTAAAGATAAGAAGTTAGGAGCACCTTAGCTTTAGTTTTATTAATCCCTACTAGGAGCGCTATCCTTAGTTTTATAGACCTAAGAGTAAATAGGTATTCTTGTCTCTAAATAGTAATTAGCCTTAATATAGTTCTTAAGGTAGTTTGTTCTAATAGAAGCTAGCCTAGTATCTAGGTGCTTAAGAACTAGCCTATAGTTATAACAGTAGACTAATAAGAGGCTATTACTAAGTTGTACTCCTTCTCTAAAATACTCCTATATAGTACTAGTACAGGAATTACTACCCTACCTTAGCAAATGCTCTAGTTAGCTATACTCTGTAGTAAGCTACTATTTGTCCTATTCTTAAGATAGGCTTCCTTTACTAGGCTAGGTAACAAGCTATATATTAACTTGCTTGCCTACAACATCTCTCTTTCTTATAGCTATTTTCTACATAGTAAGACTCTTAGGAAGGTAACTAGGCTGCCTAGGGCATAGGTTAGTAGACTCCTAGCTATTTAGAGGGCTAGTAGAGGACATGTTTGTAATTAATAGATGTAATAAAGATATATAGAGTAGAGTTGTACTTTTATACATATTACAAGAATATTAAGAGATAAAAGAAGTAAAATAATTGTATATCTATAAAGTAATAATGTCTAAAAGGCTTTTATTATTCCCCTAGTATACGCGTCTAGCAAGAATTTAAATTAGCTATAGATCTAGACTAGAGACTATTTTTTTTTATAGTTTATAGATTGTATAAGGTTTAAGACTTAGTATATAATTATTTGCTTTAATTATACACTAGTAGCTTAGCGCTAATGCTCTAAAATATCTAATTGTTTTAATTTTAAAAACCACTTATTATATAAGCTTTAAGACTTAGTATATAATTACTAGCTATAATTATATACTAGTAGCTTAGCGCTTATACCTTAATGTTTCTAAACGTTATAACTATCTCTTATAACACTAATATCTAAGTTATCTACCTTCTTGTCTGCCTCCTTATTAGGTAGAACCTCCTCTAAGCTAGATATCTTATTATCTAAAAATTTCTTAAAGTTAGTCTTCTTAATCTTGTCCTTCTACTTATCTAGCAGAGAAGTAAAGTATGCCTTAAGCTCCTTACTAGAATCTTTAGGCACCTCCTTACACTTATTACTATTTTTTATTTATTTGTTTATTGTAATTAACGTCTAAACTAGCTACTGCTAGAAACCTCCCTTAGGGTATTATAGACGTGCTTAGTACCTCTAGAGGTATAAGCAGCTGAAATATATAAATAAGTAGTGTATACTACCTTAGCAATAATAGATTTTCCCTTCTATTAGAAAATCTACTGTTAATAGCCCTTCTTCTCTCTAAGAAGCAACTATTATATTTATTATACTATACTAGGCTCTTAGAAGCTAGACTTTCTTCCCTCTATAAAACTTTAAAGTAAATATAGATAATCTTATACCTTCTAGAGTAAAACCTCTATAGGGAAAACCTCTAGAAGCTTAAACAAGTAGTGTAATCTAATCCTTCCTAGCAAGTTGTAGCTAGTAAACTAGAGAGGTCCTATGTCTCTAGAGTATACAGCTATGCTTAGTAAGCCCGTCCTTAAGACTGCTTACTAAGACTTAGTCTTGTAGTTTCCTGCATAAAATGCAGGAGTAATTACTGCTAGATTTAAACTAATAACCTTTTAAAAATTTAAAAAGGCCAAGCTAGGTGTTTAACTACTACACTAAGCAACCCCTTATGCTTATAGAGGAGAGGCTTGTAAGTAAAGTGTTACATAAGATAATAAGTAAGAGTAGAGTGTTAAATTAAAAGAGAAAGGAAATAAACAAAAGAAATAAACAAAAGAAAACACCTTCCTCTACTTCTTTATCTGTCCTTTGCCCTTATCCTTCTTTAGTTAACTACTTAACTAGGTAGTTAACTAAGCACTAACATCTTAGTAAGTAGAACAAGTGTTATATTAGCTAGCAGTAGCAGTTCCTGCTAAACTAGATAATCTAGCTATAACTATTAACCTTATTGCCTTTAAGGTCTTTAGAGTTAGTAATAGATACTGCTTATCTAATAATAAATAAGTGTCTACTCTAGCTACATCCTATCTAGTTAGAGAGTTAGGTTATATATTTATCTTAGAGAACATCTTAGACAGTGCTAAATCCCTGCTATATTCTCTATCTTACTTTTTAGCACTATCTAGGAACTTAGCTAGATGCAATAACTCTATAAAATATAACTAGTTAGGGATATCTAAGTTAGTATCCTCCTTATATACTCTTATTTCAGCTACCTTAACCTATTCCTAGTGCTTCTTTACTATAGAAATATTACTAGCACAAGGCTATTATATATAAGCTAGTAACTACTTTAAAATCTATCTAGTTTATTATTTTATCTATTTTATCTAGCATAGGGACTAAGTTGTAACAAGCCTAGCAGTAAATTATCTTTAAGATCTATAATATAAACTCTAGTAGAATATCCCTAGGAAAGGTATATAGTACCCCTCTATATTAGTTAGCATGCCTAGAAGGAGATAACAGACCTGCTTATAGTGCCTAGTAAGATACAGCAATTTCTGCATAGCTACCTATTTCTAGAACCTCTATAGTGCTGTAGGCTTCTATTACTAGCATAAACTAAGGAAGAGCAGTGCGTTGCTGTTTTGTAGCTAGTCTAGTAGACCTATAAGGGAGCAACAGGTTAGAGATTTGTACTTGCCCTACCTTATATAGATACTTCTTCTATTTACAACTAAACTTATCCTTAATTTCCTTTAGGTAGTCCTAGTAATCCTTCTAACCCTTAATATATCTATTCCTCTTATCTATACCTCTCTTCTATTACTATTTAAGGTATTTGCCTATATAGTTATAGAATCTTTTAAGAGTAATAGTATAGTTCTCCTTATCTTTATTATTAAAAGACACTAAGCCCTAGATTATTTGTACACCTCTGCTATTTATATAAGCATTAGCTAGGTTAAGGTCTACGTGTTTAAACGCTGTTTAGTTACTAGGGCTAGTAAACTTTGTATAGTAGGGGTATAAGGTAAGGTTAGTCTAGCAACAAAGTAAGATATATAGAAGCTAGTAACCTATATCCCCTTAAATAAGTTGCTAGACTACTAAATAGTATATTATCCTACACTATCTAAGGTTACTAAATTAATTAATAGTAAAGGTATGCTAGTTATACTTATTAAAGTAATTATTTATAATTTCCTAAAGCTCTTTATTACTAAACCCCTCTTAGAAGTAGTTAGCTATAACAGTTCCTTCTATCTTAAACATGTTTACTGTTTATTATAGTAAGAGGGTAGGATATCTATTAATAAACGCGTCCTAGTCTAGCTTAAGACTAGTGCTATTTAGTTAATAGTAGTAGGATTAAAGGCTGTTAAGAGTACATAGACCTCTAAGGTAATTCTAGAAAAGTATGTAGGTTTGTACGTTGCTGTGCTATATTCCCTATTTGTAAGGGTATAGGTATAGTATTATAAGCATGTTCACAGCAGTATACCTTAGCATTAATTAGACTAGAAGGCCTAGTTGTCTAGCAATATATTTTAAGTAAGAGAAGCATACTCTTTGTTTACTAACCTTATAGTAAGCTACTATAGAACCCTTTATCCTTTAGTTCTTAGGTTCTAATTTAATATAACACTCTTAAACCTATGTATAGAGCAGCTTTATCTTATCTACGTCCTTAAGAGTTCCTCTGCTATGCTTTTTACACAGTATAACAAGGGCTAACTTAGGGTTTGCATATAGACAGTTCTTAGAGCCTTTAATATCCTGCATAGCCTTAGGACTAATAGACCTATCCTCTTAAGCAGATTAAGCTTTATTATTAGTAGGAAGACAGCTCTCTTACTACTAACATCCTTAAGAGAGCAGAATCCTATACTATAAATAGTTAATTACTTCTAGTATTATTTATTGCTAGAGACAGCTATTATATTAGTAATAGAGACATTTCCTTCTCTATAGCAAACAAGATTACTAGCTACCTCTTCCTGCTAGTGTATATGTCTAACTCTAAGCTCTAAAGCTAATCTGTTAACATCTCTAGGGTTAAGATTAGTAAGTAAGTTATCCTCTTCTTCTTAGGCACTCTTAAGAGTCCCCTTACTAGTTATTCTAGTGTTTTAAATGTAAGTAGTAACACCTAATTATACTCTTATTAGTCTTAATAGAGTAAGGGAGGACCCCTCTAGTAGTTAGCTAGAGCTGCTAGCAGTTTGCACTGCAGATACTCCTTCTGCTAGTATTAATACTTGCCCTAGCCCTAGGCTTAGGCTAATTGTCCTAAGTCTAGAAGGTATATCTCTAAAGATAGAGTTAACAGGTAGAAGTATTCTATTACTGTGTTTTGTAAGCCTACTAGCTATAGTCTACTCCTATATTATTTATTCTATAACTAGATAGTAAGTTAGTTTTCCTTCTAAGTTAAATATTCTTACTAGGGGTATAGTCTTCTAGTGCTAAAGAGCAGCTTACTAAAACTTTTATTAGTTATTACTACTATCTATAAGGTAAACTATGTATTTCTTTATATTAGTGTATAGGCTAGGTAAATCTAAAATACCTCTAAGGAGCTTAAGGAGAGGGTAGCTGTTGTTTTTAGAGTTACTTATAAAGAACTAAATGTCTTGTTTAAACAGCTATATTCCCTTACAAGCTATGCCCTAGTCTAAGGAGTTAATATACTTATCTTTCTTACAATAGAGTATATAGAGTCTTTAGTATATAGTAGAGTTAATAAACTTAGCTAGGTACATAGTACCTAGTCTTGCTATATAGTATATAATATTAGTTAAGCAACTATGCTCTATACTAGAGGTAGGGCTATAAGGCATAATAATACTACTTATAAGTATCTTTCCTCTAGGCAGCAATTTAATACGTGTTAACGTGCTGCTTAACTCCTATATTCTCTTTTAGTTGTAGTTTGTAGCTATAGCAATAGCAGGGTATTTACTCTTAAACTATACAGCCCCTCTATATTATATAATTAGATTTAATGTCTGCTCTATAACTAATAATACAAGGTGTATTATTGTAGTAGCTTTATTAAACTCTAATATAGCAGCTGCTATCTAAGAGTCTAGTGCATGTCTTTATTAAACTAGGTTGCCCTAGGTTAGCTATATAATAAACTTACCTATTTAGATGTTGTTAAGGTATAGTATACTAATACTATAGATAGACGTTATGTTATTAGAGGTAATAGCTTAAAGAACAGTTAGCTATAATATATAAGCAGAGCCTAGTTACTCTTAGCTAGCTATTACTAGAGCTTAGAAGTCTAAGGCTATAGTATAAGTGTAGTAACAGAGCTAGGTTACTTAGTTAAATTAAATATTTAAGTTTTATTATGTATAGCAGGGTAAAAGAGTAATAGAGCAGTAGAGTAAAAGTAGGAAGCTATTACTTACAGCTATATTAAGCATCTATTCTTCTTACTACTATTTTGCTACTTAATTATAGTAGGATTGCAGTAGTAGGGTAAAGTTTGCGCTAGCGTTTTTTGCTTAACAGCTATACAGCTAATAGGAGGCTATTAGGTGTAACTTGCTAGCTTCTAGTTAGTTTAATTTTTTACTAGCGCTACTGCTTGTTCTTTAATAGCTATATAGGCAAACTCTAGAGTTTTACTATTTAACTGCCCTATTATTTATCTTATTAAGACATTTTTATAGTTAGAGACTAAGTCTCCTCTCCCCCTACTTTGTTAAGCTAAGAAATGCAGTGCTTAGCTTATATTAGTCTCTGCTAGAGTTACTATTATATTACTTATATTACGCCCTCTTGTATGCTGTAAGTTTCCTTAGTTGTATTATAATCTCCTAGTAACTGCTAATAGTGTAGTCTAGTACAGAGATATTATCTCTTCTAATATCCCTAACTAGATCTATATACAATCTGTTCTAGGCTTCCTTATCTTAGATCTTAATTAGACCTGCATGCTCCTATATAATATCTTCTAGTTATTGTTTAATAAATCTCTTAAGTCTCTAGCCTAGAATAGTGTAAGGTATCTTAGATCTATCTAAGTCTTCTAGTAGGAGGGTGCTGCGCTCTATTACTGTTTTCTCTTCTAAGACTTTATATAGTCTAAGCTAGTTACAGGCAAGCTTTCTGTCTCTTAATATTACGCAACTAAGCGCGTAGAGTTACATACGCAGCTTGTTTTCTAACAGAGCGTGCTAATTTAGTTAAGCTGCTCTACTCTAGCAACGCTGGTTCTAAGCAGCCCTAATACTAGCTAAACGCTTATTAAGCAAGATTACGTAACCTACGCATTTTATTTATATTTAAGTAACACGTTCTATATAGAAAAATAGACACTAATTAAATTAATTAATTACTTAAGTATAGTCCTGTAAGCTCTATTACAGTTATAAGCCTAGCTTTCTAAGTATAGTAGATTACCCTACGCACTTAGCAAACAAGCTTGTTTGTAACAGGCTAGGCCTAAGTGCTAGCTCCTTAGCGCACACCGCCTTAGCCTTACTCCGGCTTACAGGCCTATTAAGTGCCAAAGCCCTACTACAGAGCTAACACCTCTAAAACAGAGTTATAAAAACTCTGCAACCTCTACTTTAGAAGGTTGTTCTCTATTAAATTTATCTTGTATTCTACTAGCAAATTCCCTTAGAGGTAAGCTCCTTATAATTAAATTTAATTACTAACACAAAGACTAATAAATAAAACGTTTAATAACGCTGCTAGGCGTCTAGGTGAATACAGCATCAAGCTGTGCACTAGCAATAACAATCAATCAGACGTTAGGACAGAGCTCTAGAACCTTACTACCTTGTTAGTATTAGAGAGTTAGCAGGAGGAGCTCCTAGCATACGTACTAGAACGCCTAACTGCCTACCTATTATAGGGAACCCTTCCTAAAGTTGTAGTAGCTACTACTACTAATAAAGTTTATCCCCCTACAGACTAAAACCTAAACCCTTAAGAAGAAGATATAAATAAAACTATACAAAAGCTAGTTAAAGCTTAGGTGCGAGCCTACGTGGCATCTATAAACACGCAGAACTACAGCATAACACTACCTACCTCTATACAAACAAACAACAATAAACTAAGTAAAGCTATAAAGCTACTAGACGTAGGCAAGTTTAGTAGCAACTAGCGTACGTATTAAACGTTTAAATTACAAATAAAGGACAAGTTAAAGTCTATAGGAGATTAGGAAGCTGTCCTAGGAGTTGCATATATGTTTAACTAATTAGAAGGACAAGCTGCTTAGGTCAGCCTGTTATAGAAGGATTAAAACCTAATAGGTACAACCACCTAGTTCTAGGACTTCCTAGATAAACAGTATAAGGACTCTATGTTTAAAGAACTTTCCTACTAAAAACTCTAAACTATTACTATAAAGAGAAATAATTAGAGTATTAAGTCCTTTAACGCAGAGTTTATACAACTAGCCTATAATACTACTAAGAAGGACAACACAAGGAACCTTAAGACTAGGTACATATCTGCAATCTGTCTAGACCTACAAGATAAAATAGTTTTAGTTAACATCCTAGATAAATAGGATCTCTAGAACCTTATAACTAGGGTCCTTGCAGTAGAAGTTAACCTCTGTAGGACTAAGGCACTAACTAATAGTACCTTTAGGCAGCAAACGCGAAGGACAAACCCTAATAAGATAGACTAGGAACCTACTAGGGTCCACGCTAGGAGAATTAAATTAGACAACTAATAGCAGGCGGAATAGCAGCCCTAGGAGGTTATAGACTAAAGAAGGGCTAAAAACGCCTGTCTAAGGTGCAGGAAGAACAGCTACTACTTAAATAGATGCTAGTTAGCCCTAGCTAAGAGACTAGAAAGTATCTAAGTCTAAAGCGCAGCTACTAAGGTCTCTAAAACTAACAACTTAAACAATAAAGACTTAGAAAACTAGAAACTCCTGTTTAAAGGCGTAAATAGGGGTTAGAAAGAAAGGTTATAGAGAGGAGAGAACTGTTTTAAAGGTTCTACTAACAGTAGCCTAATAGCAAGCCTATATCACTACATGTAATAGTATAAGATAACACTATAGCACATACATTAATTAATACAGGGTGTTTAACCTATAGTATAGTCTCCTTAAAGTTTGCATTGCGAAACAACCTACAACGCACTCCTACGCACAGGCGTAGAGTACTAGGTATAGCTAGAAAAGTAACCTAGGTAACTAATATTATAAGAATAAAGATTAACGTAGATAGCTACAGGGAAACCCTCTAGGCATACGTATTAGATAGGGAGAAAGAGTATAACTTTATCCTAGGAAGACCTTAGATAGACAAGAATAAAGTTATAATAGCGCTAGCTAAGAAGTTACTATTTATCTATTCTAGTAAAACCTATGTAAGAAGCAGGGAGGGCATCTGCCCTAACTAACTACTAAGGCCTACTAGTCTAGAGTTGTACCAAGCCCTAAGAAAGAGGTCTAAGAAGGACTAAGGTATAGGACTATTTGCGGCATCTATAGCTAACATCTAAAAGGCCTTAAAAAAGAAGGAATTAGTAGATCTACGTGTTCTTCTCCTAGATTATTTAAAGGATAAATTTAGGATATTTATAAAAGAAGAAGCAGACAAGCTTGCGCTATACTGTAGTCCTAAAGTAGACTATGCTATTAAGCTAATTAAACAAGACAGCAATCTAGTAACAGTGCTATAGGGACTACTATACAACATGTCTTGTAAAGAGCTTCTAGTACTTTAGCAACAGCTTACCAGCTACTTAGACAAAGGCTTTATCTAGGTTAGCAAATCTAGCGCCTCTGCCCTAGTACTATTTGTTAGGAAACCTAGTAGGGGTCTATAGTTCTGTGTTAATTACTAAGCATTAAACGCTATTACTAAGAAAGACTAGTACCTACTCCCTCTAATCTATAAGACTCTCTCCTAGATCTTAAAGGCGTTATAGTTTACTAAAGTAGATGTAATCTAAGCATTTTATAAAATTAGGATAGCTAAAGGAGACAAATAGAAAACAGCTTTCTAGACAAGGTTTAGACTCTATAAGTAGCTAGTAATACTATTTAGACTTGCTAATGCTCTAAGTACATTCTAGTAGTACATTAACTAGGTCTTAAGAGAGTACCTAGACAAATAGTGCTCTGCCTACGTAGACAATGTACTAATCTACTCTAATAGCACCTAAGAAGAACACAAGGCCAAGGTTAAAGAAATTATCTAGAAGCTAGGAGCTGTAGGTCTTTACCTTAATATAGGCAAAAGCAAATTCTCTGTTAAGAGCACTAAGTATTTAGGGTTTATTATTAAGGCTGGTAAGGGCATCTAGATAGACCCTAGAAAGATTGCTACTATTAAGTCTTAGGAACCCCTAAAGATAGTTAAAGGAATCTAGAGTTTCCTAGGGTTCATGAACTTCTACTAGCAGTTTATTAACTAGTTCTCTAGCATAGCAGAGCCTCTTACCTACTTAACTAGAAAGAATGCTACCTTTAAGTAGAAAGAACCCTAGCAACAGGCCTTTAACACTATAAAAGCTGCATTTACTAGGGAACTAGCACTAGTAAACTTTAACCTAGATTTAGAAACAGTGTTAGAGTGTAACGCGTTAGGATAGGCAATAGGGGAGTACTCTCCTAGTATAGAAAGGACAAGGTGCTCTGCACAGTAGCCTACTTCTTAGCCAAGAACTTAAAAGCAGAAGTAAACTACACTATCTATAATAAGGAAATGTTAGCAGTAATTAAGTGCCTCTAGGAGTAGAGCACAGAGCTAAAGCAAGTAAGGAGGTTTACAGTTATTACTAACTACAAGAACTTAGAGTACTTCTACAAAGCCTAACTACTCTTAGAGAGACATGTCTAATAGTTAAGCCTCCTTAGCTAGTTTAACCTTACCTTTGCGTATAGACCTAGCAAAGTTAATAACTAAGTAGATACTCTTTTAAGAAAGGAAGAAGACCTTCCCCTATTAACTAGGGACAAAAGAACCAAGACTAGGCGTTTCTAACTATTAAAACTATTCGCTTAAGTAGTAAGAACTAACCTAGGAGACAACTCTGCTAACAACATATAAGTCTTCTCTTCTAGACTGCGTAGAGCAGACTAACTCCTCCCTGCTACATCACAGAATACAGATTCGCAGCAGGACAACTATTAGGAGCAGAGCTAGGAACGTGCAGGACTGCCTATAGCCTAAGCACTAGAACTATATAATAGCATTAAGGAGTTTAAAAGACTCTAGGAAAAGGCTGCTATAGATAACAAGACCTACTAACTAGCAAAGTTATCTATTACCTTAGGCGCCTAGAAGTTCCCTACGCAGCTTAACCTTAAAGTTTTACTTGCTAAATACTCTATAGATAACAGAGATAGATTATGCTACTATAGAAGGGCATAGGTCCTAAACTCTAATACACTTAGAGCTAAGATTATTAATAATGCTTATTACTTACTAATTGCAGGTTACCTAGGGAGGGGTAACATATATGCAATTCTCTCTTAATTATACTTCTAGCTAGGAATATTAACTACCCTCTGCTAGTACGTAGACAATTGCAACATCTGCAGAAGGACAAAACTATAGAAGGAACTAAAATAGGGACTCCTTAAACCCCTCCCTATACCTAAGAGAATCTAGAAGGAAATCTCTATAGACTTTATAATAGACCTCCCTAAAAGCAATAGCAACTATAATCTTATAGTTGTTACAGACAGACTTTCTAAGGACGTTATCTTAGTCCCCTTACCTAACCTATTAGTAAAGATAGTTACTAGTGCATTTATATCTTATATAGTAGCCTACTATTTCCTGCCTAACGCTATTGTCTCTAATTATAGGACGTAATTCCTTAGCAACTTCTAGCAGATAATGTGCTAACTGCTTAGGATTATAAGGAGATTGTCTACAGCTTTCTACCCCTAGACTAACAGGAGCACTAAACGTATAAACTTAGTAGTTAAAGCATACCTAAGAGCGTACATTAACTAGTCCTAGAACAACTAGTCTACTTAGGTACTAGTGGCCTAGATTATAATTAAGGGACAAGTAGCTGCGTCTATAGGCTTTAGCCCCTTCTTCCTCTAACATAGTTACAACGTAGACCTAGTACAGGTTAACCTAGACTTAATAGCAGAACTACTACATTAACACGCAAGAGAACCTACTAAAGCTGCAGCAAGTATAGTGCAAAAATTTATTAAAATAATTAATTTTGTTAAAGTATAGATAGCAGAAGCTTAGCAGACGCAGGAACAACAGGCTAATGCACATAGGAAGGAAGCCCTACAGCTAAAAATTAGAGATAAGGTTTAGTTAAAGTTAGGAAACTAGTTCTTAAACAGCTAAATAAGCAAGAAGCTAGACTAGAAGAATAGAAAGTTTACAATTATAGAGGTTGTTTCCCCCTACAACATTAAGTTAGATATTAATAGTAAAATCTACCCTATCTTCTATGTTAACCAGCTTAAGCTGTGTCTACAGAACCCCCTCTATAGACAATTAAATAATAACCTCTAGCCTAGCCTGCTAGTTATTACTAACAGTAACAGCACCTCCTCTAAAGAATAGAAAGTTAACTCTATCTATAGGGAAAGACAAGCTAGGAGGGGAGGGAAGAGACGCAAGTACCTAGTATAATAAGAGGGTTATATCACTAAAATATAGGAAAGAGAGGACGTTTGTAAGGACCTAGAAGCCCTAGATAAGTAGTTGTCTGCGACAAGAGATAAGCAGGACAGGAATAGGAACTTACCCCTAGGATTCTAGTTAGAATCTCTAGATAAGCAATATTAACCTTCTATAACAAGTATAGGGAAGAGTAGTAGGAGCAAGAGGAGAAGATATGCATAAACAAGGGAGAGTACTAGACTGTAGAGAGATTATTTGTTGTATTAGCCTACCCTAGGGGGTAGACTGCCCTATATAGGGGCTATACTATTATAAGAGAAAAAGGCCAAGAGAGCCTAGGTATTATCTAGCTAGAAAATCCTAAACGCTATAGATAAGAGAAGACCTAAGCACTGCCTAAAACAGAACCCTTGCTACTAATATTGTCTTTATTACCTCGCACAGCTACAGCAATGTCCTTAACAACTAATCTAATAAAGTCCTTATGTCTAGAGGCAGGAGGAAGCTTAAACTTCTTGTAGAGGTTAGTATTAAGACAGATAAAGCGCGTAAGCAGCAATAAGTTAATAGCAAGCTATATTAAGCAGCAAATTAGCAAAATAGCCTAAAAATAAGTAGTAAAAAGGGGAAAATAACTTACTAAGGTCTTTATCTAGACTACTAACTCCTTAGTAGTAACAGCAGTGCGCTCTGCAAGAACTACAGAAATAGAAGGATAAGCCTTAATCTTATTAACGTTGCCCTTATACTTAGACTACTTAACCTTATAACTAGTTGCAGAGGAGCAAGTGTTAGGCTAGGTTAGAAGGTTAGTGTAACGCAGGAGGTTTATACACTTCTTAAGGTCTGCCTAAATAGGCTTAATAACCTTTAAAAGCTTTGCAGAGTTACCCTTGCTAAACTGCAAGAAAACGTAGTACTTATTTAGCGTCTTCTAGGTCTTGCGTAGGGCCTAGAAGATTGTTAGCAGAGGAAAGGAACAGTGTAATACCTTAAGCAGAGACCTACCTTATAGCAGCAGGCATAAGCCTTAACGCAGCTCACGCAGCTAGTAGACTAACTACTAGCAGTAAAGTTGCAGACTTGTCCTATTAACGCGTAGTTAATACAGACCTTAGGATCTTTAAACCTACTAGCGCGCATAGTACGTAGGGACTAGTTAACCTTAGCCTTAGCATAATTGCCTAGCTTAGGGACGTTGCTAAAGACTTCCTTAATCTTATCCTTGTTAAGGTTAACGTCTTACAGACTAAGCTTTGCCCTCTTAGTTAACTAAGTTATAGGAGCAGCAGGATTAGTAGGGGCAACTAAGCAGGCCTACAGAAGGTAAAAGAGTTAGGCACAACAGTTAAACAATAGAAGGTAATAATAGGATAACTCACTCTCTTAGGCGCCGCTTTCTTAGTTAGAGAGCAAGAAGCAGTAGGAGACCTAGGAGGCGCTATAATAGACTAGGGCAAGGCAGCTTAGCTAGACAAATAGATAGTAGTAGAGTCGTGTGCGGAAAGGGCGTAGGCTTGCAAGGTAGTACAATAGAGAATATAGAAGGTAGGGAGTAGGCAATAGAGCTGTTTTAACTAAGGCGCGTGTTAATAAACAAAGAATAAGTAGGAGGGTACTGTAATAGGCTAGGCCTAAGTGCTGGCTCCTTAGCGTACACTGCCTTAGCCTTACTCTAGCTTGCAGGCCTATTAAGTGCTAAAGCCCTGCTACAGAGCTAACACCTCCAAAACAGAGTTATAAAAACTCTGCAACCTCCGCTCTAGAAGATTATTCTCTATTAAATTTATCTTGTATTCTACTAGCAAATTCCCTTAGAGGTAAGCTCCTTACATTGTTAGACTTAGCTTAACTACTCTAATTACCTAATTATCTTTCTACCCCTACTAAACGCTACTATAGGCAAGCTTATTAACTATAATAAGTAAGCTCTGTTAGGTGTCTCTATAGGACCCTATTAGCTTAAAACAAGATCTAATTAGCCTAATTAGTACATCTAACTTACGTAGCACGCTAAGCTTCGTAATATATAGGATATAGTAGATCTAGACGCTAAAGACGCCCTAGGCATATATAAAGAAGCGCCTAAACTACCTCTTATAGGCTTGCTCCCTACTTAACTACTAGCTTAATCTACCTAAAGCTAGAGCACCTAACCTAACAAGCCTCTAATAGGCGAAACAAGCGTTAAGAACTATAACAAGGAGCTCCTTAGATACAAGATTAGAGCAAGCAAGTAGGCTGCTAAGGCAGAGCGCCTTTAGAAGATCTAGAACTAGGTTAACACAATAGTATTGCTATTAATCCTCTTACTAGTAATAGTAAAGCTTATTACTAATAATACTACAACGCTGCAATCGCTTATGTAAGCACTAAAAGAGGAGCTTGCTCTAATAGATGTTAGCACCTAGAACTAGGTTAGGGCAGAGTACTAACAGCATCTTAGAGCAGCTAAACATTTAAGAGCTGCTCTACAAGACTAGTATAATAGGTAGTCTTACCTCTATAGAAGAGCTAAGTTATACAAGCTTCTAGAGGTTAATAGGGCGCTTGCTGTGCAGGATTTCTTAGATACCTTAAGTTATAGGATTGCCCTAGATTAGGCTTGTACTATAAACTAAAGGATTATCTAGGATAGTATCCTAGGGCTTAATTTACTTAATTTAGACAAAGTAAGTAGGGTCTTTAGTAGTTTAATGCATAAGCACACTATAAGAGTAGGGAAAGATAACCTAGGAGTATTTGTAACGTTTAGAAGCTAAACAGATACTACTTAAGCTCCTGCTACTTACTCTAAGAGCTTAAGTAGGTACCCCTGCCCTTATAAACAAAAAGGAGAGACTTATAAGTAGAAACTAACTAATTGCTAACGCCTAGAGACAGTAGTTAGAGGGAGCTCCTTACTACCTATCTATATAAGCAAAAGCTATTGCAAGGATACTCTCTAGAGGCTTAAGAGCTAAGAGTATATAGATACTAGGAAGGTAATTAAGTAGCTTAATTAGACCCTAAAAGCTCTATTAGCTTTAATAGCTCTACTAGCAAAAGCACCTAAAGTTAAGTTTCCTAGTAATATATAAGCTGCTTTAATTAATCTAAAAATAATGTAACTAAGCAACCTAGCTAAGAAACCTAGGGTTTATAACCTTATAGATTTTAACGCTTATCTGCTCTTAGAGAGTATAATTTTAGATAATAGAGTAGCTACACACTTAGTTAACAGCGCAGATTAGCTTATACCTAGGTTATTTTGCCTAGTTAACTCTACTAACACTGTAGAGGCAGGCATACAAGCGTTTCTAGTAGTAGGATAAGGAGCTTGTTTGTTTAAAAACGCGTTATATAGAAAGCGCAGCCTATATATAGAGGACCTGCTCCTTAAGGATATAGTAGTAGTAGAAGGTTTTTATGTTAACATTATTTCTAAGGCACGCCTCTAAGAGAAAGGAGTTTAGTACTTAGGGCTAGACAGCTTGCTCTAAGTAGGGTATATTAATAATCTAAATAGGAGCGTTGTATATGCTACTATTAAGCGCGCTTACAACCTTACTTTCTTTAAATACAAGCTACTATCCTACTACTCTCTAACCCTTAACGTAGTAATAAAACAATTATATAAGTCTTACCTACAAAGCTCTGCTAAACACCTCTAGCATGCTAGAGTAGGTTATCTAGGCCTAGAAGCTCTAAAAGCACTAGTACAACAAGCGCGCGGCGTACACATTAACAGCACGCTCTAAAAAGATTATAAGGTCTGCTTAAGAACCTACGCTAAGCAAGTTATCTCCTAATAGAAATAGGAAAAACCTACTAAACCCTTTTAGAGAATTAGCTAGGATCTGTTTAATATACCTATAGGAAGGAGTAGTAAATTATAGATACTTTTAATTAAAGAGTACTATAGTAGGAAGCTCTTTACGTACTTACTTCTAGGGTAGACTTAAGTAGAGATACTGCAGGTACTTATAAGTTTCTTAAGCTAGGTACGTACCTAGTACAAGCTCTATATCTGCAAGATAAGTTAAGATAATAATACTACTACTCTCCTATAGCAAGAGAGCTCCTAATATAAGCACTAGGTAATTAATAAGGGAATAGATATTAAGCGTATACCTCTATATACCTATAAGCTAAACAGGGCAGCAGAAAGAGTAGGGTAGGAAATAATTACTAAATCTATTAAAATAAGGAGTAGTGTAAACCTACCAAAGAAGCTCTAACTAGAGGTTGTAGCAGCAGTAACATAGCTCTATAACATAAGTCTAACTTACTTAAACAAGCTATAGAGCCTAAACAAAGAGCTTAATTACTAGTTTACTTAATATTTCTACTAGAACAAACCTAAGCAGGTAAGAGCACTAATAGCTAATCTAAGACCTAATTAGAGCAGGATATACGCCTATAGCTGCAGAGCGTATCTCCTAAATAGGGAACAAGCAGCTAGGCGTAATTAGAGAAGCTTTAAAGTAAATCTAAGAGGTTATATTAGATACTTAGTAGGGTACTAAGCTTCTAATATATACTAGATATAGGTTCTTAAACTAAACTAGGTAATTATAACGCGTAACGTAACCTTTAATAAGGAGCTCTTTAATAATAAATTAGATAAGTTATTAGCCCTTATAGTCTAAGAAGTAGAAGTAGTTGTAGATATTCTACATAAACCTAATAAAATAGAGGTAGAAGAAGTAATAGAGATCCCCCTTAAACAAAGAGACCTATTACTTAGCTTATCTACTAAGTACTAGCTTAGGAGTAACACTTAGGGAGAACCTTAATTGCTAGAAGGCTAGTCTAGTAGAGAGGGAGCCTCTAGGATAGATACTGCACGCGCAGCAAGCTTAGCTAGCAAGCTGCTAGAGATCTGTGCAGAATAACGCTAAGAAACAGGTTTACTTTCCCCTAACTAAACGCCTAAACTAGAGCAGTTAAGTATAGGTAGGAAGCTCCTAATAAGGAGGATAATCTAACTAGTAGCTTATAGGAAGTGCACTTAACTATAGAAGAAGAGAGCAAGCTAGTAGATAGTAAGGATCTTAATAATCTACTAAGACCTACTTTACTAGTTGTTCTAATACCTTCTTAAAGATTAACGTAAGTAGATAAGGCAGGCAGAAGACGCGCGTATTAGTAGAGAGTCTAAGGCCTGCCTATAAGATAGAGCTGCTAGATAGAGAACTGTAAGCGTAACAAGCCTACTAATAATAAAGTAGGTTAGTACTCTGTAATAAGCAATAAATAATTACAGATACACCTAGCTTATCTACCTACTATTTAAACATACAAACAAATATAGTATAGATAGAAGAGAGCTGCTTACTACCTACGCAGTAATTGTTACCTTAACCCTAGAAAAGGAAAGACTAGTTACTTAAAACAAGCGCTAGTTACATAGGGATAAGCTCCCTCTACTACTAAGCAAATAGAAAGATCTACTCTATTACCTACTAGGAGCTCTTTTTGCTAGGCCTACTAAAAAGAGATAGACACGCTTATTAAGAAGGAAACGTAGAGAGAAATTAACTAATTAAGCGCCTTATTAAGGCCTCTGCTACTTAAATAGGTCTTTACCTTTAAATTTTACTAGGATAGCTACTTTCTTAAATGTAAGGCAAGGATATATATATATAGAGATCTATAGGCAAAGGATTTAATTATCTTAACCTATGCTACAATGCTTGCTACTTGCTTGTTTTGCACTATAGTAGTAATTACAGCCTAGTTTAACCTAGAGCTCTATTAGTATAACGTAACTAGCGCGTTTCTAAATATAATCTGCTAGGACAAACTTTAGGTGCTCTATAAATTACTAGATAGATTTAAGAAACCTAAGTAAGTTATTCTACTACTATAAGCTCTATATAGGTTACGTAGTTTACTAGTCTTATAGTATAAAAAGCTCTCTAGTACGCTCTAGAAGCTTAGTCTCTTAGCATTAAAAGAAGAGCTATACCTGTTCTATAATCCTAAACAGAATATAGTGCTACTCTTCTATATTAATAATATCCTTCTTACCTATTATAATAATAATTAAGCTACTGCTAAACAGCTAATAAGCTTCTTAATAGAAAAGTATTAAATTAAAGACTATAGAGCAGCTAAATAGTTTCTAGGCATTTATGTAATTAGAAACTAAGAGGCCTATACTATAACTCTTGCGCATAACTCCTATATTAACAAGCTTGCTACTAAATTTAAGATAGTCGAGAAGGATTCCTTCCCTATAGTACTATTTCCTATAGAAGAGCTACTTAAATATAGTAGAGAAGCTTTAAAACAAGAGGTTAAAGCGTTTTAAGAACAAGTTAGGTCTATACTCTATATAGTAATTATAATTTAACTAGATATAGCATACGCTGCCTCTTAGCTATCTTATTATTTAATAAATCTAAGAGCTACTTACTTTAAGGCAGCTGCTTAGGTTTTAGCTTATTTGTATAGAATAAAGCATCTAGGTATAAGGTACAGCACTTATAAAGGTAGTTATCTGTTTATATATAGAGACGCCTTATTTGCTAACAATAGAGAGTCCTGTTAATCTTCCTAGGGGTATATTATACAGCTCTTTAGTAGTCTAATTATCTAGAAAGCTACACAGCAGATAACAGTAACTACTTCTACTACTAAGGCTAAATTACTTGCTTTAGAGTATGTAGCTACAGAGTTAGTAGCTCTAAAACAATTTCTAGGAGAACTTTAGCTAGACTTAGGATTACTATAGGAGATTTTCTATAATAACTAATATACTATCTAACTAGTAGTTAAAGAGAGCAAGTAGCTTACTACCTAGCTGCGCTATATAGATATCTAAAATATATAGTTAAAATAAGAGTATGCTTAGGAAAATCTCTAAGTAACCTACCTTAAAATAAGTAAGATGCTAGCTAACAGCCTTATAAAAGCCCTTCCTAGACAAGCTTATAAGCGCTTTTTGTTACATTTAAACTTAAAGAG
Source organism: Ascochyta koolunga (assembly GCA_026119515.1). Lineage (NCBI taxonomy): Eukaryota > Fungi > Ascomycota > Dothideomycetes > Pleosporales > Didymellaceae > Ascochyta > Ascochyta koolunga. The sequence continues at coordinate 209,441 of JANLCG010000002.1, read as the reverse complement.
TATTAGTTAAGAGAGGAAAGACTTAGTTATAGAAAAAGAGTAGGTTAATAGAGAAAGAGAAGATCTTTAAATTGTAGGGGAGAATAACCCTCTCTCTAAAATAGGTATAAGTCTCCCTAGACTACTAGTAGCAGCTCTTTTAAGCGGACGCCTAGCAGCTAAGGAGCTTATTGTCACGGGTATTTATACTGTTTAAACCCCAGTCAATCCATCTAATAGATTACTGTACCTTTTTAGGCAGTGTAGCTTAGTAGGTTTAAGCTAAAGTCCTCACACTTATAAAAACAAATTAACTATAGGTAGAGAGGATAACCCCCTCTCTATAAATTTTATCTTAAAGAACCTACTTATAAATAGGTACTTAAAATTTGTACCTATCTACAAGTAGGCCCTTTACTACCTAGATAGCAGTATATAAGTTAGTAGCCTGCTAAATACTTATTAGCTACTGTTATCTACTAAAAACTAAGTTACTTACTAAAGTTATTACTCTGCTAGAGGAAGCAAGCTCCTCTACTAGTTTAAGCCTAAGCAGCTTAAGGGCAGGGGGCTACAAGCTATTAGTCTACTACTTAACTACTCTTTTTAAAATACCTATAGTAGGCAGTAGGAGTGCCTAAAGGCATAACACTAGCAGCGCTTGCTACAGCAGCTAGTAGTAGCGTTGTTAACGCACAGCGTAACTAAGCTATTTGCTAGCAGCGTGTCTACGTAGTACGCGCAGGGAATTAACCTGCGCGCACTAGGTACTAGAGCGCCTGAGATAGGGGCGGGGGCGCAGGCATAGGCACAGGCAGCAGCAGCGCAGCAGCATAGGCGGCAGCAGTGGCAGCAGCTATAGCAGCAGTGGCAGCAGCAACTGCTAAAGGAGTAGGCAAAGCCTTAACTACAGGTGTAGGCAAGGGCAAGAGCGCAGGTAAGGGCATAGGGGCAGGCAAGCAGGCAGCTAGCAGCCAGCTAGCTTAGGCAGCAGCTTAGGTAGTAGAGGCAGTAGCAGTACGCGCGCAGCGCTAGGTTTTAGTTTATTTCTATACCTAAGTTAGTAAACCTCTAAAAGAGCTAGGAAAACGTTAATAGTAAGATTTGTTAGATAATGTCTAATAATAAAGCTCTTTATAGATTAAGAAGCTAGAAATAATTAGATACAGAGTGCTTAAGCGCGCAGAAAACAATTTAGTATACTTATAGGCATATTAATAGATATAACTAGAGAAATAGAGAAATTAAGTAGGTAGGACACTTATATAAGGAAGTAACTAGGTTAGTAAAGGTAAAGCTGCTAGATAATAGTCCTTACGCTTACTCTTACTACCTAGAAATACTTAACCTAGAAAGTGCTTACCTTAACTATAACTAAGCAGCTTAGTAGCTAGCTATAGGCTTTAAAAATTTAGCTATTAAAAATAAGCACCTAAACTAGTAATAAACTACTTATAATAGTAGCCTAAAAGTTAGAGAGGTCTCTTAAAAGGAAGAGCACCTAGAGTACGCTGTAGGCGCGTAGTAATCTTAGATATCTAGAGAAATATAAAAATCTAAGATTAGAGCCCTATAATTACTAAGGACATGCTTCTAGTTTAGTTATTCCTAATATAGGATTAACTAGGGGATATGTTATTGTTAGGTTTTTAATAGGTTAAGATAATAATTATGTATATTATTAATTCTTTATGTTGTGTCTATCTAGCTATAAGATCTAATTTTAATAATAGTAGAGTAGTTACTACGCTATCTCTTAGCGCGTAACTCCTTTTCTACCTTTTACCTTAGCTAGGTATTGTCCTTATATCTAACACACCCTCTTAGCTTTAGCCCTATACAGCCCTAAAGCTAGATTTATCTACTTTTAGTTTACTACTAGTGCCTGCCTATAGTTTAGTAAGTCTGTCTAAATCTTAGCTAGGATCCTCTATTCTGTAGGCTCTACTAGTCTAAGTTATAATAGGAAGGTCCTCTACTTATTCTATAGTAGTGCTTTAGTTAGTCTGTCTGCTAGCATATACGCTAATAGTACGTAAGTAACAGTAATAGTCTTCTTAGCTACTTCTTATTAAAGCTAGTAATTATAGATGTCTACATATTAAAGTTTAGTCTAGAGCTTTAATACCTCCTTGTTTATTAATTAGATAGTCTGCGTGTTGTTAAACTAATTAGTAATAGTTAATTCTAGAAGTTATATGCTAAGCTTAGTTAATAGTTAAGAGAGGAAGATAGCTTCCTTAGTAACCTGTAATAGAGCTAGCAATTTAGCTTCTATTATTAACGTTATAACTATGTCTTATTTATTAGCTCTCTAGGTAATAAGTCCCTATATAGCTTTATAGCATATCCTTAGGAGCTCTTCCTATCTATTATATTATCTGCAAATAACGCGTTGCTTGCAACCTTAAGACCTATACTACCTCTAATTTATAGTAATAGTTATTAGGTGCTCTATAGGTAGAGAAGGACTTAATCTGCAGTATTATAATGTAGTAGTCTAGGATTAGTAAGGAATCTAGCAAGCCTAGATGTAGTAAACGCAATATCTAGTCTTGTAGTAACTGCTACAAAGAGCAGTAATCTAATCTTTTATTAATACTTATTAATCTTAGATGCTGTTATAATTCTATTATAGGGTATTATCTTAATATTAAACATTAGAGTATTATAACAAAGGTTAGTCCTCTCTGCTAGCTAGCTAATCTTATTAGCATATAATGCCTGTAATAGGAGGATCCTATATTTCTATTAGTTTCTTGTAACCTTAATTCCTAGGAACTATTAGAGATTGTATCCTCTAGATATTTTATACTTGTTTTAGAGGATCTTTAATGCCTAGGCAGCTTTTTACTTATTTGCCTATCTATAGGCTATAATAATATTATCTACATAGAAGAATATAATAACTCTACTCTTAGTAAGATAGTAGGGCTTATATAGAACTACTTTAAAGCCTTATTAAATAAGTATTAATATAAATTCTCTCTACTATAGGAGTAGTAAGATTTAAAGTCTATATAGTGCCTTGTTTAGCTATAGAACTATACCTAGTTTCTAATAGCTATTAGGTATCCTTATATATGTTTCTTAGTCTATTACAGCATAAATAAAGGTATTTATAATATTATAGTATTTTAGCTCTATATTATAGGTAGCTGCAATTGCTATTAATATTTAGAAGGACTTACTAGCTAGCGTTACTGCGTAAGTGTCCTCTAATATTATATTCCTTTGTTAATTGCCTTAGACTACTAGTCTTGCTTTGTATTTTAGTAGGTAGTAGTTCTTATCTAGCTTATATGTGTAGACCTACATACAGCTTAAGATCTAATATCCTAATACCTAGACTTTATTAAGTAGAGCTTCTAACTAGGATTTTATTTAGTAGTAGCTCTATAGGTACTCTAATTTAGCATCTTTAAATTACTTATACATTAGATAGTCTACTAGTTTAGAGCGCGCTTAGTAATAGTAGGAGCTAACTCTAGTAAAGGTTTAGTCCCTACAAGAGTAGCTAGTTTAACTAGGCCTTGTCTAATATCTTTCTCTAGTAGGTACTAATAGTCCTGCCTTATATGCTAGCTATAAAGGCTGCCTTCTATAGGATTATTTATAAAGTTCTTTAGTTTTACGCTAGTGTTAATTCTAGCTAATTAGCACTTACTAGGTAATACCTAGTAGCTTGTAATTAGTTAGCGCTCTAACACGTTTAATCTAATAGTAGGCAGCTTATAAGCAGCACTACTAGTAGAGGAGTTAATAGCAGAGTTAGATATAGATAATTGTTTCTAATCTTTCTCCCTTAGTAGTACCCTAGTTAGTTAACAGGTTCTAGTGTTATCTTAGAATCTATAACTGTGTTATCCTTATAGAAGGATTATGTTTCTAGTTCTAGGTAAGTTAGCTCTAGTAACTTAACGCCCTTAATCTATACTATAATCTTATCTAGAGTGCTATACATAAGGCTATCTATAAGCTCCTCTATTCTACTACTAAAGATTTTATTTTTATTAAAGGTAATATCTCTTATACTAACTATATTAGCTATAGATAGAATCTATACTTAGTAGATATTAGAGGACTAGTATACTACTAGGTGTCCTACCTATGCTCTAGGGTCTAGGCGTTGTAGACGTGCCTTCCCTTATAGAGTGTTGCTTATAAGAGTAAAGGCCTTACAGCTATATACCTTTAGGTGTGCCTAGTTTAGCTTCCTTCTTATTATAGTAATTCTAGACTACTATGCTATAAATGTAAAGAATATATTATATAGTAATCTCTAGTTATTAGATAGTTTTAGTGTTTAGTTATGTAGGTAGACTGCTACTCTTATAATCTCTAGCTATATTTCCTATAGTAGGTTTACGTCTAGTCTTATAGTGCGTGTCTTATTCTTAATTACACCCCCTAAGCATTCTACACCTCTATTCTAGGCTTATGCGTTAGGTGCTAAAGGCTCTAATTAGATTAACTAGGCAGTATACTAACATGCAACCTCTAGCTTAGTTATTATAACTTCTCTATTACACTTAATTACCTTAATTTAAATTTAATATTAATAATAGAGGAATTAGATAAGTGTTTAGAGGAAGTATATAATTAACTTCCTAAGATAATTATCCTTAAAGTAGAAGTCCTATAGGAAACTAGAATACCTGTTAGTAATAAGGAGTTAGCTCTTCTTCTTTATATAGCTTCCCTCTTTATATAAGTAGAAGTCTATAGCTATTCTCTTACTAGGATTCTTGTTATTTTGTTGTAGCCTTTAGCTTATCTACCTCTTTGTCTTAGCTTAGCTATATATATTACACTAGATAGTTATAATACCCTTAATCTTTACCCTCTTAGATTAGTAAATAAGGTGCTTAATAGCTACTGCCTCTAGGTGTCCTATTTGCTTATGCTATAATAGTACATCTACTTTTAAGATAGATTGCTTTTATCTATTAATTTATACTATAAAAGCTGCCTTAGTTAGCTCTTCCTCTAGAATCTATTAACTAAACTACTCTGTTAACACTATAATTATGCTATTATCTAGTTATTTAAGTTAGGTTAGTTTGCTCTTTATATCCTACTAGATTCCTTACTAACGTAGCTATTAGAATAAGACAAGATTACAAAGGATATCTAGGCACTAGGCTACGTTCTATAGCTCTAGTATTACTGCCCCTTTATAGCTAGCTAGATAGAGCTAGATTATTCTATACCCTTATATCTATACTTATAAGTTTCTAGCCTATAGGTAATTATTTACAGGTAGAGAGCTGAGATTATAAATCTAATTCTAGTTATTACTAATATATATAGTTAAACTAGAATCTAGGATATAGTAGTCTTTTAGGGGTAATTTAATAGCCCTATCTAAAAAGACATATTAATTATAGAGATTTTGTCACGAGTGCTCTCCCCTAACAGGAGATACCTCGGCTAGGCCCCGGGCTAAGCCTGGAGACCCACTGGCCACACACGTATATAATATCCACGCGCCTTAAGACTTACCCCTCAAGGATTTGTCTTATCTTATCTCATCTCTTAAATATTATCTATTATTCGTCCTATCTTGCTCTGCTCAATTGCCTACCTACAGTGCCCTCACAATTTGAATCCTTTATACTTCCTCTCAGAACAGGCAGCTGATTGGCAGCAGAGGAGCAGGAAAAAAACTCAGCCATTAGCAATAGCTAGAGGACAACGCAACCTCCGCTTAACCACAAGCAACGTAGAGGAGTTGCCCCCTTGCAATAACCTTAGTCATAAGCTAGACGCTTAACGCCGCAACAACGCGCCTAGGGTATCTCCACCACCTATAGAACCACTACTTAACCCTTACAGGGGCGAGTCAGCTACTACAGCAGCAGGCATCGCAACGCCAGACGTCCTAACGCCACGCGTCACACAAATAGAGTTACTACAGGCTTCTATCCTGTTGTTACTAGAAGCACTTAACAAGGCAGAATTATCTAGCGCCCCTAAACAAGAAATTAAAATCTAGCAGCAGCAATTTAACTAGGCAGTTGAGACCCTGCAGCGGACGCATGTCAGACCCGCACCAGGTAGCTACTATCTAGCGTTTAACAAGGCTAGCAAGATAATGCAAGTCCTTAACAACGTCTAACCCAAGCCAAAACTTAGGACAGATAACAAGCCTCTATTAACTTAGCAAGTAGACTAGTAGATTAAGGATATAGACACAGCGTTCTAGTACGCCTAAGTAGTCAAAGACTCTGTTACCTGTACCTACTAGATTATAGGCACAATCTACTATAGTGTCTATTAAGAATTAATCTAACAACACATTAACAAGGGATTAATCTAAACCTAGGCTAACCTCTGTGCAGAGGAGGAGCAGCTTATACAAGACCTAGTCTTCACTTAGTACAAGAACTACGATAAGTACTTTAACTATAAGTAGAAGGCTAATAATTCTATTAACACCTTCCTAATAAAGTTAAACAAGCAGGAGTCTCTACTGCCCTATAACTTTGCTAAGTTTAACAATAGCACAGATAACTATAAGTTTAAGATAGCGTTTGTATAGAGCCTTACGCCCTATAAACTCTAACGTGAGATCTAGCGCAATAGCAGCCTAGAATATATTACTGAGTGGATAGAGTTTAAACAGGCCCTCTGAAACGTAGAGACTGCAACAGTCCCCTTAAACTTAAGCCTCTAGGCTAAAGGCAGCAGTTAAAACAAAAGACCTTACTCTTCTCTAAACAGGGGAGGATTAAAGAGGCACTGCAGTTAGGCCTTAACCCCCTCTAGGAGCGACGCTGGAAAGCAGCCAGGAGACTCCTGGCTAGTAACTAATAACGCTAATTCGTTAGGCAGCAAGGGGTCCTATAGGGGCAATTACCACCAACAATCCAATAGGGGTAGTTATTATTAACAGTCCCAAGGCCAACCCTCCTAGGGTTATTAGTAATAGGGCTATTAGAGAGGCTGCAGAAGCAGTAATTAACAATCTAGTAGTAACTAGGGAAATAGCAAACCCTAGTTGCTAACCTTTCCTACCTACAACTAGGGTTAGAAACTAAAGGGAAGCAGACCCGCATAGCAGTTACTGTCCAGCTGATTAACTCTAAGGGCAACCCTAGGACTCTCTAGGCCCTGTACAACTCAGGCTCAGAACTGAACCTTATCGCTAAGCAGGTAGCCAGAGACCTAGGGCTTAACCTAGCAGGGACTAACTAGCGACTAAACGCAGTAATCCTAGACAATACAAAGCTATTGCTAACAGAGCAGTATTAGTTAACAATAGTCTGCTACAACAGCAAGGGAGCACTAAAAACAGTTAGGCTAACTAAATTCTAGTCTACACTATTTGTTAGATACAACCTAGTATTAGGTTATCTATAGCTGGCTAAAGCAGACCTATGTATCTGCTTCTCTGCAGGAACCTACAAGTAGTTCTTAGAAGACGTTAAAAGAGTCTAGCTAGTGACTGCCAAACAATTGTTTAGTAATCTAGAACTAGACAAGCAGCTATACCTACTATAGTCTAGAGGCCTAAACCTAGGCAACCTAACAGACGTCTACTAGACAGACGTTAGACAGACGCAGGACGCAACCTATTACGCTAAGTTCTTAAGAATTATAGCAGTAAGACAAGACAGCAACACTGTCCTAGGAGACAACGCTCTAGACATAGAAGAGCTTAAATACGTGCCTAAACACCTCTATTATAAATAGTTTGCGTTTAGTAAATAATAGACAAGCGTATTAGCACTATATTAGGAGTATAACCACGCTATTAAAATCAAGGATAGAGCTAAGGTTCCTAACCTCCTAATCTACAACCTGTCCTGTAGGGAGCTAGACATCCTCTAGGGATACCTTAAGACAGCACAGGAGAAGGGCTAGATCTGTCTAAGCAAGTCGCTAGCAGGAGCCCCTATCCTGTTTGTCCCTAAGTCTAACAGTACTATAAGACTATGCGTTAACTACCAAGGATTAAACAAGGTAACTATTAAGAATTAGTACCTTATCCCGCTAGTCAGCAAGATAATAGACTGCCTATCAAAAGCAAAGGTCTTTACTAAGCTAGATCTACGCGACGCCTATCACAGGCTCTAGATCAAGGAAGGCGATAAGTAGAAGACTGCGTTTAAGACATGGTATAGTTATTTTAAATACCTGGTAATGCTATTTAGCCTAGCAAACGCGCTAGCCACGTTTCAGTCCTATATCTATCAAGCCCTAGGAGGCCTCCTAGACAAGATCTGCGTAGTCTACCTTAATAACATCCTTATCTATTCCTAGGATAAGAAGGACTATAACAAGCACGTTAAAGAGGTCCTAGATCGCCTAGTTAAGTAGGGGATGTTTGCGAAGGTAAGCAAGTGCGTCTTCTCTAGCAAGTTAGTAGAATTTCTAGGATTTATTATTACACTAGACGGCGTAGTCATAGATCTAGAGAGGGTCTGTACTATTACTAAATAGCTAGAGCTATTAAGCTATAAGGACATTTAGGTGTTCTTAGGCTTTACTAACTTCTATTAGCGATTTATCTTTAACTACTTAGGAATTATCTAACTACTTATTAACTACATAACAGCCGCCTAGAGTCTAGCAGAGGACTAGGGGGTCCCTAGTCCAGAAGAGGGAAGGGCAAGACTAAAGAAAAGTTAAAAGGGACTAACTAAATGGTACAAACTATAGCATTAGCCAGAGGAAGCCTGCACAGCATTCCTTACTATTAGGGAGAAGTTTACAAAAGCCCTAGTGCTACAACACTTTAACCTAAACAAGCCTATTATTGTCCTTACAGACGCGTTAGATTTCGCTATAGCAGCTATCTTATTGCAGCTGCAGGCGTCTAATGTGGCAACAGAACAACACTGGAAGCTAGTAGCATTCTAGAGCCAGAAGTTCCAAGGTCTATCTATTAGATAGCATACCTATAACAAGGAACTCTTAGCAATTGTTAAGGCCTTTAGGCAGTAGAGACACTACCTTAAACACGCCCCTATAACAATCTAGGTACTCTTAGACTATAACAACCTAAGGTACTTTATAACAACAAAGGAGCTCTCTCCTAAACAAGCCTGTTAGGCAGAGGAGCTAGCAAGGTTTAACTTTAAAGTTAAATACAAGCTAGGACTAGAAAATGCAGCAGACAGTCCTTTAAGACATCTAGACTACGCAGAAGGTCTTAAGGTTAGAGAACAGCAAGCCCTGCAGGATGCTATGCTGCCTACCTTACAACAGAAGCTTTAGATCTAGGCAATTTAAAAGTCTAGGGCTTAAAAAGATGCATAGGCAACATCTAGGAGTAACATACCTATAGAAGACCTAGTAGAGGTCCAGCAACTGCCTGAAGCTATCCCTAAGGAATTCCGCCAATAGCAAATTAGCCTTAGAGATTTGTCTCCCCTAGCTCTTAACCCTCTATCTAATAGCTATTAGCGCTAGGGTCCATCTAAAGACACTAAAGCTAGGGGACTGAACTTTAACGTTGCAGAAGCTCTCCTTTGTAGCCTAGATAACAGAATTAGTGCCCCTACATACCTTGCAAACAAAGCTACGCAGGGAGATTCCGCTTACGCACTAGAAACCCTAGGACCCCTAACAGATTTTGTTAAGCAAGTCTAGTAGTAGGATGCAACATACCCTGCAAAGTAGTTATTAACAAACCAGACAGATGGCGGAGCGAAGAAGGGACAACACTACTAGGAGGTTAACCCTAGTAGGACCTTACGCAGGAGCAGGAAAGTTTAGATTTCTAATAATATTGCACTGCGCTACATAATCCTTTTAAGGAATTATAACAACCCTATAGGAGGTTACTATAGCATAGATAAGACCGCTAAAGTACTTAAAAGAAAGTACTATTAGCTAGAACTAATAAAGGATGTATATAAGTACATCTAAAGGTGTCCTGCGTGCTAACTACACAAAATCAGAAGGCATAAGCTGTAGAGACTACTTACACTATTACTAGTACCAGACACAGCCTAGCAGCACTTCTCCCTTAACTTTGTAACAGACCTGCTAAAGTTAGTAGATGCTAAGGGGAATAAGTATAACTTAATACTAGTCCTAGTAGACCGCTTTAGTAAGTACGTCTAGTACCTACCCTACACTAAGACAATTACTGCCCAGCGCCTAGCTAAACTGCTAATAGAGCAGAGCTTTTTAAAGCAAGGACTACTAGATACGCTGTTGTCAGATTAGGGTTCAGTGTTCACTAGTTAATTCTAGTCTAATATCTACTACTACCTTAAGATTAACCACTAATTAAGTACAGCTTTCTACCCCTAGACAGATAGGCAAACTAAACGCTAAAACTAGGAGTTAGAAACGTACCTCTATATATACATAAACTACTAGCAAGATAACTAGGTAGACCTCCTGCTATACGCTAAGTACGCCTACAACTCTAAAGCTTACTCTAGTTACAGAGAATCTCCTATAAAGGTCACCTTTAGCATTAACCCTAAGGGATTTAACAGGATGCCTAATAAGCATTAGCTACAGAAACCCTAAACTGTCTAGGACAAGGACAAGGCAACACTAGAACTACGCTGGCAGGTCGCCAGCCGTCTATTACGCTAGCATAATATATAGAGGACAGTAAAGGAGGCCTTAGAGTACGCACAAAAGGGCAACGCCTAGTAGTACAACAAAAAACAGTCTAAACAGCACTTTGCTAAGGGAGACTTAGTTCTCCTTTAGGCTAAGAACCTAATTACAAGCTATCCTTCTAAGAAGTTTAACGCTTAATACCTTAGGCTATTTATAGTAATTAAGAAAGTAGGCAAGCTAGCGTACAAGCTGAAACTACCCCTATTAATAGATAGAGTGCACCTAGTGTTTAACGTGTTACTCCTTAAGCACTAGAGGGAACTACTCGCAAGCAGCAGGTTCTAGCCAGGTCCTATTAGCATACTAGAAGATGTCTTACCTAGCAACAGGTTTAAAGTTAAAGGTATACTATTACATAAAGACACTGCTACCTAAGGAAGGGAGTACAGAGTTAAGTAGCTAGGTTAGCCAAATAAAGAAGCTACCTAGGAACTACTTAAAAATCTAGACTACTGCAATAAGATCCTTTAGGATTATCACTAATACGCTTAGGCAGGTAACCTATTAGCAGTAAGCTAGACAACGTCTAGCGAACTAGCGCTACTAAGGCGAAAGAGGGGACGTCCTTAGAAGTCTACCTTATAAACCTTACTCTAACATAAAAAAGGTAAGGATAGATTGCCTTAGCACTTGTGCAACTAGAGGCTAAAGAAGGCCCAGCATCTATCTAATACATTACTAGCAAAGAATTACACATTCACAGGAGGGGAGAAGTTCTATTACTATACACTAGTTTGTTAAAAGTTATTATTAAAGTAGAGGGTCTTGATAACTACAACTACAGTCTTAAGCAGCTAATCTACAACCTGCAGTTAGGCTTAAGTTATAGGAGGGGCTGCGACAGCAACAACTACCTAGGGTAGGCTTTGTTAGAGACGCAGACATCCTCTTAAAAGGAGCTGCTAGAGCCTGCGCAGAAGAAGGCAGGTTAGTACTATAGTAGTACTACTGCTTCTTAGCATTGTTAGCACTGCTAGTCTTCTAGAAGTACTCCTTAATTACAGTATTAATTACAACGTTGTTAGGGGAGCTTCTTGCTAACAGTCCTAACTGCAGCCTGTAGCAAGTTAGCTCTGCTAAAAAAGAGGGGGAGGGAAAGAACACCTATAATGTACTGCTTAAGGTTGTGTAACTAGGAAACCTAGCAAGCATAGGCATACTTAGTCTTACTAAGGCCAGACTTGTTAATGCAGTAATAAACTACAGTATTATAGGCAACAAAGCTATTGTAGTAGGACTTAGCGTAGTTAAAAGCTGTCTGCTAGTACAACTGCACACAAGTAACAACCTAAGCGTTATCTGCCTAGTTACCCTAGGTAGCAGTCTTGTTGTTAGTCTTGCGTAGGGCACGCTTAACTAGAAAGTCAAGCATGTTAATAGCTTAGTAGAAGACAGGGTTGATCTACAGGAATTAGTATAGACAGACACTAGAGCGACATAGGAGATACCTTAACATACTTCCCTTCCTTTGCCTCTACGCAGCTAGGACACACGCTGAAGTTGTCCTTGCGAAGCCTGTACCTACTAGGACAATAGAAGACGCGCATAAATAACACAATAGTGCTATTAGGGTTAACCTTAGAGGAGGTAGTTAAACGCTTAATACTGCTATAGCACTAATATCGCGAAAGCAACAGCTAAGGCTGCATGTTGTTAGGCAGCTAGTAGACGTAATTAGGCAGGGCATAGCAGGAGATAAAGGATAGGGGAGGAGTTATAGCGTTGAAGGCAGGGGCTGGAAGGTAGGTATGGATAAAGGTGTAGGGATAATAAGGCACTGTAAGTGAGCAGATACAGGCCTTATATACACTAGATCCCCTCTGCTTAGCAGCTCCCTAGTGACGTCCTAGCCCCTTACTGCTCTCTTACCTAAGATTCACGTTGCAAACAAAACGCTAGGGCCTAGACTATACTACGCAAGGGTTTAGGCAAGGCATTACGCATAATAAGGCTAATAGCTTACTGTTACGACTAGCGTGCAGACAAGATCCCCTACAAATAAGCAAATCCTAGACCTGTTTGCGCAGGAACAGGGCTGCAGGAGCTGCTAGCAATCCTCTCGCAGACGTCACCAGTTAGGGACTTACTAATCTAGCCTATAAGGCAGACAACGTCTAACTACTTACGCCTCCAGCAGCCTCAGCCCTAGACTAAGGCACCTAATTACCTAGGAGATTGCAGAGAGCAAACAGCAGGCACGCCTAGGGCAACCCTTAGCCTAGTGCTAGGCGCTACGCATGCTATGTAGGGAGCAAACAATACCCCTTATACATTACATACTTAGTGTACTACAGTTACGCTCCCTACAGCCTTAGCTACATAGGTTTTAGAGCTAATAACTGCTAAGGCGTTGTTTATAGTAACGTGTAGCAGAAGCAACAGCTTACTGCCTAGCTGCTAATAAAGGCAAGAGGGAAGACCTGGCCTTAACTAGTCTCTTACAAACAAAGACTTGTCTACCTAGTAGTGTATTAACGCTGCCCTAGTAGCTCACCAAGCAAACGTTGTAAGGATAGGATAGCTAGCGTCTAAACTAATTGCTTAACAGCTCCTTATCCCCTACAGACGCTAACTAATAAACCCCTACTAGCACTGCATTTCTCCTGCTAAGTTTTTCCCTCTACAAGAGGTTTTTCTAGAGCTTAATAACGTTGCTAGGAAATCTCTCTACAGTTTAGGACAAACCTTTAAAGAGGGGGCTATTGTTACAAGTGCTCTCCCCCTAACAGGAGATACCTCAGCTAGGCCCTAGGCCAAGCCTAGAGACCTACTGGCCACACACGTATATAATATCCACGCGCCTTAAGACTTACCCCTTAAGGATTCGTCTTATCTTATCTTATCTCTTAAATATTATCTATTATTTGTCCTATCTCGCTCTGCTTAATTGCCTGCCTACAGTGCCCTTATAGATTTACTAACCTTATAGTTACTTAAGTAACTATTCTAGTGTATATAACGTCTTAATTATAGATGTCTATATTCTAGAGTATTTGCTTACTCTTACTTATTCTTAAAAGTTAATATTATATTTAAGCAAGACACTTACTAGTCTCTCTGTCCCTAGGTAGGGTATCTACTACTTAGGCGCCTTTTCTTTAAAGATATAGTAACAGTTAACTAGCTTATAAGGTTGTTTACAAGCTAGGCATGTAGCACTATTAGTTTCTACTAAGCCTCCTAGATGCTTAGATTTAGCTCTTTAGCTAGGCATTCTTAATTACTAACCTATAGATCTTCCCTTAGTCTTATAGACTAGAGTAGATAGCGCGCAGTTCTTACTATACAAGGCGTCTCTCTTAGTGCCTGTAGTAGATACACTACCTATAGTAAGGGCAGAGTTAAAGTAATCTACTATAAAGGCTGTGCCCTTATAAGGTTTACTTCTTAGGTAGTCTTTACTTATGCGTTCTTAGTAGCGTTTTATTATCTCCTTCTAGTTTATTCTAGTAAGGTTTAATTAGTTTTCTTTAAAATTGTCTGCCTAGTTAGGCACTACCTTCCTTACTGCCTTAAGAAAATCTCTTATTATAGCGTTTAGATTAGTAGCCTTAGGGACTCCTTCTACTTCTATATTAGTAGGCGCGTAGTTATATTTAAGGAGCTAGGTATCCTAGCTTCCTACTACTCTTATTAGTTTAAGTGCGTTATAGTATTATTTGTAAGCTATTGCTCTCTCTTTATCTAAACTTATGCCTATCCTCTATTAGAGGCTAGTTACCTATTTATAGAGAGATATCTATAGTAAGCAATATATCTTTTATAGATGTAGTAACACTATACTCTGTATAAGAGACGTAATAGTGTTAAGGTTCTTCTATTCCTTTTTGTAGGTTCTTTTATAGATTTTGTATTCTTCTAGTATAAGCTTATATAGCTTAATGTCTTTATTATAAGATTATAAGCCTAAGGCTAATAGGTCTTATTTTTAGATAGGTAGTAATGCCTATATGTAGCTAGTTAATAGCATGCCTTGCCTTATTTGTTTAGATAAGATAGCACTAAGTGCTAGTTCGTATGCAGCGATCTACAGAAGTCTTAGAAGTACTAGTTTCTCTACTAGTGTTGCAGTGCTGTCTAGGTTAATAATATCCTATACGTTTAGTAAGATGCATTAGGCTTTAAAGGCCTAATACTATACTAAGAAGAAGTAGTAGTCTATAAGGATTGTACCCTTCTATATATTGTGCTAGCCTAGTAGCACTATCTTCTTTGCTAGTAATTACTTATAATAATTAGTATTAGTAGTAAGACTCTTAATTGTTAGGTTTTTAATAGGTTAAGATAATAATTATATATATTATTAATTATTTGTGTTGTGTCTATCTAGCTATAAGGTCTGATTTTAATAATAGTAGAGTAGTTACTGCGCTATCTCTTAGCGCGTAACTCCTTTTCTACCTTTTACCTTAGCTAGGTATTGTCTTTATATCTAACAACTCTATACTTGCCTAATAGTATTACTAGGATTACATTTATGCTAAGGTTAAAACTACACTATCCTCTTACCTAGAGTGCTAGTTTAGGACTAGTAAATAATTAATAGATATACTAATTATTATATACTTCTACGCATTCTAGGAGTTAGTAGCAGCTAATATTATCTATATGCCTCTATACTAAGGCTATTAGTATATAGTTATTGCTAGAGAATATCTTAGCAGATAGGTAGAGGCCTAGCTACTCCATAATAACAAATCTGCTACTGTTGCAAAATTCCTGTATAAGGATATTATTTACTAATAAAGTATAATAAGGAGGCTTATAGTTAGTAAAGGGCTAGACTTTGCTAATATAGTAAAAAAGCTTATAGTTATATATAGGATTTAGCAAATACAATCCTTAGTATATAACCTTTAGGCAATAGGAAAGGTTAAAGAAGGATATAAGCTAATTATTAATACCCTTACTAAACTTTATAGACTATAGGTAGACAACCTCCTAACAGTCCTGCTAGCAGACAAGGTCTCTATTTAATCTAACAGGTACTCTACGTATTAAATAGTTACTTAATAGAACCTAGTTCTACTTATAGATTTAGCAATTCCTACCTAGTAGACATTGCTATACTAGCAGGTTTTAGATAGGTCTTAATTATTAGTAATCTATGCTATTTAATTAGATCTCTAGGACTAGTTTCTAAAGGACGCTGTTAGTGTTACTAAAAACTACAAGCGTCTAAGAAAGAATACTAAGACAATAATTAGGAAATAAGGAAAAAAAGTATTAACGCTAGCAACTTTGTCTTATTATAGGATTTAGTAAGGAAGATTAATATGTTAAGTGTAATAGAGCTTGCAGGACTATACTTAAGTAATTAATTAATCTAATTAGTTTCTATTTTTCTATATAGAACGTGTTGCTTAAATCTAAATAAAATATATAGGTTACGTAATCTTGCTTAACAAGCGTTTAGCTAGTATTAGGGCTGCTTAGAACTAGCGTTGCTAGAGTAGAGCAGCTTAACTAAATTAGCACGCTCTATTAGAAAATAAGCTAAGTATGTAACTCTACGCGCTTAGTTATATAACTGTTAGATATAAGGACAATACCTAGCTAAGGTAAAAGGTAGAAAAGGAGTTACGCGCTAAGAGATAGCGCAGTAACTACTCTACTATTATTAAAATCAGACCTTATAGCTAGATAGACACAACACAAATAATTAATAATATATATAATTATTATCTTAACCTATTAAAAACCTAACAATTAAGAGTCTTACTACTAATACTAATTATTATAAGTAATTACTAGCAAAGAAGATAGTGCTACTAGGCTAGCACAATATATAGAAGGGTACAATCCTTATAGACTACTACTTCTTCTTAGTATAGTATTAGGCCTTTAAAGCCTAATGCATCTTACTAAACGTATAGGATATTATTAACCTAGACAGCACTGCAACACTAGTAGAGAAACTAGTACTTCTAAGACTTCTGTAGATCGCTGCATACGAACTAGCACTTAGTGCTATCTTATCTAAACAAATAAGGCAAGGCATGCTATTAACTAGCTACATATAGGCATTACTACCTATCTAAAAATAAGACCTATTAGCCTTAGGCTTATAATCTTATAATAAAGACATTAAGCTATATAAGCTTATACTAGAAGAATACAAAATCTATAAAAGAACCTACAAAAAGGAATAGAAGAACCTTAACACTATTACGTCTCTTATACAGAGTATAGTGTTACTACATCTATAAAAGATATATTGCTTACTATAGATATCTCTCTATAAATAGGTAACTAGCCTCTAATAGAGGATAGGCATAAGTTTAGATAAAGAGAGAGCAATAGCTTACAAATAATACTATAACGCACTTAAACTAATAAGAGTAGTAGGAAGCTAGGATACCTAGCTCCTTAAATATAACTACGCGCCTACTAATATAGAAGTAGAAGGAGTCCCTAAGGCTACTAATCTAAACGCTATAATAAGAGATTTTCTTAAGGCAGTAAGGAAGGTAGTGCCTAACTAGGCAGACAATTTTAAAGAAAACTAATTAAACCTTACTAGAATAAACTAGAAGGAGATAATAAAACGCTACTAAGAACGCATAAGTAAAGACTACCTAAGAAGTAAACCTTATAAGGGCACAGCCTTTATAGTAGATTACTTTAACTCTGCCCTTACTATAGGTAGTGTATCTACTACAGGCACTAAGAGAGACGCCTTGTATAGTAAGAACTGCGCGCTATCTACTCTAGTCTATAAGACTAAGGGAAGATCTATAGGTTAGTAATTAAGAATGCCTAGCTAAAGAGCTAAATCTAAGCATCTAGGAGGCTTAGTAGAAACTAATAGTGCTACATGCCTAGCTTGTAAACAACCTTATAAGCTAGTTAACTGTTACTATATCTTTAAAGAAAAGGCGCCTAAGTAGTAGATACCCTACCTAGGGACAGAGAGACTAGTAAGTGTCTTGCTTAAATATAATATTAACTTTTAAGAATAAGTAAGAGTAAGCAAATACTCTAGAATATAGATATCTATAATTAAGACGTTATATACACTAGAATAGTTACTTAAGTAACTATAAGGTTAGTAAATCTCTATAATTAATATGTCTTTTTAGATAGGGCTATTAAATTACCCCTAAAAGACTACTATATCCTAGATTCTAGTTTAACTATATATATTAGTAATAACTAGAATTAGATTTATAATCTCAGCTCTCTACCTGTAAATAATTACCTATAGGCTAGAAACTTATAAGTATAGATATAAGGGTATAGAATAATCTAGCTCTATCTAGCTAGCTATAAAGGGGCAGTAATACTAGAGCTATAGAACGTAGCCTAGTGCCTAGATATCCTTTGTAATCTTGTCTTATTCTAATAGCTACGTTAGTAAGGAATCTAGTAGGATATAAAGAGCAAACTAACCTAACTTAAATAACTAGATAATAGCATAATTATAGTGTTAACAGAGTAGTTTAGTTAATAGATTCTAGAGGAAGAGCTAACTAAGGCAGCTTTTATAGTATAAATTAATAGATAAAAGCAATCTATCTTAAAAGTAGATGTACTATTATAGCATAAGCAAATAGGACACCTAGAGGCAGTAGCTATTAAGCACCTTATTTACTAATCTAAGAGGGTAAAGATTAAGGGTATTATAACTATCTAGTGTAATATATATAGCTAAGCTAAGACAAAGAGGTAGATAAGCTAAAGGCTACAACAAAATAACAAGAATCCTAGTAAGAGAATAGCTATAGACTTCTACTTATATAAAGAGGAAGCTATATAAAGAAGAAGAGCTAACTCCTTATTACTAACAGGTATTCTAGTTTCCTATAGGACTTCTACTTTAAGGATAATTATCTTAGGAAGTTAATTATATACTTCCTCTAAACACTTATCTAATTCCTCTATTATTAATATTAAATTTAAATTAAGGTAATTAAGTGTAATAGAGAAGTTATAATAACTAAGCTAGAGGTTGCATGTTAGTATACTGCCTAGTTAATCTAATTAGAGCCTTTAGCACCTAACGCATAAGCCTAGAATAGAGGTGTAGAATGCTTAGGGGTGTAATTAAGAATAAGACACGCACTATAAGACTAGACGTAAACCTACTATAGGAAATATAGCTAGAGATTATAAGAGTAGCAGTCTACCTACATAACTAAACACTAAAACTATCTAATAACTAGAGATTACTATATAATATATTCTTTACATTTATAGCATAGTAGTCTAGAATTACTATAATAAGAAGGAAGCTAAACTAGGCACACCTAAAGGTATATAGCTGTAAGGCCTTTACTCTTATAAGCAACACTCTATAAGGGAAGGCACGTCTACAACGCCTAGACCCTAGAGCATAGGTAGGACACCTAGTAGTATACTAGTCCTCTAATATCTACTAAGTATAGATTCTATCTATAGCTAATATAGTTAGTATAAGAGATATTACCTTTAATAAAAATAAAATCTTTAGTAGTAGAATAGAGGAGCTTATAGATAGCCTTATGTATAGCACTCTAGATAAGATTATAGTATAGATTAAGGGCGTTAAGTTACTAGAGCTAACTTACCTAGAACTAGAAACATAATCCTTCTATAAGGATAACACAGTTATAGATTCTAAGATAACACTAGAACCTGTTAACTAACTAGGGTACTACTAAGGGAGAAAGATTAGAAACAATTATCTATATCTAACTCTGCTATTAACTCCTCTACTAGTAGTGCTGCTTATAAGCTGCCTACTATTAGATTAAACGTGTTAGAGCGCTAACTAATTACAAGCTACTAGGTATTACCTAGTAAGTGCTAATTAGCTAGAATTAACACTAGCGTAAAACTAAAGAACTTTATAAATAATCCTATAGAAGGCAGCCTTTATAGCTAGCATATAAGGCAGGACTATTAGTACCTACTAGAGAAAGATATTAGACAAGGCCTAGTTAAACTAGCTACTCTTGTAGGGACTAAACCTTTACTAGAGTTAGCTCCTACTATTACTAAGCGCGCTCTAAACTAGTAGACTATCTAATGTATAAGTAATTTAAAGATGCTAAATTAGAGTACCTATAGAGCTACTACTAAATAAAATCCTAGTTAGAAGCTCTACTTAATAAAGTCTAGGTATTAGGATATTAGATCTTAAGCTGTATGTAGGTCTACACATATAAGCTAGATAAGAACTACTACCTACTAAAATACAAAGCAAGACTAGTAGTCTAAGGCAATTAACAAAGGAATATAATATTAGAGGACACTTACGCAGTAACGCTAGCTAGTAAGTCCTTCTAAATATTAATAGCAATTGCAGCTACCTATAATATAGAGCTAAAATACTATAATATTATAAATACCTTTATTTATGCTGTAATAGACTAAGAAACATATATAAGGATACCTAATAGCTATTAGAAACTAGGTATAGTTCTATAGCTAAACAAGGCACTATATAGACTTTAAATCTTACTACTCCTATAGTAGAGAGAATTTATATTAATACTTATTTAATAAGGCTTTAAAGTAGTTCTATATAAGCCCTACTATCTTACTAAGAGTAGAGTTATTATATTCTTCTATGTAGATAATATTATTATAGCCTATAGATAGGCAAATAAGTAAAAAGCTGCCTAGGCATTAAAGATCCTCTAAAACAAGTATAAAATATCTAGAGGATACAATCTCTAATAGTTCCTAGGAATTAAGGTTACAAGAAACTAATAGAAATATAGGATCCTCCTATTACAGGCATTATATGCTAATAAGATTAGCTAGCTAGCAGAGAGGACTAACCTTTGTTATAATACTCTAATGTTTAATATTAAGATAATACCCTATAATAGAATTATAACAGCATCTAAGATTAATAAGTATTAATAAAAGATTAGATTACTGCTCTTTGTAGCAGTTACTACAAGACTAGATATTGCGTTTACTACATCTAGGCTTGCTAGATTCCTTACTAATCCTAGACTACTACATTATAATACTGCAGATTAAGTCCTTCTCTACCTATAGAGCACCTAATAACTATTACTATAAATTAGAGGTAGTATAGGTCTTAAGGTTGCAAGCAACGCGTTATTTGCAGATAATATAATAGATAGGAAGAGCTCCTAAGGATATGCTATAAAGCTATATAGGGGACTTATTACCTAGAGAGCTAATAAATAAGACATAGTTATAACGTTAATAATAGAAGCTAAATTGCTAGCTCTATTACAGGTTACTAAGGAAGCTATCTTCCTCTCTTAACTATTAACTAAGCTTAGCATATAACTTCTAGAATTAACTATTACTAATTAGTTTAACAACACGCAGACTATCTAATTAATAAACAAGGAGGTATTAAAGCTCTAGACTAAACTTTAATATGTAGACATCTATAATTACTAGCTTTAATAAGAAGTAGCTAAGAAGACTATTACTATTACTTACGTACTATTAGCGTATATGCTAGCAGACAGACTAACTAAAGCACTACTATAGAATAAGTAGAGGACCTTCCTATTATAACTTAGACTAGTAGAGCCTACAGAACAGAGGATCCTAGCTAAGATTTAGACAGACTTACTAAACTATAGGCAGGCACTAGTAGTAAACTAAAAGTAGATAAATCTAGCTTTAGGGCTGTATAGGGCTAAAGCTAAGAGGGTGTGTTAGATATAAGGACAATTGTCATAGGCTTTCCACCTTAGGCATGCCAACCCTTAGAGGCACCTTAGGGCTACTACAGTAACCTGTTAGAGCACACATGCACGTATATATTCTCCTAAATCCTTAGAGGCTTAACCCCTAAGGATTTGTCTTATCTTACCTAATCCTATACGTTTTGTCCTATCTCTCTTGCCTGCCTATAGTGCCCTCACAATTTAAATCCTTTATACTCCCTCTTGGAAGAGGCAGTTAAAAGAGATATCTAATTTTTTCTATAACTATTACAATGGCTGGAAGTTAACGTTGAGCACGTGCTGTAGCCAACAACAACGCGTTAGGCTTGTAGCAACCCAGCCCTAACAGCGACCTAATGGACCCCTATAGGTATCCTATACATAATGTAGTAGCAAACTTGTCACTACTAGGCATACCCCTGTCTAGAAATATAACGCCTAGTGCATCTAACAACCAAGCGTTAGGTCCTACAGAATTAGGAGACGAACAGGCTTACAGCCCTACTAGTACTCTAACAGATGTACCTTCCTATTAAAGTTAGATAAACCTAGCAACTAGTTTAAATGCGGACCTGCTGGCCGCTACTAAGGCACCTAGGGTAGAACCTATAGCCATCCTAACTACAGGCTAAACCTTATTTGTTAAGCAACTCCTTAGGAACCTTTTTAAGGCAGAGCTCGCTAGAGCTACTAAGGCCAAACTAGCTATCTAAAGGAACTAGATTAACTAAGCCTTATAGGCCCTAGGCTTAACTAAGGGCAGAAACTAGTTAGAACCTAACTAGCTAGCGTTTAATAAGGCTAGAAAGATTATCTAAGTGTTAAATAACATTTAACCTAAACCTAAGCTAGGCACTAAGAGCAGAGCTCTATCCCCTAGTAAGTAGACTAGTAGATTAAGGATATTAAGACAGCCTTCTAATACGCCTAAGTACTAGAGGACTCTATTACAAGAACCTACTAGGCTATAGGTACTATCTAGTTTAGTATCTATCGCAAACTAATCTAATAACAGATTAACTAAGGATCTATCTAGTTATAGTCTAACCTTAAGGCGGAGGAGGAGCAACTTATATAAGACCCTATCCTTACTAAGTATAAGAACTACACTAAGTTCTTTAACATTAAGTAGAGAGAAGGTAATACAGTTAACACCTTTCTAATACTGTTAAATTGCTAGGAATTACTACTACTGCATAGCTTCTTTAAGTTTAATAATAGTACTAACAACTACAACTTTAAAATTACTTTTGTGTAGTCTAAAACCCTACCTTATCTCTAACAGGAGATCTAGCGTAACAGTAGTCTAGACAACATCTAGTAATAGCACAAGTTTAAACAAGCTCTCTGTAACGCAGAGATAGTAGCTTGTCCTGCAACTACTTATAAGAGTAACAATGCTAACTATAGTAAGAGGCATGCTACATCTCCTAATTAGAAGGGGAACAAGAGGCACGCTAGTCGCAGAGGCACACCTGCCTGCAGCTAGGGCAACAACACCCTAGCGGCTACCTAGTTAAACAATAGCAATAATAGCCAAGGTTAGAACAAAGACTAGGGTAACTAGAAAAGCTATTAGAAGAACTGTAGCTATAACTCCTACAAAGGAAATAATAATAGCAACTCCTAGTTAACAGGAGAGTTAGAGAAAGAGAAGCCCTAGTTGCTAACCTATCCTAACTACAACTAGGGCCTAAGACTAAGGGAAAGCAAACCTGCATTACAGTTACTGTATCCCTGCAGGACCCTAATAGGTCCCTAACATCGCTCTAAGCACTCTACAACTTAGGAGCAGAGCTAAACCTTATTAGCTAGCATGTAGTAGATAAGCTCTACCTAGAACACAAACTGTTCTATTAAATGCTAGTAGCTACATTCCTTAACAGTAATTACCTAAATATCTAGCAACCCTATAATCTAACAATTAATTGCCTAGATAGTAATAGTGTAGTTAAATCTGTAGGCCTGCAAGAGTTCTAGTTAGCTACATTTAAGGGGTATAACCTAGTACTAGGTTACCTATAGTTAGCGTCTACTAATCTGTGTATACGCTTCTCTAAAGGCACATACAAGTAGTTCCCTAACAACGCAGATAGAGTATATATTACTACTATACAGGACCTGTTCCACTCTATAGAACTAGGGGAAAAGGCGTACCTTATGCACCTAGGTAACCTAGTCTACTAAGTTCTAGAGGAGACAATCAGCACCCTATTAGAAAGTGACTAGGAAGACAGTAGACTACTACTAGCCTAAGGGCTAAGTAGGGACGCTGTCCTTAACGCAGACTACTTCTATAGTAAGGGACTCCTCTAGCTCTAGAATAAAATGCTTAAAGTTATAGACTACCTTTAGTATTGTGTTGCGCAGTATCTAGACCTATTATAGCTTCCTAAAGCTATAGGGAAGCGTATAGTAGCAAGCATTATGTAGGAGCATCCCTAACGCTCTAAGATGCCACCTATAGGCATAGCCTAAGTCCTCCTAGACAGTAACAAAGACTACTCTTTAGTTAACCCTGCAGATAACAAACTAGACTTAGAGGAGCTTAATTATGTTTCTCTAGAGCTGCACTATAAGTAGTTTGCATTTAGCAAGCACTAGTCTAGTGTATTAGCACTACACTAAGATTATAATTACTCTATTAACATTAAACTAGGAAGCAAGATACTAAATATGCCTATCTATAACCTCTCTAGGAAGGAGCTAGAAATACTACAGGCCTACCTTAATATAGCATAGGAAAAAGGTTAGATACGTCTAAGCAAGTCCCCTGCTAGGGCACCTATCCTGTTTATGCTAAAGGCTAATAGTACACTGCAACTCTGTGTGGACTACAGGGGCCTTAACAAGGTTACTATTAAGAACTAGTATCCTATTCCCCTTGTAAATAAGATGCTAGACAGGCTGTTAAAAGCTGCTATCTTCTCTAAGCTAGATCTACATAATGCCTACTATAGGCTCTAGATTAAGGAAGGCAACAAGTAGAAAACAGCTTTTAAAACTAGGTATAGTTACTTTAAATACCTAGTTATGCCTTTTAGATTAGCAAACGCTCTAGCTACGTTCTAATCCTACATCTAGAGAGCCCTAGGGGGTCTTATTAACTGCACCTGTGTAGTTTATCTAGACAATATCCTTATATACTTAGAGCATAAGGAGGATTATTAAGCCTACGTTAAGGAGATCCTAGATTAACTTGTTAAATAGGGGTTGTTCTGCAAGGTAAGCAAGTGCTTGTTTATAACAAAGTTAGTTAAGTTCCTAGGCTTTATTGTTACACCTAGTAGAGTAGTTATAGATCCTGTCTACGTACAAACAATCTAAGAGTAGCTAGAGCCTAAGGGATACAAGGATATCTAAGTATTCCTTAGCTTTACTAACTTCTATTAAAGATTTATCTTTAACTACTCTAGAATTGTGCGCCTATTAGTAGACTATATAACCTCTGCCTAGAGGCTAGAGTTAGAGCTAAGAGGCTCTGCTACAATAAAAGGGGGAAGAAAACGCTAGCGAAAATCTACAAAGGCCTAATAAGATAGTACAAACTATAGAGTTAGCTAGAGGAAGTACGCTAGGCCTTCCTTACTATTAGGAAGAAGTTTACTAAAGCCCCTATGCTACAACACTTTAATCCTATTAAACTAATTATAGTCCTTACTAACGCTTTAGACTTTGCTATAGCTGCTATATTACTATAACTGCAATTATTAGAGGTATTAATAGAATAACACTAGAAGCTAGTAGCGTT
Source organism: Ascochyta koolunga (assembly GCA_026119515.1). Classification (NCBI taxonomy): domain Eukaryota; kingdom Fungi; phylum Ascomycota; class Dothideomycetes; order Pleosporales; family Didymellaceae; genus Ascochyta; species Ascochyta koolunga. The sequence goes on along the minus strand of JANLCG010000002.1, from coordinate 184,472 downwards.
CTAGAGCAGGAAGTTTTAGGGTCTATTAATTAGATAGCACACCTATAATAAGGAACTAGCCGCAATTGTTAAGGTATTTAGGCAGTAGTAACACTACCTTAAGTACGCCCTATTAACAGTCTAAGTACTTTCTAACTATAACAACCTGTAGTACTTTATAACTATAAAGGAGCTCTCCCCTAAGCAAGCACGCTAGGTAGAGGAGCTAGCTAGATTTAACTTTAAAGTTAAATATAAGCCTAGACTAGAGAACCTAGCAGACAGCCCCTTAAGGCGTCCTGATTATGCAAAGGGACTAGTTATTAGAGAGCAGTAGGCACTAAGAGACGCTATGCTGCTAACTCTCTAACAGAAGCTTTAAATATAGACTATCTAGAAGTCTAAGGCTTAAAACGTTAAACAGGCAACAAGGGTAATAGGCAACCCTAGTAATAGTCCTACAGGACCCTAGCAACCCTCTAAAACTGCCCCTAAGGAATTCTACTTATTAACAGGTACTAGAGATGCGTCTCCCTTAGCTCTTAACTAGCTATCTACAGGCTATAGTAGCTAGGGTTAATCTAAATTATTTAAAGCTTAGGAGCCTAGCTTTAACATTACAGAGGCTCTCCTTTGTAACCTTAATAGACAAGTTAGGTTACCTACCTACCTTGCAAATAATGCCGCGTAAGGCGAATCTGTATACGCCCTAGACATACTAGAACGCTTAACTAACTATATTAGACATGTTTAGGAGTAGGACGCTGCCTATAAGTTGCTAACAAGTTAGGAAGTAGGTAGAGCGGCTAAGGGTTACTACTACTAGGAGGTTAACCCTAGTAGGATCCTGCGCAGGAGTAAGAAAGTGTAGATTCCCTAAGATGTAACTCTTTGCTAAACTATCCTTATAAAGAACTATAACAACCCTATAGGGGGTTACTATAGTTGCAAGAAGACTGCCTAGCTATTAAAACAAAAGTACTACTAGCTAAACCTAAAGAAGAATGTACATAAGTACGTTTAGCATTATGCAGCATGCTAACTAAATAAGATCTGCAGGCACAAGCTATAGGGAGTGCTAGTCCTGCTCCCTGTACCTAATACACCCTAGTAGCACTACTCCTTAGACTTTATAACAGACCTACTAACGTTAAAGGATAACTAAGGGAATAAGTATAACTTAATCCTAGTCCTAGTTAATAGGTTTAGTAAGTATGTCTAGTACCTGCCTGTAACTAAGATAATTACTTCCTAAAGGATAGCTAAACTACTACTTAGGTAGTGCTTCCTTAAACATAGTCCCCTAATACCCTAATATTAGACTGTAGATTAGTGTTTACTAGTTAATTCTAGTCTAATATCTGCTACTATTTAAAGATTAACTATTGCCTTAGTATAGCCTTTTACCTACAGACTAATAGATAGACAGAACGCTAAAACTAGGAGTTAGAAACCTACCTGCGCATCTACATAAACTACTAATAGGACAACTAGGTAGATTTGTTATAATACGCAGAATACGCATACAACTTAAAGACTTACTTAGCACATAGAGAGTCCCCTATTAAAGTAGCTTATAGGATTAACCTACAAGGCTTTAATAGAGTCCCTAATAAGCACTAGTTACACTGTCCCCTAGAACCCTAGGCTAACAGTAGAAAGGCACTAGACCTCTGCTAGTAGGTAATTAGACAGCTGGAGCAGTAGCACAATCTGTAGGTAGCAGCAAAGGATAGCTTAGAGTATGCCTAGAAGAGCAATTCTTGTTAGTATAACACTAAGCAGGTAGACAGACACTTTGCTAAAGGCGAGTAAGTACTGCTCTAAGTAAAGAACCTAACAACTAGCTAACTATCTAAGAAGTTTAATGCCTATTACCTAGGTCTATTTACTATTATAAAGAAGATTAGCAAGCTAGCTTATAAGCTAAACCTACTACTATTAATAGATAGAGTGTACCTAGTGTTTAATATATTATTACTTAAGCCCTAGAGGGAACCCTTCGCAGAGAAGAGGTTCTAGCTAGGTCTTATGCAGATCCTAGAGGACACTCTCCTAGTAGAGAGGTATAAAGTTAAAGGGATCCTATAACACTGTAATACTTAAACCTATAGGCGAGAGTATCTAGTAAAGTAGCTAGGTTAGCCTAATAAAGAAGCCACCTAGGAGCTACTAGAGAACCTTAACTACTGCAAGGAAATCCTTAAAGATTACCTTAAGACAGCAACTAATACGCTACAGCGATCTACCTGCAAGCGCAGAGCTGATACTTAGGCAGGTTAAGGTAATCTAATCCTGCCTTAGTAGAAGAGGGGTTGCCTAAGGAGAGCCCCTAGGATAGCACTCTTACATGCTACAAAACTGCAGACAATATATTAACCTAGGGTCACTGCCCTAAGGCTGTAGATTAGCCTAGCAACTATCTAAGGTAGGGGACAAGGGTCTTAAGAGCATAGGGAGTAGGCACAAAGGTTTACGCAGTTATTGTATTTAATCTATTACTATACATTATCTAAAAAAGCAATCTAAAAGTAGAAGGCCTTACAAACCCTTAGTAGGGCTAGGCTAGAAGTTAGGGCTACCTGTATAACAGCGCTTAGGAGTCTTCTAAGCTCCTAAGAAGGCGGACTTGGTAGGAGAGATAGTTAACTGCTAGAAAGGGGCAACTAGGGCGTTAGCAGCAGAAGGCACATTAGTGCTGTAGTAGTACTAACGCTTCTCTGCACCCCTAGCAGCACTATCCTGCTAGAATACACGCTTAACCTCTATGTTAATAACAATATTAGAAGCCTTCTTCTAACTAACAGTACCTAGAGCAGCCTACACAGAAGTTAGCTATAGCAAAGGTAAAAGGTTAAGGGAACTTATATTAAAGCGCTGTAGGTTATGCTTACGTAAAACCTAACAGGCCTTATTATAATCTACCTAACCTAAGCCTAAGTCCTTTACACAGTAACTAATAGTAGTATTATAGGACATAAAACTAAGGCAATAAGCTTTAGCGTAATTAAATATAGTCTGCTAGTAGTGCTAAGTAGCACCTAGGACATTATCCTTAGTTGCGGCGTTGCCTTATTAAGCAGTCTCCTTATTTGTCTTATAGAGAGCGCGCTTAATAAGGAAGTTAAGTATATTAATAGCACAGCAGAAGTAAGGCGTAATCTATACAGGTTAGTATTAGACAGTTACTAGGTAGAGTCCTAGACTTACTTTAATGCATCTACTAACGTTGCTAGATATGCAACTATTACACACGCTAAAGTTGTTCTTGTGCATGCAGTACCCTACAGTCTGCCTAAAGACCTAGATAAACAACTTAATTATGCTATTAGGATCTTTAGAGGACTTAGTAGTAAGCTTCTTTATATACTTATAATACTAAAACTGCGTAAGGGAAGGCTGTAGAGCTATATTGTTAGGCAGCGCATAGACAAAGTCTAGCAGCTTAGAGTTATTAATGTGCAAAGGCAGGAGAGGTATAATGTTAAAGAAGTAGAGTAAAAGGTATATAGAGTGTAAAGTAGAGTGTAGATAAGGAAGACAAAGTTAAGGTATCTACTTATTATATACTGCGACTCTCTCACCTCTATCTATCACCTACTAACATTCTACTGCCTTACTGCCTACTTTCTAAATATTTAAACGCCTATACCTTACATAGTTAGTAAGGAATAAGGCGCGCCTAATAGGACACTTGCTATACGTCTACAAGGTATCCTAAGTCTAGAGCAAATAACAACTAACAACATAACAAAGGTAATAGTTAACACTGCGCAATTAACAGATAAACTCCTATAATAGGAGCAATCTAAGCATAGGGTAACACCTCTAGGCATTGTTATAGTAAACTACCTACACATAGCGTGTTGCCTTAGGCCTACTTACGCAGGAGCAGGACAACCCCTAGGCACTAACTAGATACCCTATAGGGTACCTCTTAGGTAAAGGTAATAATATGTCTAACTAAACTACTGTAGCAGTAAGGCAAACAGTCTACGCTCCTAGCGACTGCAGTTGCCTAGAACAAGGGTAATAATATCTCTACAGAGCTTATAGACAAGGGACCTAGGCAAACACTTAAGTAACCTATAGGGGAATAAGTTGTTATACCAAACAGTCTAGGGCAGCAAATTACTGCACCTAACACTAGCTCCTAGGCGATTGCGGTCCCTAGACTTAGAGCAGCAGTACCCTGCAGGGACTATAGTACAGCAATAGGTACCCTACAGGGAGAGCCTGCTATAAACACTATACAGCTTGTCCTATATATTCTACTACGCTCCTAGAGGTTAAGGCTACTAGACTAAGAGCACTAGATCCTTAAGGGGACTGCAGTAAGGCTGCAGACACCCTATAGGGCAGTACCAGCTAGACACTTATTTAGTAATCTACTAAACTATTACCTAACTCCCTAACAGTCCTAACTATAGGTTTTAGAGTTAAAGATCCCTATAGATCTTTAGGTAAGGTTACCTAGCAAGCAGCAAACTAGTGCTAATTGCACCCTATAGGGAGTTATTTGTGCTAATATAACCTAATAGATTTAAACACCTACTAATAAGCAAGCTAGCTTTCTCCTAACCTATTTTCCTCTTATGTTAGAGGTTTTTTTAGAGTTTAAACAGGCAAGCATTAGGCATATAGGGTTTAGCAGTCTAGGACAGACTGCAAGAAGGGGGGCTATTGTTATAGGCTTTCCACCTTAGGCATGCCAACCCTTAGAGGCACCTTAGGGCTACTACAGTAACCTGTTAGAGCACACATGCACGTATATATTCTCCTAAATCCTTAGGGGCTTAACCCCTAAGGATTTGTCTCATCTCACCTAATCCTATACGTTTCGTCCTATCTCTCTTGCCTGCCTACAGTGCCCTTACAACAATACCTAGCTAAGGTAAAAGGTAGAAAAGGAGTTACGCGCTAAGAGATAGCGTAGTAACTACCCTACTATTGTTAAAATTAGACCTTATAGCTAGACAGACACAACACAATTAATAATATATATAATTATTATCTTAACCTATTAAAACCTAACAAGAGTATACTGCGTTAACGCCTCTATATCTAATTATTTAATATATTTCCTAAATTGCTACAGTCCTAATATTAGTATTATCTACTACTTTCCTAATAGCAATATTACGTAATTTCTTATAGAATTAATATCTATCTTAAATAAATTAGTTAAGAGCTCTCTTTTTCTATAAACGTAACTCCTTCCTAGATATTCTCTTAGGAATCTTAAGTGTCTAGAGGAATGTAGCAATTTGTTTAGATAATTCTAAGTATTTGTCTCTAAGGATGCGACTAGGGTGTCTCTATAGGAGGAGAGATAATAATTCTGCTGTTTCTACTAGGTTGTTAATAAACTCCTTAACGTCTAACTTAGGTTTGTCTAGAGCTGTCTATCCTTTACGCTTAGGGTACCTAGAAAGAGCATCTGTAACTATATTTCTCTTTCTAGAAATATATTAAATTTTAAAGTCCTAGAGCAGGATAGCTGCTAGCTATCTATTTATTACTAAGCCTAGAATGTCTATTAAAGAGTAATTAAGCTATGCTATTAGTGTCTAGGCATCTATTTTAATAATAAAATGTACTCTATATAGCTATATCTAGAATTTCTTTAGAGCCTAGATAACTGCTTTACACTCTAGTTTAGTTAAATGCTAGTTAGATTTAGCTTTTAACTAGAGTATACTTTTAAATTAGTAAGGGTAACACTTACTATCTAGACCTTTCTATTCTAGATAAGCGCTAGCTCTCTTATTACTAGCGTCTACTAATATAAAGATAGTTAACCTGCTATTATATAATATAGCTATTAGCGCTAGCGCACTTATAATATAAGTCTTTAGAGCAGTTATAGCTTAGTATTCTACGTTTCCCTACTCCTATTCTATATCTTTCCTTATAAGCTTAAATAGGGGTTTAGTAAGAATAGTAAATAACAGGACCTAGATATAATAGTAAACACAAATACCTACAAATATTTAGACTTCTTTTAGGTTTTAGCACTCTAGCTAGGTAGTAATCTTTACTACCTTATCTTAGCTAGGGAAGTAGCTATCTGCGCTAACTTTATAGCTAACTAAAGTTAACCTATTATAACCCTAGTAGCATTTTATCTCTAATACTATAGCACTAGCTCTTTCTATATTAGCTATAGCAGTATCTAGTTACTAAATATGTTCTAGAATATAGCGTCTAACACTAGAGAGCAATTCTTCTCTATTATAGTTAGTTTTTAGACCTCTACTAGTAACATTGTCTAGAAAGAGTAGAGTGTTTAGCTAGTAATTGTCAGGACTAATAAGTTCCGGTAGTTCCCTACGAGGCCAGCATGGCCTGATTAAGGAACAGGGGTGGCGTAACTATATAACGCAAGTAAATCGCTCTACTCCTTCAGTAGCAATTTGTCTATCCTTAACCTGCAATACTATCCTCTACCTTCTAATGCTTAATAGCGTGCCACCCCTATTAAAAGAGAACCTAACATTTAAATCGCTTACTATTACACGTTATTAAAATGCAGACTAGACAACAGAGCTAATAAGTAAGCTGGTCTAAAAGTAGTTAACCCTTAGGTACACTAGTACGCCCTAGATTTATTGTTAAGGAAGACTCTGCTACTGCTTGCATCTAAAGCCTACCTTCCTTAGTAGAAAGGGACGCTGCGGAGAACTCTGGACTAGCTAAAGGTAGAGCAAACAAGTAGAGACTAGGAGGCTAGTTAATAACTCCTCCTAGACTACAAACACCTACAATGGTCCAGAACGCTTTACTACGTTCTCTAACAGACTAGGAACTAGAAGACCTCTGCGCCTAGTTAAAAAGGGCCTAGAGGCAAAGCAAGATTAATTAACTCTGTTAACTAAGGGCTAAATATAAGTTAGGAGACACCTTAGTGCTCCCTCTAACTTTAACTCTACTAAGGACCCTCGCAACAACATCCTTAGGCCTATTAGCTAACCTTCTAAAGCTAGACCTACCTTAAAGGTACAATAAGAAGTTAAGAGCTAAATATAACTGCTAGGAACGCAACTGCAAGTTGTATTTCCTATATTTGCCTATAAACTTTACTAAAGAATACCAAAAGGTAGATTTTAGGGTAATGTACCTCTCTAAGCCACTTAAGACTCTATAGAAATTGTATTACACAACAGAACAGACAAGTTCTCTATCCTAGCAACTAACCTAGGAGACACTTAAAACTGTTATGTTAAACGCTCTAGGAACGCTGTTAGAACGGAAACAGTAAGCCTATAAAACTCTTAAGCGAATCTAGTAAAAGCTAAATCAGTTACCTACAGATCTGCTAGATGCCTTTCAACCCTTGTGGGAGGAAATAGGCTTAGCCTAAACTCTAGAGCTTTAAGTAATAGAGTACATTTTATCTCTGCGCAAAGACATCTAGAGAGACCTGTTCCTACTCCTAATTAATAGGCGCAACACTCTGCTAATAGTAGAAGAACATACTAACGTTATCTACTGCAGAAGGAATCTAGACAAGGAGGCAAAAGTTACTCCTGCAAAGAGGTGGCTACTAAAAGGTAGCAACAAGAGTAACAAGATAGGGGGACATAAAAAACCCCTAAAAAGACAAAAATAGCCTAAAAGGGACTATAACAGACTGTCTTTATACAAAACTGTAGGTACCTAAGGCAAAGGTAGGGGTCTAACCTGTTACAACTGCAGAAAGCCTAGTTACACTACAGCTAAGTGCTAAAGCCCTCTAAAGAATAAGGATGCTACAGCTAACTAGAAGGAAACTACTTTAGAATTAAAGGAAGGCTTAAACCTTAGTTTAGGAAAAGGAAAGGGCAGGAGGATTAATTCTATATCTTTCCGCCTACATAGCTTTAAACTAGGAAACACAGGACCTAGGGAAATTAAGGGAAGCCCTTTACCTCTATCCCTCTTAGTTATTAACTATGTAGTGCATAGTTTAATCCTCTAAGCCTATAGAGGCTATAATTAATAGAGGTTCCTAGCTAAACTTAATGTTAGCTACGCTAGCAAAGGAACATAATCTCTAAGTAGACCCCTGCCTAAGCTGCTGGCTAAAGGCGTGGATAGGGGTAGATTAATAGTGTATAGTACCACAACAGTAGATATAACTATTACTAATTTATATAGTTATAAAGAGACCTATTAAGTACTATTTATAGTAATAGACCTTTAAAGATACTTAGTGTACTTAGGTCTTCCCTAGATTAATATATTTTATCTAAGGATTAGCTACGCTACTAGACGTATGCTCTTTTAGAGGAACAAGGACAATAAGGTTGTCTAGTTTACAAAGGTAGCTATAGAAGACGCTAAGCAGTTTAAGAGCAGCATAAGAGAACCTAATACAGACGTCTATGCGTGCCTTATTAACTTTGTAGGCTATAGGGAGTTAGAAGATAACCCTATAGGTTATTTACCCCTAGAATATGCTGAGTTTACAGATATAGGCTTAGAGGAGGACTCTAAGAGTCTTCTAGAGCATAGCTACTACAATCTGTCTATAACTCTAACACCTAAAGGTGTTCTACCTTACTAACTATTATACAACCTCTTAGTAACTAAGCTAGAGATACTTTAAAACTATCTTTAGGAGTATATAGCAAGAGGATAAATACGTTAGTTAAAGTCTCTAGTAGGGGCACCTATACTCTTTGTTAAGAAGAAAGATAGCAGCCTAAGACTTTGTGTTAACTATTAGGGCCTTAATAAGGTTACAGTTAAGAACTAACACCTACTACCCCTAATTATAGAGTTACTAGAGAGGCTCTCTTAGGCAAAGTATTTTACTAAGCTTAATATAAGAGAGGCCTACTATAGGATTTATATTGCAGAGGGAGATAAGTAGAAGACTGCTTTCTGTACTAGATACAGACACTATAAGTATACTGTTATGCCTTTTAGCCTAACTAACGCCCCTGCCTAGTTTTAAGTATACGTTAACTATGCTCTTACAGGATTAGTTAACATATATTGCATTGTCTATTTAGATAATATCCTAATCTACTTAAACACAAAAGAAGATTATATACAGCATGTAAAGGATGTACTATAAAGACTACGTAAGTCTAAGCTATATATTAAACTTAGCAAGTGTAAGTAGCACACTTAACGTATAGAGTATCTTAGATACGTAATTAGCCCTAAAGGGGTTAGTATTAACCTAGAACAGGTGAAAATAATCTAAGAGTAGCTACAACTACAAACAGTCTGCGATATTTAAGTATTTATTAGCTTTATAAATTACTATTAATAATTTATCTACATGTTCTCTAAATTAGCCTTACTATTAACTAAAATAACTTATAAAACCCTAGGGTCTGCTAAGGGAGGTCTAGCAATAAGAAGAGAGGAAAGCTAGAAAATAGACATTAGCAAAAAGGCAGATCTACTTTCTAGAAGCTTAAAGACGCTTTCACCTAAGTTCCTATACTCTCCTACTTTAATCCTTATTAGAAAATAAGAGTAGAGGTAGACGCGTTAGGAGGCGCGATCTTAGGCATATTAAGTCAAAATGTGCTAGAAGAAGACAGAATAGGTTAATAGAGGCTAATTAGTTTCTTTTCTTGTAAATTAATCTAAGCAGAATACAATTACAATACCTATAACAAGGAACTGCTAGCTATTGTTAAGAGTCTAGAACACTAGCGCTACTACCTTAAAGGTATACACTTTAAGATCCTTACAGACTACAAGAACCTAAAATAGTTTATAGAAAATAAGACCCTTAACTATTGCTAGGTTTAGTCCTATCTAGCCTTAACTTAGTTTGACTTTATTCTTACCTACTAACTAGGGACTACTAATCCTGCAGATAGACCCTTAAGGCGACTAGACTATAAGGCAGAAATAGAGAAACCTTTACTAAAGTACAACAAAGCTTTTGTACAACCCCTTTAAGATTTGTTCTCCTCTAAAAGAAAGAACAACTTCCTAGTGTTAGCTGTTACAACATAGGCATCTCTAAGGTCTAAAAAACAATTAGAAATTGTTAAAGCCCTCTAAAAATTCTAAGTAAAGGAAAGTACTACAACTAGGGATCTGCTTAACTATAAGGAAGAGTCTATAGTAGAACTAGCCTTAGATGCAACCTCTAATAGATACAATACTAAAACAGACTATAATAACCTAAAACAATTAGTTATAGTCTATAAGGTGTTAAGGCACTTAACTACTCTAGAAGAGAAGTCTAAGGCTCTCTAAGAATGCTATAACAACCTACTTAGAGGACATCTTAGGGGTAAGAAGATAATAGAAAAGCTTTAATAACACTACAAGTAGAAGGGAATAAGGAAGGATGCAAGAGACTATTATAAAAGCTGCCTAGTATGTAAGAAGGCAACTCTAGCGCGTTACAAGCTATATAGTCTCCTAGCACCCTTGTCTCTACTAAACGCAGCCTAAGAGGAAGTTACTATAGATTTTATTACAGAATTACCTCTAAGCTGCCTAAGTAACTAGGTATACAACGCTATCTTAGTTGTAGTGTGTAGACTTACTAAAATAGCTTACTACATCCTAGCTAGAGCTAATTAGGACAGTATAGACCTAGCCTAATCCTAGATAAGAGAAGTTATACGCCTACACAGTGTCCTAAAGAAGATAATCTCTAATAGAGGCCTACTTATAGCGGCTAAACACTAGGATACTTTCTAATACTACCTAAACTTAAGAAGGGTGTTAACTTCTGCTTATTATCTACAGACAGATAGGCAGACTAAAAGACAGAACTAGACACTTAAACAGTACCTACAGTGCTACTATTACCTAGAACAAGACAATTAGAGTTTATAGATATTAGTTGCAGAATTTGCGTACAACAATAGCATATATGCAACTACAGGCACTACTCTGTTTAGAGCATACTATAGCATAGATCCTATTAGTTCTAACTGGCCTAGTATAGCTTATAGCGACAGAGAATTGCCTCTAGGGGAATAAGTAGCTAGCAAAGTCATTGCTCTACAACAAGAGTGCAAGAGGAAAATTATTACTGCAAACAAATACTAGAAATTGTACGCAGATAAGAAACGCTTAGCATATACGTTTAAAGTAGGTAATTAAGTAATAGTGTTAAATTAGCACATTAGGTTAACAAGACCTAAGAAGAAGCTTAACTAGAAATACCTAGGTCTAGGTTGTATAGTAGACTAGTATAGTCTAACAGCATTTAAAGTTAACCTTCTAGGGTTACAGAGCGTACATCTAGTCTTCTATGCGTTGCTGCTAGAGCTGTATAATCTAAAAGGTCTTATTCTACACCTAGAGGTCCTAATTGTAGACACACTGCGTAAGCATAGTAATAATGTCTATAAAGTAGACACTATACTAGATAGACATAAGGAGAACATAACTAGTAGGAATATCTAGTTAAATAGACTGGCTATAGAGACAAAGAGAACTCCTAGGAGCCTAGTTAAAATACCTCTAGTAACGTCCTTTAACAATTTTAGAAATCTAAAGGCATATAGCCTAAGAGAAATATAAAGGAAAAGCCTTGTAGGAGTTAAGGGCAACCCTAAAAAAGAAGGGGGATAAGTAAAGGCAATAAGAGGATCCTAAGGAGACAACGTACCTTTACTAGTTTTCCTACAGGGTTTTTAGGGTGTTTAACAGCGTTATACTCTAGGATTACCTTAGCCTAACTTACAAGCATCTCTTAGGATCTATAATTATCTATTATAGACTACAAGAACCTAGTCTAAATTATAATAGTTTAATCTATAAGGGCACAAAGCTTCTAACATTATAAGAAGAAAACACAGGATATTAAAGTAAGTACTCTATTAAATTTAAGCTAAAGGCTTAGGTATATCTAGGATTTCTAGGGAAATCTAACTATAGAAATTGTTTATAGTTATGTTGTTATACTAGCTATAATAGTCTATTAAGACCTATTATAACGCGCTCTTACTACTCTTAAACCTTATTATGCTTATCTAGCCTCTTCTGCAGAGTCTTGATCTTCTTAGATAAAGAGCCCTTCTTAGCGCTGGTAGTAAAGCTCTTCTCCCTTATAAGCGTGGCTATCTCTGCAACTAAAGCATTACCTAGTTTTCTGCGCTTAGAACTAGGGTTTAGAGCATAATTGCAAACCTTAGCCTATAATAAGTTAGAATAGTCTATCTAGAGATAAGATGAGTATACATACCTGCTTGTGTAGTGAATTAGTCTCCTTAGCAACCCTATTAGTGACAGCAGCCTTAAGGGTGCGCTTGCTGGCTTTAGCACGTACTAACACAGCCTTCTTGCTGCGCTAACGCTAGTCTAGGCAGAACTTAGAGTAAGGGTCCTTATTATTAGCTATGGCACTAGTGTGCAGGTAGAGGTAAGTAGCGTAAGGGATGTAAGTGCTACTAGAGGTGTAAGAATAACCTATAATAGACTAAAACTACTTAAAGAGGATAACTTACTAACTATAGGCCTAGGAGATAGGCTAACAGAGGGACATAAGCTTAAACTTAGACGCTTTCTTTTCTATCTTAGTTAATAGGCGCTATAGGAGCTTATTATTAACTATGCCCTAGTCTAGGTCCTAGACGCTAAACTCTAAGGCCTAGAGAATGTTGTAAATCTTAGCTAAGTTACTGTTATGCTTTAAATAGAGCTGCTAGAGTTAGTTATAACCTATAAGGGGTTACAATTAGGCTAAAGGAGGGGAATATATACAGTAATACACTCCTAGTTAGAAGAGAAGCATTAGAAGCAGCGCATAACCTACTCTAACTTACCTAAGTCTGTCTACAACAGCTATGCCTTATACAAGTTAATATTAGCAGGGGTAATTTAGACATAGACACAACTAGTCCTTCTATAATACTTATGCTAGCCTACAGCAAAGCCACAGACGTATTAAACACAGACCTAGTATAACTGCACGCTATTGTGCGCTATATTGTTGCCTACAGCGTTTAGATCTATAATCTTAAGTAGTCTAGACGTGTAGGGGGCAGTAGGGTACAGTGCGGTGGGCTAGTAGGCTAGAGGATATGCTGTTAAAATTGTTAGAGCCTAGAGAATCTAGTTAGCTACCTGTAGAGTTATAACAACCTATAATAACCTATTAAGGGTTATCCTAGACTAGCAAAGAGGAACCTATCCTAGCTAGAGAAAAGCACTAACTTACTAAAAATTAGAGTAGAGTATAGGAGTAATAGACTAAAATAGGGGATAACGTAGGGTATATCTAGGCACTGTACTAGCAACGCGTTGCCCTACTTATTTTCTAGGCAGCAGCGCGACTCCTAGGTAAAGGTAAAGGTGAAAGGGAAGGTAAAGGTAGAGCTGCCTAAACCTACGCATAAGCTTAAGGGAATACCTCTAAATACTAAAGCACTACTCTCCTGTAACTTTGTTACTGTCTAGTCTATAACAGACTATAATTACCTACTCTACCTAAAAAGCTTGTAATATCTGTAGCTTAGGGCGAGCTACCTTAGAAGGGGATATTGTTAGGACTAATAAGTTCTAGTAGTTCCCTACAAGGCTAGTATGGCCTAATTAAGGAACAGGGGTAGCGTAACTATATAACGCAAGTAAATTGCTCTACTCCTTCAGTAGCGATTTGTCTATCCTTAACCTGCAATACTATCCTCTACCTTCTAATGCTCAATAGCGTGCCACCCCTATTAAAAGAGAACCTAACAGTAATCCTTTAGTATCTTAATTATTATCCTTTAAAATACTACTACTAAATTAGTAGCTCTCTAGACTAAGGTATATAACTAAAGTAGACTAACTAGTATTATTACTACTCTTATGTCTCTACTATCTTTGTAAAGGGTAATTTAGTTATATCCTAAGAAGAAGTCTATTAGTAACAGGATTTTATAGCCTGCAAACTTCTCTAAGAACTTGTCTACTGTTAGTAGTATTCTAGCATCCTAATTAACACCTTGTTTATATACTATGCGTTGTTAATAAACTAGAAAGAGCTAGCCTTCTTTGCTACAAGGTGCTATAGGTTTCTATATTAACTGTTACATCTCTCTAGTGTTCCTCTCTCTAAACGTTCTAGAAGTATCTTTACTAGCTCTCCTTCCTAGCTCCTTGCTACTAGGAATGCTTTAACTTGCTAGGCTTTATAAGGTATAGTCTTAATCTTATAAGAAGGTGTTACCTCCTTCTATATTAAGCCTAATTTAGAAAATATAAAGGTAATAGCTACCTCTCTATTTATAATTATTTTAATAAACAGTTCCTCTTTATAGGGAAGAAGCGCCTTACTAAACTTCTAGCTCTTTAGTCTTTCTAGATTAAGTGTTAGACCTCTTAGGAATGCTATATGCCTTTATTTAAATAGGTAATTAAACAGTCTAATATCTAGAGGTTGCTAGCTATAGAAAAGTTATTATTATTTAATTATAAGCTACTTCTAGTCTTCTTAGCTAAGTTCTATTAGCTCTGTTACCCTTAGCTTATTAACTAGCCTAACTTTTACTCCTACGCTTTTGTATAAGGTATTAACCTCTCTACTATCTTCTTTCTACTAGCTTACTAGCTAACAATCTATATACTCTTGTTATTTGTCTAAAAGGCTTAGCTCTACTATTAACGTAGCAACGTCGTTGTTAAGATCTATCTAGCCTTTATCTCCTCTAGAGGAAATCTACCTAACTGCCTTATAGTTACTAGGGCTAAATATTCTTTAAGTAATATCTTTAATACTCTTGCTCCCCTTAGGTTTGCTAGCATAGAGGTAGCTGTATCCTACCTATGCTAAACAGCATAACTAGTTATTAGAATTAAGGTTTTCTATACTATAGGCGCCTCCTGCCTTAATTAAGAGGGCCTTCTATCTTTTCCTATAGTAGATTCTACTAAAGTTAAGTAGTAAGGAGCTAGATTACATGCTATAAACACAGCATTCCTTAAGCTATTATCTAATATAATATAATAGGTAGAGCGTCTAAATATGTTATATTAAATAGCTATATAAGAAGACGCATACTACAGAGTACTAAGTATTACTAACCTTATAAGGTTCTATACTATCTAGAAGTAGGTAAGTGTAACTACTTTGCTTATCTTAACTAGGACGTTCTATACTATGCTAACAAAGAAGTCTATACTTCTATTAGCTGTAACAACGCCCTACTCCTTTCTAGGCATATAGCTTATTTCCTTATAGACTAACCTAAGTGCCTATAACATGCTAAATTAAAGCAAGTTTATCTAGGCGCCTGTATTAATAAGGCAGTTAATGCTGTAATTTCTAACCTACGCCTAGCACGTTAGAAGGTCTAGGTAGATAACCCTCTCTAATCTAAGCTCTAATATTAACTTAGCAATATTGTTTAGTAGGTCCTTATTATACTTACTATCTCTATATCCTTCTACTATATAATAAAGCTAGACAGTGTATTCTAATACTAGGTTGCAAAATCTACTATTTGCTAGGGTAGATAACAGGGCTAGCCCTACTACACAGTGCCTTGTGCTAGCGTAGACCCTAGAATTTTTAAACTAATTAGGAGTTAGTAGGCTTAACCTATTATCTTCTAATTAGCCTAGGCGTAGAGTTTAGCTAGTAGCTATATTAACGCTTCTGCCTATATCTAGCTCTAGTTATATCTTTCCTATAAGGTTCTGTAGGAGAGTTCTAACTAATTCTTAGAAGACTAAATCTCCTAGAGTAATTCCTCTTACTTTTTATAGTAAGATAGCTAAAGGAATCTTTAACAGTTTTAGGCGTAGAAGGCTAGCAAGCTCTTTGTTCTTTAGGCTTCCCTCCTAGGTTTTCTTTCTTCTAGAGATAGTTATAGGTATGTGTTGCAGTGAAGGATAGTAGTTATGTAAGCTGATGTGAGCAATCACGGACTATACTAGATTAGATCACATTAATTAAATCTACCTAGAAGATCGATCCTATTTCTAGACTAGGGCATAGCCAGTAAGGTATATAGACCTAATCTTTTGCTTAAATAATAAGATAAGGAACTTAATTAACTCTTTTACACTCTAATTATCTTGTCTAGTTATCTCAGCTCTAACAGTTATAAGCCTAGCGTTATAAAGACTACATAGTAGATTCTCCCTGCGTACTTTGTATAGCTAAGAAGCTAGACACAATTAATTACAAATATTATCTACTTCTCTTAACACCTAAATAATAGAAAGCGACTCCTAACTCTTAACCAGTCAAATACTCCTTAAGACCAGATTAGATTAGCCCTACTAGTTTGCTCAGCTTGAACTTTATGCAAGAGACAAGGCAGTATAGGATCAGATCAATCTAGAAGGCGAAACGGTTGCAGCAATCAACAAACAAGAACTAGAATATCTAACTCTTCCTCTAAAGCCAGTCCCTAGGAGCATCTTAGAGACCAGTGACCAAGATAAGCAGAGCGCTGCTACTAATAAAGAGCAGCATACCCTCAGAATAGAGGCATACAAGCTAGCGATTAAGGATCACCCTAAAGAGGTACAGAAATATAAGATTGCAACCTTAAAATAGGTAAGGATAGCCGCAAAACTTAGCAATATCTAAGACTAGATTAATAAAACTGTATCAGCTAATCTTATAGCCCTAGTATTAATTAAGATGCTTAACGCCTAAGAATTAACCCTACAAGCGCTAATCCAAATTTTAAAGAACAATCTAGCACTAACTAACAGCAACACTATGCATCTAGTTAGGCAGCAATATCGTGCTCACCTTGAAAAGGGCCAATCAGGTCAGATCTCGCTAGATAAGTAGTTTAATAAGTAGCAAATACTCTATAGAAAAGCTTAGGCGTTTAGGATTACTAAGATTAAGGGTTAACTTGCTCTTACTAATTTTCTTAACGCAATTGCTCCTAGGATTGCTCTAGAATAGTCCTGCTTAATAAGGCAACAAATTATTATAGATGCAGCCTTTAGACAACAATTAATAGATATAAGCAATCTATCTAAAGTCTTTACCCTTATGCTCTAGGAACAAGCAGCTACCTTAATTAAAGGAAAAGGAATCTCTGCCTTTGCAACCCTAGGAGGAAGGTTAGATTAAGATAAGAACAGCTTAGGATTAAACCAGAAGAATTGCCTATACAAACTAAGAGGATTACACACCTAGGAACCAATTAACTGCTAAAGACTACAAGCTGCTATCACAGGATCAACCCTATCTAGAGCACCTAAGATATCTCTGTCAAGTCTTAATAAATCAAAGATTAAGGAGAGGCTAGATACTGCAGAATAGACCAAGCTTAGAGAACAGATCAAGGATGCTAGATAGAAGACTAGATCTACTACAGACAAATCTTCCTTAGACAAATCTTCTTTAGCTAAATATCCTAGATTAATTTTAGCAGCTGTAATTGATCTATCACATTTCTAATTAGACAAGGGTAGAGTCTACTCTACTATTAACTTAAAACACCCTCTATCTTTAAGCACAATCCTAGATAGTGGAGGAGCTGTCCACTTAGTTAATGATTGATCCTTCCTAATACCTAGTTCATTCAAGCAATCCTCTCCTAATAAGACAATTAATGCAGGAACTTAATTACTCCTAGTTTTAGGAACAGGCAATCAAGTGCTAAAAAAGATCCTAAACAGGAACAATAGACCAAAGACTAAGGATCTTATACTTAAGAATGTTAAGGTTGTTAAGGGATTCTATGTAAACATTGTATCTAAAGCTTGTCTTAAACAGGCAGGTATCTAGTACCTTAGATTAGACAACACACTTAGGCATAGAACAATTAAAGAAAACGTAATTATAGCGAAACTTCACACTGCTTATAATCTAGCCTTTATTAAATATAAGATTGCCTCTTATTCTATTCCTAATGTGTATACAACAATACGATTATTAAAACCTATAGTAAGATTAGATAGTAAGGACCTATAGCATAGAAGATCAGGACATCTTAGGCAGAGAGCACTCTAATCACTAGTACAGGCTGCTTGGAACGTTTAGATAAATAGAATAAAAAGGATAGACTGCTAAGATTGCGCAATAACCTACTTAACACAAGTTATATCTAGAAGACTAAGGGAACAATTACTAAGACCTTTCTATAGAGTATCTTGGGATCTGTTCAACATGCTAACAGGTTAGATTAACAAAGAATAGGCTTTGATTATTAAAGAAGATTACTTAGGAAAGTTCTTTAATTATAACGTGTAGTTAAAATCCTTAGACAATATTATAAGGATTATAGAACTGTTTAAAGAATAGGTTAAGAGAAAGTATTAACTAAATATTGTTAAAATCTACTAGGATAACAATACAGCTACTAAGCTATAGAGAGGTTAATTACGCTATAAGGTTTAGGCAGAAGAAAAGGGGATTAAGATTATTGCTCTACCTTCTTATACTTATAAACTAAATGGATTAGCAGAAAGAGCAGGAAAGGAGCTGATTACAAAATCAATTAAGATAAGAATAGGCGCTAACCTCCTACCTAAGCTATAGCCTAAGATTATAGATACTGCAGCACACCTACATAGGATTAGTCCTACTGCAATCTATTATTTTAGGTCACCTAACAAAGTTCTAGACAACTGGTTTAGGCAGTACTTTAGATGGTACGAGCCTGCTTAGATTAGACACTAATTAGCTAATCTACAACCAGACTGGAGTGGTATATACGCCTATAGCTGCTAAGCATACCCCCTAGAATGGGATCAAGCAGCAGGGCGAGATTAACGTAGATATAAGGTTAATCTACAAGGTTATATTAGGTACCTAGTTGGCTATATAGCCTCTAATATCTATAAGATATAAGTCCTAGCAATTAATTAAGTGATTGTTACTAGGAACGTTACGTTTAACAAATCCCTGTTCTATAAAGAAAAGAAGAACAACAAAATGCCTAAAGATCAGGCAATTAAGCTTACAGATATGCTTTATAAAGGGGAACTAGATAATCTAGGTTAGGATATTAATATCCTAGACCTTAGAGATTAAACGCTATCTAACACAATTAGATTAACTACTAAGCAATAACTTAGGGGTAAAGTAACTCTATTAAACAATTTAAGAACTAGCCTGGTTTAGGATTAGGAGATAAGAGACACAGAGACTAAGCAGGGTATTCACAAGGCTAGTAATCACCTAGAAATCTGCTCAGATCAACCTAAAAACATTAGACTAGCAACCCTAGAACAAACTCCTAAACTAACTAATCTAGGGACAGGAGTTCTAGGCACACACAATTAGAACAATTGTATAGGGATAGACAGTTAACAGGACGTGAATACACCTATAAGAGCTAACCTGTCGCATCCTAGTAATTAGATAGGATTACAGGAGTTGAGGCAGGAGCGCTTAACTAATCCTAATACAAGATCTGCTAGCACTACTTCTGTTGCTCTAGACATAGTAAGAGATACTTTAACACAAAGAACAAGTTAAAGAATTAGAGGTACAGCGCCTAAGATAGATTAACTAACAAACATATATCTACTACTCTGCAGAAAGAAAGATCACAACAATTAACTAGGGGGTAAGAGTCAAGGGAGCGTTAATACATTAATTGCGGATCTACAAAAGACTAATCTAATAGACAACTTTAAACACACATATCTCCTAGGAACAAACTAGTCCTAGGACAAGCAATCTAGCTATAAAACGCTAAACTTAGTAGTTATAGCAGCTACTCTAAAAAGCTAACCTGATTATCTACGCTTCTATTAAGATAATCTCCCACCTCTACTAGGCACATAGAAACAACTCCTAAATTATCCAATAAAGGTCTTGTTTATAGACGCCTTAAGCAAGGAGATTAATTAGATAATCAAGAAAGGCACCTGGTTAGAAATCTGTGTATCTAAGATTAAAACTAAAGATTAACTGTTACTACTAAAGTAGGTATGGACCTATAAGTTTGATTAAGATAGCTACTTTATCAAGTGCAAGGCTTAGATTATTGTTAGAGGAGATTTGCAAGAAACAAACTCTCTTTAATCTACCTATGCAGCAACGCTAGCAGCAAAGTTGTTTAGAGCTATAATAGCAATCGCAGCTTAATTTAATCTAGAAGTTATACAATACAATGTTGTAGGAGCGTTCCTTAACGCGTTGATCACGGCAGCTAATCTAGTACTATGCTAGATGCTAGAAGGATTTAGAAAGAATAGATACTGCGTTAGGCTTAACCAAGCACTATATAGATTAAGAGAGTCTCTACTTCTCTAGTATAAAGAGTTCTCTAATACTCTTTAATTAATTAGTCTACAATCAAGCAAGGAAGAGCCCTGTCTCTTCTACAATAAGAATAAAAAGATTATTATACTCTTCTACGTGGACGATATACTCCTAATCTATTCTAAGGTTAATAAACAAGAAGTAAAACGCCTCTAGAGCAGAATTATAGAGAAATACAAGATCTAGGACTAGGGACCTGTTAAATAGTTCCTAGGGATTAGAGTAATCTGTAATAGAAAGCTTAGAACAATTACACTTCTACACAATACTTACATTAACAAGATTACAAAGAAGTTTAACCTAAACACAGGATCTTATCTACTAACGCTGTTACCATCAGAGGATCTAATCAAGAATACTAGAGAGGCAGAAAAGAAAGAGATTAAAACATATTAAGAGAAAGTAGGATTAGTGCTCTATACAGCAATTATGCTCCAACTAGACATTGCGTTTGCAGTATCTAAATTATTACACTTTCTTACTAATCTAAGTAATTAGCACTAGAAAGCTGTGGATAGGGTGATTATATACCTCTACTGAACAAGATTAGAAGGCATTAAATACAGCAACTACAACAGAGCAGAACTAACAATCTGTAGAGACGCCTCCTTTGCAGATAATCTAGAAACTCAACAATTATCTTATAGGTACCTAGTTATGCTTTTTAGAGGACTAATCCTGTAGAAAGCTACACGACAAAGCACTGTAACTACGTCTACAACTAAAGCAGAGCTTCTAGCTCTTAAACATGTTACAAAAGAGACAATTGCAATTAGACAATTCTTTAACAAGCTTGATCTTGAGATAAGCAATACGTGGAATATATAGTGTAATAACCTCTAAACAATCAGGTTAGTAGTAGGAGCAAATAAGTGGATCACCACTCGCCTCTAACATGTAGATATCTAAAACATATAGCTTAGGCAAGAGTACACTAAGGGATTAATCTAGATTAGCTATCTAGAAACTAATAGCATGCCTACAGATAGATTAACTAAATCACTTACTTATTAGCAGTTTAATAAGTTTAAGCAACTAATTAATCTACATAAGTTAGAGGAGGTAGAAAACATGCAGGATATTATTAAGGAAGTTAGGGTTAATAGAGTAGATTAATCTAAAAACTACAGTATCCTACACACTAACCTACCAGGCAGAATCTACTTCTAGACAAGACTAATTAATCTCTATAATTGATTAAGCTAAAGGGTGTTAAGAGACAAGACAATTAGCGCATGCTTAATTAATTAAAGATCTCTAAGATTAATATCTTAATGTTTTAGAGATCGCTGCGAACAGATTAGATAGCAGAGACAATGTTAGCGCAGATTGCAGGAACAGATTAACAAACAGGGACCTTAGGAACAGACTAATAATAAACATAACAAAGGTTATAAGGGCGAGCAGCTGGGTAGAAGGGGCGATTCTTAAGACAAGGATCACTAGGGAAGGTAGGACCCTAAGAATAACTACCCTGATCCTAGACTCCTTGATTATAAGGAGGACTACCCTAACCCTACTCCTAACGTCCTTAAGCAATAACCTAACCCTAGGAGTATAGAGGATCCTAGACCTTAATCTAATCAAGTATCCTCCTTAGAGGCTTGCAGGCCGATCTAGGAGCTGGCAGAGCTAGAGTGGCCTGGCGGGGAGCAAGAGCAGCAGCATTAGCAATCTAATCTATAGCATAACCACTACTACTTATAGCGTATTAATTATCCTTAATATAATTAAAGTTATTAGCGTTAGGATCGCTTACTACATCCTTGTCTAAAACCTAAGTCTTAAGTTAACCCTCTATATTAATAACAGCCTTAAACAAGGCGTTAAATAGAGGTTTAGAGATTGCCTAGAAACATTAGGCATAATTATTAGGATTAAGATTAACTACTTACTAAGGAAACTTTCTGCTAAACAGCAAAGATCGCAGCCTTAGCAGGCTTACAAAGAGTGTAGAAGCTAATTAAAATATTAGAAGATTATAACAAAATTAGGATTAGATTACTTACATAGGACTGCACTAATAAGTAGTACAATTAACACAGCGATTACTGCCTTGGCTGCAGGCGTTAGGATTGCAGATACAGTTGTAGCAGACACCTATTCCCTTGCTATCTAAAAAGCGCTTAAGACAGCAAGAGCAAGGATACTTATAGGGAGCACTAAACTAAGGATTATTATCCTTATCCTTGTATTAATCCTTAACTGTAGGCTAACAAGGGGTCTGTGTCTGCTTACAAAACTTCTTAAAGAGAGCCTGCAGATTAATTAGCTTATCCTTATTATCCTTATTATTAGAGACTACAACAGGTTAAGTATTAGAAGATTAAGTAGATTAGCGTTTAGGAACAATTAGAGGCTTAGACTTAATCTTCTTAGTAGGAGTGCCCTTAAGCACGCTTAGAGCGCTTGTGCAATGCTTAGGAGTGCTCTTAGAGCTCTTAGGAGGCATCTTGATCTTAAGGACACTAAAGGTGTAGCAATTAAGGTTCTAATATTAGAGTAAGCATTAGACTAGGAAATAAGGATTAGATCACTTACGTTGATAAGAATAGTGTTTAGTAATTAGTTAGTAGACAAGGAACAAGGTAAGAAAGATTGTAAGGGTAAGGGAGCAGTTATAGTTTGTTTTTTGTTGTTGTTGTGAGCGCGTTTGCGTGCAGAGCAGATTAGGCAACAATTACTAGACCTTAATTACAAAGGCGCAGCGCGCGCAGCAATTAGAAAATTTTCACAAAAAGATCACATAAGGTGCGATAACGAACCTGCTGGAGCAGGAATACTAATTAAATACTAGTGTTCCTAGGGGGTGTGTTGCAGTGAAGGATAGTGGTTATGTAAGCTGATGTGAGCAATCACAGACTATACTAGATCAGATCACATTAATTAAATCTACCTAGAAGATTAATCCTATTTCTAGACTAGGGCATAGCTAGTAAGGTATATAGACCTAATCTTTTGCTTAAATAATAAGACAAGGAACTTAATTAACTCTTTCACACTCTAATTATCTTGTCTAGTTATCTTAGCTCCAACAGTATGTCTTCTATAACTCTTCCTTGTAGTAGTAGTCTAATAATAGGGTATAGATTATTATAGGGTCTACTCTAGAACAGGATAGTAAAAGGGTCCTCTAGCACCTTAGTAACACTAGGCTAGCAGTCCTTTTAGGCTTAATCTTCCTTACTTAGCTATACAGCTACTCTATTAATCCTTTACTTAGTAGAGAGTTAGTATTAGATAATTATTTCTATATGTTTCTGCCTTGCATCTTGTTAAGAACGTGGTTAACTAGTCTCTTGAATAGTTTTTGTAACCTAGTAGCTGCGCTAACTAAGGACTTAGTAGAATAGGCTCTAAGGATAATATCTTAGCTATTAATATAATCTAGGCTTAGCACCTCTATATAGTCTAGTCCTAGGAGTTTAAAGTTTCTTAGAGAAGATATAGAGTTAGGATAATACTAGCTATTGCTAGTTGCTGTTAGTGTACTAATGCTAGTACCCTAATTTAGCTATCCTCTATTTTATATAGATAACGTTACCTATTAAGAGCTATATACTATCCCTAATAGTCTAGAGTCTATTCTGCTAAATCTATTAGGTTTAACTAATAAAGCTAGCTAGTCTAGGACGTCCTAGGAAACGTTAAAATACTTAAGGATTTTCTATTTTAACTAGCTTAGTTAATAAGTTAGCAGAACTAAACCTAGGATAGCGTCTAGCTGCTTGTGTACTAGACTAAAGTTGTCACGAGTGGCAAAGCTAGGGCCAAGGCAGGCATGTGGCAGCGACCACCTCTAACCTAGTTGGCAATAAGTACTGTTCTGGCCACGTTATCACCATCAGAGTGATTATTCGTACCTTTTTAGCTGCTATGGCTAGGTGGGCAGAGTCTAGTCCTAACAAAAGTAGTATATCCTCCTATTGTTCTATTAAGTTGTGCTTAACCCGTTGGTATACAGAGGATAGAAGAGCTACATTACTATACAAGAAACTATAGATACAGGTTACGTAGATTAGATATAAATTTTATTTCTTTATAGTAGTATAGAATAGTTTAGGAGGCTTTGTCTAAACTTCCTGTTATCTTTTTATATACTAGCGCTACTTACTAGCCTTAGCATCCTAAGTAACTGCTAAGGCAGTTACTCTGTGCACTAGCACACTATTGCTTTTATAGTTATAGTAGTAACTATACTATCCTATCCTAACTAGGGCCTAGTAGAGCTTACAGTCTTAAGATTTTTAATTTAGTTTATTATATATAGTACAGGAACTGTTATACTTGCAGCCTTAGTAGTATAAAACATCTCTGTTACAATCTATATTCCTCTAGGAGTAGGAGACAAACAACCTATTATTACGTTCTAAGACTTTGCCTGCCTTTGTAGCGTGTGCTATAAAGTAAGTATAGTTAGTTAGGTTATATAAGATGTTCTTAATTCTGTTATTAGAATTTATAAGAGAGCTAACTTTAGCAAGGGATAGTTTCTAACTATCTATAGCCTTTACAAGCTTATTAATACTTTTATCTACCTCTAGAGGTAGGGAATTTCTAGACACTATCTTACTCTCTGCAAGATGTCTCTTAGCTTAGTCTACTATACTGTAGTAATCTACTAGGTTTCTAGTGCTATTTATTATACGTCTTACTTCCTTAGTCTAGGAATTGCCCTTTGTTAGTAACAAATCTTAGAGACCTTATTATTACGCCTAGATTCTTTTTACAGATTAATATATTAGTTCTAACTAAAATAAAGATTAATCCTTTATTACTAGGCTGTTTAGCATATTAAATAGGACTAGATCCTTGTCTTCCTTAGGGAGGCCTAGGAAGAAGAAGTAACCCTCCTTAAGAGTTAAGATTTATTTATTCTTCTAGTAGACATTACTATATACTACAAAGTTAGTGTAGTAGTTAGAGAGTTCTAGAAAAGATTAAGCAGTCTCTTACATATATATTTCTATAAAAGCTTAGATACCTATTTTCTAGGAGGTGTCTTAGTCTCTGTAATGTTCTTTTATAGCTAGTTGTAGTTTAACCTAATCTCCTTCTAAGAATAGCTTTAACCTCTTTATAAATCTTTAATAGTAACTTTTATAGTAGTTAGGAAGGACCCTAACTTTTTGCTAGTCTATAAGACCTCTATTCTTTGCTATTTAATTAAAATTATATAGAAATTTAGAGACCTCTTCTCTATTAAATAGGAGGTAATTAGCTTTTTATCTTATAGGAACTAGGACCCTATCTTGTAATTAGCTATCCTAAGATAGGTTACTAAGGCAGGACTCCTTAAGAGTTCTGTTAATTCCTAAGAGCAAAGGGATATATAAGGATATAGTTTAGATATAGTAATAGTATTAGTTCTTAAGGTGTTTTTATTTTTCCTTAGTTCTTAGAGTTTTTGTATACTCTTATAGAGCGTTAATTCCTTAGCGTATAAGCCCTAGGCTAGGACCCTATCTACTAATAATATATTTAGCTAATAGTATAGCAGAGGAATTGTTTAGTATATCTATATAATCCTAAGATAGAAATAGCTATCTTGTATTGCAAGATAGCTATCTAGCATTTCTAGAGGTATAGTTTCTTTTAGAGTTAAAATAATGCCTACTGTTAATACTAGCGTTCTGTTAGGGGCTTTCTACCTTAGGCATGCTAACCCTTAGAGACACCTTAGGGCTACTCTAGTAACCTGTTAGAGCTTACACACACGTATATATTCTCCTAAATCCTTAGGGGCTTAACCCCAAAGGATTTGTCTTATCCTATCTAATACTATACGTTTTGTCCTATCTCTCTTGCCTGTCTATAGTGCCCTTACAATTTAAATCCTTTATACTCCCTCTTAGAAGAGGTAGTTAAAAGAGACATCTAATTTTTTCTATACCTATTATAATAGCTAGAAATTAACGTTGTCTACGTGCTGCTAGTAACAACAACGCTACAGGCTTGCAACAGCCTAGCCCTAGTAGCAACCTAATAGATCCCTAGAGGTATCCTATACACAATGTAGTAGCAAACTTGTTACTACCTAGCATACCCCTAGCTAGCAACACAACGCCTAGTACATCTAATAACCAAGCGTTAGGTCCTATAGAATTAGGAGACAAACAGGCTTGTAGCCCTACTAGTACTCTAATAGATGTACTATTACATCTAAGTTAAGGCAACCTAGCAACTAGTTTAAACGCAGACCCCCTGCCTACAGCAGAGGCGCCTAGGCTAGATCCTGTAGCTATCCTAACTACAGGTTAACCCTTATTTATTAAGCAACTCCTTAAGAACCTTTTTAAGGCAGAGCTTGCTAGAGCTACTAAGGCTAAACTAACTATCTAAAGGAATTAGATTAATTAAGCCTTACAGGCCCTAGGCCTAACTAAGGGCAGGAACTAGTTAGAGCCTATGCAGCTAGCATTTAACAAGGCTAGAGAGATTATCTAGGTTTTAAACAACATATAACCTAAACCTAAGCTAGGCACTAAGAGTAGAGCTCTATCCTCCTAGCAAGTAGACTAGTAGATTAAAGACATTAAGACTGCCTTCTAATATACTTAAGTACTAGAGAACTCTATTATAAGAACCTACTAGGCTATAGGTACTATCTAGTTTAGCACCTATTGCAAACTAATCTAATAATAGATTAACTAAGGATCTATCTAATTATAGTCTAACCTTAAGGCAGAGGAGGAGCAACTAGTGTAAGATCCTATCCTTACTAAGTACAAGAACTACACTAAGTTCTTTAACATTAAGTAGAGAGATAGTAATATAGTTAACACCTTTTTAATGCTGCTAAATTGCTAGAAGTTACTTTTACTGCATAGCTTCTTTAAGTTTAATAATAGTACTAATAACTATAACTTTAAGATTGCCTTTATGTAGTCTAAAACCCTACCTTATCTCTAACAGGAGATCTAGCGTAACAGTAGTCTAGACAACATCTAGTAATAGCACAAGTTTAAACAAGCCCTCTATAACGTAGAGATAGCAGCTTGCCCTACAACTACTTATAGGAGTAACAACGCTAACTATAGCAAAAGGCATGCTACATCTCCTAATTAGAAGAGAAACAAGAGACATGCTAGCTGTAGGGGCACGCCTGCCTACAGCTAGGGCGACAGCATCCTAGTAGCTACCTAGTTAAACAATAGCAATAATAGCTAAGGTTAGAACAAAGACTAGGGTAACTAGAAAAGCTATTAGAAGAACTATAGCTATAACTCCTATAAAGGAAATAATAGTAGCAACTCCTAGTTAACAGGAGAGTTAGGAAAAGGGAAGCCCTAGTTACTAACCTATCCTAACTATAACTAGGGCCTAAGACTAAGGGAAAGCAAACCTGTATTGCAGTTACAGTATCCCTCCTAGGCCCTAATAGGTCCCTAACATTGCTCTAAGCCCTCTACAACTTAGGAGCAGAGCTAAACCTTATTAGCTAACGCGTAGTAGGCAAACTCTACCTAGAACACAAACTATTCTATCTAAGACTAGTAGCTATATTCCTTAATAGTAACTACCTAGACATTTAACAACCCTATAACCTAACTATTAATTACCCTAATAGTAATAGTATAGTTAAATCTGTAGGCCTGTAGAAGTTTTAGTTAGCTGCTTTTAAAGGGTATAACCTAGTACTACGTTACCCCTAGTTAGCATCTGCTAACCTATGCATACGCTTCTCTAAAGGCATATACAAGTAGTTCCCTAAAGACGCAGAGAGAGTACACATTACTACTATGTAGGACTTGTTCTACTCTATAGAACTAGGGGAAAAGGCGTACCTTATGCACCTAGGTAACTTAGTCTACTAAGTCCTAGAGGAGGTAATTAACACCCTATTAGGAAGTAACTAGGAAGACAGTAGACTACTACTAGCCTAGGGGCTAAGCAGGGACGCTGTCCTTAACGTAGAATACTTCTATAATAAGGGACTCCTCTAGCTCTAGAACAAAATACTTAAAGCTGTAGACTACCTTTAGTATTACATTGCGTAGCACCTAGACCTATTATAGCTCCCTAAAGCTACAAGGAAGCCTATAGTAGCAAGTATTATTTAGGAGCCCTCTTAATGCTCTAGGATGCTACCTACAGGCATAGCCTAAGTCCTTCTAGACAATAACAAACACTACCCTTCTATTAACCCCTTAGATAATAAACTAGACCTAGAGGAGCTTAAGCACGTCCCTCTAGAGCTACACTATAAGTAGTTTGCATTTAGTAAGCACTAGTCTAGTGTATTAGCACTATATTAGGATTATAATTACTCTATTAATATTAAACTAGGAAGCAAGATACTAAACATGCCTATCTATAACCTCTCTAGGAAGGAGCTAGAAATACTACAGGCCTACCTTAATATAGCATAGGAGAAAGGTTAGATACGTCTAAGCAAGTCCCCTACTAGGGCACCTATCCTATTTATGCTAAAAGCTAATAGTACGCTGTAACTCTGTGTAGACTACAGGGGCCTTAACAAGGTCACTATTAAGAACTAGTATCCTATTCCCCTTATAAATAGGATGCTAGACAGGCTATTAAAAGCTGCTATCTTCTCTAAGCTAGATCTACATAATACCTACTATAGGCTCTAGATTAAGGAAGGTAATAAGTAGAAAATAGCTTTTAAAACTAGGTATAGTTATTTTAAATACCTAGTTATGCCTTTTAGGTTAGCAAACGCTCTAGCTACGTTCTAATTATATATCTAGAGAGCCCTAGGGGTCTTATTAACTACACCTGTATAGTTTATCTAGATAATATCCTTATATACTTAGAGCATAAGAAGGATTATTAAGCCTATATTAAGGAGATCCTAGATTAACTTATTTAATAGGGGTTATTTTATAAGGTAAGTAAATGTTTATTTATAATAAAGTTAGTAAAGTTCCTAGGCTTTATTGTTATACCTAGCAGAGTAGTTATAGACCCTATCTGCGTGCAAACAATCTAAGAGTAGCTAGAGCCTAAGGGATATAAGGATATCTAAGTGTTCCTTAGCTTTACTAACTTCTATTAAAGGTTTATCTTTAACTACTCTAGGATTATACGCCTATTAGTAGACTATATAACCTCTACCTAGAGGCTAGAGTTAGAGCAAGAAGGCCCTACTACAACAAAAGGGGGAAGAAAACACTAGCAAAAACCTACAAGGGCCTAACAAGATAGTATAAACTATAGAGTTAGCTAGAGGAAGTACGCTAGGCCTTCCTTACTATTAGGAAGAAGTTTACTAAAGCCCCTATACTACAGCACTTTAATCCTAACAAGCTAATTATAGTCCTTACTAATATATTAGACTTTGCTATAGCTGCTATATTACTACAACTATAATTATTAGAAGTATTAATAGAATAATACTAGAAGCTAGTAGCATTCTAGAGCAGGAAGTTTTAAGGCCTATTAATTAGATAGCATACCTATAACAAAGAATTAGCTGTAATTATTAAGGTATTTAGGTAGTAGTAACACTACCTTAAGCACGCCCTATTAATAGTCTAAGTACTCTCTAATTATAACAACCTGTAGTACTTTATAACTATAAAGGAGCTCTCCCCTAAGCAAGCACACTAGGCAGAGGAGCTAGCTAGGTATAACTTTAAAGTTAAATACAAGCCTAGACTAGAGAACCCTACAGACAGCCCCTTAAAGCGCCCTAATTATGCAAAGGGACTAGTTATTAGAGAGTAGTAGGCACTACGTAACGCTATACTGCTAACTCTCTAGCAGAAGCTTTAAATATAGACTATCTAGAAGTCTAAGGCTTAAAACGTTAAATAGGTAACTAGGGTAATAGGCAACCCTAGTAGGGGTCCTGCAGGATCCTAGCAACTCTCTAAAACTGCCCCTAAGGAATTCTACCTATTAACAGGTACTAGAGATACGTCTCTCTTAGCTCTTAACTAGCTATCTATAGGCTATAGTAGCTAGGGTTAATCTAAATTATTTAAAGCTTAGGAACCTAGCTTTAATATTACAGAGGCTCTCCTTTGTAACCTTAATAGACAAGTTAGGTTACCTACCTACCTTATAAACAATGCTGCGTAAGGCAAATCTGCATACGCCCTAGACATACTAGAACGCTTAACTAACTATATTAGACAGGTTTAGGAGCAGGACGCTGCCTATAAGTTGCTAATAAGTTAGGAAGCAGGTAGAGCGGCTAAGGGTTACTACTACTAGGAGGTTAACCCTAGTAGGATCCTGCGCAGAAGTAGGAAAGTGTAGATTCCCTAAGACGTAACTCTTTGCTAAACTATCCTTATAAAGAACTATAACAACCCTATAGAGGGTTACTATAGTTATAAGAAGACTACCTAACTATTAAAATAAAAGTACTACTAGCTAAACCTAAAGAAGGATATATATAAGTATGTTTAGCATTATATAGTATGCTAACTAAATAAGATCTGCAGGCATAAGCTATAGAGGTTGCTAGTCCTACTCCCTATACCTAATACACCCTAGCAGCACTACTCCCTAGACTTTATAATAGACCTACTAACGTTAAAAGACAACTAAGGGAACAAGTATAACTTAATCCTAGTCCTAGTTAATAGGTTTAGCAAGTATGTCTAGTACCTACCTATAACTAAGGCAATTACTTCCTAGAGGGTATCTAAACTACTACTCTAGTAGTGCTTCCTTAAACATAGTCCCCTAATACCCTAATATTAGACTGTAGATTAGTGTTTACTAGTTAATTCTAGTCTAACATCTACTACTATTTAAAGATTAACTATTGCCTTAGTACAGCCTTTTACCTATAGACTAATAGACAGACAGAGCGCTAAAACTAGGAGTTAGAAACGTACCTACGCATCTATATAAACTACTAATAGGATAACTAGGTAGATTTATTGCTATATACAGAATACGCATACAACTTAAAGGCTTACTTAGCATATAGAGAGTCCCCTATTAAGGTAGCTTATAGGATTAACCTGTAAGGCTTTAATAGAGTCCCTAATAAGCACTAGTTACACTACCCCCTAGAACCCTAGGCTAATAGTAGAAAGGCCCTAGACCTCTACTAGCAGGTAATTAGACAGCTAGAGCAGTAGCACAATCTGTAGGTAGCAGCGAAGAATAGCTTAGAGTACGCCTAGAAGAGCAATTCTTGTTAGTATAATACTAAGTAGGTAGACAGACACTTTACTAAAGGCAAGTAAGTACTACTCTAAGTAAAGAACCTAACAACTAGTTAACTATCTAAGAAGTTTAACGCCTATTACCTAGGTCTATTTACTATTATAAAGAAGATTAGCAAACTAGCCTATAAGCTAGACCTACTACTATTAATAGACAGAGTGTACCTAGTGTTTAATATATTGTTACTTAAACTATAGAGGGAACCCTTTATAGAGAGAAGGTTCTAGCTAGGTCCTACGCAGATCCTAGAGGATACTCTCCTAGTTAAGAGGTATAAAGTTAAAGGGATCCTGCAGCACTGTAACACTTAAGCCTATAGGCAAGAGTACCTAGTAAAGTAGCTAGGTTAGCTAAATAAAGAAGCTACCTAGGAACTACTAGAGAACCTTAATGTTAAGTTTCACACTTTAGACAAAGTCTGTAAGTAATTATTTAATTAGGTCTTAGGGATAAGTACGTGCAGGGGTTCTTAAAGGGGTAGTTGTCTAGTTAAAGACTGTAGCGACTAGGGTTGCAAGGAAGAGTATAGAGTAGACTATCTGTTTCGCAAGCAGGGTTAAGATATTCTAATAACAAAGTTAATTAACAAAGTTAAACACAAACTATAAAGGTTGTGTTCCTACAAACTATATACTTTAATAATTGTAGTAGTAATATAGATTAATTAGTGTTGTGCATACTCTAATTGCACTTACTACTAATTACACTAATTACTAATTATACTAATTGCGCTAAGCCCTAATTAGGTCACGTGTCCCCTTAGCCCTTAACTAAGTGCTAATACTGTAATTGTTGCCTACTTGTAATTGTTGCTTACTTGTAGTTTGTTCTTGTTGTTATAATTACTGTGCTGCAGCTACTATAATTAGACAAATCCTTCCTATATTCTATAGATTGTAACACTATCCTCCTTCTGTCTTAGCTTAGTCTCTTAAGCTTATTTATATAACGTAGGGCCCTTTCTTAATTGTTAGGCAGGTCTTAACAATGCTAAAACAACTAACTATCTTAAGTTTAGCTTGCTGTTATTGTCTATACAAATTTATTAAGTCCTTTAGAGAGATTATAGTGTAGAAATGTAAAACCTATGTAAAGCACAACTAAGTGTGCAAGGTTTACATCTAGTCTAGGAAATGTAGCAAGTGTGTTTGCTTAGGGCAACGTTGTAACGTGAAGGTAACTTAATCTAAGTTTACCTAACTAGCGTTTAAGAAAGAGAAGTTACGTGTACGCATAAAGGAGAGTTGCAAGGCGTAAACTAAAGCGCTGCGTATATCTAAAAAAGCTATAGAAGACTTACGTGTAGCTTATGCGCGCAAGGAGCAGTTGCAACAACAAATAGATTTGTTAGACTATTATGCTAAGGAGGCTATTGCGGTAGAGAAGCGCAGTATTAAAGAGTAAGAGTAGTTAGAGGTAGGGACTATTAAGTTAGATCTATCTAATAAGTTCTTGTTGCTGCCTAGTACCTAGAGCGCCTTTAAAGGCCAGCCCTTAGAGTACTAGGAGAGCAATGTAGCACTGCCTAATTAGTCTCTTTAAATTGCTTTAATAACTGCTAGCAGTTTATAAGGTGCGTAGTTAGTTCCTATGTGTTTTCTAAGTTAGGGTATCCTAACTACTTAACTAGATATTTGTCCTAGCTACCTTCCTTCTAGTGTTATATTATTTTTTTAACTTCCTATTAGTCTTTACTATTAGCTTAGTAATAGAAGTTCTTCTAGATAGGCGTTCTAGAGTTAGCAGGTTCTAACAAGGAGATGTAGAACACTAGGTAGATCTTTACATCCTTTAGCAGATTAAGTCTATAGTTAACTAGGCTTATCTGCTTAGAAATAAAAAGGGTCTAACTTTAACGTAGTCTAGTTTTTTTATTAGTCTCTACGTTTAAAGATTTTTTGTAAGAAGGTAGACTTTATCCCCCTCTTTTAGCTAAGGTGCTGTTTTTCTTTTCTAGTTAATATAAGAGATTGCTTGTTCTTAAGCCTTACTAATGTTTTCTAGTAATTTCTAGTGTACTTCCTTTAGTTTAGCTACTAAGGATAATACTAATTTAGTCTAGACAGTTGTTTCTAGACTTCTAGTAAAGAGATTTAGGTGTCTCCTGTAATTTGTAAAGAACAGTGTTGTGCCTGTTGCTTCTAATAGTTTGTTGTTGTACGCAATCTGTGCTATAGGTAACAGCAAGACCTAGTTGTTTTGCTGCTGGTTGCTGTATATCTGTAGGTATGTTTCTATAGTCTAATTTATTCTTTTAGTCTGTCTGTCTGTCTGCAGATAATAGGCAGTTAATAGCTTCTTCTTAGTACCTATAGCTGCTAATAGTGTAGTCTAATAGTTTAACGTAAAGAGCTTATCTTAATTACTAATAATAGATTCTAGTATACTGTAGTACCTAATTACTTAGTCTAAGAATACTTAAGCCAGTTGCTTAGTAGTATAATTATAACAAAAAGGTATTATCTTAGCGTGCTTAGTAAATCTGTCTACTACAACAAAAATTATGTTGTAGGCGTATCCTGTAATAGGGTCCTTGGAAACAGGTAGCTGTGTAACGAAGTCTATTGTGATGTTTGTCTAAGGCGCTGTTAGCAGCTCTATTGCCTGTATTTCTCTATATTTTGTATATGTGCTATGCTTATTTTGTTAACAATTAATATAGTTTTTAATATATTTAGTAACCTTGTCTTTTATATTCTTAAACTTGTAATGTCTTTTAATAAGTTCTATTGTGCGCGTGATTCTAGGGTGTCTATGTAGCAGGTTGTTGTAATAACTAGCTATAATTTCTTCTTAAAGTTCCTCTAGTACTTGCAACAGGATGCGCTATTCTTACTAAACTTGCATTATGTTGTTAAGCTGCTATAATAGTCCTAAGGATCTATCCTTGTTAATTCTAAGTATAGCGTGCTTATTAATTGTTTTTGCTCCTGTAAGGTTATGTTGTTAACTAAGTGCATTAGCTCTACTGTTGTCTTTTCCTAGAGTATACAGTATCTTAAATTTGTATCTTCCTAGTAATTCTAACTATCTAACTTGTCTTTAGTTAAGAACCTTAGTTGTTGTAAAATAAACTAGGTTCTTGTAGTCTGTGTATATAGTAAGGTCTAAGCAACTTTCTGCATAGATTCTCTAATATTCTAGGGCTAATACAATTGCTATAAGTTCTTTGTTATACACATTATAGTTTTCTTCTAGTCCTATAAACTTCTGTAAATAGTAGGCAATTAGGTGCTATAGGCTATCTTGTTCTTACATTGCGCAAGCTCCTAATGCTAGGTCTAAGGCATTAGTCTTAATTTAAAGTAGCTTTCTACTCTTAAATGTAATTATTGTAGGTGGTTCTACGCATGCTTGTTTAAGTAACTAGAAGGAATCTTCTTAT
Organism: Ascochyta koolunga; assembly: GCA_026119515.1. NCBI lineage: Eukaryota > Fungi > Ascomycota > Dothideomycetes > Pleosporales > Didymellaceae > Ascochyta > Ascochyta koolunga. The sequence continues at coordinate 149,808 of JANLCG010000002.1, read as the reverse complement.
GCTTGTTCCTATTTAAATAGAATATCCTTCTGCATTAGCTTAGTAAGCAGTAGCGCTTTTATAGAGTAGTTCTTAATAAAGCGTTAGTTAAAGTTAATAAAGCTAAGGAATTCTTAGATTCCTTTAACTGTTTTTAGCGTTAGCTAATCCTTTACAACCTAAATCTTCTTTAGGCTTATCTTTACTCTATGTCTTCCTACAATATAGCTAAGGAATTCTACTTCTTCCTTGTGCTATTTGCACTTCTCTAGCTTTAAGCAGAGGTCTACTCTTCCTAGGCAGTCTAACACTTCCTTAACGTAGATTATGTGTTCTTCTAGTGTCTTACTGTACACTAGGATGTTATTAAGGTATGCTACTATTGTTCTGTCTAGGTACGCTCTTAATACGTTGTTAATTAGAGCCTAGCACGTAGCTAGTGCATTAGTTAGCCTAAATAGCATAAGTAAATACTTGTAATCACTGTAATAGGTTCTAAACGCTATCTTCTATTCCTTGCCTTCCTTTATGCGTATTAGGTTATACGCTCTGCGCAAGTTAAGTGCAGTAAAGTACTATGCTCTACTAAGTCTGTCTTGTAACTCTTTAATGTTTAGTAGTAGGTATTAATTCTTAATTGTAATGTTGTTAAGCTTTTAGTAGTTAACACATAGGCGTAGCAAGCTGTCTTTCTTAGCTACAAAGGTAATAGGAAATCCTGCTAGGGATTCTAATTCTCTAATAAATCCCTTCTTAAGGTTCTCCTTAATGTACTTGCGCAGTACCTTAAGTTCCTTTTCTAAGAGTCTGTATATAGGTCTAAAGGGCAGTTCCTTCCCTTCCTAGAGCTTAATGTTGCAGTCCTATAGTTTATGCTGTAGTAATGCCTTTGCAGTCTTCTTATGCTAGAAGAGTTCTATGTAACTCTTGTATTTATCTAGAATGTTAGGAGGTGCACTGTCCTTCTCCTTAACTACTAACTGTTGCTTCTTTAAGTTATAGTTAACTGCTCTATCTTAGCGCGTCTTATGTGTTAAAGAGATGTTGTTAATCTCCTTCTTATCTACTAACTACAGCGTGCGTTGCGTAGGTATTAGTGCAGCTGTATAGTACTTACATCTATTAAATAAGATTTGTTACTTCTTCTAGTTAATTTGTAGATTATGCTCTTGTAACTATAGTAGTCCTAATATAACATTATAGGTAGCTGTCCTAAGAATATTAAGGTCTAACCTCTCTTTATAGTTGTATATCTTTAGGAGGGCACCTTAGATTTTAAGCGTAATTCTTTCTTCCTCTAGCATTAGCTCTCTGTTAGCTACTTATAATAGGTACAGTTCTTCTTTATACTATAGTTAAAGTCCTACTTCTTCTACTGCCTTACAGGATATATAGTTTCCCTAGGCTCCTAAGTCTAACAATACTAATAGCTCTACTCTATTTAGTGTAATAGTAAGCTTAATAAGGCAATTAGTCCTAATAGAATTAATAGATTAATCCCTAGCGCTCTTAGGCGCTGTCCTAAAAAAGACTTGTCCTTAAATCTATTATGTTCTTTATATCCTTAGTAAACCTTATAGTCCTAATTTAGGCAGTTCTGCTAGTGCGCGTTATAGCACTATCTATTAACTACTAGCTGTATCTAAATAATTACTTAAGGGTTGTCTGTTCTAGGAAAGTAAGCATAGTTGCGTTTGTTAATAAGGTGCATTTTGCATAGGTTGTTCTTGCATTTATACTACTGCGCGTAATAAGAGGTGTGTCCCTTAGGGAACTATCTGTTGTTAATCTTAGCGTTGTAGTGTACTTTGCATAGGTTATTGCTGCAAGCTATCTACGTAAGGTCTCTATGTCTAGGATTCCTAATGTCTAGACTGTACTAGGGTTGTAGGCTAGCTAAAGGCAACTATAGGTGCTAACGTATTTGTTTACTGCTGCACTGTAGTTCCTTTTCACACTATAGTTAGTCTTTAGCTTCTTTAAGATCTTTTAAAACGTTGTAGCAGTTAGTAATGTCTTGTTTAAGTTGTCTAACAAGCCTATTAATAGTTAGGTTGTACTTGCTGTGTTCTAAGTCTTCCTTGTAACAGACAAGCTCCTTACACTACTGCGTATAAGCTGCTTTATTCTATTAACATGCGTGTTGTTCCCTACAATAGTTGCGTTACTAGCGTTAAGTGCTAGGTTCTTTAACTGTTAAAGGTTAAGGGCTATCTAAGAGGTTGTCTATCTTACGTTAGTAGTTCTTTATCTCTTTATATAGTATTCTAACGTTATCTAGCATAGCTTGTTCTGCGGCAATGTCTTCTAGTTTGCGTTTAAGAACTATAAGTTCTTTGCCTTTAAGGCTGAAGTAGCAACTTCCCTGCCTTTGAAATAGTCTGCTGTGTCTTTTGCCTATTTTAATAACGTTTCTGTCTATGTAGCATTTAATTACCTTGTAGTATTAATTGCTATTAGTAATTATTTCTCCTTTATCCTCTTTAAGGTTGTAGTAAGGAGTTGCCTTACAAATAGGAGGTTTAATACATTTGTTATTGCCCTTAGGACTAGACTCTAGGTCTTCTATAAGTTGTCCTATGTTGTTAGTAACTACTTCCTAGTTACTAGCATCTGCAATATTATCTTTGCGGGTAAGGACATTAAGCTGTTAAAGAACCTTGTTCTTTATCTTACAGTCTCTAGCAAAGTAGCTAGGTTTGCTATAGTTGTAGTAGTCTTTGCTACTGTCCTTGTAGGAGTAGTGTCCTCCTCTACCCTTCGCGTTCTACTGTCCTAGTAGCAGTCCTTTGTTAAGGTTTAAGAGATCTATAGCCTCTAGTCTAAAGTATCTACTTTGCGTGTTGCTGTAGATGCGTTAGCTAGTGTTAGGCTAATAACGTCCTCCTTATTATCCTTGGTTTAGGTTGTTGCACTATTAGTTCCTTAGTAGGCGATTGCTAGCAGTAGCAACAACGCGCGTCCTAGGGTTATTACAAAGCTCTTGCTAAAGTTTGTATAGTTATACATTAATATTAATAGAGGTATTAATAAGGTTGTTAAGGTTGTTAGTGCTTACGCTAGTGCGCATAAGTTCCTCCTTAACCTTAGGCTTTAGTCCTTGTCTAAACATAGTTATTAGAGCAGTGTTGTCCTAGTTAGTGTTAGTAGTAAGCTGCTGAAACTCTGCGGCGTAATTAGTAGCTAACTTATCCTACTTAATCTTCTAAATGTTGCGTTAAGCAATAGTAGGTTTGTTAGAGACTCTAAAGATTAGCTTAATCTTTTCTTTAAAGTTATTAAAGTTGTTTATCTATTTATCTACTTTAGCTAGTATGTTACTAGCTTAGAACTGTTATATAAAAGGTTTAATCTATTACAAAGCCTTGCTACGCATGTAGCTAGTAATAAGGACTACTTGTTTGTCTATAGGAACCTTCTTACCCTAGAAGGTAAAGAAGAGGTCCTACTGCATAAGCTAGTTGTTAAGCTTGTTACGCTCTCTATAGTATTAATCTAGTTTGTTAACGTTTATAACGCTTAAGGTGTAGACGTTTCCTTCTATGTCTATATCTATGCTAGAGCTGCTAGGGGTAGCGCGAGATCCTGTAGTACTTATCTTAGAGGTGTTTAAAATGTTAAGTTTTACACTTTAGACAAAGTCTGTAAGTAATTGTTTAATTAGGTCTTAGGGATAAGTACGTGCAGGGGTTCTTAAAGGGGTAGTTATCTAGTTAAAGACTATAGCGACTAGGGTTGCAAGGAAGAGTATAGAGTAGACTATCTGTTTTGCAAGTAGGGTTAAGATATTCTAATAATAAAGTTAATTAACAAAGTTAAACACAAACTATAAGGGTTGTGTTCCTATAAACTATATACTTTAATAATTATAGTAGTAATGTAGATTAATTAGTGTTGTGTATCCTCTAATCGCACTAAGCACTAATTACACTAATTACTAATTATACTAATTGCGCTAAGCCCTAATCAGGTCACGTGTCCCCTCAGCCCTTAACTGAGGGCTAACACTGTAATTGTTGCTTACTTGTAATTGTTGCTTACTTGTAGTTTGTTCTTGTTGTTATAATTACTGTGCTGCAGCTACTGTAATTAGACGAATCCTTCCTATATTCTGTAGATCGTAACACTTAACTACTACAAGAGAATCCTTAAAGAGTACCTTAAGACAGTAACTAATACGCTATAGTAATCTGCTCGCAAGCGCAAGGCTAATACTTAGTTAGGTTAAGGTAATCTAAACCTGCCTTAGTAGAAGAGGGGTTCCCTAAGGAAATCCCCCTAGGATAGAACCCTTACATGCTACAAAACTGTAGACAATATATTAACCTAGGATTATTGCCCTAAGGCTGTAGATTAGCCTAGCAACTATCTTAGGTAGGAGACAAGAGTCTTAAGAGTATAGGGGTAGGCATAGAGGTTTATATAGTTATTATATTTAATCTATTACTATACATTATCTAAAAAGTAATCTAAAAGTAGAAGGCCTTATAAGCCCCTAGTAGGGCTAGGCTAGAAGTTAGGACTACCTGTATAACAGCGCTCTAGAGTCCTCTAAGCTCCTAAGAACGCAGATTTAGTAGGAGAGATTATTAACTGCTAGAAAGGCGCAGCTAGAGCGTTAGTAGTAGAAGGTATATTAGTGCTATAGTAGTACTAACGCTTCTCTACACCCCTAGCAGCACTATCCTGCTAGAACACACACTTAACCTCTATATTAATAACTATATTAGACAGTTCCTTCTAGCTAACTATACCTAAGGCAGCTTATATAGAAGTTAGCTATAGTAAGGGCAAAGAGTTAAGAGAGAACTTATATTAAAGTGCTATAGGTTATACTTACGTAAAACCTAACAAGCCTTATTATAGTTAACCTAACCTAAGCCTAAGTCCTTTATATAGTAACTAATAGTAGCATTATAGGATATAAAGCTAAGATAATAAGCTTTAGCGTAGTTAAAGGTAGTCTACTAATAGTACTAGATAGTACCTAGGATGTTATCCTTAGTTACAGCGTTACCTTATTAGGTAGTCTCCTTATTTATCTTATAGATAGCGCGCTTAAGAAGGAAGTTAAGCATATTAATAGCGTAGTAAAAGTAAGGCGCAATCTATATAGGTTAGTATTAGGCAGGTACTAGGCAGAGCTCTAGGCTTACCTTAATACATCTACTAACGTTGCTAGATATACACCTATTATACACACTAAAGTTGTTCTTGCGCGTGTAGTACCCTATAGAGCGCCTAAAGACCTAAATAAACAACTTAATTAAGCTGTTAAGATTAGTAGAGGACTTAGTAGTAAGCTTCTTTACGTACTTGTAGCACTAAAACTGCGTAAGGGAAGGCTATAGAGCTATGTTATTAGGCAGCGTGTAGACAAAGTCTAGCAGCTTAGAGTTATTAATATGCAAAGGCAGGAGAGGCATAATAATAATAAAGAGGTAGAGTAGAAAGTATGTAGAGTGTAAAGTAGAGTGTAGATAAGGAAGACAAAGTTAAGGTATCTACTTGTTATATACTACAACTCTCTTACCTCTATCTGCTACCTACTAACGTTCTGCTACCTTACTGCCTACTTTCTAAATAATTAAACGCCTATACTTTATATAGTTAGTAAGGAATAATACGCGCCTAATAGGACACTTACTATACGTCTATAAGGTATCCTAAGTCTAGAGCAAGCAATAGCTAACAACGTAATAAAGGTACTAGTTAACACTACGCAATTAATAGATAAACTCCTATAATAGGAGCAATCTAAGCATAGAGTAACGCCTCTAGGCATTATTATAATAAACTACCTATACATAGCGTATTGCCTTAGGCCTACTTACGTAGGAGTAGGACAACCCCTAGGCACTAACTAGATACCCTATAGGGTACCTCTTAGGTAAAGGTAATAATATATCTAACTAAACTGCTATAGTAGTAAGGCAAACAGTCTACGCTCCTAGTAACTGTAGTTATCTAGAATAAGGGTAATAATGTCTCTACAGAGCTTATAGACAAAGGACCTTAGGTAAGGACACTTAACAACCTATAGGGGAACAAGTTATTATACTAAATAGTCTAGGGTAGTAGATTACTGCACCTAACACTAGCTCTTAGGTAATTACAGTCCCTAGACTTAGAGCAGTAGTACTCTACAGGGACTGTAGTGCAGCAATAAGTACCCTATAGGGAGAGCCTGCTACAAACACTATACAGCTTGTCCTGTATATTCTACTACGCTCCTAGAGCTTAAGGCTACTAGACTAAGAGCACTAGATCCTTAAGGGGACTGCAGTAAGGCTGCAGACACCCTATAGGGCAGTACCGGCCAGACACTTATTTAGTAATCTACTAAACTATTACCTAACTCCCTAACAGTCCTAACTATAGGTTTTAGAGTTAAACAATCCCTATAGATCTGTAGGTAAGGTTACCTAGCAAGCAGTAAACTAGTGCCAGTTACACCCTATAGGGAGTTAGTTATACTAACGTAACCTAATAGATCTAAACACCTACTAATAAGCAAGCTAGCTTTCTCCTAACTATTTTCCTCTTACGTTAGAGGTTTTTTTAGAGTTTAAACAGGCAAGTATTAGGCATATAGGGTTTAGCAGCCTAGGACAGACTGCAAGAAGGGGGGCTATTGTTAGGGGCTTTCTACCTTAGGCATGCTAACCCTTAGAGATACCTTAGGGCTACCCTAGTAACCTGTTAGAGCTTACACACACGTATATATTCTCCTAAATCCTTAGGGGCTTAACCCCAAAGGATTTGTCTTATCCTATCTAATACTATACGTTTCGTCCTATCTCTCTTGCCTGTCTACAGTGCCCTCACACGTTCTAACTAGAGTAACCTATATCTTTGTTGTTTGTTACTTATACCTAAGGCGTCTATTAGAGTGCTGTAGTATAAGAATAGCTGTATTATCTATATCTTTGTTGTTTATTACTTATGCCCAAGGCGTCTATTAGAGTGCTGTAGCATAAGAATAGCTAAATTAGCTATATCTTTTAATATTTAGTTCCCCTACATACTAAACTATTGCTCCCTACTTAGGTTACTATTTTGTTCTAGTAAGTTGTGCTTAACCTATTAGTATGTAGAGAATAAAAGAGCTATATTACTATGTAAGAAACTATAGATAAAGGTTACATAAATAAGATATAAACTTTATTTCTTTATAGTAGCATATAATAGTCTAGGAGGCTTTGTCTAAACTTCCTGTTATCTCTTTATATACTAGCGCTACTTACTAGCCTTAGCATCCTAAGTAACTACTAAGGTAGTTACTCTATGCACTTGTATAGTAGAAGTAGTCCTCTATTTTTATATATGTAAAGAGTACGTAAGAGAAGTTTAAGTTAAGTATATAGCCCTCTTAATAAGTTACTATGCCTAGTTCCCTAATATAGTCTATGCTATTTTATTTTACCTAGTAGGCTAGGTGTTAACTCCTACTGTGCCGGTGCACAGGGTAGCTGCCTTGGCAGACACCCAGATGCTAGGTATATAAGATCGATCTATCTGCCCAACACTCCTTACCACCACCACTACTACTACTATCAACCACAATAACATACTAATCTACTACTTACTACTATATATACTTCCTTCCTCTTCCTACCCCCTACATGCTAACAGGTTGCTCTACCTCTCTTCCACAAAATAGTGACCTAACCAGGGGGCAACAGTATAGCATGTAGGGGGTCACTCCTCAGTTCTAGTACCAGTACTACTACCAGACAGAGGTATTTGTTACTGCTATTAGTATCACCTTAATACCTCACCTTAGTCCTGCTGGATGGCCTAGATAGCCCGGATAGCCCGGATAGCCCAGATAGCCTGGATACCTCAACCCTACCGGATAGTCCGGATAGCCTAGATACCTCAACCCTACCGGATAGTCTAGATAGCCTAGATACCTCAACCCTACCGGATAGTCCGGATAGCCTGTATACCTCAGGCTCAAATAAGCCAGGGGAGGGGGGCTTAGCACCCCTATTAGTCTCTGATAGTGACCATCTGTGGGTCACTCTCAGTCTCCATATCGATAGGTGACCATCTGTGGGTCACCTCCTCCAGCACTCAGTCTCAGTATCAATGGGTGGCCATCTGTGGGCCACTCTCAGTCTCAGTATCGATAGGTGACCATCCGTGGGTCACCTCCTTCAGCACTCTCAGTCTCAGTATCGATAGGTGACCATCCGTGGGTCACCTCCTCCAGCACTCAGTCTCAGTATCAATGGGTGGCCATCTGTGGGCCACTCTCAGTCTCAGTATCGATAGGTGACCATCTGTGGGTCACCTCCTTCATCACTCTCAGTCTCAGTATCAATGGGTGGCCATCTGTGGGCCACTCTCAGTCTCAGCTCTCAGTCAGTATCGATAGGTGACCATCCGTGGGTCACCTCCTTCAGCACTCTCAGTCTCAGTATCAATAGGTGACCATCCGTGGGTCACCTCCTCCAGCACCCCTATCAGTCTCTGATAGTGACTATCTGTCACCCTATCCAGTACCCAGTCTCTTAGTATCTACCTTGCCACCACTTTTAGCACCCCTTTCAGCACTCTACCTAGCCAGTATCATTGTCAGCATCAGCATTAGTATTAGAGTTATTAGGACCAATATTAGGACCAGTATCAGCGTCAGTTTAGTATTAGGACTAGGATCAGAGTCAGTATAAGAGTCAGTATTAGGATTATTATAGGCTATCTTAGAGCAGCATGATGGGGCCATGCTGTTAAGGGTGGGGAGGTATGTGCCGGTGCACAGGGTAGCTGCCTTGGCAGACACCCAGATGCTAGGTATATAAGATCGATCTATCTGCCCAACACTCCTTACCACCACCACTACTACTACTATCAACCACAATAACATACTAATCTACTACTTACTACTATATATACTTCCTTCCTCTTCCTACCCCCTACATGCTAACAGGTTGCTCTACCTCTCTTCCACACTACTTTAAGCAGGAGCGCTAGATTTAAAGGTAATATATCTATAATTAAAATCCCCCTATTAGAGTGTTAGAGCTAGGGGTAGTTCCTATAATATATTCTAGTACGTTTACATGTCCTAGTTCCTAATATATATTAAGTATTCTATACTAGTTAACTTCTATCTATAGAATATCTCTATTAATATATAGGTAGAGAATCTATACGTGTATTCCCCTGCCTTTATGTATATAGGTAAGCACTCTAGGGCGTTCTATAGGGCTTAAGTTTAGCGTCCTCTAAGACTCTATAGGTACAAGCATAGAGTAGCCTAGATATATTAAGATATAGATATTTCTTACTATATATAGTTCCTAGACGTATATTACGTCTATCTACTTTTTAAATATAAGCTGTAGGAGGGTAATATAGGAGGGTAAACGCCTAGCTATATTTATCTATATTACTTTAAGGTCCTCTATTATAGTTATAGTATATTTAATTAATATATAATATCTATTTCTATATTAGAGATCCTAGTATCCTCTATACTAGGGGTAGATTCTAGTTCTAGTTAGTTAATTACAGTTATTTAGTTTATAGCCTAGGAAAAAGCAGCCCTTAGCGCTATTCTTTGTCTCTAAAAGTCTCTAGTAGGAGTTACTATAGGGGCTAGCCCTTCTAGGGTAGAAGTTAGAGTTAGGAATTTTGTAGGGGCGCTAGGGGTAGTACTACTAGGTTTAGTTAGGTCTATTTAGGTTTACTTACCTACTCTCTTAGTAATAGCCCTTATAGCCCTTAGTTCTACCCCTAAAATTCTTACTAGGCTTTTATTTATCTATCTTAGTACTGCTAGGTAGCTCTTGTTCCCTGCTAGGTGTAGCCTATAGTAAGTTGTGCACCTAGCACTCCTTATACATTCCTTATCTATTAGCCCTTAGTATGTAGTAACTCTCTCCCTATAGTAATTTTATCTAGTATCTCTATAGCATTTATGCGCCTAGTAGTATCTCTAGTAGCTTAATTTATATAGTTATATAGGTAGGTTCTTTTATATTTCCTTAGAGAAGTTACTTACTCTAAAAATATAGAAATAACTAACTATTATTAGGAAGGATATAATCTAGGTTACTACCTCTTATTTATTTAGCATACATCTAGAGATCTAGTAGCTAGTTAGTTTAGCCCTAGTATAGGAAAAGGACTCCTTGCTTACTATCTATATAGTTACTAGTCTTATTATACTATCTAGTTAGCAGATTACGCTTAGGACTTCTTAGAGTACGTAGTTTATCTATATATATAGAATAATTTTGTCTATACCTTCTACTACTTAGATTATTACTTCTCTAATCTCCTAGCTAAGAATCTAGATCTAGATTTTATTACTTAAAGGCGTAATTACCTACCTAGTCTAGGTAGTTGTAGCTTATAAGATAGCTATAAGAAGAGGATTTATAGCTTTATAGATTGCTTCTCTTACTATAATAGGTAATGCCTCTTAGATTTAGCCTATAGCTAGTATAAAGAGAAAAATTCTCTTATTCTCTTTACTAGGTTTCTTATTCTCTTCTCTCTATTTTAGATTAGGTAGTAGCCTTATTAAAGTTTTATTAGAAGGTACATTCCTACTCTAGATTTTTAGAGTCTAAATAATTTCTACCTAAGTTAGCTTTAGAAGTGTTTATGTAGGTGTTATTATACTATCTACCTAGATTCTCCTGCCCTCTAGAGCACTCTAGAGGGCAGTTACTAGTAATTCCTAGAAAGGAAGTGTAATTACCTTTTTCTCTAGGGTTTTGTATTGTTAAATATATGTATCTAGGGCAGACACTACTGCCTTAAAGATTTAGTAGTAGTAGTTATTAGCTTTTTTAATATCTAGGAAACGTAAGGAAATAGCTTCTTAGAGGGTAGTAGTTGTAGCTAATCTACTATAGGTTAGAGGGATAGCTATACTATACAGCTGCCTAGTATTTAAGTAAGTTATTTGTTATAGAGGTAACTAATATCCCTTTTCTCTAGCTAGCCCCCTTCTATTTAGTAGGAGTATGCTAGAGGCTATGTTAGCTATCTTACTAGCGCAAGAGCGCCTAGTGTAGGCTAAAGTAGCTTAAGTTTGTTGTAGGATGTTATAGAGTAGGTTATTCTTATTATATTAGGCCTTTTAAGGAAGGTCCTAATTTTTAGAATGTTAGTGTTGCAGAGAGCTCTCTTTAAGACATTTGCGTAAGTAGAAAAATATAATATCTGCACGACCTTTAAGGTTACTACAATGTATATAATTTAAGTAATTTACTTAGATATCTACCTTATAAGACTTAATTATGCAGATTAAACCTGTTTAGAGAAGTCTAGATGTCCTAATCTAAATAACATAGGAAGTAAAGACTTGGAATTAGTGGCAGAGTACATATTGTTAGAGGTAAGGCTGAGTACACACTTAAGTAATATAAATAAACAATCTAGACACAGTAAGATTTATTAAAGTAGGAACGAACTTTGTGTAAATCAACGTGTCTTTTCTATAAAAAAACTTGGCCAACCATGTGATTTCCGGTCCGCACCACCCGCAACACAGCGGTGTTAATGTTTGTGCTTGAGTCCACATCAGAACGGCACTATCTCCACTCTGTTTCCAACTTCCCAGGTGACTCAAAACTCTGTTCGCTGTTGCTATCTCTGGGTATCGATCAAACTTCAATGCATCTTTTTCACAACCATAGTTCCAAATAGCAGCCACCCAGTGTTTGTGTTCCATTCCAGCCATGTTGCGTGCGGCCGGTCCATGAAGCGACGGTCCTTGAGCGCATTTTCGAAACACTGCAATAAAATTGGATAGCCGTCAATGTAATTGTTTGGGTTGGCGAGCTTAGAGGAGAAGAATTGATAGTCAAGGTCGACATAAAGCTGGCACTTCTGCTTACACCCATCTCTGTCAAACATAACCTGTGTTTAGTTGTCATGATTGACGAAAGTAAACTGTTTTATTAGGTTCCTCTGTGCATGCGATGCTCCATAGCCTAGTTCAGTGATTTTCGAGTACCGATCGGTCTACGGATGAGTCTTTTGTAGGGGTGTACACAGTTGTGTACGTATAGCGTGCACTAAATATTGTTTTAAATGACTATATGGCCTTTGAACCTCTGTAGGTTGAATCAAGGAAAGGCTTCGCTCAAATAGTCTGCAGATAAATATTTACATTGAGCTGACACGTGTATGAAAATATGTTTAGGGCGCGGACGGCAGGGGGAAGGCGCTTAGCAGGGACCGTCCTTTGAGCCAGGACCGTTGTAGTTCTGGCACGGCGTCTTCGCAGTGGTGCATACGTTCACAAGTGTCGCCTTGTCACCGTTGACTTTAGTGATGCCAGCAACTTCGCCTCCGTTGTTCGCGATAACACCGTCGATGTAGACCTCACGGGCGCACTTGTCGCACTGGTTGTACTGTCAGCTCATCATCACAAAAAATTGTATTCAACAAGATGCAGCAGCCAGCTAAGATTGGCAATTTTGGGAGCGAGAGTACAAGAGAATGGTGGGTACTTACTGTTCCGCAAGAACGGTACACCTTTCCGTAGTTTTCGGCATAAAAGTTGAAGATCTAGGGGCATAAGGTTAGACATGAATGCATAGAGACGATCGTGCTCAGAACTAACCTCGACCTTTCCGCATCCGTTGTGCTGGATGACCTTGTCGGCAGCATTGTATGCGCCTCCACCGACAATCCTGGTTACATCGCCAGCGCGGTCGTCTTTCTTGAACATTGTCAGCTTCCCATAAATTATAGCTGCAAAGGCGTATTACTCACGATGGAAATAGCATCCTCGCACACGTCCTCAAACCACACGAATTCGATGTTACAGCCTCCACCCTTGCAGTACACACCCTCGCCAACTGTCTTGCCGATTATAGCGTTACGCAGCGTTCCACCGCGTTCAATGACGAAGGCTGTGTCCTTTTCACCTGTGGTGTTTGTCAGCCAATGATGAGACGACGAGGATAAGGGTAAGCGCATTTCACTTACCTCCTTCGCCCGAGCCGCAGGAGCTTGGGCTGCGGTCGTACTTTGCCCACCCAGCGTCGAAGACCTCGCCGGCCTTGACATAGATGGGTTCAGAAATTTTTTTGGTCGAAGTGGACTTGGGGACGCCCCTGTATAAGCACCACAAGCCAAAGCAGCAGGGAGGGCGCCCAGCAGGGCGAGGACAGCGGTACCGGTGTTGATGAGCATACTGGGTGTCAAAAAGGAGATGAAGATGCTCAAGGGCAATTACAGTGTAGCCAGTGCTGTGTTTTGTGTCGAGGGAGGCGACAGTCGATCGTGTTTATATAGAGACCACGCTTAGCATGGGAACATAACGTTTCCGTGCTGGTGCTTCGTATTCGCTCCTAGCTACTGCGATAAGGTGTGCAGGTCTCCAAATCCTCCAAATGAAGTTCATCTATTCCCATTGGCATGCGAGTCTTGTGTAGAGCTAAGGCTTGGCTGAAACGGGAACCAAGACGGTGGAGTGGCGCCTAGCTTTGTTAATATAACTCTTAGCAAGATACTTGCCTCACCTTCTAATGAACCAAGGGACACTTCTAATTTGAGTGCACCATCACATGCACACGCTGCATACCTACACAATACTGTCGCATAGACTAGTAGAGATTAATGGAGGTAGGTATAGACGTAGAGCCTTACTTTATAGACAGGGTCTCTCTATCTCTAGTACTGAGAGGCGTAGAGACAGTTCGGTTTAAGATTAGAGTTTGAACTGATATCGTCACCCTTCTGAAAGTGAGGATACAGTTGAACTGACCAATACTAGAGCTCGGCCGACCAATCACGTGTTTTGCCCGACTCATGGCGAACACTCTCAACTATTAAATTGTCGGATAAGATCCAAGTTAGTCTAATTACTTCCACTAAAATGTTTTACTGCTAAGAAAAAAACTTTATACAACTAACGCCTGTTTTAGTATTACAATCTATTTAGGTTCCTATCTAAACATAATATTCTATAAATATTAAACTAATTTAGCTTAGCACGCCTAGCAGTGTCTATAAACAGTAGCGTACTCTATAAGCAGTTTACCTAAGTATACTAGTTACTTAATTCTACTAGGAGAAACTAAACATCTTAAGCTTAATAACTCTTGCACAACTTTATAGAATTATCTTAGAATTTAATATAGACTTTTAATAGTAACAACTTATAGGTTAATAAAGTAGCTAAGCCCTAGCATACTTAAAGCTAAAGTATTACAAAAGCACACTAAATTAAACTCTTTTTGTATCTTTCTCTTTATAAGTTTTCTAGTATACTAGCTATAGCTTATAAGTCTTAGAATCTTAAAATTTCTACAAGAGCAGCCTAATTTCTAAAAGTATTTATACTTAAAATATTTTTATAGAACTTATTAAGGTGTAAATTTAAGAAATTTTAGTTTAAAATTAAATAACTAGTATACTAATATAACTAGCATAGTTATAAGATCTCTTAATAGAATAAAGTTTCTTTATAAACCTTATATTACAAATTATATTCTAATATAAATTAAATACATTATTAGAGATAATAAGAATAGTAACATAGCTAAATAGGTATAAACTAAGACTATAACCTTATAAAGCTTATATTAAAGTTATGCTTTAGTTAAAGACTATAAACATGTTAGGGGCTTTCTACCTTAGGTATGCCAACCCCTAGAGACACCTTAGAGCTATTCTAGTAACCTGTTAGAGCCTACACACACATATATATTCTCCTAAATCCTTAGAGGCTTAACCTCTAAGGATTTGTCCTATCCTATCTAATACTATACGTTTTGTCCTATCTCTCTTACCTGCCTACAGTGCCCTTACAATTCAAATCCTTTATACTCTCTCTTAGAAGAGGTAGTTAAAAGAGATATCTAATTTTTTCTATACCTATTATAATAGCTAGAAATTAACGTTGTCTACGTGCTGCTAGCAACAACAACGCTATAGGCTTGCAACAGCCTAGCCCTAGTAGCAACCTAATAGATCCCTAGAGGTATCCTATACACAATGTGGTAGCAAACTTGTTACTACCTAGCATACCCCTAGCCAGCAACACAACGCCTGGTACATCTAACAACCAAGCGTTAGGTCCTACAGAATTAGGAGACAAACAGGCTTGCAGCCCTACTAGTACTCTAATAGATATACTATTATATCTAAGTTAAGGCAACCTAGCGACTGGTTTAAACGTAGACCCCCTGCCTGTAGTAGAGGCGCCTAGGCTAGATCCTATAGCTATCCTAACTACAGGTTAACCCTTATTTATTAAGTAACTCCTTAAGAACCTTTTTAAGGTAGAGCTCGCTAGAGCTACTAAGGCTAAACTAACTATCTAAAGGAATTAGATTAATTAAGCCTTATAGGCCCTAGGCCTAACTAAGGGCAGGAACTATTTAGAGCCTATGCAGCCAGCGTTTAACAAGGCTAGAAAGATTATCTAGGTTTTAAATAATATTTAACCTAAACCTAAGCTAGGCACTAAGAGTAGAGCTCTATCCCTCTAGTAAGTAGACTAGTAGATTAAAGATATTAAGACTGCCTTCTAATACGCTTAAGTACTAGAGGACTCTATTACAAGAACCTACTAGGCTATAGGTACTATCTAGTTTAGCATCTATTATAAACTAATCTTATAATAGATTAACTAAGGATCTATCTAATTATAGTCTAACCTTAAGGTAGAGGAGGAGCAACTAGTGTAAGATCCTGTCCTTACTAAGTATAAGAACTACACTAAGTTCTTTAATATTAAGTAGAGAGAAGGTAATATAGTTAATACCTTTTTAATGCTGCTAAATTACTAGGAGTTACTGCTGCTGTACAGCTTCTTTAAGTTTAATAATAGTACTAAGGACTATAACTTTAAGATTACCTTTATATAGTCTAAAACCCTACCTTATCTCTAATAGGAGATCTAGCGTAATAGTAGTCTAGACAACATCTAGTAATAGCATAAGTTTAAACAAGCCCTCTATAATATAGAGATAGCAGCTTGCCCTACAACTACTTATAGAAGTAACAATAATAACTATAGTAAAAGGCACGCTACATCTCCTAATTAGAAGGGAAACAAGAGATATACTAGCTGTAGGGGCACGCCTGCCTGTAGCTAGGGCAACATTACCCTAGCAGCTACCTAGTTAAACAATAGTAATAATAGCTAAGGTTAGAACAAAGACTAGGGTAACTAGAAAAGCTATTAGAAGAACTATAGCTATAACTCCTACAAAGGAAATAATAGTAGTAACTCCTAGTTAATAGGAGAGTTAGGAAAAGTAAAGCCCTAGTTGCTAACCTATCCTAACTACAACTAGGGCCTAAGACTAAGGGAAAGCAAACCTGCATTACAGTTACTATATCTCTCCTAGGCCCTAATAGGTTCCTAACATTGCTCTAAGCCCTCTACAACTTAGGAGCAGAGCTAAACCTTATTAGCTAACGTGTAGTAGATAAACTACACCTAGAACACAAACTGTTCTATTAAAGACTAGTAGCTACATTTCTTAATAGCAACTACCTAGACATTTAGTAACCCTATAATCTAACTATTAATTACCCTAATAGTAATAGTATAGTTAAATCTATAGGCCTGTAAGAGTTCTAGTTAGCTACTTTTAAAGGGTACAACCTAGTACTAGGCTACCTATAGTTAGCATCTGCTAACCTATACATACACTTCTCTAAAGGCATATACAAGTAGTTCCCTAAGGACATAGAGAGAGTACATATTACTACTATACAGGACTTGTTCCACTCTATAGAACTAGGGGAAAAGGCGTACCTTATGCACCTAGGTAACTTAGTCTACTAAGTCCTAGAGGAGGCAATTAACACCCTATTAGGAAGTAACTAGGAAGATAGTAGACTATTACTAGCCTAGGGGCTAAGTAGGGACGCTGTCCTTAACGCAGAATACTTCTATAATAAGAGACTCCTCTAGCTCTAGAACAAAATACTTAAAGCTGTAGACTACCTTTAGCATTACGTTGCGTAGCACCTAGACCTATTATAGCTCCCTAAAGCTACAGGGAAGCGCATAGTAGCAAGCATTATTTAGGAGCCCCCTTAATGCTCTAGGATGCTACCTACAGGCATAGCCTAAGTCTTCCTAGACAATAACAAAGACTACCCTTCTATTAACCCTATAGACAACAAACTAGACCTAGAGGAGCTTAAGTATGTCCCTCTAGAGCTGCACTATAAGTAGTTTACATTTAGCAAGCACTAGTCTAGTATATTAGCACTGTATTAGGATTATAATTACTCTATTAATATTAAACTAGGAAGCAAGATACTAAACATGCCTATCTATAACCTCTCTAGGAAGGAGCTAGAAATACTATAGGCCTACCTTAATATAGTATAGGAGAAAGGTTAGATACGTCTAAGCAAGTCCCCTACTAGGGCACCTATTCTGTTTATACTAAAAGCTAATAGTACACTACAACTCTGTGTAGACTATAGAGGCCTTAACAAGGTTACTATTAAGAACTAGTATCCTATTCCCCTTATAAATAAGATGCTAGACAGGCTGTTAAAAGCTGCTATCTTCTCTAAGCTAGATCTACGTAATGCCTACTATAGGCTCTAGATTAAGAAAGGTAATAAGTAGAAAATAGCTTTTAAAACTAGGTATAGTTATTTTAAATACCTAGTTATGCCTTTTAGGTTAGCAAACGCTCTAGCTACGTTCTAATTATATATCTAGAGAGCCCTAGGGGGTCTTATTAACTACACCTATATAGTTTATCTAGATAATATCCTTATATACTTAGAGAATAAGAAGGATTATTAAGCCTATATTAAGGAGATCCTAGATTAACTTATTAAATAGGGGTTATTTTGCAAGGTAAGTAAATGTTTATTTATATTAAAGTTAGTTAAGTTCCTAGGCTTTATTGTTATACCTAGTAGAGTAGTTATAGACCCTATCTGCATACAAACAATCTAAGAGTAGCTAGAGCCTAAGGGATACAAGGATATCTAAGTGTTCCTTAGCTTTACTAACTTCTATTAAAGGTTTATCTTTAACTACTCTAGGATTGTGCGCCTGTTAGTAGACTATATAACCTCTACCTAGAGGCTAGAGTTAGAGCTAGGAGGCTCTGCTATAACAAAGGAGGGGAAGAAAACGCTAGCAAAAACTTATAAGGGCCTAATAAGATAGTACAAACTATAGAGTTAGCTAGAGAAAGTACGCTAGGCCTTCTTTACTATTAGGAAGAAGTTTCCTAAAGCCTCTATACTACAGCACTTTAATCCTAACAAGCTAATTATAGTCCTTACTAATATATTAGACTTTGCTATAGCTGCTATATTACTGTAACTACAATTATTAGAAGTATTAACAGAACAACACTAGAAGCTAGTAGCGTTCTAGAGCAGGAAGTTTTAAGGCCTATTAATTAGATAGTATACCTATAATAAGGAACTAGCTGCAATTATTAAGGCATTTAGGTAGTAGTAATACTACCTTAAGCACGCCCTATTAATAGTCTAAGTACTCTCTAATTATAACAACCTGTAGTACTTTATAACTATAAAGGAGCTCTCCCTAAGCAAGCACACTAGGCAGAGGAGCTGGCTAGGTATAACTTTAAAGTTAAATATAAGCCTAGACTAGAGAACTCTATAGACAGCCTCTTAAGGCGCCCTAATTACGCAAAGGGACTAGTTATTAGAGAGTAGTAGGCACTACGTAACGCTATACTGCTAACTCTCTAGCAGAAGCTTTAAATATAGACTATCTAGAAGTCTAAGGCTTAAAACGTTAAATAGGTAACTAGGGTAATAGGCAACCCTAGTAGGGGTCCTACAGGATCCTAGCAACTCTCTAAAACTGCCTCTAAGGAATTCCACCTATTAACAGGTACTAGAGATGCGTCTCCCTTAGCTCTTAACCAGCTATCTACAGGCTATAGCAGCTAGGGTTAATCTAAACTATTTAAAGCTTAGGAACCTAGCTTTAACATTGTAGAGGCTCTCCTTTATAACCTTAATAGACAAGTTAGGTTACCTACCTACCTTACAAATAATGCTGCGTAAGGCAAATCTGCATACGCCCTAGACATATTAGAACACTTAACTAACTACATTAGACAGGTTTAGGAGCAGGACGCTGCCTATAAGTTGCTAATAAGTTAGGAAGCAGGCGGAGCGGCTAAGGGTTACTACTACTAGGAGGTTAACCCTAGTAGGATCCTACGCAGGAGTAGGAAAGTGTAGATTCCTAAGACGTAACTCTTTGCTAAACTATCCTTATAAAGAACTATAACAACCCTATAGGAGGTTACTATAGTTATAAGAAGACTACCTAGCTATTAAAACAAAAGTACTACTAGCTAAACCTAAAGAAGGATGTATATAAGTACGTTTAGTATTATGCAGCGTACTAACTAAATAAGATCTGCAGGCATAAGCTATAGGGGTTGCTAGTCCTACTCCCTATACCTAATACACCCTAGCAGCACTACTCTCTAGACTTTATAACAGACCTACTAACGTTAAAGGATAACTAAGGGAACAAGTATAACTTAATCCTAGTTCTAGTTAATAGGTTTAGCAAGTATATCTAGTACCTGCCTATAACTAAGGCAATTACTTCCTAGAGGGTAGCTAAACTACTACTCTATTAGTGCTTCCTTAAATATAGTCCCCTAATACCCTAATATTAGACTATAGATTAGTTTTTACTAGTTAATTCTAGTCTAATATCTACTACTATTTAAAGATTAACTATTGCCTTAGTATAGCCTTTTACCTACAGACTAACAGATAGACAGAGCGCTAAAACTAGGAGTTAGAAACGTACCTACGCATCTATATAAACTACTAATAGGATAACTAGGTAGATTTGTTGCTATATATAGAATACGTATATAACTTAAAGGCTTACTTAGCACATAGAGAGTCCCCTATTAAGGTAGCTTACAGGATTAACCTGCAAGGCTTTAACAGAGTCCCTAATAAGCACTAGTTACACTGCCCCCTAGAACTCTAGGCTAATAGTAGAAAGGCACTAGACCTCTGCTAGTAGGTAATTAGACAGCTAGAGCAGTGGCATAATCTGTAGGTAGCAGCAAAGGATAGCTTAGAGTACACCTAGAAGAGCAATTCTTGTTAGTATAATACTAAGTAGGTAGACAGACACTTTGCTAAAGGCAAGCAAGTGCTACTCTAAGCAAAGAACCTAACAACTAGTTAACTATCTAAGAAGTTTAACGCCTGTTACCTAGGTCTATTTACTATTATAAAGAAGATTAGCAAACTAGCTTATAAGCTAGACCTACTACTATTAATAGACAGAGTGTACCTAGTGTTTAATGTATTATTACTTAAACTATAGAGGGAACCCTTTACAGAGAGGAGGTTCTAGCTAGGTCCTACGCAGATCCTAGAGGATACTCTCCTAGTTAAGAGGTATAAAGTTAAAGGGATCCTGCAGCACTGTAACACTTAAGCCTGTAGGTAAGAGTACCTAGTAAAGTAGCTAGATTAGCTAAATAAAGAAGCTACCTAGGAACTACTAGAGAACCTTAACTACTGCAAGGGAATCCTTAAAGAGTACCTTAAGACAGTAACTAATACGCTATAGTAATCTGCTTGCAAGCGTAAGGCTAATGCTTAGTTAAGTTAAGGCAATCTAAACCTGCCTTAGTAGAAGAGGGGTCGCCTAAGGAAATCCCCTAGGATAGAACCCTTACATGCTATAAAACTATAGACAATATATTAACCTAGGATTACTACCCTAAGGCTGTAGATTAGCCTAGCAACTATCTAAGGTAGGAGACAAGAGTCTTAAGAGCATAGGGGTAGGCATAGAGGTTTATATAGTTATTACATTTAATCTATTGCTATATATTATCTAAAAAGCAATCTAAAAGTAGAAGGCCTTATAAGCCCCTAGTAGGGCTAGGCTAGAAGTTAGGGCCACCTGTATAATAGCGCTCTAGAGTCCTCTAAGCTCCTAAGAACGCAGATTTAGTAGAAGAGATTGCTAACTACTAGAAAGGCGCAGCTAGGGCGTTAGTAGTAGAAGGTACATTAGTGTTGTAGTAGTACTAACGCTTCTCTGCACCCCTAGTAGCACTATCCTGCTAGAACACACGCTTAACCTCTATATTAATAACTACGTTAGACAGTTCCTTCTAGCTAACTATACCTAAGGTAGCCTATATAGAAGTTAGCTATAGTAAGGGTAAAGAGTTAAGAGAGAACTTATATTAAAGTGCTATAGGTTATACTTACGTAAAACCTAACAAGCCTTATTATAGTTAACCTAACCTAAGCCTAAGTCCTTTATATAGTAACTAATAGTAGCATTATAGGATATAAAGCTAAGATAATAAGCTTTAGCGTAGTTAAAGGTAGTCTACTAATAGTACTAGATAGTACCTAGGATGTTATCCTTAGTTACAGCATTACCTTATTAGGTAGTCTCCTTATTTATCTTATAGATAGCGCGCTTAAGAAGGAAGTTAAGCATGTTAATAGCGTAGTAAAAGTAAGGCGCAATCTATATAGGTTAGTATTAGGCAGGCACTAGGCAGAGCTCTAGGCTTACCTTAATACATCTACTAACGTTGCTAGATATGCACCTATTATACACACTAAAGTTGTTCTTGTGCGTGTAGTACCCTATAGAGCGCCTAAAGACCTAAATAAACAACTTAATTAAGCTGTTAGGATTAGTAGAGGACTTAGTAGTAAGCTTCTTTACGCACTTGTAGCACTAAAACTGCGTAAGGGAAGGCTATAGGGCTATGTTATTAGGCAGCGTATAGACAAAGTCTAGCAGCTTAGAGTTATTAATATGCAAAGGCAGGAGAGGCATAATAATAATAAAGAGGTAGAGTAGAAAGTATGTAGAGTGTAAAGTAGAGTGTAGATAAGGAAGACAAAGTTAAGGTATCTACTTGTTATATACTACAACTCTCTTACCTCTATCTGCTGCCTACTAACGTTCTGCTGCCTTACTACCTACTTTCTAAATAATTAAACGCCTATACTTTATATAGTTAGCAAGGAATAATACGCGCTTAATAGGACACTTGCTATACGTCTATAAGGTATCCTAAGTCTAGAGTAAGTAATAGCTAATAACGTAATAAAGGTACTAGTTAACACTACGCAATTAACAGATAAACTCCTATAATAGGAGCAATCTAAATATAGGGTAACGCCTCTAGGCATTGTTATAATAAACTACCTACACATAGCGTGTTGCCTTAGGCCTACTTGCGCAGGAGCAGGACAACCCCTAGGCACTAACTAGATACCCTATAGGGTACCTCTTAGGAAAAGGTAATAATATGTCTAACTAAACTACTATAGCAGTAAGGCAAACAAGTCTACGCTCCTAGCAACTGCAGTTGTTTAGAATAAGGGTAATAATGTCTCTGCAGAGCTTATAGACAAAGGGCCTTAGGTAAGGACACTTAATAACCTATAGGGGAACAAGTTGTTATACTAAATAGTCTAGGGCAGCAGATTACTGCACCTAACACTAGCTCCTAGGCGATTGCAGTCCCTAGACTTAGAGCAGTAGTATCCCGCAGGGACTGTAGTGCAGCAATAGGTACCCTACAGGGAGAGCCTGCTACAAACACTATACAGCTTGTCCTGTATATCCTACCACACTCCTAGAGGTTAAGGCTACTAGACTAAGAGCACTAGATCCTTAAGGGGACTACAGTAAGGCTGCAGACACCCTACAGGGTAGTACTAGCCAGACACTTGTTTAGCGATCTACTAAACTATTACCTAACTCCCTAACAGTCCTAACTATAGGTTTTAGAGTTAAAGATCCCTATAGATCTTTAGGTAAGGTTACCTAGCAAGCAACAAACTAGTGCTAATTGCACCCTATAGGGAGTTGTTTGTGCTAACGTAACCTAATAGATTTAAACACCTACTAATAAGCAAGCTAGCTTTCTCCTAACCTATTTTCCTCTTACGTTAGAGGTTTTTTTAGAGTTTAAACAGGCAAGCATTAGGCACATAGGGTTCAGTAGCCTAGGACAGACTATAAGAAGGGGGCTATTGTTAGGGGCTTTCTACCTTAGGCATGCCAACCCCTAGAGACACCTTAGAGCTACTCTAGTAACCTGTTAGAGCCTACAAATACGTATATATTCTCCTAAATCCTTAGGGGCTTAACCCCTAAGGATTTGTCTTATCCTATCTAATACTATACGTTTCGTCCTATCTCTCTTGCCTGCCTACAGTGCCCTTATAGTTTAGATCTATAATCTTAAGTAGTCTAGACGTGTAAGGGGCAGTAGGGTGCAGTGCAGTAGGCCTAGGGGCTAGGAGATATGCTTTTAAAATTGTTAGAGCCTAGAGAATCTAGTTAGCTGCCTGTAGAGTTATAATAACCTATAATAACCTATTAGGGGTTATCCTTGATTAGTAAAGAGGAACCTATCCTAGCTAAAGAAAAGCACTAACTTACTAAAAATTAGAGTAGAGTGTAGGAATAATAGACTAAAATAGGGGATAACGTTAGGTATATCTAGGCACTGTACTAGCAGCGCGTTACCTTACTTATTTTCTAGGTAGTAGCGTAACTCTTAGGTAAAGGTAAAGGTAAAAGGGAAGGTAAAGGTAGAGCTGCTAAAGCCTACGCATAGGCTTAAGGGAATACCTCTAACTACTAAAGTACTACTCTCCTGTAACTCTGTTACTGTCTAGTCTATAACAGCCTATAATTACCTACTCTACCTAAAAACCTATAATATCTGTTGCTTAGGGCGAGCTACCCTAGAAAGGGGATATTATTAGGACTGCTAACTCTAATAGTTCCCTACAAGGCTAGTATAGCTTAATTAAGGAATAGGGGTAGCGTAACTATATAACACAAGTAAATTACTCTACTTCTTTAGTAGCGATTTGTCTATCCTTAACCTGCAATACTATCCTCTACCTTCTAATGCTTAATAGCGTGCCACCCCTATAAAAAGAGGTCTTAACATATACCTTGTAATTATTATTTTACTAACAACTAAGAGTGCTTTATTATAGCATCTAAGAGTTTACGTTACCTAAAGTGTTCTAAGTGTATGTGTATTAGGCGTCTATATCTAAACTTATCTTAGGAGTCTTTAGATTATACTTACAAGGAGTATAAAGCAAAAGTAGAAGTAGATAAGAAGTTGCTTATAGAGGTAATTGCGTAATTATTATATAACAAGAAGATACTTATATAGGCAAAGGATATAGCGTATTGCAAGGCTAAGTGCCTAGCAAATAAGTTAGAAGAATTAGGTAAAGTTGTTTAGGTAGAGGATCTAAATTATTCTGCTGCAGATGCGTTAACTAGTTATTCTCTAGCTATGTAGGCTACCCTTTATCTACTTAATACTTCTATAAACTTTAGTACTATTTTAATAGTTATTAGTAGTTTATAAGATTTGTAAGTATTTCCTAAGTGTTTCTAATTCTAGGTATCTTAACTATCTAACTAAGTACCTTCTTCTAGTGCTATTCCCTTAATGTTTAATTATTTTCTTAATTTGCTATTTGTTATTACTATCTATTTAGTAATAGAAGCCCTTTTAGATTAGTGTTTTTAGGTTAGCTGGTTTAAATAGCAATATGTAGAACACTAGTTATATCTTTATATCTTTTAGAAGATCTAGTCTATAGTTTACTAGGCTTATCTATTCTAAAAAAATATAGGGTAATCTTAATATAATCTAATTTCTTTGTTAGTTGCTGAGTGCGTAAGTTCTTTATAAGGAGATAGACTTTATCCCCCTTTTTAGCTAAGGTGCTATTTTTCTTTTCTAATTAATATAAGAGATTGCTTGTTCTTAAGCTTTGTTAATATTTTTAAGCAATTTCTATTGTATTTCCTTTAGCTTTGCTACTAAGGATATTGTTAAATCTATTTAGATTATACTAGGGAAACTCCTAGTAAATAGATTTAGATATTGTCTATAGTTTGCAAAGTAAGGCGTTATGCCTATTACTTCTAATAACTTATTGTTGTATACAATTTGTGCTATAGATAACAGTAAAACCTAGTTATCTTATTACTAGTTGCTATATATCCTTGTGTAAGTTTCTATTATCTAATTTATTCTTTTAGTTTATCTATCTGTCTTTAGATAATAGGCTATTAAAAGCTTTTCTTAGTACTAATTTCTGCTAATAATGTAGTCTAATAGTTTAATGTAAAGAGCTTATCTCTATTGCGAATAATTAATTCTAGTATACTATAATAGTAGATAACTTAGTCTAGAAACACTTGTGTAAGCTGCTCTACAGTGTAACTATATTAAAATAGTATTATCTCTACATACTTTGTAAATCTGTCTACTATAACTAATATTAAGTTATAGGCATATCCTGTAACAAGGTCCTTAGAGACAGGTAGTTGCGTAACAAAATCTATTGTAATATTTATCTATAGAGCTGTTAGTAGTTCTATAGTCTGTATTTTTCAGTACTTGCTGTAAGTGCTATGTTTATTCTTTTAACACTGCATACAATTCTTAATAAATTTTATTATCTTATCTTTAATGTTATTAAACTTATAATGTTATTTAATAAGTTCTATTATCCTTGTAATTCTAGAGTGTCTATAAAGCAGGTTATTATAGTAATTGCTTATTATAGTTTCTTAAAGTTCCTCTAGTACTTGTAACAGTATGCATTACTCCTATTAAACTTGCATTATATTGTTAAGCAGCTATAATAGTCCTAGGGATCTATCCTTATTAATTCTAAGTATAAGGCTTTTATTAATTATCTTACTTCTAGCAAGGTTGTATTATTAACTAACTGTATTAGCTCTTCTATTATCTTTGCCTAGGGTGTATAGTATTCTAAACTTATACTAGCCTAGTAATTCTATCTATTATACCTATCTTTAGTTAAGCACCTTAGTAGTTGTAAAGTGTATAAGGTTCTTATAATCTATATAGATTGTAAGTTCTAAGCAACTTTCTATATAGATCCTCTAGTGCTATAAAGTAGATACAATTGTTATAAGTTCCTTATTATGCATATTATAGTGTTCTTCTAGTCCTGTAAACTTCTAGGAATAGTAGGCTATTAGGTGCTATTTGCTATCTCTTTCCTGCGTAATACATGCTCCTAATACTAAGTTAGAGGTATTAATCTTAATTCTAAGTAGTTTATTATTTCTAAATGTAACTATTGTTAGTAGTTCTATATATGCTGTTTTAAGCGCTTAGAAGGAATCTTCTTGTTCCTTACTCTACTTAAACAGTGTATTCTTTTACGTAAGCTTTATTAGTAGCAAGGCCTTAAGTAAGTAGTCTTTAATAAAGCAATAGTTAAAATTAATAAACTCTAAGAACTCTTAAATGTTCTTAACTATCTTAGGTGTTAGCTAATCTATTATAACCTATATCTTTAATTTACTTATCTTAACTCTATATCTTCCTACAACATAGCTAAGGAACTCTACTTTATCCTTATACTATTTACATTTCTTAGGTTTAAGTTATAGGTCTACCTTCTTTAGGCATTTAAGCACTTTAGTTACATACTAAATATGTTCTTTAAGGGTTTTTAAGTATACTAACATGTTGTTAAGGTATACTACTACTGTCTTATCTAGGTATACTCTTAACACCTTGTTAACTAGAGCCTAATATATAGCTAGCGCATTAGTAAGCCTAAAGGGCATAACTAAGTACTTATAATAGCTATAGCGTGTTTAGAATACTATCTTCTATTCTTTACCTTCCTTTATCTATATAAGATTATATACTTCTTTTAAGTCTAACGCAGTAAAGTACTAAGCTCTATCTTACTAATCCTATAACTCTAGGATATTTAGTAATAGGTATAAATTCTTAATTATAATGTTGTTAAGCTTGCAAAGATCTATACATAGTTTTAATATACTATCTTTCTTTAGTGTAAAGAGTATTAGGAATCCTACTAGTAATTCTAATTCTTAGAGAAATCTCTTTTTAAGAATCTCTTAAATGTATTCCTGTAATACTTTAAGTTCCTTTACTAATAATCTATACATTAGCCTAAAAGGTAGTTCCTTCCTTTCCTGTAACTTAATCTTATAATCCTAGAGTTTATACTTAGGTAACAAATTTATTATTAACTCTTCCTAAAATATTTATGCGTACTATTAATAGACGTTAGGGATATTAGGAGGTGCACTATTCTTCTTCTTAACTCTTGCTTTGTAATCTATAGGGTATTTAGTATCTATAGAGTTAACTACTTGCTTTAGGCGCGTCTTATTTAAAAGATATTACTAATCTCTTTCTTATCTACTAGCTGTATTGTAAGCTGTAAAGGCTTTAATATAGTTATACTACGTCTATATTACTTTAGGGAAATCTATTAGTTTTGCTAATCTATATTAGGATTATATTCCTGTAACTAAGGGAGTCCTAATATAATATTATAAGTAGCTATCTTAAAAACATCTAGGGTAATTCTTTCTTAGTGTCCTTGTATAGTAAGGTTCTCTACAACTACTTTGTGTGTAATCTAGGATCCTTTAGGTATAGATTCTCTATTAGCAACTGTAAGCTTGTAAGTATATTCCTTATAAGTAGGCTATAGTCTAGCTATCTCTACAGCTTACAGTAATATATAGTTTAATTATACTCTAGAGTCTAAGAGTACCTTTATCTGTCTTCTATTTATCTAAATAGGTAATCTTATTAATATAGGACTAGCTCCTATAAGGTTAAGCCACTACGTGCGTAAGCTTCTAAAAAAGCCTTATTTATCTTAAGTCTAAATCTATTTTCTTCTTTAATCTAGAAATAAGTTCTATAGTTAGGGTTTAAGTAGACTTGCTAGTTAACATTCTTATAGACGTTATTAATTACTAACTACATTATAACAATATCTACAGGGTTATCTATTCCTAGAAAGTGTAACTTTAAGCGCTTGTCTAATAGGTGTACTTTATAGAGAGAGTCCTTATATAAGTACTATTATAGGTAGCAACTTAAGCGTTGTGTAGGAAACTAGCCTCTTCTTAACTTGTTACTATAGTGTATTTAACACTAATTAAAGGCGTATACAGTCTATATAAGTACAGCGTGCTTAAGATTCTAGATATCTAGGCTGTACTATCTTTAAGGATTTATGTTAGTAATAAGCATTTACCTAAAGTTAGATTCTAACTTTCTTAGTAGATTACTTTTGCGCGTATCTATATTTTCCTTATTATTAACTTCCTATATTTAAAAGTTATTATTCTACTATTCTTCCTCCTTATATTTTACGTTCTAGAGCTGTAATTATAGTATAGGTCCTTTACTTACTAGGTCCTAATAGTATCTATAAGGCTAAAGGATAGTATATTTTTATTATTGTTGTTCTAACTCTTTTCTTATTTATTTATTATAGAGTTGCACTTCTTACTCTATCTAATATAGATATAATAATATGTTAATTGTAACACGCGTAGAAGGTCTCTTTTAATATTTTTTAAAAGCTTTAGCTATTTATTATAGTTCTTTATCTTTTATCTTTAATATAGAACGTAGCTGTGTATACAAGGTCTCTTAGTATAGTGTTAGGGCCCTATCTTAGTAAGCGTAGATTTTATCTGCCTTAATATACTCTAATTTAGAGTCTTCCTTTATGCCTAACTCTAGATCTTCTATAAGTTAGCCTACTATATTAGTAATAACATTCTATTTATTATTAATGTTAGTACCTTCTATTATCTTATCTTAGGTCTTATAGGTAAGTATATTTAGCTGTTAGACTACTCTATTAGTCTATTATTAATAGTTTCTAGTAATATAGCCTAGTTTGCTACACGTGTAGCAAGTACGTCCTAACTTATCTATATTATTATTATTTTCCTAGCTATAGGTATTGTTAAACTCTAGTCTCTAGTTTATGTTTAAGAGGTCTATAGCTTTTAGTCTATAATATCTACTTTGTGTGTTACTATAGATATAGCGTCCTATATTAGGATAGTTATAGTTATTTCCTTAGTTCCTTATATTAAGACTGTTACGCTATAGACTATAGGCTAGCGTACATAAAGGTTATTAGCCTACTTAGGCTTATAGGTTGTCTTAAAGTTCCTGTTAAAGTTTGTAAAGTCTAACGTTAATATTAATTACCTTATTAATAGGTTAGTCTAAGGTGTTAAGTAAGGCGCTAGTGCATATTAGCTCTACCTTAACCTTAGGCTTATGTCCTTGTCTATACATAGTTATTAGGGCAGTGTTATCCTAGTCTATATTAGTAGCTAGCTGTTAGAAATTAGTAGTTGTTGCGCAACTAAGCGCGTGGAGTTACATACGCAGCTTGTTTTCTAACAGAGCGTGCCAATTTAGTTAAGCTGCTCTACCCTAGCAACGCTGGTTCTAAGCGGCCCTAATACTAGCTAAACGCTCGTTAAGCAAGATCATGTAACCTACACATTTTATTTATATTTAAGCAACACGTTCTACATAGAAAAATAGACACTAATTAAATTAATTAATTACTTAAGTATAGTCCTGCAAGCTCTGTTACAGTTATAAGCCTAGCTTCCTAAGCACAGTAGATCTCCCTGCGCACTTAGCAAACAAGCTTGTTAGACTTAGCTTAACTGCTCTAATTACCTAATTATCTTTCTATCCCTACTAAACGCTACTATAGGCAAGCTTGTTAACTATAATAAGCAAGCTCTCTTAGGTGTCCCTACAGGACCCTATTAGCTTAAAACAAGATCTAATTAGCCTAATTAGTACATCTAACTTACGTAGCACGCTAAGCTTCGTGACGTATAGGATATAGTAGATCTAGACGCTGAAGACGCCCTAGGCATGCATAAAGGAGCGCCTAAACTACCTATTATAGGCTCGCTCCCTACTTAACTACTAGCTCAATCTACTTAAAGCTAGAGCACCTAACCTAACAAGCCTCTAGGCTAAACGAGCGTTAAGAACTATAACAAGGAGCTCCTTAGATATAAGATTAGAGCGAGTAAGTAGGCTGCTAAGGCAGAGCGCCTTTAGAAGATCTAGAACTAGGTTAACACAACAGTATTGCTATTAATCCTCTTACTAGTAATAGTGAAGCTTGTTACTAATAACACTACAACGCTGCAATCGCTTGTGCAAGCACTAAAAGAGGAGCTCGCTCTAACAGATGTTAGCACCTAGAACTAGGTTAGGGCAGAATACTAACAGCATCTTAGAGCAGCTAAACAGTTAAGAGCTGCTCTACAAGACTAGTACAATAGGTGGTTATACCTCTATAGAAGAGCTAAGTTATACAAGCTTCTAGAGGTTAATAGGGCGCTTGCTGTGCAGGATTTCTTAGATGCCTTAAGTTATAGGATTGCCCTAGATTAGGCTTGTACTATAAACTAAAGGATTATCTAGGATAGTATCCTAGGGCTTAATTCACTTAATTTAGACAAAGTAAGTAGGGTCTTTAGTAGTTTGATGCATAAGCACACTATAAGAGCAGGGAAAGATAACCTAGGAGTATTTACAACGTTTAGAAGCTAAACAGATACTACTTAAGCTCCTGCTACTAACTCTAAGAGCTTAAGTAGGTACTCCTGCCCTTATAAACAAAAAGGAGAAACTTATAAGTAGAAACTAACTAACTGCCAACGCCTAGAGATAGCAGTTAGAGGGAGCTCCTTACTGCCTATCTACATAAGCGAAAGCTATCGCAAGGATACTCTCTAGAGGCTCAAGAGCCAAGAGTATACAGATACTAGGAAGGCAATTAAGCAGCTTAATTAGACCCTAAAAGCTCTATTAGCGATAACAGCTCTACTAGCAAAAGGTATCCTACCTAAAGTTAAGTTTCCTAGCAATGTACAGGCTGCTCTAATTAATCTAAAAATAATGCAACCAAGCAACCTAGCTAAGAAACCTAGGGTTTACAACCTTATAGATTTCAACGCTTATCTGCTCTTAGAGAGTACAATTTTAGATAATAGAGCAGCTACACACTTAGTTAACAGCGCGGATTAGCTTGTACCTAGGTTATTTCGCCTAGCTAACTCTACTAACACTATAGAGGCAGGCACACAAGCGTTTCTAGTAGTAGGACAAGGAGCTCGTTTATTTAAAAACGCGTTACATAGAAAGCGCAGCCTGTATACAGAAGACCTGCTCCTTAAGGATATAGTAGTAGTAGAAGGTTTCTACGTTAATATCATTTCTAAGGCACGCCTCTAAGAGAAAGGAGTTTAGTACTTAGGGCTAGACAGCTCGCTCTAAGTAGGGTACATTAATAATCTAAATAGGAGCGTTGTATATGCTACCCTTAAGCGCGCTTACAACCTTACCTTCTTTAAATATAAGCTACTATCCTACTACCTACTAATCCTTAACGTAGTAATAAAACGATTGTATAAGTCTTACCTACAAAGCTCTGCTAAACACCTCTAGCACGCTAGAGCAGGACATCTAGGCCTAGAAGCTCTAAAGGCACTAGTAAAACAAGCGCGCGGCGTACACATTAACAGCACGCTCTAAAAGATTATAAGGTCTACTTAATAACCTACGCTAAGCAAGTTATATCTTAACAGAAACAGGAAAAACCTACTAAACCCTTTTAGAGAATTAGCTAGGATCTGTTTAATATGCCTATAGGAAGGAGTAGCAAATTATAGATACTTTTAATTAAGGAGTACTATAGTAGAAAGCTCTTTACGTACTTACTTCTAGGAAGACTTAAGTAGAGATACTGCAGGTACTTACAAGTTTCTTAAGCTGGGTACGTACCTAGTACAAGCTCTGTATCTGCAAGATAAGTTAAGACAACAATACTGCTACTCTTCTATAGCAAGGAGCTCCTAATATAAGCGCTAGGTAATTAATAAGGGAATAGATATTAAGCGTATACCTCTATATACCCACAAGCTAAACAGGGCAGCAGAAAGAGTAGGGCAGGAAATAATTACTAAATCTATTAAAATAAGGAGCAGTGTAAACCTACCTAAGAAGCTCTAGCTGGAGGTTGTAGCAGCAGCAACATAGCTCTATAACATAAGTCTAACTTACTTAAATAAGCTCTAGAGCCTAAACAAAGAGCTTAATTGCTAGTTTACTTACTATTTCTGCTAGTACAAACCTAAGCAGGTGAGAGCACTAACAGCCGATCTAAGACCTAATTAGAGCAGGATATACGCCTATAGCTGCAGAGCGTATCCCCTAAACAGGGAACAAGCAGCTAGGCGTAAGCAGAGAAGCTTTAAAGTAACTCTAAGGGGTTATATTAGATACTTAGTAGGGTACTAAGCTTCTAACATATACTAGATATAGGTCCCTAAACTAAACTAGGTAATTACAACGCGTAACGTAACCTTTAATAAGGAGCTCTTTTATAACAAATTAGATAAGTTGTTAGCCCTTACAGTCTAAGAAGCGGAAGTAGTTATAGAAATTCTACATAAACCTAATAAGATAATAGAGGTAGGAGAAGCAATAGAGCTCCCCCTTAAACAAAGAGACCTATCGCTTAGCTTGTCTACTAAGCACCAGCTTAGAGGTAACACTTAGGGAGAACCTTAATTGCTAGAAGGCTAGTCTAGTAGAGAGGGAGCCTCTAGGATAGATACTGCACGCGCGGCAAGCTTAGCTAGCAAGCCGCTAGAGATCTGTGCAGAACAACGCTAAGAAACAGGTTTACTTTCCCCTAACTAAACGCCTAAACTAGAGCAGTTAAGTATAGGTAGGGAAGCTCCTAATAAGGAGGATAATCTAACTAGTAGCTTACAGGAAGTGCACTTAACTGTAGAAGAAGGAGCGAGCCAGTAGATAGTAAGGATCTTAATAATCTACTAAGACCCGCTTTACTGCTTATTCTAATACCTTCTTAAAGATTAACGCAAGTAGATAAGGCAGGCAGGAGACGCGCGTATTAGCAGAGAATCTAAGGCCTGCCTACAAGACAGAGCTACTAAATAGAGAACTGCAAGTGTAATAAGCGTAACAAGCCTGCTAACAACAATAATAGAGCAGGTTAGTACTCTGTAATAAGCTCTATAAATAATTACAGATACGCCTAGCTTATCTACCTACTGTTTAAACATGCGAACAAATATAGCATAGATAGAAGGGAGCTGCTTACTGCCTACGCGGTGATCGTTGCCTTAACCCTAAAGAAGGAAAGACTAGTTGCTTAAAACAAGCGCTAGTTACACAGGGACAAGCTCCCTCTACTGCTAAGCAAATAGAAAGATCTACTCTATTACCTACTAGGAGCTCTTTTTCGCTAGGCCTGCTAAAAAGAGATAGACACGCTTATTAAGAAGGAAACGTAGAGAGAAATTAACTAATTAAGCGCCTTATTAAGGCCCCTGCTGCTTAAATAGGTCTTTACCTACAAATTTAACTAGGATAGCTACTTCCTTAAATGTAAGGCAAGGATATGCGTACGTAGAGATCTACAGGCAAAGGATTTAATTGTCTTAACCTACGCCACAACGCTTGCTACTTGCTTATTTTGCACTATAGTAGCAATCGCAGCCTAGTTTAACCTAGAGCTCTGTTAGTATAACGTAACTAGCGCGTTTCTAAACGCAAGCTGCTAAGACAAACCTTAGGTGCTCTATAAATTACTAGATAGATTTAAGAAACCTAAGTAAGTTATTCTACTACTATAAGCTCTATACAGGTTACGTAATTTGCTAGTCCTGTAGTATAAAGAGCTCTCTAGTACGCTCTAGAAGCTTAGTCTCTTAGCATTAAAAGAAGAGCTGTACCTGTTCTATAATCCTAAATAGAAAATAGTGCTACTCTTCTATGTTAATGATATTCTCCTTGCCTATTACAGCGACAATTAAGCTGCTGCTAAACAGCTAATAAGCTTGTTAATAGAAAAGTATTAAATTAAAGACTATAGAGCTGCTAAATAGTTTCTAGGCATTTAAATAATTAGAAACTAAGAGGCTTGTACTATAACTCTCGCGCACAACTCCTATATTAATAAGCTTGCTACAAAATTTAAGATAGTAGAGAAGGGGTTCTTCCCTATAGTCTTATTTCCTATAGAGGAGCTACTTAAATATAGTAGAGAAGCTTTAAAATAAGAGGTTAAAGCGTTTTAAGAACAAGTTAGGTCTATACTCTTTACAGTAATTATAATTTAACTAGATATAGCATATGCTGCCTCTTAGCTATCTTATTATTTAACAAATCTAGGAGCAGCTTACTTTAAAGCAGCTACTTAGGTTTTAGCTTATTTATATAGAATAAAGTATCTAGGTATAAGGTACAGCGCTTACAAAGGCAGTTATCTGCTTATATATAGAGACGCCTTATTTGCTAATAATAGAGAGTCCTGTTAATCTTCCTAGAGGTATATTGTGCAGCTCTTTAGCAGTCTAATTATCTAGAAAGCTACACAGCAGTTAACAGTAACTACTTCTACTACTAAGGCTAAATTACTTGCTTTAGAGCATGTAGCTAAAGAGTTAGTAGCTCTAAAATAATTCCTAGGAGAACTTTAGCTAGACTTAGGGGTGCTGTAGGAGATTTTCTATAATAACTAACAAACTATCTAACTAGTAGTTAAAGAGAGCAAGCAGCTTACTACCTAGCTGCGCTATGTAGATATCTAAAATATGTAGTTAAAACAAGAGTACGCTAAGGGAAACCTCTAAGTTACCTACCTTAAAATAAGTAAGATGCTAGCTAACAGCCTTACAAAAGCGCTTCCTAGACAAGCTTACAAGCACTTTTTATTGCATTTAAACTTACAGAGCATTAGTTAAGAGGGAAAAGACTTAGTTATAGAAAAAGAGCAGGTTAATAGAGAAAGAGAAGATCTTTAAATTGCTAGAGAGGACAACCCTCTCCCTAAATAGGTATAAGTCTCCCTAGACTGCTAGTAGCAGCTCTTTTAAGCGCACGCCTAGCAGCTAAGGAGCTTATAAAAACAAATTAACTATAGGTAGGGAGGACAACCCCCTCCCTATAGGTTTTATCTTAAAGAACCTACTTATAAATAGGTACTTAAAATTTATACCTATCTACAAGCAGGCCCTTTACTACCTAGATAGTAGTGCGTAGGTTAGTAGCCTGCTAAACACTTATTAGCTACTATTATTAACTAAAATACTAAGTTACTTACTAAAGTTGTCACTCTGCTAGAGGAAGCGAGCTCCTCTACTAGTTCTAGCCTAAGCAGCTTAAGGGTAGGGGGAGCAGGCAGCAGGAGTGCCTAAAGGCACAACGCTAGCAGCGCTTGCTGCAGCAGCTAGCAGCAGTGTTGTTAACGCACAGCGCAACTAAGCTGCTTGCTAGCAGCGCGTCCACGCAGTACGCATAGGGAATTAACCTGCACGCACTAGGCACTAGAGCGCCTAAGACAGGGGCAGGGGGCGCAGGCGCGGGCATAGGCAGCAGTGGCAGCGCAGCAGCATAGGCGGCGGCAGTGGCGGCGGCTATAGTAGTAGTAGTAGCAGCAACCGCCAAAGGAGCAGGCGAAGCTGCAACTACAGGCTTAGGCAAGGGCGAGGGCAAGGGAGCAGGCGCAGGCATAGGGACAGGCGCAGGTAAGGGCAAGCAGGTAGCTGGCAGCTGGCCAGCTTAGGCAGCAGCTTAGGCGGCGGAGGCAGTAGCAGTGCGCGCGCAGCGCTAGGTTTTAGTCTATTTCTATACCTAAGTTAGCAAAACCTCTAGAAAAGAGCTAGGAAAACGTTAATAGCAAGATTAGTTAGACAACGTCTAACAATAAAGCTCTTAACAGATTAAGAAGCTAGAAACAATTAGCTAGAGAGTGCTTAGGCGCGTAGAAAATAATTTAGTATACTTATAGGCATATTAATAGATATAACTAGAGAAATAGAGAAATTAAGTAGGTAGGATACTTATATAGAGAAGCAACTAGGTTAGTAAAGGTAAAGCTGCTAGACTATAGTCCTTACGCTTACTCTTACTACCTAGAAGTGCTTAACCTAAGAAGTGCTTACCTTAACTATAACTAAGCAGCTTAATAGCTAGCTATAGGCTTAGAAATTTAGCTAACAAAAATAAGCGCCTAAACTAGCAACAAACTGCTTGCAAAAGTAGCCTAAAAATTAGAGAGGTCTCTTAAAAGGAAGAGCACCTAGAGTACGCTGTAGGCGCGCAGTAATCTTAGATATCTAGGGAAATATAAAAATCTAAGATTAGAGCCCTATAATTACTAAGGGCATGCTCCTAGTTTAGTTGTTCCTAATATAGGATTAACTAGGGGGTATGTTACGTAACTAAGCGCGTAGAGTTACATACGCAGCTTGTTTTCTAACAGAGCATGCTAATTTAGTTAAGCTACTCTACCCTAGCAACGCTAGTTCTAAGCAGCCCTAATACTAGCTAAACGCTTGTTAAGCAAGATTACGTAACCTACACATTTTATTTGTATTTAAGCAACACGTTCTATATAGAAAAATAGACACTAATTAAATTAATTAATTACTTAAGTATAGTCCTGCAAGCTCTGTTACAGTAGTATAGTTAGCAGCAGACTTGTCTTAATAAATTTATTATATTTTACAATATGCTATTAAGAGTTTATTAGATACTCTAAAGATTAGCTTAATCTTTTCTTTAAATGTGTTAAAGTTAGATATCTATTTTTAGCTTTATTAGGTATATCTCCTACATTAAACTATTAAAGGAATAGTTTAATCTACTTAAAAGCCTTTCCTCTTATATAACTAGCAACAAGAATAGCTTATTAGTTCTTAGCTACTCTAGCTCCTTAAAACAAGAAGAATAAGTCCTACTAGATAAGCTAGTTATTAAGCTTGTTTTTCTTAGTAGAGTAGGTTTCTAGTTTAGATATATTAAGGGTGCTTAATGCAGCCTTATTAATTACTTAGTATAGAGGAGTAGGTTCTCCTCCTAAAGAGCTAGGCGTAGCGCAGGTTTCTGTTAAGGTACTTATCTTTAGTAGTGTTTAAAATGTTAAAGTTGTGCTTTAGTTAAAGACTGTAAATACTTCTAGGTTAGTTCTTAGGAGATAAGTGTAGTAGCAGGAGTAAAACAAGGTAATTACCTAAGTAAAGCTTGTAATAATTAAAGTTGTACTAGAGAGTATAGAATAAACCATCTATTCTAAGTATAGGTTAAGAGTTCTAAATAATTAAATGTATTAATTAGGTAAAACTTAAGGTTAAACACAAACTGTAAGAGTTGTATTCCTACTATACTATATACTTAATAATATATCCTAATTCCTATAAAGTAATTAGTACTAATTACATTAATTATACTAATTACTAATTGTACTAGTTGCTTAGTGTAGTAGTTAAACATCTAGCTTAGCCTTTTTTAAATTTTTAAAAGGTTATTAGTTTAAATCCAGCAGTAATTACTCCTGTATTTTATGCACAAAACTACAAGACTTAGTCTTAGTAAGCAGTCTTAAGGGGGGCCTACTAAGCATAGCTTTATACCCTAGAGACGTAGGACCTCTCTAGTTTACTAGCTACAACTTGCTAAGAAGGATTAGGTTACACTACTTATTTAAGCTTCTAGAGGTTTTCCCTATAGAGGTTTTACTCTAGAAGGTATAAGATTATCTATATTTACTTTAAAGTTTTATAGAGGGAAGAAAGTCTAGCTTATAAGAGCCTAGTATAGTATAACAAACATAATAGTCGCTTCTTAGAGAGAAGAAGAGCTATTAACAGTAGATTTTCTAGTAGAAGAGAAAATCTCTTATTTCTAAGGTAGTATACACTACTTGTTTATAATTTTAGCTTCTTATACCTCTAGAGGTACTAAGCACGTCTATAATATCCTATAGGAGATTTCTAGCAGTAGCTAGTCTAGACGTTAATTACTACAAACAAACAAATAAACAAACCTAAGTATTATCTCTAAGCTAGTACTTAGTAGACGAGCTAAGCAATAGGTCTCTTTATTTAAGAAGGAGCTATTCCCCTATCTCTATTATCTTGTTAGGTTTATGTAGAATATCTATAACTACTTCTACTTCTTAGACTATAAGAGCTAATAACTTATCTAATTTATTATTTAAAAGTTCTCTGTTAAAGGTTATGTTGCGCGTTGTAATTACCTAGTTTAGTTTAGGAATCTATACATAGTATATATTAGAAGCTTAGTAACTAATAAAGTAGCTAATATTACTCCTTAGAAAAACTTTAAAGCTTCTCTAATTATGCCTAGCTGTTTATTCTTGGTTTAGAGGATACGCTCTATAGCTATAGGCATATATACTGCTCTAATTAGGTCTTAGGTTAGCTGTAAGTAACCTTACCTACTTAGGTTTGTACAAGTAGAAATATTAGGTAAATTCGCAATTAAGCTCTTTGTTTAGGCTCTGTAGCTTATTTAAGTAAGTTAGACTTATATTATAAAGCTATGTTGCTACTGCTACAACTTCTAGCTAGAGCTTCTTAAATAGATTTGCACTACTCTTTATTTTAATAGACTTAGTAATTATCTTCTATCCTACTCTTTCTACTGCCTTATTTAGATTAAGTAAGTATAGAGGCACTTCCTTAAAATCTATTCCCTTATAAATAGCCTAGCGCTTATATTAGGAGCTCTCTTGCTATAGGGGAGTAGTAGTGTTATTATCTTAACTTATCTTATAGATATAGAGCTTGTACTAGGTACGTACCTAGCTTATAAACCTTATAAGTACCTATAGTATCTCTACTAAAGTTTTCCCTAGTAGTAAGTACGTAAAGAGCTTCCTATTATAGTACTGTGCCGGTGCACAGGGTAGCTGCCTTAGCAGACACTTAGATGCTAGGTATATAAGATTAATCTATCTACTACTACTACTACTACTACTACTACTACTACCTATAACTACAATAATATACTAATCTACTACTTACTACTATATTTACTTCCTTCCTCTTCCTACTCCCTAT
Source organism: Ascochyta koolunga (assembly GCA_026119515.1). NCBI lineage: Eukaryota > Fungi > Ascomycota > Dothideomycetes > Pleosporales > Didymellaceae > Ascochyta > Ascochyta koolunga. Next base: position 111,041 of record JANLCG010000002.1, on the reverse strand, counting down.
ATGCTAACAGGTTGCTCTACCTCTCTTCTACGGTACTCCTTAATTAAAAGTATCTATAATTAGTAACTTCTTCCTCTAGGTATATTAAATAGATCCTAGTTAATTATATAAAAAAGTTTTATAGGCTTTTCCTACTTCTAATAGGAGATTACTTGCTTAGTATAGGTTATTAAGCAAATCTTATAATCTTTTTAGATTATACTGTTAATGCGTACGCTGCGCGCTTATTATACTAGCGCCTATAGAGCTTCTAGGCCTAGATAACCTGCTCTAGCGTGCTAGAGGTATTTAGCAGAGCTTTGTAGGTAAGACTTATACAATTATTTTGTTACTATGTTAAAGATTAGAGGGTAGTAGGATAGTAGCTTGTATTTAAAGAAATTAAGGTTATAAGCGCGCTTAAGAGTAGTACATACAACGCTCCTATTTAGATTATTAATATATCCTACTTAGAGCAAGCTGTCCAGCCCTAAGTACTAGACTATTTTCTCTTAGAGGCGTGCTATAGAGATAATATTAGCGTAGAAACCTTCTACTACTTCTATATCCTTAAGGAGCAGGTCTTCTATATATAGGCTGCGCTTTCTTTGTAACATGTTTTTAAATAAAGAAGCTCCTTGTCCTACTATTAGCAACGCTTAGGTGCCTGCCTCTATAGTGTTAATAGAGTTAGCTAGGCGAAATAATCTAGGTACAAGCTAATCTGTAATGTTAACTAAATGTATAGCTATTCTATTATCTAAAATCAAACGTGGCGTTAAGTTATAGGGGGTAGAAAGTACTATTTAAAGTTAGTAGGGTATGTATTATAAGACTATGTGCATTACAACACCGTGCACAGTAGTAGCTAGCTTACTAGTAAAACACGTTATCTTTGTTTTATAACGTACCCTACAGGCAAGTTAGCTAATAGGCAAGTTAGCTACTTTTGCTAAGACTCTACTAAAATTATACTTTAAATTACAGTATATTAACACTACGTTATATAGAGGGGTTTAGAGGATAACGTCCTAGCAAGGTCTATAGTATATAAGCATTATTTACATATACATAAGTTATACCTAGTCTTATTACACTATCTATAGCGCCTTTAGATTTGCTTATCCCTTTTAGTGCGCACCTACTTCTTTATCTTCTTCCTATTACTACGCGCCCTAAACTCCTTTAGAGCTGTTAATTACAGGCTATTCTTAACTATTAGGTTCTCTCTACCTAAATCTACTTTTTTAATATAATTTACGTTGCGTAGCAGCCTTATTAGCTGCTTAAAGCTTAGCAATTTCCTTTTACGCTAACACTAGCTTATAAATAATTATTACTACTCCTTTTAAGACCTTCTTAAACGCTTTAACTATAGATGTTAGAGAGCTATCTACATGCCTCTAAATCTTTATCTTTATAAGCGTTAATTGTAACTTAAGCTCTAGGGTATTACTTAGAGTTTACAACTACTAGGGCTTGTTATTAATAGAGATTAGTAGTAATAGAGTGCGCAGCTTTATATTAAGGCCTATTATAACCTATTATAGGTTAAAAGAGACTAGTCTAGCGCCTTAGAACCCTCCTTAGATATTACTAGGAGTAATTACAGCGTTATAGGCTGCCTTAAAACATAGCAGGAACTTAGTCTTTATAATATTATTAAGTTAGTTACGTATAAGCTTTTTAGCTTAGTGCCTATACGCCTTCTTTAAAGAGGCAAAATAACCTATATTAAGTAGCTATAGGAGATACAAGAAGTAAGGAGGTATATAGATAGTAATAATCTTATTATCCTTATAGTATTTCTAGAATTTAAGCAAGTTATAGCTCTTATAGCTGTTAATTATTAGTAGATAGTAGCTACTAATAGTACGCTCCTTTGTATACGTGTTAAAGTGCTTTAACTACTCTAGACTAAGATTATAAGTAGTCTAGCTGTTATTAGAGACTCTAATAACCTAGTTATAGGGTAGATCTTCCTCCTTATACTAGTTTAAGCAGTAGTTACTAGCCTTAAAGATCATAAAGGGCAGAGTAGCCTATTCTTTAGTATTAATGCCCTTAATTACTATTGTCTACTCCTATTTGCCTAGCTAGACTGCTTTTAGCTGTCCTTATCTCTCTAAAGCTGTAATAACTGCTCTAGTAGATATCTAGTCTATTATAAAGCCTGTCTTGTTAAAGTTATATATATTGTTATCCTAGATACTATACTTAGCTTTAATGTTAGCTACTAGGCTAAACTAGTTCTAGATAACACTAGAATCCTTATAGAGAGCTTTCTTGTAGTTGTACTTATAATTAAACTTAACTTAGAGCTCTAGTTAACACTTTATAAACATAGCAGGCTAGTTTATACTAATATAGCCTAGATTACGCTTAGCACGCAAAGTATTAGCTATATTAGCTATATCTAATAGCTAAGGAGGAAATCCTTACGCAACTAGTTTAAGTATATATTTAATAATTACCTACTCCTTATTATAATCTAGCCCTTACAAGTTAGGTATTAAATTAGCGCGTAGAGGTTGTCCTACGCGTTAGTTGCCTAGTGTAGTCTAAGGAACCCTATAGATAGCTGTAGTGCGTTGCTAGGAGAGGTTTACGTCTTGTTTAAGAGCCTGTAGCGCAAGCTGTATTTAAGCCTCCTATAGCGCGTCTAACTAGTGTTATTAAGTAGGCATTGTTGTAGGAAGGGTAGAGTGGTAGGGTCTTAGCAAAATTGGCCGACTTGCCTTTTGGCTGACTTGCCTGTGGGCTGACTTGCCTGTGGGTACGTTATTATTTTTTAAATTATGCTAATTTTGTTTCCAGTTCTAGAAACATAGCCCTGTTAAGACAAAGTGGCTCTTGTCTGCAATGTTCTATCCTGTGAAAGGATCACAGCTCCCTTTTCTAACAGCTCTACCATGTTCTACAAGAGATAGTATATTTTCCGTCCTTCTCATCTTGGGAGCAGACTACTGGTGCTGAGCTGGCGAATGTAAGCGCAACGCTTCCGTTCTTCGCACCTACGAACTGGACGTTCGCGCTCGCATTCGCAGCATTAAGGCCAATACCAACACCGATTGTGATAGCCTCTGGCGTCACCGTGTAACCGCTACCGAGGCCGTAATCGTTAGAGCCGGCTTGAAGTCCGCCTTCGATGGAATATTAGCAAGAACACGCTGATGTGGCTGGCGAAAACCGTACCCCCATATGACACGTCACTCTGCCAGTTTATGCCGCAACCTGTCGTCTCATGTCAGTTGTGCGCCAGAGAGCGTGGAAGGAAACACGTACCAATTCCAATGTCGCCAAATGGTGGAAGAGTGCCCGCCGCTGCGACATTGCCGTTACCACTGGTGGCATTCCCAGTCTGCGCGAGGCTCGTGACGGCAAATTTGCTGTTCCTTTGCCTGTGATTGGATGGTGTCGCTGATGCCAGCATTTGCAGAGCGGCGAAAGCAAAGATGATTTGGCTGAACATGTTAATTTAGTTGACCACGGATGCAAAGCAGTTCGTAAATAGCGAAGAAACAAAAACAGGCGGAGGGAATACACAATTAGAGCAGGTTCTATCAAATATGCTTTTTAAACCAAAAACTTTGGGGAGGTGTTAACGTGCACCCCTATTATATAGTAACGTGCGCCTCCATTAGCCTATGCAGGTTAGATTCGGCTGTAGGTCGGCTGCAGACCCTAGCGCATACTTATTGTGTAATATTACAACTAAAAATAGATACGCTTTTATAATTATTATTATCCTAGGTATAATTATTGTTTTATTTTTAGAAATATAGTGTAATAGGATAGTAAATCTTTAAAATATGTATTTATTAATTTTTCTATTTACAAATGTACCTTATAGGCAAGTTAATTACTAGGTAAATTAGTTGCCTTTACTAAGCTCTTACTAAACTACTCTTTATATACTAATACCTTGTTAATAATACTAGTTAGATACGTTAAAGGAAGATTAGATACAGCTTGCGCTCTAGGCTCTAAAATAAGATATAAAACTCTTTTAGCTACGCGCTGCAGCTATCTACAGGGTTCCTTAAAGTATAATAAGTAACTTATATATTAGATAATCTTTACGTACTAATTATAACAATATAGGATAATAGAGGCTTTAGAAGCGTGTGTATTAACTATAAGGTGTATAAGAGTACAAGAATAGGTAATATAGAAGATACTCTATTCCTATAGGTCTTGTACAAAGGATACCTAAAAACTATTAATTATAGAAGAAATCTAATAGCTCTTTTATATCCTTTGTCCTAGAATCTCTTAGATAACTAGGAAGAAATTATTTGTTTATTTGTTATAATTAACGTCTAGACTAGCTATTTACTAGAAAACTCCCTTAGGGTATTATAGACGTGTTTAGTACCTCTAGAGGCAAAAACACACATTAATACTAATATTCTAAAAATTAGGACCTTCTAGAAAAAGGTCTAATATAATTAGGATAACCTACTCTACAATATCCTATAATAAACTAGAGCTACTTTAGCCTACGCTAGGCGCTCTTGCGCTAGCAAAATAGCTAACATAGCCTCTAGCATGCCCCTATTAGAAAGAAAGAGGCTAGCTAGAGAAAAAAGACATTAGTTACCTCTATAACAAACAACTTACTCTAATATTAGGCAGCTGCATAGTATAGCTATCCCTCTAACCTATAGTAGATTAGCTGCAACTACTACTCTCTAAGGAGCTGTTTCCTTACGCATCCTAGATATTAAAAAAGCTAGTAACTGCTGCTACTAAATCTTTAAGATAGTACTATCTGCTCTAGATACATGTATCTAATAATATAGAACCTTAGAGGAAAAGGCAATTACACTTCCTCTCTAGGAATTACTAGCAACTGCCCTCTAGAGCGCTCTAGAGGGTAAGAGAACCTAGGTAGGTAGTTTAATAACACCTGTACAAACGCTTCTAAAGCTAACTTAGGTAGAAATTGCCTAGACCCTAAAAATCTAGAGTAGGGATATACCCCTTACTAAGACTACGCATAGGCTACTACCTAACCTAAAACAGAGGGAAGAGAATAAGAAACCTAGTAAAGAAGATAAGAGAATTCTCCTCTTAATACTAGCTATAGGCTAAATTTAAGAAGCATCTCCTTTTATAGTAAGAGAAGCACTCTATAAAGCTGTAAAACTCCTACTTATAGTAATCCTATAGGCTACACCTACCTAGACCAGGTAGGTAATTACGCCTTTAACTAACAAAACCTAGACCTAGCTCTTTAGCTAGGAAATAAAGGAAGTAATAATCTAAGTAGTAGAAGGCATAGACGCAATTATCCTATATATATAGATAAAATACGCACTCTAAGGAGTTCTAAGCTTAATCTACTAACTAGATAGTATATTAAAACTAGTAACTATATAGATAGTAAGCAAGGAGTCCTTTTCCTAGACTAGGATCTAACTAACTAGCTACTAGATCTCTAGATATAGGCTAAACAAACAAGAGGTAGCAACCTAGATTATATCCTTCCTAATAATAGTTAGTTATTTCTATATCTTTAGAGTAAGTAACTCCTCTAAGGAAATACAAAAGAACCTACCTATACAACTACATAACCTAGGCTGCTAGGGATACTACTAGGCGTATAAATGCTATAGAGACACTAGATGCAACTACTATATAAAGAGAGTTACTACATACTAAGGGCTAGTAGATAAGGGATATATAGTAAGTGCAAAGTGCATAAATTGCTATAGGCTATACCTAGCAGAGAACAAGAGCTACCTAGCAGCACTAAGATAGGTAAATAAAAGCCTAGTAAGAATTTTAGGAGCAGAACTAAGGGCTATAAGGGCTATTGCTAAGAGGGTAAGTAAAAGAACCTAAATAGACCTAACTAAACCTAGCAGCACTATCCCTAGCGCCCCTATAAGATCTCTAACTACAACTCCTACCCTAGAAGGACTAGCCCCTACAGTAACTCCTACTAGAGACTCTTAGAAAAACAGAAATAGATATTATATATTAATATAACATACTATAACTATAAATTAGGATCTTAAAGTAATATAGGTAAATATAGCTAGGTAATTACCCTACTATATTATTCTCCTACAGCTTATATTTAAAAGTAAATAGACGTAGTATACGTCTAGGAACTATACATAGTAAGAAATAACTATACCTTAATATATCTAGGCTACTCTATATTTACACCTATAGAGTCTTAGGGGGCGCTAAACTTAAGCCCTATAGAACGCCCTAGAGTGCTTACCTATATACTTAAAGGCAGGGGAATACACACGTAGATCCTCTACCTACGCATTAACAGAGACATCCTATAGATAGAAGTTAACTAGTATAGAATACTTAATATATATTAGGAACTAGTGTGCTAGTGCATAGAGTAACTGCCTTAGCAGTTACTTAGGATGCTAAGGCTAGTAAGTAGCGCTAGTATATAAAGAGATAATAGGAAGTTTAGACAAAGCCTCCTAGACTATTATATACTACTACAAAGAAATAAAGTTTATATCTTATCTACGTAACCTGTATCTGTAGTTTCTTACACAGTAATATAGCTCCTCTATCCTCTATATACCAACAGGTTAAGCACAACTTACTAGAACAAAATAGTAACCTAACTAGAGGGCAATAGTATAGTATGTAGGGGAACTAATTGTTAAAAGATATAGATAATACAGCTACTCTAATGCTACAGCACTCTAATAGACGCCTTAGGCATAAGTAACAAACAACAAAGATATAGATAATATAGCAACTCTTATACTACAGCACTCTAATAGACGCCTTAGGCATAAGTAATAAATAATAAAGATATAGATAATATAGCTACTCTTATGCTATAGCACTCTAATAGACGCCTTAGGTATAAGTAACAAATAGCAGCTATCTATAGGTTACTTTAGTTAAAACTCTAGTATTAACAGTAGGCATTATTTTAACCCTAAAAGAAACTATACCTCTAGAATTGCTAGATAGCTATCTAGCAATACAAGATAGCTATTTCTATCTTAGGATTGTATAGATATACTAAACAATTCTTCTACTATACTATTAGCTAAATATATTATTAGCTAATAGGGTCCTAACCTAGGGCTTATGCGCCTAGGAATTAGCGCTCTATAAGAGTATACAAAACTCTAAGAACTAAAGAAAAAGAAGAAAGAAAAAGAAAAAGCACCCTAAGAACTAATACTATTACTATATTTAAACTATGTCTATATATATCTCTTTGCTCTTAAGAATTAACAGAACTCCTAAGGGGTCCTGCCTTAGTAACCTATCTTAGGATAGTTAATTACGAGATAGGGTCCTAGTTCCTATAAGAGGAAGAGCTAATCACCTCCTATTTAATAGAGAAGAGGTCCCTAAATTCCTAGATAACTTAAATTAAATAGCAAATAATAGGGGTCTTACAGACTAGCAAAAGGTTAGAGTCCTTCCTAACTACTATAAAAGTTACTATTAAAGATTTGTAAAGAGGTTAAAGCTATTCTTAGAGGGAGACTAGATTAAACTACAACTAGCTATAAAAGAACATTAGAGAGACTAGTTAACTAAGTTCTTAACAAGACACAAGGCGGAAACGTACAAAAGCAATTGTCTAATACTAACCCTCTGCTAAGCAAAGGATTAACAGAGCAGCTGTATAGCTAAGCAAGGGAAGATTAAGTCTAAAGGGTCCTCCAGCCTAGTGTTACTAAGGTGCTAGAGGACCTTTTTACTATCCTATTCTAGAGCAGACCCTACAATAATCTATACTCTATTGTTAGACTACTACTATAAGGAAGAGTTATAGAGAATATACTTATAACTATCTCTAGAAGAAAAAAAAACCTAGGAGAGAAGCCTAAATAACAAAGAGCTTACTAGCCTTCTACGCCTAAAGTTGTTAAAGATTCCTTTAGCTATCTTACTATAAGAAGTAAGAGGAATTACTCTAGGAGATTTAGTCTTCTAAGAATTAGTTAGGACTCTCCTACAGAACCTTATAGGAAAGATATAACTAGAGCTAGATATAGGCAGAAGCGTTAATATAGCTACTAGCTAAACTCTACGCCTAGGCTAATTAGAAGATAATAGGTTAAGCCTACTAACTCCTAATTAGTTTAAAAATTCTAGGGTCTACGCTAGCGCAAGGCACTGTGCAGCAGGGCTAGCTCTACTATCTACTCTAGCAAACAGCAGATTTTACAACCTAGTATTAGAATGCGCTGTCTAGCTTTGTTATGTAGTAGAAGGAGATAGAGATAGTTAGCATAATAAGGACCTACCTAATAATGTTGCTAAGTTAATGTTAGAGCTTAGGTTAGAGAGGGTTATCTACCTAGACCTTCTAACGTGCTAGGCGCAGATTAGAAATTATAGTATTAACTACCTTATTAATACAGGCGCCTAGATAAACTTGCTTTAATTTAGTATATTACAGGCACCTAGGTTAGTCTATAAGGAAATAAGCTATGTTCCTAGAAAGAAGTAAGGCGTTATTATAGCTAATAGGAGTATAGACTCCTTTATTAGTATAGCATAGGACGTCCTAGTTAAGATTAGCAAAGTAGTTATACTTACCTACTTCTAGATAGTGCAGAACCTTATAAGGTTAGTAATACTTAGTACTCTATAGTGTGCGTCTTCTTGCATAGCTATTTAATATAATATGTTTAGATACTCTACCTATTATATTATATTAGATAATAGTTTAAGGAATGCTATGTTTATAGCGTCTAATCTAGCTCCTTACTACTTAACTTTAGTAGAATCTACTATAGGAAAAGATAGGAGGCCCTCTTAATTAAGGCAGGAGGCGTCTATAGTGTATAAAACCTTAATTCTAACAACTAGTTATGCTGTTTAGCATAGGTAGGATATAGCTACCTCTATACTAGCAATTCTAAGGGGAGCAAGAGTATTAAAGATATTACTTAAAGAACATTTAGCCCTAGTAACTATAAGTTAGTTAGGTAGATTTCCTCTAGAGGAGATAAAGGCTAGATAGATCTTAATAAAGACGTTACTACGTTAATAGTAAAGCTAAGCCTTTTAGACAAACGTTAAGAGTATATAGATTATTAGCTAGTAAGCTAGTAGAAAGAAGATAGTAGAGAGGTTAATACCTTATACAAAAGAGTAGAGGTAAAGGTTAGGCTAGTTAATAAGCTAAGGTTAATAGAGCTAATAGAACTATAGATATTAGGTTTGGAAATTCAGGTCCCGAATTGTCGCCAAGATGGCTTGTGCACCCAAACGCTAGGGTCGACTATCGAGGCGCTAGGGTCGACTATCGAGGCGCTAGGGTCGACTATTGAGGCGCTACAAGACAGGGGAGAGGAACACCAAAACTCTACCCCTCTGCCTGCACGCCTATTTCCGCCCACCTCTGTGGTAGAAATTAAGATAACTATACCTTATTGTATGCAATATCTTACTCTAAATCTAACGCTGATTTTAGAATTTAAGTCTAAGCCCTAGTTGTAGAGATGCACGCCTGTAAAGTAGTGTAGAGGGAGGAGAGAGAGGAACACTTACCCTCTACCTCTCTATCTGCACGCCTATTTCCGCCCACCTCTGTGGTAGAAATTAAGATAACTATACCTTATTGTATGCAATATCTTACTCTAAATCTAACGCTGATTTTAGAATTTAAGTCTAAGCCCTAGTTGTAGAGATGCACGCCTGTAAAGTAGTGTAGAGGGAGGAGAGAGAGGAACACTTACCCTCTACCTCTCTATCTGCACGCCTATTTCCGCCCACCTCTGTGGTAGAAATTAAGATAACTATACCTTATTGTATGCAATATCTTACTCTAAATCTAACGCTGATTTTAGAATTTAAGTCTAAGCCCTAGTTGTAGAGATGCACGCCTGTAAAGTAGTGTAGAGGGAGGAGAGAGAGGAACACTTACCCTCTACCTCTCTATCTGCACGCCTATTTCCGCCCACCTCTGTGGTAGAAATTAAGATAACTATACCTTATTGTATGCAATATCTTACTCTAAATCTAACGCTGATTTTAGAATTTAAGTCTAAGCCCTAGTTGTAGAGATGCACGCCTGTAAAGTAGTGTAGAGGGAGGAGAGAGAGGAACACTTACCCTCTACCTCTCTATCTGCACGCCTATTTCCGCCCACCTCTGTGGTAGAAATTAAGATAACTATACCTTATTGTATGCAATATCTTACTCTAAATCTAACGCTGATTTTAGAATTTAAGTCTAAGCCCTAGTTGTAGAGATGCACGCCTGTAAAGTAGTGTAGAGGGAGGAGAGAGAGGAACACTTACCCTCTACCTCTCTATCTGCACGCCTATTTCCGCCTACCTCTGTGGTAGAAATTAAGGTAACTAGTAATGGGGCTGGGGGTTAGGGTTAGGCCGGCACGTTGGACCCTCGTAAAACGAAGATGAAAATTCAGGCGACTGCAACGCGATAAGCGTCTGTAGAAGCTGCTACAGAGCTGCAACCTTCTTCACTTGTGTAGTAGAGTGCCTGCTTGTTATTATATAAGTTGCATCAAGCTAGGGAACCTGTAGTGAGGGTAACTGCTTACTGCAGGTCTGCCCGCTGTGCGCTGCGCAGACCAGCGCAACGCGATTCCTAATTGAGGTTTCTGTCAGGTTGCGCCAATCAAGTGTGCTGCACAGACCAGCGCAGCGCGATTCCTAATTGAGGTTTCTGTCAGGTTGCGCCAATCAAGTGTGCTGCACAGACCAGCGCAGCGCGATTCCCAATTGAGGTTTCTGTCAGGTTGCGCCAATCAAGTGTGCTGCACAGACCAGCACAGCGCGATTCCCAATTAAGGTTTCTGTCAGGTTGCGCCAATCAACGTTTCTGTCAGGCTGCGCTCGCAGCGAACCTGCTATGCAGGTTTTAAGAATGACATCCTACTAACCCCCACAGCTACTTACCTAACGTTCAATATAATATCTCTGCTTTACATTGCTACAGACTGCACGCAGAACGAATCATCGCATATATGCAGACATTATAAGACACTTTGTAAGACTCTTATTCTTTTTACATTATAGTGTAGAATAAACCTGTGATATAAACATAGTAAAGTGGTGAAAACTACTTGATTTTGTCGGAGGCTGTCAAAACCACAAAGATAATCTTGAGGCTAGAAGAGGATACAAGTACTGAGGGTTATGCTTAGCCCGTTCAACTACATTAAAACTTAGGCTGCAGCCTAGTTTCCTTAACGTCTTCTCCTATCTCCGCGATGTCTTGTGTGGGACAGTCAACTCAACATGTATCTTAGCCAAGTTGTTGTCTACAAAGAAATCTAGATCTGAAATAATAGGCTGGAAGTCGTAGCCACTCGTATGGTGCAGCTTGTCTAGATGCAGCTTTACCAGTACAGACTTGTTTGCCTGTAACAAGAGCATCGCATGGCGTGCATATCTGTACATAGGACTGCGACTCCATATAAGATAGTTGTTAGTAGCTGTTGAACGCATTAAGCTATCTGTGGCAATCCCCATTGGCGTCAAGGTTGAGGCTCTTAGCAGCACCTGCTGGATAACAGCCTTAACCCAAGTCTGATCAAAGGCGCTAAGAGAGGGTTCCGTCTTCAGTGTCGATTTTTCTACTGGCAGGGAATGGTGCTTCATAGCATAATGGCTATCCACTGCTAAGCCAATAAGGAGACTAATCCAGGATGATATTCTTGAAGATATCGTGCGCGCTGTGCGACTAGAGCCAATGATGGTTGATGTTGGCAAAGGGTAATCTCTCATGAATGTTGTCTGATTGTGCACGGGTAGCACGGTTGCTACTAGTGTGAGGGCCTCGAATGCAAGCGACTGGCAAGCTCCAGCATCGAATCTGTCAATCATGCCTGAGGCTGGATGACGCAGATGTAAGTTGACATGACGATAGCGGTATTCCGCAACATCAGGAAAAGCGGGCGAGAAAAGCGCAATATTTTCAGCTGGACTAATAAGATGACTGATGATGAAGTCTTGTACCTCATGGGGAAGACTTTGGATCTTTGCACCTAGGGTGGGCGCAACGGGCGGACTTTGTGCTGGAAGAGTTGGCATGTACGGCGGAGTAAGGTCCATAGGGCAATCTGAGGACTGCTTAAAAAGCCGTTGACGCATAAAGAGGTGAGAATAATATCCCCTTCGTGGAATGATAGCATCCCATGGATGGCGTCGCGTTGCCATATCACGAAGTACTTGTAAATAAACTAGATATGAAGAGACCGGTGGAACAGAAGAGAGAGAAGCAACCGAGAACAGAATTATAGCAGCAATAAATAAGCGAGCACCTGCCAAGACAAACGATGTGAAAGAGCTTTTCTGCAAGGTTTGCCTATAATGCGCTGGTTTTATGTGAAAGAGCTTTTCTGCAATGTTTCCCTATAATGCGCTGGTTTTCACTAGGAGTGCCCAGTGATATGTACGCACCCACCCTGGATTTGCACGGCTACCATCAGAAATACGTCATGTACAAGCGAGGGGTTTTGGTTGGCCAGCTGTAGCTAGTGGACAGTGAATGAACAGGCTGCGTGACGGCAAGCAGGGCAAAGCGTTACAACCACAAAAAAATAAGCTAGTCGTTTGCCTGCCTGTAGTCAGTAGTGATGAAATCAACCTTCTCCACTTAAGTAGGTGCGTACACATTGCAAGGCAATACTAGTGAAGATCACGTTCTAAGGCTACAGCAATAATGAATCTGTGTGAGGAGAAGAAACAATGCAATTGGATCCTGAGAAGAAACAATGCGATTGGATCCTGAGAAGAAACAATGCGATTGGATCCTGAGAAGAAACAATGCGATTGGATCCTGAGAAGAAACAATGCGATTGAATCCTGTTCTATGCCTAAACAGTGTGCTATTGCAGTACTACATAGTATGCATAGGCAGAGTCAATAAACGCAGCTCGTTGCACAGGATACAAATTCTCTCTACACTAGGCCTAATTAAGGTTTCTGTCAGGAAAATCACAACGCTTGCGCGCTGTGGGACTTATAGGGATGTCATCCTACAAGCCCACCATGTACATCACCACCACTCTACCTACTATACATTATCAGACGTCTTCTATCTACACTGCCTCTGCCATTGACAAGTATTGCGCGGCAATACCTATGTTAGGCTATGGGGTCTTCCGACATGCCTACTATAGCTGCAGCGCTACTGCGGCAACCACTCAACACACAACACCTAATCTATAGCCAGCTACTGTGCGGTAGAGAGTTTGTCCCTGTATGTGTTCAAAAGGACTCACAGGGTGGCTGCGTTCTATTCCGACAATATACTATACCGCTCGCCCTTCGCTCATAGCACGCGCAGCTAAGTCGGAACTTAGCAGACGAAATCCGACATCATTTTACTCAACACCCTCTTGAGATAAAATGTATATTTATGAGCGACGGTGGTGGCGGCCCACTCGCATGCATTGACGATGCTCCCTTTACACAGCCAGAAAACTCCCAGTCACCACATCATCGCGATACGCACTGGTACACAAGGACTTGGTTAGGTCTCGCCCTTGGCATAGCGGTTAATGCTGCAGCAGCCACCCACGCAACACAACACTAGCCATTTAGTTTCAACTATGATCGCGTTATAAACATTATCCTGCAAGCGCAAGGTCGTGTAGCAAGCGGAATGCTAGACTTTAGTTCTGGCCTGGACAAAAACGTATTCCTGAAGCCACAGGGTCAAGGAGAGTTAGCACGATTTATCTATCATGCTATGGTCCACCTAACTGTAAAGGCCTGTATTGTTGTCCGTCTACAACTTCCCCGCAGAAGAAGAATCCAGAGGCGACGTGCAGTTGCATTAATGCATGACCTCCGCTACATTGCAGACAACGGCTTTGCTAAGGTCTATGTATATGCACACACACTTAACACAACTGAATGGACAGACTTCATTGAGGCGTCAAAAGGGTCTGTTATTTGGACCTGGACAGACGAGCGTTACCACTAGAGCACATGTTTCTTACATGAATTTGCACACCACCCTAATAGTGTAACGTATTCACCAAGAGAACTACATATGCGACAACGTAGCCACAGCAAATGTTATCAAATAAACCTTAAACGTAAACATCACAAATAAATCGTATCACCTTACCAACGTTGCAAATTTGTAAGTTTTTTGCCAACAGTGAAGTTAGGTACCTTTTTCTAAAGTTTTATCACAGCTTTCATTTTGAAAAAAAAGCTTGTCAAAGAGCGGAAGGTTCTTCCACCAACCTGTACCCAACAAAACCTAGAAATAAAAGGCATTTGAGATAGTAACCTAGCGTTAGTAAGACATTTAGTTATAAACACCTAACAATAGGTAATTCAACCTCTAGACTACCACTATGCCGACCGCAGTGGAGGTGCGTGCAGAGCACTGTCAAGCTTGCCCAGTCCTAGTAATTGGCCCCAGCGTCGTCGTCCTGCACTGTTCCGCCCGCCCTCCATAGCTCAAAGAATTAGTACCACAAAAGACAGCACACATGCCAGATCGTAACAAGGGCGGCCGCCCGCGTAAATATGCCACTCAACCAGAGCGACGACAGCGCCACGCAGAGGTTGAGAGGAGTAGCGCGCAGAGTCGGAGTGAGAGAACCGTGGCAGATATACCAACAGAAGGTAGGTTACAACTAAATCTCTAGACTGGCAGTGACTTACCATCGTCGATTAGCATCCTTTGTCACCGTAACACCTGCGCATTTTGAGAGGCGAACCGAAGACAGCGAAACACCAGCGACACCAACGACTACAAGACAGCCCCTGCCTGCTAGTTCTACAGATGCATACAATACAGAGAACAACATTCAACAATGGGTGACCCCTGGAGCGCCGCGCAAGAATCGCGCGCGTACGCAAGAACTACTGTCATCACCAAACGACGACCTAGACACTGGCGCTGAAGTCCCCCTGCAAACAGCCCGACCCAACCAACAGATACTGTTGAAGAGACCCGCTACCAAGAACTGGTTGATATGTTAACAGTTGCGAATTTCTGTACGTACCACCAGTCTTGGGGGTCTTGGGGATGACATCCTTCAAACTCCCAAAGCACATATGGCTACTAAGATATTTTACAGCAGACCATACAAATACCGTAGAGCTATATCCATCTAGGACCAACTCTTCCTCAAGCATCCCATCCTCGCCTATTGCCACTGAGGCACCGCAGCCTCCAGTCTCTACATTAAGCCCGCAGTACCTCCAACCTTCGTCCTCTCCCCTGTCCCTTCAACCTTCGCCCTCTCTCCTGTCCCTCCAGCCTTCACCTTCCTCATCTGACCCCGCACAATCACCTTCATACCAGTCTATACTGATCTCTTTTCCCAACCCTATTATCGCGAATTCGCCAACGCCCTCTACTCTAGTTCCTATCTTAGGATCACCGCCTTTAGCAGCCCCGATTGTGGCATCGCCACTAGAATTCGATCGTCATGCCGCAGCAGCCCAACACCCCGCGTCGCCGGACCCACAAGAACCAGACCCACACGAACCGGACACCGACGAAGGGGCAGCTCGTGTGGCCGCAGTTGGAGCCATCCTTCGTTGTCTACACCCACATTGTGGATGCGATGCCCCCGAACTCCATTCGGGTATTCCGTTAGGGCACATGGCGACTCTTATCAGGGAGCGGATACAACAATTGCCTGGTCTTAGCAAGGAAGACGCCCCGCTTAGCCAGCATTCACCTCTTACCTCCATACCGATTGCCGTAGGCCGCCCGCCATGGGAAATGCTCCTTACTGGGCACATGCTCGATCCCAACCAGGACCCAATTGGACCTCCGACACTCGATTTTAACGAATCAGAGCGCATCCATAACTCTGCGCATGTCACTTTGCCTATGTCATGTGAATTTGACATCGACAGCGTGATCTTTATGGCCACCAGCCCAGCAGTGTTTAAAGGTGAAGTGGAGTGGTCGTTTCGCCCATCATATTTGCACTCAAAGCAACCAAATCAGCAAATTAAGTTCCCAGGAGCAGACATACAGGAGAACAAATGCTTGCTCTTATGCATTGACGGACGTTGGCGGTGTCATGTGTACTTCCCACGCATGCCACTTACATACACTGACCCGTTTTCGAATGTCGTGCACTCACAAAGTCAACACCTAGACGACTATGCCATGGAGATATGGACAGACCAGATACTGTTACCTGCCATAGACAAGGTTATACCTGCTGGATCAAGGCACCACTACCCATTCTCGTTTAGAGAAATCAAAGACAAAGCCAACGTTAAGAGTGAAGTGTTACTTGACGACGTGGTGCACGCCCATGCAGACCTGCGCATTCCAATCTGTGCCGATTTCCTGGAACCTCTCTGGAATGAGATACTTGAACGCACGTCCTTAATACCTAAGACGTGCC
Source organism: Ascochyta koolunga (assembly GCA_026119515.1). Classification (NCBI taxonomy): domain Eukaryota; kingdom Fungi; phylum Ascomycota; class Dothideomycetes; order Pleosporales; family Didymellaceae; genus Ascochyta; species Ascochyta koolunga. Next base: position 94,729 of record JANLCG010000002.1, on the reverse strand, counting down.
TGCCATCTGATGCGTTCCAAGAACCAGTGCTTGTTGTCTAGAATCACAACACTAAATTAATGTTTAAGAGGGACACATTTCGTGCAGTACGTGATGCATTCACACACAATCTGCAGTCTAGATGGAGGCTAGAGCACCTTGTAGTAGAGCATTTCTGGGTTGACCTTGGCTTTGAGCGATTTGCTACTAGTAGTTCTACAACGCTCTTACGGAAGCAGCAATGCAATAAATGGTGGGCATCGCAAGTTGACTCACCAGGCCCGAACGGAGAGTCACACATCCACACTACTTGGTTCCCATGGGCTGGCACATCAGCTGGAAGTGTGACTGTTGAGCTTCAACAGAAGAACCTATTTTGAAGCGGAGGTCTTGCATACTGTAAAGCCTACAACGTTATCAAAGAACAATTCGCAAGCCAGGTAAAAGGACATGTGCCATTTCAAGACACACTACTTGAAATCCTCTCCTATACACAAGAGCAGATGCTATTATGGGCACAGCTAGGTCATCGACAGCAGTGGCAGAAACAGCTTAATCGTTCTCAGACTATTAAACGACTCCAGCGAACAAAGGAACGCCTATATAACAGTCTACAGTCTTCAAGCCACGCCTCATTTGGTGATAGACAAGAGTTTAGAATACTACTTGGCACTCTACAGGCCATGCCAGAGGACACAAGCGAGCAGCTACAGAACCTTACGCAACAAGGTAGCAGTCAACTTGTACAGGAACCCCACGTTAGCTACTGGTCCCTATCCACCCAGGATGTTAACAAATTCCGGATTGCAGACTGCAACCGGTGGTTGCTCTTGTTAGAGAAGGTTGCACAAATAGTAGAGTTTACGCCTGGCACAAATCAAAGCATACCTGTGATAGAACAGGAGCTCAACAGTCTTAGCTCTACTGCAGCATCTCGGCTACTTCGGTTTTCACTCGGCTGCCTCAATACTCAAGAGTACCAAGGGTTATGGGCTGGGAAGCGATGGGTAAAAAGCCGGTTCAACAACGCCTTCCAGAACACAGTCCTGCATCCAGAGCCAGTGTTTCAGCGCAGGCATGGCCTTGATCTAGCAGTGTCTGTAGATAAGTACAATATGAGTTGGCTGCCCCACAAGATAGCTGTATGGGGCACAATGGTACCACTCTTTAAAGTTAAGAAGTACCCACACTTGGACATTGGTAACAACACACTACGGGCTTCGTTGCGCACATCTACTGCTCTCCTTAAGGCAAAAACACAAGAGGGCAAAGCGCGCGACTACATCCGGGTTCAACTCCAAGAACGCACCTCCCAACACGAAATCTCCCACCCCAGCATTACCAACCTTCTCGACGTGCTAGTGCAGACGTGCGTGCAACAGTACAATATCTGGGTTTGGAAGATCGTCAAAGCGCGATGGCTGAAGCACACACGAAGGACGTATGCCAACGACGCGGCGTTTGCAGAAGAAGCGGCTCTATCAGAAGCAGCGCAGAGGGGAACTGAAATTCTCAGCTTTACTTCACTTGATCAATACATTGGCGACGAAGGACTAGGAGTAGAGCAATTTGAGATCGCCTTGACTAAGCGACAATCACGCTCAAAGTACTTCCCCTCGTGGGCAAGTGGTCGTTGGAGCGACCGCGTCGCCCCGCTATTTTACACAAGCGCAGAACAACCAAATTGGGGTCGCAATCTTCCACACGTCAAGAAAGTTGATGATACGTTTGCAATGATTCAGGAGCAAGTCAAACCACAGGAGTACGCAGACAGAATGGCCACCGCTTTTAAAAAAAGACTCGAACACAAGTCTGGGCTGTACGTACAGGCTATCTTACATTACGAACAAGATAAAGCCAGCACACTCGCAAAGATTTCACCCTACAATTCCGCATCGACCCAAAGACAGCGCCAGTCTTTAACAGAACTAGAGCGCACAAAATGGATGTTCCCGCGCTTCGACGACCATGATATGGAGGCACATCACATCCAAAACGGCGCACCGAGATATGGACCCCTAAGCGACAGGACAATCAGATCTCTGAGCCGGAACTGGCAGACCCTAGATGAAGCAGAGATCCACTACGGTCTAGAGTACCCTCCATATCGCATGATGCGTGGCACCCAGCTACTTGGTAACAGCTATTCCAGGCTAGAGGCTCTGGAGCAATTCAACGAGGAGTTGCGTTCCTGGTCGGAGAGAGGAAGCCCGAGTGCACGGCCCCGGCGGAGAAGACGACGATAGCGATTGGCCAGAAAGACCCACACGTGGCAGACGGGCCGAGCCACTCGATGTGGAGATCTACTCAAGCGACACAGACTGAGATATGACCCGCATACTACCTGTGCAGACTGCGCGCAACTACCATGCGCATCAAACGTATCAAAACGACAACAATGTGTACACCTGGACCAAATCATTGCTTTACCGTGGGAGAGATATCAAACCCACCACTGGACAAAGCCCATTCTAACATAAACACATCATCAATAGTAACGCGAACACTACATCAGTTACTATTTGGGGGTTTGAAGGATGTCATCCTACAATCCCCCAGCTACTTTGTTACAATCTATGAGCGCTACCATGTCGATTTGTATCTTTGCGGCTGCCTTATATCAATTTTGATCTAACGTAGCGCCTTCATCTAAACCTTTGCACTTTCACCATGACCTTTGCACTTTCACCATGACCTTTGCACTTTCACCATGACCTTCACTTCACCACACACGCTTTCACTTACCTTCACCTCAACATCCGTGCCCTAACTTTCACTCTCATACCCGCCACACTAGCGCCTCGTCTTGTTTAAATATCTGTAGCTCATATCAATCCATCTCTTCAATCCCCACTCTCTCCACTACACACCAACGCCAAAGATTCAACCGTAAACCATCGAACGATTAGCAAGTACAGCTGCAGACGGTTTATCGCCAGGAAGACATTCAGCAAACCCCCAATCCCCTTACCCCATCAGCTCATCAAGCAACAGAAAGATGGAACCCGCACCACCGACTATCGACTCTGCGACGCCCACCGTCGGTAGTGAAGGCACCCCTACAACACCTAAAAAGATCGTCAAACTCAAGATCAGCACATCCGCACTCGCCCTACCATCAATCACACCAAAGCCACCGAGGGCACCTTCCAGGATGTCATCCCCGGAGCCGCCAAAGCCACCCGTGGTACCTTCCAGGACGTCATCCCCGAACCCTCCAAGCCCAACGGTCGCACCTTCCAGGATGCCGTCCCCGCAACCCCCAAAGCCCCGAACCGTCGTGGAGGATTCTGATGACGACTTCGACCTCTCAAAGGGCGCTGCTCTGTTCGCATCTGGTCTGGCCAACGCAGAATACGACTCGGATTTGAACAGCGAAGACGAGACGATTCAGGTTCCTACTTACAATTCACAACTGCCAGCCCTAGGCGCGTTCGCCCCAGAATCTGAATCTGAGGCTGAAGACATTCCAGGGACGAAGCGCAAGGTTACTCTGGATCCGAATGCTCTAACCCACAAACCCTCCCATTACTACCAGAACTACTCCAAGGTCGCCGAAATGATTGGTATGACCAAATTAGAATTTGCCAATTTCTTGGTGTTCGATAAAGAGCTCGACGAGATTCTCGAACACCACCACAAGTTCTATGTCGGTGCTGAGGACGCAATTGCATCAGAGCAGGGTCACACCAACCGTACGCACAAGATAAACATGGAGACCGTCCTGAAGACCATCACGTCGGGAAACGACCGTGACTCGCGCATGTATACCAACCCGTCCCAGGTTATGCAAAGCACCTTTACTACAGCCGATCACCTGTGTTACTCCACCCACCGTGTATATCTGTTGATGGAGAATTCCAACCACTTCAGGCCAACCGACTCTATGATGGTCAAACTGCGTTTAGCCTTCTTGACCCTCAAATGCAGAGAAGTCATCGACAGCACACCACGGAAACATGAACAAATCCATGCTGCAATTGAAAAGGCCGAGAAGAAAGCAGCCCAACGCCGGAAGACGCAACTGCGAAAGCGTGATATGAACTCACTGCAAGCCGCCATTACCGGTGCCGCGCATACCGGTAAGCTCCCCAATCCGCCAACGTGCCTTTGGACCTTCGTAGGACGACATCCTCAAAACCCCCAAACCATACCCTTGAGGATGGCACAGAGGAAGAGGCTCAGGTCATGGATTACAAAATCGACACCACCGTTCCTGACAACACCTCATTTGCCGATAAGGAGTACCATCACATTCGCCGCGACCAAGATCTTGACGATGCCAACGACCCTTTCAAACAAACCGCCCTTAACCCAAATTTGGCGTCCAACGACGTGATCATGGCCAACCTGGACGAACAGACCAAGCACGCCACTCGCAGCGATGCCGCGGAGCAAGCGAGACGACAGAAAGCAGCATTGTTGACGGCCATGACTATGCAGGACCACATCAACTCACTCCGGTCCGACCAAGATCGCAGAGAAACCTATGTCACCTTCAACGCGTTGCTTAGGAAATCAGTTGAGGATTTCTTTGACGATTTCCTCTATGTCGATGTCGATGAACTGCGCGACAGTAATCTGGAAGCATTTCCAATGAGCGGGAAGCTCACCACGTCCTTTTGGAAAAACATGATTTGCGACCGATTGCAGGTGAAGCTCCACGCGACCAAAGCCACCCTCTCTCTGGCGATTCCGTCCGTCAAGACCAAATCGTACCAGAACTCAGTGCGCAGATGGCAGCCGAAGAGGCTCGAGTATTTGATCCAGACAAGGTCAGCAAGGAAAGCCTGACCATGACGGAACAGGAACTCGATCCATTGGTCGACCCTACACTCAGCGACCTCCCACCCGCAGACCAACGATACAAGGACATGGCGGCAAATTGGAACAAACTTCTCAATGGAGAGTCGTACCAAGACGAGCAATTGAAGTCTGCCTTGATCCGATGCTACATAAGCGACGTCAACAAGATGAGGGTGCCTGGCCAAAGCCCCAAGTTTTCCCTTCGCTGGTGGCAGGCAATCGCCGCCAATTGGTGCGACAAGGTCGTACGCCGCTTTGGTAAGAATACAGCTATCAATGGCCACACTGGATGGACGAAGGGTGGTATAATTGCAGACGCAATCGGCCTTGGCAAGACACTGGAGTATTGTGCCTGGGCTCTACTGGTAAGTGATCCCACGTCCCATCCTACTTCGAATCATCCATTGGTACTTTCCAGGATGACATCCTCCGAAGCCCCAAATACCTCCCGCTCCTCCCTGCTGACATGACTCACACAGAACATCAAGGAGACCGTCGACGCCTACAACGACGCTCCCAAAGATGCTAAGCCGTCTTGCCGCCCCCTCCTCGTCCTCACGCTTCCCAGCCTCGTTTCTCAGACCGTCGCCGAGCTCCGTAACATGTCGCCTGTCCCATACCTCGTTGTAGTACACGCTACCGCGCCTGTCCAGGAAAGCGCCCACACGAGGAAGGTCTCAAAGCTCACGAACGATGACCGTGTCTGGAACAAGAATGACGAGCGCAATAACCGAACCATCATCGTCAGTTCATATGACACATTCAGTGGGCAATATGGCCCTGTTGCACAAAACGCATATCACTCGCGCACCCGGCCCGGTTTCGTCAAGCCACCCTCCGGCAAGTACCCTCCTCCAGACACCAGCTGTCCCACGCATCCGGTTGGACGCATTCGTGGCCTCGTTGCAGATGAACCCCAGGTCGGTTGTCGCAACCAGTCCAGTCACTGGCACACGATCAAGTGGATCGACGCGGACGAAGTGTGGCTCTACTCTGGCAGCCCAGCGCCTCGTGGACTAGAAGACATGGCATCCTACCTGGGCCTTGTCGAGCACACAGATTTGGCCCTCAAAGTCCAGACCAGCCACTTTGTAGGAATACATCGATGGACCCCCGATATGGACCCATACGAGCTTCCTGATGATGATCCCCGCTGCAAGTACCGGTTCACCAAATATTGCTTTGTGCAACACATCGTGCAGAGGATAGATCTCGACGATTATGATCGTGGCTTGAAAGCTCGTAAGGTGTTGCCCTTGTTCATCCTCCGCCGCGATTATCTCACGTTGTCCGTTCAAGTACGGCCACAGCATCGCCGAAAACATGCCCAACCTCACCCACTTCAGCCTGGAGCGCACCTTCACACCATCCGCGAAACAGGTGTATGACAGCGGTGCGGACGAATGGTCGTCACGCATGGTCATCCACGACAAAGATCCGTCCACGGGAGAAACTCGCCGTATGCCCAATCCGCGTGCGTTCCGTGCTATTAGCATCCTCACGTGGTATCCATACACGAGTTGGTTGCATGTTCAGAACCCACACTATGTCCCCCAACAGAAGGATGAAGATGGAACGAAGATCGAACAGGGCTCATTACTTCCAAAAAGATCGCCACAACCAGATTGATTGGTACTCGTGGTTCATGGAGGAAAGCGAGCACTACAAGTACATGCCGGATGTGGGTACTAACCTCCGTCGGCACCGATGGATTCTCGCCCGCAGTGTCTACCTCCGTTCGAAACTCAACAAAGATGAATTACCCGGCGTGCCTCCCAAAGACTACACAGGCAAGAAGCCCGCAAACATGACGCTGAAGCGAAAGAAAGGCCAAGAAGGTCTCCCCCGCCACACGAGTACATCGTTCCCACATTCGAAGTCCTCAAGGTCATTTTGCAGTGGAGCCCAAAGGTCGGAGCCATATTGGCGCTCGTGGCCAAACACGTGCTTCTCCAGGACCAGAAAGTCCTAATCTGGTTTACCTACCGTGAGACGTTGGAACTGTTTCGTGAAATTTTACTAGTTTTCAAGTATTTCGCGGACAGGACGCCCCGCCGCCTCGCCACGCTCACCGCGAAGACACCCGCAGACACCCGCCGCCTTCTTCAGGCGGCCATGAACAACCAGGACGACCCCTTGAAGGTGCTCTTGGTCTCCAACAAGGTTGGCGCCATTGGACTGAACATGCAAAAGGCGTGTTGCATTCAGATTCATGCCGACATCGCCGAAACCCATGACATCGAGCTCCAAGCAATCGGACGCACCTTCAGGATGGGTCAGTTGTTGGATGTCATCATATATTCATTCATGATCGCTGGAACATGCGATTCACAGTTCGTTGAGTAAGTCCAACCCCTTCTAACTTCACATCCTAGGATGGAGGTCTGCAGGATGTCATCCTAGCAAGCCCCAATATACGTTGTCCCACCTGGGCAATTGACAGGTTGTCCTATCGCCACGATCTTGGACCTTCCCAGGATGACATCCTCACAACCCCCATCCACTCGTTTGTCGATTTCCAACTAATATTTAACAGGAAGATGTTATCTCGCGCACTCGCAGGCACAGTCGCAATGATGGAGCACAACCCCACCACCGCCGTCCCTGCTGTCACCACTGGAGCCGACTCGTCCATTTCTGTTCCTGCTGTCTCCGTTGAAGATGAAGTGGCGACCGGCCAACCTGATACCGCCGCTCAAGCCAAATTGGAGTCCTATATGCACGGATATTTTCTGGTGCATTCAGAGGACGAGTCTGAATCAACCATTCTGCACGTCTACAGCGATGAAGGTCAGGCCGCCATCGATTGCGCGCGCCGACGTCAGCGCGACAATGAGAACGGCACTGAAGCTGACGAGTGGAACCCTACTCTGCTTGAACCTGCCGTCGCAACTCGTCTACTCATGCGCGCCTCACGAGCCAATACCATCCTGCAACACGGCGGGTTCGGTATGAAGGCCCGCACCGACCTTACGCAGTTGCAGCTCCAAGAGAATTTGGCGCGCGAGCATTACATGAGGGAACAGCGGTTCGGCACAGAGGGCGTTACACCCGCTAATCTGACGCAATCCGTCACTCCCACCGCCGATCTCGCCACCTATGATCCAGAAATGGATCCCAGATTCACTCAGGGAACTATCAAACTATCGGCTTCAGAATATGAATCCTCCTTACCCGTCCGCCCGTTACCAGAGAATCGGGCCAAGCCGCGCGTTGCACATGGTGCAGGCGGATGGATGCCAACACCCGATATCTGGGAAAACATGCCTGAAGAAGAGAAGCGCAAGGTTCGCATGACAATCGAGCAGTCAAGGAGCGATCATCTGCAGTTTGGCGAAAGCTGGCAGATTCCAGAAGCTGAACTCCTCCGAAGATCACGCCCCGAAAAGCGAAGCGAACAAAGACGTTGGCCACCGCTGATGAAGAAGTCGACCCGGACGCAGACCCACATCAAGAACAGACGAAGAGGCGCCGCACACCGCGAAAGCCGCAGACCACTTCGAGCGGTTCCAAACCAAACCAGGGAGCTCATCGCTCTTTACCCCCTGCATTCGGGCATTTACGCAAGGATACCACACGTGGCTCGGGTCTTGACCAGCCCCCGAATAGCCAGCCAAGGAAGCAGCCCGCAAAGGCAAAAGCGACCCCCGGCTCATCAAAAAGTCGGGGATCTAGCTCCAAGAAGCATCTGTCAGAGGAGTTTGTCTCAAAAGACGTGGACATGGAAGACGTCTTGGACAACCAGTTTCCCATTTCGCCGCTTAAGTCACCAGCTCCAACGTCTCTCCAGCCACCTTCGACTCCTCTATCACGCGAAGACGAAGAACGGGCACCCTCTCCTCACAACGAAACTGAATCAAGCCGTCGTATGACCCGCTCAAAGTCCAAAAGTCAGGAGGGACGCCAGTCGGGGTTGTGAGGATGACATCCTGTAGACCCCCATACTCATCCTCCCCTCCACTAAACCCACGCACACTCTCTTTGCTCGAATTCACTTCCCTTTCCACGATGCAGCTATTTGCCCGTCCTACCACTCATGCAATGTACAAGGATCTTGCTTACTTTGCTGGCACCATTGCCATTTGCCACTACGGGACTATCGTCTGCTATCATACAGAATCGTGCTCTCATTTTCGATAGGCTCGTAATCGAATCAAATTAGACAATCATACCCACTTCATGCTGATTAACCCACGTGAGACTTGACCATGTCTACTATTGCAATATCTACAACATATACGTTATATTAAAATCTAACTATTCCTTAGGCTAGCGCTGTAGATAGAGGACAAAATTTCTATCTTCAGCCTCTATACAGTTATATTCCCTTGATCTAACTATGTTAGGTTCGTATATGAAAGGATTAGCCTAAGTATCTTACTCTTGTCTACTATAGCAAGTACCTGTGCCTACCTTCACCTCGTCCCACCTTCACCTCACCTGTCTTTCATGTTCCATACCTTTCACCTCACCCGTCTTTCAACTTCTCTCAGCTTCTCTCACCTTCACATCGTCCATATTTTACCTTCGGTTAGCGGTTGAAATTGCACTAGTCAATTATAAAAATACTCTCCCCCCTCCCTCCAACTCAACCTCTCCTATCTTCCTCTCTCTACTCACTCATAAACACAACTGACACCCACACCATCAATCTACAATGGCATCATCACATTCGGGCTCTATCTTCTACAGCGACCGCGTGTATATAGACAATGCCTTTGGTACTGTCAAATATCGAGTGTACGACGAGTCCACTCCACTTCACCAGGTAAGTGCAGCAGCTATCAGCATTGCTTGTCAAGAAGAGCTAACATGATCACAAAGCAAGTACCAGTGATTAGCATTGTATTGAACGAGACTTCGTTCAATGGATCAATCACGAGTGCAATGGACCTCGTACTGCTGTGTCTTGAAGGATATCACACATTCCTGGCCGTGAAGAATGGACCAGTGTCTATGAGCCAGGGCCTTCAACAGCTTGCTGCCATAGGTGTCATTCCATTTACCACAAGCGCATACCTCTCCAAGGCCATCACTCAACATCACTTGCCAATGCAGATGACCGAGATTCCAATGAGGCAATTCGACTACATCTACGTTGGCGACATCATGGACCCGAGCAGATACCCTACCGACATCGCCAACCAAGCCCGCTCAATCTACGCACGTACCCTCCCACAGGTTCACGCTACCAGCCAGATCGAGCTGCGCATCCATGTCGACAGTATGGACATGAGTTCACCCTACCTGCGATCCTCTCTACAGAACCTGCTTGGTTTGGTGGCACACAATGTTTGCTACAGGGTTCCCACAGACGTACGCGTCACGATTGTCTTCATCACCAAAGAGGACAAAGCCGACATTATCACATCCATACTCTCACCGACGCCCTCAGACCTGCAGGTCGCATGTGCCGGCCTTACCAACGCATCCTCTGCCGCTGAACACGTCCGAAACGTCAAACTGTGTCACAGCTGGTCGTTTGAGGAGGGAGGTCAGGCATCATCGCACGACAATGCCACTACGACATCTCCCCTTTTCGTCCCAGTCGCCCAACGTATTCGGATCATCAACGAAGTGGCAACGGAACACTGAGCCATCTCAAAAGAGCAGGGCGTGATCCTCATGACTTCACTTTCAACAACTGGTTGTCAGAGAAGACGCTCTCTTTCAATGGCACCTTGGAGGATGACATCCCACGCACCCCCATCGTCAACGTCCCGTCCACAGTTCGCCCTGGAGCCTAAGGTATTGGATACTTCCCTACGTTCAACACGTTTGATTACAAATGGTGGTTTGATTTCGCGTCACATATGGTAGCCTATTAGAAATTAATTATGCGTGATTCCAATACTTCCTTCTGTATCTGCCATTCTATCTGTACATGGTATCGGTGAAAGACGTCTTGGCGGACCTTCACCGCTACTCAATGTGACGTTATTCACAAATGACAGTCCTGTTCATCGTTACATTACCTCATATGACAAACCATATTCACTCTCACTTTCACCTTTGCATGAAAGGACTTGCTCCCCTTGGCGTGGCCCGTGTGCCCATCGCTTAGGTATATATGGTCAATCACTCCGCCTCTCTTCCTCTACACCATCGCAACTTCTCTAACCTCCACTACCCTGTCCTCATCTACAGCCATGGTACCGCCACCGCCGCCATTTCCGACAGGTCCCAACCACCGCAAGTACCAATTTTGCGGTGGACAGTACGAGCCATTCGTAGGCGACGCGCGTACCACTGCCTGGCCAGATGCGTTTACTTCCGACGTGGGTCTTCCAGACGTAGAGCACGTCCAAGAGGATCAAATTCCCAAGGTCATTCAGCTGCTGCTCCAAGATCTGGATAAGCTTCACAAATCGATCATCAACATTCGAACCGCAACAATCAAGCTCCATGTCGACCATGGTGTCGCTGAAGAAATGCTGAAGGATCCTGATGGCAGCTGGACATGGCCAATGTACATTTTCAGCTCGAACGATGCAAAAGGAGAACTTTGGACACCAGAGTATGACTTAAACCACCCTCACTCAAGAGTTGCGTTCGAACAGAGGTTGCACCTGCACAACAAATACAGGGATATCTGTCGCTTTTACCGCAACACCTTCCTCGCCATAAACGAGCTGCACATCCGACATGTGTTCAACAACATCAGAAGGCGCCTTGCCGCTGCAGAACTACGTCAACACATATACGAGTATATGATTCATGCAGGGAGCCTATTCAGTGTATACGGAGGCCTAGGGGAGTACAGGAACGTTATTGGACTTGGACCTAGAATCGAGAACCTGCCTGATCGTAAATGGACTTTCCCGGAGGATAATGGTTGGGTCGATTGGGCTAACCACCAGTCGACTCTCATGGGTGAGTCGTCCGACGAATTCATCGAGTACTGCTTCCTGCTAGAGGAAAGAGAGAATCAGTAATAGATGTTTGCTGGGGCAGAGACTGTATCCAGCCAAACAAATTTTGAAAGTCAAACAAATCCTTCACCCTAAAGTCAAACAAATCTTTTACTGTGAAGCTACATAACTCTTTCACTTTGAAAAGAGACTAGTCTGTGCTTACTTAGCCTGCCTGCACTTCTACTATATTAAAGGCTTCTCTTCTCCTCTAACTCTCTTACTCTAACTACCTTCCAACAGTCTTTATCACAAACGATAACTTCTCAACCAACATGTCAACTCCCCAGCCTGAGCGCCAACCTCCCGAGGCTTCTATCCTATGGATGATCGACCAGATTACCACTATGATCAACGAAGCACCCTATGATCAGGCGAATCGTATTGCAGACCTTATCGCTGGGGGCCTTACTCAACGTGGCCAGCACCGTCTGAATTCCAGCATGGAAACTGCGAATATTGGTTATTTGAATCGCTGGCACGGATCTACCGCCACTTCGCGTCCAGTGGTAGTGTTTCACAACGGTAGCCAGTCACCCGAGCTTATGCACGCGGCTACTGGTCGAATGGTTCGACTCGGTATGGGTAGACCCCCTCTGACGGTACAATTGGCCGCGCGAGCAACCACGTCAACGGCACGAGCAACCACACCAACGACACAAGCAACCACATCAACGGCACATCGAGCGGATAGTACATTAGAGGATCTGAGGATGACATCCTGCAAAGGTTCAAGCAGTTTGACCTTGTTGCATTATGGGAGATTAGAGGATGACATTCTGCAAAGGTCTAAACGGTTTGACATTGTCGCATATTTTGGGAGGTTGGAGGGTGACAACCTGTAGAACGCTATACATTCTAAATGCGTTGCATTTTATAACAATTGCGACCATAATTTGCACATGTGACCTAAGGACATGATCTGACCTGATGACGCTACCTGTGACGCGTACACGTGATGCGCTTACGTGACCTAATAACATAATCTAACCAATAATGTGACTTATAATGTGCGCAAGTAACCTGCATACGTAACCTAATGACATAATCTATATATACTGGTTTGGGAGATTTAGGTCCTAAATTATTACTAAGATAGCTTAGTGTTAAAGTTATAATCTAAGTAGTAGAAGGTATAGATGTGATTATCCTATAAATATAGATTAACTACGCACTGTAAAGGGTCCTAAGCTTAATACGCTAACTAGATAGTATTATAAAACTAGTAACTCTATAGATAGTAAGCAAAGAGGCCTTTTTCTAGACTAGGATCTAACCTACTAGCTGCTAGATCTCTAGATATAAGCTAAATAAAGAAGAGGTAGTAACCTAGATTATAACCTTGCTAATAACAGTTAGTAATTTCTATATTTTTAGAGTAGGTAACTCCTCTGAGGAAATATAAAAGAATCTACCTATATAACTATATAACCTAGGCTACTAGGGATACTACTAGGCGCACAAATGCTATAGAGACACTAGATATAATTACTGCAGAGAGATAGCTGCTATATACTAAGAGCTAATAGATAGAGAATTTATAGAGAGTATAAAGTGTATAAATTACTATAGGCTACACCTAGCAGGTAATAAAAATTACCTAGCAGCACTAAGATAGGTAAATAGAAGCCTAGTAAGAATTTCTAGGGTATAACTAATAGCTATAAGGGCTATTACTAAGAGAGTAAGTAAGTAAGCCTTAATAGACCTAACTAAACCTAGTAGCCCTAACCCTAGCGCCTCTATAAAAACTCTAACCCTAACTTCTACTCTAGAAGGACTAAACCCTATATTAACTCCTAAAAGGAACTCCTAGAGATAATAAAAAGCGTCTAGAGCTGCCTTATCTTAGGCTGTAAGCTAAATAACTACAATTAGCTAACTAGAATAGTAATTAACTGCTAAGAAAAAGGATAATAGGACCTTTAATATAGAAAGAGATATTATATCTTAATATAATATACTAGAAATATAAAGTAGAACCTAAAAGTAATCTAAGTAAACGTTTCTAGGTGTTTACCTTAGTATATTACTCTCTTATAGCTTGTATTTAAAAAGAAGATAGATATAATATATATTTAGAAACTATATATAGTAAGAAATAATAAAATATTAATATACTTAGGCTACTCTATGCATATGCCTATAGAATAGTAAGAAGGGCTAAACTATAGTCCTTTAGAACGCTCTAGAGTGCTTACTTATATACTTAAGGGTATAGAAATATACGTATAGATCCTCTACCTATATATTAATAGAGATATACTATAGATAGAAGTTAACTAATATAGAATACTTAACCTATTAGGAACTAAGCTTTATAAACGTACTAGAATATACTATAGAAACTATCTCTAGCTTTAATACTCTAGTTAAGAGAGGTTTTAATTCTAGATATATTACCTTTTACCTAGCGCTTCTCCTAGCAGTAAATAGTAACACCTAGCCTACTAGGTAATATAAAAAAATACTTACTATATTAGGAAACTAGCAATAGTAACTTATTAAGAGGGCTGTATACTTAACTTAACCTTTTCTAATACATCCTTTATATATACAAAAATAGAGAACAACCTCTACTTAGAATCTAACTCTATAACATTACTTACTATAGTACTATAAAAGAGAAAGAGAGTACTACTACTAAATAACTATTTAGTCTCTAGAAGCTAGCTTAGCTGTTTTGTAGAGGTAGTTAACCTAGCGCTACTAGGCCTACTACTTCTTATAGTAATATAGACTACTAAGAACCTAAAGGCCTAGATATAGGCTATAACTAAGGCTATTACTAAGGCAATAGTAGTAATAGTCTATAAATATATAGAGGTAGGTAAGGCTATACTATAGTAGACTATAGAGTATAAGACTACTTATAGAATATATATAGATAGTTTTAAGACCCTATAGCTAAGACTAGTACTAGAAACCTACAGATATTAGGTTTAAAAATTTAAGTTCTAAATTGTTACTAAGATAGCTTGTGTATCTAAACGCTTACTCTATTATACAAGAAAAGGCAGTATCTTTCTTTACTTTTACTAGCTAATATTTAGTGTACGCTTAGGCTATCTAGTTCTTTTCTTTGCTTTTTTAAAGTTAATTTTTTTACTTAATAACATGCTGTAACCTAATACAACTTGTACTTAATATGTAACTAGGCTGTTATAATTATATATATAAGTTATAAGTAAATTACAGTAAGAATATAACTAGAGAGTATTGCTATAGATATTAGGTTTAGAAATTTAGGTCCTAAATTGTTGCTAAGATAGCTTATGCACCTAAACGCTAGGGTTAACTATTAAGGCGCTAGGGTTAACTATTAAGGCGCTAGGGTCGACTATTAAGGCGCTACAAGATAGGGGAGAGGAATACTAAAACTCTACCTATCTACCTGCACGCCTGTTTCTGCCTACTATTATAGTTAAAATTAAGATAACTACACTCTATCTTATGCAATATTTTACTCTAAATCTAACGCTGTTTTCAGAATTGGAATCTAAGCCCTGGTTGTAGAGATGCAGGCCTGTGAAGTAGTGCAGAGAGAGGAGAGAGGAACACTAGACCTCTACCCCTCTATCTGCACGCCTATTTCTGCCCACCTCTGTAGTAGAAATTAAGATAACTATACCTTATCTTATGCAATATCTTACTCTAAATCTAATGCTGTTTTTAGAATTTGAGTCTTAGCCCTAGTTGTAGAGATGCAGGCCTGTGAAGTTGTATAGAGAGTAGAGAGAGAGGAACACTTACCCTCTACCCCTCTATCTACACACCTGTTTTTGCCTACCTCTACCTTAAAATTTAAGATCACTAAAGCTTATCTTGTGCAAATCTTTACTCTAAATCTAACGCTGTTTTCAGAATTAGAATCTAAGCTCTTGTTGCAGAGATGCAGGCCTGTGAAGTAGAGGGGAGAGAGGAGAGAGATAAACACTTAACATCTACCTCTCTATCTACACGCCTATTTCTACCCACCTCTGTAGTTAATATGTTAACAACAACACAATGCCTTATACAGTGTTTAGCTTTTTATCTAAGGCTGTTTTTAGAATAAAAATCTAAGCTTTAGTTATAGAGATGCAAGCCTATAAAGTAGCGTAGAGAGAGAGAAGAAAGAAACACTAACCCTAAGAAGAGTAGAGGGAGAGGGAGAGGGAGAGGGAGAGAGGGAGAGAGGGAGAGAAGACAAGAGGGAAACCCCTGTAGGCAACCCCAGAGGGCACCCCCGTAGGGATGACCCGAAGGGGGATTAGTTAGGGTTAGGGTTAGGGTTAGGGTTAGGGTTAGGGTTAGGGTTAGGGTTAGGGTTAGGGTTAGGGTTAGGGTTAGGGTTTAGGGTTAGGGTTAGGGTTA